>JAQQTO010000057.1:33090000-35801250 GCA_029884595.1 Ormosia semicastrata | reverse complement strand
TTCAGACATTGAAGGGCGCTTATCAGGGTATGGTGCTGCACAATCAACTGCAAGTTGCAACAACTGAACCATCTCCTCTTCAACATTCTGGTACCTAAGGAGCTCAAGATCAAAGACCTCAGAAGTCCACTCTTCTCTAACAACAGATTGCACCCATCTGGGGAGGTCTACTCCTTCCTCATTTAGGAGAGCATGGGTAGGTGCCTTCCCAGTCAGAAGTTCCAAGAGCAATACACCAAAGCTGTAGACATCTGCCTTTTGAGATACTTTGCGTGGATCAGTTACCTCAGGCGCACGGTAGCCAGCAACGCGGTTGGGGGTAGAGGAGGGACCAACAAGGTGTGCAAGACCAAAATCAGAAACTCTGGCATCATAGGATTCGGTTAAGAGGATATTAGATGACTTTATATTTCCATGAGAAACATTAGGCCCTTGTGAATGTAGGTACTCAATGCCACGAGCAGCTCCAAGTGCAATGCTTGATCTGATTTCCCAGTTCAGTGGTGTCCTACCCGCTCCTTTGTTTCCTGTAATAAAAATCAGAAACATCATTCTACCATTGTTCATGGTAATGAATGAGGCTTTGGCTCAGGTTCTATTTCATGTTTTACACAGTTACAATGAGGTCAATGGGATTTAAAGGTGTATGAAATAAAAAGGAGTCAAATTACAAGATAAAGGAAAAAAAAATTTAGAACTAAAACTATGAATTATTTATGGAACATCACCATCTATTATTTGCTTAAACCTAATAGCAAATGGAAAATTCAGACAACTAGCCATTTTTGTGATCCAATGGGGCCTAAAAGACATGATACCAAATCACCCCATATGGGATGTAAGAGGAAACAAGTGAACTGCATCTCAGATTCTAATTCCTAAAACATGCTACACTCTCATGCCCCCTTCTTTTGTCAGATCACTCATGCAATGTAATCAACAGCCACTGACATAGCAATGATGCATTCCTCAGAAAAGATAAACACCAAACCCAAAAGAACCTAAATTGCAATCATCATTCATTCTCAAAGAATTAATAAAGTCTGAAGTCATAACCACAAATTTTAAAAAAAGACAGAATAAGCAGGTAAAAAGGAAGCAGAAGAAGAAATTGGAAAGCTCACCATGCAAAAGTGCAGACAAGCTTCCCATTGGCATGTAATCATAAACAAGTAGCTTCTCATCCCTGCTAAAATAGTAAGCCCTGAGAGGGACCAAATTCTCATGATCCATTGCTCCCACAGTTTCAATCTTCTCCTTAAACTCCTTCTCAGAAATGGTCACATCCTTCAATCTCTTCACAGCCAACACCGGCCCCACCTCCAAAACCGCCTTATACGCCGTCCCAAAAGTCCCCTTACCCAAAACCTCCGCTGAAGCTCTAAGCAAATCCTCTAGATCAAATCCCCTAGCCGAATTACCAAAAAACACCAACTTTTTCGCTCCACCACCATTGGCGGCAGCTTCACCCTTGTTCCCATTCCCCGTCAATGCCGCCGTAGCCACCGCCGCCACCGAGTACCCATTACCATTACCATGACCATGACCACGATTTTCCACATCAGTAACTGGTTTCTCACCAGGAACTTCAGCTTCAACATGCTTCTCAGATGCTATGCCAACAGCACCGGTCTTGTTACTAGTACTCTTCTTCCTGCACAAAAGGATCAAAGCAAAAGCAACCAACAGAAGACCCACCACGGATCCAATAACGATTCCAGCAATGGCAGCACCAGACAACTTCTTCTTCTTCTTCTTCTTGTTTCCCTCATTGTTTCCAATCTCACCAGAAGGAGCAGGTCCAGTTCCAGTTGAATCTCCTGGGCAGAGATTAAGGGGTTTTCCACATAGCGAATTCCCCAAAAACGAATCTTGAGGAAAAGTTTGCAACTTCAGTGGCACAGACCCATTTAGCAAATTGTTTGAAACGTTGAACTGCTCGAGGTTGATGAGGTTATTCAAGTCGGGGATAGAACCCGAAAGCTGGTTGTTTTCCAGGAACAGGGTTCTCAACCGGGTCAAGTTGTTGAACCCGATTGGAAACTGACCCGAGAAGTTGTTAAAGCCAAAGTTGAGTCGAACCAGGTCTGGCAAACGGAACAGGAACAGTGGGATTTCGCCGGAGAGAAGGTTTTGCTGCAAGTAAAGGTTGCGGAGGTTGATGCAGGAGGCGAGATCTGAAGGGAGTGTGCCGGTGAGGGCGTTGAAGCGGAGGCTGAGGGTGCGGAGGTGGGTGAGGTTGCCGAAGATTCCGGCTGGTATTTGGCCGGAGAGTGCGACGCCGGGGAGGTGGAGTTCGACGACGCGGTCATTCTCGCAATTGACGCCGGCCCAGTTGCAGGGGCTCTGGTTGGTGGCGTTCCAGAAGAGGGTTCTGCCGCCGACGGAGGATCGGAGAGCGAGCAATGCGGCTCGTTCGGAAGGTAGATCTGGTTTTGCTAATGGAAGGAAGAAGAGGAAGAGGGTGGCCAGAAAGGTGAGGGTGTTCTGAGTCTGAGGCTGCATTGCTCTGTTTTTGGTTTTGTTCACAAAACAGAACAGAACAGAACAGAAGAATAGCGGTGTTTGAGAAAAATGGTTAGGGGTTTATTTTGATGGCCATTGCTTGGCTGGCTCTTTGGATGAGAGGAAGTGTGTGTGTGTGTGTGATGTGAGTGAGAGTAACCAAAGAGAAGGTTCAATTCAAGGTTGGCCAAGCTGCAGTTTCTTTTTAAAAAAAAAACAGAAAGAATTAGTCTGTCACATTTACAGAGAGAGAGAGAGAGAGAGAGTGAGTTGGAGTGAGTCCAGGCTGTGTATGAAGACACATTACCAAAAGGAGCCCTGGCTGTATGTATGTATGTATACAGTAAAGTTAATAGTCAACTGGTCTCTTTTTTTCTTTATTTTGTCTTTTTCTTTTGTTAATTAATTTGGTTTTTTTTTAAAGATACTTATTGAAAAATCAAAAATATTTTTTAATAAAAATAATATATTTAATAAATTAAGAATTTAAATTTTTTAATAAAAAATTATCTTTAATTATTTAACAAATGTCTTAAAATTACTTATTAAAAAATTTAATTAATTTTATAATAATGTTTGGTGTATAAATACTTTGATGCACACTTTCTTCACATCAAAGTTAAGTCTTCATTCTACAATAAATTGACAAAATCAACATATAAATATATAAAAATAAGATATAATTAATTATAATTAAATAAAAATTATTTAAATATAAAGTAATATATGTATGAATAATTTATTCATAGTGTTATTCTTTCTTTTTAAACTGGATAATAATCATCTTCTCTTTTTTATTATTTTCATAAAATCGTTGGCTGTGCAAATAAAAACAAAGATATAACTTCTTGAAAATTTTATAATTTATGGTGAGTGTGTGCAAAATGAACGAAAGTTCAAGAGGTTTAGATATACTTTTTCCGCTATATAATTCTACAATTAATTTTTTGTTGTGATTTTAATGTTGAGGTTGAGATTTGTTAGGTGATAATTATTTCAGTTGAAAATTTCTGAAGAGATAGGATTTAATTACAATAGAACTATACTCTTTTCAATTAATGAGGGCTCAAGAGTCAAGACTCTTAACACCAGTTTTCTACTCCTTTTTTCCCTTATTTAATTACTGTTTTAGCAGTTTTAGATTATTATTTTTCCCTACAAGTAGAGGGTGTATTAATTTTATTTTATTATATATATATATATATATATATATATTTATGAAACAACTTGGACCAGTACCAAATGAGCTTGGTACCAACAGAGATGCAAGCTCATTAGTTTTTTTTTTTATACAATCATTAGTATTAATATTTAATAACACAGCTAGTAAAGTACAGTAAATTATACCACTTCATCTGGTTTATAGTCTATTTTGTTATGAAAGTATGAAAGGACAACCACCGGTCGATTATGTCATCCCGACAGGCAACAGCCACATTGCCATCTGTTATGGATATTATTGGATTCTCAAATTAGATGTTTATAAATATTATTAGCTTAAGAAAAGCTATAAATTTGGTCACAAGAAAAATCAATTGATTGGATGAAGAGGGCAGGCTTTATATTTTATGATTAACTGTGGCTATTGTTAACTTTATCAGCTACGCATTAAGTATTGATCATGATTGAAGGATCATTGATATGTTAACGGTTGTTACAATATTCTCAAAACAAGTTGTGGTTTCTCATTGCATCATAGCAATGTGCAAATGCATTTATTTTTCCGAATTTTTGCCCAATAGGTGTGTGATAGTGTGAAATATATAGCTTGGATTATTAGATACCATAATCTCAATTATTATATACAGATTTCTCAATTGAATTTGTAGATTCATATGGACAATTACTTATTCTCTATATATATAAGGGTTACACGACAAGAAATTGACCCTCTCATTTCTATTTGGGTGAATCTACTCATTTAATAACGTGTATAGGTATAGGTCTTAAAATAGGCTGATATTAATAAATTAAGTTTGAACCATAAGAACATCAAACTTTGTAAACAAACAAAATAGTTTATCTTTGAGTTGAGTAAAATGAAAATTGTAATTGAGTTTGTTACCAAGTTCTTAGTCACTTCTTGCGTAAACAAATGGAAAACATTAAATATGAGATGAGGTTTATTAAAGTTAGGAATTCTTTTATTAATTCCACCAGCTGCGCATTCAACATTTGATAGTTTTTAAAGGTTCATCAACACAAGCATTACCATTAGGTTTTTTTCATTATTTTTATTTTTAAGGTCTGCTTAAGTTATACCTGAAATCCAAAATAAAAAAAGGTCCCACGCCACATGTGAATTCTTTTATTTCTTTTCGGTTGGTTGGGTTTGCATCATTCCACATCAACTATTAATAAGAAAAATTACCCCTTAAATTATTTTAAATTTTATTATTTTGATTATAATTTAATATGCCCGTATGCTAAAATTACTCATTAAATTATGTGCATGATTGGAAAAAAAAAGTATCTGGTGAAATAATTTTTTTAAAAGAAAGAGTATGTGAATTTAGCTAGATTTATGCAATTAACGCCTTTGCACAAAATAGTGTTCATCACGTCACTGTAAGAACGTCTAATGACAAGTTGACAACACCACACTAACAAAGAATCAGGGTAAAGTGGTAAAACCCATACGATCAATGGATGGTAGACGATAATATCAAATAAATAGTTTTCACATGGAAGAATGTGCGTGCAATTAAATTGTGTCTCTCAAAAGGTTAGAAACTTAGAATTGTATGTCATCATCTTTCTTAATTTTTATTATTTGTTTAATTAAAATATATTTAATTTTATTTATTTTATTTATAAAATTATTTTATATATTACGAAAATATTATAGTTATATACAAAGTAATTTATTATCTCTCTTATATTAATATATAATATAAATATTCTAATATACTATTTATGTAATTTTTTTGGTTAACATCACGTCTGACAATAAATAATAAAAATCAAGTGAATGTAAATATAGAGTTATATGGTAATTTCGTGTCAAAGTTTTAAAAGATTTATCTATCAAAGATACAAATATGACAAATTCAATTTCACGAAGTATGACAAGGATTTTGTCAAATGAAAGTTTTGAAAAATGAATTTAAATACATGAAAATAAAGGAAAACATGTAAAATGCAAAAGAAAGCATGTAAATGATAATAGAATGTAAAGTACAAGAAAAATAAAGTGCAGGAAGGTAAAGTATAGAAAGTTTAAATGTGCAGTGAAAGTAAAAAACATTAATATAAAAGAACATGAATTTAAAGTGCAGAAAAATTAAAAGAAATATAAGGACAAGTGTAAAATGTAAAATGATTGAATGTAAATTGCATTAAAATTTAATTTGCTTGAAAGTAAAGAGTGGAAAACATACTTGATTTGTATCCGTGTATCTGCTTGAGTGGGATGTTTAAGACTTCAATTAAATATCTAACCATTTGTACATCATAAATCCTAATATTTATAGGTAAACTATGAAAGTAACTGACTACTTTAAAACTTGACACGTAAGTAGCAATTATTTTCACTCATAGGTCACGTCTATAATGGTTATATTATATCTAATCTGACACATTTAGACATAACTGCCTAATTCGACTTCAAAATAAGGACCTTGACTCCTCTGTATACTCGACAATGTTTTTTGCCTCTTTCTTGACAAGTCAAGTATCAATTCCATCACCTAACCATTTCTGCTGATCTTTTAGCATATTCGATAGTTTTGTATAACTTGTTTGTCGGAACTGGATTCCTAACAATTTTTTGAACCACACCCTTTTGTCAATACTCTGTCGAATCGTAGTTTAGTACTTTTCACTCTTTCATTTTTTCCAATAACTTTATGCATCATTCAACAGAACTTGACTTTTAGTCATTTTTATCAAATGATATTATCCTGTCAGCATTGATTCTGCTAACTTAGTCATTTTCATTACCAAGTCACATTGTAATTAACATCTTTCATTATTTTATGTCATATTTTTTCGTCAAAAAGTAACCTCACATTTGTACACTTAAGACATTTTTTCTGTTGAATCTAAATTTAAAATTTATCACCTAACATATACATAAAACATTTTATCTTTCTTGAGTACTCATATGCAGTAACATATTGTTGCTATGATATATTCTTCTTATTTTTCACCTGTTTTGTATTCTAGAGGTCGACATATATTTTGGGGTGTTCAAAATTCGACGAGCCCAAATATTCTGTATCGATTCAAATTAATTAAGATATATTTGAATTTTAAAAATTAAATTTAATGTATTTTTTAGGTTGAACGTAGGTCATATTTTAAGTTGTCCTAATCTAACGTTGAACTTAACATAATATTATATAATATTTTATAATTTTATAATTTTTTAATAATTAGTAATAAATGATAAATTTTTTGACTTAAATTAATATATAACAAGATAATATATTTATGTTAATATAATTTATTTCAAAATATATATTGTAAAATATCTCTTATTTTTAATTTTATATTTCTAAAATTTTTTAATTAAGTTATATATAATGTCTAAATTTATACAATTTACTTAATTATCAAATCAACTTGATCTTGATTTGGTCATTTCTCAAGTCATGACCAAGTCAGGAAGAAATTAAAAAATTTAACCCAAACAAAATATCAGATTGAGTTCAAGACAGAGTAAACACTTTCCATGAAAACCTTATATCACTCCGATTCAAGTAGCATCCTAATATTTTGTTTTGGTTTGTTTACTTCAACTGTTGTCCTAGATTTGACTGTTGTTTGATATATTAGGATTTTCTTTTGTCAGATTGGTTTGTTTTGTCGCAAATCTAATGCTAATCTTGTGATATTCAAGGTTTTCATTTGTTTTGTACTCTAATATTGCTTCTTTAAAAAAAAAAACTGTGAACTTTCTTTTCTTTCTCTGGAGTTTTATATCTTCTCAAAATAATGAGGGTTTAAAAGATTCACTATAATACAAATGGATTTTTAATAATTGTCAACGACTAATTGTTGCGGTAAAAATATATATAGGCTACAAAGATGTTGTAGACTGGAATATAGTATTTTCCCCTTTTTAGCAATTTAGGGAGTGTCAAATCCATGTTCCCGATACAAGCCCTAGAAGAAGTTGCTTATATATCAATAGAATATCATATATGTCAAGATGTCAAAATTTTTATGTCTATTATTAATGTTTTATTTGATATCTGATGTTACTGTTTTTTTATGTGAAGATATCTGAGTTTTTGGAAAATAAGTTAATTCAATGGGAGGTGAAAATTGAAAAACCACATAAAACTTGTGCTTGTGCTACTTTTTCCATAAATTGTTTTCCATCCAAAGATGAACTATGCCAAACAAATGTTAGTTAAGAGCGCCACATAAAGTTACAATTATTTCTTCTCGACTTTTTTTTTCGGTAAATTTGTTAAAAGTTTCACATGGGATACCCTTTTGATAATTGTAAACTTTAAAGATCTATTGTATATAGTTGGTGGCCAATTTTTAAACGTAACAAACGATTGATGTCATTATATGAAGACAGAAGTAGGACCATCCAACAATATGAGTGATAACGTCAAGTTTAGAAAGCAAATGAGCAGTGAGACTAGAAAAAGGAGACCTATCTAAACTATACAATCCATAATTCCATATCAAAGGAAGAAACTAAAATGAAAAAAAAAATTATATATAGATAGCAGTGTATAGGTGAGATTTTTTTCTATGCACTTTCTTGGGGGCTTGATACTTTGACAGTAGTGAGTGTCCACAACCACAACACACATGCAGCGGCAACAGAGAGTTAGCTGTTCTTAAGGGTATCTGGTTGGAAAGCTTGTATTGTGTGCTTTTCTACACCCACACTTTACAGAGAGAGAGATTGGCGAGAAATTTGTATTTGGTCACCCATGTGAGGACCAGCGTAATTCATCTAGAACTACTTTTCCAACTTCTTAAACTGCTAGCTACCTGAATTTCAAAGTCCTCACACAATTTTTGCAGCATACCTTGTTGATTAGGTCAAGGACGCCAGCACATTTTTAATTTCTAGTGCCCCATACATGATAGAAGTTTCTTCTGTCAGCTTTTGTTGAGAAAACTTATAATTAGCTATGGTGGTTGATCTTTTGCGAGCATTGTCTTCTCAATAATTCCAAATATTTACGGTTATTTGCAGGAGTTTGATTTAATAAATTTGTGAATATTTTTAAGATCAGTGAACTGACACTTTCATTGCCCCCTCAAATAGGAAGAATGTGATTTGCTAGATAAGATGTTGGGTGGTTGACGTGTGCACATTGCAGAAGCATAAAACCGTAGTTATCTGTCGCATACTTGACTTTGAAATAAGTGGGATAATTTGGGCCCATTGATGAGAAACGGCAATTGTAAGTCTTGTTTGGCTTGTCATGCCCTTTTCCCAAATTTTGACTTCTCCTCCATTTGCAAGCAAGTATTCTTATTAAGCACGTTTAAACTAAAACATCACTCCCACCAAATGGCGATATGTAGAGTTGATTAAAGATATAGATAAATTTTTAGGTATGCATATTCAAATTAACACATGCGTAAAATTATGTGAATCGTGTTAAAATAAATTTATTTAAAAAATAATAATTTTATACATATTAACTGTTAATTTCAATGTTCATACATTACTCAAGAATTTTGCTAAACACATGCTTAAAATCAAGAGGAATTGGGGATTAAGTTCAATTTTCTCTCTCTAATGGTAGTCAGCAGTCACACAACTATATTTGTAAAGTTCACAATTTGTCTGTGTAAATTATTTCATGGCTGAAATTGCCAACTACATGAAGTCGGCAGTTGCTGCATTGCTGGTGAAATAAATTTTTTTTTCCCGGATAGAAGTCAAAGGCTTTCATAGGCACATTACTCTTTCTTTATATAAAATAAATAAAAAGTACATTTTGAGTTCACAATTAGAGCGAACAGAGTGTACCAGGATGACCAAGGTAGCCCATGTGTATGGTGTAGCAAATATTACTAAACATCATGATTATGCCTCGCCATTCCGTCCTTCTATCTTCATAAGTTGGGGGGTTACTATACAAATGTTTAACATGAAGGTGATATGAAAAAAAACCTTCAAGAATCTATATATTTATGCATAAAATCAAATCATTATAACTTACAAGAGAAAATATTGAAAAAAATCAATGAATATCTAAATTTATGAGATTAATCTTTTTATAAAATAATTAATCACCAATAAATTTATGAGATTAATTAATGAATCATTATTCATAAATAAGTTTATCCACATGTCTTTAATTAATTCTCCCATGATCATATCTAAATCATATAAGTATAAGCATAATTACTTAAGAAAGTAACTTCATCAATAATGAATGATTAGATCTTTGATTCTTTTAATTAAATATAATTCTTTCATAGCTATTTCGATATACCTTTAAATTTATACGGTGAATCGCTGGTATAAAACTAATATTAATAATTATTTAATTAATAATACACTACTCCTCAAAAGTTTTGATATCTAACATTTTAAGTGTCAAAAGACTTGCACCTGATTCATCAATTATTCACAATTTTGAAGTAGTTTTTCAACACTAGTGTATCTGGCGGAGAATGTTTTCCCAATTTAACTGAAATGAAAGGGTTAACATCACCATAACCACTTGCTTGTGTAAATAAAAAGAAAAAAAAAATGAAGTTAACATTTTTATAGCTTTATAGGGTAAATTTGCTCGCAATGCACATCGGATTCTTGCATTGCAGCTCTCATAGTCTTCACAAAATAGTCCCATTACATTTGATTACTTGAAATGTGCTTTTTACGGTACTCATGTATTTGGAAGAGTTTTGAAATCCTTTTTAATTGACCCAACTATTTGTATCAAAGTGTCTAACTTACTACCTTGTCAACAATTTTATGTGTCAAAAGTTTTATTTATCTTATTAAATACTTATCATATATTTTTTTTCATTAAACCCAAGAGACTATTTAATAATTATAAAAAAACTTAATCTCATCCCCTTCTTGAAACAAAATAGAATTGAAATCATTAATCCCTTTTCATCGAATAGCTAGGGACTTTTGTCATCTTCTTTAATGGTTCTAAACTTTGCTCCGTCGGTGCTCTGAAAACAGGAGATGTGAGTTCGTTATTGTTGTCGCATTGTCCTTCTTTGCTTGGGTGTTTCATCTTCGTTCGTTGCCTCTTTGTCCTAGCTTTGCGTTGAGTTTTTCCCTCTACCACCTATGAGTGCAGGTCAGTTTGGTTGATGAAAATTAGAGGTTTGTGAACTAGATGGTGGAAGTTGTATGGAACTAGATGATGTAAGTTGTATGGAATATTCTAACCATTACTCTTTGAGGCCTTCAATACTCGTCCATTGGAGAGCCCAAATGACGCCATTATTTGGTGATAGTGGGGCGGTTGAGGAATTTGGAGAGTCACCATTAGAGTTCATTGCATACACTCATAAGAGAATTTTTCCTACAATAGGAAGACGTGGTACGATCAAAATGTTTTTGATAATTCGATAAAAGAGAATTAAAGATTTTAATTCTATTTTATTTCAAGAATGGGATAAATTTAAGTTTTTGATAATTATCAAATAGTCTATTAGGTTCAATGAATTAAAAAAATGATAAATTTTTAATAAGATAAATAAAACTTTTGATAAATAAAATTATTGACAGAATAGTAAACTAAACACTTAAATGTAAATAATTAATCCAATTAAAAACGATGTCAAAATCCTTCCAAATACATAGTTACTGTTGAAAGCGATTACTTGAAAACCAAAAGATGTTCAACAGATATGTTTTGGTAATGGATCTAACAATGAGATTTGGACCGACCAAAAATTAAGCTGTGGGCCACATATTAATCGTCACCGAACTACGATTGGCAGGCTATATATATTAGAGAATTTTCTTATTTACAATATACATGTATGAAGTAATAAAATAAAAAAAATCCCTCGCCAACCCCAACTTGTGCTAAAAAAATGGTGATTGGTGGTGAAGGTTCCCTACTGATTGCATGACATGACAAAATCATATCATTTGACGGCAAAGACTGCAGCTCGTATCAGCTGTGAAAAACTACTACAATTAGGTGGAGTGTAATTGGTTTGATTTAGTTTGATTTTTGAAAAAAAAAACGAATTAATTAAAATTAATTGATTTAATTTCTGTATTTTTATTTTTTGATAACTAAATTTAAATTAAATTAAATTGAATATCTATGAATTAGTTTAGTTCAAGTGATTTGATTGATCCTTTTTTTAACATAAAAATTTATTAAATAATTATCTTTTCATAACAAAAAAAATATACATAATGAATTTATAAAAAAATTCAAAAAATAGAATCAAATTTATTTATCTCAATAAGTACACTATAAAGTATAACAAATAGATAAAATTTAAACAAACAAATATAATTAAAATATACATAATAATGAATACTAATATAAAAACAAGTACACAACAGCACTCAAACTTAGTCTAAACATAATTAAAAAGAAACACAAGTATACGATATAACAATAGGTAGCACTCAAAGTCAATCAAAACTCAATCCAAACATAAAACAACATAATTCATCAAACATCATTCATCAAATCCAATATGTATATATAGTTTGATTCGGTTCGCTTCTCAGATTTAAAATCAAGAACCGAATCAATTAAATTTTAATTGATTTAGATTTTGTTTGAATTAATCAATATACTCAAATCAAACTAAATTAATTTAAATAGTTCAGTTCGAATTGGTCAGATTGATCAAATTATCCGAACTAATTTACACCCCCAACAATTAGACTAGGGGAAAAGATTTAGAAAAGCCTTATCCAATTCAACCATGCCTTCTATTTTGCCATCTAAACTTTGTTCTGATTTGATGTTTCCAATTCCTTCAAGTTATAGCCCGTGATTCCATTTATCAAAAACGGTTTGATTCACATAGCTTTTCTTAATGGAAGTTTGTTCACTACTCATGTTGGTCCTTGTTAAAAAATTGACATTTTCACCAGCATTCTATGGGATGTCTGAAAAGTGCTAACTGCTATAAGAAATTGAAACTATTAATTAATACCTGCTCAAAGGATGAACTAGTTATGACTTGTTTGTGTCCAGATTCTGGTGCAGCTTACATTTCAAGGAAGCTAACCATAGGATATTGCCAAACCATTATTTACATAACGAGGAGTTGTGTACCACACCTTGTAGACAAAAGGCCAATAGATGCCTGCCGACGAATATGTGCCAGATTGTAAAGGAACTTGAAGTTCAGAAATCCTGATTAACAACATATCTAAAGAATATATGGTATATTTTTTAAGATTATAAAAGTGCTCATGCGACCGCAGTGTCTTAATTTTGGTCACATAACATCATTAATCAAATGTTTTAAGATCAATAAAGACACGAACTTTGCTGAATCCCACAAGTAATGACTAGTCTTGCCACAATGCAACGAAAAAGATCTTTTCCATTTAATATAGTGGAATTTATGCAGTTTCTATTTTCACATGAAAATAACACAAAATGGTAGTTTTGTTCCTTTTAGTCATTATATTACCTTTGCAGGTTCAACACGCTCTTAACAAACAATTTATGACACATGGTCTCTCAACATGAACAAAATAACATTCCCCTGGAGCATTTAAACCAACTGTAGCACGAATTGCATCTTTGTTACAAGCAATTGATACCAAGATTTGGAACTGTTTCTTGTTAGCACCAAGCAACCACTAATTACCGGTGTCTGCTGATATTTCATTTTTCATTTTTGCCTTTCGAGTTGGATAACAGAATCAAATCTTTGGGTTGCCTTCAATTGCTTATGCAGATTTGCCAAATCCCAAAAATCGAACCAACTACACATGCAACTTGTACGCAAGTTATATCAGTCAAGAACTTATCCAGCTAAGCTATGTAAATCGAATACCGGATGGAAATAAATTGCACAATGCAGTATTCAAGCTGGGAAACAAATTCCAGGTTGTCTAAAGATTCTCCAACCTTAACTTGGGTGGCAGCATGAGCAAGACATGTTTGGTCACAATTAAATCCAGGAAATCCAAGTGTACCAACAGCTTTTGATGCCAGAGATGATCAAATACTTAAAGGACAATGGATTATAGAAAGACTGAGGACATTAAGAAAGCCCAAGTATGAAAGGATTTCTGTATAAAGCCTTTTTGCTCATGAAAGGAATAATTAAAGTAGCTGAAAGAAGAATTCATAGAGAGAACCAAAGTATAAAGCCTCAGGACCAGAGATCCTTCCTATAGATGCACTACAGGGATTTACTTTAGCTTGCAGTATATCGAGCCAGAGCTTTCAGACTAGACCAAATAGAGATAGAAGTGCACTTAGTTCTTATTATTAATGTATTAAAAATAAAAATCTTTATGATCCAATAATATGAAAAGTTATAAGAGAACAATAAACAACCAACGAGTGTACTCAATTTAGACAATATATGCACAAATTTTTTGACCGAAGTAGACAAAGGAACTTAAACAGCCGTAACTGTGACCATGATCATGTTTACTTAAGCACAACAACTGAGCCTACAGAAGATGGGACAGAACAACAAAAAGATAAAGCATACCACACAGACGTTATTGTTATAGACAGCTATTTCCATTAGCACATATTTTGGCAGAAAAACAAAAATCATACATGCTCCACCCGTGAGTCCAAATTATCACAACAGTAATCACTGCCACTGTTATTTCAACTTCTTTTAATGCTAAAGAAATTAAGAAAAAAAACATTACTCATCCTCCCTCTCCCATTGAATAATTCGAAGAAAATGACGCACGAAAGATCATTCTCAAGTTTTATCCTCAATTAAGTTATGATTATAGCTAATAGCAAAAGAAGCCGCATTCTAGATTGATATATATTTACCTATGTTTTAAACAAGGTGTTTTATACCACGTATTACCCTTTTTTCTTGTCGCATAAAGAAGTTGTTAAGATTTGAACAAAAAGTTACAACTTAAAAGTTTCAACTTCAGTTATTTTACTTTCTGTAAGTTCTGTCTAAATTTGTGCAAAAAACAGTTGCAAAATTTGCACCTTTTTCATCTAAACACTTTGGTAATAAAAAATTGAAAAAAGATTATCATACATTCTTAAAAAAGATATATACACCGTTAACACTCTTTTTAAGAATGTCAAATTAATAAAAAAATTAATAAATTAAATAAATATGATGTATAATAATAAGAGGAATGTAAAAAGAGATGTATATACTTCTAATGATAAGAATATCATAACTATAAACAATTCCCTCAGAGCCATTAAACAATTACCAAAACCTATGTTCCATTTGAGAGAAATGAGGATGGTAAGATTAGACCTGTCCATGAAGTTATGATTTAGAACTATAATTTTCAATCATCTCGTAAAAACTAAATTGAACTCAGATGGTCTAAGATCAAGTCGCATTGGTGCTTGGCATCTGGTCCTGTGATGCAGAATCTTTAAGTGTCAGTTGATACTTGATATTGATCATTCACAAACTTGGGAGACATTCCAGCTATCGTTTGCAATATTTAGGTATAGCCACTTCTATTTTCATTTCACTTTTGACAACTATTTATTTCCTTCAAATCCTTGTTTTTTTTAATAAAAAAAATTCGTATTTAAGTTACACGAGGTATAGTTAAACTTGACCAAATGATAGGTTGGCACTTAGCAGGTGAAGCAATTACAAGCCATCCCAATAACAGAGGAGCATTTACTGGGTATCAGATTTTAATACGAACAATAAACACAAATAATTACAACAACAACAAAAACCAATGCACAGTGTCTACAACAAGATATATCTGCCCTTCAGTCTCAAACTAAAAGCATTCAAGTTCTTGTCCATCAAAAGTATCACTACCAACTCAAAATCCGGGGAAGAAAAGCAAGCCAATGTGTGCAGAATCACATCACAAAAGGTATCCACAAATTTACTTCAAGCTACAGCAGCAACCATATATTACCCAGTACTACCAATGGTAAAAAATATATATCAGAAAAGTAGAACTCCCTTCTAAAACTCCCCCAATCTTTATATCTTATATTTGTTTCAATTTTCTAGAAATAAAAGTGAGATAACGAAGACATACAAACAGGTTCAAAAGAATAATTTCCGCCTCAATCAATAGCTCGATGAATTGAAAAACACAAAACCATTGAGAGGCCATTGACTCCTGGAACAATTTTTCTTATTTGGACATCTAAGGCAACTCCAATGGTGCAATCAAGATATGCATGTGTTTCATTTGTTGCCTGGTTTCGAAAAGAGCACACATTAAATATGTTGGAATAGGAAAAGTTATAATTTAGTGATAATAACAAGCAAAACAACCATGTCAGTTTTCACTTGATTAATTGTACCATAAAAGGGTTATCAATTTAGACGATAGAAACCAAAAAATTTAGTTTTAGTAGCTACTCATCCAGAACCTAAGAGATACTAAAACATAGTAGGAATACACTTTCAAGAACATTAGGTGTCAATCTCCTTTCATTTATTCATTCATTTATCGACTTTACAACTAATATATTCAAATAAAAATCAATGTTACATTTTATAAAAGATCTCAGCAATCAATTTCAAAAAATAACATACTAAGATACGTTAAGTTTAAATATAATAATCACTTGTCTCTCACTTGAATGGCAGCTCTTGTTTGTCCTATTTTACAAAGCCCATTGATCAAAGCTTTGTACATAAGTAGCGTGATATCCTTGTGCTACCACATGTTCAAGGAAGAGATGTGCTTTCCTAACCTCACCATTAATACAGAGACCTTACATGAAGGTTGTCGTTATCAAGATTACCGTATTGGGTTGGCAACTCATCACGAGAAAGCTTCTTCCCAATGCAGAGAAAGCAAAACCCATCTGACCCAAGTGGCAGTAACTATCCATCAAGATAGTGTGCTCCATTTGTTTAGAAGATGAAAAAACAGAGGGGTAAAGCTCCATCTTCACAATTGCCCCTAAAAGTTTATCAATTTTCAAAACAGATGCGATTGAGGGATGTCAGATCCCGAAAATTGATACACATTTAAATGGGGATTGAGAAAGAGAATAGAGTGAGACAAGGGAAAGTAGATGAAGATGATGTTAGAAACACATACCTTGGGTTGGTAATGGTAATGGTAATGCACATAGAGCAACTAGCAGTGTTATATGTTGAACATCTTGAGAATCAGAGATTGTGTGTTGTCTATGACCAGCAGACGGCAGTTTATATAGATGGGGATAGGGTTAGGGTTAGGGCTACGCAACTTGAGATGGAAAATGCAAAATGCAAAATGACGAATCCACCCCTCTCTGCCTATAAAATTGGCATCCTCAAGCATATTCCTTTTAATTATGAGCTGCTATTATTATTATTATTATTATTATTATTAATGTATAATATCATTAAATTTATATGGTAAAAATTTCAATGAATAATATCAAATAAAGGAAAAATTATTGGTAAGGATTTTTAAGGAAAATATTTAATTAAAGAAAAAAAATTTAAAATCATTATGAATGATCATTCAAATTTTAATTAGAAAAAATGATAATTTAATCTTATTTAACAAATAATAATATTTTTAATGAAATGCGGTTATTTGTTGCTTTTTAGTGAGTGATCATTAAGTATTATTGAATAATTAATAATTTTAAATTAAGTTATATATGAAAAAATTTATAAATGACAATTATATCTTATTGAATGACTATTTATTATCATTGAGTAATTAACATTTTAAATAAAATTCAACGTATAAAATACATTAAAATATAAGAAAATTTATAAATGGATATTATCTTTTTGTGAATGACTATTATCTTTTATTAGGTAATCATTATTTGTTATTGACCGATTAATAGTATCAAGTCAAGTTTTATATAAAAAAAAATTTGTGAATGACTATTATTTTTTATTGAATGATTATTTGTTGATACAAAATAATTAACGTTTCAAATTAAGTTTAATATATAAAAACATGAAATTAGGAAAATATTTGCAAATGATTATTGATTTTTAATGAGTGGTTATTAGTTATCACTAAATAACTATGTAACATTTTATTTGTCATAAAATATCTTTATGAATAATAAAATTTTAATTTTTTTAATTTAAATATTTTATTTAGTTTTATTTTACAATAATTATTACTAATAAAAATAGGTTAAATAAAATTTGTAAAAATTTAATTAATATAAATTAACTCTTTTGATAAAAGATATTTATAAATATATATATATAAAGATATTTATAAAAAAATATTTATAAGAAAATATTATTTTAATATAAAAAAATTTATCTTAATAATCATTCAGGTAAAATATTTATTAAAAATAATGATTATTTTGATTTAAGAAAAATACGTGTACCACATGAATGTGATGCAACATGGCACCAAAATCAACCACATAAAACCATTCACGTTGGCTATAAAAAGGGGGCAAGCGTGAATTACTGAAACAAGGAGCGAGAGGGAGTGAATTGGTGAAAGTGAGAAACCGTAGGAGAGAAAGGCACAGGCGGTGAGAAACCGTAGGAAGAAAGAAATAAGAAAAGGAAAGGAAGAAAGAAAAAAAAAAGTTTTACAAGTAGGAATTGAAATTTCTTTTTAAAAAATAAAATTATGGTTTTTAGTATATATATTTTATTAGTTAATTTATTATTTTAATATTTTATACATATCATTATTTTTATTAAATTTATTATGCACGTATAATTTTATGTGATATTTGTTTGATTTTGAAATGATTATAATATTTGATAAAATTTAGAGTTATTATAATTTAAATATTAATTCTTTCATGAAATTAATATAATAAAATATAAAAAAATTAAAATATTATTCAAAACTTAAGTTAAATAAATATTTTTAATTATATTATGTAATAAATATATATATTTGATTTACATCAATTTTCTTATATTTATCTCAGATTGAGAGTAATATTATGACATTTATTTTGACTTTTATAATAAAAGGATTTTTGTGTAATGAATGTATTATTAAGACTAAGACAAACTATGAACCATGATAAGGAACTGATAAATTATGAATTATGATAAGGACTAGATAATTATGGACTATGATGTAGACTTTTAAAATAATTATTAAATTAATTTTAAATCATAGTTGGTTCCTTAAAAAATTGAAATTGAAATTTAATGATTCTAAGTTTTGTAAATTTTATTTAATTGTCATGATTTACTTATAGACTTGTACATGATGAATTTATTTGTGATATATTAATGGTTTGTATTACTTATATTTGTGTGTGATGGTAAGCAAGTGATTCATAAAAAAGTTTACACCTAACCGTTGAGAGACAGAGGGATGAATGCCTTTTTATGTTACCTGTAACGTCCCAAATTACTAACACTAATAACGTATCCAGTCTACGCATCAGTAATTAGAATTTAGTACATTACTTATGAATATCCACAATTTTTTTTAAATAAATAGTTTAATAATATACAAAATATGAGTCTGTAGCGGAAGCACTTTACACGTATAATATGAAATGAAATTATATACAAAGAATACATCGCTGCACTTAATACACATATATGTCCTATTTACAAATTCTAGAACAACTAACAAGGATGTCTTCTTGTGCCTAAGCTCCGTCTTACTTCATTTTACTTGTCGCTTCTGGATCATTCCTGGAATTATCATGACAATCAAAGGTGTAAGGGGTGAGAATCAAAATTCTCAGTAGTTTGTTTAAAATCGTGTCATCACAATAATTCTAGCTATTTTGGGAAAAAACTTCATTTTCATTCAAAACATTTATTATTATTCTAGAAAGGTAGCTAAAGGCCAAACCAAGTCCTTCCTCTTCCTGAAATAGATAGTCTATTTATCATTATGAAAATCAGTCATAATCGTCAAAAATCACATCAAGTCCAAAGTCATTAAGACTCAAATCATTAAATTGGAATCTATGTTATCAAAACATAATCACTTTTCCAATCTCAATATATATATTATGATAGAACTCTCATCATATCTCAAATCATCAGATTCATCTTTTGTTCATGCTAACATTACAAAATCATTTGCTTGGTAGTAGTCTGCTTTTAGGTTGGTGCACATCAACTTCTTCATGGTCATACGTCGCCACACAGAACTACTCCGGGTAACTAAGCTCCGTCCTTTCATATCTAGCTTAGAGGAAGTAAGTCTCCTCAATATCAAAGATAGGGTTAGAGTTCAATCTATCATAATAAGGAGAAGGTACGTTATCTCACAATATCAATCATCAGTCAAGAATAAAAGGTCTACTCAAACTATTCAGGATATAGGATTACCCCAAGTAGTGAAGGAAACACTCATCCTCAACCACTTAATGACTAGGGAAGCTCAGGTAAAGAGGAATGTTTTTTCTTAACCTCAATTACTCTGGTATAGAGAATATCACATATTCTCTTACCATTAACCAAGACTTACCCTAGTACAAGTAAATCCAAAATTCATCTCGGCCTAGTTCCACAAAGTGGATACCCATGAGAGAAACCATTTCATCAATTCATCATGCAACATAATGCACAGTTTAATCATTCTCATCATCGGTGTTCAATTTCATCAACCAATTATATATGATTCAATATTATCAATCAATTTCACTTGTTGTAAACATATCATGCAATCAAACATCATTTTATCACATATTTCATCAAATACCTATAGAAGTATTTTAACACTCTTAAAAGAGCATACATAAGCGATTCTAACACATAGGGAAACTCATGTCCTCAATCAAACACATTATCCTTTGATACTCCACCTCAATAGGGTTAAGGTCTTTCTAAGGCTCCTAGCCTTATAAAATGCCAAAACATGCATTTTCTAACCAAAAACGCATCCTGCTCAATCTCAACATTTGACCTTTGCTCAGTAAAATGAGCATAACTTGAGCTACGGATGTCAAAACAGGTGATTTCGGTGGCGTTGGAAAGTTAAGAAAAAGAGTTACAATTTTCATGAAGACCATAAGAGCTTATTCTCATCATAGAGAGGTACACGACCGTGTAATTTGACACGACCGTGTAATTTGACATGGCCTACCCCCATGTTTTCGTCTGTGAGGAATTTCTTCTGGCAGATAGGTACATGGCCTAGGCCGTGTTTTCAGACACAGGCCGTGTTTCTGGGCCAGAAACTCTTGAAGAGTCGTACCACTGTTCCTTGGGCCAAAAACTTAGATTTTTGACCACTTCAATCCAACCTCTAAGTGATTTTAAGCCTTAAATAAGTTTATAAACATCAAGGAAACTTAAAACACCAATTTATTTCATAAAAAATGAATCAAAATACCAAATCCCTCATTCAAATTACAAATCAAAAGTGGGTTCAATAACCCTTTTTCAACCTTGAAAATCACCAAGAAATCAAGAGAGGAAAAATAAGTTTTCACATCATAATCAAACATAAGAGCTTAAATATTTCATTATTAACTCAGAAATCTCACTCAAAGCCATCAAGAAATCAGATCTTGAAGTGCAAAAGAACAAAAGAAAAGAGTGAGAAAATCCTCCTACCTCAAGCTTCCATGGTTCCTTGCTCTTGCTTCTACCTTGTTGGTCTTCTTCCTTTTCTCTTCTTCATTTTTCTGCTCTTCTTATGTTCCCTTCTTCTCTTCTCCTGTTCTCTCTTTCCTTTTCTGTTTTCTCTTCTCTTCGTTTTTGTCTTTGTCATCTTTCTCTGTTCTCGTCTTCTTTTTATTTATTTTCTTTGTTTTTTTTGTCTTTTCTTTCATTTTGTTTCTCTTCTTGATCAGGTAACCGAAAGTGAGGGAGAGAAAAAGAGAGTGAAAATATCTCTCAAATAATCATGAGGGTGTGAGGACGGTGGGGAAGGAAAAACCCAAGAAAAAATGTATTTCAACTGATAAATTTGCATCTGCTAAGGACACTTTAATTTATCATAAATGAATTTTTCAACCTCCATAGCCATTGGGAAAAATTCTAGGATTTCATGCTATTTTCCATATATGTAATTTCTCAATTCGGTATTAAACACTTCTTCACAGTCCTTAAAAATACTAAACTGACTCTGTTTGTCCTCAAAATTTAACCACATCCTCTTTCACACATTTCTGACTTATTAATAAAATTTCCCTTATTATTTCCTTTGATTTAGAATTTTTACTATTTTTCTGAGTTAAAAATAACAATTTTACACGTTCTGTGTTGCGGCAAAGTGCCTAAATTAACTCAAGACGTCTCAAAAATCAATATACACATTAAACAAGTATTATGGTACCTTATGACCATATACAAGTCTAACTTGCTAAAAAAAGAATGTTACATTACCTTCCTGATTAGTATGTGTATGTATGTCTGACTTTGTTGTCATGATGTTAAAGTAATACAAGAGATATGATAGATTCTCTATGGAAGTGAAGGTCTTCGAGTAAAACGTGAGACAAGTAGACATGAAAAGAAAAATAAAAATAAAAGATGAATTTCCTGTGATGAAGAACTTGCTTGCAAATGTTTGCTGACGTTGAGGAACTTGCTAATGTTTGTCGATGTTTGGAAATTGCTTACTTAGGTTTGAGGAACTTGATAATGTTTGCTGATACTTACTGATAATTAGTACTTATTTGCTGATATTTGAGAAACTTACTGATGTTAATATATAAGACTGTATTGCATGATTTATTTAACATTTGTTCTGTTATGCTGAAATTGTGTTATTCTTGTCATATTTGGGTTGCCATGAGATTTTCTATGTACATTACATAACTGAAAACTCACCATGCGTTTTCAAACGTTTTATAATTGTTCATTTCTTACTGGAAATTTTCAATTCTTACGCTATTTATGGTGTTTTCAAATTAGCACAGGATGTATTATGATTATCATCATTCAGATCAATCATGTATGGATTCAAAATCCAAATGAGGGGAAATATATATTGGAGTTATTAGAAATATATGTATTTTTGACTAAATAATGACTCTGACATATGCAAGTAAAATCATATTTCTGTTAATGAATTTATTAATTAGCACTTATGTTACTGATTTTGTTACTATTGTCTCGATATTGATTTATGAGATTTTTGATTTTTGTTTCTGTTTTGATTCTCTTGATAATTTTATTGAAAAACTCTTGTCTCTACTTTGTATTTAATTTAGAAAGAAATATTCAAATTTTATCTGATTTCTTCTGAGTCTTCAAAATTACTAAACTTTTTTTTAGCAAAATTTAAAATTTTTATGGAATAAATCCACTAACATTAGTATTATGGCCTTGATTAAAGAGATTAAAAATAATACTATCAATTAGTAATTTTGTTAACAGATATTAAAATAGTATGGCGGTTACAGGCTATATGAAAGAAATTTGTGAATAGTTATTACTTCTTATTGAGTCGGCATTTGTTGACATTGAGTGACTAATATTTCATATAAAAATTTCATAAAGGATAATTTTGACTATTAAATAAAATAAAATGGTCATTTTCTTTAAATAAAAATTAAGTAATCGTTATTAATAATTTTAACTTTTTTTGTTCTTTTATATTAAATATTACTCCTTAATAGTTCTTAGTATTAATCTTCCTTTAAATAAAATCTATATATTATTATATTAGTAAAATTGCCTTGAAAGCTAATGACTATGAAATCCTATCATTAAATGTATAGAGTTAATAATAATAATAATAATAATAATAATAATAATATAATAATAATATTATTATTATTATTATTATTATTATTATTATTATTATTATTATTATTATTATTATTGTGAGAAACAATGAATAATATCATTAAATTCATAAGATGAAAGTGTTATAAAATATACATTAGTAAAATTTCCTTGAGAAACAATTATGATTATCATTAAATGTATAGATTTAATGATATCATATTTGTAAAAAATTATTATTATTATTATTATTATTATTATTATTATTATGAGAAGCACTGAATAATATCATTAAATTCATATGGTAAAAATATGAGTAAAAATATCAAATAAAATCTATATATTATTATTATATTAGTAAAATTACCTTGAAAACTAATTACTATGAATTCTTACTATTATAATTAGATGTACAGAGTTAATGATACCATATTTATAAAAATTATTATTTTTATTTTTATTATGAGAAGCAATGAATAATATCATTAAATTCATAGGATGAAAGTGTTATAAAATATACATATTAGTAAAACTTCCTTGAGAAACAATTATTATTATCATTTAATATATAGAATTAATGATATCACATTTGTAAAAAAAATATTATTATTGTTATTATTATTATGAGAAGCAATGAATAATATCATTAAATTCATATGGTAAAAATGTGAGAAAAATATCAAATAAAATCTATATTATTATTATTATTAGTAGTAGAGTAGTACGTAGTAGTAAAATTACCTTCAAAACCAATTGCTATTAATTCTTACTATTATCATTAAATGCATATAGTTAATGATATCATATTTGTAAACACTATTACTATTATTATTATTATTATTATTATTATTATTATTATTATTATTATTATTTTGAGAAGCAATGAATAACATCGTTAAATTCATTGGGTGAAAATATTAGTAAAAATATTAAAAAAATCTATATATTATATTTGTAAAATTGCCTTAAAAAGTAATTACTATTATCATTAAATGCATAGAGTTAATGATATCATATTAAAAAGTGACTTCCTCAACCAATAGTCAACTGACATGATGTGAGCATTTTGAGTTAAGTCTTTTTTTTTTTATCTTTAATATTTTCTCTTGCGGTTTCTTAAGGTTTTAGTTCAATTTCTAATTTTTGGTCTTGCAAGCAGTATGCTTCTCTCCTTTTGTATATGTTTTTATTGTACTAATCAAAATTTCACCATATGGATGTGAGAATAAACATTAATAAAAATGAAAGTAAAACAATCAAAACGAATTCTTAGAGAATTGTTTTCTGATAAATTAATTACAACTACAAAATCAGAAGAAGCAAAATTGAAACTTCAGAGCGGATCAAATGTCGTCAGAGAAGATCAAAAAGAAAGTTCTAGCAGAACAGTTTTCAGTCCTGATGAAATAAGATTAGCATGAACAAATTGTTGAAAAAAATAAAATAAAAGAATTTCAGTTTTCCAACAAGAAAAAAAGAAGATAAAATGGGCTATATTTTAAAACTGTTCTTGACAAAAATAACGCCGGTAAACACAGCCGCAATGTCATATTTATTTCACTTTCTTTAGACTTTAGCTACCTGATTTACAAGACTTGTCTGCTACTAGAATCTTCTTGGCATATCTTCTATATATGTAAGACTTCTGGAACAATAAACTTTCTAGAAGGAAAAAATTTCCAGCTTTCAACCAATTTATTCCAAGAAAGGCATTAATTGAGTTTTCATTGGTCCCATTTTCACTTTTGAAACGTTTCAAATCTTTTGTGACAATGAATTGATCAACTTGTCGAGAATAAACCAGTTATACTTTGTTAGAAATATAAATGTGAGTATTAGTATTTTAATTACTTTAAATACTAAAAATTAGAAGAACAAAGAATTAACAAGAAAAATTAATAATTAGAACGGGTATATCACGAATCGTGTTAGACATTATTTTTAAAGATTTATCTTTGTCTTACCCAGAGTAATATTCGGTGGAATGACCTTAACAAGTAACCTTTTAAGATTGGATGTAAGTTTCCATCAAGAACTCATCCACACGAAAATCATGATACTCTGAGCAGCAACACCCTTGATTCTAACACCGAAAGACGCAATAAAGAGTGCAGGAGAGTTCTTTAATACAAGTACAATAACAAGGGAGAAGATGAAGAAGATGAATAGTAACAGAGAGAGCAAAGGGCATAGAAAGTAATCTAAGAAATGTAATTTGATAAGTGTATGTTTCTGGTAGGAGAGCAATAAAGCAAAATAAATAGACTAAGGTAGTTTATTGAGTAAACAACCTAATAGATTTATCATTTTAGTCTTTAATTGGGCTAGCAAAAGATAAGCTTAAAGTAAAACTAAATCAAGCCCACACGTGCGTAGGCGAGATGAGACGGGGCGAAGTACGCGCGTGTGGGACATAGTCCATATATAAACACTCTTAAAGAGTCTATTATATTCAATGTGAAACTTAATATTATACAAAACACACACAATAATATTTTAAGTTTGAAATACTCTAAAGACCCAAGCATAACATATTTGAAATTTTTACACAATCACTCAAGAATTGTGATGTTTGTGCAATAATATGAAGCACGATAATAATAATATGTGGTCGTAGAGAATTGCAAATATTTTCTTAGTTCAAAAGTGTGACCATCTAGTAAAATAACCATCCCTACAAACCTTGAGTTTCTAAGAAATTTCTATAAAAGTTAGAACTGGATAAATCCACGGGTAGGCTTGTTTAACCCGCAACCAGTATGGGTTAGGACCAGGTATTTTTTTATAGGCCCGTTTAAATTTGGGCCTACGAGCCCAGTTAGTTTAACTCGCATGTTAAACGAGTTATAGCCCGCCAACTTATGGATCAAGATACCAATTCGCTAATTGTTTTTTTTTTAAATTAACATGTTTTTTTCATTTAGTTTTCTTGCCAAACAATAAAAATTAAATCTCTCAATCCCAAATGACTCCAATGACTCACATATCTAAATAAGGTTCAAAAGAAAACTATAAAATAAAAAGAAAAATATTTAAACAAATAAATAAAAGCAAGAAAAAGAGAAAAAATAAGTATTGGGCTCGCGAACCAACATACTAAAGCAGTGCAAACATGGACCACAATTTTGTTGACCTGTTTAAAATGTGGGTCAATCCAATTCAACCTGTTTATCTTCAACCCGCCGTAGATCGAGTTGACTCGTTATCCACCTTTAATGAAAGTTCATTATGTTACTTTATTAACTGAGAGGGGAAGAGTGAATTTGCAAACTTTTGAGACCAAGTATTTTGAATACCTAAAATAAGGCCATGAATTTCACAAATTCAAGCAGTAGGTTGATATACTGGTTAGGGTCAAGGAAGTATCGATACTTCAAAATAATTGTTGTATTAATATCTAAATGTATCCTATAGATACTTTTTAGATATTTTTAGATACTTCTAACATATATATTTCAATTCGTTTTGAAATTTTGTATCAATACAAGTGAGGTATTACGATAATTAGATAAATTATATTATTTTATTATGTCAATAATGATTAAAGTTGGCTTGTGAAACATTGATGTCTTTATTCAAATTTAAGATTTGTATTTTTATGTTAATATTATATTACTTTTATATGTTTATTTTAGCTATATCATATCATATAATTTTTAAAATTATAATTTTTAAAATTTGTTGTAACCATGTATATATCATTATCTTGTCAACCCGTATCTCATATATGTATTCGTGTTTCCTAAGTTAGGATAGCAAAGAAAGGAAAATACTAACAAGTGGTTAAGTATACTTGTAAGTGAATTTAACTCCTAATAGAGAACAAAGATTTGAGTTTCTACTTATAAAGAAGACCTAACCGTATCGCCCTACATTTCACGAGTTTGGGAAGACTATAAAAAGACTTAAAAAGGAAAGAATGGAAAATGATAATTACACATACTATACGAAGTACACGGACAGTACTTGGTTTTTATATCCATGGAGCTTGAGATCATGAACCATCTCAGCAATGGCAAATAGCCCGATCAATCATCTTTTCCCATGGAATCCTTGTCAATCAATTTCCTGGCAAACAGGTGGCACAATAACTTCAACTCCCACTAATTTCAAAGCTTTTAGTTCAGCTGCAACATATTATTTCAAGCATGCATGTGTCTGGAGGTGGAGGGGTGGGGGGGTGTATGATTTCTATGGCTAGCTCTTGAAGTAGTCGAACTCAGCTGAGACTAAGAATAACCATCAGAGGTGAGGAGGAGCAAGAAGCGGCATTATCAGCGACGTGCCCTGCATGATGTATTCCAATTCGAGAAGAAAACATGGCATAACATATATATAACAATAATATCATCAACACAGAACGAAAACGAAAACATATCAACCGTGCATGACCAAAAAAAAAAAAAAGCAAATATAAAATAGAAACAAATAAGCGCTTCAGTCTTCACGTGTTGAAGAAGAAGCAGAGGAAGAAAGGAATCTACTTACCTACCGTGAACCAAAGCTTGGGCATCACAAGAGAACACTCTCGTCTAGGAAGAGTAACCTTTTGTAACATAATTTATGTTAGAAAAATGTTACACTTAATTTTCCATACTTTTCATTTACATCTTCATTTAGGAAAAGGAAGAAAGAGAAGCTCAAATTCTCCTTCTTTTTATTCTCCCTTTCTTTTTTCTTTAAAAAATATGTATAAAAATAAAGTGTACAAACCCAATAATAAAAATAACATTTGTTGTTTATCTTATTGTTGAATGAGCACAAAAAGTGTTAGTGTGTAACCTTCACTTCTTTTTTTTTTGTTTTTGTTTTTCAGTCTAAATATAATTAATTTCCCTTTTACTTTAATTTTCTGTCAACAATTTTGTTGTTTTACTAATAACAATATTTGTTTAGAAACATTTTGACTATTTAATTAAAAACTGAAAGTAAGGGAAAAATAGTATAACATTTTTTCATCAATAGTTATTATTTTATTTTTTATTTTGTATTGTCAAGAATTCATAGAATCATAGTATAATATAATTTTTAGCACTCTCTTGTTTTATGTTTTCAATAAAATATACTAAGCATTTAAAAAAAAATAGGGTAACTCCGACATAACTTGTTTTGTGCTAGAAAAATGAATTTTATAAATCAAATGAAGAGACATATAAGAAGGAAAAAAACCATCAAAAGAGTAAAAGCCTCTACCCAACAATAATAGTTTTTTTTGGTTAAGAGCAAGACATTTAATTGTTTCCTTTCATCCGTCATGCAAATGGCATCAAAGTCCAGTCCAATTGGTTCTTTCTATTGGAAAAGTGTCATTTGTGTTGTTAGTACTTATGTGGAATGGCCCAGTATGCCTATGGGGATTCTTCCAGTGTTGGCCCAATATTGCAACTGTGAAAAATTGTTTATTGCTTTGTCGCAAAGCAAAATTAGCTTTGATTAGATGTTTAATTGCTCAATCAAGGCAGATTACCGTTCCCCACAATTGCACATAATTTACTGGGAGCATATTTCCTTTTCTGGGAATGTGAGCTTTACTCATGTTTGCTAAACTATATCCACATATTGATAATTTCAAATGGTAAATGCAACCAAGCTTGCTCTGTTTTTCTCTGCTCAATCGATTAGTTCTAAACAATAATGAGATAATGCTCTAATAGAAACATTAGCATCATGAAGATGTTTGATATCATTCAATTGAATCAAATGTAAGAATATTATTATAAGAGTTTATAACATCATCATGAAGACGGTTGATATTATTCAACTGACTCAATTGAAAATTCTCAAAGATCAAATTCTTATCATCCAAACATAATGTAAGAATATTATTATAAGAGTATATAAGATCATCATGAAGACGTTTGATATTATTCAACTGAATCAATTGATAAGATCAAATGGTTACTGCTTTATTCAATTAGAATGCTAAGTTCTATTTAGTTATTTATTTATTTTTTAATTTAAGGTTACAAGAGAGAATATTCTATGAAAAAAAAACAAAGGCAAAAATTAAGATTACTTAAAGATTAAACTTGAAATCAAGTATTTCCTAAGAAATCACGAAGTTGTTGGATAAAATAGAAATTGCTTTTAAGTTTTAATATGATTAGGGTGCATGATGACCAATTGTTTTAAGTTATTGATTTATTAATTAAAAAAAAATCAAGGGATGAGATTGAAGACAGATAATCATCACAATAGGTAATCTTGCAATCCCAAATTGAAACCCTTCTTCTCTTCCTGACCCTCCTCCTCTCCCCCCTGTCAAATGCACTTATTACGGGATGTCGTTTACGTCTACCAAGGACAGGGTTTATCCATGGGTCGCGAAATATCAGCTCCTCCAATCGAATGTCGTCAGCAACAGTAAGTACTGCAAGTTAACAGAGTATTGAAGATAACATCTTCCAACAACCCGTATGAATCATAGTTCCGGCCATCGACAATTAAACGGAAATCCGATAGGTTCAACGACAAACAACTAGACGTATGGCATTGTGCTTCAACCAATCCGGGTCTGGCAATAATATGATCCCAATCGTGCAAGGCCATCACAAAACAAACCGCTAGCGTCCTCAACGCTGGCATAGGAAAGCTTGCACACATTTCCATATCTCAATGAGACGCGAATGTACGAATTCTGAAATGACGGATATTGGTTTGTTAGTCTCTGAGATCGGTCAACACAGGATGACGATGGTCATATAAGCATACGGCCAAACGCCAAGTTTCTACAAAACTCTATAAAATATTTCAAATAAGTAAAAATATATAAAGAAAAAGCATATAATTTTAATAGTAAACAAAACAGCTAAGCAACAACACTTGCTATTTTGCATAAATAGAAGACTTATATTTGAATAATATCAGGTACTTACTCATCAAATAAATATTAATTAAGTATTCATGTGTATCTAATAAATAAATATCGATATAGGTACAACAACTATTTCAAAGTACCCATACATCATGCATCATAGTAAGTAACTCTTCACTTCAAATTCTAACTACATTATTACAAGAGAATACGTGAATAACCAAAATCACTCTGTGGTAGTGGACAACACAATATTGGAACTCTATCTGGGTTAGAAATAAATCATCAACTTGAAGCCGATACGAACAAAGCCAGAGAAACATATACAACTAAAATAAGTTGGATCAGGAATTCAGGATCCTCACCTCAAAAGGACTAATCCTTCTAAATTTTGTCACATTTTCTCATTGATATCAATGACGTTATAAGTATCTTAGTCATTAATATCATTTAAGTGGTTAACAGGACCAGCCCTGTAAAGAAGAGGAACCTGGTTTTAAAAAGTTGATTAGAAATTTATAATATAGAAACATTCACATCCTATGATTCCTATCACATGAGAAACACATCCTTTCTCAGTCTTTTTAATCTGACATGTTTCATATGTTGAATAACAGACTGTTAACAGCATATTGCCAACATTACAACTCCAATAACCGAAAAGATGTCTAAAACGTCAGATAAAAACTTGGTTTTATGTCAAAAATATGATCAGCACAATATACATAACTGGAAAGAATCTAAGATGGAGGGGAAGATGAAATAAAGTAATAGAAGCACAATCAAGGAATTTCACCGATCTTTATAGCACTTCAAACACATATAATGGCAGCAATTAGGCAGCACCACTTTTCCTTTCACCTCCAGGCAAACTCCACATTCCTCTTCTCTTACAATGTCGACTTCAGATTGTCTCCTCTCTTTGAACTCAGTCTTCCTTTGGTATCCAACAGCATATACTTCTTTCTGTTTCCTTTCCTAAATCAGTGATGCCTTTCTGAAGTTGCAATAAAGCAGGAAATATAACCGCTGTTTATCAGCAAAAGGAGGCACAACAAAAGAGAAAAGTAGCAAATATGTAAGTATGTGTTGATCATCAACTATCAAGAACTTATAAATGGAGCCAGTTGCACCCAAAAAGAGCAATAGGCATAAAGCTATAAGTATACATTCATCTTTACCACAGTTAACTTACAGTAAAATTGCTTAATGCTTGCTTTCCTTTCATATATTGACATGGTAGTCTTCCCATTTCCATAAGTCTGCATAAATGTAGAAGGAAATGTTTTGAAATTAAATCCACAAACAGATTATGTATGACAATTTAAGATCAAAAAATGGAAATTATGAAAAGGACAAATGAAGAAAATAAAAGTTAAAAACAAAAATCTGTGATCTTCTACTAGTGCATTGAATATGTATAACTTGTTAAGGACATATACCACATATATTAGAATTCTCAGCAAACCCAGGGAACCAGCGAGGCTATAATCCGTCCACTGAACAAGGAACAGAAAAATGGGGGCTGCTGGGCTGTATGATAGTCTCATCTGAAAGCATGCTCCATCTTTATCCCTTGGATAACCTAGTGCCCTAAAAAAATAGAAAAGGAAATAGAGGGGGGGGGGGGAAGCACATTACATACATCTTCACAAGGAAAAAGTGCTAGAACTCTGCTATAAGAATTTGTATGCAAGATCCCAAAAATAGGTCCAGCACATGTATAAACATGTCAATGAAGTATCAGAAAAAGTGTTGGACATTGAAAAACATTATCTACTTCCAAGTTTCCAACAAGGAAACTGAGTGTCTGAGTGTCACACAAATTCATAGGTGCATTTTATCAACCACTTCTTTAAACAAAGCTTCAAAGTCCCACTCTCCATTAAGAAAAACCCAGTTTCATTCAGTTTCAAACAACAAAAATTGACAACAGAACATGAAAAACAGCATTTACATATATTAAAACAAAATAACACAAGGCTGCAATGCACAAGCAGGAAACAAAGATTCAATTTTTAAAAACCAAATCAACAATTCCAGTGATGAGAAATCCTTGTTATGGCTAGGCATCATGTCTCAAACTTCAAGAGCATAACAGACACTCAATTCTGCTAAAAAAGATTCAGTTTTTAATCTGGGAATAAGAAGAACCATACATTATCTGCTTCTGAAGCTGAATTCTCATTTAAACAAATACCCAAAAAAAGAGATAGAAAGAGAGACACTTACAGGGTATTAGCATACTGAATATCAGCTTCCAGAGCTTTTAGAGATTCCTGAAAGGAACACGTTCCCATACCCAGATATTTTCCCGGAATTTTTTTTTGCATGCAACAGAGAAAAATCTCAGCAAGTCAATATATGATGCATTATAATATGAAAGTGACATTACTGCCCTTTCCGCCTCCTCAATAGCAATTAGCAAATGGTATTTGGTTAATGAATTACTTTGTTTGAGTGGACTTTAGTATCTTAGAAGACGATTTTGCCCATTCAGTTTTAATATAGTAAGAATTTGAATTTTGAATATAGGATGGTCTAATTAAGAAGAAGCTACATTTCCTTATATTCATTTCTCTTACGTTTCACCATCCAATGTGTCAATTATATAAGTAATATGGTTATTCTACTTTAATTACTATATTATATTTAATTTGTAAAATCTCTTAAACACTAAGATGTGTTTAGACTAGCTGTCATAACAAATTATGAAAAAAAATAATTGGGTATAATTAATTTTTTAAATCTATTACAAAAGATTAATTTTGTTTATATATGTTAATTTAGAAGTAATTTTAAAATAATATTTATTTAAATTATATAAAAAACTATTTTATTTAATAAATTATTAAAAATATATATAATAATGTAAAAGATTATTTGTTGATATTATCATCAGGTAGGGTCTCAACCAATTTATACGTATCTCGATTAATTTATTTTTTAGTATGATCTGGTTAACTAAAAAAGATTATTTGTTGGGAAAAAAATATATCTTTATATCCAAATTATGAAATAATAAAAGAATCAATCATATAAAATACTGAAAATAATCATCAATAATTTTAAATTTAACAACCCAAACATATTGTTTTTAAATAATCTTTCCAAACAAATGTACTAATTATGAATAAAAAAACGTTACTTTGTACCAAAAAAGAAAAACGTTACTACCATAAATAACGCAGAAAAGTAAATATAATAGTTAAAGGATTAAATACATTTTTTGTTCATATACTTTTATCTTATTTGGGTTTTGATCTTTATACTTTTTATTATCTGAGTCATTATATTTTCATTCTATTTTCACGTTAGTCTTTGTCATCACCTACTATGATGACATCATTAAATTTCATTTTACATGGTAACACAAAATCTTACTTGGTAACAATACTAGATAAAAAATTAAATTTTTTAATCCACCTTATTTCCTCCTAATAATTTTTATAAAAAGTAACAAAAATTCTCAAAATCTAGGATTTCTCTATTGAAATTGTACAGCTCCACTTTTTCCTTCTCCATATTCAACCATAGATGGCAACAACAGTAGCTCTCATAGCCCATATTGTAGTCGCTTCACTCATGGGAGCCACCTAATCACAAGCATATTATGTGCTTGTGGTGGTAGGGTGATGATATATACTTCAAGGACAGATGAAAATCTAGGAAAAAAAAATTAGGTGCTCTAATTACAGAGTAAGGAGCTTTTTGGTTTATAATTTGTTTCCATATTTACTCCAGTGATTTGAAGGGATTTTTTGTGGCAAGCAGATTGGAGTTATAGTTTGTTTGAATGGTTGGATCGGCCAATGCCAACTTGTGCAAAGGAAGTTCTTGAAAAGCATCAACGAGTGGTACGAGGTCTGAAGAGGAGACTAAGGATGTACAAGCTACTAATAGTGATTTATTGTGGAATGACAATGAGATTGATGTTATTTTTCATATGGACTCAATATGGTAGAGGAATGTTGTATCAACTACTTTGAATTAGTTTTGACTGTTAATGTATGTTAGTGGGTAGATGTTTAGGGTCTGAGCAAATGTATTAGGTGGTTTAATTGAGCAAATGACTTGACTTATATAATCTCCTTTTAATTAATTAATTGAAAACTTTTAGATTTAATATTGTCTGATATTTACTTGTGCAACGACAATTGTGTTAACAATAAAGACCAAGTAATGAAATTACAGGGATTGAATAACTGATTGGTGCTTACCAATACACAAAATCATATGAAAGTATATAGACCAATACACAAATCATAGAAAGGTATAGAGACCAATACATAAATCATATTCAAGTATATGGACCAATACATAAATCATATGAAAGTATGATGACGAAAATTTAACCATAATTTAAGAGAGTACAAATAGTCACCATTAAACCATTAACCCTGTCAATAATATATAGGGATCAATACACAAATCATTAAAGGAGTATAAATAGTCACACTGTCATTAAAAGAGTACAAATAGTCACCATTAATCATAATTTAGTCATTAACATCAATATAATAATTATTGTAATTGTCAATATAATAGTTATTAACCAATATACATCAACCAACAATTGTCAATATATTAGTCATTGTTATATATTAGTCAATATACAACCAACATCAGTAATAACTCACTGAACTATCATAAATGACAAGACGCAAAAGATAAAAAAAATACAAAAAAAGTAAAAGACAAGTATGGTACATTGGCCTTGGTTTCCTCAAACTCAATGTGGCCCATTGACAAACTCATGAGTGCCTTGCACATTTCCTTGTCCCTATCCCTATTCTTGTGTCATAGTGCCTTGTGAGCTGACTACAGCATGCCTCCCTTTCTAGCAGATGCATTTGCAGCTTGAGCATTTGCATCTTGAGCAATTGCAACAGATGCATAAGCAATTGATAGCCTTTTAAGTGATACATTTGTATTTGGAGTTAATAAAAATTTTGCACGTCTTGCTGGTACTCCTTTTGCTTTCTAAGGAATAATGTCCCTCATCCCTCTGATACCTTGTCCTCTAATGAAATCAACCATTATCCCTTGGTTGGTAGTAGGTGTAGTTCATGCAGTAGCACCTACAAAGGCCTTTATTGAAGTAACTCTTAAAGTTGCTTGGGATGATGATGCCTCTGCAGTTGATGTTGCAACTGATGCATTTGTAACTGGTGGTCTGCTGCCTTGGTTAACCATTCCTCTCCTTCTCCTACTGCTATATCCTCCTCTGACTGATGCTTGTACAAGTTCAGACATGTTTGAGCACTGGCTCCTATTGTGACTATAGTTGTTACATCTTGAATATTTGATTATTCTCTTTGGTTACTGACTGGTTTCCACAGATAAAGCCATGTTTTGGCAATTCTTGCTATTTTGACCACAAGTGTTGCATTTTAAACACTTCAGTGAAGTGTGATTTCTTTTCAGCTTGTTTGGTTTTATAAGCTCATTCTTGTCCCTTCTTCTTAGCTTTTTTGGTCTTTCAATTGATGTCCTATACTTTGGGGGGATAATGGGAGGATAACCAGTAATTATAAGCCACATTTCCTCTCCATTAATGGACATTACCATTTCAACATAGCACTACTCATAGATCTCTATCTTGTAGCATTCATGATTGAAATCGTGAGGCATCCATCCCTATTCTAGCAACCTCCATGGGATTATCATCATTTTTAAGTTCTACAAGGCCCTTCATAGATATACATTCTTTAAGCATATTTCTCAAACATGATTTATAGTAGTATATCTTAACACTTCCCTATCTCAAATTCTTAAGGACTGTGATCAATTCTTGCCGTGACTACAAATCTTCTTCACAATCATTTTAAGTGTATATTCTCTCGTAAATATACCTCATTTTCTTACAAAAAACAAATGTCTCCCATAGTATATCATGACAGTGAACTTATCAGATAGCTTATATAAAAATCACAACAAACAAAACAAATGTTACACTACAATTATAATAATATAGCAAACATAACAAAAATTGTTAAATTGAACTAGGTGTATATAAAATTTTCTTACCTTGTTTGCAATGCTCGAAGTATATGAACTTTAGCCACGTTTCGGTTAGAGGGAAGTAAGAAATGTTGTTGATTGATGTCATGAATTAATGTGAACTGGCCCGTATCAGATCTAAACCAGTTGGCGCCGCCCCATGTTTTGCAAGTTTGGCTGCAACCAACAGCATGTGGAACTGGAAAGACACAATGACCCAATATCTACTTTGGGAAATCTACTTACTCTCCCACGTGCAAATTGGGCAACATTGATTCACCAATAAACAAGATTTGGCAAAGCTAATATTTTTTTATACTTCCAATTTTATCTTTTTCACCGAAAAACAAAAATCCATACAATTTTGCTTTATTTTGTTTTTTTTTCAGATGAAAGTTAATTATTTTTACTTCTATATTGTATTTGTATTATTTTATTAATAAAATAGAATGAAATATTAAGAAAGTCAATAATAATTATCTTCTATGTGAAGAAAAGCCGCAAAGCCACACGGCATAGCTGTATTGTACAGCTACAATTGAGTTGTCATTGAGTTGCAAATGTTGACCATCATTGCTCCACCATTTCCAGCAGCTGTAAAGCTGACATATTTTAATTGGCTTTCTATATTTATGTAATATTTTATTAGGAGATTTTGCCTATAAAAGGCATATGCTGTATGTTGTTTGTGTGTGTGTCAATTGAATTGAAATCAACTCCAAAGCTTTCCTCCTTTCTTGTTGTACGAGAGTGTGATACAGAGTGAAAACTATTAGCTCCTTGTTGCCATTAACTCATCAATTTGGTATCAGAGCAATACGGTCTAGGACCAGGTGAGGTGCTATAGAGTTGAGGTGCTGCCCAAGAAAGTCGAATAGTCAGGGACTATTAGTGAAGGTGCCAAATCAGTGGTACCATTAGTGGAGACTCTGCTCGTATACAGTCAGGGACTGTAAATCTTGTTGGTCTGGGACCACACTTTCTTATTACTACATAAGAAAGTTATAACAAGTCGTGACGATGGCAGATTTTATTTCCGCTGGTAGCATCAAGAAACTCAACAACCAAAATTATAGCACATGGACGACTTGCATAGAATCATATTTGCAAGGTCAAGATTTGTGGGAAGTAGCCAACGGGAGCGACAGCACACCACCAACAGATGCGGAATCTTTGAGAAAGTGGCGCATCAAAACTAGAAAAGCAATGTTCGTGATAAAGACGACCATTGAGGAGGAGATGCTGGAACACATTTGGCATACTAAAACTCCAAAGGAATCTTGGGACGTTTTTGTCTCACGATCCTCTAAGAAAAATGATATGAGACTACAACTTTTGGAAAATGAATTGATGTCTCTCACACAACGTGATTTGACGATAAATCAGTATTTTACAAAAGTAAAGTCCTTATGTCGGGAGATTTCTGAATTAGATGCTGCATCAAATATCAATGATGACAGGAAAAGAAGAATTATTATTCATGGCTTAAAGCCTGAATATAGAAGTTTCATCACTGCAATCCAAGGATGGCCAGTTCAACCATCATTGGAGGAGTTAGAAAATCTCCTAGCCAACCAGGAGACTCTTGTAAAGCAAGTAGCAGGTGTTTCTTTAAAGAATGAAGAAGATGCACTTTTCAGCAACAAAAGACAAAACAGATGGAGAAGTCAACATGCTAATAAATATGACAACTCAAAGAAAGGCCAGAGCAGAAGCAACCAAGCAGGGGTAGCTGACAAGAATCAAAGTTTCAATAAAAAGCAGGGCAAATCTCATAATTTTGAATGTTATAATTGTGGAAAGAAGGGTTACTTCGCTCGTGATTGTCGTTTTAAAAGGCGAACAGCTGAAGGCAACACAGCTACATCAAGTAAGCAAAAGAATAGCGAAGATGAATGGGATATGGAGGCTTCTTATGCAGTGATTGAAGATAACGATGATGCGATCACAACTGGAGATGCTGTGACAGAGAAAGAGGAGCTGGCATTAGCAATATCCACTTCTAGTAAAATTGATTACACTAAGAGTTGGATTGTTGACTCAGGATGCTCTAATCACATGACAGGTGAAAAAGAGAAGCTTCTCAACATATCAGCATATAAAGGTGATCAAGTGGTCGTGACAGCAAATAATTCAAGATTACCAATAAGTCATATTGGTAAAACTATGGTTGTACCTCAGTTCAGTTCAAAGCAGGTGCAACTCCAAGGTGTCTACCATGTACCTGGGATGAAGAAAAATTTATTGTCAGTTTCTCAGCTGACGGCCCCAAGTAACTATGTCGTGTTTGGTTCTGATGATGTGAAAGTCTATCAGGAGGTAGAAATTATTGGCACACCATTTATAGAAGGGAAGAAACAAGAATCAGTGTACGTGATGTTAGCCGAATCAGCATATGTAGATAAGATAAGAAAGAACGAGACGGCAGATCTTTGGCATGGTCGGTTGGGACATGTTAGCTATCACAAGCTAAAAGTGATGATGATGAAGTCTATGCTCAAAGGCCTTCCCGAGTTGGACATTAGAACAGATATTATCTGTGCAGGATGTCAATATGGAAAGGCTCATCAACTTCCATTTGAGGAGTCAAATTTCAGAGCCAAACAACTATTGGAGTTAGTTCATTCAGATGTGTTTGGGCCTATCAAACAATCATCTGTAAGTAGATCAAAATATATGGTGACTTTCATTGATGATTTTTCAAGGTATGTTTGAGTTTTCTTTATGAAAGAAAAATCTGAAACATTGACTAAGTTCAAAGAATTCAAAGAAAAGGCAGAAAGTGAAGTTGGTCGAAGGATACAATGTCTGCGCTCAGATAATGGTGGAGAATATACTTCTGATGAATTCAATACGTACCTTCGAGAGCATAAAATCAGAAGGCAGCTTACTTGTCCTAATACTCCACAATAGAATGGTGTAGCTGAAAGAAAGAATCGACATTTGGCAGAAATTTGTCGAAGTATATTGCATGCCAAAAATGTGCCATCCAGATTTTGGGCTGAGTGTATAAAAATTGCAGCCCATGTAATCAACAGATTACCTCAAGCACGACTGGATTTTGTTTCTTCATTTAAAAAGCTATGGAATCTTAAACCAGTGGTGAGTCACTTTTGAGTCTTCGGAAGTGTTTGCTATGTATTTGTTCTTGATCACCTTCGAAGTAAGTTTGACAAAAAGACAATACGATGCATCTTTGTTGGTTATGATGATCAAAGAAAAGGGTGGAGGTGCATAGATCCAACAACAAATCGAATACATGTGTCAAGGAATGTTGTATTTGATAAGGCATCATCTTGGTGGTCATCAGAACATGTTGTTCTGCCAGATACAAAAGAAATAGAAGATAAGTTGCACGAGAAGCTTGATATTGAGCCTGGAGAATCATCTTCAACTCCTGAAACTTCCAAAGAATCAACACCAGAAATTGAAGATGAAGCTGAAGTTGAAAGGAGTCCATGGCAGACTGGAGTACGTCATCAGAGTCCAGAAAAAGAACACTTTGATAAACCAGAAGAAGCTCCTGTGTAATCATAACTTCGAAGATCAGAGAGGCAACGAAAACCAAATCCAAAGTATGCTAATATGGCCATAGCAGAATTGGATATGGTTAAAGAACCATCTATTTATGATGAGGCGTCAATACAGCAAGAATGGAATAAGGCTATGGAAGAAGAAATTCTTGCATTAAAGCAAAATCAAACATGGGAACTAGTGCCAAAGCCTAAAGATGTGAAACCTATTTCTTGTAAATGGGTTTACAAGTTAAAGGTACGTCCTGATGGAAACATTGATAGATACAAAGCTCGCTTGGTAGCTCATGGGTTTTCTCAGGAGTATGGATTGGACTATGATGAGACATTTAGTCCAGTTGCAAAAATCACTACTGTTCGTGTTTTATTAGCAATTGCAACTAGTAGATCATGGAATCTCTGGCAGATGGATGTCAAAAATGCATTTCTATATAGTGAGCTGGATCGAGAAATATATATGGAGCAGTGATAACTCCTTGAAATGTAGTTATTTCTGCTCCAATATGTGTGTGTTTTGATTGCTTAGTCCTTGTTTTGAGGCAAGACTGGAAGACTTTAGTTTGATTTTCACTCAATTCCATGATTGATGTTGTCCGTTCTGCTTTTGAGAAAATCTTTCCATTTTGTTGTTGAATTGAGTAGATTGTGCACATATGCTTAACTGGGTGAAATCTTAAATGTGATAGGCTCAAAATCGATGGTTTGATGCAAGGATAGACCCAGCATAGGGTGGAGAAGCCTATGGAGCATTTCAGTATGGAGGGTCGCGCGCACACACATATCGGGCGCGCGCTGGTGCATCGCCAGACAATTCAAGATTTCAACCCGAGGCTTCAGGGCCGCGGCCCCAGTAACCTAACTGAGGAGGGCCGCGGCGCGCAAATGTCAGGGCCGCGGCGCGCAGAAGTTATTTTTGTCTATAAATACTGTTTCATTAGTTTTTCTGAAGGAGATTAGAGAAGAATAGATTCCAGCTGCTAGGGTTACGATTTTTGGTAGAAAAGAAGCAGAAATAGCCAAGATTGGAGGCCTTCTTCACCTTGGTGGAGGATTGAAGCTTGAAGGATCCTCTCCCTAAGCTTTGTTCTTCCATTTTCTTCTCCTCTCTTATCTCTATCTCCATGACTTTGTTTAATCTTGTTGAATTTTCATTTGTCATGGCTGGCTAGGCTGATATAGGGTTTTTCTTTGGATCTTCCTATGGATGTTGATTAAACTTGTAATCCCTTGAGTTATATATATGATTTGATCTCTGTTCAGTTATATAGTGCTTCATGCTTTGTTAGTCTGATCAGCTTTCAATTGATTTGTTTAAATCTAATGAACCTAGACATAGGAATTTGGATTTGAGATCAAGTGTATGATTGATGCATGTTCTATTTCATTCAATTGGGTTGGATGCGATGATTCGTTAATAGGATAGAAATATACCTATTGACCATGCATAGTAATTAATTGGGAATAGATCTTAAAGAGTGGATTTACTCTAGTTCTCATGGATACATAGTGAACTAAGTAATGGAAGCGGGGTTAATTGACCTAAACATAGGCTTTTAACTAATTGTGATTCCCAAGCTAACCTAGACAATTCGTTTATATTGCTCTTAAGGATTACTTGTTATCAATTAAAATAGGAAGTGAAAAAGGAATCCCTATTCTTGAATTATTGACTCTCACATTACTCTCATAGTTTTAAGTTCTTAAAATTAACAAGTACATGAACATTCCAATTTATATACCCTTGAATAGAAGTATTTGAATTATTGGTTTATAATTAGCACTTAATTTAACGTTGTTTCCTCGTGGGAACGATATCTGACTCCTGGCTAAACTACAAGTGCGATCCGTGCACTTGCGGTAGCAAAAGAGCGAACAAGCAGCCGCAAGGGTTTGAGTGCAAATCTCACCCAATGTATGTGTGCAAACTAAAGAAAGCTCTATATGGTTTGAAGCAAGCTCCAAGGGCATGGTACGAAAAAATTGCTGAGTTCTTGCTTAGCAATGATTTTGCAATGGCACCAGCTGATTCGAGTTTATTTATTAAAATTCGAAATGGAAAACTAGTAATTGTGCTAGTTTATATTGATGATCTTATCATTACAGGAGCTGACACAGAGGAAGTTGATCAGATTAAAAAGAATTTATCTGTGCGTTTTCAGATGAAAGAACTTGGACAACTCAAACATTTTCTTGGGCTTGAAATAGACTATACAAGCCTAGGATTATTCTTGTGTCAGCAGAAATATGCAAGAGATCTTCTAGAAAGATTTGGAATGCTGGATTGCAAGCCTATAGCAACCCCGGTAGAAGTCAATGCCAAAATTTGTGCAGTTGAAGGCAAAGATCTAGAAGATTCTTCTATGTACAGGCAGATAGTTGGAAGCTTGATTTATCTGACACTGACACTCCCAGATATTTCTTTTGCAGTTGGAGTAGCAAGCCGATTTATGCAAAATCCAAAGAAACCTCATTTGGATATGGTTCGACAAATTTTGAGATACATTAAAGGTACATTTGATTATGGTATTTTCTATTCAAGAAATGAAAATTGCAAGTTGATTGGATATTGTGACGCTGATTATGCTGGTGATCATGACACGCGCTGATCCACAACTGGGTATGTATTTAGTCTGGGTTCAGGACCTATTTCATGGTGCAGTAAAAGACAACCAATAGTGTCTTTGTCAACCACGGAAGCAGAATACAGAGCAGCAGCTATGGCCGCTCAAGAAAGTTCGTGGCTGCAAGAACTTTTGAAAAATTTGCACCAACCAATAGATTATGCTATACCACTGTAAAGTGATAATCAATCTGCAATTTGTTTGGCAGAGAACCCAATGTTTCATGCTCGTACAAAACATGTGGAAATTCAATACCACTTTGTCTGTGAAAAAGTGTTATTGGGAGATATAAGAATGGAATTTGTGAACACTAACAATCAAGTTGCAGATATTTTCACAAAAGGACTCAACGGTTTGAAGTTTGAAGAATTTAGAAGACAACTTGGCATGACAACAAGGTCCAAAATGAGAGATAATAATTATTGAGGGGGAGTATTAAGAAAGTCAATAATAATTATCTTCCATGTGAAGAAAAGCCGCAAAGCCACACGGCATAGCTGTAATGTACAGCTGCAATTGAGTTGTGATTGAGTTACAAATGTTGACCATCATTACTCCACCGTTTCCAGTAGCTGTAAAGCTGGCATATTTTAATTGGTTTTCTATATTTATGTAATATTTTATTAGGAGACTTTGCCTATAAAAGGCATATGCTGTATGTTGTTTGTGTGTGTATGTCAATTGAATTGAAATCAACTCTAAAGCTTTCTTCCTTTCTTGTTGTACGAGAGTGTGATACAGAGTGAAAATTATTAGCTCTTTGTTGCCATTTTCTCAACATGAAATAAGTGAGAAAAAGTCGAAAAGGAAAAGATAAATAATAGATGTGAAATGTAACCTTGAAAGATTCTAATTGATAAACTTATGTAGTTCATCAATTCGGTAAAAAATTAACCTTGTGTAACTTATGTATTGGCTCAATTCTTAAATAATCCCCATTTTTTAATACCTTTTATATTACATTATTTTTTATTTATTTTTTAAAATCTTTAAAATTGAGTAGTAAGTAATTTAATATAATATAATAATTGTTTAGATTAGGTAATAATTATTCAAACCTTCACAACGAACTTTTTTAAAAAATTTCTTTCATTTACTTTGTAATAACCTTAAAGCTTAATAATAAATAGTTTAATATAAGATGATATTTACTTTTATGTTAGGTAGTAACTTATTCAACTCCAAATGAACTTGCTCTTAAAATATAAATTTTTTCACTTACTTTGTAAATACATTAACATTTATTAATAATTAACTTAATATCATATGATAATTATTTTTAAATTAGGTAGTAACTGATTCATATCCATCAAATGAATATAAAAAATTACTTTTCATTGACTTTATAAAAACCTTAAATCTTAATAGTAAGTACCTTAATATAAAATAGTAATTACTTTTAGGTTAGATAGTAAAAACCTTAAATCTTAGTAGTAAGTACCTTAGGAAGGCAAAAAAAGAATACAACATGAGAGGTGACTAATTAGAATTTTAGATTTTCAAAAACTATGTAGTAGAATAGTGATGAGACAGATTACAGAAGATGGTACCGCTTTAATACCATGTTAGAAATAAGAAATAGAGATACATAAAAACTCTTAGAATGTTTTTCTTTGAATTATCATTGAATTTCTAAATTAATTAATGTGTATAAGAGGATGTTGGGTTTGACCCAAATTCTATTAAAGATTGTTATTGCTAGTTTCCTATTTGTGAAGATATGAAAGATATACAAAAATATGTCAAGATATGTTAAAGATTTATTAAAAGATTTGAAAAATATGTTAGAGATTTGTGAGATATGAATAAGATTTGTGAGAGATTTGTTTATAACAAGAAACTAGGAAGGATGAGTTATAAATACTTGTATTTGGGAATTAGTAGGGTCATGAGAGTGAAAATGAGAGTCTGAGAGAGATTGTCTTGTAAGGCCTGCAAGTTAGATTTGTTTTGATAGTAGATTTGACTCTTCTCATCCTTGGATGTAGGCATATTAGCCGAACCACGTTAAATCTTGTGCTGATTTATGTGATACTTTTCTCAATTACTAATATTTATTACATTTTGTGTAGAAGGGGATGTAGTATTCCCAAAGAGATTGACGGAGATGTGATATTCCCTAAAAGATTGAAAGGGAGATGCAGTATTTCTCCCAACAAGTGGTATCAGAACCGATGGTTCGAGGATCTAAGCGATAGTATGGTTCCTTTGGGCCCTTGTGTCGAAAGTTTGTCTGATAATAGAGGTCAGGTGACGTGTCTCGTTATGATGGTGGCAAATGTAATAGATGTGCTGAAAGTCTTCTTGACATTGAGGTGAAGTGGCGTGTTCCATATAACGATGGTGCAAGCACGAAGATTTGATTTGAAGATTTGGAAGATTGAGCGTTGTGAATGGCGACAGATATTGTCAAAAGTCTTCTTGGCTTGGAGGTTAAGCGTCGTGTTCCATATAACGACGATGCAAACACGAAGATTTGATTTGAAGATTTGGAAGATTGAGCATTATAAATGACAACAGGTGTTATCGAAAGTCTTCTTGGCATGGAGGTCAAGCGGCATGTTCCATTGATAATGATAGATTTGAAGGTTTGAAGATTTGAAGATTGTTTTGTTAGAGATAATGATGGAATTTGTATCAAGGTAGAGATTGTTGGGTTTGACCCAAATTTCATTAAAAATTGTTATTGCTAGTTTCCTATTTGTGAATATATGAAATATATGCAAAGATATGTTAAAGATTTGTTAAAAAATTTAAAAAATATATTAGAGATTTGTGAGATATGAATAAGATTTGTAAGAGATTTGTTTATAATAGGAAACTAGGAAGGATGAGTTATAAATACTTGTACTTGGAAATTGGTAGCATCATGAGAGTGAAAATGAGAGTTTGAGAGAGATTGTCTTGTAAGGCCTGCAGGCTAGATTTGTTTTAATAGTAGTTTTGGCTCTTCTCATCCGTAGATATAGGCATATTAGCCGAATCACGTTAAATCTTGTGCGTGATTTGTGTGATGTTTTTTTTAATTACTAATATTTATTGCATGTTGTGTAGTAGGAGATGTGATATTCTCAAATAGATTCACAGAGATGTGGTATTCCCCAAAAGATTGAAAGAGAGATGCAATATTTCCCCCAACAGAGGATTCCTTATTTATAAGAGATATAATATATATAAAGAATGAAATACAATGAAATATAATCAAAATAACATATCTAATTATGTAGAAACCATATCACTAAGATAACACAAAATTAAGCCTAATTTAATTTCGATATATGTTTTAGATATTCTAACAAGTTTGGTAATTTGTGAGATTAGTTTAAGAAAATTTTAAAAATAGGTAAAAGCAAAAATAGAAATTAATTTATTTAATTTTCTAGGAAAACTATTAAAGGAAAATGAGAATAAAACAAAGTTGGTTTTTAGTTCTTTTCCCCTCTTGTTTATTTTATACTTTTTGGTTAATTATAATTTTACAATTTATTGCTTTGAGTTATGGTGTGGCCTTGCTTTATGTAAATTTTTCATTGCTTGCTTAGCTTGTCTTCTTACTCTTATAATCAGCGTTCATGAAGTTTTTCTTTATTTGAATGAAAAATTTTCTTTTATTTTCTTATGTAATTTTTTTTTTTGCAAAATTCTTTTTAAATTTGGATTTTTAAATTATTTTTCCCTTTTATAAATATATGTTTTTGTTAATGTTGCTTTTGTTTGCTTTGAGGAGCAAAATAATTTTTTTCAAATTACTATTAATTTGTACAATTGACTTAAAATAATTATTTAAAAAAGAGTGTATCAAAAATATTGTGAGACATAATTTCTATCAATGCACAATCGACTCTGAAACCTTAATCTTATTTGATTTTGAAGACCATTTTAATTTTTTTAAAAATTTTGTCAATCATTTTCTATACTTAATAAAAAATTGGTGGTGAGTAATTTAAAAAAAAAAAAATTCCGGCATCCCGTTATGATTATAGTTGTGACACTTCCTCTCAAACTCCACTCTCGATCTCTGTTCTGTTTTCTCTCAATTCTCGAGGAATGTTGAAGAACCAAAATTAGACACCTCTCCCCCCCCCTTTTCGATTCTGTTGCACTGCTTGTATTTATACTTTACAGGCACAAGCCGCACGGATTCGGATTGTCTCCAGTCGCTGGAGGTGCGGTTGGAGCATCTCAATCATTAATTTTTTATCTAATGGTCAAGATTTTTATTTTATATTTTAATATTTAAAATATTTATTAATTTTAAATTAATATTAACCGTTGGATGAGAGATAAACGATAAAGATTTACTCCAACAACTATTGGAGGTGTAGCTTGCTGGAGACAAACCGGATCCCAAGCCGCACAACTTGTCATCGTGGAAGGTAAGATTTTAGTGTTTGTATCTCCAATGTAATAAAAACAAAAATAAAATGATTTTTTTATAATAAAAATTTAGAAAATGCTAAGCTTCACGTTTATGTATTCTCATATTATTAAAAAATTTAATTATAATAATTATTACTTAAAATTCAAACGTTTTAATAATGTAATAATATGTAATATATAAGATGATAGTTAAAAAATTTAACAAATAATAAATCAAAATTAAACTGGTGAAATTATTCATACATTACTTTTATTATTTTAGAAAGAAAAGACAAATTAAGGGAGCATCTCAATTTTACAAACAAATAATTAGTTTAAATGTATAGCTAATAATAAAGAAGTGCGAAAGAAAATAATATTGTACAATAGTATTAATGTTTCTAGAAATGATTTATAAAAAAGAAAAAAGAAAAATGTTTCTAGAAAGGGATGACAACAGATCGAGAATAATAACATGCGACATGAGAAGACAGACTTTATGTACTAAATTAGCCTTTGGCATAGAATGCCTTGCACTAGAAACCACGTTGTAATTGACTTGGTCATCCCTCTCCTCATGCATCTTTTGCATCAAATATTGGCCTCTTATATAAGCTCGTAAACAAAGTCCTTCCGTTTCTCATTCTTTCATTTTAAAAAGGAAACCGTTGCTTTCATTTTAAAAAGGAAACCGTTCCTCTTCAACTCTCTCTCTCTCTCTTGCTAGTATTAACAAGGGAGAGAGGAAGAAGAATCATCAATGGAGACCTTTGATTACGAGCTTACATAAGAGGCCAATATTTGATGCAAAAGATGCATGAGGAGAGAAAAAAAAATAATTTGATTAATTATTGATAAGCATTTGCATCTTGAGCAATTACAATAGATGCATAAGCAGTTAATTGATAGCCTTTAAAAAGTGATACATTCGTATGTGGAGTTGATAAAAATCTCGCACATCTTGCTAGTATTCCTTTTGCTTTCCAAGGAATAATACCCCTCATCCCTCTTATTCCTTGTCCTCTAATGAAATCAACCATTATCCCTCAGTTGGTAGTAGGTGTAGTTCATGCAATAGCACCTACAAAGGCATCTACTGAAGCAACTCCTAAAGTTGCTTGGGATGATGATGCCTTTGCAGTTGCTGTTGCAGCTGATGCATTTGTAACTGGTAGTTCGCTACCTTGGTTAGCCATTCCTCTCCTTCTCCCCCTGTTATATCCTCCTCTGGTTTATGCTTGTCCTCTAGGTGCAGGCTGATTTTCCACCATAGGTTCAGACATGTTTGGGCATTAGCTCCTATTGTGACCATAGTTGCTGCATCTTGAACACTTAATTATTCTCTTTGGCTACTGGCTAGTTTCCACAGATAAAGCCAAGTTTTAGCAATTCTTGCTATTTTAACCATAAATGTTGCATTTTGAACACTTCAGTGAAGTGTGCTTTCTTTTCAGCTTGTTTGGTTTTGTAAACTCATCATTATCCCTTCTTCTCAGTTTTTTTGATCTTCCAATTAATGTTCTATACTTTGGGGGAATAATGAGATGATAGTCAGTAATTATAGGCCACATTTTTCTCTCCATTAATGAGCATTACCATTTCAGCATATATAGCACTGCTCATAGGTCTCTATCTTGTAGCATTCATGATTGAAATCTTGAGGCATTCATCCCTATTCTGGCAACCTCCATGGCATCATCATCATTTTTAAAGTCTACAAGGCCCTCCTCAACTATATCTTTTTTAAGCATATTCCCCAAACCTGGTTTACAGTAATATATCTTAACACTTCCTTATCTCAAGTTCTTAAAGACTGTGATCAATTCTTATTGTGACCACAAATCATCTTCACAATCCTTCGAAGTAAGCATTATTTCACTAATATACCTCATTTTCTTACTAAAGAACAAACATCTCCTATAGTATATGAAAACAGAGAACTTATTAGATAGATTATATAAAAAACACAACAAACAAAACAAATGTTACAAAATTGATACTGCAATTATAACAATACAGTAAATACAATAAAAATTGTTAAACCGAACTAGGTGTATATAAAATTTTCTTCCCTTATTTGCAATGCTCCCAATGAAGTATATGAACTTTAGCCATGTTTCGGTTTGAGGGAAGTAAGAAATGTTGTTGATTGATGTCATGAATTAGGTGGTGCCTAATATACACCATCTAAAAGAGGGTGTATAGTAAACCACCAAATCTAAGTCATTAATTTATTCATAAAATAAATCAATGACTTAGATCAATTATAGAAAACTTGTTAAGCATGTTTCTTTTTTTTTAGGTTTTTTTTTAGTTTTATATATTTTTTACATACTACCACTACCACTGTCGTCGGTTGACAGACCATTATATGCTGCTTGCCGGCCACCATCGGTCACCTCTAATTTTTTTTAAGTTGTATAATTGTATAAATATTATCAGTTAAAATTTATAATATTTTTCAACAAACACAATTATAGTTTTAGGAAAACCGGTCACCTCTAGTTTTTTTTAGGTTGTATAACTGTATAAATATTATCAGTTAAAAATTATAAGATTTTTCAACAGTTATAGTTTTAAGAAAAAATTTCAGTAAGCACAGTTATTTATGAAAAAATATAAAGACTGATATAATTTTAACTGATATTATTTATGCAGTTGTGTCATTTTTAAAAAGTAAACAGTAGCCAATTGGAGGTGGCCAGAGGTGGCCAGAGGTTGGCTGGCGGCAGCCAGAAGTTCGTCAATGGCAATTGGAAGTGGCCAGAAGTTTGGCGGCGGCGGTGGCCAGTGATGACCGGTAACAATGCCTGAAAAAAAAACAAAATGTAAAAAAAAAAATTACTGTTGCAAGTAAAAAATTTGAATGTATGATACACCCAAACTTGGAGGGTGCACAATAACACCCGGCCATGAATTAATGTGAAATGGCCCGTATCAGATCTAAATCAGTTGGCGCCGCCCATGTTTTGCGAGTTTGGCTGCAACCGGCAGCATGTGGAACTGGAAAGACACCATGACCTAGTATCTACTTTGGGAAAACTACTTAGTGTGTGTTTAGTTTGCAGTTAGCAAATCCAAACACACTTTTAGAGTTCTCGAAGGGCGTAAAATCATGTTTGGCATTTTTGTTTTTCAGTTGAGTTCAACGAAAAATGCTTTCAAAAGTGCGTTGAAGTGAAAGCAAGAATTTCTTGCTTTTTCATTGAGCAAAAGTTTGTTGGAGAACATTTTCTTCTTCAATCTTACTTCAAAAGTGATTTTAATCTTTCATCCAAACATCATTCATTTTGTCAAACTCACTTTTGAGACAAAAGTTCCCAAACATAAATCATGTTACTGCAAACTTACTTTTAACCAAACTAAAGTTTATAAACACACTTTTAACTAAACTTAAGTTTACAAACTACAAACCAAACACACACTTACTCTCCCACGTGCAAATTGGCCAACATTGATTCATCAATAAATAAGGTTTGACAAAGCTAATATTGTTTTTTATACTTACAATTTTATCTTTTTCATCGAAAAACAAAAGTCCATACAATTTCCCTTTATTTTGTCTTTTTTTTTCAGATGGAAGTTAATTATTTTTACTTCTATATTGTATTTGGATTATTTTATTAACAAAATAGATGAAATAAGTGAGAAAAAGCAGAAAAGAAAAAAAGAAATAATAGATGTGAAATGTAACCTTCAAAGATTCTAATTGATAAACTTATGTAGTTCATCAATTTGGTAAGAAATGTAACCTTGTGTAACTTATGTACTGGCTCAATTCTTAAATATTCCCGATTTTTTAATACCTTTTATATTACACTATTTTTTATTTATTTTGTAAAATTCTTAAAATTGAGTAGTAAGTAATTTAATATAATATAATAATTATGTTTAGATTATGTAGTAATTATTCAAACCTTCACAATAAACTTTTTTAAAAAATATTCTTTCATTTACTTTATAATAATCTTAAAGCTTAATAGTAAATAGTTCAATATAAGATGATATTTACTTTTATGTTAAGTAGTAACTCATTCAATTCCAAATGAACTTTCTCTTAAAATATAAAATCTTTCACTTACTTTGTAAATATAATAATGTTTACTAATAATTAACTTAATATCATATGATAATTACTTTCAAATTAGGTAGTAACTTATTCAAATTCATCAAATGAACATAAAAAAATTACTCTTTCATTGACTTTGTAAAAACCTTAAATCTTAATAGTAAATACCTTAATATAAAATGGTAATTACTTTTAGGTTAGATAGTAAAAACCTTAAATCTTAGTAATAAGTAGCTTAGGAAGTCGAAAAGAAAATACAACATGAGAGGTGATTAATAGAAATTTTAGATTTTCAAAAATTATGTAGCAAAATAATGATAGGATAGGTCACGGAAGATGATACCGCTTTAATAGCATGTTAGAAATAGAGAAACAGAGACACAGAAAAAGTATAAAAATGTTTTATACATTCTTTGAATTATCTTTGAATTTCTAAATTAATTAGTGTGTATAAGAGGATTCATTATTTATAAGAGAGAGAGTCTATATAAAAAAAGTAATACAATCAAATATAATTAAAATAATATCTTTAATTATGTAAAATTAGATCACTAAGATAACACAAAATTAAGCCTAATTTAATTTTAAAATATGTTCTAGATATTTTGACAAGTTTGGTAATTTGTGAGATTAGTTTAAGAAAAAATTAAAAAATAGATAAAAGCAAAAATAGAAATGAATTTATTTAATTTTCTTAGAAAAATATTAAAGGAAAATGAGAATAAAACAAAGTTGGTTTTTAGTTTTTTCCCCCTTGTTTAATTTATACTTTTTTGTTAATTATAATTTTACAATTTATTGCTTTGAGTTATGGTGTGGCCTTGCTTTATGTAAATATTTCATTGCTTGTTTAGCTTGTCTTCTTACTCTTATAATCGACGTTCATGAAGTTTTTCTTTATTTGAATGAAAAAACTTCTTTTATTTTCTTATGTAAATATTTTTTTTTTACAAAATTATTTTCAAATTTGGATTTTTAAATTATTTGTCCCTTTTATAAATATATGTTTTTGTTAAAGTTGCTTTTGTTTGCTTTGATGAGCAAATAAATATTTTTCAAATTACTATTAATTTGTACAATTTACTTAAAATAATTATTTTAAAAAAGTGTATCAATAATATTGTGAGACATAATTTCTATCATTGCACTGAAACCTTGATCTTATTTGATTTTGAAGACTATTTTATTTTTTTTTTTAAAATCTTGTCAATCATTTTCCATACTTAATTAATAAAACATTGGTGGTGACTAATTTTTTTTTTTTTAATTTTCCAGCATCCCGTTATGGTTATAGTTGTGACACTTCCTCTCAAACTCCACTCTCGATCTCTGTTCTGTTTTGTCTCAATTCTCGAGGAATGTTGAAGAACCAAAATTAGACACCTCTCCATGTCAACCCCCCCCCCACACCACTCCCTTTTCAATTCTGTTGCACCGCTTGTATTTATACTTTACAGGCACAAGCCGCACAACTTGTCATTATGGAAGGTAAGATTTTGGTGTTTGTATCTCCAATGTAATAAAAACAAAAATAAAATGATTTTTTTATAATAAAAATTTAGAAAATGCTAAGCTTCACGTTTATGTATTCTCATATTATTAAAAAATTTAATTATAATAATTATTACTTAAAATTCAAACGTTTTAATAATGTAATAAGATGACAGTTAAAAAAATTTAACAAATAATAAATCAAAATTAAACTCGTGAAATTATTCATACATTACTTGTATTATTTTAGAAAGAAAAGACAAATTAATGGAGCATCTGATCAATTTTACAAACAAATAATTAGTTTAAATGTACAGCTAATAATAAAGAAGTGCGAAAGAAAATAATATTGTACAATAGTATTAATGTTTCTAGAAATGATTTATAAAAAAGAAAAAAGAAAAATGTTTCTAGAAAGGGATGACAACAGAGAATCATAACATGCGAAATGAAAAGACAGACTGTATATACTAAATTAGCCATTGGCATAGAATGCCTTGCACTAGAAACCATATTGTAATAATTGACTTGGTCATCTCTCTCCTCATGCATCTTTTGCATCAAATATTGGCCTCTTATATAAGCTCGTAAACAAAGTCCTTCCGTTTCTCATTCTTTCATTTTAAAAAGGAAACCGTTCCAAAGTCCTTCCGTTTCTCTCATTCTTTCATTTTAAAAAGGAAACCGTTCCTCTTCAACTCTCTCTCTCTTGCTAGTAGTAACAAGGGAGAGAGGAAGAAGAATCATCAATGGAGGCCTTTGATTACGACATGGCATCTGAAACGGGAAGGGACTCGTTTGCAAGGGCTTCCAATGCAGAATGGGTGGAGGAAGACGAAGAGGAGCTTCAAATGGCTGCACTCCTCAGGTTGCCTACGCAGAAGCGTGCCAACTTGGCATTGGTAAGGAAGCCATCTTCAGCTGAATTTAGAAACTCAGGTTCTGGGAAGACGAAGATCAAAATGGAGCAGATTGATGTCAGAAAGATGAATCGGTTTCACCGTGAACGCGTCGTCAAGGACGCTTTGGCTACCAATGAACAAGACAATTACAAGCTCCTTTCTGCCATCAAGGAACGCCTCAACAGGTAACCATTTTAGGATCAATTCTTTTACATGCACATCATTTTTTTATTACACTATTTTTGCACCTGGTTAACAATTTACAAATATCTTTTATATGCACATCATTTCTTCAATTTTCTTTAAGAAAATGCAGTTTTTTTTTATTATGAGAAAAAAAAATTTCTGTATAGGTTTCCACTATAGGGTAGGAGTAGTTTGTGTTTTTCTTTCTCGTATAACATGACAGTGCATGTCACGTCCTGTCATGTTCTTAACAAAAAATGAAAGGATATTTATATGTATATATTGATGCTTGTTTTGCTAACATTAATTAACGTGCATGTAATGGATCTATATGTGATCTCGCATTTAAATTATTTGTGTTGTTGAATGCAAAAGGGTTGGATTGGAGGTGCCAAATGTTGAAGTGAGATACAGAAACTTGACAATTGGAGCTGAAGTTCAGATAGGTTCAAGAGCTCTGCCAACTTTGCTCAATTACACGCAAGACGCCCTTGAGGTTGATACCTAATTATTTTACATTCCTATGTCTATGTATGTTTTAATCCTTGATTGTTATTCATTGTTGCAATGCAAACTGATTCATATTCGTCGTGGTGGTTGTGGTGGCATCCAGGGTTTCGTAACCAGCTTAGGGATATGTCGACCTAAAAGACATTCTTTGACCATCTTGAATAATATCAGCGGCGTTATCAAACCTGGAAGGTAATGTTTTTTTCTCTATTTTTATTTTTTTAATTTACTTTTTTTTTCTTTTTATTGATGGAAGCCCTCACTTCGTGGGATGGAAATATACTAATCTAGCTCCTGCTCATATGTTTAGGAATAAACAAAACAAAATACTTAAATTTAGCCAAATATTTGAAACCATTTTTTTAACTAGTATAATAATGAATGAAACATATACTATTTTAATGTGTAATGTTACAATATAAAGAAGGATTCTTTGATGGAGAAATTCGACACTTCCATGTGTGCTGTGTTGTAATAAGCATGCATCAACTTGACGTTAACTATTGTTGCGCAGGATGACATTGCTATTGGGACCTCCAGGATCGGGCAAAACTACCTTACTTTTAGCTCTTGCGGGAAAGCTTGATAGCAACCTCAAGGTTAGTACATAATCTGGGCATGACTACTATACCCATCATCCATGGGCATTACTACCTTCCTGAGTTTTCTTAAAGTAACATCATATTATATACACTATACATTCGTAATTTTAAATGTTCTTAGTTTGTAAAGTATTAAAGTTACATTTTGGTTCTTTGAAATAAACTTTAAAACTATTATATAGAGTAACCTTATTTACTCAACATTTTTAATATACAAAAATTTCTATTTTTATTGTTATATTTATCTTTTACTTTATATAATCTAGTATTAAAATTTTGGATTCAGTTTTGATCCACATTTTACACTATTAATAAATCATAAAAATTGTTTTATTGGAAATAAAAAAAACTTTATTTACTATAACTCCTTTTTTCCGAAATATAATAGGGAGTTTCTTGATTACTAAACTCGGAAGTTTTTCAACTTAAATTCAATATATAATCTAATAGATTTTTATCCAAGTATCTCATCTATTATCTATATATCATTTCTCTATTTTCAACCTTAACGACAATGTCATGGATTTGAACCCTTAAATCGTCATTTTGAAATTTTTTTTACCTAACTATCATTTCTAATTTAAAATTAGGTGCACAATTATTTACACAATTTCCCGTACCAATAATATGATTTCCCTATAATAATTGTGCATTGAATTGGTCTGCTCCACATTTGATATTACCTTTGGTAAGGCAGTACAAGCATATAATTGGCGTGTTGCCCAGGTTGTGATTTGCACTTGATGTTTTCATGGTGTTATTTTATGGTTCTACCTCTTTTTCCTCTTTGAGAATATAATATGGACTCCAGTTATGGCACACTTGCAAGTGATACCAATGTGCCTTTTTATTTGGTACAATACCAATCTGCTTTAAATGTTAACAAATCGGTTCTCGGTTTTACTGTTGAAAGTATACTAGTCTGGAGCATTTCTTCTTAATGAGTATGAGTTCAATTCTTGAGAAGTCCAGTTCCCAATTGCATGTCAGCATAACAAGAATTTTGATATGCATAGCATTCTTCAAAAATCCGATCACACTTTGTTTCTGTAATACAACTGCAGAAAAGTGGTAGTATAACATACAATGGCCATGAGCAAGACGAGTTTGTTGTTCAAAGGGCTTCTGCATACACTAGCCAAACTGATAATCACATAGCAGAACTGACAGTGCGAGAAACTTTTGATTTTGCAAACAGATGTCAAGGTTCAAATGATGCAGGTATATTTTATTAGCTTTATTATGTAAAATATTTCTTTTCTTTCTTTTTTTTAATCATCTCAATCACAATTCAATTACTTATTTCCTTGTCTAATTTCATATACAGGGTATGTGAAAAATCTAGAACGATTAGAGAAGGAAAGAAACATACTGCCAAGTCCAGAAATCGACGCATTCATGAAGGTTGTCTCTTCTTAAATTTCTGAAAATCATGCATACCTGCACGTTCAGGACTCTGTCTTAATGTTGTGTGTTTGAAATTTTTATTTTACTCCACAGGCAGCATCTGTTGGTGGCAAAAAGCACAGCGTGATGACAGATTATGTTTTGAAAGTGCTTGGTCTTGATGTATGTTCAGATACAGTTGTAGGCAATGATATGTTAAGGGGGGTCTCAGGTGGCCAAAAAAGAAGAGTTACAACAGGTGACCTTTCTCCCCACTCTAGGAATTAAGTTGCAATTTTCTTTGATATTAGGCCCTTGTGCCTGTGGTAGCCTATTCTTAAGTTACTAATATGAACCAAAACTTAGAATTGAAAGAAAACACCAATACTCTAAATATTGAGCTGATATCAGTGTGATATCAAGCTCTAATCTGTATTTTAGGAATGGAAAAAACTAAATATAAAGAAAGAGAAAAATGTGCTAGGCAAGTATAGGGTGTCTAGTCCCTCCCAAATCTTATGTCAAAACTTGCTTACCTTACGTCTGCTAACTACCCACAATATATACCCTCCTCTTTCAATAGAATCCTCACCCCACTCTCCTTCTGTCAGTTTAGCAGTTAACAGTTAGTTACAGCTAAGACCCTATTTATTTTCTCATTTTTAGGGCCCAAATCTCTTGTACCTTGTCGTCCCTTTGTAGAATATACCCTAGTTAATACCTGTTTACCTGTTGGATTCTTATCAACACTTTCCCCCACAAGACTCACCTTGTCCTCAAGGTGAAATTCAGGGAAATATTCTTGGATTGATTTCATGGGTTCCCAAGAACTTTCAAATTCAAGCAAATCTTGCTATTTAATCAACACATCTTCTATTCCTTCAGCATTCTCCCTATATTCTAGAACATCAACTGATTGCACCTTTAATTCTCAATCTTCAAGTAGAAAGAAGGCAATGGTTGAATTGTAACCATAGGTGAAATGACTTTTTTGAGCAAGGAGACATGAAATCGGATGTACCAAACTACCTTCCAGCAATTTGAGTTTGTAAGCCACTGGACTTATCTTCTCCATGATCTCATAAGATCCATAGAACCGATGACTCAGTTTCTGGTTTGATCTCTTAGCTAAAGTTCTAAGTTTGTAAGGTTAGATCTTCAAATAAATCACATCCCCAAGTTGGTATTCCACTTCCCTTCTATGCTTGTTAGCTTGAATCTTTATTCAGTTTTGGGCCTGAACCAAGTGCTCCTTCAACTCATCTAGCATTTGATTCCTCTCAGCCACTAATTTATTCACTTCCTCAACCAAAGATGGTGCCCCATTCCCTTTAACAAGTATAGGAGGGTCAGTTCCATATAATGCATTGAATAGGGTCATTTTAGTAGTTGAATGATAATTGGTATTATACCAAAATTCTACCCAAACTACCCATTTTGGCCACTGTTTGGGTTTAGTCCCTATAAGACACCTCAAATAAGTCTCCGTACACTTATTCACAACCTGGGTTTGGCCATCTGACTGAGGATGATAGGTTGAACTATACTTCAATTTTGTCCAAGCAAGTTTGAACATTTTAGCCCAAAAAGTGCTGAGAAAAACCCTATCTTTATCGGAGACAATGAAGGAGGGAAAACCATGCAATTTCACTATTTCTTTGGTGAAATTTTTAGCAACATCTTTGGCAGTATAGGGGTGTGCAAGGTCTATAAAATGTGCATACTTGGTAAGCCTATCCACTATCACCATTATAGTGCCAACCCCATAAGCCTTAGGAAGTCCTCTAATGAAATCCACGGATAAATCAGTCCAAATATTGGTCAGAATAAGGAGAGGCTGTAGTAAACCTCTAGGGGTTAAAGTTTGGTATTTGTTTCTTTGGCAAACTTCATAAGCTTGTACATATTGTTGGATGTTCTTCTTCATTCCTTCCCAAAATAACAGCCAAAAAATTTGCTTGTAGGTTCTAAAGAAACCTGAATGTCCTCCTATGGCTGAATCATGAAATTCCTTAAGCACCAATGTAACCTTTGGGGAACTTCTAGGAATCATCATTCTCCCTTTATAAAACAACCTGCCCTTCTTGAAATGATAACTAGAATGAGAATCTGTTTGTCAAAGCAAATCTTGAATAATGTCTCTCAACTTATCATCATTCTTAACTTCTTCTTCCACCCCACCCCACTCATTGAACTATACTATAGAGATGGCTGCAAACTGTAATTTCCTAGACAAAGCATCTGTTGCACCATTTTCCTTTCTCTGTTTGTACCTGATCTCAAAATCGAATCCCAATAACTTAGAGACCCACTTCTGCTGTTTCTTTCCCCAAATCCTTTGATTTGTTAGAAATCTAAGACTTTCCTGATCTGTATGGACTATGAAAGGCCATCCCATTAAGTAATGTTTCCACTTCTACACAACTAATGCTATAGTCATGAGTTCCCTTTCATACACTGATTTGTTTTGAGCTCTGTCAGAGAGAGTTTGACTCATATAAGCCATTGGCCTCCCTTCTTGCATAAGCACTCCACCCACTCCTTTCATGGATGCATCTGTTTCTAGCATAAAAGTATTCTCAAAATTCAGAACAACAAGGACAGACAATGTAGTCATGGTTGTTTTGAGTTGTTCAAATGCTTTTTGAGCTTCTAAACCTCATGTAAAATTATCTTTCTTGAGTTATTGTGTCAGAGGCCAAGTTATCTTCCCATAATCATTCACAAACCTTATATATATATATAATACCCTGTCAGTCCCAAGAACCCTCTTAATCTTTTAATGTCCTTTGGTTGAGGCCAATTTAGCATGTCCTCCACTTTCTTAGGGTCTGTTGCCACCTTCTTATCAGAAATGATATGTCCTAAATATTCTAATTGTTGTTGCCCAAAAGTACATTTTTTTCGATTGACAAACAACTAGTTATCCCTCAACAACTTCAATATCATTCCCAAATGCTTTCCATAGGCTTGTAAATCCTTACTAAAAATTAGGATATCGTCAAAGAAAAGCAAGACAAGCTTCCTTGATTATGGTTTCAGCACCTTGTTCATCAAAGCTTGGAAGATAGAGGGGGCATTGGTTAAACCAAAAGACATCACCAAGAATTCATAATGCTCATCATGTGTCCTAAAGGATGTTTTAGGAATGTCATCCACCTTTATTTTGATTTGGTGGTAGCCAGATTTAAGGTCCAATGTAGAAAAAATAATAGCCCCCTAAGCTCAACAAGTAATTCATCGATTATTGGAATTGGAAACTTATCCAGTATTGTAAGCTTGTTCAAGGTCCTGTAATCTACACAAAATCTTCATCATTCGTATTTCTTGTTGACCAAAATCACTAGACTAGAGTAAGGACTAGTGCTCGGTCTAATTATTCCCGCAACCAACATTTCATCTACTATCTTCTCAATCACATTCTTTTGATAATGAGGGTACCTATAAGAACGAATATTGGGAATTGATGCTCCTTCTTTTAGGTGGATAGCATGATCATGGTCTCGATGAGGAGGAAGCCCTTGTGGTTCTTAGAACAGTTTTGGATACTCTTGAAAAATCGCTTGTATTTCCTCGGCCAACATCCTTATAATTTGCTCCTCTGGCTGCCACTCTTGATATTCTATATAGTAACCTTCCTCTTCATCTCTTAGGGCCTTTAGCATGGTTTTAAAAAAAGCTTAAGCCTTGCAAAGGGATGGTTCCTCTTTTAATGCCACCTTTACTTCATTCATCTCCCATTTCAAGGTTAGTTCTTTGAAACTAGCTTATCTCCTAAACTTTTCAACCAGTCCATTCCCAACACTACCTCAGCTCCACCCAAATCAAAGAGAAAGAAATTCTGCTGAATTTCCACTCATTGAATCCTCACCTTCACATCTGTGCACACCCTTCTGCTTGTAATCTTTCACCCATTTCCAACTTCTACCGTGTACTCCATAATGTCTTGGATTAGTAAGCTTAACTTCTGCACTAGTTCCTTTGAAATGAAGTTACTAGAGGCCCCGCAATCAATGAGCACCATGACTTGTTGCTTTCCAATATTGCCCCACAATTTCAAGGATTTGTTAGGTGTCATTCCCATAGTACTCTTCATGGAGAGTTGGAGAGACTTGTACTCCGATTTCAACCTCGAATCTTCCACCTCCATACCTGACTCTGTCCTATCATCTTCCTCCCCTTTTGCAATAAACAACTAGTAGAGTTTGAACTTACAAATGTGTTCACGCCCTCATCTCTCTTCACACTTAAAACACAACCCCTTCCTATTTCTTTCTTGGAGTTCTAATTGAGATAATCTCATTGGCCTCATCTCCTTCTTCTCTTCCCAAACTCCATCAAGAGGTTTTGGCTCCACCCTGTTCCTTTGGATGATGTGGGTTCTTTGTGTTAGTGGTGAATTCTTCTCTCCTTCACCACCTACACTGGATCTGGGCCCTCTCTCCCCTGTCACAGGTTTGAAAGAATTAGTTTCTTTCATGTAAGTTCCCCCTTTCTCTCCCAAGGCTCTTCCTTTTAATGCCCAATTTTTTTCCTTAAGTAACTGGGCTCTATCCATAAGATCTGACAGAGAATGTAACTTGTACAACTTCAATTCAGCCTTCAATTCCTCACATAATCCGTTCAGAAAAATCCCTTGAACACTGTTTTATCAACGTGCTTCCCGAGTCCGGACACTAACTCAAATTGCTCATGGTATTTAGTGACTGTTCCAGTTTGTTTAATGCTCAGTAAGGGTTGAAGGGGATTTTGAATTATCCCTGATTGGAACCTTCGAATCACCGCTTCCTTGAACTGCTTCCAACTAGGAGAAGGAGTCTGATCCTCCCACTGTTGGTACCAATTCAGAGCTTTCCCTTCTACAGCTACCATCACTGAATCTAACATCTCAGACTCCTTAATTTCATTTACCTTGAAATAAAGTTCTACTTGATTCACCCACCCATAAGCATCGTCATCTGAGAATACGGGAATCTCGAGTTTCCTGACCCCTTTGTTCCTTTGTGGGGGTCGATTACCCCTCGATGATCCACTCTGTGAGTTCTGAGACCAATCACAATCACGACAGGGAGAGACGCGAATCCTTGTTGATCCCGCTTCGCTTCCTATCTCCCCTTCGTTCTCTCCTTCATCTTTATGCAGCTTAGAGCGTTGCTTTTGTTGCAATCGGCCCCTCACACTCACCTTGTGTTGCAATCTTAGTAACTGCATGATCACCTCTAACTGCGCCTCAGTGTGCTCTTGCTTTTGAGAGGCTCTCCACTCTCCACTCCTGTAAACTCCTCTCTACCGTATCCATGCGAGATTCCATGACTGATAGAGTGTAAACCATTCAGCTCTATTCGTATCTTTGCCCCAAGATCGTAGAGCTCTGATACCAGTTAATAGGAACCAAAACTCAAAATTGAAAGAAAATACCAATACTCTGAATATTGAGCTGATATCAGTGTGATATCAAGCTCTAATCTATATTTCTAGAATGGAAAAAACTGAATACAGAGAAGAAGAAAAGAAAAACTTGCTAGATATGCATAGGGTGTCTAGCCCCTCCTAAATCCCATGCCAAAACTTGCCCACCTTGCGTATGCTAACCACCCACAATATCTACCCCCCTCTCCCAACAAAATCCTCACCCTACTCTTCCTCTGCCAGCTCAACAATTAGTTATAGTTAAGACCCTATTTGTTTTCTCACTTTTAGGGCCCAAATCGCCTGTACCTTATCATCCCCTTCTAGAATATACCTTAGTTGGTACCTGTTTGCCGTTGGATTCTTACTAGTTACTTAACCTAATTTGATTACCTCTTTAATGTTGCATACATAGAGATTCCAAATTCAATCCCTCCATTTTTTTTTTCTCTTTTTGTTTTTTAGATGAGGTTAATTATTTCTACTTGTAATGTGAAATGTAACCTTGATAGAATTTAAAGGAGATTTCAATTGTAATTTTTCTTTTTTTGGTATCAGGGCTAGCAAATTCATATATAACAATTGAGAAACTTAGTATGTGTTTCGATTAGCTTATTTTGTACTCCAAACAGATTATAATTTCCTAAGAGAGCTTTTGAAAAAAAAAGTGATTTTTTTCCCGAATATAATAAAAACCAAACATGTTGTTGCGTAGTTCATACCTTTGATAGCAAATTATTGCTGGTTATCCTGGCAGAGTCTCTGGTAATGATGATGGCATAGGGATCCATAAGTCTCTAGATAATACAAATTGAATCCATAAATGTTGTTACAGTGTCTATACTAGAAGAGTTAAGACATTATGAAGACACGGATTGAAGTTGAAAAGTTCTGGCAGGCAATGACTTGCTTTTGCATTACATTTTTTTTTGCACCAGGAGAAATGATTGTTGGACCAAGAAAGGCTCTATTTATGGATGAAATATCAACTGGACTTGATAGTTCTACCACATTCCAGATAGTAAAATGCATAAGAAATTTTGTTCATCAGATGGAGGCTACGGTTCTCATGGCTCTTCTTCAGCCTGCACCAGAGACATTTGAGCTCTTTGATGATCTTGTGCTTCTGTCAGATGGGCATGTGGTATATCAAGGCCCCAGAGAAAACGTGCTAGAGTTTTTTGAATCATTAGGTTTCAAACTTCCACCACGCAAGGGAGTTGCAGATTTTCTTCAAGAGGTATTTCTAGATTTTTTTTTCTTTTAATGGTCAAAGGCTTTCTGAAGTTATTGCTTAACTTGGTATTTTCCTATGTCAGGTGACGTCTAAAAAGGATCAAGCTCAATACTGGGCTAATTCTTCAAGGCCATATAAATTTGTTTCAGTTCCAGAGATTGCAGAAGCCTTTAGAAATTCCAGATTTGGAAAGTCTATAGAATCCATGTTTAATGCTCCCTATGATAAATCAAAGAGTCATCCTTCAGCTTTGCCTAAAACTAGATTTGCTGTGTCAAAGTGGGATATCTTTAAGGCTTGCTTTTCACGAGAATTGGTCTTGCTCAACAGGCATAGATTTCTTTATATTTTTAGGACCTGCCAGGTATATATATAATATATGCTTGATTTAATAACGATGCACTTGGTCTTAATCTTTTACAAGTAGAGTTCATGATAAGTTGGAAAATTTCCGTTAATCTTTTACAACTTACAAGTAGATTTCATAATTAAATGTAGATTGTAGACTACCTCCAACACCTTTCCTTGCCAATCAATTCACCATGGAAACCATATGAATATGATGATCATAAGTATAGAGTTCAATTATGTACCATATCTACATAATTAAATGTACATTTTTTAATTATTGTTTGATAGCATCTTCTCATAATTTTATAGTTGACAATTTTCTCATGTTGTCAAAGGTTGCATTTGTTGGAGTTGTCACATGCACAATATTCCTACGAACAAGATTGCATCCTACAGACGAGGCTTATGGCAATATCTACCAATCTGCGCTATTTTATGGGCTGGTGCACATGATGTTTAATGGGTTATCTGAGTTATCTCTCATGATAGCTCGGCTCCCTGTCTTCTATAAACAAAGAGGCAATTTATTTTATCCTGCATGGGCATGGTCTATGTCCAGTTGGATTCTCCAGATACCTTATTCCATTGTTGAAGCTGTTATATGGACTTGTGTTGTGTACTACACCATTGGATTTGCCCCTTCTGCTGGAAGGTTTTTTTCTTTACATCCTTTTGTTGTATTTTTTTTCTTTTTACTTTCGAAACTCATACTCTTTGCATTCTGATTAATATTTCAGTTTTCTAGCCTCATACTCATTGCATTCTGATTAATATTTCAGAATGTTCCGCTACATGCTTTTGCTTTTTATGGTGCACCAAATGGCATTAGGCCTCTTCCGGCTTATGGCTGCTCTTGCACGCGATATGGTCCTTGCAAATACATTCGGATCAGCTGCACTGATGATTATATTCTTGCTGGGAGGATTTATTATCCCAAAAGGTAGGCTGCATCAAGAATTATTGGATAAAAGTCAGATATAATGCTACATTGCTGTTAGTTATTTGGTTGTTACTCCTTCAGGTATGATTAAGCCATGGTGGATTTGGGGTTACTATTTGTCACCTCTTAATTATGGACAAAGAGCAATTTCAGTCAATGAATTTACTGCTACAAGATGGATGGAGGTATTTCATGCATGCTAATTAAATTTCTGCTTGCTTTTCTGTCCTGTTGCAAATTGTTTATAGAAGACTTATGGAATTATGGAAACTGTCTGTTTTAGCATTCTGCTTTCGGGAACGACACAGTTGGTTACAATGTTCTCAAGTCATTCAATTTGCCAACTGAGGATTACTGGTATTGGGCTGGTTTTGGAATTTTAACACTCTACTCATTGGTTTTTAACAACTTGGTCACTATGGCCTTGACCTATCTGAATCGTAAGTTTAGAACAATTTTCCTCTTTCTCTTTGCTCCCATTTTAATGAATGCAATTTCTTTTAGCATGTAATGGTTGATCTCCCTGTTTTATGCTGTTTTTACTTTTGCATGTCACAGCACTCCAAAAACCACGAACAGTTATTCTTGCTGAGGATGAGGACTCACAAGAGAGTTCTGATGGAGATGGTAATGGATCAACAAGAAGTTCCAAATCTACTGGTGGGGACAGCAAAAACCAGGGAATGATTCTTCCTTTTCAACCATTGACAATGACATTCCACAATGTCAATTATTACGTTGATATGCCACAGGTGGGGTGGTTTGTAGTTTCAATTTCCTGAATACATTTTTTTTTTAAGATAAACACAAGAAAGTAGTAGGAGTTCACTTTTTCATCAATTGTTTCTGAAAGAACTTGCTTTTCCAGGAGATAAGAAATCAAGGCATAACAGAAACTAGGTTGAAGCTCTTGTCAAATGTGAGTGGAGTTTTCACACCAGGTGTCCTTACAGCATTAATGGGATCAAGTGGAGCTGGAAAGACCACTCTAATGGATGTGCTTGCTGGAAGAAAAACAGGAGGATATATTGAGGGTGATATTAGAATATCTGGTTACCCAAAAGAGCAACGCACATTTGCTAGAATAGCAGGATATGTTGAACAAAATGACATACATTCTCCTCAGGTGACAGTTGAGGAGTCCCTATGGTTTTCTGCATCATTAAGGCTTCCAAAGGAAGTGAGCAAAGAAAAAATGCATGTAAGTTCCTTCCTGAGACATTTTGTGCTCAATTATGTCTGTTAGAAATAGAAAACCATTCATGTGGCTTCACCTAACAGCTTAAGCTTTTGGGAGAGTTAATGCTTGACATTGTATTAAAGCCTCTGTGACCAGTTGGTCAGGGGTTCGATTCTTGTCGCTCTGATTCTTCTAAATAAAAGTAGAATTTCAACACATGATAAAGATGAGCCTATGCATTATCCATCTAATTGCTCTTTTGGGAGAGTTGGTTCATGACAATTTCCCACATCAATTCATTGACATAGTGACTTGTTCTGCAGGAATTTGTTGAACAAGTAATGAAACTAGTAGAGCTTGATAGCTTAAGACATGCTTTGGTTGGAATGCCTGGCACTTCCGGCTTATCAACCGAGCAGAGAAAGCGCTTGACAATTGCAGTGGAGCTTGTAGCAAACCCTTCCATAATTTTCATGGATGAACCTACATCTGGACTTGATGCACGTGCAGCTGCTATTGTTATGAGAACTGTTCGCAATACTGTTGATACTGGAAGAACGGTGGTTTGTACTATACATCAACCAAGCATTGATATATTTGAAGCATTTGATGAGGTTAGTGGTTCAATTACTATTTTCTAATCAATTTACTACTGTGATAACTATAATGATTAAGCAGCTTATCTCAAAGGGTCTAAACTTTGATTCTTCATTCGCAGTTACTTCTTATGAAACGTGGAGGACGAGTTATATATGGAGGGAAGATTGGTAGGCAATCAGATATAATGATAAAGTATTTTCAGGTGACATTACCTTTCAATTATTTCTTGTATATTTTATTGCAGTCCCATTCCTTAATCATGTGAGGATCTGAATGTTAAGGTAGAAACAGTGTCCATGGAATTTAAGCCAACGTCCTTTGTTAAAACCTTCCATCTTTGCTGCTCTGCTCCGTCGATGACTCTCTTTGCTTCAAAGCTTTTATCTTATGAAATCTACGAATACCAGAATGATATCGTAGAATTCATTTTATGGTTGTTTGACAGCTGTTTTGGTAAATTGAAACCTCCCACTATACCTTGAACTTGTGAGGCTTTGCTACTAAAATATTTGAAGCTCCATGTTGGAAGCTTATATTCTCAAATTAATCTTCCTACTTCTAGCTTTTTTAAGAACATGGAGGAGCAATGAACAGAGTAAAGTTCTATATCAGTTTAGAGTATGATCAGCCCTGAGCTTACATGTGTGTCCTGACTTGACCTTATTTAACATCTCTCATTACCTAACATGTCCTAGCCTGAACTGAGCTCTTCTCCGAAGCAAAATTATTTTGTGTAATCTACCCAAAAAAGAAATTTATTTTTGTGTATCTTGCTGGGTTGATTATATTTTAATAATTTAAGATTTCTTTCCTATTTGTTCTGCAGAGTATCAATGGAATCTCCCCAATCCCTAGTGGCTACAATCCAGCTACTTGGATGCTTGAGGTTACCACGCCTGCTATTGAAGAGAAACTTGGTGTAGACTTTGCAGATGTTTATGCAAATTCTGAGCAATTCAGGTGACCTTTATTTATTTATTTATTTTTTCACGTGTGCTACTGGCAAGTTCTCCCCTATACTTCCTGTATTTGAGGAATTGGAAGAGATATATGATCAGTAATAATAAAAGCTTTTCTTTTTTTAAGGAAAGTAAAATCATTAGGTGACAACCTTATGTATAGAAAGATTGTTTTCCTTGTGGGATTAATGATTATGTCACATTCTTCCCTCAGGGGGGTGGAAGCTTCTATTAAGCAATATGCACAACCTCCTGCTGGCTCACAACCGTTGAAGTTTGACACATTATATTCACAAAACACATGGTCACAATTTCTCAAGTGTTTATGGAAACAAAATCTTGTGTACTGGAGAAGTCCACCATACAATGCGATGAGGTTGATATTCACGATAATTAGCGCTTTGATATTTGGTTCTGTATTTTGGGACATCGGTTCAAAAAGGTATGCATGCTTTATGATCTCATTTGTCATAAGAGAAAGTATCTTATCAATGGAAACAAAGGCAAAAGTAGAAATAACCATGTCACTGGATATTCTGCAGGGAATCAACTCAACAAATACTTGTAGTTATGGGCGCACTTTTTTCTGCATGCGTGTTCGTTGGAGTAAACAATGCTTCTTCTGTACAACCAGTTGTTTCAATAGAAAGGACAGTGTTTTATAGAGAGAAAGCAGCTGGAATGTACTCTCCAATTGCATATGCAGTAGCCCAGGTAGGTGTCACTGTAATGAAAATGATTTTTAAGGTGAAATTTCCTATGCAGATTACTTATCGTGATTACTTAATCTGATTGACAGGGGCTGGTGGAGATCCCATACATTGCTGTTCAGACATTAGTATTTGGGGTAATCACATATTTCATGGTCAATTTTGAAAGGAATCTTGGTAAGATCTCAGCTTTCCATATTGAAATGCTTCCTGCATCATGGATTTAGGATCCACTTAAAACTTACATCATAGAAACAAGGACTTTTCACTTTTAATTACATTAATCATACTCATGTAGTTTAAATAGATAGTGGTTGAAGATGTTGGTTCCAGCTGCCTAAAATTTAGAGTTTTTCTACCTACACATTTATTTTTTTCTTACAAATTACCTCTAAATTTGTCCTCAGAAACACTATTATAACACTGATTTTTCCTCTAATGCAGGAAAATTTTTGCTCTACCTTATGTTCATGTTCCTAACATTCACCTATTTCACCTTTTACGGCATGATGGCTGTTGGCGTTACACCTACCCAACACTTTGCAGCTGTTATTTCTTCTGCATTTTACTCTCTATGGAATCTTGTATCAGGTTTTCTTATTCCAAAATCGGTGAGTAAAGAGCCAAGATCTCTGTACCTTTAGATGTATCTAACATTTTTGTTTGGCCTTAATGCCAACGAGTCTTGCAATGTTTCAGCATATTCCTGGATGGTGGATCTGGTTCCATTATCTCTGCCCAATTACTTGGACACTGCGTGGTATTGTGACAGCTCAGCTTGGTGATGTGGAAGACATAGTTGTGGGACCTGGATTTAAGGGCACTGTGAAAGAGTTTTTAGCAGTTAGTCTTGGATATGATCCTACAGTTAATGGAGTTTCAGCAGTGTTGCTGTCAACAATAGTGCTTGTTTGCTTCATCATCTTCTTCTTTGGTTCCTTTGCTGTATCAGTTAAAGTCTTGAATTTCCAAAGGAGATGATTGGAGGATAGAGTTTAAGAAGATCAGAGAAACCACTGCCAAACACCATGATTGATGATTCTTATATTGGACAATCTTTGTTGTTGAATAGTCATCTTGAAATACATAAGGACAATGTACTAAGGGAAGCAAGCATCACATGCAGTGCAGGTTACAACAACAATAATAAAAGCCTATTTCCACTAAGTGGGGACATGCAGTGCAGGTTACTGTAGTCAAAATTAAGAAGTGATAGGAGGTTTTCATTTGTGTGTTGACATGTTCCAACAACCATGCCATTTGCTCGAGGGATTAAATTTTAGTTTCAGTGTATTTTCATTTGACATTAAAAAACTGTTGAGGATCCAACTTCTGTTGTCGTTATTCTCCTTTTTTCTTCATCCTTGTTAATTAGAAAGAGATATCGGCAGGGTTAAGGATGTTGAACTTTGTACCAAAAGATTTTAAGTTGAATTTGAGACAATTATTATTATATAAAGGTAAATAGTTTGAAATACACTTCATATTTACCTGAGTTTTATTGTTTTTGTAATGTCAAATTGTTAATTATTGGATGCTAGATAATATAGTTTGAAAATATGATATAAAAATAAAATGTATTATGCTAAATTGATTTAAATATATTTAATACATAATCGAAAATCAGAATAGTATGATGTTTAATCGATTTATCCAAGTGATAAGAATAGAATTTTATAAAAAATAACTTGTTCGTCCAGTTTCATTTGAACGGGACATGAAGAATTGTTTATTTAAAAAAGGATTCGAAAAAGTTAAGACTAATGAGTATTTGTTTATATATATACACTATTGCCAACAGTAGAATTGAAGGCCTAATGAAACTGAAGTAAATTAACTAAAGAGGAATTAAATTAATTTAGCAAGTCATTGAATTAATTTGTGAAATTGTAAGAGTAAAACAGTTTTCTCTTTAACATAACCTTGACACTACAATTACAATGGGGATAATGTGTCAAATGAAAAAATTATAAAATTAAATTTTCTAAAGTAGAGAAATAGTGCAATGCAAGGTTTATTTATGCCAAATTTTATTATTTTTAAATTACCAATAACCATGCTCGAACTTGAGACAACTTCACTTTTTAAGGGGAGTAATGTTATACCCATATTTCATTTTTCTAACATATGACATCACTATTTTAAGTTTGCGTTGGTTGAAGTTTGTCTTTGTCTAGTTTGGTTTGAATGGCCATTGGCCTCCAACTGAAAGCTCTTTCATTTAGTTAATGAAGTTTCATATTTGGCCAGAAGAAAAGACAAAAAAGAACCAACTTGTACCTTTCATTAATTTGATAAACCGTGTGATTCAAGAGCTTATATAACACTTATTTATTTATCTTTTAATTATGTTAGTAGGATTACTCCAAAAACAAAAAAGAATTTGTGGAAAGTGATTGCAGATGCCAAAGCCAAAGATAAGACCACCAAAACAATATGTTATTGCCAATGCATGGAGAAGACAAAGCAACCCCTCCACCTGCAGCCATACACAAGTGACACCAGGGGACAGTGATGTGGAAAAGAAGGTATATACATTATTAAATTGGATGATTCCAATGTATACAAACTACTAAACTATGTAGCAATAAAGAGCTAGTCAACCAGCACATGCAAAGAACACCCTGCCATTAATTTTCTTAAGGAAAACCCCATTTTGTGGTGCTCCATAAATTTCTCTGTTACCAAACCAAACGCTCCAAGTTGAAGTCAAAGCTAGCAAGAAGCCTCTAGGGAATCAACTTCTCATCTCTCATGCAATCAATCCAATACAATATTGAATTCAATGTCTTATACCTTGCAGCAAAACCAAGCCCATCAACTTTATCTCTGCTCCCCAAGAGTTTGAAAGGGAATCGAAATAAGGCATCTAGAAACTCCCAATTAGCCAAATTTTCCATAGTTGTTTGAACCAACCCATTTTCCACCACAATCTCTTCCCAAACTTGCTGCTTCTCAGCCATGGCTTTTGAAAACCAGAAATTCTCCACAAGCATGTCTTGGGGGACTTGCACCCCAAATTTATTCCCAATAACTGGCCAGATCTCCTTCCAAGTGAAACTTGGGCCATTGATGGAATTGAAAGCTTGGCCATTGGTGGAAAGTACATCACATTTTGTGGCTGCCCAAATGTGCTGATCAGCTACTAGTCTAGCATCTGACCCATCAATGTAGGCCTCCTCCCAACACTTCCTTGTTCCCCCAAACACAAAAGGGAGCCTCAAATGTTTACATATAGTTCCATAAACACACAAGCTACCCATGAAGTTATAGAATGACCTAACAGAACTGCCCAACAATAAACCAGGCCTGTGCACAGACCAAGACACCTTACCATTCAGTTTCTCCATGAGCAAATCCTCCAGGGCATAGTAGAAATTAGGTGTTTTGCTCATTCTAGGGAACTCTTCATGGTAATAGTGGAGCTTTCCTTCATCAAAAGGGACCTGCAGTGATACATAGTGCTTGGTTCCTGTCTGAAGAGAAACATGCTTTAGATTCTTGGCTATTGACAGTATAGAATTCAAAGCATTGGACATCATGAGCCTATTATGTTCACAACTTTCTTGGGTCTCTGAAGGGAACTGGCTAGCCCATGTGACCCAAAACACATGGGTCACATCTTGTAAGTCAGAGAGCTTCTTCTGGGTCTCCAAAGGGTTCAGCAAATTACAAGAGATGAAATGGTAAAAAGGGCTTATAAGGGTGAGCGGTGTCTCTGGGTTTCTAGCTATGCCATAAACCTTCCAAGAAGATTCTAAAAGCAGCCTCCTAGCCAGCTCTCTCCCAACAAGTCCAGTGACCCCAAAGATGATTGCAACATTATTAGTACTCTCCTCTGAAGTTGCCATTGCCATATGGGGAGCTATGGATTGCTGACCCTTCCTTCCAAATTGAACCATTTTATAGGAATGAATGATGGTGTCACATTATATGTATTTGGGGTTACAATAATGTGGACTTTCTAACTGTCCTAACAACGATCAACTTGTCTTATTTGCTCTTCTTTTGAGGAGTATTTCTGGGCTGGCATGGTACTTGTAACTTTTAAACTTGCGGTTCAAGTTGAAAATTCCAAGTAGGATAGATGCTGGTTGTTATCAAGATAAGAGACATGAGTGTGTTATTTTATTTGAGTTCTTCAAAGATGGTTACAAATATGTACTTTATGATTGAATAAAATTAACCAAACCCACTTGGTTATTGGAAATAGGTGGAGGCATCAAGGAGTGTACTGTTGAGTTCCAAACTCAACCCGGCAGGTTGTGCCCCTAGCCGTTGCAATGCTGGCGTTGCGGTTGCAAGCAAGTTTAAAAAATATATATTAACGTGATTCATCAATAACTAACTTCACTACCTAATTGTCAAGGAACTCCTTTAATAAATAATAAATAATATATATACACATATATATATTATTATTATTAGGTCACCATACATGAAGGTCTTCCTCTTCTTTATAGTCCAGAACTGAAAGGGTTTCATGTCACATTCAGTCTGTTTTTCAAAAATAAAAATGTAGTTGCAACTTGCAAGGGAAGTCTTGAGGCTTATGAGAGGAGTGGAGAAAGGTGAGCTAAGTATGAATATTGGGTTGGAATCTTGTAGGGAGCACCTTGTTAGGTTAGAATCTTGTAGGGAGCACCTTGTAGTAAGGGCAAATGTCTATCCCAAACAAAAATTAATCTCACACTCAAACGTGTGGGTGCACCTTATTGTCTTAAAGAAACCCAAAAAAAATAAAATAAAATGAATATATTGGATTTAAGATTCCATGAGTTGAATAATTATTCCTTTTCATTTTTGGAGGAAACCGTATTCCCTCAAAAAGGGAATACTAATGTGGAAAAGCAACAAGCCAATCCGGAATTCCTAATTTCCTATGTACAATTCAAACACCCCACTCTAATTTTCCGGATACTTAAAAATTAGAATTTAATTTAAATATATTATTAGTATAAATTTTTTTTATATTGTCATCTAATTATATGTTGTTATGTTATTAAAAATATTTTATTCTCATAATAATTACATAAAAATTTAGTAATATATGATTAATTGATAATGTAAAAAAATTTACACTGAAAATATATCAAATTAAATTCTAAAATCTAACACGAAAGAGTAAATTATTATTTTATAAATTGTTTAAAGTATAAAATAAAAGGTAGAATTTTTTGTGTGGTGTTGCCGTGTTGCAACAAAAGAGTATTGCGCATCACTAATAGTGGAACTTCTCCATAAACTTCTCTATGTTGTACCTATTACCTAGAGAATTTGTCATAATTTTACTTGCAACTAGGGGTGGCACCTCGTTGTCTTTGAAAAGGCACTTCGTTTTTTTAAAATAATTTGATCCTTAACAACCTTCCAATAAGAGTGCTCTTTATTAATATTAAACAAGATATGTTAGAGAGGATTTTATAAATAAAATGATTTTAAAACATAAATCAAAGTTGTTGTGATAAAGAGTTTGGTAATCAGCATAAAGTTATAGTTCAAACCTTCATCATTGCATCTTAAAAAATTTGGGACTAGAAGTGTTTTAAAAATTAAATCCATCTCCTTAATGCCGATTAGTAAACTGAATCAAATCATTAAGAGAAAATTTAAGAGTATTTGGCCAAAAAGGCAAGAAATAAGGCAACCTTCTTTATTCATTGATTATTTTTACATCCAATGGAACAAGGAATTCTTATTTTTTAATAAATTGAGTACATGAAAAATGATATCAATAGAGAGTAAGAGGGAAAGATGGAAGGGCAAAACAAAAGGAAAAGCGATTTCAAATAACCCAAATGTTACTGTATATACCTTATTATAGAGAAACATGGGTTTTGACTTTCGCTTGGATTTCAAAGCCTCAGTTCAAAAAGTCAAAGGCACACAACTTCCACCATGAAGGGGACGCAACTCTCCATTCCAAGTTATGGTTTAGCTCCGAAATTGATCCTATGATTTTGATCTGTAACAAAAAAAACAAAGTCAAATCAAGAACCACTTGATCTAAACTCTAAAACTGCTAATTCGGTAACTGAAGAAAAGAATACATGAGTCCATGGTACTTGCGTTATTTTATTTTATTTTATTTTCCTTCTTATACATTGAGAATTATCTACTTTTGTGCTCCAACTTTGAAATTGGGGACTAACAAAGATGAACAAATTGATATAGCTTCATGACTTTGGATAGCATGCTATGAACTTACTAACTAATGGAGTTTTGTGAACAAAAAAGCATGCGGCAATGATAATGTAACACAGGAAAAGAACCACTCCTTTCATGTAGTGTGAAGTTCCATCCTACATGAGATACAAAAAAATCGTATTAGCAATAAAATTAAGAAAGAAAAAAGAAAACAGAAAGTGACCAGATTATATATATGCAGAAGGTGTGCATAGTTACCTGCAAAGTGAACGCTGTAACCATAATTGTAACAGCAAGACACCCAGTTTCAAGGAGACTGAAATCCAGGTCCATTTTTATACCCATTAGCCATGCAACAACCACACTTAATGGAACCTGGCATTGTTCATTAGACAATCAAAATATAGGAGTGCTGACCAAGTCCACAAGATAATTCTCTGCAACAACCGTTGTTATTTGTTATTTGTTCCTATCTTTCTGCTAGTTTAGTGTAATAGAAATTTGTTATTTATTTCTCTTATCTTCCAGTTTGTTGTATCAACTCTTTCAAATATTTTCAAATCTATATTGCCTATATATTGTAACCTCTGTACGCTATGAAAAGTAGTCAATTGAATATACAAACTATTCTCTCTTTATGGTATCAGTTTTGCCAATAGCTTAACAATGTAATATCGATCCAACTCCATGGCTTCCTCCAACACTCTGCGACCACTCGATGAAATCACCACCGCTTCAACTCTCCCTGTCAAGCTGAATTCCACCAATTACCCAATTTGGTTCAAGCAAATCACCAATCTTCTTGCTGCCCAGGACATGGAAGGTTATGTCACAGGGAAAACCACCTGTCTTCCTGCCAAACTTGGTTCTGGGGAGGATGCAATTGACAACCCTGCCTACTCTCATTGGGTTCGTCAGGATCACTATGTTTACCTTGCACTCTTGGGCTCTTGCGGATCCGATGCCTTACAAAATTTGTTGTCATCACATTATTGTCCACACTTCAAGCCTTACATAATAGTAGTAGTCTTGTGAGTCTCGTAACATCCTAATATTTCTATCCCGATGCATATGGCATATATAAGAATAACAAATATTAGACATGTTATTTCAAAACATATATCAACTAAACTCGTAACATTTATACAAATAATTATGGAGAGCTGCGATAACAAAAGTTATATATATACATCATTACTTCTAAGGACACATTGTAATACATAAATTTTCAAAACAACAAGATATAGTATAATATATAAGCTATGTCAACATTAAGCCTATAATTATACTAATCTTCATACATCTTCTTCTCTTTTGAAAAACTTCTACCTAGATTTACATGACAACACAATTGGGAGAAAGAAATTACATATCTTAATAGAAGTATTCTAAAACTAGCGTATATACATTCACATAAAATTTACAATTATCAAATTAACACTTCAATCACAGAAGTACACAACATCTTCATCTTAGAGATATTCAATCGCTCATACAATTGCAATGTCGTGAGTTCATGTCATGATAACAATCGTCCATACAATCATCATGCTATGCCAAATTATGTCTAGTATTTATGCTTATACAATATCCTAAACATGAAATGAATAATGTTATGATACCAAGTTCATGACAATATCATGATATGCATGAGTCCTGAACAAAGCAATGGAAATCACATCCATAACCTTGAACAAGCATTGTAAATCACATCCAGCAGTCATCACTCCGAGTAGTAAAGTCCATCAACTACACAGTCATCATCATCACAGAAGAAATCCATCCTCAAAACCATAAGGAAATTCATCGTTAATATCATAAGGAAATCCATTCTTAATATCACAAGGAAATTCATCCTTAAAGCCACTATAATATGAGGGATACTATTTACTTTGCCTAATATAGATTACTCTCATCTATGAGGCTCACACCTTTCAATAAAGGCAAAACATACAATCATGTATATAATAATGTCTAATTAAATTCCTATAATTAGCATCACAAATCATTTTTGATTCAATACATTCTCTCTTCATTAAATACTCCTTTTAGAGTTTCATCACTCACTAAGAAGCACAAAATAAAGATCCACACAAGTTAAGCACTTCATTTCTCTCAAACAAAGATGCTATAAAAAACTGTAATAGGAGCTCAGGCACTTCACCTAGGGCACTTAGGCGCTCAGGTGGCAGAGCGTCTCCCTTGTTCTTCCTAGTGATGGGCGCTCAAACGCTCACTCAAAAGCGCTTAGGCGCTCGACATGCTCTCAGACGCTCCCACACGGGCGTTTAGGCGCTCATCTTACAGCAACACATATAAGTTGTTGGACATTGGGCGCTTAGACGCCCAACATCCCAGTGCCTAGGCGCTCGTTGCCTGATGCATAAACTGCAGAATTCTGTACTTTTCCATTAAGGAACAAAGGTGCTTAAAGCACACCAACATCAATTCCACATGATTTTTCACATCACAAAGTATCTATTAACACATTACAACTCTTATACCACTTTTTTTTCACTCAAAACCATGAATCATAGAATCAAATCATCCATCTTTAACCCTAAAACTCATCTTCTATCTCAATAGAAAAACTAGGTGTTTAAAACCTAGGTGTTTAAGTGATGAATACTCATCATCAAGCATCAAACAACCTAAAAAAAGCATGCTACTCTCAAGTTCCACAACAAGATCCTAGCATAAAACATAAAAGAACAACACTAAAAATCCAATCCTCTTCATCAACCACCCCATGGATAAAATGAAGGAGATGAAAAGAAAGTGTCAAAATAATATTTTTCCCCTACTTTAGCTTCAGAAGTTGAAGTCACTTCGCAGCTACTCTCCCTTGTTGGTTGATTCACCTCTTAGTACTCATTGCTTTGTCTTTCTCTTACTCTTTCTAGTTGCAGTCGTAAAGGTGAGAAGAAAGAATGAGAAAAATATCTCATTTTGACCCTAAATATCAAGGGCAGCAATAAGCATGAGCCGTGTGCCACTTTGGTCACTTAAGTAACCATGAGGTAACTCCCAATCTGATAAGAACGTTTAGATTTATCCAAATCCAGCTTTCTAACTTCTAACAGATTAAAAAAAAATGTAAGATTCATTAAAAAATCTATTTTACCAAAACCACTATTTTCCATATATGATAAGGGTCATTCCGACATTAAAACACACAACCAGTATGCCTAAAAATGTCAAACTAACTTTAATTAACCTCAAATTTTAACTGTAGCACACTTCATACATTTGTGACCTAAAAGTAAATTCTCTACATTTATTTTCATTAACTAAGTAATTTAAGTCAAAACCAGAGCCAATAACAATTATATTTCACATATAGTGTTACAACAAAGTGATTAAATATGCTCAGAAAGTCACAAAACCTAACATGCATGATAAACATATATTAAACTACCTCCGTAATCATATACTAATCTATCATATTTTCACGAGTGTTACAAGTCTTACAACAAACATAGAAAATTGAGTTGCAGATCCCACACTACAACATAAGTCATTTTTAGTAACATTTAAAAAATGCTATATTATAAAAAAAAAGGTTACTATTGACAATAACAACATTTTGAGGAGTGTAGTATTTGAGCCATGTTGCCAAAAATCTTTAACAACATTTTATAATATCTTTAGTAACATTTAATAAATATTTTAATTTGCTTTTTTTTGTAACATTTATTTAGTAAATAATAACATTTTTTGAAAATGTAGCTAAATGTTAAAAATGTTACCAAAGGTATTTTTAATGACATGTTAAAAAATGTTACTAAATTTTGAAATGGCTGCTAAAAGGTACTTTTAAAATATTTTTTTTTCGAAAATGTAAATAATTGTAAAAAAAAATGTTGCCAATGGTACTTTTAATATTATTTTTCAGGTACTAGCCCACTTTTAAAATACGCTAATTTTGGGGCAACAAAAGTAAACACATAAGAAATAACCTTAAAATAGTTCATACTCATTAATAGAAATTAAGGTTTTAATTGATATCACATTGGCACCTAGCCATTAGCATTTGAAAAAAGCATAAGCACAACCAAACACAACATAGAAACAAGTCATTTTCATCAGTCCCGTAGAAAGACGAACTTAGAAGAGAGAAAGGTCAAAGTATAATAAGTGCTCTTTGGATTAGGCACCACATATATCCACAATTATCAATTGTAAGAGAAGCGCCTTCTCTTGAAACCAGCCATGTCAAACTAAGCCTATCCAATCGGAAATTGGACTGTCATCTCTTCTCAATTCTGGAAAAATTCTGGAGGTATTGGAGGAGGGCAGTACTTCTTCGCCAAATATTTGTACTGAAACACAAATAAAATATGACGAGGAAGTACTCAAATATATTATAAAAGAACAACAAATCTTAGCATGTATGTATTTCTCCTGAATGAGGCAATAAGGCAAGATGTTTACCTTGTGCTGACTGTATTTCTCCTTGATTGCAGGCAAATCAGAAGGCTGGTAGGGTGTGTAATGCTGCAATGTGGAATTCTGTTACAAAAAACAAAAACAGTAAGTCAACCATACTACAAAAACAAAAAAGATGCCTTAATGATAGTACATATGATCTTTATTATTAGCAGTATAGCATACACATGGTTTCTTTGAAAGGAAAAGATTAAACTTCGCCAGAAAAATTGCAGAAAAAACTACCAGTGATGGAACATAACAAAGCATACTATAATCCAAGAGACAATTCGGCAATATAGTTTGTCAAGAACTCTAGTCGCGGTGAAGGGACCTGAGAAATGGACAGATATAACCATAAAAAAGGGGCAATAATTTAGAAATAAATTACATAACAATAATTTTTATTATGTGCAATCACAATATAAATAAATACAGTATAAGAACAACAAATGGAAATAGCCACGATCAATGTTATCTTCTTAAATAGCAATAATTATTAGTAAAACTTCTGTTATATTATGTTCCATTTGACAATAACTAGAAACTAATTAATTGTTTAGAGTCAATATACGTGTCATTGCAAAGCGAAGTCCCTATGATAAAAAAGATCTAACATATATTTGAACATTATAACATAGATGCATAAACCTTATAAATGGCAAGCTTAAGTAGGAAGATTCCTCGTTGACTCCTTGAGCTACACAAACAAATCGCCTGTAATCATATCAATAAAGAAAGTGTTGTCAAAGTCAAAAGAACTTCAAAATGTCAATCTAATAGTCAACCATTAACTATTACCTTAAGAAACATTTAATTGTTGGGGCTGTCATTTTGAACTTCAAAAAATTCATGACAGCAGATTCCATCTGCAAAACCTGCATCGAATGATTTGCTTGAGATTCGCACTCTTCAAATTCTCTACACAAATAACTTATGTTCAAATTATCTTCAAATTCTTAATATAGGCAAAAGGAGAGCAACTTTAAATTGAAGATGTCACGGGCATTTGAACCCGGTATAATACCTTATGTTGGAAATGCTCCACATGTCCATACCTCATTTCCCATTTCCAATCAAGAGCTAAAACACTACCCTTTTGATCATAACAAGCACCAACTAAAGAAAGAGAAAGGGAAATATGGTAATAATTAAGATTTTACAGTGAAGATAAACTCTGCCAAACTACATTTGTTTATATACGAAATGGAAGAAACTATATTGCTATATCCAAATTAACATCATCATTAAGACATGTATCAATAAATATATCAAGCAGAAACGGAATCTTAATTTAGAAGAAAAAAAGAAGAGGATTAGAATGTATACCTTCAGAACAGCTAGAATATAGTATTTGATAGACAATAAACACCCAGATCAATATTTAGCAATATAGCATTTGGCTGATCCTAAACACCCAGATCAATCTTCAGGACAAATTGAATCCAACCAGGAATATTCCATCTTGCCATGAATTTTTCCTTTGTTTAATGCCATTCCTGGTTTACAACAACAATCATATTCCCATATTCATATTGTATCCTATCTCTGCTTCCAAGGGAATTAGTTTGATTGTAGTGAGAAATTCTTGGTAGCCTCTATTGTATGTACAAATGGTGGCTTCTATTGGGGTAATACCTCTCCCCTTCTACATGTGCTTGCAAAAGAAAAGCATCACATAAATCACACACAAAATTAATATGATTCGACCTAACATGTCTATATCTACGGATGAGAAGATATCAAATTTACTATGAACAACTTTACAAATACAACTTTTCCACATATAAAATTACAAACCCTTCAACATTACAATTTTTATACGAATAAAATTACAAATCCTCTCTAATATAAATTTTGACAACAAAGTTGCAAACCCTTTACCGCAATATTACTCACAAATTGCTCTCGCTTGTTCTCATGCCTCAAACAATAAGTATTTATAACCCATGAAAACTTGTTTGATAAGTAACCCTTACGACTTTCCTAATTTTTTATTAAAAATAAATCACTCTAATATTTTGCATATCTCTCACATAACTTTCATATTTATTACTTATATTTTTATATATTTTAATATTAATTACAAAATATAAATTTATCAATAAAATAAAAAACCATCAATTACAATTTTTAAATTAAAAATTGGGTCAATACCAACTGCTTCCTCATTCATTACTGGACGAGTTTAATAAGAAGCCACCATTGTGTGTAACCATGTACCATGTAAATGTAGTTCTTTAAAGTATGAAGCTTTGAAGTTTCGAGGAATTTTCGCAGCTCATGCTTGCATGAGTATTTGCATTGCACTATAAGCGATTGGTGTTTTTATTATTGGATGTTGGCAGTGAGGGGCATCGGGGGTGTCTAACTTCTGTTGCTTAAAAAAAGCTCAAATTTTCTGTTAGAATTATCTTTATCCTGGGTATCTCGCGTTGGGAATATTGCATTTCCTTCAATACGTATTTGTATGGTAATTGAAAAAAAAAACAAAAAAAAAAACATCACACATAATTTTTAATGTGATTTGACTCAATATCTACATTTATGAATAAAAAAAATTAAATTTATCATGATCAACATTACAATATAACATTTGTATGGATAAAATGTAAACCCTCATTGAAAGTAACTTTGGAATAGATAAAATTACAAACCATGTTCCAATTTAACTTTTGAGGACAAATTTGCAAACTCTTTATCAATGCAACATCTTCAAATTAAAAATTTAGGTGAAATCCAATGCACTACAAAAATTGTTATGAAACTAACTTCTTAGACATTATCATAATTATAAAATCATTTCAATAATTGCCTTATGCATGATTTAAACTTTAGTCATTCCTTAAAAGCGGGCACGCTTAGTATCACTCCTAACCCTGGTTGGTATGTTCAATGGACATGCATATTTGTTAAATAATAAAAATTAAGTCATGGACATATGTGTAATATAAAATTCACTTCAAAATATAAGTTCATAATTTGAGTAAATTTTCTAATATATTCTATACATTATTAAAACTTAGAAATGATGCAAAAATAAAATAAAATAATAGAAGTAATTTTTATTAGTTTACCAATGATAGATGTGTGACCATAAAAAAATGTGTAATACTAATACTGAAAGAGTATATAGAAAGGTTGGGCATTTTATAAAGGATCAACAAAAGTTGGGTGCGGTATTAAACGAGTCACGCTCCTAAGACAATAATTGAAGTTCAAACTAAAAAAAATTATTGAAAGGATTTCTTAGCTGAAAATGTACTAAAAAAATTAGTTTTATAGCAATGCATGTAATAATACTCTACTTAACAAAAAAAGTACATAAAAGGTATATCTTAAAACTACTTCAAATTTTATCCATTCTCTTAGGAAAACAATTATCTCACACTGTCTCTTGACATCACTTTTTAAATTGGTTAACAACAAATTCACACATGTATTGATTGGTTAATATCAATTTACTATACTATTAACTAACAATACACATAATTAATCATATATTTATATACTATTAATTGGTATAAAAAGTGATGTAAAAAAATAAATTGAGAAAATTGTAACTCATTGTTTTAAGGGCTGTTTAATTTACCTATGCAAAAATGCAAACGCACGTTCACCCATAAAATGGTAAAAAAAAAAAAAAAAGCTTCGGACAAACGATAAAGATAACATCAAGATGAACACCAAGATTTTTCTCAACTTAAGTATATGAACACCAAGATTTTTTTCAATTTAAGTAACAGAGAATTGAGACTAACTTAAAAATCTTCATGCATTTATTTACATAATAAAATTTTATTTTATTATCTAAATTATAAAAATAACATATGAATAAAATACTAGCGCTTCTAACTTTCGGAACCTAGTTCCGGCACCGTCCATGATAGTAGTTTTAGATTCAGGAAAAATGTTGAGCCTTGCGGCCCATGCATATCTAACATGATGCGCCTCAGCAGCTAGCAGGTGTAAATTAAGCATCAGAATCCGTATGGCATTGGCATAGCCATAGAGTAAAACTTTCGAAAGAGAGCCAAACGGTAATCAGTGCCAGTACTTCATGTATATAGCAGCTTGCTGCTTCTCTAAGATATTCAATAAATAAAGGGTTAGAGACGAAGTTTCCTGCCATACTGTAGTTTATTTTTGTACACAAGATGTGCTTTTATCTCTTTTAGAGCTCCTTCTATAAATGTACTACAGCTATATATGTGGGAGATCCACTGAAAAACCTATTGATAACATTCTTAACCATAAAGTCAGCACTATCTTATTGATTAAGTATAGCTTAGTAGCATTTTGGGTTGCTTAAATTTGTATTTAACATAGTAAATCATATGATTAAAATTTGATTGGAATGAATTTGTAACAATAACTAAGCTTTTCCTTCTTTTATGTAACTCAATGAACAATACATACTGTAGAGTAAGACCAACAAATGAACAAAGACTTAATTGCAGCGTAATACCAATAATAAGATCTTCACCACACGATATGAGATATCTCACCTAGTGATTAAATCTAATACTAATTTGTCACACCTCAAGTCTAACTAGCCAAAGATAATAGTTGGAGTGGCTGAACCTATGAAGTACAGACATACACATGAACATGAGGACAAATTAAATTTAAAAAATTATAAGACACAAATATTATATATATATATATATATATATATATATATATATATATATATATATATATATAATTGTAAAATTTAAGAAAAAAATTCATAAGTCATTAATATCATTTTTATAAATTTAAAGATTTATAATATTTTAATATATGTTATATGTCTTAATATTTACTACCTAGTAAGTCATTTTAAAAAGTATATAACATAATTTTTATTGACGATTTCTAAAAAATATCATAAATTAACTTTTCGTAATAGAACTAACATTGTACAAATACATGTGTATAAAAAAAATTAACTAGAAAGAATATTAGTGTGAGGCAAGTTTTAATGATGACGAAGTGAACGGCTTGGTACAAGCAGAGGTAGAAAGAACAAATAAAAATAATGATGTGTGAAAATATAAGACTTAAAAGTCTAATGTGACATGTGAAAATATAAAACTTAAAATACTAGTAAGTTAAAATAATGGCTTAAGATATCAGTCATGTGATTGAATTTAGGTGAGTGACGAGCTTACTAATTGAATGTTAATCATGGAAACTAAATTTAAAAAAAATATTAATGACTTATATCCTAGACGTGTTTAAGTGTATCTGAGACGTGTCTAAAATGTGTTTAAACTAAAAAAATAATTTTTTTAATTAGATATATTTAGACACATAAATTATATGAATGTCTCCATATATTTAATATGAACATATCATAATTATTAGCCCAATCAATGGCATAAATTTTTTGGTACAGAATCAATGGCATGTCTAGTATTTTCGCCATGTGGTATTTTTCAGGTATTAGTATACCATTTTATAAGAGACCATCATCATGAATGATATTTTAAAAGTTAATTTTGAAGAAATGATTTCGTTTTAGATGGTAAAGTAGAACCACTGCTGAAATATAATTATAGATATATTTTTAAATGTTTTATAGATCCTACTCCTAGAATCAATTTCATTAACCGTAAAAGCAAAAAAATTTACTTATCTTAGAATTAATTTTTTCCACCGAAAAAAATAATAACCAAACACAATCAACGATGGTGAGAATTAATTTTAAGCGTTCAAAAGCAATTTTACTTAACGCAAATAAAGCAAACAGACACTAACATCTCATACCCAATTGGTTCAAGACAATTCTGTAGACCAAGTACTTTTATTAATTAAAAGGAAGAAAAAAAATGGTCTATACAAGTTTTAAGTGGGAGGGATAATTTCAGTACCTCTAGGTGAAGATTATTCTTACACTCATAAGAGTAAGAGAAACCTTGTATAAAAGAAAAAGAAAAAAAACAAATTAAACCAAATCTTGAACCTATTATTTAAATGCTAATTGTCAAGACATAAAATAAGAAACTCATTTTACCAAAAGAGAAAAGAAAATTCAATTCTAATTCGTATATATTATATTATTTTTTTAATAATAGTATATATTGCTTTTAACGACACATAAGAAGCAGAAGAAATTATTTTAGTCTTTTTTAATTTAAATTACTCAATCCATCTAAATATGACAATATCACACTCAATAAATATGAGCATTGATATTTGCATATTAAAAAAAGGTCTATACAAGTGTTTGATAAAACTTAAATGAAATTATTTCACCCAACATTTGACTCCCAACTCAAAAAAATTAGAGTTATTGATTTTTGTCCTGTGAAGTTTTTGTATTCCAAGTTTTTGTGCATTTAACTTTTTTCAATAAATACTTAGAGTAGGTTAAATAAATAATGATTAATAAATAATTATTAAAGTATCAGTATTGTATAAGAAAAACAAATAATTTAAATATTCTAAAATGAAGGTACAATCTTTTTTTTTTGGTAAAGAAGTGAAGGTACATTTTAAAATAATAAAATGCAGAATTATAGCTATTGATGAGTAGAAAGAGGATTGTTGCATACTGACAATCTGTAATTTTGTTGACATTATATTTATTTATTTATTTATAGGAGAAAATATAGATAAATTTTTCTAAGTATTTGTGGTGTTATTTTTTTATAATATGTGTATTATTTTTTTAGTCATCTCATCTTTTTTTTAAAGTTTTTCTAGATGAGATGTAAAACATAATATACATATCATAATTTTATTAAGAATAACATTACAATTACTTAAAATACTTCACTTATTTTTTTTCATATTTATAGTTTATAAAATCTTAAGTATTGATTTTTCATAACAGTTACACTTTTGCATAATTAAGTGTGCTTATCAGTCCAATGTTGTTATTCCCATATCAAAAGCTTGATAGTATTGTTTCACCATTTAATGGTAGATTAAAAATTAGTCAATAACAATTAACATGTATAAATTGGTTAACGAGTTTTAGTAAGTTATCAACTTTTTGAATGAAAAAACTTCTATAAGTAAATTTTTTGTAAATTAAATACGTAAAAACGTATTTATTATTAATTTAATTTAAAATATATTATAATTTTAATCCATTAAATAATTTAAAATAAGATGAATACATCATCACTTACATATTTATTTTAAGGTTTTTTTTCTTAAATATGGTATTAGTCAATTAACAAATTAATACACCTTAATAATTGATTTTGAAACATTGTTGCCTGAGTTAACAGTAGTATAAAATTATGGGTAAATTACAGTTTTCTCCCTTTAAATTTTATCACATATTACTCGATCCTTCTAAACTTTTTTTTATGTCACTAAAATTCCTTAATCTTTTGGTTTAAAGTAAAAACATTAACTTTAACATCACAAAACCTTTAAAAAATCACAATTTTATAGTTAATTAAACTAAAATCATAATTAAATTAGAAACACATACATTACAAGTATCACACAAAGTGTTTCATGTCTACACCTTTATATTTACAATATTATGCATTATTTACAAGTTAATAATAACAAAAATCTTTACAGGTAATTGATAATAAATTATATCTCTTCATCATTTGTTATAATACATGTAAATTTACCTTTTCAACATCAATCAAATCAAAGAAAATTTTAACTGCAAAAATAGTGATGAAGTGTAATTTACAACTTAACAAAAAATTTAAGCTAATTAGTCCACTATTAAAATCGTAGCTATTATTTTTGTCTAATTTTTTGAAAGTTAAGGATGTTAAAGTTAATGAAATTTATCATTGTCACTTTAAATCAAAAGTTTACGGAGTTCAATAAAAGAAAATAAAAAGATCGAATGATAAGCTATGAAAATTGAGGTGGTAAAATTATTGGTTTGTAAAATTTTTTTTCCTTCTCAATATAGAGAATCCAAATCGTACGAGAATAATACCCAAAATATTGAATTATCGAGAAAAAGTTGAATAACGAACCAAACCACAAGGCATTGTGTTGTATTTTGTACCGCGCGAACGAAGAAGAAGAAGAAGAAGCAGAAGAAGGTGGTGGTGATTGTACCAAACCCTAGAAAATGGCGGAGAAATTGGCCCCCGAAAAGCGTCATAGTTTCGTCCATAACGGTACCTTTCATCTCCCCTTTATCTCTTCAATTTTGTTCTCTTCTTCTTCAACTCAACCATTTGAATTTGTTTAGGTCAAGAGGTGTTCGAGTGGGATCAAACCCTAGATGAGGTCAATATTTACATCAATCTACCTCCCAACGTTCATTCCAAGCAATTCTACTGCAAGATTCAGTCCAAGCACCTCGAACTTGGCATCAAAGGCAACCCTCCATATCTCAATGTAACCCCCAAAATTCCCTTCTTCATTTTTTCTCTCAACTCATTATTCTCTTGCTTCCTTTTTCATATGGTTTTTTTTTTCTTGTCATTCTTCTGTTGCCTTCTTTTATTTATTTATTTTGTGTGTAATGTCTCAGCATGATCTCACTTGCCCGGTGAAGACAGATTCCTCTTTCTGGACCATAGGTAAAGATTTATACTTTCCTTTTTTTTGTGGGGGTGGGGGGGGGGGGGCTTAAATTGATTAATTTAAATTATTTCCATTTTTTCATGTTATTCTGATGGTATTAACTTGGGCTTGGAATGAATTTAGGAAGATTTCTGTTTTCAAAATCACAGATGAAATGAATATGTTTATTCGGCCTTGATTTGGTTAAGTTCATTGGTTGATTTTGATGCTTTTCGTTGTGCTGATTTTGGAATTTGACCTGCAGAGGATGACATAATGCACATAACACTGCAGAAAAGAGATAAAGGTCAGACATGGGCTTCTCCCATATTAGGCCAGGGTCAGTTGGACCCTTACTCTACTGATCTTGAACAGAAGCGGCTCATGCTTCAGAGATTTCAGGAGGAGGTGAGTTTTGCTTTGGTTGTAATCCTTTTTTCGTGTGCTGGGATTCAGAAGTTGTTTGATTTGCAATCAATGATATCTCTAACATAAGCTTCTCAGCGTCCTTTGTTGTTTTGGTTTGACCAGTTTATTACGGAGTGACTGATTTTCAATCTGCAAATTGATACTCTTTCTTTTTACCCTTTCATTTTTGTTTTCTGTGTGTATAAAGAGAAGTTCTTTCTTTTTTATGATGATAATAATTCACTCTACTGCACTTGCCCTATTGTTACGAGATAGTCATTTAAAATCATGTAAATCTTTAGTGAAAGCCTTAAAACATTTTATCCTGGGCACCTTCAGCTGTGTAACATTGTAAGTTTGTAACACCAAGTGTTTTGCCAGTTGCCACTTCATGAGGAAGTTTATTAATTGCCTAATAATTGGGGTCTCAGACTGACATGGATGCGTTCTGATTGTTTGCTTATTATGTTATGGATTATCGGCATCTGAGCCTTCTGCTTGAGTTATTCCCTTCTTGCTATTCCAATCCCTCCAGGAAGTGCTTTAAAACTCGGCTTGGACTGGTCGAACCGGCAAATCGGACCTTTGACCAGTCCGATTATGTCATTTGGTTGTCTCTGCAATTGAACTGGAATGAACCGGCAGGTTTACGACAACTTGGTGACTCGCCAGCTTTCTAAAAACCAGCCAAAAAATCTTCATATTTTCTGGCAGGCGAAGTAAGAAGATATTGAGGTAAGAAGAGAAACCCATTGATTGGCCATCACCCCCACCCATCCGTAACAACTGAACCTGAAACGGCATAGCCCCCACCCTGTCACAGACTGCGAGGGGTTTTTCATCAGACTTGATGGAGAGCTTGGCAGCAGCAGCGACGGCGACAGAGCTTGGCTGTTCTTCTTGGCTTTAGTTGTGTGGTGGCTTCCTTCTTGGTCATTGTTCTTAGATGTTGGAAGGGGGAAAGGGTTGGGCAGCTTGCTGATGCGCTGCTAATGTTGGTAGGGGAAGGGCTAGTGATGGGAGTGAGAAAATAAAGCTAGGGTTTTTGAGTGAGGATAAAGTTAAAAGATAAGCCTGTGTTTTCAGTATGTTTGGGCTGTTTGGAAGATAAGCCCATGATTTCTAAGCTTTGCATTGGTTGGGTTCAGAGAGGCTTGAATTTTATTGTTGAAGTCCACTTTTATGTAAATGTTTACATAGTGGGAGTCGTTCCTTGGACCCCGCGCATAGCGGGAGCTTTATAGCACCATGTTGTCCTTTTTTAACTTTTATGTAAATGTTTATACAATTATTTATATTAAATATTTATATAATTATTTTATTTTATATAGTTCGATCTGTGACTCACTGATTGAATCAGTGACCCATTAACCCAGTACTTAGACCGAGTCAATGGCTGGTCCAAGTTTAATAATTATGCCTCCAGGAGACCCATTATTTCCCCTCCCATTTTGATATAATTGAATAACCTATTACTAGCGTTTTTTCATAGTTATGTGGGGCTCAAGTTCTGATTATGCTGATATATCAAATAACCTAAATTTTTGTTGTTCTCAAAGTTTACATTTTTTCTGTATTGCATACATAGAATATCCCTTTCATGCATTACCTAACTACTTCTATTAAGCTGCAATTGCTGATGTGGATCCTGATTTGTTAATTCTAATAATTTGATGTGACTTATACATTTCAAGTAATCCTAGTTATAAAGTTGTTCTGAATTCTACACACAGATGAAAAATAATGAATTTTGTTCTGAGTGTTCCTACTAGTTAGTATGCTATTGGCCTATTGCATTCATATATCGCATCTGTTTGCCTTAGGATACGCACATGTTTGGTCTGGCTGTTAGGCTGTGTTCCTCCATCTCCAGAGTGTATTATTTAGGCATGGGGTCCATAATTTTATATTCTTATTTTTACCTGGAGTAGAAAAAGACCTGTCCATGATATGTCTATGGATACATGGGAGAGAAGGGGAGTTCCTTTATTGTGATCGTGAGGTGTACTTTAGAATTTAAAACTGGCATGGCTGTTAAAAATAAATTTTCACCTACTGACCTTTTTTTTGGGTGGTTGATATTGTCTTTTGCTTAAACTGTGTTTAACATTGAGAAGATCTGACAATTAGTAGATATATTTTTCATCATTACCATATACTAGTTATTTGTGGGGAAGAAGAGTTATTGTGGGTAGCTGATGTTGGTAGACACAATTGACATTGAGATGGAAATTCTGCTTATTAAGACTATTTTTTTGGGGGATTTATTTCCAGCACTTGGTGCTCTATGGCAAGTTGATGTACTCCCATTTTATTGTTTGTTTGGTCTCACCAACAAATGTCGACCTTGCTTGAAAAGTGTGGGCATGTGTTGAACTGTGATTGAACTTGCCATGCTGTTCCCACTAGAGTTTTTGAAGGATATTCTGAACTTGGCAGATAATTTCATTAGTACATGTACTAAGTAGATTTTTATGTGCATACATAATACTAGATAATTTGAAAGTTTCCTGGTAATGGGAACTCTGAATTGATATTGTTAACATTTTGATCATTTTGTCTTGGCCACTGCAATTATTCTCCTGTTGAGTTGAGTCTCTTGGATTTTGACCCCAAAGAAAAAAGTCTGTTTGATGTTGAATTGTAATAGATGCTTCTGAATTTATCCATCTAATGGTCAAGTTCAAGTTCAGGAAAAACAGAAAAGGGATAATGGTGAATAACTGTCTGGAGCAAACAGATTAAGATTATGTGTTAGATTACTAACAATAACCATTAACCACGTTACATTATTTAGGTTTTAGTGGGATGATCTTGTAGCCTCAAACCACTTTTCCTCATGATTATGTTGTGCCTCCTGCAGAATCCAGGTTTTGATTTTTCACAAGCTCAATTTACTGGAAGCTGTCCTGATCCAAGGACCTTCATGGGTGGAATCCGATCAGATTGATGATCTTTGCTGCAGTAATTGTTTGTATTTGCCTTCTCTGAGATGATAATCAGATGGTAAATAATCTGTGTAATCCCTTTTGTCTTCCTCTTGTTAAACATCATTTAATTAAGGCAGTCTTAATGCACTCTCTGTAATGAATGACTCTATTGACAATCTCTCTGCTGCCCCCTGGCTATTGAATATGTATATACTAAATGGAGCATTCTAGCAAGACATATCTTCACTGCGGTCTGATAAAAATACTATTTTAAAGTCTCCTAAGGATAGCCAAACCATATTAATATCCTGGCTTTGCTTATGCTTCTGAAGATAGTTGCATACTGGAGTTTGCAGCTGCAATTGATATTATTGGCAGAGAACAGTTTTTGAAGTTGCCGCCTTAGACATTATCACAACTGTAGCTAGTAAATGATTTCCAGTTCAAGTGGTTGATACATCAAAGTTCTGGTCGAGCTGCCCGACTAAAAGTAGAAGACAATAATAAGAAGAGTTATGATACAGAAGACAACAATAACAAAAGAAGAATGCGATTCGGCTTGATCTGGATATAAATACTTTAAAGGCCATCTGCATAGTTAGAAATTTGATATTAAGAAACTAAATTATAATTTGATGATTGAAAAGTAAACGGAAGCCTTAGAAGCAGAACAAGAAGATGACTCTAGTTAGGGGTGTTTGGGGATTGGATTAAATTGGTTTTGAGGAAAAAAAATTATTTGATCAAATCTAACTGGTTCTTTTTATTTTTTTATTTTATTAGTTTGGTTTAAAATATAAATCTTATTAAATCAGATTTAATATAAATTAGTTTAGATTGGATTGATTTTTTGATTTTTTGTTATAATCTTTTAATACATAAATTTATCAAATTTATCAAAATATGAAAATTTAAATTTATTAAAATATATTAAATATAAATTTTAAATAATTCATTAAAGTATAAAAAATATAAGTTAAAATTAATTTATCAAAATATAAATCTAAATTATACATAAAAGTTCATTGTTAATCTTATAATAAATGTTTAAATTTAAGAGAGATAATTAAGTTGGATTTAAAGAATATTAGAAAAGATTAAAATAAGTATATGTTAGAAATTTTCTATGTAAATTATTTTTTTAAAATATGTATATAAAATTTTGATTTGATTTATATTAGATCGATTTTTAAATTTAGATTTAAAATTTGATTCAATCTAATTAAATTTTTTCAATTTTTATGTTTTTTGATTTATTCGTTTTTCAATTTTTTGACTCAATGTTTTTTTTATTTTAATTGAATTAATTCAATTTTGAGAATTGTTATGACAGAATAATATGTTTCAAAAGAATTTGAAGAGATTCGCTTCATCCAAGAGATTTGGAAACTGTCTTTTTCTCTCAAATAACTATCATCTTTTCTGGAAAGAAAAAATCTAAATCCCTTCAATCTTCACTAGCTGAACAAATTTGTTAAATTGAATGTCGATGGTACAATCATTACTACAACTATTGGTAAAGGGTATAGATGTCATTTAAGAGAAGATACAGGCCACTAGAATGGCTTGCTTTTCTTGTGTTCTATTATGAAGCCACCATAATTCAAGCAGGGCTGTAAGCTATTTGGCTTGACTAATTTGAGTTGCATTTGGAACTCATGTTTTTGGTATGTTATAACTTAGGACGCGTTGCCCGTACTATACCCCGTCGTTCACCAAAATTAACATGCTATAGTAGATTTTTTTTAAAATAATTTTATTATTATATTTGTAAATATTATTAATTAAAATTTATAATATTTTTATATGTACAAGTATTTATAACAAAAAAGAACTGATATAATTTCTTATGTGTAAATTTAAATATGTATAAATATTACTATTTAAAATATATAAAAAAAATTATATGTATAATATGAATCATATCGTTTACTTAGTAACTAAGTAACAAATAATTAATCATATCTATTCTATATTTTTTACAATAAATCAAAATGTGGGCTGCGTGGGACATTTCCTAAAAGTTAAAGGTTGACTCAGGTTAAAGTGTCAAGAAAGATTACACCCAAAAAAAAAAAAGGTATCAAGAAAGATGTGTGACTTATTTTAGTTATAATGCATGGTTGTTGCATTGCCCAGCCTGCCAAATCTTACACTATATTTAAATGATAAGTAATAAAAAAACGAAAAAAAAAATAACTCTTTTTATATAAGAATTTTAAAATATATGAAAAAAAAATAAAATATATGAGGAACTATTTTCTCTCTTTTCTCTTCAAATGTCTAACTTTTCTTCCTTTCAAAAATTGAAGTGAAATGGAGAGAACACATATGTAATGAAGTTTTATTCCATTCCATTAATAAAATTTTCAAACAAAAAAATATAATTATATTCAATTTCTTTTGTTTCTTTTTCGATTCATCCTCACTTATTTTATTCTATTCTATTAATAAAAAAATATTTAAATACAGAATTAATAAATCTATAATTCATTAATATGAACATGCCGAGGGAATGACAAGTTTTTTAATGGACTGGGGCAAGAACGTGAGTTCAATTCAAAGTTGAAGTTAAGCATTCTTTCTATGAGGTGACTATCGTGATATTAAGGAAAATGCTCGCCTAATATTAAGGGATTGAGATCCCTCTAGTTCGAGATCTCGTGCAATTCTTTCTGATTCTAAAATGTGTCCGCTAAAGAGGATTTAAATTCTCTCTTATCTCTGTTTTTAATCATGTTTTCTTAATAAAATACTCTTAATTAACAAAAAACAAACTAAAATTGGGGACAAATTATTAGAATCCCACTAAAGCACGATTTTTCCGCCAAGTAAAAAGGATTCAAATCCCATTAATCAAATGTCCTTGTCAACTACTAATAGGCTTGGGAGAATCTATCATTTTGTGAAATCTTGCAAACAAATTTGGAAATGTAAAAATAATGAACTAAAATGGACAAATAATAGCTAATCAAAGTTTAAAGTATATATAATTAACTATCACCTATTATATTAACGAGATTGGCTCATTTTTTTACTTATAGTAATTGCATAGTTTGAGTTCGAATAAAAGAATCTCCATTAATAAGTTTGTTGGGAATGATGATTTTTGTCCTAAAATCGATAAAACTAACAAGTTTGTTTTGCTTTTTTGTACTAAAAAACTTGTTTTGCTTTTTAGTTAACAATTATTAAGTAAAAAAGGAATAAAACTAAATGATTGGACGAAAATCAACCATGTAATTTAAAAACGCTATAAAATTAGTTATCAATTATAATTTGTCCCAATAATAGAAAGAGCAGTTTTATTACTCCAATTTTCTTATACCTACAAAACTCCACTCAAGAAATTTTTAAGTACTTTTAGAACAGGAGATTTATATGCCATATAAGTTTTGTAGAGTATCGTGGTCTCATACTTTAACTATATTTTAATATTATAGTTAATATAACATGTATTAAATAATACAAAGTGGACAATATTAGACTCATCCGTGCCTCAACTGTCCTAACTCCATGCTTTAAAATGCGGACGCCACTAAAGAAATTTTAATAAAAAATGAGAAAAAATAGATGAATTGATGAGTAAATTGGTTTAACCCGCCTAAAAATAAAAAAAATAAATATAAAAAATCAATAAATACTATAAAAAATAATAAATAATAATGATAAAAAATTTCAAACCACATATCTAAAATATAATTTTTAAAATAGTCTAATTAAATATTCAAACATAAATTATATAATATCAAAGAGTTTTTCATTTATAGTATTACTTATTATTATTTAAAAAAAAAAACCAACTCAAATAACCCGCGGTTATGCATCCGTTCAAGGATTGAACCCAACCCGCCTTGGCGGGTTGAGCATGAGTTGAACCCGTTTTGCGCATCCCATGTACATAAGGGTTCAATGCATTCCACTTTACCTTGAAGCACGACTCCTAATCATAGCGCACCCCACCTCGCCTTAAAGCACTTCATTTGCCCTTGAAGCACCACCACCAAGCTTAAAAGGACACGAGCACCCGCTCGACGTCCAGACCCAACCTGGAGACCCACGACCTATGTTCTAGAGTGCTCTTCTCAATAGAACAAAACTTGTAACAATATCTGATAGCCATCCAAATAACAAAAATTTCCTCCAAAACTCCATTCTCACATGGCAAACGTGAGGTAGGGAGTGTACTGTATACCCCGTGAGATATGTACCCCAATCCTATAATTATAAATAGTGGTGATTTTAACATTTTTAGGTGAGTTTTCATTTCAATACTTTATTGCTATACCTTCTCTCTTTCTAAGATTGACTTGGGCGTTAGAGTATTTTTTACAAATTCTTTAGAGTTGTAAAAATTTCCTCCAAAACTTCATTCTCACATGGCAAACGTGAGGTAAGGAGTGTAATGTACACCCCATTAGATATGTACCCCAATTCTATAATTATAAATAGTGGTGATTTTAACATTTTTAGGTGAGTTTTCATTTCTATACTTTACTGCTATATCCTCCCTCTTTCTAAGATTGACTTGGGCGTTAGAGTATTTTTTACAAATTCTTTAGAGTTGTGTCTGGTCTTGCTTCCCCAAGCTCTGCCACGCGCAACAAACCACCTAGGGTGTAGTTGACGAGAACACAAAATAAAAAAATCTCTTACTTCAAAAACTCATAAGGGTTCCACGTAATGGTTGGACACCTTTCAAGAACAAAGAAAGAGGAATAGTACAAAAGACACTCAGGGCCCGTTTGGTACGTAAGATATGATAAAACTTTATTGTATTATACCTGATAGCATAAGATTTGATAAAATTTTAATATTATCTACTGTTTAGCGTGACATTGTATAAGATAATATTATCATGTGTTCACTAATGCACTATATTATGATAAAAAAATTAACACTTGACAAAAATACCCTTTAATAAAAATTATACTATATTCATTCAAATTTATCATGTTATTCTAATTTTTGGAGAAATAAAAAATAATAATAGCTTATAATCTCTAATCTCTAATTCATACTAAAACTAAAAAGTCTACTTTTAGATAACAAACGTGAACTAAGTTAACCAAAGTCCTAACTTATAATAACACACTGAAACCAAAAAAAAAAAAAGAATGGAAAGAGCAAATTTTCCTAGGTGTGAAATGACGCAGAGTTTAAGAAAATGGGTGACAATGCTGTGGGTTCAACAGGAGCAAGGGCGTGGAGGCAGTGCTTGGTGGCTAGTTAGCAATGGTTTTGATTGATGGCAGAGAAGATGGTTCATAGTGTGATTGAAGTTGTTTGTGACGGAGGAAGGCGGTGACAGGTTGTAACGATGTGTGTACAGTGTGAAGAGTAGAGACTCGTGATCATGGATGGGACTATGCAATCTTAATTGTGGTAGTTTAGACGAGGTAGAGAACGACGACGATCGATAGAAGCAAGATTGAGTGACATTGTAAAGGAGGAGACAACAAAAAATTGATGTTCGAGTGATAGAATTATAAAGAGAATATTTTTAGATGAGTTTATTTATTAAAACTTAATCAGACTTGATTAAGTTATACATTATTTTAATATATAAAAAATATACTAAATAAATTTGTATAATACTATTATCACATTAAATAACTAATAAAATTATAATATATTATATAAACTTATTTTATCAAAAACCTTATACATTATATCAAGCATGCCGTCGCAAAATTAAAAAGAGAACACCAAGTCATCAACCATCAACCATCAACCATTTCCAAATTGGTAATGGTCCCATAATAATAGCCATGTCGGTGTTCGTGGCAAATCATAATTCCTTCTATGCTAAATAAATTTGTACAATACTATTATCACATTAAATAACTAATAAAATTATAATATATTATATAAACTTATTTTATCAAAAATCTTATACATTATATCAAGCATGCCGTCGCAAAATTAAAAAGAGAACACCAAGTCATCAACCATCAACCATCAACCATCAACCTTCTCCAAATTGGTAATGGTCCCATAATAATAGCCATGTCGGTGTTCGTGGCAAATAATAATTCCTTCTTTTTTATTTTTTTTAAAAAAAGAAATAACTATCTATTTTGTTATTAATATTATTATTATTTACCTTACATATTGGTTCACTTTTTCAAACTCCGATTCTCTCTACCATGCCGTCCGTTCCTCGACCCTCATCAAAATATCGCCTTTCACCTTTACAACCAATCCTAACCCCATTATTCCTCTGAAACCCTCTTCTTTTCGCAGCCCCAGATCCATTCTGTTCCGTTTCGAAGATGAAGAACGCGAGGAAGAAGAAGAAGCGACCGAAGAAGGTTGAGGAGAAAAAAAGCGCAGTTGTTGAATCAGAACAAGAAGAGAGAAAACGCACCATTTTGGAGGCGTTGGTGGAGGCTTTCTCCTTGTCTTCAATGGAGGAAGCTGCTATAGCCTATGGCGACGCAGGGGGTGATCCAGACAAGGCTTCGAAGATTTTAAGGAGGGGTTTGGTGGAAAACGCCGAGGACCCTTCTGGGAGTTCTTCTTCTTCTTCGTGCAGTGGGGTTTCGGGGTTGGATTTGGCTTCTTCAACTTCGGGTTCCTCAGAGGGGTTTGTGGATGTGGCATGTTTCAAAGAGGGTAGGCACCAGAAGAAGAAGGTGGTTGCTGCCACGGGTACGGTTTCCACCCTTTTGGGGAAAGGGTACGTGGGGAGGAATTGCACCAGGAACAAGGGGTTTGGTGGTAATGGGATTGTTGACAAGGCAGAGGCAGAGCAGTTCCTGTGTTCCATGCTTGGGAATGATTCTGACCTTAACTTGGCTGTTGTTAGAGATGTTCTTTGTGAGTAATTGGCTTTTTTTTTGTTTTTAATTTTTTTTTCAACTTTGATTTTGTACCGGGAAACTTGAACAAGATGGATATATTCTCTATGTTGGGATTTTTAGCTATAGGAAACAAGCTACTGGAGGTTGGACAAGTTTTTTTTTTTTTTTCATTTTTCATTTTTTATTATCAATTTTGTACCCCTTTTAGATCTTATTATCCAAACTTCATCCGTTTGATGTAAATTTTTTTATTTTTTTAATACTTTTTTTTGTTGTCTTCTGAGTTTATATAGAACTAGAAATTTATTCTCTTGCTTAGAGTGCTATGATGTTTCTTCTAGTTATTGGTTAAAAGCATAAAATTAAGCAAGACATTGTTTATGCTGTTATCATAATTGATATTTTGTTTAGGGGATTAGTTTCTTTTGGTTTATTGCATGACCTTGGAATTTGTCTTTGCATGCAGGTCAGTGCGGATATAATATTGAGAAGGTATAATGACAATCTGAAATTGTACTTCACTTGAATCCTTGACACTTGGTGTTCGTATATTATTCTCAATATTGCACTTTGTTTTTAATTAGTTAATTGTTGTTTGTGCTCTTTTTGGTGGCATGCGGTGCATTTGTTTAGAGCAGGATGGTTTTCCCTGGTTCTTTGTGGGTTTTTGTTTCTGGATTCTTTCAGGGGGGGTCGCTTTGTGGAATATATGCCTGATTGATTGGAGAGCTCTTTTGAGCTGATGTATTATTCTTGGTTTCCTTCTCTCCCTGTTTTTCTTTGCTTTAGGAGGATACTGTTTTATGTTCCCATTCTCTCTTAATAAGATCTTCTTTAATACAAAAAATCATATTATGATTTCATTGACTGCCCCATTGAGCTGAATATGAATTGGGAGACAATATTTTGACAATATTTTCGCTGTCAATTTATCCATGTTATGGAACTTTTATGAATGGAACACCAATTTTCTTCATACGTCTCACTGCTTCATGTGGTGCCACCCAAATGCTACTGTTGAATCTGGCTACTCCCTACATATCTTTTTACTAACATTGATGTCAAATGTGCTCATCATTTTATTTTTGTAATGATTGTTTGTCTAATGGTTCTTTTGGATTTTGCATAAATAAAATACATACTACATATTTGATTTTTTATTCTCTCTTTCTCATTTTTGGGTGGTAGGACTTAATATTTTAGAAGCTTACTCTTGCTTTTCTTATTTGGTCACTTGGTATGCCTGTGAGGAACTGCTATTTTTGTTTTTGCATTCATTATTGCATCCGGCTATTCAGATTGTACTTCTTTTAATTCCATTAACATTTTTTTTTCTGCTGCTGGTTAATAATGGGGTTGCAGCAACTTCTTTTGCATCCGTACTGGATTTTTAGAGTGCCACACTAATCAAATAAAATTATGCTAGTTTATAATATGGTTAGCTGTGAATATGATTTTCCAGGCCTTGGATGTATTGCTTGATTTAACTGCGTCCACAAATGAGCAATCCAGGAATGGTAGACATCCTGATTACAGAGTATACAATATTGATGATATGAGATTCCTTGTTGACCAGAATGACAATGTAAGTGGCAACATAGAATTTTGTTTACTAATGTTTTCAAATTGACTCTCGTTTTATCATTGAACTGGTCACGTGTTCACTTCTGAAAAACTCAGTCATGTATTTATGCTACTGGGATTGTACCTTACAGCATATAGTTTTTATATTACTTGTCAATTCATCTCTGAAGAGTTGCAAGATTGTTGATTTTGGAGGTATTTTTAATTCTTCAATAACTGCTTCCATACTGTGCATAATATTCATTGACAAATTTTGTCACAGTTGATAGATAGGAGATCAGAGTGCGCATCTCTTTCATCGGAAGGTGAACTTTCTGATAATTTATGGTCTCTGGGATCTTTTTACAGGTAATTTATGTATGTATTTATTATGCTGCCAGTTCATAATAAATTGTTTACTATTTATGGATTTGTCTTCCCATTGTCTTTTCCTCGGCCCGGCCCCCTCCCAAAAAGGAAATAATTCTGATAGAGGATCTAATGATGATGGAAGCAACATCTTGTAATCCTTATAGTCATCATGGTATTAAGCTATCAAAGTAGCCCAGTGAAAAAAATATGGATGGTGGAAATTTGAGTTAGAAATTGAATATTGTCAATGGATATGTCTTGGTGCTCAATATTTAGATTGTATTTTACTTATACATTTACAAACTTAAGTTTCAAAAAGGTGTCTGCATAGAACTAATCAGGGTACATTCATTTGGTCGAAATCCTCTGTAATGAGGGAATCGATTATAGTAATCTCCATTAGGATTGTAATTAATCTGAGTGAGCCAAATGCTATCATGCTCAACTCCTTGTACCAAATTGTGGCAAACTTAATTTTGAACCTGAGCTATAATCTTAGCACAAGCTTGGCTCCATCAATAAATGAGCTGAGCCCAGAGATATTCTTTGTAATAAAAAATACACATACTCATATATTATACGCACTTTTATACAAATAAAATTAATATACAAGAACTTACTATTTTTAGTCTTTGATTACCTCTTACTTTAATATCTTCCTATTTTAGCATACTCTTTTAGTCCCTTTAATACCTTGCTGTATTTGAATGCCAACTTCCTCATAATCAAGGATCTTAGTATTTGGAACCTAACTCCACTAGCTTAGTTGTTTCTTGGTTTTAGGAATTATGCGGAGGTCCTCTCTAGTTCTAAAGCTAATTCTCCAATTAGCCTAGGATCTACAAAGTCTGATCTTCCTCAAAAGGTGTTGGAATCTTTATTTAACATTCCCAAAAGCTCTGAGCATGACAAAGGTACCATGAATTGGAGAAATGTAGTAAAGAAAATGCAGTCTTTGGGACCTGATTTTGATGTTTCTCCACATGTTGCAGGACCTCAGCAGCGTACTTATGGTACTTAATGACAATTTTGATTGCTTGCATCTACTGGCTCTTCTTAAACTGTATTTATTGGTGTATGCCTTTGTGGTTCCATTTTATTATTCAACAATAGTTGTCTGATCTTCAGTAGTTGCAAATGTGTGATTTTTATGAATCTGTTGCATGCTCATTTTTCCTTCTGCATTACTTTTCATTATGAAATGAAAGGGGACCTTGTGAGTGATTTTTTACGAGTATGTTGGCTTGCATTTCACTCAATTTAAGGTTTAGTTGAGTCAAAGACGGTTGATTTAGCCACCTAGACGGTGTGGCCAGGGTGGCTTGGAGGCTTGCCACCCTAGGCAACCTGAGTCGGGGCGAGAAGGATACATCATGCATTTTTGGCAAGATTACCTCTTTATAAATACTGGGTGTGGGTGGAGTTGGCTAGAAAAGGTTGGATCTTGTTGAATTTGGCCAGAAAATGTGGTATCTTCTCAAATATATTTTCACTTCTTGGTCTCTGATCTGATCTCTTTCGATCAGTGGGAGCACCACAAGCAATGCTCATGCTGTGTTGTTTTCAATGGTTTGCTCCCGTAAAATTTAGGAATTAACGTTGAGTAAAATAGGACATAAGTTAATTCTTAAAAAGTAGAAACTATAATATGCCAAACAAACTGGAGGAAAAATGGGTCAATGATTTAGTATTGGCAAAAGGGAAAAAAACCAAAACAGTAAATTAGGAATGAAATAAAAATTAACAAATTATAATTACAAAGAAGTAATGCAAGTTTTGATATTTAAAATCAACTAATTCAGACTGCAGATTAAAATTTTCCTGGCAACCTGGACTAGAATTTCAAAACACTACCTTGGTGGCTTATCTAATAAAGTTTGTTATTCTCGAAAAAGTGAGAGGAAAAGAGAAGTTCAAAGCTCTGAGCTATCCAATCATAACAGTTCATTTACTTGAAACTTCCTGCTTATTTAGTCTTTTGGATTGTCTTTCTTTTTGTATGCTTAAATTTGATGATTTCCTTAATGCTATTGATTCATAACAGTTAATTTACTTCTCTAGTTTTCCTGGTATGTAGCTAAAGGAGACGAATATCACGTGTTTAGGAAAGATGCAAAGCAGCATTGGGATTCAACGAAATCTTATTTTCAGAAAGTAAGTTTTCATTTGGCCTTTTCCCATGATTTATGTAACTTTCTGATCTTTAAGCCACTTTGCTATAGAGTTCAGATGTAAGTTGAGAACATGAAACGGGTGACATAATTTTGCAGGCTGCAACAGCATATACCAAAGGAGATCGAGCATATGCTGCATATCTTTCTGACCAGGTTCATTCTTCTTTGGGAAGAACAATGGAATTTTTTGTGTGAAAACATGAGACACTATTTTCATACCCGATTTTTGGGATGATTGTTTAAAATTATCTTGTATGTAATTGTCTTTTCTTCAGCTATATCTTCTTTGAGATAGCTTGAAGTGTGGCTGCTAAATCTGGTAGGTTATAAAGACAAAAATATTATATTATTTTTTAAAATATAGGTTGCCTCTGAATGTTTCAGGCTAATGCTTCCTCTTTTCCTCTGTATATTTGTTTTTCATTCTCCCTTTTATGCCCTTGAAGTTCTAAAGTATTTGCTAGGTAGTGTGCAAATGAGATCCAAATACTAGTATGTCTTGTCCATTCTTTTTGAAGGTCCATTGTTTTATAGAAATAACCTTTTAGATAAAGATTTCTGTGTTTTATGGTTTTGGGTGGGACATGGACTACTTTGAGTGTGTGGTGGTTTATATGTAGATTACCTTTATTCTTGTGGGATCCTTTAGTAGGGTCACCTTGTTATATAATGCTAACTATTTCTACATCTGACTAGGGTAAAGAACAAACTAAATTAGCTCAGAAAGCAGACACTAAGGCAAGCCATGACATATTTATAGCTAGGTTGGTGGATTTCTTTAAAGAGCAAAACCAGAAAACTCTCCCTTTTTCACGTTTGCCTTATGTATTCTTGCTTGTATTAATCTATTGTTAGTGATATGCAGAAACAAGGGTATAGAAAATGTGATAACTATTGATTTGCATGGGCAGCACGTGAAACCAGCAATGAGAATGCTGAAACTTCACCTTCTGTTTGGATCATATGTTCCCTGTAAGCATTTTCTGAGAATCTATTTCTCACATTTTCTTTTGACTTTAGACTAAAATGGCATTGTCTTATTGAATTGCATTTGCATTTGTTATCTGATTGCCCTTTTATGTCTGCTTCAGCTGTCCAGACACTAAGGGTTATCACAGGATGCGGATCACATGGTGTTGGAAAGTCGAAGCTGAAACAATCAGTATGGTTTAATCCATGCACTTCTATACAATTTTTAATGCTCTGATATATAGTGAAACAAAGTGTTCAATATATATACATGTTGGCTTATATTTTTCAAACTTGGTTGTTACAAGGAAAATGACTTATGTTGTATATGTGAATTTTGATTTATTGTTTAAATCCTAGAAACTCCTGATTTTTTGTGTCTTTGAAGGGACAAAACTGTTTCTAAATGGTGGTTCCATATCATTTGCTTAATACAGGTTATAAAACTTTTGGGTAAGGAGGCAATTGAATGGAGTGAAGAGAACCGGGGAACTGTGTTGATCAAACTCAATGGATGGAGAGAGTTTAGCTTTCTGGACTCTGACAGTGATAGTGATAGTGATAGTAATTAATTCAGCATGTTGCATAAACTAACTGCTGGCTTATCAGCTTGTTGTACCAAAATTAGATCAGTAACCTGGCAAAAATAAATAAATTACAGCTGTGACATTGACATGTACATTAGGTGCCTATTTTGTTACCCAAGCTCCTTGTTTGTAACCGGTAAGGACATAGATCTTGGCACATTTTGGGTGTATCATATCACGTAGAACCTGTAGCTCTATTCTAAGTCAATTGTTTGAGCCAGAATTACATTCCCAGAGTAGGCTAATGACCTGAGATGCTATTAGTGTTGTACATATATGAACGTATAAAGATGATATTTAATTTTCAGGTTTTCTCTTTTAGTATCTCCACATTTAAAAAAAAAAATTGTGCTGTGGTTGTTAATTAAGCACACTGGTTTGCTTGTTGCCATGGACGTTGGTTCAAGGGATCAACTGCAATCCGATCCACTTATCCATTGTAAAAAGTTTACATTCATTTTTTTTTAATACCCATGATGAACCTCATTACTTTATTTTATTCTATACCTTTTTTTTTGTCACAAGGAACTGGTATATTGATTTTTCCAAGTTTTTGTTTCATAATAAGCAAGTATTCATAACCTTGCAGAAGCAGAACTTTCTTTTTCCATTGTGTGTATTGAATTGATGGTTTGGAGGGGCTAATATGTAGTACAATTAAATGAGTGATCTTACGTGTTCCGTACTAGGATATTGGCTCGGGTCTACCATGGATAGGTCCTGCAGTTCCACCAGGGTCGGGCTGAATCCTGCTAAAACCATGATGAGATATTTCCAATACAGTTATAACTGTAACAAATCTCTTCACATACTAAGTATTAAGGATAAAGAGATAAAATCCCTTTCAATCCCTATCAGTTAGGAGAAGATCTCTCCTCGGTAACTTTCTAAGTATCTCAACCCTATATAACGAGGATAGGAGCCCTCAGATATACGCACTACTTTGCTGAACCTTGGACAGAATATCAAGGAAAAGGGAAAAAAAATTGAATGATTTGATAAGAGAAGTTTGTGTATAATGGATTTGATTCCACAATAAAATGAAAATTGAGTAATGTGCTTATATGCTAGCCCTCAAAACAAGATGCTTCGAATCATTTTTATAATATAGTAAATGATACCATATTTCACTTCATTTTTTTATAAAATAAAAAAATTATTTCCTTGACTACTTATGGCCAGAAAGTTGATATTTCTTTTTATTTTAAATTCTTTTCAAATCCCATTTTTGGTACAATTTCTGAAGGGTGGATAAGTCGTTCCACAATTAAAGTTGATTTATTCCTAGGTTAATTATATTTGTTGATAACCATTCATCTATTATACGTTTTGTAACTATTATTAGATACATTTTTTAAAATTTTATATTTCAAATTTAGTTTTAGTTTAATTTATAGTGTGCTATATCGATTATTGGGTTATTTAATTTTGTATCAGTTTTTCTTGCCATTTCTCTTAAAAAGGCTTCTTCGTTTTCTACATGTCCTTATTTCTAACCCTTTTCAAGTAAACGTATTAGTAAAGGTCATTTATATCAATTTGAAAAAAAAATTCAAAATTAACTCAACTCATAAACTACAATATATCAATGACAATTTTCAAGAGATATTAGTTTTTCCATAAAGGTCAATTTTACTTTACACTATAAAATTATCGTTCAATTTGTATATACAGAAAAAATTTAAACATAATTTCAACTTATTTAACCATAGCCCTTACTGAATATATGTATACAAGCTACACTATTCGATATTTTACACAATTCTTGCAGATGACAACCATACGCAGTTACACAAGCTACACTATTCGATATTTTAACTAATATAAAATTTAAAGCTTAGCCACTTGAACCTAGATTGCGCGTGTACAATTCCTATTGAAATTGTTCTCTAAAAAGCATTAGTCCTTTCATTTTGTACATTTTGTTTGTTTGTTGTTGCTAAACACCACAAAGCATCAAATGGCAACAAAACAGCAAAAGCATAAATTGGTGCAGCGTCAAATATTTTTCTAGCTCAACACACTCCGCATTAAGTGTTGATCCTTATCACCAACTGCCTTGTTCACTTAGATTTCCCTATACAAAATTCATGTTCACAAATGCCCTTTTTTTTTCGGTCTTCTCATTAGAGGGAAATTTTTATCTACTGAATATCACAAAGATACAATTAACCGTTAATCTATTAGTACATGCTTAAAAAAGTAGTCTCGTAGATGGAATGGAAATGAAAACTAGAACACCTTCAACAAGTCCTGGTTGAGAGTTGAGAAGTGCATTTACAGAGGTAGTTCACCACTGTCAGCGATTACAACCTTGCTCTTGGGAGTGCCACTTTGCTTTCCTTCGGCTTCAATCTTGTAAAGAACATCCATTCCAGAAAGCACCTTTCCAAAAACAACATGCCTTCCATCCAACCTATCAAATGGATATATACACATTAATTAGTAGTTTCTTACCGCATGGCAACACTGCAGAATGAATCACGCATTACTAATGAAATACTAAAGAAACTCATTCATATATATCTTAAGATAACCACACCATACAATGCGCATAATGGTTACAGGAAAGACAGGTCCACACAAATTGATGTATGTCACAAGATTAAAGCAGAATTAAATTTAAGTTTTCATTCACCATGAACATGTATTAATTAATATGAGAGAACGGTGACTGTAAGCAGTAGAACATAACATTTTTAAATTTGTTTTTCTTCTGTAATAAGTTCTTCTTGATCTAGATATAATTACCAGCTAGTTGTCACAGTCGTAATGAAGAACTGTGAACCATTGGTATCAGGACCAGCGTTTGCCATTGACAGAAGTCCTGTTCATGCAGAAAATAACATAAAATTGTAATTCCATCACATATTCAAATGAATTTATGCTATCATAAACATCAAAACAATAAAAGAAAAAAATAGAAGAAAGAATATTACCAGGGCCAGTATGCTTTAGCTTGAAGTTCTCATCAGCAAACTTCTCTCCGTAAATTGATTCACCACCCATTCCATTGCCATGTGTAAAATCACCTCCTTGGATCATAAAGCTAGGTATAATCCTATGGAATGTGCTACCTTTGTAATGCAGAGGCTTTCCACTTTTACCAGTTCCCTTTTCCCCTAATAATTTGGACCAAACAAAAGTAAAATAATGTATACTATTTTAATATTTTAATTTGTAAGATGAACACAAGCACCTCATAAATCCAAACAGTCATATCATAATTCAATGTTATTGAGAAAGGAAGGAGGAAATGTTACAAGACTCAAACATCAGTGAAAAGAAACAAGTGAACAGCATTTAATCCACCTTAAGAACTTAACTATGTCATTATACATCTGTCCTCATTTTGTTCTCATAAGAGCAGTCTAATTATAGGCATTGTCACTCATCAGTTCTTACAGTGAGTGAATCTATTTATTCACTTATTTCTGCAACACAATTGAAGATGAATTCTATGGAAAAGGGTTGAAAAAGGTTCTCTAATTCTCTGATAAAAACAATACACAGAAGCAGTAGAAACAGGGTCACCTGTGCAAAGAGCTCGAAAGTTTTCTGCAAAATGAAAAAAAAAAAGGTTACAGTTAATGTTAATGATGATAAGCAACAAAGTGCAGAGAATTCGAAAACCAGACCTGCAGTTTTTGGAACTGTCTTCCCAAAAAGACCCATTACAATACGACCTGGGAAGTCAATGATCACAGCATAAATACCAATGGTTGAAATTTGATACCCAAAATTCAGGAAAAAAATAATAATGAAACACCATCTCATCTATCAACTATTTTCCTAACAAAATGACAATGTTCACCTACCAAGTCCCTTGAAGAGATATGTTCTCCCTAGACTCTACCTACAAAACTTACATATATAGAAAAATAGAGAATTCTGATAATTTACGCGTAGCAATAGCATTGCTATATTTGTATTCATTAATCAAATATAGCTAGCATTACTTCACACATTACTTCCACACATCACTTCCATTAACCAAATGTCAAACTTATTTAACCAATAATTTACCTATTAGTAACAACTTAACTACCTATACTTAATCACAATTCCTGCCACAAACCCCATGGTTAATAATAGGTAGATTGTTGGTTAAACGAGTTCGATATTTGGTTGATGGGAAGTGAAGTGTGAAACGGTGAAAGTGTGTGTATATGTTTAGCATTACTCAATTAGAATTCTAGAAGATTATTTTACACAGAAATCCAAAATATTATTCACAGCTAGCTACAAAAAATGATTCCATCTTTCATGATCACCAAAAAAAAAAAATGACTCCATCTTTCATCCCACTTTACTTTGAATCATATCAAGCAAAGCAAAAGATATACACAACACAACGCAACAACTGAATAAAAGGCATAACGAGGAAGAGGGAGAATACAATACCTGCGGCCTTTCCATCAATCTCAACATCAAAGTAAACCTTGTGGGTCACTTCTTTCAAATCCTCCTTCGACTTCTTTGCCTGTCAATCCAGACATTGATCATAAAATTAAATAAATTAAAAAAAATTGAATTTTGAACCAAACTCAATTGCAATGCAAACCAGTTCTATCCTTCGGATTTTTTTGTTTTTGTTTTTCAAATTAACATAATATAATAGATTTTTCCACTGAAAATATAAAAAATGAAGCTCGATCTCAAGCTCAATTAGTGACCAATTCCATGATCTCAGAAAGATTAAAAAAAGAAGATCGGATCATAAGCAAAAAGATAAAAATAATAATCGGAAATTCAAATGCGAAGATCGAAAGAGCGAACCTGGATGAGAGCTAGGGTTCCGAAGAGGAGCAGAGTACAGAGCAGCAACGACGTCGTTTTTGCCATCTGTTGCTTCTTCTTTCTTCTACAATCTCAGCTTCGCCGCTATGTGACTGACTGAGTGAGTAACTATACGTTGCGGGAATTGTCGTTTTATATACTGGAGTGAGTTTGTCATTCGGCCCAATGGTTGCACGACACGTAAGCTTTTCTTCTTGTTTTTGGTCGACGTAAGCATTTCTTTGAAATAGTTGGATCCAATTGGTTGTTTACCTGGGCCTTCTTGCTAAAACCTCTTTGGTTTCGGGGCTTGGGCCATCAATTTCAACAGAGACATTTTTTTTTAAAGGTAAAATCAACAGAGACTTTCTTATGTAGCATCTAATGCGTACCGAAAAATAGAACTAAAATAGAATATAACTAGCTGAACTACTGAAGTAATATATATTTAAACAAATAATTTTATTAGCTATTTTATATGTAATATGCATTTAAACAGTAATCTTGAAATAAACAGTAAATCTATAAGTAAAGGAAAATTATCATCTTACACTCTTTTTTTGGGGTGTAAGTAATATTTACATCCCTTTTAAGGGATGTGATTGAGTGAAAGAAAATGATAAAAAAAAATATGTATAATAAATTATATTAGATAATGTGTGAAAATGAATGTATATACTGTTTGAGGTAAGAATATAAGAGTTGATAAATAAATGGTCATTCTTTGTGGTGCATTCTTTTTCTTGGTGGTGCATTAGTTCCATTTTGTTGAGTAGTTTTTTTTTTAACTCTTATATTCTTATATCAAACAGTATATACACTTATTTTCACATCTCATCTAATATTTATTATTATACATATTTTTTTATTATTTTTTCAATCAATCATATCCTAAAAAATAATATAAATAGTAATATACATCTTTTTAAGAGTGTAAGAATATTTTTTTTTAAAGGGAGTTGTCACTAGTATCTTCTCTTTTTTATTTTTTATATAAATTTATCTAAATCTATAGATATGAGGAATTTGATTTGAAATTTTTCCGAAATGCCTCTTGGTTATGGTAGATTTAGAATTTGTAGTATTAACTTCTCAAATTGATCACATATTTTGGCCTACAAAATCGTAAGACATTCATATATGTTAAACAAAGCTATGGGTTATGGAAGTGTGGCAGAATAAGCCAGGTCCTAACGTAGGAAAGAAACTTTTTTAAAATAAGATAAAGACACTTTTAATTCAATAGAAAAGACAGATGTAACTTTTTATTGTCTTTTTATCACCTTAATTTTTTTTAAAGATTTTGTGAGGGCTGTGGTGTTTATCCTTGTAATGTTTCTTCCTTTTGATTCTATTAGATTCTTACGGATTATTTTTGTTATCTTTCTAGGCATGGTAGAAGTGATCTTGGAAAGCCTCTCTTTGTGTATCTTTTAAAATTGGATTTTCCTTTTAATTTTAATGAAACCTATCTTATTTATAGAAAAAAATAGATAAATAAATACTTAACTCATTCTATCATATCTATAACTTACCGTAACAACTACCCGTATTCAGTCATTTTAATAATATAAAACAATTAATTTATCTTACTTCAAAATGCCCAAAGTCTCTCTTTTCAACTGTGGACAACACAAAAATGTTTGATTGAATGATGTTATCTTACCTTGTTTTATTATGGATATTTTAATAACCCGTTAGATATTTTTCTTTATCTCAATAAGTTGTTAAATATTTTTTAATGTTTGGAATTTAATAAATAATGTATTTATTAGTAAAAGAGTTACACTATGACTAATTAAATGAGATGGGGACGAGAAATGGGATGACTTCCAGCACCTATTCCTAGTTCTGCATGTGCAGAGAATGCTGGATGTCCTCGACCTATGGCTTCCATGGGTCCTGATTATCCCCTCTTGGTCTCTCATTAGCGATGGGAACTTTTCAACGAGCAGCCTCATGGGGTTCTCTAGTGCTCATGGGATCACGGTTTGGCGTTGGCCAGGGCCCCATAGGATACGTTGTTTTTTATGGCTCATCCTTAAGAATGGGGGCTAACGGTTTTCGGTTTGCTCGGCACTTTACCTCTGATGCTTATTGCCCTCGCTGTCACATGCATCATGAAATTTTGTTATACTTTATTTTCTACATATTTATACTCTAACTTTGTCACTTCAACATATGTGAGGAAATGTAACTCATACGAGATGCGTACCAAACATTTTCCATGAGAAAGAATTACTTTAACATCTAATGTAATGGGAAAGATTTGGATGCTAGCAATGTTGAGGGGAATATCATGTCCTCCTTCAATCTAGTTTTGGAAATATCACATCTTATCAATCTCTTTGAAAAATATCACATTTCTTTTTATATAAATATACATATAAATACAAGTAATTGAGATTGAAAACAAATCATATATAAAAGTTTAATGTGATTCGACTTAACATACTTATATTTACAAATGAGAATGTCCAAATGTACTATTAAACAAATTTAACTCGTAAGTTTACAAAAGAATCTCTCACATTCTCATCCTTGTTTTCATAATCCTTAGTACAAATATTTATAGCCTACAAAATCTTATTTAACAAGTAACCATTCCTAATCTCTTATTATAAACAAATATGTATCAAATTTAATAGGTCATTTTACTATCAAATTAAAACTTTCTTTTCGATTTTAAAAATTAAATTTTAGGATAGTGGCAAATAGGTATTGTTCCCCAAGGAACAATAATTGATTAAACTAAATAATTAATATGATAAAAAATACATAAAAAACAATTAAAATTAAAATTAAATAATTAAATTAACCAAAATAATAAAATTATGAAAATTGATGAGTTTCAAATTGATTAAATTTGATAGGTCATTTTACTTTCAAATCAAAACTTTTTTACCAACTTTAAAAATTAAATTTTAGCACATGTAGTAAATAGGATATTGTTCTCCAAGAAAAAATAATTGACTAAGATAAATAATTAATATAGATAACAAACACACAAAAGAATAATTAAAATTAAAATCAAATAATTAAATTAACCAAAATAACAAAATTATGAAAAGTGGTGAATTTCAAATTGATTGATTAATTTGGTCTATGGATCAGTTTCCACCACTAATATTATTATTATTTTAATTCACTTTTAATTAATTTCCTTATTCACTTGAACTAACAACCATGAGTAATTAAATGTAAACTACCAATTCCTCTAAAATAGTTAGGATGAAAACATTTTCTCCTAACCCTAACCAATAATTAATCCTAAAATATATAGAATTAAATTATTAATTGAAATAGAAAGTAAGTTCTTCTAGGCAAGACAACCTTACGTGAACCTTATAAACTTATGATGAATTATTCCTTGAAAATTAATCATTACTTGACCATAAAAATTAATCTCAATTGCCACAAATAATTAGAATTCTATGAAAGTACAAAATCTTAATATAGCAATAAATAATCTTAAAACAAACTTAGATGATCAGGTTAAGAGAATTTTGAATGTATCATAAACATTAAAATGTTCGAGAATTACAAACAACTCAAGTATATGAAAAAAGAAATTAATGTCAAATCAATATATCATCCTAGGGATTCAACACCACCATTAACAAAAAGAAAAACTAACCTAATATAACGGAGATAAAATTCTCAAAATATTCAAAGGACATCAAAAGTATAGAAGAGAAAAAGATGAAAACTCCTTGAAGAATAATTTCTTAAATTATAATCAACTCATTTAATCCCCTTCGATCCTGCTATGTTTTTGTCTCCCCCCTTGTGCTTTGCAGCGTTGCTTACTATTTATAATAATTCAAAGAATCTAGGGTAAACTAAATCAAATCTTGTTCTGTTGTTACTTGGGATGTAAGTTTCGCATTGAGGGCAACTTAATTAACGAAAATTATCAACATGAGATTTGTAGATCGCTTTATTAGCTTTCAAACGCCATCAAAATCAAGTAGATTGCATACTTGTAGAAAAAGTTATGCCTAATTTATTGAGACAAATTTGAAAACAATATTTTTCTTAATTAATTTTTAATCAAATCTTTATTTCCTATTTTCTTCTTGCTGATTCTTCATAAATTAGGAAACAAATATTTCACTCAGATTATGAAACTCACCTTGAGAATCCTAGTATTATATACAAAGATGCTTAGTCACAAAGTAAAGATTACTTACACTCTAATTAAGGATCTAAATTGATCTTCACAGTGATTTTAGTAACCATGTCTAAAATTTCATAAAAGCTCTTTAATTCTTACAAAACACAATAAGAATATATTTAATTTAGTGAACTCGGAATTCATTCAATATAATAAATAAGTGACATAATTCTTCTCTAAAAAATATTAAAATTCATGTTTAATTAAGTATAAAATATGTGAATTTTATACACACATCAAAATCACTCACCACTATCAAATCTCTCACAAATATTTTGATATATCTTTCAAATCTTTTATATCTTTAACATATCTTTACATATATATCATATATTCATAAATCTTTGCACATTTTTCATATTTTTACAAATTTTTATATTTTCACAAAATAAAAAATTAGCAATAACAACCTTTAATGGAATTTGTTTCTAAACCCACAACCAAAAAATAGATTGAAGGCAAGTAAAGAGTGAATGTAATTCAATTTAGATGGACCTTGTTAAATTTAGAAGCTGCCATGTGAATTGTGATGTGCGCAAATGTCAAATATGATGTGTAATTACTAATTTGCAAATTTGCACATTACGCCACACTGTTTTAAAATTGATTGCTTTCGCTTCCATTGAAAAAAGTGTATGTTATTAGAAAAAGAGTAGAAAACTGAAAAAGAACAATCGTCCTAATTTATGAACTCCAAATGCAACCAACTCTCCTTGATAACTAACAGCCCAAGACTTGAAAAGGTAATCATTCATGTCCTATTATTAATTAATTAAATTGAAGTTCCATCTAACTGTCACAGTCCCAACTAACAGTCAAAAGTAGTTAAAGATAACCATAGATAAGATGACTTCTCGCTGGGAATGTTATCTCAACAACTGCATTTTGCAATTCCAATGAATTCATTAGAATCATTCCATACTCTCCAGAGAAAAATGTTTTACAACCAAGTATCATACCTTGCTTACATGTTGCTCTCAAGAAGAGAAATTCAAATAATTATATATATCACTGTTATCATTTTTCTGTATTAACCTCTCTTTGAATTAGAGTTTGAAACTACGTTGAAGGACATGGAAGAAGAAACAAGTTACAACCCTCATGTATCTGCACCTTCTTCTTCTAGTTCTTTTACTGCAACTCCTCCTGATAATCCATCTTCCTCCTCTTCTCTATCTACTTCCCAGTTGCAAGCAGAGGAAGCCAACCATGAACGTGCAAATGATGACAATCAGCACCAGCAACAACTGCCCAGCATGCATTATCGGGTCAACATTTCAATCACGAATCCATCGATGTCTGCCACGAGGGATGATGTCTGGAATTGCGTTGTTGTGCTAGTGACATTTTGGCTAGTTGGTTAGTTCATGCTGAGCTTCACTACTTGTTCTTCTTTCCCCTTTCTAAGTAGTATGAAATTGTTTTAAGTTTTCTGTTAATTCTAATATGTTTAAAGAGAAGGCAACTTTCAAGTGCTTTTCTTCTCTTTTCCACAATTTTTCCATGGTGTACTTAATTAATATCCTCCTAGTTACTCTTACTTCTATGTTTTCCTTTGCTTTCTCCTAATTGGTTTGAAAAGCATACTAGCGTTTATTAATCAGTTTATTCTGCTCATAACTTTCGATTCTTATATGTTGATCTTATGTAATGAAAAATGAAATTTGTTAACCATATTGGGTATAAATTATTTATTTATTTTCCATCTTTCTTAGAAGCAGCATCTTTGACTCTGGCTTTTGGTTTTTACGGATCTGTAAATTTACAATTGGGACCCTACTGCTCACGTTTGATAGAAATCAACTCAATGTTAGTGCAGTCTGTCAAGGTGATTGGCTTATATTTCTTTTTCTTTTCTAATCTACTCCTTTTGCTGCTTCTGGTGCTGTTGTTCTTCTGTACCAAATCTTCCATGATTCATTAACAGGTGCAACAAACTCATGAGCCAAAACCTGGTCTAATGCTATATGGATTTGATGAACCTCCCCCCCTAGATGTCAAAATCAATTGGACTGAGATGTATAATGCATTGATACCAGCAAAATCTCAAAAGGCAGGTTTCCCTTTTGTAGGCTCTTTCTGTTTTTGGGTTTTTGGGTTTTTGGTCTAAAGTTTGGCTTTACTGGTTTCCATGTTATTACACTCTATAAACGTGCTTTCCTAATGCAATAGAACATCCTTGATGCTCCATTTAATGGGGTAGAAGTGCATTTCATCTAATGTTGCAGGAATGGATATTCTACCTGAACAAAGAGTCCCAATTGGATGTTTTTTACAGTGTTAAGTCCCCAGCAGCACCTTTGTTCCTCATAATTGCTAGAGGTACTTTTCTACTTTTTGATCACGCACAAGTCACAATTCATTATTCATACTCTAGATGGAATGACTCACACATCAGAAATTGTATACAGCTTTCTATTGTTAAGTCCCTAGTACCACTCTGGAAAGTTTACAGCAAGATATTATTGTTTTACAACTATTATTTTAGGAACATATTTAATTTTTTTTTACTTGAATTGCAGCCATGGAATTTACAGTTTTACATCTTTCTTGACATATCTCAAAGAGTCAAGACAATTGTGTCAGAAAACTCGGACAAAACTTTCATGGTTTCCTGAACTTCACAGAATGTTAAATTGTTAATCTTAGTCAATATGCCTAATGGATTCCCGCATTGTTGGCTTTATTTGATCAGTGTTTCCCTTTAAGATTTGATGGGCTTAACATCTCGGCTGGGTTCCTTAAGCTATAGATACGGTTCTGATAAAAACGTCAAGAAAATGAAGTTACACCCTTGCCATCAGCTATAGCTTATATCTCTACAACTAATTTAGGACCGTTCTTTAAAGTTTGATTACATATCTATTGCATGCATACTGCCCTTGCTAATTTTACATAAACACGCAGGTAGAGAAGGCCTTGTTGAGTGGGTAGAGGACCCATCATTACATAATGCAACATTGTACAGGAATATCATCTATGGTATATCTCACATGTGAAAATTGCGTTCATCTGCTCCATTATTTTTCTTTGTTCTGACGTTATCATCTATGTTTGTCTATTTTACTTGCAGGAAGCGGCAGGATCACACAGAAAATATCACATTCATTTACTTATTATGTGGCAGTTGGCAACATGAACCCTGAAAATGTGGAGGTGATGTATTAAAACAATCAGTACTGTGATCAAGTATATAATCATATTCTTCATTCAACTTCATATAGTATTACTATTATAGCACAATAATGGACATCTCTTTCATTATGAAGTATTGTAGTAAGGAGTATATGCTTTGGTCACTTTTTTGCATATTTTTCTTGAAAAGTTGTTGTATAAATAATTTTAGTGTCCGTTTGACTCTTGAAATTAAGCATAAAATTAAAGTTTGAAATTAGAATTGAACCTCTTAATTTCAATTTTTATGTTTGGAATATTATTTAAAATTAGAATTGTAATTTCATAAATCAATTCCATAGAATTGAAAAATAATTAAGTTAAGTCTTTCTCAATTCTTAGCCTATACTTTAAGAATTACCAATTTCATAACTTAAAAATGAAACTCTCTCTCTCTCTTCTCTCCACATTTATTTATGAATAATCATATTTATTGAGATTCTATATTTATACATAATTTTTTTTATATTTACATAAAAATTATTATAATAGTTACTTATTTTTTTCTAAAAAAATTCATGAAAAATTTCTTTATGAAAAAAATGACTATTATATTATAAAAATATTATTGTATGAATATTTTTATTAATTTTAATTTTGTAAATAATATTTTAATGTTTTAGATCATACATTTAAACAATAAAATTATAACTGAATTTAGAATTATAATTTTTTATCATAATTCTTTGACAACCCCAAACATAAAATTTAATATTCTAGACCAATTCTAATTGAAAGAATTGAGATTGAAATTAAAATTCTATATTTCAATGTGAATGATAATTTGTTAGGTATGACCTAAATTCTATTAAAGATTGTTATTGTTAGTTTTATATTTTGTGAATATATGAAAGATTTGTAAAGATATGAAAGATATATTAAAGATTTGTTAAAATATTTGAAAGATATGTTAAATATGTTAAAGATATGTGAGATATGTATACGATTTGTGATAGATTTTTTTACAATAGAAACTACGAAGGATGGGCTATAAATACTTGTATTTGAGAATTTGTAAGGTGATGAGAATGAGAATGATAATGAGAGTTGGAGAGAGATGTCTTGTAAGACCTGCAAGTTAGATTTGTTTTGATAGTAGATTTGACTTTTCTCATCTATAAATGTAGGCTTTTCCCTAATTATTAGTATTTGTGCATGTTTCTGAGAATATGGATGTGGTATTCCCTAAGATTGAAAGAGGGAATGTGGTATTCTCCAAGCTAAATTGAAGGTATGTGGTATTCCTTCTAACAAGTGGTATTAGACTCGATTGTTTGAGGGCGATGATATAGTCTCTTCGAGCCCTTGTGTCAAAAGTTTTATTGACAATGGAGGTCAAGTGCCGTGTCTCGTTATGATGATGACAGATGTGTCAAAAGTCTTCTTGACATGGAAGTCAAGCAGCGTGTTCCATATAACAACGGTGCAAGCACAAATATTTGATTAAAAGATTTGTTAGATTTGATTTGAAGATTTGTTTCGTTATGAATGACCGGCAAGTGTGTTGAAAGTATTCTTGGTATGGAGGTCAAGTAGCATATTTCATAGATAACAATAGATTTGAAGGTTTGAAGATGTGAAGATTGTTTGTTAGAGATGGAGATAAAATTTGGATCAAAGTAGATTTTGTTGGGTTTGACTCAAATTTCACTAAAAATTGTTATTACTAATTTTTTATTTTGTGAAGATATGGAAGATTTGTAAAGATATAAAAGATATGCAAAGATATGTAATGATACATTAAAATTTTGTTAAAAGATTTGAAACATATGTTAGAGATTTAAAAGATATGTTAAAGATACATAAGATATGTATAAAATTTGTAAAACATTTGTTTAAAATAGGAAACTAGGAAAGACGAGCTATAAATACTTATATTTAAAAGTTAGTAGGATGATGAGAGTGATTGTTTTGTAAGGTCTGTAAGTTAGATTTGTTTTAATAATAGATTTGATTCTTCTCATCTATAAATATAAGTATGTTGGTCAAACTATGTCAAAGTTTGTGTATGACTCGTGTGATGTTTTTTTCTTAATTATTAGTATTTATGCATGTTTGTGAATATAGGAATGCAGTATTATCCAAAATTGAAACAGGAAATGTAATATTCTCCAAGAAGATTAAAGAAGGGAATGTGATATTCTCTAAATTAGATTAAAGGTGGGGAATGTGATATTCCGCCAGCATAATCAAGATAAATTAACGGCAAGGAGCTGTCAAAGTTAGTCAAAAGCATTTCACTGGTATCCAGAAAAGCATACATATATACTACAGTAGTCGTGTTTATATGATGCTCTTTTGGCTATAATCTATGGCAATTGTATAAAGTATTAACAATTTTCTGGCTTTGAGTTTACATCTTACTATAAAGTATAAGATTGAATTTACATCTTATTATCATTGCAATCATGCATATATAAAACAATTAGCATTCATAATAAACTTAAATTGTCTTGCAATACATGACATGATTAATACATTTATCAGAAGCTACAAAGACTGCTTATGGAAGAGCTGAGGTTATAGTTAGGAATTAGGATACTACAAGATATAGACGTAATTATCGGGTCCAGATGGATCTAGGAAAGAGTCCACATATTTCTACCTTACTCTTATCAAAATTAGAAATTTAGATTTCATAGTTTGCTAATTTATGACTATGTAGTCAATATCATATCAACATGGACTGGGATTGGCGGAAGAGCCTTAAGTGGGTTATTTCATTTTCCTGTCATAGTTGATATGGTCCATTATATACAACACAAGAAGCTGGAAGAATAGTTTCACCAATTCTATAGGAAAGATCAATCTTCTGCTATATGTATTACTGCATCCTTCAAGTGAAGCACATTTTGCATCTACATTAATTAATCAATACCCAGAATGTGTTTGCCATGTTAATTGGAAGCACATAGAACCTCACAGTTTGCCTCTTCTCCTTTGATGGATTTGCTTTTCCCTTGCATTTATGACTACACACCTGAAGTTTGGAAGTGATTTTTCTTGCAACGTTATTGCTATGTACAGGTAGAATTGAACTTCACTGTAAATGCACTTCTCTACAATACAACCAGCACGTACCACAGATGTTCCCTGGATAACGGCTTATGCAGATTAAGACTTGTTTCTTCGGTGTCAAACACTGCAGTATTAACAACTCCAGGTCCTAGAGAGGTAAAATGATCTAAATTTCTTTCTTTAATACTCACAATCTTTCTTTCTTTAATACTCACAATCTAAGTGGTTCTATTTCGATAACATTTTACAAAAACAAAAAGTCACACCTTTTCTCACATCATTACATTTATCTGTGGATTTGTGTCACATCAAAACTCTTCTGCACAAATTTACACGTAATCCAATGGTTATGCACATTAGTTGTTTTTTAGTCTCTTTAATAATGTCCATCATAGTTGTTAGAATCGCACAATTCACGATTCAAATTTTACGATTCGTTATGATTTAGCAAGCTAACAATTTGTATCATGTAGTGATTCGTAAATGTCTTTGAATCGTGCATGTATTGCACGAATCGGTGCGATTCTATATCACTGATATGATTGACCCAATTCTACGATTCAATGATATTTTCTTTTTTTTTTAATTTTTTCTTTTTTTTGGCCAATATTCTCATAAGAGGATTTGAAAGGGCTTCAGAGGCTTAATAGAAAGAACTAAACGGGTGACTGAGAATTCATGCAAATCAGTTTTCACACAAAAGTAGTCACTTTGTTTTAGTTATTATGGTGTAGAGTGTTCATGCAGTCACTCTATTTTTGTTCTTTGGGTGTAGAGTTTTCATGCAGTCACTCTGAATGGCTCCTAAGACTAAGAAGAAGGGGAAGAAGGATGTGAAATCATGTTTTAGGGTGGAATCACGTATATTTAAATTTTTATTAATGTGTTTCTGAATCGTACGATTCACGATTTGACAACTATAATCTTCATGACTTCAATATATGCAGAAGTAAAATGAAATATATGAAATGCAAATTTAGGAAGAAGTGCGTTAATACTAGTTTAGAGGTGAAAATTGAAAATCATATCATATCATAAGTCACACAATTTAAATATCTTGAATCTATCACACAAAATGACAAAAAAATTGTGGGAGATATAAACTATAAGATTCAAGTAGGGTAAATGAAATGGAAGAGTGTTTCAGATGTTATTTGTAATAAAAAAAATATCTCTCAAGCTTAAAATGAAATTTTACCCACAGTTATAAGACTTGCAATGTTGTACTAAATGCTAGGCAGTGTAAAGTTAATAAAAGCATAAGCTCAATGTTGATGTTGCATTGGTTGAGTGGATATACAAGACAAGATAAGATTAAAAATAAATGTATTAAAAAAAAGTAGAGGTTGTATTTATTATAAAAAATTAGTAAAATCTCATCCTAGGTGGTTTAGTCATGTGAAAAGAAAACTATTAGAAGTCAGAGTAAAAATAGTATATTAGATGGAGAATAATCTAATAATTAAAGGTAGAGAGAAATCAAGAAAAATTATAAGTGAAACTATTAAAAAAGGCTTATATATATTTAAATAGTACTTTTAAAGATATGATTTATAATAGAATAAATGATGTCATTGATTTACATAGCTGACCCCACATGATGAAAAACGGCTTTGTAGTTGTTGTATCCTATGTGTAGAGTTCTCAACGTCTGCATAACTGATCTTTCTTTCAGGGAGTTTCTGATGAAGAATGGTTTTATGTAAAAGTGTCTTACGAACCAAGATGGATCATATATTTCATAGGATCAGGTAACATAATCTTTTAGGATCTTCTGATTTGTTAAAAGAACTTAACCAAAAGTTAGGAAAGGATTTAATTTTTGAAATTATATTTATTTGATTAATACAGGTGTGATAGCTGTGCTAATCTTATTAACCTTGAGATTCTGCAAAATGCTCCAAACTAATGGTGAAGAAAGGGCAGGATTCCAACAAGTTGAAGTGGTTTCAGAACGAGCCCCACTGCTGCCTAATAAAGATGATGATCTTTCAAGCTGGGGTTCATCTTATGAATCTTTCTCTAATGAAGAGGAGGATCTCACAATGTTGCTTGCTGTGAATTCTGTTGAAGGAAAGTCAATAATGGAAGGGAAATCTAACAATGACCTCCAGCGTTTGTGTGGTATTTGCTTTGATGCCCCAAGGGACTGCTTCTTTCTCCCATGTGGGCATTGTGCTACATGCTTTGCATGTGGAACAAGGTAACATACTCACTTTTCATTTTTCTATATTGAAAAAGATCAATTCACACCAATTTTTTTACACTTTTTTTCACTATTTTCAAAAAAAGAAAGATAGAGAGATAATGCATTAGAATATGTATTTTTTATTTTATTATTTAAAAAAATTAACATAAGAATGGTGTAATAAAAATGATGTCTGAAAATCATAGTTGTTATTTTTTCATCCTGCCCGTTAAAATTTCTAGTTGGCCCAAAAAATATCAGTTAACATATACGTTTATTAAGTCCAACGAATATTTATGCCCAATGATTCTTGATGAAAATGATAATAATAGAATTGCTGTTTTAGTACATTTCATAGCTGACTTGGTTTGGAAAAAAAAAAAACCTTAAATGGCACTTGCTTTTACATTTGAACACATATATGTTCAATTTTGTCACACCATATATCATATCAATTCAGTGTACGCAGTACAGTAATTTACTAGTAAAGACGAGTCTTTTGTATTTTTGAGAAAAAGTTTTTTGTGTGTAACACTAGTCTTGAGTTTAATACCTACAGTTGTCCCTCTGCAGAATTGCTGCTGAAGCTTGCACTTGTCCCATATGCAGAAGGAAATTGAAGAAAGTAAGGAAAATTTTTACAGTGTAATTTATGTGTCATGGGTGTATGTATATCAGCCAAATCAAACAGGACCAGTTTAGTTTCTTTGCTTCCACCCCCCCCCCCCCCCCCCTTGCACGCACATTAACAACCAATTGATGTATGCTTATCCTATACAGAGGTTAGCCCCAAAAGGTTGACATACATACGAAAAAAAATAAATACACAGACGACTTTTGATATGTCTCAATCACATGTAGCTGAAAATTTTTGTATATAGCGAAAAAGTAATGGCTGAATAGTCACACATATCAAGATTTGTATGGTTTTTGTGTTGAAAACCTTCGTGTATGTATTATTGCTAAAAACACACATACACATATAAGGGGAAAAAAAAGTGATGTAGGATTCGCAGCTTAGTTAATTGCTGATATGTTTTGTGACATACAAACATACATCCTTGTTCCGGGCATAGACGGATTCAGAATTAATTAATGAAATGAGTAAAATTATAAAAGACAAATTTAAATTTTAGACAATCATAAAATTTTTGGTCTTTAATTTATGTGGCTTCTTACTCTAACATCTAAAGCATCAAAATTAGTTTTTTACTTTTCTTAATTTCCTCCAAAAAATTAAGAAGAATGTTGAAGTAGTTGTGAAAACGTATTAAAGAGACTTTTTTTTGCTGGATAAGTATTAGAAAAGTTAAAGTTTCTTTTTGCCTCTTATTTTAAAAATTCATGCACTTTTAACTTGGGTAAAAAATTAATTTTCAATAATTGAATCAACTCACAATGCCTAATACATTAATTATAGAGACAAATAATTAAAAGTCTTATTTGAGCTCATGCATATTAAAGTAAGGAAAATTAAATCTATTTCTATAAAAATATGCTAATAAATATTTAAATTTTAAATTTATTGTATTAATTTATTACAATTATTACACTTGATAATTCAATTTTTAACAATTTTTCTAACTCATTGTTAATGAGCTTCAAAAAGAAAATTTTGGCACCAAGAAAATATTTATCTAGGAATCAATAATAATAACCATTATTACTCCTTAATGTATTAAGTTTGTTTTTTTAATCTTTTTTGGCTTTTCGGTTAGGATATTATCTTCAGAATTTGTATTTAGTTTTGCAACTATATTATAATTGAACATATCAGCAATAATTAAATTCTATTTAATTTTTTTATTATAGGAGTTTTTTATAAACAATATTTGAATAACGTGTATTATTTATTTAAATTTTATCTTAATCAAAATTAAATTCATTCTAATTACTAATGCATAAATTTATTTTAAATTAACCAATAATTAATTAAAATAATAGTTATAATATGTAAATTACACATAATACGTTAATTAATGTCTAATATGTTAATTATTGAGACAAGCAATTAAAAGTCTTATTTGGGTTCATAAATATTAAAGTAATAAAAATTAAATTTATTTTTTAAATCATGCTAATAAATATTTAAATTTTATTATATTAATTTATTATAATAATTACACTCGACAATTTAACTTCTAATAATTTCTCTAATAATTCAACTTCTAACAATTTCTCTAGGACATTGTTAATGAACTTCAGAAAGAAAATATTGGCACTTAAAAGTATTCCTTTTGTTTAACATGTGACAATTTTGTTTAATACATGTAAATATTCTTTTTAAGTTATCACATCATATGACACATGTGAAAAACTTAATTAATGTAGTTGTCACATGTCAAAAAAATTAATGCATTTATTAATTGATTGTGATGACACATAAAAGAGTTTTAGGCCACGTATTTTTCTTTATATATATGTGTGTTATGTAAAGTATTTTAAATGAGAGAAATTTTTATTATTAAAAATTTTATTAATGAATTATAAAAAATAAATCTTGTTTCTATCAATCATACATAAATTTTCCTAAGATTAAAAGTTGTGTATTAAAATATTTATGAGAGAAATTTTTTAAAAAGTGAGAGTAATAAATTTAACTATATAATATTAATTATTTATATAAAATTTAATATTTAAAAAAGTCAAGATTTATACTATAATCTTAATCTTTTATAAAAATATTCAAGATTTATTATCTAATCTCTCTTCTTATATATATATATATATATTTACAGTTCATCAACTTATCTTATAAAAATCAACATACAACATATTATGAAAATAGAATCAATTATCAATTACTCGATTAATTACTTATAAATGTCTAATATTTCTAAATTTTAGTAGGTATGGTTAATATAATACATACTTGTAACTCTGTACTCAAGTATAGAATGATAAAATATATATACCAAAAATGATATGAAAAGTATACGAAATTTTAGAGATATTATGTTTAAAATAATTAATACAATGAATATGATACACTCAACTCTGAATAATTAGTTTTTGAATTTATTTAGTTAAAGAGCATACATACAATTTAGATGGATGAAATTACACATTCATGAAAAAATACAAATGAACGGTTAGAATAGCATCCCAAGTGGCTTTACTAGCTAGCAGTAAAAATTGGAAGAAGCAGAGGAAACAAGTCAACAGCAATTACAGTTAACCCGTGTTTCACTGCGGTATGTCTTGTCTGCCATGTGTTTGTAAAGTTTCCAAATCGAGCGGGTTTACTTTGTTTCTGCTCATTTTCTTTCATGTACCACCAGACAAAACCCGAAATCATTTGTCATCATTTCTCAAAGTCAATAGCAACCTCAACCACGTGGGCTCCATCTCCGCTTGGTGCATTGTGGGGCCCCCTTCACCACCGCGACGATAGAGTCTTCTGTTTTCCAAAATGGGACTCCCGCTTTCCACAACAAAGACCACCTCACAACGCTCCCTCCCAAACTCACACAATGCACCAAAACAACACATCATCACCATCACCATCACATTCACCCTCACACTCACACTCACACTCTTCTTCCACATTCCCCCTTCTTCTTCTTCAATCATGGGTCTCTCTTACAAGCACTCCCCTCGTTCTCCCTCTTACCTTTTCCTCTCCGTCCTCGCCCTCTCCCTCTTCTCCCTCACCGCCCTCCTCCTCTACAAGGTCCCTCCCTTTTCCCTTCTTACCCTATTTCTGTTTTTCCCATATTTTTCACCCTTCTCACTGATTTGCTTTTTTTTTCTCTCTCTGGGTAATTTCCTCGAACAGGTGGACGACGTCGTTTCCCGAACCGGAACCGTGGTTGGTCACAACCTAGAACCCACGCCCTGGCACGTCTTCCCTCAGAAAACCTTCGACGACGAGCCCCGCCAGCGCCGCGCCGTCAAAATCATACAATGCTCTTACCTCAGTTGCGGTTACGCCGCCGGAGGAGCGCGGCGGCGTTTCGTCGCAGAGGGGAATCGCCGTTCGGATTGCCCGAATTTCTTCGGGGCGATCCGAATGGATCTGGAGCCGTGGGCCAAGACCAGGATATCGAGGGAGCACTTGGATGAGGCACAGAGGTACGCGGCGTTCAGGGTGGTGATTGTTGGGGGGAAGGTGTTTGTGGATTGGTACTATGCGTGTGTGCAGAGCAGGGCAATGTTCACGATATGGGGTTTGTTGCAGCTGGTGAGGAGGTACCCTGGGTTGGTCCCTGATGTGGATTTGATGTTTGATTGTATGGACAAGCCCACCGTTAACAGGACTGAGCACCAGGACATGCCTTTGCCATTGTTTCGGTATTGCACCACCAAGGAACACTTTGACATCCCTTTCCCTGATTGGTCTTTCTGGGGTTGGTAAGACTAAGACTTCACTTGGGATTGCAACAAAATGTCATGTTATCTTTTTCCTATTGCTATCTACTATGTGTCAAGATAAATTTTTGGATATAAACATGGTGCACTCACCTTAGGTGGATTGGATTAATTAATAAATTGTTCACAAATCATTAATTAATGGTTAATTAATGATTAACTAGTATAATTATTTGTGTTTATAAATTATTGGCATAATGCATACAATTTGGGTGTACCGATCTATGTAAGAATTTTTCATGCGTCATTCAATGCCTTTCAATTTTTCATTGAGTTGTTTATTCACTTTTTCTTTTTTTTTGGGTACAAGAAACATACTTTATTGTATAAAAATGTGTATCCCTCTTTTTTATTTTTGTTAATAACAAAGGAAGACTATGAGCTGGTGTGAGGAAGGAGAATGTAAGTTAAAGTATTGGCAAAATGGCCCGAGGGAGGTAATTAAGCAGTTCCTGATGATAGTTGGTGCCACTTGAGTTATGTGGCTCTTGGGCTGTCCTGATTTTTGGTTTTGGAGAAATTGTGTTTCATTTGACTGGAAAAGGTTAACTTTCATTGGTCATGCTTTTGTTGTGCTTTAATCCAAATGTTACAGTGTGAAGCCTTTTGCAATCGTGGTCAATGTCTTTGCAGCTGTAGTTTATATAGAGGCACGTGATAATATGATATTCTTACTCAAATGCGGGTTGCCCTATATCATAATGGGTATGGAATAAAAAAAAGGGGCCGGGGGGTTTTGGGGGGGGGGGTGAATAGTGACAGGACTAGGACTAATGTAAATGACCTATATTGATGTTTTATGATCTAATGAGAAGTACATGTTAGTTGCTTGATAATTTTGGTGTGTTGTTTTGATGCGACTCATCTTTCTGTTAAACATTTGTTGCTCAGGCCAGAGATAAACATACGACCCTGGCGGGAGGAGTTCCCGGATATCAAGAAAGGTTCTCGCACTGTAAGTTGGAAAAATAAGTTTCCACGGGCATACTGGAAAGGAAACCCAGATGTTTCATCTCCTATTCGTACTGAATTGCTAAATTGTAATGATTCTACGAAGTGGGGAGCACAAATTATGCGTCAGGTTGGGTTAAATTACCGTACAAAATTTGGACCTTAATCATAGTTAGTAATATCGATGTGCTTTATATACCAAATTGTAGTTGTCTGATGTGTTATTTGATTGCATTGCAGGATTGGGGGGAAGCAGCTAGAAGTGGCTTTAAGCAGTCAAAACTTTCAGATCAGTGTAATTACCGGTGAGTATGCATTTGTCTTCATCTTAGAGCATAACTCAGAAGCCCATGCATGCCGGTTTGACTTAAGAAGCTGCACAATCTGATATTCTGATTAGATGGGTCACAATGCACACAAAATATAAATGGATTCTTTTGAACAGTGTGCTGCAAATTATAGAAGAATTGCGGAAGTTTCTTCATCATAACAATGCTAAAACATACCTAGAATATGCAAATTAAAAAAAATAAATTACAGATAATTGGGATATTGTTTGGTTATATATATATGTTTCATTTTGAAGTCACATTTTACTGATTAGAATTTTTTTGTTTTTTGGGGTACAGATTAGGATGTTTTTATCATGCTGCTGATCATCTCCCTTTCCTTCATTCTCGTTAATTGCAGGTATAAGATCTATGCTGAAGGGTATGCATGGTCTGTGAGTCTCAAATATATTCTCTCATGTGGTTCTGTTGCACTAATTATATCACCCCAGTATGAAGATTTTTTCAGTCGTGGCCTTATTACACAGAAAAATTTTTGGCTTGTTGATCCTCTAGATCTATGTCCATCTATAAAGCATGCTGTGGAGTGGGGAAACCAACACCCAAATGAGGTAATTCTTTACTCATTCTTGTATATTCCAGTCGTTTAGTTTTGATCCATGAGGACCAATATAGTGTGCTATACCTTCTCTCCAACTCATTTATTTTTTTTTTAAAGAAAGAGAATTGTTTTTCACTCCCATGTATTTTGTGTTTACTACAAAAACCTTTGTATTATGACAAACTCTCTTGTATTTATAAAAAAATGCTAGAATTAAAAATCTAAAATGTTGTCAATTCTAACAAATTCGTTAAAGAAGACATTAGCACATGGAGGTTTTGAGGTTAAAAGCCATTGCGCTTGTTTGACCTTTATATGTTGAGAAAATTATTAACTCTTCTATTTTGTGTAGTTGAACTTTCAATTCAAATGGTTGGGAACCAAAATGAATAATCTTCAATCCAACTGCTCTCAAAATGAATGTGTTCTTTTTTCTGAATATATAAAGGACGAACATGGTTAGGAATGAGATTTGACCACAAAACATTCATGGGCTAATGGTATAATAAAAATTAGTGGGGGAGGTAGTATGGTACAATAAATACGTACGAGATGCCATGAAACATGTAAGTGATCACCCCAGTTCGAGTACCCTATCTTGTTTGCTTATCTAGTATTATATTAGTCGTAGTTTTCTGCTACTTTAATGATTGAACTTTCTTTGTAAGATGTGTGAGAGTAACAGTACCAATGAATTTGATTATTTATATAGTTGCTTTTGTATTGCTATACAGGCTGAGGCTATAGGGAAAAGAGGGCAGGATTTTATGGAAAGCTTGAGCATGGATCGAATTTATGATTACATGTTTCACCTTATTTCGGAATACTCAAAACTTCAAGACTTCAAGCCTACTCCACCGTCAACTGCCTTGGAAGTTTGCGTAGAGTCCGTGCTTTGCTTTGCTGATGACAAGCAGAGGATATTCCTCAATAAATCAACTGCCTTTCCCTCACGAACCCCTCCCTGCACTCTCAAACCTGCCTAGAGTGATCTCACCTGTAGTTTACAGCACAAAAATACTAAACAAAGGATGTGGAAGATCCAAGAACTTGAAATTACGGTGAACTGGCGTATACTACAGTGAATGCTATTATTGGCATCAAAAGAAAAGTAAGTTTATTAAATGTTTGTAAATTTATAGTGCTTTGTAGGTCATCATTGACAAGATTTAGCTTTTGTAATAGGTCATCATCATTTGATAGAGTAAACAGCACGGGATTTTTTTTTTTCATTTCTTTCCGCAGTCATCTTTTGTTACTTTATGTCTATTTTTTCCATAAATTTCTTAAACACAACCAAATTTAGGAATCTAAATGAGTTGACTTATTTGTAAATTATTTAAGCTCGAGTCGTTAAATACTCGATCAAGTTAACTAAATAAACAAGCTTAAATTTAAACTTAGACTCAATTTTATAAATGAGTCAAATGCAAGTTTTATAGACATGACATTAAAGGCTCGTGAATAATTTGTGTATATGTGTATATATTATTTATTCATTTTGTATAAATAGTAAAAATTAAATCACAAAAAAATTGTAATTTTAGATAAGAAAAAGTATAGACTAGTAATAATTTATTTGTTAGTGCTAAGTAAGTTTCTATAGGAATGTAATGAATATTTTTTATGTAACTAATTATAATAAAAAAACTTATTTTTATGTCTAGTTTTTATTCTATCTTCTAGTATATAGATGTTTACTAAATATTAAATTAATAAACTTAACGAGTTAAACATGTTAAACTCAAGATTCATATTTTTGATATTCATATTTTTAACATAAGTCAAGTTTAAGTTTTAAATTTAACTCATTTAAATAAATGAGTTAAACTTTAATAATTTTTTTCTTTTACAAACTAAGATTGAGCTCAAGTACTCGGCTTGACTCGTTTAGACTCGTAACCAAATTAAGATTATCAGTTTGAGCCAATATACAATGTAACTTGAGTAAAATTCTAGCTGGTAATGATTCACAGTTAATGTTCGGGAAGTTCATGTGACTATCTTTCTCATCATAGCGGCTTGACTCGTTTAGACTCGTAACCAAATTAAGATTAATCAGTTTGAGCCAATATACAATGTAACTTGAGTAAAATTCTAGCTGGTAATGATTCACGGTTAATGTTTGGTAAGTTCGTGTGACTATCTTTCTCATCATAATGGAGGTGCGATTACTGAGTCTTTAAATATCTCTAGGCTCCACTGTCTCCAACAGAAATGATACTACCATTCAAGATAGAAATATATCTGATGCATTTGTTGTTCGTTACAATTCTTCAACACTGATGGTCATAGACTGTTACACTTCCAACCACATAAGCAAAATTTGGAGGTAATAATCAATCTTCTTGAGTTAATCCAGTGAGGCATGAGAATGTGGAAAAATTGCTTAATTGGCCAATTTATTGATAAATATTTCATATAAACTGTAAAATATGTACGTTTTTTAGGAATAATAATAGAAGAATTGAGGAAATCTCGAGGTATAATTTATGTTTCAATTTTGAAAATGAGATTCTTCGTGTTGAAGTGCTTGAGGCTGGATTGTGGTTTGTTGTTTAAAAAAAATTAAATAACTTGCTTTGCGATTCCAGAAATTTGCTTGTCATTTGATTCCCATTTGGGTCAACTTAAATTTGCCTGAATAATATATATAACTAATTAAGGCGTGAGCCATGTTATAAGTGGTTTTATTACTACTGAAAGAGGGAGACCATGATATGCATTGCCTGTGTGTTGAAGTATCTGTCAACTGTGAAATTCTTGAAACATTAGCTGTTAACATGGTGACATTATTGAAGTTCGGTATAAAATTTCCTTGGAAGCCACTCAAATGTAATCACCGCAAAGTTTTTGACTGAGCTAATGGCTCATGTAATAGATTTTGAGATTGATGCACATTAAAATTCAAAAGCTATAGCTTATTGGACATGCCATTATAAACGTTGTTTAAATAACCAAAATAATTAGGATCATGGGAATTTATATAAAAAATCATATGTTAAGTTGTAGCAACATCTCCTAATCTACCAAGTGATGTACCAAAAAAAGAAAGGAGCGAAAGTCAAACATCTGAACCTATTTTGGCCATTCAGTAGATAATGGAATCGTAGTGGAGAAGTCTATGAGGCCAAGCAAGGAGACAAAAAGCCACAAGACTTTTGAGTCCACCAGCTTTTCCGTGGGTACTTGTCCATCTTTACCGATATCAAGAAGAGTGAAAATCAAACAATTTGTTCACCACTTGAACTTCGCCTAGATGGTAGCATAAAGCCTCCATCATTGTTCTTATGAGTCGATGGCCAACTCATTCAGTGGATTAAACCTGAAACATTGAAGAATCATGAGTAAAAAGTGAGGGTGGTGCTCAACATATCGTCATGTAAACATATACTCACGTAGATGGCGTCCTTTAAAAAAAAAAGTTTTTAAAAAAAAAACTCAAAGTTGCAGTCAGAAGAATTTACAACGTGTCAATTTATCATTTTTCCCGTAAAAGATAGGGAGATTTTTTATTAACTTTTTTCTTAACCATTTAATTTTGTAGGTATTATATACGCGGACTCACAAAAATAACAACCTCAAAAATGCTGTGCAAGAAAAAAAAAATTTAATTAGAGAAAGTAATATCTGGATGACAGATTGACGGATATTGTTTGAATGTCAGTCTTTCAGAACTAATTTAAAAAAATAATTTTATGTTAAATTTGGAGTCATTTAAAAGGCGAAAATAATTCGATTTCATTTTGCCTATGTTGAGTCAACTAAGATCTTCCTAATCAGTTCTGTGCTATGGCCTTTGACAGCAGGATGAGTCAGATGACCAGGATTCAGGTGAGGAGAATGACATTCTTGGATATAGGAATTTGAATTTCATTCTTAAGAAAGCCAAAATAAAGGAGGATGAGAAAACTGGCTTATTAATCACAGTCAAGTAAGCAATTGTCTAACCTCATGCATAGGTGAGCAAGAGCTTGAAGAGATCACCAGAACACGGAACTAACATTGTCAGGTGATTTCAATATTTTTGACAGATAACAAGTCTAAATACTGAGTCTAACCTCATGCATGTCTTTTCTCTCCGCATAAAACTCAATTGGTTCCTTTTACTCTGGCTAGATATTTTGTAGTATATGATATTTTACCATGTTGTTCATCTCACAGTTATTAAGTGATATTGTTCCATGCTGGAGATTTACCCAAACGAATTTTCTAAGGATATATCCAAAGGATACTCCTCTGGACTCATCTAATTTCAGCCCCATGATTGGATATGGATGCATGGAGCTCAAGTGGTCTCATTTAACATGCTGGTTAGACTTTGTTTTCCATCTTTTTGGCAATTAAGAATGACAAATATGAGGTTTACAGTAGTCTCACGCGAAATAGATCATCTTATGTGTATTTTTTATGTGATAAAGTTACGAGAAGAAAAAGATAAATACAAAGATTTTAAAGAGTGTCATATATTTCAAAATTTGTGGAATCATATTTAATGTTTTTGTGTCTATTTCTTTAAAAGACCTTGTGATGTAAACAAAGATATTTTTTATATACTCACTTTTAATACTAATAGGATGTGGTGAACGCTTTTAAGATAAGTAGTGATTCTTATATTAGATATGATGAATTTTAATTAAACTAAGTTAAAGACAATAAAAAATATTATCACATAAATAATAAGAATCATCACTTTTAATCTCATTAATAATCCAATCCTTGATTTATATTAAAAAAAATATTTTAACAAATAGTGAATACTTTTAAGATAGATGATGATATTTGTATAAGATACAATAAATTTTAATTTTAACTCATTATATATAATAAAAAATAATTATATAAATAATTAAAATCACCACTTATTATCTCATTAATAATGACATCCAAAGTTTTGTTCATTTAAAATATACACGAGCAAATCTGTTCGGTTGGAAGCTAAATACATGAGGAAGCTGAATGAGTCACCTCTAAATGGTATAAATGCTCTAGGCAAGTACTCTTGGTTGATACACGAGACTTTTAGTAGAGCTGTAAACGTGTGCGTCATACTATTGAGGCATAGTATTTTATATTTTAGGAGCTATATAGTCATACAATATGGGTGTTCATTATATCCGGATTCTCTACGATTCAGCAACTTCACAGAGCTTTATTTTTTATTCAATAGTTCAATTAAAAATATTAATTTAATATTAATTTTTTTAATATTAAAAAAATTAGACTTAGATTTTCATCTTTAATTCAATTGCTAACCTCCAGCAGCTTCTTCTTCATTTGTTCTGAACAGAGAAAACCACTTCCTTTATATTTTCTTCTCTTTGTTCTCTTTTTATGACAAATAGATAATTTTAAGAGGTAAATAAATTGCTTCAAATGAAGGTAGGACACACCATAATTAGTGAGTGCCTACCAATTCAACAACCTTCGTTGGCTTAATATTTAAAATTCACAATTCTCTTTAGTGAAATTTAGTTTGTCAAGATTTGTAGAGCCAAACATATTCTATGCTTCTAATTTACCAAAAAAAATAATTCTATGCTTCTAAACGGCTACGTTTTAATGTGATAAAGTAATGGAGGTAGTCGCGGTGATATGATAATCGTAGAGAAATTTTTACTTAAATTTAGAATATAATTAAATGTATTAGGTCAATCATAACTTAGTATTTTTATGAATATTTATAAAATTAATTATATAATACAAAAATTCTTAAAAATATTAAGTATAGTGAATCGTTATAAAGAAAATTTCTCGTTATGTGTATAGGATATAGAGTGCGTTTTTATTTCTTATATTTTTACAAGGATCATGATCCTCTCCTTTTCTTTGAGAAAATGAGAGAGTTATGGTCCTGATCCAATTACTCACGTTCATCAAGTTATATTTACAACTTTTATTTTATTATGTTCCAATAAACTTGAGTCATTTGATCAGGAATATAACTTTCTCTTTTTCTCAAAGAAAAGGAGAGGATCTGATCCATTTTAAAATTAGTAAGAAGTGACAATATCGCAATAGGGGTAACTAGTAACAAAGGAATTAATTATTTTTATTTAAAATTATTATAATAAATTGAAATTGTGATTCTAAATGACAAAAAAGAGAGTAAAATGTCCAAATCTAATTTCAATATTTAATTTTGTCTAATTCCAACTGCCCAGCAGGACTTAAATAAAAATGAATTGTCAAAAACTATTCCTAAAAGAAAGGGGGTAAACTATCAAGATTTAATTTCAGCCAAAGAAATGCCTGAGAAACAAATCCATTTAGATTTACAAATATCTAGGACAGATCACCATCTGTTGCGTGTTAAGCATGAAGATAGCTGGTTTCGTTGAAAATGGGATTCAATTTATGTGCTCGAACGTGGTTTTGATCTCAAATTTGGCAGGTTATGAATTCTCTTAACACTAATTAGTTCCGCATACCCCATGACTCCTAGGCCAGCAATTAAGTTAAGGGAAAAATTAACACCAAAAAACAAAATGGTGAGGGAAGCATTCATTAATTAGTTTATCCAAAATCTTCAAAATTGGTATACATTCTAATGGGCGGTTTGAGAAGAAACAAATAAGGTGGCCTCACTCAATAATTCTGAGTGACACCTACCTCATATTTCTTTAAGAACCCTTGACACTAACACAGTCATTCTGACATTAAAGCAAAAATCAATTAATTAACTAGTGTTTGCTTTATTTGATCAACACGTATTTAAGATTGAAGAGCTTAATATTCCGGCTCATGATACCTATAAAGAAAACAGCTCCCTAATGCTTGATATAGTTCAAGAAAACTATAAAAAAATAAAGTTGTATCATTGCCGAGCCTATAATGAAAACTGCCCTCTAATGCTTGATACAGTTCAAGAAAACTATAAGAAAATAAATTTGTACCCTTACCATTAACTATTTCGTTTGGCTTAATAATAAGCGCTTAATCTCACAATTAGTCACTCTTTTGCTGCTTAGGCTCACTCTTGACCATAAATCCTCAAGCTCACTAACTAATCACTCTTTGTTTTGGGGTTAAAATAGTGGAGGAAGGTCTGTATCCTGAAAATCTCAGATGGGGAAGTCTTTTTATGTTCACCTAAAGTTCATACATTTATAACCCAAAGAATAATTTTACAAAAGAGAAAAGAAATTAAAGTGGGAAAAAAATAAAAGAATTTCATGAATCAATTGATGAATTTTCATTCAAAAGGGGCAGGGAGAGAAGTTATAGAGAGGCTACCAGGGCTGCCTTCAACAAAAGCCAATGCCCTCTCCAAGTTAGCAACGATATCTGTCATTTCAGGCCTCTCCCTTCCCTCCAAGTTCACGCAATGCATAGCAGTGTAAGCCATGAGCTCAAGAGACTCAACCTCATTCACTTCTGGCTGTCCAACTCTGCAATCCAACATACTCCACAGCTCTCCTGCTGCTATCTTTGGCCTTGCATATTCCACCACCCCCACGGGACCTGACCCATCTTCAGTTTTGAACACAGCTCTCTTTCCTGTCAGCAGCTCCAACAACACCACTCCTAAACCATAGACGTCACTTTTTGTGGTTAACACATTCAACACATAGTACTCAGGATCTATGTATCCAACTGTTCCAACTGCCTTGGTAGACATCAATTCTTGCTCAGTCTCAGGCCAAATTAGTGACAATCCAAAATCAGAAACTCTAGCATTCCAATTTGAATCCAAAAGTATATTTGAGGACTTGATATCCCTGTGAATAATGGGTGGCACTGCATAGTTGTGCATGTACTCAATTCCCCTAGCAGCATCTAATGCAATCTTGATTCTCGTCTTCCAAGAGTTCAAAATGCTGCTACCTTTCTCGGTATTATTCTTGTCATGCAAATGATCATGGAGTGAACCATTGCTCATGTACTCATAAACCAAAAGCCTTTCATCATTTTCTTCACAGAACCCAATTAGCCTCACCAAATGCTTGTGGTGAAGCCGGGACAACAATGCCAATTCAGAATCAAATGCAATCTCTTTCTCCTGGAATTTCTTCTTCTTAGTGCTGGTATCTCCTCTTTTAATGGCTACTTCGCGACCATCTGCTAGCTTGCCTTTGTAAACACTGCCAAAGCTACCAGCACCTATCTTATTACCTACTGAGAAGTTGTTAGTGGCTGCAGCTAGTTCAGATAATGAGAAACTCTCAGTCTTGTCTACATGCTTTGATGATGAACCACTCCTATGTCTCCTCAATCTTCTTGAGCTCTGCCTTTTGCTAGAAAAGGATCTTAATGTTGTGCCATTAGAACCCAGATTAGGCATGGGAGCTATATCCACATAGGCATCAGACTCAGTGCTTGTGGGTTGCACAGAATTATCAACTCTTCTCTTCAACAATCTTCTGGCTCCAATACAAAGGAAATAAAGAATAGTGCATAGACCTGCAAAAGCCCCAACTGATCCAACAATCAGAAATGCCAACAATTCCCTTGTGTCTTTTTCTTCAGCTGAAGGAGACTGTTGCTGGGGATCCTGTGATGGTGGTGATAGCAATGGCACAGCTAGTGGAACCTCAGTCTGGCATGAATAGCAAATACTTCCAGACCCATGACAGAGCACATCAGAATTTGGAAATGTACCACAAGAACTACAAGAATCCTTAACACATGGACCTGGAAGAACCATTCCCAATGGAACATCACTAGGCAAGTTAAGCTTATTAGACCAACCAGGACCCCAACAAATCACAGACAAGTTCCTGGTTGTCAACCCACAAACAAAATCCAAACCAGCAACAATTGACACAAAAGAAACATTCTGCATCACATCACTACCAAACTCAAACTTATTGGTGCCTCCCCAGCACACAGCAAGTCCATTCCTGCGCCTAATAGCACAGGTAAAATCTGCTCCCAAAGCAAGACCTGATGAAAACTCTGAAGCTGAACTGAAAGGAACATCCAATTGAACAGAACCGTTGTTCCCTTTACAAATCAAAACCCCATTAATGGTCAAGCCACAGACATGAGACACCCCAGCTACCAAACTTGACATAGACAAATTCCCAAACTGTCTTTGAATCTCACCACCATAACCATTTCCACCCTCACCCCAACACCAAACTCTGCTGTTCTCCTTCAAGATCCCACAAGAGAAACCAAACCCAGAAGTGATGCTTCGAAACCGAAACGCCTCGCCAGGGGAAAGAAACTGAACCCCATTACCACCACCTCTCCAGCACCTTGCGACACCGGAGTGCAACTCTCTTGCACAAACCTGAGCATCACCAACTGCTATATCAGTCAACTGCACCGAGTCACTGTGATACAGCCTCTTTGGTTGGAACACTGCGTTTGATGCACTGGTATCCCAACAGTGGAGGCTGAAGCCGCCTGACCTGAGGCCGCAGAAGAAGCTCCGGCCACCGGAGATGGCTTGGAAGGAAACATTGGGAAGGACTGGAATGAGTTTACCATTTTGGTAGCACTGGATGTACTGGTTAGGCTTGCCGGCAACTATGCCGCAAAGGGTGGCGGTGCCGTAGGTGTGACGGCGGTGGTGGTGGCGGAGCCAAGGGCGTTGACGGGGGTGGTTATGATGAGGATGGTGGTGAATGAGAAAGCGAGAGTGGAGAAGGGTGTAGTTGTTGTTGTTGTCATCATTTGGAAGGTGTAGGCTTCTTCTTCTTCTTCATTGAGGTTCTGAGAGGGAAATGGTTGAAAGGTTCGTTCAAGGTTGAAGAAATGCAGAGAGAGAAGAGAGAACGAAAGAGAGTGTCGTGAGAAAATAAATAACCGTATTATTATTATTATTAGTGTTTATAGCAGCGGTGGAGCGTGTGGTCCCAGTGGGATTTTTCGTTGCTGTTGTAATGGTAATTAATGGTAGCCTTGCTCACAATGGTGCTAATTTTTTTGAAGGAAAACCCAAATCAAGGAATGGGATTTATTATTTATTTCATTGTAATCACCAACTTAAATGAGAAATGAGATTAGAAAAGGAAATTCAACTTTGGTCAAGAAGGCATATGCTCCATTTCTTTAAACTATTCATATTTTAAACGTGAATTAATTAACACATAACTCAACTTAATAAGTATGTTAAAGAGATATTTAATCTCGGTTGACTGCTATAAGTAATGTTTTATTTTTTTTAATGCTATCAATTATTTGTTCACTTAGTCTACCTTCCATTCTTGATAACTGAATGACTTGGATTTGAATTCAAAGATGTTCATTGATAATATGCAATAGGAAATTTGTAATTTATAAATATTTGTTGATGTTAATGATTTACTTTAATTTTAAAAGGAGAAGAGCCTTATATCACTTTAAGCTTTTTGCCTATTAGAAAAATTAATTTCTCTACTTTTAAAATCGGGTATATAAACATTTCAACAATTTATTTTTTATGAATTTTGTTAACTATAACACACGTTAAAGAATATACAAAAAGAAAATATTAAATGAAAATTGAAAATTTTATATATTATTTTAAAAAACGAAAATACATTTGATAATTTCTTCTTTAACTAATTAATAATAAGTAATAAATATTATTTTTAATCCTTAACATGTGTTCTTTAGACACACTAACAAAACTCATTTTTTACATTAGAAAATACTTACCCTAGATTCAATTTTATTTAATGATATAATTATATGATTTTTATTTTATTATAATTTTATGAATTTTAAAAATTTCTTGAAAATTATATTAATGTAAAATAATTTATTAAGTAATAAATGTATCCAACCATAGGATTTCATATTGCATCTAACTAAGTATAGTAGTCTGCCTTTATAGTGTACCAAACTAAAAATTCTTCATCCCGAGCTCCCAGTTTGTTCCTTCTCTATTTCATTTTTTTTTGGTGGTGTTTTGATTTTATCTATTATTATTAAGAGGTAAATAATGGTAGCGAAAAAAAAAGCACAAAGGTAGGAAAAAAAAAACTCACACATAACTCCAGTAGGTTGAAGGACTTGGATTTGAATTGAAAAGTAATCCTTCATTTAGTTATCACAATACTAAACACACCCTTTATTGTACTAACCTCTTCTGGCAAGATTAGTGTACTGTACACCAATGTCTTTTTTTTTTTTTTTAAACTACGAGAACATCTCTGCCATTTGAGAATTGATAAAATTTCCAATATTCTTGTTACTTAAGAAATAGTTTTTTTTTCAAAGAAAAATAATTTATTACTAGAATGAGAAGAGAAGTTAGGACATAAGTACAAAAATTAGAGCATATGTTCAAAATAAAATTTTCAACAAGCCTCGAAGTGTGACTAATGGAAAGGTGATACTGTGTTGGTGCTGGTCATGAAAACTCTCTTGCGTTCTCCATCTTCAGGAGATAGAAGATACGTTTCTTCATCAATTGTTGCTCAAAAGTAACCTCCGCAATTTTGTGCTCAATAAGGAGAAGGTGAAAATGCCAACAATTTTGGTAAAGAGGTGAAGGGGAATTAATGAAAAGCCTTACAATTAACCGTGCTAGTAGCGTGGGAGAAAATTCTGGCTTGTGGTAGTCATCGTCATCCTCAGTCGCATCGTCAACATTGGACAGCTTTGGGCCTATTTGGGAGGGGCTCGGGATAGGGGACGGTGAGGGTAACGGAGGAGGACGGGTGGGTTGAGAGAGTGAAGTTCAGGGAGAGGGGAGTTCAGTGACATGGTTTGTAGTGGAGGAGGATAGCCCAAAGCGGAAGGTGGCTGTCCTAAGGTGGCGATACTAGGTAAAGCCTGTCAAAGTACAAACCATGACAAAAAAAAATTCGCTAAATAAGCATCTCCCAATTCAATTGGAAAAGTATGTTCAGACGTAAACATCACACACACATATATATATATATATAGACTGCTGAATTATATAACGTTGACATATAAATGACATGTGAGTTAGTTGTTTCAGTGACATGTGAACCTCTTCAAATATATATAATTCGAAAGTATAGACTCTTGACTTTGAGCATATGGTACTGCAATTTGGTTTGACACGTAAAATAATTAACTGTTTTTTACTTGATCTCTGCAAGAAAACAGAACATAAAGTGAGTTGTCATCAAACCTGTGAGATTATTAATTTGTTGCAAGTTCTTCTTTATTCAATTAACATATGATCCGTTTGTAGTATTATTGTTTAATAGTAAACTATAAAACAACTATTTATGTAGGGATAGGGAATTCAAGGAAAACAATAAATAAAAAAATAAAGCTTGATGATTAGGAATTCCTCACTTGACTCGGGATCCAACTTGGTTTGGTTTTGTTTTTTATTTAGATGGTAATATCATTACGTGTTAAATGATCAAGTTGAGTTAATTTATACATGCTAGAATTTCTTCCGAGTTTTAAAAAAATTAATAATAGTATCAACTAATTAGAGATATGGTATACACTAAAACACATCCTACGTATTTACATCTACTATTAAATTAACCATTCTTTAGTTGTCTTCGTTATGATGATTGTAAGTATACTACATCCTTTCTGATTTGAGTTTACACAGATGCTCATTTATTTTAAAAAGGGGCTACAGCTATGTCCAAATGACCCTAACAGATTTAAGAGAGACATTTAACCTTGGTCAAAGGATATCAATTATCAATTATGATCAAAATAATAAAAAAATCTATCGTTCTAAACTCGAAAGTAATAAAAGTTGAGAACAGGGTCGCAAATAGAGTTCACTTTTGAGTTTTGAGATGCTGAAGTAATATCACTCTGGAAGATCCTAAAGCTATTGCTAGCATTTCAATGGAGAACCTTGATACATCCCTTTACAAGCTATGCCAATTTCCATTAAAAGAAGACTGACAAACATCCTTTACTAAAGAAGCTTGGCAGGTGATGCACCAATTGGGCCTTGAATTTAGTGTACTACATATAGATTTAGAACATAAATGGTTCGCCTAAAATAATGTGATGCATGATGGTGATGGTGAAGTGGATACAGCCCATAGAGTAATAGCATATACCAATCCTTTCATGTCTAATTTATTCATATAAAGAGCGTCATAGCTGCTAATTAAAACGACCCAATATGATAATTAATCAAGTGCATAGGGATACGCCATCTCACCAATAAAGTTGTAATAGACGAATTAATCTACATACACCATTTATATCTGATTTAATTAATATTTGACATTTACAATTTCATGAAATACCAATTCATGTACATAAAAATGGACTAACTAAATGAAATAATAATTCATTTTAAAATTTCATGAAATTTTATAGACTTGATTACTGTTATGAGAAATTTCAATTCAATAGCTGAATTGATAAATTTAATGTTTATAAAAAAGTTATTAAATGGTGTAATAATTCTAAGACTTACATCTGGCTTAAGTAGATCTCCTCCCATTTTTAAAAATTATATGTTAAGATTATTGATCTATGTTAAGAGTCTATGTGACAAACTGACAATGATGATTGATAGGTAAATAATGTATTATTTTATTGTATTTACAAGTCTAATTCCCTATTCTTTTTAGGGAGACTGTGTTTATTTAATTTTTTTTTTCAAAAAAACTCTCCTAATTCGATAAGGTAATTTTGTGGTAATTGAGTAGCTGTTGGCAATTGTGTGATAAATAGTCAAGAGAGTCCTACGACACTAACTTGAGGGTCTTTCGCCAAAGTTTTAAAGTCTCCCATCCTTTTCCATTAATTTATTTCTTTCAAACTGAGATTAGTTATTTCGACGTGCTCACAACCAAGGGCATTCTGAATTGACTGCCTGCATATGGGGACTGAGGAGGTGGTATATTTAGAATATCACATAACACTTATATTCACATTTATACAATTTTTATCACTTAATTACAGATTATTTTATTTATTTTTTACACATTTATATTTTGATTTTATCACATATTCTTAGATGTTAAAAATGTGAGGTATGAAGATGTGCAACCAGCATTTTTTTGTCTACTTATTGAAGAGCAAAGATACAGTTAAGAAAACTTCAAATTTGGAAGTTCTAGAAAGCAAAAAACTAATCAGTAAAGGACAAAATCAACTTTCTTCTAATTTAATCACAATGAAACAACTCCTTATTAATCTATAGATTATAACTTAGAATTCGTCGGCAGTCTCCCAGCGCTAATGGTTTGCTCAACTTCACGCCCATTAGCTTGCTGCAGGTTCGAACGGCACTCTATCCATCCAAACCCAAAACTTAGAATTCGTCGAAAGCCGATACGTGTTGTATCAGTTCTGCTTTTTCATTTCCTTTTCTGATGTTGATAGTACTAGAAATTAAAGAAAAACAAAGAAAAACACTAATTGTGTGCCTGCATGTCCATTCTAATGATCTAATGAGAGTAAAGGTCAACGAGCCTAGGATTTTTATTTTTAATTTTTTGATACTAGGTATATATGCATTCTAGGATTGGACATTTGGACCTTAACTTTTTGAGTTTGAGCTTTTGGGTCATGTTTGTACAAGCCCAAGTCTATTATAATAGGCCACACTTCCAAAGCCTCCCACCTACCCACATTTTAAGTACACCTTATATCAATTATCAATGCACATATTTTGATTTTCTTTTTACAATTATTATGTAAAATCTTTTTTTTTTCTTCCCCAAAATTTCAATAAACTCAATTTGTTTTCCTTTTTTATGATACGGGTTTAAGTCCTGATTCAAAGGAATTAAGGAAATCAGAAAGTGAGAAGTAATTCTTGAATTGGAAGATGAAACAGAGCAGGAAGTGCTGACAGAATAGGTTTGAGATAAAAAATCAATTTTGGGGAAGGTATTTCCAAGTTCCAATGCAGTGCCATCTTCTACATTATCCAGTAAGCCAGCATAGTGAGAAAGAGGAAAGCACATGCAGATCCAATAGTACTTTACCAATCCTTCCGACAATACAGTAAATGTTTGCCTTTCAATGTGATTATCATACCAAGAGAAGGAATGTAACTAGATAAGATTGATAAAAATATCAAAACAAAAAGACAAAATCGATTGATGGCTAAAGGTAAGTTCAGAGGAGTTTTTATTTCTTTCATCATGAGCTCATGTAATTGATCCTAAAAGTTGTATGTTCTTTTCCTTTTTATACACTTATATAAGCAAGGGCTGTAATAACTTAATTTAAGAAGTTTCTTTTTTGTGTGAAATATTATTCAAGTTTCTCTTTATCACTAAGTTTTTCTTATAATTATAATTATATTATAATTCTATTAAGTTTTGTTGACTACGTAATGTTAGTGTTATACACTATGTTATGATTTAAGTTTAAGAGAATAGTTCAAATCAAAAGATTAATCTATTAAATGTGAGAGTTTCATAGTTTAAGTATGAATTTTTTTATTTATTCAATGTGAGGCTCATAACACATTCTTTTTGTTAACATTAATCTCATCTCTATTTTAAAGCCACTAAGATTGACTAGTGACGAGAGATTTGGATAGTTTTTGTGAGGTCAAAAGTTTAAATTTTATTGTCACTATTGTACCAAATAAAAAAATCTCATCTCTATTTTAGCTTTACCAAAAAAAATTAAAAAAAAATCTCATCTCTATTTTAACACAAATGATGTCACATGTATGTCATGGATTATAAAAAAGACTAAATATCCACTTTGGTTCCTAGGGATGATCACGGGTCGAGTTGGGTCGGGTTTGAGATAAAAAAATCCGAACCAACGAAATGAAGATTAGAATATATATCGTTTTAATCGGGTAGTTGGGTCATCGGGTTCGAGTCGGCTCTTTGAATCCGTCACCCGACCAATTAATGGACGGGTTGGTCGGATTTTTACTGAAAATCCGATTAATTCGGATCGGATTGCTCGGATCGTCGGGTCGGATTGGATATTTGTGCACTCCTATTGGTTCACAAGAAATTATATACTCGTCGAATTAGTCTTTGAAAAATAAAAATTTCTACTTCGGTCCTTAAAACATTAAATTGATATCTAATTAGAGACTAATATGACAAAATTTAGAAACCAAAGTGACGTATAAATTCATCATTTTTAATGATTAAAAAGGAGATTTCCATCTTTTAGAAACTAATTCAATGAACGTATGATCTTTAAAGAATCAAAATAAAAGTTTAGTCTTATAATTTTTTTTTTACCTATATGACACTAATCCATTAATAAATATTAGAGCCATATCAATGACATATTGATCTGGAGAGTTCATAGAATCAATTTCGAAACTCATCCAATAAGATCATTTAAATTGAAACAATGAAATCCACCTTTTAAAAAAGTCGGAAGACTAAAAATACATCTAAGTCATAAGTATATATTATAACTAATAATTGTCTGTTTACAAGTCATTAGACAGGTTTATGAATGGAAAGATCCAGCTTAGCGCTGACTGTTCATAAGGCCTGGACCATGGCGACATACTTAAGATGGAGAAAGATGTAGGGTACATTTTATTGAAAAAGATAAACAATTAAATGAATAAGTTATTGAACTTGAAAGACAAGGTAATGTTTCTAATTAAAATGAATGATCCATTAGCAAATAGTACTAGATAGTAAAGGAATTTGCGTAGGCAAGGCAACCTAGTTGGTGCTAGGTGTCTATCACTACAATATATACTGAATGCCAAAAGAAAATGATAGGGAAGTAAGTAGGAAATTTGACATTGATGGTTATTACTTATTAGGATTAGAAAAGATCTGGTACCTCCAAACAATATTAGATAAGAATGGAACCTAACTAGGCAAGGCTGCTAACTGCTAATGCAAATGTTAAGTAGTTTTCAACTACAGAGTGAGTGGGATTTTAAACATGTTCGTCAAGAATCTTACTCTTTGGATAGTTTTGGGAATCATATTTGGTAAAATTAAATTTTCCAAATTTTACATAAAATAAAAGCTTTTTAAAGTTCGATTTTTATAACAACATTTTGATATGTAAATACCATTTTGTCCTCATAATTTTTTAATCATTCTATACCTATTTTAGTAATTTAATACATAAAAGCAATTTTTTTTTATATCATCCAAACGAATTAGATTAACGTAAAATCGCTTTACACCTAATGCATCCAAACATAAAAATGAATCAATTATAATCGATTATAACAAAAAACTTTTATACAATAATCAATTACTAAGCATAATCAAATTTTTACAGCTATCCCAAACACACACTTACTCTGTTTTGGGAAATCCAACATATATATAGATATATGGTACATTTAACCAAAAAAAGACAATTGGTCCCAAACAAGATGAACCATTTTTCTTCCATTTCCTGATATCTTTTCCCTACTTCATCCCCCTTTCACACTGAGAAAGGGAGTCACATCAAACCAAAATCCCTATCTTTTCGTCAAAGTTTTCAGAAGTCCTTTCATGGCAGAGACTCATCTGTTTATCCTTTAGTGGTTGGACTTAATTAGATTATTCTCCCACCTATTAACTGTATATTTACTATTTGCTCTATATTAAATGAAATCAGCTAAATTTAAATTTAATATTTTTCAAAAAAATTATCTCCTTTCTAAAGAATAATACTACATACCTACATAATTTTTATATTCAAATCATGGAAAATATAATCATTAAAAAAAACTTTTTAATTGTAATAATATTTGAAGAATAGTCTCGTAATAACGTCTATGAATATACACAATAAAAGACTAAAAAAAATTCAAACCTTTAAATAACTTTAAATAACCTATCTTGACCTTAGATGGATAGCTATTCCTAACTCTAAATTTGTTTATACCAAAATATTTAATATACCAATATGTATATAATAATTTTTTAATTTTTTCAACAAAAAAATCCCAATATAGTCTATTACATGGACGTAGTGCGCATAAAAATACAGCATATCCTAATATTTCTAGTTTAGTATTATTATTATTTCCAATATGCTAGTTGCATACTTACCATGAGTTTCAAAGAGACTAAACAAAAGAATGGTAAACAACAATCATAAATAATTTAATAATAATATTCTTACTACAAATAATATATATATATTTTTTACATTTTTTAATATCATTCATTATATTTATTTTTTTTATCACTTTCTCTTACTTAATCATATTTATCCATTTTAAATGTAAAAAATAGTGCTGAATAAAAAATAAAGTAAGATGATCATTTTTGTAAATAATTAGAATTCTTTTTAAATTGAAATGAAGGAGGAATTGCGGCTTCAAAATAATTAATTAAAATATTAAAATTAATCTTCTAACTTATATAAATTAAAAACTATGTTCAAAAGAAATATAAAATTAATAAAAAATAATTAATATAATTCTTTATTAATAATTAAATTAAATATAATATTTATTTATATAAGAGATGTGGAGTACGAGACGATCTGAGATAAATTTATCAAAACTTGCGTCTACACTAACCTGCAGTGAAACAAGTTCTAAACTCGCTCTATGCGAGTTGAGATGAGTTCGGTACCTGCGTTATAGAATGAAATTGCCAAGCCTAGCTTCAATATCTGTCATTTGTTTTCATATTAAATTCTTTTGTGACCCATAATTGCTAATCACTCGTTAGGCGTGTTTTGAGCGGAGTTTGGTTTGGGACTAATCATATTTAATCAATTTACAATCTACAATAAAAATTAAAATGAGTTTAGATTATTTTTTTATTTTGTTAAAGAACACTACACAGAAGTACCCAAAAAAAAATATTATTGATGTACTTTAAAAAAAAGAACACTACACAGGAAAAAAGAAAGTTAGAATGGAAACCAGTCGAGGGATTAAATGTTATTAGAATGGAAAATAATTATTTTACACTTATTAAAAGAGGTGTAAGTACTATTTATATTATTTTTAAAGTATGTAATTAAGTGAAAAAAAATGATAAAAAAAATATGTATAATAAATGATATTAGATAGGATATAAAAAAATATATACACTATTTAATGTAAAAATATAAATGTTAAAATGTAATCAAAACCATATGCTTGACAAAGTAGTGTCATTTTCTTTTCTTTTTTTTATAAATCTACCTATAGTGTATGACTTGTTACTGACGAAGAATAAAATCTGAGATTATCATAATTTTTTAGCGTTGATAATAAACTTTTAGAATTAGTTTATCAAGTAATTAGGAGAGGAATCATTCAGAGATGATAGCTATGGAATCAAATCATAAATTGATAAGGAAAAATGGGGATAAAAGACACGACACTAGTCCAAGTGGACAATGATTTGAGATAAAGTTTATAGTAACTAATTAGTTTTAACAATGATATTTACGCATACAATTTTTTCACATATCTTACATATGTGAGATTAACTAACTGTTAAACCAATTTAATTAATAATATACTTATATATAATTTTAAATTTAAACAACGTGTTTTGTTGCCTGTTCCTTTTAATAATTCATTAGTTATGCATAAATATATTATTGATTGATTGAATATGTGTAATAAATTATTAATCAACTACTCCTATCACCTTAACAATAGTTACCTATAAGTGTTTAAGTGATTAAATTAATTTGACAGTCGGATAATCTCACATATGTGAGATATGTGAGAGAGATTTTGATTGTATATACCGTTACTTAATTAATATGTTCTAAAGTTTGTTGCATATATTTTTATCACCAGCATAAAACCCACCATGTAGTTGCATGTGAGGTTAAAACAACCTAACTTTTTTTAAGTAATTTATTTTGGTAAAACTTGTTTAAGTAAATTTAAATAAAATAACATAGCTATGCCAAAAATTAAATAAAATCATATTGTACTTTAATTTTTAGTGGAGCTTTATCCTATTCTCAAAGGGTTTGAGAATGGCCAAACAAGGAAGAAAAAAAATCACATAGTAACCTAACTTATTATTAATTAATTGTTAAATTTTAAAGTTGAATTTAATATAGAATAAATTACACTAACTCTACCATAAACTTTGGTAATATGATAGTAAACCCCATTTTTGTGTAAATATAACACTCCCTTTCATTTGATTTGTTGACTAACAGATGAGATAAAACATCATAAAGGAATATATTTTGGCTTGACAACGGTTAATGTAATTAAAATGCATAATTTTAAATGAGCCGCTTGGCCAATACCTATACAAACCAACACACCTAGACGCCATAAACCCAACACTTGAGTCGCTTGGCCACTGTGGCTCAAGTCTCAACCATGCATCACCTCACCGAGCCTCTGCCACCCAACCAATGCACCACCAATGACCCAGTGTCGAACCACGGTCAAGCCACAGTCACCGGTGTAACACTTTAAAAATTATTTATTTCATCATAAATTATTATTTTATAATATTTAAGATTTTTAGAAATATTTTAAGATTTTTTTAAAATATCAAATATTTTAGTATATTTTAATTTTATGTGTATCTTTGAGAGTAAGAGGAAAAACGAAATGTTTTTCCTGAGATTGGTGAACCTGGAACGGTGGACCTGTCAACGGGAGATTTTACTAAACCCGAGGTCGGGCACTGTTTACGAGATTCACGTTTTTTAAGATTTTATCTAATAAATAAAATCATTGTGCCAAAATTTTTTTTGATGAATAGTAAATATCATTTTTATTAACTGTAACTTTTGTTCGCTGAAAAATAATTCTAACAGAGTAATTAATCATCTGTTCTAGAGTGTTTAATTAAGGAGACAACCTTATTCTTACTTTATCGAAAAACGTACGAAGCTTCTCAAGGAAGTCTCAAGGAAGCTTTTAGGAAATTTCCTCCCAAGTTTCCCAAGGAAGCTATTCACTCTCTCTCCTCTCTCCCAAGCCACACGGCTGCTGCCCCAAATAGGAGGAAAAATTTATGCTTCACAAATTTAATTACATCACATAATTTTCAAAAACCTAAAAGCACATTTCATTTTTCCTATGCACTTTCTCTCTCTACCTTCTTCTTCATTTGCATTTTCTCCTCCTTCTCTCTACTCCAAGCTCACGGCTACCACACCCATTTTGCCTCAATCATCACAAAAATTTCAACCAACCCCATTTTTTTAATCCTCTCCATCATCTAAACACTTCTCTAGTTGGTGATTCTTTGAAAAGTCTTCATCTTTACCATTTTCTTCAAGCTTCAAGCTTATGATTTTTGGGTAAGCTTCTTGATTCTTCACTCTCTTATACCCATTTTCGTTTTTATGGTCTCCTTTGTGATCATCTATACCTTATTTTTTAAGCATTGGTGTTGTTTTGATGAGATTGAAATTTCTAGGATTTGGTTGGGTGCAAATCCGAAAATTGCAAGGAGCTCTAGGAGGGTTCTCTTATTTTCTTCTCTTAGGTAAGAGGAAGACACTCCTCCTCAACCTCTCTTAGTAGTAAGAAACCTTATTTTGTGATTGATTGTGGAAAACCTCATTGAGGGTTATTCTTTGTTTGCATGATTAGTATGATTATATGTTGTATTTAATTTGTTTAAGTTATTTAATTAATTAATTGTGTATATTGATATATTTGAATGGATTGGAAAGCATGAAATGGAAGGAAATAATTTGGATTTCCTCTAGAATGGCTCACGGTTTTGGGGGCCTAAAATTAGGGTTCTTAATGAACAATTCTAATAAGTGAAAAACATAATTAATCAAGTGTACAATATGTAATTAAGGGAATGAAAATTTGGGAACTTAATCCCCTAGGGAGGCCATGGCCTCTAGGGCCATTTAGGCATTGATTATGCAACTTTAGGTAATCTTGGAACTTAATTAAATAAGTGATTAAATTATTGGTAATATAATGGAAAATTAACAAATTAGAAGATTAGAAAACAAATTAGGATTCACAAATTTGAAAGAACCAAGGATGAAATCTATCATAAGTCTTAGGTAAATTTTAATTAAAGAAAGAACAAGAGAGTGTGAGACTTTGAAACCTTTAGAGAAATTTTCTAAGTGTGTGTGTGTGAATAAATTACCATAGAAAATTCTCCTAGAGACTAACTTTGTAAGAAATGCTATATATAAGTAAGAATTCATAATAAACCTTGAACATGTATTATTTCATTTAAATTTCTGCTAATATAATATTGTGGGTCCATGGGAGGGACCAATGATGAGTTGATTCTTACTTTGACCAATTGTGACATATTGTGGAATAGTATGTGATGATAAACATACATGTTATATACATTGAGTCATCATGCATCGTGAAAGTCCGTTGGACAGTTGTTAAGACCATGTTGCCTAGGAGATTGAATACACCTTTGTGCGGGTGCGAGTAGACTAGTGTAGGTCATTCTTTGACTTTGGGGACGTTGGGGCGCGGGCATCTCACAGTGGACAGTTGGTAGCCCCACTGGGCCGTGAGATAAACCGATGCGAACCCACCGACAATCCGGACGTGACACTGTCCTATATCGTGATCTAGCGTAGACTGTCTGTACAATGCCTTGATGTGCACGTAAATAAACTGATGAGTTATAGCACTTTGGCCGTGGCAGCCGATTTGCAGATGTGTCTCCTGATCTTTCTCTCTGACTGTTTGTGTCTAGTTCCATGGAGTAGGATTTTGACTTTGTATGCATGTGCATAGTGAGTCCATGTATTATCTGGCATCTGTTTATTATTATAATTGGAACTGTTGTATTACTGATATACATAACTACCTGAAAATGTTTAATTGTCTATTGCTGCTATTTAATGTTATTATTATTATTTTGAAATGCTTTGCGGGTGCTTTGCGCCATTTTATTTTTTGCTGCTATAATTGATAATGATGGTAGGATGTCTTACCTCTTTCCTGTATTTCTATTATTTTCTATCTGTATATTGCGTCCCATCGAAGACGTCGGCAAGGAGGGTGAAGCTTCCGATTTCCCCAGCTTCTGGCTCGATCGCGATTTGCACCTATTGCAGGATCATGGTGGCACGTTCACACGAATTTTTAGGTGATGTGCGTCTGACCTTCCTTGGAGGGCCAGACTGCTGGCACATCAACTTAAATTTCGATTGCTGTGTCTACTCGGAAGACGTGTCGATTTCTTTGGCTTGGAGGCGTCATGAACCGCCGATCTTTACTTGCTGTGTCAGCTTATGTTTGGAATTTTATTTGCCCATCAGGGAGATGTGGGGTGATCGCTATTATACCCCACAGGAGGATTCTTTTGATTCCACTGCTCATAACTCGGTGGCTCCTATGGAGGTTTCCTCGGATGAGGAGGATCCCGAGGAGGATCCTGATACGATTCCTTCTCATTAGGGGTGGAAACAGGCCAGGCCAGGCCAGACTTTGCCTTAAACAGGCCTGGCCTGTATTTTAAATATTAGGCTTGAGCCTGGCTTGTGAGCCTGTAACAGGCCGATTTTTAAGGCCTGGCCTGGCCTTTTTAAAAGCCTGGCCTGGCCTGAAAGCCTATTTAAAGGCCTACTTACAAAGTAGGCCTTTAAATAGGCTCTCAGACCTACTTTTAAATAGGCCAACAGGCCTTTAAAAGGCTAACAGGCAAGTAGGCTTTTCATGTATCGCAATGCAAATGTCAAGGACACAGGCTCATTCATCTCTACGATAGTGGCTTCTTCAGGCTGCAATATCAACCAACAAACAAAACCATGTAAAAATGTCCATCAATATGCATTTTAAATTATAAACATGAAAACAGAAAAAGGACAGTTAATATAAAGCTAAAATATTAAAGCTTGCAACAGGGAATAAGAAGTAAATCAATATCTTACCTTGTCCACAGTAGTATTCTGCCTGCAAACTATATTTGCAGTTCCAATATCTCCTTTGGTGGAAAACTTTACACCCTCCTTAGTAACCGAAATGACAACTACAACACACATAACAAAATGAGCAAATGGCCAACATTTCTTAGCATAACTTTCAAAAGAAAACTGACAAGCATTAAAAACCCTTGAAACTTATGAGCAAAGCTAATTACCAGTGTCACCAATACTACTGAGATCTTTACAGATCCTAGCAAACTCAGATGATGGCATCCTAACAATGGCATGGTATTCTGCCTCAGGAATTCCAAGGTGTTCACTGTCAATGTCCATCAGCTTCATCTCAAAATCAGAAATCTTGTCTTGTGCTGTAAAACATAACCCAACAAACGATGTCAGAGTAGTTAATGAAAGAAACCTACACTAAAAAAATGTATAAGCAAAATTGACAAGAGAAAATACAAGAAATATAATGCAAGGGCATAAATCAAACACACACTAACCCTCTGCCTCAAACTCAACAAGATTAAAGACTAAACCATTAGTCATTCACAAAATTTTAAGTAATCCTGGGCTGATTAGGTGCCGCACAAACATCAATACCTAGGAAAGAAAAAACATATTCAATACAGAATCACTCCCCCTATGACATTGCTTGTTTTTAAGGATTTTAGAATTTCAATAAACAATTTTCTTTTTCCTTTTCAGACAACATTTATCCAGTGAACAAAAGACCTGTCCTAATAACAAGCATGAATGGGAGCAGAAACTTTTCGGTACAGAACAAACCACAGCTAAAGAAAATGAACATATCAGACATTTCTAATACTCAATCAACACCCACACACGCAATTTCATACCAAATTAGGGGGGAGGGGGCAAAGAAACCCACTTCAACATTTAACCATACAGAACAAAAAATCACTGCTAAAGAAAATAAAAAATATCAGGCATTCCTATTACTCAATTAAACCCCACAAACACAATTCCACACCAAATTAACAGAAAAAAAACAACTTTTAACATTGTAAAGAAACCTAAAACATTGAATTTAGACAATAATTCAAAAAAAAAATTGGTTGGGAAAAGGGAAGGTACTTGGGCTTTCGAACATGAAGGTGACGGTGTCGCTGCCGTCATCGGCCTTGATGGTGACGATGTCGTCATTGCCGGCGCATCGAAGCATCTTGGACATGTTGTTGAGGTTCATGCCCATGGAGATGTTGCGGTCGCAACGGTAGTGCTCGAACCCCTCCGATCGGAGCAGCAGCGCCACCAGTGCCACGTGGCTTGAATCCATGGCTTGAAGGGAGAACCCCGTCGCGGAGCAATCGAAGTTCGCATCGTTCACCAGCTCCTTGATGGCTTCTAGAACCTTCTTCAGGAGGGAACCTTGCACCAGAATGAGGGCACTGGACGGCGCAGGAACTGGAAGGGCAGCCCTTGTTACTTCTAAATCTAGTCTGATTCCGAGAATGGGCTGAGAATGAGGGGATACTACTATTACTAACTTAGGTTTTATTTTTTATTTTTTTATTAAAATTTAATTTAAAAAATATTAATATATTATAATAAATTAATAATTATAATTACTATAATAATATATATTATATAATATATAATTAAACAAAGCGGACTTGTCGGGCTTAACAGGCTTGTTAGATAACCTAAAGCCTGACCTATTTAACTAAACAGGCTTTTAAAAAAGCCTTGACCTAGCTTATTTAGTAAACAAAGCCGAGTCGGGTCGGCTTGACAGCCAGTGCCACAGGCCTCGACGAAGCTGCCTAGCCTATTTCCACCCCTACTCCTCATCTCAGGGATCGATACTATTGGTAGCTACTGATGGCTACCAGTGTTTTATTTTGGGGCCTAATGTTTTATTATTTTGGTGGGCTGTATATGTATGATCCTTTGGGCGGATATAGTTTTACTTTTTGGTATATCGGGCTTTGTAACTAAACAGATTTGATATAGATATATATATATATATAAATATGCAATGTTGATCAAATGTATGTTTTACTTCTGTCTTGCTCTTTATTGTCATTTATGTTTCATCACTACATTTTATTAATTAAAAAAAATATTATCGCCATTTTATTTATACAGCTTTAACCAGACAAATTTAATCGTAATAAAAAGAACCGGGTCTTAACTTCATCATTGTTATTTTTCGCATTGTAAATGACAATGTGACATTCCCTTCCAAAAAGGGGCGTTACATTAAGTTGGTATCAGAGCCCCGGTTTATGTTTCTTTGGGTCTTGTGATTGAGCCTGTCTTGTTTGTGCTGTGTGAATCTATGTGTTTGGTATTCCTAATGGATACAACTGAATTTCCCTGTGTTTTCAGTTAATTTGAATTGAGGAAGCAAGGTGGCATGAAGAGAAGACATGGCAGCTGCTATAGAGGCAATGTAAAGGATGGCTGAGGCCATCGCACAACAGACTGAACGAGCTACTCAACAACAAGAGAGAGTTGCTCAACAACAAGAAAGAACTGCTCAACAGCTCGAAGCTACTGCTGATGCTTAGAACTTGGCGGAGTTTCGACGCCATAATCTTCCCAAATTCAAAGCAGAGTTCGATCCGGACAAAGCTAGTCTATGGATCAAAGAGCTAGAGAAAGTCTTTCGAGGCATGAACTGCGCCGAGAATAAGAAGGTGACCTATGCTACCTTTATGTTGGTGGGCAATGCTGAGAACTGGTGGAATAGAGTGCAGAGAATGCTGGAAGCTGCAAATCGCGAGATCACTTGGGATTTATTCAAGGAAAAATTCTTGGATAAGTACTTTCCCACGAGCGCGAGGCACGCGAAGGAGGCAGAGTTTCTCAACCTGAGGCAAGGGAATATGACTGTTAGCGAGTATGCAGCGATATTTGAAAACTTGTCACAATTTTTAACGTATTTTCAGCACCAACCGAATGAAGCCTGAAAGTGTCAGAGGTTTACAGAAGGACTGAGATATGAAGTGAAGAAAGCTGTTATCACCCTGAAAATTAACGAGTTCTCGGAGCTACTAGATACGTGCTGCGAAGTGGAAGCTCTGAAGCAAGCTAGAGATACGAGGAGCAGGAACTTTGGGCCTACAAGGTTCCAAAGGGGCGGTGGCAACAATTCTAACCGCTTCCAAAAGAAGCCCTATTCTCGACCAATGGGAAACCAGCAACAGACAGTGGGTGAAAGTTCTGGTGGAGGTTCTACTGGGAACCGGACTAGCCAAAATATGGCGTATCCCTCAAAATGCCTGAAGTGTGGGAAGGATCATCTCACGAGAGATCGCACCATAAAGGGGATTATCTGCTTTAGATGTGGCAAACTTGGCCACGTATCTCGAGACTGTAATCAAGTAAAGGCAGAACCTTCAGTCAATGCTACAAGAGCCAACAAACCGCAAGTAAGAGGACGAGTTTAGACCATGAGCTGAGCTGAAGCCTCCGAGTCAGAAGACTTGATTCAAGGAAAGGGCACCATAGAAGGTAACCTTTTGACTGTACTGTATGATTCTGGGGTAACCCATTCTTTCATATCATATGACTATGTGCAAAGATTTGGTCTACCTATGCCATCCTTACCTTTTTGACTTAATTGTTTCTACCCCCGCTGATAAATTGGTAATTACTACCAAAGTCTGTTTAAATTGTCCCTTGATTGTTGAAGGTCGAATCTTTTCTGTCGACTTGATCTGTTTACTCATTTCTCAACTAGATATAATTTTAGGGATGAACTGGTTGTCTTCCAACCATGTTCTATTAGAAGAAAAACCATAATTTTCCTTGTGAATGAGGATTCTAGATACTTGACGGCCAACCAAGTTCAAGCTCTCTTGAAAGAAGGAGCTCACGGATATAGGCTACTGTCTTCTTTGAAAGTCGAGAGTGAGGTTGATGTGAACACAATTCTAGTGGTGAATGAATTTTCTGAAGTCTTTCCTGAGGATGTACCTGGTTTACCACCAGCGCGAGAAATAGAGTTTGTTATTGACCTTGTACCGGGAGCTGGTCTCATGTCTATAACACCTTATAGGATGTCACCAACAGAATTAGCTGAGCTTAAGAAGCAGCTAGATGAGCTTTTGGAAAAGCAATTCGTCAGACCGAGTGTATCACCGTGGGGAGCACCAGTACTGTTAGTTCACAAGAAGGACGGTTCATCAAGATTGTGCGTGGACCTCAGGCAGCTAAATAAAGTGACAATCAAAAATAAATATTCACTCCCTAGAATTGATGACTTAATAGACCAACTGAAGGGAGCAGCAATATTTTCAAAGATCGATCTGTGATCTGGGTATCATCAGATACGAGTGAAGACGAAGGATATATCCAAGACTATTTTTCGTACCCGATACGGCCATTACGAATATCTTGTGATGTCGTTTGGTGTGACGAATGTGCCTGCTATCTTCATGGACTACATGAACAGGATCTTTCGTCCTTACTTGGACAGGTTTGTTATTGTCTTTATCAACGACATCCTGATATATTCTCAAAATCAGGAGGATCATGTTGAACACCTTAGTATAGTTCTCCAGATTCTGAAGGAGAAAGAACTGTATGCTAAGCTGTCGAAATGTGAATTTTGGTTGGATAAGGTTAAGTTTTTGGGTCATGTAATCTCGAAAGATGGGATTGCGGTTGATCCATCAAAAGTTGAAGCAGTGCTACAATGGGAAAGGCCTAAGTCAGTGACAGAGATTCGTAGGATCGTGGGATTGGCTGGATATTATCAGAGGTTCATTGAGGGATTCTCCAAGATTGCAGGACCTCTTACTCAACTTACGAGGAAGAACCAAGCTTTTGGGTGGACCGGCAGCTGTGAACAGAGTTTCCAATAGTTGAAGAATCGGCTAACTACCTCGCCAGTGTTAGTGCTGCCTGATCCGAATGAACCCTTTGAGGTGTACTGTGACGCTTCATACCAAGGAGTAGGGTCTGTGCTTATGCAACATGGAAGAGTGGTGGCTTATACTTCAAGGTAATTGCGAGTGCATGAGAAGAATTACCCGACGCACGACTTGGACTATGGTTTTTGCTTTGAAGATATGGAGGCATTTCCTCTATGGAGCAACGTTCAACATCTTCAGTGATCACAAGAGTCTGAAGTATTTGAATGATCAGAAGGAGTTGAACATGAGATAACGGAGGTGGCTGGAGTTCCTGGAAGACTATGATTTCTAACTTCTGTATCACCCCGACAAGGCAAACGTCGTGGCAGACGCCTTGAGCAGGAAGATGATCAGTGTCTTTGCATTGATGATCAAGGAAAATGATCTAATAGAGCAGTTCAGAGATGTATGGTCTTTTGAGAAATTAGAACCGGGAAAGATCTGCATGAACATGGTCACCATCTCAAATGAGCTGATGGAGGACATACGGGAAAAGCAGAAGGTCGACAAGTTCTTGCAAGAGATGAGAAAGCTAGTGAAGCAAGACAATGAAACAGAATTTACAGAAGGAACAGATGGAATTCTGAGATTCCGAGGCAGAGTCTGTATTCCCCATAACCAAGAGCTTAGAGAGTATATTCTCGACCATGCTCACACAAGCCAGCTGAATATGCATCTGGGCATAGCAAAAATGTACCAAGACTTGAAGAAGTTGTTCTGGTGGCATGGAATGAAGAGTGACATCACTAGACGTGTATCGACTTGTCTGGTTTGTCAAAAAGCTAAAGTGAAACATCAAAGACCCGCAGGATTGCTGCAACCATTGTCTATTCCTAAATGGAAATGAGACAACATTTTAATGGATTTTGTAGTAGGTTTACCAAGGACAAAAAAAAGGCCATGACTCGATTTGGGTAATTATGGGCTGACTCACGAAATCAACGTATTTTCTCCCGATCAACATAAGGTACAAACTGGAGAAACTGACCCAGATCGATATTGGAGAAATTGTTAGACTACACAGTGTGCCTACAAGTATTGTTTCGGATAGGGATCCAGGATTCACTTCAAATTTTTGGCAGTGTCTGCAAGAACCATTAGGGACAAAATTACATCTAAGTTCTGCTTATCACTCACAGACCGATGGCCAATCGGAGAGGACGATCCAATCATTAGAAGATTTGCTTAGAGCTTGCACCATAGAACAGACTGGAAGTTGGGATGACGTTCTTCCGTTGATAGAATTCACTTACAACAACAATTACCATTCAAGCATAGGGATGACACTCTATGAGGCTCTGTATGGATGGCGGTGCCGAACACCTCTGTGTTGGTACCAAGATGGCGAGCGCCTTACTATTGGACCAGATTTTATACAGTAGATGACTGAAAAAGTTAAGATGATTCAGGAGAAGATGAAGACGGCTCAAAGTCGATAAAAGAGTTATGCAGACAAAATGAGAAAGTCTCTCGAATTTGAGGAAGGTGAGCATGTATTTCTGAAAGTCACACCTACGACTAGGGTGGGTCGGGCCTTGAAATCTAGAAAACTCACTCCAAAATTTCTTGGACCATACCAAATTATTCGCTGAGCAGGTCCAGTAGCCTATCAAATAGCCTTACCCCCTTTCCTTTCAAACATTCACAATGTCTTCCATGTGTCACAACTTCAAAAATACATTTCTGACCCAAGTCATGTCATAGCACCAGATACAGTACAATTAAAAGAGAACTTAACCTATTAGGCACCTCCTGTAAGAATTGAGGATAGAAGGATAAAGCGACTAAGAGGCAAGGAGATCTCATTGGTAAAGGTAATCTGGAACGAAACAATTGGAGACGCAACCTAGGAGCTGGAAGACAAGATGAAGGAGCAACACCCATAACTATTCTAAGGTATGAAATTTTCGAGGATGAAATTTCTTTTAGAAGGTGAGAGTTGTAACACCCCGAAAATTATTTATTTAATCATAAATCATCATTTTATAATATTTAAGATTTTTAAGAATTTTTCTGGATTTTTCTAAAAACGTCGAATAATTTAGTATGTTTCTCATTTTGCATGCACGTTAAGCAGAGCAGAAAAAATGAAATGTTTTCCCTGAGGCTGGTGAACTTGGAATGGTGGACCTATCAACGGGAGATTTTACTAAACCTGAGGTCGGACACTATTTACGAGGTTCACATTTTTTAAGATTTTATTTGATAAATAAAATCATTGTACCGAATTTTTTTTTATGAATAGTAAATATCATTTTCATTAACTGTAACTTTTGTTCATTGAAAAATAATTCTAACAAAATAATTAATCATCTATTCTAGAGTGTTTAATTAAAGAGACAACCTTATTTTTTACTTTATCGAGAAACGTGCAAAGCTTATCAAGGAAGCCTCAAGGAAGCTTCTAGGAAATTTCTTCCCAAGCTTCCCAAGGAAGCTACTCACACTCTCTCCTCTTTCCCAAGCCACACGGCTGCTGCCCTAAACAGGAGGAAAAATTTGTGCTTCACAAATTTAATTACATCACATTATTTTCAAAAACCTAAAAGCACCTTTCATTTTTCCTATGCACTTTCTCTCTCGACCTTCTTCTTCATTTGCATTTTCTCCTCCTTCTCTCTACTCCAAGCTCACGGCCACCACACCCATTTTACCCCAACCATCACAAAAATTTCAACCAATCCCATTTTCTTAATCCTCTCCATCATCTAAACACTTCTCTAGTTGGTGATTCTTTGAAAAACCTTCATCTTCACCATTTTCTTCAAGTTTCAAGCTTAGAATTTTTGGGTAAGCTTCTTGATTCTTCACTCTCTTATACCCATTTTTGTTTTTATGATCTCCTTTGTGACCATCTATACCTTATTTTTCAAGCATTGGTGTTGTTTTGATGAGATTGAAATTTCTAGTGTTTGGTTGGGTGCAAATCCAAAAATTGCAATGAGCTCTAGGAGGGTTCTCTTGTTTTCTTCTCTTAGGTAAGAGGAATACACTCCTCCTCAACCGCTCTTAGTAGTAAGAAACCTTGTTTTGTGATTGATTGTGAGAAAACTCCATTGGGGGTTATTCTTTGTTTGCATGATTAGTATGATTATATGTTGTATTTAATTTGTTTAAGTTATTTGATTGATTAGTTGTGTATATTGATATATTTGAATGGATTGGAAAGCATGAAATAGAAGGAAATAATTTGGATTTCCTCTAGAATGGCTCACGGTTTTGGGGGCTTAAAATTAGGATTCTTGATGAACAATTGTAATAAGTGGAAAACATAATTAATTAAGTATACAATATGTAATTAAGGGAATGAAAAATTTGGGAACTTAATCCCCTAGGGAGGCCACGGCCTCTAGGGCCATTTAGGCCTTGATTATGCAACTTTAGGTAATCTTGGAACTTAATTAAACAAGTGATTAAATTATTGGTAATAGAATGGAAAATTAGCAAATTGGAAGATTAGAAAACAAATTAGGATTCACAAATTTGAAAGAACCAAGAACGAAATCTATCATAAGTCTTAGGGTAAATTTTAATTAAAAAAAGAACAAGAGAGTGTGAGACTTTGAAACCTTTAGAGAAATTTTCTAAGTGTGTGTATGTGAATAAATGACCATAGCAAATTCTCTTAGAGACTAACTTTGTAAGAAATGTTACATATAAGTAAGAATTCATAATAAACCTTGAACATGTATTATTTCATTTAAATTTTTGCTAATATAATATTGTGGGTCCATGGGAGGGACCAATGATGAGTTGATTCTTACTTTGGCCAATTGTGACATATTGTGGAATAGTATGTGATGATAAACATACATGTTATATGCATTGAGTCATCATGCATCATGAAAGTTCGTTGGACTGTTGTTAAGGCCATGTTGCCTAGGAGATTGAATACACCTTTGTGCGGGTGCGAGTAGACTAGTGTAGGTCGTTCTGTGACCTTGGAGACGTTAGGGCGCGGGCATCTCACAGTGGACAGTTGGTAGCTCCATTGGGCCATGAGACAAACCGATGCGAACGCACCGACAATCCGGACGTGACACTGTCCTATATCGTGATCTAGCGTAGACTGTCTGTACAATGCCTTGATTTGCACGTGAATAAACTGATGAGTTATAGCACTTTGGCCGCGGTAGCTGAGTTGCAGACGTGTTTCCTGATCTTTCTCTCCGACTGTTTGTGTCTAGCTCCATGGAGTAGGATTTTGACTTTGTATGCATGTGCATAGTAAGTCCATGTATTATCTGGTATTTATTTATTATTATAATTAGAACTGTTGTATTACTGATATACATAACTGCTTGGAACTGTTTAATTGTCTATTGTTGCTATTTAATGTTATTATTATTATTTTGAAATGCTTTGTGGGCGCTTTGCGCGATTTTGTTTCTTGCTGCTATAATTGGTAATGATGGTAGGATGTCTTACCTCTTTCCTGTATTTTTATTATTTTCTATCTGTATATTACGTCCCATCGAAGACGTCGGCAAGGAGGGTGAAGTTCCCGATTTCCCCAGCTTCTGGCCCGATCATGATTAGCAGCTATTGCAGGATCATGGGGCACGCTCACACGAATTTTTAGGTGATGTGTGTTTGACCTTCCTTGGAGGGCCAGACTGCTGGCACATTAACTTAAATTCCTATCGCTGTGTCTACCTAGGAGATGTGTCGATTTCTTTGGCTTGGAGGCGTCATGAACCGCCGATCTTTACTTGCTGTGTCAGCTTACGTTTGGAATTTTATCTGCCCATTAGGGAGATGTGGGGTGATCGCTATTATACCCCACAGGAAGATTCTTTTGATTCCACTGCTCGAGCTCCGGCTCGTAACTCGGTGGATCCTATGAAGGTTTCCTCGGATGAGGAGGATCCCGAGGAGGATCCTGATACGATTCCTCATCATCTCAGGGATTGATACTATTGGTAGCTACTGATGGTACTAGTGTTTTATTTTGGGGCCTGATGTTTTATTATTTTGGTGGGCTGTATATGTATGATCCTTTGGGCGGGTATAGTTTTACTTTTTGGTATATCGGGCTTTGTAACTAAAAAGATTTGATATATATATATATATATATATATATATATATATATATATATATATATATATATATATATGAATATGCAATGTTGATCAAATGTATGCTTTACTTCTGTCTTGCTCTTTATTGCCATTTATGTTTCATCACTACATTTTATTAATTAAAAAAAATATTATCGCCATTTTATTTATGCAGCTTTAACCAGACAAATTTAATCGTAATAAAAAGAACAGGTTCTTAACTTCATCATTTTTATTTTCCGCATTATAAATGACAATGTGGCGTTCTTTCCCAAAAAGAGGCGTTACAACCGACGCATACTTGCAAGACAAGCTGCAGTCGAAGTTGCGTTGTTGATGACGATAACGTACTTGGTTTTGGTCTCGTCGGGCTCAATGAATCGGGCGACGTTGGAAGCAGTGGCGATGTTGATGTTATCATTGACCACGTAGCAGAGGCTGGGGAAGGAGGAAAAGTGGAGGGCGAGGGAGAAGAAGGAGGTGCGTGGCCACGTGAAGGGGTTCAGAGAGAGTTGATGATGTACAACTTTGATGGGTTTAGAGAAGTGGGAAATGAAAGGAAGTGAGAAGAAGGAGGTGGAATAAAGGAGAGTTTGTGTGAGGAAGCCTGGGTGAGGTCTTGAGGTAAAGTTGTAGAGAACGCCATTGCTAAACTTTGATCTATGTCATTCTCGCTAGTTAGAAAACATAGGTGGAGTTGGATTAGTGTGTGAAACAAAATAAACCATGATTAAATTAGATGGAGTTTCTAACAGCAGAATCAACCCACAGTGAAGAATGGGATGGAATGTAACTTTTTAGGAAAAATTGGGTTGAGTATTAAATTGCCAAACCTAGAGGGGGTCGGTGATATTTACTTTTTAATATTGTGAAATTCCAACTTAAAACTAATTAACATCAAGTGGAATTATCCAACAAATATATAAACTGTACGCAGAAGATTGAGGCAGGCAATGTGAGACACTAACACCCCTTCCACAGATGTATGGACAGAACAGGCGAGCCTAACAAAATAGGCGATGGAGAAGCCTAGCAGATTAGGCGACGAATATGGAATCTTGGTTTTGTTATCATGTGAGATTTCAACTTAAAACCAATTGGCATCAAGTGAAGTAACCTAACAGATATATAAACTACACCCAAAAGATTGAAGCATGTGATGTGAGACTTTAACAAATATAACATTGAATAAAAATGCCAGTTAAACATATCACTTTTATAACAAGAAACTTTCAACTGTACTTAAACTATCGTGTGACTATGGACTTGCTAATTAAAGAGGTAGTAACAAAGTCTATGACTTACTTCATGGTGAAATTTTTAGATGCTTGGAAGAGCTCTTACTTTATACCATTCAGTGCTCACCATCTCAATTATGACAATAAAAGTGTAGTTAAAGTGAGAGATAATAATGACCCACATAATTAAGGTGGTGAGCATTGAATGAGTAAAAAATTTTTTCTTACTCTAGGAACATCTAAGAATATCTTTGACTTCAAAACGATACTAGGTCTAAAAAACTCTTAAATACAATTATTGCAGGTAGAGATGATAAAAATATTCGTACCCAAAAGAATCCATAGGGATTACCGCGACATGACAGGGGATGAATACCCATTTAATAAATGGGGGCAGGGATAGGAATCATAATACTTGTTGTGCCCACGAAACTGCAGAATATATTTTTAATATAATATATTACATATCTTATATTTTTTTCTCTTTCACTTTAATTAAAATAAGATAAAAATTTATATTTTCTTATTATTTTATAGTGAAATATTTTAGTTAATGAACCTGTAATAATTAAAATTGTTGAAAAATTATCTATCATTCATCTAATAATTATTTATGTACATTGATTATTGTAAAATATAATTGAATATGGTTTGGTATTTGTGATATTCTTTTAATTTTGTATGTGATGTTAAACAAAGTTATGGTATATGATATCAAAATTTATTTTATTTGTAGTTTTTAAAATTTTATTTTGAATTTTAGATACTCACAAATACCTATTTCCATGTAAAAATCATAAATAATTATCTGAGATTGGGATGGAGCCCCATCCCGGCCCGCCCCACCTTGTTGACATTTTCTAATTGCATAGCATAAACAAAGAAAGGAAGCAACAATTCGTATATTTGGGAGAAGAGAAATGCTAGCAACATAATTTTTTAGAGACTCCTTTCAACACTTGTTTTATTATTGGTCCAAAAGCAAGTATTACTAGCATTCCTCTCCTAATAATTTTTTTAAGTGTATGAGGTGGACCAGTAATATAGTAAGTGTTAAAAGAAGTGTTCAAAAAAGTGTATTACTAGCATTCTTCTTTGAGGGAAAAGAGAACAAAATCACACAACTATTAATCTCTTATTGTATGATGGTGTTGGGGGTATCGAAAAAGAATCACCAATGATTTTTCTAAAAAAACTATAAGTGATCTTTGCCATAAAAATTATATTGTGAAATAAATAAATAAAAATAATATAATTACAAAAAATTAATCCACAAAATTAGAAATGTGCAATTGTGAAATCACAATTCTAAGGGATCTCAATCCTGAGACATTTTATCTAAGGTTTGGATTCCTTTCTTAGGGGTAAGGCCCCTTGATTGCATAATAATAATAACAATAATTGTTACTATGGTGGTTGTCTCGTAATCATTAGATCTCAACATACCTCAAGTTCAATCTGAAAGTCATATGGGCTTGTCTTAAATACTTATAAGAGTGGTGTGTGCATGGATGCACCATTTATGTAGAACCATTAATTAATTAAATAAAAAAATGGATGGCTAAGATGAGTTACTAGGAAATTGATGAAAAGGTAATAGCAAACATTTTTAAATTACAAAATTAATCCCTACATTTCAAGTATTTTGCAAAAAATTATCCACATTCCCTATCCAACCAAGCGTTGCTCCTTCTCCCACTACATCGATCCCAATTTTTGACTTCCTTCCACCTTCGATAACCTTCGCCATGCCTGCCTCAACTATATCACTGCTAGATCCGTCGCGTTTTATGGCTAGTCTTCCCTTTGATCCTGTGATTCCCTCTTATTTTGGACCACGTATGGGCCCATGACACTAGAGCAGCTCGACTTACCAAGCAGATCCTCAGCCATGCAATATGTAGGGAACTGCTCATCCACTAAGCATGTCTCCTCCCTGACAGAAAAGAGGAGACACCACTCCACTCAAATAGATGGGACAGGTGTCGCGACCAGGATCGCGGCGGAAAATAGCAACTCTTTGGGATTTTAAAAAAAGGAAAATGGAGTCGCCACCAATTTTATTCAAATTAGGAAGAATTGGAAAAACCTTATTAGAAAATGGTCTTTGAAAACCAAATTGGATTCGGGAGTCGGTTATGCTTAAGGAATGGTGGAAACTCAATTCCACAAAGACTCCTAACGCACTCCCTAAGACGCATCCCTTAAATCAAATGTGCAAATTCTTGACAACCTCAAAAATATTTATTTTACTCCTCTCTTTTTGAAAAAGGCAATGTAACTATTTTTTATTTTTTTATTTTTATTTTATTTATTTTTTTTTAAAAAAAATAAATAACTAAATTGTGAGAATTTATTTTTGGCTTGACAGAATAAGATTCTGCTCCTACGTATCCTCGGGTACAATGAGGAACTCAAAGTTACGTAGTTCTTTAGAAAATAATTGGTGGGTTGGTTGATTTTATTAACTTTAAAAATTTGAATCAACAAGCCGTCGCGGCTTTCGCTTATTCAAATTAAGGATTAAACAGATGAAGCTCGCGTCACACGCTAGAGACGTCACCCATTGATTATCAAGTTTGTTACAAAATTTTTATTTAAAATTATCAATTAGCGATTTAACTTAAAAAATGAAAACATGATAATAATTTAAATATAATTTAAATAATAATAATAATAATAATAATAATAATAATAATAATAATAATAATAATAATAATAATAATAATGATAATATAAACCATCAAGTCATGTCGCAACTCGGATGTTTACAAAATACGAAGGTTAGCAAGCTATCGCAACTTAGGTAACCCGTATTATTATTATTATTATCATCATTATTTTTAAAAAAGGTTTAAATTATTTTATATTCTTATATTTTTTGTTCTTATCATTTTTACTTATCTTTTGTTAGATTTTTTTGTTTTTAGCCCAATGAGCCCATTTATCCCAAAACAACAAAAACAACAAAAAAAAAACATTCAAAAAGAAAGGAAAATGCTCACTGTCAAATAAAAGGGAGGGGCTTTTTTTTTTTTACTTTGGCCCAAATAATTAGAAGTCCATCTCCAAGAAAAAAAACAATTTGAAATTCAAAAAAAAAAAGAAATGGGGAAGCAATTTAAACAGAGACAAAAAGAAAGAGGGTTATTTAAACCTCTTTCTTCTCCTTCTTTGATGCAGAGAACAACAGGGAACTCAAATGGGGCACCCGACGACCGACGGTGAGGAGAGGTGGATCTGCCGCGACCGTTCAGCGTTGAGCAGCGATGGGGAGAAATCTGGTTTGTTCCGACGGATGGAGCGAAGACGCGCGGTTCTGTGCGTTTGATGGTGGTTACGAGTCTCCTGGCCTCGTGTTGAAGGTGGACAACAAAGTACCGGCAGCTCTGTTCTCGATCCGGACGACGAATGTGCTCGGCGGCATGACGGTGAGGAGAGGTGGAGCAGTACGCGTCCTGGAGCTTGGCTAGATCTGACGGGTTCGGAGTGGAGGCGCAAACAGAGGGGGTTACAGGGGCTTGGGTGTTGGATTGAGGTTGTGCTTGGTGGTTGGGTGAAGTGGGGCTTAGTGAAGTGTTGGATAAAGATGATGAATGAGTCACGTGGAGAGAAAGAGTTGGGTCACGGTGAGTGCTTCACGTGGTGGTGGCCTGATCCGGTTGCTTGAGCGGGATAAGGACGCGAGAGCACAGCCGCGAAAGGGGTGGCGCGGTTTGGGTGGCCGGATCTGGTTGCTTGAGTGGGATGGCTCACGGTTTTGGGTGGCTATGGGATGAGGTTTTTGGTGGGTGTAGGTGTTTGTTGATGTTGGAAGTAGGTTGATGGGTAGAGGAAGTTGATGGTAAGTTGGGTTGCGGAGTGAATGAACACGGTAGTTTTGGGTGGTTTGAGGTGGTTTGAGGTGGTGAAGGGATGATAGAGATGATGGAAGAGTGGAGTGGGGTTCTGTTGTATGGTGGAACGTAGGTAGGAGAACCTCTCCCAATCTCAGAATCCTCGCTCTGTGAATTGAAAAAATCCCCCCTCCCCTCTGTTACGCTTTGTTCTTTTGTAAGCAGAAAGAAGAAAAATCTGCCACCCAAGGAGATCAGTGTAGGTTGCAGATAGAGTCCTAGCTCAGTTTCCTTCTTCGTGTATATTTCTTGGGGCTGCCATCTTCTCATCTCTGCTCCTTACCATTTTTGTGCTGATTCTGCATTGAGCCTTGAGTCTGCTTAATTGCAAAGAATGTGACAGATGGAGTTGAGAAGAAAAACCGATGCTAGTCGCATTTCAACCACCGTTAAACTTGGTTTTGGTGAACGTTAGGACTTAACCGTAACTCCGTTGAAAAATTGATTCCCCTCTTTTTCTTTTTTTTTTCTTTTTTTGTTAAAGCAGGCTTTCATTTGGGCTAAAAAAGAAAATGGACATTTAATTAATTAATTAAATTCAATTTTAATTAATTTAATTAATTAATTTAATTTTTTTTTTCATTTTTCATTTTTCATTTTTCATTTTACATTTTTCATTTTACATTTTTTTTTTGAAGCCCACCAAAATTGGGTGTTCACAATTCCAATCTCCCTTCCCTTAGTCTTTGAGTTTTCCTCAATTCGCTTGACAGCTCTCTCTGTCCAGACCTCTTTTAGAGACTTTAAGCAACCCTATTTATAGGTTTGGGAACCTAATTTAGCATTAAAACACGAAATTAAACTTCTGATGCGACGACACGGGCCGTGTCATATGACACGGCCCAGCCCCGTACTTTCTCGTCACCCATTCCATGTATTTCACAAGTCGAGAAGAACACGCCTGTGCCCCGTAATTTGACACGGCCTGTGCCCCGTAATTTGACATGGGCCCTGTAATTTGGCACCTTCATTTTCAGCCTGGATTCTTTACAAATACTTTTCTTTCATTGCTTCAAGAGGTGATATTGATCTCCTTAAGCATTCATCTCTCTCCTTAAATAGTCATCAAGCTCGGTTCAATGCTAATGGACTCAAACACTCAAAGATATCCTGAAAAGCATAATTCATTTATGAGTGTTTATAACCACATTTAAGCATAGTTTCATAATAAACATCAAAAGACAACTCTAAATCAGAAACTTAGCTAAATATCAATAATTGAACACATATGGAGTTCAATTAGATCAAACAAAAGACATTTAAGGACTGAAATTATTAACAGATCAAATACCCCCACACTTAGCCTTTTGCACTCCTGGGCAAAACATAAGACCAAACCAAGGAACAGAGAAAACAAAACAAATTCAAAACCTAACAATTTAAAGAACTTAATTTCCAATGATATTCAAGAGAGGTTTGTGAGCAAGAAGAGCAAGAAAAGAATCAAGGGATCAAAACATTCAAGAGATAATAATTCTTCACATTTCCAACCAACAAGCAAGGTATCTTCAATTTGAAAAGCATGAATTAAGAATGATAGATTCTCACAAGATACACTCTCAATCTCTCAAGTGTTTACAAAGTAAGTATTTCACTTAATTCAACCCATGAAAAATGCACTACCATAAGCTTGCTTATCTTCTACTTCTCTACTACTCAAACACATGCACACACAAATCAAGAGGACTTTATTTAAGGTTATAATGGGGCTAAGGTAATGGAAGGAAATAATATGGATATGGTAAGATGAGCACCCAAGAGAATAAAAGAACATTGGGGAGAAACTCAATTGACAAACATAAAATTTTTATCCCCTCAAATCTATATAATGCACATTCTCTTTACATCTTCCTTTCCTTTTTTCTTTTTTTTTCTTTTACAACCTTTCTTGAATTTTTTTTTCTTTGCATATTTTTTTTTCAACACATTGCATATTACACATCAACTTACACAACCCCCACACTTGTCCTATTAAACACTTGCAAGCAAAAGAGCTCCTCCAAATGAAAATGAACCAATGCTCTCCCATTCCCTAAGGTAAGGTAAAATCATGGTTTTTCACATAGAGCATATAATGAGATAAGACAAAGAATAGGCAAATAGGCTCAAGGGGTTAATCAAAGGGAAATAATGCAAGGTTGGCTATTTTGCCAAAATAGTTAATCACAAAAGAATGCCTCAATCATGTTTATGTATGCAAGTGAAAATGTAGCCTCAAAAAGAATTAAAGCAAGTTCTAGAGTGATCAAAATGACATGAGTGAAAATCACACAAGAAAGAAAAGAATGGTATAAATGTTAAATCCATCCATCAAAAGGCTCAAAATCTCACTAGGTATGCATCTATCAAACTCAATTCATCAATCAAACATCCAAAACCAAGCATGCCAAATTCAAGATGACAGAAGAAATTTATAAATCATAACCTTGAATTTCAATTGCTTCAAACTCAAACTTCACAAATCTCAAAACATCATTGGAAATCAAATAAAAACACAATTTTTTTTCAAAAACAGAAAATAGAAATTAAAATAAAAATAAAAATAAAACAGAAAACAAAATGTCAATTCCTCCCCACACTTAAATTCTACATTGTCCTCAATGTAACACTTAAATTCTACATTGTCCTCAATGTAAACCTCAACAATAAACAATCATTAATAAATCTAGGACAAGTAAAATAAAAGAGAGGAAAGAAACATCCTTATTAATTGAAGTAACAGAGGTAGATGAAGAAATTTCCACCAGGATCCCATTGGCGAAAGCATAATAACCAATTTATGCTTGAAATAACATGAGAGTTTTCACCGGAGTCCCATTGGCTGAAGTGTAATGACCAAGTTAAGCTTGAGACATGAGGGCTTCCACCGGGATCCCATTGGCTTTCCTTAATTTCCTTGGCTTCACTATTGAAGAGTAATATGTGCACTTCATCAACTTCATATGCATTGTTTCTATTGGACCATGGCCCAAAAACAAAATCCACTTCAGCAGTGTCCATCATCCGATTCTCTTCTTCCACCTTTAAAAACTCTTCAGTGGCCTGCAATTCCACCTCCCTTTGGGTTTTAGATTCTGCTTTGTAAATAAAATCATCAACTTTTAAGTCTGCAGAAATCTCAGCACGATTAGCACATATAATATCGGTACATGAGTGACAATGAATATAATTATTGAAACCAATAAAATCAGAAAATTCATTACACAACTCATCATACTGTCTCTCCATCACCTTAGAAAGAAGTTCAAGAATAGTTACCTTGGGGGCCTTAGAGTTTTCCCCCTCCTCACTTACCTCTTCAGGCTCTGTTTCTTTCTTTTCAATGGTTTGTGAAAGAGAGGTGGGTTCATCTAGCGTCTTCCCACTTCGTAGTGTAACAGCACTAGCATCTTCCTTCACATTCTCTTCTGATTGTGAGGGAAGTCCTTCAGAAATTTGGCTCTGGAACTTGCTGAGATCTGTGGCTAACTGATCCAAAGAGTTTTACAGGTCATTACACATAGCCTGTGTTTCTTGTTGAAACTGAATGTTATTAATGGTCATTTGTCTTATTAGCTCCTCTAGTGAAGGTTCAAGTTGCCTAGGAGGTTGAACTTGTTGCTGCCCATGACTCAAGTTAGGAGGATCCCACCACCCTGGATAATATGTATTGGAGTAGGGGTTGTAGTTGTCGGACGGTTCAGAATATCCCCATACTGCCTCTACCTCCTCATTTGTGTCTACTAGGAAAGTGGGATACAAATCAGTGGGATGTCCAGATGATAAGCAAATCTCACAAGCTTCCATTATCAATGGACATCAACACCTACAAACACTCAAAAAGAAAAAATCAAAAATTAAAATAAAAAACAAAAACAGTAAAAATAGGAAACAAATTAATAGCGCAATTGAAAAATTGGTTCATTTCAAGAACTACGGCGCCAAAATTTGGTGTGGTGTGGAATACGATTAAAAATTAATATTAAAAATAGTTGCCAAGTTTCACAAAAAATATAAAAATCTTGCAACCAATTGTAGTAAGCAAGGGTCGATCCACAGAGAACTAATTCAATTAACACTACCAATCCAATTCCTAAATTAAACTCTGATGAAAAATAAACAGTAAAAGTAAAAGGGGGGTTTTGTTGATTAAAACTAAAAAGAGAAATTAAACTTAAACCAAAACAGTAAACACAAATTGAATTACCAAGTTAAAGACATTGGTTAAGAGATGGAATCCACCACTAGATTTATATGATTATGCTAACTTACATATCCTTTATACCAACATGATCAATTATGTTCTTATGTAATTGTGAGATAAATCCCATGTCTTCCTTAAGTTTCGCTTAATTCAGCAACCGCTCAAATCAAACCCTAACCATTAGTTATTTGTAAAGCAACCGCTCTTACACTTACCTAATGATTGCATTAAGAATTAGAAAACCAATCACACTAAGATCTAATCACACACCGGGATTAAATTGCTTAGATCATATGTTTCGCTAGTCATACCACCGCAACCGCGCATAGCAATCTTAGTTTTACCACTCTCAAAGTTTGGCAAGAATATAAAGACCTTTATATTGATTTATGAACAGAAATATATGAATAAAAACATAATTGTATTGATATAAAGAAGTATGCAAGATTTACATAATCAAAACTAGAATTTCATCTTCCCTTAACCAATCAAGAAGTTTAGTCACACATGGCAAAGTTAAAATCACAAGAAAAATAGAAGAAAAACATAGTTCAGAACGAAAGTGCAAAAGAAAACTAAAGATCAAACTAGTTTTCAAAAGTTGGGGATGATCGATCTCCGATTGCTCGAACCCGAGACTCTAATCTTCGATCCAATCTCCCTTCCCTTAGTCTTTGTGTTTTCCTCAATTCGCTTGACAGCTCTCTCTGTCCAGACCTCTTTTAGGGACTTTAAGCAACCCTATTTATAAGTTTGGGAACCTAATTTAGCATTAAAACACGAAATTAAACTTCAAATGCGATGACACGGGCCGTGTCATATGACACAGCCCAGGCCCTGTACTTTTATGTCAGCCCAATTCCATGTATTTCACAAGTCAGAGAAGAACACGCCTGTGCCCCGTAATTTGACACGGCCGTGTCGTTTGACACGGCCCACCCCCTGTCAGGTGACATGGGCCCTGTAATTTGACACGGCCCAGGTCCTGTAATTTGACATGGGCCCTGTAATTTGGCACCTTCATTTTCAGCCTGGATTCTTTACAAATACTTTTCTTTCATTGCTTCAAGAGGTGATATTGATCTCCTTAAGCATTCATCTCTCTCCTTAAATAGTCATCAAGCTTGGTTCAATGCTAATGGACTCAAACACTCAAAGATATCCTGAAAAGCATAATTCATTTATGAGTGTTTATAACCATATTTAAGCATAGTTTCACAATAAACATCAAAAGACAACTCTAAATCAGAAACTTAGCTAAATATCAATAATTGAACACATATGGAGTTCAATTAAATCAAACAAAAGACATTTAAGGACTGAAATTATTAACAGATCACATACCATAGACCAAGAAGAACGGTGTTGCTCCGGTGCTAGATCGGATATTAGTGCGATAAGCGTGGAGAGCATAGGGGAGCATCTCATGCCATTCTCTGTAGTTGACCACCATTTTGGCTACGATCTTCTTGATGTTCTTATTTGCTGCTTCTACTGCACCATTCATCTGGGGTCTGTAAGAACGTAATTGTGATGCTTGATCCTAAATCTCTCACATAGATTCTTGATTTCGTGCTATTGAGATTAGTGGCCGTTATCCGTGATAATCCTCTCGGAATTCCATACTTGACAAATGATGTTTACCCTTAAAAATTTAAGGACAACCTTTTGAGTGACTTTGGCGTAGGAAGCAGCCTCTACCCACTTGGTGAAATAATCAATTGCTACCAGGATATACCTGTGGCCATTGGAAGCTTTCGGGTTTATTGGCCCAATAACATCGATTCCCCACATTGAAAAAGGCCAGGGTGCCACCATATTATGCAATGGGACAGGTGGTGCGTTAATGCGATCCGCGTACACTTCGCATTTATGACACTTTCGAACATATTCTATGCAATCAGCTTCTACAGTGGACCAGTAATAACCATATCGCAGGATCTGACGAGCCATTATGATACCATTGGCATGTGTTCCGCATATTCCCTCATGAACTTCTGTTAAGATGGTGAGAGCCTCCTTAGCTCCTATGCATCTGAGGAGTGTGCCATCATAGTTTCTTTTGTACAGTATTTCCCTATTCAAAAAGAAAACCATGGAAAGCCGACGGATGCTCTTTTTATCTGTCTCACTTGCCCCTGATGGGTATTCTCTGAACTTGATGTACTGCATGATATCATGGAACCAGGGCTGCCCATCTTCTTCTTCCTCAACATTAGAACAATAGATGGTTCGTTCGCTTTATTCGATCGGATGGGTTGCATATTAGCATGAATATTCAGATTGGTCATTACAGCCAAAGTCGCCAGAGCATCTGCGAACTGGTTCTTATCCCGCGTCAAGTGCGAAAAGGTGATCCATTCAAACTTCTCGATCAATTGCATCAAATATTTCTGGTATGGAATCAACTTGGGGTCCTTAGTCTGCCATTCTCCGTTCACTTGATAAATTATCAGTGCTGAATCTCCATATACTTGTAGTTCTTTCACTCCCAATTCTATTGCAACATTTAGCCCTTGAGCACAAGCTTCATACTCAGCTACATTATTGGTGCAATCGAACTCTAACTTGATGGCCACTGGGTATTGCTTCCCACTTGGTGATATGACCACTGCACCTATGCCGTTCCCATACATATTGACTGCTCCATCAAAAAACATCTTCCACACGTCCTCTTTATCTGACTCTTCTTCCTCAACTGCTAAAACATCCTCATCAGGAAAATCAGACGTCTTAGGTTGCTCGTAATTGAGTGGGTTCTCAGCTAAGTGATCTACAATTACGCTTCCTTTGATAGATTTTCGAGTTACATGCTTTATGTCGAACTCAGAAAGAACCACTTGCCATTTGGAGACTCGTGTGGAAACATGAGGGCTTTCGAATATGTACTTTATCGGGTCCATCCTTGAGATAAGCCAGGTGGTATAGTACAACACGTACTGCCTCAACCTTCTAGATGTCCATGCCAGTGCACAACATGTTTTCTCAACTGTCATGTAGCGAGACTCGCACTCATTGAACTTCTTGCTCAAATAGTAAATGGCCTGTTCTTTTTTTCTCGCTTCATCATGCTGCCCTAGCATTGCTCCCATGGATGTCTGCAATACCGTGAGGTATAATATTAAAGGACGACCAGGTGTAGGGGGCACCAAAATAGGAGGATTTTACAAGTAAGTCTTTATCTTCTCAAAAGCTTCCTAACACTGTTCATCTCATTCTCCTGGTTGTTGTTTCTTCAGTAGCTTGAAGATTGGCTCACAAGTGCTGGTCAGGTTGGCTATGAACCTAGCGATGTAATTCAGTCTCCTGAGAAAGCCTCTTACTTCCTTTTCAGTCTTAGGAGCAGGCATCTCTTGTATGGCTTTGACTTTATCAGTGGTCCACTTTGATTCCTTCCTTGCTAACAACAAAACCAAGCAATTTTCCAATCGACGCACCAAAAACACATTTTGCTTGGGTTTAGCCTCAACTTGTATTTTCTCGAGTCTTTCAAACAACTTTTGTAACACTACCACATGGCTTTCCCCTTCTTGGGACTTAGCAACTATGTCATCCACGTATACCTCAATTTCTTTGTGCATCATATCGTGGAACAAAGCAACCATGGCACGCTGATAGGTGGCCCCAGCATTCTTCAATCCGAATGGCATGACTGTGTAGCAAAAGGTTCCCCATGATGTGACAAATGTGGTCTTCTCTTTATCACTCGTGTCCATAAGAATTTGATTGTAGCCAGAATAACCATCCATAAAAGAGAATCTATGACCTCTTGCTGCATTATCGACAAGGACATCAATGTGAGGCAATGGGAAATTATCTTTAGGGCTAGCTTTATTCAAATCCCTATAGTCCACACACATCCTGACTTTTCCATCTTTCTTTGGAACAGGGACAATATTTGCTACCCATTCTGGGTGCCTTGATACTTCTAAAAATCCTGCCTCCAATTGCTTGGTGACTTCCTCTTTGATCTTTAAAGACATTTCAGGGTGCATTCTCCTCAATTTCTGCTTTTTCGCCTCAACATTGGGGTATAGCGGAATCTTGTGGGAAGCTATGCTCGGATCCAGCCCTGGCATATCTCGGTAGGACCAAGCAAATACATCCATGTAATCTCTGAATAACTTGATCATGCTTTCACGTTCTGGGTTATCCACTAACCTCAACTCCTTCTTGTCCTCATCGGTTCCCATATTGATCACCTCTACTTCTTCCTCATCCAGGCTGAAGTCTCTTTCTGACCTTTCTACCAATTTGGCAAACTCTTCGGTGGCGTTCCTATCTTTATCTGAGTCATAGTTATCTATATCCATCATTGAATAGGAATTCATCCTTGAACTTTCAGGCATCCTTTCCTGGGGCAATGCTTCTACCAGACCCAAGTCCCTGGAAGATTTGTTTATGCCCGATTGGAAACAGAAAGAAAATATGGTATATGGACAAGGCTAAGCAAAGACGTAAATCAAAGATAGAAAAGAATTAAAACAGAGAATCAACTGAGAAACACACAAGTTTATTGTATTGAAATTTTGATGAAAGATAACATGAGCAGAGAATCATATTGAAAAAACACACAAGTTCATTACATTAAAGCTTCGATAAGAGTTAGCATAAATTCAACATTACAAAAGTCTAAGATAACATCATGACCAAACAATTACTTTATGACAATCACATCTATTAACGCCTCAGATCGCCAATTGTTCAGAGGTTCCAAATCGTCAGCAGGCTGGATAACATGGCATTCTCCGGAGTCTTCCTCTACATTGTTAATGATTAGCCGGACCCGATGATTAGAGGTTCTATTGATAACCTCGGCAGGGATAGGGAATATCTCCTTCAGATGAGGAATCGTCTTTTTCACTTCATTCTCCTTTTTTCCTTCATTGAGAACCAAGTTGTACTTCATCATGTCTTCCAAAGGTGCCTCATATCCCAGACCATATCTATTTTTGTTCTCTGGCAGGGTGATCATAGACTTAGTTCCTTGCAACTGAACCCCTAAACCTTTTCCGGCTTGGTAACCATTATTAGTCATGATGTGAGTCACAACTTGATGAACATCTTTAGAAGTCGACTCATCCTTCTCTGCTTTTGATTCCACCAACTGGAAACTGTGTAGGAAGTTTCCCACCCCCAGCTCTGTGTTTTCAACATAAGGCACTGAAGTAGGCTTCATCAGTAAGATTTCTTCCTCTCCCCGGATGGTAACCAGACATCCATTTTTAATGTATTTCAGGCATTGGTGCAGGGTTGAGGGAACAATACCAGCAGCATGAATCCATGGCCTTCCCAAAAGCATAGTATATGTAGGCTCAATATCCATTACTTGAAACAGCACTTGGAAACAGCTCGAGCCTATCTTAAGTGGAAGGGTCATTTCTCCCAGAATTCCTCTTTTCCTTCCATCGAAGGCTCGCACTGTCATTTCTTGAGGCTTAAGGTCTTCTACACTCATAGCCAGCTGGGATAAGGTTGTCTTCGGGAGGACGTTCAAGGCAGAACCCCCATTAATCAGAACTTTTGTGACTACATACCCCTGACATTTCAAAGTGATATGCAAAGCATGTGGGTTATTCCCTATCGAACGTACCACTTCTTCCTCCGAGAAGGGGATCACATTGATGTGCCTTACTGGGTCTACCATGTTCACTAAGCTTTCTGGGGTAACATCTGGCTTCACATAAGCTTCATTTAACACTCTCTGCAGTGCTTTGCGATGAGGTTCAGAATTCATGATGAGTGACAATAGAGAGATCCGAGCTGAGTCTTTCTGAGTTGTTCTACCACATCATACTCACTTTGCTTCATGATTTTCAGGAATTCTTTTTCATCCTCTTCTTTTGTTTCTACGAAACCTGCTTTTCCTTTCTCGGTCTTATCTTCTTGCCCATAGCACCTGCCGCTTCTTGTGATCCCTCCTATGCCCACAACGCCTGACACTGCTTGTGCGGGCTCTGCTATCTGAGCAACAGAGGTTGAAGCAGTTTGTCCTATATTACTTTGTGTTTTTACCTTGACATCGTACTTCCAAGGCACAGCGTGTGTATCACTATAGGGAAAAGGTGTAGGCTTTTTTATCGCTATGACAACTTTCTGGGAATCTGGAACTTTGCTAGTACGTGGGAGTTTGAGGACTAGACGCTCCACAACATCTATCTCTTTTACAAACCCTCTTGCTTGAGTAACCTCTATTACCCCCAAAGCCATGAATCTTTGCACCTGAGCCTTAAACTCCTGACAACCTTCAATATCGTGCCCCTTCTCTATATGGTATTCACAGTGAGCTTTAGTATTAACATCACCCAAAGCTACTGAGGAACAATAGCCTGCTTGGACAAGACCTTGGAATATTAACTTCATAGGAGTTTTGACATCCTCTACATTTTGAAGTCCCTCATTCTCCTTTTCTAATACGTTTACAATCCCTTTCCCATGATTTAGAATTAGGTTACTAGTAATGCTAGGTCCCTTCTCCTCTTCAAAATCTAGCTTTCCGCAGGAAATCAACCTCCTCACTATGGTCTTAAATACCTCGTAATCCTCAATTGAGTGTCTTGGGTTATCCATATGGAACTTGCAAGTTACATTGGGATTGTACCAGGCTGGAAACGGGGGCACCATAGGGCGAGAAGGAACGCATGCAACCAAATGTGCATCAAACAACTGTTGAAACAAATCAGCATTGGAGATTGGCAACTTTGGAAAAGGGGGTAGATTCGACGGGGGTCGAGCATACCCTTGGTTTCCTGAATTTCGAGGTGCGGGAGGACGATTGGTATAGACGGGACGTGGTGAGGGAACATTGTTAACTTGGTATGAAGTCTGGTAAGTCAGAAAAGTGGGTGAAGGGGCTTGATAAGAAGGGTATGGTTGTGGATTACGAGGAAAACTTGAGTTTTGTTGGCGCACATAACTGACTTCTGGCTCTTGCCTCCTTGTTGGTGCCACCTTCTTAGAAAAATTGCTCTCAGTATTCCCAGTAGGTAATTTTCCTGCTTTTGCAAGATTCTCAATCCTTTCTCCAGCTAAAATTAGATCAGAAAAATCTCAGTACGCGGCGCCTGCCATCAGCCCAATAAAAGGTGCTCCTAGGGTCCCCATAAAATACGAGCTCATTTCTGATGGAGTCAATGGTGGTTGAACTTGGGCCGCTAACATTCTCCATCTTTGAGCGTATTGCTTGAAAGTTTCGTCATTCTTTTTGTGCATTGCCCCTAGTTGTTCTCGGGTAGGTGCGGTGTCGATATTGAATCAATATTGCTCCAAGAATAGACTCGTCAGATCATCCCAGCAAGAAACCTTTGAATGGTCAAGTTGCATGTACCATTCCAAAGCTGACCCAGTCAGACTCTCATGGAAGAAATTGATTAAGAACTTTTGATCCCGTGACCAAATGGCCATCTTGGTGAGGTAAGTCTTCAGATGGAACTTTGGATTGGTGCTTCCATCATACTTTGAGAAGTCTGGCACTTTGAAGTCCTTGGGAATATTAACTTCAACCTCAGGGAATAGTTCATCGATTCCCACTGAGCCATATGGATTAGGGCCTTGCATGGCTTTAATTTGCTCTTGCATCTTTCCAATCAACTCATCTCTTAATTTTTCTTTTTCCGAGTTGCTGTTCAGGAATATCTTCATCGGCTGTTCATGAGTTACTTCTACATTATTCTTCTCCCCTTCCTGATTTTCGTTCATGGAATCATCCTCTTCATTCATATTGTTGCTTGTATTTGCATTTACCCTAGTGCCGACAGATGTTTCATTTGTTGTTCTAAGGGTCTCAGTTAACTGTCTCAGTAAATCCTCGACCCTTGATTGTCCTTCTGCCATGGTATTGATCCTTTCTCTCATTTCATCCATCTCTTGACTTAAGTTTCTTTCTGAGTTAGACATATCTTGTAGCCTAGTTTGCGATCTAGTTCTGTAGGCCCGGGTTTGTGCAATCTGCGTTTTCCGAGGATAAGCAATGGTCAAAAGTTTTTACCTGAAAAATTTAGAAGATCAGTGATTATGTTCATTATTTGTTAGAGGACCATTAGTGATTTTGCGCCAAATAAATTTGAAATGAGTATCTTTGATATTGTTTGTTGTGACTATTACCCAGAACGTCTCGTTCAAAAGTATTAAGTCTCCAGTGAAATATGGGATAGAAAAAAGAGTGCCGACACAAGCGTACTTCATTCATTCAACTGAAAAGATATAACAATACATTGCTTCTTAGATGAATACATCATGACCTAGCCGAAAGAAACTATTCCTTATCTGAATAGGCCTTAGCCATTCGTTTCATCTGCCCTATAAGATTCTTACAATACTCAATGAAATCACTGATTTCTATCGGTGTTTCAAAAGGGTTGACCATCTGATCAGCTTTCTTCAAATGATATGGAGTATCCGCAATTGCCGAATTAGCCAAACATGCCAATTTTGAAAAGCGACTCATCCAAAAATGAACTTCCTCTTTCCATCCATCGATGTCCCTTTTTTGTTGTTCCACCTGATCCATCAGTTTTTTTCATATTTTCCTGTCCTTGTTGCAATGCTGCCTCATATTTTGCAATTGTCTCTTTCATGTGTAGCTTCTTATCTTCTATCATGTCTTCATACCGCTTAGATGTCACTCCCATCTGCTGCCTCATTTCTTCTACCAGCCGCATTGCATTGTTCTGGGTTGTTTTGGCACTCTTGAGTTGCTCTCTCAGCTATTGATTTTCAGTCATAGCCCTGTCCCTTTCTTGCCTGCGGAGCCCTAATTCCTTATTTGCTGCCCCCAGACACTGTTTGGTTTTTAGCATGTAATCACGTTCTGCCTTCATCTTTTTATTAACCCCTTCAAGAGTGTGGTCCTTTTTAGCATTTTCTTGCTTCAAGGCCGCACATGCCCGGATCTCTCTCAACTCGGCTTCCATTTTTTTCTTTTCCTCTTCCATTTTCATAAACCTTGCTCTTATCTCTTTCATCTCTTCATTCTCGATCACGACCGAGGCTGAAGGTTCACCAACCATAGGGGTTGCCGGGATCCTGAATGGCAACATGATTTCTTGAACTCTGTCCTTAACCCATTGGTAATAATCTTCCTTGGCTGCACAACTTCTGACTCCCAGTTCTTTTCCTTTTCGGATGACTTTGTCCCAAGCATTTCGGACCTCCCGAAGTGATTCGGTCTTCCGTATCTATATAGTAAAGAACAAAAGTGGTTATTTGGGCTTCTGCAGGTGGCCCCATCATAGGATAACCGAGTTGTCGCTGTGCCAAGGCTGGATTGTAATTAATACATCCTCGTGTACCCATGAGTAGTACGTTTGAAAACCTTCTGCACTGGTAGATGACGGTTTCTACATCTTTCCATCGAGGATACCACCTTATCTCGCTTTTCTTCCAATTTTGCCAAGTGGTCCGCCCATTCGCGGCGTTCTTGACCTTCAACCGTGTACAGTTAAAGTCACGATAGGGCACTCTGCTTTGTATAATCTATTGAAAACATGAGTTTGTGAGCCAAACATACAACACCTAGTAAGCAACAGAGGACTCTTTTACCATTCCTTTCGTGACAAAAGTTCGGGGTAGAGTACACATCTGCAAGAATGGCCGGGACAGGGTTGTCGGTGTGGAATTTGCAGGCAAGGAACACATCGACTCGCTGCATAATCCACGTAATCATCAATATTAGGGAACAAGACTGTGTCGTAGATGGTGAGGGCTAGCACGTCCATGAAAGCCTCCCAATCTCCACTTTTTACTAAGTGATGCATCTGTCCTTCAAGGTACTCTCTTGAAAACCCTTTGGTTCCATTCCTATTCTGCTGCACACATTGAAGGTCTCTTGCGTGCACTTTCAAAACGTTCGCCACAGTTTGGATGGATGCATAGTGTACTTTATAAAAGTATGGCCTTTTACCTTCCAATGACAAACCTAGGATTTGCTTGAATTCTTCCAGAGTGGGAGCTAGTTGGAAATCCTGAAAAGTGAAACATCTGAGAGGAGGGTCATAATATTGGGCCACTGCGGTGATCGCTTCCACTTGTACATTCACCTCTAATAGATCCAGAACCTTCCCATACTTTGCTGCAAATGTCAAACGTTGAGTCTTCTTCAACATTCGTCCCATAACCACTAGGCTTTCAGTGTGAACTTTATTAGCCTTGAGTCGCAGAGTCTTCTTCAAGCTTGCATCCTTATGATCTGATCCCATATTTCTTTTATTAAAGATACTCACTGTCAAATCTTGGTTGAGTTCTAACGGTTCTCTAACAAAACTGTCTCAGGAAGGACAAAAGATTAGGGTATTGCAAAGAAACATGGTGCAAAGATGCAAAGTATGATTTTTTTAACGCAATGACAGATAAAATCAAAGAAAACGAAAAGGTACGCTCCCTTTGTGCCCTAAAAGACTGCCTTAAATTTGAGGAGTTCTACCCTAAAGATCTATAAGGCTGTCTAATTCGTGAGAACTTTCATTGGGTGGCTCTACCATTCTAAAGGCCTCTAGAGCTAAGTCCCACATCAGAATGTTGACCACAAATAGTAGGTAAACCACTAGGTGCGGGGCATTCATGACAAAGGCACGCTCTAGATGAGGTTTTAGCGATAACCAAACAGGATGTACATCCAAAATGGCTACCACTACGCAACCTCTACCTAACTCAAGATTCACTCAGACCCGGGTATAGGGCCCCACTCGAATGTGTGTGATAAATGTGTAGGTGTAGTGTGTGTAGGGAGCATACAAACCTTCATAATCCTAGAGACTACTCACATCCTGCAAAACAACACAAACATAAAACAAGATTCCCAAACATCTTCTATCCTAAGGTTTGCATGATAAAATAGAATCCAGTTAAGGTGATCAATAAACAAATAAAATAGAAAAACAAAACAAAAATAAAACAAAAACAAAAGGAGTAAAACAAACATATAAAAGTTACAAAATTTGCACAAACAACTTTCAAAGGCTTGACTCTCAAATGTCCCCAGTGGAGTCGCTATCTGTCGTGACCGGGATCGCGGCAGAAAATAGCAACTCTTTGGGATTTTAAAAAAAGAAAAATGGAGTCGCCACCAATTTTATTCAAATTAGGAAGAATTGGAAAAACCTTATTAGAAAATGGTCTTTGAAAACCAAATTGGATTCGGGAGTCGGTTATGCTTAAGGAAGGGTGGAAACTAAATTCCACAGCACCCCTAACGCACCCGTCCTAAGACGGTACCTTAAATCAAATGTGCAAATTTTTGATAACCTCAAAATATTTATTTTACTCCTCTCTTTTTGAAAAAGGCAATGTAATTATTTTTTATTTATTTATTTTTATTTTATTTTATTTTTAAAAAATAAATAAATAATCTGAATTGTGAGAATTTATTTTTGACTTGACAAAATAAGATTCTCGCTCCTACGTATCCTCTGGTGCAATGGGGAACTCAAAGTTACGTAGTTCTTGAGAAAATAATTGGTGGGTTGGTTGATTTTATTAACTTAAAAAATTTGAATCAACAAGCCGTCGCGACTCAGTTATTCAAATTAAGGATTAAACAGATGAAGCTCGCGTCACGCTTAGAGACGTCATCCATTGATTATCAAGTTTGTTACAAAATTTTTATTTAAAATTATCAATTAGCGATTTAACTTAAAAAATGAAAACATGATAATAATTTAAATATAATTTAAATAATAATAATAATAATAATAATAATAATAATAATAATAATAATGATAATATAAACCATCAAGTTTGTCATGAACTCGGATGTTTACAAAATACTTAAGGTTAGCAAGTCATCGCAACTTAGGTAACCCGTATTATTATTATTATTATCATCATTATTTTTAAAAAGGTTTAAATTATTTTATATTCTTATATTTTTTGTTCTTATCATTTTTACTTATCTTTTGTTAGATTTTTTTGTTTTTAGCCCAATGAGCCCATTTATCCCAAAACAACAAAAACAAAAAAAAAAACATTCAAAAAGAAAGGAAAATGCTCACTTGCTCAAAGAAAGGGAGGGGCTTTTTTTTTTACTTTGGCCCAAACAATTAGAAGTCTATCTCCAAGAAAAAAAACAATTTGAAATTCAAAAAAAAAAAAAAATGGGAAGCGACTTACGAAACAGAGACAAAAAGAAAGAGGGTTATTTTAACATCTTTCTTCTCCTTCTTTGATGCAAAGAACAACAGGGAACTCAAATGGGGCACCCGACGACCGGCGGTGAGGAGAGGTGGATCTGCCGCGACCGTGCAGCGTTGAGCAGCGATGGGGAGAAATCTGGTTTGTTCCGGTGGATGGAGCGAAGACGCGCGGTTCTGTGTGTTTGATGGTGGTTACGGAGCTCCGGTTCAGGTTGAAGGTGGACAACAAGGTGCGGTGGCCTGTTCTTACGATCCGGACGACGAATGTGCCCGGCGGCACGACGGTGAGGAGAGGTGGAGCAGTACGCGTCCTGGAGCTTGGCTAGATCCAACGGGTTCGGAGTGGAGGCGCAAACGGAGGGGGTTACAGGGGCTTGGGTGTTGGATTGAGGTTGTGCTTGGTGGTTGGGTGAAGTGGGGCTTAGTGAAGTGTTGGATAAAGATGATGAATGAGTCACGGTGGAGAGAAAGAGTTGGGTCACGGTGAGTGCTTCACGTGGTGGTGGCCGATCTGGTTGCTTGAGTGGGATGAGGACGTGAGAGCGGCGCGAAAGGGGTGGCGCGATTTGGGTGGCCTGATCTGGTTGCTTGAGTGGGATGGCTCACGGTTTTGGGTGGCTATGGGATGAGGTTTTTGGTGGGTGTGGGTGTTTGTTGATGTTGGAAGCGGGTTGATGGGTAGAGGAAGTTGATGGTAAGTTGGGTTGCGGAGTGAATGAACACGGTAGTTTTGGGTGGTTTGAGGTGGTGAAGGGATGATAGAGATGATGGAAGAGTGGAGTGGGGTTCTGTTGTATGGTGGAACGTAGGTGGGAGAACCTCTCCCAATCTCATAATCCTCGCTCTGTGAATTGAAAAAAATCCCCCCTCCCCTCTGTTACGCTTTGTTCTTTTGTAAGCAGAAAGAAGAAAAATCTGCCACCCAAGGAGATCGGTGTAGGTTGCGAGATAGAGTCCTAGCTCGCTTTCCTTCTTCATGTATATTTCTTGGGCCGCCATCTTCTCATCTCTGCTCCTTACCATTTTTGTGCTAATTCTGCATTGAGCCTTGAGTCTGCTTAATTGCAGTAATGTGACAGATGGAGTTGAGAAGAAAAAACCAGATGCTAGTCGCATTTCAACCACCGTTAAACTTGGTTTTGGCTGAACGTTAGGACTTAACCAGAACCTGTTGAAAAATTGATTCCCCCTCCTTTTCTTTTTTTCTTTTTTTGTTAAAGCAGGCTTTCATTTGGGCTAAAAAAAGAAAATGGACATTTAATTAATAAAATTCAATTTTAATTAATTTAATTAATTAATTTAATTTTTTTTCATTTTTTATTTTTCATTTTTCATTTTTTTTTGAAGCTCGGTCAAAATTGGGTGTTCACAACAGGTCATACAAAATAACATTTTACTGCACTACAAGGGAACAACACACGATACACACTAAATCGCTCAGACTCCCTACATATTTTATACGCTCATACATCTCTATATAAAGGATAAACGAGAGAACAAAGGTACACATTAATTTCATTGCACACTATCTTCCTTGAGCAGCCACTGACTTGAGCGTTGGAGTGCCTTTTGCAAGTACCCACCCCTACACTCCTCACACTGTTGCAGCTACGCTGCGGAGGAATCCACCATTGCTTACCTTCTCAAGTAACTCTTAGAACCCAGTTCTAAACATTGACATCATCTGAGGGAAAGATAAATTTCTACTCCAAACACCATTCTCAAGACTCCACCTACCACTACTGCAATAGTGAACATTAGAAGAAGACAAACTCCAACAAACTAGAACTGAGCTTCTGTAGTGCACACTTCCCCCGCAGCAAACCGCCGTCCAGCATCAATACCTATTGCTTGTAGACCAATCATACCCCGACCGGAACTTGGGCATAACGGGTACAAGACTTCTTTCACTAGAGAGAATTTCTCCTCCCCCGAGGAAGTTTTAGCGTGACAATGCCTCGATCCGCAAAAGGCACCCTCTGAAGATGCTAGACAATGAATATCAATACTGCACTGTCTTGGTGATTGCATGGACAACGAAGCTCAGTCACACCCCGCTGGAATCGACCACCAGGAGCTATCCAGTGCAGAACTACTCTCCTTGGTCATACTCCAGGACGAGTGGATTCAACGCTAAGATGAAAGGCTCTGCAACCTAGTGCGAACGACTAACCAAGACCATAGTGGCAAAAACTAATCTCTTAAAGGGGATCGTGGAGATGATAAAACACTCCATGCAGATGATCGCCTCCCAGAGGACTCAAGAACCACGGATCCCGGTCACAACGTTAAGCAAACCCAGGCAAGAGAGTAGGAACCTAGAGCCAGGAGCTCGGTTTCCCAAAACTAGTCATTCTCCGATGAACTAATGGCGTACGAGATCCTCAAGCGGTTCAAGTATCCCACCAATATTGAACCCTACAACAGGACCTCGGATCCTTAAGAACATTTAGATGCCTACATTTCCACACTCTTGTTCATTGGGGGTGGTGACTCATTCATGTGTCGAGCTTTCCCCCTATCAATGAAGATAGGCGCCCTAAGATGGTTTACCACTTTAGCCCTAAGGTCTATCGCTAACTGGGAAGGTCTATCCTCAAGATTTTTGCTGCACTTTACCACTGGAAAAGTACATCCTAAATCCATATCCTATCTAGCCTATATCAAGCAAAGAAAAGAGGAATCCCTACGAGACTTTATATCTCGGTTTAACAAAGAAATTGTAAATATACGAGACTGAGATGAAAGACTCAGATTGTTTTATATCGGAGAAGGGCTTCGTCTCGAATACTTCTCCTGCTCACTGGAAAAAAAAGAGCCTAAGACCATGAACGCATTTCGTGCCTGCACCGACAAATACATCAATGTCAAAAATGTTCTCCGAACTAAAAAGCTCCTCGAAAAAGAAGATGCCAAACCCAAACCCGGAGAACAATCTAATCATCGGGCTTGGAATTCGAGACCATATCTTAAGGGAAAGCTAGAGAGTTATACCCCCCTCAAAACACTCCCCGAGCTCAAATCTACCATAGGGTTATGAATACTGAGCTCCGAGATACGTAAAGGCCTGCCCCTATAAAGAGGCCAAAGGATAGATCTAAGTTCTGCGCTTGGTACGACAACCATAGTCACAACACGAAAGATTGTACCAACCTCTATGATGCCATCGAGTCCCTTATCCGAGATGAACATCCAAGCCAATATGTGCATAGAAACTACAACAGCGACCAGAGAGAAAGTTATCATAGGAAATCGAGCTACAGTCTCGAGAGTCTTTCTCCCCCTTACCAAAAAAGACAATCCTCAATTAGGAATGAGAATCCTAACCCGCGATCACCTAGGGTTAAAGCCCTAAATCAAGACAGGGTACAATCTCGATGTAATAACCAGGAAGATAGTTGCCACTACGCTGAAATAACTCAGATGATCATGTAATACCCTATAATTACTACTTCAATGGTGTAAACATCTTTGGATATCAATGAAATAACTTTTTCTAACTGTTGTCTCATTTGAAGCTAATACTTTGGTCGTGATCTCAAGCTCACGAGTACCCCAGTGCACTATATCCCCCAAGGTCACCACACCTTGGGGAGGTCCAAGGAATACAAGGTTTGGAAAGGATCAGTTATTCTGACATCTACGTAAGACGACCGAATTGGGGAGAGCCACTTGAACACCCTCTGGGGTCAAGCAGTGCAATCAAGGGTCTGAAACCGTGCCCATTTGAGCTGCACCTTAGCCACCGACCGATGTGGTTTGCAGTGGTTAAGGATAATCGACTGTAGCCCGAGATAGTGGACTCCCCACCATAGGGTTACCACATCCAATCAAATGAATCCTACGACTGAGGTCAAATTTCGCATTCATCTTAGTTAGTGAAATGAATATTCGTCCAATCAAACGAACCCTACCACCAATGTCAAGTTTTGTATTCATCTTGGTTAGTGAAGTGATTGTTCATCCAATCAAACGAACCCAACCCCGAGGTCGAGTTTCACGTTCATTGTAATACCCTGAATCATATGCTAGACTGGTAAATGGTTACAAAAGGTAGCATTTGACTTGTTTAAAATGTCGGTGAATTTTTATGATAAGCTGAGTTCGTTTAGGCACTTAGTTGCAACACAGAAGTTGAAAAGTAGCTTAAAATGACTCAGGTAATAGCATAAGTTGCTAAGTTGAGGGAGATAAACATAGAGCATTTGTTTCTAAGTCACAAATAAGCTAAATAAGATGTAGTTAAAGTTTCTAGAGACTCTGAGTTAGTTTGGTATTTTTAGGCATACTAGTTGTGTATTTAATACCGAATTGACTACCAGTAAATATGAAAAATCATGAAAATGGTAAAACAATAATTTAGATAAATCTTATGATTTATTCTAAAGTTGTTGGAAGCTGAAAAACTTGAATTAGTATAATTCGTACGTCCTTAGTAGATATAAGTTCCAACACAGGAACTTATGTTGTTTTCCTATTTATTTCCTATTTCTCTCAGCAGAAACAGAGAAGAGAAAACGAAGAAAAAGGAGAAAGGGGGAAGAAAGGAAGAAGAAGAAGAAGGAGAAGGAGGAGGAGAGGATCAAGCTCCCAAGGATCAAGTTCAATCTTGAAGATCTTTATTCAATCAAAAGGTAAGGGGTTTCTATTCATCAATCTTCTCTTTGATTCTTATGAACAAGGTTTGAGGTTTTTGAATGGAAATAGGAGTTTGGAGAGCCAAATCCATGTTCTTAGCTTATTTCTTGATTCCAAAGATTAGGTTGAGTTAGTTTGAGCTTAGTGAAAGTTAATCACGTATGGCTCAAGATCAACCATTAGGATCTATAAATTTAAGAATTGGACAATGGTTGGAGTTTTGTGGTTTTGGACCTAAACTATGTCTAAGAGAATCTATAGGTTGTAACTGAGTTGTAACAAGTTTAGGGGCATGAATGAGTGTTAGAAATCACCAAGAAACTAATTTTAGATGATTGGAAGTGAGAAAATGACCAATGAAATAGTACCACGTTCTACAGAATTATGCACAACCTGAATTTTGCTGTGAACGCCGCAGTGTGAGAGACGTGGTGCTGCGGCATAAGGATGAGTGGCTTGAATGCCGCGGCTTGAGTAAGGTTATACCGCAGAGTGAGGCCAATTTTGTAGCACGCGCCACAGCGTGAAGAACGTCGTGCCGCAGCATGAAGGGGATGCTGCATCAGTAGTAAAACCCATGGCTTGGGCACCGCGACGTGCTCTAGTCAATGTTGCGGCGTGAGTCCTAGAATGGCTAAAAATGTCATTGATGATGTTTTGAAGCTATGGATTAGATGGAATCATTAGTATATGTTTCCTAAAGTGTGTGAGAACATAAATAGAAATATTTCAAGAGAGGAACAATCACCTATATTGAATGAGAAAGCTTAGACTTTAAGCATCCTAAAAGTGAAAGATTGTCATAAATAAGGATATAGCACCTTAGGTAACTTAGTATTGCATTAGATTTCACTCAAGATGTGATGAGATGATGCATTAAAGACAAGTGCACTAGGATGGATAATAGTATTCAATCTAGTAAGGATAAGGAAAATATGAGCCTTAGGATATCTAAGAGTAGTGGATTACCTTTGGAAGGTACCTAGAACCTTAAGCAACAAAGAGTTATAAGTAAGAACCACTTTGAGTTAGATTCACTTGAGTGGAGATAAGGTTGTGTATTTAGTTCCAAGAGAGAATGTTATATACTAAGTCTCTAGTTAAACGAGACCTTGTGCATTGTAGAATACACAATAGGATGAATGTTGACATTGTAAGTTTGTCATATTCATTGAGTAAGAAAAATTATAGTGAAATGCTCATTTGTTTCCTTAAGCAAGGTTGGATAAGACATTAGCTAAGATAGGCTCTTTCACTAGGATGAGTTGAGTCTATAAGAATGTTCAGATGGTGGTTATGTAATAAATAAACATAACACTACACTTTTCATACACTAGTTAGTTAATCTAGTTGTATGCGAAAGTTATGAGAACCTTTGTGCAACCAAGAGTAATAGTTTGTCATAAGTGAGTATCTAACACTTCAGTAACATAGTGTTGCATAGGATTCACTTAAGAGTTATAAGTGATGAGGTTGTGTTTAGATATAAGAATGTAATTATGCAAATGAAAATGGTCTAGTAGTATTGATATTAGTAAGTATCCTTTGATGTGCACTCATGAAAGCCAAAAGAGATTGAATGGTGTCTGATAGACTCAATTACGGAAGGACATAACCCTGATATTTTGTTAGTGCCAAGGTCAAAGGAGATAAGTAGGGGTCCATAAGATTCTTCAGAATCAGGACTTAGATTGAACTTCTCAGAATGCCAGGATATGTGAGATGTAAGGAGATACCTCTATTCACCATGGGATAATATACTGAACCAATTCCTAATGATCTTCTTGGTTTTCAAAATAATCCCCTGCATGTATTTTAAAACAAAGCATTGCACGAACATATATCTAGCATCTTTCTTAAGCATAATCATACTACATATCATACTCATTGCATTTACAAACAGTTGTATGGGCATTGTCTGTGGTTGTTAGTATGTACAATTGTATGAGCAATTGTTTATATCTAACAGTATGTAGGCTATCGATTTAGATCACACTATACAGGTAGTGTGTAGTTATGAGATAGTAGTGGAGGAAACTCATATGTTAGTAGTTATAGTAATTTTTATGTTTGAATACAATGTTATGATTAGCTGGTATTGGAATTACTTTTATTGAGAATTGTAATTCTCACCCTAATTGTTCTTCCATGTAAATCCAGGTACAGAGGTACAGATCCTGTTAAAAGAATGAAGGTAAAGCGTGAAGACTAGTATAGTTTTATATGTTTTTATAGATAAAGCTTATGTATATAGTTTACATTTATTTTGTATGTATTACAATATGCCTTTTTGTGGCAAGTGTTGTATATATATATGTATGAGTTTATGTTTTCCGTAATCTCTCAAGGCTTTCTATAATTACTCAGTTGTGATTATGAATATATGTTAGAATGTATTATGTGGAAACGATGTCGCTAGTACTGGTTATCTTTATAAATCTCTATATATCTAGGATATATCTAGATATCTGTATTAGGATGTTACACTTATCTCGGTGGAGCAAACGAGTGTTCGTCCAATCAAATGAACCCTACCACCGAGGTCGAGTTTTGCATTCATCTCAGTTGGTGAAGTGAATGTTCATCAAGTCAAACGAATCCTATTACCGAGGTTTAGTTACGCATTCATCTCAGTTGGTGAAGTGAACGTTCGTCCAAGTAAATGAATCTAACTCCTAAGGTCAAGCCTCGTGCTCATCTCGGCAGGGCAAACAAGTGTTCATCCAATCAAACGAACCCTACCTCCGAGGTCAAGTTTTGCACTCACCTCGATCAAGTGAAGCAAGCTTCCGTTATACAAGTGTACATTGAGACTTGGCATTGAACCAATATCAAAACTACACAGGATAATGACAGTTCGATTGTATAGTATAATGGGAAGAGAATGTTCGGAAAGATAAGTCTTATTCTCATTCCAGACATCACCTACTTTATTCTACTTTACAAAGAGGAAGATGTTTTTTTCAAGAAGGGCCAGTAAGTCATCCTTGTGCAAAGACTGCCCTCTTGAGAATAGTCAAGAAGGTAGCCTGATGAAATGATAATGACGATCAAGCACCGACCTATGCGGGCCACTACAACTGTCGCTCAAGATGAGAGCAACCACCTCTTCCTTGATTAGAATGAAGATAGGCCTCGTAGCCTTACGCTTCTTAACCACCCCGACATGCCTACGACAAGGCAGCGATCAGGGGAATAAACGAAGAGGGCGGTGGAACTCATCCACACCTCACAGGAACTATAGACAGGAGCCCCTAAGTCTTTCTAGTGAAAGTGGAACCATACCCTACCACTACGCATGCTTGAAAGAAAAGGACTTATGCTGCTGAGAGGTGGTTGGACCAAGCTGCATAAGGTAGTTACTTGGTCCTCACCGAACCACTACTCTTAGAAAGAAAGACCTCTGCCAGAGGAATGTGTAGCCAAAAAAGAAAACACCTTCGAGAATTTAGGGAAAAACCGGAAGATGGCCTCAAAAGAGGGCACGACCCTCCATATGCTCACAAGAAGTAAGAAATAGACCATTCTTTGGGGAAGATCCATGTTTGGTTACAACCAGAAGACAAAGGGAATAGGTGACAACCCCACTACAAACATTCCATATTTATAAAAAAAAGTAACACATCCTGATTGGTCCATAAAAAAAGTGAATTGACTACATGATCGAAGCCACGATTAATTATTGTTCCCCTGTGATTGGCCACAAAGGCAGAGGGCAGTTGGGGATTAAAAGCAAAAAATTATTGTGGCTATTAAAGCAATCTTAACTCCCACTAAATCCAAAGCAGCGGTTCTTAAGCAAGCACAAACTACTACAAACTGCAGAGCAAAGGCTGCCAAAAAAAACATCAGATTCGGAGCTTCATCACCGAGATCAAGTGTTAGACCCACCTTAGTGAGCTACGCAAGCAAAAAAAATTGCTTAAGTATAAAACCAACACCAAGATCGAGTGTCCAACTCATCTCGATTTAGCAAAGGCAAAAGTTCAACAAGCATGAAAGAGCGTTAGAAAAGAAAGCAACACGCATAAATTATCAACCATTTAATTAAAGGGTGCCCAAGGTCGAGACTTGTCCAAATACAAGAATAAAACCCCATATAGGGGATAACAAAATAAAAAAAGGTATAAAAAAGTGGTGTTTTGATCTTCCAGGTTCTCCACCACTGCTTCAGACTGCCCAACCTCAATATGTATCACCACAGCCATGACCACCCTGCACGCATTTTGGCCAATATCCGGCACCATCTTTGTCCCTTCATCACCTTCCACCTTGTGATCCGCTTGATCACCAGGGACGGCCTCTAAAGTGACCATATCCGCAATCTGGTCATCCTGAGTCTGGGATTAAGGAAGCGGAGTTTGTTGAGGGCATTTTCAAATGTCTCCTCCACGGACACTAACTAGTCATTCACAGTCTGATCAAACTCCTTCTTCAAAGGCAGACTCAGACAAGGCCAAGCTCATCTTCAATTCATCCTCCCAAGTTTTCACTTGACCGAGTTGAGCCCGAAGCTTGTCGGCCTCGATAACCTTGACTTAGAGAGACTCCATGTCAGTAACTCGAGCATAGAGAGAGGGGATAACCGAAGTATCCGTGATCAGGCAGTCAACCTCGGCCCATAGTTTATCAGCCTCGACGCTGAGCAACTTGAGCTGCACATCCTTCTGGGTCGCCTCTGTAACAGGTTGACAACGAAGTCGAGTAGCCTACCTTTCTCGCTAAGATCCAGTTCGAGCTTCTACTTGTTATGATGTTGGGAATTGCGGTTACATCACGCAGCGGAAAAACAGGAATTCCCACTGATGATCCATGCGAAAAGCCATAATTCGAGTTTTCAAATTATTTACCTCTTGAACCGTGATCAAAAGGAAGGACGTGAATCACCAACACCGTAATAGAAACGATGTCTCTACGGTATCCACACGAACAGACTCACGAACGTCCAACGTCATCAAAGAGGAGCCACACGTCTCTCACACGGTGCTAACTACGAAGAGAAGAGAAGAAACCTGTCGCTCTCTCACTCACTTTTCTGTAGGTGCGGCTAGGGTTCTAAATTGTATATCTTAGCAGCACTTTAGCAGTACTATTTATAATAGTGATTGCCTTAAGTGAGTGTGAGCAGCAGCAAGGTAAGTTGTGCAACCCTAGACTCATCTGTTATGAGTCTGGCCTATATTTGAATCCGAGTCCAACTTGGATCCATTGCTCCAATTTTAGTCTCGCTCTATGTGTGTGACCACTGTAGGTTCTTATTACGTTGGCATAATATTAAAATCTCATTTTAATATTACAAGCAGTGAGCGGTATCTAGCAACACATCGCTGCTACCCAAGTAATAAGAATGTCAGTGATTTGACATAACCTTTCCATGACCAATGTTTCCATGTCGTTTAGTTCCTTTGTCAAGATATCTAGATTGAACACAAGGCATGGAATGCGTCACCCTTGTATAGTCCAATCTTTCTTTTCCTGATACTCGAGTAGACTTTGTAACAACAAATGAGATCAATATATCATATTGACTCATTTGAGCATGACCATGCATTTCACAGTCTCACTCAATCAGGGGGCCCGAAGATATCGCTCCTATTATGTAGGAGTGACAAATCTCATCTAGGTCACTCACATCCCTCTGTATGATTCGGGGTATGTCCAATAACCAACTTTATAATCACCTTGTTACAGATGACGTTTGATGGCATTAAAACACACAACTCCTCATGTAGGAATCGTAGTGAGTTCAGGTCAAAGGACTACAGACACCATTGTCACTATGAGAATCACTTATGACACTCACGTAACGATCCATGTAGTGTTCTCATAGTGGGTCAGTCCAGTACATCATTACTCTAATATGTACTCATGTGAAGACTTGATATCTCATATTCATGACCCGTGAGATGTAGTATACTCTAAATATACTAAGTAAGTAGAATTAAGTATGCCATTTTAAAACATAAAACGTAAATACATAACCTATATAATAACTATTAACGAATAAATATATAGAGCCTTAAATAAAAGCAAGAGAGCAAGACATTTTACACATTTGGAAACTTGTTCTTTACCATACAATCACTTGATATGTATGAGATTATAAACTTTTGCAAAGACTAGCTACATAAACTTAATTATAGAACCATTACTATAAATACAGAGCTAAAATAATTACATTAACAACTTTACTAAGTCTTCTTCTCCTTGCTTATGTATGCTTGGATCCTCCTCTGGATCTTGCTGATGTATGCTTGGATCCTCCTCTAGATTTATCATGGAAAAACATAAAATTGGGGTGAGAATTAATAAATTCTCAGTAGTACATTTTGAAAACATGGCATCATAATAAATATAGCTGCTTCGGGAAAAAAATAAGTTATACATGATAAATAAATGGAAAGGTGGCACAAGCCAAGCCATAATCATTTCCCTTCCTGAAGCAGACGGTTCATTTAATGAAGAAAATCGTTAAATCAATACATAACAATTTAACTCAAATTAGCATTTCATTTATAACAGTTGTGATAGCAAGCATAATCATCATTTTTCGTTGCACACCTTTAAGATATATATCTATGTTTAATCAATATAAAATAGGATAATTGTCCATACAATTGTCATTTTGTGCGATGCATGATGATGTATGATTATGCCTAATAAAAGTCCTAAAATATGCTTGTGCAATGTTTATTTAAAAAGGTTTGTTTTAGGAAACACATGTTACTTGTACCTTTTCAAGAAAACCTTTGTTTTGGGATGCTTTTTTGTTCCCTGTACATCTTGGGTAAGGGGAGGTAGGTGCCCTATTGTTCCTTATCTTCCTTGCACTACCTGGTATATGTGGTTATCTTCCACAATAGTAAAATTAACCCTTAATACCATATTAGGTATGATTGTTATCTTCTCCCACAATAGTAGGATTAACTCCTAATACCCTTAGCCCTGGTATTAGAAGCCTTTTTTGCTTAAGCCATAGGGCCATTCATACATGGAAATAGCAAGCAAAAAGTTTGAAAATCAAAACATACAAAAATATTTAAAACCTTTCCTTCTTTCGCTTTTCACATAACATTATTTTTCCTTGCATAATAGGGAAGCAAAACCATAATCATCATACTTTCCATTTACACATCATACTTTCCATTTACACATCATACTATATACTTATAGAGAGGGACTCATTCAACCTCAATCTACCTTTATCCTTTCTATTTGTATTGCTTCCCAATATCATACTCATCAACATCATTATTAACATGCATAAGTCATTATGCTTTTACATACTATACTTGTCAATATCATTTAATATCTTATTCATCTTGGTTACCATTAATTTCATACAAGGCATAAACAATGATTCATATCATAAATATATCAATTTATCATAAGATTTTAGCTCAACTTTAACCAACAAGAGAGCTAAGCATGGCTCACCTACCAATCAAGTTCAAATTTAACTATTTAAGAAACAACTAGAGTTTTCTCATCATGAATATTCATATTCACTAAATCAATTTTGTAACATGACCCTATGCATTGTTATTTCATCAATCAAGCATGATTGTATTCCATTACAATAGTCCATGTCAAAGCATCATGCATTTCCTAGCAAAAACATACAAGAAAAATCAATTTTGGAGCATTTTCAAAGGAGAGCCACGGCTCCCATCCTTTTATGCCGCGGCCTCATGCTGTCGGCTACAATGTCCTGAGAGGCTGCAAGGGGAATGCCACAGCTCCCAACAATTTGTGTCTTGGCCTCCCTTCTGTAGAATTTTGCAAAGACCACCCAAGAACTCACCTTTTTCAACCAATCCAAGGTGTTTCCAACCACAAAATGATTCCTAAACACCTCTAAACATCAATTACATCACATATATTGAATCAAACTAAGCAAGCATAAAATTTGGAATCAAAACCCTAAGTTCCTATACCCATTCATCAATCTTCAATTTAAGAAATTCCAAGGATACATCTAGAATTCAAACTACCAATCATGCACAAATCAACTCAAGAACAAGTCCAAACTCAAATAAACTCATTCCAAGATCCATTTATTTCATTCTCAAGCAATCAATATACAAAAGAAAAGAATGAAGAAAATGGTGAGAATGCTTCACCCTACCTCAAGTTTGAAGATGAACTTCCATCATTGCCTTTGTTCTTCTTCTTTCACTTCTTCCTTTTCTTCCCTATTTCCCTTTTCTCGCTTTTCTCATTTTTGTTTCCTTTTCCTTTTGTAGATGAACATGTGAGGGAGATGAGAGGAAAGTGAGATCAAATCTCACTTTAAAGGAAATATTAAAGGGCAATTTGGTCTTTTCACTAAATTTTGTATCTGTTAAGAACACTTTTGATTTTACTAAATCAAGTTTCCTAACTTCTAACAACATTAGAATAAATATTAGGAGTCATCTAAATTCTTGTTTCATTATTTTCGTAATTTTTCATATCTGCTGCACCTCAATCCGGTACTTAAACACTCATTTGGTGTCTTTAAAAATACCGAATTGACTCCATTGAATCTCAAAATTTAACTACATCATCTTTTGTACATTTGTGACATAGAAATAAATTTTTCATATTTATTCCTTTTAATTAAACATTTATACTATTTTTATGAGTTAAACTAGTCATTTTGCACGTTCTGTATTACGGTAAAGTGCTTAAATTAACTCAAATCGTCACAAAATTTAGTGGACCTATTAAACAAGTATTATGATACCTCTATGACTATATACAAGTTTATCATACTAAGAAAAGAGTGTTACACTTGTCACCTCAAAGGGTGTTGAGCTCTCCTTCTAAATTGGAAACATTCCAAGAGGAAGTCCAATTTTCTTCCGTAAGCCAAAGAAAAGAGACAACCCACAAACCTTTCAATTGTACCCTGCGAAAGAACTCTGGTATGTTGAGTTGGACTAATGCCTTGGCCTGATTGTATAACGAGCCGTCGATAAAGCTGAAAGGATCAGTTGCATGATGCCACATCGATACCGATGGAGGTCTAAGTTGATCACCCTCAAACTTCAAATCGATAAGGGGCCTCAAACACTTCAGGATGGTCTGGAATGACATCAATGACCAACCTCTTTCCTATGTCACCCTTGCTACCTTCAGCTTGCTTTTTCCAAGGTCGTAATGGCATAACGAGAAAGCTCGTTTCAACGTCTTGTGCCCCAATGGACAGGATAGGAGGAGATACTGCCACAGCTACTAGAGGAGGAGTCATATTGCTTAGAGGAGTGGAGACAACAACAACCACCCCTTGAGCAACTACCAGGGGTCGAGACCTCGACGCCTCACCACCTTTTATCGCCAACATCTCAGTCAAGTGTCGAAGCATAGAGGATGGAGCCATGGTTTTTGCAAACAAAAAAGATAACGTTACTATACTTAGATAAGCTCATGCAAGAAGGCAAGTATAAAAGAAAAATACGTAGGAAAAGGTACCTAACATGGCCTTTAGAGAAACGATGAACTCATCCAAGATATCCTTACAATAAATGGGACTCCCATTTCTTAGTCCATTCAATTAAAAAATCTAATACCAAAGCCTCGGGGGAAGGGATCTTGGAGTACAGAGTCCTAACTTTTTGTTACTCCGCCCCCAACTGAATTCAGTTCAATATAATTGGAAGCGTGACTCGCCTTCCAAGGTGACAAAGAAGGGCGTCTTACCTGGAGCCCCTTCTACCTTGAAGTAGTCTTTTTAAAACTTTTTAAAGGACTCCTGGTAATGCTTGAAGACCGTGCGCCCATTATGTGCCGGTAAGGTGACCTATTCTTTGGTATGATTGCTCCCCGAGGACATCAACCAAGAGAAAAGGTAGAAGAAATACTTGATTGAGTATGGCCACCCAAAGACCTAACAAACCAGTTCGAATGCCCGGACAAACCCTCAAGCATTTAGATGAAGTTGAGTAGACGCCACTTTGCAGGTGACTAAGAACGCTTATCTCGAAATAGGTAAAAGGCAACCTCACCTCGGATGTGAGTAAAGAGGGCATCATACATATAAATGAAGTGCTCACTCTCCGTAGGAGTTGAGCATACCCTCTATTCCTTTGATGGGTGTCGGATCACAAACTCTCGGTCCCTGAGCCCCTCCACAGTTAACTGTAGGTACTATTACTTTTTCCAGGGCATCTTTAACAGTCCTCACATTGGAAGGAATACCCAAAACTTCATGGTTCACCCACTAGTATCTGTCAATGCCTCGAGGAAGGACGAGCATTTTCTCCTTTGCAAGAACAGTCCTCCCCCACTCTGTAGGCATAGCTTTCCTTTTTCGCGCCATATCTGCAGAGGATGCACCCGAGTTAGACCCCGAAGAATCACTCAAATCTCCTAACATCGTCAGATACTTAGAACCTTCACTAATGAGGCACTATCCTACACCAAATCCTTATTACCTAACATTTCTCCCCACTAAGTGCCTCCTACTAAAGGTTCAAATAAAAGGACAAAGATAAAGAGTACCTTGAGTTCTGAAGAAAAAAGGCTCTGAACAATGAAGGAGCGTTGAACAAGCCTTGAAACACCAACAACTGTCAGAAAGTCACCAGAGAAAGGAAGTTTGAGTATGAAAATCTAGAAAGCAGATTTGGGGCAAAGAATGGAGAGAACCCCTCTCCACCCCTATTTATAGGAGCAAAAAGTCACCACCCAACCACTGCCATCAGGGGAAGGGTATGCCGCTTCAATACAGATAAGGCATTTCATTCAAAATGACTCGTCATGATGCCCACTTTTCGAAACTCAAAAGTGGCTCATCATGACAATATGAATCCCAAACGACAGCTCCCACTACTCCTCAACTATGTGTCACATCATTTTTGAACGAAGGCAATTGAAAGGATAAGGCTCAGAACGTTCAAAACTGAAGTGACACGTGGCACCATGAAAGGACACGTAAATTGAACATTGAAACTTTAGCAAAACTCCATGGTTAAACAACACCCCAGATCTCAGCCTGAGAAAGAATTGCAGCAGACCCTCTACAGCATGGGGGCAACCAACTACACACCCCAAATCATATAATGATGATGTTAACAACCCGGATCCAGGCCTTACTTATATACCCCATATTTTTACTATGGTACATCATGGACCTCGGCCTTTTGATAGAACATCGCGAGATCTAGCATAGAACACTATGACTCGGATCCCTTCGTCCATCGTGTGTCATGTGCTCCAGTTGAACATGTATTTTGAAACTTAGTTGTCTCATCGAAGCACCAAATTGGGGATAACTGTTCTGGACCGAGTATGGGCCCATGAGATTGTAGCAACCCGACCTGCCAGGATGATCCTCAGACGTGCAATGCGTAGGAAACCGCTCATCCACTAAGCATGTCCCCTCCCCAATAGAAAAGGTGAGACACCACTCTACTAGGATAGAGAAGACAGATCATATGAAATAATATTTTTTCGCACTATAAGGGGACATCGCAAGATACTCACTGAATCGCTCAGACCCCCTATGTTTTTTACATGCTCATACGTCTCTATATAAGGGCTAAACGAGAGGATAAATGTATGTATTAATTTTATTGCATACTATCCTCCTTAAGCAGCCACTGACTTAAGCGTCAGAGTGCCTTTTGTAAGTACCCACCTCTCGCTCCTCACACCATTGCAGCTGCGCTACGGAGGAATCCATCATTGTTTACCTTCTCAAGTAACTCTCAAAACCCAGTTTTGAACACCTTCCAACTTCCAGTGCTAGCTCAGTACCAAGGTTCACCAGAATTACAGCAACATAGGTGTTGCATAAATCGTTGCCACTTTGTGGTCCAACAATAGCTCCCCTATTGCCGCTATCGCCTCCACTATTCCACTACACCAAAGTAATCCATGATCCCTAGTAACTTCTTGTGGCACAACTGGAATGTCTTGAGGTGGTTCTTGACGACCTTGAAGGCACCGTGGATGGTGGCAAAGGGGTCCATCCCGGCGCTGGTGAAGACGATGTAAGTAAACGACGATGCTATGGTGTTGGTGTTGCTGCTCTCGAGGAATTTGTCCCCCTTTGGTTGTTGATCATGCCCAGCACCTTATCGATGGATTCAGGTTAGACGAGTAGGCAATGGAGTTTGATGATGAAGTTAACAGGGATAGCTTCTCCGGGTTGAATCTTGAACTTGTCCCAGTCAAGATCCGTGAAGCTGGTGCAAACAAATTCGTAAAATTCAAATTGAACCCAATGGTCTGAGTTGCTTATTGATTCTAAGTTGGTTAATGATATAAAATCTTTTAATATTCACATATTTAGTTTTAAAAATATTGAAACCCTAACGTACCACATCTCGTCTTGGTCTTTAATGGAGCAGATTCAATGAATTTTTCATGGTGAGTTTCCAGTGTGCGTGATGTGAAAGCTAGAGATGGGGATAAAGGAGGAGATGACTACAATGCAAAATAACAAGGAGCTTAATGCCAAAAAAAAATTAAGTACTTTTTAAAAATATCTTAGAATCAGGTAACTAAAGTCATAAAGTGAGAGTATCCACCCTCCAACATTTTTTATGAGTATATTAGAATCTCCCAAGTATGGGTGTCTGTTGGGTGAGTTAGGTGGGTTCAACAATGTTTTTGGATCTGATTTGTTTACTGGAGCAGTAGTTTGGGTTGAGTTGGGTAAATGAGATTTTTTCACTCAACCCGACCCACTCAAGAGTAGGTTGGGTTAGGTCGAACACGTGGGTCTGACATTTTTTTAAAAAAAAATTCCTAAAAAAAAGTCAAAATGCAAAATCTAAGAAATTAACATTATAAGTCTCAACCGACTTTACTCAAACATAATAGGTCACAATCTCAAATAAACTAAACATCATAAGTCAGTAAGTACATAACAAATTAATAACTAACAAGTCTTACTAAGTTTAGAATAAACTATACAAAATTAGTCATAACTCAAATAACAAATTAGTATAACTAATCGAAGTAAGTGTCATCACGCATGTCATATGTATTGATATAATCATTGACTTATCTCTATTTTTTTCATATACTCTTTATCATCTAAACGATTTGTTAGTTTTTCAAAACAACTGTCATTTAGATGCGTCGAAAGTCTTATGAACTTATTTTCTTTGTTTACTTTGAGAGCGACATCACAATGCCTACACTTAAACTTGATTGGAATAATAAAAAAAATAAAGAGAAAACATCCTAAAATACTACCATGGGAGTTTAGGATCCATAAACATCTCATACAACTCTGCACAACGGCGTGCCCTCATTTTTTCCTTGGTCTGCACAATCAACAAGACAATTATCAAATTATATACAAATTAAAAATCAATAATAAAATAATAAGTTTATAAGAATTAGAAGTCAACCATTAAACTGTAAATAACTAAAAAAAATTAATGTTTAAGATTCACAATTTTTTTTCTAACAACTGACTAAATGACTAAATGACTAAATGACATTTTATTAAAAAAAATATGGATGAGTTAGATTTATGTAAGTTAAACGTCTTTCAACCTGCTATCAGACTTATATACTACGAATTGAAGTATTTTTTAACTTAACTTAATTTATGAATTTAACCTAACTAACATTTTTATGAATTGAATTGAATTAAAATTCACAAATTTAGAATTAACCTCATTCGTTGGACACCCTTACTTCCAAGTCATATAAGTGAGGTACACATTTAAATGGAGCTAGTGCAACCAATTGCTCCCTTAACCAAGGTTTCATGGCCTGGCCTGGTTAATCAAATCCTCCTTAAAGTTTAAAGGGCAATGTTATATACCTTCTTTTCATGATTTTTCACCTCAGTTATTCTTCTGGGCTTTCACCATTTCTGATTCCTCTGGTAACTTCGAGGACTTAACAATCTTGAGTTTTTCGAGGCTATAAAAGCCTACTCTATGGGGCACAAGTATAAGAAAGGCAAATCATGATGACAAGCAGCTTTGTCTCACATTGGTTGTCTTCTTGTCTGGGCTAAAAATAGTTAGACACAAAATGCTTTCGGAGAGCCTAACAATGCAAGGTAATTAACACTGGTAAGAGTCGTTGTGGCTGGGAATCAAATTGGCTTTTCGGACTATTCCAAATTAAGAAAAGGCCACTTTTTGCAGAAAGCGAGTGACACCCCCCTTCTCTCTCTCTCTCTTTCTCTCTCTCTATGATTCACCACCCTAGCTTAACAAATGTGCTCAAAACAAATGAAAAATTCTTACATAAATTTAAATATTCAAATTGAATATATTAAATTAATTATTATATTAATTATAAGATATTATAATAAATAATTATTAATTAAATATAATAATTATTTATTAATTAAAAATAAAATTAATTTAATATACTCAATTAAATATTTTTAAATTTTTACAATAATTTCTTCAAATAAAATATCTTGTTTCTTGATGCCTGCACCACTAACTAGTACGCAGCACCATCCTTCGCTTTCATATTGTGTGGTGGCCCCACAAATCATAATAGAAGCCAATTCACCACGCGCACCCACCATTTAAACCATCATTCATTTGCGTTTGATTGGAGGGTGACATGCACAGCGCGAGTGTTCCCATTTTCTTTCACGTAACATGGTGGGAAGAGGTTGCTACATGGAAGCAAGTTGGTTCATCAATGTCCAAAGCAGCTGTCACGAGCTAAGGACTTTATAGGATAACGCACAGATTTGGATTTTTTAAATTTTTTTAAGTAATTAAATAAAAAAAAGATAAATGTAAAAAAATTTATTAATGAGATTTAATTATAATTTGTAAAAAAAAAATTATAATATTTATTTTATCTTCCTCTTTCACTTAATCACTTGAAAAAAAATAAAAAATAAAAAGAATCTAAATATCATGCGATCCAAAGGCCAAATCTTGTGTGAAAGTGATAGAAAGATTAGCCTTTGCCAATTCCAATTTAGATAGGAACCGTTCCCATCAAGCATGTTGCATTATAGGTGAGAGAAACACACTTTCGTCAAATTCAATTAGTCAACATTTTCTTTATATATATGGTTCTTCTTTTTGGAATCAACATTGATATTTGCTATTTTTTATTTATTAATTAAAATTTTTAAACATTATTATTTGCGTTTCATTTTTTTTTTTGGAGTGTCAAAGATAGGCATTTCATTAGTATAGAAGAGAAAGAGTTGGCAAAACAAGGAATGTATAACTCATACAATTAATATAACCATTGCAAACCAAAACGTAAACAATAGAAAACAGGACAAAGATCAACCTAATTACAAACTTATCTTTAGGATCAACCTAATTACAAACTTATCTTTAGGATGCATCTATTAAGAAAAAGAAGAAACGAGAAAAGGACAATGATTAAACTTAACCGCAAATTCTAAGAAGCTTGAAGAACAATATTATAAGGCTTGCATGTGTACTTGTTCGAAAACGTTCAGGTTTTTTTGCTTTACATAATTAATCTCTCCAAAGTAAAGCCCGTCCTCGCTGTTAGCTTGTTGTTTCAGTAATAATCCAACCAGGTCTAACCACCAGAACCACTTTTCAGGACGATTGGAAAAGACATTCTTCTGTACCCAAAAGAAAAAAGAAAGAAAAAAAAAGAAAGACATTCTGAATTGATAAAGGGCATCGGTGAAAGGGATGATATGCAGGATTCTCCAATCTGATTATGGACAAACACCCACAATTTGATTGATTCGAAAGGTGGAGTTGATCACAAATAGGTAAACTATCATGAACCTTTCTCCAAATGAAGACTAGCAGTTTATCGACCCCACCTAATTTTTTTTTGTCAATTTAACATGTTTATTTGTTATAACATTTTTTATTAAATGTACACATATTATGTTGACTAGTATATGCAAAAACCTTACTTGAGCACTTACAACATCCAAAAATTCTATAATATTCCAGCTTAAGAAAATTACCACTGATTAGAAATATCATGGATCTCTTTCTCTCTCTCTCCATAATTTTTTTTTATTTTTGCGTTTTAAATATTTACACTATTAGTGGTTACATTCCCTTCATTAAATTTCAATAGAGAACAAAACCTTATCCACGAATCTGATATTCATATTTGCATCCAGTCCCATGTTGTAGAAAGTCTGGGCTAACAGTGAAGGCCTTGCATAAAGTTATAGGTTCAAAATTTAGTGTTATGTAATTATAAGGAGTTGACCTAATGATAGATGAAGATATAATATATGAATTGATGTATGATTATATGTTTAAATCTTAGTTATATTAATTTTTTGGAATTAGATTATAATATTTTTGTAAATTTCTTTGTCTTGGCTTAGATAACTTACTTTCAATTAGATAAGAAAGATAGAATAATCCATATATACACAAATTAATCTGAGCATCACTTAACCACAATAATTAAGCACATAACTTTTTTCATAAATAATCAAATTTAACTTTAATTGGATACAAGTCTATTCAGCCTTGAATCTACTCTTGACTCACTTCAAATTTCTTTTATAAATTATCCTGCTCGTTCAAAAGTCAAAACTAAATTAAGTATTCATCCTTATCTCGATTCGATCCACATCTTCCAACTTTTTTTATTATTAAAAATGATTGTTAAATAAGTTATTTTAATATTATCAGCGTAAGTAACATGCTTGAAATTCGTAAGGGAAAGTAATAGCCCACTCAAAAAAATTTCTTTTCTTTTTTCTTACATTGATCAATTGCTCTTGTAATTTTGCATTGGTGATTGTGGTTAGGTTAAGATTTTCTTAAAATGATAAATTTAAGATTCAAATTCTAACATTGTAATAAAATTCACTTGAGATCGCATACAGTTTATTTCCACTGCGGCCGACTACAGTTTTGGATATTCGTTTTAAAGAATTTTGCCAGACAAATGTTATTCATCCATAAACTCTTGACACCCGGGATCTCCATGTGACTTGCTGACCAATGGTGCACCTGGACAGCATAGCCTTTTCCGATTGACTCAACTTACATTGGCCTTTTCTGCCAACTTTTGTGCACATGTTTTAAACAAAAAATAATACTAATAAACAAGCTGTTTTTTTTAAATTATTGTAAAATAAAAAATAGCTATTTATTCAAAGATTTTCATCGAGAGAATGGGAAAAACTACAAAACAAGGTTGGTTCCCAACAATGCACTCTTAAAAGTAAAAGGGCTTAAACAAAATGCTATTTTGGCATCAAAACAATTACTAAAACTCTATTAAAACATTACAAAACTGAAAACCTATAAACTAATATTTACAGACACCCAAAACCCAACAAATTAATGCCATTAAGTGAGTTATTTTGAAGAATTAGCACTCCAGGCACACCCTTTCTACATTCTCTAGTACCTGAATTAATAATCAAGACCCCAAGAAAAAAATGGAAAAGAATTACAGAAGTCGAAGATGATAGGGACATGCATATATAGTTGGCATGAGATGCATGCATATACCTCCTGGAAATTAGCATGAATAATGTAGAAAGAGGTTGCAGGACCACCTGTTACTGTTAGGTCTGTAAATGAGACGTTTCTAGTGTTTGATTTATTTGTTGCAAAAGAAAGACGTGCTTGTGCAACAATTAAAATTAAAATACACCTCTTAGGTTTCATGCAATAATTAACACAATTTTGTTTCCCCTAAAAGCAAACCAAACTGTCCTTGTAAGATATAGACTCGTAATTCGTCATTGTAGCGAAGAAAACACATCTTTTCCTCACCTTTCTAATATACAAGTGGGGAGCACGCATATTTGCTTAAAAGTAAAGAGATTGAGGAAGAACGGGATTGAAAATAAAAAATATAGTGTTCTTTTATTGGTAGAGATAATTAAGAATGAAAAATGTTTTAGAAGTATGTGAAAATGTTTTCATATTTACAACTATGATTTTATATATTTTATTGCATCATTTTATAAATAGTTGAATAAAGTATGGAGTGTTTTCAATTTTTAATAGATAAATTATGAAAATAAAATATAGTCTTTCTTTGTTATTGTTACATAAAATGATAAAAGGATGAAAAAAAAGATGAAATCTCGCTAGCTTTGAAACAGAATCATCACCCTATTCTTAAGGGTGTTAATTGCCCTTATTAGTTGTTGTCAGGTTTAAGCAATATTCCACCACCCCAAGGATTAATCCAAAGTGGGGATGATCATGGGTTTGGGCAAACTTGTGAACCCGACCAACCTGATGGAAAGTTGGAAACTTTGGGTTTAATTTTCTGATTTTGGATTTCAATGGGTTTGCAAGGGAATTGATTTGTTGGGAAATGTGGTAGAATAACAAAAATAATAAAATTTGTTACTTTTTTATTTTTATAAAAATTATTTTTTTGAATGCTTTAAAAAGAATTATATATATATATATATATATATATATATATATATATGAAAGAACAAAACTTAACTCTAACTATTTTTTTAACCTCTTTAATCATTTTATATTTATTATTTCTAATTCCACTTAATTAAATTAATGAATACATGAAGGGTGATTAAAGGAATTAAAAGGATGGACCAGAGAAAAAGAGTTGGATTCAAGTTTTGTTCTATATATAAAACTCAACTACTCGTACCAAATCGACTTAAATTTGGTTAGTTTGGTCTAACTGGAGTTGAACATATTTTTTTCACAAAACTAGATCCAACCCAACTTGTCTGTGTGTTTCGATTTGGACCGGACTTAATTTCTCTCACAACTCGACTTAACCTATAATCACCCCTAATCTAAAGTAGTTTGAAATAGCAATTTTGAAAGTCTCCCCTCAAGAACATCTACGAAGGAAGATAATGATTGTATATAAATATATATAATTTTTTAAGTGATTAAATCACATTTAAATAACTTTTAATTTTAAATATTTATATATAATTATATTATTAAAATTTGCTTATCTTATCCTTCTACAATAAAAATATTTCTTACTAAATATGTCTCAACTTTAAACCTAGAGGAGGATGAGAGAAAGTTATCCTCTAATTTGACTCAACACTTATTTTATAATAAATGTCAAGACTCATGAACCAACATGACTCTTCAATGACTCCCTGATTTTAATTTAAATTAAAATCAATCATACTTTTTAGATAGTTTAAACTAGAAGATAAAGGATAATAAATGCTTTTAAAATAAATATTAAATAAATTATTCAATAAATATTAAATAATTTATTTAATAAGTATTTTAATTTACTTAAAATTTGAATACAATTAATATTTAATTTTCTTTCAAAACATTTAATACTTACATACTAATTTTTGTGAATTATTCAATATTCAACAATTATTTATTAGTTTAAACGAAAAATTTTGTGTAAGGAAAGGAAAAAGAAAAAAAGAGTAATGTTAAGAACACACTTCTTTATTATATTCTCTTCTATTGAGTCACATCATATATTAAAATATATATTTAAATTTAATTATATATTAATTAAATTAATTACATATTAATTAAGTTAATTATATATTAATTAAAATTAAATATGTATTTTAATATATAATATAATTTATTAAAAGAAAATATATTAAAAAATATAATAAATAATATATTCCTAAGTCTTAACATTCTAAAAAAAGACTCAAAAAAGTTTTTTTTTTCTTTCTTCCTTCTTTCACTTTATTTGTTGATCAAACATTAGAATTTTTATGATTTCTTTATATTTTGATGTGTATCTAAATTGAATTATAATATATTTCATAACCAAAATTGAATTGTAATATTTGTTAGTTATCATAAACTTATTAAATAAAATTAACCATTAATAAATGTTTTGACAGGTTACCAACACTCATTAAGATTATTTAAGAAAATAAGTACGGAAAGTATATCAAAAATAAAAGTACGGAAACAACAACAATAATAACAATAAACCATATCACTGTTGTACTGCTCAATTTTTAATAATAAAATATCAAAACCGGTCACATCAATAACTTTTTTCTTGCAAAATGTTTGTTACACGCAATTATTTACGCATACTTACACGTCAATATAAGATAGCATAATCAAAATTTTTGTTTGGTATGAGTTTAAATGAATGAAAGGAAAGGATGAGGTTGAGAAAATGGGTTATATCTTAATCTTATTTGGTATGTATTTATGGTGGGAAAAAGAAAAGGGTTGAAAGAATGATATTTTTATAGGTCTTATCTTTTTTATCCTTTTGCTTTTGAAAGGAAAAAATAAAGTGAAGTCTAGCGTTTTGGTGGATTTTATCATATATTTGTATATATTTTTATTCATTTATATTTTTTTTACTTTTTTTATAAAATTAAATAAAACAAGCGAAATATCTATTATTTTTTATTAAATGATAATACACAAAAGAAAGATAATTCATCTATTTATTCATTCCTTTCTTTATTTTTCTTTTTATCTTATTCCTTTTTTTTCTCTTTTTTTTTCGTCCATAATAGATCCAAAGTCAATATGCAGAAGTATTGATAAAATCAAATATAATCAAATGATAAAAATTATATAAATATAAAAAATATATATATTTGTAAATATACGTGAATAATATTTTTTTTCTCTTTGTCATTTGTGGTCAGTAAGTCGTAAATTGCAACAAGCGCAGTGGCTACAATCTTTTGTAATTTGGACATGTTTCTTTCACATAAGTTTTTTAGTATATATACTTTACAAAAGATATGTGGATTATTAATGTGACAAAAAAAGTGAAAGACAAATAATTTATTAAATATAGTCAAATTCATTAAAAGAAATATCACACAATATTAAATAATAATTTTAAAAAATTACACTAAGAGTTGATCAAATTTGAACTCTTCCAAAATTTTTGTAGTTTCTACGTGAAAAAAATTGTTTACATATTTTTATGTTTACTCCTTCCCTCTCTGCTCCTACATATATATACATTGAGGGAGAAAAATATTGTAAAAGAATCTTAATTTTAATGTGATAATCAACTAAGAATCTCAACTTTAAAATTTACTAATCAAAGATCTTAACTTTGTTTAGATTAAAGATCTCAATTTTTTTAAAAATTTATTTTAATAATATTTATCAATTAAAAAAAATTATGACATATATGTCATAAGTTTTGTTCATATTACAATTATTTTTATTTTTTAAGTTGAATTTTTTTACTTTTTAGTATTTTGTATTAATAATAATATACTTTAATAATATTGAAGTTCTTAATTCATAATAATAAAAGTTTAATCTTTTAATTAATTTATCTCAAAAAATTCGACTCTCACGCAATACTTCACTGCAGATGGAGGCGTTGCCACATGCCAGTTGCAACCTGTTTGCTGGCTTTCGTTGATGCTCCGGTGGGGTGCGAACAGAACAAGATTACATCTAACGTGTCCGTTGGTGATTGACTATGTTGACAAATTCGTGAATATAAAACAATAATGTAACGTGTGAACCATGAATTCACATCGAGAGTGGCTTTTCTTATTAGAAATATTTTGTGCGCAAATTTTATATATATATATCATATTGATATTATATATTAATGTGAGATATATATTAAATTATTTTATATATAATTGTAATATTTTTGTATGATATAAAATAAATTTATGAATAAATTAAAAAATATTAAATGTATAAAAATTAAAAAAATAACGAAATTGTTTTCTTATTAATATTTTCACCACGTAATAAGATTATATAAAAAAATAAATATAAAAAAATTTATTTATAAATTTCAATCAAAATATGTAAAAATATATATAACTTTTATGTTTATTTTTTTCATTAACATAATCTTATAACATAAAATATATGAGAGTATACATTCCCATTGACAAGACGCTACTCCTGTGACCACATGGTCCAATCACAAATAGTGGGTCCCAATGAGCCCATGGGCCCATAATTATTCAACTTCATTAAAAAGGTGGGGTTTGTTATGACAATGACTGCGCCATACGACGCGTGATAATTTGTCCGGACCAAGCCGCGAACCGATTAACAGAACCTAATCTATACTATGTTTAAATATTTTTTATTAACAAAATGAAATGAAATAAGTAGGGGTGAATAAAAAAAAAAGAATAGTATAATGATTTTTTTAATTTAAAAGATTAATAAGTGAATGAAATAAAAATGATTTCACTTTATATTTAAGAGAAACAAAAATTAAATATTTAAAAAAATAGAGATAAAATAGTTTTTAGGTATTTTTTTTTATTTTCTATATATCTTAAAACTTTCAAATACAAAAAATTATTTTTTTTCTTTATTCTCTTTTTTCATTACATATTATTCAAATATATTACTAATTTTTCAAGTTGAATTGAATATTCAGTTCATTTTTATAAAACTAATAAACTCAACTGAATTTGACTAGGGGATAAAATTTCCAATTTCAATACGAGCGTATTGGAAAGGATTAGGATCTTTTCATATTTTCATAGAAAAGAAGAAGATTCTATTAGTTAAAAATATTTATTTTAATATATTATATGTGATATGTATAATTTTTATTTTATAACATACTACATATAATAAAATTTATTCATTACAAAATAACAGGACCTCTCCTCTAACATGAGAGGATCCGTTTTCTATTGGAAATTGTAAGAAAACTTTCTTTTATTATTCTTTGTACCCGATTTCATTTCAGTGAATTTGCCCAACCACCCACCCACCCACCCTTCCTTAGCCCCTTTATTTGTCCTTCAATCACTCGTTTGTGCCCCTGATAGCCTCTGACGTCGGCCAGTCGCTAATGGTTCTCCTGGTGTTATGCTTCTGTTGTTCGATCCATTGCTATGCTTCGAGTTCCACTGTTTCTGGTGTTGTGCTTCTAGTTTCTGCCTGGTCGCTGGTTCACCCGCATGCCTCTGGTTTTGCTGCTCCAATCCATGGCTTGCTGTTGAGTGCGAGTGGTACCGGTGAGTGTGGTCACCACTTAATTTAGTTCAATGGGCCAATTCAAATAACAAGACAAAAGAGTGAGTTGAGTTAGAAAAATTCAAACTCGAACTTAATTTAGTTAAATGTGACTCGGTCCAATCTAGTTCAGCTCAAAATCAAGTTAGTCTGTTTCGTGTCGACTTGACACGTTGACTTAATTTTTTTTTTTTTAAATCTAATAAGGTATCTTAAAAAAATATCATTATTTATTTGTTTGAAAAATTAAAATTCAATTGATAATTAGACTATTTATCTAATTTATTTATTATTAACTTAAAATTAAGTAATACAAATTCATATTTTTCATAAATTTAATTTTTTAAATATTAAATTTATTATTTTAAAAATAAAAATAAAAGAGTTATTATGCTGATAAGTCAACTCAAAGTATAGATGAAGTCTTGATCCAAATTGTTCTGTTAATAAGAGACTTGATTTGGATTAAAAAAATATTAATCTGAAACATATTTAAATTAATCCATTTTAACAGCTCTGCTAAAACTTGACACATCTGTAAGTGTATTCTATGGGATTTATAAAGTTTCTTTTTTTATTTTTTATGGATGCTAAAAAAATGAAAACTAATATAAACCAATGATCTTAGGTTCGGCTCGGGTTGAGCAATGATTTTTCTCGAAAATTGAACCAACCGAACCATTTCCTATATGCTTAGTTTGGACTTGATTTTTCCCACAACCTGATCGAACCCGTAATTAGTAATCACCCATACACAAGGAAAATATTCATCTCATATCATTTTTTTTTACACTATTTTTGAGGGGCTTGATTATCATGATTTGGTTCTACGAAGCCATGGCCCATGGCATCCATCAAGAATAAACTCGAGTTGATTGATGACGCAATTGCCAAAACCTAGAGGCAAATGATCCTTTGTTCAAACCTTGGATAGGTGTAACACCATGGTTAAGATCTTTGCTTGGCTTTATCACTATTGATCACGAAGTCAAGAAGAGTGTTAAAGGGCTTGAGAGTATATTACATGTAAATGATTATGATTAAGTGAAAAAAAAAATAGAGATAATGACTATGTGATTAGATTTTTGAGCGGTCTTAATGAACAATATTCACATATAAATATTGTAATCAATAGTATGTGACAGTGATATAAAAAATAGTATAAAAAAAGTGTGATAAGAAAATCAAAATTGCGTACAAAATGCACAATAAAACAAAATTGGCTTTGCTCGAGTCCTTATAGTCCTTAATTAACTCATCAGAAAGAATAATGGTTGGTACGCATGAGCACCTGCTACATCATCATATATTTATGTCAAGTGATGAAAATAAAATGTATTTAAAATATAAGGTGAGATTATTTATAATTAAATAATAAAAATTATATAAACATAAAATAATGTGTATATAAATATATGTACCTAACATTATTTTATTAGTAATTGGATATATACTTGTCTATTTGAATATATATAATTTTGAATCGGGAAATATTTACTTTATTGATGAAATTCTGCACTTGACTTATACTTAATAATGATGAGTTAAATTATTATGATAACAGCGGACATGTCGATTCCATACAAAATTTTCTATCCATTTTGATGGTAGCCGAGTCTTGACTTATTCTTTCTTAATCTTCGATGTTTATACATTCCCCAGTTACTTCTCATCTCGCAAGATTAACAAAGTGTATCAATTGATTAACAAACTAATATGGTTTTTTAAGCAAAAAAATATGTTTTAAACCAAAAATATCATGTTGTTAGTCCGTTAACCAATTGATGTTAACTAATAACTTAAGTGAGACAAAAGCAGGTGAGCTAAAGAAAATAGAGAAATAAGTCCTTCAAGCATAATCTTCCCAAATTAGCCAAGATATACAACAAGAAACCCTAATGCTGTCTCATTCATTGTTCATTCTTTTCTCCGGAATCAGAGTAACGTCATCTTTATTATGATGCCTCTTGAGGGTTTGCTCATTCATTCTCCACTAGCTGGCTAATGAGTTGAGCATGGTTCTGTTTAGCTCTAGCCCATCTGTTTCATTTTCATCATTGTTTTCGGAAGCTCAGAACCCAGAGAGTAGCAGCTTGGAAAGTCATTAATTATAGCCGAAAATAACGTCTCCAAGGTTTGGAGTTAAGGTTTAGTGACCACCTACCTTCCGTTGATGATGTTAGGCAATCTCTAAGACCCAAGGAGAGCCTCGGTGCTAGGGATTATCATTGTATCATGATCAATGCATAAGTTTTCCCTTGCCATTTCAGCTTAATAAAAACATGGTCATCAACATATATCCTTTAATGTAAAATAATCAAATCATAACCACAACCATCATTAAGGCTAGTAATATAATATGTTTTACAAAAAGTTGTGGAGAAATCAGTACACCATGATAACGTCCTTAATTAAGCTTTGGAAGTTTTGAATTTGAAAAGTTGAAAGCGATGGAAGAGATCATCACCATTAATCACGGGCAATGCTGTATTATTTGCAGGGATCGTGATTGCGGGGAAGCATGGTTAGTAACACTTCATCCATGTATGTAGCCCTAGATTGATGCCCTATTATATTATTATAAACTTTGAGATGCTGCCACCCAGCTGGAGATTCTGACTACCTTACCTTAGACTTTAATTTTTTTGGATGGGGAAAACACGTAGCCAGACAGAAACAAGGTCCCAAAATGCATTGCTTTTGGCCATGGCTATGGTCCTTCCCTTAGCTATTACTTGTCAAACTTTTCCTTGTAATTTGATCTAAAGAACTAAACATATTGAACTTGACACATTCGGGACAAAATCCATCAGACTCATGACCCCACTTCATTTGTTGTAATTTGATCTAGTCGTGAAATTTTGTTTTTTCTGGATCTTCACTTGGAAAAGCTCAATCAGTTGTTTTCTCTTATACGAAGCTCGTGTAATAGCGTCTTGTGAACCTTGATTGTCACTTCAATCGGCTCTTCCATTCATAATCCGATTTTTCATGAAAGAACAAAATATTGAACTTGATTGTCACTTGATTCCACGAAGTATGCAAAAACACAGGAATACGCTTGTATCGGATATCCATCTTGAGGTGTCGACCTTGACCTTGAGGACCCACCACCATGAAGCACCTTTCTATCTTTGAAGGTTCGTGCAACGGGCCACTCGATCAAAGCCTTCAAGAAAAGACATCACAGTTGCATGGAGAAAATTTTGACATGAACTCTTATAATAACATATTAATTCAATCAAAGCATAATAAAGTTTATCATCTGCTAAAAATTGAATCAGTACTATTAAATTAACTTTATAATTTTTATAACAAGATATTAAAATTACACAAAAGTTTCTCCACTTGGGAACGAGTGAGGTGAAGCAAAGATAGGGTGGGGTGTACAAAATTCACTGATTTACCCATTTGCCATTCTTGTAAGTACTTCTTGGTGAGATTTTGGAAGCCGCATAATCATGAAAGCTCAATGAGTTGTAATATATATATAAAATTGTGTTTGAGACTTGAGTGCAACACCCTAAATAATTTTTTATTTAACAAAGTGTATCAATTGATTAACAAACTAATATGGTTTTTTACTTTATCTTATTAAAAACAATTGATTTTATCCCACAAAAATGAAGTGGCTCAAAATAACTTCACAATAGCAGAATCTATTTTGCTTAGTAGGGCTAATAGCGTTTCAATAATAATATCTTAATAACTAGCCTCAACGGGTTGGGTTAGTGGTGGACAAGAATGTGATGTGTGGGTAGATACATAGTTACATGTTCGAATTGGTCATAGCATATACTAATTTAATCAAATCATAACCACAACCATCATTAAGGCTAGTAATATAATATGTTTTACAAAAAGTTGTGGAGAAATCAGTACACCATGATAACGTCCTTAATTAAGCTTTGGAAGTTTTGAATTTGAAAAGTTGAAAGCGATGGAAGAGATCATCACCATTAATCACGGGCAATGCTGTATTATTTGCAGGGATCGTGATTGCGGGGAAGCATGGTTAGTAACACTTCATCCATGTATGTAGCCCTAGATTGATGCCCTATTATATTATTATAAACTTTGAGATGCTGCCACCCAGCTGGAGATTCTGACTACCTTACCTTAGACTTTAATTTTTTTGGATGGGGAAAACACGTAGCCAGACAGAAACAAGGTCCCAAAATGCATTGCTTTTGGCCATGGCTATGGTCCTTCCCTTAGCTATTACTTGTCAAACTTTTCCTTGTAATTTGATCTAGTCGTGACACAGAAGCCACGAAGTATGCAAAAACACAGGAATACGCTTGTATCGGATATCCATCTTGAGGTGTCGACCTTGACCTTGAGGACCCACCACCATGAAGCACCTTTCTATCTTTGAAGGTTCGTGCAACGGGCCACTCGATCAAAGCCTTCAAGAAAAGACATCACAGTTGCATGGAGAAAATTTTGACATGAACTCTTATAATAACATATTAATTCAATCAAAGCATAATAAAGTTTATCATCTGCTAAAAATTGAATCAGTACTATTAAATTAACTTTATAATTTTTATAACAAGATATTAAAATTACACAAAAGTTTCTCCACTTGGGAACGAGTGAGGTGAAGCAAAGATAGGGTGGGGTGTACAAAATTCACTGATTTACCCATTTGCCATTCTTGTAAGTACTTCTTGGTGAGATTTTGGAAGCCGCATAATCATGAAAGCTCAATGAGTTGTAATATATATATAAAATTGTGTTTGAGACTTGAGTGCAACACCCTAAATAATTTTTTTTACTTTATCTTATTAAAAACAATTGATTTTATCCCACAAAAATGAAGTGGCTCAAAATAACTTCACAATAGCAGAATCTATTTTGCTTAGTAGGGCTAATAGCGTTTCAATAATAATATCTTAATAACTAGCCTCAACGGGTTGGGTTAGTGGTGGACAAGAATGTGATGTGTGGGTAGATACATAGTTACATGTTCGAATTATAGCTATACTAATTTCTTAAAGTTAAGTAGAAATAAATATCCTTATGAATCATATGAGTGCTCGTGACTTACCTATGCCCAATAACCTGGCTTGGCCCAAAAGCAAATCGAGTTGAGTTGGGTTCTTAAAAATAGATGCGATGTATTTATCGTGTTAGGTTTAGGTCACACTTCAGGTTGATCCAATCTGATCTGACATTACATAATATTTTTAAACTTATACTTTTTTTGAAAATTAATAGTAAATTACAATACTTCATGGTTTATATTGCATAACATAATAATATTTTATATTAATATATTTTGTTTCAAAACATATATCGTAAATCATCCTTTAGTTTTAGTTTTTTACTTTTAAAATGTCATGACTTAATTAGTTAAGCATTACATTTAAATTTATACATCATATTTAAATATTGGATAGGCCCGGTCCCTGTCCAATCATTAGTCGAGCTTTGATCAGGACGAGTTCGAGTTTGAAAAATTGACTCAATGAAATTCTTGGGCTGGGATTCGACTAGGTTAAACTCAGCGTATGAGCACCTCTAGTGAATCTCTTAGTTTTGGCGTGAATGATCTGCCTTTGACTGGACTATGTAGGTGGAATAGTCAAGGTGTACGCAAGTTAACTCGGACACCATATGACCGTAATACAAAAAAAAAATCTCAATAACTAATACTACAATATAAAATAAAAAAATTAATACTATAATTTTTTTTAATAAATGAGACTCAATAAACTTTTAAAGTATTCATATAATTACACTTTAAAAATATTTTATAATATCTAAATAAACTCGGAATTTTTTTAAGTCAATACTTCTAATATGAATTATTTTATAATTAATCCTTTTGCCCTCAAATTAAACAATCTAATATCTAATATCTATATATATATATATATATATATGCCAAATTGATTTTGAATTTTAATATAAAATGTATTCATGATCCATGAGTTTTATGCGACCAAACTTTACCTCCTATAATATAGGAAATTTTTTATGATGCACTACCATATAGGAATTTGAATTTTACTAAAAACTTCTTCTGACAAAAGTTAGGTCATAATTAGGGTTGAAAATTGTCAAGTAATTTATTAAGAGCCTACCATGTAAATTATTTTTAACCTATTTAAATTTAACATATTTAACAAATAAGTAATATTTAGACTTAGACTTAATCTTTTGAAAAATTTTATTTAACCTATATAGACTTTTTAATTAGTATTTTTGACGGCCACTAACTGTCGATAAAAGTTTTTAAGCAATTTTTCCACGATCATTTCATGTCAAAATTTCTTTTATTGACAAGTCTTTTATCAACGTGCAATGACAGTTAATTGGTTGTCAAAAATAATATTTTTGAGGGTCAAATACTTTTTTTTTTCTTTTTACGTTTATGACCGTTGAAAATATTATATACTTATTAATTATTTATATATATAATTAATAATTTATAATACTTATATAATTTATTGATTATATATTAATATAGTATATTTATTTTATACAAAAATAGAATATAATAAAATTTGTTAAACATATTTAAAAGTTTAATTTTTTTTGTCTATATAAAGACATTCATATAATAAAAGCCTTTAAATAACTTTTTGAACTACAGCATACTTTAATGTTTTCATAAACAGTCAAGTCGAAATCAAAAAAAAAAAAAAAAAAAGCTATAATAAATAACACACTAAATTTAGGTCGATGTTTTACAAAATAGACCTACGTCTGTTTAGATAAAACCTAATATAAAAAATAGGGACACATGAAAAAGCATGAAAAAAGTTTCTGTATATTTTTTTAATGTGTCAATGTATAAAGAGGTCTCACATATTTATTTGTACTAATTACATAGATACACATTGATATTAATTAATATACATATATGATACTAACAAATATGCTAACAACCTCCCTCAAACTCAAGTGGGTGAAGAGGGAATCAACTTGAGCTTATAAACTAGAGTATGGAAGTGACCAAGATGATGAGTTTTAATGAACAAATTAGTTGGTAATGGAATGGAGACAGAGAGCACCATGAAAGATGTGTTGATAAATGAAGTGACAATCAATTTTAATGTGCTTAGTGCGTTCATGAAAAATATTATTATGAACAATTTGAATGACACTCTGTTGTCACAATAAAGAGCAATGGGGGTTTGTTGAGAGATACCAAAATCTTCAAGAAGCCATTGAATCTAAAATATCTAAAAGGTAGTATCAGCTAAGACACAATACTCTGCTTCAGTATTCAAGCGAATATTGAAAGTTTGCTTCTTATTTCGCCAAGAGATGAGAGAATTACCAAGGAAGATACAATAAACTGTAATAGAGTGACGATCAGTTGGATCACCACCCTAATTAGTGTCCAAATAAGCCTGTAGAACTAGAGGGGAGTCTTCTACGGGAGTCAACAGAGAAATGAAAACCTTGAAAGAGTGTCCCCTTGACATATCTGATAATTCGAAGAACAGCAGCATAATGTGTGGAACGAAGTGCACCCACGAATTGACTTACCAAATGAACAACATAAGAGATCTCATGTCGAGTCCCTATAAGATAGATCAAGCCAACCAGCTCGGATCAGTGAGTAAGGTGTCATCTTGTGGAATAAATCGAGAAAGGAGAATGTTCAATTTTGTTGTTTCTAAGGTCAGCCCGAGAAATAAGATCGGAAGCATATTTAGCCTGAGATAGGAACAATCCATCACTAGACGATAGAACTTCAAACTCTAAGAAATAATTGAGAGGTCCAAGATATTTCATCTCAAAATTCTGACTCAAGAATTGTTTAAGTTCAATAATACTAGTAGCATCATCACCAATAATAATCATGTCATCAACGTAGAGAAATAACAATACAGTACCTCGATCGGTTTTGTGAATAAAAGGAGTTGAATAATGAGCATTGGAGGAAAAATCAAATTAATTGACAGTATTGTGAAACTTGGCAAACCAAGCTCAATGTGCCACTTTGAGGCCATACAAAGCTTTTCAAAGACAACAAACCTTGCTTGGTAGACAGGTATAACCAAGAGGTGGTCACATATAGACTTCTTCTTCTAAGTTATTATTAAAAAAGATATTTTTCATATCCATCTAATTAAGGAGTCATTTCTGAGTAGCTGCAATAATAAGAAAAGTGCAAACTGAGGTGATGCAAACAACAGAAGTAAAATTTGTAGAAAATTTCTGTATATTATTTGAATGTGTCAATGTATAAAGAAATCTCACATATTTATAATGCAATAGTATAAATCAAAAGAAATTACTATACTAATTATACAAAGACAAATTGATACTAATTGATACTAACACAGTCATACTAATACCTAATATATTCTTACCCCTAGTCATGACTTACAAAACACCTGAGTTAGGATTAACCAAGAAAAATAATTAAAATCCCAACAACGATCAGCTGCTGTTAAAATGGATTCTGATAGACCAAATATCATTCTGCAGTCTTCCCCTTAGAAGCACTATTTCATGCGTATCTTATCAAGAACAGTTTGATTTTCCTTTATTATTAAGAACATGTTTTTATTATTCACTTTTCGGATGGAAAAGAGTTGGCTGGCTTTCAAATCTCAAACATTCATCAAACAAGTTGCGTAATTTCTGATCAGCACAATGCATAAAGGTTCTCGATAAATATCCCACAACAGTTTACCGAAAGAAAATTCTTTAGTCAAATATCCCCGTTAGGAAAATTAGGAAAAACAATAATAAATACCGAACAAACAGAGCACTGACATGATAGCTATAAAATCAATTTGTCGATTAACAATCCATGTATATCTTTATTGATTGTTGAAAGCATCAAACCAAATCTTATAGTACTTATCTTACTTTATTAATCTCTTCTTTTTTACCCCCTCTTCTTAATCGTGGCTTCTACTGCTTCCGACGCCCCACATGAAGATCACTTTATCCACTTATTTTCTATTTTGAGTATTTTCTACTAAGAAAATGATGACAAAAGAAGTACACAGTTAATTATAGCTAAAAAAATTAATGATTATTATTAATGGTATAAGTACTTAATGCATTCTCCAAAAGTCTAAGTAAATATCTTTACTTACTAGAAGAAAATGATTAATATAAATTAAGGAAAACTAAAAAAAACAACTTAATGAACTTTACACAATGTGTATTTTGATATTGTTGCTCTTAAAACTACAAAATAGTCTCATTATTTTTTTAAGTTATGTACTTTGTTATAAAATATTAACAGACGTTAAAAAATTGATGAAATATGACATGTGTCACTCACATCTATTTTCTTTAGTATCAAGCCTTTAAATGTGTACATGAATGACACATGTTATTATTTATTTATTTTTTAATGTCTATTAGCATTTTATAATAAAGTACAAAACTCAAAAAGTAATAGGACATTTTTTGTCCTTTTGAAAATAATATAATCAAGATTTTTCCATTTTTTCCTATAGATTATTAACCCTGTTTTGAAAATCCTTTTGTTTTTTTTATTAAGTATTTTGAAAATTCTTTAAATTAATGAATATATTATGCTTGCACGAGTTTTTTTTTTAATTTAGTTAATTTTTTAAAAAATATAGATTAATTACAAATGAAAATGTTTAGAATTGATTTTTTTAAATAAAATTCATATACAACTTTAAAAAGTATAAGTTAAAAGAGAAAATATTTAAAACTGAAAAAATGGGATATGCACAATCAGATTAAAAGAGAATTGAAATTTAAAATTAAAATTTTTGAAAATGACACTTGTCATGCTTTAAGGGAGAGTAATATTGGATAAACCACTTTCAGGAGTACTCTAATTTAGTATATAGAGATATAATATAGCCAGAACCCATGTAATTTCGTACAAAAAAAATCCCATGTAATTGAATTATTTTTTACAACAATATTAACTCTAATATTATTTTAAAGTAAATTACATTGACTATTTTTTACATATAATAAAAATATATTTAATAGTTCTTAAGCATAAAGAATAAATATTATTACTTTAAATTTTATTAGAAAAATAGGTTTTTACATTTTTTTTATAAAATACAAATATTCCTTTCATACTCTTTCTGATATAATTTTCTATCCAAACAAGTACAACTCTACAAAAAGTCAATGAATAAATATCATTCTATATTATTTTTAAGAGTGTAAGATTATTGACACTTTTTTTTAAGAGTGTTAATTAAGTGAAAAAAAATAATAAAAAAATATATGATAAATGATATTAAAAAATATAAAAAATAATGTAAAAGAAAAAAATGATAAAAAAAATCAAAGTTAAAAGTCAATATAAATCCTACATTTTATTTAACTTTAATTTTATTTACAAGTACACCTTACAAAAATCTTTAACTTCTTTATAATCTTCATTTTTATTTTGCAAGAAAAACAGTTTAAAATGAGAGAGGCTCCTCGTTCCAAATTCAAGACAAACTTTTAACTTATAAATCGTACACTAACCAAGAATCATTAAATTCAAACTTAAGTCATACTTTTGTAATGAACATACGGGCTGACTAAATTAGCTAACTCCGTTAACTTTTTTTAATCTTCTTATATTCATTAGATTAGAGTAGATATACATAGAGGCATAGACAGGTCATCTTTTGTAACTAAATCTCAAAAGGATAATTCAGCGCTCAGAAAAATATATTCTTTAAGCCTATACTTCTCAAAAATTTTAATATTTCACATTCATTTACACTATAACTCATTTATAAATAAAAAAAACTTTAAAATAATACGTTTACCCAAAATTCACTTAAATGCTATAATAATGAATAATAGTGTGATCCATCTCAAAGACTACGTTTGAATGAGTAGAAATGGATGGAATAGAAGAAAATAAGATGAAATGCCATTAGTTGTCATTAATTGGATTTATTAAATTAGGATATAGAATAGAATATGATAGAATTTATTTTGTCACATTCCATCTAATTCTTTTATTTTTCTTTTCCCTTTCCTAAGGGTTGGAAGTGAGCTAAGCTGAACCAAGTTAAACATAGCTCAAACTCGGCCCATCTCAAGCTCACAAGTTACTAGAGTTTAATGAACAAATATCGAGTCTTGTACTATTAAATCTTTTAGGCTATCTGAGTTAAGCACAAATTTGTAACTTAATAAAAAATATATATATTTTTTTGACATATTCAATTAAAAATTATTTAGTCAAACCAAAAATAAAATTAAATGCTAATATATATTAATTAAATCATTATTATTATCATTATTCTTAAAAAATGTATATATATTTATATATCGAGTTGACTCACAAGTTAATGAGTTGAATATATATATAAAAGTTCAAACTCGACTCATTTGTAAACAAATCAAAATTCTCAACTCATTAAGTTATTAACAAAATGAGCTATGAGCATGTTCATGAATTGGCTCGACTCACTTTCAGCCATACCCTTTCGCAATTTGGGGATATGACATAGAACTAAGTTATTGATTATTAATATAACTAAATTTTGCACTCGTGCAATGCATGGTTAAATTAATATTTAAATGATAAAAATAAATATAATTAAAATAAAAAATTATTAAATAAAATATATGTAATAATTCATCAAGAAAAAATATTTATAAGTTTAGTTTAAAAATACATAATATTTTTATGAAATGATTTCACTCCAATATAAATACTAAAAAATTTAAATATAAAATGTTATAAAATAACCTATATGCCTACAAAAATTTATAATATAAACAAAAATCTTTGTCTTTTAAATGCATAATTTAATCCAATAATTTTATAACATAAATATTTCAATAAATTAACTTTACAAAAATTACATATAAATTAATTTAATTTATGTTCATGTAACTTAAAAATAGTAAGTGAAGTGATAAGTGGTATAGAATTTAACCAAAAATACACTTGTGGAGAAGCAAAGCTCCTGTATCCTAATTAAGTATAGTCTCAAAGCTAAAATATGTGACAAAATCTTATAAAACAAAACAAAATTGTTTATGTAAATTTTCATTTTCTGTTAGTTTAAGTTTTTATTTATTTTTTCATTCTATTTGCATTTATTGTTCTTTCTTTATCTTTGCAATTTTTAGTATTATTTTTTCTTTTTTAAAGAGTTTACATCAGCATTCTAGTTTATTAATTTTTTAGCATTTGAATATGTGTTATCCATGTGTGCAAATTGTATTGTAAAAAAAATAGAAAAACACATGACATACAAATAAGAGGAATATTTGACACATGACAAAAAATTAAAACATGTTCTACTAGCTAAGAGTGGCACATGGTAGAATTCTAAACAATTCTTTTAGATATTATTATATTATATTAATTGATTAATTTCAAGTTGCACTCGTTTAAAAGTTTTAAGTATATTTTTATCTCAATTTTAATTATATTGTTATTATTATTATTTAAATTACTTGATTGATAATATTATTCATAAAAATAATGAATAATTAAATATATTAATTGGTTCAAGTAATTAATTAAATGTATATAAATGACATTCAATTAGGAGAAAAATTCAAATTTTATTTATTTTTATTTTATTATTTGAGTTATTTATTTGAATGTAAATCTTATTAGTAGAAGATAGTGAAAAAATTAACAATTAGTTAGGCAATAAATTAATTATATATAAATTATTTAATAGTAAATAAATAACATTCATTAATGGTTTAAAAGTTTTAATTATATTATTATTTAAATTATTTAAAATTGAATAGTAATATTATTCATTATTCATAGAAGATAATTTTGGTAGAAATTCATAAAAGATAATAAATAATAATGAATATATTAATTGATTGAAGTAATTAATTAGATAACTGTACATAAATATCATTAAATTAGGAGAAAAATTTAAATTTGAATTATGCTCATTGATGTTCTTCTTCTTCTTTTCCTTCTTTTTGGTGTTGATGTACGTTTGTGGTAGAATCTCATTCGAGCACAGAAATTTGGCAATGACCATGACGAAACTCTAATAATAACTTCGCATCCTCCTCTAGTCCTCTATGTAAGTCATTGGATCTCGAGCTTGCTATCATCGTCTTTTCTATCGACTCAGATTGTCACATGCAATCTCAAAGGCCATCGTCATTAGATATCAATTCTTAACGCACAAGTGATGTCTAAACAAAAAGACTTGCCATTTTGTCAATTTCCCAAACAAATAAAATATATTTTTTTATTTCATTTCATTTCATTATAAATTATACAAACAATAATATAATAATTTTATTTTATTTCTTTCTATCGAATCTCAGTGTATCCCACTCCATTTTATATATAATTGAATGTCCAAACAACTTAATACTATGTTTAAATATTATGTAATAAAAGGAATAGAAAAGAAATAAGGAAAATAAAAATAATTTTTTTATTTAAAAATTTTAAAATACATTAAAAGATAACAAAATATATGAGAAATAATTTTTTTCATTTTCTTCTTAAATATTTAACTTTTATTTTCTTAAAATTGAGATAAAATAAAAAAAATACATAAGTAATAAAAATTTATTCTATTTTATTAATAAAATTTCTAAATAATTAAATAAAAATTATATTATATTTTATTTCTCTTTTCTATTTTATTTTTACTTATTTCGTTAATGAAAATACATTCACACACGAGGTAAAAGCAAAAAGATGAAAAAAAAAAAAAGAAATAAGGAGAACAAAAGGTCCCTATTACACTCAAAAGCTTGACATTGACCCTGTGTTACCCCATTTGCTTGGGTGGGCACGGCATCCGCATCTCTCTCACTCACACCGTGAAAGACAAGCACTCAGAAAGTTTATGATAAAAATAAAAGAAAAGATTTAGAATAGATAGATACACAGTACACGTACACCTCCTCTTCTTCTTCTTTCTTCCTCCTCCTCCCAGAAAGAATCTATGCCCAACATGTGTTTCACCCATGGCCAAGCACATGGGCCCCACTCCAACAATCCTACAAAAAAATAAAACATCATCATCCATCCACAACACAACCATCCTCCTCATCATCATCATCATCAAGTATATCAAACCCAACACCAACTTACAACCTCATTCTCTCTCTCTCTCTCTCTCTTCCTCTGCAATTCCAACTCCCCTTCTCCTGACACACTCACACTCACTACAATTGAATAAATAATTGTGGGGTTGAAATTGGAGAAGTAAAGCCAAAGCCCCTCAACCCTTTTTTAATTACCACACTGCAAAAAAGTCCAAACCCAACCCTGCTACCTACAACAACACGTTTACACACTCATTCTCACTCTCACTCTCACACATACATAACACACTACATTTATATTTTTTATTTATAATAATATTTAGATATAAATAAATAGACTCTATCTATATATCTATATTATATATATATGCTGGCCGGCGATGCCGACGCCGGTAAGCGCAGCGAGGCAATGCTTGACGGAGGAGGCGGCGCGTGCGCTCGACGACGCGGTTGCTGTGGCGCGCCGCCGCAGCCACGCGCAGACGACTTCTCTACACGCCGTCTCGGCCCTGCTGGCCCTCCCCTCCGCCGCGCTCCGTGAGGCCTGCGGCCGGGCCCGCAGCCGCTCCTACTCCCAGCGCCTCCAGTTCCGCGCCCTGGAGCTCTCCGTTGGCGTCTCCCTGGACCGGCTGCCCACCTCCAAGGCCGCCGCCACCGCCGACGAAGGCGCCAGTGAAGACGGCCCTCCGGTGTCGAACTCGCTCATGGCCGCCATCAAGAGGTCACAGGCCAACCAACGGCGCCAACCGGAGAGCTTCCACATGCTACAAATGATGCAGCACCACCAGCAACTTCACCAGCATCAGCAGCAAGCGACGTCGTTTTTGAAGGTGGAGCTCAAGCACTTCATTCTCTCGATCCTTGATGACCCTATAGTGAGTAGGGTCTTCGCCGAAGCTGGTTTTAGAAGCTATGATATCAAGCTCGCCCTGCTTCAACCACCTTTGCCTCAGCCTCTACCTTCTTCGTCTTCTTCTAGAATCTTCTCCAGGCCGGTTTTTCTGTGCAACATCGAACCGGTTGGACCCGGTTCGAGCTTCCCGTTGGTGGGGTTCGACGAGAATTGTAGAAGGATTGCGGAGGTTCTTGTAAGGAAGGACAAGAGGAACCCACTTTTGATGGGTGTTTATGCAAAGGGTGCTCTTAGGAGTTTCATTGAAATAGTGAAAAGAGGTGGAGGGGGAGTGTTGCCTTGTGAACTTGCTGGGTTGAGTGTGGTTTGTGTTGAGAAGGAGATTGCTGAGTTTGTGGGTGGGAGTGGGAGTGAGTGAGGAGAAGATGGGGTTGAGGTTTAAGGAATTGGGTCGTTTGGTGGAGCAATGCAATGGTGCTGGTGTTGTTGTGAACTTTGGGGAGATTGAGGTTTTTGTGGGGGATGATATTGGTGTTGCTGGTGATGCTGTTGGATTCATTGTGGAGCAGTTGACGAGGTTGTTGGAGGTTCATGGTGGGAAGGTTTGGCTGGTGGGAGTGGCGGGATCCTCTGATGCCTATTCTAAGTTTTTAGGTTTGTTCCCCACCCTTAATAAGGATTGGGATCTGCACCTCCTGACCATGACTTCTGCCACCCCTTCCATGGAAGGACTCTATTCCAAGTCCAGGTGGGTTTATCTTTTCTTTCTCTTTATTGGTTCAGGTTTGTACTTTATCTTGACTTGGTTGAAACTTGGAACGAACCAATGTGTGTTATTGTCTTGGGGTCTGGTCTTGCACGTTTTGAGATATATATAATATATAATATACATAATGTGTGACATACTAATATGGGCATATTTGTAAAGAAAGAAAGTGTTGACATGTAACTCTAGCTCATTGGCAAATAAATGATCAACTGTAAAATTGAAGGATTCTGACTGGCCTGTGTTGTAGAAATCTTTCACTTGTTTGTCGACTTATTTTTATGATGCTAATGGTATGACTTTCAGTTGCTTTCCTCATCTTCCTTGTCCTCCTTTTCTCTGTCACTTTTAAAGTAGTTTGGTTACAGTAGAAACAGAAAGGAAGATTTTTTTTTTTCTAATCTTCTTTTAATGTTATTTTCATTAAACACTAGTCTACCTCCCTAACCTCTCTATCTCTATAACCTTTTTCTTTTTTTTTATAAATTTAGAGCATACTGTAATGAAGTTCATGATTCAATTTGTTTTGTTTTGTTTATTTTCTTTTTATACAAAAACTATTCACATGCAATAGATGTGCTGTAAGGTACTACTAACCAGTCAATCTGAATTCTGAAATGATTCATCTAATGAATTTTCGTTTTACGGGTTTAGACCAATTGCATTCACGCAATCTCGTCTGAGTTTTCATTACCTTGATCTATATCTTGGCATGTATTGAATTTATTTGATGCCTACGCAGTTCTTGTTCTGCTTGTGTTGTCTCATATGAGCCATAAATGTTATTTCTACGGGCAGTCTTCTGTGTTATTTTTGGGGGGGTCAACGGGCAGTCTTTTTCTGAATGAATGTTGTGATAAATGCAATGTTCTTATTTTTCTGGACCCCTGGCCCATGGGGCCCCTTTTCTCTTTTGGGCTATGACTGCTATTTTCACTCTGTAGATGATACCTTAAGAGTGCCTTTTTCTGATCCTAATTTTGAGCCCATCAAACTCAATAGCTTGTTGTTATGTATATATTGCCTACAATACATTTCATTTCTGTTGATGAATGCTTTTAAGTCTATCCCATCATGTGCACTTTAGCTTCTGACAGTTATGCGCCTATTGGATCTAAAAGTTCCCTCTTCATGATATAATTACAGCTTGATGGGGTCCTTTGTTCCATTTGGTGGATTCTTTCCTACACCTTCTGAATTCAAAAATCCCATAAGCTGTACAAATGCATCTTTAACTCGTTGTGACACATGCAATGAAAAGTATGAGCAAGAAGTTGCTGATATTTTGAAGGAAGGTCCTGCTACTTCGGCATCTGGTTACTCAACAAGCTTGCCTTGGTTACAAAAGGTTAATGTGGACACAGATAGAGGACTGGATGTGGCAAAGGTGTGTTATGATCACCTAATCTTATATTCCCTTGTCCAATGCATGCAGTGACATTCACATGCTCACACACATACATGCAATATCGTGGGGGCAATTGCTGTACTGACCCACGAAAATAATTTAGAGGTACGCAGTAATAATGCCACTTGCCTAGTGCCTACACTGGTGAAAAGAAAAACACATTTTCCCATTAAGAAAAAAAGGTGGCAATATAGTGATTTACATGTAGCAAACCGAATAAGATAATAGTATTTTTCTAGTCTAGTTTGTCCCTCTGAATTTTCTTTTATGGAGCCTATGGCTTTTGATGATCAAACTGAGAAGGGAGAACTATATTAGAAGTGTGCATTTAGAGATTGGATTTACTGAACTGAATGAGATCGGTGATGTTCCTGAAAGTTCATTACGACAAGAAAGCATATTGTAGACCAACTTGTATATTTTCCTTTTCTTACCATATTGTATACCCTCTCTTCTAAAATTCTAATGTTTAGCACCTTAAACTTTCTAGTTTCTTCTCTGTCTGCAATGATTGAAAGGACCTCCTTTGCGATGAATATTGGGAAATGAGAAAATCATACTTTTTCTTTATATGAGAAAACTCATGTAGAACATCTGCAGAAGTTATTCTAAAATATTTTATCAAGAAATGCTAATGTGAATAACATGAAATTGTATTTTCTCATGTAGAACTTTGGGTTATCTTTTTCCTTGGTGTTTATATATTTGTCCCTTGATTAAAATTCTGGGATACAGTGTCAATTGTCATGTTCTGCATCACATGCCATTCTTCATTGATTCAATTTGTGGCTGTATTTATTTAAGACTGAACTTAAATCATCCAGTGCAGACTAATGAAGAAAACACAAGTTTGAATGCTAAGATCTTCGGATTGCAAAAGAAATGGAGTGACATTTGTCAACGTCTTCATCACAACCGATCATTACCTGAATTTGATATTCCCCAAGCAAGGTCTCAAGCTGCATCACTTGAGGGGTTTGCATTTGGTTCAGGTTTTAAGGAAAGTAGCAGTAAAGGTCCATCCCTTAATGAAATCCAATATTCTAATCAAATTTCCTACATGTCTAAAGAGTTACAAAGTACATTTCCATCTAAACAGGCATTACCAGTTTCAGTACCTTTTGATACTGTTAGTATCAATACTGAAGCTGACCATGTACCGAAAGTTTCAAAAAGTCAGCAAAGTGACATGCAGAGTACTTGGGTTTCCCCTTCCCCCAAGGCCAATATGAGTCTGCTTGACCACAGATCATCTTCATCCCTTACTCCTGTGACCACAGATTTGGGACTGGGAACTATATATACAACAGCTGCTCATGAGCCAGATACTCCAAAACTACGTGATCATAAAAAGCATCTTCAACACTTGTCAGACTCCCTTTCAACTGATTTTGATGCTATGAATGAGAGTACTTCACACCAAATCGCTAGATCATCTTCCTGCTCTGGTCCAAATGTGGAAGGGAAATTTGATTCAGTAGATTTCAAGTCACTTTACCAACTTCTCACTGAAAAGGTTGGCTGGCAAGACGAGGCCATATATGCTATCAATCGAGCTATGTCCCTTTGTAGATCTGGCAATGGAAAACGTAGTGGCTCACATGTTAGAGCAGACATATGGCTTGCTTTCCTTGGACCAGATAGACTTGGAAAAAAGAAAATTGCTTCAGCACTTGCTGAGATTTTATTTGGAAACAAAGAAAGCCTAATCTCTCTGGATTTGAGCTCTCAGGACAGCTTTTATCCATTAAACTCGATTTTTAAATTCCAAAATTCATATTGTCATGATGTGCTTAGGAGGAAGACTGTTGTGGACTACATTGCTGGAGAGTTGAGTAGAAAACCCCATTCAGTTGTCTTTCTTGAAAATGTAGATAAAGCTGATTTTCTGGTGCAAAGTAGTTTGTGCCATGCTATAAGAACAGGTAAATTTCCATACTCGCTTGGAAGAGAAATCAGCATCAACAATGCAATCTTTATTGTAACATCAACTGTCTTTAAAGGTAATGGCCCTTTTGTTTTGGAGAAGGAGCCTAAAATATTTCCTGAGGAAAGAATCCTTGAAGCCAAAAGATGTCAAATGCAATTATCACTTGGACATGCTTCTGAGGATGCCAAAAGAAGCGGTAGCACAAATGTGAAGGTTGCACCTAGAAAAGGGACCTCCAAACCAACATTTCTGAATAAAAGAAAGCTAGTTGAAAGTAGTGACTACAAAGAGAAAGCAGCATGCAAGACAATGAAACAGGTCAGCGAGGCATCAAGGTCCTATCTGGATCTCAATCTGCCTCTAGAGGAGGTTGAAGAGGATATCAATTACAATGATTATGAAAGTGAATCCTTAGTTGAAAACTCTGAAGCCTGGTTAAATGATTTCTGTGATCAAATTGATGAAGAAGTGGTGTTTAAGCCATTCAATTTTGATTCCCTTGCTGAGCAAGTAATAAAAAGCATTGACATACACTTTCAAAAGACATTTGGTTCAGAGTTTCTGTTGGAAATTGATTATGAGGTCATGGCACAGATACTTGCAACTGCTTGGTTATCAGACAAGAAAAATGCAGTGGAGGATTGGGTTGAACGTGTTCTTGGCAGAAGCTTCGCTGAAGCGCTAGAGAAGTATCACCCTGCAGCTCAATACGTCATAAAACTGGTTAACTGTGAAAGCATTTTTGTGGATGAGCAAGCTCCTGGAGTATGCCTTCCAGCTAGAATTAACTTGAACTGAATTTTTGCTCACTGTGTATTGTTGTAATTACTTGTAAAATGTAGCTTTTAGGATATAGCATTTGGTAGACGGTAGCATTGTTCGGCTAATCAATCCCACAATTTTTCCTTTTGTGGTAATCATTGTGATGCAATTCCTCTGGTAAAAGAATGTGTAATCTTCGCTAGTATTCCTGTTTTCTCTAATATATCTTTCTGCATTGATCTTTCTTTTTCTTTCATCGAAATTTATGTAAGAATGTGGTTTTTTGTCTCTCTAATATGTGCATTTGTAACTGACATTTTCTTTAGGATGTAAAATATATCACACATAGAAAAAATGCATACTCGTTTAAATCATACATTTTTTCCCCTAAGCATCATGGGCAGCTGAAAAAGAAATTAGCAGTGAATCCACTTTAGCAGAAATTTTATATTTCGTTATAGCACATACATATATAGTGGTGTAGATTTTATTTATCTCATTAGTAATTAGACCCAGTTTGTTCTTGGAATAGAAGTTTAGGTTTAGCCATTATAAGAAGCCTTTCTTTTTCTTTTTCTTTTCTAAATTACTTTTACAATTGACAATGATAGAAAACAGAAAACCATTATTTTTGTCGCTATTAATCTTGTTGGGAAATTGAGTTTCATTTCCTTTGGCAATGATCAACCGGAGGAGCTCCTCAATTGAGGGGAGGCGGAGGTCTCGTTACCATTTATAGACATGTGGATGGATTTTGCATGCAAGCAGCTCATTTCTATAATTTTACGCCTTCGTTTGGTGAACAGTAAATATAATAGGATAATGTACGATAATATAAAAGAGTTGATAAGCTCTTATCATATTAGGTATTTAGTAATTATTATATAACTAAAATGATTGTAGATATAAATATTTTTTTCGAAAAAATCATCTTTTATAAAAAAATAAAAAATAAAAAAAATCTTAGCTTTCTTTTCTTATATTCCAGATCCGTTCTCATTTTGCACTAAGATTTAGATCTGATTTTTTTTTTCTTTTTGCCCAAAGTCTAAATACTGATGTAGTCTCTTTCTTCTGTTCAATATGTTCTAATTGCTCAAGTAAGTGGTAATGAGCCGGCGAACTGGTAGCAGGGGGTGACGGAGCCAATGGCAGCACGAGGGCACAATAGGTGTGTGGCATGGCTATTGGCATACTGGTAATAGGGGGCAACGGAGCCAACGACAATGCGTGGTAGTTGACGAGAGGACATTGATGGTGGCACATCCTTGTAAGGGGCTCGTGGTGGATGAACAGTGAGACAAGTGGCAACAATTGTGTGGTGTGGTAACCACTTTTTTCGGTGACGTTCAAATCTGAACCGAACAAGACGACAACTCACCTAGTGACTGATGACGACAACACAGATGGTGCCAACCATCTTCTCCAATGGGTTTCCGTCACAGTGCCGACGCCGACCATCTTCTCCACTGGCTCTTTGGCACAATGGCGACGAAGGCCTACCTCAATGTTGGCTATTATAGAATCAGAGACGTATACGGGGGAGATGGAGGGTAGGATTAAAATGAAAACCTTATTAGGTCTTATCTCATGACAAGAAAGAAGATAATTTTATAAAGTTATAATAAAATAAAAAAAACTAACTTAATATGATTATACAATTATGTGAGTGCATCAAACATCTAATATAATCTGATAGTATAAGCTTATATTATTAAGTCTCTCTTATACAATGCACCACACATAAACTATGGTTGTAAAACCCATTTGAACCCTTATAATTATCAAGTATTGTTATCCTAACACCTTTACTAGGTTTTGAAAGTTTGAGGACATTTGATAGCAACATTTATCTTTAAAAATAGTGTTATGAAAACTAGGTTAGACCGGCTGGTCTGACTAAGTTAAGTGTGAATCAATCTTCTGACTAGTCTGATCAAGCCTTCAAAGTTGGTATGTTGAAAACCAACTTTTGAACCAGTTGAACTGCCTTTTAGTAAATATATGACTGCTACAATCAGGATTTGAATATGGTTTTCAACACAAAGTAGCATAATATATACCACTTATACCATTTGCATTTGATTGCTATTTGTCATAAATTATTTTCTTTATCATATATTAGCACATCCATATGTATATTTAAATATTTTAATGTAATATATTTAAATACAATATATATTTATGCATATATATGTAATATATTTATAAAATATATAAATATATTTAAAATTTTGGTTCAACTCCAATTTAACCTTAAAACTTTCACCTTCTCTCTTTATTAATTTAATAGTCAATTTGGTTCTGAAAACATTACTTTAAAGTTGCTCAGCTCACTTGTTTACTAGTGACTTGGGGACCGGTGTTGAAGAGTGTTAGACTATAATTCAATTTGAGCCAACTATGATGTGACACTTAGACAATTTGCCAGCCAAACCTATTCTCACACACACATAAATTTTAGATATTATGAAAGTAATACTATCAGCGGTTGAAATTTGATCTAAATTTTATATATAATACTTCAAATTTAATATAATAACATGTGTACATGCCCACCACGTGTCATGGCCCTCCACCAACATGAACTAGAGGCTATTAGAAAGCTCTTTGAGTAATGTTATTTACATATAACCATGTTTTCCACATTCCCCGCATTTAACCAATCATCACCATTTCTTTTTCCCACTCCCTCCTATCCCCTTTCAGACGCAAATGTCTAATTAAGAGCCACTGCCATGTGGACAGTGTCATGTGTGCCCTAATAAGGGCCTAAAAGTGCCCTTATTATGGTTTATGTAGTATAGTTTCATTTCATCACAGTTTATTATGGTTTGATATGTGACTCAATACGTTAGAAATGGGAGGCTTTTCCTTTTCTTAATTCTTGAACTATTAACACGTAACTTTACTTTTCTATTATTTTAAGAATCCTCTCATACATCAATAGTCCACCTGATACTATGTGAGGAAATATGCAAATAACATTTCCCAAATTCTTTAGTTCACTTTCATGCTAGGCAACACGTATCGATGTCAGAATAACTTCATTGCACAATCTTAAGCATAATGGTTTGAGAGACTTTCTTATCTATTTTTTGAAGGGAAATGTTTTTTGCCTAACGTTTTTTTTTAGAGATTCTCACAAAATAATAGTGAACCATTGACGTGAGAAAAAAAGTGATAGAGAGAGAGATAAGAGAAGTGACTGGTTGTTAATAAAATGTTTGTGAGATTTATGAGAACTTTTTTCGTGTATTTAAATATAACAGAACTTTTTTTTGAATTCGTCGACCCTAACGCTATACAGGATCACACACTCACACTGCTCATGTCGATTATAATGACAATATTCATGTCAATTTCTCCATGCACCATCTTCAATTAATAAGGCTTTCGCTATAAAAGAAGACCTTTATTCACAATGTATGACAAGCAATTCTGGATCTAAAGGTTCTAAATCTGTAACTCTACTAATTGAATTCTCCTTTGTTCTCTCTAGTACTAGCTTTTGAGCTCTAAGGTCCTCATTCTGTAGTATGCCACCGTGTATTTAGCACTAACAAATGATTATTTGCACATTTTAGGATTATTAGTACCTCGATGCGTGCATTTTGAAGTGTTTGTATTGTAAATTTGTCAATTACGTTTTTTGTATTGGTTCTCATGTTTTTTTCTTAATTACATGTCTTAAACCTTTTCTTCTCTAAATTCAAATATATGCCTTTTCTACTTAAAATCTATGAAACCTACTTTTTGCGATTAAATCACTTCCTGAACTTTGAGTATGAGCTTTTTTCACCTTGGAATGTCATGGTTTGATCTTGTCTGAAGAACCCACAAGATTTAGTTCATGGAAACCTTGATTTGTCTCTTGCTTCAAGCTCAAAGAGGTGTATCTTTGAGCTTAAATAGTCCTCCCGGCCCTATATATGGTGTCTTTTAAATTCTTTTTAGTTTAGGCGTGTGTAAAGGTGCTCGTTTGGGTTTGCAAGTTAAGTTTGGAATTAAATGATTTTCCTTGTTTTTATGGGTTTATTCTAGCATCCTTTATTGATACATGCAACAATATGTTTCCTTGTGATAGATACCTTGAAGCCACTTCGATCCATGCATACCTCTCATTTGAGCTCCAGTTCCCAATTTTGACTTTTCAATTTTTTTGTTAATAGTCTGAATTCTGTCTTACACTGAAATATGTTTAATGGATACCAATGAAAATGACCTTTGGATGCAAATTCATTTTTAGCTTGAGTTATTTTCATGGGTTCTGCCCTACTCTTTCTTGTTTAATCTCTACTATAGTCTAGGCTTTGTGTAGTTTGAATTCTACGTAGTACGTTGATAATATACTAGATTATCTATTTTTTCATAGTTTTTTGAGTGGATTTCACCACCTAAACCCAACTTTTGACGTTGTTTGATCTTAAAACAACTTTATTTTATCTTTTTAGTTAATCCATTCTAGTTCGTTAGATTGAGTCATTCTGATTAAAATTATTGGTGTTTTATCTCATTTGTTAATGTTTTGATTGTAGGCACCAAAGGAAATAGGATGAAGCTCAACAGGGTAAAGGACATTCACTGAAATTCAGGCGTCAGGCGCCTAAATGCTGAGCGCCAGGCGCTCAGTATACAGAAAGCTTCATATTCTGGAGTCCAGGCGTCAGGCGCCCAAATGCAAAGCGCCAGGCGCTCTGCATACAGCAAGCTACATTTTCTGGAGTTCAGGCGCCAGGCGCCCAAATTCTGAGCGTCAGGCGCTCACCTTCCCGAGACTCAATTTTAAGTGGACTCTTGAGCGCCAGACGCCCTGCTTGCTCCTGATACATATAAAAAGCCTGTTCTTTCCAGAAAGGGGGATCTTTTGGCTGCTGGAAATGGAGAATATTTGGAGAAAACCCTATTTGGACAGCTCTAGACGTGGAAACGACTTGGACTTTCATCAACTCATGGAGTTTTCTTTGATTTCCTCTCTTATGTTAATTGTTGTTACTGTTTTCATGTCTAGCTAAATTTCCCTTATTGGGGTTGAGTGGATTTTGATAGATTTTGCTTGTATTTGACTGGGATTCAGTTATGCTTAATGAATACTTCTGTTTTGAGTTTATAATATCTATTCTTAAAGCTTTCTAGGGTTTGATCATTCTTAGAATGATTTTTAGGTTTATGCATTGGATGGAAATTTGATGTGTGAACTCTGTTTGAGATTGTGAACCTTGTGATTCGTTGTGTTAGGAATAGTCGATGAATGCTTGTTATCTCTTGGATTCTTAATCTTAATACTTTTTCCCTTTTAGAATCACCTAAGGAATTAGGGATTTTAACTAGGATTTAAGGTTCTTGTGCCTAAGGAATTAGGGTTTGAATATTTTGGAGAATCTGATAATAAAATAGAATTAGAAATTTATTTTAACTCTAAGTTAATATGCAGCAAATGAAATCAAATGAAACTTGATCCTAACTCTTTCTTATCTTTGAATTCCTATCTCTTTTGTGTTCTAAGTGTTTATTAATTTTTCAAAGCTAAAATACCAAAAAAAAATATTTCTTTAATTTAATTTCTTACATGCTTAGTTGTTTACTATTGAGCTCCATTTGAACTAAAGTTTTGTTTGAATAGTAATTAAGTTCATGAATTGGTAATTGGTCATTGATCCCTGAGAACGTTATCCGATTTTCTCACCATTTTTATTACTTGACGATCCAGTACACTTGTCGTAGTCTCATCAAGTTTTTGGCACCGTTGACGGGGATCGATTTTACCAATATTGGTAATATCAAAGGCAACTAGTAGTTTAAACATTTATCTTTTCTTTCATTTTTTCATTATTGTGTTTAGTTTTCTTTATTTTACTTATTTTAATACGTTTAGAATTTTATATCTAAATTTTTGCATTTTATTTAGTTATCTTTATTCCGACACATTGTCTTCATTGTATGCGAAATAAAGTTCATCCGGATCAACTTCTTTTTGACCCAAAAATAAGAAGGACTGAAAGAGCTTTGAGAAAGAAATTAAGAGAACAAAGAAGGAATTTGGATAGCACTTAAATAGCTGTTGAAGACATGGCGGGCAATGGAGAAAACAGATCCCCCAATGGAGAAAGCAATGGAGAAAATGTAAATCCTCCACCACCACATCAACCTGCTAGAACTCTCATGGATTACTCTATTCCTAGCATGGATGGGTGTAGGGCGAGCATAACCAGACCTCCAGTTCAAGCAAACAATTTTTAATTGAAGTCAGCTCTACTCAATTTGATTCAAAACAATCAGTTTGGGGGATTCAATACTGAGGACCCACATGCACACATACAAGGGTTCCTTCAAATTTGTGATACTGTGAAGTTGAATGGAGTGAGTAAGGATGTCATTCGTCTAAGACTGTTTCCTTTCTCTATGAGGGACACGGCTAAGAGCTGGTTGGATTCATTGGCAAGAGGAAACATAACTACCTGGGCAATTTTGGTGCACAAATTTTTGACAAGGTATTTCCCTCCGTCCAAGGCTACAAAGTTGCGAAGTGACAAGGTATTTCTCTCAGCGTTTCCCCCTCTTTGTGCTCTCTTTCTCTCCTCCATTGTTGCACCTCTTACGATAAGTTTTCTTTTCTAATTGTTTTCAACTTTTTTTTCTTTTCTTTTCTTTGTTTGGTTGTTACTCTTTTTGAAATTGATGGTGGGCTTTCCTTGGTGTTTTGGATGATGAGAGTGTTCCCATTTTTGTGAGATTTAAACGTAAGTTCAGGGTTAAGGTTAGGATTTGTCAATTTGAGGATTGTTGAGGTGTTAGGGATTTTGAGAATTTATGAAACTAGTGATGAAATAAACCCTCCATTAAGCTATTGGACCATTCAATTTTGGAATGCAGGAGTTTAATTTTTGAAACTCTGTGATTGTTGTGCTTGTTGGATAAATTGAAGTTTGGAGTTGCATTTGGGTTTGTTCAAGAGGTTTAATTGCCTTATGTAGAATGTTTGCATCCCTCAGTGTTATCCCTTTGTGTAAATGTCACCTTAAGCCTGTGAACATGTTTGAATTGTGGGACCGATTTTATCTTCAGCATGTTCAATTATGTGAAGACGTTGTCATTTGCATTTCATATGCGTATACAGTTGCAAACTGATCTGTCTCAACCATGGTTGCTACAGGAACTTGCTTGGGCTTTGTTAAATGCATACTATATATATTGGTTATGTTATTGAGTTGCATTACTGACTGCTGGTATTTTAAAGGTACTCTTATGTCTTCAAAGCTTCCTGTCCAGAGAAATTCAAAGAAAAGAAAGTCAGAGGCATCTTCTTCAAGAGGTCTGACTTTTGATAGCACCCGATTCCGAACAAAAGAACATGAGAAGAGGTATGAGGCAATGCACAAAAGAGAAATAATTTAAGAGCAAAAATTGGAACTGACTGGTAGGAAAATTGAAGAAATAGACAGAGCAATTGAAACTAGAAGATGGAGGACTTTAGTTTCCTATCCCAAAATAGCTTATTCTGAAATGGTGAAGGAATTTTACTTGAATGCCTATGCCACAAACAAAGCAGAAAAAAGATATGAAAGCTTTGTGAGAGGAAAAAGTGTGTCATTTGATCGCATGACGACAGACACTCTCCTGAGTACAAAGCCATATTAGGTTGGAAACATCGATTGGCAGGATCTTCAGCGCTACACAGTGAACACTGAAGGTATTCTTAGCACATTATGCAGACTAGGAGCCCAGTGGACGAGCACTAAGGGGGGTCAACCAAAAAAATTGTCCTCCACTGATTTGAAGATAATTCCAAAAATCTGGGCATCTTTCCTGGTTACTAATATCTTACCCTGTGCAAACAAGTCAGATGTCAAGGTGGATCGAGCTCAAATGGTGTTTGTCATAATGAGAGGGTTGAGCATAAACATAGGTAACATTATTGCCTCAAATATCCAAGCCATAGCAAACTTCTCTTCAAAAGTACTAGCATACCCATGCTTAATCACTATGTTATGTGAAAGTGCTGAGGTGCCCAAAGAAGAGTTTCAGCCCATGAAGATCCCTTCTTCCATCAACATGGCCTATGTTGTCAAGTTTTGTGGAGTGAATGATGCACAACCAGTGGAAGGTCAAGCACCTGCAAGAGTGGCGCAGCCGCAAATTCATCAGAGGTCTCAAAAATAAAGACTTGCATCACTCGAGTAGTCAATGTCAACTATTCACCACAACATGGAAGCTGGATTGAGAATGATGAACGTGTTGAGAGAAGACAACAAAGGGCTTGAGACTATATTACAAAAGTTGAGAGAAAAATTTGATCTCACTTTGGGACCGATGAACTCCAAATCTGATGAAGAGATAAGGAACTATGTTAATTAGAGATCATTTGAAGAGGACCAAGCTGAGGAAGATGAAGAAGGAGAAGACCAATAAGAGGAAGATGAAGAAGGAGAAGACCAAGAAGACGAATCCGCTGAAGATGAAGAAGGAGATGATGACTAGCCAAGAAAACCTCATTGGAAGTAAAGAGCAGTGGAGGGATTTGGAATGGGCTCTTCACAAAGCCCATCAGATAACTTTGACTTCCTCCCTTTTATTTATTTATTTATTTATTCATTTTTGTGTGTGGTAGATTTCCTTTATGTTCGTAGTCTAATTGTTTTATTTTTTATTGTTTAGTTATTTAGTTGAGTCAAGCCAATGTTGAACTGTTTGGAGTTTACTGTTGTGGGTCCCCATGTCTGATAGTATCATTGTAATGTGAGCCAACCATGCATGCACTGCCTGTTAGGACAACTTGGAAGCTGCCTGTTAGGAAAACTTGGAAGCTTTATGAAGTTATTTCTTAGATTGTGATACTTGAATGAGGAGTACGATTTCTATGCATGAATCTTATACCTTATTGTTAATGTACTTAGTGATTTTTGTGATTGGATTTCATAATTCATCCTTGGGAGTTGTTTTAAACCTATAACATTTTTGCTTTGATGAGAGGTCACTTGTCAGTTTTTATTCTCCTAGCTTTGCTTGAATCTCATTTGCATGCCGTGATTTGCGCAATGCATCGACATGATAAATGCATTTTTGTTGTTATGCCAAATAGCCATATAGCCAACTAAATGATGTTTGTGTCTTTTGTATTGCCCCTTTGAGCCTAATAAACTGAATTCTTTGTTTGACCCATATAACATGCCTTAGCAAAAATAATTAATGTCTTATCCACCCGAAAGGAGTAGGTGAGCATTGAATTTATTAATTCTGTGGGTTAACAATGTACTAAGTTTGGGGTTACCATTTTGCTATTTGAAAAAAAAATATTTGATGGTTATGAAGACAGATCCTAAAAGAAGAAGAAGAAGAAGAAGAAGAAGAGAAAAATAAGAAAAAGAAGTGAAAAGAAAATTTGTATAGAAAAAGGGAAAGAGAATCAAGAGGAGCGTAAATTCATGAGGCGAAGTGTAATGAAAGTCTTAATGCTCACTTATTCTCTAGGGTGTTAGCCTGTCAAATCCTATTTCATCCACCCTTAACCTTGACCCCATTACAACCCTTAATAAGTCATTTTGATTGTTGCATCTATGAGTCGTGTGCATGCATATTTGAGATGAAAAGCAAATTCAAGGAGGGTGAGCTCAATAAATGATGACTGAGGGAAACACAAGCCCAAACACGAATGACTGAGAGTCTCTTTTTACCTACAGAAAGTTTGAGTGACCCAATTATCAGGTGTACTTTGTTTCCATGTTCATTAGCTTTCAAGCTGTAATTGATCAGTGCATGGTTGTGATGATCCATATTTTTTACCCTCTAAGTTTCAGTTACACAGTTGAGAGTTCTACTTTCAGGAATGCATGTATGAATTAATTTACTGTCACTTTGATGCTTTTGAATTGTAGGACACTCTTGGTTTATTCTATTTAGTTCGGCGTTGGTGTTTGAGTTGTGGAGTTGTCTTTTTATTTGGCTAGTTTGTTATTCTGTTTTGCTTGAGGACAAGCAAAGTTTTAAGTTTGGAGTGGTGATAATCTACTAGATTATCTGTTTTTCCATAGTTTTTTGAGTGAATTTCACCGCCTAAGCCAAACTTTTGACGTTGTTTTAATCTTAAGACAACTTTATTTTATCTTTTTAGTTAATCCATTCTAACTCGTTAGATTGAGTCATTCTGATTAGAATTATTGGTGTTTTATCTCATTTGCTAATGTTTTGATTGTAAGCACCAAAGGAAATAGGATGAAACTCAACGAGGTGAAGGACATTCACTGAAATCCAGGCGCCAGGCGCCCAAATGATGAGCGCCAGGCACTCAGTATACAGAAAGCTTCATATTATGGAGTCCAGCGCCAGGCGCCCAAATGCAGAGCGTCAGGCGCTCAGTATACAACAAGCTACATTTTCTGGAGTTCAGGTGCCAGGCGCTCAAATTTTGAGCGCCAGGCGCTCACCTTCCTGAGACTCAATTTTAAGTGGATTCTTGAGCGTCAAGCGCTGGACTTTTGAGCGCCATGCGCCCTGCTTGCTCCTGATACATATAAAAAGTCTGTTCTTTCCAGAAAGGGGGATCTTTTGGCTACTGGAAACGGAGGATATTTAGAGAAAACCCTATTTTGGACAGCTTTACGGTGGTTTGAAGGGAGAAGACGTGGAAACGACTTGGACCTTCATCAACTCATGGAGTTTTCTTTGATTTCCTCTATTATGTTAATTGTTGTTGCTGTTTTCATGTCTAGCTAAATTCCCTTTGTTGGGGTTGAGTGGATTTTGATAGATTTTGCTTGTATTTGACTTGGGATTCAGTTATGCTTAATGGATATTTCTGTTTTGAGTTTATAATCTCTATTCTTAAAGCTTTCTAGGGTTTGATCATCCTTAGAATGATTTTTAGGTTTATGCATTAATTGGATGAAAATTTGATGTGTGAACTCTGTTTGAGATTGTGAACCTTGTGATTCGTTGTGCTAAGAATAGTCGATGAATGCTTGTTATCTCTTGGATTCTTAATCTTAATCTTTTTCCCTTTTAGAATCACCTAAGGAATTAGGGATTTTAACTAGGATTTAAGGTTATTGTACCTAAGGAATTAGGGTTTGAATATTTTGGAGAATCCGATAACAAAATAGAATTAGAAATTTGTTTAAACTCTAAGTTAATATGCAACAAATGAAATCAAATGAAACTTGATCCTAACTCTTTCTTATATTTGAATTCCTATATCTTTTGTGTTCTACGTGTTTGTTAATTTGTCAAAACTAAAATACCAAAAAAAGAATCTTTTTCTTTAATTTAATTTCTTACATGCTTAGTTGTTTACAATTGAGCTCCCTTTGAACCAAAGTTCTGTTTGAATAGTAATTAAGTTCGTGAATTGGTAATTTGTCATTGATCCTTGAAAACGATATCCGATTTTCTCACCGTTTTTATTACTTGACGATCCGGTACACTTGTCGTGGTCTCATCATACGTACATCGATCATCGTATTTTTCAAACTTTCAGGTGGTCATAATATCAAGACCACAATTAAATAATAATAAATCCACATTGTGATACAAATTTTAAAATATTCATAAAAAAATAATAATCATAGCTGGGTTATTTTACATTATTCTAATCTTATTCTAACATATTGTTGGATTAGCTGTTTTTGGTTAATTACTAAAATATAAATCTGTGTTGAGCTGTATGATATGTAAGATGAGCATCGAGGTTTGAGTCCCGCAATGCAGTTCACCTCCGTTTCTCATCCCCTTCTTCTCGCGTGAGACTAATAAATAAATAAATAAATAAATTTATGTTGTAAATAGATAAGAGAAATATAGAAAAATTAAGACAAGAAAATATGAATTTAAAATCTTATTCTGTATATCAGATAATCTCTATACCTTTGAGACTTGGCAGAATATTTATAAGAGCATTTTAGGGTTTATACAATATAGTTATTTAGAATTAATATCCATTTTAACTAATTTTTTTATTTCTATGGGATAATCAATATAATCATCCACCACATGCAAAATATGCATATTTTACAAGACTTCCCCTTGGATGACTATATACTATGAATATGTCTCATTAAAACCTTACTAAGAAAAACTCAGTGAGATAAAAACTTAGCAAAGGAAAAAGAGTACAATATTTATAGGTAACTTACTTTTCTTCAAAATACAACTAATCATAAAATGTCTTTAAGTTAGCACATTGTAATTCTTATGGCTCTTAGACATCCATCTTAAATATTATTCATAGCACTTTCCCTTAAGAATTTTAGAGAAATATACTTTGCTATATCACATTTGATATATCTTCCTTTCAGTTGAGCTTTGTAAGTAATATTATCTTCAGTTAGAATTTCCTTTCCATAAGATGATCCACAAGATTCTTGAATATGATGAATCATAACTTTCAACTAGAAACATTCATGACTTCCTTCATGAATTGTTGTAATTTTTGCATGATATAAAGAAATAACAACTATAGATTATTTTGTGGATCGCCATAATATAGCAATACTACCACATGTAAATAATAGTCTGTTTGAGATCTAACTTTATTTGGATAAGATAAATATCTTACATTTGCATAATCAATTAGCTTGACATAGATTCATGTGAATAAAATAATCTCATCAGTTATGCCTCGAAGATAAAAATAATATACTTAATTTTATTTTAATATCTTCTGGTTGGTGATGAACTAGATGTTGCTATAAAAGTTCATGAAAATAATATTATATTAGGTCATGTAGTATTTAATAATATGCATGTGTGCTTCTATAGCACTAAGGTATGGTATTGCTTCAGAACTAAAATCATCGTAATCTTCTTTAAATCTAATGATCTAACAATCATTAGTGTACTCAATATATATAATTTATATGTATAAATCACTTAAGAACTTGTTCTCTATAACTTGATAGACAAAATTTAATTTGCTAAATGCTCGATCTACAAGCCGAGATAAAATTTTATCATTTAAAGATCTTTCACTTCAAATTCTTTAAATAGACATATAAACAAATAAAATACTTTAAGAAATTTTGAAATAAATATATAATACACATCAACAAGCATTAATGCTCAATAAGAAAGGCTTAATATGATGAGTATAAGAACATAAATATGTAAATTAAATTCATTGAATGTTGATGTTTTAAATTGTTCAAGGATTTTCATATAGACAACATGTATTGAGACATCCATAAAATGTAACAACAATATGTAAAAACATTTATTAGAAGTACTCAACTTCTTATGTACAAAAAACTTTTTTAGATATCAAAACATAATTGCATCCATTTGTATCAACAGATTTTGGACCTTCTGGGATTTAGACTTCAGGTCCATTAAAACATCTTCTAAAGTTTTAGCTACAAATTCAATAACCTCACGTTTTACAAGTGAGTTCCATTCTGCCTACAAGACATTCTTCTATTTTGGTTAATCATTTCTTTGTTGATATTCTTCAACGATTCTAATTTCAAGATCCTCATTATTATTCATAATATTGCGTGCTATAAAAATATATTGTCAACAACTATTTCTTTTCGATTCTATCATTTTGCCTATAGAGACATAATTTATTGAGATCTCATTATTTTCACCATTTTCAAGTATTTTAACTTCTTTTGGAATTGGAACTACTTCTGGAGTTTGGACTATTTCAAGAGACCTACTTATGTCTTTAATTTATTTTTCAAGAGTATCCTTTTTAGGATTATTTACATTCTTAGCAATATTATTTGCTTATTCTCTTTTGTGGGCTTTGTCTTTGGTATCGATTAATCTACCATGCTTCTTGCATGTTTTTGACTCATTTGATACTAATTCTAATAGAGCATTTATAGCTGGTATAGGATTTATTTATCCTTTTGTAATAGAAAATGCTTTTTGCAATTCATTAGTTTGCTCTTATTCACAAATGTATTATCATTTGAACTTCTAACTCAAATTGCCTTATATCTCACAATTTTATTTAATTCATTTCTTTTCCATACAAAGACTAATTTATACCCAACGAGTTTGACATCTTCAGGTGTCTGGACTATTGGTCCAAATACATTACTTTTGCCTAAAGAATCTAACTCAGATTGTATTGCTTCTTTCCATTTCTTCCCCTCATATTTCTAGATTGTAGTGTGATCTCATAATTTGCTAGTACCAGAATCACTTATGGGGTTACTTCCGTAGAAATATGAGGTTATTGATTTATATTATTTTTAACCTCTTCAGGAGTGTCAATGACCTCTTCTAGAGCGTCATTTTGAAGTTTTTCCATTTCCTTCTTTTTTCAAGGAACAATATCTTTTGCACCAATAGGTCTATCAAGCTTTTGACGTGTTTTAGATTCATTGACTGTCATATCCACAAGATGTCCTGCAAGGACAACTAATCGTGTAGGAATGACTATATTGCATATAGAAAAAATTTTATATGAGAAATATTTGGCTTCAGACTAAAATCCAATTATATAAGGGAAACTTATAATTATTTATTGGTCTTATATCAACAAGTGCTACAACATGTAAAAGGCATACCCCAAACAAAAACTTAGGATATTGTTCTTACAATTTAGCTATCAATTAGAGGCATTTGAACATAAGCAATAGTATGTTTAACATTTAACAATAATCATATAATAATCACTAAAAGATTGAGAAGTAAATTCACTAGCATTATCAAGACAAATTGTATTTTTTTTGAAAATTTGTGCTTTTAATCAAATAACTTACATAATCTCATAAACACTAGACTGCGAGTTAATAATAAGTACACACATGACCAACTAGCTTCTGACCATACAATATCTAAACGATACACATGATTAATGATATAATCCACAAATATCATCTTAAATTTGTTCTAGAAATTTAGCAAATTCAATTCTATTTCTAGCTATTGATAGGCTTATAATCAATTTGCATTGAGAACACCATGCACATAGAGCCTTATTATATTGAAGAATCTTCTGGTCCTTCAATGATATTCATATAAATTATCAATATTGATTCAGGATAACTTTGCCAGTCATATGCTAAATAACAAAATTATTTAGACTAGTAAGCTTCTAGTTTATAATAATATAGTAAACTTCTGGTTTATACTAAAATGTGTTTCAATTGCACTGATCATATCTATTTGACTTGATAATGAATAAAGTATAATGTATAAAATTTTGTTCATTGATGTAACAAAATATAGTAGTTATTTTGAAGATTTGAATTATTTTTGTATTGTTATATATCAATATTTACCATTGATCTATATATAAAGAATTAGATACACACATTTTTTTTCTTCAATCAATAAAAGTTCTAATAAATCATACCATACATATTTTATTTAAAATATTACAAACTAACAAAATATATAAAATGTATACCGATGATTTTAAATCACATAAAAAATAAAATAAATACATATGAAATAACAAATATGAATTCCAAGAAAATAATTTAACTACTCAAATCATCAATCAAGCGATAAAACTTTCCTTCATAATATTTAACAAAAATAGACACAACTGAAAACATATTATTTGTAGGACCATGGTCAAATGAACGATTCTCATCAATATCTCCCTACTTCATTTGATATGTATTCTTAGAAGGATTGGAACCACCATGGTAATGATTATTTTTATAATTTCTGCCACATTAGTGGTCATAACCATGACCTTTGTCATACTCAAAATTATAATATAGAACATTCACTTCAGGGAATTGAGTTCAACCCATTGGGTGACCTTTGTGATTTTTCATTAATAACCCATTTTTGTGTTCAATCATAAGAATGCATAAACTTGATTCAAAATATATTTTAAAACAATTCTCATTTTGTTACTACAAGAGCATATTCGAGAGACATAGAAAGATCAATAATGTCTTATTTTCACATTTCTTTAGATTCAATCACAGTTTAAAGGTGTAGTTCTCCAGGAACTATACCATAAATCTTCTTATAAAATATGACCATGAAAAATCATTAGTTTTGTGCAATCCTTCAGGGATACTTGAATAGTAATCTCTTCTAGAATTTATCAAGCGTAACAAATTTAGTATAAAATAAAATATGATAATTGTGTTAGTCAAATAAGATTCATAATAAAAATTTTATAGATGAAACATGAAAATATTTCATACTAAGACTAACATGAAAAAAGTTATAAGAAAGAACAAAGCAATGAATTAGATTAATCCAAAAGATGTGATAAAAAGATGAACTCTTTTCAAAAATCTTTAAAATGTTCAAGTCATCATTTATATGGTAGAGTCTCGTGCTAATAACATGTTGTAAATAGAGAAGAGAATATGGAGTTAAAATCTTATTCTGTATATAAGATGATCTCTATACCTTTGAGACATGACAATGTATTTATAAGCGCATTTTAGGATTTATACAATACAGTTATTTAAGATTAGTATCCATTAGAGATTGTAACTTATTTTAACTAATTTTTTTATTTATGTGAGATAATCATCTACCATATGCAAAATATATATGTTTTACAACAATCTGAATAAAATTTTAGAACATTCATCGTGTCAAGACTCAATAATAGTACTATGTATTGTTTTCTAAAACAATTGTTATATCTTAAAGCAATGATGTGCAAACTAAAATTGTGGCTTTTTTCTAAAAACAATTGAGAACACATTTTAGTTACAAAAAATCGGAATACTTTTGAAACTTTAATTTTCAGAAAAGTTACTTAAATTTTACAAATATTTCTCAAATGGAAACTTAATTTTTTTTAAATTATGAAAATCGCATGTATCCATGCAAGAAATTTTACATTTCGTAATAAAAGTCAATTTATAATTTTTTCCCTTGAGCACGGTTCATCAAGTTTCCTTTAATTTCACATCATTTAAAAAAATATTATGATAGTAATTAATAATTACTTGAGAGTGGTCAAACCTTTTAAATATTATAACAACGCATGATTGATATGTTTATTGAGTTCTAAATATATGAGTGATTCCTATTATTTTATCTCATCTAACAATCACACTTTATTTAAACTGAAGTATGTCTAAATATAATTAGGAGTCCCTCCAAGATGAAATTTAGGCCTTATCCAAAAAATAAAAATAAAAATCCTAGTTATATAACACTACTCTCTCTCTTTCTTCTTAATTTGTTGCATGGGAGGGGCTAAGAGCCCTAGCAAATCAAAACACTCCTCATGAAGGAGTCACATGAAAAATCATTCAACAATAAACTACCACGACCTCTAATTGGACTACCTATAAGTATTATCGATATTCTTATATGAAGGAGATTTCCTATTATGGTATCCAATTTTTATTTTATTATTATTATTATTATTATTATTAATTACTTATTTAAAAATTTAAAGGAAAACATAAAAAAGAATAAAATAATCAATGCATATTATTGCATATTTAAATATTTAAAGATAAATATTAAAAAGAATAAAATCATAAATTTACATTATTATATAAAAGGGATTCCACATTTTGATATTCAATTATTAAGATTTGAACTAAACTGAGGAGTATACTTTTAAGAACAACGAGTATAATTGGTGACAATTGATAATAAAAAAAAGCAGCATTTTTTCATTATCAATTACCAAATGCACTTTATCGTTTGAAGTGCTTTCTTACTTTAGAATATTCAAATCTAAATTTATATATATTTTAAAATATTATTGTAATTAATTATTTATTTGAAAATTTAAAGAAAAATATAAAAATGATAAAATTATAAATGTATCTTATTACTTATTTAATGACTTAACAATAAACATAAAAAGGATAAAATTATAAATAATCCTTAATTACTCTCTACTTACAAACATTATAAAGTCAAAATTATTGTAACTTTAAAGTAATTGAAACTTTTTAAATTTTTTTTTCAAAATTCTTGAACTTTATTAAAAAAAAGGTTACAACTTCATTCAAAAGTGAGACTTTTTTAATTGAATAGTGTAATTTGAAGTTAATTTTATCAAATAAGGATAAATTAGAAATTAATTTTTGAAATTATGTAAAATAAACAATATTTTATAGGAAGTCGTATCTTTAAACTACGATTTATATGCAGATTGTTTTAATTATTTTTTATAACAAATTGTTCTAAATCACGATTTATTTTACAATTATTATTTTTATTATATTTTAAATGAAGCCGTGATTTCTATACATAACTTACTTTATTTTTACATTTTTTAAAAAAGTAAAATGAAGTCGTGTTTCCTCGTCATTCACCCACACGACTTGTAGTAAGGTCATTTTACCATTGATTACACGGCTGTCTCTTACTCCAGTTCTCAACTACGAGTATCCGTGCCCCAGGCAGCAGCAGAACCTTTTCAGACCATTTAACTAGAAAGAGCTTTGAAAAGCAACTTCACTTCCACTCCCGCTGCCTTATTTTTTCTTCATACTCGTAAACCCTCTCTCCCTCAATAATTTAATGGCGCTTTTTATTTGTTCAACTCTGATATTATTTTATGTGGATTGCTTGCATGTATGTAAGGTTTATCTTGTAAAGAGGTTCTGCAACTCTATCAGTAATGGAAAGAGTAGAAGAGAAACCTATATTTGATGGAGAGAAAGCTACTTTGCTTGTTGAAGAGTTCAGAAAGAGCTTTGATTCAGGCAAGACAAAAAGCTATAAATGGAGGATTTTCCAGTTGGAGGGCATAGCTAAGATGCTAGAAGAGAGGGAGAAGGACATTATTAAAAAAGAAACCCTACTACAAGTTGTGTAGGTGAACCACAACTTCACTTTATTATTTAAAAAAAAAATAACGTAAGTTATATATGGGAGCCATGACTTCACCCAAAATATAATAAAAAAATAATTATAGGATAAATTGTGGTTCAGAACAACGATTTGTTATAAAAAAAAAATATTTGCAAATAAATTATGGTTAGGAGATACAACTTCTTATAAAATATTATTCTTTTTACACTATTTTAAAATTTAAATTTTGAATTATGCATTTCTAGTAAAATCAACTTTAAACTATACAACTCAAGTAAAAAAGTCCAAAACTGAAATTCTATGGATCCTGCTTTGGATTGGATTCGGCTCCTACATCATTGGGGGGCAATTCGATCAACGTGAGCATCTTGGCCGCATGCACCATGGAGCACGGCCTAAGTTAGGACCATGTCACCAATGATAGTTATGCAATTAAGAGATAATCACTTTCAACAAATCTCGTACAAGTATAAGAGTGATTACAGATCTTAATAGTCATAACTACTCACCAATATCAATTCAATTTGAATTTTTCTCTTATCCTGCTTAACAATTAAACAACGCTTATTTATAAATATTAGACTAAACTACTTAAGTATCTCTCTTAACCTAAAAACACTCTCTCATAGTGTCTAATCTAACTTGAACGTTGAAGTATATTTTTTGTAAGTACATCACTCCTCTGCTTATTTATAAATATTACACCAACCCAAGCAAAGTTTGGGTTCCAAAATCCGTGCTTGTGTGGACTAAAAAAAATAACTATATGTAATAGAGATGTTGATGTGTAAAATATTTTTTCTTTAATAAATTTTATAAAATAATCCTTAAATAGATATAAGTTGCAATAGATGAAATTTCCAAATGAATCTAGATATTCCAACAAACCCACTTCAATCAAGCCATCGTTGGACGCGTGTTCTAGAGGATATGCCCACCCAACAGGGAGAATAGAGTAGAGTAGTGAATCTACACCACCACGTTGAGGGGCGATCAGAGGACATTCGACTATTCAAGGCAATTAATGTGTGTGGATGCTAGGAATTAAAGGGGTTGATTTGTGAAAGTCAAAGGCATCCAATTAGATGTTGGGTACTACTTCAACCTAGTGTAAATTGTGGCAATTCATATGAGATAACAACTCTTTATACTAGCAACCAATCACAAAAGAGAGCTACATTATATCTAATTTTATGGCCAAATTATAAATACATATGTTGATCTTGGTTTTCTGCACCTTTTTCACTCGAGAGTGTCGTCTCCGGGAAAGAAGATTAGCAATAAGAATGGGCATGGAGAGCAGACATTTTTAGGAGTGATAGAGAGTCTTAGCGACTATCACAATTAGATTCCCTTGTCATAGTTTTAATCTACTAATGTAAAAAATAAAATTAAAAGAGACTATCTTACAAATTTTGTTTTAAATACTATCTATTTGCAATTGAGTTTATAAAGGGCTTACATAACTTTACTTAACTTATGTGTCATTATTTTATTTATCTACCTCAACACGAGTTTTGGTACCTATAATTTTGCATAAGTATCATAACAATCCCCTATTCAAAACTATTATAACTATCACAAAGCCCCATTTCTCTTAATCTTTCTTTTTCTGGCTCTGTTGAAATTATTAGCATTGAAAGGTATGAGAAATTCTTTCCTCCAAGAAAGATCACTGCCATCCAATTTTTTAGGATCCTATCATCAACTATGTAGGTCCTATCATCAATTTAATGATACAAGATTCTATTAGAGGAAGAAAAATTCTTGTTGTAAGAGGACAATATTTTTTTTAAAAAAGATATACGTCATATTTATATGAATGATGCTTGATGCACATCATTTTAGTGCACATTACTTCATATTAAAGTAAGGTAGTAAAATTATAGTATAATATTAAAAAAAATAAAGTGAAAATAACTGTAATTAAATAGTAAAAATTGTATAAATATGAAATAACATATGTGTAATTATGTATATAATTAACATTGTTGTATTTATTTTAAGAAGGAAGATATTATAAAGTCATCTAATAGGAGAAATTTTTCTATACACTTAGAGGAAGAATTTTTCTTTCTTGAAGTAAATACTGACCACATTAGATATATATAGGTCCCACTAAAAATATTAGGTTCCACAATAAGATCCACACATGCAACGGTTGGTATTCACTTGTAGGAAGAATCTTCCTCCCAAATGACGAAAGAATTTTTCTTCTTACGTAATATTTAGGAAAAGAAAAACATTTTATATACGACAAATATCTTCAATAAAGTAGTAACCATTGGGGTCCCTATCGTGTGCCAATAACTTCAAGAATTCTGGTGTCCCAAATTATTTTAAGTATTATATCTTTTCTTTTTTTGGTTAATATGGGGGCATCAGGCTCAAAGCTAGCTACCGAACGAGACAAGCAAACACCATCGCAGTCTGCAATGAAATTAACAGACAAAAACAAAGGCAACTGAGAAAACAAATGAAAGTCTAACAGTATTTTTGGAATGATTAAAAACGGAAATTGATTTGCAAATCAAATTTGTTATTTGGAATTTTAAAATTTGAGAAATTATTTCATTTGATAATTTATGTAGATTTGATCGAATTTCTGTTGTTCTTATTTACAAATTCTATAAAAAAAATGATAGAATTTAATTGAATTTGATTTGATTTTAAGTTTAATTTTTAGAAAGACTATTTTAATTTTGTTCACATTTCAATTTTACATCTCAAGTCATAATTATCATGTTTTCAGACTCTGCTCCTCTTTCACGTTCTTTTCACTTTCCTCTTTCACATTCTTTCTCGCCACTCTGCTCTTTGATCTCACCCCCTCTCTCTCAAGTTTGGATCAAGGTCAATTTACTACAAATTTTTAGTCGATCTCATCCTTATATTTGTTGCAGGTTTGATCAATCTCATCCTTTTTTTAATTTTGGGTTGCGTTTAATTTCTTTACATCTAGTATTTGTGGTATATTTTTTATTTTTGATTTGGGTTTTGTTTGAATTATAGTTTTGATATGGGTTCTAATCTAGATTTCGAATCTACGTAACAATTTTCGACTCTTCTATCTTCGATTCAATCTATGCTCTTGTTCTCGTTTTGATGTCCGATGTTGTTTCTTCGGTTGTTTGCTTGCATGTTTTGAATGTTTGAGTTTGTTCGATCGATTTTTGTTGATGTCTGTGATTAGATTTGTGTTTATAAGCTTGGATACTCAATTTTTTTATTATTTTGGCTTTGAATCTTTTTTAGTTGATTTGTGTTCGATCGGCTATGCTATATACATGAAAAAAGAAACAAGATGGTTTGTGAATTTTCAGTGATTTGGTTCAGTTCTGTTTTTACGTATGTATGGAGTTGGACTGTTATTCATATTCAATATGTGTCATTCTAGATCATCCAGATGCTTGTGTGATCCCCAATTATATGATTAAAATGTGTACACAGGATTTTGTTTTATACTCTGAAATCATGGAATGGGTTTAGGAAATGTTTAGCTTATGTTTTTGTATTGTGATGCTTGTTCAACCCAGAGTTACATGGTTCGTTCAACCCCGTCACATTCCACGTTTGGGAACGTTCCCAAACGTGGGTCGTTCGCGACCCAATACGCTCATAGGAGCGTTCCAGATTTACAAGACAGAGGCAGAGCCGCAGAGGAAGAAGATTTACAGAAAAAGTATGGAGCCGCTGTGTGATACTAAAAAAATGGAGATGTCGCCCCCGTCATTTGGCTAAGAGCCTTTGACGCAGTTGCTGTGTGAATCAAAATGGAGATGTCGTCTTGTCCCCGTCGTGTGGCTGCTGCGTCGCTGGGTGGGAGAAAGAAGATAAAGACCCTAATTTTATTTTTGAGGTCAAAATTGAAGACCCTAATTGATGCAAGCAAAATGCACAGCATCACTAACAGGCAATAAGAAAAAAGAAACCGGGCTGCAGCAAAACACACACTTAAGCCTATTTAATTAGTGGTCTATAAGTGGGATGGGTTGTGGTGTGTGGTAACTTATTACCTAATAGAATTAAAAGAAATCATAAGGTAAAACAACTAACATTGCTGCTGCCACAACTCCTTTATGATTATGTTATTTTTTTACTTGTGCTTTCTAATTTTTTTTACTACTTAATGCTATAGTTTAAAGTTTATGTATAGCGATTCAGTTCAGCAAATTTCGATCTGAAATAACGAACTGACTAAGTATATCCCTCTCGTACCGCGTACCTAGTAAAGTCCTGTACCACGTACCCGTACCCGTACCACGTACCAAACCGTACCACGAATCATGTAACATTGGTTCAACCAATAGGTCATGTTATAGCTTAAAACTTGAATCACTGGATTTACTTGAGATTAAGTAAATAAAGGGGATGTGTTTTGATTTGGTGTCCTGTAAATGAGATTGACTATTGATTTGGCTGTCAAACCTTCTTTGTGGCTTAAAATCCTGGTTTGAAATAAGAATGTAAGCTAGGAGCATGCAAGTGGTAAAGAGCATATGTGATTAGAATGCATGGTTGGTCTTGATTGTGTGTTGTGAGTGAGTATGAGTGTCCACAAGTTAATTGTTAAAGAAAATAAATCCTTGCTTAGCTAAATGTTTGTGTGTGGTCGACCCTATTAATTGTTAGTTGCTATTATTTTCCTTTTATGTTATATTGGTTCCAGCTTGTAATATGATCATGTCTTTAGGTTCATATTTTTAATATGTTATCTTGAGTGCTAAGTCATTATGTCATCTTTGGTATTTTGTGTCTGTCATCATGTTGTTTTTATGCTTAGCTGATTAATTGTTTAAGGTAGTATTTGAAATGATTAGCTATACTAGTTGCCTCAGATCACAAAAGGGAATCTCTCTTCTTCACTCACTAACTTTCAATAAGGTATTCTACTTCTGGTTTTTTTGTTTGTTCATAATTTCAGCTAGGCTTATTGATTTTGGGGTGCTGTTAGTTTTGTTGGGAACCTAATTAAGACCAAAAAAATAAAATTCTTCTACTAAGTTAACTGTCATAACAGTATACATTGGTTAAAATGTAGTTCCATGTTTGAAATTTTGGATTGTGCATGGCTGGTCTTGCTAAGAAACTGATGTATGGTTCTAAAAAATTTTTACTCACACTTAATTTTCTAATGAAGCACTAATCTGCACTTGTACTGAACACTCCTTTTGTATGATGCGTTGCTAAAATCTATGAGACTCCAATAGGAAGAATGGTTGTGAATAGAAGTTTAGGCAGACCTTCAAGAGAGATGTATTCTATGTTTTTTTTTAGAAGTTGGTAGCTAATGTTTGTTTTCCTTTCCTTTCCTTTTGGGTAGGAGCTCCATTTCATTAAGGTGGTTGGGAATTAGTTCTATGTGGTCCTGTGTTCATTTGGTCATATGTTTTTCTTTTGAAAAGTTGCTTGGTGGTTCCAAAGGTCAATCTGTTTAGTTCTCAAAAAATGCAAAGAAAGAAAGGACCACTAATGGTGGTAGCATCTCATGAGGTATGCTCACATGCTTTCTTACAGTTTTGGTCAAATCAAATCGAAAATGTGCATTTGCTGTTTTTGGTTTATTCCTTTTCTTGCACCATAAACAATATGCTGGGATAGGAGATGTGAGTCATGTGTTTTTGTTTAATGACTGTTTGTTTTTATTTATATTAAAATTAAGCTTATCCAAATGGGTTCTAATCATTTCTCCTGTTGTCATATTTTTTTCTAATTAAATTTTGGTTGGGTGAAGGATGAGAGATTTTGAGAAAAATTGTGTTGCTATCATAATTGCTTATGTGGGCTGATTTGCAATCTTGCTTCGCATTTATTAATATGCTACCTGGATTGAAAGAGAGATCTCAACACCAAGAATAGGAAAGGATAAGAAGTAAAAAGAGAGCTAACGAGGAGAATATAAAATCATGAGAGGTCACATGACATTTTGCATATGGAGCCTAACACATTTAGTTGTTTAGTTAACATCTTAAGAACAGCTAGACTTTTTAAAGACACCAAGTATAATTGTGTTGAAAAATAAGTGGTGAAATGTCTTTACATTTTGTCACATAATATTATAAATCGCACTATTTCTTTTTTCTTCCGCCGCTCTAGTGAAACTATTATTAGTAGGCATTTTCATTAAATTTTTAGAACAATCATTACACTTGAGCATCGATTTCTTGTACAATTTGATAAAAACACAACCTCACCTAAGATCTTGAATAACACGGGAAGGTTTCATTCTTATTTTAAGGTAGAGTCAGTTTTCAACCTAAAGGATAGCTATGACCCTTTCTAGCAAGAACATTGGTACAAGAATTAGCTTCCTGACAACTATGCTAGATTTGGCCTCCTAATCACGAACTACAAGGTCCTTAACTGTTCCCAGTAACATCGCACGAGGGTGCCAATGATGAACAACAGAGCGCAGCAGCTAAACATCACACTTGGAGTCTGTTTCAAGAATGATGTGCCTATACCCAAGAGAGTAAGCTAAAGGAAGATCATGAAGAACTTCCCATAGTTCCGCTATAGTAATAGTACACCAACCAAGGTTACTTGTGAAAGCAGCTATGAATGCATAATCTTCATTGCGGATTATGCCTCCAGAAGATACTTTAGAAGAATGCAAGAGCATCGAGCCACCTATGTTTAGTTAATAATAATTTAATGTTATTAGACATATTGAATAATCAACTCATGATTTCAATTGGCTAATGGAATTGAATAACGTTATAAAAATATTCACAACAAATAATATGAATTTTATGAACATATTTATATAACAATATTGAGTTTCTTTAAAAAAAAAACTGGTGACCAACCAATTCAATTGATCTTGGCGATTCTTGACCAATTATGATAATATGATCGTGAATAGTAATAGACTAAATTTTTATTTTAGTTTTTTAAATATACAGTAGTTATTGATTTAGTATTTTAAAGATTATTTTTATCGATTTATTTATTCAAAGTCCAAATTATTAATATTTAAGTCCTTTTATCTAAATAATGAATGTAATTTATGTGTAAATAGACTTGATAGATGAACTAAAAAAATTGAATATTTGAATTTTGATAGATCAAATTATTGAAAGTAATCTGTAAAAAATAATTCTTTTTGGGCACAAGTATGGGCCAAAGCCCAAAAAGAATATGTAAAAAATTAAATTAATAACAAATAGACCTTTCATTCAATAACAAAAATAAAAGTTCTATAAATTATATATAAAACTAAAACATAGCTAATAAGATAAAAGATTCACAAAAAAGATCGTTCCGATTGAGGTTATACTGGAATTGGAATAATTCCCTCTTCAGTGTTGTTCCCCATAATCCAAAAACAAACAAAAGAAAGTTAGGACAGAATTGTTATTCCAGCTCAACCGTCCACCACCACAAGACGACGGACCAATAAAAGACAATGACGTGGTCAGCAAACAGAAGCTGTCAACGTTGTATGGTTAACAGCGAGTGATCTGAGACATAACAATGCAGACGGTGATGGTACAACATCGTCACCATCAAATCCAAGAACGCGTAAGGCGTGACCATAACATCAGGTACAATCGCTTTAGTGCGGCAGTTCCTAGATTACGATCGACACGTGCCTCTCCCTCATTCGATCAAGTTTGATATTGTGCGCCGTAGGGCCCACATTCTTAATTTCCCCTTGTTTTCTTTTCCTCTCATTTTGCTTACATTTGTATTTCAAATTTCAATGGATTTATTTGAGTTTCAATTTTTTCTTTTTTTTTAATGTCGAATTAGGGTATTATTTCTGATTTTTAAAAGTTCTCACTATTCATTCTACACTAAAATAACAATGATGCGATTCACGGGTTATAAACAAATAATTAAAAATAATATGTAATAATTAAGTTATTACTACAAAAAAAACATATTTATAACTTTTATAAGTGATCATGAGTTAATTATATTAAAGTTTAAATATTTATTATATTTTTTAAAGCATTACATATCAACTTTATATATAAATTTTTGAGACATTTTTAAAAATTCAAATTTAAATTTATAGTAAGTTATTGATTATAGAACTTAAAAATGATACTTGTTTAAAAAAATCTTAAAATAATTTATATTTTTTAAAAAATAATATTAAAATTCAAATGACATTGGTATTGCAACTTAAAGATGATAATTAACAAAAAAAAAAATTACATTTTTATTTAATAAGATGATATTAAAATTCAAATTTAAATAATATTAATAACACAACTTAAAATTACGACTTGACAAAATTTTATAAACTATGATGCTTTTTTGACAAAATTCTATAAACTAAGATTCTCTTTCTATATTATTATATTGATTCTTTTTTTTTTTTTACAAGTACAGGCTTCGAATTTTACTATAAACGCCTCTTGGTCAGGATAAATTCTCATGTGGAGTTGATCATATACTCTTTAGTTATAAAGACATCTCATGATTAAAAAAAATTTACTTAATGATTTTTCTTTAGATTAATTTTGATACACGGTTATTGTGAAGTTTTTTACATTATTATTTAATTATATATTATTACATTATTAAAATAGTATGATTTTTTAAATAATTATTATAAAAATTAAAAAAATTTAATGACATAATAAAAAATATTAACAGTATATTAAAATTAAATTTATTTTTAAAAAATTTAATTTTAATGTATTATCAATATAAAATTTTTATATTATCAATCAATCATATATTATTATATATATAATTTTTTTGATAATTATTGTGAGAAATAAATATTTTTTATAATATAATAATATATAATTAAATAATAATATAATTTTTTTTTACGTTGACAGTGCATTCAAATTAATTTATTTTTATTAGAGTAATATAATAAAACCTTTTATAGCTATCTTTCAAATTTAAAATGTTCACAAGCCTTATATATTGAATCATCTATTGAATTCCCATTAAAAAAAATATCTATTGAATCATTTGTGGTCATATCTTTAATAAAACAATTTGACTTTTAATGTAATTTTATCATAGTTAAAGAATATAGTAACAATATAATTAGATGATTACTGACACTAAATTCTTTCGAACAGTAGTTATATCGAAATCAAATCTCACTGACTTTAGTTGTTAACTAACCTACCATCTTCGTTGGCTCTTTCCACACTAGGTCCCATACTTTAATTGTTACCGAAGAAATAAATTTTCTAAAAAGAATAATGCTACATAAAAAGAAAAATAATAAACCTACCGAAGCTAACCCTCTTATTGCTCGATCCAGTGGCAGTGGTGCGCTTGATCATTGTATTAAACCTCCCACTAGTATGTTTAAGTTAAACGTTGACGTAGAATTTGATGAAAAAAACAAAATTTGATTCTAATTTTTTTTAAATCTTTTTTTAAATTTTTTAATTATTTTCTATGTGTCCATTAATTTAATTAAATAGAGTTAGAAATAACAAATAGAAAATAATTAAAGAAATTGAAAGAAAATGATTGAAATCAAATTTATTCTTGATAAAATGAATTCCTTAGAGATTGAGATTGTTATCAGGGATTCCGAAGAAAACTTGATGGCCAGTAAATCCTTAAATTAATTGGTGGTGTTGATCTTCATAGATGTGAGTTTTTGACAGCTATGGAAGGTTTCCTTTTTGCCTGGGAGCTTGGATTTCGTAGTATATCAATTGAAGGAGATGCAAAGAAGTTTATTCCTACGTTTTAGAAGTGTCTTCTGATTTTGCTTATAATGGTTTGATTTTAAAAGATATTTGGCTTGTTGCATCTTAGTTTGATGCCTTTTCTTGTGTTTTTAGTCTTAGAGTTTGTGATAAGATTGCTGAGTCTTTTGCTCGTCATACTAACAATTGTGAGCTAGAGATTTGGATTGATGATCTTTCTCTTTTCATTGTACCTTTTCTAAAAACTAATGCTAGTAGTTAATGAAATTCAAATTTCAAATGAAAAAAGAAAAATAATAAATTTTCACCCAAATGACTAGTCAGAATGAGTTAAAATTGGTATTAAATTTTAGATGGATAAGTGATTTCTCATTATTTTGACTTATCTAATAATTATATTTGAATATTAATAAATTTTGACTTAATACTATTAAATCTTTTTGGTTTTATGACATTATTTTTTCCATACAAAAACAGTAATAGCAAATTGGTAATTTTAAAAAAAAAATAAAAAAATGTTAATTATTAGAATTAAAAATTGATTGGTTTATATAAGGAATTGGTTTATAACTTTATAAGGAATTTGAAATATATATGTTTTTTAGCTGAATAAGGAATTTGAAAATTGAGCGAGAATTTTGTCAATTTTTTAATGAATAAAAATAAAATTACTTAAAATACAAAAGAAATGGAATTGGGAAAGAGCCTGGTAACGGGTGAGTGGTGAGTGGTGACTGGTGACTAGTGAGGCAGCTAGGTGGGCTCGTCTTTTTGACTCAAACCATAAAGACAAAGTGCTGAAAAGTCTTCCACTCCCTCCTCGCCTTTCCCTCTCTCTCAAAAGCTTTGCAAGCGTTGAAGTTTAAAGCAAGTTGGAAAAACCAAAGCCTTGGGTTGCTTCACCAGCTTTGTCGTTGTTTCTTTGCTTGGGTATAAGGTATGCTTCTTTGGTTCTTGCTTCATTTTTTTTTCGTCTTCTTTTTTATGGGTCTTTGGATTTGAGCTAAAATATGGATCTTTCTACGTGTTTTGAATGTGAAATGGTTTTTGCTTAGTTGCTAAGAAAATTTCTGAAAATGATGTGTTTTCAATCAAGGGTCTTGGCCTTAGAGTGTTATTGTGGAGGGAAATTGCCAGAACCATGCAAACAGAATATACTTTCTCTTTCACTCTGAAAGCAACCAAGGACAGGTTGTTTTTGCTATTTGGTTAAGGTTGCAACAACAATTTTTTGTTTCTTCTGTTTTCGGGGTTTGTGCTTATTTTTAGAATTATTTGTTATAAATAAATTAAAAAGATTTAACATTTATAATTCTAACGAATGCTTGTTGCAAATTTATTGGGAATTCATGATTTTGTAACTATGCCAATCCTTAGTTGTCTCATCAGTTATCAGCGTCCACAAAATGGGGAGAATCTGTCTCTTCTATTGCCTTTTCTGATTTCATTTTTTTTGTTAGATTAAATTGAAATCTTTTAAAGGAAATTTTCTATGCTTTATATTTGAGATATCTGTGTGGTGCAATAGCATATTGAACGTGCTCTCTCAGCTGTGATTTTGCAGATTCTGTGAATGCCTCAAGGGGAAGATAAAGTCATGTGCAGCGGTTCCAATGGTTTGATTATGGAGGATGAGTATGGAAAACAAGAAGGGCTGCATCCTAAAATTTCTGCTTTGCTTGAATTTTCAGCCGCAGATGATGTAATAAGTTTCAAAGATTCAGTTGAAAAAGAGGGTTATGATGTTGATGAGGTGGGGTTGTGGTATGGAAGGAGGGTTGGCTCAAAGGAAGTGGGTTATGAAGAGAGGACCCCTCTTATGATTGCTGCTACCTTTGGAAGCAAAGGTGTGGTATCTTATATTCTTGGAACAGGTCGTGTTGATGTTAACCACGCTTGTGGGTCAGATGGGGCCACTGCCCTTCATTGTGCTGTTGCTGGGGGTTCTGCTACTTCCCCTGAGGTTATCAAGCTTTTGCTTGATGCATCTGCAGATGTTAGTGCTGTTGATGCCAATGGGAACCGGTCCTGTGACTTGATTGGTTCTGTGTCTAATAGTATCTTCAATTCAAGGAAGAGGATACTACAAGCCATACTAGAAGGTACAGATGGTATTGATGAGGCTTGCCTTACATTTGAGGAAGCAGTTGGCCAAATGGTGAAACAGCAACAGCAAGATATGGATGCGCCTCGTGTTTCAAAAGACGGGGCTGAGAAGAAAGATTATCCTGTTGATCTCTCTCTTCCAGACATAAAGAATGGGATATATGGTACAGATGAGTTCAGGATGTATACATTCAAAGTGAAGCCTTGTTCAAGGGCTTATTCTCATGATTGGACTGAGTGCCCATTTGTTCATCCGGGGGAAAATGCAAGGCGGCGTGATCCAAGGAAATATAACTATAGCTGTGTCCCTTGCCCTGAGTTTCGAAAGGGATCGTGCAGCAAGGGGGATGCTTGCGAGTATGCACATGGTATTTTTGAGTGCTGGCTTCACCCTGCACAGTATCGGACACGGCTTTGCAAGGATGAGACTGGATGTACCAGAAGAGTTTGCTTCTTTGCTCACAAGCTGGAGGAGCTTCGCCCCTTGTATGCTTCCACTGGTTCTGCAATGCCTTCTCCCAGATCATATTCAGCTAGTGCTTCTTCATTGGAGATGGGTTCAGTTAGCCCTTTCACACTGGGCTCTCAATCTGTGTTGACACCACCTGCCTCAACACCACCTTTGACTCCATCTGGAGCATCTTCTCCTGTGGGTGGAACCATGTGGCAGACTCAGTCTCATGTTGCAGTCCCTACCCTTCAGCTGTCCAGAAGCAGATTGAAAACTTCATTAAATGCTAGGGATATTGATTTAGACATTGAATTGCTTGGACTTGAAAATCGTCGACTTATGCAGCAGCTATTGATAGACGAGATGGCTGGTCTTTCATCACCTTCCAAATGGAAAAGTTCCATGCCTAATAGTCCATCTTTTCCTGTTTCTTTGGGTGATCATGCTGGGGAGTTAAATAGGCTTGCAGGAGTGACGCCTACTAACCTTGAAGACATATTTGGTTGTCAGTTACAATCTCCAACTGGAATCCATGTGCATCACAATGTGAACCAGCAGCTGAGGGGCTTTTCTTCCGGCCTTTCTAATTCAAATGTGATTGGATCACCATCATTTAGGGTTGATCCATCTGGGACAGCTGCCACAGTGGCTTTGAATCCTAGAAATGCTGCCTTTTCAATGCGGAGCCAGAGCTTTATTGAGCGTGGTGTGGTGAGCTGTAATTCTGAGCTTCCTTCTCCTGCTACCTCAGTAGCAGTGGAGCCTTCTTCCTTCTCTGGTTGGGGCTCCCCTGACGGCAAATTAGACTGGGCCATCCGTGAAGAGGAACTGAATAAGCTGAGGAAATCTGCTTCTTTTGGATTTCGAGGCACCAGTAGCACTTTAACTAGGGCTGCAACCACATTGTCACCAAATGTTGATGAACCAGATGTATCTTGGGTTCATCCACTTGTGAAGGATGCTCCACCAATGGAATCTGGTCAGTATAGTGTTGAAGAACAGCAACAGCAGCCGCAATGCTATCTTAACAATGGAACAGATGTGGTTCCAGCTTGGCTGGAGCAATTGTACATGGAGCAGGAGCAGATGGTGGCGTGAATGCAATGATAACTCTGGCATTGGATCCTTGATGCAACTCTAAACAAGTTTATTTATTTAATGATTTTTTTAAAAATTTTATAGAAATTCATTAAATTTAGTTGATAATTTGTAGAAATTATGGTCAGATGTCTCCCAAGGCAACAATACAGAAGTTGGGCAGAATGCAAGTTTTCTGCTGCAGCAACTATCTGTTACTAGGGTAATTGATTCCTTTTTTTTTTCCTTTATCTTTTTTCTGCTATTAGTTATGTTCTTTTGAGTTGTAACTTTCTATTGACCAGGAGTAAAACAAATGTAGTGAGGTTGGTGATCAATATAGTGAGACTGGAGATGCTGATAATTTTAGAAATGCTGATTTTCAATTTGCATAGCTCACATTCATGGTTTAATCATTTTATTCTCATTATAATTTTGGTAGGACATTCTGCTGCATATGCGCTCCAAGTTATCATTCTTCTTGCAGCAGCAGAATAACCCTTTTGTTCCTTACCAAAAAAGAATAACCCTTTTGTTTAACTTTTGGCGAGTTTGATTTATGCTATTTTACTTTTGGGTAAAAAAATTGAGCCATTCATAAAATATTTAAGATGGTCCCACCCCATCCATTTCAAGCTTATGAAGCCGGACAAATTCCAAATGTTGCTATGTACAAGTGTAGAATACGAGTGCCACTCCTAACTACTTTTTAGTTTGATGCCTTTGGTAATCTTGCAGCACTGTGAACGAGCCTCTGATGATAACCTGGTTTAATCTCGCTCCATGTTTTGCCATATTCAGATAGATTGTTAAAGACAGCAAGTATTCTATCTGGACTTGGTAACTAACATTCGTTAAGGTACCATCTTTGTTCTGGATTTTTTTATTGAGAATCAGGATAGCTTCGGTTGCTGTTCACTTGTATTTTTTTTCTTCTGATCTTATTATTCTATGTTCGCCACCTATACCTTTGAGGATTCTACAATGCTACTTTCGGCCATAAAAGTTTATATTCATTGGTTCTGTGGTTCTGAATGGGGACGATTGTGGAGCACTAAGAAAAAGCATTCTCAAAAAAGCTTTAACTTATTGGTTCAGCCTTTTATCAACCTTTTTCCTTGGAGGATTTGGATCCCCTGCAATTACTTTTTAGATTGCATGTGATCTGAGTCTTTCAAGTTAAAAAATTGAAAACCCACATGATTTTAAAGTTTGTCAACCATGGGATTGGAACTGCACCACCTCGCTCTCTTTTCCACTGTAGAGGATAGGGATCCCTCCGTGGAACATCTCAACATTGAGTGATTCAGACCTATAAAATGACTTTGATCCTTAATTGGTAGCTAGCTCCGTGTTCACTGAAAATTGTTAAAATCATGTTCTAAGAACACTAGGGTGAGAGGAGTACAAAATGAGTAAACTCTTGTTTTTTGTTCTTTGTTTTTTGTTTTTTGTTTATGTTTTTTGAAGGGTAAATTATTTCTTCCGTTTTAGCTCGTTTATTGAATAAACCGAATGAGTTGCCATATATCTGACTTAGTTTTATTTATTTGTAGAGAAATGCAATATGTTGTTTTATTTATTTTAGAGAAATGCAATCAAGACACCCATAATAAGAGAGATAAAAAGGAACAATTAACCAACATAAGTGTTAGATTGTATGTGACATTACAAAGATTTAGAAGTTAATTAGTATAAAAAAGTAAGTTTTTGTATGTATAAAGAATGGTGTTTATATATAGCATCATTACTCTCCTTTACACGCGAGAGTCATGTAATTATTTATACAATTCAAAATGAATAATATTGGGACAATTCAGATAAATAGTAAATATTTTTAATATAAATAGTGATTTAAATTGTTTATATAATAATATTTTTTTATTATATATAATGAATTAAAATTGAAATTAGAATTAATAATATTTTATATAACAATCATCATGTGGTAATTAATTAAGCGATAAATGGTTATTCTTATTATTTATGTAATAAACTCTAATTTCAACTTAATATGTATAATAAAAAAAGATCAGTAATTGAAATTATTATTTATTTTAAAGATATTTATTACTTATTTAAATTATCTTTAAATTATCTATTTAAATTGTTAAAAATATTTTCCTTTACACGCCGTAAAATAAATAATTTAGTTTTTACATCTACTAAAATAATCGCTGGCGTTTGTTGTTATTATAGTGGTTGTAGACAATATAGCATTTGGCCCCCTATGTAGAAAAAAACCATCTGCACTATTACATGCGGTTGCGTGATGAAATTGAAGTTGACTAGGTTGTGGACTTGCGGTATGTGAACTGTGGAGTATAGATGTTTATTAAGATCCCGAGGTCATTACTTGATTATCATGTAGTACAAAAGCCAAAGACATACACATTGGGGGAGTGCTTTCCCTGGGGGAATGCTTGTTCGGTGATTCCATTTTCAACATGCAATATTGTAATAGGAATTCACCTTTAATAAGGCTAAGGTTTTGTGACATTGGAATAATCTTAGGCCATGTTTGGATTAGTGGAAACAACTTTAGTTGTCAATATTTGAATTTATTAAATTAGGATATAATAAAATGGAATAGAAGAATTTGTTTTATCTCATTTCATTTAATTTTTTTCTTTTTCGTAATTTGGAGTATGAGATAAAATCAAGTTATTGTTTAATAATATAATTATCTTTTATGATTTAAGGGTATAAGATAGAATCAAATTATTATTTAATAATATAATTATTTCTTACTATTTTGTTTACTTTCCAATTAATATAATGAAAACTTTCCTCTTTTTTCTTATAAACTATTCAACAATAGTACGTTAATTTTATTTTATTTCATCTCATTTTATTCCATCATACTCCATTTCATCTATCACCGTTAGATATCCAAACATACCTTAAGGTTTTGCATTATATGTCATGTTTTTCTGCATAATATAATTATTAAGGCACATACATTCATGAGTGTTTGCCTGTTTGGTCCAAAAGCATCTCCTTACCTTGTCTTGTCTCCACTCAATTTGCATTTTAATTTTGCTCAAATCTCACAGCACTAAATTCAGCAAAAGAAAAGATAAAGAATCTTCCTGGATGCACTATGTGAAAGGGACAGAATAAGCACAAAAAATAAAGAGCAGGAGGAATTTAAATTATTTTACACTTTATTAATATGCTTATTTTACAAATTTTGAAGTTGCAAAGTTGTCAGTGGATGCTCAACAAGTTGATCTATCAGCTCATTTAACAAGTGATCAAAAATTTCAGACTCAAAATCTGCACTTATACTTCCTAAATCACCTTGTTTATTCATCCATGCATGTATCTGATTTGATCCAGCCAATTCATCTTCAGCTAGCCTGCAAACTTCATCCCAAATATTTATACACTCCTGCCTGTGCCTCTCTTTCTTCTTTGATCTTTCATGTTTGTTGTTCTCAATTGCCTTAACCTTCCTCTCTTCACTGATCAAGTTACCATCACAACGCAGAAGAATGTGCTGGTCATTTTCAAGCTCTGGTGACAGTTTTCTTCTTGAACTCAAACCAACTGCAAAAAAATCTACCTCTGCAGTCAGTACATTTATAATCACTTAGAAAACTCAAAACTTGAAAACAATTTCTTGATCTGACATGACGCATATCAAAAGCAAAAAAAACAACTACCATAAACTGTACAGAAAGAAGTTGAACTCAAATTAAAGAAACAAACCTGTTCCACAAGCTTCGCGCTCAAAATCAAGGACTGAAACTGGGCTTGTATCTTCTGACTTGCATTCAATTTCTATCTTTTTCTCTGTGCAACAATTTGTTTTCTTCTTCCTCCTCTTCAGCTTTTCACCAATCAGAACTTCCTTGCGGTTCATGGGCTGTGACAATTTCACTGTTTCTGAATCAAAACACTTCTTTTCAGAAGAAGCCTTGAACGGAGGCCTAGTGTTGGTGATCTCTTGAAGTTTGCCACCATTTCCAGCATTTCCACAAGACATATCAGACACCCTTTTGCTCAATTTCCCCTTCTCAATCAAAATCTTCTCACCATACACCTTTTCTCTCTTGTTTTCCTTCAACTCACCTCTCTCTCTTTGAACTTTCTGCTTCAATTCTGCAGAGCCCATTTCTTTTTTTCTCCCATTGGATTTGAATTCTTTGCTCTCACCTTCACTTTCAAAGCTAAGTACCAAAAAGTTCTCATTTTCAAGTAAGAGGAAAGTTGTTGGTACCTCCCTAAACGACAATGTGGACTTAACCCTCTTATGCAGACCCTGCATTCTGCTGCATTCTCCCAAGTAATCCACAGAATTCATGGATTTGCTACGTGAAAGTGAACAACTTGGTGTTGATTCAGAGGGTATCACTACCATTGATTCCAAGCCCATTAACCTTGCCACTATCCCAGGACTAGTGGTAGTAGTAGTAGTAGTAGTAGTAGCCTCAGCATTGTGCTTAGCGTTGATATTTTGATCTTTGCCACTCACCAATGAATTTGAATGTTCAAGTTCTCTAATTTGATCTGATGGGTGTGTTGGGAGGCCACCAGAGCAAAGAATCCTGCGCAAGATGGCAGTGAGACACCCTCCTGCAGTGGCACTCTTGGAGTTGCACATAGTTGGGTCCAAACTGATGGTGGATGAAGATGATGGGGATGAATGAGAAGAAATTGAGAGCTTCATGTTTTAATTAAATGATTTAGGAAACAAAAGAAACAGATAAAGAGAAAAGAAAACTATTAAAAAAAAACCATAAAGAAAGTGAGATGGGGTGTTTTGGAATCTCGTACTTCCATTCAGTTCAATGATAAAGGCATAGTTTCCAAAGAGAAAAAAGCAATGGGAGGAATCAAAAGTTGGATTTGAATTTGGCTATATGAGAGAAAGGGTGGCGGGCTTTGCATTTGAATGTGAGAAAGAGCAAGTTAGAAATGGGGTTACTTTGCTTTTGCACATTGACATAGTTCAGTGCTATGTCTCTCTCCACGCGCGTTGTAAAGTCATTTTTTGTGCTAAATTTGTCGTTTGTTTCCCTGTTTTAAGCAAACAGTAGCACGCTCTTGGGGCGCGTTAAGGTAGCACTTTTGCTAGCTTTCTTTGAAGTTTCAAACACTAGGAAAGGCCAAAAAAGAATGACTGAATGAGCAGTGAGTGTTCCCATTGAATTTGGTTTTAGCATTATTATTAGTTTAGATAGAAAGTAAGGGATGCGTGAAAGATGAAGATTGGAGGTGAATGGTATAACCGAGGAACTGATTGTATTGTTTGTCATTTTGTGTGGAGGCAGAGACATTGGCAGAATGTGTTTGTTTTAGTCAGGTCAGAGTAACTGGTAATGTCATAGTGGCCTGTGGAAATTCTTTTGGGTTCTGCAGCCGAACATACTGACTTTTGGTTGTGGTTGTTCCAACAACTGATGACTGATGAGTCACTACTTTTGCCTTGCGGTGGAAGAGAATTTCTTCGTCATTCGAAATAAGAGATCTGTATAATGTATATTAAACATGTAATTAAAGTGTGAACTAATAATGGTTCATATAATTGAATAATACACATTCACTTATAAAAATCTTTTATTCAAAAACACATAAGAACTTCTGAGTTTGAAATTGAGAAGGTTAACAGTTGTATACAATGCAGTGCTAGTAGTCCCCACCAACCTACTGATGTCTGGCAACTGTGCTTGCATCCACTTTGTTGTTAGGAGATTCAGATAAAAGTAATGATGATATTATCGATGGATTTACGGTGGTTGTTCTTGTACACCTAAAAAATATGTATTATCAGTGACATCTTATCTTTTTTAATATTATTTTAACACATAAATAAATAAGTTTAAGTTATCAATTTATGTAATAAAAGTATTTTATAAATTTTTATTTGTTAAAATCTTCTTAAAAGTTATTTTGTAAATTTGTAAAAAAAAAATATTATTTCTATAGATAATTATAATTTAAAAATAAATATTAATTATTTATTATTAATCTTTTATAAAATTTGATTCACATTTTTTAATTAAAAACAATTTTATATTGATTATAATGATGTTTATAGGCCAGTTTCAAAATGACATGACACTTGTTTAGATGTCATATGCTAAAAATTACAGTTGATCATGTACGTAATATAAAATTAAAACATTAATATTATTTTTACACTTGAATGGAGATTGTTATCAAACACTCAAGTATTTTTACTCTTGAGTATTTTGTGCGTGAAAAACTAAAATTAAAAATTAAAAATTAAAAAAAGGATAATATTATGTTTTTATAATTATAAAAATATATAATTAATATTAAAACCAAAATCTAATTAAAAAATGTAAATCAGGTTTTATAAAAAGTTAATAATAAATAATTAATATTCATTTTTTATTATTATAATTATCTATAAGGATAATATGTTTTATTTTTTATAAATTTGTAAAATAACCCTTAAAGAGGATTCGATAAATAAAAATTTACAAAATATATTTATTACATAAATTGATGATTTGAACTTATTTACTTATGTATTAAAATAGTATTGGAGGAAAGTAAAATATTATGAGTGACACACTTTTTAATTACACTAAAACAACCACCTGAATTTATTCTTATAAAATTCTCACTTATTGAAAGATAAACTCATATCAATTATTAAAAAGAAAGTCTTGATATTTCACAAACAAATGTCATAAAGATATCTCACAAAATAATATCATCATTCTTCATTTTTTTTCTTTCTCTTATTTTTAATTAAACTAATCAATGACTGTTCTTTAAAATTTGTGATGTCTGTATATAAAATTATCATGCAAGAAACATTTTTGGGAAAATTTTTTACAAGAGATTATAGGGCCTATTGGACTTTGCTGTGAGAGATTTGTTTATGCAGACATATTTGTCTCTCCGTCTGTCCAACGATGTCCGGAAGAGACTCTTGGCGTAATTTTGTAGACCAAATGTGACTTCGTGTCATGAGACTAATGACTATCTATCTATAGTCATCTTTAAAGAGAATGAGAAAGAAAATTATAGTTCCTTTTACTTTATATTTTATTATTAAAAATTAAGTGATTATTATATTATTTTTATGTTTGATATAATATAATCAAAGCAATAATAGAAAGTAAAAAAGAAAAATCAATTACAATAACACTTTAAAATTAAAATAATATTTTGGTTAATGTATGTCAATTTATAATATGGTAGGAATGACATTGAAATAAGAAAAAATTCCTTTAAACTAAATTTATTCTTGAATTAAATAAATAATGATGTATCTACTGTTAATTTAATCTAAAATATTTCATGATTTTAATTTATTAAAATTTAATAATAAATACACTTTTATTTATTCAAATTTATTTTAAAATAATCATACCCACTGAAGTAATAGTGAACTACGTTAGTAACAAGTAACAACAATAGAGATAGTGATGACTTAATAATAATGATGTAAGTGAAACTAGGGTCATAATAATAGTGATAATAGAATGATGATGCCAACAACAATCGTAGTCGACTTGTGATAGTGGTGATAGACTGATAGTGCATGATAGGATGATGAAGGTGATAGCGTCATAGCGAGGATGATCAGTGGCACCTGGCAAGTGATAAAAATTCATAAAATAGAAGTCTCCAAAATACTTCCCACAATTTCTTAGGCTAAAATAGCACGCCTTTTAAGAATATTTATTTTTTATAAAGGATATTTATATCCAAATGATCAAATTGAATTTTATTCAGTGTTAACATAACTTCAACAGCCTCACAAGGAATTAAGCGCATTGAGAAACAAACTGTATTTTTAAGGGAGAATAAAAGTTTAAATCTTAAAAATATTATTTATAAAGAGAGCCTAATTATATCAATTTATATTCAAAGGAATTAATATCAAATCTAAAATATATAAAAATATCTTGAGAAAAAACAAATGACTAGCCGATAGCTATTTCTAGAGCAAACATATGATATAATATGAGTTTATAAGTTTATATTTTATTTTATTATATTATTATGGATTCTTTGTCCTAATCATATATATTTGAACCTTTTTTTTTTACGTGTGTATATTTGAACATTGTGCAAGGCCTTAAAAAAAAGGTACCTTTTTATATTTTCTTTTAGTTAGTAAGTTATACTAAATTAATAGATTATTATTTTTAGGTTTAAGTTACACATATTATTATTTTAATATTGTATGTCACGGACCAGTGCGTTGGGACTGGCCAGGCCTTCCAAGGCCCAAATTTACAGTCCTTCAAAATCCTCCGACTTGGGCCACCAATCTTCTAGAATGGACTTGGCGAGGAATTTAGCTGATGACCAATAATTTCTTAGGTACAGAGCTGAGGACCAATAAAATAATGTGTGAAAACAATATAATTTTGTAATTATACCAAAATAAAAATAACGATAATAATTTTGCAATATCTGTGTGTAGAGATAGAATTGAGAAATGGCTGATGTAGGGATGGCACTCGCACTTGGGGAGAAAGATCCCCCCGTCCCTAATCTCCGCAAGGAGATTGGGACTCGTGGGACACCGAAATTATATTTTAAAAATTAAAAAAAATTAAATTAAGATTTTAATTCCTATGCTTTATATTTATTTTTAATTTAATTTTTATAATTTTTTAAATTAATCCTTATATTTATAAATATTTTTAAATAATATTTTGTTATCAATTTTTGTTATAACATCATTAATTTAGTCTTTATTAAATATTTTACAGAAGAAAAAGAAACATCTAAAAGAATACATATTGGACAAAGAAAAATACTTATTAGATTAGCTAAATTGATAGTGTTATAACATCGTTATAACGAAAGTTGATGACATAAACTATTTTAAAAATGTTTAAAAATATGAAAATTGATTTTAAAAAAATTATAAAAACTAAATAAAAAATGAGTGAAAAGTATAGGTATCAAAACTTTAATTTAACTAATGAAAAAATATATAAAAAGTTGTAAAAAATTTCAATTAAAGCTTCAATATCAACAAATTAAAACAAGAAGTTACTGCCTATTGATATTTTTTAAAAATTTTAATTTTAAATAAATAAAAATAATATAGACAAAAATTATTAAAATGAACAAAATTTTACTATATATATATATGATATAATCATTAAAAATAATTTAATAATTTTTTAAGCACTAAAATCTTGCAAGACTGGGGATATGATTCCTGTCTATATCTGTACATCTACTTTATGAAGATTTTTATTCTCGTTTTTATCTCTGTGAGAAAAAGCTCCCTAAATTTAAATTTTCAAATGAGATAATTTCTATATATATTCTCAAATACATGGAAACTTTACCATCTCTAAGCTGAGGACTGGTATAGGTAATAGGCTTGAACTTGGTCCGTGGCATGTTATAACCTTAAAATTCAGGTCTACTTGATTTGTTGATCTATTTTGAGTTTTATTTCTCTAGCCCAAAAAGATCCAAAATATACGTAGGCCAATGGGAAATATGCATTATCAAAGTGTTATATATGTTTAAACTCCCTTAAATATCCTATATAATATGCGACTAATTATCTATATGACTCTATTTTGATTAAATAATATTATAAATTAGGCTGACCTATAAGGTGAATGGGATTCAGCAAATCATTCAGAAATTTGGAGGCCTTGACGAGGGCCGAACTTTAGACCACGGACCTAGGGTTCACCAACCTTGTAATAGAGCTGAACTCCAGTTTTGCTATCTTTTGTATGCTTGAAATAAGATGTTGAAAAAGGTAAAATTCATATAATCCCCTCCAATTATAGTTTATAGGTAATTTTTAAAAAAACTTCCATGCAGTTTAAAAATCACAAATTTGACTACCCTATGCTTCTAGAGGAAAAATGAATATCACATACTATTTTTTCACATTTTTCTTTACATTACTCTTGTTTTTTTTTTAAAGAAATAGTATGTATTAAAATGCATATTTTTTAATTTTATTATCTAAATAAAAAATAATATAAAAATATTATAATAAAAATGATGTGTATAAGCCTTTTTGTTAACTTCCTATCCATCTCACTAATAGATAAAAAAAACCACCACCTTCAATCCTAAACCCAGAAAACTACCAATCAAAAAAATTTCCAACGTCTAATTACCTCATTTATTCACACTCTCTCAGTCTCAATTACTCTCTTTAATTTCTTCATCTACCTAAGAATCACTCAAGAATCACAAACCCACCATCTTCATCCTAATCTCTCCCCCAAATTACCACCATTTTCTCTTTAGCCAACTCTTGAACTGATGGTACCAAAAGGAAACTCCCAAATGAGTTCTTGAACTCTTCCATGGCCTTCGGCTAAAAGGTTCGAGCAGGGGATGTGGTGTGACGGTGGCCTTGGGTGGCTCGCAAGGGCTTGGTGATTCAAGGGAACGTTGATCATAGTTCACAGGGGTTAAGGGATTTTGGCCATTGGAGCGGTGGGATGGAATTCGTGGCTGTCGGCGGTGGGCACTGCTAGTCGGAGTGGCCATATGATGGCTTGCTAAGGACTACGATGGCTCCGCTGGTGGCGTTGGGTTGGGCCTCTCTATTTTTTTTTTTTGGTGGTCTGTTTTCATAGAAGATTTGTGGTGGAGCATGGTTGCCGTTTGGTGGTTGGACTTGTGATGGAATGGTGTGTTCTGTTTTTGGGTTTGGGGTTGAAGATGGGTTTTTTTTTTTTTACTCTTAAATTTTCCATTGGATGGTGGAAACTTCATAGAAGGGTTGATGGCCCGATGCACACTTTTCTTAAAATATAGTTAGTCAGGTTGGTAACTTTTAAGTCATAAGAAGATTTTTTTTAAAATTGACCTATAGTGTGAATTTTTAGCGTATTGAAAATCATGCAAATACTTAGTAGTCAGCACTAGGGCTTCTTATGGAGGTGTGAAAATGGGTTGATAGCCCAATATATGTGGGTTGAGTTCAACAAAATGCTTTCCCGGCTCGGCCGGGCTCGAATTTTTGCTGCAACTACCAATCCGACAGTCAGCATGGCAAATGACAATTGAATGGGTGTTGGGCTTTTTTTTTCTTTGCTTGCATGTCGTTATTAGCCATTTCACAAATTGGCATATGGAAAGGATATTGCCTACTGAAACAATCCAATAAAGTTGCATTTAGTAATTTGCCATTTATTCATTCATTTTTCACTTTCCTTATCATAAAAGATAAGTGTACAAGGGAAGTGTAAAAAAAAAACTGTTTTTCTTCTTTTCTTTATGTATGAGTAGCATTAATCATGCATACCTACCAAAGGAATCAAGATTCTCTGCAATGACAGAGAATAGGTAGGTGACACCCACTTTTTTGAGTCTTCATACTAGGGGTCGTTTTAAAAGTGGGCCCCGTGAAATAGGATCCATTCAATTCAAGGACCTTGTATTTATAATTATTGATTGTGTAAAAAATCAGATTAATGGTACAAAATTAATACATATAACTTGATCAACATGTATCTTTTAAATATATGTATTTTACAAATCCATCCTCACAAATAAAAGAAATTTGTATGAAAAGTAGATGAGAGAGGATAGGTAATGGATCCACAGCTACTCTAGTGAGATCCACAGTGAGATCCATTGCCACTCCGACATCCTGTAGCTGTTACTCTACCCACACGTCACCCTAGCACCATTGTGTTCCACTACAACCAAACTAGCCAAAACCACAACCCCCAAGGGCAACGCACACTCCCTTACAAGATCTGGACCTAGAAGTAATTTCTAAGCATGTTCTACGTGATTTGAGAAAATGGTCAGAGGCAATTTTTAAGCTTGATTTTTGGTGGTGTTGATTGTTTAGGGATGTGGGGTGTGACGGTAGTGTATGGCCAGGCAAAAACATTGTTTAGGGATGAGTGGCACGGCGACAAGATCTGGTGATTCGTGGGTTCTGAGTGGTGGACGTCAACGGTGCGACCACGACGACGAGGAATGTGGCAGGACGTTGCGGATGGAGGAGAGCGGCTGAGGAAGACGGCTCCGATGCAGATCTGGTACATAGAGGAGGCGGAGCTACGCAACTCTCGGTGGAGATGGGCAAATTTGCGGTTTTGGTTGGAGTTCGGATAGTGACAACTGCAATGGACGGCGGCGTTTCTGGGTAGTGATTCGCAATGGTGGCAAGTTTGGGTTTGGGGTGTGCTTGGCGGCTGCTGTGGGCTCAGCGAACGACGGCTCAGGTGGAGATCTCAACGATGACGAGGTGGTTGAGGATGGGGTCGCGCGTAGTGTCGGCTTGTTGGTCGACAGATCTGTTGAGGACGGCTTGTTGGTTGTAGGACGCGGTGATTATTTGGCATGAAAAAATTGTATAAAATTTGTGTAAAAATATCAATAATTGAAGGGTTTTAGAATAATAAAAATTAAATTTTTACTACAAATTTTAAAATTTAGTATAATAGATAAAGTCAAAAAATCCTTGATCACAAGTTTCATATTAAAACGACCATCGTACCAGGAACCGCTTTATGATTCAAAATATTAACATTCATCTTTCTATTTTTTTCATATAAAATATAAACATGGAGAGACTGACAGCTTGTTGAATCCCTCCAAGGTGTTACAGAAAAGTTCTGAACCTGTAATCTTTGTTTCATCGAACCCCGCAAGAATAATATCCTTACAAGCCACACCCAAAAGTGACAAACATTAAACCTCATACGATGGGACGTCAATATAGGACAAGGAAAAATTTAAAAAAAAATGCAAATCAATTAATGGAAATTGGGTTTTGTTCATTTTAATCATTCTAGAGAAAAGTAGTGTTTGATTTGGTATGTTAGCTGATCTTCCACCACTGGTCACATTAGCTGGCCCTCAACGGTAAACACGTTCTATCCTGCAACATTCTGCGGGTTACTAGTACCTCAACCTTCATGCACTACACATGGTTGAAATGCCAAGTGACCTTAATTTAATGTGATTTGTGGTAGTGCTTGATGTAGTACTGTGTTAGTTACAACGTCACCTCACAGTATTTGTATTTTTTTCTGTTATAATAACGATAATGTTACAAAGGGGTTGGGGGAGGTGTTATGGAGGGATTTCCTTTTCCATTTAACCATTTTGGTCTTGAACTACCCATGTGAGTGCTCTATGCAAGTGAGAAATCAGAAAACAACACAGATGAAACCAACAGTTCAATATATTAATTACCCCCTTCTGCTTATTTCATGCATGTATGTAAAATACTCCATAGAGGTCAACCATATTCTTTGTCTCTTTGAAGCAAAACAATTAATACTAGAGTGAAACCCATTTCTCTGAAAATTAAATGCCAAAAATGTGCCCAGTCTAATAGGTTACATATGAAATATTTTTGAGTGGCATTGGCATGCATCAATTTGAGCACCACAACATCATTCTGACTTGGTCCAAGAATATTTCTGGAGCTGAGGATCAGTCTGGTAGTACACGATGTCCCCAGAGTCACTCACAAAGTGGTCTTGCCTTATACTGTGTAGCAAATACTTGATTAGATGGAATGGGATTGGCCCAGATTTCTCTGGCTCACGATAGTAATTACCAAGCACTGGCTTTGCGGCTTGTGTCTGTAGTGAGTTTTTAAAAAAAAAAAATACGACACTTTCAGGACGATAGAAGGAAATGTATATATTCTACATTTTTCATTTTAAGATTGTGGGATATAAAATAGAAAATACCGCTTCAACCAAATGATAATGAGGAATTTGAGGGAAAAGATGATGGATAACATGGGTGCCAATGCCATGGTGAATGTTATTAACCCAACCATAGTCACGATCCACGGTTGTAAGACCACCCCTTAGATAATCCCATTCCTGGCACATAGACAAGTAACATGTTTGTTATACAGTAAGTTCCTACAATATTTGAGGGATGGCAAAATTGCACATAAATATGTTGTTTGTGTTTTAAACTATCATAATATAATATATTCCAAAAGGGGTTCCTTTATTTTAAATGAGTATGTAACAAATTCAACTATAGAGTCGGTGAATATAAGAAAAGGTTTGGACTTTGGAGGACAATGGTGATGAATTTTGAGTTTAAATCAATTTAAGTGTAGATCTAACTCCGTGTACCTAAAACAAAAATACTTGAATTCCTTTGGCCTCAATTTCATTTGCAATTTGTAATAAGACACTGAAGAAAATTGAAAGAACAGAATCAACTTGTTATGTTACCTTGCCACGGTACCATGGTAGTTTCTGCTTGTAACCATGGTGATGCAAGTATGTGACGAAGTCCAACCACATGATGAAGATCTACACATGTTAAAATAAGTGTATAACTATTGGAAATGTGTTAATAAATTAACTTAAAAGAGAATGTCACAATGAGATTACCCAATAGGGAACTCCATAGAGCTTGAGCATTAAGAATGGACCTATTATGAAGGACAAATAAAGAAGTACAGAAAACATGATAGCCCAACATAGGGTTGAAGTTAGCACATCTATTCTCTCACCAGGGGAGAACAAGTTGCTGTACGGATTGAAATGAGACCCTTCCTTTCCTGGGCTTCTGTTCCACTGAAATGCAGTTCAGATCAAAATGAGAGTGAGAGATCCTAGAGCTATAGTACAATAATGTTGTCTTTCTGAAAAGGAAAAAAAAAAAAAAACTCTCACCAGATAAAAGGGATATGCAAAGATGGGGAAAGGCAAAGTGAATCTCAGGATTCTTGTCATATTGTCTAGATTCTTGTAAATCTTCTCTGTCAGCTGAAATAAAGACACAAAAAAAAGGCCCATAATCATGAACAGCCTCATGAGGTTTACATCTTTAGATTTCTTTTTTTCTTCTTTTGGGCCAACCGCATCTATCTACTAATTGAATTAAGAACAATGTAAAAAGCAAACACATACTGGAACCCATGATTCATCCTGCTCAACGTGTCCATGGTTTTGATGGTGAGTTCTATGGCTAATTCTCCTGCAAAATCCATGAGTCAAGTAAAATGGTTTGGTTGTCAAATCAGATTAAACATTTGGTAAACAAATTAAAAGAACTCTAAGGACAAAATGAACAAGAGAAGCTGCTAAAAACCAACCATCCATGGTATGGTACAAGAATTGAGGAGTGCAAGATATGGCCCACCAGACTATTCAGCTTGGGACTGTTTGAAAAGCTTCCATGGCCACTGTTCAATGCAGAAAGTTAAAACTTACCATAGAACAGATAAATCATAACCAAATGCATTGCCTAAGCATTGAGCAAGCATAACATAACGATGAGTGAGCATAGAGTTGAAATGAGTATAAGTAGTTACCAATCATGTCCAAGAACAAATAAAGCCCAGAACATTGTGCCCTGAGCAGGCCAGTAGAACAGCCAAAAGAACCAGCTATTGAAACCAATTGCTGCAGCTAGCAATGCAGTGATTACTAAGACATCCCAGAAAACATAACTCAGAGACTTCCACGGGTTCTTGACCCAGCAATGCTTGGGAATGGCAGCTCGGATTTCTGCTATCTTAAATGGTGGAGGAGCACTTGGATCAAAATAAGTTTGGTCTCCTTGCCCTGCACCATTGCCAACATGTATTAAAGGCTCTGCTTCTTCAACCATTGCTGCTTGGGTTAATGTCTCTCTGTTACAAGGTTGTGGTGGAGAGGGTTTATTATAGCTATAAGATGCTTATAAAGCTAGATGTTGTTGAATTCTTTAAGAAGAACACATGGGGTCACATATTTATAACAGCAAAAAGTAACAATAACAATAATATTAATAATAACAGCATAATATTTTAATCAATCAATTTATAATTTATTTTTTATTATCTTTCTTTTTCTTTCTTGTATTGCTTCCATGACTATGAGTCTATGACAATCTCCTATCAGAGCTACATGGCCTAACAATATGATCTAGGATGAGTAGGACAAACAAACAAGGATATAAATGTATATATATGTACTAATTATTTTTGGTGTAAGTATATATATATACTAATACTAATTATGGAAACATAGATAGCGTGACAGAAATTGTTTGTGATGCTTAAAATTTTAAATATTTATCTTTTGTTTAAGTCGTGATGATTTCAAATATATCGGAAAAAGAGAGAAATTTCTACAGAGTATTAACGTTGATGTTATTTTCTTAGTACAAAACAAAGAGATAGTTCATTTTTCTTATTAAATCTCAAACTACTCACTATTAAAAAGAATTAAACTTAAAACTCCAAGTTGGATTTTCTGTAATTTAATTATACAGAATAATAGCCAACTATTGTTAAAATAAATCATTGTTGTGAAATGGTGAGAACTGATAAATGATATGAAAGAGTTGACGGGAGGTGGATAGATTCATAACAAGCACGCAAGTAGAAAATGAAATAAATTACAACTTGCTATTCTCTTCTAGAAGATATTTTATACTAAATATAGAAAAACTTATTTATATAAAAAAATCTTCATGGGCTTATATAATTTTAGCGATATGAGACTCAGCTTAATTAAATAACAAGATTATCATTTAAGCATAATTAAGAGTATAAATGAGTCGAACTAAGTTGAGCACTTAAAACTTAAGTTAAGTTTGTGAAAAAAATACATTACTCAAACTGAACTCATTTATTTAAATGAATTAAATTTAAATTTGGGTTTAATTTGTTTAAAAAATATAAAACTTAGGTTTGACATGTTTAAAAAATATAAAATTTGAACTTAATTTATTTAACTCCCTTATAATTTGATTATTTTATTTTTTAATCAAATTTCTCTTTTGAAGTATTTTTAAATTTATTAATTTAATATTTAATAGACATCTTTATACTAGAAGATAAAAGTAAAAATAAAGAGAGTAAAAAACGTAAGTAGTATATAGCAATATATAAAACTACAATTCTCTAAATAAAATTAAAATCTACTAAGTAATAGTAATATATAAATGATTATTATTTATATTTTTTCTTATGTAAAATTACAAATTTTTTGTGTTTATTTATATATATATATATATATATATATATATATATTCACGAGCTTTTATTATCAAGTTTATAAAACTTAAATTTAACTTATTTATATAATTAACTTAAATTTAAATTTATTTATTTATTTAAATAAATAACTTAATCAAATATTTAATGAATTAAATTTGAATAATTTAGAATAACTCAGATCATTTACACTCTAGTGATAACACTGCTATTGTTATTGCAATAAGATGATCTAAGATTAAATTTAGACAAACTTTAAAATGTCAATTTATTATATTATGAAATCTTGAAATTTTTCAACATCACAATAAATCCGTTTAATAATATTTTTCCCAACTTCATGGTTTGCATATCTGATATTGGATAACGCTTAATTTATATAAACAAGAAGCACGTTCTCTCACGTTTATGTTTATGTGAAGAATGGATCCTTTCATTTGAATTTGAGCAAAATTTGGCTCCGACCTTAGGAGGAAGTAATTATCTCTAATTCTATTTAATATGTTATTATGTGTTAATTAATTCAATTAAATAGAGTTAAAAATAATACATGACAATAAATTAAATGAGGTTGGAGGGAATTCTCTCTTCTTAAGATTAGAGTTAAATTTTGTTCTTTGAATTTTCATATGATAAGGTCATGTGGAAGAAAAAGATAGACATAAAGAAATGAAATCTAATTAAAATTTGTGAAATTTCTTTTATAACACTTATGCTTATTTCTTTCTTTAACATGACCTTGTCATATACAAAATCACATGAGATGATCTATTCTCGTTTATGTAAAATGATAGAATCAAATTATAAATGTGTAAAAAATGAGATAGAATTAATTTAAATTAGATAAAAATAAGATGAAATAAATGAAAATTAGATGATAAAAAATATATAAATATAAAATAGTGTATACATAAATATGTATTAATAACATTATTATTCATTGGTATTTAATAGTGATGTTCAGAATGGGATTAAATTCAGATTTAAAATAACATCAAATGAGATCCCAACTTCTAACCGTACGTGTGGAATTGATCTAAACCCGGAACCTAATCAGAATCTCACGCAACCAAACAACACAATGCAATGTGGATTTGGATTTTTTTAATTTTTTTTAAATGATCAATTATAAGGTAGAGAAAGTTATAAAAATTATAAAAAAAATTTACACTAATAATTGAGTTTTATTAATAAACTTTTTTTGTATCTTTTTCTCTCTTATAATTAATTATTTGAAAAAAAATTTAAAAAATTCAAATTCATGTAATGAGATGATTGGCTTGGTGAAATCCAATTTAATATTAAATGCACATGGACAAAATTTATAATGAAAAGATATTATTTTAAAATAAATTTGTCTCTAAATTAAATAAATAAAAATTTATTTATTTTTAATTTAATTTAAAATATATTAAATTTAATAATTAAATTTAATAATATAAAAATTATTTATTTATTTTTTAAAAACAAACTAATTTTTAAAAAATCCCTTCTTTTATAACGATACTTTTTCACGTGAATGTAAAAAGCAAATATTAATTAGTTGTTAACAGAGGTACACTATGATAACGAAAATGTACTATTCAATGTATTCATAGAATCGAAAGAAGCTAAAACCGACAACGTGCGGCGTTTAATGCATGTTTAATAATATTTTCGTCAATTTTAATAAAAACTTTTAGAATAATTCTAAATTCTCATAACATATATTTTTAATTATTAAATAAAAATATTAAATATTTTTTATTTTTTTATATATTTTTTATTTAATATTTTTTATTAAATTATAAGAAAATTATTAAAAATATATTTTAATATGATATAACAAAACTCAAATTTTCATATTTACTACTTAATAAAAGATAGAGTTATGATATTTAACTAAAAATTTTTAACTCTTATATTCTTATATCAAATAATATATATATCTTATTTTCATATCTTATTTAATATACATTTATTATATATTTTTTTCTATTATTTTTCTCACTTAATTATATTTTTAAAAAAAATATAAATAATATTTACACTTTTTTTTAAAAATGTAAGATGATCATTTTTCAAAAAATTACGCACTAGAAGCAGGACATGATACAACAACAATTATTAGACAACTGATTGTTGTGGGAACCAAACCAATGTTTTCATAATTGGACGGCACATTGAACAGATAAATACAGAGGTTTACGATTTTGAGGTTTAATTATGGTTGAATTGAGCCCAAATTAGAATATTATATAAATATATAATAATATGTAAGAAAAATATTGTAATGTATTCATAATATAATTAAATTTATTTATTAATTAAATAAATATTAAACTAAAAATATTATATTAATTCTAAAATAATGTTATATCATATATTAGTCTCATATTGAATAAGTAAAATGATAAGAAGTAAAATTTCTCATTATAAATTAAAGATAAGCTCTTATTACATTACAAACTTTTATTTATTTTACGTTGGACAAATTAAGAAGAGAAATACTAAATTTTGATTATAAATAAATTTGGAACCAAATATCAGTATCTTGAAAAAGTTTTAAATATTTTTTTAAAGAAATACTGGACCGATTCAAACAAGTTGGTTGGTTCAGGACTAATTTTTAGTTTTTTTACTAGTTTTAAAAAATCTAATTTTTGAAAGTTAATTGATTGGACTGGCCGGAGGATCGATTCCAATTTTTTTTAGTCTAACGCATGGTCCGGTCCAGTTCAGTTCTAAAAAGTATAATTGGAACAATTGATTCATCCATCACTTTATTTTGAGTAATGCTACTTAGCTAAAAAAATATTAACTAAAATTGACATAATTTATGGGTAATTGTTAGGCAAAATAAAGTGTTAGTGACTATATTTATCCAAAAATAAAAAAAAGCATGCCAACTCATTTTGTTAGAAATTTTGGTTAAAAAGATATGACTGTCTAATATTTTCATTTTTTTTTTGGGTAAGGGATTTATCCAATAATTTTGGTTGCATTCTCGGTTGAAAGGATCTGTATTATAATCTAGCTTTTTCCTAATGCATATATTTAAAATATTACGGAATTTTGTGAATTTAACAGCTAAATTTATTTTAAAGCAATGATATTCTTATGTATTTTTTATTAATGTTATAACAGTTTATTATTACTATTTAAAATTAGAGTAAACCCTAGTTTTATCTTTCAAAGATACAAGGCTCATCACTTTAGTATTAGAAAAAAAAAATTATCAATTTGATTCCTCAATAATGCAAAGTGTCATGATTTTTGTTTTTTAGAGATTATTAACATCAATTTCGTTCATCAATAATGTAAAGTGTCATTAATTTAGTCATTTAATCATACAAATTTTCATAAATTAGTCCCTAAATTAGGGTTCTATACACTCATTTTTCCTAATCTAACAAAAAAGGAGCAATTTGGTGACACTTTGCATAATTGAAAAACTTCTAAATTAATGTCAAATTTTTTTCTTTTGAGGATTAAAGTGATAATACTTGCACCTTTGGAAAGAAAAAATAGAAGTTTGCTCATAATATTTACTCAATTGTTTTAAGTATCAAATTAATGTCTTGTGTTAAATAATTCAATAATAAATACAGTTATATGCATGATTTTTTTTTAAAGAAGAAGTGTATTATATTACATAAATTACATATTCCTATATGTTATAGTTTGTTTTGTTTTTTTGACTAAGTATTTTCACAAGTATTGTTGTAAAACTAACCATCAAGTATTATCACGACTAAGAGATCCTCCTAACAGTTGTCTTCTCCAAAATTTAAATATTGATCCTCTCCCTAAATGTAACTTCGATATCTTATAGTTAAATCACAATAATTTAACACGTAAAAAATCATTTGACAATATATAATCATAGTGTTATGGGTCATGGGTGAAACCAAGGTTACCAAACTCGAGAGTTTAAGTAAACTCATGGAATCCTAGCAAACTCAAGTCGTAAACTCGACTTGTAAACTCATAAGAGTTTACATGCTTCAAACATATTATTTAAAAAATATATCATAGTATCCAAACATAATTTAATAGCATGTCCAAAATTAATATCCAACATTCTAACTCCAAAACAAAGCAAATGAAAGTAATAAAGTATAAGCATGACTCAATACTTGACCCAATTGTTACATTATACTTAATGCATCACTTACATTATTTTCTAGTTTAACCAATCAGAACAAAAAATAATAATGAAAACATAAAATTAGTTTTAGAAACCCAAAGAACACAGGCAATTCAATCAAAGTATTCGATAACATCAATTAAAACTATACATTTTGAATCCAAAACCATGTATAAAATCTAAGTTTGTAAACTTGCTAGTAGAATTGAGGATTTATCGATTTTGTCAGAGTATGCTTGAACTTATATGAGCTTACCAAAAAGAGAGTTTACATGTGTATTAAGTCATTTTTGTGTCCTAAGATCATAAAATCCGAAAAGTTTAAAAGTTAACTCAATAGTTTAACAACCATAAGTGAAACACTTTATGGTTAAAAGGCCTATGGATAGATATATATGTCAACTCATTTTCTTTTTTGGGTAAACAACGGACAAAATGTCTAACTAACAAGTTACAATACAAAAAAAAAAAACACCACTACTATTAACAATAAACGAATTGAAAAGAAAAGGCGGTAAAGCATTAAAAAAATAAAACCCCAAAGGTTTTTAAGATTAGGGATGGATCCATAAAACAAATGTTGTGGGGGCAAAAAAGCATTAAATAAATAATTTAAAATTAACTAATTAAATTTAAATCTTGTTTTAATTTTACCTTCAGTTGAATGTATATTTTATTGAAAATTCATTCTCATAGGTGAAAATTTCAAGTATTATTTGTCATTAAATATCTTATCTCATTTTTTTATTCTCATATTTTAAAAGTTATATGTGAAAATTTTAGAATTTTCATGACAAGTAACACTGCTACTAGTTGAGATTTTGATACCAAAATGTTGAATAGTTGTGTGAAACAAATGTTTCCTTTATTATAGGTCGCATACATTATGCATAATAAAGTTAGTTTTGCACCCTTTAAATATGTATAAAGTTCTATAACTTTATATAACATGAAAAGACATAAAGGATTTAAGACTTGTTTGAGTTGTTTCTACTTTTCAAACTCTAAATGTATATATCTCAAATTTAAAGTTATTTTATTTCTTAAATAACTTTAGACACTAATTATTTTCTTTTGCATGTCAAAAAATTGTCAACTTAACATAATTTTTTTTACATGAAAATGTATGGATTAAAAATAAAATTTGAAAAAGCTAAATATAAATTATATTGAACCAATGGGGTCCAAGGCACCCCATGATCCCCCTAGATGCGTTCCTATAAAAGATGACCTTAATTGGCTAACCGATCAACGCATGAATTCACCTCCCTGTAAATATGCTGGAAAACTACATTCCAGTCCTTCAGAATGAGATTCTGAAGCCTTGGAGCCTTTATATATTTTGATTCAAATCTTATACATTTTACAACCAATCCTTTGTTTAAAATCTATGGGTTCAACTGATAGTTAAGTAGTGCTCCTTATTTGTATTTGGGTTCGAATCTTAGGTGAGTTACTCCTAAAAACACCATACCATGATACCAATGTGAGGGATGAATTGTTTTGTACTCGGTGTATTTGATCACGATTAGCGTAAAAATTGCTCAAAAATACTCTTAGTTTTTTAAAAAAAAAATTAACTATATAAAAGACTGGTATTAATTAAGAATACTTTTCTCTTAGTTAATAGTATTTTTATTCTTAATTAACAATATTATATTAGAAATCTCAGTAAAAAAGAGTATATAAGATAGATGATAGCCCATAGTTAGATATAAAGGGAAATAATTAAAAAAAATTATAGATGAAACTATTAAAAAATACTTAAATTAAAATGACCTTAATTTCTAAAGATATAATTTATGAGAGAATACAATGCTATCTTTTAATCTATGTAACTTATCTCACTTAGTACAAAAAGACTTTGTTGTTGAAAAAAATTTATTTGAGAAACAAAATTAAATAGAGGAAAAGGAAACATAATATTTATTTGATTCCTATATATCTCTTATTAAAAGATCTTACATTCTGGAAATTTCTCTCTATCTCTGCTCAGTCCTCAGGTCTCTACGAAGAGTATCTCACTAGAATTATTTTGACTTAACGATCAAGGTCTTCACGGAGCTCCAGCTTCAGTGGAGCTCCATCATTTCATCATTTCTAATTTCTAATTTGACCTAGCATCCAACAGGTTAGCTGCATATCAACATACATATACAACATATTGATAACATCAGAAAATTCCATATATATATATATATATATATATATATATATATTTTTATATATTTTATCTAATATATATTATTTCATATATATTATATAAAATATATATTACACTTTTAATCCTACATCTATACATATATATATTACTTTTTAAAATTAAATTCACCCCCCCAATGATCATCAGACTTCAGATAACATATTTTCTTCTCAATTGATATTATCGTCTATTATATATATATATATTACTTTTTAAAAGAGTTAAATTCCCCCCCCCCCCCCCCAATGATCACCAGACTTCAGATAACATGTGTTCTTCCCAATTGATATTATCGTCTATTTTTATTTAGTATCATTTTTTTTTTTTCCTATACTAGTTTTTTTTTGGGAATATTGTATCACTTTTCAATCTTTTTGGAGAATACCACATCTTTGATAATTTCTTTAGGAAATATCACATCCTCTTTTACATAACATACAATAAATATTAGTAATTAGAAAAATATCACACAAATCACGTACAAAGTTTAACATAGGTTCGACTAATATACCTACATCCACGGATGAGAATAGTCAAATCTACTATCAAAATAAATCTAGCCTGCAAGTCTTATAAGACAATCCCTCTTAGGCTCTTATTGCCATTCTCATGACCCTACCAATTCTCAAATACAAATATTTATAATCCATCATTCTTAGTTTTCTATTGTAAACAAATCTCTCACAAATCTTATACATATCTCATAAATCTCTAACATATTTTTTAAATTTTTTAACAAATTTTTAGCATATATTCATATTTTCACAAATCTTCACAAATCTTTTACATTTTCATTAAAATAGGAAACTAGTGATAACAATCTTTAATAGAATTTGGGTCAAACCCAACAATCTCCACCTTGATCTAAATTTCATCATCATTTCTAACAAAACAATCTTCAAATTTTCAAACCTATCGTTATCAATCGTTATCAATGAAACATGTCGCTTGACCTCCATGCCAAGAAGACTTTCGACAACACCTGTTGCCATTCATAACGCTCAATCTTCCAAATCTTCAAATCAAATCTTCGTACTTGCACCGTCGTTATATGGAATACGCCGCTTGACTTCAATGTCAATAAGACTTTCGACACATTTGTCACATTTGCAGCTATCATAACAAGACACGTCACTTGACCTCCATTGTCAGGCAAACTTTGGACACAAGGGTCCAAATGAACCATACCATCGCCTAGATCCTCGAACCATCGTATCTGATACCACTTGTTGGGAGAAATACTGCATCCCCCTTTCAATCTTTTTGGAAATATTACATCCTCACCAATCTCTTTGAGGAATATCACACCCCCTTTTACACAACATGCAATAAATATTAGTAATTAAGAAAAATATTACACAAATCACGCACAAAATTTAACGTAATTCGACTAATATGCGTACATCCACAGATGAGAATAGTCAAATCTACTATCAAAATAAATCTAGTCTGCAGACCTTACAAGACAATCCCTCTTACGCTCTCATTCTCACTCTCATGACTATATAAATTTTCAAATACAAGTATTTATAATTCATCATTCTTAATTTCTTATTATAAACAAATCTCTTATAAATCTTATACATATCTCATAAATCTTTAATATATTTTTCAAATTTTTTAACAAATCTTTAGCATATTTTCATATATATATCTCTTCATATTTTCATAAATCTTCATAAATCTTTTATATCTTACCATTTTCTTATTAATTACTAGAGTATTATTTTTATTCATGTGAGCTGAGGAGTCACAAATTAATGATTATATTAATCTATGAGTATCCGATTTGGACAAGTATTAAGACTCAAAAATAATAGCACTTTCAGTTTGGTGGTTCTTTCTTCCTTCCAATTTTCGAAACAAAGGAGAGTGCAAACAAAACGGAGAAGCTCAAATTTCGCCACCTCAAAAGATTGATCAAGTATAGCACACAATAACATTGAGTAATATCTAACTTCAACCCAAAACGTGGAAAGTATGAAACATGCTTTGCAACTTGGAAGCAGAATATAAAACTTCTTTACGTGACAATAATAAAAAACATGCCTTTGATCAGGTGCTCTGTGCTTTTGTGAGTCATTTAATTTCTAATGCTTCTTCTCAATCGAACTTTTTTATATCTACACTAAGTAACCTCAGTTGGAGTTTTATTTATTTTATTTTTCTGGTATATGCAATTTTTTTTTTCTTATGTGAGAGTTCAAAATTTATATATTTAGTAAATATGTCATTTTGGACGATTGCACCCTGCAGCAGTTATGGGGACCAAGTGAGGAACCACGTTAAAGAATAGTTAGTCACAATCGTTCTTAAACTTTAAAAATTTATAATTAATTTTCTTCTAATTTTTTTTGTTAAATAACTTTAATATCTTTAATTTAAATTTTCTGCAAATATTTTTTTTAAATTCCATCTATTATGTAACATTTTGTCTATATCTATATAATATTATAATGAATTTTTTTTTTACTTTAGCGTCTAATTTTTGTTTTCTAAAATAACCATTATTAATTACTTATTTAATGATTTTAAAAAATGTAAAAAGAACAAATAGATGAATACATTTTTTTGATAATATAAATTGTTATGTCCTGGGCTTTTGAGCTCTTGGATTAGAACTAGCTTCCTGCTAAGCAGTCTTTAAGTTTAGAGGTATTGGAAATAAGAGGTTAAATACTTGTAAAGACACTCTAATGCTTAAATCAATATGGTGTGCTAAGTTTTATTATGAACACGAAAATATGCTTATCATTATACTTATTGTTACTATTTATAGTGAGAATTTCTTTCGCAGTTAAGAGTGTGCATAAAAGTTAATTTGTGTCCTATATGGGTCATAGACTAATAGCCCCTTTAGGTTTGCTTGTTGATACTTCATTGATCTAGTTAGGATAATACTTTTGTTAAAAGTTATGGTTCATGTCTTTATTGTTAATGGACTTGGCGCTTAGAAGCTCAAAATTTCAAGATGAACCATAAATACATCTTATTAATCATTTTTAAAGATTCAAAGAGAAACATGACAAGGCAAACAAAAAAAGAAATAATACAACAACAACAACAAAGTCTTTTTCCACTAGGTGGGGTCGACTACATGGATCAAACGACACTATTGTGTCATATCATAAATAAAGTCTTCAGAAATGCCATTTAAATTTAAATCTTTTTTAATCGTTTCATCTATAATTTTTCTTGGTCTTCCTCTACTTCCAGTTATTGAACTATTATCTATCAGATCTACTCTTCTTACAAGGGCTTCTAATGGTCTTCTCCTTACATGTCCAAATCACCTAAGTCGAGATTATCTCATCTTTTTCACAATAGGTGCTACCCCTACTTTCTCTGTAATGTATTCATTCCTAATCCTATCTTGTCTTGTATGACCACACATCCAACGCAACATCCTCATCTCCACGACACTGATCTTATGCTCTTGTTGGTTTTTTACCGCTCAACATTCAGTATCATATAACATCGCGGGCCTTATAACTGTGCGATAAAATTCACCCTTAAACTTGAGAGACAGTTTTCTATTACAAATAACTCCTGAAGCACTCTTCCATTTCACCCATCCAGCTTGAATCCTATGGTTTACATCTCCCTTTATCTCTCCATCATTTTGTATGATAAATCCAAGGTACCTAAACTATGTGACTTGTGGTATAGTATGATCTCTAATTTTCACCGCTAAGCTAGTACTAACACGCCTCTTGCTGAACCTACATTCCATATACTCCATCTTACTCCTGCTTAGACGAAAGTCATGTTCTTCCAAAACTCGTCTCCATAACTTTAGTTTCCCATTTGTTTCTTCTCTCGACTCTGCAACTAAGACTATATCATTTGCAAAAAATATGCATTGTGACACCAGCTCTTGGATATGCACAGTAAGCACATTCAAGACCAAGGTAAAAAGATATGGACTCAAAGTTGACCCTTGGTGCAGTCTTATAGTTATAGGAAAATCTTCTGTGACTCCACCTTGTATTCTCATACTAGTTTTAGTCTCATCATACATATCTTAGATTGCTCGAATATAGGCGATACGAACTCCTTTATTCTCCAAAGCCTTCCACAGGACCTCTCTTGGTACCATATCGTAGGCTTTTTCTAGATCAATAAAAATCATGTGTAGGTCTTTTTGCTTCCTCTGATACCTCTCTATTGATCTTCGTAGAAGATAGATTGCTTCCATGGTTGACCTCCCAGACATAAAACCAAATTGATTCTCTAAAATATGAGTCTCTTGTCTTAATCTCCGTTCAATTACTCTTTCCCATAACTTCATGGTATGACTCATGAGCTTAATTCCTCTGTAATTTGTACAGTTTTGTATATATCCATTGTTCTTATAAATAGGGATTAAAGTGTTTATTCAATGCTTTGTAATCCAACTTATACCTTTCTCTCCTAGGCATTTTCATACCTCAATAGGTATATTATCTGGTCCGACCGCTTTTCCATTATCTATCATCTTCAATGTTTCTTTTACCTCAAACTCCCGATTCTACGATAAAATGTTTTATTTTGATCCTCCTCTCTAGTGTTTAGAATGTCCGAGTCCCCTAATGTCTCATGTTCTTCATTAAATAACTTGTGAAAATAACATTTTCATCAATCATTGATGTCTTGTTCTGTAACAAAAATTTTACCCTCTTCATCATTAATACATTTCACTTGATCCAAGTCTCTTGTCTTCCTTTCTCTACATTTAGAAAGCCTGTAAATATTTATTTCTCCTTCTTTGGTGCCCAAAGATTAATATAACCCGTTGAACGCTTTAACTTTCGCCTCGCTCACCGCCTTCTTAGTATCTTTTTTAACTGCCTTATATTTTTTAATTTTTATCATTTTTACACACGTGTCAAACTTTATAACATTCTCTTTAATTTTAACCTTATCTTGTACACTTGTGTCCCACCACCAAGATTCTTTATCCTTGAGTCCAAAGTCTCTTAATTGACTAAGTGTCTCTTTTACTACCTTTCTATCCCCTTTAGTCATCTTGTCTCACATATCATTAGCACTCTCTTGTACCTTTCAAATATTTTCTTTCATAATCTTCCTCTGAAAGAACATTTATTTTTTTCCCTTTAGTTGTCACAATTTGATCTTGACTCTCTGTCATTATATTATTAATCATGTAAAAATTTAAAGATGAATGTCTTTAAGTACTTCTAAACATCTCACAATATAATTATATTTTACTTTAGAGAATGTGTCTAAACTACTCTGGATCTATACCATGCTACTCAATTGTGAAGCAGGTGAGTACCATTCTCTATCTCTATTGCAGCATGTAATTTACATGAGCTGTAACAGTTCGGTGAGCCATGATTCTTTTTCTTATGTGGCCAACACATCCTGCGTGGATTAGGCACACCGTATCACCCTTTGGAGAGAACACCCCTATTTCTTGCACTTGGAGACATCCCTCTGGTTGCATGATTCAGGAAATGCATAATGGGTGTTCCATGGTTAGAAATTACATATTTGTGAAATAAAATACATGATGAATGTTGCGTACTTCTTCTGATTACCATTGTGGTTCCAGATCTTGCTACTCCAACCAAACCATTGAGGAAAGCAAAGAAGAAGGAAAGTGGAAAAATTAGAGTAAAAGATGAAGGATTGGGGAGTTTTACTAAAGGTAATTTTAGTCATATAAACTTAAATTATTTTTCTCTTTAATTAAAATTTAAGTGATCTTTCTTAATACTTTTATCTTTTTTAATTTATTTATATTAAATATTATTCTTTAATAGTCCTTAAAATTAATTTTCCCAATTCATTTTGCAATGTCAAAATGTAATTTTATAATTTTTCATCTTTCTTAAAGAATAAAAATCCTTGCAAGCGTATATAACATAGTAGAGAACTAAATGGTTGAATTTCCTTATTCTCCTAAACTTTTTCTCCTTAGTCAATAAATTGAAGCAAGAGACATATATTTATGAAAGGATCTTACCAAAGATTTTATACGAAACACCACCCAAATGAGACGTGACACATCATATCCTTGAATAGTGGCTGTTAAAATTGGTTGTTTTTCTTACCACGTTATTTTTTTCATCTAATTTAATTGGTCATCGATATGATCGCACCTAATTTAATTGGTCATTGATATGATCGCACCTAATTTAATTGGTCATTGATTTTCGTACTCTTTTTTGAAAAAATTATTTCGTTATAAATAGCATGCGTCTTTTTTGAAAAAATTATTTCGTTATAAATAGCATGCATCTCACTTATGAAAGAAATTGGTAGTTGTAGACTCTTGCAGGTGTTAAATATAGATGATAACTAAGACCTTGTATAACTGCCATTAATTGCTGTCAGATCCATTTCAAAGTTGCAGTCCCAAGTTAGGAATCTTTTAAATAGTATTTATGATTGTCATTTTGAATTACCCTACCCAAAATTTTAGGGCTTCATTAGGAGAAAGTGGAATGAGGAAAAGAAAGGGGAAAGTTTATTTTAGTATCGGACATTATTTTAGCGTTAGCTTGGTATATCATTATCTTTCATTAAGTTAGGCATAATTAACAATAAATAAGTATTTGAATTCTCTCCTTCCTTTGAATAATTAATAGAAAAGAGTCCTGTCAAATATACTATGAGGAAAGTATTGTAGAAAAACTTCAATTTTATACAGTATGATAATTAATTAATGACCTCAACTTTAAAATTTACTAATTAAAGACTTCAACTATATTTTAATTATTAATTAATGACTTCAACTTTAATAAAAATTATTTTAATAATACTTATCTAGTAGAAATTTTTGTAGGACATATATACCATGTGTTTTGTTTATATTATAAATTATTTTTTATTTATTAAGTTAGATATTTTTGTCTTTTTAACATTTTTATTAATATAAATATATTTTAATAAAATTGAGATCCTTAATTAGTAACAATAAAAGTTTAATCCCTTAATTAGTTTATAGTGAACATAATTAATGAACTTTATAATTCATCATAGTAAATTCTTGAATAATAAAATTAAACTTGTATCTATCTCTCTTAAACAAGATAGTTGAGGAGAGGTCTAAACACAATAAATAAGTAAATAGCAGAATATTTAAAAATTGATTTTTTTATTTATTATTGTTGATCATATCTAAACAATAAATAAGAGTTTTGTATCTCCATTTTGTGCTTCGGAAGATCAGTTACACTACACTTAGACGAGACTTACTGTCCCTGGGTTCAATGTGGACTTGTTATGCAGTTGAATTTCTTAAACATGTATAATAAAAAAGGTAGCATGGCAAATAAGAGTAACTGGTAGGATCCATCAATAAAAAGGTTTTAGATTTGATTCTTGGTTGAATTTCATTAATAAATTATCTATAAGTATCATTATAAACTCATACAGTATAGGATAAACTGAATAGCGTTTGAATAGCCGCCCTAAGAAGCGCTTATGCATAAATGAAATATTGATAATCCATTAAAATTATGTTTTAATTTCTACCTTATGAATATAAGTCTATAACAGCTTATATATGTTTCAAGAGATGTTTTGGTAAGCTCATTCAAACATTACCGATACACTTCATATGCACTTATTACGATAGATACTCAAAAAAGCTGAAAATAAGCTCTTCCAACGAAAACTTTAATTATTAATCTCTTGAAGTTGCATGCCCTCAACAATATAAAATAAACACCACAAGATTACAACCAGAATTTGTACTCTCTTGAGATGTGATCACTCATAAGATGAAAAAATATGTCTTCCATATTATGAACTTCAATGTCATGTTATACTACTCTAAAACCTCAGATGATACTGATACATTTCTGTTGTTTGATATTCCCTTGAAACTCGAGGGTGGTTTTGTAATATTTTATTTGCATTTTGAGTCGCAAAAAACAGTTAGGCTGGTCTGGCATTTTTCTAATTTTATATTCTGTACCCTGTCTGGTTTTTTTTTTTTGTACAGTCCATGTCTGGTTTTATAACTTTATATTCTGCATTTATCTTCATATGATCAAATTTTTTGTTAAGTTGTTTTTTTTTTTATATAAAAATCTTATGTATTCTTAACGAAAATTTTAACAATGAAATATATAATAATCAACCTTACTAATTAAATAAGCCAACCTTCATGAAAAAAGTTCTTTTAAAATAAATTTATTTTCAAAATAAATAAGTAAACATGTATTAATACATAATTTAATTTAAAGTGTATTAAGTATTAAACTATTAAAATTTAATGATAAATATACTTTTACTACTTCGCTTTAATAAAAACTTATCCGACCTTCATTTACAATATATACTTAGTAACACTAACATATCATATAATTTTAAAAACTTAGAATAGGTAACTGCACTCTCACAGAATCGTGGCTTCACCATTAGGCTCCCTAGAGTCCACCTAAACAAATAAACAAAACAGTCAAAATCTTTACATGCTTCATATTTTTTGTTTGTCTTTTATGACTGAGATCTAGTATACAAAATTGCAATTCTTCTAAGTATCTAGCTTTTTTTAAAAATAATAATAATAATTGCTTATTCCAATTTAATAAAATCAGTATCTTTGGGGAAAATAAAAAGTGTATCTTTGAACCTGCCCTAAACATGTCCTTCCACTTTATTTAATCGGTGCAGCCAGAAAGTAAAACAAGTTTCTTTTGTAACTTGTCCTGCCACCTAAAAAAGCAGTGTCAGTGCCTTCTTTCTTATTTTTTTGCAATATTACATGCATCCGGCATCTGCAAAGTGAAGCAATTGGCCCCAATTGCCAAACTTTTTGGGCAAATTAACAGACCAAAGCCATCTTGGTTTTCACTTTGTGGCTTTGCGCGGTTGTATATGCTCCTGGCTTTTTTTCACTTTTCATTGTCATATCAACTCAACTCATTGTTCACTTGAGGGGGAAATTAATCAGACCAAAGCAATCATCTTTGCAGCTTTTACCTTTTCTTTTTGCAATTCTTTTGTAGCTTTTAGCATCTCTTTGATATAGTGTTGCTGCCTACTTGATTTTAACTTTAAAGTTTGTAACAATTGTACATAGAATTTCATTAGGTCTATGTTTTGCTAGTAACAGGAATATTTCAAGGGGGAAAAAATTAAAGGTTTAAACAAATTTTTTTCACTCTAACTACATTACTACTTTTGATAGAGAATATTGTATTTTGTTCATGATTTACGAGTGAAACTAAAACCCAAACTTCAAACGAGATAAACACAGTTATCATTGAATTAACCCTTATGAACTCAATGATAACATTAGAGATAATAAATCTTTATTAACACATATGAATGAGGATATTAGATGCAGTACATAATTACTAGCACACAACATAAATGGTAAAGGCTTATTCTTGGTAAGGAAAAAGACTCAGTTCAGTTTTTCACTCTATGCTAACTGCTAACTACTAACACTGAACTTAATAGATCTACAGGAAAACAATAATCCTATTTAGTAGCTACATTATCAATCATAAAATCACAAAAATATTAGGAAAGTTATGTGTTATGGTTAAAATTTCTGTTTGATATCAGTTTGTAACATTCATGATTATCTAATCAATGTAGTTGCCTTATTTGCTACATATCTAGAAAAATCCTTAAGATTCCCCACACATATCATGACCTAATGTGGCCACGAGAAGTAAGTATTTGTTCAATATCTTGCTTGCTAAGGTAACTCTGTGCAAAATAATGTTAACACATAGGTGTATTGTAGCCCTATAATGGAATTACAGAGTTGATGTTTACAATTATGCTTGCCAATTAACTCTTGCTAACTTCTGTACAATGGGGAGAGATTGTTGTCTAATTATACAATATTTCAATGAGTAAAAATTTTCATCTCTTGCTATCTCCGAGCTCGAGTTTGACTTGATGTCTTTCCACTAACACCTGATAACTCCTTTAGGAGGCTCAGAGCATCTTGAGCATGCTTCCTTGTGTTGGTATTCCCATGCTTAAAGGCTTCAACCAAGCTTCTCACAAGAGACTGATTGAGTGCATGCCGTTGGCTGTGATTTTCCACTCTCAATATCTTCTCTATTATCCAAATTGTCTTCTCCTGAAGCTCCCCAGATCTAACCTCTGTGAAAAGAGTGATCACAGAATCAACCACACCCTGTTGCTCAAGCTCATCAACAGTTCTTTTGAAACTGCGAGATGCGTAATCTAATACTAGAGTAGATAGTGCGTCCACCGCAGCAAGCTGAACATTAGTGTCATTGTCATTGAGGAGATCAACCAGGGGCTTGATACAGTTGCTCTTGAGCAGGCACAACTGACTATCTTCCTCACAGGGACTGTTGTGAATGGGACATGTGGAAGGTTGACTAGAGGCTCTCCCACACATGAACACCAGGGAAGAGCAGAACCCACTGGGAGATGGCGGTTCAGACTCCCTAGAAGTAAGTGACCTTCCAAATTCTGATAAGTTTTTCAATCCAATGGCAGCAAGTCGTTTTACCTTTGGTTTTGAAGTATAATCCAGCTGCTCACAGAAAATGGCCATAAGACGATTTTCTCTAACTGCATTAAGAGTTTGCTGATCAAGGTTCCTAGTGAAGTGAAGTAAGAGACCTAGAAGACCTTCCTGCATGCCTGATGCAGTATGTGCAAACCTTGCATTAGAAATGCCCCTCTGGTTCTTTAGAGTAACAACAGTCCATTCCACAAAATCACCTCCTAAAAGTGTCATTACTTCACTTTCAGAGAGGGAAAGGTTGGCAAGTATCTGTGCTGCATCTGATCTCTCATCATTTGTAGATTGGTTATCTAACAGTTTTTCTTTAAGTATGGTAAGGTTGTTCAAAAGTCTCAGCTCATTTGCAAGATCTTGACTAAACCATTCAGATAGCAGTCTCGTAAGCTTAAAAGCAAACACTCTGTGTTCTACTTCTGGGTGTTGAAGAAATGGTGTGACCATTCTAAAGCCATCCCCAGACATGATATGCGTTGCTACTAACTCTGAATAAGATAAACAAATGCAAAACATCATGCACCATTCCAATACAGGTCAGTGTAAAGACAGATCTTTCTATTGCACATAGCTATGACAATACAATAATTTCCCACCACAAAAGCAGGACAGGCTCCACTTATACCATTTTGTTCAACAAGACTCATTTAAAACTATTTTGCCTTAAGTTTAAAAGCCAAAAAATAAAATGTAACTGAAAAAATCCTTAGATCATCATCTAGAAAAAGGTGAAAAGGAAGATAAAGAACAAATAAGGAAAAAAGAACTTCAATAATTACAAGAAACTAAAACTCTTGACTGAAACATTAACTTAAGATATTTGGATTCGTTGTAACTTTTACTTTAGCTATAATGCAATTTAGGTTACTTGTAAATGCAATTTTTTTCTACCATAAAGACCTAATAGTTACTACTGTAACTTTGACACTAACAAGTCAAAAGGAATTAAATGTACCAAAAAATAAAAATAAAGAGGAAGTCAAATAAATTTGAATGATGTCAAAAAATTCTGCACTATTTTAAAAGGTCGCTGGTTTCTTTCCAATGATATAATCTCTGAAAGCTAACTTCTAAGGAGGTGGCATAAAACAGCCTGTATATTTATTGAATGTAGAACCAGAAAGTAATAAACTACTTTGTGTATGTGATGCAGTCATTCTCAATTAATTACAATGCAACAGCATCCGTCTCTTTCTATATCTCAATTTCAATAAACAAACTGAAACATAATACTATAAGAAAGCAGTACAAATTAAACAACTCAAAGGTTGAGAAATCAACTTGACATGGAGTACAAGAAATTGTTAAATAAAGTCATGAAGAAATACAAGAGATCATAATAATACTATTAATTAATTGCTAGTTAATGAAAAATTACCTGATGCCTGAGGAGATGATGTAATTCCACAAAGAATGCGAAGAATGCTCACTTGACATTGAGAGGACGAACAGTTTAAAAGCCCCAAAAGTCTGAAAACAATATTTTCTGAATGCATTGGATTTCCCTTCTTGTCAGCAGATGCTAATTCCCAATGCCCAGGCTTTGATACTATATTTGCAATTGTTGAAGTAGCTAATGACTTCAACTCATATGAAGGATCCTGCTCGTCAAAAAGAACTTCGATAAGAGATGGAAGGACTGAAGACTCAATAAGGATGGATGCATTGTCATCCAATCCTGACAAGTTATATAATGCCTGCAAACTTGGTCCCCTTCCTTCTGGATTAGACAGTAGTTCGACAAATACTCTGGCACTTTGCCTAGCAATTTGTTCTTTACAGCTATTTGTCAAGGTCATCCTTCCCACCAGAGAAGCCATCTCTATCTTTGCACCATCAGAACCTGCTCCAGAATTCACCCAAATTCCAATTTAACATATTTAATTTTAAATGCTAACCATAAACCATGTTCAGACATCACCAACATTCTATTTTGGGGCTCTATTCAGCCAGTAGAAAAAGATAAATGTCTAAGGAGAATCCTTCATCTGATATTTTTTAGCTCTATGTAGAAAGCAGACGACTTCAAAAGTTGATTTATAATCATCAGCATATACTCCATTTGGAGGAAGCAGAAACTAGTGTAATACATACCATCACGTAACAGTGAAATTAATGGGTCAAATCTTCCAGCTGCTGCCAAACATTGAACATTATCCTCCATCCTCTCCATCTGCCTTAAAACTTCCTCAGCTAAATTGGACAAAGATGGATACTCCAGATTTCCTGCCATACTTGAGAGAAGAACTAATGCACCTTTCTCTGATGCAATTCTTATGCAACAATCTTTATCACTGCAGAACTCTAGTAACAACTTGACAGCGTACTCTCTCTCTTTCTCAGAGCTCCCAATAAGACTATGTACAGCCAATCTAGTGATACCCCGTTCAAGCATTATTTTCTAGCAATAAGTAAAAAAAAATTGCATCAGGAACAGTAGTAGTATATGTGCCAGAAACCAATGGAAAAAAAAAATCTTGTTTTGATCATTTATTGAGAAAATTAAAGACACTGAAAACTTGAAAATAAGCATAAAAAGATAAATAAAACCGACCCTGCTTTCTTCATCCTTGGCCATGCTAAGTAAAGTCATTAGAGCTTTGCTTCTCAAACGTGATCCAATAGTTTTAGAGCTATTACTGAGCACAGTCACTATCAACAGCACTATGCCAGCATTCCTGATTATGTATCTTCTAGCAGGGTGCTCTTCAGAAACCTTATAAACGTTATCCAGAGCCCACTCAACACGGTCAACAGACAAAGGTTCCTCAGTCAGATGCTGCACTGCAGATTTGACTTGATACTCAACAACCCTGCTAACCCACTCTTCAATTGCCCCAGCCAACCCAAAATTGGGTTTCAGCTCCAAGGACTTAAGAACCGTTCCGGTGACTGGACAAGTGGGGTCTTGGCCATCCTTAATGCACCTCTCAAACCAGTACTCAACAGCAGTCCTCTCGTAGGTCTGAGAGGATTCCAACACCACCACAGGGTCCTTCATCACTTCCTTGGTCAAGGGGCATAGGAAATTCTTGAAGGGCGAAATGGCAACAGCATCATCTTCAACATCAAAGTCCCAATTCCAACTCCCAATGGCAGGCTCAACATTCCATTTACTCAGAATCCTCTCCAAAGAAACCAAAACCCTTCGCTCCGACATGGAATTGGAGCGCAAGGCATCGTTTCTGAAGAGCTCCACTTGGTTACAAAACTCGGCATGATCATCAGGGTCAATCCCAAAAGCACGAGCCAAATCCATCACAATAGCACTCTGCACCGCTTTGCTCGTCTCTCTCCCTTGCACTTCCTTCTCCAGCGTGCACAGCACCCTCTCTTCGTTCTCTGTGACCTATCGTCAAACACATTAGCCGAAAAAAAACAGAAGCAGAACACACACACAGAGCAACCCTGTTATATGCACATAAAAATTTTCACACCAGTTTTACACCGGTTAACAACGCATAAAATGTCGAAATTTTAGTTAACAACATGTATTGTTTGGTTAAAAGCAAAGTAATGGAATGTCAAAATTTTAGTAAACATTACATGTTATTAACATGTAATCAATTTCCATATCATTGATAATTAACACGTTAATTAAACAATACATGGTATTAACTCAAAATTTGTACGTTGTTAACCCATGTAAAATTGTTGTGAAAATTGTGGTGTGCAAGTAACATTTTCATAGAGAGAGAGAGAGAGAGAGAATGGGGGTATGTACTCTGAACTGAGCAAGCTTCATGTCTCTGCAGAGATCGGAGACCTTCTTGCGGAGGTCGGGGAAGTCGTGAAGAGCGCAATCGAGCAACGCGAGCCATCCTGCGATGGCGGCCGTGTGCTCTTGGAGGGAGGAGCATAGGGTTTTGCAATTGATCAGCACGAATATCTTGCTACCTTTGTCGTAGACGGAGACGATTTCCGCCGCCTTGGAAAGATCGCCGGAGATTCCCTTCAGGGCGGTCTGGACGGCCGGCGGCGGCACCTGTGGGGGAAGGGAGAGGAGGAGATGATTGAGGATGAGCTGGAGTCGATGCGCGAAGGCGGAGAAGCGGCGGGGGTTTTCAAATGAGCGGTGTTGGCGGTCCGTCGGCGGGGAGCAGAGGCCGGAGAGGGAGCGGCGGATGGAGTCCACGGCCGCCGGATAATCGGATGGCGGCGGTGATGTCATAGTAATGGCGGGGAATAGTGGATTGGCATAATAATGTCATTGTGTTGTTTGAGGATCGAAGGTAAAGAGGAAATGCAGCCGTTGCTTTGTCTGGGAAGAAGAAAGAAGAGTCAAACCTTGACCTCAAGCGCTGACTTTTATGTTCACGCGGGTTAATAACTTTTTAATTTACTACTTTATAGTGATTTTCTTATAAAAATGTTGAAAATAATTCCCCGTTGGGGAATCTATATTACTGTTTTAGTAATGATATTTCTATACTTGGAATTTATATATATTTTAGGGTAATGTTATCATGCATCCCATTAAGTTATACTATTCATACACTTTTAAAAATATTTGTAATTAGAGGAAATTTTGCTTTTTTTAACTCATTTTTTATATTTATTTTTAAACCTCATAATTATTGTGATTTTTTATTGTTGTCCTTTAACATTACATAGAAGATTTATTAATATATCAATTCTTATGGGCTTAAACTGCTCTTTCTTTTCCTTTTTGTCACTCTTTTTAGTGAGTCAAGTCAATATGACCATGGAATATACAGTGAACACCTTAATCTTGCTATTGAGTGAAGTTGAGTTGAGGGCATTTTGAACATTTTGCATCACTTGGAGGAGAAGTTGCAAGATGAATCGATCCCTAGTTGCTCAACCCTCGAAATGTCGACATCGGTGGCTCCAATAACCATTCTGATGTAGGAATTTGCAAGGCCTTGATGGTGCTGGGATCAGCATCGTAGACCTGGCATTTTCTGATGGTGATGGACTTGAAGAGCTTCATTGTGGTCGTCGATGGTGGAAGGTTGTCGGCGACCTAGCTATAGTTCACGCCGATGAAGGATATATAGGACAAAGACACAAAGAGACCCATGCACTTAAATCAACTTTCAAATATTTTAAAAATCCATTCAAAATCATTATATTATTCTCAAAGCACGAAAGAAACTTCATATATCATAGTTCAAAGTTAAAAAACATAAGGTTGTTTGTTCATGGTTTTCATAGATTGGAATCAATGAATTCCTTCTTTGTCTAAAACATTTTTGTCAAGATTTAGAGAGGGAAAAATAAGAATGAAAATATGAAGATATTGGTGGAAAGAGAGACACATGCCAAACTCCAAAATTTATACTTTGTCCCAACCAACTGCTACCTTGAACTAGTAGTGCCGCCACCCAAGTCAGTCATTGCCCTTGAGCACACCCCAAAACCTAGAACCTACCCCAACCAACCGCCACCACAACCCAACACCTCCACTAGCTAGCCATTGTCGACGAATGAGTTGCCACTTTTGCCCTCGTTGCGTCGCACCACGATTTGCCTCAGCCCTTGCGCCACCATCGAAGCACCACCTAGCAGTCCAACACCTCAACAAGACTCAAATGAAAATTACAATGGTATTGGGGTTACTTTTTAATGTAACCTGTTCTATAAGTTGATGATCATCAATTTCAACCCTTTATGTATTTTAAACATAAATCAATGATTCTCCTTGAAGATGCATTCATGCACCCTTCATGTGAATGTGCATATTAGATGACACCATAATTTTTTTTCTTTTGTAGAAAGCATGAGCACAAATGCAAGACACGGATATGATACCAATACTGAATACAACAAATTTTTAAAATTATAAAACATGATACAATTAAGATATAACATATAAAATTAATATAATATTAACATAAAAACACAAATTATAAATTAGAATAAAGACATTAATATATATTTCAGTTTTAGTTATTGTAGATACAATAAAATATTATTATTTAACTATTCATTGTAATATTCCACTTGTATTGGTATAAAATTAAAAAAATAATTGAAAAATATCAATTAAAAGTATCCAAAAGTATTCGATAAATATCTAATATGATACATAAAAAATACTGATATGATAATTATTTTGAAGTATCAGTACTTCATAGTTTATTTTTTATGGAAATAAAAAAAGGAAAAAGCAGAAGTTCTTAAACTATTCTTCACCTTTATACTAAAACTATTTTTCATTTATCTCCCAGACCTTAATTTATGTTGTTTAATTAGAAAGGAATTGGTGAGAAGACAATGAACAAACGAGAATGAATCTTTTCATGTGTATTTTTCACATCATGTAAAGAGAGAGATTGGCCCAAAGGTTCTAAAGAGGGTCTCATTAGTGAGAAGCTTTCAAAATTTATGGGATCCTATTTAGGCTATGTTTGATGCGTCGTATAAGGAGGATATGATAGTATAAATTAATACTATTAGACTTTATCAGACGTTTGGTATGTCCACCTGATAGGATAGTCAAATCCGGTCAAAGCTTCTTATCCTACTCTAATAGTATAACACTATCCTCCTTATGACCCCATGATATAACCTGATAAGATTTTCCTCCCACCACTACCCTCCACTTTTAATATTATTAAATTAATTATTATTATTATTATTATTAAATTCGTAATTATTATTATTATTATTATTAAATTCGTAATTATTATTATTATTATTAAATTTGTAATTATTATTATTATTATTAAATTCATAATAATTATTATTATATTCCTAATTTTATTATTATTATTATTATTATTATTAAATTCGTAATTATTATTATTATTATTATAATTATATTCAAAATTATTATTAATATTATTAAATTCGTAATTATTATTATTATTATTAAATTCGTAAGTATTATTATTATTATTAAATTAGTAATTATTATTATAATTATATTCGATTATTAAATTCGTAATTATTATTATTATGATTATTAAATTCGTAATTATTATTATTATTATTAAATTAGTAATTATTATTATAATTATATTCAAAATTATTAATAATATTATTAAATTCGTAATTATTATTATTATTATTAAATTAGTAATTATTATTATTATTATTAAATTAGTAATTATTATTATAATTATATTCAAAATTATTAATAATATTATTAAATTCATAATTATTATTATTATTAAATTCATAATTATTATTATTATTAAATTCGTAATTATTATTATTATTATTATTTCATTAGTAGTTTAACAAGCAAAAGGTGATGGTAAAAAATGTTAAGGATAATATAGTCATAGTAAATAATTATATATACTATCAAGTTATTTATACTAAATGCATCAAATACTTGATAAGATAAGTCTTATCAAATTGTTTATACTATCGAACTTATTCTATTCTCTTATACTATCAAGCTTTATACTATTGTAAAAACTAAACGCATTTAAAGTATTTGTGTCTATCTCTATATTCACATTATAAAGATTATGTAAAAAACATACATGAGATGGTCAATTCCCATGAACTAACGCAATTAAAATGAGAGGAAGGCCAACACTGAAAAAGAAAGCACCAGAAATTAAATGGTAAAAAAGATAAGCTATTATAGTACTAATGATTAGGATGCCAATGAGATATTAAAAACTTAGAAGGGTAAACAGAGGCTCAATTAAAAGATTACCTTGAGTAAGGGATTTACATTTATTATAAGCAAAAAAGAGGAGGTTACTCAACTATTTCCTCTTGTCTATTTTAAGTAACATTTTTACAAGGTATAAGAATTAAAAAATATTAAACCAAGTTTTAATTGTAAGAATTTTTTATTGAGTTATCATTATTTATTTCAATTAATTATTTTATTTTACTATGTTCATTCAATTTTCACGAGTAGTTATTAAAATATAAGGAAAGAGATAAAAAACAACAATTAATGTTTTATTAATATACAAAAACATTATTTATAATAAATAATTTTTTTACTAAAATAACACTTAAAATACATAAAAAAAGTAACTTCTAAGAATAAGGGATTATTTTTTAGAAGAATGGTCACCAAACAAAACTACTAGTTAAAGGAATACATAAAATCGTAAAAAAAAATGCATAATTTTATCCAGATCTTCAATTAGTTGTTCAAATTAAACCGCACTTTCTAATTTACTAGAAGAAGAGAAATGACAATATATATGTAGGTAAGAATATGAGTAGTAATTAGAGTTTGAGTAAATTAAATGAAAATGTAAGTCGGGTTAAAGTCAGATACTAATAATATGTGTATAAGTATACTAATAATTTTGAATAATATATATATAGAGAACGATATATGGTGAAATGAATATTTATTATAAGAGATTATATGAGTAAATTTTGAGTATTAGATCTTTTATAAATTGTCAATATTAAAATATAAATATAAGTGACTTTTTTAAATAGTCACATAATATTTAAGTAATTTTAATTTTAATTATATAATTATAAATTAAAATTATTTTTCTCACAATTTCACAATAAAAATTTGGAGAAAACTTAGGTAAAATTTCTTAGGTGCTTGTCTCTAATAGAAACATGACATGTGTTTTATTTTTTAGTTACTTAATTATTATTTTCAAAATTTTCATTAATGAGTTATAGAAAAATATACACATGTCATGCTTCTATTAAAGACAAGTACCACAAGCACTTACCCTTTGTTTGTTTTAAAAGAAAATGAGTGGAAAGAAAATGAGAGGAGAGAAAATAACCAGAATATTCCTTTTCATGTTGTTTGGATGTGCAGAGAAAATAGAGAGGAGAGAAAAAAATTGTGTGGGACCCGCATAAAAAATTTTCTCCTCTCTTCTGCGAAGAAAATGAAGGAGACTGAAGGCTGATTTGTCAAAATAACGATCATACCCTCCTGATTCTTGTCTGAAAATGACACAGCCGTAGGCTGTCTTGCTTCTGTTCCTTGTTGCTAGTAAATCCACCTTCTCCTTGTTGCTTCTGTTCCTCCGTTTTTTATTTTCTTTCTTTCTATTTTCTCTTGATCCAAACAATAGGAGAGAAAATGCAATTTTCTCTCTATTTTCTATCTTCTCTATTTTCTCTCTTCCTATTTTCTCTCCTCATCCAAACAAAGCATTAAGGAACTTTACCATAGTTTTGTCTTAAAAATTTATTTAACTAAATATGTTGTCAATATATATATATATTATCCCAATAATATGTTTAAAAGCGTGTAACATTAACATAACTCTTCCGTGGATATTATCAACCATTCAAGCACGTGAACGTCACCTAGCAGTGGATTAGTATCAAGTTATCAACTTTCAAGAGGAAGTGTTCTCTTCCACCTAACGAGATTTACATTTGCTTTTTTAAACAAATTTTTAGGTTCGAACATATGATGGTCACCACCCCTCACCTGGTTGTTGCTACGGCAACGTTTTCCATACACCTGAAATCTTTGGGTGCATGGATGCTCACTAAATGTGGAGCGTTGAAATGGCATAAAATCTCATCAACAGATAAGCTTAGTTACCTGATACTTGCATAATGGGTAAAAATTGAAGTGAGATGGAAATGAGTTGTATTTGCTTGCAGCATGGTCCTTGCACAGTAAATTGAAATGATAACTGTTAATACAGGTTGATGAGTAGTAAATGGTTTGCCATTTTAGCCGAAAGCTCCACGCAGCCATGCCTGTGCCAACGCGAATGCATTGCAATTTTTTCAATCTTAACGCTGAAATTGTTTCCATCGAACTACTTGAACCCTCAGTTCTCCACTCTAAATCCTACCTGAACTTCTGCACTTTTTTTCGAACAAGTTCCTTTTGTCTGAACAATTAGGCATAAAAGGAGGGACCATTTAACAAATTACATAAAAGCAGGGTCTACACAAAAAAGATAATATTCAAATTGAAAAAAAAAATCATATTACCTATAATAACAATTATCATTTCAGTGCATCATGCACTTAAATATTTTATATTTTAGGTGCATGGAAAACGTCGCCTATTGCTGCTCAGAAGCAGAGACAAAACTGTCGAGCTGGAAGTGGACAACGTTTCTAGTGTTTTTCAAATTATTGGGATGAGTAAAACTGAAACCGACTAAATTTCGCAAGCGGTAAACATGCAAGTTGCAGAATTGAAGATACCTAGGAAATGTGAGTTGTGTTGTGTTGGTTGCGTTAGTTTCCTATCTTGGCCTTAAAAGGTAAAAAATTTTGGTTTTTGAGAAGTGATCGAGAAGGCACTTAAAAGCAGCCTTCGGCCTCCCAAGAAAATTAAAAAAAAAACCCTGCGTGTTGATCAATTTAAATAAAAAGTAATTTACTTTAAAGTGACGTCAATGTAGAAACAACAAATTTATATGCATGTTTATATATATATTACTTTATATTTTTATAATTTTTATTAGTTAATTATAGTTAGACTATTTTTTTATTAATTTTATTATTCTTTAATTTTTATATATTAATTTTTTTTAATTTATTCATAAATTCATTCTATATTCTGTGAGAATATTATAATCACATATAAATTAATTTAATATTTTTCTCATATTAATATATAATATAAATATGATATATATATAAAAATTATACACAAAATATTTTTTTTTATACATATACTCTAATTCTACCACATATTTTTGTATAAAAAAATATACTTCCAAGTAACATGTAAGAAACATTATCCCTATAGAAATGTAGAATTTTAAAGAATTCAACCTTTTGGGGCGTAACGGCATGCATTTGAATGATTTGCCTGTACTTGACACTCTATAAAAGACATTAGTAAAATTTATGATATGCCATAGCTTCCATGATATGCTAAATCAAGCATATGTAGGCAATGACATGTTCAATTTATTACACGAATTATATTATTAGGGGAAACTAATCTGAAATGCAAGCTAATGGATGCTTGCAATTGCAATCATATAATTAAAGGTAAACATCAAGTTGTGTGCCCTTGTGTTTCCCTTAACATCTTGCTTTATGTGGATTCTCATCAAACAAAAGCAGTATGAAATATTCAGGCGCTCCTTTTAGGAAAGGCAACAACATCCAACGAATCTTAGTTTAGAATATTTCTTATCTCTTATCCTTTTCTTATAACCTGTAACCATATCACCACAATAGTGGCTGTAACAAGAGAAATGTATTATAAAAAGACTTCAATTTTATTGTCATAATTAATTAAATATCTCAACTTTAAAATTTATTAATTAAGGACTTAAATTTTGTTTTGAATATCAATTAAGGACTTTAATTTTAATAAAAAAGCTTAATAATATTTATTAATTAAAAAATAAATTTTAAGATATATATATCATGTGTTTTGTTCATATTATAAATTATTTTCATTTATCAAATTAGATATTTTTTGAATTTTCAATTTTTTATTAATAAAAATATATTTTAATTAAATTGAGTTCCTTAATTAATAACAACAAAGTTTAATCCTTTAATTAATTTATCATAAAATTTATGATCCTCAAATTATACTTCACTTGCTATAACAATACGATCATCAATATCAACATAATATGTTATGAAACTCTTTTGGCTGAGCAATCTCTTATGAAATTGATAACAGAAGTCAGAAACTCAAAAGATGTGGCATGTCTTAAAATTAATAACACAAGTAATGTAATCTACTAGTTCATTATACCCGGTAATACCATTGTTCTCTACTACCGGCGAATAGTTACTTCATCACCCCCTTCATCTACACAATGTATAGCATCCAAACACATAATACTCTGGTGCAATGTAATAAAAATCAGTTTGAACAACCGGAAAAATAAGAAATTCATGGTTCAATCGGAAAAATTGTATGCAAGTCAAAAGTTAGAAGTTGACAAAATCAGAATATCAGAAAAAAAATATTTGTACAGGGCGAAGCTGTGCTCAAGGAGGAGTGCAACTGCACCGTGTCGTAATTTTTTACTTGTTAAGTGATGGATTGGAATCAAGTTAGGTAAGTTAGACGCGTCAAGCTACCCTTTTTTTGAATTTTTTATTTAATTTCAGACGAGTTAACTAGTTAACTTGTCAATTTACTATTTTGTAAAAAGAAAATTAATATTTTTACATCACTTATTATTATATTTTTTAATAATTATGATTAAGTGAATAAAAATAATAATAATAAAGTAATATAATCAATTATATAAAAATAATATAAAAAGTAAAAATCAAAGTTTTTTTATTTTTTTTTTTTTTTGTTTAACTTTTAATTAGATTGACCCACTAATTGCCAATTAGTCATAAAATGAAGTGAGTTATTATTTCCAAGTTAGTAATAAAAAATTGAGTCAACCCACTACTTATCTTATTTTTTATCTAACTCGAGGTGGGTCAGGTAAGTTGACGTTGACCCACTTTGACATCTCTCGCAATACTCTGGATTCTGATTTTTCCTATTGTTGTGATTTTGTTTAGCTTATATCATCTGACTTGTACTTGATTTTTCACCCTTCAAATGTGTGAAATGAGCTTTAAGGGAAATGGTTTTAGGTACATTAAAAATACATATATCATATTTATTTATTTTTTGACAAAACCCAACTCAATTCATTTCATTGATAACCAAAGAGGAGATACAATAAGGAACAGAATTAAAAACATGGGAGCTAACATAAAACTTAGAAGCTCTAGCTAAAGCATGAGCAACTGAGTTGGCTTGTCTCCTTACAAATAAGCAACTGAAGAAAGCTTTATTAGATAAAATATTCTTGCATTTTTTAATAATGAAACCAAACTCTGAATGATCAGTTTTGGAACGATGGAGAGCATCAAGGACAAGCTTGCAATCAAACTCTATAATGACCTTCTCAAAGCCGCTGGTGAGAAGCCATTGGAGAGCAAAAAGCAGTGCCCAAGCTTCACCTTCATGGACAAGGGGGTAGCCATGTCTCCACCCACAATGGGCATTGACAAACTAACCATGATGATCGCGGATACACATTCCATAACCAAAACACTGGACATCTTGAAAAAAAGCAGCATCAATATTGCATTTCATGTACCCCAATGGGGGTTTGGCCCACTCCACAGCAGCATTATCACGGTTAGCAGACTCAGTTTTTGGGTTGAATTCTCTTGCTTGCAACCATTCGAAAAGCAGTTCCTTGGCAACGTAAACAACTTGTGATGGTGGTGTTTCGGTATTGCTCTAAAGCTTATCATTTCTCCTTTTCCAAATACTCCATAATATCATCACAAAAGAGCATCTCACATTGCTGTCAAAAGAGCCCAGCAGTGTGAAAAAAGCTTCAGCAGAAGACTCGGCTTATAGTAGGATAGGTTCAATGGCAGTCCAAAGTTGAGCTCTTCTCTAACAATAAATACCAAACTCACAATCCATAAACACATGCCAACTATTTTCATGATGTGCACCACATTGCAAACAAGTAGCATGAACATCCATACCTTTGGACCTGAGATTCATACCAGTGGGAAGTGTATCACGACAAAGCCGCCAACAGAAGTCACGTACTTTGGCAGGGACCAGATCATGTTCCAATTGTCGTTCACTGCCAACGAGCTTTTATCACTAAGGGAGTTCATGCAAAACTAATAGGATGATTTTACAGTGTAGTTACCATCTCTACTGGCTTTCCAAACAATTTTATCCTCTCCATTCACATCCACCAAAGGAATGTTTACAATAGCCTGGTAATCTCGCTGGACAAAAATATTGCGAATAAGCTGCAAGTTCCAAGAGTTGGTTAATGGACAAATAAGCTCATTAACATGCGAAATATTTATAGAAGGACTATGAGCAGTATGGATGTAGGGATCATTAATTTCCCTAAGCCAAGGGTCACTCCAAATATTAATATGGGAACCAGAACCAACACGCCAATGAAGACCATTCTTTAACAAAACTTGAGAATTCCAGATGCTATGCCAAGAGAAGCTTGGATTATGACCCAATTTAGCTTCTAAAAAATTCCCCATTGGATAATATTTAGCTTTGAGGATTCTAGAAACTATAGCATCAGAGTTGGTAAGCAACTTCCAACCTTGTTTCTCTAGTATTGCCAAATTAAAGCCTTCTAAATCACGAAAGCTCATACCTCCCACATTCTTACCCACGGTTAGTTTGTCCCAACTTAGCCAATTCATTCCTCTACTAGGATTTTTCTTTGCACCCCACCAAAAGGAATTCATCATCTTCTGAATCTCATCACATAGAGTGGTTAGTAAAAGAAAGACGCTCATACAGTAAGAAGGAATAGATTGTGCCACAGATTTAATGAGGATCTCTCTACTAGCTCTTGAAAGACATTTACCACTCTAAGATTGAATTTTTTTCCAAATTCTATCTTTCAAAAAACTGAAGACAACTTTCTTTTTCCTACCAATCATAGAGGGGAAGCCTAAATATTTTCCTTGGCCCATACCCTCTCTCACATTCAGACAATTAACAATAGCAGCCTTTTTACCATGTGGGACATTTCTACTAAAAATAATTTTAGACTTGCTAAAATTTATAGCTAAGCTTGAAGCTTGCTCATAGGTGACCAAAATATTTTTCATGGTAAGACTTTCATTCTCATTTGCTCTAATAAAAATGAAACAATCATCCGCAAACATGAGGTGACTAATAATGGGTGCACCACGACACACCTTAATACCATGACTGTTTCCTTTTGCTTCCTCTCTATTAATAAGTGATGTAAGGCCTTCCGCACACAAAATAAAGAGATAAGGGGAAAGGGGGTCACCCTGCCTCAAACCTCTACCAGGAAAAATAGGACCAACAGGATCATTATTAACCAGCACAAAGTAGGAAACAAATTCAACACACATAGCAATCCAACTAATCCATTTATCATGAAAGCCCATTCTGGTCATAATGTCTTTCAAATAATTCTAATCAACTCTATCATAAGCTTTGCTAATGTCAATTTTTAAAGTCATCTCACCCACCTTCCCTTTTGTCTTACATTTCAAAAAATGAGTAATTTCCATAGCAACCACAGCATTATCAATGATAGATCTATTCTCAACAAAAGCAGATTGATTCTCATAAATGCATTTGGGAAGTAAAGGTTTTAAACGATTAGCAAGTACCTTGGACAAAACTTTGTACACCATATTGCAGAGAGATATTGGCCATAGGTCTCTAACTATTTTTGGGCAATCACACTTAGGAATCAGAGCCACATTAGTCTCGTTGATGGATGGAGGAATAACACCCTCCTCGAGCCATGTTTTACAAGTTGCGATTATATCTTGCCCACAAATGTTCCAAAACCTTCTATAGAAACCAGGATTCAAGCCATCAGGACCTGGAGCTTTGTCAGGGTGCATTTGGAACATAGCAATTCTGAACTCTTCATCAAGGAAAGGGGCTAATAACCTGTTATTGTCTTCATCTGAAACTCGACGACTAACCACCTCAAGAATAGGATCAATGATACATGCCTGGCTTGTAAATAAATCATCGTAATACCTGCAGAATAAATTACATAGACCAACTTGACTGTCCATGATATCTCCTTCTTCTGCAACCAAACTTGAAATTGTATTCTTCCTTTTTCTAGAAGAAGCTGCAGGTGAAAGAACTTGGTGTTTGCATCTCCATCCCTTAGCCAGAAATTCTATGATCTCTGTCTCCAAAAACTTTCCTCCTGGACCAGCAGAGACGTAATTTTGTGCTTTACCTCATTGAACCTTTGAACCAAGTCTGCGTCCCTTCTGTCCCTGAGCACATCTGTAACACCCCTCGATTTAATAACCAATGCACAATCGTCATTATGTCACGGTCACTAAATGTCGGCGTGCTAACATTGTCAAACAACAAATTTACCATAAATATTAAACATTTCTCATATGAGGAAAATAGGAGCCACGAATGAGTAGTTACATATACAACCAGTTAAATTATGAATTATAATATGTGCTCAATTTACAACATTTAAGTCTGGATAATTGCCTTGAAGCATACATGTACTCAAAAATACACTTTATATAGGTAATGCAAAATAAAATATAAACTACCCATAATATATCTACGACTAAGGAGTTGGGCACTCCATCGTATCCCGAATGCGTGAGGCCATTCCGGGCTCACCGGTGTAGTGAGAAATACAAGATAAGGTCTTCAATCGCAGTCCTCTTCATTGTCAAAGTCAGATCCCCAGCATGTCACATACGCTTGTCGGTCCAGTCGACTCTATAGGTCTTGGTATCACCAGTGAACACAATTCGAACAACCCAAAAGAGCTCCCTTCGCGACGGCATTACCAGATGCAGTAGGTCAAACCAATAAAATCCAAAGGAACCCAACCTCGTTCCCACTTACAGTCTTTAACCAAAAATTGACATAGAGCAAGAAAAGTACAAGAAAGAGGTAAGACATCCTACCATCATTACCAGTCATAGCATCAAGAAACCAAACGGCGCAAGGCGCCCACATAGCATTTATGATAGCAATAATGGTAATAAACATTTAGTAGCAGTTATAATCAACCGACGAGTTTCGAGGCAATCATATATATATATATATGGATATATCGAAATACAACGCTTTCAATTATAATAACAATGTATGCCGATAATTCATGGACTCACTATGCACATGTGCCTCAATAATCAAGATCCTACTTCATGGGAATAAATCCAAAGTACATCCGACTCGATCGTCAACCGGATGTTTCTCAAAGTACATCCGACTCAATCGTCAACCGGATGTTTCTCAAAGTACATCCGACTCAATCGTCAACCAGATGTTTCTCAAAGTACATTTCGTCGACCCAATGTCATAATGATAATGCACATTTAAATGCATATGGGTTCGATGCATGACTCAATTATGCTTCTCATACCAAACTAGGTCAATCATGCCTCAAATGCATGTCATATGATTTATCCACAATGCATACAGACTCTATGCATAATCATGTATGATCATTATTACATACTATTCCATCATACGTCACAATTTGCCCAAGTAAGAATTAACCCAATCAATGGTCACCCACATGGACCCACAATAGCATGATATTGTTGTTAAATAAATTAATACATTTTAAAGCGTATTATGAATTCTTACTTAGGTTTAGCTTTACTTACAGAGTTTGTCTCTAAAGGAATTCTCTTAGTTAACTTAAATCCTCTTAGGTAATTTATTCATATGCCCTTAGAACGTTATTCTAAGATCTCAAAATCTCACACTCTCATGTTCTTCCCTGTTTATGCATCCCTAAGTAATTTCTAGTCATCACATATATTTATAATCAATATGCCTCTATTAGTCCCAAGGTTTTGGGTCCAGGAAAATACACGGTCGGAATCACAAACTGAGTCACAGATTTCAATTATTAGGTGTTTGGTGATAGGTATACTTTTGAATTCGACGAAGACAATACGTTTTATGAATAATTGAAGCTGCCATTCGACGAAGAATAATGTAACAGGAGGAGGAAAGAATGGGGAAAACATTTTATAATAGGATTGGCAAGAAAATCAATTTCTGTCGGATTGGATGGGGGTTCTGTCGAACGAAAATCAAAACTGTCGAACCCTCCAGAGGGTCAGCAAAAGCCTCTATTCGACGGGTGTAGGTGTCGACGTTGGAGAAAATCTCCCAAGTGTCGAACCGACGAAACACTGGTCGAAATCTCTAATTTCGACGGGTCTGGAGAAATTCATCTACTCAACAAGCATTGTCTCTCAAACTCGACGATTATTGACTTTGGGGCAGTTTCTCCTAAGTGTCCAGGGACTCTATTTCGACGGGTTTTGGTCGGAAGATCAATCTCGACGGGCATGATTGGGGTTCATACTCGACGGATTTTGACATTGTGTTTAGTGGTCAAAGATCTAAACTCGACGGATTTTCACTTTGTGTTTGGTGGTCAGAAATCTAAACTCGACGGGTTTTGACATTCGACGGAAATGGTCAGAAGTCTAAACTCGACGGATTTTAACATTTTACTAAGTAATTAGGATATCAAATTCGACAGGTTTGGCCAGAAGTCCATGCTCGACGGATTTTAACATTTTACTAAGTAATTAGGATATCAAATTCGACAGGTTTGACCAGAAGTTCATACTCGACGGATTTTAACATTTTACTAAGTAATTAGGATATCAAATTCGACAGGTTTGGCCAGAAGTTCATACTCGACGGATTTTAACATTTCACTAAGTAATTAGGATATCAAATTCGACGGGTTTGGCCAGAAGTTCATACTCGACGGATTTTAACATTCGACGAAAATGGTCAGAAGTCTTCATTCGACGGATTTTGACATTCGACGAAAAATAGTTAGAAGTCTAAATTCGACGGATTTTAACACATCACCAAAAGATTAAGTTATTGTATTCGACGAGTTTGGCCAGATTTCATACTATTACTAGTTTCCACATGAAGTTTCCAAATTCTGGGCTCAACACCGTAACTATCCGAGAACCAATCGGAACTCATTCCCTTCAATATTACACATTCCAATACATCCAGTTATATATATATATATATACATTCAAAACTCAAACAATCAAATAGCACATATACAATACAAACAACATACAAAAAAGCGAGAAAGACCCTCAACACAAATCACGAGACGTTCCTAAATGCTAAAATAGGTTGAGGAGGAGTGTCTTCCTCTTACCTTGGAGAAGCACAAAGAAAGGCTGCTCCTTTTTGGTCAGAAATTATGTTTTCAGCTTCCAAGAGATCCTTAAAGTTCCAACATTTAAGCTTCAACCGTGGAGGAAAATGAAGATGAAGAAAATGTAGAACTTTGAAGATGATTCCCTCAGATATGGTGTTTCTCCAAACACGAAATGGTGCTAGGAGTGTGACGGTTTTGGAAGCTAAAAATGTGAATGTGGGTGGATGGTGCGGCTGTAAGGAGAAATGGAAAGAGAGAATGATGAGTGAATAGTGATCTGCGTGAGGGAGAGTGACCAGCGTGAATGAGGAGAATGGGAGAGAAATGAATTAGACCCTTAATTCAAACGTGCAAACACAAAATAGGATGAGAGAAATAATAAGATAATAGTTGGAAGAAGCTTCCTTGAGAAGCTTCGCGCGCTCCTCGATAAAGTGTATGGTAAGCTAGTCTCCAAATTAAATACATCGATAGATGATCAATTACACTTTGTAGAATTATTTTCTCGGTGAATAAAATTACAAGTGATGAAAATAATATTTTATTATTCATCCGATAATTTTATGATACCGCGATTTTATCTAGCAGATAAAACCTTGAAAAATGCAAACCTCGCAAATCGTGTGCCTGGCCTCGGGTTTAGTAAGATCCCCGTCGACGCATTGACGATTTCAAGGTTTACCAAATTCGGGAGAACATTTCGTTATCCCGGCTCCGCTCAGTGCATATGCAAAAACGAGGAATATATTAAAATATTCAACGTTTCCAGAAAATTTCACAAAAATCACCAAAAATCACAAATATTATAAAATGATTATTTATAATGAAATAAGCAATTTTCGGGATGTTACAACACTCCCCTTCTAAAAAGGAATTTCGTCCTCGAAATTCATCATATCTTAGAACAACGCGACTGTGTTTCTTTCATTTCGTCTCTTAGTTCTCGTGTTGTATCTTCAGTTGCATCAATCCAAATCACAGGCAATAAGGTTGCTTCCTTCCCCTGAGCATCTTATATTAACGAGCAAAAATGCGTTGACATCATAGGCCGATCAACAAAAGATTTTACGCTCCTGGAGTCTTCAGCCATCCAACAGCCAACTCCCAAAACAATTGTACACCGCTGAGTGTCTCTATCGAACTTACTCTTCTTGCTCACTGTTGTAGACAACTAAACGTATTTTCTTCCTAAGGCGTCCTCTACGACATTCACCTCTTCGATATCATACCAAAACAAAAATCAAAATCTTTTGGAACTTCTAATCATCGTTTCTGCCTTTATATTCAACTCATTCTAATAAACCAAAATACCTTTGGCTCTTAAGATTACTATAGGCATTGAGAATTTCTCCTTGTAGAAAATGCCTCTAGACCTTCAATGCAACTACAAAGCTAATTCTGAGTTGGTGTAAGGTAATCCTTCTCATGTATTCTTGATTGTCGCTAAGCGTACATTACCATTCCTTCTATTCGATCAAGCGCACGTTCTAAACTTTCAATGCGAAGCATCACTAGGTATCTCAAAAGTTCATTGGGGTTGGGCGAGAATCATCTTTGGCGAAGAAATCGATTGTCTCTTCAATCTTTGAAAATTTCCCTGGTATACATCACCCATACAAAACCATTCTGAAGAATTCTGCAGTGAGTCCCCCGTACTATTCAGCTGATCCTTTAAAGTTACAAATCTGCAATACAGTCTTTGGTCTGTCCCATTGAAGAATTGCTCCAACTCGCGACGGATCTTCACTAGTTCTTTCTTTTAAAGATCACTTGACTCAAAAGTTAAACTGCCTCAAACCGAAATTCACACTCGAATAGCTTCTAGCGTAACTCCTCGTTCTTCTTCTAATTTGAAGAACAACATGACAATTCTGTCTCAATAGGGAAGAAAGGTCTTGTTTGTGTAGTCGATGGTTACTACCGAAGTGTTCATTACTTGGAACGACATTACGAAATACCCGTGGTATTCACTACGTATCAGAGAAAGTTACCTTGGAAATATACCCTTCTCTCAAATGATCTTAATGATAGTTGAGAACCCAAAATGATCTTGGAGAAAGTAGTAGCGTCCTTCAATTGATTTGCCAAATCGTCTTTCCTTGATTCGAACAAATGTCTCATAGGGTAAGTTCTCACTTTATCGTGCTACGCTTAGCATGTTGTTATGGTTCAGATTCGGGAACACATTTACTCAATCGAAGTATACTAGAAACGTTATGAAGGTTAGAAAGAAAAATAGGGAAGTCACTTGATTTACCACCGGACCCGCCTAACGAAGAGTATGATATGGTCCAATAAAACTTAGGAGTGAGTTTCATGGATTTACATCTAGGAAATTTCTGTCTCAAGAAACACTAAGTTTCCGTTGAAACCGAATGACGAGACCCATTTTAAAAATGATCAATCTCTTTCCTGAGATCAAGCCTATTCATGAAGAAAGTAGGTGATTGAATTGGTAAAAAGGTTCCAATGTCTAACAATAATAGGATAGTTCTAAACAGACCTGTTGTAATGAAAGTAGTCTTACAAACGAGAATAGTATCATTCGGATCGAAAGGAAATAAATACACAGATAACTCAATTCCATAAACGAACTCTTAGAATTTCATTGGAATATTTCAACAGGATATGGTTGAAAGATAACCAATCCCTTTTGTTAACATTACATCTAATTTGTAAGAGAAGTAAACAAATCGAGATCACCAAAAGATTCAATCTTTAACAAGTCATTGGATAATTTAAACAACTTGGCTACCATCAACAAGTTCTTAGTAGCCAAAATAGAAATAACTTAGTCAAAGATAACGAAGGTATGAATATCCCTATCGAATTCATACATTCATACGTCATAAAGAAACGGTTACCCCGAATTATACAAGATAAATCACAGGGTCATCCACCGTAGTACAAGCTTCCTCGCTTAGGCCGTCAGTCTTGGACGTTTCCACTCCACTTGAGAAATTAACTCTCCTTTCTTCGTGAGATTGTGGAGTGCGTGCATCACCAACAAAAGGCTTCGTCCTTTGCGAAGTACAGTTCTTAGCCACATGTCCTAGCTCTTTGCATTTGAAACAAATTATCCCACCGTTCGTACAATCCTTGGTTAAATGGTCCTTTCCACATTTGAAGCAGATTGCCCTTTTGATCGCATATGGATGCTTTGTCTCATACAAAACACAATCTCTTGACACATGTCCTGGTTTTCTGCACTTGAAACAAATTCTTCCTTCGATCTTACAGTCCCTCGTGAAGTGGTCCTTTCCGCACTTCTTACACATTGACAATGGTACCACAGTTGGATTGGACTTACTACCACTCGTACCTCCTTCAGGCCTTGGTTGACGCTGTTGTCCCCTTGGTCGTAGTACATACGGTTTCTGCTTAAACTGTTTGGCTTTCCCACGGTTCCTCCTTTGGAACTTCGGTAATCCAGAGTTACCCCAAAGTCGACTTTCTTCCTTCAAATTCCTAACCTCAACTTCCAATTCCTGCTGTTGTGCGGCTCTCTGATCTTGGCGTGTAGTTACATTAACTATTCTTTGTATTTCTTCGGTTGCCTCAGTTGTGTCATCATTGTCACTCCCTGCGTTCACGCGCTTATATTTACCTCGAGTCATTGTCTTCCTTCAAGAACAAACAAGTCAAGTAATAAGGGAAAATCAAAAGCATTCATTCCAAACAATATTATCTCTTTTTGGAAACCAAGCACAAAAGTCACATAACCCAATCAAGACAACCCAAAAGACTATAATTCGAGCTCCTTCATTCTGCCTTCCGCGGCGCGATCTCCAGTAAGTCTTTGACTCCTATGCAGCTTCTCGAACCAAGCTTATGCCAGATACTCCTTTCCAAAGAGAATCGGTTTTCGAAAACCTCTTGGACACCTCAGTCCACTAACCTTGCAAGTCTTATTCAACTACCCTTTTTCTAACCCATAGGCTCAAACAATTCTAGAGGTAACACTACAAGAGTGTAAATGCAAACAAATCCTAAGCAAGTTCAGTCATACCAGCTGAGCTTCTTTCTAAAGAACTCCTATTACCTTAATATGCCAAGGTGAAGTCATAGTTTCCTGTAGTCACAGAACATTACACATTGAGTGGGCCAGTACTCAATGTCACGTAATTATGCAACAGTAGCTACCAATACTCAACCTACGGCAAGCCATGCCTTCCTTTCCCAACATCTCAATCAAGAGACAAGGAAGTACACAACATACAAAAACTTCTAACATGTCTTAGCATAGTCAGTCCATACCCCGGCTCAACAGGATGAACTGCTCTGATACCATAAAATGTAACACCCATCGATTTAATAACCAATGCACAATCGTCATTATGTCACGATCACTAAATGTCGGCGTGCTAACATTGTCAAACAACAAATTTACCATAAATATTAAACATTTCTCATATGAGGAAAATAGGAGCCACGAATGAGTAGTTACATATACAACCGCTTAAATTATGAATTATAATATGTGCTCAATTTACAACATTTAAGTCCGGATAATTGCCTTGAAGCATACATGTACTCAAAAATACACTTTATATAGGTAATGCAAAATAAAATATAAACTACCCATAATATATCTACGACTAAGGAGTTGGGCACTCCATCGTATCCCGAATGCGTGAGGCCATTCCGGGCTCACCGGTGTAGTGAGAAATACAAGATAAGGTCTTCAATCGCAGTCCTCTTCATTGTCAAAGTCAGATCCCCAAGATGTCACATACGCTTGTCGGTCCAATCGACTCTATAGGTCTTGGTATCACCAGTGAACACAATTCGAACAACCCAAAAGAGCTCCCTTCGCGACAGCATTACCAGATGCAGTAGGTCAAACCAATAAAATCCAAAGGAACCCAACCTCGTTCCCACTTACAGTCTTTAACCAAAAATTGACATAGAGCAAGAAAAGTACAAGAAAGAGGTAAGACATCCTACCATCATTACCAGTCATAGCATCAAGAAACCAAACGGCGCAAGGCGTCCACATAGCATTTATGATAGCAATAATGGTAATAAACATTTAGTAGCAGTTATAATCAACCGATTAGCTTTCAGAGGCAATCATATATATATATATATGGATATATCGAAATACAACAGCTTTCAATTATAATAACAATGTATGCGCCAGATAATTCATGGACTCACTATGCACACGTGCCCTCAATAATCAAGATCCTACTTCGTGGGAATAAATCCAAAGTACATCCGACTCGATCGTCAACCAGATGTTTCTCAAAGTACATCCGACTCAATCGTCAACCGATGATGTTTCTCAAAGTACATCCGACTCAATCGTCAACCAGATGTTTCTCAAAGTACATTTCGTCGACCCAATGTCATAATGATAATGCACATTTAAATGCATATGGGTTCGATGCATGACTCAATTATGCTTCTCATACCAAACTAGGTCAATCATGCCTCAAATGCATGTCATATGATTTATCCACAATGCATACGGACTCTATGCATAATCATGTATGATCATTATTACATACTATTCCATCATACGTCACAATTTGCCCAAGTAAGAATTAACCCAATCAATGGTCACCCACATGGACCCACAATAGCATGATATTGTTGTTAAATAAATTAATACATTTTAAAGCGTATTATGAATTCTTACTTAGGTTTAGCTTTACTTACGAGTTTGTCTCTAAAGGAATTCTCTTAGTTAACTTAAATCCTCTTAGGTAATTTATTCATATGCCCTTAGAACGTTATTCTAAGATCTCAAAATCTCACACTCTCATGTTCTTCCCTGTTTATGCATCCCTAAGTAATTTCTAGTCATCACATATATTTATAATCAATATGCTCTATTAGTCCCAAGGTTTTGGGTCCAGGAAAATACACGGTCGGAATCACAAACCGAGTCACATGATTTCAATTATTAGGTGTTTGGTGATAGGTATACTTTTGAATTCGACGAAGACAATACGTTTTATGAATAATTGAAGCTGCCATTCGACGAAGAATAATGTAACAGGAGGAGGAAAGAATGGGAAAACATTTTATAATAGGATTGGCAAGAAAATCAATTTACTCGTCGGATTGGATGGGGTTCTGTCGAACGAAAATCAAAACTGTCGAACCTCCAGGAGGGTCAAGCAAAAGCCTCTATTCGACGGGTGTAGGTGTCGACGTTGGAGAAAATCTCCCAAGTGTCGAACCGACGAAACACTGGTCGAAATCTCTAATTTCGACGGGTCTGGAGAAATTCATCTACTCAACAAGCATTGTCTCTCAAACTCGACGATTATTGACTTTGGGGCAGTTTCTCCTAAGTGTCCAGGGACTCTATTTCGACGGGTTTTGGTGGAAGATCAATCTCGACGGGCATGATTGGGGTTCATACTCGACGGATTTTGACATTGTGTTTAGTGGTCAAAGATCTAAACTCGACGGATTTTCACTTTGTGTTTGGTGGTCAGAAATCTAAACTCGACGGGTTTTGACATTCGACGGAAATGGTCAGAAGTCTAAACTCGACGGATTTTAACATTTTACTAAGTAATTAGGATATCAAATTCGACAGGTTTGGCCGTCCATGCTCGACGGATTTTAACATTTTACTAAGTAATTAGGATATCAAATTCGACAGGTTTGACCAGAAGTTCATACTCGACGGATTTTAACATTTTACTAAGTAATTAGGATATCAAATTCGACAGGTTTGGCCAGAAGTTCATACTCGACGGATTTTAACATTTCACTAAGTAATTAGGATATCAAATTCGACGGGTTTGGCCAGAAGTTCATACTCGACGGATTTTAACATTCGACGAAAATGGTCAGAAGTCTTCATTCGACGGATTTTGACATTCGACGAAAAATAGTTAGAAGTCTAAATTCGACGGATTTTAACACATCACCAAAAGATTAAGTTATTGTATTCGACGAGTTTGGCCAGATTTCATACTATTACTAGTTTCCACATGAAGTTTCCAAATTCTGGGCTCAACACCGTAACTATCCGAGAACCAATCGGAACTCATTCCCTTCAATATTACACATTCCAATACATCCAGTTATATATATATATATATACATTCAAAACTCAAACAATCAAATAGCACATATACAATACAAACAACATACAAAAGCAGAAAGACCCTCAACACAAATCACAGACGTTCCTAAATGCTAAAATAGGTTGAGGAGGAGTGTCTTCCTCTTACCTTGGAGAAGCACAAAGAAAGGCTGCTCCTTTTTGGTCAGAAATTATGTTTTCAGCTTCCAAGAGATCCTTAAAGTTCCAACATTTAAGCTTCAACCGTGGAGGAAAATGAAGATGAAGAAAATGTAGAACTTTGAAGATGATTCCCTCAGATATGGTGTTTCTCCAAACACGAAAATGGTGCTAGGAGTGTGACGGTTTTGGAAGCTAAAAATGTGAATGTGGGTGGATGGTGCGGCTGTAAGGAGAAATGGAAAGAGAGAATGATGAGTGAATAGTGATCTGCGTGAGGAGAGTGACCAAATGAATGAGGAGAATGGGAGAGAAATGAATTAGACCCTTAATTCAAACGTGCGGACAAAATAGGATGAGAGAGAAATAATAAGATAATAGTTGGAAGAAGCTTCCTTGAGAAGCTTCGCGCGCCCTCGATAAAGTGTATGGTAAGCTAGTCTCCAAATTAAATACATCGATAGATGATCAATTACATCGTAGAATTATTTTCTCGATGAATAAAATTACAAGTGATGAAAATAATATTTTATTATTCATCCGATAATTTTATGATACCGCGATTTTATCTAGCAGATAAAACCTTGAAAAATGCAAACCTCGCAAAACCGTGCCCGGCCTCGGGTTTAGTAAGATCCCCGTCGACGCATTGACAGCTTCAAGGTTTACTGACCTCGGGAGAACATTTCGTTATCCCGGCTCCGCTCGATGCATATGCAAAAACGAGGAATATATTAAAATATTCAACGTTTCCGAAAAAATTTCACAAAAATCACCAAAAATCACAAATATTATAAAATGATTATTTATAATGAAATAAGCAATTTTCGGGATGTTACAACACTCCCTTCTAAAAAGGAATTTCGTCCTCGAAATTCATCATATCTTAGAACAACGCGACTGTGTTTCTTTCATTTCGTCTCTTAGTTCTCGTGTTGTATCTTCAGTTGCATCAATCCAAATCACAGGCAATAAGGTTGCTTCCTTCCCCTGAGCATCTTATATTAACGAGCAAAAATGCGTTGACATCATAGGCCGATCAACAAAAGATTTTACGCTCCTGGAGTCTTCAGCCATCCAACAGCCAACTCCCAAAACAATTGTACACCGCTGAGTGTCTCTATCGAACTTACTCTTCTTGCTCACTGTTGTAGACAACTAAACGTATTTTCTTCCTAAGGCGTCCTCTACGACATTCACCTCTTCTGATATCATACCAAAACAAAAATCAAAATCTTTTGGAACTTCTAATCATCGTTTCTGCCTTATATTCAACTCATTCTAATAAACCAAAATACCTTTGGCTCTTAAGATTACTATAGGCATTGAGAATTTCTCCTTGTAGAAAATGCCTCTAGACCTTCAATGCAACTACAAAGCTAATTCTGAGTTGGTGTAAGGTAATCCTTCTCATGTATTCTTGATTGTCGCTAAGCGTACATTACCATTCCTTCTATTCTGATCAAGCGCACGTTCTAAACTTTCAATGCGAAGCATCACTAGGTATCTCAAAAGTTCATTGGGGTTGGGCAGAATCATCTTTGGCGAAGAAATCGAGTGTCTCTTCAATCTTTGAAAATTTCCCTCGTATACATCAGTCCATACAAAACCATTCTGAAGAATTCTGCAGTGAGTCCCCGTACTATTCAATTGATCCTTTAAAGTTACAAATCTGCAATACAGTCTTTGGTCTGTCCCATTGAAGAATTGCTCCAACTCGCGACGGATCTTCACTAGTTCTTTCTTTTAAAGATCACTTGACTCAAAAGTTAAACTGCCTCAAACCGAAATTCACACTCGAACAGCTTCTAGCGTAACTCCTCGTTCTTCTTCTGAATTTGAAGAACAACATGACAATTCTGTCTCAATAGGGAAGAAAGGTCTTGTTTGTGTAGTCGATGGTTACTACCGAAGTGTTCATTACTTGGAACGACATTACGAAATACCCGTGGTATTCACTACGTATCAGAGAAAGTTACCTTGGAAATATACCCTTCTCTCAAATGATCTTAATGATAGTTGAGAACCCAAAATGATCTTGGAGAAAGTAGTAGCGTCCTTCAATTGATTTGCCAAATCGTCTTTCCTTGATTCGAACAAATGTCTCATAGGGTAAGTTCTCACTTTATCGTGCTACGCTTAGCATGTTGTTATGGTTCAGATTCGGGAACACATTTACTCAATCGAAGTATACTAGAAACGTTATGAAGGTTAGAAAGAAAAATAGGGAAGTCACTTGATTTACCACCTGGACCTACCTAACGAAGAGTATGATATGGTCCAATAAAACTTAGGAGTGAGTTTCATGGATTTACATCTAGGAAATTTCTGTCTCAAGAAACACTAAGTTTCCGTTGAAACCGAATGACGAGACCCATTTTAAAAATGATCAATCTCTTTCCTGAGATCAAGCCTATTCATGAAGAAAGTAGGTGATTGAATTGGTAAAAAGGTTCCAATGTCTAACAATAATAGGATAGTTCTAAACAGACTGTTGTAATGAAAGTAGTCTTACAAACGAGAATAGTATCATTCGGATCGAAAGGAAATAAATACACTGAGATAACTCAATTCCATAAACGAACTCTTAGAATTTCATTGGAATATTTCAACAGGATATGGTTGAAAGATAACCAATCCCTTTTGTTAACATTACATCTAATTTGTAAGAGAAGTAAACAAATCAGATCACCAAAAGATTCAATCTTTAACAAGTCATTGGATAATTTAAACAACTTGGCTACCATCAACAAGTTCTTAGTAGCCAAAATAGAAATAACTTAGTCAAAAGATAACGAAGGTATGAATATCCCTATCGAATTCATACATTCATACGTCATAAAGAAACGGTTACCCCTAATTATACAAGATAATCACAGGGTCATCCACCGTAGTACAAGCTTCCTCGCTTAGGCTGTCAGTCTTGGACGTTTCCACTCCACTTGAGAAATTAACTCTCCTTTCTTCGTGAGATTGTGGAGTGCGTGCATCACCAACAAAAGGCTTCGTCCTTTGCGAAGTACAGTTCTTAGCCACATGTCCTAGCTCTTTGCATTTGAAACAAATTATCCCACCGTTCGTACAATCCTTGGTTAAATGGTCCTTTCCACATTTGAAGCAGATTGCCCTTTGATCGCATATGGATGCTTTGTCTCATACAAAACACAATCTCTTGACACATGTCCTGGTTTTCTTCGCACTTGAAACAAATTCTTCCTTCGATCTTACAAATCCCTCGTGAAGTGGTCCTTTCCGCACTTCTTACACATTGACAATGGTACCACAGTTGGATTGGACTTACTACCACTCGTACCTCCTTCAGGCCTTGGTTGACGCTGTTGTCCCCTTGGTCGTAGTACATACGGTTTCTGCTTAAACTGTTTGGCTTTCCCACGGTTCCTCCTTTGGAACTTCGGTAATCCAGAGTTACCCCAAAGTCGACTTTCTTCCTTCAAATTCCTAACCTCAACTTCCAATTCCTGCTGTTGTGCGGCTCTCTGATCTTGGCGTGTAGTTACATTAACTATTCTTTGTATTTCTTCGGTTGCCTCAGTTGTGTCATCATTGTCACTCCCTGCGTTCACGCGCTTATATTTACCTCGAGTCATTGTCTTCCTTCAAGAACAAACAAGTCAAGTAATAAGGAAAATCAAAAGCATTCATTCCAAACAATATTATCTCTTTTTGGAAACCAAGCACAAAAGTCACATAACCCAATCAAGACAACCCAAAAGACTATAATTCGAGCTCCTTCATTCTTCCATCGGCTGCGGCGCGATCTCCGAGTAAGTCTTTGACTCTATGCAGCTTCTCGAACCAAGCTTATGCCGGATACTCCTTTCCAAAGAGAATCGGTTTTCGAAAACCTCTTGGACACCTCGGTCCACCCACTAACCTTGCAAGTCTTATTCAACTACCCTTTTCTAACCCATAGGCTCAAACAATTCTAGAGGTAACACTACAAGAGTGTAAATGCAAACAAATCCTAAGCAAGTTCAGTCATACCAAATGAGCTTCTTTCTAAAGAACTCCTATTACCTTAATATGCCAAGGTGAAGTCATAGTTTCCTGTAGTCACAGAACATTACACATTGAGTGGGCCAGTACTCAATGTCACGTAATTATGCAACAGTAGCTACCAATACTCAACCTACGGCAAGCCATGCCTTCCTTTCCCAACATCTCAATCAAGAGACAAGGAAGTACACAACATACAAAAACTTCTAACATGTCTTAGCATAGTCAGTCCATACCCCGGCTCAACAGGATGAACTGCTCTGATACCATAAAATGTAACACCCATCGATTTAATAACCAATGCACAATCGTCATTATGTCACGATCACTAAATGTCGGCGTGCTAACATTGTCAAACAACAAATTTACCATAAATATTAAACATTTCTCATATGAGGAAAATAGGAGCCACGAATGAGTAGTTACATATACAACCAGTTAAATTATGAATTATAATATGTGCTCAATTTACAACATTTAAGTCTGGATAATTGCCTTGAAGCATACATGTACTCAAAAATACACTTTATATAGGTAATGCAAAATAAAATATAAACTACCCATAATATATCTACGACTAAGGAGTTGGGCACTCCATCGTATCCCGAATGCGTGAGGCCATTCCGGGCTCACCGGTGTAGTGAGAAATACAAGATAAGGTCTTCAATCGCAGTCCTCTTCATTGTCAAAGTCAGATCCCCAGCATGTCACATACGCTTGTCGGTCCAATCGACTCTATAGGTCTTGGTATCACCAAAGAACACAATTCGAACAACCCAAAAGAGCTCCCTTCGCGACAAAGATTACCGATGCATGGGTCAAACCAATAAAATCCAAAGGAACCCAACCTCGTTCCCACTTACGCCTTTAACCAAAAATTGACATAGAGCAAGAAAAGTACAAGAAAGAGGTAAGACATCCTACCATCATTACCCGGTCATAGCATCAAGAAACCAAACGGCGCAAGGCGTCCACATAGCATTTATGATAGCAATAATGGTAATAAACATTTAGTAGCAGATTATAATCAACCGTACAGGTTTCGAGCAATCATATATATATATATATGGATATATCGAAATACAACAGCTTTCAATTATAATAACAATGTATGCCGATAATTCATGGACTCACTATGCACACGTGTGCTCAATAATCAAGATCCTACTTCATGGGAATAAATCCAAAGTACATCCGACTCGATCGTCAACCAGATGTTTCTCAAAGTACATCCGACTCAATCGTCAACCAGATGTTTCTCAAAGTACATCCGACTCAATCGTCAACCAGATGTTTCTCAAAGTACATTTCGTCGACCCAATGTCATAATGATAATGCACATTTAAATGCATATGGGTTCGATGCATGACTCAATTATGCTTCTCATACCAAACTAGGTCAATCATGCCTCAAATGCATGTCATATGATTTATCCACAATGCATACAGACTCTATGCATAATCATGTATGATCATTATTACATACTATTCCATCATACGTCACAATTTGCCCAAGTAAGAATTAACCCAATCAATGGTCACCCACATGGACCCACAATAGCATGATATTGTTGTTAAATAAATTAATACATTTTAAAGCGTATTATGAATTCTTACTTAGGTTTAGCTTTACTTACAGAGTTTGTCTCTAAAGGAATTCTCTTAGTTAACTTAAATCCTCTTAGGTAATTTATTCATATGCCCTTAGAACGTTATTCTAAGATCTCAAAATCTCACACTCTCATGTTCTTCCCTCGTTTATGCATCCCTAAGTAATTTCTAGTCATCACATATATTTATAATCAATATGCCTCTATTAGTCCCAAGGTTTTGGGTCCAGGAAAATACACGGTCGGAATCACAAACCGAGTCACGATTTCAATTATTAGGTGTTTGGTGATAGGTATACTTTTGAATTCGACGAAGACAATACGTTTTATGAATAATTGAAGCTGCCATTCGACGAAGAATAATGTAACAGGAGGAGGAAAGAATGGGGAAAACATTTTATAATAGGATTGGCAAGAAAATCAATTTCTGTCGGATTGGATGGGGGTTCTGTCGAACGAAAATCAAAACTGTCGAACCCTCCAGAGGGTCAGCAAAAGCCTCTATTCGACGGGTGTAGGTGTCGACGTTGGAGAAAATCTCCCAAGTGTCGAACCGACGAAACACTGGTCGAAATCTCTAATTTCGACGGGTCTGGAGAAATTCATCTACTCAACAAGCATTGTCTCTCAAACTCGACGATTATTGACTTTGGGGCAGTTTCTCCTAAGTGTCCAGGGACTCTATTTCGACGGGTTTTGGTCGGAAGATCAATCTCGACGGGCATGATTGGGGTTCATACTCGACGGATTTTGACATTGTGTTTAGTGGTCAAAGATCTAAACTCGACGGATTTTCACTTTGTGTTTGGTGGTCAGAAATCTAAACTCGACGGGTTTTGACATTCGACGGAAATGGTCAGAAGTCTAAACTCGACGGATTTTAACATTTTACTAAGTAATTAGGATATCAAATTCGACGTGTTTGGCCGAAGTCCATGCTCGACGATTTTAACATTTTACTAAGTAATTAGGATATCAAATTCGACAGGTTTGGCCAGAAGTTCATACTCGACGGATTTTAACATTTTACTAAGTAATTAGGATATCAAATTCGACAGGTTTGGCCAGAAGTTCATACTCGACGGATTTTAACATTTCACTAAGTAATTAGGATATCAAATTCGACAGGTTTGGCCAGAAGTTCATACTCGACGGATTTTAACATTCGACGAAAATGGTCAGAAGTCTTCATTCGACGGATTTTGACATTCGACGAAAAATAGTTAGAAGTCTAAATTCGACGGATTTTAACACATCACCAAAAGATTAAGTTATTGTATTCGACGAGTTTGGCCAGATTTCATACTATTACTAGTTTCCACATGAAGTTTCCAAATTCTGGGCTCAACACCGTAACTATCCGAGAACCAATCGGAACTCATTCCCTTCAATATTACACATTCCAATACATCCAGTTATATATATATATATATACATTCAAAACTCAAACAATCAAATAGCACATATACAATACAAACAACATACAAAAGCAGAAAGACCCTCAACACAAATCACAGACGTTCCTAAATGCTAAAATAGGTTGAGGAGGAGTGTCTTCCTCTTACCTTGGAGAAGCACAAAGAAAGGCTGCTCCTTTTTGGTCAGAAATTATGTTTTCAGCTTCCAAGAGATCCTTAAAGTTCCAACATTTAAGCTTCAACCGTGGAGGAAAATGAAGATGAAGAAAATGTAGAACTTTGAAGATGATTCCCTCAGATATGGTGTTTCTCCAAACACGAAATGGTGCTAGGAGTGTGACGGTTTTGGAAGCTAAAAATGTGAATGTGGGTGGATGGTGCGGCTGTAAGGAGAAATGGAAAGAGAGAATGATGAGTGAATAGTGATCTGCGTGAGGGAGAGTGACCAGCGTGAATGAGGAGAATGGGAGAGAAATGAATTAGACCCCTTAATTCAAACGTGCAGCACAAAATAGGATGAGAGAGAAATAATAAGATAATAGTTGGAAGAAGCTTCCTTGAGAAGCTTCGCGCGCTCCTCGATAAAGTGTATGGTAAGCTAGTCTCCAAATTAAATACATCTGATAGATGATCAATTACACTGTAGAATTATTTTCTCAGTGAATAAAATTACAAGTGATGAAAATAATATTTTATTATTCATCCGATAATTTTATGATACCGCGATTTTATCTAGCGAGATAAAACCTTGAAAAATGCAAACCTCATGCAGCCGTGCTGGGCCTCGGGTTTAGTAAGATCCCCGTCGACGCATTGACAGCTCAAGGTTTACCGGCCTCGGGAGAACATTTCGTTATCCCGGCCTCCGAAGCTCATCAGATGCATATGCAAAAACGAGGAATATATTAAAATATTCAACGTTTCCTAAAATTTCACAAAAATCACCAAAAATCACAAATATTATAAAATGATTATTTATAATGAAATAAGCAATTTTCGGGATGTTACAACACTCCCCTTCTAAAAAGAAATTTCGTCCTCGAAATTCATCATATCTTAGAACAACGCGATGTGTTTCTTTCATTTCGTCTCTTAGTTCTCGTGTTGTATCTTCGGTTGCATCAATCCAAATCACGGGCAATAAGGTTGCTTCCTTCCCCGAGCATCTTATATTAACGAGCAAAAATGCGTTGACATCATAGGCCGATCAACAAAAGATTTTACGCTCCCCGGAGTCTTCGACCATCCAACGCCCAACTCCCAAAACAATTGTACACCGGCCGAGTGTCTCTATCGAACTTACTCTTCTTGCTCACTTTGTTGTAGACAACTAAACGTATTTTCTTCCTAAGGCGTCCTCTACGACATTCACCTCTTCGATATCATACCAAAACAAAAATCAAAATCTTTTGGAACTTCTAATCATCGTTTCCGCCTTATATTCAACTCATTCTAATAAACCAAAATACCTTTGGCTCTTAAGATTACTATAGGCATTGAGAATTTCTCCTTGTAGAAAATGCCTCTAGACCTTCAATGCAACTACAAAGCTAATTCGAGTTGGTGTAAGGTAATCCTTCTCATGTATTCTTGATTGTCGCTAAGCGTACATTACCATTCCTTCTATTCGATCAAGCGCACGTTCTAAACTTTCAATGCGAAGCATCACTAGGTATCTCAAAAGTTCATTGGGGTTGGCGAGAATCATCTTTGGCGAAGAAATCGAGTGTCTCTTCAATCTTTGAAAATTTCCCTCGTATACATCATCCATACAAAACCATTCGAAGAATTCTGCAGGTGAGTCCCCCGTACTATTCAAATGATCCTTTAAAGTTACAAATCTGCAATACGATCTTTGGTGCCGTCCCATTGAAGAATTGCTCCAACTCGCATGACGGATCTTCACTAGTTCTTTCTTTTAAAGATCACTTGACTCAAAAGTTAAACCGCCTCAAACCGAAATTCACACTCGAGCGACTTCTAGCGTAACTCCTCGTTCTTCTTACGAATTTGAAGAACAACATGACAATTCTGTCTCAATAGGGAAGAAAGGTCTTGTTTGTGTAGTCGATGGTTACTACCGAAGTGTTCATTACTTGGAACGACATTACGAAATACCCGTGGTATTCACTACGATCGAGAAAGTTTACCTTGAAATATACCCTTCTCTCAAATGATCTTAATGATAGTTGAGAACCCAAAATGATCTTGGAGAAAGTAGTAGCGTCCTTCAATTGATTTGCCAAATCGTCTTTCCTTGATTCGAACAAATGTCTCATAGGGTAAGTTCTCACTTTATCGTGCTACGCTTAGCATGTTGTTATGGTTCAGATTCGGGAACACATTTACTCAATCGAAGTATACTAGAAACGTTATGAAGGTTAGAAAGAAAAATAGGGAAGTCACTTGATTTACCACCGGACCCGCCTAACGAAGAGTATGATATGGTCCAATAAAACTTAGGAGTGAGTTTCATGGATTTACATCTAGGAAATTTACGTCTCAAGAAACACTAAGTTTCCGTTGAAACCGAATGACGAGACCCATTTTAAAAATGATCAATCTCTTTCCGAGATCAAGCCTATTCATGAAGAAAGTAGGTGATTGAATTGGTAAAAAGGTTCCAATGTCTAACAATAATAGGATAGTTCTAAATGGACTGTTGTAATGAAAGTAGTCTTACAAACGAGAATAGTATCATTCGGATCGAAAGGAAATAAATACACGAGATAACTCAATTCCATAAACGAACTCTTAGAATTTCATTGGAATATTTCAACAGGATATGGTTGAAAGATAACCAATCCCTTTTGTTAACATTACATCTAATTTGTAAGAGAAGTAAACAAATCAGATCACCAAAAGATTCAATCTTTAACAAGTCATTGGATAATTTAAACAACTTGGCTACCATCAACAAGTTCTTAGTAGCCAAAATAGAAATAACTTAGTCAAAAGATAACGAAGGTATGAATATCCCTATCGAATTCATACATTCATACGTCATAAAGAAACGGGTTACCCCCGGAATTATACATATAATCACAGGGTCATCCAGTAGTACAAGCTTCCTCGCTTAGGCCGTCAGTCTTGGACGTTTCCACTCCACTTGAGAAATTAACTCTCCTTTCTTCGTGAGATTGTGGAGTGCGTGCATCACCAACAAAAGGCTTCGTCCTTTGCGAAGTACAGTTCTTAGCCACATGTCCTAGCTCTTTGCATTTGAAACAAATTATCCCACCGTTCGTACAATCCTTGGTTAAATGGTCCTTTCCACATTTGAAGCAGATTGCCCTTTTGATCGCATATGGATGCTTTGTCTCATACAAAACACAATCTCTTGACACATGTCCTGGTTTTCTGCACTTGAAACAAATTCTTCCTTCGATCTTACAGTCCCTCGTGAAGTGGTCCTTTCCGCACTTCTTACACATTGACAATGGTACCACAGTTGGATTGGACTTACTACCACTCGTACCTCCTTCAGGCCTTGGTTGACGCTGTTGTCCCCTTGGTCGTAGTACATACGGTTTCTGCTTAAACTGTTTGGCTTTCCCACGGTTCCTCCTTTGGAACTTCGGTAATCCAGAGTTACCCCAAAGTCGACTTTCTTCCTTCAAATTCCTAACCTCAACTTCCAATTCCTGCTGTTGTGCGGCTCTCTGATCTTGGCGTGTAGTTACATTAACTATTCTTTGTATTTCTTCGGTTGCCTCAGTTGTGTCATCATTGTCACTCCCTGCGTTCACGCGCTTATATTTACCTCGAGTCATTGTCTTCCTTCAAGAACAAACAAGTCAAGTAATAAGGGAAAATCAAAAGCATTCATTCCAAACAATATTATCTCTTTTTGGAAACCAAGCACAAAAGTCACATAACCCAATCAAGACAACCCAAAAGACTATAATTCGAGCTCCTTCATTCTGCCTTCATGGCGCGATCTCCGATAAAGTCTTTGACTCCTATGCAGACTTCTCGAACCAAGCTTATGCCGATACTCCTTTCCAAAGAGAATCGGTTTTCGAAAACCTCTTGGACACCTCAGTCCACTAACCTTGCAAGTCTTATTCAACTACCCTTTTTCTAACCCATAGGCTCAAACAATTCTAGAGGTAACACTACAAGAGTGTAAATGCAAACAAATCCTAAGCAAGTTCAGTCATACCAGCTGAGCTTCTTTCTAAAGAACTCCTATTACCTTAATATGCCAAGGTGAAGTCATAGTTTCCTGTAGTCACGAGAACATTACACATTGAGTGGGCCAGTACTCAATGTCACGTAATTATGCAACAAGTAGCTACCAATACTCAACCTACGGCAAGCCATGCCTTCCTTTCCCACATCTCAATCAAGAGACAAGGAAGTACACAACATACAAAAACTTCTAACATGTCTTAGCATAGTCAGTCCATACCCCGGCTCAACAGGATGAACTGCTCTGATACCATAAAATGTAACACCCATCGATTTAATAACCAATGCACAATCGTCATTATGTCACGATCACTAAATGTCGGCGTGCTAACATTGTCAAACAACAAATTTACCATAAATATTAAACATTTCTCATATGAGGAAAATAGGAGCCACGAATGAGTAGTTACATATACAACCAGTTAAATTATGAATTATAATATGTGCTCAATTTACAACATTTAAGTCTGGATAATTGCCTTGAAGCATACATGTACTCAAAAATACACTTTATATAGGTAATGCAAAATAAAATATAAACTACCCATAATATATCTACGACTAAGGAGTTGGGCACTCCATCGTATCCCGAATGCGTGAGGCCATTCCTGACTCACCGGTGTAGTGAGAAATACAAGATAAGGTCTTGATCGCAGATCCTCTTCATTGTCAAAGTCGATCCCCAAATGTCACATACGCTTGTCGGTCCGATCGACTTATAGGTCTTGGTATCACCAAAGGTGAACACAATTCGAACAACCCAAAAGAGCTCCGCCGCGACAAAGATTACCGGATGCGATGGAGTCAAACCAATAAAATCCAAAGGAACCCAACCTCGTTCCCACTTACGCCTTTAACCAAAAATTGACATAGAGCAAGAAAAGTACAAGAAAGAGGTAAGACATCCTACCATCATTACCATCATAGCATCAAGAAACCAAACGCACAAAGGCGTCCACATAGCATTTATGATAGCAATAATGGTAATAAACATTTAGTAGCAGTTATAATCAACCGAGACAGGTTTCGAGCAATCATATATATATATATATGGATATATCGAAAATACAACAGTTTCAATTATAATAACAATGTATGCGGATAATTCATGGACTCACTATGCACACGTGTGCCCTCAATAATCAAGATCCTACTTCATGGGAATAAATCCAAAGTACATCCGACTCGATCGTCAACCGGATGTTTCTCAAAGTACATCCGACTCAATCGTCAACCGATGTTTCTCAAAGTACATCCGACTCAATCGTCAACCAGATGTTTCTCAAAGTACATTTCGTCGACCCAATGTCATAATGATAATGCACATTTAAATGCATATGGGTTCGATGCATGACTCAATTATGCTTCTCATACCAAACTAGGTCAATCATGCCTCAAATGCATGTCATATGATTTATCCACAATGCATACAGACTCTATGCATAATCATGTATGATCATTATTACATACTATTCCATCATACGTCACAATTTGCCCAAGTAAGAATTAACCCAATCAATGGTCACCCACATGGACCCACAATAGCATGATATTGTTGTTAAATAAATTAATACATTTTAAAGCGTATTATGAATTCTTACTTAGGTTTAGCTTTACTTACAGAGTTTGTCTCTAAAGGAATTCTCTTAGTTAACTTAAATCCTCTTAGGTAATTTATTCATATGCCCTTAGAACGTTATTCTAAGATCTCAAAATCTCACACTCTCATGTTCTTCCCTGTTTATGCATCCCTAAGTAATTTCTAGTCATCACATATATTTATAATCAATATGCCTCTATTAGTCCCAAGGTTTTGGGTCCAGGAAAATACACGGTCGGAATCACAAACTGAGTCACAGATTTCAATTATTAGGTGTTTGGTGATAGGTATACTTTTGAATTCGACGAAGACAATACGTTTTATGAATAATTGAAGCTGCCATTCGACGAAGAAATAATGTAACGAGGAGGAGGAAAGAATGGGAAAACATTTTATAATAGGATTGGCAAGAAAATCAATTTACGCTTCGGATTGGATGGGGGTTACGTCGAACGAAAATCAAAAGCGTCGAACCCTCCGGAGGGTCGAAGAAAAGCCTCTATTCGACGGGTGTAGGTGTCGACGTTGGAGAAAATCTCCCAAGTGTCGAACCGACGAAACACCGAGTCGAAATCTCTAATTTCGACGGAGTGCAGAGAAATTCATCTACTCAACAAGCATTGTCTCTCAAACTCGACGATTATTGACTTTGGGGCGTTTCTCCTAAGTGTCCAGGGACTCTATTTCGACGGGTTTTGGTCGGAAGATCAATCTCGACGGCATGATTGGGGTTCATACTCGACGGATTTTGACATTGTGTTTAGTGGTCAAAGATCTAAACTCGACGGATTTTCACTTTGTGTTTGGTGGTCAGAAATCTAAACTCGACGGGTTTTGACATTCGACGAAATGGTCAAGTCTAAACTCGACGGATTTTAACATTTTACTAAGTAATTAGGATATCAAATTCGACAGAGTTTGGCGTAAGTCCATACTCGACGGATTTTAACATTTTACTAAGTAATTAGGATATCAAATTCGACAGGTTTGGCCAGAAGTTCATACTCGACGGATTTTAACATTTTACTAAGTAATTAGGATATCAAATTCGACAGGTTTGGCCAGAAGTTCATACTCGACGGATTTTAACATTTCACTAAGTAATTAGGATATCAAATTCGACAGGTTTGGCCAGAAGTTCATACTCGACGGATTTTAACATTCGACGAAAATGGTCAGAAGTCTTCATTCGACGAAAAATAGTTAGAAGTCTAAATTCGACGGATTTTAACACATCACCAAAAGATTAAGTTATTGTATTCGACGAGTTTGGCCAGATTTCATACTATTACTAGTTTCCACATGAAGTTTCCAAATTCTGGGCTCAACACCGTAACTATCCGAGAACCAATCTAACTCATTCCCTTCAATATTACACATTCCAATACATCCAGCTTATATATATATATATATACATTCAAAACTCAAACAATCAAATAGCACATATACAATACAAACAACATACAAAAGCAGAAAGACCCTCAACACAAATCACAGACATTCCTAAATGCTAAAATAGGTTGAGGAGGAGTGTCTTCCTCTTACCTTGGAGAAGCACAAAGAAAGGCTGCTCCTTTTTGATCAGAAATTATGTTTTCAGCTTCCAAGAGATCCTTAAAGTTCCAACCTTTAAGCTTCAACCGTGGAGGAAAATGAAGATGAAGAAAATGTAGAACTTTGAAGATGATTCCCTCAGATATGATGTTTCTCCAAACACGAAATGGTGCTAGGAGTATGACGGTTTTGGAAGATAAAAATGTGAATGTGGGTGGATGGTGCGGCTGTAAGGAGAAATGGAAAGAGAGAATGATGAGTGAATAGTGATCTGCGTGAGGAGAGTGACCAAATGAATGAGGAGAATGGGAGAGAAATGAATTAGACCCCTTAATTCAAACGTGCGGCACAAAATAGGATGAGAGAGAAATAATAAGATAATAGTTGGAAGAAGCTTCCTTGAGAAGCTTCGCGCGCTCCTCGATAAAGTGTATGGTAAGCTAGTCTCCAAATTAAATACATCGATAGATGATCAATTACACTTTGTAGAATTATTTTCTCGGTGAATAAAATTACAAGTGATGAAAATAATATTTTATTATTCATCCGATAATTTTATGATACCGCGATTTTATCTAGCAGATAAAACCTTGAAAAATGCAAACCTCATCGCAAATCGTGCACTGGCCTCGGGTTTAGTAAGATCCCCGTCGACGCATTGACAGAGTTCAAGGTTTACCACCTTTCGGGAGAACATTTCGTTATCCCGGCTCACACTTCGATCATACGCAAAAACGAGGAATATATTAAAATATTCAACGTTTCCAGAAAATTTCACAAAAATCACCAAAAATCACAAATATTATAAAATGATTATTTATAATGAAATAAGCAATTTTCGGGATGTTACAACATCAATTTCAGTCCTTAAATTGGAGAGCTATTTTTTAAAATGTTTAGTGCGAAGCCTTCCCCAGTTATCAAGCTCTTGAATGCATTTGGTAGTTTTGTCAATTAAATTATCAGCACCGCTACCACTCCAGCCACTAGCCACGACATTTTCAATATCTGGTTCCAACAACCAAGCATTCTCAAACTTGAAACTTCTACGAAAAAAGGTCCTCTGAGTTTCTACTAACCGAAGGCAAATAGGGGAATGGTCCGAGATAGATGCAAATAAATTTTCCAGTTTACAATTAGGAAACATATTTAACCATTCCTCATTTGCAAAGGCTCTATCCAACCTTTCCTCAACAAGGTCATCAGTAGCTCTACCATTTGTCCATGTGAAAGGGTAACCTACCATAGGAATAGCAGCTAAATAACACTGAAGTATAGTATCCCGAAAACCACTGAGCAACCAATTTGGGTGATCATGTCTCCTACATTTATCTTCATTAGAAAGCAAGTCATTAAAATCTCCTATTATGCACTAAGGAAGATTAGAATAATTTGCTAAGTTACGAAGCATACACCAAGCCTCCCTTCTTCTTGTTCTCTTCGGAAAACCATAGTAACCAGTGAGCCTCCAATTTCTCCCACCCTCCATGACAACCTCGGCATTAATAAAATTATTGGCATAATTCAAAATATTACAAGTAATAGAATTATTTCAAAGAATAGCAACCCTGCCCCTTCTGCCACTTCTGTCAACAACAAACATATTATCAAAATTTATTTTCCTCCTAACCTCCTCTAATTTATTAGCATTAACAAGTGTTTCAAACAAAAAAATAACATCCGATTTGTTTGCCCGAATGAGGTCCATCAAAACTGGAACTGCTCTCAGGTTACCCAAGCCTCGACAGTTCCAATTGAGAATACTCATGATCCCTGGCAAGCCTGGTTGCCAGTGCCCGCTAATAAAAAATTACTGCTTGATTTCACTTGTCCAGATTCATTGGTTTCCTGATTAATCGGTGCATTCATGTCCATCGAATCCTCATCACTTGGTTCCCCATATCTACTCCTTTTTTTAACTGGTGCAATCAAAACTTCCTCAGATTTGTCCTCATTCATAGGGGTTTGTTCTTCTCTCTCCTCTTGCTGCATGTGGATATTAGTATTATTAGGGAAAAGAATTTTTGGGTCCCTAAAAATACTAGCCAGCATTGCACTCCTAATACCACGCCCCTCATTTAAATTCTTGCCGTTATCAGTTACAATATTTTAGGCTACAACATTAATTATAGGATACCGTAACTGATTTGCTGTTCTTCCCTGTGCCACCCACGAAGCTACCCCCTCCTCCCGTAACCACCGCCCTCCTCCCATACCTGAACTTTTCCTCAGCTTAGCACGCAGTTCCGGTCCCCAACCACGGGTCCCGTCATCCTCTGGTATGCCCAACAGAATATCACAGTGGTCCTCAATATGGCCTAGAGTACCACAAACATAGCAAAAGGGACCCAATCTTTCATACTTGAAACGGACCTCCTTCACCTCACCTCCCGGTCGCCGTACCTTTTTCAGCCTTTTCAGGGGAATACGAACATCAATCAAAACTCTGATTCGCATATAGGTCTTCCACATACTGGTGTTATTTTTCACATCATATTCCAGAAACTCGCCAACAAAATTCCCAAGTTGCTTACCCACAGCTTCTGACATGAGACCATTTGGCACATTGTGAACTTGCACCCAAAATGGAACCATAACCAAAGGCACCTGACTTGGGATATCGTCCTCCTGCATCACCCCAAGAATAAGAAGATGGTTGTCAAACGACCATGGTCCCTGTTTCAGCACTCTTTGCATATCCCTTTGGTGATAAAATTGGAATAAAAATACCCTTGGTTCAGCCTCTTTAATCGTAATCCCGCGTGCTGGATGCCACACACCAATCATTTTTTCCTTCATTATGTGAACTCTGATAGGCCTAGTAGTCAGGAATTTTTTCACCAGACAAAGAGAAGGATATCCTCCTACACCCTGCACACCACTCTCTGGAACCTCCAGATCCTCAATTTCATCTTCCTCTAAGGAAAGGTTTTCCATGTTCACAACACTCGTAAAAATCGTAAGAAAAGAAACATGAGCACTCAAAAACTAAGATAGATAGAAAAGAAAACTTCTCACAGGGAGAGAATGCTTCTCACGACGGAGAGAAAAAATATCATATTTATATTATATAAGAAAAATATTAAATTATATTATATATGAATATAATATTTTTATAAGATATAAAATAAATTTATGAATAAATTAAAAAAATTAAAGATATAAAAAATAAACTAATAACGAGAATAGAACTTCAATGTTGCATCAAATTTGTATATAAGCCTTTCTTTTAGTTTTCCAACACATCCAAAATCAGCCCATTTTGACACATGTGGCTTTAGTGATGCTTAGATTACTGCACCAACATCAGTAGACGTTCTAACTTGGCTGGCAACCATAATTCTTTAGCATACTCCTTCAACTTGGTTAGTCAACTAAGTCAAATGAAGGGGAATACAATATTTGAGGAAGAATGGAGTTTAGTGTTGTTATAACAAAACCTGAAGCGGGGTGAGAGTTATTTATACTAACTTAAAATAATAATAATAATAATAATTATTATTATTATTATTATTATTATTATATTATTATTATTTACACTAACTTAAAATAATAATAACAATATTATTATTATTCTTAAAAAATAATTAAATATATATATATCAAGTTGACTTAAAAACTAATGAGTGGAACTTGTAAAAACATGAAATCTTCATTTTAACAAACAAATGAAAATTTTAACTTTGTTGAATTGTTAATAAATCATTTTGCTAGTAAGACTAACAATGAGTCAAGTCGAGCCAGCTCGTGTGTCTGATCGTAGTTCGGTTTATTATCAACTTAATGAGTAATAAATTTTAGCTTATTTGTTAAAATATTTGAGTGTAGAATTTAACATATTTGACTCATTAGCTCATAAGTGATTTTGATACATATATATAGTCATTTTTTAATAATAATAATAATAATTGTAATAATAATGTTTTGGTTTAGTATATGTTAGCATATCATTTTATTTCTGGTTTAACTAAATTATTTACTAACCAAAAATATGTTAAAAATATATATTCGTTTGAGTTATAAATTTGAACCTAATTCATTGAGTGTAGAAAACTCAATAAATACATGGGTCGATGTTGGCTCAATTAGGTTGAATAACTTATGAACTTTAAGGTAAGTTAATGTTGAGCTAAGAAAATAGACTCAATTTCTCAGTGAACTAAGCTGAATTAGGCCTATCTTAACTAATTACCAGCTTTAACGAGCATGCTTGCAAGTTAGCTTGGGTACCTTATTGCCATCCCTAATAGCAATTTAATAGCAATATGGATTAATAACGACCAGTTTAGCACCATGCAGCCTATTAAAAGCTACACAAGCAGGGGGTTTTATTAGTGGCTTGACATTGACAATATCTACCATCGATCAATGATATCCAAAAATGTATAAATTAGATGCCCTTGGCTAATAATATTCAGTGACTATTCAATAGACCACTATTCAATATACTCCTAGATTACTTTCCAACTATAAGGTTTCACTTACTAATTAGCACTTTCCACAAATACACGAGTCTTTAAATGGAAATTTAACCCCATTAATATTTTAACTAATAGCGATTCTTATGCAAACTGAATGTAATACAGTGCTCTTACATTCTAACGTGTCACATGTTGGATAGAAGAGCATCTAAATACGTGCAACTAAGAATTTTTCTTTTCTTTACCTAATAATAATAGCTCAGCCCAACGGGAGAACCAAGAATAATATGTCACTATCAAATGTCCATAATAAATCGAAATCTGAAAGCACCCATTTCTTTTTACATTTTTTTTATAGTAAAAACATTATTTGGTTTCCATCAATATCATTAACATACATCAAGACAAAGCGTACTAGATTCTTTTCTAATGTGAAGCACAATATGATTATTCACGGACATGGAGTAAAATTCTAACTCGTTAACTAAGAAAAAGTTGAACAACTAAGCATGGAGGGAGTAGAATATGCAATTGTCATTGGAAATTACGTTGGCAGAGAAAAGATACCACTAATGGATCCTGTGTACTGCGGAAGCAACAGAGTTGGAGTGCACTGGACATATTCCAAATGAGGAATTTAGCATAAGATGGTAAACTCCTTCCTTTTCTCACAGAATTTTGGTCTGAAAATGGAGAATAAGATTGTGGGAAAAACATTGTTTGCTAAGTATAACCGTAAAAAATGCATGAAATTTTGTCTATAAACAGCGTATTGATTTCTATGGGGAACCTGATTCCCTGCCTTTCAATCCTTTTCCTCCATGGTGCATTAGTCCTCTGTCACGCACAAACACACCCTTTTGCTGCCATAAATTCCTCTTAAGCCTTCCCCTAGCTACCCACCTTAACACTTGCACTTGCAGTCTTTTCTCTATCCAACTTCTATCACTCTCTTCCCACAAGCAGAAGAAGATGGTAGTGCATGCTTAAAGCGGCTCATGTTACTTATGAATCAATGCATTTTTTTTTTATTGCAAAGTTTGTGTTCAACTACTTTTTCCCACTTTTCTCTAACACCTTTGAATTGCATGATGTTTTGAGTGCAGAGTTTTGAAGAATCTGGAAAGAAACCTGTATCACTTGGACCATGGGGAGGCAATGGAGGATACCGTTGGGATGATGGGGTACATTCAACAGTAAGGCAATTGGTGATAGTTCATGGGGAAGGAATTGACTCCATCCAGATTGAATATGACAATAACGGGAGTTCTATCTGGTCACAGAAGCATGGTGGAAGTGGAGGCCATAAAATTGACAAGGTAATGGTTCCATGCCCCCTTAGCTGATCTTGTGATAGGCAGAAGTTGCTAGTTGCTACTAATTAAACTCTTGCATCATATGTCAACTAGGTTGGCACAAGGTAGACCGTGTCAACTAAGTTGAGGAGGGTTTGAATTTTGCCAGAGTCTGTTGTTGTTGGTGGGTTATTTATAAGGACCTGTTCGTTTAGCATGGGGCTTGCCCTGATCTTAGGATGGAATGGAACAGTCATGCATCACCCTAAATTTATTTGTACCAAAAAATAGTACCCAAAAAAAAAAAGAAGTCTTGCATCATATTAACTAACTTTTATGATTGTGTTGCAGATCAAGCTTGATTACCCATATGAGTTCCTAACATCAATTGATGGATACTATGGTAGCTTAAGTCAATGGGGGCCAACCTTCGTTCGGTCACTGAATTTTAAGAGTAACAAGAAAACCTATGGACCATTTGGTGTTGAACAGGGGACATATTTTTCGTTGCCAGTGAGTGGAGGCAAGATCGTTGGGTTCCATGGAAGGTATGGTTGGCACCTAGATGCCATTGGAGTCAATCTGAAGTCCTTTCAGCAACCAAACCCATCCAAAACTTTGTCTTATTCACAGAACTACTTCACTAACACCACTGAGAATGTTGGTTATTCTGTAATACAAGGAAGTGTTGGCCAAGGCTATGATATTGTTCTTGCTCTAAGACAGAAAGATGATTTTGGTAAACCTCTACCAAACAATGTCTCCAGTAAGATTTCTAGCATCGAAGAACTCAACAATGATGACGACAATGAAAAGGTAAGAGAGCCTTCATGGATAATCTCTTTGAAGTGTTCCTTAATTTTCTTCTCAAGTTTGGCGTTTGCATCAGTTGAATCTCAGAAAAATCTTTCTTCACTTCAGATAGTTCGTGTGGAGAAGGCACCGTCAAGGGTTGAAAGTGTAGTGACATATGGGCCTTGGGGGGGTACTGGTGGATATGTATTTGATGATGGACCCTATACAGGAATTAGGCAAATCAACTTGTCTCGCAATGTTGGAATTGTATGGATTAGAGTTTTGTATGATCTGGATGGGGAGGCCATATGGGGATGCAAACATGGTGGGACGGGAGGATTCAAAAGTGAAAAGGTGAACTAAGAGCTTGCAAGCCCTTGTAGTTTACTTTACCTAATAATCTGAGCAATTAGATTGATTTTTTTTTTTTTTGGGTGCTTAGCAATCAAATTGATTTATTAGCAATTTTTGTGCATCATTTTTGCAGATAGTCTTTGATTTTCCATATGAAGTCCTGACACATATATCCGGCTACTATGGACCTCTGATGTACATGGGGCCTGCTGTTATAAAGTCACTCACTTTCCACTCCAATAAAAAGGTGTATGGACCATTTGGAGATGACCAAGGAATTTTTTTCACAACAAGGCTGAAAGAAGGGAAGGTTGTTGGCATTCATGGTAGAAAAGGTTTGTTTCTAGATGCTTTTGGCGTACATGTGATGGAAGGAAAAGTGATAGTGCCAGTGGCAACACCTCCTTCCATGGCAATCATCCCAAGAGAACCAAGCATTTCTGAAAAAGGCAGTGCTCAATGGCCAGCCAAACTCGTACTTGCTAAATTAGCACCAGTTGAAGAGGTATTCCTTAATGATTTTATGTTCTACTTTTTGATACATCATCTTTTAGCATATATTAAAAAAATTTAAGAATTTTGGGTGTCATTTGCAGAAGTTATTCTATTCATTTTCCCCCCTCTTTCACAGGTTTCTTGTGGTGTGGTTAAAGAACCAGCTCCATGTGGACCAGGTCCATGGGGTGGGGATGGAGGTAGACCCTGGGATGATGGAGTCTTTTCTGGGATTAAGCAGATTTGTTTGACAAGAGCACCAGAAGGAATTTGCTCAATTCAAATTGAGTATGATCGAAATAAGCAATCTGTATGGTCTGTAAAGCATGGTGGTAATGGAGGAGAAAACATGCATCGGGTATGATTCTCATTTTTCCACTTTGTTTAAGCAAATTTCAATGTTTCATACTTGCCACTTGTTTTCTTTGGTCATGATTGCTAACATAAAAGGACTTGACTATTCATTCTTAGTCTTACTCACGTCATGCTTACTATGATTTTAGATAAAATTGGACTACCCACATGAGGTACTGACTTGCATATCTGGCTATTACGGTTCAATTACTATGGATGAATGGCCTATAATCATAAAGTCACTGACTTTTTATACTAGTCGAGGAAAATATGGTCCATTTGGTGAGGAAATAGGGAAATTTTTCACTTCAACCACAACAGAGGGCAAGGTGGTGGGTTTGCATGGGAGGAATAGCATGTACTTGGATGCCATTGGGGTCCATATGCAACACTGGTTGGGAAGTCAGAAACCTTCAAGGTCATCCTTCTTCAAGCTATTTTGATTTGTGAAGAACAATCAAGTATAAGCAGATTGATCATATGATAACACGATTACTTGTATACTAGAGAATACTGTGGTAGATGTTCTGAGTTCTGACCACCTGTAAGATTTGTTATATACAATCATGAAGAATGTTAGTGTTAATTTCTTACACCTCTTGGTTTGTCTTAGGTTAAGATATTTTCAATTGTTGCACCAATATCTTGGTCCTCTGACCCTCTCTCTGTTGCAAGCAATTATAAAGAGCAAATTAATAGTAATAATCATGATTCAAATACTCATGGGTCATGAAAATAGTGGCACACGAGGGAATGGATTGTATGTTTTAAATATTGTCCTTCTAGAATTGAAAACTAAGACTTTTCAATCATTAAAATTCTTTTTAATATAACATACTTAATCTCTCCATACCAACACTTCGCTAGCTATGATAATAGAAAAGTATGATCTATAAATATAATTATTAGATAATGTATCTATTATTCATTGATATTGATGTAAGAGTGATATTAAAGTTACACAACTTTCAACACAAAAAAAAAAAAAGTTACACTACTAGATAATAAGGTAAACTTATAATGAAATTCATAGATGGACAAAGTTCACAAAATATATAGAACATGCTCATACAATTTCATGTTAGTTAGAGAAATTAGTTTAAGTACTTGTTCCATCAATCCATAAAATTAATCATAATAATATCTCTAAAGTATGAATTATTTAATTTTCAACCTACCAATAACTAAACTGAGCATGCTTAATCAATAGTATAACATCTTATAATTTCATCACATTGATTCTTAAATGAGACTTCTTGTTAGCCTGTTTGTGTTTAGATTTTTTTTCAGCACGTATACGTGTATTGAGAAAAAAAGTATAAATGGCTTACCGACAGGAAGCATAAATCACTTAACAACAAAGTATTTGAATTCGAATAATATAGTTATCATAATCGAAAGCAAAAAGTCAACGACATTAACCAATTATATACAAGCAATTTTTACATGAATACAAATAAAAAACTGTCTTCACAATCATGTAGTAAACATCAAACAAAGCAGAATCTGCAACGGTGCCTCTCTTTCTCTTTCTCTTCCTCTTACTTAGCAATGGATCGCGCACAGTTTTTGTTGCTGGGTTTACCACTCTTCCTTCTCTGTTCCGACCTTCTTTCCTTATTCACCACGCCACCGCCTCCGCCGAACCCCTCTCACACCGACCACCACCACCACCACCAACCAGTGGTTGACCCTGGAAGCACAGAGTTTCCTTCTGAGGTGATCTCAACTTCACTTAGCAACTTGATCATCGTTTTTTTAATCATCATTTTCATATGGGATCGTGTAATTTCAGAAGCCCAGCAGTGTTGGTGGTGTGGGTCTCGGCAACACTGTCAACATCAACTTCTGCTCTTCTTGCTCCTACAGGTAATCCCTCTTTTTCAAAAGCAAAGTTTGAATCTTTTTCCATTTGGGTGTACAGTTTTGTGTTGTAATACAGATAAAAATGATCAAAAGAAAAAAAAAAACTTGGAGCTTAAGTATCTCATAGTGTTTGTGGGTCTATTTGATTGCATTCATGTGTGGATTGTAGAGGGAAATTGACTGTAGCAATTTATATCAAGCATCAATTGTTTGTTTTATGTACCAAGATTGCAAAAATTTATCTTCTGGGTTGGTATCATCATCAATTTATCAGTAGTCAGCAAGAGAATTATTGTTGAAGTGAAGATCATTGTTTCTCTTATTGTTTCCTGTTTCGTATACTTGGTTCATTAATTGGAGTTTGGATCCTTTCCTATAGGACCTTCCTGTTGGAAAGAGATAGACACAAATTTTATTATGCAAAGATGCACCATGATTGATTATAGGGTCCACTACTTATATTCAAAACAATGTGTTTTTATTTCTCTAACAGGACCCTCTCCTGTTACTCAACAATACGAGAGAATCCAAATCCAATTAATTTTTTTATGTCTCTTATTGTTACACATAGTTTGCACAATTTGGTGTAAATTGGTGGTTGTGTTTGTATGTAGGGGAAAAGCAGAAACAATGAAGAGAATGTTGCAGACTGCTTTTCCTGGAACTGAGGTTATTCTTGCAAATCACCCCCCACCGGCTCCAAAGCGTCTGCTAAGCAAAGTAGTTCCAGTTGTGCAGATTGGTGTTATAGCGGTTGTAGTGGCAGGGGAACAGATTTTACCAATTTTGGGTTTTGCAGCAATCCCTCCTTGGTATTATAACTTGCGTGCTAATAAGTTTGGAACCATTGCCAGTACCTGGCTTCTTGGGAATGCCTTGCAGTCATTCTTACACAGCACTGGGGCATTTGAAGTTTACTTCAATGGAGAATTGGTGGGTGCCTTTCTTTCCTTCTACTTTTATTTGCTTAAATCTTTTAGAGTCTTAGTAAATATTTCTTTGCTAGTGGAAACCTCTGACCTTTCTCTCTGGTGAATTCAAGTTTTGTTGTGATTTGTCACTCTCTGCAAGCACATGTAGTCAGTCATAATTGGATAGGTGTCTCACATGGCTAGTTTATCAACCTTGTTGCCACTTCACATGATTTTCCCAGTTAGCTGAATATCCACTAGGATAATTTTAGCTACCATATTATATTAAGCTAATGGACTAATAGTAAATTTACTAAATTAATCATGATATGAATAAACATAACTTCTTTCTTTTGTTTTAGAAGAATCACGTCTGAACCAATTTTTGACACCCAAAAAAATCATTTAAAATGAAATTCGCCCTCTTGCCCTTCTCACTCTAGAGTTACTAAGATGGCCTTTACGTGGCATGTAAGGTAATTATTTACCCTTTCAAGTTTCAATGCTTCTGAATTCTAATTAATCCCTTCAAACTCATTTGGACTTTAAAGGTGTTCTCTAAACTGAAGGAAGGCAGGTTTTCCGGAGAGACAGAGTTGAAGGATCTGATTGGTCAAAAGATGGCAAGTTCTAAACTTGCAAATGGTGTGCCAGAGCCTTACATGGAGACATCTATTTGACCAGGCATAAAGGATGTAACTGGACCTGCCATTGCTTTGTCAAGTAGAGGCTGGTATGCAGGTAAATAACAATGTCATGATACAAGGTTTTCAGCTGTGTAGTTATACTGGGACCTGAACTTTCTGTATGATAAGAACCAGGTAACTGCTTTACGACAAATGCGGTTAATTTAATCTTGTCATAGCTTAAATAACTCCATCTACTACGTGGAAAATTACTTAATGGAAGACCTCTAAACTACAAGTGTTATTCCAAGAATTCAACAAAGAACCTCTTAAATAAGGCAGTTGCGCTGGGAGGGACTCATACCATTTGCAGGAATGACTTGTGACAATGTTTTTCCACTCCAATAATCTACTGACAAAAAAGAGATCATGTACATTTACGAAACTGCATTGATATTATTGTGGTCATACATTTATAAACATGAAAATTGATTTGTTGGTTCTCAATATGTACAAAAGGACTTAAGATGGCCAGATTTCTTGTTGATGAGAAGCTTCGAAAGAGTGTGTATGTGGACAAAATAATCTGCATTGGTTTCAAGAAATAAGTTTCATTGCTTTCTTCTTCAAGCCGCTCCTCAATAACCTCTTTTGTTTGCCACTGTTTTTACCAAATTGAACGCGCACCAAACATCATGAACTAATAGAGTTCCTTGCAGTCCACTTGTCCAGTAAACTGAAATTCATCTCTAGAATTACTGGCTTCTAAAAATAACCTGCTAATAAAAATATCATCAAAAGACTCTACCAACAATTCTAAGCCCCAATCAGGTTAAAAAATAAAATAAAATAAAAAAACATTTCTAAGCCCCAATAACTTACATAAAACTGGGGAGGGTGCACTTTTTGGAACAACTATTAATCACGCTGGAAGTGGTTACCTTTTAAAAACTTCATATCCTGCTTATATCACGGCCAAATACAAGAGTTGTAACCCAGTTGACAAATACGTAGAATCTGTTCCTCCAGCTGATGACACGCGTGATATAAGCTGAGCGCCAAATAAAAAAACTGAGAAATCCCGCCAGAGCTAACCCTTTTGCCTCCTGTAAGAGCTTGATAAGTGAATATAAGTTTTTAAAGCAGCAGCAATAGCTCAGGAATGATAAAAATCACCTTGCTCTGTCTAAGGTCCACAAGAGCCTTGTATCTGCCAATAGTTGCCATGCTTCCAAGGTGCTTGTAAACAAAGGGCTCCCCAAATTCTATTTCTTTTTCACTGTTTGCATGGCCTGCACCTGCTTTACCAATATTGTTTAACAGGCCTGCTAAATATTTACCTTGCCTCTCTGCCACCTGTGGAATTCAAATGGTAATGCATCAAATGGCCAACAAAAAGCTTTCTGGCAAAGAATAAACATGCTACACCACTTCACCAACGAACCATTACCACTAAGAATAAAAGAAGCACATCCTCTATGAAATGTGTATGACCTTAGCCTAAAACCAAAACTACAAATTGCAGGAATTTAAGGAATGAAGGTGTATGTAGGAGAGAGAAACTAATGAACCCAATATCGTTTTACTTGGGCCAATGCTGGAAGAGTTGGTTTTCCAGTACTTTCAACAAATCCACTGCAGTCACCTATTGAGAACACATCTTGTACTGTAGGAACACGAAGCCACTCGTCAACACCAATCCTGTGAAGAAAAAACTTTCAGAATTTGCTTTGGAATAATGCACTACAGAAAAGTTTAAGGTCAGTATATATAACTGATCCTGATTTCCTGATATGACATAAAAAAAATTCTAAATCTATCCATAAATTAGCTGCTAATTTGTAACTTTGCAATGGTTGTCATTGGGAAGTGAATGCAACTATGTTGAGTAACAAGACTAACCTTCCACCAGGAGCTTTTGGGAGATCCAAAGAGTGAATAATAGGTGATGGACCAACACCAGTAGACCAAACCAACAACCCATATGGAACCTCAGTACCATCATCAAGGACAATCTTCTGAGCCTTGACATCCTTCACAATGCCACGAACAAGACGGACTCCTGACTGAGAGAAACTACAGTATGAGGAAATATATAACAAACACGAAAAAGTGTTAACCATAGTTACTACGTTTGCAGTACTTTCTAGAACTGGTACGCGGTTCGTTACTTCTCACCATATAATTACAAGACTTTGTTTATACTGCAAAGTACCATGAATTGGTATGCAGTATGTAGGAATCGGTATACGATTTGTAGGGTTGCTAAGAGAATTTGGTAACTATGGTTTTAACAACTAGCTTGTCAACCATTTTCCAACATAATAACTGTACTACAATGAAGAGTCTCATCTAGAACATGAAAGACTCCAAATGCCTCTGCTAGTCACAGGGTATCTTGATTATATATGATATTTTAGTAATCTATATCATAGACTTTGTTCTTTAAATGGCAAGGCAAAAATTCTTTCAATATATAGCTCACCTTTGTCAATTGCTTGGTAGCATAGCGCCTGAGTCGGTCATCAAAGGAAGACAATATCTCATTTGCCTAACAAGGCATGAATAAATAGGTTAACAACATAGATTACCTTAAGAGACTTTTTAGGCATGGATAAAATGGTAATTTAAAGCAACAAAAATGGTTTCCTTAAGTTAGTATCACATATCTAATGCTACTGAGCAAACCTCAATTAAAGTAACATGGATGTAATCTTTCACATGGGCATATCTTTGACGAACATCTTTCATGATAAAATCACTAAGTTCACCACTGAATTCAACTCCAGTAGGACCACCTCCCACTACCACACAGTGCAAAAGCCTTCGTTTTTCCTCTTCTGTAATCCCTGCATCCAAATAAAACAGAGATGATGCATAACAAGTTTTTTTTGTCATGACTCAGTATTTGTTAGCATAGTATAACTATTGTAGCAAACCTGGAACATCCGACAGCATCAAGTTCAGGAGGAGTTTTCGGCGAATTTCCTGTGCATGGTGAACTTCACGAAGAAAAATGGCATGTTCTTTGACTCCTTGAATTCCAAAAGTGGAGGGCTGTGATCCTAATGCAATTACTAGCTTATCATATGAGATTGTAAACCTCCAGGGATCTATTGTCTGTACTCCATCAGTTACAGTCTCACACTGCACCTTCAAAACCAAACATCAAATTCTCCATAAGTAAGCCACACTGCAAGTACCAATATTCCAACCAATAAAATTAACCATACCTTTAGTTTCAGGGAGAAAGAGAAAGAAATAGAGTTGATATTGTATTTTCATTCGGGCTTATAGGCACTGCCTTGAAAAGTTTGAGTTCCAAATTCCAGTATGAATGGGAAAAAAAAGTTCGGTCTAGTAAGTAACATCCTTCATCACTTAAAAGCAAGGTAGTCTGCAAATTCCGTATTCCATACATCCTGAAGTTTCTTTTTTTCTCTTTTTTGCCCCTAGATAACAAATATCATGAAATTCGTTGTTAAAACATGTAATGTGTAGCTCACTGCTAGTCAGTAGTCACACATAGTTTGGTACATATAAATATAACAGTATCGAGCAACATATGCTGAAAGCAATGTTGTAAGATACATGTTGATATGGCAAAAAAAAAAAAGATATCTGTTGGCCAAAACATGTCCAATATCAAGTCACCAAATCATAATAAACGGTTGGTATGATTTACCTGTAACCATAATAATAAGTAACTGTTTAGAGAGAGAGAGAGTGGACATTTATAGAAAAAGAGAGAGAATGAGAGAGTCAAGTTTTTACTTGTTATAATAAATAAAGTCAATGAAATATTAATGTTCAAAAAATTTTTAAGAGCATTATAAATGTCTCCTAAAATTTAATTTCAGAAAAAGAAAAATAAACATTCCAAAAGAAAATCATACCTCATCCCAAAGTCTATTTTTTGAGGAACTTGAATCCAATAATATTTTTCAAAAGTGCTCTTTTTCCACCATAATTTAATCATATGTGAACATTTCCAACAGACGAGTATGCACTCCACCAAGTCAAGCCCTCCATTTACTTACTTAGAATTTGAACAATACTTATTACTTAAGTAAAAGACAAAACATATCATGAAACAAAACAAGCTAACACACCATGTGCTTATGTGCATCAATGCCAGTACAATTGGCCAGGAAGAAATAAGAACCGGGCTCTCTAGAAATAGCTGGTTGGATTCTTCCAATGTGTTCAGTCACGGATCTAAATTCAAGAGTTCCAACACAGGTGGAAGCCAAGAGAGGGGTGAAGACCATGTGGTTGCGAGGTGAGACACAAACAATGTCATAGATATCTGGGTCCAACCCCTTCATGACCCTGCACCCAGCCCACCCTGAACCCAGCACCACCACCCGTGGTTTCTCATGGGGCTTTGTTGGTTCCAAACCCGAATACTCAAGAGGCTTATTAGAAGGCTTCTCCTCAGTGGTGTTGGAGCCGAAGTGACAGAGAAAAGTGAAGGATGGTAAAAGAAGAAATGGGTCTGTGTTTGTGGGTCTTTGAGATGCTTTGATGGTGGAAATTTTGGAGAGATGTCTGAACCAAGCCATGCTCGTTGTTGTTGGGTCTCAACCTCACATGGGTTTTTAGTGGATTTTTGTGAGTGTAAGAATATCAGATAGCAGATATGCATCACAAAATTTAGATTGGGGTTGGGGAGGGAGAAACTTGAAAAGTTGTGTGGATTAAATTAATAAATATTTAAAAATTATATAAATTTTTATGTTATATAATTATTTTATATTAAAAATAATAATATATCATTTATTAATTAATTTAGTTTACACAATTTATATAAACAAAATTTACATAATTATTTCCCATGTGAGGGAAAGGAAGTGCAAAAGCTCACTAAATGGGCTGTGTTCTACCATAGCCGATGCTTTCAGTTTAATTAACTTGACGCATGGTGGGCCAGCTTGCCGTGCTGGTGGTATTGCTATTGACGGTATCCTTCATATGATATTTCATAAAGGATAATTAGAATTGTCTATATATAAATATGACTTTTCATAATGCCCACATGTGTGTTTTCAAACTCTTTAGGTCTTGCTCATGTAAAAATTTAATTAGAATTGATTATTGGTGTCTAGAAATTCTAGACACTTTAGATTCTAAAACAAACAAGCACATAATCACTATGTATAAGTGTATAACTCAGTCAGTTTCTTGAATATTTTCTCTAAATTATGAAAAATGATAACTAGACCGGATAGATTTATCCTGAAAGTGGTAGCTAATGTTTAAAAATTAGAGAGACTTTAAGTTTATGGTTTGATTGTTTCAAACTAGAGTTGACAATGAGTTGAACAAGCTTGTGAATCTTCTTGTAAGTCAACTCGTTATCAACTTAATAAGTTAAAAACTTTGGCTTGTCTTTTGAATGAGCTGGCTTTAAGTTTTTACATTTTCGGTATATTAACTCGTGAGTTAGCTTGATACATACATAATCATTTTTTAAGAATAATTATAGTAATTAACAATACTTTAATTTAATAATGTTAATATTTGATTTTATTTTAGATTTAAAAAATATTTGATTTTATTTTTTGTCGACTAAATTATTTTTTAACCAACTATATGTTAAAAAATATTTTATTGAGTTAAAAAATATTTTATTGAGTTAAAAATTTAAACATAACTCATTGTATAAAAGGCAAAGGCTCAATTAATATAAGATTAGATATTGGCTTAGTGAATTCAAAGAGCTTGTAAACTCTTAGATAAGTCAAGCTTTAACCAATAAAATTAACTCGATTTCTTAATAAGTTAAACATCGACCTGGTTTAACTCATTACAAACCTTAGGTTAAACCAGTTAAATTGATAATTAAATCGTGGTTAAATTGAATAATATAATAAAAAAATAATCATGCTAGAGATATAACTAATTTATGATCTAACCAATTAAATCCACCGGTCCGATTTGAGTTTCAAAACATAGTCTGTATCAAAGTAAAAATTATATATATTAAGTGTGCTACCTAGTTATAATATTCTAAACAAACTAAAATTAACCCAATCTAATTACTTCTTTTTGAATTTTTCAAATATTAATTGATACCATTTAAAAGCTCCATCCTTAATACCAAATTTTGGAATCCAATTGGATTAATCTAAACCAAGATTTTTTTTAATTTATTGCTATTTCTTGTTTAATTAAAAAGTGATCCCAATTGCTAAGTTATTATTTATTTTTTGGTGCAGAAGAGAAAATACAAAGACTAACACCTAATAAACATAATGACATCTGAAGCAGGGACAAATTTACAGGGGGGCATGCATGGCCCATGGGCCCTCATCATGCATAATTTCTTTTACGGCACTAATACTATATTTTACAAAAAGATAAAAATCATGAGGGTAAAAGAGTCATACTTGATCTATATTTGATTACTAATGACTTGATATATATATTGATGTCATAATTTTAGCTTTTTTTCTACCATTTTTTAACCTCTATATAATATATTCATTAGTTTCTCTTATTTTTAGTTTCACTCTCTTCTTTTTTTTTAAATTATACTTAAAAAAAATTTTATTTTATCAATAAACTGGTCATGATGTAAAGGATACCACTAGTATAATGCATTTAATACATAATATTTGTTTCTTTATTCTTTTTTCATTCTTTTCATAAAGGTTATTGTAATGAAATTAAAAAGTTTATTGTTTATGATGTAACTATTTTAATAAATGTAAGATGCAAGTATAATGTTAACTGAATAAATTAAATTTATATTTATATAATTAGGTTAATTTTAAAATAAAATTTTACTTATTAAGTATAATACACTTATTAAGATTAATTATATCTCATTAAAAGAAGAAAAAGAATTTGTTATACTTACAAAAAGATTAAGGTAGTTAGGGCTAGAATGTGAAATATAAATGTCACTATCCTAAAGTTATTTATTGATATATACTATGATATATGTTTGATAATATACTTCATGACTTTTTGCCGAGACTTTTTCTGGATCTGTCCCTGATCTGAAGTAAGTCAATAATTCAGTTCCAAAAGAAAAAAAAAATGACATCTGCAGTAACTAAGCTACCCATCCTATGTTCCTAACATGAGGATCAGGAGAAAGCCGGAACGGATCTTCATTAGCAGCACCAAATGATTTCACATTTTTAAACTACCAAAATGATATGCTTGTGGCCGAGACTAAGGTGACGGTCAAGCAAGAATTAATTCTACACGATTACATCCAAAGATTAGTATGGGATATATACCTAGTTGTCTTACTTAAAAAAAAAAGAACATATTTTTTTTTCACAAACAAAATTAAAGGACATGTTTTAAATCCAACTACTTTGGCCATTGTCATGATCATTATTTACATTGAGAATTTTGTTTATTGTCTTTCAATCTATTTATAATAATTTAAGAAATAAGTTGTTTCAATATACTAGCTATAAAGTGTTTAAATTCTTGAAAGATAATTGTTGAGAGAATTTCTCAATCACAACAGTATCTAATAGTTAATCTTACAATAATACATGTGAAAATATTTGATCAAAGATAAAAAATGCTAACTCGCTCATTTCATGCAAATTTTGTTGTTATTATAATTAATAATCATACATAATATGTGAGAAGACCATGATATTAGGTTCGCTAGTTGTGCGTACACATGACATGCAGACAAAGAGACGTGTATGGGTAGTAGTTATTAAATTTATTATTTTTATATAACTCCGTTTTGTATTTTCAAGATTGTCCCCAGTTGCTTATAAATAAAAAATAAAAAGAGTGTCCCCAGTTTCTTTCGAAGTTCAATACAATAGGACACAGCACGTGACATCATTTTGTTGATGATCAAGATATAAAAAGCCTTCTTTTTCTTCTCATTTCTTCCGTAATTTTACTCTCCCTCTCGAAAATACATATACGTGTATAATATAAAGGTTAAATATTGCAATAAATGCATTAACTGGAATAGTATGATCTATCGCATATCTAGTTTTTTATACTTTTTATTTTTTTATGAACATCGCATATCTAATAATCTCAGCCTTTTCTCCCTACATTGCCTCCCCCACTTGCCCTGTTCCATGCCGGATCGTGCCCATGATTTGCAGTTGGTTCACCATAGTCTTCAAGGTTTACCTTCAATAATGACCTCCCCACCATGCTCGATGCTTCACGATCTGTGTGTATGACACAAGTTATGATCCCGCGTAAGTAAAGTAATATTTTGCTTATGAAAAAAATGAAAAATAGATATAGAGATGCATAATCACAATGATGTTTATCATTTCTCAGTAATAAAATATTAATTAACCAAGATGTCATAGTTAGTTACTAAAAAGACGCTAATATATGCATAATTTCTTAATACTTAATTAATTAAAAGTAATTAAATATACACAATATTAAACATATGTTTTGTCCCTTGGCAAAAAGACATAATTTATAACTTGGAAATGAGAGAGATGCATGGATTGTAGCAACACGAAGGCAACCCAGCTGTCTAAACACCATGAACTCCTAATCACAACCTACCTTCTGATTTCATCTTCAAACGTGATTATAATAATAAAAACGTAAACATGCATTAAGAAATTTCTTTTTGGAAACTTTTCTCTTTTTTATACATACCAAATTTCATACCGTGCTATTCAGAAAACAAAACACAAATCAATAAGGTAACTTTTCATTAAAAAAAATTTAAAGGTTATTCATTATTGTATTGTAAAGATTGTTTATTACGGGGAATAGAGAGAACGAAGCTAAAATTACAGAAGAGAAAAAAAAAAAAAAAGGTCAGCCATAACAAGAGAACTTTGTGCTCTTTGGTTTCTTTCTTTTGGTCCTTCAGCTAGGTCTGTGCATCAAATCCTTTCAAAAAATGTTCCAATGAGACTTTTCTTTCAAACTAGTTTACAACTACAAAAATTGAGTCTTGAACCATCTATTAAAGTCTCTTTTAAATTAAAATATATAAATAGATATTTGTATACCAAATTTTGCATATCACTTTTATATTAATGATTAGCTTGCAAATAATTAATAATCACTATGTATTATGTGGTGATCGGAGATTATAATTAATTATTGTTATGTGGTGATTAGTGTATTATATGATGAAAAATGTAAAACTAGTGTGCATATTTTGATATGTGAATAGCAAAATTGTTAAAATATTTTTGGCACTTTCTCCTTGCTTCTAATTCATAAAAGGAAAAGAGAGAAAATAATTAAGGTGAAATGAAAGGGAAACTCACTTGAGAAGAAAATAGTCTTCCGAGCATTAGCAGAGCATAGTAGCAAGAGTGTTAGCAGAAAGAAAAAGGAGAAGCACAAGCCATTGCGAACTTCAAATGCCATTTCCCTCTATCTTATTGATTAGGTCAATTAAGGAAGATAAGACAATGGAGCACTCACGAGGAGGTAGTCCAAGGCTGTATTTATAGACGAGAGGACCACGCTTAAAGTCTCTAAGAGACACGTGTCGAAGGACTATTGGAGGAAGGGGTTGACGTTCCCGAAAGTGGGATTACACGTGGGTTCATGAACAGCGAAACAGGACCACACAATCACATCACAGGACGTTCACGTTGGGTCAATCCCATCGCTTCCTTTTTACACGTAAGGTGCATTCTTAGGCTTACGTGCATTTGAATTTAAAAAATATTTTACATATAATTTTTATATACATATTATATTTATATTACATATTAATATAAAAAAAATATTAAATTATTTTATATATAATTATAATATTTTTGTGAAATATAAAATAAATTTATAAGTAAATTAAAAAAATTGAACATATAAAAATTGAATAAATAACAAGATTGTTTGAATTTGAAAAAAAAAAATTTGAGAGTAAAAGAATTTACATCATTACATATACAACTTTAATATTCTTATTCATTTTTTTCTCATATTATTTTTTATACTTCTTTCAAAATTATTCATCATACATATTTTTTTATTACTTTATCTTATTAAATCACATACTCTTAAAAAAATATGAAAAATACATATATTTTTAAAAGAAATATATGATTAACTTTTTTCTTACACTTATTATATATACCACCTTAATTAATAAGTTAAAGTAAAAAAAAAACCTATATTGCTAAAATGGTACAAATTTATGGATACAAAATTATAATTTTTTTCTTATTTTAAGAACAATTCAGAATTTTTGACAAACTAGATTTGGATCTTTCATTTGTACAATTGGGTTCAACCAGCTTATCAAAATATAAAAAATCAACAAGTTACTTGGCCGGTTCAACTGAAGGGAATTTATTATTATTTTTTATCAAACTTCGTGATTCAGATAAAACCCCACAGTGTGGTACCCCATTTTTCTACAAAATTATGTACAAATAATATAAATTAAGGTTTGGGTGGACTTATTAATAAATTTAAAATAAAAATAAAGTATTTAATATATTTAAAAATATTTTATTTTAATATTTTATTTTAATTTTTTAATGGCACTTGTTAACAAAATTATAAATTATGTAAACTATCAGTTATTTGTGAAGATTTAATTAAATTATTATTTTTTAGTAGTATCTATAATGAATATTTGACTAAGAGTATGAATATTTTGTTTATGAAAATCGGAAGGAATTATTAGAAAATATTTTTTTTTTTTGACCTAACACATTAAACTTTGCCTTTTTTGGGTTAACTTACTCCTTTAAAGTAAACTTATTATGTGTAGCAAAAAAATAAATAAATAAAAGTAAACTTATTATGAGGATTGTGGCAATGCATATGGTGTTTCCACATACCAACATTAGTTCATCTGTTCATGGATGCAGGGTGCTTGCATGGATGGTCACATTGACTTCCGTACAATATAATTTAGATACGAAGAATGCTAAGAACACATATTATCACATTTTTTTAATATATTTTGTTTATTAAATCACATCATATACTAAAATAATACTTAAACTTAATTACACGTTACTTAAAATTAATTACATGTTAATCGATGTTAAATTTTATTTTAGCGTATGATGTAGTCTAATAAAAAAGAATGTGTTCAAATAAATGTGATAAAAATATGTTCTTAACATTATCCTTTAGATATAACTTCATAATTAATTTAAAAAACAGGAAAAATGTAAATGTTCAATGGTGACGTGCAATTACCACAGGGGAAAAGAAAAAGATTGTTGATTCAAGTTGAAAGACGAGTCATAAACACATTAATAATTTTTGATATTATCAATTTACATTATAGAAACTAAATTAAGAAGCAAATTAAAACTTAAAAGTTGTAAAAGAAAAAAGAAGTTCAAATACAACGATGAAAAGAAGTTCAATCACAAATGAGTCTGCGTCCACTCCAAACTAATCCGTAAAAAGTTTCACTAACCAAATTTATTAACCGCTTGTTGATGATCTAGCACTAGATCACCAACTAACCCAAGCTTTATATAACTTACTTAGCTAATATTTCTTAATTTCTATTAGTTTAAAGACTTGTCATTTAAACTTAACAATTTGGGTTATTATTTCAAAATGAAGCAAAGTATATGGAGTACTTGTATATTTTTATCTAAATTAAGTTATTCTACCTATCTATACATAGAATCAAATTTAATGCATATAAAAGCATACAAGGTTCAAAATTGTACACATATGCTAGCTCTAATTAATTTATTTTATACAATCAAAATCATTACAAAGTCAACAAAGAATCTTAACCCCTAAGATATGTGCCGGCCCTAGAGGGCTCTGCTAGGGTTAGATACGGCCTCCTGCATTTGGTGTGATCGGTTCAAGTCCACGATGACCTGCACCTCCACTGCTATTGGTCTCTGTTGGTGCCTTCCTTGTTGGTGTTTCGGTTCTAGTTCCTCCAGTGGTGGTCCCATCGCTACCCTCCATCATTCTTCACTTATCTGTCGTCCCAAGTTCCCCAGCGTCACTGTTGTAGATCTGGTGGTGGCAAACTGCGCCTATGTTCGTCACTTAAAAGTGACTACGAGGTGATCGAACCTCTGCCCGTGGTTTTCAGATCAGTCGTTGATTTTCGTTCTTTTCTGGTGGCACTACTAATCTCTGTTCATCTATGCAGCATTATTTGTGTAATTTCTCAGTAGTACTTGGCTTCCCAAATGGAAGTAGCTCGTCGAGGTTTAATTGGCAAGGTTCTTTTGGATCATCCCCAAGTGGAAGACCTCGTGGTTACTATCGTAATATCGTGCCCACAATATGGTATAAACTCAATGGATTCCACTTCAAGGGGATAGAACCAAAATTCTGCTCTTTCTAGTTCACGGAGAAAAGAAAGAGGAATTAGTCAGTGTTATAATCATCATCTCTCTATGATGTGCATAGCCGGAGATTATCATTGTTGACCTAACCTAACACTGTTCCAAAAGAAGGACGTGCAATATCTGTTGGGTTGAGCTCACAAATTCAATTTGTGAGAGACACTATATATCTCAACAGTCAAAGGCAGGAATAACTACGACAGTGAAATCCAAGTCAACATAAACAATGATGCTCAGGAGAATGTTTCAATCAATGGCTTGTTGATGTAGAAGAATTTGGATAATAGAGACAATGGGGAAGGGAAAAACTTAATTGTATGTCATTATTTAGATGTTTGGTTGCACCTAAGGTGTAATTTTGCTATACTTCTAGGCTTGTTGGAAGGTTTGAGCAAGTGCCCATTTCTATTGATTTTGAGACTTTGATTCCCACTTCAGTTTCAAATATGAATTTTTATATCTTTTGCACACAAAAAAAAAAGTAACCCTTAATTGAAACCACACATTTAATCAAGCGATCACACTTCGTCATAAATAAGAATCAAACTGTGTAATTAGAATCAATTAATGCCTTAACCTTTCAAGCATAGAACATGAAAGATCATATGGTTATAACCCTCATAAGCACTTTGTCAAGTCATATGATTTCATAAATAAACTAGATAGTGGAGAGATATAAATGTCAAACTTCTGTTGATGACTATGAGCATTATGTAGGATATAGGCAAGTACTTGAGACCATTGACTATCAATATTGCCCCAAGTTCATGTATCACTTTCAAAAAAAGAGTCAAGGGAGTTGATTTGCATGATTCAATGAAAACTACTTTTGGTGTAGCAAATCACTACTTTGATCGAATTTGGATCAGTATTTTTATGAGTAATCATGAATCTGGGTTATGTGGTTTGATTATAAAAGCAATTGTAAAACAGCTAGCACCGAACTGTTTCTCTTCCTTTTTCCTCTGTGTTCTTTAATTTGTACCCAAAAGGAAAGACAAGTTTGGTACACTGAGGCACTCAAACCCGAAAGATGAGTGAGTGAAATTATGAGTTTGTTATCATTTGTCCTCACCTTCGAAAGATGAGTGAGTGAAATTATGAGTTTGTTATCATTTGTCCTCATCCTTCGTATCAGAAACAGCTTCATGTGAATCATGCTGCTCTCATCACATGTCAATGTTAACCGATTAATCAATAATGGAAATTATGTGCAATTAAATTAACCATTTATATTGATAGGAGGAAATTCACAGCATGCTGTGTGAAAAAGCCATGATATGGTAGGCGGATAAAATTGTCATCCCTACATGTCAATGTTGACCGAATCGTGATTGCTTTATTACAAGCAGAATTGCAATTTTGCTTTATTACAAGCAGAATTACAATTTTGTATTGCCTAGTTGCCTGCCCATGTCCAATGTCGGCAACCGTGATAAAAACTAGGCTTTACATAATACTAAGAAAGTAGAGTATATATTACTTTAATTTTTTAGTAAAAAGTAAAATTAGGTTGAGGGGAGATTCTCTTTATTACAAGGTCGAAGCAAGTCACCCAACCTAAAGTAAGGATTTCTAGTGGAATTGTCTCTGAAATTAGGACAATTCTAAGACAGTTCTAGGACAGGGTCTTCACTTATCAGAGGGTGGAGGAGGGCGTGGATCATGTTTAGGGTTAGGTCCTGTTCCTCCATAGTCGTCCTCACTGATCTGCATCTTCGGGTGCTCTGTAAAAGGAACACCCAAAAAATTACACCACACTTTTATTACCTTAATCAATCTTTTGTAGCTCATATGTTATAATTATTTTGTTTTAAAAACTAAAGAAAAATATTAAATAGAGGAGAAAGAATAATGTTCAGAGATTGTTTTTAGAGTCTTCTATTATAATGAAATGTGGCTGTTGAGGTCTTACAAAAGATGTGATAAATAATGTTCAAAGAGTGTTTTTAGAGTCTTGTATTAAAAAAAATTTGTGGCTGTTGAGGTCTTACAAAAGATGTGATAAATAATGTTCAAAGAGTGTTTCTAGAGTCTTCTATTAAAATTTTTTTTTGGCTGTTGAGATCTTACAAAAGAAGGAAAAGATGTGATATACTTAGGTAGTGAGATTTGAGAATAATGCAGCTCAAATACTTGTAGATATAATGTCATGTTGTGATTGTAAACTATGTGTGCATAACGTTATGGCAGATGCTAAAAATAGTAGGAAACTGATTTCGCAAAATTGTTACGAATTTATTTATGCTTGAAAATTCAAATATATGAAAATTATGTGACTTTATAAATAGAAAAGATAAAATAACTACTCACCTGGAGGTGGAGGAGGATTGTGGGGATCATGTTTAGGATTAGGCCCTGTTTCTCCATAATCCTCTATGTCGTATAGGCTATTTTGGTTCCCTGTTTAAAATTATTCCAGTTCTCAATATTAGCTTCTAATTTGTTCCGATTTATGTGCCAGCAATCAGCAGCAAATAAAATAGTAGAGGTAGTATTCTGCAGGATGCGTAATAGAACAGAGTAAAATATAAAATCTGAACTTGATTCTCTTTATCATTTTCTTAATCTAACGCAGTGGTTTCGTTTAATCACGGTAGATATGATTTTCATCTAATTTTATTATTCAATTTAGTTAATAAACACCTTGGGATTTCACCCCCCCCCCTCCCCAGCAAAACCCTCAACAAAGAAGCACAAACATTTTTGTCAAATAAAAATTCGATTAAGCAACAGACCTCTCTACTTGAATTTCAGCAATACAGATATCCCTATTAATACCAATAAATAATTTTCCCTACTAACACAGATATCCCAAACATCCGACGTCTGAACTTGACCAATCCAATCCATCAGCAGTTCAGCACACACTTTAGAGTCTGATTTCAGAGATATGCAGAGAACTGAAAAGGACTATTTCTCAAGAGTTACTTTCTCTATTATGGTCCTTTTTCTTATTTTTTTAATCTTTCCTCAGTTCATTTTCACTTTAGCAAACGGAACTTTCTATATGCTGTTTTACCCATGAGAGAGCTGGAGAAATTGACCTATGCATCACAATTCTATATTCGAATTATGAAAAATAAAAAAGATTAAAAGAGAAAAATAATTTCTTAATGTTTGATTAAACTTAATTAGAATGATCAACGATGTTATCTATGAACAAATGCATCAAACATAAAAAAATACATACAACCAAATACATTTTAAAGGAAGAAAGAAACCTATATTAGCTTTCGGCACGTTCCTAGCAAAACACATGACCGCAAAGGTGAGCAAAAGGGAGAGCAAGCATAGCCGAGCGACACAATCCATCTCTCTCAGACTCTTACCAGCCAAGTTTTGTTGTAGAATTGTAGAAGACCACAAAATTGTTCTAGTATCTATAACGTTAAAAATGAGTTATTACGCTACTTATGTTTTTTTGTTTTTTCATAATCAAAAATGGTTTCGTAACATATAACGGCTCTCTAGTCTTTATTAATTATTTGATATATATGGTGGATTTTAAAATATTCATTGTGAAAATTAATGAGTAATGTATTCATTAATCATTCTTCATATATCTATTAATTCAATTAAATGAGATTAGAAGTAATAAATAAAAACTAATTAAATAAATTTAAAAAAGAATTGAAGAAAAAAATTAAAGCTAAATTTTATTCTATTTGACAAAAATCGATTTTAACAATACATTAAAATACGTGTACTAAAAAAAGTGAATACTGTAGCAACTCTTAATGAAATATTATTTGGATTGACACAAGCCTACTAGAGAATTTTAGTTTGTTAGTATTATATGTACAATTTATATAAGATTTAATTGTAAGTTTCATATAATGTTTATGAAAATAATCAATTGAATATCAAAATAAATGTCTACGCATATATACTCCCAAGTGCTGTTATTAATGAGATTAGATTTTTACTTACCCACTTTGGAATCTGTTTTGCATTTTGTAACGCTTTATGGAAAATATCATCTAAAAGAAAGAATCAAAAGCAATGGAAAAGGAATCGTATAAGATGTGGATCACAATTAGATAGCATTATGCATTTATTGGGTACATCAACTCTTAGTCGGGGACGCTAATGAGGATTGGTTTTAATAAAGATCTAGGCACTTCGCATAAAAAGTTTAGATTTGACTTATAACGTGTTGTTACCTTAAAATTTGGTAGACTTCCACCCTCCTAAACTTTGTTGTTATTAGAAAAAAGAAAAGAAAAGAATAAAAAAAGAGCTCTGGTCCCAAGAGCATACAGGCGTATAAATTAGTTTGAATAATTTGATTAATTTGATCAACTCAAACTAAATCAATTAAAGTAATTTAATTTAATATAAATATATTAATTGATTTAGATAAATTTAAATTAAATGAGACTTAATTGATTTAATCATCCGATTGAAAGTTTTAAATAAAATATATATATATAAAAATATCCTTTGACTTATACAATACATTAGAGACTAAATCGAGGTATATGACATCCCTTTAATTAATTAATTTATATAAATATAATGACTAAACTAAATGTAGAAACAAAAAAAAATTTAAAAAGAATGTAACCTGATTTATTTCATATCATAAGTTAAGAGTTTTTAAGCATTGACCACAAAATATTAACATGGCAACTTAACCCAAAAATTTTTTATAATACATAACAAATAACAAGTCCAAAAGTATAAGAAAAAAGTTTATTCAACTTGAAACTAACTTTTTAAAAGTTGTGTTATATGTAAGTTATTACTGTGAAGTAACCTAACACAAAAAACTTTATAATACATTACAAATAACAAATTTAGAAGCATACACCATAATTCACCATTAAGGTCACACAAATTAACTAACTTATACCCTTCTTTATATAAGGACTAAACAATCAATTAAAGATTTCAAAATAAATAGAGTATCATATATCAAATACACTAATTGAGTGTATTATCAAAAATTAGGACATGTTAAACATATAAGAAAAAAAAACTTATAATATATAACAATAGCAAGTCCAAAAGTATAAGAAAAAAGTTCATTCAACTTGAAACTAACATTTTAAAAGTTGTATTACATGCAGGTTGTTACTATGAAGTAACTTAATACAAAAAAACTTTATAATACATTTACAAATAAAGTCCATAAACATATAACATAATCTACTATTAAAGTCATACAAATTAACCAGCTTATGTCATTATTTATATAAGGACTAAACACTCAACTGAAAATTTTAAAATGAATAGAGTACCATACATCAAAGGCACTAATTGAGTGTATTATCATTAAATTAGGGTAACATGTTAAACATATAAGAAAAAAATTTATAATATATAACAAATAGCAAGTCCAAAAGTATAAAAAAAAAAGTTCATTCAACTTGAAACTAACATTCTAAAAGTTGTATTACATGCAGGTTATTGCTATTAAGTAACTTAACACAAAAAACTTTACAATACATTACAAATAACAAGTCCAGAAACATATACCATAATTCATCATTAAGGTCATACAAATTAACTAACTTATGTCCTTATTTATATAAGTACTAAAGACTTAGCTGAATATTTCAAAATAAATAGAGTACCATACATCAAAGGTACTAACTGGGTGTATTATCAGTGGATTAGGGCAACATGTTAAACATATAATTTTAGAATTTGTATTTTATAATGTGCGTATTAAGATAAGTAGGTTTAATTCAATTTCTAAAATTTTTTTCATAAGTTTATTATTATTAATTTTTTTGTTATGAAAAGCTAATTATTTAACTGATTTGTGTGTAAAAAAATGTCAACTTGCCTACTCGAATCGAATTAATCTGTAGATGTTTGATTTAATTTGGTTCAAATTTAACTATCAAAAAATAAAAAAATTAAATTAAACCAAACTATTTAATTTTAATTGATTCAAATTTATTTATTTTTCCAAAAATCAAATTAAACCGATCCAATTACACTTCTAATAAATATTAATTGGTCAAGTCATTTTCAAAATATGGCGTATATATTTTAAACATGTTACGAGTGTAATAGTTGTTTCACAGTAAGCTCGAAAAGACATTCTTAAGTTGAGGATACGTCCTCTCTGTCGTCGTGGAGCCTCCTATTTTTGATATATTATAACAGATTAAAATTGTATTACCCGCATGTTTTTTGATGGTTCAATTCTTCAAGATGAAATTTAGCAATACTGGGAGGAATATTTATTCTCACAAATAATAGAAGATTAAATATCTTGGGAAATAGAGAAAATTGGGTTGTTTCCTCATAATAATGGATTTGCAATACCAAACAAATTAATTAAAAATTGATGGAGATAATAATTAATCTTGTGTTTGGATATTTTTTTATTAACGAGATGTGAAGCTATAACATAATTTTTATTCATTTAGAAGTTTCAAGTGAAGATATAAAATTTTACGGGGAACAAAAGTTAAGTATTTGAAGAAAAGAGAGGAAAAATGATTCTCTATGTGTTCTATTCCCTTCTCATATATTTTAAAACTCTTAAATAAAAAAAATTATTTCTGTTCCTCTTATTCCTTTTTCGTTTTTCTCATTATCTATTATCTAAATATAGTGTAAGATGAGATGAAGGTTCGCATAAAGTGAAGAATAAAATTTGTTAGATATAGAGTACTCCGGGTGAAATAGTTTAAAGTGACAAAATCACAGCAAAAGGCATAATACCACCAAAAATGCTGCATACAATGAATTTGAATTATCAACAATGCAACGTGTACTTTTATTTTATTATTATTTATTCATTTATTTATTTATTTTGAGACCCCTGGATTACTATTTAGTATGTGTTTAAATTAGAGTTGATAAACTTAAATTTAGTTAAAAGTGTATTTGTAAATTTAAGTTTAATTAAAAGTGAGTTTGTAATAATATGATTTATGTTTGAGAATTTTTATTTCAAAAATAAATTTGATAAAATAAATATTATTTAAATAAAAAATTAAAATTATTTTTAAAACAAAATTTAAAAAATATATATTATCAATGTATTTTTATTGAATAAAAAATCAAAAAATTTATACTTTCACTCTAACATACATCTGAGAACCATTTTCCGTTGAATTGAAATAAAAAGAAAAATAACCAAACAACATTCATCTCCGTTGCAGGCCTGCAAAGTACGTTTGCAAAGGCAATCGTGAAACCAAACATACACTTACTATCCCCGCTCAGCTCACCCCTAGTAGCAAAGTGCTTCTAGTGAAATTCAAAGATATGCACTGCAAGTAAATTCTGCCAATATGGAACTCAATTACTAATTCAGCCACACATCGGAGTCAATGCGAAATGTACTTGACAAAGTAAACTACAGGGTTACATACAATACACAACTTTAGCACCTAACGCGTTTTAAAGCATAGCTTTTTTCATTCCAGCAAAGAACGTATGCAGCATAAATGGTAAATTGACAAGAAATCGTGGGTTGGGATTCATTAGCCTTAGAAATATGATGTAAAGCATTCTAGCTGTCGACAAAGTAACTATATCCCCTACCAGCACCTCAACGTCAACAAATAGCTATTAAAAGCATATCCTATCTCGTGTATTAGGCTCTTTGCTCTTAAAACAGTGATACGCCTTGTATGAGCTAAATTACCCACATCCATGACTCAATATGAGTCATCTTGCACCTGTGAGAAGAGAAAGCAATGGACAATAGCTAGCTAACTAAACAAACAAATATGGTCTTATTGTAGTTCAAGTTGATATACTACCACACTGGCTAATCCTATTATCAATAGTGAACTAGTCATGCACTTACATTCAACAATTGTATCAGATACAAGTCAACGTGCACAAGGTCTCAAATCCTATGGTTCTGAAATCTGAGTAAAACACATAAAGCATAAAAAAGTTTAAGAAAAATACATGTATCTCAGTAATCCACCCTCATCATCTTTTCTTAAAACCATACTTTTTGCGTTCATAAAATAGATCAGTTTTGGCACTCCCTAAATTAACAATTTTGGGGCAACCATCTCTATCTTTCTCCTGCTGTGTGCATTCCTTACAGTAGTAGGCATCAGATATTCCTACTCCTCCACATATGACACATCGACCCTGAAATGATCCATAGTTGCATTCATCACAAACCCGGACAAGTGTACAAGGGCGCACATAAGAATCACAGATCACACACTTGCCATCACATTTCTCACAAAGTCGTCCAATGGCAATTCCTGGCTGCTTCCGGCACATAATCAAATCAGGATGATGCTTGGCCATATTTTCAACAACCTGCTAGATGCTGAATATATATATATATATATATATATATATAACCTATAAGTACAGTCCACAATTGAAAGTTGAACAAAACATGAAGTAAATCAATAAAACACAATGATTCTAGCAAAACCGAGGAATAATACAATTTTGGCAGCGAAATATTGGGACAGCTTCATTGTAAGCTTAGTAATTAATTAATAATCCCTACAAATATGCAAAATGCATAAGGCAGTGAAATCTATTTGAATCATAGGCTCAAATAGCCTCTTCCTAAGTCCTGAGTCCTGACAATAGCTACAACGTGATCTTGATCTTTATCAAACAAACCATTTATCATAAATCTAATGGCTAAGCTTTTCCTCACAACAATAAAATAGTTAAAGCCTTACAACATGTATTTCTCACACCCATGGTTGTCAAAATCGCTAGGATCCCAACAACAAACTCGTTTTGGTGGAATCGCGTTTCAGCACATATCCCAGCCAATTCACCACATGCATGTCCCAAACCCACCCAAAATTAACCCAGAAAAATAAAACAAAAAAGACAAACCTGCTTGGCTGCTGCGACTGAAACCAACCCAGCAATGCAAAACCCTTATAGCTACTTCGAATAGAAAGAAGCTGCAAATAGAGAGACAGAGAGCGATAGGATGGGAGAGAGATGAGAGAAAACCCTTCACACCAAAACACACCGTTTTAGTTTTTTGTTTTCTCTTTTGAGACAATGGGCCATTAATGGGTTTTATAAGAGAATAATGGTAATGGACCGGCCATTAGACCTAAGCTCTTACCCATTTTTATACTGAAACTCAAAATATATATATATATACTAAGATCAAAGAAAGATCTGAAAAGAAAAATAAAAAATGCAACTTAAAAACATCTTTTATGAAATTTGAATTAGAATCTATCTATAATCTATTTATCTATCTATCTATCATTTATAATCTATAATTCTAATATAAAAGTTCTTTCACTAAATTTGCCACATGACATTTTTTAAATAAATTTAAACTTTTTAAATGCTTTTTAATTATAATAATAACTTGACTGTTCATTCCTCTTCTTTATATCTTTCATAGACTCTTTATTTCTTTCATTTATATCTTCTATAACTTTTTCATCTTTTCAATCTTTTAATTTTTTTTCTATTTAAAAAAAAATAACTATCAAAGTGTGTTAATTTTTTAAAAATTATAAAAATACATGTTTTATTACATATATTAATCTTAAATATAGAAAAATAAAAATATGCATAAGCATCAGTAAAATTCCTTTTAAATACTTTTGTTTTACATATATGTAAATCTTATTGTCTTTTAATGTTAATCTTACAAATTATAATGATAAGAATATTTGAATAATATTTTAATTTTATTTAATTTTTGAATATTTTATTGCTAATATAATTATTTTTATTCAAAACTAATAATATTAGCATAAGATGCATCTAAATTTTTATAAATAATAAATACATATAATACAACATAGTAAATAGTGATCTTGCATACGATATGATGTGATGAATTTTCATCCAATGTCAAAATTTTTGCAAAGCAACAAAATTAGAAACCTCCAAGCTTACTTGTTTAATCAATGACATTAATTAGAAACTCTTTTTTATTGTTCGACAAAAACCACAACGCAACAGGAACATCACAGTATTCCGTTATTACTGACTCCAACCAACAAAACAACTTTCACACAACTAACATGCTATAGCTTTAAGAATTGACTTTTTTTTATATTCCCTACCATTCACGTAGTCGTGCTTTCCTGAGCTTGAGCCCAAAACAAATGCAAATCATGTTTAAATAGTAAATTTAATTTCAATGCAGCAAGCAGGAGTTTGAAGTCAAAAATCTCACCTACTAGAACTTAGAATTTATTTGGCATATCATATTAGTATAATATGATAAGTTAATACAATATATTATAATTTTATTAATTGTTTAGTATAAACATTATATTATATAAATTTATTCATTAAATTTTTTATATATTAAAATAATAAATAATTTAATCAATTTTTAAAATAAAGAATTAAACTTAATAAAATTTTGATATATAAATTCTTATAAAAACTTTTTTATTACAAATCTAAACATATCAATATTTTTAACTCTTATATATTAAATTTTATACTATTAAATCTTATATTATCAAATCTTATAACAATCTAATACTATTAGACCTTATCTTAACATTCCTACCAAATACACCCTTAATAAGAATTAGGATATGGTATAACGATAAAATGAACCGATACTTAAAAATGACACTCATCCCAGTCAACTCTCCCATAAATAACGACGGCACATTAACAGCTGCAACCCCCAAAACCCCACCTTTTCACTCATGGAAGACATCGGTCATCTTAATTCAATGACAACCCTTCCTGTAAAACCTTCAAATTTAAAAGGAAAAAAAAAAGGATTTGCTAACAACACATAAGATGAACGGAGATCAAAATCCACATAAGTCACTAATTCTGAAACAAAGCTAAGAGGGAGAAAGGCCATTACATAACAAAATAAAACAGGAAACAAAAAAGGAAAATTGGATAATAATGAAAATTTGTACCATTCATCACATTAGAAAATTATAAAAAAAAAAAAGGTGAAGAGAAGGAATCACAACGAGAGAAGAGAGAAGAAGATAAGAAGAGGGTTGAGCTAACCTGCGGTGAGAAGAGGAGTGTTGAAGGGTGGCGCTTCACCTAATTTCAGAATAAGAATCAAGAGATCAGAATGTGGTTAAAAGCGAAATGATTTTTATATTCTTACATCAAATTTAATATATATATATTTTTTATATTTTATTTAATATTATTTATTATATATTTATTTATTTATTTTTTTACTCAATTATATTTTTAAAAATAATATAAATAATCATACACTTTACACTTTAAAAATATATATGACAAACATTTTTTAAAGCGAAAGAGAGAAGAGAGAGAGGGAGTGAGCATAAATAAGAGAATGGAAGATTTCAGAACAATCCAGACCCAACAGTGAATGATGGGCCCAACCCACAAAGATTTGTTACGGTTTCTTTGAAATGATGGTCTCTATTACTTTATAGCTTCCTATTATATGGGCCTTACTAGCTCTATTTTATTTCATATTTAAATTTTGAACTTTTACATGTATAATTTAATTTAAAATGAATGTTTCTGATAATATCCGGAAGGGAAAAAAATAGAAAGTTTGCCAAGGTGCAAGAAATTTGGGCCCATCCTCTACAGTTACATTTTTTTCTCGTTTAATCATATACTTGTACCTCTAATGTAACCAAAAAAAGGCGAATATTCTATTTTTTTTAATTTAAAGATGTTTTCATGAAGTATAAAATAATCTTAGATTCACGTGAATTTATGAACACAATATATATGACACAAATATAATAATAAATTTGTGTAAAACATAATATACAAAATTACTTATTGCTATAAGATGGGTTATATTTTTCATCTGGGTATATAACATGGGTTTTAATCCCCATACATCAGTAGTAAATATATAAAGAATTCTGTTGACACTGTTTTAATAGAAACATATTTTATTGCCGTTATTTTGATAATATAGAAAATCTTATAACACCAAGTTTTTCAAGAAGTCACTTACAAGGTTACACCTTTGGATTGGCTGCAATTTTTTTAAAACAAAAATAACTTTCCAGTTAAAAATTCTCTATGCAGCAAACTTTTTTGAAGACAAATAAGCACTTAATTTAATACTAGTCTAATCCAAACACATGGATCAGTGCTGAAATAATAGCATCTGATTTGTTCATTTGCTCATCATCCCTGTTGAACACTTTTCAGTTTTCACGGTACAGGAGTAATAAGGGGACCATTCAGATTCTCTAAAATAAGAATTTTTATAAAGTGAATAAATAAATTTATATTAATTATTAATAAATAAATTTATATTAATTATTAATAATTAATATAAATTTATTTATTCAATTTAAAAAAATCTTCACTTTAAAATATCACTGAACTCAAATCCCAATCACAAACCTAAACAAACGCGTACACTTGGCCCCCGTGACCAACTATGGACAAATCCACTTTTCTGCAGATTTGTGTGGGCCTCCCTTCAGAGGGGCCGCATGGACACTTGTCGACTTGCACATATTTTGGTCCCACCCACCACCCTACTATCATAATGTTATTATTAAATTTATATTATATGGTTTGAGGACCACCAACGTGCTCCTCTATCTGAATCACAACGTGCGTCCATAATCTATTCTCATCTCTAAACCTCATTGGAGATGAAGAAGTGATTAACACCATATGATACATAACAATGAACAACTTGGAGTCCTACCCTCCTGTTCTCCGCCACCTGAGCCACCACCAGCAGCCACCTAACCTAGACCCGGATGACCCGATCCAGGATCCGGATCCTGTGCCAGTCATAGATCTTCAGTGCTTAGACCATGACAAGAAGAAGCTGGATGAAGCTTGCAAGGATTGGGGGTTGTTCCGTTTGGTCAACCATGGGGTTCCATTAACCCTGTTGAAACAGCTTCAAGACCAAGCCAAGCAACTCTTCTCTATCTCCTTTGAGTCCAAACATGCCTCATGCAGTGCCAGCCCTGTCACATACTTTTGGGGCACCCCTGCCCTAACTCCATCCGGAACAGCTCTAACAAGAGGCCCCCAAAATATCAATTGGGTTGAAGGTTTCGATGTGCCTTTGGGTCAACTCTCCCACTTCCAGCCTCAACTTCCTACGCTTGAGTCTATCAGGTAAGCACTAAGTACGTGTTTGAGTAGCCGTAAAAATTTAATTATTTTAATAATTAATTATTATATAAATTTTTTTATTATAATTAATTATAATAAATTTAGTTTTATATTTGAATATATTAATTAAAAAATAATTTTAAATTAATTTATTTTATTTAGATGATATAAAAAATTATTTTTATATATTAAATTATTAAAATAAATATAAAATAATAAAAAATTATTTAATTAACAAAATTTCAATATTATAAAAAAATTAAAATACATTAAATTCCATGAAAAATTAAAACTGAATTTATCAGATATGTTTCTATTACACTAATTTTTTTCCCAAACACGCTCTAAGCACGAAGACAACTTGATTATTATTTGTCTTCTTCAACGTTCAATCTGTGTTTCCCTTTGTTTATTATTTTCTGTTTCTTTCTTGGCCAGCCTTTGTGTTTATTTTTCTGGAGTGTGTGTGTGTGTGTGGGGGGGGGGGGGTGTTGAGGGAATGGGTCATGGCCTCATGGGTGGGTTGTGGGGTGCATTGTTTTGTGGTAGAGTCGTCACCTTTTTGAGACTGTGACACTTGCTAGGTGCGCAATAATGGCACTGCATGAACGGGTGCTTATACCAATTAGTTGGATTAATGTACGGTGCCACGGAGCTTGTTAGATTTGACAAATGAGTTTAACGTAAAGTTTCCTTGATTATGGAATGGAAGAGACCGATATACGATCACTAGTGGCAGTACATCTGCTTACATATTCGCAATTGGAAGAAGCAATTAAATTATTGGTCTCACAAATACTACCACATGCGTAGAGGTGATGAAAAGTGATTTGCAAAGACTTCTTGTCAAAAAGATAATCTGCAACGTAGGGTTTGCTTAATCTAATTTTGGTCCAACCTAATAAATTATAGGAGGGGAAAAAACAAGAAGACAAGCCTTTTTATGGAACAAGTTAAGTTTGACTATTATAAACATTGATTTTTGTTTTTTGGCTAAATGTTAACAAATATGGGAAAAGGAAGTTTATCATAGGATAAGGTTAAATTATCTCAATTTATCAAAACAAAAAAAGTTAAATCATCTCAATGTTTTTCATAGATCTAAAACATTACTTATTTCGCTACCAGAAAAAATTATTTATTTTTTCCCTAATCTATATTAATCACTTGAAGATTCAAAAACCCTAGAAGAGTTAATAATTTAGTTAAAACTAAATTAACAATAGAGTGTATGATTATTTTTAGAATTAAAAAAATCACCAAGAGAGTACGTACATAAGCATTTTTTAATATTCTAATTTTTTTCAACTGTTTATAAGCTGGATTTATGGGATAAAAAAAAAAGAAAACAGGATTTATAACATTTTACACTTTAATAAATTTTGTTCTTGCACACCTACATTTACTTCTAGATTCAATTGATTTGTATGAGTTATATATCTATATGCATATGTATATTTAAGTGTATGTTCTTCATCTGTATCTTGGCATTATATTCCCAAACTCTTCATTTTGGATTGTCATTCATTAAATTGAATGATAGTGTAAAAAAAATTTATACTTAGAATGCATTTAAATTAAATCCATTGAATAAAAAGTCAGTTAAACTCAATGAGAATTAGGTCAAAATGTTTATTATATAAGCAAAGATATTAGACAAGAAAATGAAAATATAAAATAAGAATATATTCTTTTAAAAAAAAACTAGGTAGTTGTACCCTGCAAAAAAGGCTACGTAAAGATAAGTATTTATCACTATCATTATCACTCCTTTAAACTGGATGTTACTGTGCAAAGGTCAAATTTGAATGTAGCACCAAGAAAATTGTTTGAGGTAATAGCTTGGTAATGTCATGTAAGTGATAACATCTTTACCAAAAAATATCTTGCCAATGAGAACAATATCATTCATATAATCTTGAAATACTTTATATAATAAAAGGCATCTTAGAGTGTCAACGAAATTGTAAGGTCTTCATAAATTAAGTTTATGACTAAGTCATGATCAAATTGAAGGATTTTCGATAAGACAACTTGTGAATTATAATCGATTGTAAATATTTAAGTTGAGATAGTCGAACCTTTTATGTGACATATGTGTCGGTATAGGAGTATTAGATTTTCTTCATCGAGTACCATAAAAAGACATTTTAAATAAAGATCAGTTGTACTGAATGTGATTAAAGCCAAAGTGTATATTATATAATCAAATATGCTACACAATATAATTATAAGATAATGATAAAAACATATTTGAAATACAAAATAAAGCTAAAGCTAAGTCCTAGAATCATAGAAGCTGTGAATTATCTGTGTGTTTATCAATTTGAAGCAATTCATTTAATTTGTGCTCAAAGTTAATTGACAAGGCCTGCATGTTTGCTTTGCAAGACTTCTGCTAATGGACTATGAAACCCATCTGTCAAGAATTGCTACAACTTTATTCAAAGCTATGGTGAAGAACCTTGACCTGAATCTGAAACCCTCAAAGTCTTATTTATCAGAAAACACAGGAATGGTGCGTGTCTATCGCTACCCACATTGCTCTGATACAAATGTTGGTTGGGGCATTGAGGTGCATACAGATAGCTCAGTCTTGTCCATATTGAACCAAGACGACGATGTGAGTGGACTTCAAGTACTCAAAGATGATCACTGGCTAACTGTAAAACCCATTTCCAAGACATTGATTGTCAACCTTGGAGACATGATGCAGGTTCAAATTCTATTCATTTTTATGCTGCTATGCTTTATATAAATAATAATGAATTATATATTTTAAAGTTATTCTTTACTGGGATTAATGGGATATTTTGATTTAGGCAATAAGCGATGACAGATATAAGAGTGTGTCACACAGAGTGAAGGTAAACAAACATAGAGAGAGGATCTCAATATGCTACTTTGTGTTCCCTGGGGAAGACGTTGTGATTGAGAGCTCCAAGTACAAGCCCTTTACTTACAATGAGTTTAGAGCACAAGTGCAACATGACATCAAGGCCCTTGGATTTAAAGTTGGGCTTGCAAGGTTTAAGCAGAATGAGGACTGTTGAGCTTTATTGGCTGTGACTCATAAATTAGATTCTTCTACTCTGGTTTGTTATACGAAATAATATAGATTTCTTAATTATTATTGCCTTAATGTCAATCCCGTAGCTTTAGTTATGCTACCTTTTATGAAGTTTTTTAAGAATGAGCAAATTAAGTATTGGGGAGAGTTAGTATTAAAGATCAGTGATGACGATTTTTTCATGCTAAAACTGACTTTTTGTGATATTACAAATGTTTACTTTCACTTTTCTCTAAATTGAACCCAAAACTTCTAATCCAAATCTCACCATCTTCCTTATCAATTTAAACACTCATAAAACATGAAGGATATATAAAGACAAAATAGTACAAAATTATTAAGCCACCAAGACTATATATATATATATATGATGAGGTGAATAAAATTTAAATAGAAGTTACAGGTTTAATTAAATTTCCTACTCTCTGTGTTCCTAGTTGTAATGCTCCCAAAACAGTATATAATCGTGTTGGATACAGTGATAATTGAGTTGCAAATGATCAGAGTTTAAATTTTTGATAAGATAATTATTGAAAATGTCTTTTAATTACGAAAGTGTCACAAGAGTTAGTCTCCCATCAATATTAATAGAGATATCTTATTGAATTAGTCTTCAATAACATCAAATAAAGAGCTAGATATGAGTGCTTTTGTTTGTAGTTAATTTGAAAGAAAAACATTTTTTTATTGAAAAAAATCACTTCTCATATATGTACTAATGTACAATTGTTTATATAAGATTTTGAAAAAAAATCATAATTTAAAAATAAATCAGGAAAATTTTAATAGAATAGAGAGAAAATAAAAAGTACTATTTTATAATTTTATCCAAACACAAAATTAATTATACTTCTCATAGAAATCTCAAAAAAATTAATTTTTATATTATCTTAAAATATTTTTTAAAAAAATAATCCAAAAACACCCATAAATCCCAGAATTTGGTACAATCCAGGATATAAGACTACTATTTACAAATATTGGCAATAATTTCCACAGCAGATACGTAAGTGCTTCCTATTGCAACTGTAAAACCCATTATTATTATTATTTCTTATTCGTCCAATTAAAATATATTTAATTTTATTTAATTCATTTATAAAATTATTCTGTATATCACGGGAATATTATAATCACATATAAAATTATTTGACATTTCTCTCACATTAATATACGATATAAATACGATATGCATATCTTAAAGTACATAAAACATTTCCTTTATTACTATTGCCCAATTAATTATTTTTAAGCTGTAACTCTTCCTTAAGTCCCAGAGATTTTCGGGTAGCACAAGCTTGGCACTAGAATCGTCTGAATCGAAACCAAGAAAGAACACAATCCTCCGCATAGTGAAATTAGATACTCAAAGAAAGGCACAACCAGGATTCGTTGCAGTTCATAAAAAACTGCTGAATTTACAGTTTCGTACTTTACTGAGGGAAAGAAACAATCAAAACAAGTTTTACAATTATTTAAATACAGGTAATTTATTCTTTTATTTTTATGTTTCTTTCTCTGTTATCCATTTCCGTTGTTTGTTTAATTGTATCCTCTACCTTACTTGGAGTGAACTTTTAAAAGGGAAGGAATAATTTTTTTTTCCAGAAAATATTTTCATCTCATAAGTAAGAGATTAATCTTTCAAAGTTATTATTAAATACTTTAGCGGCGATCATTCCCAATGTTATTATTATGTTACAACCAAACTACATATTTGTTGAAAATTTGATTTATTTTTTTGGTACAATAGTAGAATAAGATTTAAATCTAGCTATAACGTTATGGTTACCAAACTCCTTAATCATTAGTCCAATCTTCATGATTTTTTAATTTAATTGATTTATTGATAAGGTCTCAATGTTTAAACATGATCATATTTTAATAGATTAATATTTTATTTATTAAATATAAGAATACTCTAAAAAAATACTTACTAAAATAGAAATGTAAAAAAAAATTAAAAAGTCATTAATTGAATTGAGAAGATTTTTACTTTATTTATGTTATTAAACGAAAAAAAAATTTATTTAGGAAACCGTAAGGGAACAAGTACAGGCCCTGTACTTTTCCGTGGTGAAGGCCTTGTTATTGAGAGCTCCAAGTACAGCCTCTTGGGTATAAAGTTGGGCTTGCAAGGTTTGAGGTTCTATTGGCCCAGTACTGAAGAATATTGTTGAGCTTTGGCTCTGACTAATAAATTTGACTCATTTCACGCGTGTTTGTTACATTATTCAGCAAATTTGAAATTAGAATAGAGCCAATATATATTTGTTAGGAGTAAGTATGTATTAATTTTTTTCAGTTAATATTTATGTAGCACTGATACTTCGAAATGATTGTCGTATTAGATATTTTAATATTTTTATATATTTTTTACTTATATATTTTTTTAATTATTTTTTAAATTTTTATCATATCAATATATTTGTGTCGTGTTGTATCTGTGTTTTATATCTATATTTGTGTTTTCTTAGTTCGTATAACTAGAAAATTTATAAAAAAATAAAATAAAAATAAAAATTAATATGTATTTACTTTTATTTAGCATCTTAATACATAAAAGTAAAACACATGCTAATAAATTCAATTATACAGTCATTATGGTAAAAAGTTGCATTTTAGTTTTTGGTGTGATTTCATATTCATACGTCTCTTTTGTAACACCCACCTTAGGATGCCACATTTATGTTACATAATTATCAAATTAACCTTATATAGATAACGTACATTGTAGGAAAAATACGAAATTCAAAATTTCTTAATAACATGAAAATAAATTTAGCAGAAAATAAAACATCACAATATCATCACAAATAATTTACATCATTTGTACATATCCAAGTCTCTGGTTATACATATACAAGTCTTTAACACTATCATACTGTACATATTACAAACTAGTCACTCCAAAAAGTTTAAACACTATTTACATTGACATCTTTGTCCAAGTACAACTAGGCAGCTGAGCCTTTAGAAGTAACCGGATCCTCAGATGGATCCTCCTCAGACCTTCCGGGTGGGGGAATTCCAACCCGACGTAAAGTCCGTGGAGCAAATGTTCGAGCGGACGATACGACACTACTCTCTCTAGGGGTGCGATAATACACTCCCCAATGCTGCCTGATAGATATAGGAAACTCTAACTGTACATAAATAGTAACAGAAAAGTAGGGATTTCCTGACTGTAACCTACTCAGTCTAATATTTACATCACCTAAATAATAAATACTCTCTCTCTCTAGATCTTCAGTCCATGCATTGTCCCCGTCAATGAATGTCGGGCTCGAGTAACCCAAGAAGTTAGAATCTCTATCGCCATCGAACTCTAAGTTCTCAACGAATGATCTTTCTCTACTTCTCGTTCTACGTCCGGCTCGTGTCTTAAAACACATATACATGATATAACATATACATACAAGAGGTGAGATCACCTATGTCAATACCAAGATGGTAGCAATGAAGATAAACACATCCAAAATATCATACGGATGTCGTACTATAATTACACTTAAGCCATTAACCTTATATATCATCATTGCACAATAATTAAAAGAAGAATTACAATTATACTACTTTCGATACTCAAGTATTCAATATAATAATTACCATAAACAAGAATTACACATGAGTAAAATTACAATGATATATCCTTTATGAATGCAACTGTGAATGCAATGTACACGACTCAATATCCTACTCCATGGAGCTACAACTCAAGTCGGAGAGAATAACTGAAAAGACCTGTCGGCACCAACATGCTTCAGACCACGTGCTCATTTTCTCGCACATCTAGCACATGCACGACAACGGTCTTTATCAAATCATGATTAGGGATAGTGTCTCTGGTCCCATCATTGGTGTGTTGTATCGGTCTAACCCACGTACATGTAAGAGCTACCAACCGTCCATTGTAGGCAACTCGCACCCCAATGCCCCCAAGGTCAATCGCTGACCTACACTACGCTTATCGCACCCACTCGGAGGTGTAATCTCTCCTAGGCAACTTGCCTTACACAAATTTTTGGACCTTTTCAATGCATGTGGTATGCACTATTCATAATTTCCATTGATATCCCATGTGCGGGTTCATACAATAATTTAACAACAGTGTTACTGTAATTTAATTACGTAGTCATATTCTCGTATATTTTCATTCGCAACTCAATTCAATCGTCGCCTTTTCGAATCACGTAGTGAATTTTCAACGTTTTTCAATCGCGTGATTATTTTTCATACGTTTTGAATCGAAATTACTTGTTTTATTTAATTTAATATTAAAATTTATCTTGTATTTCTCATATTTTTTTGCAAAATAGCCCCTTAAAATACATAAATTACATTTTTGTCTCTCAAAACAAATTAATTATATTTTCTTTCTTCAAAATACATAAATTACATTGTTGTCCCTCAAAACAGTATTTTCACTATAGTCCCTCAAAACTTTATATTTACATAATAACCCCATATTTTCATAATATTTCCAATTAAATTCCTTTCTCATAAAATTTACAAAAATTTATAGTATAAATTCCACTTACATACAAGATAAATTTCTCTACGATATATTCTACATGCATACGTATTATCGGTTCCTTAAGCATTACCGTATACGACAAGAGTCAAAATAAAATCGATCTCATAAATGCTACACATAAAAACATAGAAACACAATCGGTACATCCCAAGTACGGTTCAAACACACAAACACAATCGGGCACATCTCAATACAATCCAATCAACACACCAAGAATCTCAAACAATAGGAATTAACCTCAAACAATAGGTGAATAAATCCTTAAGGATTTTTCACCGAACAAACCATCCTCATACTATCAGAACATGGGTGGTAAGGTAGAGTCTCCCTCTTACCTCTTGAAGACAAGCTTTGTAAGCTTTCCTCCCTTGCCTTGAAACTTTGTTAATCTCCTAACAAGCCCTAAAATTTTCAAGAAAAATGAGTGAAGGACCATACAAGAATCAAGGTTGAAAACCATGGAAAAACCATGGTTAATAAAATTAAAAAAAATCCTCTTTGAATCATTAACTCAAAGCTTACCTCTTTAGGAGGAAAATTGAAGAAGCTTGGGACTTTGTGAAGAAGAAATGATTAGAGGAGGCTTTGAGTCAAAACAACTCAAAAAATGAGTGTTTAAAAGAAATGGATGGTGTGATTTTTGGTGATGACCGATTGGGAGAAAAGGAATGGGAGAGAGGTGCGTGAATTTCTCTTGGAACTTTGAGAGAAATAGATTGATATTTTGATAAGTAGAAAAGTGGAGAGTGAAGACGTATTGGGGGGCTGCTGGCCGTGTGAAATTTGAGAGACAATTTGGCTTATGTTTTGAGAAGTAACAAGTGAATGATAAGGATGTGGGAATGCTGCTGTCCAGCCGTGTATTAACACGTGAAAGGTGGATAATTTCACTTGAAAATTTATCTCATTTTGAGTGTAAAATACAGCTGCCAGCCGTGAATTATTTGTGACATTTGGAGAGCTTTATTAGCATGGTTATCCACTCCATCCAGCTGCCCCAAGCTGCTGCCGTGCTGCTACCTTTGTGAATGACGTGAGTGAGCCTTTGCTTGCTTAAGTAGCCATGCATTAATTGCACAAGGACACTCTCCTCTCATTGGTTGCTCACTTGACTTTGCATGGCATTTGGACATTCAAATATTACATATAGGCTTCACAATTCTGCTGGACGGTGCTGCTCTTTCTGATGGATGTGGTTGCTGTTTCTGCTGCTCCAAATTGTTGCTGGACCGTCCACAAGTTGCTGTTGTTGGGCCCCAAATTTTGCTGCTCCAATTCAGCTAGACCATGGCATGTTTAGGTGTCTTCTTCAGGCCGCCCAAATTTGGTCTTCTTTGACCTCAAATTCTCATTTGCTGTCCATGGTAGTTTTAGGTGAGTTTAAGTCCTTAATTCAACATTAGTCCAAGCCTAATTACTAGTTAATTGGTTAACCAATTAATTGGGTTTAATCTCCTAACCATTCTTACTTAATTCTTCAAGTACATAACTAATTTTAGTTTAACGTATTTAGCTTGTATCTAATACATATTAATCATACATCATCACCTCTAATTAGAATTAGGATATTAAAGTAAGGATTAAGTTATAGCTAATCCTTAGTTAAGTTAGTTTACTTAATTGCTTAATTAGGTAATTAGGACAACTAAATTAAGGTTAATTAGTTTCCTAAGTAAAAGTCAAGCAATTAATGTTGACTAAATCTTATCCATTAATCTTATCTATGGTGAATGTTACTTGATGGTTTTGTTAAGTTTTGTTTTACACCATTGATTAAATCAATGGTGAGGATTAAGACTTCTAAGTCAAGCTTCAAATCTAATGGTCCACAAAGAAGTCTAAGCTTCTTTCCTTGACCAATTTTTCATTTGGTTAGAAAAGTCCAACATTCATAGCAACGACTACTATAAATACAATCACGGATACTTATCCGTACAATATTATTATTTTTACAGATAGATTTTAAAATAAAAAGATTCTTTTCTCGAATCACTCGATTCGGGTTTAGTAAGATCCCCGTTTCCAAATGAGACGATCGAATTTCCTACCAAAAATATTATTTTTCTTAGCCAGAGCAATCACACGAGAATGATCAAATATGATCTCGTAACGTCAAATTAATTTTATACACACAAAAAATACAAAAACGTTGTAATTCTGCTATTTATCATTCATATAGTCAGAATTTGGGGTGTTACAACTCTCCCCCTCTAAAATAAAGTTTCGTCCTCGAAACTTGACATACACTTAACATAAAAACGGATACTGTTCTCTAATCTTTTCTTCCAACTCCCATGTGGTTTCACCACTTACATCATTCCAAACTACTTTAACTAAAGCAATGCCCTTTCCTCGAAGTTGCTTTATCCTTCGGTCTTCAATCCTGACTGGAACTGTCTCGTAGGTCAAATTCTCCTTCAGTTGTACAGTGTCTGGTTCGATAATGTGAGTCGGATCTGAAATATATTTCCGTAGTTGTGATACATGAAACACATTATGAAGATTTGATAAAAATGGCGGCAGCGCGACTTGATAAGCTACCGGACCTATCCGATGAAGTATCTTATACGGTCCGATAAACTTAGGAGTAAGCTTCCTCGACTTGATTACTCGTCCAACTCCAGTCATAGGCGTCACACGTAAAAATACATGATCACCTTCTTCGAATTCCAGTGATCTTCGTCTTTTATCTGCATAGCTCTTTTGTCGCGTCTGAGCTGTCCTCATCTTGTCTTGGATCATCTTTACCTTTTCAGTTGTCTGCTGCACAAATTCAGGTTCTATTACAGTGCTTTCACCATCCTGGTACCAACACAATGGTGTCCTACATCTTCTCCCATATAAGGCTTCATAGGGTGCCATCCCTATACTCGAATGGAAACTATTGTTGTAGGTGAACTCTATCAATGGTAGAAATTCATCCCAACAACCAGTTTGCTCTAGAACGCAAGCCCTCAACAAGTCCTCCAACGACTGAATTGTTCTTTCTGACTGACCATCAGTTTGTGGATGGTAAGCAGAACTCAAATGTAGATTTGTCCCAATCGCTTCTTGTAGACTAGTCCAAAATCTTGATGTGAATCGCGGATCTCGATCAGAAATTATACTGGATGGTACACCATGAAGTCTAACAATTTCATTGATGTATATCTGAGCCAACTTCTCCATTGAGTACTTAATATTAATCGGTAAAAAGTGAGCCGACTTTGTAAGCCGATCAATAATTACCCATATAGAGTCGTGACCTTTCCGAGTTCTTGGTAGCCCCGTGACGAGATCCATTGATATGTCATCCCATTTCCATTCAGGAATAGGCAAAGGTTGTAACATTCCTGATGGTCGTTGATGTTCTACCTTGGCCTTCTGACAAGTCAAACAGGATGATACATATTCTGCGACATCCCTCTTCATTCCTTGCCACCAATACAGCTGCTTCAAATCTTGATACATCTTCGTGGCTCCTGGATGCATACTCAACTTACTTCTATGAGCTTCATTCAAAATCGATCTCCTAAGTTCTGGATCGTTTGGTACACAAACTCTCCCTCTGAACTTCAAAATTCCATCAACACCTTCGCTGAATTCTAATTCTGCTCCTTGACTTCTTGCTTCCTTTGCTTCTTGTAAATATTGATCACTATTCTGTCCTTCTCGTATTTTATTCATCAGATCATTTGAAATAGTGATCATATTCAAACACATTTTCCCCGGTGTCAACTTCACAGACAATCGCATATCTCAAAATTCTTCTATCAATTCCTTCTCCTTCATCATCATAACAGAAGCATTAAGCGATTTTCTACTCAAAGCATCCGCTACGACATTCGCTTTTCCAGGATGATATTGTAATCGCGAAAGTCATAATCTTTCGAAACTCGAATAACGCTTTATCTCATGTTCAACTCTTTCTCGTCGAATGATACTTCAAACTTTTATGGTCACTAAACACAATGAACATTGCCCCATAGAGAAAATGTCTCCATACCTTCAACGCAAATACCACTCTTGCTAGCTCCAAGTCATGAGTCGGATAATTCCTCTCATGCACTTTCAACTGCCTCGATGCATATGCCACAACCTTACAGTTCTGCATAAGTACACAACCCAATCCTTGATAAGAAGCATCACAGTACACATCGAAAGGTTCATTCGGATCAGGTAGAATCAACACTGGTGAAGTAGTCAGTCGTCGTTTCAACTCCTGAAAACTTTCCTCGCATGCATCAATCCACATGAACGGTTGATTCTTTCGTGTAAGTTGGGTAAGAGGTCCTGCAATCTTTGAAAACTCTTCTATGAATCGTCGATAGTAACCGGTCAATCCGATGAAACTACGGATCTCTGATACAGTCTTCGGTCTTTCCCACTCAACAACTGTCTCTACCTTCGAAGCATCAACTTCAATTCCATCTGCCGATATGACATGCCCCAAGAATTGTACTTCACTCAACCAAAATTCACACTTGGACAACTTGGCATATAGTTTATTTTCCTTCAAAATCGGAGAACCACTCGAGGTGTTCAAAGATGTTCCTCCTGACTTCGAGAATAGATCAAGATGTCATCAATAAAGACAACAATAAACTTATCCAAGTATGAACGAAAAAGTCTATTCATGAAGTCCATAAATATTGCAGGTGCATTAGTCACACCAAAAGGCATCACTTGGTACTCATAATGCCCGTATCGAGTCCGGAACGCAGTCTTCGAAATATCCTCCACCTTTACACGTATCTGGTGATAACCAGAACGTAAATCAATCTTAGAAAATATGGTGGCTCCTCGCAATTGATCCAGCAGATCATCAAATCCTCGATAGGGGATACTTATTCTTGATTGTATCCTTGTTCAACTGTCGATAATCCACACATAGCCGAGAAGTCCCATCCTTCTTCTTTACCAACAACACTGGAGCTCCCCAAGGTGATACACTTGGTCTCACAAATTACTTTTCCAACAAATCTTCCAATTACTTCTTCAGTTCGGCCAACTCTACTGGTGACATTCTGTAAGGTGCCATAGATATAGGTCCACTCTCCGTGTACTAAATCAATAGAGAATTCAATCTCCTTTCCTAAGTGGTAATCCCGGTATATCTTCAGAAACACTTCGGAAATTCATTCACTACAAAGATATCCTTCAAACATCTTCACAAGTGAACCTCCAAGGAAGATATCAACAAGTATCCTAGGTCTCCTTCCTTTAAACAGAAGGCTTCCACTTGAGTAGCCGTTAAGAATTTAGAATCCTTAACCTCGGGAAAACTAACGTCTTACTCGAACAGTCAATCAAGATATGGTTAGAAGATAACCAATCCATTCCTAAGATTACATTAATCTTAGAAAGAGGCAAACAAATCAAATCCACATGAAAGATTCTATCCCTAACACAAACAGGGCAATTCAAGCATACTTTTGTAGTTATCACAGTTTATCAGTAGGAGTAACCACAATCAAATCATATGGCAATGTAGTCACAAATAATCCCAAACGCTCCACACAATCACATGCAATAAAAGAATGTGTTGCTCCCGAATCATATAACACTTTGTTAAAGGGTTACCTTTAATAACACACTCCTCCATTATCAAATCCTCGAGATTTAGCAGAATTTCCTCCCCGCTCATCGTATATACTCGACCACCCGCCCGTGGCCTTGCAAGACGAACATTGCCCACCGATGGCTCGCCTTCAACCGATCACAATCTCGGAAAAATGTCCAGGCTTCCCACATCTATAACGATCACCCCTTATACCGACTTTCTAGTAAGATGTCCTTTCCCACACTTAAAATATTTAAGTGCAGAAGTCCCAGTTGAAGCTGTCTTACTACCACTTGAACTTCCCCTAATTGATTGTTGTCGATTCTGACTTGTTGCTGATTTAGTGTAGGGCTTTTGTTGATAACGGTTGCCACCGCTACCTCCGATACCTCTTCCCTTTTGGAACCGTGCTGGTCCAAAGTTTTTAGTCCTTGCCGCCCGTTGGTTATCGATCTCCTCAATCTTGCGGCACTTGTCCAATAACACTAGAAACTGATCAATATCCACCGTCGCTAAAGCTCTCTTGATGTCAAGCCTCAATCCTTCTTCGAATTTCCTACACTTCCATTGCTCATCTGGATGCATCTGAAAGTACCTCGAAAACTTAGACAAGCTTTCGAACCTTGCTTTAAGTACTCGCTCACGGTCATTGCTCCTTGCCTCAGACTAAGGAACTCCATCTCCTTAGCATGTTGCACACTCGCTGGAAAATATTTTTCCAAAAACTTCTGTCTAAAGAGCTGCCATGTTACAACTCTTCCTTCAGCTTCAATTAATCTTCGAGCTCCTGCCCACCAGGCCTCTCCATCACCAACTAGCACAAACGTCGCGAAAGTAAGTTTTTGCTCATCAGTACATCCCATACCATTAAATATCTTCTCTAATTCCTTAATCCACAGATCAGCCTTCTCTGGATCAAACTCTCCATGAAATTTAGGTGGATTATTCCTTCGAAATTCTGACAAGCTATGAGCATCGTCAGTTGCCCTCTGATTCTGCTGTACAACAACTTTAGCGATCCTTTGTATTGTTTGCTATAGGCTGCACCATATTCGATTGTCATTGCCTAAGCGTTCTCACCTTCTCGCTCTAGTATTAACACGCCCTTCTTCCTCGTCCAGCCATTTCGTCTTTCTCAAATCAACTGGACAACACAAATAGTAGTTGAAATCAATCTTCTAGTAATACAATTTCCTTTCTGACAAACAAACACAGAGAAACACGCAACTTAAACAAGACAGACTTAACCACAAACCCAAAAGACTCTAACTTAGGCTCTGATACCAACTAATGTAACAGCCACCTTAGGATGCCACATTTATATTACATAATTACCAAATTAACCTTATATAGATAACGTACATTGTAGGAAAAATACGAAATTCAAAATTTCTTAATAACATGAAAATAAATTTAGCAGAAAATAAAACATCACAATATCATCACAAATAATTTACATCATTTGTATATATCCAAGTCTCTGGTTATACATATACAAGTCTTTAACACTATCATACTGTACATATTACAAACTAGTCACTCCAAAAAGTTTAAATACTATTTACATTGACATCTTTGCCCAAGTACAACTAGGCAAATGAGCCTTGATAACCTGGATCCTCGATGGATCCTCCTCGACCTTCCAAGGGGGGAATTCCAACCCGACGTAAAGTCCGTGGAGCAAATGTCCGAGCGGACGATACGACACTACTCTCTCTAGGGGTGCGATAATACACTCCCCAATCTTTGCATAGATATAGGAAACTCTAACTCGTACATAAATAGTAACGAGAAAAGTAGGGATTTCCCGACAGTAACCTACTCGCCTAATATTTACATCACCCAAATAATAAATACTCTCTCTCTCTAGATCTTCACCATGTATTGTCCCCGTCAATGAATGTCGGTCTCGTGTAACCCAAGAAGTTAGGAATCTCTATCGCCATCGAACTCTAAGTTCTCAACGAATCCGGATCTTTCTCTACTTCTCGTTCTACGTCCTAGCTCGTGTCTTAAAACACATATACATGATATAACATATACATACAAGAGGTGAGATCACCTATGCCAATACCAGTATGGTAGCAATGAAGATAAACACATCTAAAATATCATACAGATGTCGTACTATAATTACAGTTAAGCCATTAACCTTATATATCATCATTGCACAATAATTAAAAGAAGAATTACAATTATACTACTTTCGATACTCAAGTATTCAATATAATAATTACCATAAACAAGAATTACACATGAGTAAAATTACAATGATATATCCTTTATGAATGCAACGTGAATACAATGTACACCGACTCAATATCCTACTCCATGGAGCTACAACTCAAGTCGGAGAGAATGACCGAAAAGACACAGCTTAAGCACCAACATGCTTGACCACGTGCTCATTTTCTCACATCTAGCACATGCACGACAGTCTTTATCAAATCATGATTAGGGATAGTGTCTCGGTCCGGATCATTGGTGTGTTGCATCGGTCTAACCCACTGGTACGTAAGAGCTACCAACTCGTCCATTGTAGGCAACCCGCACCCCAATGCCCCCAAGGTCAATCGGTGACCTACACTACGCTTATCGCACCCACTCGGAGGTGTAATCTCTCCTAGGCAACTTGCCTTACACAAATCCTTTGGACCTTTTCAATGCATGTGGTATGTACTATTCATAATTTCCATTGATATCCCATGTGCGGTGGTTCATACAATAATTTAACAACAAGATTCTCAGTAATTTAATTACGTAGTCATTTTCTCGTATATTTTCATTCGCAACTCAATTGCCGCTTTTCGAATCACGTAGTGAATTTTCAACGTTTTTCAATCGCGTGATTATTTTTCATACGTTTTGAATCGAATTACTTGTTTTATTCAATTTAATATTAAAATTTATCGTATTTCTCATATTTTTTACAAAATAGCCCCTTAAAATACATAAATTACATTTTTGTCTCTCAAAACAAATTAATTATATTTTCTTTCTTCAAAATACATAAATTACATTGTTGTCCCTCAAAACAGTATATTTCACTATAGTCCCTCAAAACTTTATATTTACATAATAACCCCATATTTCCATAATATTTCTAATTAAATTCCTTTCTCATAAAATTTACAAAAATTTATAGTATAAATTCCATTTACATACAAATATAAATTTCTCTACAATATATATTCTACATGCATACGTATTATCGGTTCCTAAGCATTACCATATACGACAAGAGTCAAAACAAAATCGATCTCATAAATGCTACACATAAAAACATAGAAACACAATCGGTACATCCCAAGTACAGCTTCAAACACACAAACACAATCAGGGCACATCTCAATACAAATCAATCAACATAATAAGAATCTCAAACAATAGGGAATTAACCTCAAACAATAAGTGAATAAATCCTTAAGGATTTTTCACCGAACAAACCATCCTCATACTATCAGAACATGGGTGGTAAGGTAGAGTCTCCCTCTTACCTCTTGAAGACAAGCTTTGTAAGCTTTCCTCCCTTGCCTTGAAACTTTGTTAATCTCCTAACAAGCCCTAAAATTTTCAAGAAAAATGAGTGAAGGACCATACAAGAATCAAGGTTGAAAACCATGGAAAAACCATGGTTAATAAAATTAAAAAAAATCCTCTTTGAATCATTAACTCAAAGCTTACCTCTTTAGGAGGAAAATTGAAGAAGCTTGGGACCTTGTGAAGAAGAAATGATTAGAGGAGGCTTTGAGTCAAAACAACTCAAAAAATGAGTGTTTAAAAGAAATGGATGGTGTGATTTTTGGTGATGACCGATTGGGAGAAAAGGAATGGGAGAGAGGTGCGTGAATTTCTCTTGGAACTTTGAGAGAAATAGATTGATATTTTGATAAGTAGAAAAGTGGAGAGTGAAGACGTATTGGGGGGCTGCTGGCCGTGTGAAATTTGAGAGACAATTTGGCTTATGTTTTGAGAAGTAACAAGTGAATGATAAGGATGTGGGAATGCTGCTGTCCAGCCGTGTATTAACACGTGAAAGGTGGATAATTTCACTTGAAAATTTATCTCATTTTGAGTGTAAAATACAGCTGCCAGCCGTGAATTATTTGTGACATTTGGAGAGCTTTATTAGCATGGTTATCCACTCCATCCACCGCCTAAGCCGCCATCTTGTCAAAATGACGTGAGTGAGCCTTTGCTTGCTTAAGTAGCCATGCATTAATTGCACAAGGACACTCTCCTCTCATTGGTTGCTCACTTGACTTTGCATGGCATTTGGACATTCAAATATTACATATAGGCTTCACAATTCTCACTTTTGCCGCTTTCTTTCGATGGACGTGGTTGCTGCTTCGTTGCTCCAAATTGTTGCTTTGGGCCGTCCACAAGTTGCTTTGTTGTTGGGCCCCAAATTTTGCTTGCTCCAATTCGGCCTAGACCATGGCATGTTTAGGTGCTACTTTGGGCGCCCAAATTTGGTCAACTGGCTGGCCTCAAATTATCGCCGCTTGTCCATGGTAGTTTTAGGTGAGTTTAAGTCCTTAATTCAACATTAGTCCAAGCCTAATTACTAGTTAATTGGTTAACCAATTAATTGGGTTTAATCTCCTAACCATTCTTACTTAATTCTTCAAGTACATAACTAATTTTAGTTTAACGTATTTAGCTTGTATCTAATACATATTAATCATGTATCATCACCTCTAATTAGAATTAGGATATTAAAGTAAGGATTAACTTATAGCTAATCCTTAGTTAAGTTAGTTTACTTAATTGCTTAATTAGGTAATTAGGACAACTAAATTAAGGTTAATTAGTTTCCTAAGTAAAAGTCAAGCAATTAATGTTGACTAAATCTTATCCATTAATCTTATCTATGGTGAATGTTACTTGATGGTTTTGTTAAGTTTTGTTTTACACCATTGATTAAATCAATGGTGAGGATTAAGGCTTCTAAGTCAAGCTTCAAATCTAATGGTCCACAAAGAAGTCTAAGCTTCTTTCCTTGACCAATTTTTCATTTGGTTAGAAAAGTCCAACATTCATAGCAACGACTGCTATAAATACAATCACGGATACTTATCCGTACAATATTATTATTTTTACGATAGATTTTAAAATAAAAAGATTCTTTTCTCAATCACTCGTATTCGGGTTTAGTAAGATCCCCCGTTTCCAAATGAGACGGTCATCACTTTCCTACCGAAAAAATTATTTTTCTTAGCCAGAGCAATCACATAGAATGATCAAATATGATCTCGTAATGTCAAATTTAATTTTATACACATAGAAAATGCAAAACAGTGTAATTCTGCTATTTATCATTCATATAGTCAGAATTTGGGGTGTACATCTTTACTATAAGTAAAGCCATTAGGATTCATTCATGTAGATGACTAAGTGATAAGCAAATTTGAACTTAGTAATTAAGGAGCCTTTATAATGTTAGGGGCTTGAGATCATGAAAAAACACTTGTAGGGAGGAGCAACCTTAGTAGTCCGATAAAGGATTAATTTTACACTCAAAGAGTATGATTGAGCTTCGTAAGTTTAAGGTTGAAAACAAGTTAAATCGAGTTGAACTTGGTTCAACTTAAAACTTAACTCGAGTTCGATATGAATTATTTTTTGTAGTTCAAACTCAGCTCAAATCAATCTTGGGAATTGTTCGGTTCAATTTTGTGAACTCAAATTATATGAACTAAATATTAAAATAAAACAATATGAATCAAATGAACTAAACTAACTCATTAATCTAGTTCATTAGCTTGGTTCATAACTTAGTTAAACTAATCAATTTTCTCATAATTACTTTATTTTTAAATTATACTATTGAATATATATATATATATATATATATATATATATATATATATATATATATATATATATATATATATAGAGAGAGAGAGAGAGAGAGAGAGAGAGAGAGAGAGAGAGAGAGAGAGTCAAATTATGAATTAAACAAGTCGAATATTGCTTATTTCAAGTTCATCTCATGTATTTAATGAGCTCCAAACTCATCAAACAAATTAACAAGTCGAGTCTCGAACTAATTTCAAGTTGGTTTAGTTCATTATCAGCCCTACTCATAATACAATTAGGTTACGTTTGGTGTATCGTATAAAGAAGATATGATAGTATAAACTAATACTATCAGGTCTTATTTAATGTTTGATGCATTCAACTGATAATATAATAAAATCAAGTCAAGTCATTTTATCTTATTCTAAACTGATAACTCTATCCCCTCTCCTAATACATGATAAGACCTAATAGGATTTCTATTCCAATCTTATCCTCAATTTCATTTTTATTACTCCTCTCTTTTGATCCATCGCCGCCGTCACCACTACCACCGCTGCCATTTTCCACTATCACCACCACCACCACCGCTGCCGCCGCCGCCACCACCACTACTACCACCACCACCATCACCACCACCATCGCCATCGCCATCACCATCGCCGTCATGGCCGCCATTCGCCACCACCACCACCACCACCACTACCATTCATTGTGTGTTTCGGTTTTCGAGTTGTATAATACTTTTTTTTTATTATTATTTAATTATTTTAACTTTTATATTAAGGGATATTTTAGTTTTTAAAAAAATTATATAATAAACTAATTTATTATTTTATTATCAAATAAAAAATAAAATTATATTTTATTCTATTAATTATACTATTATATTTTATACTATTTTATTATTTTATCTCATATTATATTATCATGTACATTAAATGTATCTTTAAGAAAAAAGAAAGAGTGCTACTATACAGTTATAACATTTTGATAAAATTCAGTTGTAATTTATCAAGATTCAAGAAAATATATCATTTGCGAGGAATATGAGTTGCTACAAGTCCCAAGGCTACAAAGCCTAGACCCATCACAGGTGATACAGGAAAAGTCTTAGATGGATTATAGCCTTTTTTGACATTGAGATTAAAAGATTAGATCTTTAAAATTTTTAATTAATAATATTTAAATTTATATAAAAATTTATTTAAATTAATTTTTTATAAATAATTATACATATAAAAAATTTATAAATTTTAATTAATAATTTTTTTATATATTTAAATCTCTATATAAATATTATTAGATTAAAAAACAAAGTGTTCAGCCAAACGTTTTGGGTCTATGATATATGATATAAATATTGTTAGATTCGAAACATTCATGGTGGGACCTACATAATGAACTTCAACATTTGCTCATCTCTAGTCAAATTCGGGATGATTAAAACCGGGCTATATACATTTTCTTGCGAATAATTTAAATAATTTACAAGATGTCAGATTTAAATTTTTGTCTTTTTATTGTACCGAAAGAAATCTCACTAGTATAAGTAACCGAACAATTATTTTTATTTAAATATGTAGTTAATTTGGTGTACTTAATGTTAAGGTGAAAAGGTTATCATAAAGGAAAATTTTAACAGATTTTTTGCCGGAGAATAATAAAATTATATAAAATGCTAATTTTGCTTCTGACAAAGAATTTTATCATAAAATCTAAACAAATTGATTTCTCTTTTTTCTAACAACATTTTAGTTTAAGTTTGAATCTTTTGTTACAAAACATTGGATTTAAAATTTAAATTCAAAATTTTTACAAAAAATATGTCAAAGTACAAAATTTTAGTTTATTTGAAAATGTTTTAAAAGGGGTATTTTCATTCAGAAGAATTCTAGATTTTTGTGACAAGATTTATCTCAAAAACTTTTGAAAGTGTTTTAAAATTTAAATTTAAATTATTAATCTGACACTAATAAAAGGTTGGACGTGCTTGCCATGACCCAATTGGGTGAACTCATAGGTTCGGTCAAACATGGGCCGAGTTATATTAAGTCAAGTATTGTTAGCCTAGTATAGTTCTATGCGAGTTACGGGCTATTCGAGTTAGTTTGTTTATTTGTATTTTTTATTTTTTTTTATATATTGTAATTACTTTCACAATTTCAAGAAAGAGTAGCGATTAGATAAAGTCTTCTCTAATGTAATAATTTTAGAATTTGAACCTCTAACATTAGAAGTAAGATTCACTTAAGGTCGCGATCTATTTTTGTACTTATTCATATAATTAGAGTATAAAATTTATAATTTCAAATAATTTATTTGTTTAACTTGTATTAAAAGACTTAAATTAATTTGTATTAAAAGATTTTAAAATAAATTGTTACTTAAAATTAATAGATGTTTGTTTTAAAATAACATTTTCATAACTTTACAAAGAGAAAGTTAATAATTCTAGTAGTTGATTCTAACATTTTTTAGACGTGCTGGTCGGGTCAAGTCAAGGTAAAATGTATATAACCTTCAATTTTGTTGGCTTCGCTTACATATTTTATTGAATTATTCAAGTCGACTTATTAAGCTTAGTCTATTTTGTTGACAAGCTTAATGAGTAAGTAAGTCACCTTTTTAAGAAGATGACTAAAGTTTAAACATTAAAATAAGCATTTATTAGAAGGGCCTAACTAATCACAACCGTGGCGATAGAATTAATCTCATAAATCATGACAATATATGTGTATATACCCTTATCAAAGACATAGTCCAATATATATTTTTATATTATAATAATAGTTCTTCTCTATCTACCTTCAAGCCTTTATTTTCTTCCCTTTTTTTATTTGTTCTGCTTTTACTTTCATTGGAAGCATTAATTTACTGCTTTTTATTGAAACAAAATTATATTTATTGTCTTTACTTCTGCATATAGGTTATTCTGGTCAACACTTCTACATGAGATTTTATGGAATTAATGCTTGCTAATCTGGGAATAAGTTCTTTATTTGCTTCGACATGTATTTTCTAATCATGTCTGCTTTTATTTGTGTCTTTTACTAGCTAGTTAATGATGCTTGATTTTGTCTATGGTAGGTGTTAATGTTATGACTTGACAAGCAGAGGATATTTAAGTTTACTGCCAGAGAAACATTTATGGATGTGTCTCTTCAATATATACTTCTAGAAAGGTCTTTTAGGAAACTGGTTCTACTTTACATTCTCTTTTGCAGATATATGCAGGCCTCTATAAACTATTAGGAGAGCCAGTTTCAGTGGGTGCGGACAATCTAACTTGGACATTGGTGAAGTTTATCAACTCTGAGAGTTGTGATCTCAATAGTACTAAAAATGACTTATTGGCAGAAAGTTACAGCAAACTCAATGTTGCTCTTTCGATGATGCATGAATGTTTTGAGGCCGTAAAGGAACCATTCTCTGGCAGAGATCTTAGGGAAGATGTTATATTCAGCAGATGAATGTTTTGTAATGTCTTATTAGAATTCTTTGTTTATTGTGTTTGTGTCATACTCATAGTTGATGCTTAAATCATCCGTAGTCTGTAAATTGGCAGGGACCTGCTGATCATAGTTCTATATTTCAGAAATTGTAATCTGACGATATTTTGCCTTTTAATCTCACCTTTCCTAAGATGTTCAATTGGAATAGTTATATTTTTGTTTATTGAGTAAAGTTGTTCATGTGACAATATTTCATTCTTAGAAATTATATCACGGTTTCCATAAGTCTATTTCAGCAAGAAGAGGATCCTTGCTTTCCTTGGTTGATTTGTATTGTTTTTTCTGCAGAAAAAATGTATTCCATTTGACTAGTGACTTTTGGGTTTTTTAAGTCAAAGGATATTATTTCTTGTGGTTATTGTTATTGGATAATCTCGGGAGGTGATTCATAGTTCTGATAGGGAGGTTTCATTTAAAATAATCGACCCATGTGGATTTTTTGGGACCCTCCACATTTATACTATTTACTAACAGATTTGTTTACATTTACCAAATTTACTTGGTCCATGGTCATGATATCTGTCTCTAAATTTTGATACATTATTGTTATGTCTCTGGGCCAATACCTGATATATGTACTTTGGAACTTTGTAGGTCGGAGCTTAATCGATTAAATTTCAAGGGTTTCTATACTGTACTTCTGGAGAGAAATGAAGAACTGATTAGTGTGGCAACTGTTAGGTGAGTGTAGGATCTGTTACCATCAAGTACTAGGCTTTGTTTGATTGTATGACCGCATGTTCTATTTGAGTTGCAGTTTTCTATCCCTTGTCATGTTATGGTCATCTGATTTGCTATTTCAATTTTTTAGGGTCTATGGAGATAAGGTAGCAGAATTACCTCTTGATGGTACCAGATTACGGTATCGTCGACATGGAATGTGTCGCATTTTAATGAATGAGCTTGAAAAGGTAATCCACAAAGCACACATTTTGCCCTTTTTTTCCTTTTTTTTCTGGTCTATTTCACTTCATTGGAAGCCCTTCTTTTTTTGCCAGGAATAAATGGTATAATAACTGCACTGCGTTGTTTATTGAAGTTACTTAAGCAAAGCTATCTCTAGTTTTGATTCAAATTCTTATCCTATCATTAATTGTGCATGTACATCAGCGTCTCGTCATCGCAATTTCCATTTTTGGGCAATAACTTAACTGCACAAGATTCTACTTCATAAATCATGGCAGGGCATATGTAGTAGAATAATTTACCTTTGAGGCTAAAGGATATTCTCCAATCACACAACCTTATATGCACTTTTTCATTCCTTCCAACTAACCTCAATGTCAAAAAAACATACCCCCAGATCCTACCATGCCTTTTTATATTCAATAAGCTTTCGTTCTTTCAACTTTTTTAGTTCATTCTTAAACCTACTTAATATAAAGCTGCCTTAGGCTCTAAAGTCTGTCACAGATGGATTAGTTTTTATAATTTCGATAAGTCTATTTATATTGGACTAGCCCTATTTCACCCGAGGCTTTTACTATAAATCATCGCTTTAAATCTACGTGTATGGTTGAAAACCGTTAAAAAATTACTATAATGTGGGGTCTGTAACACGAAAGTGCACTCGAATTTTTAGTCGCCTACTACTTGTTTTATTTAATGTCTGAACCATTAATATGTTTTTTATGCTAGTTTGAATGATGGGTAATGATTTCATTTGTTATTCTTGTGTGCACAGTCAATTTGCTTGATAAATACCAAGTGGAAATATACAATATTTAAGGTTAAATCTTAATGAGATGTTAAGCTTGAATTTTGACTATGTTTCCATGACTATAAAAAAGTGTGGTTTCATCCCTCATCTGTTAACGCTGCATGAAGTTTTCGGTAATTTGTTTATGTTTTGAAAACTAATTCCTTGTGTTACTTGCTAAATGAATATTTTTTTATAAGAAAAATTTTAAGTAAACACAATTTATTATGTTATGTTTTAGACATTTAAATTATTATTTAATATATATAAAAATATTATTAATAATTGATATATTTTTATTATAGACTTTATAATTTTATATATATCAAATAATGATTTGAGTATAAAATTTACCAACATTGCATTTTGACATTTTATGTAAAACGACTCTACTATTTTGTGATGGTGTTTGTTGGAAAATATCCATCTTCATTCTATAGTAAAATTTATAGTTTTTAAAACGGGTTGAACCATTTTCGAGTTAGGTTAAATTAGGTTATGTGAGTTTCAAGTTAATATTTTATTAGCTTAATTCATTTTTACGTAATGTTAATAGATTAGTCCAAACTAAATTAATTCATACTATTTTTAATTTTTTGTTCACTTTTACTAATCTATTTTATTAGACTATTCAAATCGACCTATTAAACTTGACTTATTTTTACGATTCTAATAAAATCTCAATCAGATAGATGTGAGCTAAGCTTTAGAGTTGAGAGTTGGGTTTTCCAAGTGTTCAATTTATGATTATTCATGTCATATAGCAAGAGTTTTGTTAACTAAAGGTGATGAGGAATTATGAGTAGCGACCTACCGTTGATGCCACTAAAGAAGAGTAAATCTCATAACCCAAATTCTTCTTCAGCTTGTTGATGTCATTGAGGAAGAAGAACTGTATGGGTTCCATGGCCATGGCATCATGAGGAGGAATTCCATGATCTCGTGGATGGGATTCACCAAGCCTTATCGAACTGGCACCTTTGATGACGGTGAGCTGGTTTCTCAGGCCAAGAAATTGGGATAAACGAGTAGTGTGAAGCTTTCGACAACGATCCTTGATGACAACAAGCACAGAGGGGTGCTGAAGCAACTTATTTTTGAGTAAGCACCGCAGAGAAGTCATGGAAAACAGTGTCGTAATTTCAATCAATGTGTTTCGCATTTATACGTATTGATGAGAAATTCTTACTTAAATGATTAACATTTAGTTAGTGTATCAGATTAATTATGATTTAGTATTTTTATAAATAATTATATAATATAATTAATTTTATAAAAATTAATAAAAATATTAAATTTTAATTAATTTAATACATCTAATTATGATGTTTATTATTTAAATAATAATTTTTCAATAGTCTATAATACACCAATGAAACAAAAAAGTTGCGAGAAAGCAAGGAAGATTAGGAGATATCTCATGTGAATTAATTGACATGATAATGAAAAATTTAAGTATCAATCAACATATTATATAGCTTAAAAATCTTTAATCAAGAAACATTGTAATACTATATTCCAAGTTGATTTTATTGATTTACATTTTCTTTGATTGTCTTCATTCAAAATATTATTTTTTTAATTTTGTCCAAATTAAATCTTAAATTAATTTTTTAATAAATTAGAATCAATATTCATAATAAAGAGCTTAAAATTTTTAATCAAAAAATAATATAATAATATATTCTATATTAATTTTATTTGATTATATTTTTATTGATTATCTAAAGTTTATTCAAAAATACTTTTTAGTTTTTTTAAATTAAATCTTAAATTAAATTTCTAATCAATTAGAATCAATATGTATTAATTGAAACATTAATTTTTTTAATTTTATGATATTATATATTTTTGACGATATTATTTTCTTAATTTTATTAAAATAAATTTTTTATTTGCTTTTTTTTGTTCAGATTATTTTCTTTTATATATATATATATATGCTTTTATTCACATTTTTTAAATTATTTGTCGCAGTTAATATAATAATATGTTAATGATGATGATGAATTAGGCTATCCCCTTAAAATTTCATGAAGAGCCTGTGAATGTGAGCCAAGGAAAGCAAAGAACATATACTTTATCAAAATTGTCTTCTTTCTTAGAATGGGGCGAAAGGTTCTTCTTTCATAGAAAGGGGCAAACCAACCTTTTGGCCATATATGCTCACGTCTCCTTTTCCAAATATAAGTTAGAAGATGCTTGCTTAAGAGCTCCGACCCTTCCAACAATACCACGGCAGGGAAGGGAAGCATCCACAAACCTCACCCTGCCACCCACCCACATTATTTCTGGTGAGAATTACTTCTAAAGTTCTGCTTGTCGTGGCATTTATTTCAATTTTCAAGAGAAGACCATGAACCAGACTCAACTTAATTAGGATTAATCTGTCATGAGTATGAAAAGAATAAATTCAAGAAAATATTTTTTGTTAAATTTAAATATAATAAATGTATATTTATCATATATTCATATGAGATATATCAAATCAAGTTATACGTGATTATAATATTTTTATAAAATATATAATAAATTTATAAAAAAATTAAAATAAAAAAATAAATAAATAATAAAAAATAAACAAAAATAAAAATATAAATTCAATAATTATCTCCAATAAATATAAGCTATTTGGTTAGATGAAGTTCCTTCTCGTAGGATAGTAGTAGCAGGACCTTCTTCGCTATTCCTCTTTTCTCTTCGATAAGAAAACCACGGACCCGCTTCTCTTTAGCTGCGGGAGTTCCAGCAGCTTCTAGCAGTAATTTGAATTATTTATTTTTTATTTAACGATTAATATTAAAAAATATTTTTAATATTTAAAAAAAAACTAAACCGTTAATAAAAAGTAAACAGTTAAGATTTAAGCTACTGAACCTGCAGCAGCTGGATTCACCAATTCACAACTTAGCAGGACCCATCCCCAAATGGCCTTTTCTTGACTGCTTTTTTCTATTTAAATAATCTTACATCTGACATGAAAAGCAAGTGGCTTTTTGACAAAAAGTAACAACTTACGGTGTTCATATTATGTGGACAGATCCAAAACGCTGTCTCCCTCCTTCTACCCAAAGAACATGAAGGTCCAATTCAGCCATCCAAAGATCACCATTTCAGCACCACACAATCCATGTTTTCTAACCTCACCTGACCACCGTCATCTACCTTCTTCACATGCACATGCTCACAACAAAACACAACGCCCACCATTTTTCTAAGCTTTTTTTCACGGACACCAAAGCCCAACCCTTTATATATTCAAAACAGTCCAAAATATCCTTCTTCCCTCTTCCACCCTCTTTCTCTGTGCCTTTTTCTAGGCTTTTAGCTTTACCCCCCTTTTTTTTCTGTATTTCTCCATTAGATTCTGCAATGGCTCTTCTTCATTCTCAATCTTCTTGTGGTGTTTTAGCCTCATTCTTTGCTCTTCTTCTTTTCCTAGTTTTCCTTCAATGCCATGTAGCCTTCTCAGCTCTGCTACTAAGATTGAGACACCACCATAACCACCTCCACCATCAGAGACCCATGATCCATGCCAACCAAAGCAACTGTGCACTGTTTGTGGGAACTTGGGTCCGTGATGACACATACCCACTTTACCAATCTTCTAGCTGCCCCATCATAGATCCAGAGTTCAATTGCCAAATGTATGGTCGCCCAGATTCTGATTACCTCAAATATCGATGGAGGCCCCTCAACTGTGATCTCCCAAGGTACAAACAACACCAGAAACCAGAAGAGTGGTTTCCTGAAGATAGCATTTTGGGGTAACATTTCAGTCCCCTTAAGTGGTACAGGTACCCCAGGTAATCACACATGAAGTATGGTTAACTCAGTTACATAATCACTATGGTAATAATTTTGTGATTGAGTTAATCATACTTTATGACACGTTATCCACGGTACTAGTACCATTAAGGGGTATTGTAGAATTCCACTAGCATTTTTGTTCTGTAATCTCACTGCATTTTCTGCAGAAATTTGTATGGGGCTCTGAATGGTTTTGTAGCATGTTGTTGGTAGGTTCAATGGGGTTGAGTTTCTGCTGGGAATGAGAGGCAAAACTGTGATGTTTGTGGGTGACTCGCTGGGGCGCAACCAATGGCAGTCATTGATTTGTATGATATCTGCTGCAGCACCTCAGACACAAACTCAACTGGTCAGGGGAGAGCCACTCTCAACCTTCAGATTCTTGGTGGGTCTGAAACTTTCTAATCACAGCATCATAATATTAATACCACCCACTTGACATTTTCTCAAAACTTTTCATTTTTCCATTAAGATTTAGGCCATGATTTTAAATTACCTAATTCTTTTCTGGGCAAAATTTTCCATTTTTTTTTTTGGTGAATCAAAAGTTTCAATTTTGGTTCACAAGGAAACGGAAGTAAGCGCAGTGCAGTTTTTTCCAGCAGCAAAACAGCTCATGTCCCTCTTTTCCTAAGCTTCATTCAAGTTCAGAGGGAGTAGGTTCATGATATTTTTAATAGGACAAAGTATATGTTGGAAAAGGTGTCTGTGAGGGGGACCCAAAAGTACTGTTAGGCATTAATATTTGGGCTAGTTGATGCAAACTGGAACCAAATTATGTTCATGCTTTTGTCTGTATAAAGTGGAGTTATTTATTTAGCATAAAAAGCAGCATTTTACAGCTGCAAAAGAGGGACCTGACTGGGTTTTGATATGGTATGTGCAGGACTACGGTGTGACCATTTCATTTTACAGAGCTCCTTATTTGGTAGAGGTTGATGTGGTCCAAGGGAAGAGAATTCTGAGGCTGGAGGAGGTAGATGGGAATGGTGACGCATGGAGGAGTGCTGATGTGCTGTCTTTTAATACTGGACATTGGTGGAGTCATCAAGGGTCTCTTCAAGGGTAGGCAACAATCTCTTCCCTTTCATAAGCTCTTATTAAACAAAATACCCAAAAATAAAATATATAAAATTTTGGGTTTGCCTTTTTTTTTTAAAAAAAAATTGAAGTAATTTGATTTTTTGGGTTATTAAGTGCAGGTGGGATTACATAGAATTAGGAGGCAAATATTACCCAGACATGGATCGTTTGGCAGCTTTGGAAAAGGGTTTGAAAACATGGGCTAATTGGGTGGACACCAATATTGATAAAAGCAGAACCAAAGTGTTCTTCCTGGGAATTTCTCCCTCTCACGACAAGTAGGGACTCTGGCTCTCTCTGTCCTATGTTATCTTGAACTACTTTCTCTCTCTTGCATTATTGTACTGGGACATAGTAAGGGATTTCTAGGCTTCATGATTGTGTTTGTTTCAATGTTTTCAAAATGGAAAATGATTAATTCTTTTAATTTATTTTTTTAATTATTAAATAAAGAAAATATTAAATATTTTTTATATTTTTAAGATATTAGATTGTATTTAATTTTTTATTTAATATTTTTTATTAGGTAATATAAAAATTATTAGAAGAATGTTTTAAAAAAATATGACAAAGTTATTTCAAAATTTAACTAGTCATTCAACCAGTAAAAAGAGAGGTCTAAGATTTTAAAATTTAACTAGGGTCAAACCAAAGTTGAACCGAGTTTTATACAGACATATATACATATGTAAAATATATGACAATATGTAGCAAAATATAATATATGTATGTAAGCGTATAGATAAAATCATAGAAAAAAATTTTGAAACATATTTTTAACATAATTAAATTGATATAGAACAAGCTATAAATATTAAACTAATTTTTTTTTCTAATATAATTCTCTAAGATATGCTAGTCCCACATTAAGTGTGTGTTTGGTTTGTAGTTAGTAAACTTAAGTTTAATTGAAAGTGTGTTTGTAAACTTTAGTTTGGTTAAAGTGAGTTTGCAGTAACATAAGTAACATGATTTATGTTTAGAAATTTTGTCTTAAAAGTGAGTTTGATAAAATGAATGTTGTTTTGATGTAAATAATTAAAATCACTTTTAAATGTGTAATTACTAAAAAAGGTATGAGTTTATATTACAATATTAATATTACCTTTTATTTCATTTCATTATTTTTAAGTATGCATGAACAAATTATATAAATGTTGTCATTTTTTTTTTACTTTTAATGGTAGAGTTAAATTATAAATAAAAATTTATAACAAAACGTTAAATTATATGCATTGTTTAATAAATTACATAAACGTCATAACAACGAAGGATGCGCTCGCAAAACTTCTTGCACCAATGAATGACCAGTTTGCTCACTAGTTCTACATGACTCTTTACATAAATATTTTATCACATACTTACTTATTAATGCACTCACATCTTCATCTTCCTTCATATTATCATCAGTAATAGAAAATATTTTAGATTCTTCATCCCAATCCTTTGCATTCCAATTCTCCATTGATTTTTAAACATGTACAATGCAAAATGAAATTGAGCAGGACATAAATGCACATGGATGCACATGGGTCTTGGATATGAATATAATGCATAAATGTAAGCTTTCTTGTGCATTCAGAGTATGAATTCAGAGTATGATTCATTATATCTAAACATTTAATAGGCAGTACATAAGCAGCAAATTGTACATATAGGTAAAAATATAAGTAGTACAAAGTCATAATGAATCACTTAAATACATAGGCATACATAAGTCACTTAAATACATCCAACATACATAATCTAAAGTCAATTAGGACTACACAGTCTTCTAACTAATTTTGCATGAATGGCAGTGGGTTATAACACCTGCATGTTTAAGTCAATCCAACGATCTCTCTTGAAATCCTTTCAAGGAGACAAACATTTCCCTTGCAGGTTTGAACATCATGAGTTGACAACATCGAGAATGCCAATCAGCATCACTTGTAATAGCCTCCATGTTTTGAAGCTCAGCTATCACTTCACCAATAGATGAACCAGGTTACAACAGCTGAGCGTGACTCAGATGCGGATGCAATTCTACTTATTGCATCAGCTATCACTCTTGAGGTTGGAACTTTGGCATTTCTTTTCCTTTCACTCATTTCACTAGGCCCAACCATCTTTCTCTTCCTATTTTCGTTTTGGCTATTGTTTGCTTGGAAAGTGCTTAAATTCATATGTTAGAATTCAACATTGACTCCAACACTAGTACGAAACACTAGCACCTGCACCTGCACCAAAAGATTTTTCACTACTCCCCGAACCTTCCTCTAGATTGACACCACTCTCAAAGCATGAACGGTACCCATCGTCATCTTCATTTGCCATATTAGGTAATATCCTAGATGTTGGCGCCCAAGCAAATTTTCCAGTAGCTATTACATCCTTGAACAATATGGTTAATTTATGGGCAAAAAGAAGTCCTTTGTACCTGAATTTTTCATAATCATGATTTTCCTGCATATATACAACTTATCAACACAACACATTATACAAAATAAATCTAAAACTTATAACTTCATATCTATTTACTACATACCATTTGCTTTTTCTCCCACTACTCGGCTGGTGCATCTACAGTATTCTTTGCGTTGTCCCATCCTAAACCTTTCTCTTTGGCAAACAACTTGTACCATAATCCTCACTCTTTCTTAAGGTTATCCCACTTGTGTCTTAACTGCATCTTGTCATATTGCTTTCCACTTCTCTCATTAACCTATGACAAATATCGCAATCTTATAAGAAAATAAAATGAAAATGGATACTAAAGTTACTAAAATCATCATGTATCAACTTCAAATAAGTCAAAGCTGTCCTTTTTCACTCTTTAGAAGATCTAGTTTATGTAGTGAGAGATAGTGTTCTAACCTTAAACTAAACAGATATCATACATAGGTAATCACCTATCCTAACCTCACGATAGCATTAGGTGTTTTCATTGCAGAAAAATATTTAACTCCACATAAAAATGATGTGCAAAAAGAGTCAAAAACAGAGCCATTAACAGGCACGTATACCTAACAGATCATAGTAGGAAAATGTATAAGATTAAAAATGCATAAATATTGAAAGACCATAGATAAAAAGAGTCAACAGATCATAGATCTGGCAATGAAAAAGGGACAATTAGAAACAAAATAGGATGCAAGTATGAATGTTAAATTACAAGCTCAGAACAACAAGCTCGCACCTGGCTGACGAGCGGCACTGATGCGTAGCGGCGGTGAGCCAGTGATTGACGAGTAGCGACGGTGAGTCGGTGACTGTCGAGGTCGGACTTGGAGTAGCCAGCGACGCAATACGAACGAGAGACAAAGGCCAAATGAGAGACAGTAGCTGAGCATGATGAACTAAACATTCTGAAGAAGAAAAGAGGGAATCTTGGAGCAAACGAAATTGAGAATTGCCAAACGAATCTTGAGCCGTTCGAGGAAGAAGGCCAACGTCCATTTAGAGGGTCGAACTGGGTAGAGGGTCGAACTGGGTCGAACTGCAAACCAAACACACACTAAATAGGTAAGAAGGGAGAGGAAAGCTTCTTTTTCTATGCATAAGTAAAAGAGACAGTAGAGACTTCTCAAATCTCAATACAAATAGGAGCCAAACCACTATTGCATTACATGTTCTAATTTGTCCCACATTGTACAAATTAAAATAAGAGAGGCTGGGTTTCAATCCTGATTTTGAAATTTCCAGATTTTCAATTTTTTTAAGGTTTGATTGGACTGACCGAAGTACTGATTTGGACTAGGAGCCGCTTCTTTTGACCCAGTGCAAGTGGAATCTAGTCTTCTATCTTACGGCTGAAATTCATGGGCTTGTGTTAGTCCTATCTCTGTCGTGTACACACTTGCATTCTTACAGAGTTGCCTTAGGCTGGTAATGCCCTGAATTATGTGACTAGTCATATCATAGTGCTATCCAATTACTTTCCAAAATTGAATAATGCAGTAAGTAATGTTGCCCACAAAATTAAAAAAAATAATCTTATGCAGGCTGTACATTTCTAGTGTGCCAGATTAATATCATGTGCAACATGCCTAGAATTCTAGTAATCTACATAAGAATACCTATTTGTTGCTTGAATATTGATTGTGTTATTAGTATTGTTCAACTTTAGTTTGTATGTTGTGTTATTTATTTTTTTTCTTTAAAAAAAATATTAAAAGACGAATATACAGCTATAAAATTTGTACAAAGGTACTTTTTTGTCGCTTTCGTGGCCACTCATACTCACATGAAGTGCAATAGGCAATTTTATTGCCTTTCCACAGTCAGATTCAATCTGGAGAAAGTTGTTTCTCCTCTTGCAGGATCATGGTGATGCATGCCCTGAAAAAAGTTCGAGATTAAAAAAAAAATGTCTAGGTAAATAAAAACATGCATGCATCATCCAATTAATATTATTTTCTAAATACGTTTTATACAAAAGGACTAACATATATTTGTGAGTGGACATCTCGAGCCACCCATTTCATACAGCATATATTTAAATGATCATATGGTAGAGGCCAAAAAATGTTTATTATAACGTGACGGCGCAAGGCCACATTAGACCACTGAGATGGTCCTATTCTGAAGCCCGATATAGCTGATCTTTTTTTAGTTTTGAGGCTTCACAATCACACAACTTTTCAACTAATGTGACTAGCATTGTCACATTAAAACATGGATATGCAACCGCATACTAGTGGCATTGATATGTGGTGCAAAGTATAAGTAGTGATTTATGTTTCACAAATGTCACATTTAACACATTGTACAAGCTTCATTAATGGTTTGGCTAACTAGGCTGTGTCTTTTTTGTTCAAATTTCATTATAAGCTATGCTAAAACTCGATGGCATTGATATGCAGCCCAAATGAATGGAATGGTGGAGTGACAACGGTGACAACAAAGAATTGCTATGGTGAAACTGAACCAATCAGTGGCACTGGCATAGCATACCCTGGTGCATATCCGGAGCAGATGAGGGTTGTGGATATGGTGATTAGAGAAATGAGCAACCCTGCTTATCTTCTGGACATCACAATGTTATCAGCATTTAGGAAGGATGGGCATCCCTCCATTTATAGTGGTGATTTGAGTCCTGAACAGAGAGCTAACCCTGACTACTCAGCTGATTGCAGCCATTGGTGCCTTCCTGGATTACCAGATATTTGGAATGAACTATTCTATACTGCTTTATTCTACTAAATTTTGGGTTTTACTAGCTAATTAACACAGTTCTTTCACTGTTTTTTCTTCTTTTTATAACTCTTAGTAGGTAATACATTTATTGAGAGGGTTGCATGATAGCAACTGTTTCATCTGTAAAGATATGCTAATGAAACGAGAAAACAAGTTTTATTTGTTCTATTAGTGTAGAGTAAATTTTAGTATAAATTTCCAATGAAAAGTTAAAAAGTTATATACGCCTCTCATTTTGTATTGGAAATTAATTAATGTAATTTTTTTGGTGTACAAAGGAGCCTAGGCCTAGAAATAAAAAGAAAGAAGCAACTTGGGTTAAGTAAAGCCACAGTCACATCCTCACATGGCAAACGCTAAACTAGATGACTCCCTATGAAGAACTAAAATTTCCTAGACCCAACTCCTGCTTAAGGTTCTAACTTGCTAGCAATCTCTGCATAGGTAAGATTTTTTTAAAGTGAATAAGGAAGAGTGTATTCACCTTTGATTTTATAAAATATATTGAGATCTTAACTTATTAAATGATTTAAGGATGAATATATTTTTTCTTATATATTTAACTCATTTTAGAGGAGTTTTTTTCTCTGGGCACTCATTGCCCTCACGCAAAGTGTGGGTAATACATAACTCCCTAGTCCTTTGTCTTCAACACTCAACAGTTCAACCGGAGAATTTTAGAAATAAGCTTATTTCAATGTCTAAGGATGGAGGCTCGATTAGTAGAATGGAGGCTTGATTTAGAAGGGCCCTGATTGAGGCTTGATACTTAGTGTCATACTTAGTTACTCCCAATTTTTTTATAGTGAGCACAAAAATATAGAAGGTCCCTGAGGCTTGATATGTTATTTTAATATCGTATTTGTGTCCTCATGTGTCTGACACACATGTTATGTTTGTTTGAATGTATCTGACTAAATTTTTTTTTAATTTAGACACTTATCAGACACACTTAGACACATCTTAGACATGTCTTGGATACTGACCATTAATATTTTTTTTAAAAAAAATTATTTTCTATGACTTGCGTTCAATTAGTAAACCCATAATTCACTCAAGTCTAATCATATTACTGACGTCCTAAGTCATTATTTTCACATATCAGTATTTTAATTTTTATCTTTTCACACACCACTATTAGACTTTTAAGTTTTATCTTTTCACACATTTTTTATTTTCATCTGCTCCTTCTACCTCTGCTCGTACCAAGTCATTAATTTCGTCGTCACCAAAGCTTGCCTCACACCAACATTCTCTTTAGTATTTTTTTTTGGATGCACATGTATTTGTACATGATTATTTATATTAGAAAAAATTGATTTAGGAGATTTTTTAGAAAATGTCAATATAAATTATGCTTCATATTTTTTAGGAGAAGCTTATTAAGTAGCAAATATTGACACATATGACATACATTAAGATATTGTAAATCTTCAAGTTTATAGAAATAATTTTAATGAGTTATGAATCTTTTTCTTAAATTTTGTAATTATATATATATATAAGAACGTATTTGGTGAGAGAAGTATTTATTATGAGAGATAAGAAGAGTGAATATTGACCATTGGATCTTACACGAATGGTCAAGATTAAAACATAAATGGATATGATTTTTTTAAGTAGTCACATGACCTTTAAGTAACTTTTAATCTTGACTATTTATTATTGATTATATGGTCAAGATTTACTCCTTTTATCTTTTCACAATAAAAATTTCTCTTACTAAATATATCCCATGTATATATATATGTATGTGATATTTATGTCCTATAATATTTTAAATTAATTGTGTCTAGTATCCGTACTTTATAGGTTAGAACTAAGCTTTGTTCTTTGTTTGGGCTCATAACTGGCTTCATAGTTGGATTACTAAAAAATTATAGCTGTGGCTGGACTACCCAGCAGTTACAACATAACTCCTTCGTACTATTGTATGGGCTTGGTTAGCCTCTATCAATGACTCTCTACTCGCCTAAGTGAGGCCCAATTTTGCGCACATGCAAATTTTGTATTGGGCGTTGTTTCCATTATGAAGGTATGCAGGTAATTCTTATGTGCATCATAATTGCACAAACTTGTTCCTTTTCTATGTTATATTTTGACATCCTTTTAGTGCACCGTTAGTATGATGAAACTTAAAAAGTATATTTTCTTTGTAGTTATTAAATTTTTTTCTCTTTTTGTTTGGTATAGCATGAAGAATATGCTTCAGCTAATTAAAAATTTTGGTATTCTACGGTTATTGAAATAATGGAGCCTGCATTCAAAATTAACTAATAAAAGAAACACAATTTTTCTTGGAAACCCAATACATTATGATAGTGTTCAAATCACATGATTCAAACTAAAGACAAGATGTGCATAGCACAACACTTAAGACCGCTAGGTAGAAAGTTTTATCTGTATATAGCATTGCCTGGATAAATTATACAGCTAGCAGGCAAAATTTTGATAGTGTTCAAATCACATGATTCAAACTAAAGACAAGATGTGCATAGCACAACACTTAAGACCGCTAGGTAGAAAGTCTTATCTATATATAGCATTGCCTGGATAAATTATAAAGCTAGCAGGCAAAATTTTCATTTATGTTCACTCATATAAGATGCTGATTCTTGGGCAACTAGTCCTTGCCATGGCTCATACTAGCTCTGGATGACAACTCGGAGAGGAGAAACTTCCATCTTAGGTATAATCTTCTCTGGTTCTACAGCTTTGGTAACTGAGTTGACCTGGTTGTCATAAGCTGAAACATGCACTCCAAGTGCTGCTCTTCCAGAAGGGTCAAGGTTGTTGGACCAGGCAGCATCCCACTCAACAGCTTTCTCCGTGCTACATGCAACACTTGCTCCTCCAGGAACAGTGAGCCTGGCTGAGTTCTGCAAAAAACCAAATTATGGAACACAGATTTGAATGAGCCCTTGTTAAATCAACAGGAATTATGTTGTCCCCTGGTTTCATATTTAGATTTGATTGATTAAGTTACCTGAGGGAAGAACCTCTCAAAGATCATTCTGTAATAATATGCTTCTTTGGTAGTAGGAGTATTATGGGGGAAAATATGAGAAGCATTGAGCATCATTTTATCAGTCACCTATAAGAAAATGTCAAAAACCAATTATTAGCAACAGCAATTGTATGACTAACTAAGAAGTTTTAGTGAAATGTCATGCATGGCAACAAAAGGAAAAATGGGATTGGAGAGTAAAAGTTGGATTCATGTTTACATGTTTTGCAGCATGGGCTTTAAGGCCATCAATCCAACCGTAGCCGACTCCATCACTGAATTGTTCTTTCTGCCTATATAAAATGTGCTGCATGAAATTAAATTCTTAGGTGTTAGTTTAACAAATTATTTTTTGCAAAGATCAACAGACATTGGAGCAAACTGACCTTTGGCAGATAAGGATGCTCTTCATCATCAAAGGCCCTCCTCAGTACCCATTTCTCAAATCGTCCTTCTTCTCGTTTTATCTGAACAGATTAAATAGTAAACCCACTTAATAAAATTCTGTGACTTTTTAAAGTGATGATGCATTGGAACATTCTTTGATCATACCATTTTATATTCAGGATCAATATTCATTGCCACATTGATAAACTCTTTGTCCAAAAATGGTACTCGAGCTTCCAGACCCCAAGCATATGTTGATTTATTGGCTCGCAAGCAGTCATATTTGTGGAGTGCTTTAATCTGCATACAAAAAAACACATATCTATTAACTCTATTACTTCAACCCCGTATTCTGACAAGGAGCATGGTAACTCTATGACCTTGCGGCAGGTTTCTTGGTGGAACTCTTCCTTGTTGGGTGCTTTGTGAAAGTACAAATACCCTCCAAAGATCTCATCAGATCCTTCTCCAGAGATTACCATTTTGACTCCTAGTGATTTGATCTTACGAGACATAAGAAACATGGGTGTGCTTGCTCTAATTGTCGTCACATCATATGTTTCAGTATGGTAGATGACATCCTCAATAGCATCTATGCCATCCTGCACACACCATATATAAATGATTTACTACTTATGGTTTTTTATGCATTGAAGGGCCCCCAAATTTTGAGCTGAAAAGTACTATTTCATGTAGATATACCTGAACAGTAAAGTGAAACTCGTGATGGACAGTCCCTAGATAGTTTGCAACTTCTTTTGCAGCCTTCAGGTCTGGTGAACCCTACTCAATATAGGATGACTTAAGATTGAGACAACATTAAAGGGTTCTTTATTTTATTTTATTTAAAAAAAAATCCACTAAATTTGCAATGTCATTCATGATTTAGAATAGATATACACCTCAAGGCCTACGCAGAATGAGTGTAATTTTGCTCCCCACTGCTTGGCAGCCTTTGTGCCTGCCAGGTAGCGAGCAGTGACGGAAGCAACCAATGAAGAGTCCAAACCTCCAGATAGTAAAACACCGAAAGGCACATCAGTCATCAACCTTTTTATGACTGCCTGTAATCAAATTCATTGAATCAGTTATACTGATGTACTTCCAATTACAATGATGTATTGAGCCTTTTGTGAATCTTACCTTCTCAAAGGCATGTCTCAAAGCTAGAGGATCATAAGGAGCAGATGGAATGGCCTCAGAGAACCAAGGAGGATTGTACCATCTACGGAACTCTCTTTCTTTGCTAGAGTACAAGTGACCAGGTGGAAAAGACTCAAAATGTTCACAGTCATCATTCAGCCCTTTGAGTTCTGATGAAATCCAAACAGAACCTGAACAGAGGTGTGCCAAACTTGTCACAATTTATTCAATTCAAATCTGTTTAAGTTGAAATAGAAGACATGAAATCAATTCAAAAGCAGGGCATCTTATAACATTACCATCTAGTCCCCAACCAATGTACAAGGATGTCACCCCTATAGCATCCCGTGCCACTATAAAACTGTTGTCACGGGTATCCAGCAGAACAAAAGAAAAGATACCATCCAGCATGTCCACACAGTTTTCTCCATGCTCCTCATACTAAAGAAAAGAGTAACACCAGTAACAAGCAGTTGATAAGAACAAAAAGTCCAATCATGATTAACAGCCATATTCTATATGATAGAAAGGATGAAAATTTTGATCAAGACTCGGAATAATGAATAATCAATAAAAAAAGAGCTTCAAAATTTCTTTTGATTTTCATCTATATATGAGCAGGTTAAAATTTGTTGACAAGTATGCTTAAAGATGACTAACCAGGTGTGCAATAACATCACAGTCACATCCTGTTCGGAACTTGTGATTAGGCAGTTGTTTCCTGAGCTCTTCATGATTGTAAATCTCTCCATTCACCTGGTTTTTAGTGGATGATAATTATCATCAGTCATCAGTGACGGATACAGGAATTTTAGGCAACGAGGACAAAGTTGCATGAATTTTAATCAGAGAAGATAAAGTTGTATTTTTATATTTTGAAAACGTTAAATGATATTTTTATTATTAATATTATCAAATATTTTTTTCTCTATATATGTTATTAAACAATTATTCAATAATATTATATGAATTTTATTTTTTATTACTATAAATTTACTAATTTATTTACATACAAAAATAAAAATTATACATATAAAAATATAAAAAAAATATATTTATATAAAAAAAAAAATTACAAAGTAGAAATGGGAGTGTCCGTCCCCACTCCACTTAACATGGATCCGTCTCTCTGTCAGTCATAATTTAGCGTGATTAAATTGGTGAAATAATCTATGAAATTAATAACTAAAGGCAATATATATATATATGTATATTATATGGAATAGATTCCAGTTTTGTATATGACAATTATGTATTACCAATTTACCATACCATAGTCCATAATATTATGAAAAGAGTAAATCATGGAATATCATATGGCCTACCGTAACAATAATGGATTTGTCTTCATTGAAGAGAGGTTGATCACCAGAAGCAGGATCAACTATGGCTAACCGTTGATGAGCCAAATAGCAGTCACCGTGTTGATGGAGCCCACTCCAGTCAGGGCCACGGTGCTTCAATCTGTGACATCAACAACCACAAAACAATAAATGATAAATTATAATGACTAATTCAAACTTAACTTTCTGAACGGACCCTTAGAAATTGCCTCATGTACTTTCAAGACCAATTAATTCCTTTTCGTTGGTTGTTTTATCCATCGTCATTCTTTTGGACTTTTTCTACTACAAATTACCAATAGCAACCTGGACCCCACACAATTATCTAATTAGAATATATTTCATAGTTGTCCACTTATCTTATCAAAGTCATATGATGTTTATCCTAAAATAATTGTTAAATCTGAAAGATGGGTATCGGGTCCCAATATAAAGCTAGCGATAATTATAATTCCAACTCTTACATAACGTTTAACTCATTCCCCTTAAAATATTTCATGGACTACAGACAGTAGATACCACCATGACAGTTAAAACGAGGAAACGAATTATAAGCCCCACACTTATTCCTCATTCCTCCTCATCATCATCACTCAACTCTCAATATCAATTGGCCTACAAAACTCCATGCCATAAAAACATCAGTTCCTCCTTCACATCAAAATCTCAACGACTCCCAAGAAATGAAGTCAAAGTCACAGTCACATCTTACACACACACAAACACACACACACACACACACACATATATATATTAGTATCAGCTTCAGCTTCTAAACCAAAAACATAGAAAACTCTGGGCTGGGAAGAGTTTGATTAAGGGAATGATGTAGAGCAAGAAACTTTGAAATACAAACATCAAAGCTAAGTAAAGGGTATTTGAAAAAAAAGCATATATATATATATATATATATATATATATATTATATAGAGAAGAAAGCAGAATCATTGCCTGCGAGAAAGCTCAAGGACGCGGACCCTTTTGGCTTGAGAGGCATCAGAGCAACCAAGCACGGCAAGTATGCCACACATTGTGATATGATGATGGTATGAGAATCAAGACAAAGAGCTAAGGGTGTTAGACGAAAAAGAAAAGAAGAAAAAAAAAAAAAAAGAAAAGGTAAGAGAAAATGAGAAGAAGATAAAGAAGGAAGAAAGGAAACGAAGAAGGAGGAGTTAAGAGAGGGAAAGAGAGAAGAGACAACACGTAGAATGGTTCGAGTTTGGAAGAAGTAAGTACACCAAGGAGCTACGAACACGTATTTATATGCAGAGCCGAACACCAAACGCTGTCGTTTCCTGTGATGTTTGCTTCCTTCAATGTGTTACCGGCTACCGGGTGGTCCCGGAGACTCGACACCGGGACCACCGCCTCTTTCATCCTGTGTTGTGCCACGTGGTGTGACGTAGTTCGTTGTTTGCTATGGGATATTTTTGTCATTTTATTTATTTATCTATTTGATTCTTTGTGCTCAGCGATTTGCTGCTTGGTCTCCAAATATAAGAGTGACTGAGTGAGGTTTATCCTTAATCCTTTTTTTTTTCTTTGAGAGTCGAGACAAATCAAATGTTTTACGTCAGCATGTTTCCATTTTTCAGCGGTAAAATTAATAACATTTATGGATCATTATAGTTTGTAAATCATATTTTGACTTAATAAAAAAATATTTTTTTCCCCTTTCACTCACTATAGTTTGAGACTTAAAATGTTTAAGTACAACTTAATCATAATTTTGATAAACACATTATTTATGGATAAAACTAACTTTGCAGACTCTAAATTAGGGTTTAAGATATACAAATTATAATCCAAAAATTGTAAATCATAGTTTGACTTAATAAAAAAATAATTTTTTCTCCTTTCACTCACTCTAGTTTGAGACTTAAAAATATGTTTAAGTACAACTTAATTATTATTTTGCTAAACACATTATTGGTGAATAAAACTCAATTTGCACACTTTAAATTAGGATTTTAGGATATGCAAACTATAATATAAACTTGCTTTACATGGTGAAAAAAAAAGCTTAGAAATTATATTTATTTAACCATAAACTGAAATTTATTCAAACAAAAGCTGGTATTCACAGTTTTCAATAAAAAAGTAAAGTTATTGAGAGACAAAAATAAATTCAATTTTCATTTAAAATTAACTTATAATATATAATTTTATTCTTAATTCATAAATTATCAATAACGATGCATGCATTTTTTACTATATAAACTAACACATAACATATGGTTATATGAGAAAAGTATTGTGTTTCTTATATTAATAGATCTAAATGTCTTATGTTCAATAATACTAAAACATGACATTTATATGAGAAAATTAAAATTAAAAATTTCATATCTATATTATATCATAACTTGAGATAAATATGAAAAACTTAAAACCAAGTTATTCAATCTATTCAAAAAGCAACAAATCTTAAAAGATCTACATAAATTTAATGATAAAAAACTACTACAAAAACAAGAAAACAAGAAAGGAAACAGAGAAGGCTGTTGTCAAATGATAAGGGCAACAAGACTATTAAAGAAACATTTAAAAGAAGGGACAAAAGCACCAGAGAAAAAGAAACCTAGAATTTATGTTCATTTTTTTTAATGTGAATTTTATTATAATAAACCTAAGAGCTATCTTCAAGTAGCATTAAGTCTCTTATAACATTACTTGATTTCATGATCACAAAAAAACACTACTTGATTTCATAAACTAAATCTTAAGTTATTTTATCCAGTGTCTTTAAAATTGGAACCAAACCGGTTGGACAAGTTGAACCATGAACTAGTCACTCAATTGGTTCTAATTAACCCAAAATAAATAGGTGAGTGATTGGGTAGTTAAAAACTAATAAAAAATTAAAAAATCGGTGAAAATTAGTGAATCGGCCAATTTTAAACTTAGAATTTTTAATTTGTTTGAAAGAAAGAAAAAAAACCTTATTATGATTATAATATTAGTTGTTTAACCATCAATTAAATTAGTTGAACTGATTAAATTATAATCCACTCACTTCATTAGTTCAATAGTTCAATCAATTTTTAAATCAATGATTTTATCTGCACTTTAATTTGTCATTCTCGTCTTTACAAGTTGAATGAAGAAAATGAGATTCTTAACTATTGATATTTTATAAGCAATACTACAAAGTGGGGAACAAAATTTGCTAGAACTTTAATAGAATTAAGCAAAATTGAAGGGCGGTTGTCGGATGAAATAAAGAGGTATAGATCACTCATTTATCTAAGAGTTAAAAGAAATGACAACTCATTTCATTAAAAGTTTTGGCTAAAAAATTCTAACTATCTAATATTTTTATATTTTATTAGTTAATATATTATTAACCTTCAATTTGAATTAATGGGAAATTCTTCAGTAGATTAGGTAATGCAGTTTACTAAAACCCTATTTTGATAACCAATGTGTGTTGATCGAAGTGGAACGAGTTCAGGTCCCTTAAGTATGTGGTCTTAAAATTGATTTTAAAATTTATGTGCATGGAAATAACACCGTTGAAAAGAATCTCTGTTTAGACATCTAACCGTATTCTAAGAGACTAATCTTTCACTTATCAGGTAGAAAATACTCTGAAAAAAAAATCCTATTTTGATATTTAAGTAACGAGCTTATTCTTAATTTAATGTCTGATGATTAACGTTTATTAATCTGGTCCATGAAATGGCATCATATTCACTCTAGTCAATTCGTCAACTAACAACTGGAAGGATTGTTCATATGGGATGATAAATATGAAATGGCATCTTAATTTTTTTTGGGAATACATATAAAAGTTTAGGCGGGGGAGAGTTGTCCATTTCAATATCAGAACATATCAAAAATATTTTTATCAATGTTGTTCGATCCTAGCTGTTAAATTAATCTTCTTTAGCCATGGCATCTTAATTTACAATTACATAGATTATGTCCTATATAACTTTGTCGTCAGACACACAAAATTGTCTAGTTCTTATTTATTTTGTTTGGCTCACTTCAAATGGTTATGAGTAGAAATACTTGTATATTATTGTTTTTCAAGCAGAAATACTTGTATATTGTTAATTCATGATTAGATAACATAGTTAATAATATATTAATTAATAATTTATTGATCTAATACACTTAATTTGAATATACTAGATTTATGCAATAAAAAAATTCTTACTTAAATGTATGATAAAAAAATAAATAAACATGAAATCATATTTTGTTTGGAATTATTGACACGCGTAAAATATACTAAGAGCAAGTGTACTCTATCGCAAAATAATATAGAACTTGAGTCTCATTTGTTGATCTCACGAGGAATAAGCTGTAATTACTAAATTGGTAAAACTCTTTGTTATTTAGACAATCGGAAGTGAAGATAAATTCAATTTAAAATCAGAAAATAAATAAATAATAATAATAAACAATCAAACAATGCAAAGATAATCAATCAGAGAGAGAGAGACTAGAGTGCAAGGTTCACTTGAATTCAATTAATCACATTTTCACTCATTTATGATGTAAGATAATTTTCTTACCAATATTATCTTATTTGCTATTGAATCTCAATGGTCATGAATGAAACAATATTCTATTCCTAAATTAAATCACCTATTTGGTTATTTAATTGAATTAATTAAGAATGCATTAAGTCTCAATTCAAGAGATGAACTAACATACCTGTCAATTCTATTGGTAGGATAATTAAATTGATATTTGGTCATTCACAATCTAATCCTAAGTTTATCATATATGTCCACTCATTAAGTACGGATGGTCACCGGTCAAACAATGAATTAAAACATGTCAAAAGTAATCAAGTTCTGACAAGAATGCAAGTAATATGATAAACCCTAAAAGAAATTACATTAATCAAATTCGAGACCATATCCAAATAATTAGGAAAACAAGATCGTCCATAGCCCTAACTTTGGGTTTAGTTACTTATGTTCAATACAAACAAATTCATATCAAAATACAAACTCATGGAAAGAAAACCTAAAGAAAGGAGAAAACTAGAGGGAAAGAGAAATCAAAACTCTTTTTACGGTAATTATGATCTTCAAGCCTTCAAGAATCGAATCCTCCCTTTGAAGCCTTACTCCAAAGTCTACTGCCACGAAACTACTCTCTCAATATTAGAGATTTTATGCATGTTGTGTCTAGTGTGTTGAATTTGGCGTAACTCTTCAATTTAAAGAAAATCATGTCAGCTGTTACGCGACTAGCGCTTAGGCGTTGACTTATGGGCACTCAGCCTTAGCTAGATGTGCTGCGTTACACGCTACATACTTAGGCGCAGCTTCCCCAGCATTCAAGCACTGGGACACTAAATCACCGCTGCTGCATACGTTTTGAGCGCTCATACTCTCCCTTCTCAGCGCTCAAGCGTTGGATGCTTGATCAGATTTTGTGCTTTTTCTTTCTTCTTTGAATATCCAATTTTTTCCATATGCAATTACCTGCCAAAAACACATAACAATGTATAATAAGTAAAATTAAAGAATGATAAAAATATGAGAAAACTTAAGAACAAAGTTTAATAAAAAATATCAAAAGATGATTAAAAACCAATGAATTGAACAGTAAAAATATGAGATATTGAAGGTTCATCAATTATATATAATATTGAGAAATTTCTTTTCTTACAAGGGTTGCTTCAATTGGTTCAAGGATTTCGAATAAGAACCCGGAGAGATTAGCATAATGATGAATGAGCATGTGATGTGGGATAGGTACACGATCACATGTTTAAATTTTAACTATGTCAATTTTTTGGAATCAAGTCTCAAGAAATATTCTTATAAATCTTTTAATCTCGACGTAGATAACCTGCCTTTGATACGATTGAGAAAGTGAATTAGTCAAAATATATACAAATTAACTCAAATACCACTTATCGCAATACTAAATTAAAAAAAAAAGATTTTGAATAAGGCTTTATATGGTGTGGAAGTTCAAATCCCTCATTAGTTAGTAGTCCAATTTGACAATAATCTCTCTCCAAGAAAATGACTTCCACCAGTTATTCGATATCTCAAACGTATCACTGATTGCCTGATTGATAATTTTAAAGTAACCTTTTTTTTAAACTAAAATCTATAACTATGATGAATTAAATTTAAAACGAGCTCATTAGTCAAGAAAAAAGAATAAGGTTGTAGTCTACAATGTATTGGATAAATATAAAAAAAAATGTCATGAAAAATTAGATAAATTTAAAATTGAAGAAAAAAGGTTTAAGTTTGGCCAACTATATCTAAATGAGCAAGTTACCTGAAAAGAATAATTAATGAGCAGATTCCACCAGGGTTCCTGTTTTTTTTTTCCGATCAATTGGGTGTAGTTTTCTTCAAATAAGGTCTATTTTTGTCATAAAAAAATCATGCACGACTTCAATTATTAATGAGACAATGCAATTTGATTATGGAAGATAAAATAAAAAAAGTCAAAATGATTCGCTGCATATTTTCAACAAATCCACGTGGCAGTAACTTGTGAGACACCCTTATAGACCCTAACGTGTTGTCGACGAGTGTAATACCTTTATTCAATAAAAAAGTCATATGTAAGAACTAAATAATCATATAGTTATTGAATTAAAAATTAAATTATTATTAAATTAAAATTTAACGATTACAAAATGATTGAAAATAATAACCTCTGAATATATAACAATTTTCCATTGTGAACATGGCTTTGATTAATGACTTGTTCTTTGTCACGTTAAATTGGAACCGAATAAACTTCCATTACATCATTACAAGCCGTCTATACATTTGACAATTTCTGCCTATGTTATTATTATTATTTTTATTGTGATCATGTGGTATTTATGTTAATTTATACATATTTTTATTAATGTACTTTTTCAATTTAATTAAATGCAAGTCATTCATATTAAGATTAAAAGATTAATTGATATGAATATTTCTTATAACTTGATTTGAATATATTTTTTTAAAAGTGATTGATCCCCAATAATTGATATAGCCTATGATATTCATATTATATATTATTCATATAAGTTTGACAATTACAAAATTCAGCAAATACAATCAACAATAGTTAGGGGTGTGGAGTTAATGTTGTTATAATAATCACTACAAGGAAAAAAAAAATTAAATTGCAACAAAACACAACAGTTAAAACTAAAAAATTCTGTCACAATCTCATTTTGCGATGGAATAGTACAACGAAAAATAAAAATATGTTTTTTAAACTTCTAAACTGACAAAATACTTTTTGCAAATTTATCATCGCAATCTCCATCACAATAATGACTGAATAAATAAATTTTAAGAGGCTTCTTAGTTATTAAAAAATAATTTTAACTTATTTTTTGTGACAATTTCTGTTACATCATATTTAACGCGGGAAATTCCAGACAAAAATTAAGGTAGATATTGTGAACAAACAGTAAACAAATATTGGGAAATGCTTATGTATAATGAGACCCTGATAGATGAAGTGTTACAATTTATATTGTATATGAGCTTTTAATGATCATAAAAGGGTAAGATTTTACAAACATGACACTCCCATGTAAGAGAGGATGCTATTCTAAGAAAAAAAATATATAGAGAAGGAATGATGGAAAATAGTTATTACATCAGAAGACCTAATTAATTACCGAACTCTTAAAAATTTCAATGTGGTTTTTATAATCAAATCAGTATAATGTTACTATGAGACATGATTCAGTTGACAAATTAAATATTATGTGAACAGATTTTATTTGTAGTGCAAAAATTCTAATAATACTAAAAGATGATCAGGTTTAAGACACAAGTGTGATTAGTCTTTCAATCAAGGGGAAAAAAGGCAATCTCAACACTTCATGGTCTTAGAAAAAAAAATGATGTCATTATCTAACTTTTGAATTCAATGATAATGTTATTCTGCTACGAAATGGATACGATGGAATATAAAATTTAAGTGTCGAATGTTGATTTATGATTTATGATATTTATGAGGAGAATAATTGAATGTGGACACTGGTGGAGCCAGAGGTTAAAGAAAGCATTAATATTTATTTTTTTAATATTATTTGTTTCATTTAGATGATATATGAAATTTTAAGACATAAACTAAAATTTATTAGAAGATTTTTTAAGTTTATCTTAAATATTTATTATTTTAATTGAGAAAATTTTTATATTCATCATGAGAAATTATTTTCTGTTAATGAATTTATTTATATTGACATATCCTATTAAAAATACGAGTATCATATTACTTTATCAATTTATTTTAATAATTATGATTGTAGCACTTAAATTGTTCAATAAAATTACATTATACAAATTTAAATTCTAAATATTAATAAACCTAAACTATAAAAATAATAATTAAAAGCACTAAATAAAGAAAATCAATAAATACAAATAAAAAAGACAGCAACTATATAACAAATCAAAAAATTGATTATTTTTTACAGTATAAATAGAAGCTCAAAGCTTAAAAAATCTCAAAGTATGTAAAAAAACTAATGAATATAAAATATATATGACTAAAGAGAAAAAAAACTTTGATCAAATAAAAAAATAAAAAAAGAGTAAGAGAGGTAATATTTTCTTATTAAAGATACTAAAGTTTTTAAACTTTTATAATACTTATTTTTAAATTTAAAAAAATTCCAGGGTCCTCACTTGAACGTAGATCCACCCGCGGATGTGAAGAATGGACAATGGACATGCTACAATATCTTATTTAAATTATTTTGGTTCAAATCATTAGTGAAAGGCAGGATTAAGACACAGCGGTAAAAGTTCCACGGTAATTAAACTCAATTTTTTTTAATTCTGTAAACTCAAAATTCTTTAATTTCTGATAAAAGGAGATGTATACTGAGACTATTTCTTTTTATATATTTTGGTAATATATTCTGATTCTAATTTGGACATATATTCCCAAGGTAATTGCATATTCTCAATATAACAGGTGGATGAAAATTTCACAAATCATCGCCACGAAGGGGTTCTCATCTGCAATTTGTCCTCCATTTAGTAGAGCTAATATCATCCGAATTTTTGTCTTTCAAGATTTATTTTATATATACATATATAATATATTTGATGAGAAAAATATTTATTATAAAAAATAATATGAGTGAATTTTAATTATTAAATTTTTTATAAATAATCAAAATCAGAATATAAATACATATGTCTTTTTAAAGTGATCATATAACCTTTAAATAATTTTTAATTTTAATGATTCATATATAATTATATAGTTAAAATTTATTTTTTTATTCTTTTATAATAAAAATTCCTTTATATATATATATATATTATAAAATTGAATAAAATAAATATTTTATTTCAGATAATTTTGGGATCTATGAAATAAAATAAAAATATATAAGTACACCGATATATAAAGCTAATCAAATAGTTGCAATTCTAATCAATACTGGTTAATCATGAAAATAGATTATAATAACTTTATATAAACTTTATTTGTAATGTTAAAAATTCAAATTTTAAAATCGTTAATTTAAACAAATTTTACTTAATTATTACAATTAGTTAAAAGTGGCGTAAGTAATTAAAAAAAAAAAACTCCAGTTGCAATGCCTCGGAAAACTGTGTAGTTTGTACTGTTTTTAGAGGGGAAAATATTTTATGTGCATTAGAATATGTCTATTGTATTTATATTATATGTTAATATGAAAAAGATGTTAAATCATTTTGTATACGATTGTAGTATTTTTGTAACATAAAAAATGATTTTATGAGTGTGTTAGATAAAATTAGACGTTTTTTAATTGAATGAATAATGAGATTGTTCCAGAAAATTGGCGCTTTATAGATATACCTCCTTTATACGTTTCTCGACATATCACAAGTAAGAGTGTCTACTGAGTCAGGTCAACCTGTGAATTCACAGTTCTTAACTCAAAATATGGTTTAAGTTGAGTTTGTGGGTTAGGTTTAGTTGAAAAATATTTTAACTTGTAGTGTGCGGGTCGGGTAACAGGTTAGAACACATTCAACCCGCACAAACCCGACTCACCTATATTTTTTTTGTAAAAAGTCATTTAGATGATAAAAAGTATATAAAAAAAATATAGAACGAAGTCAATGATTATGTCAATATATATGACATGTGTGATGACACTGACTTCGATTGGTTAGCCTAATTTATTGTTTGAGTATGACTAATTTTGTTTAATTTATTTTAAATTTGTTAATTATTAATTTGTTATGAACTTATTGACCTATGGTGTTAAGTTTATTTGAGATTGAGACTTATTATATTTGAGTAAGGTCGGTTGAAACTTATACTGTTAATTTGTTAGATTAAAACTTATTATATTTGAGATTGAGACTTATGATATTAATTTGTTAAATTAATACTTATTATATTTGAGATTAAAACTTCTAATATTAATTTATTAGATTTTATATTTTAATTTTTTTTTTTTTAAAAAAAATATATCAAACCCACAAGTTCAATATAATATAACTCATTCTTAAGTGAGTCAAATTATGTTACATTAAACAAATTTCTTTTTTCAACTTAACTCAATTCACTAGTATGATAAGTGAGTCGCGTTCAAAAACAAACACCTCTAATCACAAGCTGCGTTGTGTGTAGCACATTTTATAAGTTTTATATTACTAAAACATCATTATTTTAGTATTATTAATGTTATTTAAATTAAATATGTATTATATTATATTATAGTTATTTAAATAAATAAATCAATATATAATTTTTTTCAATAATTTATATAAGATTTATTTAAATAAATAATTAAAAATATATCTATTATTAAATTTTAGTAAATTATAATCTTATATCACTTTATATTAAATTAAAAATATATATATTTTTATTTACTTATTTTATAAAGAAATTTATTTTAGAATAATTTTTTTATATAATTTAATGGTTCTTTTTGTCTTCTTTCTTCCACAACACGTTCAATCTGGACTTTTTGTCTATTCAATGTGTATTTGCCGCGTTTTCACAAGTGGAAATGGATAAGAACCTCAGCCATTGGACTTTTTGGCTATTCAATGTGTATTTGCCGCGTTTTCACAAGTGGAAGTGGATAAGAACCTCAGCCAACTGGATTCCTCTTCTTCTTCTCTTTCAAAGGAAAAGAAAAAGAAAAAGAAACAGAAATGAGGAACAAGTTAAATTACCGTAAAGGAACAGAAAGATTAGCAAACGTAAAAGTTCCTTTCATGGAAATTGGAAAGGTCAAGTTGCATAGTACAATACACTTAAGAATTCTCACCTACTTTCTTTTCTCACCTACCTTCTTTTGGGGTCACATACAATATACAAGCTTTGAAAACTTCAATTAATATTAAAAATATGGTGACTATTCTGATAGTTACAAAAATTAAGTGATTTGAGCGTTTTTTTAATAAGAATATAACATATGTGGTCTTTTAATGATTTAAGTTCATATTTTATGTTTACGTAACCAATGAGATAATGACATGTCATTCATGACATTCATTTTTTATATGCACTAAAAAAACACTTAAAAATATACATACATTTTCTTTTTTGTTTGTCAGATTGCTATGTCTCACGTATGCAAATTCGTGAATCATCCACGAATGATGTGGCACTCCACTCAGGCCACTTAACACACACACTGCTAACAAAATGCAAGTGTAATGCTTTACCCAAGAAAAAAAAATGAGAGTATAATGGCTGTTTTTTCATCATTTCTTGTGCGTTTCACGAAATTGTGTTCGTGAAATTTAGCATTTTCCTTTGTTTAATATGAAGATATTTACTTATATTATGATTATAGTAATTAATCTCATGTAATAGTAAATGTTTATATTCCGTAACTTCGTAAGTGAATTTTTTTTAACCTTTTCTACAATAACCCTTATCCTTTTTAATTTTATTATATTTTAATTTTTAAATTAAAAGATAAATATATCATTTTCACTATTTATTGTTTTCTTCTTTTTTTAAAATAACCCAAAAATAATAAAATGCATCATATTTTCTATGTACTTTTTTAAATCTTTTAAACAAAGCTCTTATTTTTTTTCATTTACCACATTCTCCAACAACTTCTTTTATAACTAACTGTAATATTTCTTATCCAAATATTTTTCTCTCTTTATCATTTTTTAAATTATTTAAAAAATATTCATTTATTTTTGCATGCACACATATGGCTTTATTTTCCCTAATACACATTCTTAAGTCTTAACCATTAAGTGGATTTAAATGTAATTGACTTGGGGATTTGTTAATGCTTAACCGAATGGATGTCACTTCAAATTTTCTTCATTAGTTAAATATTATTATTTCAGTAGTGGCATTAGGTAAGAAAAGCACGACAGAAACGTTTTTCAAAAATCAAATTATTGGTGGTGAGGTTGAAATATATATTTTATTCACCAACATGGTTGGATTTTTTTAATTTTATAAGTGGGTTGATTTAATAGATAACAAGCTACTACTATTATTATTATTATTACTTACGAGGTCTTTTAACACGAGATATTGAGATTATTTTTTTACAAATATTTTTTTTAATGAATTCCTAACATTATAAAGACCGTTCAATTACTAAACTCAGACTTGCTTATTTCCTAAGTCACTTTTAATAAACAATTAGTTACTGTTAATACACTTTACACAGTTTAATTTGGAATATCAAAACGAAATTAGCCAATCCAACAAATAAGAACATGGATACTTTTCAGTTATTCCTAATTCTGCGTTTTGATATATGAATAACATGCAGATTAGACAAATATATATAGTTTTGAATAATTACATGAAAAAAATTATATAATACTAGCCTGATACTAGTTTTGTTAACATTTGTGCTATTTACATTTTTTTTACAACATTTACACATCTGATAATTCATGTATAAATAATTAGTAATCGGTATATTTTATGTGATGATTGAGAATATTAATTAATATATAAATAATCAATAATTAATGTGTAAATAATTAATTATTAACATGTATTATCTGATAACTCAATTAATTACTAATTATTTATACGTCAATTAATATCTCAATCGTCACATATACAGCATGCAGTCACTAATTATATATACATGAATTATTAGATGTGCAAATGACATGCAAAAAAATTATGTAATTAGACTTTTCTTTTTGTTAATTTTGTCAATATTCTTATATATTAAAAGTTTCCATATTTCCCAAATACAATTTTCGCAAGAAATCAACTTTTCAATCTTCATTTCTAGTCACAATTCAGACAGCTTATACTTCAATTTTCAATACAGAACTTTTAATAAACTTCTTTTAAAATATTATCTATTAGCCAAATACAGGTCAATTGATGTCATCATATAAAAGCTCAAATAGTTCTCTTTATCCTTTTGGTATCAGAAAATACAAATACATATGCATCGCAATAAAATGAAAAAACGGAACGCCTTTAGAAACCAATTGAGTTTGATTAGGCGATTAGCTTTAGTAACTTTTTGGCATCTCCTAGGGCTCATTTTTATGTACGTACATACGTATGTTGCTGTATATATGTGGTGCTTGTTTATAGTGACTTTTTGGCTAACTTGGACGCCGTAGGTGATTGATGTGTAACTTGGTGTAATTATGTTTTCATGGCCAAGATAAAAAATAAAAAAGAAAAAAGAAAAAAGAAAAAGAAAACCTAAAACTTCATGTTCCCAAAACCCCATCAGGTCCTTGTCCATAGAAGTCATCTAGACATCTATGGTGGAAAATATCGCTTCCGAGAACAATGTCGTTCTTTTGCATCCAAATCTTAGTGACTTTTAGAGGTTACATAATAGAGTTCCTTTTTGTACTTAGTGACAATATATAGTGGTTCACACCCCTTTTAAGTTTTAAGTACAGTTTATGACTTTTGGTATCTCCGTTAGGCGTGCTTGCATATTTTTTTCTTTCGTTATTTCCTAATCCACTTGAGTGAAGAGCTTGATTGATAATGACTTTCTTAACTCTATTATTTTGCTTCGTGTATATATATATATATATATATGAGTGCTATTCTAATTTATAAATAATTATAAAAAGAGGAAATTGTTTTTCTGTATAATATATTTTAATAAACAATTATGCTCTAACTAAGTCGAAGTAGTATTTTTTTTTATATCACAATACGTATATGACAGTGACTCTTAAACTTGTTTAATCAAACTATTAAATTTACGAGTAGATTCTAACGAAAACCGGGATAATACTGAGAAACCTGTTGGTAGTTGCACATGGGACCGATGAATTATTGTCTCATTGCGTGATTTTAAATTTTGTGATGTGCTTATTGAAGCTAATAAGACAACATGATGTTCGTTAATACGTATTAATGATTTAATAAAATGGGTTACATAAATAAATGTAGAACGATACATTCAATAAAAGAAGCTATATAAATGAGTGCATAGTTAACAACTATATCCGTTTTATTTTTTATATATTGGATAGTACGGTACAGAACAAAAGAAGAAGCAGAAGATACCAATGGCGTAATGTTGACCAAACCTCCAACACTTGCAGCTGAGAAAAGAGCACACCCCACGTTAAACACGCTCTCTCAGCCGGTGATATTTTTTCGCAAAATTAGTTTGGCTCATATCTATATGAAATTATTTATCTATTTTCGATAAAAAAAAATGGTGAGAATATCGTTTATTTAATTTACAATTTTTTTTAAAAAATTATTTCTGCTAAGGACTATTAAAAAAATAATATTTTTTTTTGTTTATCAGATTATTCTCTTACACGATAGATGTAAAACTAATATCATAGGATACTATCCAGCGTGCGTCTAAGCAGAGACCTTTTTTAATAATATTTTTTTATACACATGAATTTTAAGATTGAATTCAAAACTACATGCTTAAGGGATTCGAGTTCATTTCACTCATACCAGTACACGTTGATAAGTAATATTTAATTTAAAGGAAAAAAATTAAAATTATTAAAAAATGATTATTCAAATTTTAATTAAAAAGATTGAGCATATAATTTTATTTAATTGTCAATATTACCGTTGATGAAATAAAAAAACTCTCTATTAATTGTCATTATGTGGTCCTTAGCATTAATTACCTTTTTTTTGTTGTTGCTAAAGATTGAGAGAATTCATTATCAAGAATTGAAGAGAAAACTGAAGTATTAAGATATACAAAGCAATGGATGTCTACCCAATATCTCTTCCAACAGACTAAGGAAGAAACATTACAAGAAAAAATGTCATAACCGCTATTAAATCCTAACAAAGAAACTAAGAGTAAAAAGACAAAATAAAATGTTATAGTCGTATTTTCCATTTTGAACTTATGGTGTTTTGATCTTGCACCAAAAATATTTCTTCTCCGCGCTAAGGCCTTACTTATTTTGTCTCATCTCCATGATCAGTGATTGTGCTCATTAAATATGAAAGTTTTACTATTTCATAGGTTAAAGCATGTGACTAATATAAAAAACTAATTAGAAATTTCATATCTACCATAATAAAAATCATCTTTGAAGAATTTTAAACCAAACTCCTCATATCTATAGATCTTAATAAATTTATTCACAAAAAACTAAGATAAACAAGAAAGAGAACAAAAATGGTTGCCGTTGAAGGGTACGATGGCAGCCCCTATCAAAAAATCTAATCGAGAAGGAACCAAAGCATTACCAAAAAAGAAAAAGTACCACAAAGAGAGGGAAGTAACCACAAAAGGAGAAAAATCTCCACGAAGAAGAAGGGAGAAATTAGGACCATTTTGTTTTTTTTTGCTTTAAGTGTTTATGTTATTACACATCTTTATTAACATATATATAAAACTTGTAAAAAAATGTTAGAGTCAACATAATATATAGACATTGAAGTGCTACCGTTATTTTTTTTCCTCATTAGAGATAAAGGTAGATATATATTAATCATATGTAAAGCTATCATTTATGATCAATCTCAATACTTTTATAGTGGTATTCTCAAAAACTAAATTAAATTGTAAAGTTTATAAATTGTGTTTATAGTTTATTTATCAAATACTTAAAAAATGTCAAATTGATTTCACATTTTTATGCTGAGTGGGTAAATTTTATTTATTTATGCTGTTATGCACATTTTTTCAACATCATATATCTATTTTTCAACGGATGTATTTGTTAAGAAGCTTGTGTGAAAGTCTGAAAGAATTATTTATCATATATATATTGAAGTGGATTCAGAGGATATTTGAGATAGACACGTATATGGAGGACGTCTTTGTTGCACAACTGTGATCAAGCATGTTGAACCAAGGAGGTGGGTACCTGCAAAAGACACTCCGACGCTCAAGTTAGACTACGCACATATTAGGCAGTCTGTATATTAGAAGAGATACATACCTTTGAGATCCGGCTTAACATTTATAGGAGTGTCTTAGGATGAGTAAAATCTGTATTAAATGTAGTTATTTAGGATTAGAACCCATTAGAGATTGTGATTCCTTTTAACTAATTTTTCTATTTATGTGGGATATAATTAGTTTTCATATCCATCAAAGATACATGAGAGATTTATTCGAAATAAATAGGTAGATATACTCATCAAAATAATGCGTAGTAATATCTAAGTATTATTCTGGTGGACCAGGTTGCTCCTGATTGATAATCCAAAATTCCGGTCCAGAATAGTTGCCCCCAGCTTGACGCTTAGATGAGACAACTAAGTGTCAAGGTACCCATGTTTAGTAGGAACACACAGCACGCAGTGAACAAATGAATCTAAGTCAGACTTAATGCTGAATTTCACGATGTTTTTGAAAGGGTCGAGGTCCGTGATATATCATAGTATTCCTCTGGGGTTGACGTGTAAGGCCGGAGTTTGAGTCGGATCGCTATGCTTACGTTGTCATTCCGCCGTCTGAGGTGTGTCATACGTTGCCCCATGTGCTCGGGGGGTCTCGACCGTACGTTGAGTGAATTCCTGCTGGGGTGTCAACGACGAACTCCGATTGGGTGTGTGTCGAATTGACCCATGGGATAAGATTCTAGATCATGGTCTAGAACAATTACCCTCATCTCGGCGTTTGGCCAGTATAGCGAAGTAGCAAGTCTTGATGCTCCCGGACAATGGAATTTGTGCTTTCTGTGCTTCTCCATTGGGTTACGAGCTCTAATCTGAAGGCATTTGCGCCATAGTCCGAACAGGGTCCATGCGTCAACTAGCCCCCATTTACTTCTTTTTCCATGGTCCGTACTGGGTCCAACGCCCATTGTGTTACTTTTCACAACCATTTTATGAACTTGGGAATATTTCCAATAGAGGGAAAACCATGGTCTGGGGTCTATTACTACTCACTTTGGTATTTAGGATCCCTTGTGACTTTGATTTAGAAAACTTATTCGAGGTCCATTACCATTCTCTTTGGTATTTAGGATCCCTCGTGACTTTGGTTTAATTAAAGCCTTGTCTGGGGTCTGTCACCAACTATTTGGACGTTTAGGATCCCTCTTAACCTTGACATAAGTGAAACCTTGTCCGGGCTTTGTCACTAGTGTTTAAGATCCCTTTTGACCTTGACATAAGTGAAACCGTGTCTGGAGTCCGTCACCAATTATTTGGGCGTTGAGGATTCCTCTTAGGACTTAGGCATAAAAGAAACCTTGTCTGGGGTCCGTCACCAACTATTTGGGCTTGAGGATCCCTTGGACTTTGGTATAAGTGTTCCTTGTCGGGGTCTTTTATGTTTACAGTTTAGTGCGTAAATTTTCCCAAGACTTGTGATTTTTCTACTGAACGACCTATTTAACGTAAGACAACTCTCGGTGGGTACCGTAATGGTTTATGCATGGATTTCACTATCCATGCTGCCAATAACCATATGATGGCTTTAGCCAAGTGTCGAGGTTTTGTGACTCGCGACCAACCCGCTGATAAGGGTTTGGTGGGTTGCCCTCTTAACCTAGAACGTAAGGCACTCCCTGATCCCATTTGTGGCTCCCTGTTTGACCGTCTAAGGTGCGGCTCACATAGGCACGAGTTAAGACCCTTGAATGTGCTACTTGCCCCCAGAGGGTAGTCAAGTGAATTCCTCTGTTTGGCCGTCTAAGGTGTGACTCACATAGACACAGGTTAAGACCCTTGAATGCGCTACTTGCCCCCAAAGGGTGGTTAAGTGGATTCCCCTGTTTGTCCGTCTAAGGTGCGGTTCACATGGGCACTAGTTAAGACCCTTGAATGCGCTACTTACCCCCAGAAGGTATTCAAAAGGATTCCCCTATTTGGTCGTCTAAGGTGCGGCTTATATGGACACGTATTAAGACCCTTGAATACGCTACTTGCCCCTAGCGGGTGGTCAAGTGGATTCCCCTATTTGGCTATCATGTATAGCTGATCTTTTTCAGACCTTGTACTCCTCGGATCTCACTAAAGTGTGGTAACTTTATGGGTTGTGTCAGAACAAAGTACCCATGAACTAGAGGTCTTCTGATGGAACAAGTGAACTTACTTTGGGCTTTGTGAGAAGGTCATCCGTATTTGTTGTGTGGGATGATCTATTGTCTCTCAGGGCTAACTTTTCTTTCTTTCTGGGAGACCGACCTTGCATCCCGTTTAATAGATAAATGATGACAGACGAAAGCGGGGTCCAACCCAGGCATATCGAAGGACGTCCAAGCAAAGAGATCTTTATTTTTCTGCAAGAGCTTTAGAAGATGGCGCTTCTCCTGGTTTTCTAGATTTGCGCATATTTTGGTAACTTGGTCAAGCTTGTCACCTAGTTGGAGTGGAAGAAGTTCTCCTTCGGCGAGCTACCCTGATCCATGAAAATATGTCGAACCTCGGTGTTGGATATTATTTCGGAGATGATGAATGGATCATTGTGATCTCAGACAATATCATCGTTGTCCTCAGTGGTGAAAGAGATCGGTGGTTCTTTCCTATCATTAGCATGAGGCCTGCGCGTAGAGCCATAGATGCTCAATACCGCAGTCCGTAGTGCTTTCTTCCGAGAATTACTAGATGAACCTCCTCCTGCAAATCCTCTAGAGATAGTACTGACTAGCCGATCTGTCCTGTTTGCCCCGTTTTGAGTATCTCGGTTCCAATCATGCCGGTTGTCAGCATTACGGCTAGGCGAAATATGGGATTTTTAAGTGGGGCTACGATTTCTTCTCCTCTGACATAAAGTCGGATTTTGCTTTGGATTGTTGCTACGTCTCCGCTCCCTCCATTTTCTGCGACTCTCATTATTTTGGATCTCGACAATATACTTTTGAAACTGTCCTTCCTTAATTAAGGACTTAATGACGTCTCAGAGTTGATAGCATTCTTTTATTTCGTGGCCATAGCTTTTGTGCCACTTGTAGTGCTTAGAGTGATCCTTCTGAGACTGTTTCTTCAGAGGGGGCAGCCTCTTAATATCCTGGAACTCGGTCTGAAGCACCTCTCCCATAATGGTTTCTCGTGAGGCGTTCAAATGAGTGTAATCAGAATATTTGTGCCAGTATGCTTCTCCTTTAGAGGAGCTTCCAGGCTGGTTAGAGTTCCAATTATTTTTCTAGTGAGTGGGTTTACCTTTTTCTAGAGTCTCATTATCCTTAATGATCTCTTCTAGGTCGATGTATTTCTTTGAGCGAGCATGGAATTCGTTCATAGTCTCTGGCGTCCTTTTTTCATAATCAGTTCTGAGACTGTCGCGACCGGGATAGCGGCGGAACATAGCAACTCGTGGAATTTTAGAAAATGAAAATGGAGTCGCCACTAATTTTATTTAAATTAGAAAAATTGGAAAACCCTTATTAGAAAATGGTCTTTGAGAACCAGATTGGATTCGGGAGTCGGTTATGCTTAGGGAAGGGTGAAAACTTAATCCCACAGCACCCCTAACACACCCATCATAAGACGGTACCTTAAGTCAATTGTGTAAATTCTTGATAATTTCAAATATATTTACTTTGCCCCTTTTATTAAAACAGCACTAAAATTGTTGCGACCGTATTAATCGCGACGAAACATAGCAACTCGTGAGATTTTAGAAAATAAAAATGGAGTCGCCACCAATTTTATTTAAATTAGAAAAAATTAGAAAACCCTTATTAGAAAATGGTCTTTGAGAACCAGATTGGATTCGGGAGTCAGTTATGCTTAGGGAAGGGTGGAAACTTAATCCCACAGCACCTCTAACGCACCCGTCATAAGATGGTACCTTAAGTCAATTGTGCAAATTCTTGATAATCTCAAATATATTTACTTTACCCCTTTTATTAAACAACACTAAAAATAAATAAATAATTTTTGAAAATTTAATTTTTGGCTTGACAGAATAGAAATTCTGCTCCTACGTATCCCCGGCTGCAATGAGAAAATCAAAGTCACGTAGTTCTTTAAAAAATACTTATGGGTTGGTTGATTTTAAAAAAAACTTAATTTTGAAAATTTTAATTAACAAATTGTCGCGACTCAGTTAATTGAATTAAGATTTGAATAGGTAAAATTCGACGTCACGTTAGAGACGTCACCCACTAATCATTAAATTTATTACAGTTAAAAAAAATTATTCATTTTATATTTTTTTAAATTAATATTTATTTTATAAAAATTTGAATTAACAGGTCGTCGCGACTCTGCTAATCAAATTAGTGTTTGAATAGATGAAACTCGCGTCACGCTAGAGATATCACCCATTACTCATCAAGTTTATAGCGAAAATTATTATTATTATTATTATTATTATTATTTAAAAAAAATTTGAACCTCTATCAATTAGCGATTTATTTTATTTTGAAAAAACAATTGAATCATCAAGTTGTCACAACTTAAATGATTTTAAAAGGTATAAGATTAACAAGCTGTCTCAACTCAGCTAATCTCGATTTACTCTTGAATTAATTTTAAAATTAAAACTATAAAAAATAAATAAATAAATAAATAAACCAATCAAACTAACAAATGAATAAGCTAAAAATGAACAACACTTATATAAAATAATAATAATAATACAAAAAATAAAATGAAATAAGCAAGCTTACCTCCAAGGCGTAAAAAATGTTATGCTCAAAGAAGTTATTGCATAGAGCCCCACGCGTTCTCTTCAAATCAAACATTGAAAAGCAACCCACTTGCAAGAAAAAAAAATTACTAAAGTCTCAGGCTTTTACACTTAGTATTAAGCCCAAGTAAAAAATTTATTAAAGTTCTCGGGCTCTTATACTTAGTATTAAGCTCAAGTGTGAAACTTTTTAGATGGTTTTAAAACAATTGAGAACCACCTCTATATATAGGAGGATAGGAGGGAGAAGGAGCATGGCTTCTCTAATATGAGACTTAGATACTTTAGTTTTTTTTTCAACTTTTTTTTTTCATTTTTTATTTTTTTTTTTTTTTTTTTTTTTTTTTTTTTTGTTTTATTTTTTTACTAAGGTGGGCCTATGTGTCTGGGTTAAAAAAAGCCAACAATGTGAACTTGAATTACTTTTTTCTTTTTTCTTTTTTTCTTTATTTCAATTTTTTTTATTATTTTTTTGAGTCCGGTCAAAATTGGATGTTCACAGAGACTACTCCGGGCATAATGAAGAGCAATTCTGTCATCGAAGTTCTCCACGTTAGTGCATGTTGCCATGAACCGCCTAACGTAATCACGGAGGGGCTCATCCTTCCCTTGGAGGAGCTTTGCCAGAGATTCAATAGATCTGGGTTGTTCCTTACTGGTGGTGTATTGGAGCAAAAAACATTATTTAAGATCCGACTAGTCAACCATAGACCTTCGTGGTAAGGTTGAAAACTATTTGAGGGCTCCCTTTTTCAGAGAGATTGGAAAAGCATGCCACAACAGCTCCATAGATCCTCCGTGGAAGCAAATGGATTGTTCATAGGCATTTATATGCTCCTGGGAGTCTGTGGTTCCATCATAAATCTTCAAGTTTGCTGGAAATTTAAAATTTCTGAGAACGCGGTATTCCATAAGTTGATCAGAAAAAGGATGTTCTTGAAATTCTTAGGTGGAATTATTATTCCGGATATTGGTCACTGAAGCATCAACATATGCCCTTCTTTGATTGTTTTCCACGCTAAGACTTCCGTCACAACGATGAAGCCTGGGTCAGTTTTCTAGGATGGCCCGCTACATGTCTTCCAACCTTTGATATTGTTCGTTTAGCATAGCCATATGTTGTTGAAGCATGTCCTAAAATTGACGTTGGGATGTCTGGGACTGATTCATACGTTGAGAGCAAGATGCATGATTGCCAATTTCATTATTAGGCATTCCCAAACGCTGATGAACTGGGATTCTATGCTCTTGGGCATTAATTAGGGTTACCTCTTTGTGCTGGATTCCAAGTCTATCTCTCACGAAAACCCTGCGCGATGAGTTAGGGCTTTCATCAGAAACTGAGGTGGGGTGCTCATCGCGTTGGTTTTCTGCATTGAATGCCTGATTTCTCGTAGCAGAGGTTTCAATAGCAGGTGGTGGGGCAGGAAGAGGAGGGCGTTGGGCGATAGGATCCTGCCTTTGGTTGGTTGAGGTCTGCCTAGCATCTCTCCTTGAATTATGTCTCGTGTTCACCATGATTGGAGTGAGATTGAAAGTTTCTGGATTCCCAGAGACGGTGTCAATGTTTTGAAGTGGATTTAGAGAGTACTTGAGATAGGCACATATATGGAGGACGCCTTTGTTGCACAACTATGATTAAGCGTGTTGAACCAGGGATAGATACCTGCAAAAGATACTCCGACGCTCAAGTTTGACCGTGCTCAATGAAGGCAGTCTGTATATTAGAGGATATGCATACCTTTGAGGCCTGACATAACATATATAGGAGCGTCTTAGGATGAGTGCAATATGTATTAAATGCAGTTATTTAGGATTAGAATCCGTTAGGGATTGTGATAGTTTTTAACTAATTTTCTTATTTATGTGGGATATAATTAGTTTTCATATCCATCAAGAATACTTGAGAAGTTTATTCCTAATAAATAGGTAGATATACTCATCAAGATAGAGCATAATAATATTTTAATATTATTAGCCAAATTACTCCTAATTGATAACTCAAAATTCTGGTCTATAAATATATATATATATATATATATATATATATATATATATATATATATATATATATATATATATATATATATATAAAAATCTTCTTATTCTATACCAAAGAAACAAGCCTTTTTATCCTGGCCTTTTTAAATGGGTAAACACTGCTTGTTTCATTTCTTTGTATTTCTCTTTTTTTATTTGATATTAATAAATGAACACTATAGTCTTATCTGATATTACTTCCAGACAAAACCAAATGCTTTTGCATTTATATAATAGTGAGATCCTAAACAACTCGAGAAATCCACCCAACCGAAATATGTGGCATCAAAAGATGAATGAAATCTTTAGTGAATGTTTTGAATAGAATTGAATTCAATTATGGTTGGCAGTTGAAACTAGTGCAATGTTTCAGTTTGAATATCATAACTTCAAATAATAATACGAGAGACTTAAAATATAAGTTGTAAGAAATATATATATATATATATATTAAGAATCAAATTTACTTAAAGTTTTGGTTTAAATATGTTTTTGTCTCCCTAAATATAGTGAATTTTAATTTTGGTCCATATAAATTTTGGGATGAGTGAAGTTAGTCTCTGTCGTTATCTCAGCTCTATTAAGTATTGATGTGGCAAACGATACTCCACTTCAGTGTTGTCACATGTCCTTTATCAACCAATTCTTTTTTCTCCTCTTCCTCCCTCATCCATTTTCTCCCACATTCTATGCAGAGACAAAATTCTTTGGTCATTTCATCCTTATATTCTGACCTCATCATCATTGTCACTCTCCTCTGATTTTCATAGTGCAAATACTCTTAAAAATTTTCTCAATTTTTTTTTCATACACCTTTACCTCTTAAAACAAAAATAACTCATGCAGTCAAAGAGAAACCTAGAATGACTCACTTATCCATTATTTAACATTCACCTTCCAACCATGAGAAATATCATGAATACTCATAAACCATCAAAACCACAGTTCCTCCATGAATTATTAACATAGTTCCTCAACACTCCAAACCTCCAAGACTATCAGCCAAGCCCCATGGTCACCACAACCCAACCACCCAAAAATAGAGCATCAAATCCCAATCCGCTATAAACTTAAGTTTGCCAAACACATAATTAATCCAACAAAAATAAAGCACCAATAAAATTCAACAATACAACTTTATCATTCTTTGTCCTTCAAATTAAGAAAACCCAAAACATCCATCTAGACCCACCGTAAATTGTCGTAGAGCCAGCGACCTTCAACACCCTATGTCTTGGCACCATCAACCAGAGTTTCATTCACCCTCTTCCATCACCAGTTAGCCATCGTTAACACTGCATTAACCACCACCCGTTGCCACTGTAACCTGAACCAAAATATTTTGTCATCAGATCACCACCATTACAGAAAACTACATCCCTTCGTCTCTACTCACAAATCTGCCACACATGCCCCAACTTCGATCAACCATTCATCAGAACCATGCTCCGTCGTCTTTTGCCACTATTGGAGTTCCAAGTCATCATCACACGACCCCGCCCAGCAAAGCCACCACGCAATGTCATCTGCACACAATGCTACCCAAACCAAACTAGATCTCGTCATCAACACCGCAACCCAGAATCTGATTCTCCACCTCTCTTCGCCTCCAATCCTCCATAGGTCCGCAGCCTTTGCGTGCTCCGCTACCATCCTAGAATTGGAATCCAAATGCTGCAAACTCAAAAACCAACCACCGTATAGACCAAAAATCGCGTCACCAGAGTCACTGTTGGATCCTCCACCCACGAGTCATCGCATAAGAACCTCTACACATAATGGGGGAGAAAAAGGATAAAGGAGGAGTAAGAAGATAGTGTCACGTGACATGCATGTGACTTATTTAATGAGTCCCTGAGACCTACAAGATGACATGGCCCCATGTGTTAAAAGGGATTGGTTGATGAAAGACATGTGACAACACTGAGGTGGAGCATCGTTTGTCACATCAGCACTTAACAGAACTGAGATAACGGCAGAGACTAACTTCACTCACCCCAAAATTTAGAGGGACCAAAATCGTAATAAAATTTTTATAGAGATCATCAAAACTAAAATTCGCTATATTTGGAGAGACTAAAAACATATTTAAGCCTAAAGTTTTTAATATATTTATCAATTTTATATACTTTTTTTCCTTTTCATATTCCATTTTACTAGACACATTATGAAACTATATATATATATCATACCTTATATAGTAAATTTCATTTTTTATTTTTTATTTTGTAATAATGTACTAAAACTTAGTGAAAAGAAGAGAAAAGTACATCTTTTGTTATATATTATGAAAAATATATATTCAATTATAAAAAAAATTGGCATTCACCGGATTTTAATCAATACTTCGTATAAAAACTGATGTTTACTGTAATAACATTTAGAGTCTCATCTTTATCCTTTACTCTATAGTGATCACTTTTTTGTGTCGTAAAATTAGCAAAATGCTATATCTTGCAGGCCTTATCAATTCATTGTCCTCAAGTGGAGGGAAAGGACATGGGGAACATTTTGATTGGGAGTGACACCTCTTGAATCTGTGGGGCTTATCCTCTTGTCCCTTTCCTTGTGCTAAGCTTGAAAACGGATCGATAAACTTATTCATCTGTGTATAAAGGGATGGAATGGCATGAAAACAAAACAAATCACAGAACAAAAAATGAAGGACAAATATAATTGCTTGGGCCTGAAGGACTGAGGCATGGCAAGATAAGCATATCGATCCGAAGTACCCACGTGTATAGATGCTAAAGGTATGTCTCTCTTATTTAAGTTTATCTTTTTTGTCTTTGGAACTTTTTTGCTTTGTTTCCAATTAAAAATTATACTTTCTTGGAAAATTATTGAGCTTGTGAATCACGAAAGGGAGTGGTGTGCCCACGAAAATAGGAAACACTCAAGTGAATTAAGTTCTAGTCTTACAAGCTTTAAAGTACCTTCTTATACTGGCTTGGAAGCCAAAAATGGGATTTAATTACTCAAAATTTATATGATAGAAGAAAATGGGGAGAAATCCAAATTGCAAAAACTTTAATTGAATAGCGACTGCAGTTTATCGTTATGCTATGAAGAACTTGTCAATCATAGCAGGGTAAAAGATTCCATTATTTTCTATTATTAAACATATAATAGGCCAAATCAATTTCTCCCACTAAACTTATGCTATAAAATATAAAGAAATAGTAAAGAAGAAAACATAGTATGAACAAGATCAAGTTGGGATTTTTCTGCAGGAATTTATGATCCTGTGCCAAACCCAATAATGGAGCATATGGATGTAATTTTGATTCGTTATTGATGTATAATTCAACATTATTGTAAAAAAAATGTATAAATCAATATTAATATATAGCAAATTATATGTTGTCACTATGTCCAAAAATTAAATTTTATTATAAGTAAAAGATCTTGTTAATATAAAAAATTACATAAATAGTATATCAATTTAAAACTCTTTTTATATTGGACGATTACTTGTTACAACTTCACTTCTCTACCCCCCCCCCTCCCTCTTTTTTTTTTTTTTTTGGGTTTTCTAGAAGATGTGTGGCATAGACTTCAACTCAGCATTTCTTTGACGACTTCATATTTGGTATGGTATTTTCTAACAAATTCTGCAATTAATCAATGGATTTGTTTAGTTTTATTCATGTTTTTGGGCAGTGGATGACATAATATTGGGGATGCGATAATTGGCTAGCTATATATAAAGAGAAATTCTTACTTAAATCCTAGGCATTCAGATTGGTGCACCAAATCAATCAACATTTAATATTTTCATAAATTTTTGTGTCATATAATTAATTTCACAAAAATTTATAAAAATATTAAGTCTTAATTGATCTGATACACCTAACTTGAGTGCCCAGAGTTTACATAAGAATTTCTCATATATAAAACCATATAGCTATATATGTGGCGTAGGAAGGCGCATATATTATTTTATTATTTTCAAAAACAAGAAACCATTGAAAACGAAACCTTGATTTTTGGCTTTTTCTCTCTATACATATAAATATTTATTGAGGACTTCACTTCCTTTATGCATAAATAACAAATAACATAGCTGTCGTTGGGTTGGTAGGCTCCAAAAGAGTCACCCTCATCACTTCAAAAACGCAAGCTGAGCTGAAAAAGCCTCAAATAATAGCTTGCGGCGACACGATGCAGTTGCGTGTGGAACAACACACCGGCAATGACACATAGCATAATATAAGGAGTTGAGTTTTTCCCTTTCTTTGGAAAACGACTTTGAACTATTAAATAGTGGATAATCATGGTTAAAATTATGGTTTAGATAACCCAATAGGGTGTGGTTTTGGTTCAAGTTCAACTTTGTGAGATTTGATTTTATTAATTAACTCTTGCGGGTGAAATTATTGGCTTTTCTAGGCATTGGATTATTAGGGTTGGATAAACAGGAGATAAAGTTTGTTAATTATTATGTTGAATCCTTGATTTGATAAGTGAAATGAAGCAATTAATTAATTGTGAAGTTGAGTCTCAATCATATTCCACATCATGTTTTCATATTAAAGAGTACATAGCTAATCATGTTTTTATATTAAAGAGTGCATAGCTAATTTTTTACACGGCACATGTTGCATATTAAGATGTACGTGCAAAATATAAAAAACAAATTAAAGTTTAGATAAGTCTATTTTAGATTATTTTAACATAGGTCTAATTAAACTGAGTTAAGAACTTGCTTTGAGAAGAGCTTCAAAGAGGATATTCAACTGTGGGGGTATTTGTGGTGAGATATAGGAATGGGAAGTTGTGCAAGCTAGATTAATTGATTAGAGTAAGTAACCCACTGGCTTCTGCATCAGTTCCAGATGATACAAACTTCTGGCTGAAGACGATATTGTCTAGATCTTGACTTTGCATCAAGATATTACGCAAAATAATTAATCGTTTAGAGGATAAGGTCAAAACCTTTTTCGACGAGGAGATTTTCAATTGTCTTTTTCTACTTTTGATAATTGCTTCATTAAATGATGTTGATGTTGGCAATTTTGAGTCATTTGACTATTCTTTTAGTTTTATAGAGCGTTTGGCCATGCTACTAGCTACCACAGCAGTTTTCCACTTATTAGGGAATAGATATTCTTTTATGTATTTTTTACGTAACAATGTTATATAAAGAGAGATAGAAAAAATATCTTAAATAAGATCTCACAAAAATTTAAAGGATTTTATTAATATAATTTTTTTTAATTTTTTTTTATATTTATCGCTTTCTTTACATAATCTTATCAAATGAAAAATACACACAAAATAATTCATTTCCCACTTCCCCGCCCCCCTGTATTTTCTGTCTTATTGAAACTTTTGCGAATTTGTAAACCGTAGATTTCCATAGCAATGGATTGCTCAGTTGCTTCAGTTAAGTTCAAATTTTTTGAATAAATAGTATTGCATCAGCCTCCTCCTGAAATGTTTTTTTAAAGTAATAATACGTATTATAAAAATTAAAAAAATTTAGTGCCTTTAAACAAAAAATATTAAATCCTTTATCTCTTCTCCAATTCGCCAAAGCCTTTCTTTTCTTTAGTTATAGGTACTTATTAATTTTTTCTCCTCTTATTCTAAAATTTTTTAAGTATACAATTTCTATTTTTTCTTTAAAAAAGTGGTGGAGCTTTTGATTTATTTTGTAGTTGTTGTTCTTTTTGTTCGTATTTATTACTTTTTTTCACTTTAGGTATCATATTTTTTATGTTTTTTGAGTTCCTTATTTTTCCTTCTATGATATCTTTTGTGAGATTGATATTAGAAATTTATAATTGTTGGTTCTTTTTGTATGCCTTTAGTGCTTAATTATAGTTCTTGCTTTCATTGTTTAAGTTTATTAATATTTAGAATTTAAACTTGTGTAATGTAATTTTATAAAAAATTTCAAGTGTTATAGTTATAATTATTTAGATTAATTGATAAGAAATATAATGTCAATTGTAATTTTCAATAGAGTATGCCGTTATAAATAAATTTCTTAAAAGAAAAATAATTTCTTATTATAAATACCAAATTTCATTTCAATTAAATTATTAATAAATTGAGACAAATTTTTAAAAGAAAAATGTTAACTATAAATAGAGAAGAGAAATATAGAAAGATCAATACAAGAAAATATAGACTTAAAATATTATTTTGTATATCAGATAAGATTTGATAGGGTATTTATAAGAGCATTTTAGGATTTATACAATGTAATTATTTAGGATTAGTATCGTTTAGAGATTGTGATCTCTTTTAATTAATTTTTTTATTTATGTGAGATAATTAAGGTAGTCATCCACCACATATAAAATATGCATGTTTTACAACACTTTTCTTTGGATGACTATACACCATGAATATGTCTCGTTAAAACCTTACTAAGAAAAACCCAATGAGATAAAAACTTAGTGAAGGAAAAAAAAAGTACAATATTCATAGGCAACTTTCCCTCAAAATATAACCAATTATGAAAGGTCCTATAGTTGACGTATTCCAATGTTATGCACATGCTTCTTGAAAATTGAAGTTGGTAATGCCTTTGTGAATAGATCAGTTGAGTTGTCACTTGAGCAAATTTTACAAATATCAACATCACCTTTCTTCAAGAGTTCATGAGTGTAAAAAAACCTTGGTGAAATGTGTTTAGTTCTATCACCATTTATGTAGCCTCCTTTGATTTATGCAATACATGCTTCATTATCCTCGTGCAATATTGTTGGCTCATCATTTTCCTTCAATAAGCCACGTGCTCCTTTAATGCGTTGGATTATAATTCTCAACCATATACATTCATGACTTGCTTCATGAATGACTAATATTTCTGAATGGTTTGATGAGGTAACAATGATTATTAATTTGCTTTACAAACCGCTATGAGATAGTAGTATTTCCACATATGAACACATAACCTATTTGTGACCGAGTTTTATGTGGATTAGAAATTTAACCAGCGTTAGCATATCCTACTAATTTTGACTTTTCTCCCTTTGGGTAAAACAAACCCATATCAGATGTGTCACGTAGATAACGAAGAACATGTTTTACTCCATTCCAATGTCTTCGAGTTGGTGCAGAACTAAACCTTGCTAGCAAATTGATTGCAAAAGTTATATCTGGTCTAGTGTTGTTTGTAAGGTACAAAAGTGTTCCTATTGCACTAAGATATGGTACTTCAGGACCAAGAATTTCTTCATTATCTTCTTATGGACGAAAAGGATCTTTTTTTACATTAAGTGAACGAACAACCATTGGGGAGCTTAATGGATAAGATTTATCCATATAAAATTGTTTCAAGATTTTTTCTATATAAGATGATTGATGCACAAGAATTTCACTTGCCAAATGTTCAACTTGAAACCTAAGACAAAACTTTGTCTTTCCAAGATCCTTCATTTCAAATTCCTTCTTTAGGTAGTCTGCAGTCTCAGAAATCTCTTCTGGTGTCCCTACTATGTTTAAATCATCAACATAAACTGCGACTATAATAAATTCAAAATTCATTTTCTTGATGAAAACACAAGGACAAACAGGATTATTTTCATATCCATTTTTCAATAAATATTCACTTAAACGATTATACCACATACGTCCAGATTGTTTTAACCCATACAAGGATCTTTGAAGTTTAACAGAGTACATGTGTTGAGGTTTTGAATTATATGCTTCAGGCATCTTAAATCCTTTAGGGATTTTCATATATATGTCATTATCCAATGATCCATATAAATAAGTTGTCACAACATCCATTAGATGTATGTCAAGTCCTTCAGAGACTGTCAAACTAATAAAAAATCTGAAAGTAATTGCAGCTACAATAGAGGAGTAAGTTTCGTCATAATCTATACCAGGCCTTTGTGAGAAGCCTTGTGCTACAAGTCGTGCCTTGTATCTCACAATTTTATTTAGATCATTTCTTTTTCGCACAAAGACCCATTTATACCCAACCGGTTTGACATCTTCAGGTGTCTGGACTACTGGTTCAAATACATTACGTTTGCCTAAAGAATTTAACTCAACTTGTATTGCTTCTTTCCATTTTGGCCAATCACTTCGATGTCGACATTCTTCTACACTTTAAAGCCCAAGTTCATTATCATTGATAATTTCATAAGCAATTGTATATGCAAAAACATTATCAACGACAACTTCATTTCTTCCCCTCATATTTCCATATTTTAATGAGATCTCATAAATTACTGGTACCAGAACCACTTCTAGAGTTGCTTCCCTAAAAATATGGAGTTGTTGATCTATATTACTTTTGACCTCTTCAAGAGTGTCAATGACCTCTTCTAGAGCATCATTTTGAAAGTTTTTCATTTCTTTTTTTTTTCAAGGAACAATGTCCTTTGCACCAATAATAGGCCTACCACGCTTCTGGTGTGTTTTAGATTCATTGGCTTCCATACCCACAGGATGTCTTGCAAAGACAATTAATCGTGTAGGAGTATTTACAGCTGGCACATGTGATTTAGTGACTTTTTGGGTGTCAACAAAAATATCTGGTAATTGATTTGTGGCATTCTGTAAATAAATTATTCTTTGAACTTCAAGTTCACATTAATTTGTGTGTGCATCAAGATTGGACAATGTTGGTGTGTTCCAACAAATTTCTTGTGCTTTGGACCCTTTACCTTTTTCTTTCCCTAATGACGGGAAAGTTGACTCATCAAATTGACAATATAATAATCTTGCTCTAAAAAGATCATCAATTAAAGGTTCAAGATATCCAATGATAGATGGGGAGTCAAAACCAACATAAATACCAAGGTGAAGTTGGGGGCCCATCTTAGTTCATTGAGGGGGTGTAATAAGAACATAAACGACACAACCAAAAATCCTAATATAAGACATGTTAGGTTGTTGATAAAACACAAGTTGTAAAGGTGAAAACTTGTGATATGTAGATGGTCGGATGCGAACCAAAGATGTAGCATGAACTATAGCATATCCCCAAGCAGATGCAGGAAGTTTTGATTTCATAAGCATAGGTCTAGTAATAAATTGTAAACGCTTAATAAAAGATTAAGCTAATCATTTTGAGTATGAACATATGCAATAGAATGCTCAACACTAATTTCTATTAACATGCAATAATTAGAAAAGGCTTTTGAAGTAAACTCACTTATATTATCTAAACGCTGACTTGATAGGATGGTTAGGAAAACTTGATCTTAACTTTATGATTTGGGCAAGAAATTTAGTAAAAGCAACATTACGAGTTAAAAGCAAACAAACATGTAACCATCAAGTAGAAGCATCAATTAAAATCATGAAATACTGAAATGGTCCACAAGATGGATGGATTGGGCCACAAATGTCACCTTGTATTCTTTGTAGAAAATCAAGAGACTCTAAAGATAATTTAGATGGGGAAGGTCTAACAATTAATTTATCTTGAGTATAAGGAGTACAAAAATAATGATTAGGCAGAAGAATTTTCTTAGTATTTTCAATAACACGTCGCATCATAGTTGAACCTGGATGGCCAAGACGATCATGCTAGAGTATAAAAGTTTTAGGATCTGAGCATTTCTGGTGCATATAATTTGACTCAACCACCCTTATTTTTGTAAAATATAATCCAGATGAAAAACTTAGAAGTTTCTCTAATATGAACTTCTAGTTCGAAATTGTAGAGGTAATATATCGATATTCTACATGTCCCTTATTTTTTGTTTCAACATGATACCCATTGCGATGTATATCTTTGAAACTTAGTAGATTTCTTTTGGATATACTAGAATACAATGCATCATCAATATACAATTGTTGATACTCAATTTTGTCCATAAATTTTTATTTTGTTTGTTATTTAGTCAAGGTATGAATACCCAATTTTATCCATATTTGAAAAGAAATATAATTAAAAAAATATAATAAGGAAATACAAAATAATTAAAATGGTTTATATCATTTTTTTTAAAAATTGATTGAATGTTTTAGGAGCTTATATGCATGTGATCTGTCAGAAATTTATCAAAAAGTCTATCAGAAATTTGTCAAAAAACCTGGCACAATCCAAGGCTCGAGAAAAGGAAATTGACAGAAATTACAAAAGATTGAAGGAAAGTTACAAAACTCATGGAAATAGAGACAAAGTTAACTACACCAGCTGAGCTACTCTATAGGCTACCTAAACTAATTTCCTTGGGATTGGAGAGGAGCCAATTCTGGCTTACACGAGGAGAGATTGGACAGAACAAAGGAAGGGGGGAGAATCCACCTTCACTTTCACCACCTCACTTTGGCAGAACCGATATTCATCATCTCTATCGTCTTCAAACTCACCATAACCCCTCAAATGTATCCCTCACCATTCCTTCCCCTGCACCCACGGCCCAACCTCCATTCTCAACTTCACCATCTTCAAGCTCCACCTCCCCTCACCTTCCTACATACAACAAACCTTCCACCACCCATCTTTACCACAAACCAACTTCACCACCTCACCTCCATCTCCAACCCAAGCCTCCATCTCCATAACTACGCACCATCTTCTACTACTTTCACCCACAACGCACCCAAACAAACCCTCCATCTTTACCCAACCGTGAAACAAAGAGAGCCACACCACCCATCTTCAACCTCACAGCCATGAACATCCATAAACCTCCATGAACTTCCTCATCTATAAATCATAAAATACCAACTCCATGGAAGAGAACCCCTTAAAAACACCAAAACTCCCACCACGTATCACCATAACAACACACACCCACAATATCTCATCCAAAATTTTTTTTAAACAAATTATCAAACACCTCATGTGCACTAATTTAACAACACAACATCCACCTTCATCTTCTACCACTCATCAAACCATCTTCCTCACAAAACAACCACCCATCAATTTCCGAACCTTCATCATTTTCAATCTTCACCATCCAACCAATCACCTTCACCAAACCAACCCATCCTCACCAACGTTTTCACCTCCATCACCATCAAAATTGTCAAACCATAACCCCACCCAAAACCTCCACCATAACCAACCTTCACCAACAAAGCCAAGCCACAACCCAACATCATTTCCAATAGCAAACCCAACTCAAAGTTGAACCCCATACCAGCAGCCAAACACCGTGAACGCGCGCCACTGCGTGAGAACCACCTTGAGCCCCTGCCACCAGCAATTATGCACCATTTCGCTCACCCGACCCCGCCAGATCCAGCTCTGTTGCACCTCGCCGACGCTCCACCACGCTGAACCGTCCACCACCGCGCGCCTTTGCCTCTGCATTGCGTCCTCCACTGCCACGGTCCACTACATCCTAGATCCTCCCCCTTGCTCCATGCGCAACCTTGCATCGCAGCCTCTGCCCAGATCGCAGCCTCGATCCGTCTGCGTTGAGCTTCCATCGGAGATCCGGCCACCAAGCACCGTGAAGCTTTCCCCAACCTGTAAGCTCCCCCCTTTCTGCCTCTATTTCGTTTCTCAACTTTCAGAGACTAAAAAGTCTCTTTATTTTTTTATTTTCTTTTTCCTTTTTTTTATGATGACCTTTTTTACTTTAAAAAGAAAAAACAAAAATAGATTAAAAAAATCTAGATAGGTATTTAGGTATAAAATAAAAATAAAATTGTTTTCTTTTAGAATAATAAATAAAAAATATAAAAAAAAGTCAAAAAAGGGTAAAAATAAATATATTTGATATTATTAAATTTTGTACAACTAACATAAGGTACCGTTCCTGAAACGGGCAGTGTAGGGTGCTAACACCTTTTCTACCTGTAATCGACTCCCGAATCCAAACTCATTTTCAAAAGACCAGTTTGCCTAATTAAATGATTTTTCTAATGTTTTCCCAATTTAAATAAACATTGGTGGCGACTCCATTGATTTTCAAATCGAATATTTTTCGGTCATCCCGTCGCGATCCCGGTTGCGACAACAATTTTATCCCATTTGGAAACATAATTTGGACTCTTCCAAAACTTTTAATTACATTTGCAGAACCAGATATGGTATTAACATTAATTTCAGCTAATGTCAATCGTAAGAAATATTTTTTATCATGAAGAATTGCATGAGTTGTGCCACTGTCTACTAAACATATGTCATCCTCCATTATATTAAGTTTATTTTGCATTATCTAGCATAAAAATATATTTGTAAGAATTAGAATGAGACAACAAACAAGAAATATGCAAATTATTGATATTTATATTATAAATAAAACTTTAATGAAAAATTACAAATGATAAACTTCAAAATAATATAAATATAAACTTAACATAAACATAAACAATTTTCAATAGTAGACATTTTCATCCCCAATCAAATGATCAATCTTGCCATTATGGTCTTAAAAAAAAAATCAGAAACATCAAAACCAACATTTATAGGAGACTCATTATCATGAGTAGGACCAACAGGTTCAGAAAAATTCACTCCAACATTTTTTTCCTTTTCTTTTAGTGATGCCTTGTAAAGTTCAATTAGGTATTTTGAACTGCGATATATGCGAGACTAATGACATTTTGTTCTACATCTATAACAAATATTGTCATTATTTTACTTCTTTTCAAGATTTTTCTCATTTTTTACCCATTTCTTTTGGTTCCTTTCAGCACATTTGCTTTCAAAACTTTTTAGCACGGTCCAATAATTTTTCCTACCACGACCCCTTTTATTACCACGGCCTCTTCCACGACCTTGAGAAAATGTCACATTCACTTCAGGGAATGGTGCTGAGCCAGTTGGACGAAATTAATGGTTTTTCACAAGTAAACAATAAATTAGCTCAGAATACTTTGTGAATCTATGCTCTCAATACTGCTGCTGCAGGAGCACATTTGAGGTATGAAAAATAGAATATATTTTTTCTAACATATCTTCATTAGTAATTTTTTCTCCACATAATTTTAATTGAGAGCCAATCTTAAACAAGACTAAATTATATTTACTTACGATTTTAAAATCTTGCAGTCGTAAGTGAATCCAATCATAGCGAGCTTTTGGAAGAGTCATCATTTTTTGGTGTTCATATCTCTCTTTCAAATTATTCCAAAGGACTAATGGGTTCTTAATAGTAAGGTACTCTGTTTTCAATTCTTCGTACAAATGGTGTCGAAGGAAAATCATTGCTTTTGCGCGATCCTGCAGGGATGCTTAGTTTTCTTCTTTTATAATATTCCCAAGATTCATAGCATTAAGATGAATCTTAACATCAAGTACCTATGATAAATAATTTCTTCCAGAAATATCAAGAGCAACGAATTCAAGTTTTGTGAGATTTGACATTCTAAAGACACTTTAAAAAAAATTAAATGGATAACTAAGAATTTAAACAATAAAAATACTTTGATCATTCAACAAAGGATATATGCATAAAATATGTTAAAGAAAACAATTTCTTACCTTGATATATAAAAAGAAACTTGGAGGATTTATATACACCGTAGAGATTTGATCGTGTTGATAACATGTTGTAAATAGAGAAGAGAAATTTAAAAAGATCAAGACAAGAAAATATAGACTAAAAATCTTATTCTGTATATCAAATGAGATTTAATAAGGTATTTATAAAAGCGTTTTAGGGTTTATACAATGTGGTTATTTAGGATTAGTATCCGTTAGATATTGTGATATCTTTTAACTAATTTTCTTATTTATATGAAAAAATTAAAGTTGTCATCTACCACATGCAAAATATGTATGTTTTGCAACAAGTAACACACTTTTTTGAATACTTATTTCAACACTTACTTTATTATTAGTCCATGAGTGTTGCTAGCATTCCTCTCCTAATAATCTTTTTAAGTATATGAGATAAACAAATAATAAAATAAGTGTTAAAAAATATTAAAAAAATATGTTGCTAGTATTATTTTTTTAAAAATATTTCGGCAAATATTAGTTTACATCCTAAATTTTATCTTTTCATCAAGAAAAAAATCACTTTCAAAGAAAATATTAGTGCTTCCCTTATCCTTCAATGATTGCATCTAAATATCTAATTTAATTGGGAGATGGGTTAAATAGTATTTTTTCATTGAGGAAAGGTCAAGCTTTGTGACAATAGAACAGCGTCCTAACTTTGAGGCCCAGTTTTCACCCTGAATCCAGCTGAATTGGAAAAACTGCATTAGACGCAAAATTGTTCCACAACTTTTGAATAATTCATGGATACTTATCATAATAACAACATGAACATTGGCTGTATTCATCATTGATGTGTTAAATTCTATGTTAACTTCATCTTTTAATGATGGTAAGCCACACCAAGTTCACATGATGTTATATAAATATACCCTTAATTAGGAGAATGTAATGTTTGCCCAATTTTTTTTTTTTTTACATATAAATTTAGGGTGAGGAGAATATTTAAAATGATATTACATATCACCTGTTAATAGAACTCTCTAAATTCAAACCCAAGCTATAAGTTGTCATGAGAAAAAAAATTGACCAATTGAACTCACGCCTATTGACTTGCCCAAATGTGACTATTATAGAAGTTTATAATTTAAGATATGCTTTGTAAGAGTAAAAACTAAAATAAAAATAAAACAAAATAAAATAGTTACTCTTTAATGTGAACGGTGACTGTTTGCCTCAAAGTTCTAAAGTATATGATGGGATTGCCGACATAGAAGGAAAGTTGTTTAACTTATGTTATGCATCGAGGTAGAAACTAAGAATTATATAGATTTGATTTCTCTTATTGAACAACTAACTGTTTGCCTCAAAGTTCTAAAGTTATTGACTCTATATATAATTTTTTATGTATTAAATTTCCTAATCTTTTTTCATGTGTTTCTCTTACTTGTTTTTTATATCTCCGGTTCAAATGCCAAAATATACTATTTTAAAATGTAAAGTTTTTATTTTCTGCATCTTCAATAAATAAGAATATATATATATATATATATATATATATATATATATATATATAGTTATAAATAACAAAAAGATTATTTCTGTTAAAAGCTTTCAATTATTTATCAAACAAACTAGTAAAGAAAAGGGTAAATTACATGTTAGCACTTAAGGCTTTGTCTATTTTTACTTTTAATACAAGAACTTCATTTTGTTAAGCATAACTTTTTTAAATTATGGTAAAAAGTGTAAACTTATGTTTTCTATCAATCTTAACGGTGAGAGTCTGCAAGTAATAAACGCGTGATCTATTTCAACGTAATCATCAAATACTCAACTTTTAAATACGTGCAAATAGTCACTATGAAATTTAACATGAAATATAAGTTTACGTATTTTACCATAATTTATGGGGGTTACGTGTTATAAAATGAAGTTTATATATGAAAAGTGAAAATAAGTTAAACTTCAAGAAAATAATGCATAATTTATCCAAAAAAAAATCTTTAAACAAGTAAGCACTATATAGTTCACTGATAACATAAAACTTTTTACAATATTAACGGATGAAGATTAATTTTAAATTACTTCCCTTTTGTTGAGAAAGAGATTGATTAAAAATTTTATTTGTCTAATATTGTGGCTTTTGCCAAAAATAAAAAATCCAGAACAGTTGGGGAAGAGAGGATATATATATATATATATATATATATATATATATATATATATATATATATATATATATATATATATATATATATATATATATATATATTCTAATTGTTCTTTTTAATTTTAAAACTGCTAATGCTTATACAACATTAATTACACACAATTCCATATTAAATTTGTTTTGAAAAGTACTTTTGGCTTTTATTATCTAATTTATGTTTTTTTTTTCATTCTCGCAATGCAAACCTATAGTCACTATTAAGTATGTTTAGATTAATTTATTTTTTATTTAAAACAAATTATAATCAAAAACTCTTTTATTTCTCAAAAGATAAGCATTATCAAGCATGCATTAGATTTGTTATGTTTTCATGGATTATGTTTTTTTTAAAGAACATTTCTGTACTTTAAATATTGTATTCTCTCCATTATAAGATAGATCCTTTATCTATCTCAATGGATCTTTGCTTCATGCTGAAGTCTTTTCGATTATGTGTATGGTATAATAATGTCATTCAAGATATATAAGCGGAACATTACATGAAAGTGGTGGTATTTTATTGATAAGTTATTTATAAGTATTGGGTTAAGTTCATTTTATCATACTTTTATTTAAAAGAATTGGAATAATTAATAGGAATCAAACTCTTTACACTTTATTATAAAAGCTCTAACATCATACATGTTATGGACTAACTCACCTAAAAAGTTTAACAACTAAGTAAAGACTAATAAATAATTCTATTACATTTCTAATCTTAATTAATAATTTTGCTAATTTAGCAAGAGATTGTAAAAAATTCTAATGATATTATCACAGTTAGAGTGTGATTAAAATGTGATTAATGCTAGTTAAAAGTTAGCGAGTTGATTATGAGTTAGCTATCCTCTATTATTTTATATAAGTTACACTATTAATCTATTATATACACTTTTCACCATTTAGTAAAATCTCATTACGTGAATTCTCTCATTTCTATATTCTCTAACATGTTTTTTCCAACCAAAGATAAAAAATGATGAGATTAATAATTGAAAGAACGCATTTTAAAAGAAGGATATTGACTTTACTTGAGCCAAGTCAAACTGCTGTATGCGTACCTACAAGGAATGCAGAAGATGTGTAAGGAAGATGCTATATAGGTAAGGATTTGGCTTTCATAGAGTAACGAGTGTATTTTAAATAGTAAAGAATAAGATTATAATTGTTGATGAAAAAATTAAGGGAGTGAATTATGGTATATATATATAATGTGTTATGTAAGTATATGTATCTTGTAAATTTTTAAGCTTTTGATTTTCTCATAAACAGTTATAATTCCATACTTTACTTTTTAAAGTGCACTCCTCACTTTAAAAGAGTCAAATTTGGTAATCTTATAGGTAATATTGTTTTAAATAATTAGTAGTTATGTTCCAGCAAGTAATGCTAGCTTGGGAAAATGCTTGTACATATCTTTTAGAGTTATGTCTATTCACATCTATTGAGGTGACAGAATTAGAATGTAAGTATACAGAAAATAAAGTAAGACTAATAATAATTAAAAGATAAAAATTATATAGATGTGAAGTGATGTATATATGTAACATTACTCACTAGCATGATAGCTTCATAGGAAATCATACGTCATTATATGGTTAGTAACAATTTTTTTTTGGTTATGTGGTCTTTTTTTGTTACATTTTGTTATGTAATTTTTTTTTCTTGAAATTATGAGGTATTTTCATTTATTCTATTCATTTGAACTGTTTATAAGACTAATTTCCATTCAATCATAAGAGCACGAGAATTATGTAGTCTTTTAAAAAAATTACTTCCCTATAATTTGAACTCATGTATTTGTCCCAGTCATCTCGATCCAGCTTTTGTGAGTTTGTTATTTAGTCTTTAACTGAATTGAAAAGAACCATTATTTAGACTCTAGAATAATTTCTGATTGCAAGATTCTTAATGTGGGAAGGGAGTTCTCTTCAAAGTTCCAAATTCTTCCCCTTAAATAGGGAGATAAGGAGAAAAATATCATTTTAAATTAAAAAAAATTCCTCTACTTAAATTTTCACTCTCAAATAATAAAAAATTTACTCTTTGCATGAGATAGGATACATAAACATAATCTTGGAAGAGAATGCTCAAGTGGTATATCGGTGCATAAAGGAGAACCAGCACAATCTTTCCTACAATGTCACTATTCTACAGGACATTTTTTGCTTTACTTCTTGATTTAGTAGTTTTGATTGAAATTATGTTTCATGACGTTTTGATTGGGTAGCAAGTTCTCCAGCTAATTATGCCAAAAATAAGAACTAATGATTGGTAGCTTAGTTAATAAAAATTGAAGACATGTAAAGAGAGTAATAGAGTTTAACTCTCACAAATGTTTTACAATTCAATTTTCATTTCCTTATTTCTAACCCTTTTCTCATACTTCATTAAGAGGCTATTTAGGGTCTTATTAAAGGACCTTTCACAAAGACCCACATAATGACTTTAGGCCTTAAAAAAAAGATAAGACTATTGTATTTAGCTTCTTGGTGAATTTAAGTAGTTCGATACTTTTTTTTTAAAATAAAGTCTTAAGTTTGAATCTTATTAATAGAAAAAAAATCAGTATTTAGAGAATTTTACATATTTGTAATTTTACTCCATTAAATTCTAAATTAGCCAAAGTCTAATGCAATTTCCAAAATTTGGGGAGTTTAAAAAAAATAAACTTTATAACCCACAACCTTTATTTTGTAATGATTCGGTCTTGTTTTGTTTCTCTCTCACCAGAGACGGATTATAAGTGTAGCAGAGCCCAATCCAATATACACAGCAAACCAAATTAATATAAGGCGAGCACTTTAAAAAGCACCAATATTAACACATGTCAAATATTGCCAAGTTAGGTATTATATACTGCATTAAACTAATAGAAATGAACAAATTATTTTGATAAATAATAAATAGTTAGCTTAAATTTAAAAATATTGATTAAATTATTTTTTAATCGATGCAATTACAATGTATAAATAGTATGATACATAACATCATGTTGAGCCAAAATTTCTTCAACACAATTCAGAGCTTAATTAATTTAGAAAAAGAAAAAAATAAGGAGTAAAGCTTAAATTTTCTCTTTAAAAAAATTTTAAAACATTAATTGGTTCTTAAAAGATTGTTGTACCAATTTGATCTTCGAATCATGAGTTTTTGACATCAAAATAATTCAAAAATTATTAGTTATTAAAACTAATGATGTTATTAGTCTTTTAAAGACCAAATTAATGTTTCGAAAATATTTTGGAGACTAAATTAAGAATTAAGAATTTATTCAAAAAGTAAATATCAAATCTTTTATTTGGGCCATTAAATCGGCAATTAAAGGATTCAAGAGGATGAATTTGGGTTGGGCTGGTTATGGACTTCTATAAAAAAATACCAACCACTTAATCGCAAGGATCTCACGCTAGAAGTCCAATCAATCCCCCATTCATTCTTTATATACAGTACAAGTAGTTATCCCTCTAGCCTCTGCAGCTAAAATTAGGGTTTTGTTTCTAAAACTCTCTTACTCTGAGCTGAAGCCACTCTAATTGTAGCCGTTCTCTATTCTCTATGTAACGCTTTCCTTAGGCTCTGTTTGGCTTCTGAATTTCGATTATAGTAGAAGCTTCATTATCTGGTTGTTGTGGATTTTCGATTCCCTTCGACTCGTTCCCTTGAAGCGATAGCGTTTGTGTTGCTCGTTCATATAACTTCTGAGCAACCTTTTTTCTCTGCTGCCTTGGGAGAACAATGGAGCAACTAAATTTTCCCAAAAAGATTGGATTTTGATTTCTGGGTTTGCAATTTTTTGTCGATTGATGAAATGGGTGTGTTATACGTAACTGTGATGAGCCCTACAGACCTGTAATGATTTGCGGGTATGATCGTAATCGTTAATGAACATCTAAGGGACTGAGTTACGTTGTATTGCTCCCAGTTTTTCAATTGTTGTTGCTTGTCAATTGTGTTTGTCGTAGTTTTGGTTTTGTGGTGTTTTAGTTTGATGTTAAAGTGGCTTCATTATTTTCTTAATTATGAAATTGAGAACTTGATGATTTAGACTCAATATAATTTAATACCTTTTGAGTTTGGTTTTTTGAAACCGTTGAGATTGAGTTGTTAGTTTGCTGTTTTTAAGATCCAATTTTCTTTGTTGGTGGTGATGTTTTGAATTCTGGTGTGGTCTTACGACATGGGTATGGAACGCTTGTTTGAAGTATTATAACTTTGGTAGATTGGGATGAAGCAAAGTATGTAATCCAACACTTGATCTGAGATAATTGAGTGATTGTAAAACTACCATTTAGCTTCTGAATCTACCTGATGCTGTACTTTTGTTCAAATTGGTTTGCTTTTTGTCTTTTTTCACCAAGGGCAAATTAAGTTAGTGAATCAAATGATGGGTTTTATCTATGCTATTTTTTCTCTCTATTTTTGTTAGATTTGTTTTGTGTCACTTAGTTTTAAACCCTAAAGTGTTGAATAGATTCCTGGTGTGCCTCTGCTTTTTGAGATGTGATATTAGATTAGATTGAATAAAGTTTTGATACTTTTTGGTGCATGCATTAACATCTACCTTTGTAAATCTGTCTGATTGACTTGTCCATAGTTTGTAGTAGCTGGATTTATATATGGGGACGTGCTTTCATTTTCCTTTTGTTTCTTGCTTTTTCTTTTTCTCACATCAGGTGATGAAATTGGAAAAATCTTAGGACACCTTCCTACACAGCAGATAATGCTGTGGATGAGAATGAATTTTCTGTGCTGATGATGTGCTGACAGGATAGTTGGTTATTTGTTTCATACACTTCCAATATCTTGAACTTATTTATGGGTAAGAGTAATGCTATTTACTAACAAATCCTTACATCCTGCTAAATTTAATTACTTAAAAGGGAATTTTATTTTTGCACATATCAATTTTCTCACATTTTATGTTCAGCCAATTATCACCATTCTTTTCTTCCTCTCTCTCTCTCTCACACTTTTTCTTCCTCAGCAATGGTGGACATTAGATACGTGTGGAAATCTTATGTGCAAATAGTAATGATTGTTCACAGAACTTTTATCTCACAGAACATACAAAAATAAAGGTGGGCCATTGATGGTCACATGTTTTGTGAGAAAGTTTGTTTCTTAGATGGAAAATGATTAATCCTTCTAACACATCTTTTTTATAATCTTCTTACTTACTAAATGAAGAAAATATTAAATGTTTTTATACTCTCAAAATAGTGATTGTATTTAATTTTTTATTTATTTATTATATTTATTTGTTTTATTAAGTAGTAAATAACAAGTAACATTTTCCTTATTTAAAATGGATTATTAGAGCAGAATGTTTTATTCTTTTCATCTGTATTTGGTCTGGGATATAATAAATCTCTTGATAGAATAATATAACAAGTAACATCTTCCTTATTTAAAATGGAAAGTGTTTAATATTTTTTCTTATAAGTAAATGAGAGCATTATTTCGGCAATCCATTAAGAGGATATAGTTATTCTTTTCATCTGTATTTGCAATTACTTCCCAAAATGTCTGGGAAACTGCTGAAAATTCCAATTAACTACCATTTCACTTAAAACATAGGGTTAGGAAACGGGAAATGTTGCATATATAACATTATTCACATTTTTCACATATCCTTATGACCAGCTTCCAAAATGTTATGTTTGTGAGATTTCCCTTAGGAAATTAGTCTTTTGAAAAGATCTAATGGAGTTGCTCGGATGTACTTGTAAAAGAGTTGCAACAGTATTGGGTCACACTCTCCTACCCTCAAGAATTGTTTTATCCTAAAGTTAGAAAATTATTTTTGTATCCTATCTTAGTGATATGGAAACTCTCTGAGATAGGATAGTGTGACCAATCTACTATATTATCAATGCTTTTAACTTGAGACAATGTTCATACGATAGTACATTCCTTGGAAAATAAAACTTGTCAAGAAAAAAAGGGGAGAAAAATATTTGATGAAGTAACTAATGTATTAAAGTGTAATTCGTCAAATGATTTAATCGATTGATCTTCCGATAGTGTGAATAATTGTGTTTCTATGCTGGAGCCTAACTATGGATATTACTTTCCTAATTAATATAGAAAGTAAACAGAAAAACCTACATATACCCAACAAAGTGGGGACTTTTGGAAACCCTAGCTGCTCTCCCATTGCCTCTCCAAGGGTGTTTGGATTCTCCATGGTGTTGGCTTCATTGCAATGTCATCGTTGTTGCTTGGGGGCTTATCATAGTCTATAGCTTCCACCCTTCTTTGCGAAGTATTTTTTCTTGATGGTATTTTAGTTTTGGTTTTTTCTTTTCTTTTTTCATGTGGGCCATTGTTGTTATCCTTTGGTGATATCCTTTTTCGTTTTCTTTCTTGTTCTTAGTTTTTTTTTAAAAATAAATTTATTCATATATGTGATTTGAATATGTTATATTTAGATAAATAAATATGAGGAGTTTGATTTTGAATTTATCAAAGATGTCTTTGTTATGATATATTTGAAATATTTCGAGTTTTCTCAAGCGTTGCATGTTTGGTATAGAATCAAAGATGTCTTTGTTATGATAGATTTGAAATATGAGTTTTCTCAAACATTGCATGTTTGGTATAGAAAATTTTTTTAACTTTAATAAGCAAAATTACATATCATGGAGGTGTGGTAAAAAAAATGTTAGGCTTTGGCGCAGGAAAGAAACTTTGTTAAGACACTCCAAGGTTGTGTTTGGATGGGTTATTTCAAAATTTTAGAGAATTTAAAATGTAAGGAAATTGAATTGATGTAATTCAAATCCTTTCATTTACAAAATTCTTAGTTTGGGTAATTATTTCTAAAATTGCAAAATTCCCAAGCATCATTGCATTGGTATGACTCCTCCCAAACCATAAATGAAAGTTTGCTAAATCCAAGACTTCCAATTTCTCTACCCACAAAGCATTGGTACGAGTCCTCCCACAATTGCATCTTCACCACCATAGCCACAATTGAAGACGACAACTATATCATACACTCATACGAAATTGTCTTTCATGGTCTCACCAAAGCTCTCGCCTTTAGAAGACTTGAAGCTTCAATCATGCTTAAGGGGACTAGTTTTGAGTCAGATCTTTTAACCAGCGAAATTGGCACTGGTATCTAGCCAGAAAGTCAGAGCTTCAATGATCGGAGCATTGGTCTCACCACTTCTAATAATGTCGATAATCATTCCAGCTCGAATGATGGTGTTGTTGAAGGAGCTTCTGGTCGAAGAAGCGGGGGAGGACTAAGTTAGAGTCAGGGAGAGAAGAGAAAAGGAGGGGGGTTTTAGAAATCCCACCTGTTTTAGAAGAAATTGTAAATTCCTTTCATATAATTGAGTAAATACCCTATGAAAATACTTTGAAATTCTCAAAATGATTCTGAAATACCTAAACAATATATTTTATCTTAAAGGATTTTAAATGTTGCCAAAAAATACATTTCTCTCTTGAAATCCTTCATCCAAACACATTCTAAGTTCAATGTAGAACACTATGTAGGCACCATTGTTTTGTATCCATGGAACTTTGTTTTTCACTTGGTTAATAAATATCTATCTTTGTAAAAAAAAAGGACAAGAAAGAAAGAAAAAACTTTGAATCCAAATGGTTTTAGGTTTGTATTTGCACGATGACAGTGTAAATTTGTTATTGAATATTATTTGGGTAGAAAGCCTCTTTCAGATAATTTAAGCAAACTAGGTGAAAATCATTTGTAACAAAAATAATAAAAATTTATTTGTTTCATGCACTTCAAGTTCTCTCCTGCGACTTTATTTGACAAGGGCAGAGAAGTCCAGTCTATCAGTAAAAAGAAGACCATAGGCAATAGCAATTTAGTTTCAAATGGTTTTAGCTTGTAAGCAACATACTATCTATTAATAGGCTAAAATAGACTGTTATTGGTTGCTTTGCCTATCTATTTTGTTATGGTCGGCTTGGAGACATCAGAGGAAGATCGTCATTTCTATCTAGGTATAATCATAGCTTCATTCATTCGTTGAACCTTGGGGATAACCATTAGCATTGAGGTCAATCACCACACCACCTCTATCATACATACGACATTACATGACGCGAGAGTGCATGGTCAACACACACCTACCTAAAGTGCCTATGTTCCACTTGCAGACAATATAAGCATAATCGAACTTGCATGAGATTCAACAATTGAAACTACTTGTGGTCCTGATGGGATGGCATCCTCCTATAACAATTAGCAGTACTAAACAAGTGAGCCATTAGTTGGGGGAAAGAAAAGGACCTCCTTTAAAAAAAAGTGGACATTGCTCTAATCCTTGAGAACTTCCTTAATGATATAGCAATTGAGTGATGATTGCGACAAGTAAGAAAGGGGGCCACCCAAGAACTAGAACATCAAAATATTTCCTTTTGGCTAATAGCTAATAATAGTTGATAAAATAACAAAACTCTAACTGGGCAGACCCTTAATCGCTTCTAGTGGACTATGCATAGGAATACCCGCAATGTGGTGAAATGACATAATGTATTCCTATTGATTCGAAGAGAGAATGCAGAACCAAAGACGAAGTGAAGGATGAAGGTGGATAGGTTGGAACGCGGGCCTTGGACAATCCCCGTGCGGCCTCATCAGAAGGGGAACCATCCTTAATAGAGCTCTATCGCCTTAGGTAGGGACGAGCTCCATGAGGGGGGAGTCAAATCCGATGCCTTTAAAAGGCTAAAGGAAAAGAATTTCACCAGGGTAGAGAATCTGGATGAGAACTCCACTACTCTTTCTACTGGCGTGGTGCTACTGGATGCTTCTGATCAATAGAACAGGAAGAGGAGTCAGCCAAAAAGAAAGACCACCAAAAGTAACGACCACCAAGATACGCATAGTGATTCGATCTTTTGATCACCCATTTTTGGAAAACCATTTTGGGGGGCTTCCGCCTTACACACGGAAGATTGGATTGCCTGAATCACGAGTCTTATATACTATGTTACGGTCACGTTATATTGATAAAAAGTCTAGAGAACAATTTGAAATGGAAATCAAGAAAAAAGTTCTGGTCATAAAAACATAAATGCATGAATTGTGCAAGAAGTTCTTTTGGTTAAAACATTGTGCGACTTGGAGGACATAAGACTTATTGGTCAAACCAAAAAGATTGTCGGTAGAATGCTCCTACCCCACCATGCATGGCCTTTTACCTTACCTTAAGAAGAAATGAGGGGTATGAAGCATGTGAAATAATGCTCATGATACAAAAAGTAACCTTAAGGAGTGGCAACAAAGCTCTTGATTGATCAATGTGAGTGAACTGTGCTTAGATGCTTCGTAAAACCGCGCTAATCTACGAGAAGAGCTGATGGATGCGTAGGCTTCCCCTTTTGATTTACGAAATGTGATATCGGACACAATGGGGGTTTACGTGCCTTAGTAGAAAAGTGATCATCGAAGTATAGCACAAGATTGCCTTTTTTATTATTGTTGCCATGGGGTCAACCTATAAACAAGGTAAACCCAACGAGAACAAAAAAATGGAAGGGTACTACATTGAAATTGGGCAGAAAACGATCCAAAAGGTGAAGGCTCACCCAGTAGAAGGCGATTGACAATGAGGGATGCTTACCTTTGTCTTAGAGAAAAAGGGGAAAAGGCAACTTATCTTACTAATAATAAGAAAGTGGGTGGCATCGACTGTTACACCCAGTTGGTGTAAAAGATGAATCACCTTTTGCGGTCGGATTGCTAGAAATAGTGTTGATTGTCCATGAGGCGAACAATTAGTAGCGATATACAAATCTAGAGAGATATGGGTTTTTTATCTCAACATTTAGTTGTTTAAAATCACTACATGACACATGGAGTCCTATTTGTTTGGTTTGGTTAACTAGGTGCCCCATGATTAATGGGACATTCGGTCGTTTAGGCAAGTTTTGGTGTTTATCAAGAGACACCAGTTTGTCAAATGAATCAAGTTGGATTCGCAAATGTCTTATACTTGAGTATTGACATTTGAGGGTGGTGATCTGGAAGCCATCCTAGTGGAGGTTAGTCCAATGACTGACTTCTGCATCAGGTACCCAAACCTGATGAGGAAAGACATGAAAATTAATTATTCTAGGTATTTGTTTAACAAACTATTGTCTGTTAAGACCATCAAATGACATAAGATTTTCAAAAATATTGGGTTATTAGTATCTATGTATAAAAAGATAAGACTAATAATAGCTACTAACGGTTTGACCAAAGAACTCTATATAGGAGCATACCTCATTGCCAAAAAGCTAATTCTATTAAACTGACGATTTGGCCCTCTTTTTACTGCTTTATATCTAAAACAAGTAGCTATTTACTGTAAGCAAGCATATGCAGAGGTCAATCAGTGGCACAATTTATTACTTGTGCTAGTGTCTTTAATGAAGTCAAGATAATATAAGATTATACCTTCCTTCTATAGCAAAATGATTGTGAAGAAAGATCAGAAGTTCGACTTATGGGTTCATATATATCTTTAATCTTTGTCGGGCTATTCTCTTGGGGAAATGGATTGATAAATCGATATTGAAATTGATAGTCACCCCTTCCACTGGTCTACCAAGATAGTCTTAATTAATCAATGAGATTGTTGCTTTGTCTAAAGACCTGATCCTAAGGTACTTTCCTAGTTTTCTCTCAACTCCCTTGTGTCAAGGGGTACGTTGGGAGCCAACTTGGAAAGTGAGACCTTCGTGGAGGCCGTAAAGGTGAAAAGATGCGTGGAGGAATCTTCTACCCTACTATATGCGTCATGAAATCGTTTGGTTTGTACATCAATAGCCATTATGTTTATGATGTAGGGTTTCCTCTATGGTTCCATCTTTATCTGATACCTTTATGACCAAAAGAATGAAAAGAGATCTCCATGATTGACAGAGACCGTTAAAAATACCATCAGTTCTCTTTTGGGTTTAGATACTTTGGTGAGTCTATGGACTTAGGCTCCCCTGGTAGACTATCCCAATCTCCCGAGGCTGGCACTAGTAAGACTTAGTTTATTTTAAATTTATGTTAGCTTAATAATATTTATTAAGTTTATTTATAACATTGACTCGTATTCTTGAGAACAAAGTCTTTCGAAGGATTAAAAGAACACAATAAACATAAAATCAGAATTGTGGATTGCATATATTTATGTTTGTAAACCAATTGATAGGAATAAATAACTCAAACAAAATAATATGCTTATTTTACTAATATTTCATAACTAGATGAAAGATCTTAGAAGAAGTTTTCTACTTACTAAGAAAATTTACATGGTAAAAAACTATAATACATTTCAAAAAAGCTAGAGAACAGAAGCAGGATAAATGAAGTTTTCTTACAAGTATTTGGGTTTTGAATAGCTTTGTTTAGTTTATTCTAAACTTAGTAAGACTTGTTAGTTATTAATTTGTTATGCACTTATTGATTTATGGTGTTTAGTTATTTGAGATTGAAACCTATTATGTTTGAATAAGGTCGGTTGAGACTTATGGTGTTAATTTGGTAGATTGAGACATATTATATTTGAGATTGAGACTTATGATGTTAATTTGTTAGATTGAGACCTATTATGTTTGAGATTGAAACTTACGGTGTTAATTTGTTAAATTTTATATTTTGACTTTTTTTAAAATTAAAAAAAATATGTCAAACTCACGGATTCGACCCAACTCAACCCACTCTTAAAGCGAGTCCAGTTGAGTTAGGCTAAGCAAAAAAAATCTTCTCGATCTAAATCAGCTCACTACTCTAGTGAGCGGGTTGGGTTCAAAAACGATACTGAACCCACCTAACTCACCCAATGGACACCCCTTCATATCTGTGTCTTATAGTTTTTTAAATTTGGTGTGTGTCTATATCTGTGTCCATGTAATTACTTCATAGATTATAAGTGTAGCATACCCAATTAATATAAGGCGAGTACTTTAAAAAGCACCAATATTAACACATGTCAAATATTGCCAAGTTAAGTATTATATACTTCATTAAACTAATAGAAATGAACAAATTATTTTGATAAATAATAAATAGTTAGCTTAAATTTAAAAATATTGATTAAATTATATTTTTAATTGATGCAATTACCATGTATAAATAGTATGATACATAACATCATGTTGAGCAAAAAATTCTTCAACTTCTAAAATTCAGAGGTTAATTAATTTATAAAAATAAAAAAAATAAGGAGTAAAGCTTAAATTTGATCTTTAAAAAAATTTAAAACATTAATTGGTTCTTAAAAGATTATTATACCAATTTGATCTTCGAATCATGAGTTTTTGACATCAAAATAATTCAAAAATTATTTCTTATTAATTAAAACTAATGATGCTATTAGTCTTTTAAAGACCAAATTAATGTTTCAAAAATATTTTGGAGACTAAATTAAGAATTAAGAATTTATTCAAAAAGTAAATATCAAATCTTTTATTTGGGCCATTAAATCGGCAGAATTAAAGGATTCAAGAGGATGAATTTGGGTTGGGCTGGTTAGGGACTTCTAAAAAAAAAATACCAACAACTCAATCCCATTTATATCACGCTAGACGTCCAATCAATCCCCCATTCATTCTTTATATGCAGTACAAGAAATTATCCCTTTAGCCGCTGCAGCTGAAATTAGGGTTTTGTTTCTAAAACTCTGTGACGCTGAGCTGAAGCCACTCTTATTGTAGCCGTTCTCTATTCTCTATGTCACGCTTTCTTTAGGCTCTGTTTGGCTTCTGAATTTCGATTATAGTAGAAGCTTCATTATCTGGTTGTTGTGGATTTTCGATTCCCTTCGACTCGTTCCCTTGAAGCGATAGCGTTTGTGTTGCTCCTTCATATAGCTTCTGAGCAACCTTTTTTCTCTGTTGCCTTGGGAGAACAATGGAGCAACTAAATTTCCCCAAAAAAATTCTATTTTGATTTCTGGGTTTGCAATTTTTTGTCGATTGATGAAATGGGTGTGTTATACGCAACTGTGATGAGCCCTATAGACCTGTAATGATTTGCGGGTATGATCGTAATCGTTAATAAACATCTAAGGGACTGAATTACGTTCTATTGCTCCCAATTTTCCTATTGTTGTTGCTTGTCAATTGTGTATGTCGTATTTTTGGTTTTGTGGTGTTTTAATTTGATGTTAAAGTGGCTTCATTATTTTCTTAATTATGAAATTGAGAACTTGATGATTTAGACTCAATATAATTTAATACCTTAGAGTTTGGTTTTTTGAAACCTTTGAGATTGAGTTGTTAGTTTGCTGTTTTTAAGATCCAATTTTCTTTGTTGGTAATGTTGTTTTGAATTCTGGTGTGGTCTTACGACATGGGTATTGAACGCTTGTTTGAAGTATTATAACTTTGGTAGATTGGGATGAAGCAAAGTATGTAATCCAACACTTGATCTGAGATAATTGAGTGATTGTAAAACTACCATTTAGCTTCTGAATCTACCTGATGCTGTACTTTTGTTCAAATTGGTTTGCTTTTTGTCTTTTTTCACTAAGGGCAAATTAAGTTAGTGAATCAAATGATGGGTTTTATCTATGCTATTTTTTCTCTCTATTTTTGTTAGATTTGTTTTGTGTCACTTAGTTTTAAACCCTAAAGTGTTGAATAGATTCCTGGTGTGCCTCTGCTTTTTGAGATGTGATATTAGATTAGATTGAATAAAGTTTTGATGCTTGCATTAACATCTACCTTTGTAAATCTAAGGCTAAAGGAAAAGAATTTCACCAGGGTAGAGAATCTGGATGAGAACTCCACTACTCTTTCTACTGGCGTGGTGCTACTGGATGCTTCTGATCAATAGAACAGGAAGAGGAGTCAGCCAAAAAGAAAGACCACCAAAAGTAACGACCACCAAGATACGCATAGTGATTCGATCTTTTGATCACCCATTTTTGGAAAACCATTTTGGGGGGCTTCCGCCTTACACACGGAAGATTGGATTGCCTGAATCACGAGTCTTATATACTGTGTTACGATCACCTCATATTGATAAAAAGTCCAGAGAACAATTTGAAATGGAAATCAAGAAAAAAGTTCTGGTCATAAAAACAGAAACGCATGAATTGCGCAAGAAGTTCTTTCGGTTAAAACGCCGTGCGACTCGGAGGACATAAGACTTCTTGGTCAAGCCAAAAAGATTGCCGGCAGAATGCTCCTACCCCACCATGCCTGGCCCTTTACCTTACCTTAAGAAGAAATGGGGGGGTATGAAGCGTGGGAAACAATGCAAGAAGTTTATGATACAAAAGGTAACCTTAAGTAAGGAGTGGCGGCACTTGATTGATCAACGCGAGTGAACTGTGCTTAGACGCTTCGTAAAACCGCACCGATCTACGAGAGGAGCTGATGGATGAGTAGGCTTCCCCTTTCGATTTACGGAATGTGATCTGGGACACGATGGGGGTTTGCGTGCCTCGGTAGGAAAGAGATCACCGGAGTATAGCACAAGATCGCCTTTTTTTTCTTGCTGCCATGGGGTCGACCTGTAAACAAGGTAAACCCAATGGGAACCAAAAACGGGAGGGTACCACATTGACATTGGGCAGAAGACGATCCAAAAAGCGAAGGCTCACCCAGCTGAAGGCGATCGGCAGTGAGGGATGCTTACCTTCTTCTTAGTTAGAGAAAGGGGAAAGGGGCAACCTATCTTACTATAAGAAAGGGGGTGGCATCGACTGGGGTTTTACACCCAGTTGGTGTAAGGGATGAATCACCCTTTGCGGTCGGATTGCCAGAAATGGTGCCGACTGTCCATGAGGCGAACAATCGGTAGCGAGATAAAGATCCGGAGAGATCTGGGTCTTCTATCTCAACATTTGGTTGTTTAACCTCACTCCACGACACATGGAGTCCTATTTGTTTGGTTTGGTTAACTAGGTGCCCCCCCACGACTGATGCGACATTCAGTCGTTTAGGCGAGTTTTGGTGTTTATTAAGAGACAAAAGTTTGTCAAATGAATCCGGTTGGATTCGCAAATGTCTTATACTTGAGTATTGACATTTGAGGGCGGTGATCTGGAAGCCATCCCAGTGGAGGTTAGTCCAATGACTGACTTCTGCATCAGGTACCCAAACCTGATAAGGAAAGACATGAAAATGAATTCTTCCAGGTATTTGTTTGACAAACTTTTGTCTCTTAAGACCATCAAATGGCAAAAGATTTTCAAAAATCTTGGGCTATTAGTATCTATCTATAAAAAGATAAGACTAAGAATAGCTACCGACGGTCTGACCAAGGAACTCTGTATAGGAGCATACCTCGTTGCCAAAAAGGTAATTCAGTTAAACCGACGATCTGGCCCTCTTTTTACTGCTTTATATCTAAAACAAGCAGCTACTTGCTGTAAGCAAGCGTATGCAGGGGTCAGTCAGTCGCACAGTTTATTACCTGTGCCAGTGTCTCTGACGAGGTCAGGATACCCTCAGATTATACCTTCCTTCCATCGCAAAATGATTATGAAGAAGGATCAGAAGGCCGACTTATGGGTTCATATATATCTTTAGTCTTTGTCGGGCTATTCGCCTGGCGAAACGGATTGACAGATCGATATTGAAATCGATAGTCACCCCTTCCACCGGTCTGCCAAGACAGTCTCAATTAATAAAGGAGATTGTCGCTTTATCTAAAGATCTGATCCTAACCTAAGGTACTGTCCTAGTTTTCTCTCAACTCCCTTGTGTCAAGGGGTACGTTGGGAGCCAACTTGGAAAGCGAGACCTTCGTGGAGGCCGTAAAGGTGAAAAGACGCGTGGAGGAATCTTCTACCCTACCATCTGCGTCATGAAATCGTTTGGTTTGTACATCAATAGCCATTGTGACTATGATGCAGGGTTTCCTCTATGGTCCCCCTTTATCCGATACCCTGATGACCAAAAGAATGAAGAGAGATCTCCATGGTCTACAGAGACCGCTGAGAGTACCATCAACTCTCTTTCGGGTCTAGACACTTCGGTGAGTCTATTGACTCAGGCTCCCCTGGTAGACTATCGCAATCTACCGAGGCTGGCGCTGGTAAGAGACGGATATTCGCCATAGGTAACTTTGTGAATCAAAGGGTATTGAAGCCTCTTCATGATTTCCTCATGGACACGCTTCGGTCTATTCCCATGGATGGAACTTTTAATCAGCTCCGACCGTTCGTTGGATAGATGAAATTTCAGTAAGGTTTCTTCTTTTGACTTGAAGTCTGCCACCTATCTATCGGTGGCCCCTCAGTCTTCAGACTAACCTTATTAGAACTTTCTTTGGTCAGTCTGTTGGAGATTGTTTAGATGCAATCTTCAGCAGATCTATCTTTGAAGTACCCTTTCTTCGCTCAGTTCGAGGTGTCGTATTCTTTAGAGTAGGACAACCTCTTGGCTTTCTGTCTTCTTGGCCTCTCTTCACTTTAACACATCACTTAGTGATGTTTTATTGTGCAGAGAAGGTGTACCCAGGACAGCGCTTTACTAGGTATGCCATTCTTGGAGACGATGTTTGTATCGCCGACGAGAATGTGGCCTCTCTTTATCGCCAGACAGTCAATGATCTAGGTCTCGCAATAAGAAAGGGGGTGAGATAGGCGAAAGGTAGCTTGCTTCCAAGCCGGCCCGGCCGCGAGGAATCAAGAGATCTTTGCCGGTGCTGACTTGGATCTCGGGTGACGGAATAAGGCGCCCAGAAGCGACGAGCAGTCGCGGTCGAAGCTTGGCTCTAGGCGATAGGCTAGCAGTAAGCTTGGCTACAGCGAAGCGCTTACCAAGCGCGAAGGATTCCTTCCTCTCCCAGCAAGAAAGAAAAGGGATGCGCTAACGCATTTTCTTTACTTTAATAGGCTTTCGCTTTTTTTTTGAAGCGCGCCCCCCAGTTATATTAATATATAAGAATATATAAGAATATAATTAATATATAAGAATATATAAGAATAGGGCTTTAGAAAGCCGTTGCTTGTTTGGGTCGAGCGTCTTCAAACCTTCGCCACTTGAGCCGTATGCGGGGGAACTCGCACGTGCGGTTCTTAGGGGGGAGAGCTAGTAGGAACCATCCTATCCCAATAGCGTATATTTGGAGCTCAATATGAAATCCTATTTTCTTGCAAGACCCGTTCGGATAAGGGAAAACTCCAGAGATTGCTTCGAAGTAAGATCCTTGCGTTGACCCTTTCCTGAACCAGAACCGGGGGGGGGAGGGGTTGAGAGGAAAGAAAAGGGGATCAAAATTTCCCATCAATAAAGTGAGGGCTTTCCGGACCTTCCCCACCCCTCTTTCCATTCTTCCTTCCCCTCTCACTCCCCCTTTTTCAAGAAAGAAGCCCCGCTCCCTAAGAAGGGGCCCCTCTCTGATAAGGAAGGAAACGAAAGAATCTCCATTTTATGACAAATCCGGTCCGATGGCTGTTCTCCACTAACCACAAGGATATAGGGACTCTATATTTCATCTTCGGTGCCATTGCTGGAGTGATGGGCACATGCTTCTCAGTATTGATTCGTATGGAATTAGCACGACCCGGCGATCAAATTCTTGGTGGGAATCATCAACTTTATAATGTTTTAATAACGGCTCACGCTTTTTTAATGATCTTTTTTATGGTTATGCCGGCGATGATAGGTGGATCTGGTAATTGGTCTGTTCCGATTCTGATAGGTGCACCTGACATGGCATTTCCACGATTAAATAATATTTCATTCTGGTTGTTGCCACCAAGTCTCTTGCTCCTATTAAGCTCAGCCTTAGTAGAAGTGGGTAGCGGCACTGGGTGGACGGTCTATCCGCCCTTAAGTGGTATTACCAGCCATTCTGGAGGAGCAGTTGATTCAGCAATTTCTAGTCTTCATCTATCTGGTGTTTCATCCATTTTAGGTTCTATCAATTTTATAACAACTATCTCCAACATGCGTGGACCTGGAATGACTATGCATACGACAATAATATACAATGTTTTTAAAATGAGTAAAATAATTATTTTTAAAGTTAATAATTTGTACAATTAGCTTACAATAAAAGGTGTTAACACTTTTTTTACTCGTAATCTTCCGAATCTAATATCATTTTCAAAGACTAATTTTTCTTAAATAATAGAGTTTTTCCAACTTAAATAAACTTTGGTAGTAACTCCTCTCTTTTTTTTTAATGTTTTGTTGACCCATCACTATTTCGGTTGTGATAGTGTTTAATTATAATTATATAATGAAAATTAAAAAACATTTGAAGGCAATTATAATTGAAGAGGAACAAATATTCAAATGATTGTATCCTTTTTATATTTATATTTAAATATCTAATTAAATTATCAATAAGATGCATTTACTATTTTATCCTTTTTATTTTTTTAAAAATCTTTAAATGAGTAATTATAATGATAATTTGAAAACAGTAAAAATTAGATACCAAAGCAGGAATCTTGTTTATAATAACTAACGTATTGATTGGCACTACGTGCTTAGTATTTTTTATTTTTTATTTTTATTAACATAAATAATAAACAATGATAAAAGTTGAATTTTATTTTTGTATTTATCTTTAAGAATTTAATAGGTAATAAAATGTACTTATAATCTTATCTTTTTATACTTATCTTTAAATTATTAATAAGATGTAATTCCAAATTTATTATCTCTTTTATATTTATTTTTTAATTTCTAAATTAGTAGTTAATAATGGTAGTTTTGAAAAAGAAAAATTAAACACCAAAGTGGAGAATCTCCTTTATATATAGTATAGATAGACATAGATTAATATATTATAGATAATAAATAGATATATCATGATCTAAATAACATTAACAAATATAATATTATTTATTAAAATAAAAAATTTAGTGACTAATGCAATAATAATAAAATAATACATGCATTACAAAATGGTGTATTGCAACGGGATGATAATAAGTAGTTAATAAATAAAATCATGTCTAAAAGTCTTAATTCAAAGTAATACCAAGTTTGTTTGGGGACTGCTTAATTTTGAGATTATCAAAATAGATAATAAAAATGTGAAGTCATACATGCGATAGATAATTACTAGTTAATAAATAAAGTCGTGTGCAGAAGTCTTAATTCAAGTAATACCAACTTTGTTTGGGGACTACTTAATTTTGATATTATCAAAAAGAGAAAACAAAAATGTGAAATCATACAAGCGATAGTAAAGCACATATTAATTTTAAAAAGTATGAAAAGCATATTTTCATTGTTTTTCTTACAAGATAATTATTGAAATATTTATGTAGTTGATTTTAATATTATGATAAATATGAAAAATTAATTTCAAATGATCTAAAATAACACTTTTTTTAGTAAAAATATATTTAATATATAACTCAAATTAAATAGCTATATAATATACAGAAAGAAAATAAACTAAATTATAAAAAATATGAATTTGTGTGTAATTTAGGAAAGAAATATTTACCAAACACCCAATTAATTACAGAAATTGTTGTAACATATAAGTAATTTTATCCCTATGTTACAGTAATAAAATAATAATAATAATAATAATAATAATAATAATAATAATAATAATAATAACTCTAGGAGAAATAATCATGTAAAAAATAAAAATAAATATAAATATAAATAGTAATATATAAATAATTTTTTATAAACATGAGGGAAAAAAAGAAATTTTAAAAAATAATAAAAGATAATTACAAGAGATGTAGCAAATTTTTGGGATAAAATAAAAGATAATGTTCAAAACTGAATTTTGAGGATTACTTGGAGAGGTAAGTAGTGCTGGTATCCTCCGTAGGTGCAACTTTCGCAATCTTGGAGTGAGAGTGTGAGTATCTATAAAAAGTACTCTGACGCTCAAGTCAAGAAGACAGTAGCACAAGGAGGGTAGTGTGTAATGAAATTAGGTCATACCTTGTCTCTCTTGCTTACTATATTTATATGAGCATTTTAAAGTATATGGTGTATGAGCATTCAATGAGTGCTGAATGCTGCTACTTGGGATCGTGGTGACACAATCGTTGGGGACAAAATCGTGGAGACATGGTCGTGGGGACCACTATTCCTTTGTCATTATTATTCTATCTATACGGGATATGGTCAAGATTTGTTCTTATCGTTGCGCCTAATGTGTGGGTTGCTTTATGCACACTATATGTCTAGGTGCCAGCTTGGCAGGTCAGGTTACTCAAGTTCTATGGACCTGTAACCCAGTCCAGAACAATTGCCCCTAGTGACTACTCAAGGGGTGGTTGTTGCTGTCGCTTTACCTTCGAGTAGTGCGGTCCCTCCTCTTGTGGTTGTGGTGTCTCTTTACCTCCCTTGGTTGTTAGGGCTTGAGATGTTGAACCAAGCTCTCCTGTACCACCACTGCAACCTCAGAAGAGGTAGGCGGAGAGTAGCAAGGTTGACAGAGGAAAGAGGCCGACCCTCGAGGGCATTTCAGAAGGGCTTGAAATAGGCGAGGTTCTAGTTGGTCAGGGGCTTGAGGATGCTCTAAGGTCCAGGGTGGCATCATGTTTCTTTCCGTCAGGATTAGTGTGGACTCGGGGGGATGACCCTGTCCGCTTTATTGATGGTTACTTTCTGAGCCTCGTCGAGGCCGAGGTGCTGATTGAGCATGACGTGGAGGAGGTCCTTTGTGAGGCCCAACTCTAGAGTTTGCACGTTGCCTCAGCCCTAACAATTTACAGAATGGGGTTGGGGGTCGATCTGGGATGTTACATGCTTGGAGAGAGAGCTAAATACCTTTTAGGGTAAAAAGGAGAAAATTGAGCTGGACATTACCGAGAGGGATAGGTAACTCGTCCAGGCTATTGCAGATGCAAACCAGAAGGATGAGCAGCTCAAGTCACATGCCTCCGAACTAGATGAACTCCGGGATGAGGATGCCCGTCTTTCTGCAGATATTGCTAAGGTCCCTTCTCTCAAGGCTCAAGTTTCTAAGGTGGAAGCACTTCAAACCAAAGCTGTTGAGGTCAACAAGCTTTAAACTCAACTGGGTGAGGTGATGGTTCAGGAGGATGTGCTAAAGAAGGGTTTAACCTCGACTGAGTCCGCTCTCACCCGTGCCCAGGTTTAGTATGAACTTCTAAAGGGTGAACTTGACCAGACAATAGATAATTGGTGACGTCCATGGAGGAAGCTTTTGAGAACGTCCTCAACTAACTTTGCCTTCTTAACCCTGGTCTTAACGAGGAGGGGGTCGACGTTCTAAAGGAAGTCCGGGATGGTTGCATCGTGGACATGATTACTTCAAGAGTTACCTCAGATGACCAAGCGAATTCCAGGGTGGAAGATGGGGAAAGGGCGGAAACAACACTAGTGGTTGGGCGAGAAGGGACCAATGTGGTTATGGCTACGGCAGTACAACACTACTAGAAATTTTAGAATCAAAGATGGAAAAAATCCGTCTCTAAATGTGAAATTTTCTATCTCTAAATATTTAGAGATGGAATTAGAGACGAAAACTGATTTGTCTCTAAAAGTGGCGTCTCTGATTATCAGAGACAGAAAAGTTAATTCTGTCTCTAAATTAGAGACGAAAAATATCCGTCTCTAAATAAATATATTCGGTCTCTAATTAGAGATGAATATTGTCTTTAAAATATAATAATGATTAAATTAGAGACGGCATTATTCCGTCTCTAATATCTTAAAAAAATTTTAAAAAATAGGCATCTAGTTAGGATTTGCCACAACTAGATGCCTTCATTTTATTAGAAAAAAATTTTTATTTTCTTATGCATATAATTATCCAAAATCAAAATTTACCAAAAATCATAATAAATTATCAATCATTATAATTATCCCAAGTAATTATAAAAGATATCAAAATAGTTGAAAGTATATGAAATAGTTACAATATCTTATGCATACGATTAATTGCTATTACATTTTGCAAGTAGACTTCACTCTAACTTATAAAATTACAAGTAATGCAACTCAAAGTTAAAAAAAGTAATAAAAAAATACATGTTACCATTTAAATGGAACTTAATGCAGGTAGCAGTAGTTAGCAATGTACATTGCTACAAAAAACTAATTACCTAATTACCTAATTTCAAGGCAATTATCTTTCTATCAGCTTTAATCATAACTTCTACATTAGTTACTAAACCAGCAATGACTTCTTATTTCCTAGCATCATTTGGGGGAATAGGCACAACCCCTACAATTGTTCGAGGTCACTTTGAACCTGTGGTCATAGTGCAAGGAAGTAAATGGTCTAAAATCTTTGAATGCAACATATACAAAAATCCCAAAATAAAATGAAGTACTATCAGTTGAAGAAAAATTGATAAAAATAAACATGACAAATTACTTAAAAGGATGATTAAGAGAAAGTCCTTTAATCAATACTTGGAAGCAAGGATGACACTATTTAATCAAATGCTTAAGTGACTTCAGCTTTGGACAAGACCAATACCTCCTGATGATGGAGACACCACACAACCTCTTACAAAAATCCACACCACTGTATATAGACCTTGCATTGAAGCACAAGAATCAGATGTTATCATAAAAAGGTTCAAACATGGAAAAAACTAATTCTATTTTGTAATTAGCTGAACAAGAATTTAGTCCCTTAGGATCTTATGCAGGAAGAGAACAGGCTTATTGGTCTGAGGCTTCTAATTTTTTGGCCTGCTAATGATCATATGTCTGCTAATGTAACTCAAAATTACCTGATGGGAGGGAGAGAATAGGCCATAGTATAACTATCAAAACAGTGAAACCAGCACCCCACTTCATTAGTTCTGATGAACCAATAGAAGTCACTGCCCTGATAAGTATATCAAAACCATCAGAGAGTAAAATAAGGATGCTTGATAATTCCATAAAAGCCTTATTGTAAGAAGAAATAATGAGCCCAACCTAATATATGTACCACATGGAACATAAGAAAGAATCGCCAGCACAAAACTTAAGTAATGAGTCTATAACATATTTCAGCCATTTCAACAAACAAGTTATATTGCGTCCTTATAATTGTTCTCATTAGAGCAATCAATTTTATTCCTACTAACACTTACAGGAAGGATTAATTTCATTCAGCATACAACTTAAAGGCTCTAGCATTTTTAAGAAAACCTCCAGAAATCCTTCTAACACCCACAACATGAAAAAGGAAAGGAGACAAGGAAAACCTCCAATTTTATGCCCATTAATAACTCTCCCATTTGTTCCTCATAGAGATTAAAAAATCATTACTATATGACATTGTGAAATAATATTACTACACAACAGCGCAGTAGTTGTGCAGAAAACAGAAAGGAGACAAGCAGTAAGAATAAGATAATGTCTTTCGGTGAAGATAGAGGATCAATTAATAGCTCTTCAATTTGCTAAACTGTGACATATACTGCCTCAAGGTATACACATGCACTCGAATGTGAGCAACACACAAAAAAAGAGATATAACACATGCATCCAAATCTGTATTTGTTAAAACTTGCATAGAAGGAAAGAATGTTAAATTTGCTTATGTCTTCCTGTTACATATATGATAACACTGATACCAATTTGACAATTTGAGGAAAATATTAAATGATCAAATGTGATAATACCATTTGTAGTAACAACAACAAAGAAATGTTATTTAAATAAAAAAAGAAGAAAACAGGGCTCCGAGGATGTCACAAAACTACCACCAGCATAAGGACCTTGTCTTTTCTACTTTCCACCTTCATCACTCTATTACTCCTTCGCCAAAAAGAAAAGCAAACCAAAAATCACATGCAGAAATAAACTAGGCCTACACAATTACTGATAAGAATCCTAAGCCCCTAATTGATTTATATGAGCTACCAATCACATGCATGTATAAGGTTGTACTTTACCTTGAGAGAAGAAAAGATAGAGGAAAGATTAATAAACCGATGACAAAATATAAAACAAGCATTTTGTTCCAACATTTGCCAACTACAAAATATTTATCCACAACAATTATCATTTAAAAGTACTAGTATGATTAGCATTCTTATGATTGATTAGCAAACTTATAAAGTCCATACTCCAATAATAATCATATGCTCCAGTAATTTTTAAGAAAATCATCATCAATTGAAATGGACCTCAATAGAAAAGTACCATATTGCTTGACATAATGCAGAATTGCAGATGCAATGACCAAGGATTCATACTTATCACCCTACTAAAGAATAAAGAAACAATGTTTATACCTGACTGGGCACCAAGTTCAATGACATCCATCTTCAATGTAACCTGTCTAGAATTCATACTCTTTGATGCAAAACAAATAAAAGTAGAATCCTTATCATTCCCAGCAACCTACATATCACATAAATTAAAATATTAAACAACATTGAATTGGCAGCAAAACTAAAAGCGCACGCTTGATATTCATATAGATTAATCACAAAGGAGAAAAAAATACTCTAAACTTAGCAAATGAGGCAGCATGTGCTTCAAGAGCCTGACTACATTGCTGATCCACAGAGAAGAGTTGCATGTTTCCTTTTACTAGTTGTGGTCTCTGCAACCAACAAAATGTAATAATCTCATCAGGTTTGATGTTCTCAAATCAATCACATAAAAAGATGCAACATTCAGGGACTTTTAATTTTTTTTTTTTAAATGTGCAATCTTCAATTATAAAATATAAGTAGATAACTAATTAATTTTATAAAAGAAAATAATTTTATTAAGAAGGTATGAGAACTAGTTTAAGCCTTAAGGAGGATAACAATTCTTTTAAGAAAGCAAGATATAAACAGAAACACTCATTAGTTTAAAAATACAGAGTTTTCCTACCTTTTTGTAGTTAGTATACATAGTACAGAAAATTATTTAGTTATTTGTTAATATGATATCTCTAAAGCAATGTCTGAAAGTTGTTAAAGGAAATAAATCACATGCCTCAGGTGAATTGGGAGCAATTCCAATCAAAAGCAACCACTTTTTATAGTTGATAATCTAGTTATTTACCAAATTAGCTATTTGGTCAAACATCTTCACTGGCTCACTATCACCTAAGATAAGAGAAATGAAAAAAAAAAATTTAAATTCACAAATAAAAAAAAAATTCCAGTACATACATAGTATGAACTAAGAGTACTAAGATGTTCAACTGTCAAATTTAGATAGAATTACAGAAGAGAACAGGCAACAGAACAATACAATTAGTCATGGAAAATCATAAAACCTTACCTTCAACTGACCAATGATACACAGATGTGTGAGTGACAATTCCTATCATCTTTGTAGTAATCCACTTCCAAAAAACAACCTAAAGGAAATGAAACGTGTGATAATTAATAATGACACATTCAATCCAACACATTATCTAGCAAGAAGATTCTTACAAGGGCACATCTAACCTAATTCATTTACAAATTCGCACCTGCTCGATCATCTGATGTGATTTCATATTCGCTTTCATTTCAATGTTAAACACTTGCAAATGATCATGAGTGCTCCCCAGAACTTGAGCTGCATAATAGAACATCACATTCATGACCAGCGCCTGAATCTGTGACCAAAGCCACCAGATTCGCGTCACACCATAGCCTAGATCTGCGTCGCGCTTCCACGTCGTCCTCCACCGCGAGTACAAGACCCCCTATTGCAGCTCAATCCGTCACCAAGCCGCTATCTCTATCGCGTGCCACCGCGACCATAGCCCGATCTACTTTGCCTCCGCCATGCTGCCTCACCGCAAACGGCCAAGCAAGCATCTCATGCACCACCCTCAAACCCCCTTTTTCCCTTTCTGTCTCTATTTCATTTTTCCTTTTCTAGTTGTCTTTTATTAAATTATATATATAATTTAGAGACGGAACACATCCGTCTCTAAATATATTTCATTTTTTAAAACATTTATTTCATCAAATAAAGATGAAATTAGAGACAAAAAATTTAGAGACAGATAAATTTTATCTCTGAATTCCATCTCTAAAGATATTTAGTTTTTGAAAATGCTACATTAGTCAAATAGAGATGAAATTAGAGACGAAAAAATTTGAGACGGCTAAATTCTATCTCTAAATTCCGTCTCTAAGCATATTTGACTTTAAATTGACCAAATAGAGATGGACTTAGAGACAAAAAATTTTGAGATGGATAAATTCCGTCGCTAAATTTCGTCTGTCTCTAAATTTTGTCTCTGAATAGAAAATTTCTAGTAGTGCAGACCGAGGTGGTGATGGAGACTTCAGAGGGTCAAAGCCTCATTTTCTGATGCCCAAGTTTCTATTTATCTTTTCTTACCTCCTGCGTGGGGCTTTGTTGATGTATTTGGATAAGTCTTGAGCTCAGGCATTTTATTTTTCTGATGTTTATTCTCTTACAATAATGCCTGCACTTTTTTGCTAAGATGTGTCCAACGCTCAATCTTAGTGCTGCTTTCACGCTTGTTGATTTTTTTCCTTTGCAAGATGGGTCTAACGCTCAACCTAGGTGTTGACTTTACACTTACACAATTTTGCTCACGTAATTCACCTGGATGAGTCCAACGCTCAAACTTGATGGTAAAACTCTGAATCTGGGATCCTTTTAGCTGCCTTTGCTCTGCAATTTGTAGCAGTCTATACGTGTTTGGGGAACTTACTTTGAATTTATTGGTAATTAAGGATATTGAAATGTGATAACAATTTTTGCTTTGTTTCTCAACTACCCGTTGCCTTAGTGGCCAATCACACGAAAGGAACAATTAAATGTGGCCTCAAACATGTAGGCATCTCATCGTTTAGGAGCCAATCAGAATGCATTATTCCTTCTATAAATGAGGAATGTTTGCAGTGGGGTTGTCACTTATTCCTTCTATTTTTTGGCTTCATTTGAGATTGCTTTTCCAAAGGGTGACCCTTCTATACCCCCATGAGCATGTTAAGGGTTGCATCCTTCTCTAGAATTATCTTCTGCTTCTTTCCTAAATTTCTAAAGGTATTCCCATTCTGCTTGCATATTCTTCTTGGTGGAGGTTTTTCTTTCCAGGCATAATATCCCAGTGAGGGCCGAGTAACCGCTCTATGAGGCTTGATCAATATGTCTTTGGGCAGCATAAGTCTTTTCTCTCCAATCATATGTAGTAGCGGAGTGAAGTCCTGCTTCTACTGGAAAGGCTTAAGGCTTCTGCTTGTAGCTCTTGAGAGCCATGGAGGGTTCCACCAACCTTCCTTCTTTCCTCCCATGATTGTTGTCATGTCGTGGGCGTGCGGGGGAGTATGGGAAATGTAGGGTTATGGAACCTTGTCCTCCTAGTGATCAAGGTAGAGGTTGTTGCTCGCTCGCACCTTGAGGGATCGTTGAGGTGGTCATAGTCGGTGCTTGATTGTCGCCATCATCTTGCTAAGCTACCTTCTCAACTTCCTTCAAAAGGGCAGTCTTTGCACGAGGATAACTCACAGGCTCTTCTTGTAAGGTTGATAATGTTTGAAATATGAATAGTAAAGCTTGCTCTTCTTCTGAATGTTTTACTTTCTGTTGTATGCTTCCTTTGCCAAGATGAGTCCAACGCTTGATCTCAGCGATTGATTCACATTTGTTAAGGTGGGTTTGACGCTCGATCTTGGTATGTAAATTACTAAGATGGGTCTAACGCTCGACCTCGGTAGCTGCATTTTTAGATTAATGAATGCTTATTTTGCCTAGCCGAGATGAGTCCAAAATTTGAATCACGATGGTTGAGTTCGTTCAATTGGATGAACATTTGTTTTTCCAGCCGAGATGAGTCAGAAGCTCGAATCTCGATGGTTGAGTTTGTTTAATGCATGTGACACTAAAGCCTTTTGGTGTGGGGTCCACGATCCCAAACTTCAGTCGATTACGCTTAACCTCTATAAACTATGGTGGGTTTATGTGTTAAGGTGAGGCCATAAGGGTACAGATGAAAATCCTTGAATGCGCTACTTGACCCTGGAAGGTGTTCAAGTGGATTTTCCTATCTAGCCGTCAAGTAAAAATATGCTTAACTTTTGTAAACTATGGTAGGTTTATAGGTAAAGGTCAGGCTCAAATGGGTATGAGTGAAAACCCTTAAATTTGCTACTTGAACTCGAAGGATGTTCAAGTGAATTCCCCAGTTTGATTATTATGTAAAGATATCAAAATAGCTGATCCTTCTGGACCTTGTATTCCTTAAACCTTACTAAGATGTGATGACCTTGTGGCTTGCGACAGGCCTAAGTATACGTGGATTTGAGGTCATTGCTGAGATACTGGCTGTAGATGTTAATGAGCCAGACTACCTGTGGACCCGAGGTCGCAACTGAGGTACTGGCTTCAAGATATGACAACTATCATGAAGAAACACTAATTCACTAATATGGAAAGATATTCATTTCACAATAGAAGTAACAATTACAAGGCATTATATAATCAAGGGGGTTACTTTAGGGTGGTGATTGTTGTCCTGATTGTTGTCCCGTGATCACGCTCTATCTTGATCACGAGCATTATCCTGAAGTGAGCTTGGGCCGAGATTGTCATTTCTTGCTGGAGAACATCTTCTTTGATAGGAAAGAGAGGGACTCCAGGGGTTATAGCTCTATTTTCTAGAATGACCCCTCCTTTGATGAGAAAGTCCTAACATATTGTCCTAAATAGTCGTCCTGGATAAGGGACTCAATGATATCTCGAAGGTTGGTACATTCCTCTGTGTTATGACCAAGACCATCATTCTATTCACAGTGCTTGGATGTATCTCTCCGCACAAGCTTCTTTAGGGGGGAGGTCTAGGTGAGCTCATTGTTCATGACATCCTAGTAGATCTAGGCTCGTGGTGCATTGAGGGGAGTATAATTGTCATACTTCCTACTGAGGGGTGGCCTTGGATTCCTCCCCTATTGGTTTGGATGCTCCCCAGACCTCGGCTTAGCATCTTCTTTATCGAGATGCTTCTTAGCTCGGAGAACGTCTTTTTCATTGATATATTTATTGGCACGAACCCGAAATTCATCCATGGTCTTGGGCTTTTTTTTTGCCAATGAGAGAAAGAGAACTATCCCAGACGAAGTTCTTCCCTGATGTAGAATAGTTCAAGTCTCTCATCCTAATCGCGCACATTTACGATTTTCTTGTTGAATCGAGATATAAAGTCCTAGAGAGATTCTTCTTTTCCTTGCCTTATCTTGGAGAAACATGAAATGGATTTAGGATGCACTTTACGGGTGGTGAAGTGCAGCAAAAATCTCGAGGACAAGCCTCCGTAGTTATCCATGGACCTCAAATTGTAAGGTGGTGAACCATCTCAGGGTGGTTTTCTTTAAAGACAAGGGGAAAGTACGACATATGAGAAAGTCATCTCCCCCAACAAACAAGAATGCAGACATGTAAGAGTCCATATGTTCTTGAGGATCCATGGTCCTATCATAAGTTTCAATATTGGCAGGATACTTGAAGCATTTTGGGATCTCATAAGCCATTAGTCTGTCAGAGAATGGTTGGTTTCGTGACACCGTGTCCCTTACTTTGTGTGCTTACTCCCTTGTGTGGACAGGTCCATCCTGACGACCGAGATCCATGATCTTAGAGTTCTCCAGTTGATGGTCATGCCGCATGTATTGGTCTCTTCTGTTTTCTTGGTTCCTAACTAGAGAACAGTTCTCTACTTCGTTGCCTTGGTTAGCAGCTCTCTCCAAGTTATGGATTCTCTCTTCTTGACAGTGAATCCTCTCGTCCTAGAGTATAACCAAGGAGAGTAGTTCTGCTTTGGACAGCTCATGGTGATCAATCATAACTCGATGAGACTAAACTTCGCTTTCCACTTGGTCACCACGGCGTTGCAGCGCTGATACTCATTGCCTAACATCACCAAAAAGTGCTCTTTGATGGCCAAGGCATTGCCTCACCGGAATCCTCAAGGAAGGAGGGAGGAGATTCTCTCTGGTGAAAGAAGTCTCCTGCCCCATCCTGTATAGGTTCCGGGAAGGCTACTACCGGGTCCAAGACTGGTTGATGAGTCGTGGGCTTAGATGCCAAGCAATGGTTCGTAGAAGAAGGGTTACGCTCAGCAGAGGCGCGATTTTGGTTGGTTGATGTCTATCTCCTTCTTGTATTCACCATGGTGGCGGCAATGGGTGTAGTTTTTAAGATGGTATGTGGAGTATAAATTTATCTCTTCCCACAACGGCATCAATATTCAGAACTATGTTCTAAGGGTTGCCTAGAGAGGTAAGTAATGGTGGTATCCTCCGTAGGTGCAACTTCCACAATTTGGAGTGAGGAGTGGGTACCTGCAAAAGGCACTCCAACGCTCAAGTCATTAGTTGTGCAAGGAGGGTAGTGTGTAATAAAATTAGGGCATACCTTGTCTCTCTTGCTTACTATATTTATATGAGCGTTTTAGGGTATATGGTGTCTAAGCATTCAGTACGTGCCAAATGTTGCTACATGGGATCATGGTGACACGATTGTGGGGGATAGGATCATGAAGACAGGGTCGTGGGATCCGCTATTCCTTTGTCCTTATTCTCCTGCCTATACAAGATATGGTCAAGATTTGTTCCTGTCGTTACGCCTGATGTGTGGGCTGCTTCATGCACATTGTACGTCTGAGTGTTAGCTTGGCGGGTCAGGTTGTTCCAGTTCTATGGACCCGTAACTCGATCCAAAACAGATAACAAAGCATACACTAAATGCTAATTTTGAAATTTGAAATTTAAAGAGAAAACAAATTAGGTAGGAAATTTAATAATGATGATTAAATTTCTTAGGGAAACAACCAAAAAATACAATTAAAAAGATAATTAAGTGATAATAGAATTTTTTAGGAAGCCAATTATGGAAACATTTCAAATGAGCTAGTCATAATTAAGCTAGAGAATCACTCAAGGAGAAGAGCATGTTGCTCTTCTCAACTTGACATCTAGTGGTTCGGTGCCAATACAGAAAAAGAGGGAATGGAAAACTTGTAAACCTTCCATATACCCCAGGTGTTAGGTCACTTTTAGGCTAAACTTTTCTTTTAGCATGACCCTTCACTTTTCCACACACATGGGCACAGGCACAGGCACACGCACAAACATATGCGCACAGGCACACACACACGCACACGCACACGCACACACAAACACACAAAGATAGAGAGGGAGAAAGAAAAAGTTATCTGAAGAAGCCAGAGAGAGGATCCTGTTGACAAGGCCAAGTTCTTCCTCCACTCTTCCCATTTCATCATCTTTGTTGAAGACCATTCAAGGTAGGGGAAACAAAAACTCCCTCTTTTCCTCTTGATTTTTTTATTTCATGCTTTTGGACGAATTTGTCCATGAAAAGGCTTCTCATTCTTCTTACTTTCAAGAGCCCTAACTCTCAGACCTTATACAGGTGAAAGTTTTCATTTTTTTTACAATGAAACCCTCTGGGAAGGGTCAAAACATCGCCTTTAATCTTAAAAGGACTTTTCTTTTCTCTATTTTGAAAGCATATTTCAAGTCTCAAACAAAAGAGGGGTTTTGATTCCTTCTTGGACTAAGTTTCAATCTCAAAAACGGACTAGGGTTTGCATGAAGCCTCCTCAAAGCTGAGACATGGACCCTTGTATGCACACCCTCCTTTCTCTGTTTTCTGTTTTTTTTTTTTTAGTTCTTTGCCCAATTGTGGATTTTATGACTAGGGTTGAAGTTTTGAACCCTAAAAAAAATTATAACTTTAAGACTAATTTTGGACTTTTGGTGGTTTTAAAACGTGGTATGTCAGTATGTGACGATGCCTTATTACAAGATCGTGACTAGGACTTTCTACATGTGGGTCTATATTCGAGAGCTAGGGACCTTCGTGCGTGTCATCATCACAGTGGAGTCCATCACTGTGGACATCAGCTTGGAAGACGAGTAATAGACTTAGAGTGTGTTTGTAATGTAAAAAAATAAGAAATGATTTGATTTATAAATTAAATTTAATTAAATCTTGTGTTTGGAATATTAAAAAATATGAAATGATTTGATTTTTAAAATCTCATGGATTTTAATCCTTTTGTTTTAGAAATTCTATCAAATTTGATAGGATTTGGTAGGATTTGATTTGATTTGAAATGAATAGACTATTTTACTCTTAGTAACTACCTCTAAATACCTCTCATAAAGGTTAAAATATAAAATAATAAAACTAAATCAAATCAATTCTCATTTTAATGAATTCCAAACACAAAATTTGATTTTTAAATCAATTCAATTCATATTTTTTTTTAAAGTTCCAAACATAGAATTTGATTTCTAAATCAAATCAATTCAAATCAAATCAAATCCCATTTTAATTCATTCCAAACACAACCTTAGGGACAATGGAGTTCTAATGTAGCATCTTGTATTTACCATGTAGTTTTGAGGCCAACTCTGATATTCTTATCACAAATAGTGTTTACACTATTTTTCACACATCATCTAATATTATTCATCATACTTATTTTTTTATCACTTTTTTTTCTCAATCACATATCCTTAAAAAAGTGTGTAAAATATCTACACATCTAAAAGAGTTATAGGATCATCTTTTTCCTTTTGAGGCACCTAACTAGGGGATAGTACTAACCCTTAGTCTTATGTTGTATTATATTAGGTGTTGTTCATTAATAGATGCTACTAACTTATGATGTTTAGTGTAATTTTGTATGGTAATGCTGTATGTAAAAGCTAAGCTCTTAGAGCATATGCTAAATGAACTATGGTGATGTGTTTCAGTAACTTATCTCTAATGATATTAGTTTAGTAGTTTGTACCAATCAAATAAAATAAATAATAAAATAAGAAAAGCCAAATGTATAATCTCGGCTATGAACACAAATAATATGTACACATATTTTCATCGTATCACAAGTCCTTATATTAATTCAAGACAAGTAACATTTGGTTTACTAAGTCAATAAAAATAGATAACAGTAAATACAAACGTTAGAAATAATATTTGACGAAGAATTGAATAATTCTCCACCTTGGGAAAATTTAGTAAACTTAGAAAATGAATCTTGACCTATTGGGTGCGTTTAGATAGTGGAATTGAAATTAAAATATAAAATTTTAATTTTTAATTTTAATTTTTTAAAATTATAATTGGTCTAATCTTAAATTTTATATTTAGAGTTGTCAAAGAATTAAGATAAGAAATTATAATTTTAAATTTAATTATAATTTTATTGTTTAAATGTATGATCCAAAATATTTAAAAATTATTTACAAAAATTAAAATTAATAAAAATATTCATACAATAATATTTTTATAATATAATAATTTTTTTATAAAAAATTTTCATGAATTTTTTAGAAAAAATAAATAGCTATTATAATAATTTTTATATAAATAAAAAATAATTTTCTATATAAATATAGAATCTTAATAAATATGATTGTTCATATATAAATGTAGAGGAGAGAGAGAGTTTAATTTTTAAGTTATGAAATTAGTAATTCTTAAAGTATAAGTTAAGAATTAATAAATGCTTAACTTATATATAACGCTTTTGGAATACAATATACTAATTATTCATGAAAAATTTTGTATCTTCTTACACTCTTATTTGTAAAAATTATTAATTCTAAGATCCTTATGTTTTAATGATAATTTTTCTATTTTAAGATTCTTAGAAAAACTTACATACTAACACCCCTGACTTTAACATATTTTCATTTCCCTGCTCAACCATGCATGTAGTTTCATCCTTCATGTAACTTTCTTAGTTAATTTCACGAAGGTTTCTATTCTATTTAAAATAAGAAATTATTTTAATATTCCATGATATGATAATGTAGGTATAAGAGCTGATCATTTGCAAATAATTTAGTATTTATTATTGATTTTATATTTATCATTTTGGTAAACTTCCTTAATGAATGTTTCTTTCAAGTTTAAATAAAATATTACTTTATTTTTAATTTAATATACGCTGATATATTACACATAAAACATTTCAAGCTTCATAATCATCTCTTAAATTCATTACGGTGATAGCATTGGAGCAGGAGAAATAGTAGATCCTTTTTATTAATCAATTTATTTGTGATTTTAAAATATTTTATTTAATATTATTGACTATTTAATTTTTTATTGCAAATACTATTGACAAGTAACAAACGTTGACTGAATTAATTTTGTATTTAATATTTGTTTAAATAATTTAAAATAATAATATTTACTATTTAATCTTTTATTGCAAATATTAATGACATGTAGTAAACATTGACTGAAATAAATAGTAAATAATATTAAATATAGTTAATAATATTAAATATAAAATTATTTCAGTCAAAGTAGTAAACATTGACTAAAGTAAATGATAAATAATATTAAATATATTTAATAATATTAAATATAAAATTATTTCAGTCAACGTTTGTTACTTGTCATTAGTATTTGTAATAAAAAATAATATTTACTATTGAATTTTTTATTGTAATTATTAATGACAAGTAATAAATGTTGACTAAAATAAATAGTAAATAATATTAAATACAGTTAATAATATTAAATATAAAATTATTTCAGTCAACTTTTGTTACTTGCTATTAGTATTTGTAATAAAAAAAATTATTTCAAATAGGAAATTAATTAATACAATAATTGTTACGTTCCAAAAAAGGACGGTTGTATTTGTCAATTAATTGTTTGATATATTTTTCATTTAAAAATAAGCATTCACTCAAAGAGTATTTGCCAACAGTATTTCTTATTTCAAGATAGTTATTGAAATATTTATATAAATTAATTTAATATTATGATTAACATAAATAAACTAATTTCAAATTATCTAAAATAATATTTTTAAGTGAAAAACGTAATATATAAATTAAATTCAACAGCTATATATAGATAAAAATAAAACCAAGTGATGAAAAGTGTGAAGTTGTTCACAATTTAGGAATGAAATATTGACCAAACATGCAATGAAATATTGACCAAAAAATATGAAGTTGCTCGTAATTACTGAAATTTGGGAAAGAAATATTGACCAAACTTGCAATTAATTAAAGGTAGATGGCAAAGTGAACTCTTCAATCTGAAAATAAATAATTGAAAGAAAGATTTCTCTGTACATATTATATATAACTCAGACAGTGAAGTACCATATCTCATAAAAATTAGAGATGGCTTCTGCAGCTTTTTTATGTCTGTGTTTCATGTTTGCCTTTGCCATGGCTTGCTTTGCTCGTAGCATTCCTATGGGTATATTTGCTTTGCCCTCTTGAAATTTATCATGCTTATCTCTCTATATTTAAGAATAGATTATTGCCTTATAGCCGTTGTAAAAATTGTTAATTCTCTTTGCCATTTTTATATATATATTTAGACGTCCTAAAACCTCCATATTGGTGAATGTAATATTGATGTGAGTTTCATTTTAATTGATAGGGAATTATGAAAGAATTTTGGCAACAGTGGACTATGAAGATCCACACACTCACCCAACTCCTCCAGGACCACCTCATTCTCAATTATTCCCAGATTATGACGATCCACATACTCATCCAACTCCTCCAGGACCACCTCATTCTCAATCATTTCCAGATTACGATGATCCACACACCCACCCAACTCCTCCAAGACCACCTCATTCTCAATTATTCCCAGATTATGACGATCCACACACCCATCCAACTCCTCCAGGACCACCTCATTCTCAATTATTTCCAGATTACGAGGATCCGCACACCCACCCAACTCCTCCAGGACCACCTCATTCTCAATCATTCCTAGATTACGATGACCCACACACCCACCCAACTCCTCCAGGACCACCTCATTCTCTTTGATTAATTGTAGGAGAATATTTCACTCATGTGTTCCATTGGTTGTAAAATTGAATCTCATAAGTTAAAATAAGAGAGAATATAATGGTAGCTTATATAGACTGTGCAATTCTAGCTAATGCCTAACTAATTCAGTGCCACGTGTGTAATCTGAGAGTAACTAATTCCTAACTGTTAACTGCGCTATTGTATGTACAAAGTTATAGCTACATTATACTAGTACTCTCTCTGTGTTCACACAAGGCATCAAAGAACGCCTAGCATGTTCAAATAAAATCAACTGCAAATTAAGATGGCTAAGGTTGATTCAAATATAGAGGTTTGAGGAGTTGTTCGATCCCTATTTGGCAAGGAAGTCAGCAATGCGGTTTCCTTCCGAATATGAATCAGAAAAGTATCCTAATGTCCCAAATGATGTTACCATAATAGATGGCAAGAAGAAACTCTACACCCGATGGGATGCAAAGCTTTCAAAGAATCCGATTCGATGTATATATATATAATTCTTAGATACCTTTTCAAGGTTTAATGAAAGTGTTTAATTGTGATAAACTATTGTGTAATTTTTTTTTATTTTACTATAGCATGAATTTTTTTATATTTTTATTTTATATATATTGCCATATCATTAAACTTATGGTTAATAATTATTGAATTCTTAATAAATATGAAGTCCACAAAATATAATAACAATTACTTTAGTATTCTGAATATATAAATTTCTCCAAATTCAATAACAATTTGTTAAATTTTAAACTTTCTTGTGTTGACTTTTTCGAAGTTATAAAATGGCTTTTGATTCCACACATATGCTTTAACATAGAGTGGCTTCAATATTCTACATTCCACATATGCTTTAAAAAATTATTTAGATTTTAAAATAAAAAATGATTAATCCTCTTAACCTATCCTTCTAATTATTAAATGAAAAAAATATTGAATGCATTTTATGTTTTCAAGATATTAGTTGTATTTAATTTTTTATTTAATATTTTTTTATTAAATAGTAGGAGAATGTTTTAAAAGAAGATATAGCAAAGTTCTTTTAAAATACTTTCTAAAAAATCTTAAGTTGTTAGATAAATATATGTGAAAAAATTTATATAGCTAACATGTCTTTTCAGATAAAATCTTTTTAGACTTAAGTATGGACAATATGCAAATGATCACTTGATCAGAAAAATTCAATACTATATCATGAACTATTTTTTTTAAATTAAATTGTTAGGTGAAAGTGTAACACTCCGATTTTTCGTTTTTCTTGAAATAAATGAGTTTTATAATATTTAAGATTTTTTGTGAATTTTTAGAAATTTTAATTATTTTAAATATTTTAATATTATTTTAATATTTTAATATTATCTTGAAAACTGTATGTCCAAATTTTGTTTTTTCTAAAAATATATGAGTTTTATAATTTTTATGATTTTTGTGAATTTTTGTAAAACTTTCTGAGTTTTTGATTATTTTAGTGTTATTTTGAGTTGTGTGTGAGCCCGAGATGGACCCGAGGCAGACCCGAAAAAATAAAAATTTGTCATGAATCAGAAAGTTTCGGATTGTCAAGACAGAATCGAGAGATCGTACTAAACTCGAAACCGGGAACAATTGACAGAGATTTTCTATATCTGAGTTTTTTATTATCCATAGTGTAATAATAGCAATAGCTGTTATTCATTGAGTAATATCTGTTAGAAAAATATTTTGATGACTCAGCTGGTGACTCTACACTACGACTCACCATACTGACTCAGTTGTTTTAGAAAATTCTATGATGACTCATCTAGTAAATATCTAAGCATAAATATCTACAGAAAAAATATCTTAATAAAATATCTCAAGTGTAATTATGAAAGCTGAAAATATCTAAGTTAAATATCTTAAGGATCATGATGGCTCATTATTACTAAGTTTTATGACAACCAATAGGAATTAGTCAAACATAGTGGCTGGACTTTATTAGAAACCGTTGGATGAAAACTTGATGGAAAAGTCTTAGATCCTCACCGTTGATCTAATCAATGGTGTGAAAGCAATCTTGATCAAGAAGCGTATGATATCAACCTTAAATTTAATCAGTGGTTAGGAGATGAAGTTTATTTTAATGGTTAAGATTTAGTCAATAAAAGTGACTAGATTAGTTACTAAGTAACTAGATACTTAGTTACCCTAATAGCTTAATTAACTAAGTGGATTAGTTTAGTTGCTAAGTAATTAGAAGCTAGTTAAATATTTAATTATCTAGAAACATGACATAATCATGTCCTATATAATGACATAATAATGTAACTAATTAATTATAAAGTGATTAGAAATCCTAACTAAACTAGTTTAATAGAAACTAGATGAATTAACTATTTAATTAAGGTGTAACTAAGTAATTAAAATAGAACTAATTTAGTTCCATGCACCATAGAGCCACACGGCCACTAGGTGCTTCTCCAAGGTTCAAGAACCATCCTTATGACCACTAGGTTACCATTAAGTGATCTATGCCATGTGATATCCATGTAAAGCCATGTGCTACTTTCTATCAAGTGGATTAAGTCTTTATTTTCTCCATTTCCTCACCTCACGGATGCACACTTAGGAAAGTAGCCATTTCATTTCATTTTCTCACATTTTGTAACACAAAAACCATTTTCTCTCTTCTCTCTCTTCCAATTATTCAAGAACACCAAGAACAAACACCATGAAACTCCATCTTTTTCTTCTCTTGAACCATTCGGCCATGACCTATAGAATCCCATCCAAGCTTCAATAATTTTATACAACCTCAGATCTAGAACCTAGACACAATCCTAAGATACTTTGTAGTTAAGATCTTGGCCTAGTTCTATCATTTTCAATCTTATTCTTTAAGTTAAAGATCAAAAAGTCATTGCTTTGTTTCTTGGAGAGGCTCACGGTTTCACTCCATAAATCATCTTCCAAGTTTGTTTAATTTTAACTAACCATATTTCTTGAATCCTTACCTCATTCTAAGACTCTTTGATGTTGAGATTTTGGTCAAAATCCATCATCTTCATGCTTGAATCTTGGACTTAAATTCTAGGATTTCAAGGTAAAAATATTGAAACTTGGCTTTTTATTTGATTTTTAAAATCCTAGGACCATGTTTGATCTATGGTCATCTTAATCAAGCTTTAGATACTAATTTGTATGTGTTTGTTGTGATTCTAAGATTTATTTGGTGGTGAATCATTTACTCAAGGAGCAAACCAAAGAGCTTGGGAGGTTCTTCAAGAGGTAAGAGGGAGATCCATCTCACCAACCAAGTATGGTGGTGAGAGATGAATTTTATATTTGATGGATGATGAATCCATGTGAGGATTCATATCCTTGATTGTGTAATTATCGGGGGGTGTTTATGTGCTTTAAATTATTTATTGGTGTTTGCATGCTTTATGTGATTTTTATTACTTTAAGGTATGCTTGATTAGATGATATGATGAATATGTATATGTATGCCATGATTTGAATGATTAAAAAGGAAAGGAAAAAGAAAAGATGGGTTGGTTTCAAAGACCAAGTGTTCACGATTTTTGCAGGAATTTTAATGGTTTTGTTTGTGTAAAAATATGAAAGGAACTTAGTTGATTTAGAAGGAAAAATATATGATGGTTTCAATGGTCATGTACCACGATTTTTGAAGGCTTGTATTGCCTTGGTTTTGTGAGACAAACTGATTTCAAAGTGGAAATATAATTGATTAAGTACAAGGATTTAAGAAATGGAAACAAAGTATTTTGTCATTTGAAAGAAATGGAATTTTTGTATATGAATGAAAAAGAGAGGTTGAAAGTGTTTGAACCTCAATTTATTTAAATAGGACTGATTTTTAGAATTGCTTTGAGAATTAAGGAGAACACATTGGCAATTTGAAATTTAATGACGTAAAGATCACCCTCTGGGTTTTGAAGCGCATTAGAAAATTTTGAGCTGTAATATCTCAAGTAACTTTAAGAAATAAAATTTTCTGGGAAACAGTAGAAATACTAATTTTTAGAGGGACTATATTGAAAATATTCTTTAAAAATGGACTTTATTATAAATATTATTTAATGAGAGACTATTTTGGAAATATTATTTGAAGAGGGGCTATTATGTGAATATTATCGTTTTGAGAATTATGGAGAATACGTCGGTGACTTGAGATTTTCTAACGTATAATTCATCTTTTGGGTTTTTAGAGTGTGATAGGAAAATTTAAATTAGAAACATTGATTTAAATCAATGAAGTGGTAAATTTGTGGGATATATTGCGAAAAGGATTTCTTGAGTAAGAAAATGTGGAAAAAGAAGTGAGAAGTTATATTATTTTGAGAAAGGTTGAAAAGGAATCTGTGAAACAGTGAAAAATCAATATGTGATTTAAAAATGCGATAGAAGTGTTGCACGATTGAGAAAATAAGAAAATATGATTACACGATAAAAATACAGTAAAGATACTGTTGGGCCAATGTGTGGACCCTGAATATGAGATGATGAATTTGAACTGAGAATGGTGCATTGTACATGCATTGAAAAGATCCGATGGACTGAATAAGGCTAATTGCCTAGGAGAGAATACACCTCCTAAGTGGGTGCGATATGCGTAGTGTAAGTCACTTGTTGACCTTGGGGCTATCGGAGTGCAGATTGCCTACAGTGGGCAGTTGGTAGCTCTTCTGGATCGTGGGTTTGATCGACGCAACACACCGATGATCTTGACCGAGACACTATTCTTAATCAAGATCTGATAAAGACTGTCGTGTATATGCTAGATGTACAAATACATATGAAAATTATAGCACGTGGTCTGAGGCATGTTGGTACAGACAGATCTTTTCGATCACTCTCTCCGACCTGAGTTTTAGCTCCATGGAGTAGGAAATTGTGTCTATATGCACATGCATAATTACTGAGTATTGATATCGGTGTGATATTTGAACTTTTGAATATTTGGAAAATAATGAGGGCATTATTGTAATTATTGTGTATGATTATTGAATTGTTGAATATTTGGATATTGTTGAGGGCATGATCGTAATTATTATTTATTACATCTGTTGTGATGATAAATAATGTTGATGGTATAATTATAATTATGGTATGATGTATCTGTATGATATATTGTATGTGTTTATCTCCATGCTATCATGTTGGTATTGGCGTAGGTGATCTCACCTCTTTGCTGTTTTATTCTGTCTATTTCTATTTTTATGTTTACGTCTATAAAGACTACGATGGTGACAAGGAGGGGTCATCTAGATTTCTTTAGGCTATAGTTTATTGAAGGTGCTGCTGCTTGGCGTGTCTATTAGGACACAGGACACATAGAGTATTGTGGTGACACTACTCTATCAGTAAGTAGGACTCGTCATGGAATCGTTACTTCATTTTATACAGTTGCTTATGTCGAGATGATTTTACCTATTAGGGAGTTGTGAAATGAATTTCACTATACTCCTAGAGAGAAATTTGATATATCCTTGGGTCGAATTTCTATCGGTCTAGACATTCCCAGCTAAGGAATTTATCTTCTGACAATGACTCATATCTTAGGTGTTATGTTTTTGGGTATGTAAAAATAATGAATGTGTAGTTGTAATAAACTATGTCTAAATGAAAAGTAATTTATTCAGTTATTATATTTTGAATTACTTTAATTTAATCAATTGATGTTTCCGCGAAAAAAAAATTTGAAATTCGTATTTATAATGATATTAATTATTTTATAACTTGGGTAAATTAATTATTTTATAAGGAGTTAATTTGAAATGTGATACCCTTTGGAGGGGATATTACATTAGTTCGTATCAGAGCGCAAGTTAGAGTCTTTTGGGTTTATGGGTAGGTTTGTCTTGTTTGTACTGTGTTTTTCTCTAACACTGAATACAGAGATATATTGTTTGGTTTCTGAAAGGAGATGATGTTATTTGAAATAGTTACGTGTAGTTTCGTTGTGATTTGAGTTTAGACAATGGATCATAGTAGATGTAGGCATGTGGACACGAGATGTGATGAAGATCGTATAGCTGCAGCTAGAAGTGTGATGCAGAGGAAGACTGATGTAGTGATACAATAGAGACAAAAGATTATTTAGCAGCAAGAACTGATAACCGAACTTTACAGCTTGTTAGGATCGGAGCAATCTCAGGATGTGAGAAGCTATAACTTAGAACATACAATAATCCAAAAAGGACGAAAATGTAAGGTCAACCGATTTCAGCAAAAACCGTATATACGACCACTGGGGAAGCAATAATGAACAAAGGGAGGAAGTACTAGTGGCAACGATTTTGGTCAGACTATGGCATCACCAATGAAGTGTTTGAAGTGTGGAAAGAGCCATAAGACGAGAGACTGTACGATTAAGGGTATAATTTGCTTTAGATGCGGGAAGCCAGGACACATTTCTAGAGATTGTACGCAACTGAAGATGGAACCTTCCGTTAGTAATACATGTGTTTCAAAATCTCCACAAGAAGAAAGAGCTGATGGAAGCGTTCAAATATAAAGACTTAAGAAACAAGGAAACTATACTATAGAGAGTAATCTTAAAACTGTGTTGTATAACTTGCAAAGTAACCTATTTTCTTGCGGTCTGTGACTGTGTAAATCTTTTGGGGTTATCTGTGTTTTGTTTCTTTTTATAGTACTACTTCAACCTCTAAACTTGTTATCATTACTCAGCCTGTTTAAAACTATCCTATTGTTATCCTTTATCTGTTGGTTTGGTTTGTCTACTTCTTTCACAAATAGACTAAGTGAATCAATTTGAGTTATCCGTGTCTTTGTTATCTTTTGATCTGAGTATTTCTACTCTTCATGTTAAACTTATTGTTTATACTCAAGTTTTCTAAATCTACCTTGTTTTTGTTAAAGATCAAATCTTTTCTGTTGATTTGATTTGCTTATTTAAAATTATATCTATTTAAGAGCTTGACTTTATAAATGGATTGGTTATTTTCCAATCATATCCTATTAGATTATTTCAATGAAACTTTAGTGTTTCCTTGAACTGAGATTTTTGGATTAGAATCCAGAAATTGAATCCAGAAAGTTCATTCCTAAAATTTATTGGATCACGTTCATTTCAAAATCTATTAGACTATGTTGATTTCCTGGTAATCTACCAAATAGTCTTGTCATTTTTCTTTCTAACCTTCATAGTATCTTCTATGAATCCTAATTAGGAAACTATATTCTTGAATTCAACCCATGTCATAGCATCAAATGCAGTACAATTAGAAGAGAACTTGATCTATGAGACATTTTCTGTTAAGATTAAAGATAGGCGAGTGACATAACTTACCTTAAAAAAATCTAGAACGACGTGACAGGAAATGCAACATGGGAACTAGAAGATCAAATGAAGAAAGCCGCTGTTTCCAAGATCTATTTGCGTTCTGGTTATCATCAGATTCACATGAAAGTAGAAGGTGTTCCAAGTCAAATTTGTCGTTATCCTTGTTGACAATATCTTGATCTATTCTCGAAGTTCGAAGGAGCATTGCTAAACATCTGGATGCAGTTTTCAAATTCCAAAGAAAAGAGTATACGCGAAGCTGTTCAAGTGCGAATTTTGATTAAAGAAGTGGTAGTGGCATATGTTTCAAGGCAAGGAAAGTGCATGAGAATAATTATCCAAATTTATGTCTTAGATATTACGATGACTGTTTTACGTTGAAGATCTAAAGACGTTTCTTTTCTACAATGTCTACGATGATTGCATGAGCTTGGAGTACCTGGTCGATCAAGAAGAGTATGCTACGAAGAAAGGATGACAGCTAAAAATTTCAAAAAGGGCTACGATTAATATTCGAATAATCTAATGGAGGAAATCTAAGAAAAGTAGAAAGCTTATCTGCAACGATATAACTGGAGATGTTATGTGGAAGTTGAAAACAAAATATAAGAGTAATAACTTTTTGTGTTTTATGTAAGAGAAATTTCGAGGATGAAATTTTTTTAGAGGGAGAGAATTGTAACACCTCGATTTTTTATTTTTCTTGAAATAAATGAGTTTTACAATATTTAAGAGTTTTTGTGAAATTTTTGAATTTTTTGATTATTTTGAATATTTTAATATTATCTTGAAAACTATATGTCTGAATTTTATTTTTTCTGAAAATATATGAGTTTTATAATTTTTATGATTTTTGTGAATTTTTATAGAACTTTCTGAGTTTTTGATTATTTTAGTGTTATTTTGAGTTGTGTGTGGGCGCGGGGTGGACTCGAGGCGGGTCCAAAAAAATAAAATTTTTTTCTGGACCAAAAAGTTCCAGACTGTTAAGGCGGGATCAGGAAATCTTTCTAAACTCGAAACTGGGAACAATTGATAGGGATTTTCTATATCTGTGTTTTCTATTATCCATTGTGTAATAATAGCAGTAACTGTTATTCATTGGGTAATATCTGTTAGAAAAATATTTTGATGACTCAGTTAGTGACTCTACACTACGACTCACCATACTGACTCAGTTGTTTTAGAAAATTCTATGATGACTCACCTAGTAAATATCTAAACATAAATATCTACCGAGAAAATATCTTAATAAAATATCTCAAGTGTAATTATGAAAGCTGAAAATATTTAAGTTAAATATCTTAAGGATCATGATGACTCATTATTACTAAGCTTTATGACAACCAATAGGAATTGGTCAAACATAGTGACTGGACTTTATTAGGAACCGTTGGATGAAAACTTGATGGAAAAGCCTTAGATCCTCATCGTTGATCTAATCAATGGTGTGAAAGCAATCTTGATCAAGAAGCTTATGATATCAACCTTAGATTTAATCAATGGTTAGGAGATGAAGTTAATTTTAATGGTTAAGATTTAGTCAATAAAAGTTGCTAGATTAGTTACTAAGTAACTAGATACTTAGTTACCCTAATAGCTTAATTAACTAAGTGGATTAGTTTAGTTGCTAAATAATTAGAAGCTAGTTAAATATTTAATTATCTAGAAATATGACATAATCATGTCCTATATAATGACATAATAATGTAACTAATTAATTATAAATTAATTAGAAATCCTAACTAAACTAGTTTAATAGAAACTAGATGAATTAACTATTTAATTAAGGTGTAACTAAGTAATTAAAATAGAACTAATTTAGTTCCATGCACCATAGAGCCACACAGCCACTAGGTGCTTCTCCAAGGTTCAAGAACCATCCTTATGACCACTAGGTGACCATTAAGTAACCTATGCCATGTGATATCCATGTAAAGCCATGTGCTACTTTTTATCAAGTGGATTAAGTCTTTATTTTCTCCATTTCCTCACCTCACAGCTACACACTTAGGAAAGTAGCCATTTCATTTCATTTTCTCACATTTTGTAACACAAAAACCATTTTCTCTCTTCTCTCTTTTCCAATTATTCAAGAACACTAAGAACAAACACCATGAAACTCCATCTTCTTCTTCTCTTGAACCATTTGGCCATGACCCATAGAATCCCATCCAAGCTTCAATAATTTTATACAACCTTAGATCTAGAACCTAGACACAATCCTAAGATACTTTGTAGTTAAGATCTTGGCCTAGTTCTATCATTTTCAACCTTGTTCTTCAAGTTAAAGATCAAAAAGCCATTGCTTTGTTTCTTGGAGAGGCTCATGGTTTCACTCCATAAATCATCTTCCAAGTTTGTTTAATTTTAACTAACCATATTTCTTGAATCCTTACCTCATTCTAAGACTCTTTGATATTGAGACTTTGGTCAAAATCCATCATCTTCATGCTTGAATCTTGGATTTAAGTTCTAGAGTTTCAAGGTAAAAATATTGAAACTTGGTTTTTTATTTGATTTTTAGAATCCTAGGACCATGTTTGATCTATGATCATTTTAATCAAGCTTTAGATACTAATTTGTATGTGTTTGTTGTGATTCTAAGATTTATTTGGTGGTGAATCACTTACTCAAGGAGCAAACCAAGGAGCTTGAGAAGTTCTTCAAGAGGTAAGAGGGAGATCCATTTCACCAACCAAGTATGGTGGTGAGAGATGAATTTTATATTTAATGGATGGTAAATCCATGTGAGGATTCATATCCTTGATTGTGTAATTATTTGTGAGTGTTTATGTGCTTTAAATTATTTATTGGTGTTTGCATGCTTTTATATGATTTTTATTGCTTTAAGGTATGCTTGATTAGATGATATGATGAATATGTATATGTATGCCATGATTTGAATGATTAAAAAGGAAAGGAAAAAGAAAAGATGGGTTGGTTTCAAAGACCAAGTGTTCACGATTTTTGGAGGAATTTTAATGGTTTTGTTTGTGTAAAAATATGAAAGGAACTTAGTTGATTTAGAAGGAAAAATATATGATGGTTTCAATGGTCATGTACCACGGTTTTTGAAGGCTTGTATTGCCTTGGTTTTGTGAGACAAACTGATTTCAAAGTGGAAATATAATTGATTAAGTACAAAGATTTAAGAAATGGAAACAAAGTTTTTTGTCATTTGAAAGAAATAGAATTTTCGTATATGAATGAAAAAGAGAGGTTGAAAGTGTTTGAACCTCAATTTATTTAAAGAGAACTGATTTTTAGAATTGCTTTGAGAATTAAGGAGAACACCTTGGTAATTTGAAATTTACTGACGTCAAGCTCACCCTCTGGGTTTTGAAGCGCGTTAGAAAATTTTGAGCTGTAATATCTCAAGTAACTTTAAGAAACAAAATTTTCTGAAAAACAGTAGAAATACTAATTTTTAGAATGACTATATTAAAAATATTCTTTAAAAATAGACTTTATTGCAAATATTATTTAATGAGGGACTGTTTTGAAAATATTATTTGAAGATGGGGTATTATGTAAATATTATTTTATGAAGAGGGGCTATTATGTAAATATTATCATTTTGAGAATTATGGAGAATACGTCAGTGACTTGAGATTTTCTAACGTATAATTCATCTTTTAGGTTTTTGGAGTGTGATAGGAAATTTTAAGTTAGAAACATTGATTTAATTCAATGAAGCGGTAAATTGGTGGGATATATTGCGAAAAGGATTTCTTGAGTAAGAAAATGTGGAAAAAGAAGTGAGAAGTTATATTATTTTGAGAAAGGTTGAAAAGGAATCTGTGAAAACGGTTAAAAATCAATACGTGATTTGAAAATGCGATAGAAGTGTTGCTCGATTGGGAAAATATGAAAATATGATTACACGATGAAAATACAGTAAAGATACTGTTGTGTCAATGTGTGGACCCTGAATATGAGATGATGAATTTGAACTAAAAATGATGCATTGTACATGCATTGGAAATGTCAGATGGACTGAATAAGGATAATTGCCTAGGAGAGAATACGCCTCCTAAGTGAGTGCGATATGCGTAGTGTAAGTCACTTGTTGACCTTGGGGGTATCGGGTGCGGGTTGCCTACAGTGGGCAGTTGGTAGCTCTTCTGGATCGTGGGTTTGACCGACGCAACACACCGATTATCCTGACCGAGACACTATTCTTAATCAAGATCTGATAAAGATTGTCGTGTATATGCTAGATGTGCAAATACATATGAGAATTATAGCACCTGATCTGAGGCATGTTGGTACAGACGGATCTTTTCGATCACTCTGTCCGACCTGAGTTTTAGCTCTACGGAGTAGGAAATTGAGTCTATGTGCACATGCATAATTACTGAGTATTGATATTGGTGTGATATTTGAACTGTTGAATATTTGGAAAATAATGAGGGCATTATCGTAATTATTGTGTATGCTTATTGAATTATTGAATATTTGAATATTGTTTAGGGCATGATCGTAATTATTATTTATTACATCTGTTATGATGATAAATAATGTTGATGGTATAATTGTAATTATGGTATAATGTATCTGTATGATATATTGTATGTATTTATCTCCATGCTACCATGTTGGTATTGGCGTAGGTGATCTCACCTCTTTACTATTTTATTCTGTCTATTTCTATTTTTATGTTTACGTCTGTAAAGACTACGATGACGACAAGGAGGGGTCAACTAGATTTCTTTAGGCTACAGTTTATTGAAGGCGCTGCTGCTTGGCGTGTCTATTAGGACACAGGACACATAGAGTATTGTGGCGACACTACTCTATTAGTAAGTAGGACTCGTCATGGAATCATTACTTCATTTTATACAGTTGCTTATGTCAAGATGATTTTACCTATTAGGGAGTTGTGAAATGAATTTCACTATACTCCTAGAGAGAAATTCGATATATCCTTGAGTCGAATTTCTATCGGTCTAGACATTTCCAACTAAGGAATTTGTCTTCTGATAAAGGCTCATATCTTAGGTGTTATATTTTTTGGTATGTAAAAATAATGAATGTGTAGTTGTAATAAACTCTGTTTAAATGAAAAGTAATTTATTCAATTATCATATTTTGAATTACTTTAATTTAATCAATTGATATTTTCACGAATTTTTTTTTTAAAAATTTGTACTTATAATGATATTAATTATTTTATAACTTGGGTAAATTAAATATTTATAATGAGTTAATTTAAAATGTGATACTCTTCAGAGAGGGTGTTACAGGAAAAATATAAATAATTTTATATATCTAACATATATCTATGCAAAAGGTTAGTATAATAACACATATTCATGATTTTTTCGTAAATAATAGTAGCCGAGTCGGAAAGGACAAGCTAAGAAAGAAGAAAACAATGGGAAGGTGGTGATAGAAGTCATAAAGCAGGAGGTTGGATTCTGACGCTGGGCATGGGCAAGAACTAAATCAAGAATGTCTCACGGCAAAAAACTGAATTAAGAATATTAACGTTGGAAAATGTCTACGTCAGTGGCCAGCAGATGAAATGAGATGAGATTGACCTTGACAACGGTCACCAGCCCCAAATAACGGTAGCCTGTGTAACGAATTCTTAATTCTCAATAGCCACCAAAGGAGGACAGTGGTTAAGTCAAATCTCCAATCAAAAACGCTCCTTAACTCACACAACACTATTAATTATTAAGCTTTACATTCTTACCCACTTCTTCTAATGGAAAATGCTTGTTGCAAATGTCATGCTCTCTCACATTTCTCAGTTATAGATAATTAGATAATTAAAGTTATCAAAACGGTCTGGCCTAACTCATATAGGGCTAACAATATTTTGTGTCAGAGTTAGAAATGTTGAGGGCTAGTGAATTATTGGCCCACCCCAACCTTATGCAAGTTAGATTGGTTTGACACGTATCATACTTTATTTTAATATTTTTTTAGATATTTAAAAAAATATGTTCTTATATTTAAACTCTTTTTCTTTTTTATAGTTCAAATTTTATTAAATATCAACTAAAATTATTTTTTTGATAAAAATATCAATTTATATTTAAAAATAATTTTTATATATTATATAAATTACATATTAATACTTCAATTAAAATTTAAATATTTGATTTGCGAGCCGACTTATCCCACTGTCCAAAATCGGGCTAAGTTATTGAATTCGACTCATTTTTTACACTTTTATGTATAATTGATATAATCAAAATATAGATGAATAGAAAATGGAATGGGCCTAGTAGATGATAAAAATGAGAATTATTATATACTTTGAAATAACAATAAATGTATGCTCTAAAAAGATATTTACAATTAATTTTATGCACACTCACATTAATTTTAAACAAATTAACTTAAATCAATGATAAAGATATTCTTTGAGCATGCTAGAATTTCTTAATAAAAATTATACAGATATGAGATAATACAGTGATAAGCAAGATGTGTACTCTTAGGGAGAGAACCAATGTTCAAACTTGGAGAACACAATTGTTAAAAAAGAGAGCTTTCTAATCGCGAGAGTGTATGAGAGTTAGCCTTACAATAATATCTGTAGGGATATATGGTCAAAAATCAAGAGATGATACATGTATAAATATGTATAACATTGTTCATTTTTTAAAAAACAAAAATAATTACATGTTGGAGTTAAAATTCAACTGTTTGTAGATTTTAATGCCGGTTTAATATTTGCAACTAAACTCTAACGACAATTCATGCAAATCATCTTGAAATTTTCAGTTCTAGGCTTGAGATCATTAGTAGGTCATGCTTAACAATTCAGACTAAAAGAAGTTCTTCATACTTTTTTAGTTTTCTCAATTTTTTTGACACATTCTTGCTTTCTTAATTTTACCAACTCTGCTTCCATGAACACAAGGAAGAGAAAATCAGATGGTCTTATAATATTTATAAGGTTATTTTCTTATAATATTCCAGATTTTTTCTTTTATCTAAATTTAAGTAGTGACGATATATATATATATACACATAGTAAAAGGTTCAACATTTGGGAATCACATCACATCCCTTCATAAAATAGAAAATAGAAAGTAGAAAATAGAAAATCCTGAACAATTTTCACCGCCCAACTTTGAAGGAGACAACAGAAATAAAAGGAGCTAGTCCAACATGCTTGTTTGTGCTAATTCCAAAATTCTAGAAACCGGCCATACAATTTGGAATATGTTATTGTTAAACCTTAACCTAGTAATAGTCCAAAACAGCAGCAGGGATATAAATACGTAACCTCCAGAAGAAGTGCTCCAAACAACATGGTCAAAGTGTCAAACTACAAAGAACGTTTAAACACCCTAAAGCCTCTCTTCCCTCTCTATAATTAAGTGCCCCACTCTGACTCATTAAGACCCAACATTCTGTCCTTTAAATACCACACCCTCTTTTCTCTCCCACCCTCTCATTTCTCATTCTCAACAGCAACAACAAAACAGAAGGCACACAATTTGCATACGAGGAAGAAGAACCAACTCCAACGTTTGCAGAAATAACATGTCCTGCTCCGTCGCAGTTTCCAATTCCCCTGTCTTCTCTCTCTCCTCCTCCCTCTTCAACAACAAAAACTCCATCGTCTCTTCTTCCCCGGAGCCTCTCACGCTCTCTCTTCCCCTTCTCAAGCCACCTTCTACGACGTCGTCTTGTTCATCACCTTCACCCTCTTCGCCATCCTCGCCGTTCCGTCTCGTCCTTCCCAAGACGCCAACTGGGTTTTCCGGCTCCGTTTCGGCTTCTACTTCGGCTCCGTCGTCGGAGTTGAAGAGAAAGAGACCCGCCAGGCTTGACGTACCCGTTGTTTCTCTCACTTTTGGGGTCCCGGCGGCGTCTCCGTCTCCGGCGGTGGGGGACTTCATGGAGGTGGAGGGACGTGGGTTTTCTGTGTATTGCAAGAGAGGAAGAAGGGAGCACATGGAGGACCGTTACTCTGCCGCCGTTGATCTTCATGGAGAACCCAAACAGGTAATTAAAAAAAAAGCATTTTATTTATTTTTTATATTTATTTTATTTTTTTGAATTTTGGGGTTGGATTTGTCTACCGATTGGTCAATTAAGATGTTGTATATGCCTGGGACAGAAAAATGATAGTTTTACCCTTTTAAAATAAGGTGTATCATTATTCACATTTTTTTAATGGTGGTTATGATTAGATGAGAGAAAGTAATAGAAAAAGATTAGTATAATAAATAATATTAAAAAAAATATATGAAAAGAAGTGTATTCATATTTATGGTAATATTATTAGAGTTACTTGGACATGGGATATGAAAAAGTTACAAGCTTTTTAAGAATGGAATAATTGTGAATTTGCTGCATATATTATGTAATAGCTGCATATATGAATTTATAGTTGCATCTGGAAGATTTGTTGTGTGCTACCTCAGATATTTCGTATATGGCTGTCTTTCATTTAGTAATATTTTTAATATTATAACAATATTTTTAATGTTACAGTTGAGGTACACACTTTGAATGTTACATGTCTCCGTAGCACCTAAAAATTTCCTTGAGTTCAATACTTCCGTTATAATTATTTGAAGCTAAGAACTCCTCTTGGTGATTGCTTGCAATATGTTCGGGAAGGATCAAAATTGGGTTGCATGGATTTGATCATTACTTGTGATTTGGTTAATTGGGGTTTTTAGAGTGTACTTTTGAATCTTATGCTTAATGAGCAAAAATGGATGCAAGTGCAATGAATTCTAACGTATAAATTTGTTTTATGATCATGGCAGGCTTTTTTCGGCATATTTGACGGGCATGGAGGCACGAAAGCTTCGGAATTCGCTGCACATAACTTAGAAAAGAATGTGTTGGATGAAGTGATAAGGAGAGATGAAAGTGATATTGAGGAGGCAGTGAAGTGCGGTTACCTCAACACAGATTCTGATTTCTTAAAAGAGGATCTTCATGGTGGCTCTTGCTGTGTAACAGCATTGATTAGGAATGGTAACCTTGTTGTGTCCAATGCCGGTGATTGTCGCGCTGTCATTAGCAGAGGAGGTGTTGCAGAAGCCCTCACATCTGATCACCGGCCTTCAAGGGAAGATGAAAAGGACAGAATTGAGACTCAGGTAAGCATGTGATGATAGTGATAGCAATTTCTCTTTTGTCTTTGATTATTGAAACACTTGTTTGAAATTGAGTTGGCTCTGTGAGGTTCTTAATTTGAAATTTGTTTTGTAGGGTGGCTATGTTGATATATGCCGTGGTGTTTGGAGGATCCAGGGGTCTCTGGCTGTTTCTAGGGGAATTGGAGATAGACACCTGAAACAATGGGTGATAGCAGAACCTGAGACCAAAGTTCTCAGAATTGAACCTCAACATGACTTGTTAATCTTAGCTTCAGATGGATTATGGGAGAAGGTATAGGACTTGAGCAATTAATTGCAATGTTAATAGTTTCTTTTTGAATATTCTTAGCATGATATTGTTACTCAACTATGAACTGATTAACTGAATAAGTTTCTTTTTCTTCATTCTTTGTTTCAGGTTAGTAATCAAGAAGCAGTAGATCTTACTCGTCCGTTTTGTATAGGGAGCAATAGACAGCAACCACTGTTGGCCTGTAAAACGCTCGTAGATTTATCTGTATCACGAGGCTCTGTCGATGATATAAGTGTAATGATAATCAAATTGCAGCACTATATTTGAAGTCTCATTGGTACAAGAGAAGAAAAGAAAGGTTGGGAGGGGTAAGGGGCCTCCATTTTAATTCTTCATTCTTAGCCTTCAGCAGTAGAGTCAGTCAGAAGATGATGAATGTAAGGAAAGAAGCTGGTGGCCTGAAGTTATTAAGAGTAGCTAAATTTTCTGTATATATCTGACGGGTGATGACATTTGTTGAAAGTTTTTGTTCACGAATCACGTAGCTGAGGGGAGAATAGGAGGTATTAACACTAACTTCAAGTAATTTTTTCGTAGAATGATCTTGATGTAATAAGAATTTAAGGATTGAAGTTATCAATTTTGCTATAGTTTTCAGTTTCTTTTTTTGGGTACTTGCATGCAAAGTTGAAAACAACGATTCAAACGATCTCTCTTACAAAATGTAACAGTCAAACCAAGTGGACTGTTGACGTGAGCTTTATTTGTTGTACATCTAGGCTTGAGAAAAAGTATATATGCTTTATTAGCTGATCCGATTTGTTTACCTGACTATAAATGAAGCTGTGATGGCAAGGGATGATTATTTTAAGACAACTGAATTAGGCCTTCCATAAGTAACTGTAGCTTTGAGCCTAATTTGTTACCTAATTGGTTCCAAATTCCATCCCCTACACTTATAGGTTAACCTTGAGCCTAGTCTTCTAAACAGGAGCGAGATCCCCTTTACACAGATTGTTATTGCCATTTAGATTCATGCCCACAGCTTTACTTCTAAAGATAAAGAATAAAGTTGAGTTAGATATTCTTGCTTTATGTATAGAGTAGATCTCTTTCAATACATTCTGATCATTTCCATTGTTATACTTGAGTAAGAGACTTATTCTAAAATTCTTACAAGGTTTTCCTTTTTTTTTTTATCATGTAAGGGCGACTCAACATGTATAGAAACTTAAAAGCGAAATATTAAAATGAGACTATTTTATATTAAATTTTATGAATAAAAAATTATTATAATTTATTCTTCTATATTTCTTAGATGCAAAATTCCTATTAATTTCAATTGATAATATAACAAATACATTCAATCTTTCTTGAGGCATAGTTAAAATCAAATTAAATTTTATTAATTCTAGTTTTGAAGAATTTCAATACTTATTAGAATTGTTGACATTATTCTGGAAATAATATATGCATTTGAAAAAGAATTGAGAGTGTGGGTTAATTGAGTTATTATATGTCATTTGTATAATTTCTTTAATTTTAAAATTTAGCTCTAAAAATAAAGTTAAACTATCAATATTAGAGTATTTATTAATTTGAAGGAACGTTTAAGATTATGAAAATTAATTTAAACTATTATTGTCTAGTGACTTTAATATTTTTAAAAATAAAATTAATAGGAATGTATTTGTGAGAAGTGATAAAAAAGAAAAAAAATACAGATGAAATAAGGTAAATAGTTAGGAATCTATTAGAAATGTGAAAAATGAAAGAAAAATAAAAATTTAATTAAGAAATTGAATTAATATGTATATCTGTTATTAATTATTTTGATTTTATTTATTTTTAATATAAATTATAATTAATATATTATTATAAATTTGGAGGCCTCTAAAATTTTGAGGCCAAAAGCGTTGGCCTTGGGCTGGAACGGGTGTTGGATTAAGAAATAATTTCGTATCATAAAATTTTAAAACGAAAATGCTACAAGTATGCAGTCTTTTATATTATTGGTCGAAAGTTTGAACATGAAAAGGTGCCAAGTCTCTTCTTATGTTTATGAAATCTTCACGTGAGTAAAAGTGTGGGAAATATATTTATATTGTAAATGGATCGCCAGCTTCTGACCATGATTGTTTTTCCTCTCTCGCATCGTTGACTCCGGAGAGCCATGAAAGAAATGAACCAATGAGAATATAGTCCATTAGTTCTTATTTTGATTGGGTACATCATCCATGGGGTTGAGGGCAAGGAAAACTTGAATTCTTTTATAAATTATTTTATGAAAACTAGTGGAAGCGCGATTATTAATTTAGAAGCATCATCCCAATTTAAAAAGAATTGACCAATTTTCGTGGCCATTAGGACCGCAGACTGCTAGGTCTACTGCCGACCACCGAATAAAGATCTAGAATCATTCGTATATGTGCTGCACAGCGTGCACTCACTTGTGTTTACAGCAATCCTTGAATGATGGATTGTTGGCTACAAATAACTTTTCTGTTATTTTACACTTTTTTTAATTAACAACTAAATTTCATTTAAATTTAATTTTTGGTTACAGTTTAATTTAAAATTTTTAAAACCTAAATAGATTTTACATATATACTCACACATGTAGACAACTGTTATAGCTTTATTACTTTTGACATAAAGATTGATCAATGTACAAAGTTCACTTGATTTCCGCAAGAATAACCTATATCAATTCGTAATTAAATATAGGATTTTGTTAATAAGCATTATAAAGATAATAGTTAAGGAACATTTAAGTGTTTTGCTAACAAGTATCATAAATAATGATGGAGTCAAGGGGAAATGATAAATGCCATGGCCCCCTCAAGGCTCAAAGGATTTGTTGAACATCCATTGAAATTTTTTAAAAATTTTTGAAATTTTTTTATATACTTTGATGTTTGGCCTCCTCAAAAGAAAAAAAAAATAGTATTTGACCACCCAATATGAAATTTTTAACTCCATTTATTTATTTAATGCTTTTAATTATTAAAAAAAAACAAGTATTAATTTTTTTCTGTATTCCCAATATAATATATGTTGTATTTTTATTTAATATTTTCTACTTTTATTTCCTTAATTATTGCCTTAAGAGTACCCATTAGCAAATCCCTTAAATATATACGAATATCACTACATAAAATGTAATGTATTAGTTTATCCTCTTATAAATTTTATAGATATTTTGATTTTGATTTTATGTATTTTTTAATTTATTATTTTTAATAATATAATTATTTTTAAGAGTTTATGTATATTTATTCATGTTGACTTTTACTGATTTTTATTATAAAATTAAAATTTTAACACATATATAATTATTCTTTAAATTAATAATAAAATTACAATCTAAATTACTTTTATACAACACTTATAATTTAGTATTACATATAACAAAAAAATTTTTTTTGCATCATACAAATTTGTTTAACTTTATATAATATAATAATTTAACTTCCTGTGTTGAATGGATATATTAAGAAAAAACTACATTAATTAGCAATAAAAATAATGAATGAATTAGAAAATTAATGCTATATTATGAAAAAGAATAACAATTTCTTTTTATCGACCAATATTTAGAATGATAATATATAAAAGATAGCAAACATAGTTAAATATATAAGTAAGATTATGAAAGAAATTCACAAATTGTAAGAATTATAAACATTTTACATAAAATTTTTACTAATTCATTTTAAATTATGGAATTTTCTAATTTTAAAATTAATAAAACATTTGTATAATAAAATATTATAAAAATATAAAACACTCACGTATTTCAATTAATATACATTTCATACTTAAAATGTGTAAAATTTAGCTAAAAGTTTTTGATAAAAAAAATTTCAAATTTGATAAAAAAAATTTAGCTAAAAGTTGAATTTTAAAATCACCACTTAATAATTGATAATTTGAAGGGATAATAATTTCAAAATTCAAAAATTAAATAATAAACTTGAAAGTTAAATAAATTTAAAGAAGGAATTAAACAATAGTATAAAATAAAATTATGAAGGCATTTTTACCAAAAAAAAAATGAAGGTAATATTCCACCAAAAATAATTATGAAGGCAATAATCAGGAGAGAAGCTAGTGAAATGATAAGATGCACGCAGCTTAATGTTAAAATGAAAAATGCCGCAGACTTGTTTGGGTTTACCATCAGAAAGAGAGGAGCTGGTGAGGAAAGAGAAAAAGAGAGAGAGAGGAAGCAGAGCAAAAAAAAGGTTGTGATAAAATGGGAAAAGAAACCATAAAAAAAGGAAGAGAGAAATAGGAAAGAGAAAATAAGACATGTTGCACTGGAAGAAGGAATAGGTGGGACAAGCCTGGGAAACAATTTTCACGAGAAATTTTTTTAATTAAAATCTGTCTTGTGACATTTAAGGTAATCTAATTAGTAAAATATAATGGATAAATGAACTCAGTGGACAAATTAAGATGTGTGGTTAATAATGAAGTGATGAAAGCAATATTATACTATTTGATATGGTTTGACTTTTTTTTTTTGTCTTGGATATGGTTTGACTTGAGATTGTCTTAGGTTGAATACGGCCATGGGGCCAAGGTGGTTTTGAGGAACATATTGACACACTCAAACTGCGGTCCCTCCCGGTAGCCTCAACTTGTTTCTTTAAACAGTTGTGCGCACTAAACTTTTTGAGGTACGATCACTTAGAAATGGTATAATATGAGGGAGCATATACATCCAATCAATTCAAAAAATCCAACCATCAACCAACATTTTGTGACATGCAGTGCTTGCGGCCCTGTACTATACGGCATTTATATAGTGCGTGTTTAGTAGAGATCATTTTTTGTCAAAATAACTTTTTTTTTATCTAAACAGTTGTTTTCGAAATAAAATTAAGATATTTGGGTAAAATAGTTAAAGTGATAAAAGACTTTTTCTTTATAAGCAAGATTTTTAGAATTTTCTTTAAAATCTTTTTTTTAAAAGTTAATTATGTTATATTTTTATTAAAATAATTCTAAAACATAAAATATAAATAAATTATTTCATATTTTTTTAATTATTTATTATAAAAAATGATTTTTTAGACAATCTAAATATAACATATTATTTAAAAAAATTAATTATCAAATCTAAATATAAAATTAATTATATTATAATCGATTTATATATATAATTGATTATTGAAATAATTTTTTTTCACAATTAATTCAAACATATCCATAATCTAATTGTTACCTTCTCTTGAACTTGATTGATTCAGATAAGAATCAGTCATCGGCTAATGAAATATGTTTTGCTTTTTCTTTTTTTTAAAAGATTTTTAATGTGTGTTTTGTTGAAAAAACCTTGTTACATTGTGTTTGTTATGTTTGGGTAAGAGTCACGTCATCTTTAAAAAAATTTGGTTTTTTTTAAATAAAATGTTTTCTAGTTGTATGGGGATGACGAAACAAAAAGCTAATCATGCAAAAAGATAATCCCTATCCGATTTGCAAACAGAGAAGAAGATTAAAGAAATTTTCAGTAGCACCCATCTTGTTCAAAATCATCTTAATTATCATATAAGTTTTTATATATGACAATACAAATTAGGGAAAATTATATTAACTCTCCCTTATATTAGCACATATTACATGTGACATCTCTTTTATTTGAAAAATAACATCACCTTTTCTTATTATGGGTTATTGTTACACTTATATTCTTTGTTGTTAATGGTCCGTTAAAAAGATAGACGGTTAATTTCTCATGTGCCATGCGCATGAGAAAGTGGGTTCTATTTACTTTTCTCTTGTTACTTGAAATAACATTATTGTCCTTGTTTCAAATATCTCTCTTTCTTACTCTTTTAGACACTTGGATGAGATCACCCTGGATTCTTCTCCATTTCTTACTGCAACCTACTCCTTCTTGAAGCAACTTCACCAATATGACCACAACTTCCCACATTAGACTTCAACTTGAACATGATATGGACCCCTTCAACTTCCACATTCTGCACTTGACTATTGTTGATTTTACTCAAGAACTCATTGTATGGCACAATAACAAATGAGGTTGTGGCACTTGTTCCCAACCCAATTAAGTAATAGAATCCCAAGTCTAAGCAAACACATAACAAAAACTATAATCCTAATCGTAGAATTAAGCAAAACTCCATGTACCTTAGCATGCACTATAGGCTGCCATTGCCACTTCCTTCCCTTGGAATCCAACCACACCACCACTTACCTCCTGCTTTTCCTTCCTCCTGTTCGAACCAAAGCTTGGCAAGGTCTTATCACTCTTGGCCCTCACTGACTTTCACTTCGCTCTTCTCACTAAAACTTGAACCTTTACATGGTCCATAGTGGTAGCACACCCATTTCTCAATCCATAGTCCATAGGCCTTCTTGAAACCTCCCCTACAAATTGAACCTCCTTGAATCCCTCAACAAATTCTCAAGAACCCCTTCAACAAATGCAACTACTCTACCTTATTGCCTTACATTGCGTATCCACACCACCCTCTGTTTGGTCCCTTTCTTTTTTTTTTTTTCTTGAGCATCTCTGGCTCCATGGTGCCAATGTGTTTACTGAAGGAGGTTTGTTTTACTCCTCAAAGTGTTTTTTTAACATAGAGAGTAAAATAGACACTTCAAACGTAATTTAAACAATGTTAGCCACCATTACTTGTAAGGGAGGTGAGTTTCATGCTGCAAATAAGAGAGGTGTCGTGTATAATTATCACAAACTTTAAGGAAGGTGAGTGTAATTTTTCCTAAAAACTATGTACAAGTTTTCACTTTTTAAAATTAGGATGTAGTTATTAACAAACATATATATACACTAGTACAAAGAATAATTAAGAAACATACTGGACCATTATGTCTTTATTGGGTTTGAACTACATTGTCCACCCCAATTTGTTGTTAGATATCACAACAATTAAGATAAGTATAATTAAATTCTTAGCAAACATTAATTGGATATTCAGCTCATACTTCGACACACGACACACTAGGTTTATCGACTATCGAGTTGGGAACTGTGAAGCGGTAGGTTTCTATTGGGCCCAGGCCTTATAGCGTGCGCATGACCCATTATTTTAAGCTCTAATGGCCCCACTCTCTATTTAAGCATACACCAAGGGATACTTCGAGTATGTTTGTTTCTTTATATACACTTCCTTTCCTATTTCACTATATATGAGATTGATTTAAACATCATAATATCTTTGTAGGTATCCCTACTCCATCTTCAACCAATGGACCGCTATACTCGATTTGATCATCCTACAAAAATAAATGACTATATACATAGTGAAGGTCTTAGATTTATGATTGTCAAAGTAATAGCTACAATCCTAAATCCATGGGTATCGACAAATATAAAATGAAACCACTGTAATAAATTAATTAAGGTGACTCATTCTGCTGCAATTTGATGCCATGAAAATGGTATAATGTAAAAAACTTATTCATAACAACAATGGACCATGTCTAAACTAACAGCTCTCTCTTTTATAGTCAGTATCATAGAACTAAAGCAATATACGTTCAAGATCTATTAAATTGAATGAGCCATAGTCATGTATACACGTGCAAAATTTTTACTTATGAGCATGTTTGGGAAAGATTAATTCTTTCTCAAATAACTATTTTTGGAGGATTAAGCTGTTTTGTGAAATAATTATTATGTTGGGGTAAAAAGATTATTTTCTAAAAAAGCTTTTACACGAAATTTAATGCAAAAAAAAAACTTTTTACAGTTAATAATCATAAGCTGAAGATTGAGTGCATGTTTGGATAGGATTTCAATGATTTTAATCATGTTTGCTTAGCTTTCTATCAATATAAAATAAAAGCTTTTTAAAGTGATTTTTATAATTGAAGATTGAAGCTTTGATTTTAGCTTATAGATTATTCCTTACATTTTGATATGTAAATACTATTTTGTCCTCAATCAAATAATTTTTTTAATCATTCTATACCTATTTTAGTAATTTAATACATAAAAGTGATTTTTTTATATCATCCAAACGAATTAGATTAACGTAAAATCACTTTACAGCTAATGCATCCAAACATAAAAATGAATCAATTATAATCGATTATAACAAAAAGCTTTTATACAATAATCGATTACTAAGCATAATCAAATTTTTGCAGCTATCCCAAACACACACTGAAACTTATGATTTTAGCTTATAGATTATTTCTTACACTTTGATATGTAAATACTATTTTGTCCTCAATCAAATACTTTTTTAATCATTCTATACCTATTTTAATAATTTAATGCATAAAAGCGATTCTTTTTTATATCATCTAAATGAATTATATTAGCTTAAAATCGCTTTACAATTAATGCATCCAAACATAAAAATGAATCGATTATAATAATAATCGATTATCAGCATAATCTATAATTTTCAGCTTTCCCAAACAAGTCCTATTTATCAGAGTATCTATCATTTGATAAATAAGAGACTAATTTCTTAGAATACGATTACGCACCTAAGTAAGACTTCTCCTAACGATATTATTTTCATACACATAAATCTCGATATCAAACATAAGATTACATAATTAAAAAATTTGAATTACTTTTACTTAGATCAACACACGTTAATAAATATACGTGCAAACTAAAGTATCAATGGAAGAAACATTTTGTTAATAATGTGAATGTGTAAGATGTTTGACAATTACCCAAAATTTAAAAAATTAGTTATTTTCTAAAGTAATTTTAAGATAAAACTAATTCTCCAAAAAATCATTCAAAATTGGTTTTTGTCGAGCCCAACTTTTTTCCTACTCTTTCTCTCCTTTACACTCTCATAAAATTAATTTTGTTACAGGAAATTAGCATAAAGTTATAAATATATGCTTTTTTAAGATTAATTTAAACCTTTATTTTAAAAAACTTCATATAAAAACCAAATTTGAACCAAACTAAGATTATTTTAAACAAGTTTATTTTAATACGGATTTATACAACTGGTTTTATTTTGTGCCATTTCTCAAATCACAAAGCAGTACTTGTGAATGTTGGTTCTAACAGCTTTAATGAATGCATGACGTTGAGGTGAGGTAATTGCATGTTTGGCGCAAAAGATGGAATGTTTGAGTGCATGATGCGCATTTTCGCATCTCATAAACCATTCGTGTCTGCTCCTTTGTCTCGCTCTTCCGCGACAAAACTCCACCCCATTGCAACAAACCCGCTTCTCATCTTCTTGCTTTCTCAACAAATCCTTTTTTTTTTCTTCTCTAATTTTAATTCCAATATCTATAAGAAATACTGGGAGGACTGTTATTGATCAAATATGTATTCCACGTCTATTATATTGCTACTATTATTATTTCTTTCTTTTTCTAATGTAATATTATTTCATAATTAAAATAAGAAGGGTTATTATATTTGCAACGGAAGCATCTGTGAAAAATTTTATTGGGGTGAATTTTATGAGATAGTAGTGGACGGGTGCCCATATTGTATACCTTCAATTTGGATTTATCCACAAGAGGAATTCTTACATGTTCTGAGAGTAAGACATATTTCTTGTTCTGAATTATTTATTAGTTGACATCTAAGATTTGTGGACTATTGTTGTCTTCAAAATATATAAGTAGTAGGATGAGAGGAGCTTGTAAATTTGGGTCTAGGGATTTTATGGGTCTTGGTGGTGGTTGTGGGTTTGGTATTTGCAGATGGTTTGGTGGTCACAGGGGTTGGTTCCGCTGGTTTGAACTTTGAAGTCTCAGGTTGATTTGGTTTTGTGGCAGTGATATTCGTAGACAGGTGATTTTGTAATTTTTGTTGAAGGATGATTCACACGTGCCATGGTTTGATACCCTTTATTTTGTAGTGGCAGATATAGTGATTCTGTAATTTCTGATGAAGGATGATTATGAAAAAGAAAGAATTTGAAGAAGAAAGCTTTCCTATACGATGAAGTAAAGACAAAAAGAAAGAATAAATGGAAAAAATAAATGAGAAGAATAATTAGTGTGCTGACATTTAGTTAATCATAATTAGTATTTTTAAAATAAAAATTTATTTAAAAGATAATAATAATTCACAAAACTTAATTGTAAAACAATAAAGATATCGTACTCTCATAGCGTATAAGAATTCTTAGCTCTCGTGGATATATGCACACATTGCCGATGTTCTTTAGTATTCGGTACATTAATGAGAACTTCACCTCAACGCCTACACATGTAAGCTACATAACTTTCTTGATACACTATATTCAGGCCTGATTTACATAGAAAATTGAATTAAATTTAATGTTTGTTTTAAATTTAAAATGTAATTTACCAAATCTTCTTACAAACAATATTCCATGATGTAAGTTAATTTTTAGAGTAAATTACATTAACTCTTCATAAAGATTATAAACTTATGCAGACATTTCTTTTAGTTAATTATATATATATTGTGTGTGTATAGCAAAAAAAAAACATAAAAAAGGTATATTTGTTGAATGAAAATTTTGTATATGAAAATTTAGTGTGATTTTTAAAACTGAATTGGTGTTTTCATAGGTTTCGTATAAAATCTTTATGACGTTAGTGTAATTTATTTTATTTTTAACTTATTTTATATGTTAATTTTTTTTTACATTTTACATTTTAATTTTATGATTGTAAATTTATTAAAAGTAATCAATTCACATAAAAGTCAATGTAGTTGACTCATCTAATTAACTTTTCACTTATGAAAATTATATGATTTAAGTTCGAATTTAGGTTATGTTTAGTGTACGTGATAATATAATATAAAATAAGATGATATGATAATATAAAGTATAATAGTATAATTAATAGGATAAAACATAATTTTATCTTTTGTTTGATAATAAAAAAATAAATTAACTGATTGTATAACATTTTTTAAGACCAAAATATCTTTTAACATAAAAATTAAAATAATTAAAAAATAATAAAAAAAAACCTTATGATGGCGGTGGTGGTGGTGGTTGTGGCGGCGACGACAGTGGTGGTGGTGGTGGTGGTGGTGAGGGTGGCGGCGACGGTGATAGTGGTGGTGGGGGTGGCGGCGAATGGTGGTGGTGGGGGGGGGGGTGGCGGTGGGGGTGGGGGTAGGGGTGGCATTGGCACGGCGGCAACGACGGTGGTGGTGGTGGTGATGGTGGTGGTGGTGGTGGTGGTGATGGCGGCGGTGGTGGTGGTGATGATGTAGTGGTGATGGATGGTGATGGTGGTGGTGGTGGTGGTGGTAGTGATGGTGGCGCAAGGAAGAGGAGTGATAAAAAAAATTAAGAATAAGATTGGAATAGAAATCTATCATGTCTTATCATGTACTAGGGGAGGGGATAAAATTATCAGTTTAGAATAAGATAAAATGACTTGATCTGATTTTATTATACTATCAGTTGAATGCACCAAACATTGAATAAGACCTAATAGTATTAACTTATACTATTATGTCTTCTTTATACGATACCCTAAACGTAACCTTAAGGTTTATTTGTTGGTAGGCAATACAAAATCCTAATGTAAGCCTTGAAAAAAAAATCAAACATAGAAAACATATCTTTGTTTGATTTATTTTTTAGATACATGGTTTATATTATCAAATTAAGTCGACAATAAGAAACTCAATTTATTACTCGTTCAAAAAAGTAAGTAATCTAGTTCAAGATTGTGAATCATTTTAACATGTAAGTTGTAACTCTTTTACCAACATCTATGTGAATCAATCTGGCCAATAATGTTTTTACCCACTTTCGACTATATTACTTTTGAAATATACTATCATTATAAAATTTTATACTTATATGATGGTCAATTTGGTGATCATCATCGTCCCCATATCTTCCTTCCATCAAATAAATCAATTGCTACTGCACACCATATCGTCCAAGTCGATCCAAGTGTACTGTTGTTGCTAGTGCAGAGCAGGTGATGAAGTAGTGTCAGTGAATCCCAGCCCTTCGCATCCTAATCGTCCTTTCCCTGCCCAACCGATCAGCTACTAATCATCCCACTTGGGGCTGCACGGTATTCCACTCCACAACCATGACATCATCAAGCTCTGTTATACCAAATGTGGCGGAGGAGGAAATAGTATGCCTCAGTCTCAGATTTGTCAGTTCATGCGACTATTGCCCGTAAGTGTTTAATGAGAGAGCTTTTCTCTGATAAGGCACAAGTGCATACCACTCTCACCACTGTATTATTTGGCATTTGGAAGAAACGTCGCTGTTCCAATGTGAGGAGATTGAAGACAAGATTTACTGCTTTTACTTTGATGAAGAATAGATGCATATATCATTCTTTGCAGGAAACCATGGACGTATAAAGGCCAGCTACTTATGGTTAAATAGTGGGAGAAGGATTGAGATCTTGAGTCCTATGACTTCAACTTGGTGTCGTTTAAGGTACAATGTTGGGGTCTACCAAGCTAGAGAAGTTGAACCAAGTTTGGTAGAGAGCATGTCTGCTGATATTCCTGGGGAGCAAGATGAACCTGTCAAATTCAGCATTGGGATTCTCCCTTAGTTGGCAAAAAGTAAACATAAGAATCATGTTAAGAAGTATGAAAGCAAGCATCCTCGTCCTATCGCAACTTCCCCCTCATCTTAATTCCAATCCAACAAGCTCTGTTTGAAGATCATTTGGTTAAAAGGAGGGTTTTCGATACGAAGACATTGATGAAGGGAAGATGTGTATGGACCTTTCTTGATTATAATTTTGTTGCGCCTAAGGTGCATTAAGCTATACTTCCAAACTTGTTGAATGAAATTTGGGCATATGCTTGGGTTTTGGTCTTGGATCGTCTTTGAAACTTATTTTCAACTTTATTCTTAGTAATAAAATTTAACTATCTTTGACAAAAAATAAAAAAGTTTGAAGCCTTTCCATGTTCACACAACACAACACAACAAACCACTTCACAAAATATGCAAGTCAAGTCATGAAGCACCTTGCTTAACCATCATAACAGCCTCCTCATCCAAACCAAGTATGAGAGTGTTTCGGAAAGATTTTTCTCATCCCCATTAGTTTTTTTTTTTAAAACTGTTGTAATAGTATTCAATCATATTTGGTAAAATTAATTTTAGATTTTATACGAAATTTAATACATTTTAAATTTTTTTTCATGATACTAAAATTTTATTTTATGATTTTAAATTATAAATTATTTTTTACACTTTAAGATATAAATATTATTTTGTCCTTAATCAAATAATTTTTGTAATTATTTTATACTTATTTTAATAATTTAATGTATAAAAATAATTTTTTATACCATTTAAACGAAATAGATTAACTTAAAATTCATTTTTCACTAACTTATTCAAATATAAAATTAATTCTATTATAATCGATTATAACAAAAAAAATTATATAATAATCAAGTTTTTACAACTATCTCAAACACGCAATAAGTCTCCACAAGTACACCCAAATTTATATTTCATACTTTTACATAATGCTTCTTTTAATTTCTCCTTCGTGTCATCATGTGAAAATGATCCAAATTGAAGCTACTAAGAAACCAATTCTATGAGTCACTTTGTGCTGCCTTGCAAACTTGCAATATAGAGACTAGTCCTGGCGTCACTCATGGTAACTTTGATGGTGGCGGGCACCCCCACCCTCCAAGTTGTTTCTACGCAAGCCAAATGGCAAGGTGCTAGAAACACAATTTGCTTCTACTTGTTGCCTTTTCGAGTTTTTTTAAGTATTAAGAAAACAAAATGAAGAATCATGTTGAATTGAATCCAAGTTTCCCTTTACAACTTTTTTTTCCTTCTACATATCTAGTTTTGTGCCAAAAGTCATGTTATGTGGACGACCCCTTCCTTCGTTTCCCTTTCCCCCTACGTAACGCTTTGTCCATTATTTTTTTATCCCATTGGGTCAATTCAATTCCAATGTCCTTCCCAAGCACTCACATGAAGACAAATGGCGCAACCACAATAGTTCTAAGCCCACTGAACTTGAGTTTGCATGCACGAAACCAATAGAAAGAAAAATAAAATAGAAAAAGAATAATTCATCAAGAGGCATGCTTATCTTGCCCTCAATAATTTTTTAATGTCAATGGTTTGTCAAAAAGAAAAATAAAAAAGGTGAGGGTTGCAAAATGCAATGTTCTGCCATTTGCGGTGAATGTATCCCACCGGTTTGAACATGAAATTTGGTGATTTCTTTTCTTTTTTTAATTTAGGCTGAATTAGGTCAAAGCAATTTAAGGTAAATCTTATCCATGTAACCCAAAAAAAAATGTGGTACCACCAAGTACCACATACTTAATGAGGAAGTGAAGTCTGAAGTACAGAGTGCCAAATTATTGTCTCAATAATACGTCCAGCGCAAACACAGAAGAAGTTCCTATAATACAGATAGAGTTTAAGATCGCTTGTCATAATATGTTAATTGTAATTTATATATTTATTGGATTATTTTATTTGATATTAATTAATTTAAATTAAAATTTTATATAATATCAAAGTTATGATATCAATTTTGTCGTCAATTTTATTAAGTTCATCTTTATCAAGTTCATCTTTATCATTTATTTTGACTAGATATTTATGATAGAAAAATATTAAAATCGCACACTATTTATTTTAATATTTTAAGTATTATTTATATATCTGTTAAATTATTTTATTTAATATTAATTAATTTTTTAAGTTAAAATATCACAAATACAAGCTTTTGCTTCTGATGTTCTAAAAGATACAACTAGATTTGGGGACCTTACCGAAAGTTCAGTATCCATATTGCAACAAAATTCTCAAAAAGATACAAAATGAAAATAATTTTTAAAAACATTTTTGACAATAATATCTAATGGATTATGGTGGTACACGTCAACAGACTTGTTCTGAAACTAAACAATGTGTGGCTAAAGCCACACACAAGCTTCGTGGGATGGGCATCTGCTCTACCAGCCATTTTCTTTCTCTTGCCCACTTCCATTATATTTACTGTGTTCCGTTCCACTTAGGCAACAATAACACCCAACTCTCAACCAGAAAGGCTCATTCCTCACTACAACCACATGTTTAAACTAATATTATCCCTTTGCAAAAGGACAAAAATTAACTAAAAAATTATCCTGCATGATAATAAAACTAAACATCCCATATCAACACCTCTGCTTCTCATTGAACATTTGAATTAAAATCAACCCCCCCGGGGGAAAAAGCATCTACCCATATTATTGTAGAATCAAAATTGATTATAATTAATAAGATATAAACAACAACAATAAAGTTACTCAATCTCAAATCATATGGATAAGGATTAACCCCTCCCCCCCTCCCCTTTAAAAAACAGTATTCAATCCTTTCTTTCCACTGTCCCCATTTACGTCAATAACTTTGTCATTTGAGACTTTTTGCCGGCACTGTTTTTGTTAATTATCCACTTTCATGAAATTCCACGTTGGACCCAAATTTTTTTTAAAAAAACGAAAAACAAACGACCGAACACGCACTATGTATATATACCCCCAATTGGGCCCTCAAAAAAAACATACAATTTGAACTGCGTCAAATTGAGTGAGCTGAAACTCTGCAATGGCTTCTTGGGTGAGAGGCAAGTGTATCGGTAAGGGCGCGTTTGGCACCGTCACCGTGGCGCATCGCAAACTCGACGGCCGGGTATTCGCGGTGAAGTCCGTGGAGCTCAAAACGGGTCTCCCGGGTCAGCTGGAAGCGCTCGAGAACGAGATTCGGATCCTCCGGCGCATGTCCTCTCCGTACGTGGTAACCATCCTCGGCGACGACGCCACGTGCGAGCACCGGCACCTGCACATGGAGTACCTGCCAGGTGGCACCCTCGCTGACCTGGACGCTGACGTGGATGAGCACGTGATTAGGCACTACACTTGGTGCTTAGTTAACGCTCTGCGGCACGTGCACTCAAACGGCGTCGTTCATTGTGATGTGAAGGGGAGGAACGTCCTCGTTGGAACCGACGGTTACAACTGCAAGCTCGCCGACTTCGGATCGGCGGTGGAATTTTCCGGCAACGGTTTCCCGGCGGCGACTCGAGGGAGTCCGCTGTGGATGGCGCCGGAGGTGATTCGCCGGGAGTACCAGGGGCCGGAGTCCGACGTGTGGTCCTTGGGATGCACGGTGATCGAGATGCTCACCGGAAAACCACCGGCGTGGGAGGGAAACGGCTTCAACGCGCTGAGTCGAATTGGATATTCCGGTGAGTTGCCGGAGTTTCCGAGTCGGTTGTCGGAACTCGGTTGCGATTTCCTCGAGAAGTGCCTGAGGAGGGAACCTTGGCGGCGGTGGAGCTGCGATCAGCTACTGCAGCATCCATTTTTGTTGCAGTTATCTGCCAATGAGCTCGTGGAATCGTCACCTCGGTGCGTTCTCGACCGAGTTGACACAGTGTTAGCCGAGTTCGATGAAGAAGAAGAAGAAGAAGAGATGAGTGTGGAGACTGAAAATTCAGCGAGGGATAGGATTCGTAAATTAGCTACGAGCACGAGGGCAAATTGGGAAATAGAGGGTTGGGTGGCAGTGAGGGCATTCGAACCAACGGCTACGGTGGCGGTTGACGGTGGTAGCGGCGGTTGCGGGGATGAAGGAGAAGGGACATGTTGGAAATATTTGGAGATGATGAGGGTAGAAGAGGGAATTGAAGTAGGAACAAGTTCGGAAAATTTGAATTCGGAAAGTGAAAGGGCAAAATCGGAAATGTGGGATTTGGGTGGCAGGAGGAGGTGGGTGCGGTGGTGTGATTTCGGTGAGAGTGAGTGCAACCGCTGGAAGAGTGTAGCTGGTTGGAGCTGTCGGTATGGGCATGGGTATGGGTGGGAAAATGTGGATAGGAATAAAGAAATAATAATAATAATAATAAGAACAAGCATTTACAGCTTGTGTTGTAAATTATTGAAATCAAATTGTTTATTCTTAGAATATTTAAATAAATATTTATGTTTTTGGGTTATTTATTTTAATTACTTTTTATGGGCATGTGACAAAAATGTGTCCATGTTGCGAGGGGAAAAAATGAATTTTTTAGACAAAATAAAAGAAAGTGTTTGCAATTTACAAATGATAACCATAGCTCATACAACCCAGCATTGAGATTTGATATGAGATGGCATGGCCTGATGTTGGATTTGGCTGCACCATCTACTCCACATGCCTCAGTTGAACCCGGGCATGGGGGCGTGGGACAATGAATTGGATGCGCTGTAATCTTTGCGTAGGTGTGACATGATGCACACTTGCACACCTGATGATGCATGATGCTGCCTCTTGTTTATATCAGTAATATAGTTGACATCTTGATTGGGAATTCAAGTTTACAGAATAAAAAATCAAGAGAAGGTTAAGCAAATCAAAACATGATCAAATTGGATGATTATACGTTGACCCAAAAGACCACCAATATGTAATCTCGTTTGAGTATGTAATATGTTTTTAACTTCTACCAAGCAAGATGTTGTATCATGTGGAGTTGGAGAGACCGACAGAGCTGTTTCAATTGCGGGTTACCGCACAAAGATAAAGTAGAAGGATAGGAGGATATATGCAACATATGGGACTAGCAATTTGGTGTTTTTCTTTGTTGAATTTACGACAAATTGGACAAAATATACATCATACATCATACATTATTTCATGGGGGACAAGAATAAACAGGAAAATAAAATGAAACCTTTTTTTTTTGTTCATTGTTTTGCATGGACCTCAAGGTTTTTCTGGCCATGAATTGAGGTCAGTGCTGCTTACTAATCCATCACTTCAAGCGGCAAGCTTATCCACACGTTAGCCAAAAGATACACAAACACATAATAAAAAGATTAATTGCAATGCAAGTGCAAGTGATGTTAACAAATTTTCAAATTATTTTTGTTTTGACTTTATAATCTTATTACCTTATGCAGTAGACGAAGAAAAGTACCTCTCTCTCTAAGTGGAAGAGTATAAGCATTTAAATTTAGTGAATGATGAATAGATCCAGTCTCATCAAATCGACCCACCTTAACGACTTCAAAATAGTATACCTTTCTAAAAAGTAACTATTATGACAATTTGAATCTTATATTTGAATGAACAATCTATGAGCTCTTATTGGTTGCCGATATGAGAAAGTTCAGCTCATTTCTTGGTCATGGAGTTGGTCAATTAGAGTATGCCAGCTAAATCTCTATATGGTTCAGTTCAACTAATTAGGTTCTTTCAGCGGGAGGCTTCTAATATACACCTAAAAGGTTTTAGTGTATAGATGCACCAAATTTTTTCACTTGTTATTACCAGTTTAGTAATATTAATAAAAAGTCCCTCATATTATAAGTAGTTGTTTTTGAAGCCTTAAGCTATAATTATTTATCTTTTGGTCCATCAACTTTTTCTCAAAAAATTCCATCTTCACTACATAAACAGCACTTCTAATCCCTCAAGAAGGAGGAAGCAACAAATGAAACAATTTCAAGCACAAATATACTCCCAATTGGTTGAATTAGGTTCAGTTAAGGCAGACCTACTCCCAAGAGAAGGGGATCTGGTCAAAATCAGTTACCGAAAAATAGCGCTCCAACTCGCCACACATAATTCAAATATAAGTTCAGTTAATAGGTGTTTAAGTCCAATAATCCAATTATAAACGTTTTATAAGTTTAGAGACCTGATTTCGAATTTAAAAAGTTTAAGAACTTATTTGAATTATCCCAAAAAGTTTAGGGACCTATAAAGTAATTTAATCATATGTAATCATGGAATATTCTATTTGCGTTAACGGAATTTTAACGAGCGCCTGTGTCTAGAGTCCTAATTATAAATATTTTATAAGTTCAGGGAATTAATTACAAATTTAAAAAAATTAGGGACCTATTTGAATTATCCAAAAAAGTTTAGGGACCTACAAAGTAATTTAATCTAATATTAATGTTTTGTGGTACCTTATGTTTAAGGAAAATGTTTTGCGTACAAATTTTATACGCACACCGTATGTTAATGTGTGTGAGATGTCAAATTAATTTATATGTGATTGTAACATTTTCGTGGGATACAAAATGAATTTGTGAATGAGTTGAAAAAAATTGAACATATAAAAGTTAGACGAATAACGAAATTGTATGTTTAACAAATAACAAAGTGGATATTTGTTTTTTTTTTCCCTCGTTGATCTTTGACTTCTATGATGAAGTATACTTAAAAGCTTAAAATGTAAGTCGTGTGGCTTAGTCAAATATTGCTATTCTATTTCATGTTTGGTCTTGCTTCGGATCTGTAGTCTAGAGTTCAGGGTGTGTATATACACAGCCAAATCTCTATTTGGTTCAGTTCAACTAATTAGGTTCAACCCAAATGAGAGAGGCATGCCGTGAATTTGATATAGAGACAAATATGGGTTAAATTCTTGATCATCTAAAAAGCAGAGACTATAATATTGTGTTTAAAGCGAAAATTGAAACAGAGAAATAAGGCTTCAGTTTGAATAATTGAAGTTATAGTTTAACTAGGAAGGTGATTGACCCCCATTTGATTTGATCAATAAAAAGAAAAAAAATGTCTTATCGAAAAGCTAGGAGATAACGTTGCTCTTAAAACATGGCAAATCTTAATTATGGAAATTAAACTAGGGAATGCAGCATCAAATATGTGAATGGGTTAATAGATCAACTATGAATGTGTATGCTGCATGGATAAGGAATTAAATGCTAAAATGTTAAACCCTAATGGATTGGAATAATAGTAGAAGAGTTATATACACAATTATAGGTTCAAATTTTAACTATATTAATTTCTTGTGGTCTGTAATACGTATTCTTGTAAATATCATAATTTTAACATAGATAATCTATCTTTAATCGAATAAAAATGTGAATTAGTCGTGTGCGTAAATTAATCCAAACATCACTCGACTACACGACTTAAAAAACTAGAAACAAAAATCTATATTTATTAATTTTTCAGATATGTGTAAATTTGCCTTGAGCCACAATAAGCAATTAATGAAGAACCAATTAATTGTACTAATTAATATTGTTCCACAATCCAGCTCAAAAAAAAAAAATTGTTCCACTATCTAAAATATCTTTAGCCATGAGAAGCAAAGATATTATTAACTCTAATTCACAAACTTAAAATTATAATGCCATTCAATTCAATTGAAGAGATAAGGCATTAACTCCAACATATTGGCCCAGTAATAAACAAGTATGTGACATTAAGGTAGACGTACGTCACACATTAGAATCTCAACTATGTCATTTTTTTAGAGTTGGGTCGCAAATAATATTTTTGTAAATTTCATAATATTGACATAGATAATTTGTTTTTTATTAGACTAAAAAAATAAATTAACTGAGATGTGCGTAAATTGACTCAGATACTGCTTAACCACAATACTTTTTATGTTTTTCAAGTTAATGTCACATGCTTCGCTAGGCTAGAACATAATTAAAATAAAAAGGAAGAGGAATGCTATATAATCAAAATAAAAAAAATGGTTGTCTAACATTTTTCTGAAAAAAAGAAAAACCATTATGTTGTTGACAATTGCTAATCCAAATAATCAATAATCATCTTCTCTTTGAGGATGAGCAAGGGTGATCCTCATTGAAAAATTCCAAGCACTACAATCTCTCTCAAATGTTGGACAAATGTTGTACCAAAAGACATGAACAAATTGGTGCCAACCTTTTTTTTTTCTTCTTTTTCTTTTTCTTTTTCCCCCTCTTATATAGACCTCTAGCAAATCTGGGTATCCATTCATTCTTGGGCCATATCTGGGCTGGGCTTGCATGAAAAGCACAAGTGTTCATTCTGATCAGTGAACATCGAAAATAACATTTATAGAAAGTACCTTCCATTCCCATTTTCTCTGTTTGTTTCTGTTTTCTGCTCATTCCACACACTCTCCTTCTTGTTCTCCCTCCCTCCCTCTCTCTCTCTCTCTTTCTGCTCTTGTTCTTCGCTGCTTCAGATCTCGCAGCGCAACAGAGCACTTCTTCACCCTTCTCCATTCAATTCCACTCTCTGATCCACGCCCACCATGACTTCAAACGCCCCCATCGCCATGAGAGAGACCTTAACGGTTCGTTTCCCCCCTTTTACATTACCAAATTCCACGTTTTTCGAATTTCAATTCCTTCCTCAGATCCTAATGCCACGCAGCATTGTCACTGTTACCTTAGAATCAACACGATTCCGGAAGGATTTTCGTTTTCTTTCCATTTTCTTTTTTCTGTTTTAGATTTTTGGATTTTTTTTTTATTTTACGATTCGGTGATGGTTATTGCAGTTGGGAAGCATTGGAATCAACCCGCAATTCATCACATTCACTCACGTGACCATGGAATCGGATAAGTACATATGCGTGAGGGAAACTGGACCTCAGAACAGTGTTGTTATCATTGATATGAACATGCCCATGCAGCCTTTGAGACGACCTATCACTGCTGAATCTGCTCTCATGAACCCTAATTCCAGAATTCTTGCCCTTAAAGGTGAAGATTCAATGCTCTGATTTGTGTTAGAAGCTACCATTTACATCGTATGTAATCTGATGTTTCAGGCAAGAACCAAAATGATAGTAATGTCTCAATCATGATTAACTTTGTGGTTCATAACTTCATATCATTGTGATAGTTGATGATTTGGACGGCTGTAGTATACATATATATGGATGGATTTGGTTTTCCTCATGAACGTGGTGTTCTCCATGCAGCTCAAGTTCCAGGCGCCACTCAGGATCATTTGCAAGTATTTAACATTGAAACGAAAACCAAGATGAAATCATATCAAATGACCCAACAGGTGCAAATTTGTAAATGATTTAGATTAGATGTGCCCTTGTAAGCAGTGGCAGAGCTAGGCACAAAATTTTTCATTGTTTGAGGTGGGGACATGCTTAGAAAAAAAATAATTCAGAAAAAATGCAAAAAAATGGATTTTGAAAAATGTTGGGGGGAACTATATGAGGCGATGCCCCTGCTTGTAGGAATATTCTTCCCAGATAATGTGTTGGATGATATCTGTGATTATTAATTATCATGTTCATGTGCTCCATTTCCTTTAGGTTGTCTTTTGGAAGTGGATAACCCCAAAGATGCTAGGTATAGTCACTCAGACATCTGTGTATCATTGGTCAATTGAAGGTAAGAACATATTGTTCTATCGCCTCTTCTCATCTGTAATTCTATCTAAATTTGACAGTGGAACATCTCATAGTATAAGTCTGTACTACTACTGGAACTTTTGTGAATTGTGAATTTAATGTTTTGACCATTTCTGATATCTAGGTGATAGTGAGCCAGTGAAGGTGTTTGACCGAACAGCTAATCTGGCAAATAATCAGATTATCAATTATCGTTGTGATCCTAGTGAAAAGTGGTTGGTTTTGATTGGAATTGCTCCTGGTTCTCCTGAGGTATGTGATTTCTTTCCTTTAGCAACTTTCAGGCCTTGCTTTTTAGGTATTAGCAATTCCCCTGATTGTATCCTCGTGTTTGTGTGTCTGCTCACTGATAATTTGTAAAGTTTGCCAATTTTTTCTTATGGGTTAATTGTGACCATTTGTAAGGAGGACATTGACATCGTCTCTTGAAATGTAGCACTAAGTGCTATCCTTGTACATTGTCCTGTGTAGACTCTTGCAAATCCTGGGATGGTGGTAACAAACCTCTCCCAACCCTCTTTCTCACCACAATAAGCTATGCACTTGAAAGATATTTTTGATGGGTGCATGGATTTGTTAGGGCATGCCTTGGTAACGTAAGTAGGCAGTTTCTGACTGATATTATGCCAAAATATATTATAGATCACAAGCTTGTTTATGAATTACATGCTGATGGGCTCAAGAGATACAAAATGTTAATACTTCCAGTTGTAAATAATTTAATGATTTAGCTTTACCTTTATTGTCTACTTGGTAAACTTTTTTTTTTTTTAGTGGTGTGTACAATATCAAGATATATAAACGTCAAGTTTTTCTTATGAAATAAACTTACTTGACCTTGTCAGTTGAAAAAAAAAATTTACTTGACCTTGTTTCTCTAGTTGTTCAATTGATGGTTCAAAACTATATTTTTTCCTGAGCTTTTTTTTTTTTAAAGTTATTTTTACTTAACCCTATATTTAGTTTGTACATCGCTTATGATTATGATTTTTTCCACTTTAAGTTTTAGAAGGTTTTCCTTACTATGTGTACTAAATACAAAGGTTTATGACTAAGGAGTACTTTGGCGTTTCAAGCTATTTTTATTTCTGAGGAGGAAATGTTATCCTCCTTCAGAATTTTTTCATACCTTAATAAATTTATTCTCTTTTATAAATTAATTGCCTATGTACTTGTATTTTATAATTGAAAATTGTTTTTTTTTTTTTTTGTTAAAAGTCCCTGAAAGTTTCATCTTTTGACATGATTCAATCGCAGAACATCAAACCTTCTGAGATTATTTATTGTTGGGGGTAATGGTATTATATTTTGTTGGTTGCAGAGACCACAACTAGTAAAAGGAAACATGCAACTCTTCTCTGTGGATCAGCAACGTAGTCAGGCTCTTGAAGCACATGCTGCCTCATTTGCCACATTTAGAGTAATTCTGTCTTGTTTGTGATTCATTTATATGGATTTCGACTGTGTGGCTTGTAGGTTTGAATGCTGTTTGATATTTTAATTTATGCAACATGTAGGTTGCTGGGAATGATAAGGATTCAGTTCTTATTTGTTTTGCATCAAAGAGCATCAATGCTGGACAGGTTACATCAAAGATGCATGTCATTGAACTTGGCGCCCAGCCAGGTATGGCTAGACTATCTTTTATCAGCCAATTGGCACATTCCTACATATCGGTATCAATAATTAAAAAAAAAAAGATAAAGATTCTTCAAAGTAGATATTATTTTTTATATATCAATTTAATTAATTAATAAAATAAGAAATAATGGGATATACAGTGGTGGGAGTTTAAAATCATTAAATATCATAGATATATAAATACCCTTTTCAAATGGAGTAAAAATATTTTTGGAATAGACTAACACAGAAGATATGATTGTAAAACTTCCATTGAGTGTCTTTTATTAGTAGTCTACATTCCTCCCTCCTACTCATGCTCTTCTCGCCACCTTCTGGTATATTGTGGCATTTTTTATCAGGCAAACCATCATTTACTAAGAAACAAGCAGATCTCTTCTTCCCTCCAGACTTTGCTGATGACTTTCCTGTGTCAATGCAGGTATAAGTGTAAACATCAATTAGGATCCTCAATTCCCAATAGAGATTATGTTAAATATTTGATTTGCTTTTATTGTGCAGATTTCGAATAAATATGGGTTGACTTATGTTATCACAAAGCTTGGGCTTTTATTTGTCTATGATCTGGAGACTGCCACTGCAGTTTACAGAAATCGGATCAGTCCTGATCCTATATTTTTGACCACAGAAGCATCATCATCAGGGGGCTTTTATGCCATCAATAGACGTGGCCAGGTTTTACTTGCTACTGTGAATGAGGCAACCATTGTGCCTTTTGTTAGTGGCCAGGTATTTTATGTGTTATGCCATGTTTTTGGCTAAATGGGAATAATTATTTTGGTATCTACTTCTAAATGTTTGTGTGGATATTATGCAGTTAAACAATTTAGAACTTGCTGTTAATCTTGCTAAAAGAGGAAACCTCCCTGGTGCAGAAGAATTGGTAACTTGAATTGCATTTGGTTAATTTTGTATTGTTATCAATGTTTTCAAAGTTCGCGTATTGACTTCAAAATTGGCTGACTCTCTTATTGAGTCAGATGAATGTTTGACTAGAATATTTTTCATTGCACATCTTTTGTCTTAATAGATTGTAGTTGTCCAAAAAGCATTTCAGGAGTGTCATCTAGAACAATTATCAGCAAGGTGATTAACATGAGAGTGCAAGAAAATGATGAACAATATATTATTTATTTTTGTGGCATCTGCTTGTGTAGATGGTTTTTTGAAAGAGAATTCCCGAAAACAGCTTGTAAACTCAACATTACTTGAGGGAATCTTGGTCAAAAGTATGTGCAGAGAAGTATAATATTGGTGAAATTTGTGCACAACAACCATGATTTTTTATGCACTTTGGATTTAAACTTCAGAAAACTTAAATTGTTTTGCTATACAGTTTGCCTAAACCACCATTTTTTTCTTCCTAGTTGATTTCACCCATGGGAAGCATGACTTTTCTTTTCTTTCCATATTTTTTTTCAATAGTTTTTATTTACCCTTACTGATTGCTAAGTTTCTGTCTTTTTTCTCAGGTTGTTCAGCGTTTTCAAGAATTATTTGCTCAGACCAAGTATAAGGAAGCTGCAGAGCTTGCTGCAGAATCGCCACAAGGAATACTTCGTACTCCTGACACGGTTGCTAAATTTCAGGTATACTTTGTGTTACACATGTTGATCCATTCATATTTCTTGTTCTTGTTATGTCAATGCATTCAGTGTGGGGTGCACTTAATGAAATTGTGCCACATTAATATGGGAACTTAACATGCTCTTCATATCAAGTTCTTGATTTGCCTTTGCTATTTTGCTTCAGAGTGTACCTGTGCAAGCTGGGCAAACACCACCACTGTTGCAATACTTTGGAACTCTGTTAACCAGGGGAAAACTCAATGCTTATGAGTCATTGGAACTGTCACGACTTGTTGTAAATCAGAACAAAAAGAATCTTTTGGAAAATTGGCTAGCAGAGGACAAACTAGAATGCAGTGAGGAGCTTGGTGATCTTGTGAAGGTCCTGAAAGAAATTTAAATTGCTTTTCTCTTTATCATTTGAACATATTTATTATTGTTTTTTTAGGGTTTGGGGAAGGAAAATCCAAGCTGTCAATCCCTTTCTGAGGGAACCCATTCTCTATTCACTGAATTGTTTTTTATACTTATTTCCTTCTTCTTCCTAATTTTAATGAGGCACGCATATAATGCAGACGGTAGATAATGACCTTGCGTTGAAAATTTATATCAAAGCTAGAGCCACACCGAAAGTTGTTGCAGCTTTTGCAGAGAGGAGAGAATTTGACAAGATTCTGATATATTCTAAGCAGGTAGTAATGTTTTTAATAGGTTTTGTAGAATCTTAAAAATAGTGGTACTGTAATTTAAATTTTTTATTGTTGTCTCATTTATTACTCAGATTAATTATTTTTTGTTTTATAATAAATGTCTGATGCATTCTTCTCTTTTTCTTTGCTGAAGGTTGGATACACACCTGATTACTTGTTTCTTCTGCAAACAATTATACGGACAGACCCCCAGGTAAGCAGGTTATTTCAGAACATATATTTGATTCAATTACGCCTTAGCTTCTATGAGTTGCTTCACTTTTGTGATGGACTTATTTATGTTCTCAAGTCTGAACATAGTGTAACTTGCTTAAAATAGTAGCACCTCATGAATGGCAGTTAAATGCGTCCAAATGGAAATTTTTTCTTAGTGCTTATGATGTTTTCCTTTCTATGACATTTATATCTTGCTAGTCTGCTCTGAATTGTTTATTTTTTTAGCATCTATGTTGACTTTTTTTCCTGTGTAGCATAATTCAAAATTTGCTTGATTGCAGGGTGCTGTAAATTTTGCTCTAATGATGTCTCAAATGGAAGGAGGTTGCCCCGTTGACTACAACACAATAGCCGATCTCTTTCTTCAGGTTTATTTGGAGTTTACCCTTATTGTTTTAATGATATTTGGTTCATTGTGCTCGCCTATCATTTATAATTCAGATGTAGTTAAAAAAAGGCAGTATCGTGTACAATCTTTTTTCTTTTCTCTCCATTGCGTTCTTTTAGTTCCATTTTGAAAATTAAAAATGGAAAACGAGAATTAGTACATGAAACCAAGCCTTTCTTATAATTTGCTTTGGCAGTGCTTTTTGATAACTATCTTGCTTGGGCTAACATATTGATTTTTGTTTTCCTCTAATTTCAAGAACTAAGAATTATTTGTTTAAACAAGAACCAGTTATACAATTTTGTTTTTGTTATTTGTGTGCTGGAACATTTGTTTATATATTTCTTCTGTTACTTTTTAGAGGAATTTGATCCGCGAGGCAACAGCCTTTTTGTTGGATGTGCTGAAGCCAAACCTACCTGAACATGGGTATCTTCAAACGAAGGTTCTTTTATTTTCTTTGCTGTTATTTCTGTTCCTGAACTTGATGGTGCTATATATATATTTTAAAAAATTATTGTGACAATTTTCTGTGTATTATTTTTAGGTGCTGGAAATTAATCTTGTGACCTTTCCAAATGTTGCTGATGCTATATTGGCCAATGGCATGTTCAGTCATTATGATCGCCCACGTATAGCACAGCTATGTGAAAAGGCGGGCCTTTTCATTCGGGCTCTTCAGGTTCTTGGCTTTATGAAATCTGATGACTGAGTAATTTGCTTCTGTCAGAATAATTATTTCTTGAACCTTGTTGTCTGTGTCTTGTGCAGCATTATAGTGAGTTGCCTGACATCAAACGTGTCATTGTGAATACACATGCCATTGAGCCGCAGGTTTGGATTTCAAGTGCTGAAATGACGCGATCTATCATAAAATTGTTTTATATTCTTACTATATGGTGCTTTTCAGGCTTTAGTTGAGTTTTTTGGAACCCTTTCTCGAGAATGGGCACTTGATTGCATGAAAGATCTTTTACTGGTCAACCTTAGGGGCAATCTTCAAATCATCGTGCAGGTAGTGTTTTAGGGCATGGTATAATGTTGCCATGAGACTTTTTTGTTCTTTTTTAGTTAATCTGTTTTGGCATTCCATAACTTGTTTATAGATAATCTTACTAGTTACTAGTACATGATTTGCAGACTGCTAAGGAATATTCTGAGCAGCTGGGTGTTGATGCATGCATTAAACTCTTTGAGCAATTCAAATCCTATGAAGGACTATACTTTTTTTTGGGTGCATATTTGAGCTCCAGGTATTTCTTTTCTTATTGGAGAATGAACATGTGTAGACAGCCTGCTTTGCTTTTCTAATTTTCTTTATATTATTGTAATTTGGGTTTTTTTATTCTGTCTTGTACAGTGAGGATCCTGATATTCACTTCAAGTACATTGAAGCCGCTGCTAAAACTGGACAACTTAAGGAGGTAGAGCGTGTGACTAGGGAATCAAACTTTTATGATGCTGAGAAGACGAAGAATTTTCTAATGGAGGCCAAGCTTCCAGATGCACGTCCATTGATTAATGTCTGTGATCGTTTTGGTTTTGTTCCGGATCTCACCCATTATCTTTATACTAACAATATGCTTCGCTATATTGAAGGTTATGTTCAAAAGGTAACTTTGTTGTTAGGGGTTGTATTTAATATATGTGATTTGTGGTGTATGGATGTGTTATAAATCTTTCTAGGAAAAATTTAAAACTTAAACATTATACTTCTTGCTTTTAGGTAAATCCAGGAAATGCTCCTCTAGTTGTAGGACAGTTGTTAGATGATGAATGCCCTGAAGATTTCATTAAAGGTCTTATACTTTCAGTTCGTTCTCTTCTGCCGGTTGAGCCTTTAGTTGAAGAATGTGAGAAGAGGTGCACTAGTTTTCCCTCTACTCTGCATCTCTGGTATCATTGCCATATTCTATTCTCATTTCACTTTCTATGCATAGGAATCGTCTCCGCTTGCTCACTCAGTTCTTGGAGCATCTTGTAAGTGAGGGAAGCCAGGATGTACATGTGCATAATGCTCTCGGTAAAATCATCATTGACAGCAACAACAATCCTGAGCATTTTCTCACAACCAATCCATATTATGATTCTCGTGTTGTTGGTAAATATTGTGAAAAGCGGGATCCTACCCTTGCTGTTGTTGCTTACCGTAGAGGGCAATGTGATGATGAGCTTGTTAATGTTACTAATAAAAATTCCTTATTCAAACTCCAAGCCAGGTATGTGTACTGTCCTTTATCAGATGTCATTATATTTCATAACGCTAGTCCGGGACACTCATGTTTTTTCCTAATGTTTTGGTGTCAGATATGTTGTGGAAAGGATGGAAGCCGACCTCTGGGAGAAAGTTCTTAATCCTGAGAATGAGTATAGAAGGCAGTTGATTGATCAAGTGGTGTCCACTGCTTTACCTGAAAGCAAGAGTCCTGAGCAAGTTTCAGCTGCAGTGAAAGCTTTTATGACTGCCGATCTTCCCCACGAGTTGATTGAGCTTCTTGAAAAGATTGTGCTACAAAATTCTGCTTTTAGTGGAAACTTCAATCTGCAAAATTTGCTGATCCTTACTGCAATCAAGGCGGATCCTTCTAGAGTTATGGATTACATAAGCAGGTTGGACAACTTTGATGGGCCTGCAGTAGGAGAATTGGCAGTGGAAGCACAACTATTTGAAGAGGCATTTGCTATTTTCAAGAAATTTAATTTGAATGTTCAGGCTGTTAATGTACTGCTAGATAACCTTCGGACCATTGATCGAGCTGTGGAGTTTGCATTCCGGGTTGAAGAGGATGCTGTATGGAGCCAGGTGGCTAAGGCGCAACTAAGAGAAGGCTTAGTGAGTGACGCAATTGAGTCGTTCATTCGTGCAGATGATGCCACTCATTTCTTAGAGGTTATTAAGGCTGCTGAAGATGCAAATGTATACCATGACCTGGTACAGTACCTTCTCATGGTTAGGCAGAAGACCAAAGAGCCCAAGGTGGACAGTGAGCTCATATATGCATATGCAAAGATTGATCGGCTTGGAGAAATTGAAGAGTTTATGCTGATGCCAAATGTCGCCAATTTACCAAATGTTGGAGACCGTTTGTACGATGAGGCCTTGTATGAGGCTGCAAAAATCATATTTGCCTTTATTTCTAACTGGGCTAAGTTAGCAGTCACATTGGTGAAGCTTAAACAGTTCCAAGGTGCTGTTGATGCTGCCAGGAAAGCAAACAGTTCAAAAACATGGAAGGAAGTTTGTTTTGCCTGTGTTGATGCTGAGGAATTCCGCTTAGCTCAGATTTGTGGTCTCAATGTCATCATCCAGGTGACACTCTTTTCTAGTATATAATTTAACATTTGAATTTCTTCTCATGGTGATTGATTGCCCCCCACCTCACTCCGGAAATGTTACATAGATTTTACCCACATATTGGAAATCCTTTAAATGCAAGATAAAGGATGTAGCTACTAGTAAAAACTAAAAACAAGTGGCAGATAAACTCTTGATTGCTTTGTCTAACTTTTTGATGTTGTTTCACTACTTACTACTCTATTGTTATGAAGGTGGATGATTTGGAGGAGGTTAGTGAGTATTATCAGAACAGAGGATGCTTCAATGAACTCATATCTCTAATGGAGAGTGGGCTAGGATTGGAGCGTGCACATATGGGCATCTTTACCGAGTTGGGAGTTCTTTATGCAAGATATCGTCCTGAGAAGCTAATGGAGCACATTAAGTTGTTCTCAACTCGGCTTAACATTCCCAAGCTTATACGGGCCTGTGATGAACAGCAGCACTGGAAGGAACTTACATACCTATACATCCAATATGATGAGTTTGATAACGCTGCAACCACTGTAATGAATCACTCTCCAGAAGCATGGGACCACATGCAATTCAAAGATGTTATAGTTAAAGTTGCAAGTGTGGAGCTCTACTATAAGGCTGTTCACTTCTACTTACAAGAACATCCTGATATTATAAATGATCTTCTAAATGTGATTGCCCTTCGGGTGGACCATACTCGTGTAGTAGATATAATGCGGAAGGTTTGCATTCTCATACTCTATTGCTTAATGCGTACAATTTTAATCTTATTTGGTGAAATAACTAATTCGTTTTAAATGTTTTCTGTAATAATCTTGTTTGTTGCTTGGATTTTCTGGTTTTTAGGCTGGCCACCTTAGAATAGTTAAGCCGTACATGGTTGCAGTTCAAAGCAACAATGTGTTTGCTGTTAATGAAGCTTTGAATGAAATTTACGTTGAGGAGGAGGACTATGACAGACTTCGAGAATCAATAGATCTGCATGACAACTTTGATCAGATAGGTCTTGCACAGAAGGTGAATCCCCTTTTGTCTTATTTTGACAATTAGCAAAAATTGATATCTGAACATTACTGGGAAATTTAAAATTTTTGAAATTTTGTTGACTGTCTTCAACAATACATATGAGCAGATTGAGAAGCATGAGCTTCTTGAGATGAGGCGTGTTGCTGCATATATTTATAAGAAGGCAGGAAGATGGAAGCAGTCCATTGCTTTGTCAAAGAAAGACAATCTTTACAAGGACTGTATGGAAACTTGCTCTCAATCTGGTGACCGCGAACTCTCAGAGGATTTGCTTGTCTACTTTATTGAGAAGGTGCTTATTTTCTTGTCCTTTTCCTTGTAATATCAAACTCTGGTATTCATAGATTAGATGCTTACTAGGTTAGGCCCTTTTGGCGTTGTGCAGTTTGACATCTGCTTCACTTTGAAATAATTTTATTTCTTTCTTTCAGCCACTATTGTTTCTTCCTCGTGCTTCCTGCCCTAGTTCTTTTCTCTTAATTTTAACAAATGAATAATATTGGTATATTTGCAGGGAAAGAAAGAGTGTTTTGCATCATGCCTCTTTGTTTGTTATGATCTAATACGGCCAGATGTTGCTCTTGAGCTAGCATGGATGAACAACATGATTGATTTCGCTTTTCCATATCTCTTACAAGTATGTTTTTCTTTGGGGCTTTTTTAATTAAATTTATTGACAGATGAAATTTATTCTTTTATATTTAACCGTCGTTCTTTATTAAATTTTTAAAGTTTATTCGAGAGTATACAAGCAAGGTAGATGAGCTTATCAAGGACAAAATTGAAGCACAAAATGAGGAGAAAGCTAAAGAGAAGGAGGAGAAGGACATAATTGCTCAGCAGGTACGTTTTCAAATTTCTTTTTATATGACAAAATCAGTTTTATCTTTTGTTTGATTATTAAATTAATGGTGTTTTCAATGATCTCCAGAATATGTATGCCCAGTTGCTACCACTTGCTTTGCCGGCACCACCGATGCCAGGAATGGGCGGAGGGTTTGCCCCTTCCACACCACCACCACCTATGAGTGGAATGGGGATGCCACCAATGCCTCCTTTTGGCATGCCTCCAATGGGCTACTGATCTCCCAATCGACTACAGAGGAGGGAATTTTGCCATTAATTTTGCTGGTGAAGCTAGATAGTTTAGAATATCTCATTTTTGCATTGAAGGTGACTTCCTTAGGGTTAAAGAATTTGAGGTGGTGGCACCAAGCATCTACCTTCTAGCTTGATATTACTTTCCAATGATTGGCGGCTTTCTGCATTGAAAGTTTTTGAGTTCTAATTTCTTTTGTTTTCAATTTCTTCGGGTTGTTTGATCAATCCTGTGTGATCCAGGATGGTCAATTAATCTTGGTTGTATCTTTGAGGCTTTGGCTTGGCTGCCGCGTGTATAGTATATTTTGTCTAAGTATTATTTATTTTCATTCATAGTTGGGAAGTCATATAAATGTATCCTGATTAGGATTTAACAAATTTTGTTCTCGTGTCTTGGTATATAAACTTTCATCTAATATTAAAAATGGTCTCTTACTGCAGATTTGTTTCTCTTCTTTTCTTTCACAGATTTCTTATACGTTTCATTAGTGTTAAATGTTATCTATTATCGATTTTAGTTTCGGCACTTGAAATTTGTAGTTGCATCGTTATTCAAGATAAAGCCGTCACATACCACTAAGAAGCAGAATTTGGCATAATACAAAGGTTGAACCTTTGTTGCTATAAATTACTCAGATGATTCTTATTAGTGTAACGATAATTGCACTGCCCGGGATTTGTAAAGTTGAATAACTATAGGGTGGACGTGTCTGAGTTGACTACATATATATATTTCTTGGGTATTGTGATAAGGATTTTTTGGACTTTACCTAATAATATATCTGCTGTCGGTTTAAGCAGAATTTTCTATATCTCTGACCAAAAAAATAAAAGCAGAATTTCCTATATCGAGCTTAGTAAATTTATGGAAATTTGATTTACCAGAGTCTTGGAGCGGATTTAAATTTTAAACAAACTCTTACTAGCTAAATAGAAGGATGGTAAATGGATAGATTGATTTGATTTTGAATTGGATCGTAATGGATGGATTCAAAATAAATTATTAATTTATTTAAAATTTATTACAAAATGTTTAATATTATTCAATCCATCCATAATCTAATTTAATGGATGAATATTCAATTCATCCATTAGTCTATTTTAATGGATTGAATGGATGGATATTCATCCCACTCATTTAAAAAAAATGTTTCTCTCTCTAAAAATTTTATTTTCTCTCTAAAATATGTTTCTCTCTCTAAAATTTTTCATTCTCTCTCTAAAAAAAATATCGAATATCCATTAGATTGGTTTTTAATTGGATATCCATTGGATATTCAATATATGTTTTGGTTGGATTACTAACCATCTATAATTAAATTTAATTCATTAGATCTAATCTAATAAGATATATTATTTTAATTAGATGGATTGAATTGATTTTAATATAAATGGATTGGATGAATTAAAATTTAATGGATTTTATTGCCATCTGTTGAGAGAGAGAAAAAGTGAGAGACATATGAGGAAACCGTGTGTTTCAACTACACAACGGAGGTTGAATATATACTCAATAAGTAATAAATAATTACACACTTTACATGATGTGGGACTAACTAATTACACCTAATTATATACAGTTTCCAATACTCCCCCTCAAGTTAGAGCATATAAGTCATATGCACCAAGCTTGTTACAAATATAGTTTACTCGAGGACCTCTCAAAGACTTAGTGAAACATCTGCCAGTTGATCATTTGAATTGACAAAGCTGGTGGTGATGTCTCCAGACAAGATCTTCTCTCTAATAAAGTGACAGTCTATTTCAATGTGTTTGGTCCTCTCATGAAAAACTAGATTGGAAGCAATATGCAGTGTAGCTTGGTTATCACAAATAAGAGTCATTTGCATAACGTTTCCAAACTGAAGTTCTTTAAGAAGCTGTTTTAACCAAATGAGCTCACAAGTAGTTGAAGCCATGACACGATATTCTGTTTCGGCACTTGATCTTGCAATCACATTTTTGTTTCTTACTCTTCCAGGATATCAGATTACCCCCAATGGATACACAATAACCAGAAGTGGATCTCCTATCAGCAGGAGAACCTGCCCAATCAACATCTGAGTATCCAACAATCTGAGTGTGTCCTTTGTCTTCATAGATAAGGCCTTTTCCTGGAGCTCCCTTAATATATCTGAGGATACGAGTCACTGCATCCCAATGTCCTTCACAAGGTGAGTTTAGAAATTTGCTTACTACACTCACCGCAAAGGAGATATCTGGACGGGTAACAGTAAGATAGTTAAGTTTTCCAACCAATCGTCTATATCTTCTTGGGTCTGAAAATAGATTCCCCTGATCCGGTAAAAGTTTAACATTGGGATCCATAGGAGTGTCAATAGACTTTACATTCAATCGTCCTGTTTCTTCAAGAATATCCATAGCATACTTCCTTTGTGAGATAACTATGTCATCCTTGGACTGTGTCACTTCAATTCCCAAGAAATAACGAAGTTTGCCAAGATCTTTGGTCTGAAAATGATGACAGAGATGCTGTTTTATCTAAGTTATACCTTGGTGATCGCTGCCTGTGATAACAATGTCGTCTACATACACAATCAAATAGATACAGCCTCGGATTGTATGGCGATAGAAGACAGAGTGGTCAGCTTCACTGCGAGTCATACCAAACTGCTGAACAACAGTACTGAATCTCCCAAACCAAGCCCGAGGAGATTGTTTGAGACTATACAAAGACTTGTGTAGACGACAAACGAGGCCAGAAGACTCCCCCTGAGCAACAAACCCGGGAGGTTGCTCCATGTAGACTTCTTCTTCCAGATCACCATGGAGAAAAGCATTCTTGATATCCAGCTGATGAAGGGGCTAATGGCGAATAGCGGCCATAGACAGAAAAAGCCGAACAGAAGCCATCTTTGCCACTGGTGAGAAAGTGTCCCCATAATCCAAACCAAATATCTGTGTATACCCTTTTGCCACCATACGAGCCTTGAGGCGATCAAGAGTACCATCAGGGCCAACTTTGACCGTATAAATCCACCTGCAACCTACAACAGACTTCCTAGGAGGAAAATGAGCAACCTACAACAAACTTCCCAGGAGGAAGAAGAACAAGTTCCCAAGTATCACTGCTCTGAAGAGCACACATTTCATCAATCATTGCTTGGCGCCACCTAGGATGGGATAAAGCTTCACCTAGAGATTTAGGAATAGACACAGAAGACAAGGTGGAAAGACAAGCATAATGTAATGAAGAGAGACGATGGTAACTTAAAGTAACATAGTGAGGAGGAGGGTTACGAGTGGAGCGTATACCTTTTCGAAGAGTAATGGGAAGGTCAAGCACGGGAGGCAGTTCCGGAGTTGGTAAAGGAGGTGGTGTAACACTCACCATAGGGTGTCACATTTATGTTACTTAATAACCCCCAAGTTCATATAAGGTGACGTTGTAATAAAAAGATAAGTCAAATTTTTTTTTTTATGACCATAAAATAAACTTAGCGGAAAATAAAACATTATAGCAACCTCACACATAGATTACATCATATACTTATTGCAAATGTACTGTTGGAATTATTTATTTTACAGCCCATGTCTCAAACTAAAATACACTTAAATAAATTACACACATAGTTCATATCAGAGTTCAAACTTGCCCAAGTTTAACTAAGCAGCAGACCCCTCAGATGGGTCCTCCTCGGGTTCCTCAGCAGGTAGGAATCCGTTATGACGAGTAGCCCTACGGACAGGTGTCCGGGCTGACGATACTATACTGATTTCCGTTGGGACATAATTCCTGGTGTCCCAGTGTCGCCTGATATGCAACGGAAATTCAACATGAACTAAGATAGTTACACAGAAAAACGGATCTCTACGAAACAGTCTGCTAATGCTAACAGTCAGATATCCCTCATAAATAAGTCCTCGCTCATCGGGACTTGTCCTCCATTCTTCAGCTCCTCCGTGAAATTGTAGACGTACATATCCGAAGAAACTGGCTCTTGTCGTCATACTGTCAGAATTCGGCGTTCCCAGCCGTGAGAAGTAATTCTTCTTCTGCTTCTTGTACCGTTTCTTTCTCAACGTCTTCACCCAATTATCAATACAATATACAGATATACATACAAAGAGGTGAGATTATCTACGCCAATACAAGCATGATAGTACAGAGATAATACAAACAACACATCATGCAAAATATCATATCATGATCACAATTATACCATCATCATAGTGCAAAATAATAATTACCATTGTGCCACTATCATTTTTTAAATCATACAACAATTACAACAACACCATCATATAAATATAGATGCTCAGTTTCATGCATGCGTACATAGACTCAATGCCCTACTCCATGGAGCTAATACTCAAGTCGGAGAAATTGATCGAAAAGAGTCTGCTGGTATTTCGTGCTTCACACAAGTGCTTATAATTATATCTTGCACATCTAGCACATACACAACAGTCTTTGTCGATCTTGATTAAGAATAGTGTCTCGGTCCGGATCACCTGTGTGTTGCATCGGTCTAACCCACGGTATGAAGAGCTACCAACTGCCCATTGTGAGCAACCCGCACCCCGATGCCCCCAAGGTCCATAAGTGACCTACACTACGCGTATCGCACCCACTCAAGAGGTGTACGTTTCTCCTAGGCAATTAGCCATATCCAGTCCATCGGACCATTTTCAATGCATGTGTAATGCACCAATTACCAACCAAAGGTAAATCACATAATTTCTCATACAAAGTTCAAATACTATTTTACGTTCGTAAAATGGATTTATGCCAATTATAGGCAAATTGCTCAGTTTCTTGTACAATATTCACATACTGATTTTTAACTGTAAAGTTTACTGTATAATTAATGTACAACATTATATTATTGTATTTTTATCATTCGTAAAATATTTTTGTCACATTTTTTACGGTCACGTAATATTTTATTACGTAAACAATGATTTGTAACATTTCTATTACGTTTAAAAATTGCATAACAAATTTTTTTTTTTTATTGTATTCTAAAATACGTAAAAATATTCTTTCATTTTTAAATCGCATAGCGATTTTTCTACAACATTTCGATCGTGTAAATGATTAAATGCTTTAAAAATTACGTAGAAATATTTTAACTTTTTTTTATCGTGTAATTTAAAAATTACGTTTTTGAGCTACATAAATCAATTTTCACCGTTTCTACACTTCGTAAAAATATTACTTAACTTTGAAATATTATTTTGGGCTTTTCTTAATATAATATAATCTCTCACCTCATTTTATTCCTATTCTTTTTTTTTTTTTTAATATTCCTTTTCCGTAATATAATTACTAAAAATTTCATTTTACTAATTTGATCTTGTAAAATCTCATCTTGTTAATTTAATTACTATTTTTAACTTAAAATATCATATCATTTTCCAAAGCTTAAAAATTAAATTATCCTTAAATAAATTTAAGTTACAAACGTTTTCTAAATCACTTCTAAAAATTTATTCTCTTAAAATAATTTGATGTTCACCACTTTTAAATTTTCTTTTTCTTTATTTTACTAAAAATCCTTTCTCAACCAATTGATAACACTTGAATTTCCCTTTTAAAATCCTTCTATGGAAATTCTTATATTTTATAACATCAAAACATTTTTTTCTAAGTTTATCAAAACCTTATAAATGGTCTTTGGAACCATCAAATATTTTTCTTTGAAACATCTAAGTTCAAATCTTGCTTTTATACACAAATTATTTTACTAAAACTCCATACTAAAAACCGTGAGCATCATTGTTTGGAATAACAACCCTTTTTATTATTATTATTATTATTTTTTCTTTCTAAAATCATTCAATTTCATCCTTCTTGAAAATCTAATTTTGTAAACACCAAGTTGGTTGGTGTCTTGGCTGAAATTTTCTTAAGTCTAAGGACTAAAAAAAATCAAGTTCATTGTTCTTGAAAATTTTCAATAGAAACTTTAGTTTTTGAGAGCCAAAACCGTGAGCTTCCTATGACCTTTGAAGCCATAATTTCTTGTTTCAACATACATTCCATCATAATATATTTAACATATATCATCATGCATATTATAAGCATACCATATAAACAAGTAAAAATCATACTAAGCATGCATACACAATTAATTCATGCAAAGCATATCAAGCATAAACAAAATAATTAAAAACACATAACACAAATAATTTATTACATGACCATGGATATGAATCCTCACATGGATTCATCATCCATCAAATATAACCATCTCTCACCACCATGCTTGGTTGGTGAGATAAATCTCCTCTTACCTCTTGAAGAACTCCAAAAGCTCCTTACTTTGAATTTAGAACAAGATCTCCTCCAACAAAAGTCTCTTGAACATAGAACAAATACAAGAAAATTAGTATATTGAACTTGATTAAGAGGAACCATGGATCAAACATGGTTTAGAACATGAAAAAGAAAAGAATAAAAGAAGTTTTCTTACTCTTCACCAACAAGAGCTCTAAAACTTGATCTTAGAAAAAGTCCTTCAAGATGTAAGAATTTGAGAAAATTCTCAACAAGAAAGTTGTTTAGAACAAGGTGATGATTTAAGAAACTAGGTTGTATGAAATTAAAAAGTGATGGAGTGTGGAGAGGAGTGCTTGGCCGAATGCTTCACTAAGGAGAGGAAATAGAGTTTTTCTCTTCGGTTGGTTTTTTGGAACTTAGAGAAAATGAAGAAATGAAGAATGTGAAGTGTGTAAATGAAATAATTTGGCATCCTAACTATGCATGACCGTGGACTTCATGGAGAGAAAAGCCAAAATGGAATTTTGAAAAGCATGCACATTAATTGTGCAATAGTAACTTGTCTTCATCTTTTCTTTGGCTTAAAAAGGCTACTCCCTAAAAGTCCAAGCATGTCTCCCTTCCTCCTTGTTCAACAAAACCGTCCCCCCTCCTTGCATGATTCATGCAATTTGTCATCTTTTCTAATAATCATTTGAGCATTCCTAACCATTGATTCATTCAATGGTTAGGATTTAAGTAGATATTGATTTTTGGAAGACAAAATCTAGTATTGGATCTTTCTTCTTTAAATCCTAGCCATTAGATGTGTCTCCAAATGAAAGGTCAAGATTGCATCTTCAAACTTTACATCCAAGGGTCCAAAATGGTTGTAGAAATTTTTGATGACCAATTCTCCACCATTGATTTAAATCCAAATCCAATGGTCATTAATGATCCATCTCCACCATTGATTTATTTTACATCCAAGGGTTGATAATGGTCATAGTCCTTTATAAGATTAAATCTCTACCCTTGATTTAATTTCCATCCAACTTATAATTGATCCTATTTACTTTTAAGATCAAATCTCCACCGTTGATTAAATCAAGATTAAATTTCCAATGGTAATTAAATTAATGGTGGATATCCAATCCACCAATATTAACTTAATAATATAGAATATTATTTTGATTCACTCAGTAACCCCACAAAACATACATTTATCGTATTTTTACCGTCACGAAAATAAATACAATAAAAAATACTGAAAGGAAATTTTCTAAAACTGCTTTTCGGATTCGGGTTTAGTAAGATCCCCTGTCTCCGTCTAAAGCAGTACAAATTTTTCTATGCGTAGAAAAATTTTCACTTTCATGGGACCCACTTGGGCCCACATATGGCCACCGGACCCACAAACACCTCGCGGGGCCCACAAATAGTAAAAAATCAAAATCACACATAAAATCATAAAAATTAGAAAATTCACAAATATCAAATCAGATTACGTAAGTTAATTAAGACTAAGCAATAAAAATTAATTTACGTAAATTTTTCCGGCCCAAAAATTATTATTTTCCTGACACGGAACAAATCACTCAAAATGACCAAATATGCAGACGGAATATTCAAAATAATTTTACAGTGCACAGAAATCACTAAACAGTAGAATTCTGTTAACTGTCAAAATTACTTATTTAATACATAGAAAGTTTGGGGTGTTACAATTCTCCCCCTCTACAAAAGTTTCATCCTCGAAACTTGACGAACTTGACTTCACATCCTTAAAATAAAAAGGGATACTGTTCTTTTATCTTTTCTTCTAGTTCCCATGTAGCTTCCCCGCTTACATCATCCCAAATAATTTTAACCAATGAAATTTCCTTACCTCGAAGTTGCTTTGTCTTTCGATCCTCAATCTTTACTGGAACAGTGTCATAAGTTAAATTTTCCTTCAGCTGTACTGTGTCTGGCTTGATAACATGAGTAGGATCAGAAATATATTTCCGTAGTTGTGATACGTGAAATACATTGTGAAGGTTTGACAGAAAAGGTGGTAATGCAATCTGATATGCCACCGGACCTACCCGACGTAAAATCTGATATGGTCCGATAAACTTTGGAGTGAGCTTCTTGGACTTAAGCACTCGTCCAACACCCGTCATAGGCGTCACTCGCAAAAATACGTGGTCACCTTCTTCAAACTCGAGAAATTTTCTCCTTTTATCAGCATAACTCTTTTGTCGAGTTTGACCCATTCTCATTTTATCTTGAATCATCTTAACTTTCTCGGTTAATGCGTTGAACAATCTCTCGGTCCTAATATAGCACTTTCACCGAGTCTTGATACCAACATAACGGTGTTCTACATCGTCTTCCATATAATGCCTCATAGGGTGCCATCCCTATACTTGAATGGAAATCGTTATTGTATGTGAATTCTATCAATGGTAAGAATTCATCCCAAATTCGGTTTGTTCCAGGACACAAGCTCTCAACAAGTCTTCTAACGATTGAATCGTCCTTTCTGACTGACCATCAGTTTGTGGATGGTAAGCAGAACTTAGACGTAGCTTTGTTCCCATCGCTTCTTGAAAACTATCCCAAAATCTCGATGTAAACCTTAGATCTCGATCCGAAATGATACTGGATGGTACACCATGAAGTCTAACAATTTCACTGATGTACACCTGAGCCAACTTTTCCATTGAGTATTTAATATTAATCGGCAAAAAGTGAACTGACTTAGTAAGCCGATCAACAATTACCCAAATGGCATCATGACCCTTCCGAGTCTTTGGTAGTCCCATCACAAAATCCATTGCTATGTCATCCCATTTCCATTCGGGAATAGGCAAAGGTTGCAACATTCCCGAAGGTCTTTGATGTTCCACCTTAGCTTTCTGACAGATTAAACAGGATGATACATACTCTGCAACATCTTTCTTCATTCCTTGCCACCAATATAATTGTTTTAAATCTTGATACATCTTTGTGGCTCCTGGATGCATACTCAGTTTACTCCTGTGAGCTTCCTCCAAAATCAATCTTTTAAGATTTGGATCATTTGGCACACAAACTCTTCCTTGAAACTTCAAAATTCCATTAACACCTTCGCTAAAATCCGACACTACCCCTTGACTCTTTGCTTCTTCTTGCAAATATTGGTCACTGTTTTGTCCTTCACGGATTCTATCCATCAAATCATTTGAAATGGTGATCATATTTAAACACATCTTGCCCGGCGTCAATTTTACAGATAATCGCATATCCCGAAATTCTTCTATCAACTCCTTTTCTTTGATCATCATAATGAAGCACTAAGTATTTTTCTACTCAACGCATCCGCTACGACATTCGCCTTTCCGGATGATACTGCAATTGAAAATCATAATCTTTCAGAAACTCTAACCAACGCCTCTGTCTCATGTTCAACTCTTTTTGGTCAAACAAGTACTTCAAGCTTTTATGATCACTAAAAATAGTGAACGTAGCTCCATAAAGAAAATGTCTCCATACTTTCAACGCAAACACCACAAATTGCCAACTCCAAATCATGAGTCGGATAATTCTTCTTATGATTTTTCAACTGTCTTGAAGCATAAGCCACCACATTACGGTTTTGCATAAGTACACCACCCAATCCTTGGTATGAAGCATCACAATATACCTCGAAAGGTTCATTTGGATCAGGTAAAATCAACACTTGGTGAAGTAGTCAATCGTCTTTTCAATTCTTCAAAACTTTCTTCGCATGCATCAATCCACACGAACGGTTGATTCTTTCGTGTAAGTTGGGTAAGAGGTCCTACAATCTTTGAAAACCCCTCAATGAAACGTCTATAATAACCACTAATCCGACAAAACTACGGATTTCTATTACAATCTTTGGTCTTTCCCATTCCAAAACTGTCTTCACCTTTGAAGCATCAACTTCAATTCCTTTCTCCGATATCATGTGTCCCAAAAATTGAACCTCATTCAACCAAAATTCACATTTGGACAACTTGGCATACATCTTATTCTCCTTTAGAATCGGAGAACCACCCGAGATGTTCAAATGTTCCTCCTGACTTCGAGAATAAATTAAAATGTCATCTATAAAGACAACAACAAACTTATCCAAGTATGAACGAAAAATTCTGTTCATGAAATCCATGAATATGGCTGGTGCATTTGTCACACCAAACGGCATCACTAAATATTCATAATGCCCATAACGAGTTTGAAAAGCTGTTTTGGGAATATCCTCCACTTTCACACGTATTTGGTGATACCCAGAACGTAGATCAATCTTGGAAAATATTGCGGCTCCTCGCAATTGATCCATCAGATCATCTATCCTTGGTAGTGGATATTTATTCTTAATCGTGATTTTGTTTAATTGCCGATAGTTGTTCGCTCTTTTGCTACCGCAAGTGCACGGATCGCACTTGTAGTTTAGCCAGGAGTCAGATATCGTTCCCACGAGGAAACAACGTTAAATTAAGTGCTAAGTATAAACCAATAATTCAAATACTTCTATTCAAGGGTATATAAATTGGAATGTTCATGTACTTGTTAATTTTAAGAACTTAAAACTATGAGAGTAATGTGAGAGTCAATAATTCAAGAATAGGGATTCCTTTTTCACTTCCTATTTTAATTGATAACAAGTAATCCTTAAGAGCAATATAAACGAATTGTCTAGGTTAGCTTGGGAATCACAATTAGTTAAAAGCCTATGTCTAGGTCAATTAACCCCGCTTCCATTACTTAGTTCACTATGTATCCATGAGAACTAGAGTAAATCCACTCATTAAGATCTATTCCCAATTAATTACTATGCATGGTCAATAGGTATATTTCTATCCTATTAACGAATCATCGCATCCAACCCAATTGAATGAAATAGAACATGCATCAATCATACACTTGATCTTAAATCCAAATTCCTATGTCTAGGTTCATTAGATTTAAACAAATCAATTGAAAGTGATCAGACTAACAAAGCATGAAGCACTATATAACTGAACAGAGATCAAATCATATATATAACTCAAGGGATTACAAGTTTAATCAACATCCGTAGGAAGATCCAAAGAAAAACCCTATATCAGCCTAGCCAGCCATGACAAATGAAAATACAACAAGATTAATCAGAGTCATGGAGATAGAGATAAGAGAGGAGAAGAAAAAGGAAGAACAAAGCTTAGGGAGATGGTCCTTCAAGCTTCAATCCTCCACCAAGGTGAAGAAGGCCTCCAATCTTGGCTATTTCTGCTTCTTTTCTACCAAAAATCGTAACCCTAGCAGCTGGAATCTATTCTTCTGTAATCTCCCTTAAGAAAAACTAATGAAACAGTATTTATAGACAAAAATAACTTCACAAGCCATGCGCCCCGACACATTTGCGCGCCGCGGCCCTCCTCAGTTAGGTTACTGGGGCCGCGGCCCTCACTACATGTGCGCCGCGGCCCTGAAGCCTCGGGTTGAAGTACTGAATTGCTGCTGATGCACCAAGCGCCGCGGCCCTGATATGTGTGCGCCGCGGCCCTCCATACTGAAATGCTCCATAGGCTTCTCCACCCTATGCTGGGTCTATCCTTGCATCAAACCATCGATTTTGAGCCTATCACATTTAAGATTTCACCCAGTTAAGCATATGTGCACAATCTACTCAATTCAACAACAAAATGGAAAGATTTTCTCAAAAGCAGAACGGACAACATCAATCATGGAATTGAGTGAAAATCACACTAAAGTCTTCCAGTCTTGCCTCAAAACAAGGACTAAGCAATCAAAACACACATATATTGGAGCAGAAATAACTACATTTCAAGGAGTTATCACACCCCCACACTTAGCTTTTTGCTAGTCCTCGAGCAAAAGAAATTATCACCAGCATTCATCTAGCATCCAATCATGAATTTCATTTTCACTTAACCTAATCTAGTGTTCAATGATTGTATAAGCCTCAAAGATTGCTCATGCATCATAATCAGCTTCACTCAGGCACATCTTTAGCATGAAAACATTCAAGGTCTCTTATCCAAAAATAACATCTCCCACAAGCATGCAAGTTAATATTTTACTTTTCAGTTCATACACATCCGGATAAGTTTATAAGCATACAGGCATATGTTTCACCAAATCCACAAGATTGCCACAAAAATCTCTCTCCACTAATGTAAATCATACACAAATGAAGATCAAAAGGGTCTTTCATAGCTTGCAATGTAAGGCCAGGAATTATGGGATGAAGAACAAAGGGGAATGGATTTAACACAAACGTTGAGAATCATACACATACGATTTCAAGACATGAGCTCAATTAAAACTATCAGGGTATTCAAAATCAGAACTCCTTAGAACCATTCAATGCTTTTTTTTTTTTTAGTTAAGTTTTCTTTTTCTTTTCTTTTGCTTTGCTTGTCTTTTTCTTCTTCTTCTTTTTTTTTTTTTTTTTAACTTGTGAGCAAAGCAAAGTTTTTCTTTTTGCAGATGGTTCATCCAGGTTCATTATTAAACTTAATTTATACAATACCCCTAATTATTGAACTTAATTACAGAACTCACAACAAGAAATCATATGGTATGAACTCAACCAACAATGATGGTAAGATAATAAATGCGATGTTTTCACATGCATCAGGAATGGTTACATGGTATGGTATATGTAGGTGATAAAAGAAATAAGGCCAACACATATATAGCTTCAAAGGGGGACCTAAGGATATGATCATGTCAAGGTAAGCTTTTTAAGGCTCAAACGGTCCACAAGATGCCCTTATCATTTCCTCAATCATGCATAATCTAGAATTTCGCTTCAAGAGAGTTTCAAAACAATATTACAGAAAAACGAAATCTATACAAGTACTTCCCATAAACATTTTCTAAACATGCATACAACTCATTTTCAAGCTACGCAAGCATACAAGTGGGAAACAAAACCATGCATATGAAGAGACAAACAATGATTCTCATGCTTCAAAATCGCGCAAGGGTTCACTAAAAGTGACAAATTGCAAACATTCATATCATCGGACAATCATTGCCATATTAGTCATTTGCGCAAAGCATTAAAGCTATAATTTCATCAAAACCATCAACAAAAACTTATCATGTGCACTTTATATATACCAACTATCTGCACTATTATTAGCATGTTTGAACAAGCAGATATAAACAGTTATATAATTAAAATTCAAAAGCAGTTATAGACACCCCCCAGACCTGAGGGAAACAGTGTCCTCACTGTACATAGTATGAACAAGGTGCAACAAAAAATAAAAGGAAAGATGCCCTGTGTGCATCAGATAAGATCCTCATCAGAAGAAGTCGTGTCCTCATCATCCTCATCATGATCAGAATCCTGCGGCTGACGAGATGGGCCAGCCACCGCCACGGGTGGGAATTGGGGCACAGGGTAGTGATCCATGGGGAAGCCGGACTGCTGAGCCATCCACCGCTGAGTCTGAATAATATAAGCAAGCTGGGCATCAACAGAGGCACGCCAGGCAACATCCGAGGCAGGAGCGGAGCTAGATGCATCAAAAGTTTGTTGCTGTCGTCGAGGTCGCGGAGGCGCAGGAGCAGCAGCTGGAGGAGGAGCAGGAGGTCCACCCAATCGCTCAATGATGGAGTCGGTGATGGGCTGTTTCACCTCAGACAACTCCTCATGAGTCTCCCATGTAACATGTGCCGCCCGGCAAAGCTCCTGGATGAGGGAGGGGAAGTACAAAGTCCGAGCCTCCTCGACCGCTCGCCGAATCCGGGAATGGATGACCTGAGCCACATCAATGTGGTGGCGCTCGAGGATAGCATAAAGAAGGATTGCCCGATCCCTAGTAACCTGGGCCATGTTCCCAGATGGAGTGAGGCGGTGAGAGATAAAATGATACCACACCTTGGCCTCAGGAGTCAAGCAACGCCTAGGAAAGAACCGAGGGCGGTGAGTATCCACTGTAAAGGTCCATGGCACCGGGAGAGACTCAGGACTACAAATACGAGCAGTGACAACTGTGAGGTCAATCCCCTCCTCCGGCTCGCATCGCATGAATTGTTCATAATCACAAATCTCAGGTGCCGGGTCCAAACCAAGAATGCGCCTGATATCATCCGGGGAGTACGAAACAGTGCGAGTGCGCACCCGCGCAGTAGTCTGGCTAGCAGAGAAGGCAGCGTTCGCATAGAATTCGCGAACAACTGGTAGAACGGCAGCCTTCGGATGAACAGTAAACCGCTGCCAGTGATGGTGAGTGATGAGGTCTTGGATATCACGATGGATACCCAGAGTGAAATCGAAGCCTCGCTCAGAATGACTGGTTTTTTAACCAGACGCTATAGCGCTCACGCCTCTCGAAATAAACCGTCGCCGATCAAATACGGGAGGCGAAGATTCCTTTGTGCGCGACCGGAGGAAGCTCACGTCGGAAGTCATGGTGGAGCTGACTGAGTACCTAACCATGCAAAAAGAATGCTTAAAATTAATAAATAAATAGATACAGGAAATTATAAAGCAGAGCATAAGATTACAGCAAAGGAACAAGACAAGAAAGAAGGTAGTGGGGCACCCAATACAACCAAAAAGGGGAAAGAACCATTTCTGGGCATTCTGAGGGAGAGGGCCGCGGCCCCCAAAGGTCACGGCCGCGGCGTGCACACCCAGAAACGCAGAAATGGCTCCCCTGTTCCATGGCTTCCCCAAATTGCGTAAACAGCAACAGAGTTCAAGAAACACCATGCAATCATGCTACATTATACTAGATTACATAAATATTAACTAAAATCAAGCCCCTACAACTAAGGAATACACAGAAATGGAAAAAAATTCAGAAAAGAAACGGTAAAAAGGCTTAAAGCTTGTTACCTGGTGAAGATAAGGAGAAAGGGGAGGCAATGAAGCCTTAAAACCACCAGGAGAGGAAGGGAAATGGGAAGGGAGAAGAGAGAAACCGAGAGAGGGAAGGGGAAAGTGACAAAAATGGGAGGGAAGGCAGCTTTGAACATTCTTCGTCGTTGAGGGCATGCGCGCCATGGTGGTGTCGGGGCATGGCCAAGCGTTATCAAGAATCGAGTGAAACGCGCGTTTCACTCTGGGGCAAATTTTTTTTTTTTTTTTTTAACTTGGGGCCGCGGCGGTAATAAGTAAGGGGGCGCGGCCGTCATGCCGGGCCGCGGCCTTCAAGTTATCGGGGCCGCGGCCACGAGGTCCCAGTTTTTGGCTGAATACCCGAGGGCCGCGGCCCCGAGGTCCCCGGTTTTTGGCCCGAATACCCGCAGGGCCGCGCGCAAAACCTTATGGGGGCCGCGCGCATGAAAGTCCGACCGCACCAGCAGCAGACCTCATTTCTGGCCAATTGGTTCCTCTTCTAGGCCTTCCACACCTCTAAAACATGTCCAAATTATTTATTACACAATGTACCACAAAAACATGCTGAAAAAGTTAATTCTACGTAATAAGCTATTTAAATACGTAAAGGAAAAGAAACAAACCCTTGGGTTCCTCCCAAGAAGGGCCTAATTTATAGTCCCTACAGACTTTGATGAACTCAAGTGGAGCGATAGAATGAGGAGGACTTCTCCCCGTTAATTTCTCCTCCAAAGTAAGGTTTTAGGCGCCGGCCGTTTACCTTGAAGCTTGTTGATCCATCCAAAGGGCTACTTCCACGCTCCATGGGAAACACCTTTTTCACCACAAAGGGTCCCGACCACCTTGATTTAAGCTTTCCAGGGAAGAGTTTAAGCCTGGAATTATAAAGGAGAACTTGCTGGCCTTCAGTAAATCCTTTCTGACTATTTTCTTGTCATGCCAAAATTTGACCTTCTCCTTGTATACTTTTGCATTCTCATAGGCTTGTAGCCGAATTGTCTAGCTCATTGAGTTGCAAAAGTCTATTTTCACCGGCAGCTTGTAAATTGAAATTGAGCCGCTTTATTGCCCAATAAGCACTATGCTCAAGCTCAACCGGTAGGTGGCATGCTTTCCCAAACACCATCTTGTACGGAGACATCCCAATGGGGCCTTTATAAGCAGTCCTATAAGCCCACAGTGCGTCATCTAGCTTCCTTGACCAATCCTTTCTGGTTGGACACACTGTCTTCTCTAGGATCCGCTTTATTTCGCGGTTAGAGATTTCTGCCTGCCCACTTGTCTGTGGGTGATAGGGAGTGGCAACCCGATGCTTCACACCATACTTGGCTAAGAGGGCTTCAAAGCACTTGTTACAAAAATGTGACCCCCCGTCACTGATGATGGCCCTAGGTGTTCCAAATCTGGTGAAGATTTGCTTCTTTATAAAGCCAATCACTACCTTTGAATCATTGGTAGGAAATGCGCATGCCTCCACCCATTTGGACACGTAGTCTACAGCCACAAGTATGTACTGATTCCCAAAGGAGGGAATAAAGGGGCCCATGAAGTCAATGCCCCACACATCGAAGATCTCAACTTCCAAAATGAAGTTGAGAGGCATCTCATTTCTTCTGGCGATGCTTCCAGACTTCTGGCACCGATCACATCGTTGAACATGCGAATTTGCATCCTTATATATCGTTGGCCAATAGAAGCCAGATTGGAGCACCTTCGCTGCTGTCTTAGCACAACTATAATGCCCACCATATGGAGAAGCATGACATTCATTCAAGATTTGCTCCACTTCCTCCATAGGTACACATCTCCTCAACATCTGGTCAGAGCACTGTTTAAACAAAAAGGGCTCATCCCAAATGTAGTGCCTGACATCAGACAAGAATTTCTTCTTCTGATGAGAGGTTAAATCAAGAGGCCACACACCACTTACAATATAATTCACCATGTCTGCATACCATGGACAGGATGGAGTGGTGGCTACAAACAGCTGTTCATCTGGAAATGTTTCCCTAATTATGATCGGTTCAGCTTGAGTGTCTTCATTCTCAAGTCTAGAAAGGTGGTCTGCCACTTGATTTTCAGCACCTTTCTTATCCCTAATCTCCAGATCAAACTCTTGTAGAAGCAAAACCCATCTAATCAATCGAGGTTTTGCATCTTTCTTACTCACTAAATACTTTATGGCAGAGTGATCTGTATACACGATTACCTTAGTACCTACCAAATAAGCTCTGAACTTATCAAACGCAAACACAACCGCCAGCAGCTCTTTCTCTGTTGTTGTGTAGTTCAGTTGGGCATCGTTAAGTGTCTTGCTCACATAATATATGGAGCGAAACACTTTATCCTTCCTCTGTCCCAACACTGCACCCACAGCATAATCGCTGGCGTCGCACATAAGCTCAAACGGTAGTTGCTAATCTGGAGTAATAATTACTGGTGCTGAGACCAGTCTCTTCTTTAGCTCCTCAAACGCAACCTGATGAATCATCAAAGGTAAACGGATGTCTTTCTCCGTAAGGTTGCAAAGAGGCTTGGCTATCTTCGAAAAATCCTTGATGAACCTCCGATAGAAACCCGCATGGCCCAGAAAACTCGGATTCCTTTCACTGCATTAGGCGGAGGAAGCTTATCTATTACCTCAATCTTTGCCTTATCCACCTCCATCCCTCTAATAGAAACCTTATGGCCCAGGACTATTCCTTCCTGTACCATAAAGTGACATTTTTCCCAGTTCAGGATGAGGTTGGTTTCTTCACACCTCTTCAGCACAGATGATAAAGTTTGCAAACAGCTATTATAATCATCTCCAAACACTGAAAAGTCGTCCATAAAGACTTCCAAACCATGCTCTATCATGTCTGCAAAAATGGCCATCATGCATCTCTGAAAGGTTGCAGGAGCGTTGCACAATCCGAATCCATCCTACGAAACGCAAATGTACCATAGGGACAAGTAAAAGTTGTCTTCTCCTGGTCCTCAGGAGCTACGGCAATTTGGTTATATCCAGAATAACCATCCAAGAAGCAGTAATAAGCCTTTCCTGCTAGCCTATCCAACATCTGGTCTATAAACGGAAGTGGAAAATGGTCCTTTCTGGTGGCCTTGTTCAACTTGCGGTAGTCCATGCATACTCTCCAGCCTGTGACTTTACGAGAGGGAATCAACTCATTGTTTTTATTGGTGACTACCGTCATGCCACCTTTCTTGGGCACGCACTGAATTGGTGAGACCCAAGGGCTGTCAGAAATAGGATAAATTATGCCTGCATCTAGCCACTTGATCATTTTCTTCCTCACCACTTCTTTCATAATCGGATTGAGCCGCCTTTGATGTTCCACAACTCCCTTTTGATTATCTTCTAACAGGATCTTGTGCATACAGATAGACGGGCTAATGCCTTGGATATCGGCAATAGTCCATCCAATAACATGTTTATATCTTGCGCTCAAAAAGACACGGAGAAGTTTATCCGTTTGATCGTCTCGAAAGGGATGATGATATAATTACTGGGAGAGTGGAGGTTGCTCCTAGATATGCATACTGCAAATGAGTAGGCAGAGGCTTCAATTCAAGTGTCGGAGGTTCCTCAATAGAAGGCTTAGATGCCTCCATCCTTGCTTCAGACTCAAAGGGTTCGAACCTGGGAGGTTGATATTGCTTAGGGACTGCTCTAGGTGCTTAATAAAATCGACACTTCGTCCCTAAGCTCCTCATCATTATCAATTGGAGAAGCTTCATACAAGAAGAAGGGAGTCTTCTTGGATATTGGCTTGAATGAGTCATGAATGATATTATCCAATATCCCTAAATAAGAACACTCTTCTTGATCTTGAGGAAACTTAATTGCTTTGAATATATTAAAGGTTACCTCTTGATCGTGAACTCTCATTGTTAGTTCACCTTTCTGTACATCAATGAGTGTTCTTCCTGTAGCTAAAAATGGCCTGCCAAGGATCAATGGAACCCTTTTATCTTCTTCCATATCCAAGATCACAAAGTCCGCGGGGAATATGAATTTGTCCACTTTAATCAGGACATCCTCCACAATTCCCTTTGGATACGTGTAGGAACGATCGGCTAGCTGGAGGGTCACTGATGTTGTAACGACCCGGGACTGCCTGCAGGATTGATGAGTGTCTCCACAAATCAACACGAGTCTTTTCAGCGTGCTTTGTCCTCACTCACACGCATCCTAGGAAACTTCCCAGGAGGTCACCCATCCCACAATTGCTCCCCAAAAGCACGCTTAACCATGGAGTTCTTATGTTCTAGGCTCTAGAAAAAAGTTGCAACTTGTTGATATGGTTACACCAAATCAATTCCTTTAAGCCATCCTCAACTATGCGGTCCCATACCCGCACGCATCTACGAATCCTCTCTCATTCCTGTGCGTATTCGGTTCATTCATGCTTACCCTATGCCTAGAAGCTTTGCCAGAGCCGCTCCTTGTCCGTGCTTCATTGCACCGCGATCACTTCCCGCCCTCGTCGGCCCCCAGGATGTCACATGCCCACCGGCTTCCGTTTGGTTCGTCCCAGAACCACACCGTCTTGGGAGAGGTCCCGACTCCGATACCATTTGTAACGACCGGGATCCGCTGCGAGATTGATGAGTGTCTCCACAAACCAACACGAGTCTTTTCGGCGTGCTTTGTCCTCACTCACACGCATCCTAGGAAACTTCTAGGAGGTCACCCATCCTATTGCTCCGGTCAAGCACGCTTAACCATGGAGTTCTTATGTTCTAGGCTCCCGAAAAGAAGTTGCAACTTGTTGATATGGTTACACCAAATCAATTCCTTTAAGCCATCCTCAACTATGCGGTCCCATACACCGCACGGTCTCAGAATCCCTCTCATTCCGGTGCGTATTCGGTTCATTCATGCTTACCCTATGCCTAGAAGCTGCCAGAGCCGCTCCTTGTCCGTGCTTCATTGCACCGGCGGCGATCACTCCCGCCTCGTCGGCCCTGGGATGTCACGGATGTGGGCTTGCATTCCCCAAACCTAACCTCTGGAATATGGACGGGGGCATGAGATTAATGCTTGCCCCATATCACACAAGTGCTTGGCCCGAGAAAATTCTCTCCTATGGCACAGGGATAGTAAAGCTTCCCTGATCTTTCAAATTTGGGGAAGCTTCGTTGCAACACTCGCATGACCTTTGCATTCCTCGATAGTGCCACCGTTTCAAACTCACCCACCTACGTTTCTTTGACAAAATATCCTTCATGAATTTAACGTAGTCAGGCATCTGTTCCAAGGCTTCAGCAAAAGGGATGTTGATATGTAATTTCTTGAAAACTTCCAAGAATTTCTTAAACTGCTCATCCATCTTATGCTTGATTTGCCTACTAGGGAAAGGTAGAGGATGTGTGTAAGGTTTATTCTCCACTTTCTCACCCTCGGGTTTCCCTTGGACTATACCTTCATCCTTTTCACTTTCCTCGGCTTTCTTATCATCCACCTCTTTGTGATCTATTAGTGCCTTGGTCCTCATTCTCGGCTACTTCATCATTCAACTGCCTAGTCTTTGGATTACCCTCTATGTCTTTGCCACTTCTCAGTGATATGACCTTACAGTCCTCATTCGAGGCACCCTTTGGATTATTCACTGTGTTGCTTGGGAAGGTACCTGGGGGTCTGTTGTTGATAGCATTTGCCAACTGCCCAACTTGTGTTTCTAGTGCTCGCATAGAAGCCGTTTGGCTTTGAATAATAGAATCATTCTTTGCTAAATGAGCATCTGTCCTTGCCATGTGGGAGTCAGTCTTTGTGATGAAAGCATCATTCTTGGCCATCAGCTGCATGAACATATCTTCCAAGGCAGGTTTCCTTTCTGGCATTGGCTGTCTCTGTTGAGCTGGGAACCCAGGAGGGTTATATTGACGTTCATTTCCAGGAGTATTGGAGGAAGAAGAAGGTCCTTGGTTGTCTCTCCAGGAGAAATTGGGATAGTTCCTCCATCCTGGATTGTACTGATTTGCATAAGGGTTGTTCTGGGGTGGCCGATAGTTGCTTACATATTGAGCCGATTCTGAAACAAAAGTGCATCTATCAGTTGCATGATTGTCCCCGCATCGGTCACATAGAACAAAAGGACTTTGCTGTGGACTTTGATGTTGGCTTGCTCCCAAATTATCCAGTTTATTCGCAATTAAGGCCACCTGAGCAGAAAGTGAAGTTATGGCATCTACATCATGCACTCCTGCTGCTCTTCTTGGGATACTTCTTGGAGACTGCCATTGATAGCTGTTGGCGGCCAATTCCTCCAGAAGCTCATAAGCATCATCAAAAGACTTGCTCAGCAAAGAACCACCGGCTGCAGCATCAACTATTGGACGATGATGGTGTAACAAACCCTTGTGGAAAGAGTAAATCTGATGCCAAGGGGGTATCTCATGATGTGGGCACCTTCTCAGAAGATCTTTGTATCTCTCCCAAGCTTCATGCAGAGATTCAGATTCAGACTGGCTGAACGAGGTAATATCATTCACCAATTCCGCAGTCTTAGCAGGGGGAAATATTTGTTCAAGAACTTGGTACACATCTCCGCCCAAGTTGTAATGGATCCTGCGGGAAGAGAATGTAACCAACTTTTGGCTCTATCTCTTAATGAGAAAGGGAAGAGCCGTAAGCGAATGGCATCGTCAGAAACGCCATTATGCTTGAACGTGTCGCAAATCTCTAGAAAGTTTGAGAGATGCAAATTTGGGTCTTCTTTGGATAAGCCGCCAAACTGTACAGCTGTTTGAATCATTTGGATTATGGCCGACTTGATCTCAAAAGTATTAGCCCGGATGGCAGGGCGTCTGATGCTTGATTGTAAATTATCCATTTGAGGAGTAGCAAACTCCCTCAATGGTCTGGAGCGACTATCGTCCTCCAACTGAAGTGTAGCATTATCATCTGCCATCGTACAAAGAATTACCTGAAACAAATAAATTTAGAAAAATTAAATCAATATGGACAAAAGAAACTTGAACTAGAGATACTTAAATTCGTTGTTTATATTAGCTAATCTAAATTTAAACCGTTGAGTCCCCGGCAACGGCGCCAAAAACTTGTTCGCTTCTTTTGCTACCGCAAGTGCACATGATTGCACTTGTAGTTTAGCCAGGAGTCAGATATCGTTCCCACGAGGAAACAACGTTAAATTAAGTGCTAAGTATAAACCAATAATTCAAATACTTCTATTCAAGGGTATATAAATTGGAATGTTCATGTACTTGTTAATTTTAAGAACTTAAAACTATGAGAGTAATGTGAGAGTCAATAATTCAAGAATAGGGATTCCTTTTTCACTTCCTATTTTAATTGATAACAAGTAATCCTTAAGAGCAATATAAACGAATTGTCTAGGTTAGCTTGGGAAACACAATTAGTTAAAAGCCTATGTCTAGGTCAATTAACCCTGCTTCCATTACTTAGTTCACTATGTATCCATGAGAACTAGAGTAAATCCACTCATTAAGATTTATTCCCAATTAATTACTATGCATGGTCAATAGGTATATTTCTATCCTATTAATGAATCATCGCATCCAACCCAATTGAATGAAATAGAACATGCATCAATCATACACTTGATCTTAAATCCAAATTCCTATGTCTAGGTTCATTAGATTTAAACAAATCAATTGAAAGTTCGAACTAACAAAGCATGAAGCACTATATAACCGAACAGAGATCAAATCATATATATAACTCAAGGGATTACAAGTTTAATCAACATCCATAGGAAGATCCAAAGAAAAACCCTATATCGCCTAGCCACCATGACAAATGAAAATACAACAAGATTAATCGAGTCATGGAGATAGAGATAAGAGAGGAGAAGAAAAAGGAAGAACAAAGCTTAGGGAGATGGTCCTTCAAGCTTCAATCCTCCACCAAGGTGAAGAAGGCCTCCAATCTTGGCTATTTCTCGCTTCTTTTCTACCAAAAATCGTAACCCTAGCAAAATGGAATCTATTCTTCCGTAATCTCCCTTAAGAAAAACTAATGAAACAAGATTTTATAGACAAAAATAACTTCAAATACTGCCGCGGCTTGACATTTGCGCGCCGCGGCCCTCCTCCTCGATTAGGTTCTTGGGGCCGCGCCCCTCACTACATGTGCGCCGCGCGCCCGAAGCCTCGGGTTGAAGTGAATTGAATTGCTGGCGATGCACCAAGCGCCGCGGCCCGATATGTGTGCGCGCGCCCCTCCATACTGAAATGCTCCATAGGCTTCTCCACCCTATGCTGGGTCTATCCTTGCATCAAACCATCGATTTTGAGCCTATCACATTTAAGATTTCACCCAGTTAAGCATATGTGCACAATCTACTCAATTCAACAACAAAATGGAAAGATTTTCTCAAAAGCAGAATGGACAACATCAATCATGGAATTGAGTGAAAATCACACTAAAGTCTTCCAGTCTTGCCTCAAAACAAGGACTAAGCAATCAAAACACACATATATTGGAGCAGAAATAACTACATTTCAAGGAGTTATCAATAGTCTACACATAGACGTGAAGTTCCATCCTTCTTCTTGACCAACAGCACTGGAGCTCCCCATGGTGACACACTAGGTCTCACAAATTGTTTCTCTAATAAATCCTCCAACTTTGTTTCTTCAGTTCGGCTAATTCTACCGGCGACATCCGATAGTGCGCTATAGATATTGGTCCAGCTCTTCCGTGTACAAGATCAATGGCAAACTCAATTTCCTTACTTGGTGGTAGTCCGGTATATCTTCAGGAAATACTTCAGGAAATTCGTTGACCACAAAAATATCCTTCAAGACATCTTCACATTGTACCTCTAAAGAAGATAATAATAGATACCCAAGATCTCCTTCCTTCAAACAAGCTTCCACTTGAGTAGCCGTTAGGAATCTAAGATCCTTAGCCTCGGAAACACTAATGTCTTATTCGAACAATCAATTAGGATATGGTTAGAAGACAACCAATCCATTCCCAAGATTACATTAATCTTGGAAAGAGGCAAACAGATCAAGTCCACATAAAAGATTCTATTCCTAACACGACGGACAATTCGGGCATCTTTGTTGATGTAACTACGAGACTTATCGGTAGGAGTAGCAACATTCAGATCATATGGCAATGCAGACACGGTCAATCCCAAACGCTCAACACAATCACATGCAATGAAAGAATGTGTTGCTCCCGAATCATAGAGTATGGTTAAAGGATTACCTCCAATAGTACCCTCCTCCATTATCAAGTCCTCGATTTAGCACTACTTCTCCGCTCATTGTATAGACACGACCACCTGCTGTGGCCTTGCAGAAGACTGAACATTTCCCACAGAGGATTCCTTCCTTATCGATCACAGTCTTTAGAGAAATGTCCATGTCTTTGTCCACACTTAAAACAAACAACCTCCTTATGTTGACAATCTTTCGTGAGATGGTCCTTCCCACATTTGAAACATCGAATAGGAGTCCCACTTGACTTGCCTTATTACCGCTAGAACTTCCACCCACAAATTGCTTCTTAGTCCGACTTCCTGCAGGGTTTCATATATGGCTTTTCTTGAGAGCGACTTGCTTGAGTACTCTTTCCTTTTTGGAACCTTGCGGTCCAAAATTCTTATTTCTTGCCGCTCGTTGATGATCAATCTCTTCAATTTTACGACATTTTTCAATCAAAGTTGGAAATTGATTAATCTCCAACATCGATCTGATTCTCTTAATATCCAAATTTAATCCTTCTTCAAATTTCCTGCATTTCCACTCTCATCCGGATTCATCCGCAAATATCTCGAAACCGAGACAGACTTTCAAATTTTGCCGCATACTCACTTACGGACATCAATCCTTGTCGTAAGCTCAGAAATTCCGTTTCCTTCATATGCCTCACACTTGCTGGAAAATATTTCTCCAGAAACTTTTGCTTAAAAACTTGCCATGTCACCATCCTTCCTTCAGCTTCCAACAGTTTTCTAGCTCCTGTCCACCAACGTTCACCATCTCCTACCAAGCATAAACGTTGCCAGCGTAAGCTTCCGTTCATCAAAGACAACCCATACCATCAAATATCTTTTCAAGTTCTTGGATCCAAAGTTCACTTTCTCCGGATCAAACTCTCCACGAAATTTCGGTGGATTATTCCTTCGAAACTCAGACAAACTGTGCACATTTTCATTAGCCCGTTGATTTTGTTGTGCAACCACTTCCGCCATTCTCTGCATTGCTGCTACAGCTGTAGCCATGTTCCCATTACCATTCCCATTATCGCTCCCATTAAGCTCCATATCTGAGCCATTATTTCCACGTCCACGTCCTCGTCATCGTCCAGACATTACTTTCTTCACTCAAACTGGATAATACAAAGAAAGTAAGGTCAATCTTCAACAATATTGTTTTCTTCTCAGAAAACAATAACAGAGAATTTTCAAACAATATTATTTTCTTTTCAGAAAACAATAACAGAGAATCACACAACACAAACAAGACAGACCTAACCACAACCCCGAAAGACTCAAACTTGGGCTCTGATACCAACTAATGTAACACCCACCGTAGGGTGTCACATTTATGTTACTTAATAACCCCCAAGTTCATATAAGGTGACGTTGTAATAAAAAGATAAGTCAAATTTTTTTTTTTGACGACCATAAAATAAACTTAGCGGAAAATAAAACATTATAGCAACCTCACACATAGATTACATCATATACTTATTGCAAACGTACTGTTGGAATTATTTATTTTACAGCCCATGTCTCAAACTAAAATACACTTAAATAAATTACACACATAGTTCATATCAGAGTTCAAACTTGCCCAAGTTTAACTAAGCGAATGGACCCCTCGGATGGGTCCTCCTGGGTTCCTCAACAGGTAGGAATCCGTTATGACGAGTAGCCCTACGGACGGTCCCGGCCGACGATACTATACCGATTTCCGTTGGGACATAATTCCCGGTGTCCCAAAGGTGTCGCTGATATGCAACGGAAATTCAACATGAACTAAGATAGTTACACGAAAAAATGGATCTCTACGAAACAATACCGCTAATGCTAACAATCGATATCCTCATAAATAAGTCCTCGCTCATCGGGACTTGTCCTCCATTCTTCACTCCTCCGTGAAATTGTAGACGTACATATCCGAAGAAACCGGCTCTTGTCGTCATACTTGTCGAGTCGGCGTTCCCCTACCGTGAGAAGTAATTCTTCTTCGCTTCTTGTACCGTTTCTTTCTCAACGTCTTCACCCAATTATCAATACAATATACGAGATATACATACAAAGAGGTGAGATTATCTACGCCAATACAAGCATGATAGTACAGAGATAATACAAACAACACATCATGTAAAATATCATATCATGATCACAATTATACCATCATCATAGTGCAAAATAATAATTACCATTGTGCCACTATCACTGTTTAAATCATACAACAATTACAACAACACCATCATATAAATATAGATGCTCGGTTTCATGCATGCGTACATAGACTCAATGCCCTACTCCATGGAGCTAATACTCAAGTCGGAGAAATTGATCGAAAAGAGTCACTGTATTTCGTGCTTCGGACCAAGTGCTTATAATTATATCTTGCACATCTAGCACATACACAACAAGCCTTTGTCGATCTTGATTAAAAATAGTGTCTCGGTCCGGATCACCGGTGTGTTGCATCGGTCTAACCCACGGTGCATGTAAGAGCTACCAACTGCCCATTGTGAGCAACCCGCACCCCGATGCCCCCAAGGTCCATAAGTGACCTACACTACGCGTATCGCACCCACTCAAGAGGTGTACATTTCTCCTAGACAATTAGCCATATCCACCCATCGGACCATTTTCAATGCATGTGTAATGCACCAATTACCAACCAAAGGTAAATCACATAATTTCTCATACAAAGTTCAAATACTATTTTACGTTCGTAAAATGGATTTATGCCAATTATAGGCAAATTGCTCGATTTCTTGTACAATATTCACATACTTGATTTTTAATCAGAAAGTTTATTGTATAATTAATGAAGAACATTATATTATTGTATTTTTATCATTCGTAAAATATTTTTGTCACATTTTTACGGTCATGTAATATTTTATTACGTAAACAATGATTTGTAACATTTCTATTACGTTTAAAAATTGCATAACAAATTTTTTTTTTTGTATTATAAAATACGTAAAAATATTCTTTCATTTTTAAATCGCATAGCGATTTTTCTACAACATTTCGATCGTGTAAAATGATTAAATGCTTTAAAAATTACGTAGAAATATTTTAATTTTTTTTTATCGTGTAATTTAAAAATTACGTTTTTGAGCTACATAAATCAATTTTCACCGTTTCTACACTTCGTAAAAATATTACTTAACTTTGAAATATTATTTTGGGCTTTTCTTAATATAATATAATCTCTCACCTCATTTTATTCCTATTCTTTTTTTTTTTAAATATTCCTTTTCCGTAATATAATTACTAAAAATTTCATTTTACTAATTTGATCTTGTAAAATCTCATCTTGTTAATTTAATTACTATTTTTAACTTAAAATATCATATCATTTTCCAAAGCTTAAAAATTAAATTATCCTTAAATAAATTTAAGTTACAAACGTTTTCTAAATCACTTCTAAAAATTTATTCTCTTAAAATAATTTGATGTTCACCACTTTTAAATTTTCTTTTTCTTTATTTTACTAAAAATCCTTTCTCAACCAATTGATAACACTTGAATTTCCCTTTTAAAATCCTTCTATGGAAATTCTTATATTTTATAACATCAAAACATTTTTTCTAAGTTTATCAAAACCTTATAAATGGTCTTTGGAACCATCAAATATTTTTCTTTGAAACATCTAAGTTCAAATCTTGTTTTTATACACAAATTATTTTACTAAAACTCCATACTAAAAACCGTGAGCATCATTGTTTGGAATAACAACCCTTTTTATTATTATTATTATTATTTTTTTCTTTCTAAAATCATTCAATTTCATCCTTCTTGAAAATCTAATTTTGTAAACACCAAGTTGGTTGGTGTCTTGGTTGAAATTTTCTTAAGTCTAAGGACTAAAAAAAAATCAAGTTCATTGTTCTTGAAAATTTTCAATAGAAACTTTAGTTTTTGAGAGCCAAAACCGTGAGCTTCCTATGACCTTTGAAGCCATAATTTCTTGTTTCCAACATACATTCCATCATAATATATTTAACATATATCATCATGCATATTATAAGCATACCATATAAACAAGTAAAAATCATACTAAGCATGCATACACAATTAATTCATGCAAAGCATATCAAGCATAAACAAAATAATTAAAAACACATAACACAAATAATTTATTACATGACCATGGATATGAATCCTCACATGGATTCATCATCCATCAAATATAACCATCTCTCACCACCATGCTTGGTTGGTGAGATAAATCTCCCTTTTACCTCTTGAAGAACTCCAAAAGCTCCTTGCTTTGAATTTAGAACAAGATCTCCTCCAACAAAAGTCTCTTGAACATAGAACAAATACAAGAAAATTAGTATATTGAACTTGATTAAGAGGAACCATGGATCAAACATGGTTTAGAACATGAAAAAGAAAAGAATAAAAGAAGTTTTCTTACTCTTCACCAACAAGAGCTCTAAAACTTGATCTTAGAAAAAGTCCTTCAAGATGTAAGAATTTGAGAAAATTCTCAACAAGAAAGTTGTTTAGAACAAGGTGATGATTTAAGAAACTAGGTTGTATGAAATTAAAAAGTGATGGAGTGTGGAGAGGAGTGCTTGGCCAATGCTTCACTAAGGAGAGGAAATAGAGTTTTTCTATTCGGTTGGTTTTTGGAACTTAGAGAAAATGAAGAAATGAAGAATGTGAAGTGTGTAAATGAAATAATTTGGCATCCTAACTATGCATGACCGTGGACTTCATGGAGAGAAAAGCCAAAATGGAATTTTGAAAAGCATGCACATTAATTGTGCAATAGTAACTTGTCTTCATCTTTTCTTTGGCCTAAAAAGGCTACTCCCTAAAAGTCCAAGCATGTCTCCCTTCCTCCTTGTTCAACAAAACCGTCCCCCCCTCCTTGCATGATTCATGCAATTTGTCATCTTTTCTAATAATCATTTGAGCATTCCTAACCATTGATTCATTCAATGGTTAGGATTTAAGTAGATATTGATTTTTGGAAGACAAAATCTAGGTCATTGGATCTTTCTTCTTTAAATCCTAGCCATTAGATGTGTCTCCAAATGAAAGGTCAAGATTGCATCTTCAAACTTTACATCCAAGGGTCCAAAATGGTTGTAGAAATTTTTGATGACCAATTCTCCACCATTGATTTAAATCCAAATCCAATGGTCATTAATGATCCATCTCCACCATTGATTTATTTTACATCCAAGGGTTGATAATGGTCATAGTCCTTTATAAGATTAAATCTCTACCCTTGATTTAATTTTCATCCAACGGTTATAATTGATCCTATTTACTTTTAAGATCAAATCTCCACCGTTGATTAAATCAAGATTAAATTTCCAATGGTAATTAAATTAATGGTGGATATCCAATCCACCAATATTAACTTAATAATATAGAATATTATTTTGATTCACTGTAACCCCACAAAACATACATTTATTGTATTTTTACCGTCACACACAGAAAATAAATACAATAAAAAATACTGGTAGAAAGGAAATTTTCTAAAACTGTTTTCGGATTCAGGTTTAGTAAGATCCCCTGTCTCCGTCTAAACAGTACAAATTTTTCTATGCGTAGAAAAATTTTCACTTTGTGGGACCCACTTGGGCCCACATATGGCCACCTGGACCCACAAACACCTCGCGGGGCCCACAAATAGTAAAAAAATCAAAATCACACATAAAATCACAAAAATTAGAAAATTCACAAATATCAAATCAGATTACGTAAGTTAATTAAGACTAAGCAATAAAATTAATTTACGTAAATTTTTCCTATCCAAAAATTATTATTTTCCTGACACGGAACAAATCACTCAAAATGACCAAATATGCAGACGGAATATTCAAAATAATTTTACAAAGGCACGAAATCACTAAACAAGAGAATTCATTAACTCACAAAATTACTTATTTAATACATAGAAAGTTTGGGGTGTTACAATTCTCCCCTCTACAAAAGTTTCATCCTCGAAACTTGACGAACTTGACTTCACATCCTTAAAATAAAAAGGGATACTTGTTCTTTTATCTTTTCTTCTAGTTCCCATGTAGCTTCCCATTTACATCATCCCAAATAATTTTAACCAATGAAATTTCCTTACCTCGAAGTTGCTTTGTCTTTTGATCCTCAATCTTTACTTTGAGCGAACAAGTGTCATAAGTTAAATTTTCCTTCACCAGTACTGTATGTCCGGCTTGATAACATGAGTAGGATCAAAATATATTTCCGTAGTTGTGATACGTGAAATACATTGTGAAGGTTTGGCAGTGAAAAGGTGGTAATGCAATCGATATGCCACCGACCTACCCGACGTAAAATCGATATGGTCCGATAAACTTTGGAGTGAGCTTCTTGGACTTAAGCACTCGTCCAACACCGTCATAGGCGTCACTCGTAAAAATACGTGGTCACCTTCTTCAAACTCGAGAAATTTTCTCCTTTTATCAAAGATAACTCTTTTTTGTCGAGTTTGACCCATTCTCATTTTATCTTGAATCATCTTAACTTTCTCGGTTGTCTCGTTGAACAATCTCGGTCCTAATATAGCACTTTCACCGTCTTGATACCAACATAACGGTGTTCTACATCGTCTTCCATATAATGCCTCATAGGGTGCCATCCCTATACTTGAATGGAAATCATTATTGTATGTGAATTCTATCAATGGTAAGAATTCATCCCAAATCCAGTTTGTTCCAGGACACAAGCTCTCAACAAGTCTTCTAACGATTGAATCGTCCTTTCTGACTGACCATCAGTTTGTGGATGGTAAGCAGAACTTAGACGTAGCTTTGTTCCCATCGCTTCTTGAAAACTATCCCAAAATCTCGATGTAAACCTTGGATCTCGATCCGAAATGATACTGGATGGTACACCATGAAGTCTAACAATTTCACTGATGTACACCTGAGCCAACTTTTCCATTGAGTATTTAATATTAATCGGCAAAAAGTGAACTGACTTAGTAAGCCGATCAACAATTACCCAAATGGCATCATGACCCTTCCGAGTCTTTGGTAGTCCCATCACAAAATCCATTGCTATGTCATCCCATTTCCATTCGGGAATAGGCAAAGGTTGTAACATTCCCGAAGGTCTTTGATGTTCCACCTTAGCTTTCTGACAGATTAAACAGGATGATACATACTCTGCAACATCTTTCTTCATTCCTTGCCACCAATATAATTGTTTTAAATCTTGATACATCTTTGTGGCTCCTGGATGCATACTCAGTTTACTCCTGTGAGCTTCCTCCAAAATCAATCTTTTAAGATTTGGATCATTTGGCACACAAACTCTTCCTTGAAACTTCAAAATTCCATTAACACCTTCGCTAAAATCCAACACTACCCCTTGACTCTTTGCTTCTTGCAAATATTGGTCACTGTTTTGTCCTTCACGGATTCTATCCATCAAATCATTTGAAATGGTGATCATATTTAAACACATCTTGCCCGGCGTCAATTTTACAGATAATCGCATATCCCGAAATTCTTCTATCAACTCCTTTTCTTTGATCATCATAACAGAAGCACTAAGTATTTTTCTACTCAACGCATCCGCTACGACATTCGCCTTTCCGGGATGATACTACAATTGAAAATCATAATCTTTCAGAAACTCTAACCAACGCCTCTGTCTCATGTTCAACTCTTTTTGGTCAAACAAGTACTTCAAGCTTTTATGATCACTAAAAACAGTGAACGTAGCTCCATAAAGAAAATGTCTCCATACTTTCAACGCAAACACCACAGCTGCCAACTCCAAATCATGAGTCGGATAATTCTTCTCATGATTTTTCAACTGTACGGTTTTGCATAAGTACACCACCCAATCCTTGGTATGAAGCATCACAATATACCTCGAAAGGTTCATTTGGATCAGGTAAAATCAACACTGGTGAAGTAGTCAATCGTCTTTTCAATTCTTCAAAACTTTCTTCGCATGCATCAGTCCACACGAACGGTTGATTCTTTCGTGTAAGTTGGGTAAGAGGTCCTACAATCTTTGAAAACCCCTCAATGAAACGTCTATAATAACCACTAATCCGACAAAACTATGGATTTACATTCTGATCTTTTGGTCTTTCCCATTCCAAAATGTCTTCACCTTTGAAGCATCAACTTCAATTCCTTTCTCCGATATCACGTGTCCCAAAAATTGAACTTCATTCAACCAAAATTCACATTTGGACAACTTGGCATACATCTTATTCTCCTTTAGAATCTGAGAACCACCGAGATGTTCAAAGATGTTCCTCCGACTTCGAGAATAAATTAAAATGTCATCTATAAAGACAACAACAAACTTATCCAAGTATGAACGAAAAATTCTGTTCATGAAGTCCATGAATATGGCTGGTGCATTTGTCACACCAAACGGCATCACTAAATATTCATAATGCCCATAACGAGTTCGAAAAGCTGTTTTGGGAATATCCTCCACTTTCACACGTATTTGGTGATACCCAGAACGTAGATCAATCTTGAAAAATATTGCGGCTCCTCGCAATTGATCCATCAGATCATCTATCCTTGGTAGTGGATATTTATTCTTAATCGTGATTTTGTTTAATTGCCGATAGTTGTTCGCTCTTTTGCTACCGCAAGTGCACGGATCGCACTTGTAGTTTAGCCAGGAGTCAGATATCGTTCCCACGAGGAAACAACATTAAATTAAGTGCTAAGTATAAACCAATAATTCAAATACTTCTATTCAAGGGTATATAAATTGGAATGTTCATGTACTTGTTAATTTTAAGAACTTAAAACTATGAGAGTAATGTGAGAGTCAATAATTCAAGAATAGGGATTCCTTTTTCACTTCCTATTTTAATTGATAACAAGTAATCCTTAAGAGCAATATAAACGAATTGTCTAGGTTAGCTTGGGAATCACAATTAGTTAAAAGTCTATGTCTAGGTCAATTAACCCCGCTTCCATTACTTAGTTCACTATGTATCCATGAGAACTAGAGTAAATCCACTCATTAAGATCTATTCCCAATTAATTACTATGCATGGTCAATAGGTATATTTCTATCCTATTAACGAATCATCGCATCCAACCCAATTGAATGAAATAGAACATGCATCAATCATACACTTGATCTTAAATCCAAATTCCTATGTCTAGGTTCATTAGATTTAAACAAATCAATTGAAAGCTGATCAGACTAACAAAGCTTGAAGCACTATATAACTGAACAGAGATCAAATCATATATATAACTCAAGGGATTACAAGTTTAATCAACATCCATAGGAAGATCCAAAGAAAAACCCTATATCAGCCTAGCCAGCCATGACAAATGAAAATACAACAAGATTAATCAGAGTCATGGAGATAGAGATAAGAGAGGAGAAGAAAAAGGAAGAACAAAGCTTAGGAGATGGTCCTTCAAGCTTCAATCCTCCACCAAGGTGAAGAAGGCCTCCAATCTTGGCTATTTCGCTTCTTTTCTACCAAAAATCGTAACCCTAGCAAATGGAATCTATTCTTCGTAATCTCCTTAAGAAAAACTAATGAAACAAGTATTTATAGACAAAAATAACTTCGCGCGCGGCTCTGACATTTGCGCGCCGCGGCTCCTCCTCGATTAGGTTCGGGCGCGGCCCTCACTACATGTGCGCCGCGGCCAAAAGCCTCGGGTTGAAATCTTGAATTGTGCTTGATGCACCAGCGTCGCGTACTGATATGTGTGCTTGCGCGACCCTCCATCTTGAAATGCTCCATAGGCTTCTCCACCCTATCTTTGGGTCTATCCTTGCATCAAACCATCGATTTTGAGCCTATCACATTTAAGATTTCACCCAGTTAAGCATATGTGCACAATCTACTCAATTCAACAACAAAATGGAAAGATTTTCTCAAAAGCAGAATGGACAACATCAATCATGGAATTGAGTGAAAATCACACTAAAGTCTTCCAGTCTTGCCTCAAAACAAGGACTAAGCAATCAAAACACACATATATTGGAGCAGAAATAACTACATTTCAAGGAGTTATCACACCCCCACACTTAGCTTTTTGCTAGTCCTCGAGCAAAAGAAATTATCACCAGCATTCCTCTAGCATCCAATCATGAATTTCATTTTCACTTAACCTAATCTAGTGTTCAATGATTGCATAAGCCTCAAAGATTGCTCATGCATCATAATCAGCTTCACTCAGGCACATCTTTAGCATGAAAACATTCAAGGTCTCTTATCCAAAAATAACATCTCCCACAAGCATGCAAGTTAATCTTTTACTTTTCAGTTCATACACATCCGGATAAGTTTATAAGCATACAGGCATATGTTTCACCAAATCCACAAGATTGCCACAAAAATCTCTCTCCACTAATATAAATCATACACAAATGAGGATCAAAAGGGTCTTTCATAGCTTGCAATATAAGGCCAGGAATTATGGGATGAAGAACAAAGGGGAATGGATTTAACACAAACGTTGAGAATCATACACATACGATTTCAAGACATGAGCTCAATTAAAACTATCAGGGTATTCAAAATCAGAACTCCTTAGAACCATTCAATGCTTTTTTTTTTTAGCTAAGTTTTCTTTTTCTTGTCTTTTGCTTTGCTTGTCTCTTTTCTTCTTTTTTTTTTTTTTTTTAACTTGTGAGCAAAGCAAAGTTTTTCTTTTTGCAGATGGTTCATCCAGGTTCATTATTAAACTTAATTTATACAATACCCCTAATTATTGAACTTAATTACAGAACTCACAACAAGAAATCATATGGTATGAACTCAACCAACAATGATGGTAAGATAATAAATGCGATGTTTTCACATGCATCAGGAATGGTTACATGGTATGGTATATGTAGGTGATAAAAGAAATAAGGCCAACACATATATAGCTTCAAAGGGGGACCTAAGGATATGATCATGTCAAGGTAAGCTTTTTAAGGCTCAAACGGTCTACAAGATGCCCTTATCATTTCCTCAATCATGCATAATCTAGGATTTCGCTTCAAGAGAGTTTCAAAACAATATTACAGAAAAACGAAATCTATACAAGTACTTCCCATAAACATTTTCTAAACATGCATACAACTCATTTTCAAGCTACGCAAGCATACAAGTGGGAAACAAAACCATGCATATGAAGAGACAAACAATGATTCTCATGCTTCAAAATCGCGCAAGGGTTCACTAAAAGTGACAAATTGCAAACATTCATATCATCGGACAATCATTGCCATATTAGTCATTTGCGCAAAGCATTAAAGCTATAATTTCATCAAAACCATCAACAAAAACTTATCATGTGCACTTCATATATACCAACTATCTGCACTATTATTAGCATGTTTGAACAAGCAGATATAAATAGTTATATAATTAAAATTCAAAAGCAGTTATAGACACCCCCCAGACCTGAGGGAAACAGTGTCCTCACTGTACATAGTATGAACAAGGTGCAACAAAAAATAAAAGGAAAGATGCCCTGTGTGCATCAGATAAGATCCTCATCAGAAGAAGTCGTGTCCTCATCATCCTCATCATGATCAGAATCCTGCGGCTGACGAGATGGGCCGCCACCGCCACGGGTGGGAATTGGGGCACAGGGTAGTGATCCATGGGGAAGCCGGACTGGTTGAGCCATCCACCGCTGAGTCTGAATAATATAAGCAAGCTGGGCATCAACAGAGGCACGCCAGGCAACATCCGAGGCAGGAGCGGAGCTAGATGCATCAAAAGTTTGTTGCTGTCGTCGAGGTCGCGGAGGCGCAGGAGCAGCAGCTGGAGGAGGAGCAGGAGGTCCACCCAATCGCTCAATGATGGAGTCGGTGATGGGCTGTTTCACCTCAGACAACTCCTCATGAGTCTCCCATGTAACATGTGCCGCCCGGCAAAGCTCCTGGATGAGGGAGGGGAAGTACAAAGTCCGGGCCTCCTCGACCGCGCGCCGAATCCGGGAATGGATGACCTGAGCCACATCAATGTGGTGGCGCTCGAGGATAGCATAAAGAAGGATTGCCCGATCCACTAGTAACTGGGACATGTTCCCAGATGGAGTGAGGCGGTGAGAGATAAAATGATACCACACCTTGGCCTCAGGAGTCAAGCAACGCCTAGGAAAGAACCGAGGGCGGTGAGTATCCACTGTAAAGGTCCATGGCACCGGGAGAGACTCAGGACTACAAATACGAGCAATGACAACTGTGAGGTCAATCCCCTCCTCCGGCTCCCATCGCATGAATTGTTCATAATCACAAATCTCAGGTGCCGGGTCCAAACCAAGAATGCGCCTGATATCATCCGGGGAGTACGAAACAGTGCGAGTGCGCACCCGCGCAGTAGTCTGGCTAGCAGAGAAGGCAGCGTTCGCATAGAATTCGCGAACAACTGGTAGAACGGCAGCCTCCGGATGAACAGTAAACCGCTGCCAGTGATGGTGAGTGATGAGGTCTTGGATATCACGATGGATACCCATAGTGAAATCGAAGCCTCGCTCAGGAATGACTGGTTTTTTAACCAGGACGCTATAGCGCTCAGCTGCCTCTGCTGAAATAAACCGTCGCCGATCAAATACAGGAGGCGAAGATTCCCTTTGTGCGCGACTGGAGGAAGCTCTGCGTCGGGAAGTCATGGTGGAGCTGACTGAGTACCTAACCATGCAAAAAGAATGCTTAAAATTAATAAATAAATAGATACAGGAAATTATAAAGCAGAGCATAAGATAACAGCAAAGGAACAAGACAAGAAAGAAGGTAGTGGGGCACCCAATACAACCAAAAGGGGAAAGAACCATTTCGGGCATTACGAGGGAGAGGGCGCGGCCCCAAAGGTCACGGCCGGCGCGCTGCACACCCGCGCGAAATGGCTCCCCTGTTCCATGGCTTCCCAAATTGCGTAAACAACAACGAGTTCAAGAAACACCATGCAATCATGCTACATTATACTAGATTACATAAATATTAACTAAAATCAAGCCCTACAACTAAGGAATACACGAAATGGAAAAAAATTCAGAAAAAAATGGTAAAAAGGCTTAAAGCTTGTTACTGGTGAAGATAAGGAGAAAGGGAGGCAATGGAGCCTTAAAACCACCAGGGAGAGGAAGGGAAATGGGAAGGGAGAAGAGAGAAACCGAGAGAGGGAAGGGAAAGTGATGCAATGGGAGGGAAGGCGGTTTAACATTCTTCGCCGGAGAGGGCCGCGGCGCCCATGGTGTCGGGGCCGCGGCGCTGTTGGCGAGTGAAACGCGCGTTTCACTCTGGGCAAATTTTTTTTTTTTTTGGGGGGCGCGGCGGTAATAAGTAAGGGCCGCGGCCGTCATGTTGGGCCGCGGCCTTCAAGTTATCAGGGCCGCGGCCCTGAGGTCCCTGGTTTTTGGCCTGAATACCCAGAGGGCCGCGGCCCTGAGGTCCCTGGTTTTTGGCCTGAATACCCAGAGGGCCGCGGCGCAACCTTATGGGGGCCGCGGCGCATGAAGTCTGACTGCAGTGCAATGGACCTCTCATTTCCGGCCAATTGGTTCTTCTTCTAGGCCTTCCACACCTCTAAAACATGTCCAAATTATTTATTACACAATGTACCACAAAAACATGCTGAAAAAGTTAATTCTACGTAATAAGCTATTTAAATACGTAAAGGAAAAAAAACAAACCCTTGGGTTCCCTCCCAAGAAGGGCCTAATTTATAGTCCCTACAGACTTTGATGAACTGCCGGGCGATAGAATGAGGAGGACTTCTCCCCGTTAATTTCTCCTCCAAAGTAAGGTTTTAGGCGCCGGCCGTTTACCTGAAGCTTGTTGATCCATCCAAAGGGCTACTTCCACGGCTCCATGGGGAAACAACTTTTTCACCACAAAGGGTCCCGACCACCTTGATTTAAGCTTTCCAGGGAAGAGTTTAAGCCTGGAATTATAAAGGAGAACTTGCGGCCTTCAAGAAATCCTTTCTGGACTATTTTCTTGTCATGCCAAAATTTGACCTTCTCCTTGTATACTTTTGCATTCTCATAGGCTTGTAGCTTAATTGCCTAGCTCATTGAGTTGCAAAAGTCTATTTTCACCTAAGGCACTTGTAAATTGAAATTGAGCCGCTTTATTGCCCAATAAGCACTATGCTCAAGCTCAACCGTAGGTGGCATGCTTTCCCAAACACCATCTTGTACGGAGACATCCCAATGGGGCCTTTATAAGCAGTCCTATAAGCCCACAGTGCGTCATCTAGCTTCCTTGACCAATCCTTTCTGGTTGGACACACTGTCTTCTCTAGGATCCGCTTTATTTCGCGGTTAGAGATTTCTGCCTGCCCACTTGTCTGTGGGTGATAGGGAGTGGCAACCCGATGCTTCACACCATACTTGGCTAAGAGGGCTTCAAAGCACTTGTTACAAAAATGTGACCCCCCGTCACTGATGATGGCCCTAGGTGTTCCAAATCTGGTGAAGATTTGCTTCTTTATAAAGCCAATCACTACCTTTGAATCATTGGTAGGAAATGCGCATGCCTCCACCCATTTGGACACGTAGTCTACAGCCACAAGTATGTACTGATTCCCAAAGGAGGGAATAAAGGGGCCCATAAAGTCAATGCCCCACACATCGAAGATCTCAACTTCCAGAATGAAGTTGAGAGGCATCTCATTTCTTCTGGCGATGCTTCCAGACTTCTGGCACCGATCACAACGTTGAACATGCGAATTTGCATCCTTATATATCGTTGGCCAATAGAAGCCAGATTGGAGCACCTTCGCTGCTGTCTTAGCACAACTATAATGCCCACCATATGGAGAAGCATGACATTCATTCAAGATTTGCTCCACTTCCTCCATAGGTACACATCTCCTCAACATTTGGTCAGAGCACTGTTTAAACAAAAAGGGCTCATCCCAAATGTAGTGCCTGACATCAGACAAGAGTTTCTTCTTCTGATGAGAGGTTAAATCAAGAGGCCACACACCACTTACAATATAATTCACCATGTCTGCATACCATGGACAGGATGGAGTGGTGGCTACAAACAGCTGTTCATCTGAAAATGTTTCCCTAATTATGATCGGTTCAGCTTGAGTGTCTTCATTCTCAAGTCTAGAAAGGTGGTCTGCCACTTGATTTTCAGCACCTTTCTTATCCCTAATCTCCAGATCAAACTCTTGTAGAAGCAAAACCCATCTAATCAATCGAGGTTTTGCATCTTTCTTACTCACTAAATACTTTATGGCAGAGTGATCTGTATACACGATTACCTTAGTACCTACCAAATAAGCTCTGAACTTATCAAACGCAAACACAACCGCCAGCAGCTCTTTCTCTGTTGTTGTGTAGTTCAGTTGGGCATCGTTAAGTGTCTTGCTCGCATAATATATGGAGCGAAACACTTTATCCTTCCTCTGTCCCAACACTGCACCCACAGCATAATCGCTGGCGTCGCACATAAGCTCAAACGGTAGTTGCCAATCTGGAGTAATAATTACTGGTGCTGAGACCAGTCTCTTCTTTAGCTCCTCAAACGCAACCTGACATGAATCATCAAAGGTAAACTGGATGTCTTTCTCCAGAAGGTTGCAAAGAGGCTTGGCTATCTTCGAAAAATCCTTGATGAACCTCCGATAGAAACCCGCATGGCCCAGAAAACTGCGATTCCTTTCACCGCATTAGGCGGAGGAAGCTTATCTATTACCTCAATCTTTGCCTTATCCACCTCCATCCTCTAATAGAAACCTTATGGCCCAGGACTATTCCTTCCTGTACCATAAAGTGACATTTTCCCGATTCAGGATGAGGTTGGTTTCTTCACACCTCTTCAGCACAGATGATAAAGTTTGCAAACAGCTATTATAATCATCTCCAAACACTGAAAAGTCGTCCATAAACACTTCCAAACCATGCTCTATCATGTCTGCAAAAATGGCCATCATGCATCTCTGAAAGGTTGCAGGAGCGTTGCACAATCCGAACGGCATCCTACGAAACGCAAATGTACCATAGGGACAAGTAAAAGTTGTCTTCTCCTGGTCCTCAGGAGCTACGGCAATTTGGTTATATCCAGAATAACCATCCAAGAAGCAGTAATAAGCCTTTCCTGCTAGCCTATCCAACATCTGGTCTATAAACGGAAGTGGAAAATGGTCCTTTCTGGTGGCCTTGTTCAACTTGCGGTAGTCCATGCATACTCTCCAGCCTGTGACTTTACGAGAGGGAATCAACTCATTGTTTTTATTGGTGACTACCGTCATGCCACCTTTCTTGGGCACGCACTTGAATTGGTGAGACCCAAGGGCTGTCAGAAATAGGATAAATTATGCCTGCATCTAGCCACTTGATCATTTCCTTCCTCACCACTTCTTTCATAATCGGATTGAGCCGCCTTTGATGTTCCACAACTCCCTTTTGATTATCTTCTAACAGGATCTTGTGCATACAGATAGACGGGCTAATGCCTTGGATATCGGCAATAGTCCATCCAATAACATGTTTATACTGCCTCAGAGACACTGGGAGAAGTTTATCCGTTTGATCGTCTGAAAGGGATGATGATATAATTATTGGGAGAGTGGAGGTTGCTCCTAGATATGCATACTGCAAATGAGTAGGCAGAGGCTTCAATTCAAGTGTCGGAGGTTCCTCAATAGAAGGCTTAGATGCCTCCATCCTTGCTTCAGACTCAAAGGGTTCGAACCTGGGAGGTTGATATTGCTTAGGGACTGCCTCTAGGTGCTTAATAAAATCAGACACTTCGTCCCTAAGCTCCTCATCATTATCAATTGGAGAAGCCAGTAGCAAAGCAAGGGAGTCTTCTTGGATATTGGCTTGGAATGAGTCATGAATGATATTATCCAATATCCCTAAATAAGAACACTCTTCTTGATCTTGAGGAAACTTAATTGCTTTGAATATATTAAAGGTTACCTCTTGATCGTGAACTCTCATTGTTAGTTCACCTTTCTGTACATCAATGAGTGTTCTCCCTGTAGCTAAAAATGGCCTGCCAAGGATCAATGGAACCCTTTTATCTTCTTCCATATCCAAGATCACAAAGTCCGCGGGGAATATGAATTTGTCCACTTTAATCAGGACATCCTCCACAATTCCCTTTGGATACGTGTAGGAACGATCGGCTAGCTGGAGGGTCACTGATGTGGGCTTGCATTCCCCCAAACCTAACCTCTGGAATATGGACAGGGGCATGAGATTAATGCTTGCCCCCATATCACACAGTGCTTGGCCCAGGAAATTCTCTCCTATGGCACAAGGGATAGTAAAGCTTCCCGGATCTTTCAGCTTTGGGGAAGCTTCTGTTGCAACACGACCTTTGCATTCCTCGATAGTGCCACTGTTTCAAACTCACCCAGCCTACGTTTCTTTGACAAAATATCCTTCATGAATTTAACGTAGTTGGGCATCTGTTCCAAGGCTTCAGCAAAAGGGATGTTGATATGTAATTTCTTGAAAACTTCCAAGAATTTCTTAAACAGCTCATCCATCTTATGCTTGATTTGCCTACTAGGGAAAGGTAGAGGATGTATGTAAGGTTTATTCTCCACTTTCTCACCCTCGGGTTTCCCTTGGACTATACCTTCATCCTTTTCACTTTCCTCGGCTTTCTTATCATCCACCTCTTTGTGATCTATTGTGCCTTGGTCCTCATTCTCGGCTACTTCATCATTCAACTGCCTAGTCTTTGGATTACCCTCTATGTCTTTGCCACTTCTCAGTGATATGACCTTACAGTCCTCATTCGAGGCACCCTTTGGATTATTCACTGTGTTGCTTGGGAAGGTACCTGGGGTCTGTTGTTGATAGCATTTGCCAAACTGCCCAACTTGTGTTTCTAGTACTCGCATAGAAGCCGTTTGGCTTTGAATAATAGAATCATTCTTTGCTAAATGAGCATCTGTCCTTGCCATGTGGGAGTTAGTCTTTGTGATGAAAGCATCATTCTTGGCCATCACCGCATGAACATATCTTCCAAGGCGGGTTTCTTTCGGCATTGGTCGTCTCTCTGTTGGTGGGAACCCAGGAGGGTTATACTGACGTTCATTTCCAGGAGTATTGGAGGAAGAAGAAGGTCCTTGGTTGTCTCTCCAGGAGAAATTGGGATGGTTCCTCCATCCTGGATTATACTGATTTGCATAAGGGTTGTTCTGGGGTGGCCGATAGTTGCTTACATATTGAGCCGATTCTGAAACAAAAGTGCATCTATCGGTTGCATGATTGTCCCCGCATCGGTCACATAGAACAAAAGGACTTTCTTTGTGGACTTTGATGTTGGCTTGCTCCCAAATTATCCGGTTATTCGCAATTAAGGCCACCTGAAAGAGAAAGTGAAGTTATGGCATCTACATCATGCACTCCTCTTCTTTCTTCTTGGGATACTTCTTGAGAGCGCCATTGATAGTCATTGGCGGCCAATTCCTCCGAAGCTCATAAGCATCATCAAAAGACTTGCTCGGCAAAGAACCACCGTACCAAAGATCAACTATTGGACGATGATGGTGTAACAAACCCTTGTGGAAAGAGTAAATCGATGCGGGGGTATCTCATGATGTGGGCACCTTCTCAGAAGATCTTTGTATCTCTCCCAAGCTTCATGCAGAGATTCGATCTCGGACCGGCTGAACGAGTAATATCATTCACCAATTCGCAGTCTTAGCAGGGGGGAAATATTTGTTCAAGAACTTGGTACACATCTCCGCCCAAGTTGTAATGGATCCTGCGGGAAGAGAATGTAACCAACTTTTGGCTCTATCTCTTAATGAGAAAGGGAAGAGCCGTAAGCGAATGGCATCGTCAGAAACGCCATTATGCTTGAACGTGTCGCAAATCTCTAGAAAGTTTGAGAGATGCGAATTTGGGTCTTCTTTGGATAAGCCGCCAAACTGTACAGCCGTTTGAATCATTTGGATTATGGCCGGCTTGATCTCAAAAGTATTAGCCCGGATGGCAGGGCGTCTGATGCTTGATTGTAAATTATCCATTTGAGGAGTAGCAAACTCCCTCAATGGTCTGGAGCGACTATCGTCCTCTAACTGAAGTGTAGCATTATCATCTGCCATCGTACAAAGAATTACCTGAAACAAATAAATTTAGAAAAATTAAATCAATATGGACAAAAGAAACTTGAACTAGAGATACTTAAATTCGTTGTTTATATTAGCTAATCTAAATTTAAACCGTTGAGTCCCCGGCAACGGCGCCAAAAACTTGTTCGCTCTTTTTCTACCGCAAGTGCACAGATTGCACTTGTAGTTTAGCCAGGAGTCAGATATCGTTCCCACGAGGAAACAACGTTAAATTAAGTGCTAAGTATAAACCAATAATTCAAATACTTCTATTCAAGGGTATATAAATTGGAATGTTCATGTACTTGTTAATTTTAAGAACTTAAAACTATGAGAGTAATGTGAGAGTCAATAATTCAAGAATAGGGATTCCTTTTTCACTTCCTATTTTAATTGATAACAAGTAATCCTTAAGAGCAATATAAACGAATTGTCTAGGTTAGCTTGGGAATCACAATTAGTTAAAAGCCTATGTCTAGGTCAATTAACCCTGCTTCCATTACTTAGTTCACTATGTATCCATGAGAACTAGAGTAAATCCACTCATTAAGATTTATTCCCAATTAATTACTATGCATGGTCAATAGGTATATTTCTATCCTATTAACGAATCATCGCATCCAACCCAATTGAATGAAATAGAACATGCATCAATCATACACTTGATCTTAAATCCAAATTCCTATGTCTAGGTTCATTAGATTTAAACAAATCAATTGAAAGCTGATCAGACTAACAAAGCATGAAGCACTATATAACTGAACAGAGATCAAATCATATATATAACTCAAGGGATTACAAGTTTAATCAACATCCATAGGAAGATCCAAAGAAAAACCCTATATCAGCCTAGCCACCATGACAAATGAAAATACAACAAGATTAATCGAGTCATGGAGATAGAGATAAGAGAGAGAAGAAAAAGGAAGAACAAAGCTTAGGGAGATGGTCCTTCAAGCTTCAATCCTCCACCAAGGTGAAGAAGGCCTCCAATCTTGGCTATTTCTGCTTCTTTTCTACCAAAAATCGTAACCCTAGCAGCTGGAATCTATTCTTCTGTAATCTCCCTTAAGAAAAACTAATGAAACAGTATTTATAGACAAAAATAACTTCTGCGCGCCGCGGCCCTGACATTTGCTCGCCGCGGCCCTCCTCGATTAGGTTCTTTACGGGGCCGCGGCCCTCACTACATGTCTTGTAGCGCGCCCCGAAGCCTCGGGTTGAAATCTTGAATTGCTTCTTTGATGCACCAGCCGCGCCACGATATGTGTGCGCGCGCGTCCTCCATCTTGAAATGCTCCATAGGCTTCTCCACCCTATCTTGGGTCTATCCTTGCATCAAACCATCGATTTTGAGCCTATCACATTTAAGATTTCACCCAGTTAAGCATATGTGCACAATCTACTCAATTCAACAACAAAATGGAAAGATTTTCTCAAAAGCAGAACGGACAACATCAATCATGGAATTGAGTGAAAATCACACTAAAGTCTTCCAGTCTTGCCTCAAAACAAGGACTAAGCAATCAAAACACACATATATTGGAGCAGAAATAACTACATTTCAAGGAGTTATCAATAGTCTACACATAGACGTGAAGTTCCATCCTTCTTCTTGACCAACAGCACTGGAGCTCCCCATGGTGACACACTAGGTCTCACAAATTGTTTCTCTAATAAATCCTCCAGCTGTTTCTTCAGTTCGGCTAATTCTACCGGCGACATCCGATAGGGCGCTATAGATATTGGTCCAGCTCCAGGTACAAGATCAATGGCAAACTCAATTTCCCTTCGATGGTAGTCCGGTATATCTTCAGGAAATACTTCAGGAAATTCGTTGACCACAAAAATATCCTTCAAGACATCTTCACATTGTACCTCTAAAGAAGATAATAATTGATACCCAAGATCTCCTTCCTTCAAACAAGTTTCCACTTGAGTAGCGTTAGGAATCTAAGATCCTTAGCCTCGGGAAACACTAATGTCTTATTCGAACAATCAATTAGGATATGGTTAGAAGACAACCAATCCATTCCCAAGATTACATTAATCTTGGAAAGAGGCAAAAGCAGATCAAGTCCACATAAAAGATTCTATTCCTAACACGTACGATAATTCGGGCATACTTGTGATGTAACTACAGACTTATCGGTAGGAGTAGCAACATTCAGATCATATGGCAATGCATACGCATCAATCCCAAACGCTCAACACAATCACATGCAATGAAAGAATGTGTTGCTCTGAATCATAGAGTATGGTTAAAGGATTACCTCCAATAGTACCCTCCTCCATTATCAAGTCCTCAGATTTAGCGGCTACTTCTCCGCTCATTGTATAGACACGACCACACACTGTGGGCCTTGTAGTACGAACATTTCCCACAGAGGATTCCTTCCTTATCTGATCACAGTCTTTAGAGAAATGTCCATCTTTGTCCACACTTAAAACAAACAACCTCCTTATGTTGACAATCTTTCGTGAGATGGTCCTTCCCACATTTGAAACATCGAATAGGAGTCCCAGCTTGACTTGCCTTATTGCCGCTAGAACTTCCACCCACAAATTGCTTCTTAGTCTGACTTCCTGCAGGTTTCATATATGGCTTTTCTTTGAGAAGCGACTTGCTTGAGTACTCTTTCCTTTTTGGAACCTTGCAGGTCCAAAATTCTTATTTCTTGCCGCTCGTTGATGATCAATCTCTTCAATTTTATGACATTTTTCAATCAAAGTTGGAAATTGATTAATCTCCAACATCGATACAGCTCTCTTAATATCCAGCTTTAATCCTTCTTCAAATTTCCTGCATTTCCGCCCTAAATCGGATTCATCTGCAAATATCTCGAAAACTGAGACAGACTTTCAAATTTTGCCGCATACTCACTTACGGACATCAATCCTTGTCGTAAGCTCAGAAATTCCGTTTCCTTCATATGCCTCACACTTGCTGGAAAATATTTCTCCAGAAACTTTTGCTTAAAAACTTGCCATGTCACCATCCTTCCTTGACTTCCAACGGTCTTCTAGCTCCTGTCCACCAACGTTCACCATCTCCTACCAAAGATAAACGTTGCTAGCGTAAGCTTCCGTTCATCAAAGACAACCCATACCATCAAATATCTTTTCAAGTTCTTGGATCCAAAGTTCACTTTCTCCTGATCAAACTCTCCACGAAATTTCGGTGGATTATTCCTTCAAACTCGGACAAATCGTACACATTTTCATTAGCCCGTTGATTTTGTTGTGCAACCACTTCCGCCATTCTCTCGCATTGCTTTGCTACAAATGTGTAGCCATGTTCCCATTACCATTCCCATTATCGCTCCCATTAAGCTCCATATCGAGCCATTATTTCCACGTCCACGTCCTCGTCATCGTCCGGACATTACTTTCTTCACTCAAACTGGATAATACAAAGAAAGTAAGGTCAATCTTCAACAATATTGTTTTCTTCTCGAGAAAACAATAACAGAAATTTTCAAACAATATTATTTTCTTTTCGAGAAAACAATAACAGAGAATCACACAACACAAACAAGACAGACCTAACCACACCCCGAAAGACTCAAACTTGGGCTCGATACCAACTAATGTAACACCCACCGTAGGGTGTCACATTTATGTTACTTAATAACCCCCAAGTTCATATAAGGTGACGTTGTAATAAAAAGGTAAGTCAATTTTTTTTTTTTGACGACCATAAAATAAACTTAGCGAAAAATAAAACATTATAGCAACCTCACACATAGATTACATCATATACTTATTGCAAACGTATTGTTGGAATTATTTATTTTACAAACCCATGTCTCAAACTAAAATACACTTAAATAAATTACACACATAGTTCATATCGAGTTCAAACTTGCCCAAGTTTAACTAAGCGGCCGGACCCCTCGGATGGGTCCTCCTCGGGTTCCTCGGCGGTAGAATCCGTTATGACGAGTAGCCCTGCGGACGGTGTCCGGTGACGATACTATCTTGATTTCCGTTGGGACATAATTCTGGTGTCCCGGTGTCGCTTTGATATGCAACGAAAATTCAACATGAACTAAGATAGTTACACGAGAAAAATGAATCTCTACGAAACAACATCTGCTAATGCTAACGATCGGATATCCTCATAAATAAGTCCTCGCTCATCGGGACTTGTCCTCCATTCTTCACTCCTCAGTGAAATTGTAGACGTACATATCCGAAGAAACGCTCTTGTCGTCATCTTGTCGAGTCGGCGTTCCGTAGTGAGAAGTAATTCTTCTTCGCTTCTTGTCCGTTTCTTTCTCAACGTCTTCACCCAATTATCAATACAATATACTGAGATATACATACAAAGAGGTGAGATTATCTACGCCAATACAAGCATGATAGTACGAGAGATAATACAAACAACACATCATGTAAAATATCATATCATGATCACAATTATACCATCATCATAGTGCAAAATAATAATTACCATTGTGCCACTTATCAACTTTGTTTAAATCATACAACAATTACAACAACACCATCATATAAATATAGATGCTCGGTTTCATGCATGCGTACATAGACTCAATGCCCTACTCCATGGAGCTAATACTCAAGTCGGAGAAATTGATCGAAAAGAGTCTTGGTATTTCGTGCTTCGGACCAAGTGCTTATAATTATATCTTGCACATCTAGCACATACACAACGATCTTTGTCGGATCTTGATTAAAAATAGTGTCTCGGTCCGGATCACCGGTGTGTTGCATCGGTCTAACCCACTGCACGAAGAGCTACCAACGCCCATTGTGAGCAACCCGCACCCCGATGCCCCAAGGTCCATAAGTGACCTACACTACGCGTGATCGCACCCACTCAAGAGGTGTACGTTTCTCCCAGGCAATTAGCCATATCCAATCCATCGGACCATTTTCAATGCATGTGTAATGCACCATTTACCAACCAAAGGTAAATCACATAATTTCTCATACAAAGTTCAAATACTATTTTACGTTCGTAAAATGGATTTATGCCAATTATAGGCAAATTGCTCAGTTTCTTGTACAATATTCACATACTAATTTTTAACTGTAAAGTTTACTGTATAATTAACAGCAACATTATATTATTGTATTTTTATCATTCGTAAAATATTTTTGTCACATTTTTACGGTCACGTAATATTTTATTACGTAAACAATGATTTGTAACATTTCTATTACGTTTAAAAATTGCATAACAAATTTTTTTTTTGTATTCTAAAATCTCATACGTAAAAATATTCTTTCATTTTTAAATCGCATAGCGATTTTTCTACAACATTTCGATCGTGTAAAATGATTAAATGCTTTAAAAATTACGTAGAAATATTTTAACTTTTTTTTTATCGTGTAATTTAAAAATTACGTTTTTGAGCTACATAAATCAATTTTCACCGTTTCTACTTTTCGTAAAAATATTACTTAACTTTGAAATATTATTTTGGGCTTTTCCTAATATAATATAATCTCTCACCTCATTTTATTCCTATTCTTTTTTTTTTTTTTTTAATATTCCTTTTCCGTAATATAATTACTAAAAATTTCATTTTACTAATTTGATCTTGTAAAATCTCATCTTGTTAATTTAATTACTATTTTTAACTTAAAATATCATATCATTTTCCAAAGCTTAAAAATTAAATTATCCTTAAATAAATTTAAGTTACAAACGTTTTCTAAATCACTTCTAAAAATTTATTCTCTTAAAATAATTTGATGTTCACCACTTTTAAATTTTCTTTTTCTTTATTTTACTAAAAATCCTTTCTCAACCAATTGATAACACTTGAATTTCCCTTTTAAAATCCTTCTATGGAAATTCTTATATTTTATAACATCAAAACATTTTTTCTAAGTTTATCAAAACCTTATAAATGGTCTTTGGAACCATCAAATATTTTTCTTTGAAACATCTAAGTTCAAATCTTGTTTTTATACACAAATTATTTTACTAAAACTCCATACTAAAAATCGTGAGCATCATTGTTTGGAATAACAACCCTTTTTATTATTATTATTATTTTTTTTTTCTAAAATCATTCAATTTCATCCTTCTTGAAAATCTAATTTTGTAAACACCAAGTTGGTTGGTGTCTTGGCTGAAATTTTCTTAAGTCTAAGGACTAAAAAAAATCAAGTTCATTGTTCTTGAAAATTTTCAATAGAAACTTTAGTTTTTGAGAGCCAAAACCGTGAGCTTCCTATGACCTTTGAAGCCATAATTTCTTGTTTCCAACATACATTCCATCATAATATATTTAACATATATCATCATGCATATTATAAGCATACCATATAAACAAGTAAAAATCATACTAAGCATGCATACACAATTAATTCATGCAAAGCATATCAAGCATAAACAAAATAATTAAAAACACATAACACAAATAATTTATTACATGACCATGGATATGAATCCTCACATGGATTCATCATCCATCAAATATAACCATCTCTCACCACCATGCTTGGTTGGTGAGATAAATCTCCTCTTACCTCTTGAAGAACTCCAAAAGCTCCTTGCTTTGAATTTAGAACAAGATCTCCTCCAACAAAAGTCTCTTGAACATAGAACAAATACAAGAAAATTAGTATATTGAACTTGATTAAGAGGAACCATGGATCAAACATGGTTTAGAACATGAAAAAGAAAAGAATAAAAGAAGTTTTCTTACTCTTCACCAACAAGAGCTCTAAAACTTGATCTTAGAAAAAGTCCTTCAAGATGTAAGAATTTGAGAAAATTCTCAACAAGAAAGTTGTTTAGAACAAGGTGATGATTTAAGAAACTAGGTTGTATGAAATTAAAAAGTGATGGAGTGTGGAGAGGAGTGCTTGGCCGAATGCTTCACTAAGGAGAGGAAATAGAGTTTTTCTCTTCGGTTGGTTTTTGGAACTTAGAGAAAATGAAGAAATGAAGAATGTGAAGTGTGTAAATGAAATAATTTGGCATCCTAACTATGCATGACCGTGGACTTCATGGAGAGAAAAGCCAAAATGGAATTTTGAAAAGCATGCACATTAATTGTGCAATAGTAACTTGTCTTCATCTTTTCTTTGGCTTAAAAAGGCTACTCCCTAAAAGTCCAAGCATGTCTCCCTTTCGCCTTGTTCAACAAAACCGTCCCCCCCTCCTTGCATGATTCATGCAATTTGTCATCTTTTCTAATAATCATTTGAGCATTCCTAACCATTGATTCATTCAATGGTTAGGATTTAAGTAGATATTGATTTTTGGAAGACAAAATCTGCGTATTGGATCTTTCTTCTTTAAATCCTAGCCATTAGATGTGTCTCCAAATGAAAGGTCAAGATTGCATCTTCAAACTTTACATCCAAGGGTCCAAAATGGTTGTAGAAATTTTTGATGACCAATTCTCCACCATTGATTTAAATCCAAATCCAATGGTCATTAATGATCCATCTCCACCATTGATTTATTTTACATCCAAGGGTTGATAATGGTCATAGTCCTTTATAAGATTAAATCTCTACCCTTGATTTAATTTCCATCCAACGGTTATAATTGATCCTATTTACTTTTAAGATCAAATCTCCACCGTTGATTAAATCAAGATTAAATTTCCAATGGTAATTAAATTAATGGTGGATATCCAATCCACCAATATTAACTTAATAATATAGAATATTATTTTGATTCACTGTAACCCCACAAAACATACATTTACTGTATTTTTACCGTCACGGTAAATAAATACAATAAAAAATACGGTAAAGGAAATTTTCTAAAACTGTTTTCGGATTCAGGTTTAGTAAGATCCCCTGTCTCCGTCTAAACAGTACAAATTTTTCTATGCGTAGAAAAATTTTCACTTTGCGGGACCCACCTGGGCCCACGTATGGCCACCTGGGCCCACAAACACCTCGCGGGGCCCACAAATAGTAAAAAAATCAAAATCACACATAAAATCACAAAAATTAGAAAATTCACAAATATCAAATCAGATTACGTAAGTTAATTAAGACTAAGCAATAAAAATTAATTTACGTAAATTTTTCTGGTCCAAAAATTATTATTTTTCTGACACGGAACAAATCACTCAAAATGACCAAATATGTAGACGAAATATTCAAAATAATTTTACAGTGCACAGAAATCACTAAACAGTAGAATTCTGTTAACTGTCAAAATTACTTATTTAATACATAGAAAGTTTGGGGTGTTACAGGTGGAGCCGGAAGGGAGTTCAAAGGGGCCTTAGTAACTTCTACAACCTCTGATGGTGGTGGCAGTGGCTGTGACCGGCGATGATATACCTGGATGGGGCGAGTAGTAGGAATCAGGTTACCAACAGGAGAAGGTGATGATGGAGCAGGGTCAATTGGAACAAGAGGAGGAAAAGTAAGGAGGGCCTCAGTAATGGGTGGAAGAGGCAGGTCATGAGACTCAAAGAAAGGAATAAACTCGAAGAAGGTGACATCGGCAGAGATAAGATAACGCTTAAGAGTGGGTGAAAAACACCGATAACCCTTTTGAGACCGATGGCAACCAAGAAAAATGTATTTTATGGAGCGAGCAGACAGTTTGTCAAGACCTGGAGTAACATCATGGACAAAACATGTCGACCCGAAGACATGAGGTGGAAGAGAATAGAGGGTTTGGTGAGGGAACAAAATAGAATGAGGTACCCGGTTATCAAGCACAGAAGAGGGCATGCGGTTAATCAAATAGCATGCAGTGAGAACCGCATCGCCCCAAAAATGGAAAGGAACACGACCATGATGCAAAAGGGTCCAGGTGGTTTCAATAAGATGTCTATTTTTGCGCTCAGCAACTCCATTTTGTTGTGGGTTATAGGCACAAGATGTTTGGTGAATAATTCCGTTAGATGCCATAAAAGTTTGAAAATTGTGAGATAAAAATTCACGGACATTGTCACTACGTAAAATACGAATTGGAACACCAAACTGAGTTTCTATTTCATGATAAAAGGTCTGAAAAATTGAAAACAACTCGGATTTGTTTTTCATTAAAAATAACCAAGTAAATCGAGAATAGTCATCAATAAAAGTAACAAAGTATTTAGACCCAAAAGTAAACTCAACACGACTAGGATCCCAAATATCAGAATGTACTAAAGCAAAAGAAGACACAGCTCGACGACACATCCCATCAGGAAAATGGACTACGAGTGTGTTTCCCAAGTTGACACGACTCACAAGGTAAACTAGATAACTTAGAAAAGTGTGGCACTATTTGTTGTAATTTGGCAAGGCTAGGATGACCTAACTTAGCATGGATGGTGAGAGGGGAATCTACAGTAGAGCATACACGACAGGTGGCAGAGAGCTGGTAAAGGCCATTAGACTCACATCTGACGCCAATCATCCGTCCCAAACTCCGGTCCTACAAAATGACAGAGTCTTTAGTGAAACTAATGCGACAATCTAAAGAACGGGTCAAACGACTAATGGACAGTAAATTAAAAGGACATCTAGGGACATAAAGAACAGAATCAATAGACAGAGAAGGAAGGGGATGGACAATGTCAATCCCTTGGGGCAGTGTTTGAGAACCATTTGCTAAAGCAATTATAGGTAAATAGTCAGAGTTAGAAAGTTTGGAGAAAAGACGCTTATTACCAGATATATGGTCAGATGCTTATTACCAGATATATGGTCAGATGCACTAGAGTCAAGGACCCAAGGACCTAAGGAAGGTGATTGAGAGAGACAAGCAAATGCATTACCAGTGTGCTCAATAGATGCAGTAGAGTTAGAAGTCTGCTGTTGCTCAAACCATTTCAGAAAATCTGCATAGGCAGCCGGAGATGAGGTTGATGATGCAGAAGTCTCAGGTGAATCAGATACAGCAACCTGGGCAACATTGGCAGCCCGTGGAGGACGACCATGTTTAGTCCAACATCTATCCTCTGTATGACCCAACCTGTTACAGAATGTACACTTCGGACGAGGCCTACTTGAGGTGCTAGGGCGAGAACGACCAAGATTAATACCGTGGGAGACGAGGGCAAAAGTATCAACCGGAGTCGAGGCTAGGACAGAATCAGAGGGGTGCTTAGCCGGGACCTGGAGCAAAGTAGACTAAGCAGAGGACAGAGTAGGAATAGTAGGCGAATCCAAAATCTGATCACGGTTGGCAGCATATTCCGAAGGCAAACCATACAAGGCCATGAGCATGAAGAAGGTGCTGCGTTGCTCGAGTTCTTTAGCTGGGGTAGCAGCAGGAGGTAGCAACTCATTGAAATCATGGAAAGCAGCATGAACCTTCCCCAAGTTAGCAGACATAGGGCCATCAAACTGTCGAGGAGCAATAACACTCATGAGATTGTGACAAACCCCATATAGCCGCTGAGTGTCATTAATGTAAAGAACTTTGGCCTGCTCCCAAACAGAAGCACAAGTGGTTTGAGCACGGAAGATCTGCTTAAGGGACGAGTGAATGGTGGACTTGATGATAACGCACAACTGTTTATCAATCTTCTTCCACCTGAGTTGTTCTTCCGCAGGCACAGAGGCAAGGTTGGTGGTGAGGTGGTCTTCATATCCTTGACCCTCAAGTTACAACTTGACGTCTGAGGCCCAAGTATCATAGTTCCTGCTATCTAATTTATCAGCGGAGAGAAGAGCATTTAGGTAACTCGTGAACACAGGAGGCTCAGCCTTTGGGTTGTCTTTAGAACCATTTGGGGAGATAGAACTAGCCATGGGTCAGACTACAAAGTGTTAAAAAGTGAAACCACAATGTACCTGAGAGTCCAAATGCAAGGGAACAAGGGAATAGAGATGTCTGATGGAGGATCCGAGGGTAGATCGGCATAGAGGAGACAGAGACGAGTCAGACGAGAGGAGCGGCGGCCGGACGCGCCGAAAAATGGGGCCGCGCGGTGGCTGTTTGGCAGCGGCGATGGGTAGCACGTGGGAGCGCGTGCCGGCGGCGCTGGGGCTGGGCTTCTGGGGGCCAGCCGATCGGCGGGAGACGATCCCGGTGGTGTGGTCGCCGACCAGAAAGGAGGCGGCGGCCGGCGGAGACAATGGCGGAGAAAGGAGAAAAAAAGGGCCGGAAAGACGTCACGGCACGGGAGAAAGGCCGGTAAATTGAAATGGAAACACGATTGGCAGGAAAAAATTTTACTGGAGAGCAGTGGGCTCACTGGGCGTGCACGGTTCTAGGATTACCTCTCTTTAGGCTCTTGATACCATGTTAAGAGAGAGAGAAAGTGAGAGACATATGAGAAAATCGTGTGTTTTAACTACACAACAGAAGCTGAATATATACTCAATAACTAATAAATAATTACATAATTTACATGACGTGAGACTAACTAATTACACCTAATTGTATACAATTTCTAACACCATCAAAATGTGTTTTTGCAGCCTTTTAGGGTGATTTTTTATTTTTTATTTGGTAAGGTAGGTTGAGTTTTGTTTTACGAAAAATAGCTTCTTAAAACTCATTTTTATATTCGTTTGAGATTTTTTAAAGAAATTTTTGTCTGTCGTTTAGTGTAACACAAATAATTATATTTTCTTTACAGATAGTTGCAATTTAAAAAAAAAAATTATTTTCCTTTTTAAGAAGTGGAGGCTACCCTTTCAGAACAAATTAAATGACAAAAAGTTATATTTCACAGCCAAATTATTTTCTAATAAAGCAAATGGACCTACAAAGTAGAATCTCTATGCAACTTATATTAGCCACTCCAACGAGACAATATATGACCCTAAATTTCGTCTCCTCCTGAAGTCTTATTTTCAATTTGTATAACTTTTTAAACTAAATTGTTGACTTAATTTGATCAGCGCCTTTCTTAAAATTCATAGGCTCAACAATTTGGTCTATGTTGTTTATAATATTAATAAGTTCAGCTTCCTAATGCTTAATGCAATTCTAAAAAATTTTAAGGAAGTAATGTTACATCGTTGCCAGCAAAATAGTTTTTCTTAAGATTCTCAGGTTTAACATCCAATATAAGAATGGGTCATTTTTTCCATATATTTTATTGGTTAGCGCGTCACTAAGGCGTCTCCAATCATCATCCCTTTCAGCTGTACCATTTTCTTTGGGCCTCGAGGGTATGAACAATACACTTGCATACATTTGATGAAAATACTGAGTCACCCCAAATATTCATTCTAGTTAGCTTCTTAAGTGAATTATGTTTTAACAAAACTATTAAGTTATCAACAAGAAACTAGGTTGAAATTATCTAAAATCCATTTTTCAGTTAACCAGAAAACTCATGTATAAAGAAGGGGTGCAAGTGTCCGCAATAATTGAAGTGGAAGTGATATTGATGTAGTATTACAATGTGACATTGAATTATTGCACTGGGACAAGAGTGAGAGAAGTCTAGCACTAGCTAGTCAACAATATGATGAGTAGAGGCAGCCCAACTGCGCAATCTTCAACTACTAGTGTAATTGGCAGTGATAATCTCAACCCGTATGGTCCCTTTCATTTCATATTGGGTCTTTCACTTGTGTAAGTCTATCCTATAATAACCATCTAATTAATTCTCTAACCAACTTGGAGAGCTTCAGGTATTAGTATAGGATATTGGAAGAGCTAGAATCTATAAATTAAGAGAAAAGTGAGAGAAAAATGAAGCAAGTAATAATTACTTAATAAATAATTGCCAATAGTAATTTTCAACATAACTTGATAATGAAGTAGTCCTAATCAATCCAAATCATTTAAAATAAGTGGTAAAACTCTAATCCCAGTTCAACAACTAATATAAATTGTCCTAATTTTTGAAATAACTAAACTATAGTCTTAAAAAAAAATTGCAGAAACATTTCTAAAAATAATTATAAATTCTCCTACACAATTTTTTTACTAATTTTCTTAATTATTAAATAAAAAATATTGAATAATTTTTATGTTTTCAAGACATTAAATATATTTATTTTTTTATTAAATATTTTTTTATTTAATATTAAGAATATTATTAAGAGAAATTTTTAAAAAAATATAACAAAATTCATTGCTATGACCAGTTATACTTACCACTTGAACCAATGTTATGATGTGCTGTTGCACTAGTTTTATTTCTCAGTGTAGTTGAATAAGCTTTCTTTCTTCCAAAAAAAATTGAAGCAGTCAAAGGAAAACGGAGAAAACTAAAGGGCATGGGCAAATCAAACAAGGGAAAGTGAAAGGGCATCAAAATTTTGCTGGAGGACAGATATGGGAGCTAATGCCCTGCCTTTTTTGCTCCATGAAAGCAGCAAAGGATAAGGTTCCATGAACTTCACCCCTTGCATGCGCCATCTTCTAAATAGGAGAGGGTAGAGTTTGGGTAAGAAATGAAGCTCAGTGAATGAAAGTGGGGACAAGTCATTAATATCTTGATATAGAAAGCATACCAAACAGTTGCTTACTCGTACGATTTCATTTTCCAATCTTCCACTTTGAAATTTTCTTCTCTCTTAAAACATGCAATGTACGAGCAATTATAATTCATGTACGGTTGGACTTTTACAGATAATATCTAACAAAAGATGATTTGGTTGTTAAGGTGGATAACCTAAAGAATGATTGGCTCGAAGTTCTTGACTAGTATTTTGCCCATAACAATATGTGACGCTCAAATCCAATGATTAATTGTAAGGAGAATCAAAGTGGGATTTCCTTGTCAAGAAGAAGTACTACTTATTCAACAAAAAAGTGATCATGTTCATAGATACCAAAATATATTGACTCGTTAGTGTCAACGGCTCATTCAAGTTCACTTACCTTAATGTCGGTGAGTACGTTGATATGGTCTCAATTATCTTTCTATTTCCTCTAACGAGGAGTTAGCATAATTAGGTTATGTCTTAACCCTTTAATATTACCTACCTTAGGAGCATGGTTTTAAATTGTAGTTACGGTCACAGTTGCAGAGATTATTAAAACCTTAATATTGTGACTAATTATGAGAAAATGCGGTCGAGATTCTGGAGATTATAAAAATTACTATTACGATCGCAATCGAATTGCATTCGGATCGTAATTTAAAACCATGTTAGGAATAGAAAATCTTGAATTGTAGTGAATATATATCAAATAACAGATAGTAAAGTAGAGCATATATTTTAGAATTGTTTGAAGTGGCAGTAGATAATCCACATTGAGTAAATATAAGCACCAAAAAAGATAATGGAGTTTTTCTTTTTTATTTTTTTTTTGTCCTAAAAGATAAGTGCGAATTATGGAAGAGAAAGAGAGACAGAGACTGGGCAAAGTCTTTAGTATCTTTTCTATCTTTATATTTTTGGTAGGTTGTTAACATCATATCTCCTATCTCCTATCTCTAATCTCCTGTATATACATTTGATTGGAAATATTATAGAGCAACCACAAGTTGTGTATTTCTGCTTTTAGAATTTCAATTGAGGCCAAAAAATCTATAGGCTGTTACTGAAAGGGTACTAACTAGGAATTGTTTGAGAGAGTGAGGGTTTTGGTTTGGTATAGCACAGTCTCTTGTCCTTTGTAGCCCTGTAGTGTACTAATTAACCCCGCCACCCTTCGTGGAAATCCATCTTGTTGCTTGGCTTGCAACCTCTTATTTTATGCAAATGCGTTTTACATGAAAGATCTTGTTTTCTTCTCTATCCTTTGTAGGGTGATGAACTTAGATGAAATAGCATATGAGTAAATTTGAGAGGCAACCCATGATGACTTTTGACCTGTAATGAAGATGATTTCTTGTTTCAATTTATAGCTTACGAACTAAGGGTGCCAAGTAAATTACTTAATCATGGAACTCAGCAGAGGACCCATCTAGTGGAAAGCTTGGCTCCTTTCCATATTTAGATGCACAAAAGGTCAAGGAAGATTAAATTAAGTATATTTTTGGTTGCTATAGGTGATACTTATTTTAAATTTGATCCCTATATAAAAAAAAATTTAATTTAGTCCTTATATATATACATATAATTATTTTCAATCTATTGAAGTTGTAACACAATAAAATATAACGATTAAATTGAAAATAAATGTTACATATAAATATCAAAAATATATTTTAACTTATATTTTGCTTCTTATATTTCATAGTAATTTAGTTCTTATACTCGCGATGATATAAAGATAATTTACGACAATGATTAAATTGAAAACGATTATACATACAAGAATTAACTAAAAGCTTCTTTTTTATAGGAGTCAAATTAAAAATAAATGTTATCTATAGGGATAAAATTATATTTTTAACCTTCAAAATTAATCTATTGCAACATTCCTAGTTAACTACCAAGATGTTCCAGCCTTAGCAATTTGAATTGGTATTCAAGAATTTGAAAAAAAGAATGATATTAGAATCATATTTTCATTTCTTCCCTTCCATTCCCAATAGATTTGAGAAAAATATTTGAATTTGCAATCTCCCATCATATTGTAAGAATAATCTTACCAAACCAACCTATTAATTATATTTGGTAATAATTTTAGAATCCATGCTTTTATGAGTTATGATCCATAGTTCCACACTATGTTAAAAAATTTCTCTTTCTTTTTCTTTTATTTTCTCTTTTGAGATAAGAATTTTCTTTTCTCCAACTCTATTTTACTAAAAAAAATCTCATATTTACTTTTCACAACAATGTTAAACGTCAAACTACTAGCTCAGTGACGAAAAGAGCCCATATCTTGATAAATAGTATAGTCTAATAAGACTATCATTAAATTTGAGTGAATGATCATTTTGACTTCTTGTTAAAATAATGTCGATCATTTTAATTCTTGATTGAACGAAATTAATAAAAATATCCTTCACTTAATAAATCATGAGTCACATTAATTCATTCGTTAACCAATGAAACTAATCGAAAGAATGATGTGATATATTTGACACGTGACAACTCACTCCCTCTCAACTCCTTCATACAAGCAAAAATGACGTTGTTTCTATTGTCACACTATTTATCTTCCTCTAATCATTGCATTCCTTACATATGACAAAAAAGAAATTGACCCACCATTCTCAATCTCATGACCACAAACATCATCCACAACGAGCACCATCACCAAAAAATTTCAAAATATTTGTTGCTTTTGAAAAATTATTTTGTTTTAATTTATGTTATTTTAGAAATTAAAAAAAGTAATTATATTTTTATACTCTAGCCTTATCTCTTAGTATTTTTCATAAATAGAAAGAGAGAAATTATTAATGAAATAATAATATTTTAATTATTCTTTTGTAATAAAAAAATTCATTATGATCAAGTATTATAATGACATTTACCCATTGTTTGAATAAGGAGAGAAAATGAAAAGAAAGAAAATGAGAAGAAAGAAAAATAGACAGAAAAAAAATGGATAGATAGAAAATAAGAATTGTGTAGAAAAATGTAAATAAAAAAATATAATTATATAGAATAACATATATACCCTTATTATATATCGTTTTATATCTATTTTTTATAAATTACATAAATAAATATAATTTATGAGAAATATTAGTTTTAAAAAATATGCTAATATAAAAATTTAAAATTTATTTTTTGCCAAAAAATATGAAATTAAAATTACTTTTTCAATAAAAAATTATTATTAGTTATTTTTATTTTTAAAAAACATTTTATATAACTATAGTGTTTTTTTAATCCGAATATAACTATAGGGTTTCAACTTCCAATCGTATAGATTTATTATTTAAGATATTTTTTTTATATATAAAATTGACCCACCCCATGGCCTCACCCACACGGCCACTCACCTAATAGGTTTCACGTATTTCATTTCAAGTGACAAGTATCTCAGCCTTCTCACTTACTCTCTGCCCTCTATGCACCTCCCATTCTCACTTCTTCTCTCACCCCTTTCTCTCTCTGTGTTATGGTAATCGCTGTTCATAGTGGAGGAGAGAGAATGGCAAAGTTGTAATTGTGCATTGCCTGCCTTGTTCTCTTCATTTTCTTCGCAAATGAACGATTAAATTTTTGACGTCGGACCCACAGTGTTTTTTCCCCCTTTCTTCGTCATTTTCTCTAGCTAACCAAACACGAGAAAATGTTAAAATCAACCCATTTTCTCCACCCCTATTTTCTTTCTTTTCATTTTTTCTCAAAACAAACAATGACTTATAAATTAAAAAAGATACATTAAATTTAAAATATATATATATATATATATATTTTATTATTTAAACTAATTAATGATCTATAAATTTATTTTTTATCTAAAGATTATAAATATTTAAACATTTTTTATAATAAAAATCAATCCAAAAAGTATTATAATTTAAAAAATATATTATGTCTCCTTTTAAAATAAATTTAAAATTTTCTCTATCTACAAAATCATCAAGTTAATCACAAGAAGACAAACAAAAGATATTCTAAAATTTGAAAATCAAAATACTTATAAAAGAGGTAACAAATACATCCATAAAAAGAATAATATATTTTAATTATTCTAATAATAAATAATTTACTTAAATACACTTATATTTTCTTATAAGTATTGAGGTTATTTAATAACTTCCGTATTCATTTGCAATTATCATTAAAATATTTAAAACAAAGAAAATAATATAGATAAATATTTCAGATCAAAAAAAGAATATAGATAAATTTTTGGACATAAAAGAAGAAAAAAAGTTTTAAAAAAATTATTATTTACCGTTGAGGGATGGGGTATATTGGGGAAGGAGAAGGTGTAAAGTTGGTTAGTGAAATCCACCACCACCAGACCAGAGTTAAAGAGCATTGAATGCATTTTGCAACTTCTTATGACACACAACACTTGCCTTTCTACACACTCTCTTGCCCATTTCATCTATATATTCTGTTCTCTGAGTCTCACCATTTTCTCAATAACTATTAAACTACTCTCATCTCTGGTTTCCCCTTCATCATTCACCTCTCTCCTCTGTCAAACATGAACCCATCTGAGCAAATTATGGAACAGGGAACATCTCAGCAGGTACCCCCCCCCCCACCTTCTTTTCTCTTGTCAACTTTTTCAATCACATCTACATTTCCAGTGTTCCTCCACGGTGTATTAGAAAGGCATTTCTGGGTTCTGATAGGGATTATTGATGCATTACTGTCTTTTGCATTGGCTGTGCATTGTGGTGGCTTTTGGTTTTGGTGGGTGGATTTTATCTAGACATTGTATATTATAACATAGGGTCTTCACTTTGCCACTAGTACTGTATGGTAGAGCTGATCAAGGTTGAAGCCATCAATCAAGCCCTCTCAGCAGTGACTGAGTATACATTCCTGTTTCCCTGAGAGAGTTTCAGCTGCTGGTCCTTGATGAACTACTTCTCCATTTGTTTCATCTCTTCAAAAGTCATGTTTGATCAGTGTTTGTGTATTCAGTTATAGGGTCATAAATCATAACATAACACATTTTAATTTAGATACATATCTTAATTCTAGCATTTGGCTTTTTGAATTTAAAAGAGACAAAGAACTAGATGCTGCTGTGCCATATGGTCTTGATATTTAGAAGCTGGTGGAATGCTAACTGCTGAATGATGAAATTGTGTAGAAACTTTGTTTGCTTTGTCACATAGCATTTGTCTAAATTTAATTATATATATTCTAATGTTTGGCTACCTGTATCAGAATTTAAAGAGGACATCTTACGCAACTGTGCTCACTCTGGCTTATCAAAGTCTTGGAGTAGTTTATGGTGACCTCAGTACCTCCCCTCTTTATGTTTACAGGACCACATTCTCAGGGAAATTGAGCCTCAAAGAAGATGATGAGGAAATTTTTGGGGTGCTTTCATTTATCTTCTGGACATTTACCATTATTGCTCTCTTCAAATACGTTTTCATCGTTATATCTGCAGATGACAATGGGGAAGGTAGAACCTTGCAACATGATTATGGTGTTTTAGATTACTATGGAGTGTGTCTATCCAGCCCCTCAACTCTTCAAGCTGCTGTTTGGCACTTCCTTCCAGTGAATCCAAGCCAATGATAACTATTTGGGAAGGATGCACAATTTTGTAATCACATTCTTACCCAGGCAAAAATCACTACTAACTTTTTGATATTTGTGTGGCATGCATGTCACATGGAATCACAGAATGACAAAAGCATAGTCTATAAATATGCTGTCATTTGCTCATTTTGAATTTATATAATTATTAAAATAGTTGTTTTCTCCTCTTTCTTGAGTTTCTTGAAATATAGTTGTGTTATACGTATGCTAATTAATTTGCAGGATAATATTTTCAAGCTTAATTTACACATAACTACCATTCTTTAAAATAACAACAGGAATTTCCTGTCAATGTACTTCTTCTTACTTTGTGGGTTTAACAGTAAGCGAGACTTGTCATTATGTCCCTAATGATAATTAATTGGATATGGAATAGCACATTTACACCTAAAATTAAATAAATAAATCTTACCGGGATAAACTGCTCTTTTTTGTGTGCAGGAGGTGCCTTTGCATTATACTCACTTCTCTGTCGAAACGCCGGACTAAGCATTTTACCTAATCAACAAACCACAGATGAGAAGTTGTCTGCTTATGTCACAGAAGATTCTGCAGACACATGGCAGTCTTCTCATTTGAAGTTATTCTTTGCAAAGCACCCAAGGTTCCAGAAAGGATTGCTCATCTTTGTTCTGCTGGGAACCTGTATGGCAATTGGTGATGGTGTGATTACTCCTGCAATATCAGGTAGTCGATCTGGAGGAGCCCGAGCTTCTATAATGATGTTTACTTCATGACTCCTGAAAGCTATCACCTAAAATTTAGCTATCCGGCATTACTTTTACAAGTAAAAAGGAACTTAATATTTTGTATAGTCTGAAAACACATTAAGTATTTGATCCCTTATTGACCGTGTTATAGATATTTGAAATTCATCCCTGAAATGTCGCCTTTAGTTGGTTACTAATTCCTAGAATTGAAATTTCAAGTTACATACTTACATTCATCAAATAGCTTTAAGCCTTTAATATATTTCAAATTAAATATTTGTACCTCTTACAGAAAATATACTAATTCTGGATATACTTCTCAAACATATCCCACTGCATAAAATGATAAAAATAATTGTGAATTTTATTATGTAATACATCTAGCTTGAGCACTTGTTAGCAAGGAAAGAAAAAATCAATCACTGAAGGCTAATCGATATTTTATATTTCTCTAGTATGTTCTTAAGTTAGGTAGGAAGGGCAAGTATAAGTATTTTGCTTCTTTCAAGGAAGATTTGTTTAGTGATTTCTTCCACTAGATCATTATATATTTAAAAAATAACATGTTGACCTAGCACATCATTCTAGTGGAGTTGCAGTCTATAAATAATGGGGAAAGTTTATGGTCCCACTGATTTGGTGGTTTGTTACTTTGGAGGTTACAAACTATTGCAAGTTTTGCATAATGCATAATAATTAAGTGCAAAGTATGCTGGGCACAGGGCTGTGATTGGGCATTTTTTAAAAAAATTGGAGGGGCAAGGGTGAAGGTATCTCTCCTTGAGTTTTACATTATTACTCAAGGACATTACCACTACATTTTTTCTTAATAAAAGGAAATTGCAGTTAAACTATGCGTTATGAATCAAATATTTTTATTTTTCAATTCAATTTATGTCATATTGCCAAGTTCTTGGATCTATATTTTGTTCTTTTCTTTATTTAGTTTACTTGTTATGAGATTATGAGTTAGTTCTGGAGTTGATATTTGTAGACTTACGTATGTGTTTCTCCTTTGTGTCTATAAACATCCTTTCAGTTCTTTCGGCAGTTTCCGGTGTTAAAGTTAAAATCTGTCAACTCCATGATAGTAAGTCCAGCAAGCTTCTTTCATTACCATACACCAATATATTATTCATTCACAATCTATAAAACTTTAGATGATTTATCTTGCAGATTATGTTATTATAATCTCATGTGTCATTTTAGTGGGACTTTTCTCCATTCAGCATCATGGCACACATAGAGTTGCTTTCTTGTTTGCTCCAGTCGTTGCAGCATGGCTTTTGTGTATCAGTGGTATTGGTATATACAACATATTCCACTGGAACCCAAAAATATATCACGGACTTTCTCCAGTCTACATGTTGAGGTTCATCAAAACAACTGGCATTGAAGGATGGCTGTCATTAGGTGGAGTGGTGCTTTCAATCACGGGTACCTATAATATGGTTAAGTTATTTTGTTAGCAGCCAACTTGAGTTCTGGATGTAATTTTCCTCTGTGATACTCAGGTGTGGAGACCATGTTTGCTGACTTGGGTCATTTTTCTGCTCTCTCAATAAAGGTAAATTGATAGTGTAGTTTAACTAACTTGATGCCAATGCATTGATCTACCATACCAAAATGAATTCTGCTTTAACAGTAGTACTTTTATCTCAGATAGCTTTCATGTGTCTAGTATATCCCTGCCTCATTCTGGCATATATGGGTGAGGCTGCATTCCTCTCTAAGCACCATGATGACATTCAGAGAAGTTTCTACAAAGCCATACCAGGCAAGAATTTAAGTAACCCCAAACTGTCAATGTTATTTTTGGCCTCTCTAATGTAACTTTGCCACTATTTTTTTCTGCAGAAGCTGTGTTTTGGCCAGTGTTCATAGTGGCCACTCTTGCAGCCGTTGTAGGAAGTCAAGCAGTAATTTCTGCTACGTTTTCCATCATAAGCCAGTGCTGTGCATTAAATTGTTTTCCTTGTGTAAAGATTATTCATACTTCAAGAAGAGTATATGGACAGATATACATCCCAGAAGTCAATTGGATATTAATGTGCCTTTGTTTAGCTGTCACAATTGGCCTAAGGGACACAAATAGGATGGGTCATGCATATGGTACACTTCCTTTCCACTATGATTATGTTATGATATTTGAAGTATTGACAAGTAAATTTAACTATTTTGCTGGGTCTGCAGGGCTGGCGGTCACCACTGTTATGTTTGTGACAACATGCTTGATGACACTAGTAATTTTGATTGTCTGGAAGCAAGGAATAATAAAAGCCATTACATGTTTGCTATCGTTTGGATCAATTGAACTGCTTTACATCTCAGCTTGTATCTGCAAGGTCCCTGAAGGAGGGTGGATCCCACTGGTGCTATCTTTTATCTTTATGTGTATAATGTATACGTGGAACTATGGAACAATGAAGAAACACCAATTTGATGTGGAAAACAAGGTTTCAATTAACAGCATTCTATCTATGGGACCTTGCCTGGGTATGGTTCGTGTCCCTGGAGTAGGACTCCTGTACACTAATCTGACTTCTGGTTTCCCTGCCTTTTTTGGCCGTTTTCTTACAAACTTGCCAGCATTCCATCAGGTGCTAGTTTTTGTCTGTGTCAAATCTGTTCAAGTCCCTTATGTCAGTGAAAATGAACGGTTGGTCATCAGTAGGGTTGGCCCAAAGGAGTATAGCATGTTTCATTGCATTGTTAGGTATGGTTACAAGGACATGCAACAGGAGAACTATAGTTTTGAGAATAAATTGGTATCAGCTATAATACAATATGTAGAAACAGAAGAGGAGAGCATTCCAGAACTAACACATGAATTGTCTACAAATGATGGAAACTCAAATGTGGAAGACCTTGGTGTTTCACAGAACACCTTTAATAAGTCACTTTGTGAAGAGAACTTGTTCCGATATTCGTGTGTTTTGCAGGTAATGAAGAATGATGATGACCATCTTGAAGAGTCTCTCTACAAAGATGAGTCTCTTCAGATTCTGAAAGCTAAAGAGTCTGGCGTTACCTATATACTCGGTCATTCCTATGCAAAGGCAAAGAAATCATCTTCCATCCTAAAGAAGTTTGCAATAGATATTGTTTTTGCTTTTCTAAGCAAGAATTGCAGAGAGCCTGATGTTGTTCTGAATGTTGATCATACTTCTTTGATAGAGGTTGGTATGATTTACCATGTCTAATCTAACTTTTGTACAGAGGCATTAGCTCAGAACAGAATAGTCAGAATTTGTAAATGTTTAAAACAGTGACACTGACAACGACTTCTACAAACCAATGATCAAGATCAATCAGTTGTAGATTTTTCATCATTGATCTCTAGGTGTCCATGGTTCTGTCTGTATCTAATAATGTAATTAAAAAAAAATGCTTCATACAAGAAATAGAATACAGTGACAAATTTGCTTATGAAAACATTGCCATCTTGACAACCACTTTTCCATTTCTCGTTTGCCATCTTGACAACCACTTTTCCATTTCTCGTTCCTTTTTCTTTGGGGAAGGAGGACCGCTTCAGTGATATACAAGTGGTGCAGTCCTAACACTTTCATTTTGTGCCAATCATGACAGATTCCTGGTTGTAATTTTCTTGGACTAGTTCGGTTGATGAAATTAAAGAGGCTGTTTCTCTTTCTCTTCTTTCCTTTTATACAGTACTACAGTAGCTAATCATGTTTGACACTTTTTTCTGCCACACACATTGTTCAATCATCAATGTCACAGATTTTTGAAAATGTTAGATATATTGGTTGGACTTAGACGGCTCATTATGGTATGGACCCTAAATGGGCTTAGAGAAGGATGGATTATTGGGTGATAAGCATAGGTAATGGACTTACTATTTGTATTCATATTATGATTATGTCTGTAGCAACCCATTTGAGATCTTAATTTTTGAAGTATTAAACTAGCAATGGATGTGTATATTCTCCCAACTCTACTGCTCCAACTGCACAATAAATGTTTGTAGCTGTCTGTTGAAGAAACTTCATTAAAAAGAAAAAAATCCCTGAGGTGCAGCGGACTACTTCCCTCATATTAAAGGAATCTAGATGAGAGAGTTTTTTTGGGTAATGATGACGGAGTTTATTATTTCTTTTATGTTGATTTATTTCAATGCATGTAATTTTTTATAGAGTCATTGCTCTACACTTCCTTTCTTTTTCGGCAAAAGGAAAAGAGAAAGAAAAAAGAAAAGACAAGATACCTATTACCAAGAGGGGAAAAAAAAAAACTAACCATTGTTGCCGCCCATTGAATTTGAGGGGCTATGCATGTGTGGATTTTGGGTAGGCACATGCATATAATGGGTACTCAACTCAGATGTTAGTAATATGTAAGATCTTACACGAGACCCCCATAGATTTCACGTATTGCTAAAATATGAGTGGAGTGCATATGACAAACAAGTGTACTAAAAAAAAAATTCGGCTGTGCATACCTATCAGGCATTGAAGTTCATTCCTGGTAGATAGGAGTATATATCCGAGAACCAAAATTAATCATGGCCTCCAAAGAAAGCTCCAGCTAGATACCTCAAAGCATAATCTATTATTGCTTTATGCAGCTGATGCAATTTATTGAAATTTGGGCTTTCTCTTTTGTTTTAGTATATTTCTTTTTTCATAATCAAGGACAATATGATATATGAAGTAAACAATTTTGCCAAGAGTAATATGGGAAGCCAATCCTCTAGGCCTGATAAATTGCGCCTAAAAGATAGGTAGATCCCTTTAGCAATTGAACCCAAATAAATAAATAAATAAGTAAATAAATATATATATATATATATATAAAATAGAATAGAATAGAATAGAATGCCTTCAAGTCAACGTAATGGCATAACTTTTTATTTGTAGTTTTGAACAAACATTTGAAGGACTTGGAAAACTTTTTCTGTCTAACTGCTTCCTTGTTCTTCACCTAAATGATTAGAGAAGCTCAGCCTCAACTGTCACAGAAAACCAATCCCAATCACTTCACACTCTTTGGGTAGCAGAGTGGGGAGAAGGCAAGTAGGGCGGTTGAAGTCTATGGTAGGAGTAGGAAGGAAGAAAGGGAGATAAAGGAGTTTAGAAGGGGCATTGAGACAACATAATAAATTGAAAAAGAAAGTTGATATCAAAGGGATCTTATTTGGTATGCTGTACCAATCAACTTCTTTCCTTTTACTTGTGAAAACTTTTTCACTTCCCGGAACCTCACTATATGGTATACTTTTCTCCTACCCTCCTTTGTCCTTTCCTCTCATTGCTTGACAAGCAAAGAATAACCAAATGACATTCAATTAAAAGAAGGGCACTGATTCACAGAAGATGAAAGGCAACCATCACAATGAAGAGAGATTGACCTAATGATTCCAATACTTCCATTCCAAATATTATACTTGGACAAGAGATATTTGCAAAGAGAGTTCCATAAGGGAAGTTAGGACTTTGTAATCAGTTCGGTACGGTAGTCACCAATCACCATTCACAGCACGTGTACGATAATAAATATGAAACTCCAAATCAAATTTAATTGAAAAAGGGAAGACAGGACTCAGACAAGAAACAAAACAAGCATGCACTCACTAAGCCCAAATGGCCTCTCTAAAGAAATTTCTGGAGTATAGATGTACCATTAACCCTCAAAGATATGACACTATAACAGATTAGAAGAGGGAAAAAAAAAACAAGTTGATTAATTTATAAATAAAACCATAAAGGAAAGGAAGAGTAAATTTGACCAAAATAATTTAAGGTTGTACCTAACATAACATTATAAAGGCAGCTATCAGTTAATAAGTCCAAGTAATCTCTCATGTACGATAATATTTGCTACAAAGGTATCATAATGAATCCTTATAGCAAAGACCATTGAAGTTGTGAAATGTCCAAAGCATCCTTATCAAGACTAATGTACTAAGCATGTCCGTAAGGCCATTGCAAGCTTCTTCTGGGGCATTCTTTCATATTTAACCCCTAGTCCTAAGCATACCAACCTTACTTCAAAAGCAAGACCAAATATAAAAAGAAAATGATACAAAATATCAATTTGATAACCACCTCGTAGCCATCCTTCTGAGGAGGGAAGAAGGAGCGAAAATGTCATTAGAGAATGAGTCTGAGATCACCTCCCTCAAGAAAAATCTTGAAGTCCAAATGGCAAGGAATGAGTTACTGGAGAAAGAAAACAAGGGACTCAGACAAGAAGTAGCCCGTTTAAAGTCACAGATAATTTCACTCAAAGCACACAATATAGAGAGGAAATCCATACTATGGAAGAAGATACAGAAATCCATGGATGACAACAATTCAGATGCACATCAACATAAAGCAGCAGTTCAGGTAATCATGTCTGAAAAGAGTCCAAAATATGAGAATGTGCAAACAAATTCAGATTTCCAAGAACCAGCACCTAGAAAGGATAGATCAGCAACAACAAGAGTACCAACACCTCCACCAAGGCCTGCTTCCAATCCCCTTCTTCCTTCATACAAAAATGAGAAAGGAATGAAAGTGCAACCAATAACAACAGCACCACCACCACCTCCAACACCACCAAAATCACTAGTTGGGTCGAAAGCAGTGCGCCGTGTGCCAGAAGTAATAGAACTGTATCGTGCCCTGACAAGAAAGGATACCAAGATGGATAACAAAACAAATCACAATGGAGTTCCAGCAGTTGCATTCACCAGAAACATGATTGAGGAAATTGAAAATCGCTCTACTTTTCTCTCAGCTGTAAGTTTAGTTGCTAACTGCTCTTTTTTTTTTTTTCAAGTTTTGATTTATCTTTATTACTTATCAATATCAAACAATGCTGCCATTGATACTATGAATATTCATGGACAGATAAAATCAGATGTTCAAAGACAAGGGGAGTTTATCAGTTTCTTGATTAAAGAGGTAGAGTCTGCATCATTTTCAGATATTTCTGAGGTGGAGGCATTTGTGAAATGGCTGGATGGGGAACTATCTTCATTGGTGGATGAACGTTCAGTACTAAAGCATTTCCCACATTGGCCAGAACAAAAAGCAGATGCACTTAGGGAAGCTTCTTGTAACTACAGAGATCTGAAGAACCTTGAATCAGAAGTTTCATCATTTGAGGACAATCTAAAAGAGCCATTGCTTCAGGCTTTAAAAAGGATGCAAGCACTTCAAGACAGGCGAGCATGTACCAAACTAGAATATTCAGTAGCTTAGTGTTTTTGTGCAATGCTTTTAAGTAATTCCAAGATCCACTTTCATGTCTGCAGGTTGGAGAGAAGTGTAAACAATGCAGAGAGGACAAGGGAGAGTACAAGTAAGCGATATAGGAATTTCCATATCCCTTGGGAGTGGATGTTGGACACAGGCCTCATTGGTCAGGTAGGCAGTGGATAGCTTAGGAAAATGATTCTTGCACACCAAAACTTTTACACCATTTTTACGGCGGTTAATGATGTCTTAATTATTGGTTAATAAGGTTAATAGATTATTTAACAGACTTATAACCTGTTTTCAAAAAGCTAATAACCTGTTATCATAAGCTGAAAACGGTTAACTAATCTATACACCTCGTTAATCAATGAGTCATCATTAACCCAGGTAAAAATAGTGTAAAATTTTGGCGTGCAAATCACCATAAAGCTTGCTGGTTCAACCAAAAATACCCTACCACTAAAAGCACACCACCGTTTTAATAAAAATTAAAAATAAAAATAAAACACTGACATGTGTCAAGTACACTCGGAATGTAAGACAAGTTTTGTTCTAAACAAAGTAAGCGCTTTAAAGAATAAGACATACTGGCTAGTTAGCTTAAACGCAAGCTAAAGGGCAAGAAGTGTGTGTGTGTATATATATATATATATATATATATATTATTGTAATGTCTAGTCTCTGAAACAGAGGATGAGACTTGGCACAATGTTAAGGTTGCTGCCTTGTGACTTGATGGTCACAGTTGTAATTATGGAAACAACCTCTCCCCTCATGGTCATGGGGTAAGGTTGCATACATATGACCCTCCCCAATCCCCATATCCCACAATGGTAGGAGCCTTGTGCATCTGGTCACCCTTTTTTCCTCTAGTTTCTACAGCAAAAGCAACACGCTAAATATAAATCATGCATGATCAATCTGAATTATTCTTGATGATTATCAACTTTTTCATAGATCAAACAACCGGAATTAACATTGATACCGAGTTCTATACTACTGCAGAAAAATAGTATCATTTCAATGGGCTCAGAATCAGAAGCATCCAGATTTACTATGATATACATTTTTTAGGAGTATCTAGTTATATCTACTACTACCAAAACCACCAGATTGAAAATTGAAACACTTCATCTCGGTTATTGATTGAATGATTGCAGATGAAGCTAAGTTCATTGAGGCTGGCAAAGGAATTCATGAAACGGGTAACCAAGGAATTAGAATCTAATGAAGCCTTGCAGGAAGATAACCTCTTTGTACAAGGAGTTAGGTTTGCATTCAGAGTACACCAGGTAGATTACACTTGCACTAGCTCCTCAGTCTTCACAAAGTTAAACATTTCCTTTTGTTCACCTGATCAACCACCAACACATTCAGTTTGCAGGTGGCTTTGATACTGAGACAATACAAGCATTTCGAGAATTGAAGAAGATTGGTAGTGCTAGTACCATGCTATAGTAATCTGATCAAATGCCCCAAACTTATTAAAATATGCCAGAAACCTAAACTGTCTCCCCATAATTGTTTGATGTTGCAAATATCACTAGTGAAATTGACAAACATGTATATGCTGCCCTTTTTATGTAATTTATCAATGCATTGCCTATTTTTGACAAGTAGGTATACGCTTCCTTGATTATGCACTTATATGTCATGAGCTAAACACACGTTAGAGTATTTGTGCTTCATAAGGTAAACTGTTGGTTTTATGGGAGACCCCAGAATCACCATGGACTCGTTGTGCGTATGGGAGCACATTAAAGATATTTGCATTATATATGCTTGAAGTCCCTCGTGCTTATCTACAACATGTTATTCTATGTGCTTTCAGAATAAAAAAATAAAGTTAGTGTCCTCACTAACAACTTTAAGTACGGAAATGTCATTTTATTGGCGTGTCCGCGTGTTGGACATGTGTCGGACATGAACACACGATGACGCGCACACGACACGCATGTCTCACGTGTCTGAGTGTGTCTAATTAAAAAAATTATTATTTTTTGCTCAGACACGGCGAGGACACACCGCGAACACGACCAAGACACACCGCAGACACGGTCAGGACACACCGCAGACACATATTGGACACAGCCTATTAAAATTTAAAAAAAAAATTATTGTGTGGCAGTTTACTAATATCATGACTCACAAGCCCAATATCACCTAACTCACCCTCAAGAAAAATCTTCTATTCTTCCTTAATACATTGTGTTCATTATGTGCTAATGGTTCAAGTTTCAAGTGAGTTTGACTCTGATCTGGTGGTTCAATTTTTAATTATTGTTAATTTCTTTTCTAGTTATAAATGAAGATATCTAAAAGGAGTTGTGTTTGAAATATTTATAATCAAAATTATATATATATATATGCTGTGTCTGTGCTGTGTTCGTGTCCTAAAATTTTTGAATTTGGTGTATCTTTGTGTCCGTGTCCGTGTCCGTTTCCGTCCTTCATAGGTGGTAAGCGTTTGATGAGCGAGGTTGCAGGATAAGCAAAAATAATAAAATGGCAGCATATACATTATTAGACATTACCCACTAAGATTTAACCGATTTCCACTTTTTATATATAAATTTTATTTTGTAACTCATAATTCCATAAACTATGATAAACTGAGTATTATTCCCTAAGATTTAACCAATTTAATTTCACTTTCATATATGAATTTTATTTTGTCACACATAACTCCCCTAAAGTATGGTAAATAAGTGTAAATTTGTGTATTGTTGTTAAATTTAACAATCAATCTGCATGTGTTTTAGAGTTAAGTATTTGAGAATTACGTTAAAAGATATCATACATATTTCTTGTGTATTGACTCCCACCGTTCAAATTGACAAAAAACACAAATTTAAACTTTTTATCATAATTTGTAAAGATTGTGTGTTACAAAATAAACTTCATATATAAAAAGTGAAAATAGACAAAATTTTAGAAGAATGATATGTAATTTATTCCAAGAAATTAAGATCAAAATAATATAAAGCAACAGCAGCATACTGAAACATAAAAGAGACCGTGTAAGACTTTTTATTACATCAGAAATTTGGAATAATACTACCATCGGATTCAAGAACGGACGCATGATAATTTGATTTTTACAAATATAAATTTTAAAGTATTTCAAACATAAAATTTGATTTACAAATAAATTTATATCACATTTTTATAATGAATTTTAAACAAAAAAAAATGAATTAAGCAAGTTTAAATCAAGTCAATTTAATTTCATAATTTAATGATTCCAAACATATTGATAAAGATTGGTCAAGTGTCTAAATACTAAACTCCTGTGCATGAAGCCTATGTGAAAAGAATGGTAATATTTAGAAGTGTAATGTGTTAGAGAAGAGAAATGGACTTGGGCAAAGAATACTAATATTTATATAGTTGCGGTAATTTTATAACATGCTAGGTCCAAATCCTAATTAAATGGACCACATTTTAGCACCTTGACCCATCAATTCAAATCAGCGCCCAACCAATTTGATGTGCTGGTATTTTTTTTTAATTTTGAACTTTGGAAACATCTGAAAATCAATCAATCAAATCTAATACATGATATATTTACTATTGAACTTTTATTAAAAAATTCTTCTAATATATTTTGCCAAAATAAATCTTCAAATATATTATTTGAATTTGTTTTTTTTTCAACTATTTCAGTATGATTGTAACTTGGAAGTGACTTAATCAATACATAATATTTGACAAGTTTAGTTCCAACTTTAGCTTGAATACACTCAAATGAATCATTAGTTTACCAAAAAACTCTTATATATTCTTGGAATAATAAAGTTCTCTTTACCTGTATTATTAAATATGTATCACATTATTTATAATTTAAATAAGAAATAGTAATAGTTCATAAAGTTAAATGTAAAATAATACAAATTAAAATAATTTATTTACTCCGAAAACACTCGAGAATTTCTCTCCATTCCCCTGCTTCATCCTATTCATGTTTGCTTACATGGCTTCTGGGTTTGAATACACTCAAATGAAAATTAATAATGGATTTCCTACGTATAGAAATGAGCGTATCATTGCCCAAAGATGTAGGTATATCAGTTGCCATTTGAGCATGGAGGAAAGACACGTTGCACCAAAGCCTAGTGAAATCCTATCCACAGAATCTAATTCGTTCACATATAAAATTTTATGACACAATAAGACACGGGAGAAGCATATGGCAAAACTTTATTTTGAATTAACATATGCAACAAATATAACTTCATCAATTCAGTTGGAAGCTAGGAGCAGGAGTTGGTATCAAGATAGTGGGCGACCCTTGGCTTATGTTATGAAGTCTCCCTCCTTCAGGCTAACAGAAAATGATGTTTATCAGCATGATACATGAATTGTTATGCCCTGTCACCAGGCTTGAATGGGTTAATGATGAGTGTGGGCTATGCAATTCTGATTTGGAATCTCTAATTCATCTCCTTGTTAGATGCCCCAATGGCCAAGCTACATGGAGGATCTCCCCTCTGATGCTGGGTGCTGCTGCTCTACCTCATGTTGATATGCTCTCTTGGTGGCTTTCCTTGACTGATGCCTTGAGAAGTAGTCATGCGCCAGATGGGTATATCGAGTTGGCAGCCTACACATTGTGGAGACTCTGGATTGATAGAAATGATCAGGTTTTTAATGCAAATTTATGGTCACCAAATGCAACTGTTTCTAAAGCCAATGAAGAATGGAAGGAATTTTGGGAAGCTAATAGGCTCCTTACATAGGTTCTCTCTGAGATTTTTGTTGCCACTCTCTATGTAGAGTGTGCCCTTGGGTTTAAATACCCTTTGTCTGGGTTTGTTTCTTTTCTATTGTGAAGGAAATCCCTGTAATACTCTCCTTATCTTTATTGATAAATTTATATCTTATGAAAAAGAAAAAAGAAAAAAAACTTCATCAATTCATAAATTATTTGTGGGGTCCAGGCCAAATTTGTTAAGCACCGAAAGCAAGCCTATATTTTCAAACCCAAGGAAATTTGGCACAAAAGTACAAAATACTTTCGGTGCCTTTTAGAATCAAATGTTCATTTTGCATATACAAGATCTCAATTTGCTTCTATAAATAGAAGCAATTGAGAAAGAGAAATTATCAGATTCTCACAATCAAGAAGGAAGAAAGTGAGAGAAAAATAGAGAGAATCTTAGACGTATTGTCTAAGAGAGAAAAATAAAGCTTGCAAATTTGTGAGAATTATATCCACAAATCAAGATCAAATATCATTGTATTTTGTATTCCCATTATTTTATAGTTTTAAGTGGCTTGGTTTTTCCTCGCTTCACATTGAAAAAGTTTTCCACGCTAAAAATTTTCCAATTATTTTACGCTTGCATAGTTATTTTTTTGAGTTCACAGAGGAGGGAAATTATGCAGACATTTCCCAACAGTGGTATCAGAGCTCTCAGAGCTCTGGGATACTAGGTGCCGGATTCATAAGAAAATTCTTAGTATGCTCTGTGATTACAGCATTGTTTGATCTTCCACATCAGAAAAGAATTATTCTCGTTGCTGGAAATAATGTGTGGTAGTGTGAAAGTGTTGTCTAGGAAAGTTCTAGCTAGGAAAGACTTGGTATTTAAGTGTGTCCATTAGTGATCCACCTCTCTTTCCTAACCTGTTACATACTACTTTATTGTATACTATGCTTAATTCACGTATATTGTATTGGCTTGTGTAACTCAAGATGGAGGGAGTCACTCATGATGGAGATATGTTCAAGCTAACTGCAGATAATTACTCATATTGGAAGCCGATGATGGAAGACCACTTATACTGCAAAGATTTGCATGAGCCGATCACCCAGAAAGATAAATCGGAAGGGAAGACTGACAAAGAATGGGAGCTTCAGAATCGGAAAGCAGTAGCTATGATTCGAAAATATATTGACAGAAGTTTGTTCGAACATGTATCAACTTATACCAACGCGTATGATTTGTGGATGAAACTTGAATCCTTGATTCAAAAGAAGACGCCTAGGAATAAAGCCCACCTTGTTAGATGACTAGTGAAGTTGGAGTACTCGGACGGTTAGAACATGATCGAACATTTAAATACCTTCAAAGGTATTGTGAATCAATTGACGAAGACAGAAATGAAGATAGACAATGAGTTGCAAACTCTTCTACTCCTCAGTTCTCTGCCTGAGAGTTAGGACACTCTAGTTGTCACTCTCAGTAATTCTGCTCTAGAAGGAAAGCTTAGCATGGATTCTCATTATGCATGATTCTTTGAATGAAGAGTCAAGACGGAGAGAAAGGGGCGTGAACAACCAGTTTGAAACCAATGTTGTTGACAACAGATGAAGGAGTAAGAATCGTGAAAAGGAGGTCGTGGAAAATCACAAGGTAGATCCAAATCTCGCACTAGACTAAGTTGTTATTACTGTGGTAAACTAGGCCACATAAAGTCTGAGTGCAGATTCTTGAAAAGAGACTAACAAGTGGACAATGTCCACCGACCACTCGATTTAACCCAAAGAAGAAGAAGGAAGATGGAACAACTACTACAAGTAGCCTCGATTGAGAATATATTTCTTATCTGGAGAAGAAAATTATCTAAACATTGCATCCGATGATTGCATATGGATAATTGATTCCTGGAGCATCCTTCCACGTAACTCCTCATGAAGAATTTTTCTCATCATACCAAAAAGGAGACTTTGGTACGGTGAAGATGGGAAATCATGTCACAAGCAAGATTGTTGGCATTGGTGAAGTAATGATGATTACTGAGAATGGAAACAAGCTTGTGCTGAAGGAGGTAAGACATATTCCAGAGATGCGTCTGAACCTTATCTCAGCAGGAAAGTTAGATGAAGCCTAATGATAAACTAGTTTGGTGCCGAGAGATGGAAACTCACCGAGGAAGCATGATTATTGCTCGTGGCAGAAAGGAAGGCTCTCTGTATATTATGCAGGGAAAGATATGCAAAGGGGAGATGAATGTTGCTCAAGACGCAAGCAAGGAATTGTGGCACAAACGATTGGGTCACATGAGCGAGAAAGGTTTGGAGATTCTCGGAAAAGATCATCTTCCAAACATAAAGGGACAGCCACTTGAATCTTGTGAAGACTGTCTAGCAGACAAACAACACAGAGTATCTTTCCAAAGATCAGATGATGCAAGAAGAAGAAAGCAGATTTTGGATATTGTTCATTTAGATGTTTGCTCAACATCTGAAAGGTCCCTTGGCGGTGCCCAATACTTTGTTACCTTCATTGATGATCACGCCAGGAAAGTGTGGGTGTGTCCATTGAAGACAAAAAATCAAGTTCTTCAAGCTTTCAAGGAATTCCATGCTTCTGTAGAACGAGCATCTGGAACAAAGTTAAAATGCTTGAGAACTGATAACGGCAGAGAGTATAGAGGTCCATTTGAGGACTATTGCAAGACTCATGGGATAAGACATGAGAAAGTACCTCCCAAGACACCTCAAATGAATGGACTAGCTGAGAGAATGAACAGAATGATTGCAGAGAAAGTCAGGAGCATGCTTTCTCATGCAAAACTCCCCAAGGCATTCTGGGGTGAAGCAATAAAAACTCATTGATTTGATCAATTTGTCTCCTTCAAGACCTTTAAATGGAGAGATTCCAGAAGAAGTATGGTCAAAGAAAGCCTCTTATGGTCATTTGAGAGTCTTTGGGTGCAGGACATTTGTCCACATTCCTAAAGATGAAAGAGCAAAGCTTGATGCAAAGACAAAGGAGTGCATATACTTTGGTTCACTAAGTGATGAACTTGGCTTCAGACATGGGATCCTATAAATAAGAAGATTGTTCAAGCAGACGTGGTATTCTATGAAGATCGACAATCCAGGATATACAAAGAATCTAAGAATTCAAAGACCATTGTGGTACACAATTCGGGGGAGAGATTCCTCAAAGGAATGAGCAACCCGATCGACAATACAACCTCATCAAATGGAGCAACACATTCGGACGGAACAACCCGACTTCACGAGACACAACAAAGTCGTGCAATGCATGAAGAACAGATGGAGACTGATCAAGTAGAACAAGAACCTCAAGTAAGAAGATCAACGAGAATCAGACAACCATCAAGAAGGTATTTCTCAGATGATTATGTCACTCTCACTGATAAAGGAGAACCTCAAAGTTTCATAGAAGCCATTGAGACGAATGATAAAGAAAAATGGATGCAAGCCATGCAAGAAGAAATACAGTCCCTGAAAGAGAATCAGACGTATGACTTGGTGAGATTACCAAATGGAAGAAAGGCATTGAAAAATAAGTGGGTGTTCAAACTCAAGACCGAAGAGAACAACCCAAACCCCAGGTACAAAGCAAGGATTGTTGTGAAGGGGTGCAACCAGAAGAAAGGCATAGATTTTGAAGAAATCTTCTCACCAGTGGTGAAGATGACATCCATTAGAGCGATCCTTGGTCTAGCTGCAAAACTAGACTTGGAAATAGAACAGCTTGATGTTAAAACAGCATTCTTACATGGAGATTTAGAGGAAGAAATTTATATGGAGCAACCAGAAGGTTTCGAAGAACTAGGCAAAGAACATCTAGTGTGTTGTCTGAAGAAAAGCCTCTATGGTTTGAAGCAAGCTCCAAGGCAATGGTATAAGAAGTTTGATCTCTTCATGACCCAACACAATTTTAAGAAGACCTCCGCAGACCATTGTGTGTTTGTGAAGAACTATGAGAATGGTGAATCTATCATACTACTGTTGTATGTTGATGATATGCTGATTGTTGGGAAAGATAAGACAAAGATAGTTGCTCTCAAGAAAGCATTGAGCAAATCTTTTGCCATGAAAGATCTGGGTAAGTAAAGAAGATTCTTGGAATGAAGATCATCAGAGATCGATCTAGAAGGATGCTGTGGATGTCACAAGAAGACTATATCAAGAAAGTTCTTGAAAGGTTCAACATGCATAATGCCAAACCTGTGCATGTTCCATTACCTGGTCATCTTAAACTAAGTAAGACCCAATGTCCAGGGAATGAAGAAGAAAAGAAAGAAATGAGTAAGGTGTCATATTCTTCTGCTGTTGGTAGTCTTATATATGCAATGGTATGTACAAGACCAGACATTGCTTATGCTGTAGGAGTTGTGAGTAGATTCCTATCGAATCCAGGAAAAAAGCATTGGAATGCTGTGAAATGGATACTAAGGTATTTGAGAGGAACTGCCAAAAGGTGCTTGTACTTTGGCAATGAAAATCTAATACTCACTGGGTATTCAGATGCAGATATGGCGGGAGATGTGGATTCAAGAAAGTCTACATCGGGATATCTGATTACTTTTGCAGGGGGAGCTATCTCATGGCATCACGACTACAAAAGTGCATTGCTTTAAGCACCACGTGTTTGAATTCATCGCAATCACCAAGGTTGCAAGGAGATCTTGTGGATGAAGAAGTTTCTACAAGAGTTAGGCCTCAAGAAAGCTATGTTCTCTATTGCGATAGTCAAAGCGCAATACATCTCAGCAAGAACTCGACATTTCATTCAAAGTCGAAACACATCGACGTAAGGTATCATTGGATCCGTGATGTGGAAAGTAAATCATTTAGATTGAGAAGATACATACCAAAGACAACTAGGCGAGATATGATGACAAAAGCTCTACCTAAAGAGAAGTTAGAAGTCCAGAAAGAAGTTGCGGGCTTAGCATCAACCCCAAATTGATCCAATGATATTTTTCCCTTTGGTGGAGGGGAGAAATGTGGGGTCCAGGCCAAATTTGTTAAGCACCGAAAACAAGCCTATATTTTCAAACCAAGGAAATTTGGCACCAAAGTACAAAATACTTTCTTGCAGAATTTTAGAATCAAATGTGGTGCAAGCAGAAGATCTCAATTTGCTTCTATAAATAGAAGCAATTGAGAATGAGAAATTATCAGATTCTCACAATCAAGAAGGAAGAAAGTGAGAGAAAAATAGAGAGAACCTTAGAGAGTATTTTCTAAGAGAGAAAAATAGTGTGCCAATTTGTGAGAATTATATCCACAAATTGAAGATCAAATATCATTGTATTTTGTATTCCTATTATTTTATAGTAGAGATTTAAGTAGCCTATGGGTCCCGTAGTTTTTCCCTTGCTCACATTGAGAAAGTTTTCCACACTAAAAATTTTTTAGTGTTGTTATTACAATTATTTTACGCTTTTATATAATACCTATTTTTTGAGTTCACAGAGAAAAAAAATTATGCAGGCATTTCCCAACATTATTTGGCAAGGCAAGACTGCCTAACATTTCATTTATAATATTTGGTTGGTATTAGATGCATACGTAAAAGACTAAAAGCAAATCCATCCATCATACACATTTCAGCTTTTTACTGTTTGATTGTTTTCCTGTTGCAGTCAGCACAAATCAAAATATCATTCGTATCACAAGTATTACCATGAAACAATTCCAACAACATTGTTATAACCTTTTTCAGTGATTCAGCTTAGAGTATAATTTCAAGTAGCAAAGCAAATGTGAGGGCAAATGCTGCAAAGATAACGAAAAGCTCATATGAAAGGAGAATTTTAGATACACACCCTCACACTTGGTAATACTAATAATTACTCTATTTATTATTTATTACTAATTAAACTATTACTTAATTAAAAATAAAATAAAATAAAATTACTTGTTACCTATCACATATCAATTCCTATTTTCAATTTGCCCTATTCGCCTTAAATTTCTTACACTACTTTTTTAATCTATATTCATTAATTGAACTATTTTTCATCGTTACATATCAATTTTTGCTTTCAATTCACTTTAAAATTTTCATATTAATCTATTTCTATTATCTATTATTAATTAGGACTTTGTTAGAGAAATTTTGAACTTTGTTAGAACTTCCCTCTTCGAGTAAAAAAAAAAACTTCAATTCTCTATTTGAATTAGAGAAAACTTTTGAATTTACATTTACATTCAACTATGATTTACAAAATTATTGTTCTACTATTTATACAACAGCTAATTAACTAATTGAAAATTAACTAACAAACTCACTCATAATTCGTATCAATACCTTTCCCTTTAAAAACAACCTCATCCTCAAGGTTGATGTAAAAACAAAAATTAAGATTGAAAAAAATGGCAATTATAAAAAAATTGCAACACTTGTCCAAACATAAATTGCAGCATGGCCACCACCTCCAATTGCAATAACACTAGTCACACAACAACACTTCCACCACTTCACGGATGCACACGTACACTGCCATCAAGCCATGTGAAGTCACACCAATTATCATTTCTCTTTTGGAACATTGATCAAGGGCAAGGCAGTGTATGTAACAGATGCACAGCCCGCAAAGATCGCACAAACAAGTCCTTTACAACTTCTTCTAGTGTATAAATGAGAGACTTCCCGTCAATGATCAAAGCTAATGCCTCGCAATTGTCTTCAGGTGCAGCAAGTAATCCCTTTGCCTCCCTTAATTGAAGAATATTCACCTCAATTGCTGCTACAGTAGGAGACTTGTCCAACACAGATGCTATGTAATTGAAAACATACAATGCTAAGTAAAACAATCGCTGCACACCTAGGAATCTCATTCACCCCATTCTAGAAGGTTGACAGAACCTCATCTTGCAAATTGGTGAAGTTAAAGTTCACACTATTTGTGTAATTTCTGAAATTTGCCTGTACACCATATTAGGATTCTCATATCGTCTGTCTCAATTTTTTAAATGTGATTTATATATTTATCGAATCACTTCACTTAATATCAATTAATTTTAAGTTGAAATATCACGTAGTATCATAATCAACAATATCATCTTAATTCCTAGGTCAATGTGGCGGAGTTCTCATTAAGGTACTGGCCTTGAACACTACTACACCAAAATTGCCAAGCCACACTAAAAAGTCAAAATTATAACTGCCGTAGACCCTCAGTAAATCAAGGTGTTCAATGGCACCTATAGTTTTATATCATGGTACAAGGATTTTTGCAGAAACTTCAGCAAGCCCAATAACTACATCTAATAACAGAATCTTGTGATCATGCTTGTGCACAGGATCATCAACTATTAACATCAAAATCAAGCTCCAATAAATCGCAACTGAAAATGGAACCTTATTAAACCATATTCTATTACAAAAATCACCTCCAAGGCTACTGCAAATGACAAAGAAGATGATATTTTGCTCTAGCATTTCCTCAAATAAGATGAAACTTCTCGTTGAACTCATCGACTCCATTCCCAATTCTGGTGCCAAGAACCCACCACTTTAGCGGCCCACCTGACTAAGAAAATTATTTAAGACATAAATTATACAAACATATATAAATGTTAAATTAAAATTATATTATAAAATAATATTATATTATAAACTGCTCAAAAAAATTATATTATAAAATAATAAAAGACATATCAAATATAAATTAAACAAACACTAAAAGATATCCGTGAAATTTATGGAAGCATATACTAGTAATATATATTTCTATAACTTATGCAATTTCACATTGAAGGAAGTATTCGTATCTTAATCAGTACAGACCTTTTTAATTACTTCTCCGGTTACACGTAAAAAAAAAAAAAACTATTCCAGATAAAATATTTGAAAAAAAAAACCAATAAAGAAAAACAATGTGCTAAGACCTTCGGCTATTAAAAATCGTGGCTGGGGGCACAATTTTTTTTTTTTTACGTGGCTGGACACAATCAATCAATAAACCATATATTTACAAATATTTAATGTTACTGTTTATCTACGTTAACATACCCTGTGGTACTGAGGCAGGTCCTAATTCCCTTGAGGCCGGTTTGCAATTGGGCTCAGTCTTCGGGTCATAAAATTTTTATATTTTTAATATTATATATTATATATTTTAAAATTTTATCTTTTTTATAGATACATTTTTGTTATTATTTTTATATTATTATAAACACTCCAAGGGTGTTTATTATCAATATAAATTCAAACATTATGCATAATTAAATTATAAAATTATATAAGTAAAAAATTGAAATTAAGTTATATTTTATAATATAATTTAAAGAAATAGTCAATATAAATAAATTATCATATATTGTGTAAAAGTCATTAATTTAAGTTAAAAACAATATTTTTTATAATTAATTTTTAAAAAAATATAAATTTTAAAATAAAATATTATATCGGTAGATTGAGACGAGTCAAGGCACAACCAACCTTGACTTGAACACACTTCGAGTATAATTTTTAGAACTTCAATCCTTTCCAAATAGTTTCAAGCCAAGACTGGTAAGTAGAACGGGTCGGATATTGAACGCCCCTAAATTGACAATATTGTTATTGTTGCATTTCTAAGATAAATTCATTATAATTTTGGTTAGATATCTTTTTTACTCTTATTTTGGAATAATGCAAGATTGTGAATTTTTTGTCTTGATTACTTCTAAATAAATTTTGATTCTTTAACATTATGTTAAAAATTTAAAATTATTTTGACATTAAATAAAGTATAGAATATAAATAGTCATATATTGTTAGAATTATTTAACTCTTTTATATCATTCAAATTACTTGAGTGTATGTTTTATGGTAATAATTGTCTCTTTGATTAAATAAATAAATTATAATTTATCATTAAAAGTGATGTTATTATTTTATATTTAATTATTTTTATTTACATAGCACTAAATTAATAAATTTATATAAAAATATATTAATATCTTCATAAATTGGAATATTTAATAAGAAACTATAGTGAAATTGATTCAAATAAAAATTATTAGAAGACTAAATTAGTTAATTATATTTTAAATTACTATATATATATATATATATATTTTATGATATTTAAAAAAACTTCAATATGTATATTGCACAATAGTGAAAACTTTACATGAAAATGTAATAAAATTGAAACAATATAATTTACTATGAGAAAACTAAAATTATTTTGTTGATATAATTTGACATTATAAGAGTTAGGTTGATATACTCTTAATAATGAGGTGATAAAACAAAATAAATTACATTTCTTTTAATTAAAGTTTTCACTCCTGTATACCCTAAACCCTAATTTGACATTATATAGTTATTATTAATATATTCTTATAATAATGTTTATGATAAATATATTCAAATGAATAATATTAAAACCTTAAGTTAGTAAATTAGAATAAATTAATATAAAATTTTTAAAATTAAAATTAAAATTAGCTCAAATACTTTATAGACTAATTATTTTTTAACCTTTCTTTTAATTATCACATGTAACGCACGCGCACATAACACTTGTAATTGAATATAATGAAAAGATGTGAAAAAATAAATTATGGCGTTTGAAATTTGATTGTAATTTATGATAAATATCTCAACAAGTTATTATAATTTAAAAGAGTTATTCTTCAAACAGAAATTATATCACAAAAATATACGGAAGACAACGACCCAAAGCAAAGCATATTTTCAGCGAATCACTTATTACTATTTGTATATACTCTTAAAATGAAGCATTTTTTCTAATAAATAAATAAATAATTTGACATTATAAGTTAGTTTGGTATATTTTTAATAATTAGGTGATAAAACATTCAAATGAATAATATTAAAAGAAAAACTATAAAATTTAAAATAAAATTGAATGAACCAAAAACCTTTCTTTTAATCACATGTAACGTATTACAAGGTATTTATAATTTCAAAAAAAAATTATGGCGTTTGAAATTTGATTGTTTTATGATAAATATAAAAGTTATTATAATTTAAATAATTAATTTTTATCACAAATATATATATTAATTTTTTGGTGATTATTATACTTTGTTTTTTATTTTTTTTAATTAATTATAACTCATTAAAAATATGAATAATAATATACTTATTTTTATGAGAATATCATTATTCTAATTTAAAAGAGTTATTCTTCAAACAGAAATTATATCACAAAAATATAGGGAAGTCAACGACCCAAAGCAAAGCATATTTTCAGCGAATCACTTATTACTATTTTTATGCACAAAGAAGCAATTTTTTAATAAATAAATAAACAATAATAAAACAAAAAGTACGGAAGCACAGTTACTTTTGGACCGAAATTGCATAAATAATTGGAATGAACCAAAAATCCTGTGTATTACAAGGTATTTGAATTTCACTAAAAGCACTTCGTTGCTATGATAAATGCTTATGTGCGAAAATTAATTTCACAAAATATTCTTAATTATTTGGTGAGTAAGACTTTGTGTATTAAATTAATTATACCATTAAAAATATGATTAAAGTAAAGAATAATGATAATCTTCATGATTATATTCAATTACATAAAATAAGATTCATGAAGTACTTAAGACTTTTTCATTTTAAATAAGTACAAAGATATCTCTTGTTTCTTTTTTTTTTTAAATATGATAGTCCATTGATATTTAAGTTAACTTGTGTATGTTTTAACTAATTTATATTTTTTAATTTGATTAAAAATAAATTATTTATATTAAAATTAAGAATTTCACAAAAATATCCTCTGCCGTCTAATTTAAAAATTTGACATATGTATAATTTAAAGATATAATTATGTATGTCTACTCATATATCACTTCTTTGTTTACTTCTAAGTCAACTTTTTAGAATTAGACACCTCTTAGTCTAATAGAAATGGGAGAAAGAAAAAACAAAACAAAAAGCACAATTATCTTTGTTTAGATTCAGATAATACTTAGTGCATTTCAGGTGTGCACACATCTTTTTTCATCTTAAGTATGTAGCATAATTATAGTAAAGTTTATTATAATTATTCAATAAAAAGTGGATAAAGCTTGTTACATATTATATATGTACACATCTACTCATATAAGTGATATGTAGCATAATCAAAATATAAGCATATAAAAACTAAAATGAGATTAATTGTAATCAATTAATGAAACTATGGTAATATATATGTAAATATATCTATATAACAACATTCTTTAAAACTGTATATATGTAATATATGTATAACGAGCATTATTGTATATACTGGCACCACGCTTGTGCATAGAGAGTAAGATGCAGATTGGTAACGTAATGTAATGAACAGAAGAACCCAAAACAGAACCACATAATGGAGCCACCAGGAGCACGCATCTAAGCTACACCTACCTTGTTCCGAGCCTTTGTGTTTTCATTCGCATTGTGATTAACAAAAAAACTTATTTTATATCAAATACAATATTTTTTTTTTTACATTTTATATAATATTATTTATTATATATATATATTTTTTATTATTTTTTAAAATAATATTTATTAAAAAAATATAAATAATATTTACACTTTTTTTAAGAAAAGGTATAAATAATTATTTTCAATTAACAAATACCAAATTATCGATAAATCCAAACAGATTCGCACCAGAAACACTCAAAACACAAACACCACCCTCCTCATTCTATCCATATCCACATCCACACACAAATAACAACAACACACTCTCCTCTCTACATGAACATGATGCTCTCTTCAATTGCTCTTACAAACACCACAACAACAAAACTCTGAAACACAGAGAGAGAGAGAGAGAGAGAGAGAGAGAGAAAGAGAGAGATGGGGACGGGTACGTCGAAGGACGCTGAGAGCGGATCAGAAGGGAGTAAGGAAGAACGTGATAGGCTGGAGCAAGCAGGTGGGCAGCTCTATGTGTCGCTGAAGATGGAGAACAACCGTAAGCTCACTGGGGACCTCGTCCCTCACGTCTATGGCTCTGTTCCCCTCGTCGGCTCTTGGGATCCTTCCAAAGCTGTAATTTTTATTCATCCCCACTTCTGCATTCCATTCCTCCCTTTCTGGCTCGGTCCTTTTTCAATTATATATATTTTTTAATTGTTTTTCTGTTTTTGTTTTTGGGGTGCCAAATTTAGCTTTCCATGGAACGGGAATCGGTGTCAATGTGGGAGCTCAGCTTTGTTGTTCCACCTAATCATGGTAATGGTTTTTCCTTACTTCCTTTTTATTTCTTTATTTGCTTTGACTTTAAGTGTATTTTTTCATTTACAAGTTGTAATTTTTCTTTCTTTCTTTCTTGCCGTTGTTTCTTCACTCTCTCAACAAAAGTAAACTCAATAAAACAGTACATATAATGTGTTAACATTCAGAGAGGTTGAGGGAACAGGAAATAAAAAAAGAGAGAAAGAAACAGCACCAAGTGTTACTCTGAGCAGTAGCTTTGTTGGCTTCACTACGATTTGAAAGTCTGGTATTAAGGTGTCTTGCATTTTTGTGAAATCAATCAAGTTTAGTTAACAAAATTGTCTCCTTCATATTGTATCTTTTAGATATAAGACCATTCATAGGCTTTCACCTAACAGAACACCTGAAGCTTTTGGGATAGTTGACTCTTAACATAGTATCAGAACTTCTATAACCAAGTGGTTAAGAGTTCGATCCTTGGTACCTTCTATTCTTCTATTCACCTAACAGCTTAAGCTTTTGAAATAGTTAGTGATTGACAGTATCATTGAAGGGGTGTCTCCTTTTTTAACCTGATATATTGATTTTGCTTGGGATTTTCAGAAACTTTGGATTTCAAATTTCTGTTGAAGCCTAAGTACAGCAATGCACCTTGTTTTGTTGAGGAGGGTCCAAGCCGCCTACTCATTGGGGGAGCGTTGCAAGAGGATGCCAGGCTTGCTTTGTTTAGGCTTGATAACGGTGAGGTTCTTGAGTATCAAGTATTTGTTAAAGCAGACAGGGTTTCTCCCTTTGATCTTGCAGCTAGTTGGAGGGCTTATCAGGAGAACTTCCGCCCTTCGTCTGTACGTTGGATTCCCGATGTCAGCATAAATTCAGCACCTCAGACAGGCATTGAGGTAAGACTCAACTACCAGTTTCCTTTATGTTTTTACCCATTGGACACCGTGGTGAATGACATTTAAAATTTGACTCCTCTTTAAGAAAGGTACTTTTTCTGTTTCAAAATTCATATTATGTAACAGGATTAAAATAAAATTGTTCTTCTTGGCTGCCTTCATTTTGCTTTGTAATTTGTTTCCTTGTTATCTGTAGAACAAAGTGTTACTCTGGCTGATAGTCTTGAGATAGTGTGTACATGCAGGATGTCTTGCATTTTAAACCACGAATTGTTCTAGTCAATATTTTTCAACTGTTAGTGCAAAAACAATGGTCGTTTTGATAGTCCAGTTAATTTCTCCTTTAGTTGTTCTATAGCCAATCTAATCAGGGGTTTTCTTTAATGCCAACCAATTTTGTTGTCTTCTCTCTATGGAGCTGTAGTTTGTTACTTTCTTTTGTAGTATTTTTCTAATCTGAGAGGGATGTTATGTGAAATGGTTATTATCAAGGTTCCAAGTGATTAGTTTTGGTGAAACTAATTTTTTATTAAGGTACTTGTATGCCTCTTGCATTACCAAGTCATGTACTACAACTTGTCCAATCATATAACTTCACTGATGGTCTTCATATACTGCTCGCTTTTCTCTCATTCCTACTTATGATTTAGATGTCTAGAAAGCAGTTGTTGGCTTATTATTATTAAGAACTTTAAGCTTACCTTTTCTTTGTTCAGAATGGCTCTTCTGTGGGTTTGGAACTTGATCTTGAGCATTATGTTGTCCCAGCTCCCTCAACTTCTGCAAATTCAGCCTTTGTATATGCAGCTAACATGACAGAGAATCCAAGGTCACTAATTAGTGGGTCTGGCAGCAGTTCATATTCCATCAAGGATGGTGATGTTCCTGCAAGTGTAAAGGTTTAACTTTCAAATTCACATTTTAAAATTATGATTATACTTTCTAAATGGACGATTAGTTCTTTACAGTTTATTTTTGTGAGGATAATTGACTAATAAAAAAACTTGTAAAATCAGTCCAAAGATATATTGTAATCATTTTAATGAATTTTTTGTGCTTATTTTCAACTTGTTCAAATTTTTTATTATTTTTTATTGACATTTATTTTTATCTGTAATGGATCTGTGACTGTATTTAGATAAGACTTTAATTGGTTCAAGATTGGACACATCTTCTGTGCTCCTTATTTGTGACTAGCAGGCAGATGCTTGATACTATAATGTGCTAAATTTGCGCTCTCTCATGAACCTTTATTTTTTCTGTAATTGATCTGTAACTGTATTTACACAAGACTTTAATTGATTCAATATTGGCATTTCTTCTGTTTCTCCTTCATTATGACTAGCAGGCAGATGCTTGATACTATAATGTGCTAATTTCTCTCCCCCCCCCCCTGATAAGTAACTATATCTTTATAAGTAACAAATAACAGTACATAGGACGTTTAAAATGCAAAATGTCACTTCTTGAGGCTAAGTGGAAATACTTAAGAAAGTAAACTAATGGGTTATATTGACTCTTGACACTGCAATATAGTATATTTCATCTAATAGATTACGTTGATGTTCCAACTAGGAGATGGAGGTTATTGTGCCAGATCTATCTAAGGTGTTCCAAAGTTCTGGAATGGTTGAATCCAAGTCAGTGGGAACGTTTTCGCCTCTGCAAAAGCAAGAGAGTCAGAGGGGAGTTTTTGTTGATAGGGGTGTTGGATCTCCTAGACTTGTAAAATCTTCTAGTTCAAATATTTTCACTACTGGTCTTAATTTGGATAATGATACCAAGGTTTGTATAAATCATTTCTATTCCTTGTTTATTATTCAAAGTTATTGCTTGTGAAGTATTCTGTGTCAAGTGAGGTTGTTCACAAATAATTGCTTCCGACCCCTTGCTTTTTATTGATAGAATTCAATGCCAGCTGCTGCTGGAGCTGTTGCAGCTGCAGCTGTTGCTGATCAGATGCTGGGTCTCAAGGAGGATAGACATTTGGCGATTATCCTGGTATTATTCTAGCATGATGAGTAATTATTAATTTTCATAGTTTTAGTAATTCTTTATCACTTACATTTTTCCGCTTCAAGTTGGAGTTCTAGTTGTAAATTAAGTGAGACTCGAAATTCAAGAATATACATTGAAAGTTGGAATTTGGAAACACCTGGCAAAAATGTCACGTTTCCATTTGAAGTTCATCTAATTTAGTAAATTAAAATTTATGGAAAAAAATTATTCTAATTTCTAACTAGTTTCTTTTATGTAGGTGGGTCTGCCAGCTCGAGGTAAAACTTTTACTGCAGCTAAACTTACAAGATATCTTCGTTGGTTAGGTCATAATACCAAACACTTCAATGTTGGGAAGGTTTGTTCACATTCTTAACATCGCTCTTCCTTAAAATCGATATACTTGTACCTTGTGGGAAACTGGAAATATTTCAAGTATGAAAGTTAACACACTTACTTTTGGATGTCACAGTATCGTCGGCTTAAGCATGGGGTTAATCAGGTAAAGTTTATTTATATGAATCTGTGAATTAGTTTATACCTTCTTATTTAATGATTATCTGCATACTACATCATATAATCTGTTTAATAGGACAAAAGTTCTCATAATTGCAGAAACTTGTTGTCTGTACCATATATGTAGTGCATGTTTTTTGTGCTATTAGTTTTATCCGTTATTGCATGTTGTACTATATACTGATTGTCATAAGAATTGATGCGGTTCATGTTAGTGTAGAGGATGTGGCAAGTGAAAATAATTCCAAAGCAGTGTTCTAAGAATTCTTTTTTTTTTTTATAGAAAAAGAATTTTATTAAGGCAGAAGAGAAAAGTACAAAGAAAGAAGATAAGACATCCTCTCAAGAAAACAACAAAAAAATATAGAACTAGAACCTAGGAGATTGAATCATGTAACAAAGCATGCCATTCTCTCTGCATGTTTGACAAAGAAACACCTCTAAAAAGACCATGAGCATAACACCAAAAGGAAGCTAAAAGAATAACCCTATCCCAATTGAAGGCTAAAAACAAACAAGTGCCCTTAAAAATTCTAGCATTCCTCCTCAGCCATGAACACCATAGAACCGCAAAGACTGAACAATGTTCTAAGAATTTCTTTTTTTTTTTATAGAAAAAGAATTTTATTAAGGCAGAAGAGAAAAGTACAAAGAAAGAAGATAAGACATCCTCTCAAGAAAACAACAAAAAAATATAGAACTAGAACCTAGGAGATTGAATCATGTAACAAAGCATGCCATTCTCTCTGCATGTTTGACAAAGAAACACCTCTAAAAAGACCATGAGCATAACACCAAAAGGAGGCTAAAAGAATAACCCTATCCCAATTGAAGGCTAAAAACAAACAAGTGCCCTTAAAAATTCTAGCATTCCTCCTCAGCCATGAACACCATAGAACCGCAAAGACTGAACAATGTTCTAAGAATTCTTTTTTTTTTTTTATAGAAAAAGAATTTTATTAAGGCAGAAGAGAAAAGTACAAAGAAAGAGGATAAGACATCCTCTCAAGAAAACAACAAAAAAATACAGAACTAGAACCTAGGAGATTGAATCATGTAACAAAGCATGCCATTCTCTCTGCGTGTTTGACAAAGAAACACCTCTAAAAAGACCATGAGCATAACACCAAAAGGAGGCTAAAAGAATAACCCTATCCCAATTGAAGGCTAAAAACAAACAAGTGCCCTTAAAAATTCTAGCATTCCTCCTCTGCCATAAACACCATAGAACCTCAAAGACTGAACAATGTCACAGAATCTTAGCTTCTTTACATGAGCCAAAACCTCTGAATTTAATTAATAGAAACTAATGCAAATCCATAGGACAGACCCACCAGTTCTCTCCAACATCCCAAACAGCTTATACCAAAGAAAATTAGCTACTGAACAATGCAAAAATAGATGAGCCTTGATTTCCGAACTAGACGTGCACATAATACACATATTGGAAGACAAAGCAGTGAGAGGTTTGCGCTTCTATAACATGTCATTAGTGTTAATCCTGTTAAGAACAACCGAACAACAATCTAAATAAAAGATTTGACCTTAGAGGGAGCTTTAGATTTCCAAATGGGTTTGTCCAAAAGAAATCTATCTCTATTAGGAGAATGGGTAACGAACTGAAAGTAAGATTTACAAGAGAAGACACACGAGGAGTCAAGAGTCCAAATAATTTTACCAGGAAGAGAAGAAAGATGTACAGACTCTAATAAAAGCAAAAGAGACTCTAACTCATTAACCTCTCTGTCATGCAAGTTTTTGAAAAATGAAAATTCCATGAGGAGTTAGACTGAATAAACGAGTGAAATTGACAAACAAGGGCATTATGTAAAAGAGAAAGTTGAAAAAGCCTAGGAAAAGCCTTGGAAAGATGAGCAATTCCTACCCAAACATCCACCTAGAATTTAATTCGAGAACCGTCACCCAAACTCAGATAAATGAGAGGTCTAAAAGAAGTTAAACCCTGAGAGCTAAACTTCCAAGGACTAGCATGAGTAGCTCTAGTTGCAGAATTGGTGTCCCACCCATTCGAATGCAAACCATATTTACTTCAAATAACTTGATGCCATAAAGAGGAAGACTGCAACGGAAAACGCCAATGTCACTTAGCTGCCAAAGCTATATTCTTGGATACCAAATTGCCAAGACCCAACCGCCCTCCTTTTTTGGTCTACTACAAACCTCCCAACTAACAAGGTGGTCTCTACTAGACTTACCCACCCCTGACCAAAGGAAATCCTTCACAATTCTCTTGATTTATTGAGCCACTTCCACCAGAATGTGAAATAGAGATAGAAAGTATAAAGAGATGCTAGACAAACAAGACTGTATGAGAGTAATCCGGCCACCCAAAGGGAAAAAGGCACCCTTCCAACTGTCTAAATGCTTAGAAATCTTACAAATCACAGGATCCCAAAAGGACAAGGCACAAGGGTTACCACCCAGAGGAATGCCAAGACAAGTGAGAGGCCAATTTAAAGTCTGATAACCAGTCAATGTAGCAAAGGTAGTCAAAATATGATTATCCACTGTTGTAATATATCAGCATTAATATCAGATATGTACAGATATGATTTTATTCTTGTTTTTTATTAGGGCTGATTTTTCTCCCTTATTTTTAGGATAGCGATCAATGGCATTAGCCTATATATTGTAACCTTCTCTGTACACAATTGATTCAAGGAATAATATTCATACATTCCAACATTCCTTTTTTCTATATGGTATCAGTAGCCTAGGTCGTTCCTAGGGCTTGCCTTTGTTTTTCCTTTCGCTGAGCAGCCTTATTGCTGCCTGAGACCTAAAACCACCACCCGCCGCCGTCGATTTTTGTCTCACCGCCCTCGCCGGACTGCTTGTCGGTGTTTTTCTGGCCACATCCGAAAAAGCCCACCCCAAACCAACCACCCACACGCCACCACGCGCATCCCACGCGCCGCCGCATTGTCCGCGCATGAGAGTCACGCGCTACCCTCCATGCCGCCGTTCACCGCGCGACCCCCTCCATTCTGATCGTCGACTCCTCCCCATTCATTTCTGATTGTTTTCGGGTCTAACCAGAATGTCTACACTAGACACCCAGTCCTCCACCATCACTACGCCGCCTCCGGTTGTCGTTCCAACGCCTCCGGTTGCCATTGCAACACTAAATCCAAATGATTTTCCAGTTTTGCACTCTTCTTATCACCTTAATGGTAAGAACTATCTCCAATGGGCCTAGGTTATTCGCACCACTCTCAAAGGTCGTCGGAAGTTGTCACACATTGTCGGGGATCCTCCGAAGGCAGATGACCCACAGTTTGGAATTTGGGATGATGAAGATTCTTTGATTATGACTTGGCTATGGAACTTTATGACACCAGATATCAGTAAGAATTGTATGTTTTTTACTTCTGCACGTGAAATTTGGGATAGTTTGAGTCAAACCTATTCTATGAAACAAGATATTGCTGTGTGTTATGAATTAGAAAACACAATTTTTAATACCAAGCAAGGATCTCTTTCTGTCACTGATTATTATAGTACTCTGAATGGTTTATGGATAGAGCTAGATCAAAACCAGGATTTAAAGATGAAATGCACTGAGGATTCTGCTACTTTAACTAAGTTTATTGAGCGTGGACGAGTCTTTAAGTTTCTCTCTGGGTTGAATTCTGAGTATGATCCTATTCGGGTTCAGATTTTAGGTAAGGACAAGCTTCCTTCTCTCTCCGAGGTGTTCTACACAGTTAGGGGGGAAGAGAGTCGTCAGGCTGTCATGTTGAATAATGGTAATTCAAGTGATGGTTCTGCTTTGGCCACCGGCAAAGGTCCTATTGGTGGGTTATCATCTGAAAAGCCTAGATCATCCTCGTAGAAGTCGTCCGCCAAACGTGACGAGCGCTGGTGTACTTATTGCAAGAAGTCTGGTCACACTAAGGACACTTGTTTTAAACTCCATGGCAGAGACAAGGTTCTTGGACGCTTTGGGGGTTTTAAAGGCAGTCAACAAAGGCAAGTTAATCAAATAGTATCCAACTTGGTTATTGAGGGTGAAGAGGTATCTGCACCACCATCTGGGGAGGCAATTCCGGTGCTTAGTAAAGCCGAGATGGATTGTTTGCGCACTTTCTTGGATTCTATGAGTAAGCCTTCTGGCACTTGTTCTTTAACCATGACTGGTAAGAATTTAAGTTCATTATCCTTTAATGTTTCTAGTACTGTATCTGAGGATCTCTAGATTATTGACTCTGGTGCTACTGATCATATGACTCATCATCCCTCATATTTTTTCACTTACTCTAAATTATCTGGTAAGCATCACATCACGGTTGCTAGTGGATCCCATGTCCCTGTTTCAGGATGTGGTACTATTTCACATCAACCTTCCCTTCCTTTACATAATGTGCTTCATGTCCCTCATTTGTCAAATAACCTTATTTCTATTCATAAGCTTACCAGAGATTTAAACTGTACAGTAACTTTCTTTCCCTTTCATTGTGTGTTTCAGGATCTTACCACGGGGAGGACGATTGGGGTTGTTAAGAAACAGAGAGGGTTATATGTTCTACATCGGACTCATGGTAGTACCAGTCAGACGGTGTCTACATCCAGTCATGAGACAAGTTCAGATTCCGCTGCATCTCAAATATGACTTCACCACAAACGCCTTGGTCATCCTCCTTTCAGTCTTCTTAGGTCGTTATTTCCACAATTATTTAAAAATGAGTGTGTTGAGTCTTTTCTTTGTGATGTTTGTCAGTTTGCGAAATACCATCGCACAACTTTTTCTCCAAGTAATAATAAAAGTATTGAACCTTTTGATCTTATTCATTCTGATGTGTGGGGACCTTCCTCTAATTCTAATATATCTGGTGCAAAATGGTTTGTTTCTTTTATTGATGACTGCACCAGGGTCACATGGATATTTCTTATGAAAGATAAATCTGAAGTGTTTCAATTATTCTTGAATTTCTATCGCATGGTTCAAACCCAGTTTGGAAAATCTATAAAAAGGTTACGATCTGATAATGGCAAGGAATATGTGAATCAACATTTCACAAAATTCCATAAAGAACATGGTGTGTTACATGAGTTAACTTGTGTTGATACCCCCCAACAAAATGGGGTTGCAGAAAGGAAGAACCGTCATCTCCTAGAAATTGCAAGAACACTTCTATTCCAAATGTCTGTCCCTAAGTCTTATTGGGGGGAAGTTGTCTTAACTGCCGCATACTTAATGAACAGATTGCCCTCCCGTGTCTTGGATGGTCTTAGTCCTGTGCAACTCATGACTTCCTTCTTCCCTTCCGTTCCTACCATGAAGAATCTCCTGTGTCGTGTCTTTGGTTGTGTTGCCTTTGTTTATGTCCATAGTCAATATCGTGGTAAGTTAGATCCTAGGGCTGTTAAATGTATCTTCATAGGGTATGCACCAGACAAAAAGGGTTACAAATATTATCATCCTCAAAGTCGTCGTGTCTATGTCTCCATGGATGTCACTTTTCATGAATCCAAATCTTTTCACCTTCGTCCTCAGCTTCGGGAGGAGAGTGGTCAAGAAGCTAAGTCTCTTGAGTCATCTTTTGTTCCTCTTCTGGCTGAATCTATTGAGTCATCTGTCCCTCTTCTGATGAAGGATGTGGCATCATCTTCTGGTACTTCAGAGACACCTAAAGAATCAGTATCTGTTCCTATAGATCAATACAAGCAGGTGTATTATCAGAAAAAATCCAACCTAGTCCAACAGCAGCTTCAGTCGCCCGAACCAGAGGTAAGTATTCCTGATTTTGAGCCTTTGAATAGTCCTTTACATGATATTTGTGAACCTAATCCTGATGACTTACCAATAGCCTTAAGAAAAGCCAGAAGAACTTGTGCAAAATATCCTATATCTCAGTTTGTGTCCACTAAAAACCTATCAGTACAGCATCGAAGTTTTATTTCAGCAATTGATTCTACTAGAGTCCCAACTTCAGTACAAGAAGCATTAATGGATAAGAATTGGGTTCAAGCCATGCATGAAGAAATGAGTGCTTTGAACGAGAATGAGACTTGGGAAATTGTTGAGAAGCCGAAGGACAAAAGGATAGTTGGGTGCAGATGGATTTACACAGTGAAATATCGGTCTGATGGTACTCTAGATCGGTACAAAGCAAGGCTGGTTGCAAAAGGGTACACTCAGACATATGGGATTGATTATGAGGAAACATTTGCCCCAGTAGTAAAGATGAACACAGTTAGGATCATTCTCTCCTTGGCAGCACACTTTGGATGGGACTTGCACCAATTTGATGTTAAAAATGTTTTTCTCCATGGGAATTTGGAAGAGGAAGTATATATGGACATCCCACCAGGATATGAACCTACCGGTGGAGGGAATATGGTGTGCAAGTTAAGGAAGGCCTTATATGGACTCAAGCAGTCTCCTCGTGCTTGGTTTAGGAGGTTCACCAATGCTATGGTGTCCTTAGGTTATAGGCAGAGCCAGGGAGATCATACCCTCTTTATAAAACATTCCAAAGAAGGTAAGCTTACACTTCTTCTGGTTTATATTGATGACATGATCATTGCCGGTGATGATGAAGTTGAGAAACAGGTCCTAAAAGAAAAACTAGCTGCACAGTTTGAAATGAAGGACTTGGGGAAGCTGAAATACTTCCTTGGGATAGAGGTTGCCTATTCCAAACAAGGCATCTTTATTTCCCAAAGGAAATATGTCCTGGATCTTCTTAAGGAAACAGGTAAGCTAGGTTGCAAAACCACAGGGGCACCTATTGAACAAAATCACAGGATTGGAAACAATGAGGAGAGCCCAAGGGTGGATAAGGCACAATATCAGAGACTTGTGGGAAAACTGATATATTTGTCTCACACTAGACCAGACATAGCCTATGCTGTCAATGTGGTTAGCCAGTTCATGCATGATCCTCGTGAGAGACATATGCTAGCTGTGAATAGAATTCTCCGGTATTTGAAGACAAGCTCGGGAAGAGGACTTCTATTTCGGAAAGAACAAAAATTGACCATTGAAACCTATACAGATGCAGATTATGTCGGGTCAGTTGTAGACAGGCGGTCTACCTCAGGTTACTGCATGTTTTTAGGAGGAAACTTGGTGACTTGGAGAAGTAAGAAACATAATGTTGTTACAAGGTCAAGTGCAGAGGCTGAATTTCGAGCTATGGCACAAGGAATTTGTGAACTGATATGGATGAGAATCATACTCGATGATCTCAGAATAAAGTATGAGCTCCTATGAAGTTACTGTGTGATAATAAGTCTGCAATCAGCATTACTCACAACCCAGTTCAACATGATCGGACAAAGCATATAGAGATTGATCGCCATTTTATCAAGGAAAAATTATATGATGGCCTTATAACTACAGAGTACGTCCCTTCAGAGCACCAATTAGCAGATGTTTTCACCAAGGGGCTTCCCACAGAGCGATTTCAAGGTCTTACTTGTAAGCTGAGAATAATAGATATTCACTCATCAGCTTGAGGGAGAGTGTTGTAATATATCAGCATTAATATCAGATATGTACAAATATGATTTTATTCTTGTTTTTAATTAGGGCTGATTTTTCTCCCTTATTTTTAGGATAGCAATCAATGGCATTAGCCTATATATTGTAACCTTCTCTATACACAATTGATTCAAGGAATAATATTCATACATTCCAACATTCCTTCTTTCTATATCCACATTCACACCTGCCAAACCACTTTTGGAGAAATTAATCTTAAGCCGAAAAATAACCTCAAAGAATCTCAAGATGGAGAGAATATTGACAAAGGAATCTACATCTGGCTCCAAGAAGAAGACAGTGTCATCGGCAAATTGAAGATGAGAAACTAAAATCTCCTCACAACCAACTGAAATTCCCTTAATCAACCATCTAGCGACAACCCTAGACACTAAACGGCTAAGCACATCAACCACAATGGTAAAGAGGAATGGTCGAATGGAGATAAAGGATCTCTTTGCCTGTCTCCCCTCTAACCCTTAAACCAAGATTTAGGTTCGCTATTCACTATCAAAGCAAAAGTGGAAGTGTTCTAAGAATTATTTATCTAACGTTTATACTCAACTATTTACTTTTCTAAAGTTCAATGAGTGACATCTAGGGATAGACTCTCACAGGAATATGATGATGCAGATCACAGCAGGCTTGGAGTTTAAAAACCTAAAAGAAGGTAGTTAAGTAAATGATTTGCTGAAGGTTTGGTGGTCTGTGATTGTGTCTTTTTAACAAGTTACAAGGATAATGCCACACACACATACACACCCACTCCCAGTTGTTAGATAACCCTGCATAGGGCTTTGGTTTGACACACTGCACCATCCAATGGAATATTGTGCAGGTGTGTGGCTTTTTGTGCCTAAAATGGGTATGTTTGCAGCATTACTCTTTTAACAAAGTTGGTCTGAAAAGAATACTGGTTTGAAATGCCAGGGAATTCACAGTTGAGAGAAGGCCCACAGTTGTTGATGCTCTGTGGACTTTATGTTGATTTTAGATGTGGTGAGGGTTTTTGTGACTTTTTTATGCCTCAAGGGCAGTGATTGGAATTATGGGCATGATGCCAAAGCCTTGGGCTTAGATTCTGTTCAGGTCTTCACTAATTTTTGCAATCTATATGAAATTTTTAAACAGCTGTCTGACTTTTCCATGGCAGAAAATAGACATTGGCTTCAAATAGTCAACAGTTCAATTTATTCATCCATATTAAAATGGTATTCATGAGGACTCACTTCTCAATGAGTCACTTGATAAAGCTTAAGCTGTTATGCTATGTGACAAAAAATGCTTTTATAACTCCAAAAGACCCCTTCAAATGAAAGTCCACTAGGCTGGAAATGTGGACCAAGCATAGTGTTACATTTTCTTTGTGCTGAACTTAAAATAACTACGTACTGAAATTTACAAATAAGATGGGAGGTGGCAGGTATTGAACTCTATAGCAGTCAAGAAGCTCTGATACGAGGGCAAGACCCTAAGAATGAATTTTATAACTCTAACATCACCAATGATTTAATATAATCTCTTGTACTTTGGAGGGTCATAAAATTTTCAATATCACCACATCATGTGATTATAATGGGACAGTGGACACTTGATTCCCTTTCCAAAACGTTAGTTTTATTCTTGAAATCATGATGTTGCACTAGCCTGTCATGTTTTCTCGGGTAATCTTAACTCATTTCATACTCTTCTTTGCAGTCTGCTGATTTCTTTCGAGCTGACAATCCTGAAGGCGTGGAGGCACGCAATGAGGTAGTTTTGGTCTTTTTTTAAAAAAAAAATTGAGTAGATTAATTGTGACACAGTAAAATCTATAGCTTGCATATTAGGTCATAATTATTTATTCTTATTTAGAAAATTTGTTGAATCTTATTCCATTGAACTGTATTATTTCTTAAAACTTGTGCATTTAACAAGAATTATTTTATTGTTTAGTCTTTCAGGAAAACCTTGCTAACTGTTCTGGTTCTGAATTCACAACACTGATTCTTGAATAAACTTAATTTTATTGTTCGAGTTTGAAGATTCTAAGTGATTCCTAAGTACAGCATCGTGCAAGAACTGAAAACCAGACAGTGAGAGACGGGGATCGACACAGTTTAGGGTGTGCTTGGATAAGCTTTGAAAAAAAAGTGATTTTAAGATATTACAAAAAATTGATTTGTCTGTAGAGATTTTTATGAAAAGCAAAAGCTATTTTGTGTTTGGATACGATTACAAAAAACACTTTTTACTTTAGAAAGTGAAAAGCAGAAAACTGATTTTTTAAGATTTTGATCTTTTTGAAAATCTTATCCAAAATGTTGTGCATATCTAAGAAGTGATTGTTTTAATTTTTAAATAAAAACCACTTCTCTTGCAAATTAAGCGCAAACAAACACACTCTTAATCCTTTGGCCTATGTACAAGGATTGATGTTATAATGCAAAATGAATTGAATAATATCAATTATAGAATGGAAACGCCATCCTGACCCATGAAAGTAGAATAAAAATCCAAATAGAAAAATCATATTGGCATAAATTACCTTGTTAAGACTGTTACTCTTAAATAGGATGCTACTTCTGACATTTGTTTTATTTTGAATGAGTCTGTTAGTGTAAAGTAACACCACCCAGCAAATGTAGAATAAAAGATATAAAAGAAAAATTCATATAGGCAGCGTCAATCTGTTAAGACTGTTACCCTTTAATATAATGCTACTTCTAGTATTTGGTTTATAATGGATGATTCTGGTAATGTTGACACCATGTTGACCTTTCTCTGTGTACATAGTTTTAATATATCACGTGCCACTAGGTAGCAGCGCTGGCATTTGAAGATATGGTATCTTGGATGCAAGAAGGTGGCCAGGTAGGTTCTTTCTTTTAGGATATTTTTGTTACCTTTATGCCTTGTTTCATGTTCTTTTGCATAAGTTTTAATTTCTATTTAGGTTGGGATATTTGATGCCACAAACAGTAACAAGAAACGAAGAAACATGCTGATGAAAATGGCTGAAGGAAGATGCAAGGTAGTCATAGACGGGCATTGTTAAGTATATGATATGAAAATGATATATTTAATTTTGGACTCTTGTGATGCATCTTTGTGTTTTCATTGCAGATTATCTTCCTGGAAACAATATGCAATGATGTAAACATAATTGAAAGGAATATACGTCTTAAAATTCAGCAAAGCCCTGACTATGCAGAAGAGTAATGTTTTATCTAAAACCAGTGACATCTTATCTTGATGGCTATCTGGATACATATGTAATTAACTTTCTTTTGCAGGCCAGATTTTGAGGCTGGGTTGCAAGACTTTAAAATTCGTCTAGCCAATTATGAGAAGGTAAGTCTTTACAATGTACTTTTAATGATTGTTCTAGCTCAGCTTTTTCCTTAAATAATATTGATTTCATATTACCAGGTTTATGAGACAGTAGAAGAAGGATCTTACATAAAAATGATTGATATGGTTAGTGGACATGGTGGGCAAATACAAGTAAGTTCAACCTTTAATTCATTGTTTGTTTTGTTGCTATTATGCGTTGAATATAACCCTTTACATAGCTCATCGTCTGGTTAGCCAGTATCATAATTCATGGGTACTCTTAAATGGTTGTCGTACCCGTACGGCTACGTATCTGCTACTGGTACTTGTTGGGTACACATGGGTACATACCCTTTTTTTTTTTCAAATTTTGCTATCAAATACTTTTGGTACATCTTGTTCAAGCATGGCAATGAGCCAGTCCTTGCAAAACACCATGTTTTGTTTGGTACCAAGTGAATCAAACTGCTAATTCATCCCTTCAAATCAAGTGCCCTCTTTAGATATTTTTTCTTACTTGATATATTTGATGGTGTTTTGTTGAAAACTTGGAGTTAGAACATTATGAAAATTTTATTTATCTTATGATTTAATTACTTTGTTTTTGTTTTTATATTTTTATATAATATATCCTGCCGTACCCATTCCCTTGCTTTTAGAGATTTTGTTGTACCCCTTACCCATACCTGAACCGGTATTAGCATATGAATGTTTGTTGTCCATATGGTAGCTGTAGTTTGATAATTGAAAGGTGATAGAATGAAGTAATATAACAAAATCCTTATGTAATTAGCATAAGATGTGTTGATAATTGTAGGTGGTGCAAAAATGTTAAAATTTTAGGAGTTGAGTATATTGAACATGCTATTTTCGTCTCCTTCATGGAGTTCCTCATGTGGCTGGATGTAATTGGTTCAAGAACCAGTTCTATTAAGTTAGTGGCTTAGGTCAGGTTAGTAAAATTTTTACTATACTCTTATAGAAAGTAGATGTAAATCGTTGTTGCAACAACAAACTGGATCTTAATTATGGTATCTTGGAAACTGAAATGGTTTTGTTTCACATCTAACTTTAAATAACTATAGTACCCTTGATTTGCCTTTATGCCTGTCTTAATTATTTATTCCATGGTTGACTGAAAGCACATAATTCAGGATGTGTTTGTTCTGTGAAGAATTAGTGTTAGAAAGGAATATTGCTACCATATGACAGTGTTATGGTTTACAACAAATTACTTACCAGTATCAGAACTATACGGCATAGTAGGAGACAGACAAGCTCGAAAGAGTCACTAGTCAGTGCTCTAAATTATGTTGGTGGGTGGCGTACTGATGATTATTGACAGAGTGGTTAAGTACTGACTTAGAATTCGTTGGCTCTTCTTATTTTTGTGAACATTAGCTTAGATATAAATGTGGAGGACCTGTGTATGTGCATCTCCTTGCGTTTTGCTCTACCATTTAGTTTCAAGTGTGACTTTGATTTGTTAATTTTTCACAACTTCTGTCTTTTGGTTCAGGTGAACAATATCAGTGGCTACCTTCCTGGCCGAATTGTCTTTTTCTTGGTAAGCTTTTTTGAAGAGTCTGGTTAAATACTTAAGTTACAGTTAAAGCGTCACACATACACACACACATACACACACACACACACACACACACACGGGTAAAACAATTGATTAAGTTAATTAATATACTATCTGACCCAATATTGACAAAATTAATGGAATTGAGCTATCACTCTGATCTTTTATCCTTTGAAGATACAGAAGTTCCTTACAACTAACTCACATATTACATCATATGATGAATTGGGTTGGCCTTGTATAATGAAATGCATAATTGAGCTTTTTTAATTGGCCTTGTGGAAAGTCGTGTCTCCTAGAACCTTTGGGAAGCAGCAAATTTTACAAATCTAAGTGGTTAGGGTTCGGCTTAATAGGTCAGATGCAAGAACAAACTTAGTGTTCTAAAAAAGCAAGAAGAAATTTAGATGAAACTGAACCTTACAAACCCTCAAATGGAAACTTCTATTAGCTGAACTCGAATCCTTATTTACTACTCTACTCAATCTGAAAGAACAAAGAAGCGGTTGTAGTTGTAGTCTACAGCCAAGATAACTATTAATTATAAATAGATTAGGATTCTTAAATTCGTGTTTTAGAAATAATGGTGATGGTGTAATGCAGGATAGCAGAATATTAAATTTAATAGGCGAGGGTTAGGGTTTCTTGACTGGATTAAGGGTAAAAAATTACTGGGTTGAACCGTTGTATGTTCATTTTTGGGAGGTTTGCAAGCAGCAGGAGTTAATGCTATTGCCGCTTGTGTCTACAAGTCAATTTATGTTAAGGCTAATTCATTGGAACAGGAAATAGACAAACAACCATGGATACTGGAACTAAACTATTTAACTAGGTTGTAGCATTCACTCATAACATCCTCCCAGGACAACGTTACCGGGCATATTGCACTGTTATTTGTTCTACTGTGTCTAAATTTGACTTGAACTACATAATGCATGGAAATGCTTATCTTGGAGTCATGGTTATAAAATGAAAATGGTTTTTATAGAAGTTTAATGATAGCTGCAAATATTATATATATTGAAAAACTATCTACGAAGCTATGCGTAGACTTCATATCACTTGTAAGTTTCTTTTGAGTAACCTGACATTTTCTTCTACGTCATGTTCATGCATGCTATGAACCTCAATTTATATGCTGCAGGTAAATACACATCTTACACCACGCCCAATATTACTTACTCGGCATGGAGAAAGTCAGGATAATGTGAGAGGCAGAATTGGAGGAGATACTGCACTAAGGTATATTCTTATTTTTGGTCCCTTCAATCTCTATTCAATGTAATGTTGAAATTGAGGAGTATATAGGATAAAGAAAGGAAGAGATATGAATGTAAATGAAAAAGCTGGTCATTTTTTGATTAGTTAACAAATCTTCTTCCCCTAAATTGTAGAAACTACTTTTTGAGGCTGTAGTCATCTACTTCTAATGTGGCACAATTGGTTTCTAAAGACAAAGGGTTGTTACAGGACTTAATTAAAAAATTCAATTTAAGGGCTCTCTTGCAAGGGGGAAATGGTGAAATAGTTCTAGCTCCTCTAACTTTGAATTGTTGCTTCTTTAGTCTCTTTTTTTTAATGTGATACCTGGTATTATAAGATTTGCTGTCAATTTTTGTCTGACTAACTAGAACACAATGCAATTTGTTATAACAGTGAGGCTGGAGAACTTTATGCAAAGAAGCTTGCCAACTTTGTCGGAAAGCGTCTCAAATCAGAACGGGCTGCTTCTGTAAGCTCTTTCGATTGTATAGATTCAATCTCTGCCTTTTTCCTTGGAACCCAATGCTTATAAGAAGTTTATGCTTAAAAGCCATGTTCCTTCTATGCTTCTGGCTAGGCCTTTGTCTGCTAAAGCTTTATATAACATTTTATGTTGAACTGTGATTTAGTGTAAATAATAACAATTATATCACTTAATCATAGTGAATCTGCTAAACAACATCGTGAGAAATAGAATCAGTTTTATGTTAGTCAGTGATTGACATTGTTCTTTCAGTAACTTTTACTGGTTTGGAGTGAGTATTTGTTTTGGGGAGGAGGGTGGGGATGGGAAATTCTGAACTGTGTAGGATTGGCATTGAAGTTAAAGCGCAAGGTAATACTAGAATAGTTGCCGTGCATTTGAAAGTAAAGAGCTGTTTAGGATATCAGTCCAGAAAAGATAGCTGTATGGGGTAGGTTGAAGGAAGATTTAAAAAGAAAACAAATCCTAGGTTCCATCCCTTCCTTGAAGTAATACACTACTTTCATGTATTTAAACTAAATAAAGAATATCAATTATTAAATTCTAAGGCAGGTCTTGTATGTACTAATGATAATTGAGATGATGTTTAAATTCAATAATAATGGAGAGGGAAGGGGGTCTACAGGGGACATTGGATACTATCCAAGTTTGAACCTTGGGTTGCTTCATGAAGGAGCAGGTTCCCTACCAAGCAAGTTAAACCTCTTGAGCAAGAATGAAACATGAATTATAAAGTAACATTCTCTACAGGCTTTTCATGAATTCTCATATCTGCCACTACAACAGAGTGTTCTCACATGTTGCCTTTTGTTGAAGTTATAACAATTTAATGCTGAATCAGTTTTCATATCAGCTGAGTGCGTGTATAAATATAAGCAAATACTGAATGATGAATGACTTGAGATTTATAACTGGTGGTCTAGATATGGACTAGTACACTGCAGCGAACAATTCTGACAGCAAGTCCAATTGTTGGATTTCCCAAGGTTAGTGTCATTCTTAAGCTTATGGTTGCATGCGGTCATGTTATTTATCTCAGGAGAAATGGGTTGACAAAATTACACATTATGGTTTTCCTGCACTATCTATATGTTTATTAGATACAATGGCGTGCGCTTGATGAGATAAATGCTGGGGTGTGTGATGGTATGACGTATGAAGAAATCAAGAAAAACATGCCAGAGGAGTATGAGTATGTTGCAGACTTGTAATTTCTCTATCTCACTTGCAAGTTGAATGCAATTGGTATATCAGATAAAAAAGAAGCATATGGTGGAACTTTTTTTCGGGGTTAGGGGTAGAATGCTGTTTAAATGCCCATAGTTATTTTTTCCCCTCTTTTCTTATTGCAGATCCCGCAATAAGGACAAGCTTAGATATCGTTATCCTCGTGGGGAGTCTTATTTGGATGTCATTCAAAGGTTGATACATTTTATCTTTTAAACATTATTTAGCTCCTGACTTCAACTTGTTTGATATAAATAACTTCAGTTTTTGTAATATTGCAGGTTAGAACCTGTAATTATTGAGCTTGAGAGACAACGAGCACCTGTTGTTGTGATATCTCACCAGGTTGTACGCAGGGCATTAAACTAAATTTGTGCTTACTAAATTTGTGCTTATAAAGGCTCTATGGTTGACTGGTTTTAATCCTGAAGGTGCTTCCATGCTTTTCTCATTGCAGGCAGTGTTGAGGGCATTATATGCATATTTTGCTGACAGGCCTTTGAAAGAAATTCCACATATAGAGGTAATCTGTGAATTCATATTTAGCTGAACTATATCACCTTTTATCATTTTTGTTCTTACTAGATGAGTGCATATGAAACATAGAGTTGATGCTTAGGCCTGATTGAATTGGTGGCAAATATTTGAAGAACAAACTGAATTATAGTTGTTTCTAGTTAATATTAAATGGAACGGAGATTCCTTACATTGCTATACTTAAAATATTTTGCTGTTAACAAATTTTTGTGAGGTTCATCATTTTATTTGGAGAGCTCATCACGTTTGGTGAATGATAAATATGGAGAAGATATCTAACGTGAGATTTGTCATTTCTAGGTGCCTCTTCATACGATAATAGAGATACAAATGGGTGTTACAGGAGTCCAAGAGAAAAGATACAAACTAATGGACTGAAATGAATTGATGAAAAGTTCTCTTGCTAATGTCGTGGCTTACAAACCAATTATCCATTCTTCCGTTTTCAATTTGTTAACAAAATGTAATATTCCCTTAAATGGACTACGTTGTTTGAAATTACCATAATGAAGGGAAGTCATGCTCTTCAAATTCGATATTATTTCATTTCACATGTAAATGACGTCTCTTTCTGAAATATTGTATTTCATTACTAGCTAATAAAAATTCCATAATATCACAAGTTTATTTAGAATACTTGATTGGAATTAAAAAAAGAATACCTAATGTAATAGTAAATTTTATATAATATATTTTACTTTATTTTATTCTAATTATTACTGAGAGGAACAAAAAAAGTTGGGTTTATAGAATACTGCAAGAAGTTACCTCTTACCCATGATTAGAGTTTATATTCAATAGCAAAACCATTGAATGATACATTTGTTATCAATTTAGTTTGTTATAGACTGGTTCTATCAATTTGATTTTTGAAGTTTAAATATTTTTGTTCCTCCATCAAGTATACTTCTCACATCATTCACTTTCATTATTTATACGGAGTGATTAAAATATTGAGAATTTGTCTACCAGAAAAATATATATATATATATATTGAGAATTGAAATTTTGTGAAATCAAATTAATAAGATTAATTTATAAAAAGTTAATCTGATAACGGAATTATCTTTATTTACCCTACTGTCAATGAAGAAAGTTTTACTCTACATTCAATGAAGATTGAATAAGAAACAGGTCGGGACCATCTCTAGCTTGAGAATGTGGGTATGAAGCTCAGATATGGGAGTCAGCCCACTACGATTACCACGAGAAGCCCAGGTTGCAGGATTATGGGTCTACCATTTGCAGACCGCATTTAAAGCCAAACGACAACAAATAGTACCATTCCCACTTTTATGCAAATTCCTATATTGTGTTGACATTTGCATGCAAAAGTTAAACCACCCATTTAAATTTATAATATGTTTCATAATAGGTTATTAAATCTTTTTTATAAATTTTCAAGTTGATTAATTGTTTTGGTACTTAACTAATTTATTAGCTAGGGTGATGCAATAATTAAAAAATTAAGTAAAAAAGAGTGTCATAATTTTCAACTCTAAAAACCAAAATGAATCTTACACCTGCTTTGGAAGAGGCCCTTTTGCCTTGGTCCTTCTTTACACCAATACATCATATAATTATTACATGGTAGCTGTTCGGGGTGCGTCAGAGTTCACGAGCCTAATACCATACAGCATGCAATGTCCTCTCTAAAAAAGGTATCGATCCATCGCCGGAAGCATGCAGCAAAACATGGGGGAATCTATGCAAATATGAAATATCTACTGTTGCTATTAGCATTTAGGAGTGGTTGTAGCGTGGTCAAGGGGAAAAAAGAGAAGAAAAAAAAGAAAGAAAAAGGCCTGATCGCGTCTGGTTCCATTCACATGGGACCCCTGAACATCCATTGATCTTTTTAAAACAGTAAATGGGGGTCCCCATCCCCAACCCTACCACCCCTCTAATATTGACAAAGTTTAAATAAATACATGAAAATTGAAGAAATAGAAAACAAAATGGTGAAAGCGAGCATCACTATTCCAATAATGATTCTTGCATATCATCACAACACATTTTTTTATAACAAGTTATATGAAAGAATAAGAATATTGGTACTAAAAAAAATGAGATTATTGGTATTAAAAAAATGAAATGAGAGTAATTATAATCGAATAATAAAATTTATATGTAAGATGATATTGAAAAACATTATTCTCACTTTTTCATGATTTGCTTTGACTTTTTGATTCAATTTTCTTTTGTAAAAAATAACATTACATACACTTAAACATATATTACATCATATATTCACAATTTTTATTAATTATAATTATATTTTATCTTATTTTTTATATACTTTGTCAATTTTTGCCACTTCTACATTTCTAAAGGAATAAGTCTATCAAAAAAATGTGTAGCAAACATTTTTTCATCACCCATAATGATAGGGCCTTGCCTTGGGATCCGTTCCCAAACTCACCAAATTAACTAATTGAAAACTATAGTTTACATATAAATTTATGAATAAAACCCTTCACATGAATCCAACAAAACTCAACTACCCTCTTTTGCTGCCGTCGCCTTCACGAGTCCTTTATTTCTGCCCCTTTTTCTCATCACCATCCCAACTCCCATGCATAAGTCCCCATTTACCTCCTTGGATACAGGGATTCTCCTTTGACTTCAAACACACCCCTCACTCCTCCCTTACGCTAATACAATACAAATGCATGAGAAACGCAAACTTGTTGCTAACCATCACACGCAAATGTACCATATGCAAGAGGCAACACACCCCCTAATGTATTCCTTCCTTCACACTTAACTTCACTTTCACGTAAATAAACACAATAGGAGCAACCACACCAAGATTCTCTGATCCACTGCCCAACCCACCTAATTAAACCCCTTCAAGTTCAAACCTTTCTGCAAAAACTATATACTCTTTTGGCCATTCTTCACAATGCTAAACCAATCTGATTCACCAAACAAGACCATGAATCCACTGAGTCAAATGTTTCAGAACGTTTTCTCAGACAACAGCAACATCATGCTTGCAGCTATCATTTCCTTGCTCCTAGTCATCCTCTTTGTGTTGATCCTCCATCTCTATGCCAAGTGGTTCTTGGCTCAAGCTCAGGCACAGGCACACGCCCGGCGGCGCCGCCGTATCCGGCGAACCACGGTGACCGTCTCCAACGTCCTTGGCCCTGCAAGGTTCCACCAATTCCACAGCTTCAACATAGAAAACTCACCCATCTCTAGTTGCCACACCAAAGGCCTCGATTCCTCTATCATTGCTGCTATTCCAATGTTCATGTATGAAGCTGCAGAAGCAGAAGAAGAAGAAGGTGATGATGATGATGGTGACAACAAGGTTGAACAGGAACTGGAGTGTGTGATTTGTTTGAGTGCTTTTGAGGATGGTGAAATGGGAAGGTGTTTGCCCAAGTGTGGCCATGGTTTTCATGTGGAATGCATTGACATGTGGTTGAGTTCTCATTCCAATTGCCCAGTTTGCAGGGCTCCCATTGTGGGTGGGGTTGTTGAGAATGATTCTCAAATGGGTTCTGTTAATGATGGGGATGATGCTTCTGCTTTGGTTGAAATTGTGGTTGATGATACTACTCCAAGTTCTGAGATTAGAGAGAGTGAGCATGGGAATGAGAATGGAGGTGTGAGTAATTCTGTGTCAGAAACTTCATCCTCGTTGTTTGGGTGCTCTTTGAAGAGAATAGTTATCCCATCTTCCAATGTAAATGAATCGCATGCTTGAGAGCCATGAAATTAGCAAAATCAACCACTTCTGTACATGTTACTTTGTTGGCTTGGTACTTGGTTATGCATCATGCTCTGAAATTGTTCTTCGTCTTGAAGATGTCATAGGTTTTTTTTTTCCCTTTCTTTTCTATTTTTCTCTATTGGCTAAGAAAAATCACACACCCACGTGCACTCAAACATAGAGATTGGTAGGCGCTCCTGGAGCAAAAACAAGTTTTTTGATCATTTAATATGTACCACCTTAGCTACATAGATCATCAATTTCTTAAGCATATGCAAGATTCATAAGTTTCTTTACAAAATCAAATAATTTTCAATTCTTTTTTACTCTGACAATCACTTGCTCCTTTCATTTTTGTTGGGAGAAGTGGGTGATTAATTGGGTGGGCTGGTCAGCTGATTCCACTGTTTGGTAAATCTTTTTGCACAGACCAAATCTACACCAATTTATGAGCTTCACTCTCAACTCAGTTGTATTTAAGAGCAATGCAGCTAGCAAGTAGCAACCCTTCTATTGTTTCTTTTGAACATAGTAGTGCAGGAAAATAGTGTTAACACTAGCAGTAGCTACCTCAAACCAAAGGAAAAGACAAAAGACAGTGCGTACTCATATTGGATATTAGTGAATAGTGATGTCAAGATACACTTTTAACGGCAATTGATTGTCCTGAAGTCTAGAGTTGTGTTGTTTCAGTCATGATCAAGTAGTCAAAAATAAAAAAATAAGAGTGTCACTCGGTTGCAAGAAACGAATGGAGGTGGTATTATTTATTGCCAAGGACAAAATTCAGTGTACACAGGCTTCCATGATTTCTGGTCAATGTTTTTGAAATTTTTCTGTTAAGCCTAGTTCTGTCTGTAAAGGGGGCGAGTGGTCAAACAAACTGCTGCAAGTGAGGCCATCTACAATGATGTTAGCTTTACAGTATTTAATGCATTGCACACCTTGGCCGGACCCAGAGACACTTGCTTAGTCAATGCTTGTATACATTAATACTAGTATATGTAGATTGACAATTGGATTCTTACGCCCATTCTTCTCTATTGGCAATAAAATTGGGCCGTTGTTTAAATAGGAAAAAACTAATTTTGTACTTGTTTATACCCATTCCTCTTAGACAAAGAATTCAAAATATGGGAGTCCTTTGAGAAATAAAGTGTATATATATTATGTGATACCCTTTCCCCTCTTCTCACGCCTCTCCCTTTGACGCCCCCGTGACTCTTATCGGTTCAAGGCAGCAAATAAACCAAAGTACCAAACCGTGGGTGCGGGTGATGCTTGTATTAATGTATTCCAGCAAATGTTTGAAGGATTATGTAGTAATGCTTCAAACTTGGTATTCAGAAAGTTTTAGGCACAAAAATAAATTTGTGTGACTGTTATGTGTTAATCATAGAAGTTGTCAAAATATGAAATTAAATATAAGTTCTTGGAATAATTAATGTGCTTCAACTTTGGTCTTTTAGGAAATTTAGTATTTATTTTGCTTTTCTTTTTTCTTGTTTTGGTCTTAAAAATTTAGGATTAAAAGTGACTGTCACATGATAGGATCATTTAAACTCCGATTAATTTAGTTGACACATTTAATCTTTACTAATTGTGTCAAGCATTGTTAGCTTAATTTGCTAATTACATACTATTTTAGTTTTACACTACTTATATTATTTCTTATGTAGTTTTATTTTATTTATATTAGAACTGTACTTTACGTCCTTAAGGCTTTGTTTGCTTATTGTTTATAAAACATATATTACTAAATGAATTTTTAAAGTATAAAAAAATAAAAAAAAATATTAAGTTACTAGTAAATGAAAATTTTTTTGTAAAATGAAAAGGTTTAAAATTAAAGAGTAAAAACTATCTCATTATAAAGTAAAAACATGCCACAAGTGTCATAAAAAGTTTACCCTGATACTTTTAAATGAAATATAAATGAGTAATTTGTTATAAAATGATGCAAAATATATATATATATATATATAAAGTAAATATGTGAAAATAACATTTTTAAGCTCTAAGATTAAAAAACAAACTTTGTATAGATGAACCTAAGAAAAATACAACTTATTCAACTTTAAATTCTCTCATTACAGTAATAAAATATTAAAAATATATTAACATTTAAATAATTTATAGAATATATTGTATTTAACTAAATAACATAAGCCAACTTAAAGGCAATAGTAAATGCACTAAACTATTTTAACTAGCCTATTTAGTGAGATGAATGATTTATTATAAGATGTGAGAAAACAAATATTGACTACTAAATTAAATATGATTGGTTAAAATTAAAAGTTACTTAAAAGTTATATGATCACTTAAAAAAATCACATAATTTTATATTATAATCTTAACCATTCATATAAAATTATTAAGTCAATATTCGCTCATGTCACTCTCACAATAAACAACTCTTCTCACTTAATATACTCTCTTATTTTAACAACTATAACAAGACTAAATTTAATATTAGAGGTTCTATGCTATGCATGATGCCTAAGTCACTTAGTATAGTGCTGGTATTGAATGTTGAGTAATAAAGAGTCAATAATAGTATAAGTTTATTGTTGTAAAAATGATGATATATATTGCGCTGGATGAGTAGACTTACAACTTAAGTTTGGGAATGAATATATTAGAAAAAAAAGTAAGAGCAACACCTATTAAGAAAAAAATTGGTAAAATATCACCTAAGGTGGTTTGATTATAGAAAAATAAAACCAATAGAAAAAGAAAACAAATAAAAGTCCCAATAAGAAAAGTGGATCAAATGAAGTATATATAGCTTAATAGTTAGATATTGAGGAAGATTAAGAAAAACTCTAGTTAAAACTATTAAAAAGAGTTTGGTCTAAATGCCTTTTTCTTGAAGACATAATTTATGATAGAATATAATGGCATCATTGATCTATATAATTGACTCCACTCAAAAAAAAAATAATACTCTTATTGTTGTTGTTGTTGTTGTTTGAGATAAATATTTTTTCAAAAATCATTTATTACTCTCTTACTTGTATATTTGTTGCTTTTTTTTAAGGTTAAAGTATATTTTTAGTCTCTATATATAACACTAATTTTTAATTTAATTCCTATAAGAAAAAAATTTCAATTTAGTCCTTATATGTGAAATCATTTTCAATTTATTCCCTTCTAATGTTGTTTATAACATAGTGATGTGTAAGAATTAAATTAAAAATAAATCTCATGTATAAGGATAAAAATATAGGTTAAAATATATTTTTGGTCTCTATAAATAATAATTATTTTTAATTTAGCATTTATACTTTACAACAATTTGATTCTTATACTCACAATAATAAATGACAAGAATCAAATTAAAAAAAATTGTATATAGTTTAAATTTAAAAATATTTTTATATACAGAATAAATTGAAAATGAGTGTTACAATTGAGAAAAAAATTACTAACAAGTGTTCTAAAATCATTTGTCAATAAAGTCAAAATAAGAAATTTTAGATAAAAAATTATTTAATATATTAAAAAATAAAAAATATTACCTTTTATTTAAAATTTTTTATTTTAAAATCTTTAACAACTGATTGCAAAATTTTAAAAAATATATTTTAACCTTTTTTCTTTTTCCTTATTTATATCATGCAATTAATGGCGTTGGATGTGAGGATGCGGCAGCGCACATGAGCAATTAATCATGAGGAGGAGCATGCGTGCACTGCGGCCAAAGTGATTTATATTTTCTTACTTCATCCATGAACGGTTAAAGTAAACAAGTTTGTCATTTTGTAGAAAATATTAAAATATAATTATACATATATAACGCAAAGAAAGCATATAAAATAATAATACTATTTACAATATTACTTCATATTTATATAATTTTTAATATGTAATTATTTATTTTATTTTTTTACCTACCCACGTTTCAAGTATGCTACTTTACTCAAATATAAACTGATATGCATAGTATAAATGCACACACAGCATTATTCGAGGAAAAAGAAGCGGGTACGGCTCTGACTCCCATTTGGAAACTCACACTGGAAGCAGGGCCAGAGTTAGAGGATTCCTTTTGAAAAAAGTTTCTTTAAAATTAATTAATTTATAAAATAAATAAGTAAATATGTATTTATTTTTTATTTAATTTTAAGTGTATCATTTTTTTTACAAGATTTAAAGTGCATTATTATTATATTTATTAAATAATTTAAAGATAAATATATTATTATTCACTCATTTTATATATAAATTTACTTTAAAATAATATTTTTCATTTATTTTAAGAGGTCAAATATATAAACACATTATATGAGAAGATTAAGTTAATGATTTTTTATTAGGTAAAAAAATTAAAGATTTTTATTTTTATAAAATAAAAATACATGTAAAATTATACTATGTTTTAACAAAAAATAAAAAATGTATGCCTCCCAAATTATACTATCCTCCGCCCTTGACTTAAAGTATTCGAACTCAAATCTTTTACAAGTGTAATGCTATATCTCTTTAAAATGTTATTTATAAGAAAAATAAAAAAATATATTTCCAACTAAAGAGAAGTAGATTATTTTACTTAATATTTATTTATAAAACAAAATAAAGGACAGAGAGAAGATTAGAAAAAATAAATAAATTGTAAGATCACACAGTGTTGCCATATCCTTGACTTTATTTAGGTGTCTTAACTTTGATCATAGTGAGTTTCGAACTTTTGTACTACAAATAAAGTTCATTCACAATGGGCAACCGAGTCACATCTTGCGATTAAAAGATTAAAAGTCGAATACACCGTTTTGGACTTCTGGCCTTTCTTTGTATTCCTTACTAGGAATTCAAGTCCAAGCCCATCACAACTAGAAGTCCAAGTCCAGCAGATGGTTATTTGGGCCTTCATCAAATAACCACCATATCCTCTATAAGATAGTTAAAAAGGGTTCACCGTCGCTTAAGGTTGCCACTTGGGCAAGCACAGACATATTATATATACAGGATCAAAATTACAATCATCTAACATCATGCATTTACATACTAGTGCCACCTCTAGATGTCTTTTGTAAGTACAACGCCACACTTTGCTGCCACACCAGAAGCATCAACACCCTCAACCATTCCATCTAAGGTCAGGTGCGTGCTACCTTGGATTCTAATACGAAACACTTAGTTTCTGCACCAAACTGGATTGATAGATATTGAAAAAGTATTAATATATATACAGAAGAATGGTTCTAATAAGAAAATTAATTTTATGTGAGAAATGAGACGATAAAATATTGATGATTAGATTTGTATGAGCAACAAAATGTAAAATATATTGTTCTTCATGGAAAGATCGTGTGATATTGTGATCTTGAAATAGTCATGTAACAACATGTCTGGGCCGATTTAGTTCTTCGGCCTAAACAACAAATCTTTGGGATTGAAGGCCTTCAATGAAAATCCAGTTTGTTGGGCCTACTATAAATGGCCAATGGTCCATCTTGGTCCTACTAACGATTTAATACTGTTACATATATTTTTCACTATGCACTATTGAAGGTGTTACATTAGTTATAATATTAAAAATATAGTTAAAATGAGAGTTAGACAGTGATGAACTGCAAAGCCGGTGTAATACACATTTAATAGTACAAAATAAATTTCTTTTACTCAAAATGTACTTAAGAATTTCTTATTCATAAATTACTTATTAGAAGAAGGTTAAACTAAACAACTAGTTCATTTAGTTTCACCCGATTTGAATTTTAGTTCCTATAAGTATTTTTTGAATATTGGTCCCTACAGTTTCACTTGTTTGGACTTTGGTCCTAACTAATACCTTAATAATTTGAAATTGTAAGGATTAATTATTAATGAAAAGTAAGTATCAATACTTTAATAAGAAGAAACTATTAGGATTAAAACTCAAATAAGTGAAAAATATAAAGGACCGATACCTTAACAATAAGAACTAAAATCCAAAAATGTGAAGAAATAGGGAACATTTTTAAAAAAAATTATAGATACTAAAATTCAAATAAAATGAAAGTATAAGACTAATTGTTTAGTTTAACTTTACAAAAATTATTAGCATTAAAAAACCAAACATAAACCTTATAAGTGAAATATTTTGATCCTCACAAACTAAACCAATCCGATTGCAGTTATTATTTATTTTCTTATAGAGTAAGCATTTATTTTGGCCTTCTAAAGATATAAGTATTAGTAGATTAGTCTTTTAATTAATAATAATAATGCATCAAACTTATCATAATCTTCAATGTCGTTTGGATCATAAGGGTTTAATTAATAATCTGGTGCTTAAATGCAAAATTCTTAACCCACAATCATTTTCTAAAAACTACGTGACTTTGAGTTCTCCATTACAGCACCAGGAGATAATATTGATTTTTTTTCATATCAAATTAGTTCTTTTTTTTTGTCGTCCCGTCGCGATCCCGGTTGCGACAATATAGGGAACAATTTTTAAAAAAATTATAGATACTAAAATTCAAATAAAATGAATACTAATTTAATTTTAAAAAATAACATTAAAGGACCACTTTGATATTAAAATTTGATATTAAATGACTATTTGATGTAATTGTTATTAAATGATTAAATTGATGACACTCATATTTTAAACGACCAAAATGGATGTTTACTGGCATGAATGTTAACAACTCTCTTCCCTTTTCCTTGTGTGCTATCTCTGTTCTCTCTACATACGGATTAATTATTCGATACATCGGCAGAGAAGTTTACTTGGTTTGAAATTCACCTCATTTTTAGTCCCTATTAAGTTTTTACACACACACAAAAAACAAAAAAACACTCTGCAGCCGTTTATATTAATTATAGGCCGGATGTACATGATAATTTCTTATACTTCACCTGTTCCCATATATACGTCTATTAACAAATATTTCCTTGACGTTTAAGATATTAACGTCTGTCAAATATTTGCTCCTTTCTTCATTGAATGAATACTTAATAGAAAAGAAAATAGTGGCCACAACTGGAGAAAAAAAAATCAAAGCTATATTTATTTGAATTCAATGTTTATAATGGATAATGTGCAATGAGTACAATAAATTAAAGTTTATGTGAGTCACGTCAATCTGATTTTTGAGACCACTATATTTAGTGAGTCTACACAATTTTTTTTGTTTTTTGCTTTTCTTTAAAAAAAAAAGGCGTATTTCATATACTGCTGCAGTAAAGTCACGACAAATATGTACCCGAAAAAAAAAAAATCACGAGAAATATATGCAATCGATGATTGTAGCAAATAGCAATAATATATTGCATATACAATGCCCCACCTAGTTTATGGCTCTCTGATAAATCAAGTTTGTTAATAGAAAGCATGATCACAAAGATGAAAAGTTAATAAAGCTATGAAATGATGATGTATTTTATGTTTCAACATTAACAACATCTAAGTTACGAATTAAGAAATAATAGATTTCTTGAGAGAATTACTACTAACATGGAGGGAGGTCCTGCAGAGAGGGCAGGTAGGATGTGCACTAAGCCACATGTCCAAGCACTCAGAATGATAGACATGCTGACATTCCGTTAACACCTTCAGCTTTTCATTATCTTGGAAAATACTCAAACATATGCAGCATTCCTTCTTCTCAAAATTAGCACCAACAACCATGCTAAGGCTCTTGGTAGTTGAAGATGGGAGCATGGTGTGGTTGGTGAAATCAACTCTAACACATTGATGAGCAGGCAGCGAAGAGATCACCGCGGCGGCAGTGGTGGCGGGGGGTTGTTGTGAGAAGCGACGGCGACAGAAGTGGACACAGAGGAACAATGCAGGGAGAAGGATGAGAATGGCAATTAACCATAGCAGGAGGAATAGGCCTTGGCTGTAGGAATGGAAGTTTGAGGCATTTAGGTTAATGAAGTGCCACTGAATGATATGGTAGTGATCATGTTCAGAGGCCATTTGGTAGTGGTATGGTAGCAGGTTCAATTAAAGGTGACAAAGAAGAAAGATATGTACAAGTTTTGGTTAAAAAGTTAGATCGGCCTTATAAAAAAAAAAAGTTAGATTGGAAATAAATAGTAGAAGATAAATATGGCCATACCCTGCAGGTAGAGGTAGTTGTTTTCAGAGAATGTACTCAATGTAGCATCATGAATCTCGTGTGAGGTGGTTGTGAGCATTTGTTACCATCTCTTTCTTACCAGATAGGAAAATAAGATGAGTCTATTTCTTCCCAGAAAAATAAGAACAAAGGTTACATGTAAAAAAATATTTAATCTTTTTGTTTTATATAAAAAATATTACTTTATAAATTTAAAAATTAAAGATAATTTTAAATATTTTAAATTTATCATTTAATATGTTGATTTGTACATTAATTTTTAAATAACATTTAATTATTTTTTTGAATGAAATGTGTATTTTATAAAAAAAATTGAATGTATTTAATACTCTTGAATATGTTCCTTAAATAGATATTAATAAACCCATAAATATATTAAGGTTGTGCTTCTGCCCCCAAAAATTATTCAATTTAAATTTTATGGTGTGTGAGTGTAAAATTTTTCATTATCATCGAATGATGTTTTCAGCAAAAAAACTTATCTAGACTTTCTAAGTAGTGAACTAGTGATTTTGAATTTTTTGGTATAATTCCACACGTTTTTTGGTAAAAAATAGTTATTGTGACAGTGATTTGCTAATATATAATTATAAGATAGTATAAAGAAGTTTTACTATAGTAGTGTACAGAAATTTTATACTAAGTAACAAAAATAGATTTAAAATTATTTGTCTGTATTAAAAATTTAAATATTATAAATAACATTTAATATTTTTACAAGTGTTTTATCTGTTATCAATTTTAATTTTATTTTATTTTGATAAAAAAATTTTTTACAGCTTTTGATAAAAAAAGTTACTCAGTGTATATATATTTTTCTGAATACAAGTTTCAATGTTCGATTTTACTAATTAAGTCAAATCTGACAAGTACTAACAGTTACATTTATGATTTATTTATGAATATTTATTATTTCTTAATGTTATTAAATACTAAAATTTTATTGATAATATTTTTTATGAAAACAGAAAATTAAGATACATAGTTTTAAATTTGTTAGATGGGTGTTTTTTTATTATGTTTGATATTTTAAGAAAATTTAACATTGTTTTAAAAGCTCATTTGTTTTCTTATTCTTTTTAACAAGTACTCCTAGACATGCACACAGTCACGGATACACTGCTGGCGCCTGGCTGTGGCACTTGCTTCTCCTAAGACAGTTCACGTACATAGAGGTCCACTATTATGTAACTATTTTATGAAGAAAAATGATTATTTTATATTTTTTAAGGTATAAATATTGTATATATCTTTTTTTAAGATGTGTGATTAAGAAATAATAATAATAATAAATAAGTATAATAATAATATTAAATAAAATATAAAAAATATATATATATATTTATGGTAAGAATATAAGACTTATTTTATGAATTGCACTGAATTTTGCATTGGAAATTTCACCATTTTCGAGCTTGCTGGATGACCGATTTCTCTTGTCTCAGGCCTTCTCTTTGCAAATGATCAGACAAATAATTGTCAGCTTTAGTGGGATTCCACAATAAGCATGGAGAGAAAGAAATTTTAAATAAATTCAGAATATTTAAGTTGAGTGTATTTAATTAATTATATTATTAATAAATAATTATTATATTTAAATAATAATTAATTATTTTAATTTCTTATAATTAATTATGTAATTGATTAAATATATTTATTTTAATATTCTAAATTTATACAAGAATCTTGCGCGAGAGATAAAGTATATACTGCAAATGTTGATTATAGTACATAAAATCAAATGTTGATCAGAGAGAGGGGGGAATTTCTTTTTACAAAAATCCAAACAACAAGGAGGGCCAAAACACTACTTTGCGCAAACTACTATTTTTTTCCTTAAATACTTAACAAGGCGACCTAAAACAACATTAGGCTTTGAGGAGCACCCCCCACCTTTAGTCAGAATGAAGAGGATTTTGAAGACACGTTGTACAATCTGCTAATTAAGGATACCAAATTATGCCTTGCCCTTGTTTTAATTGAAGACACCGAAAGACAAGTAAATTAATTATAATTATTATTATTTTTTAAAAAGCATGATTAGGATTTGTTTCCGTAGTTAATATAAGGTGAGTCTATTAACACTCTTAATTAGTTAATATAGAGTATGAATAGTATGAATAAATAATTGGGAGTATTCAACTAATTAAGATACGTGTATTCTTTGTCTTCCTTACATTTTCTTCAATATATTCATTTGATCGTGTACACTATTGAATCGAAATCTGAGTTTTCTTTCGGTTAAAGCCAATAAAGCGGGGCTCAACAATTTCCCAAATTAGAAGAAGATGGATGGACGATATAAGGAAAATGCAAGAAAAGAACAAAGCAAGTTACTTTATGTAAGATAAAGATCACCACCACTCCATCATAGGTTCCCAGATTAAATTAAAAAGCACATAGTGGAATCAGGAATCTGCGTATATACTTTCAACAAAGTTCGTAAGAAGCAAAGTTCGAAAAGAAAAGGTTTAAACCAAATTCAATGACACTTCAGAATTGCATTGGCAAAGAATGACACATGCACTTCCATTATATACTAGGATGGCATGGCACCCAGCTTTTTCAACTACATTTTACGATAATTAATGTGCGATCACTTTCGACCTTTATTCACTTTTTCCTAAGTAAGATTTCATTTATTTATTTTTTTGGGTGCGATCCTAAGTAATAATTCGAGATAATGTAATTAATTGGGAAAGTGATTATAGAGCAAAAGTAGAGAGCCCACCTACTAAGCCTTGGTTTTAACAGCATATGCAATTTCTTTTCTTTTTCAATTTATTTGCTCCTTCCCTTCTCGAATTCACATAGGTCCGCAAGGATAATAGAAAAGAAAAAAAAACCCACTAAAAGTTAGTTAAAGACAAGGTTTAAATAGTTTACAAGTTATAAATTCAAATTTGAAAAAAAATAGCATTAACGAAAAAGGTTTGAAAGCACATCAAATTTTTATGTGAGAATTAAATGTTTCATAGTGTTTAATATATACTTTAATGGGAGTTGTTATGATACGTTTATGGTAACATATCATGTGAGTTCTCAAACATTTATTAATTTTATACCTAACCTTGCATACTTAATACCCATTAAAAAAATTGCGTGTCATTGGATAATCTTTATTATTGATAGGGTGCAATTGCAATTTGTCTTTTTAAAATTCTTGTTCAAATTGATTTTAGTGCACTAATTTTAAATTATTTTATTTTGATATTATCAATATAAAAAAATTGTATACTTATATTTAATGATGTTGTCATATTATTTAATAAGTTTGATATTTTTGTAATTGTTAATATGTTGAAACTCATTAAATGAGATGTCAAACATAAAATAAAATAGATGATATTATAAAAAAGTTTTACTGGAAACATGAAAATTAAACCCAACCTTAAAAACCTTACGTTTAACCAGATTCACATTTTTCATAAATATAACATTACTTCCTTGAATTCTTTCAATTTTAAAAATGTTGTAATAATTAATAATGTAGTTAAAAAAAACAATAAATAGATCTAATTTGTCACACCATAATAATAAATTCTAACTAAATTCTATCATTATTTAATTTGACTGTGTAGTATTACTTTTTTTTTACAAAAAAAAAAACATGTACACATCCTTTTCTCACTTTGTGTAATGGTTACAAATATAATAAAAACTATTTATGCGCCTTCACCCAATAACTTGCTTTTGATAAAGTTGATTCATGACATGGTATCAGAGTCTCTATAACCAAGTAGTTATAGGTTTGATTCTTATCACTCTCATTCTTCTAAATAAAAGTTGAATATAAACATATGATAAAAATGAGTTTGTGCATTATCCACACCTCAAGCCTAAAGGACTCTTATATGAGGGAGCGTGTAAAGATATAATAAAAATCATTTATATGCTTACACCCAATAACTTAAGCTTGTTGTTTGAGCAAGATACACAGATTGCCATCTAATGCTCCCACTAGTGTCTATAGCACTCATTTACAATTGGTTTTTACTAATCTTTGGGGTCCTTTTGTTGTCTCTACTTATAGTTCTCGATGTTATGTAACTTTTGTTGATGCATTCTCTAATTTGCTTGGCTATATTTGTTAAAAACCAAATTTGAAGCTTTTACTACATTTCTTAACTTCAAATCTATGGTAGAACTGCAACTTGGCCACCCTATCAAAGCAATCCATTCTGAGTGGGGTGGTGAATATAAATCTTTTTCTACTTATCTTAGGACCAATGAAATTCTTCATAGACTTACTTGTCCATATACCCATCATCATAATGGGGTCATTGAGAGAAAGCATAGGCACATCACTGAGATGAGCTTAGCTTTGCTTACTCAAGCCTTTCCCCTCAAGTATTAGGATGAGGCTTTTCTTAATGTAGTCTTCCTCATCAGTCTGCTACCTCCGTCCAATTTCTCTCATGATTGTCCTTATACTAATCTCTTTCATAAGAAACTTGATTACTTTTTTCTCAAGGTATTTGGGTGTGACTGTTTCCTCCTTCTTAGACCTTAAAATACTCACAAGTCTCAATATAGATATGCTCCATGTACCTTTAATGGCTACAGTCTTTAACATGAAGGTTATAAGTGCTAAGTTGATAATGATAGAGTCTATATATCCAAGGATGTTTTGTTCATTGAAAAAAAGTTTCTCTATCTAGAAAAGGTTCTTCCTTCCTCATAACTTGATTCCTCTATTTCCTCCAATTCTTCATTCCCTCACCCTTACCAACCCTTTCACTTGCTGCTTACCCTCCTGTAATGTCTACCTCTAATGTTACTACTATGTTTGATACACACTCTACTGCCACTACACCTGTATCACATACTAAACCTAGTACTTTTGTCATTCCACCTAATACCAGTTCTCACCCACTTGAGCCTAACTCTCAACCAGTGGCCACCTTTCACCGTGAACCATCACTTTCTCCATATACCTCTATTTCAGTACCTCCACTAACTCATTCCACTCATTCTATGCAAACCCAATCCAAATTTGAGTTCTTTAAGCCAAAGCTTCTTCTCACTTACATTGAACCTTCCTTTATGGTTGAAGCCATGAGTGACCCCAATTAACTTAAGGCTATAGAAGTTGAATTTGAAGCACTTAAGAGAAAAATCATACTTGGTGTCTGATACCTTACCTCCTAATAGACAACCAATTAGTTGTATGGCGGGTGCTATTATACACCCTGCCATGTTTGGGTGTATAATACACCCATCATTTTACCTGCAACAACAGATTTTTTTTTCACGTTGCTTTTTTTTTATTTTTTTTTTCAGACCACCATTATTGTTGCCAGCTGTTTGGCCAACCACCACCTGTCGCCGCCAACCACCGCTACGGCCATCACTGGCCGGCCACTCGCAGCTACCATTTGCCACCACCATGCAATTGCCGCTGATCCGGCTACCCACCAAAGAACCACCACCACTTTTGTTTCGGTTATACTGTTCTTTTTTTTTTTAAGTATACAACTGTGTAAATAATACTTGTTAAAATAACACTAGTTAAAACTATATCAATCCTTATATTTTTTCATAAACAACTGTGCATACTGAAAATCTTATAGTATGTGTAAATATTACTAATTAAAATCTGTAAGGTTTTCAGTATGCACAATTGTTTATTAAAAAAAATAAAAGACTGGTACAATTTTAACTAGTATTATTTTAACTGATATTATTATACAGTTGTACAACTTAAAAAAAATAAACAGTATAACCTGAAAAAAAGTTGTGGCGATTCTTCGTGGTGGCTCAGAAAGGCAATTAGAGAGGCTGGTGGGCTCATGGGTAGTGGCCGACTAGCGACAAAGTAGGTGGCTAGAAACCTAAAAAACATAAAACTAAAATAAACATAAAATAAAAAAAAACCTACTAAACAAGTTTCCTGTACTTGATCTAAGTCATTGATATTTTTTATAATTAAATCAATGGCTTAGATCAAGTGGTGCACCATACACCCTCCTTTGGAAGGTGTATATTAGACAACACCTTAATTGTATATAGGTGTTTAGATTGAAGTAAACCATGATGGTTATGTTGAGAAGTATATAGCCAGACTGATGGCTAAGGGTTTTCACCAACAGATTGGTTTTGATTATTCAGAGACATTATCTCTAATGGTGGTAAAACCACCCACTATTAGAGTTGCATTGACCTTGGCTTTATCCAAGCAATGGTCCATCGGGCTGTTGGATGTCAACAATGTTTTGCTATATGGGCTTCTATACAAAGAAGTATACATGACTCAACCTCCAAGTTTTGAACATTTTGATAGAAGTTTGGTTTGGAAGTTACTAAGAGAACTTTATGGCTTGCAGCAGACACCTTAAGCCTGCTTTGAAAGATTGGCTTGTACACTCCACAAATTTGGTTTTGCTTCCCGTAGATTTGATTCATCATTATTTATTAAAGTTGCACAAGCTCATTCCACTTATGTTCTGGTGTATATGGATGATAGAATTGTCATTGGTTCTTCCCCATTTTCGTATTCAGAATCTAATTCTTCAACTGAATTCAGAATTTCTCACTCAAGAATTTGGGTGACCTTCACTACTTCGTGGGCATGGAGGTTAAGAAACTTAATTAGGATGACAGTCTTCACTTGTCTCAAGGAAAGTATATCAAAGATCCTTAACAAGGACAAAAATGGATCAGCCAAAAGGTATCAACACTCCAATGATTTCCAATATGAAACTCTTCCAAAAGCTTAAACTCTTGGGTGAAGACATATAAATAGTTTTTATTATATCTTTAGCATTAATATGTTTTAAAAGAGAAATCTTATTGTGTGTTAATAGATTTCTTGCTATTTAAGCAAAAGAATTATTACTTATAATATATTTTTTATGAGTATTAAGTGCATGTTTAAATTACTTTCTTTCACATTCAAAATTTCAAATATATTTTTTAAATCAGAAGCTATTTTTTTAACATTTTAATAGCCTTTATTAAAAGACTAATCGAAATCTATTCTTAAAATTTTGAATTTAAAAATTAATACACTAAAAATAATATGAACAAAAATATTAAGGGAAATAAAGTATAATTTACCCCCGAATTCTTTTACTATTAACCTTGTATTTGCAACTTACATTATTTGAGCACAAGACAAAATGTTCAAGCCCAAAGGGCGAGAACAGACATTGCAGCAGAGCCAAGAGTTAATGCAAGAAAAGACACCTTTTTCAACCCCGGATTGGAGGTCATAAGCTTGTTATGAAAGAAATCAACTGCTATGAGGTCAACAAGAGCCATGTAAATTAGTATCCCCGAAGAAATTGAACCTAGTAACCCTTCCATGATCAAGGCATTAGGGCTACTATCATCATAACCAGTCACGGAGAATAACATCATCCCCAAAATTATCCCCACCGGCGTTGTCACCGAGAACATGAAGCACATGTAAACCGTTGTTCCAAAGCTAAACCCTGCCTGCAATTATCACCATACAAAGATACCAATTAACATCTATCTCGAAACATAGATCAAGTTACAAACAAATGCATTTGCAATAAAATAGTCATGAATAAATGTATTTTTTTAATTAGTTTATGGAGTAATTTGGGAGAGTCAAAATTTGTTTACTCATTATGACAAAAATATCTGACTATATAGTATTTTCCTAATTTATGTCATGATATTAGTTTATGATCAAATATATGAATCAATATGCTTCTAGCTAGAAACATAAACTAAGGTTATAAACAAATGTTTCTCCAACAAAATTGTTCATGAATAAGCGTACTTATTTTTAAAAAAAAGTACTTTAGAATTACTGTATGATGTTAATTTACCAAACAATACATTATCAATGTAAATTATTTTGAACACATGAAATACGATACTCACGAGACATCTTTCTTACATATGAATATGTTCAGAATAGGACGTCATTTATATGATATATGAGATATTTTTATATACACATAAATATAATATATTAAATTTATATATAAGAAATAAAAAATTAAAAAAAAAAAATTTTACTAAACTCATTTATTATAAAAAATTATATTCTCTCTTTAATATTTTATTTTTTATGTATAGATATAATGTGTTACATTTATATGTATTGAAGAATATCTCATGAAATACAATAATAATGAAACACATTCATATAAGACAAGTACGGTAATTTGAGTGTTTAAAAAAAAATTCCATTAAGTAACTAATGATTGGTTTTTAAGGAGAGAGAAAGGAAACCAACCTGAGCAACGCAGCCACCAAGACCCATCCCTTCAAAAATCTGATGAAAAGCCAAAGCAGCGACGAGGGGTCGAATGGTGCAAACGTTCTGAGACATCCCCATAGTGACTCCTATGATGACAGAGTGAAAGATGATCCCAATCTCCAGCACCTGCGACACCAGCCTCTGCTTCAACCTCAACAACTCTTCAACCCTCTCCGCTTGTCCACCACCACCACCATCACCACCGCCACCAACCAGCTCCAATCTCCATTCGTTGGTACCCTCCTTCTCCTCCGTGGTCCCCACTGGCGCGTAGTGCGCGTGCTCCACGTGCGAGCTGGCTGCCACGTCCACCAGCAGCGCCATGAGGGCACCCAACAGTGTCACCAGGCCCGCGAAGGGGAAGTCCTTCCAGGGGTGCCGCGATGCCACTTGGCAGTCAGAGAGCGCTTTGAAAGCGTCCGGCAACACGTGGACCAATGAGGTGGCGAGTATGACGCCGGCGGCGAAGCACTTGATCACCACGATGGCCTTGTCGTAGAGGGACTTCCCCTGAAACCACCTTGCCAGTATCACCGGCGATGACATGCCGACCATGCTGGTCATGAAGATGGTGAAGACGGAGACAACTTTCAGGTGTGCTGCCGCAGCGCCGTCTCTGCATGCGGCTGCTCGAGCCACGTCCGTCGCGCACGCCGCCATGGTGTGAGAGAGAGAGAGAGAGGAAAGTGCAGTGGTAGTGTTTGAAGTGTTGAAGTTTTGAAGTGTTAAGAGTTGTAAGAGCGAAAAATGATGCGCACTAGTTTGAGACTTTGAGTTTTTCACTTTTTCTGCGTAGGATATAGGGTCCACTTCTTCATGGCAGTGACTGGGTCGCCATGCACGTGGCCACGAAGCCTGTTTTCTATTGGTATTTGGCTTTGGTGTGCTGCGTCTGAAATCCATAACAAAGTTTATTTAAGTGGATGAGTGCATTTAATAAGGGAAAATTCTTATATACAATTATAGTAATATTTTTGGGTCGGTAATTGTTTAAATATAATTTAATAATATTTTATTTTTAATTCAATGGTTTGTATGATTATATATGTTTATATAGGAAACCTATTTAATGAAATAAAATAAGTGTCTATTGTAAGAAATAAAATGAGTAAATTTTGATCACTAAATCTTATATGAATGGTCAAAATTAGAATATAAGCGCATATAAATTTTTTAAGTAGTCAAATGATATTTAAGTAACTTTTTAATTTTGATTATCTATGTATAATTGTATGGTCAAGATTTACTCAACTCAACATCTCATAATAAAATCTCATCTCATTAGATAGTCTTATGTGTTCATATATCACTTTTTTACTAGTGTAGTGTACTATTATTGGTGTATAGAAGAATTTCTCTTTAATAAAAGTATTTATTGGCTAGAAACTTCCTTTTTTTTATGTATGTAACTTAATATAATTTTATACATGTCAAAAGTTCATTTGTATGCCTGAAATTAAAAAGTTCACACTGAATAATTTTTCATTTAATTTTTTTGTTTTCCTAGAATATCCTTTCACTCGATATGTAAAAGAATAATTTTTTGAAATACGGTCAAGGGTTTAAGCGGAGATCTCTTCTAAAAAATTTTCATACACATGTGTTAGTTTGTAAGTTTTCTAAAAATCTTAATATAAAAAACTACCATTAAAATATAAGGATCTTAGAATTCATAATTTTTACAAATAAGAGTGTAAGAAAATACTAACATTTATTCACGAATAATTAGTAGACTATATTTTAAGAGCGTTAGAGAGATCTCAAAACTTACTTTCTATTCATTTATCTTTTCCTTGTGCTTCTTCTACTTTAGTGATAATGAGGAAGAAGAAACCCTGATGGCCAGGAACAGACTTTGAGTTTTGCGCATAAACTGTTTCTTAATACTGCCAACTTCCATCAAGTTGACAGTTACTATAATTATAAAATTGTCATTTCTCTTTTACCCAATAAGAGTTTAGTCCATTAACTTAATTTAATTACTTATTAAACTGATAAGATAAGTCACAAGCTCACCACATGAGACAATTAATCTAATATTCTCTCACTTGACTCATGTGACATTTCCTTCTTTATAGTTTGATAAATTTGTCAAAACATAATATGAATTCATATATATAGTCAAACTCTTCTTTACATTGAATACATTATTCATCATGACCAAGAATAAAAATAACATGAGTCATGGCGATCGTATATCATTTAATCGACATAGTCCCTTCCATGTACCACAGAGTTTAGTTCTTTCCTTGACATGACCTATAAATGGGAAACACATAATTAATCTAACAATAATGTCTTTATTAAAGACAGAATCTATTATCATCATTCATATTCAATCATATATACAAATTTGAAAAACAGACAAGACAAAAACATATTCATTCATGAGCTCAGAGTGTCAAAGTACATAAAATATAATCATTAGCATAATATACAATAATGTCTATACTTTCAACATGTCCACTAAATGTTTTGGGTGGTAACCCTTTCATCAAAGGGTCAACAATCATAAAGTCGGTGCTAACTTGTTCTATTAAAACTCTATGTTTATGAACTTCTTCTTTAACAGCAAAGTATTTCAATTCTATATGTTTAGAACCTTTATAATACTTGTCATTTTTAGAAAAAAAAAATTGCTACAGACAATAAACTTTAGCGACTTAGCAATACTGTTGACAATTTCAAGTCCTAAATAAAATTTTGCAGCCATAATTAATTAATAATAGTCTCAAAGTATACCATAACATTAAATTTGTCCCCCTTCTAAATTAGAACCAAATATGCTGGCCATTTATCTATTTTCTATATCTTTATTGATAGAGGCTTTCAGAGATAAATCCAACAATCTTTGTGATCCGTTACGGAATATTTCTATTCCAATCATATAGTTTACCTCTCTCATATTTTTCATTTCAAAATTATTAGAGAAAAACTTCTTAATCTCACTTAATAGACCGAGATCATTAGTTGTAAGCAAGATGTCATTAACATATAAAATCAGAAAAAATAAACTTCCACTAACCTTCAGATATATATAAACCGATCTACAATGTTTTCTTTAAATCTGAATGATACAATAGTATCATTGAACTTGAGATACCGTTGCCAAGAAGCTTGCTTAAGTCCGTATATTGATTTCTTAAGTTTACACACCATGTGTTCTTTTCCCTCAACTGCAAAATTTATTGGTTGATCGATATAAACTTCTTTCTCTAAATTCCCATTTAGAAAGGCGATTTTCACATCTATTTAATGCAACTTTAGAATATAATGAGTTACTAATGTCATGATAATTCTGAAATAATATTTCTTGAAAACTGGTGAGAATGTTTCCTTATAATCAATGTCATCTTTTTGAGTAAAACCTTTGGCAGCAAGATGAGCCTTGTAGCTTTCAAGGTTGCCATGAAAGTCAGACTTAGTCTTAAAGATCCATTTACACTGAACTCTCTTGCACCCTTCAGGTAATTCCACAAGGTCCCATACATCATTATATTTCATTGATTTAAGTTCATCTTTCATGGCATCTAACCATTTATCAGCATTATCATTATTAATGGCTTGTAAAAACGAAACTGTATCATTATCATTAATTCCCAATTCATTTTTCGACTCTTGTAGATATACCATATAGTCATTCAGAATAGCAGATCCTCTTTCTCTTTAAAATCTTCTTAATGTTATTTCTTGTGGTTGTTCTACTATAAGTTCATTGTTAATCTTGAAATCATTAATTTGTTGTTCTTCTTGATTGTTATGCGATTCAACAACATGAGGAACAATAATTTCATAAGTAGGAGTACAAGTCAAAGGAACTTGTACTCTAACTTCCTTCATCTCCATATTTTGTGAAGTTTCACTCCCACTAGTTTCACCATTCTCAATGACTGGGCATTTCCAGTTTCATCAAATCGATCTTCCATAATACTCATTATCTCTATTTGACTTTACAACTTTTACCTTTCTATCTAATGGTCTTTCAACTTCATTTACATAAATTTCAAAGGCATTCATTGCTTGAGATTTCTCATGCAATAAATAGACATATTTGTAATGTGAATAATCATCAATAAAGGTGATAAAATACTTTGTTTACCGAAATAATTGACATTAAAGGGTCCACATATATCAGTGTTTATAATTTCATGAAGCTGAGTGCTTATCGTGGCACCTTTCTTCGTGTGTTTTGTTTATTTTTCCTAAATGCAATCCACATAAATATTAAGGTTAGTAAAATCTAAATCTAGAAGGATGTCATTCTTAACCAACATTTCCATTATTTCTTTGGAAATGTGACCCAAATGTTTATACCACAAGTAGAGCCATCAAAATGAGTCAAGCTTGATGGACTGGCCCGAATAGCCCTACAAAATGGATGGGATTTGCTAGCCCAAAATTAAAAATAGCCTGAATGGGCCGGCCCACAATGAGCTGGGCAAGCGTGATCCATTTACATTAAAAAGAGGCAGGTTGGGCTGACATTTTGTAAGCCAAAGACTTACATAGCCTGATCTGGTCCGGCCCAAATTAGGCCGGCCCATTGCTCTAACCACAAGTAAGCAGAATGTGCATACACTAAACTGCGTCTAGTGCCAGTATTATGATGCAATATCATAAGAGTTTTAGCATATAAACTATCAAGATTCAATTTATATAAACCATCATAAAATATACCAGAACCAATCATATAAATATGTTTATACAAACTAAAACATCAATTACCAAACTTAAAAGAGTATCCAGCAACATCAAGTTTAGATAAAGAAACTAAATTTCTAAAAATACTAGGTACATAAAAAGTTTCAAATAAATCTGAATGATGTCCAGTGTCTAGGATTAAACGGTATGTCCCGACACCTTACACTGGAACCTTCGCTCTATTTCCCATGAAGACAAACTTCTCATTTGGGTTTATGATTTGGATTGTAAGGAATCATTGCATCGTATTAGAAACATGACTTGTACATCCAAAATCAACCCACCAAGTATTATGAGGAACTTCAGTTTAAATTTGATTTGAAACATACATAAGCTTTCTTTCTAGCTCCTTAATGGTTCACATGATGGATAAAGTGACTTCCTTGATTCTTAAGTCTGGTTTCCTTATGAACTAACATACTGTGCAATTCATGCACATTCTATTTATCTTTCACGGTATTATAGTTCATTTGGAATAGACTATACTCAAGCAGTAATGAGTTTAGAATGAACAACACAAGGAAATTCTCATCCACTTCCATTCCCAATGACTTAAGTATTGTTGCAATGTTTGTCATTTCAATGACGTGCTCATGCATAGTACGAGAACCATCAAATTTTATGGTGGTTAAAGTACTAATTAATGTCCCAGTAAGAGACTTGTCAGCAATTTGGAAGCGTCATTCCACAAACTTCATCATTTTTTTAGCATTCTTAGTTTTAAGAAGAACTGACTTAATATTGCTAGCTATACTCATTTGCATGTACATCAGACTCAATCTGTTTGATCTTTTCTAATTTTTATTATGAACTTTCTCTTCATCAATGCTTAAAACAGTAATAACATCTGGTTTCTCTACTCGAATAATCAAATCGAAATCCATTACCCTAAGGTAAAACTGAATTTGTTCACTCTATTTAGAGAAGTTAAGTCCATTAAAATTTAGAATAGATTAAAGATGTGAATGCATAACAATAAGTACTGCAATGATCACATGTTTAACATTAATACTTTGAGTCATAAATTAACATACTATATAGATTCAAACAATAAATCATTGCTAACAAACATGAAATTATCTCCCCATTTCTGGCCATTTTACTTAATTGTCACTACAAGATGCTTTATTAGTGACTAATAAATATTTGCTGAAAGAATGTCATATAAGAGAGGTAATTACCGACAATAGGTTAATGGCTACTAAATAATGACCACTGAAAGGGTTTTTTGTTGTAGTGACTGCAATGATCACATGTCTAACATTAATACTTTGAGTCATAAATTAACATACTATACAAATTCATACAACAAATTATTTAAGCATTCAATGTATATCAATGTTCTCCCTTGAGTGATCCATCAATATACCATATTCAACATAATGATAATAGTAAAATTTACATCATTTGGCAATGATACATGCACTAAGTAAAAATATTTATTATCTTTGGATATATAAATAAAACTAATAATACACTTACACTACCAACAATCATGTTCATTTATTATAAGATTAACTAATCAACCTTAGAGTTATTCATAAATATCTTATAAAAATTAACTTTAATTTAATTACTCATACATAAATAGTAATCATATTATTCATAGCATCTATTCTATGAGTAATTGAAAAAAATAATTTTCATACAATTTAAAATTAAATAAACTTAAAAATTTAACTACTTTGATAATTGATAAATCTGTTATATTTTAATTCTAAAATATAAATATTTCATAAACAATTATAATATAGCATTACAGCAAATTGAAAAGCACGAATCAATTAAACGGTGTTTCAGGGAATCAATTAGACCAGTTTGCTCAATTGGTATAAATTGTTTTCAGAAAAAGACGAAAAGATGTGATGCTGGAGATAGCTAGCACTTTCATGGTGGTTATGCACTTCCATAGCTAATTACGAAAAGACGTAAAACAATCAATATTTGATATGCTGAACCTAACTTTGGGAATTTCATCGCTATAAGTCTGATCAAGCAAAAGACGTAAAACTAGCAAAAGATGTAAATTGTTTTTGTATTGCTTTACGACATGATCCACGAAGTGACGGTGCGACAAAACTTTATCCAATTATTATACAATTAGGAGGTTCAATAATTCATAATTAGAGTGAATAATAAATCATAAAATTAATTTATATATTATACTGAAATAACATAATAAAAAACCCCTAAATTTCATAATTAGAATTCATACAAATTGAAAAAAGAAAGTCATTATCAATAAAAAATCATAAATTTCATAACCACTTTTTGATACCACATGTTAATTTGTAAGTTTTTTAAGAATCTTAATATAAAAAATTACTATTAAAATATAAAGATTTTAAAATTCATGATTTTCACAAATAAGAATGTAAGAAGACACTAACATTTATTTATAAATAATTGATAGACTTTATTCCAAGAGCGTTAGAGAAATATCAAAACTCACTTTCTATTCTTTTATTTTTTCTTTATGCTTCTTCTACTTTAGTGATGATGAAATAAGAAGAAACCCTGACGGTCAAGAAACAAACCTTGAGTTTTGCGCATAAATTGTTTCTTAAATATTATTAACTTTTATCAAGTTGACAGTTATTATAATTGTAAAACTATTTATTCCCTTTTACTCAATAAAAGTTTAGCTCATTAACTTAATTTAATTACTTATTAAACTAATAAAATAAGTCACAAGTTCATCACATGAGACAACTAATCTAACATATGGATCCCGAGATCAAAACTAAGATCGTATACTTAAAATATCTGAATTTCTTCTACTCAAACCAAATTAATTTCTCATTTAATAAACTATTCAATCTTTTGTCTCGCATTTTCTGGGGAAATGAATAAGAGTTATTCCTAGTTAGTAGTTACATACGTGTGTTGTGCAGTTGTAGTGTTCACTAATTTGTAGATTGCGAAAATATGTTAGTCACTTGTGGATGCTTTGTGATTTCACAATGTTATTTTGTACATTATTTTTATTATATTATTATTTTTATATAATTTTTTTAAATAATAAAATAAGAAAATATATATTTAAACATTTTTTAAAAAAATTTCCAACCAAAATAATTTTAAAATAATATAACAAATTGTTGTCTACAAATAATAAAATTACTTGATTCATTTATGTTGGGGTGTCGAATAATCAAAGCTTCTACGCAATGGTTACTTTCTTTCCTTGCGTCTTTCTTCAAACTATTACATATTGTCCTCAAGTAAGGACTCCCTACTGTAAATAAGGTGTTTTCTATGCTTCTTCAACAAGAAAGAGAATTCACAGTAGAATATGATGAACCAAAAATTTTGGCTCATTCAACAGATGTCTATGCACTTAGAGGAAAAGCTAGAGGTGACAGAACTTTTCGAGCTCATTTTTCCAGTTTTGGAAGGAGTTTTGCAAGAAGAGGGAGTTCTTTGAAAATGTGTAGTTTTTGTGGTAAGGCTGGTCACACAGTTGATATATGCTATAAGAAGCATGGTTTTTCCCCAAATACAAAACCTAGAAGAACTGAAATCAATAATCTCACTACAGAACATTTTTATGATGAAGATGATGAGACTTATTCTCAAACTATGATACCTTCTCAAAAAGAAAATCAAGGTGATTCAAGTATGTTACTTCGACTAGAAGAACAACAAAAAGCAATTCTGGCTCTCCTTCAACAACAAGAATCACAACCCATTACTCACTCAGCAAATCAGATAACTTCATCTTCTTCCAAACTCGTTACTTCCAATCAAGAACACATGTTAGGTATTTCTTATGTTTTTTCTTGTATTGTCAAACCCAAACAATGGATCCTTGATACTGGAGCTACAGACCATGTCTGCTACTCCCTATCGCTGTTTACTTATTACAAACAAATCAAGCCTATATCAGTTCACTTACCTTATGGAAGTCAAGTAATTGCCACAATTGTTGGCACAGTCACTTTTTCCAGCTTACTCTACTTACTAGATGTTCTCTATATTCCCTTTTTTTCTTTCAATCTTATATCAGTTTCTAAATTGATGTCCTTATTACATTGCAAGTTGACTTTCTCACTTGATCATTGTGAAATTCAGGATCTGAATTCATTGAAGATGATTGGTGCAGCTAGCCTCAAAGATGGTCTCTATGATTTGATGTTTCCTAGTTCAAGTCAACAAAGTTCATTTGTATCAACAACACACTGTCATGTTAAGTCTGTAAATAGTTCTATTTCTGTTTCAGATTTATGGCATTTTAGATTAGGACATCCTTCATATGAAACAATGTCTTCTGTAAATAAAACATGTCGTAATGTCTCTTGTACAAATTTGAAAAAGGATTGTGATACTTGCCATTTGGCGAAGCAAAAAAAGTTACCTTTTCCTGATCATAGTTTCACTACTTCCTTACATTCTTTTGATATTGTTCATATAGATATCTGGGGTCCTTTTTCAGTTCCTTCCATGTTTGGTCATAGATATTTTTTATCTATTGTAGATGACAAAAGTAGACATACATGGATTTATTTCGTGAAACTAAAATCTGAAGCATCTGTTTTAATTCAGTCTTTTGTAAATTTGGTCCATACTCAATTTGACAAACGAATCAAGGTTATCAGATCTGATAATGGTCCGTAGTTTACATTGCATTCATTCTATGCTAGTAAAGGTATTGCTCATCAATTAACTTGTGTTGAAACTCCTCAACAAAATGGAGTGGTTAAGAGGAAGCATCAACACATTTTAAATGTGACTAGAGCTTTACTTTTTCAGTCTAGCTTGCCAAAACTTTTTTGGACTTTTGCAGTAGCTCATGCTGTTTTCTTGATTAACAGATTACTTAGTGCTTATTTAGATCATAAGAGTCCATATGAGTTACTCTTTGGACATTGTCCTGAATATTCCATTTTAAAAATATTTGGATCTTTGTGTTATGCCACCACACTAGTCGTTCATAGGAGAAAATTGGATCTAAGAGCTAGAAGATGTATATTTTTGGGTTTTAAATCAGGCATCAAAGGCTATTAACTGTTTGATTTAAAAACTAAAGAAGTTTTTACTTCTAAAAATGTAGTATTCTATGAAACTATTTTCCCTTACTCCTGTGAGTCTTCTTCTTCTTCTCAAGTCATTCCTCTTTCTCAACCTTCTCTTTCTTCTTCCTATTTAGATCCTCTTGGTTATTTTCCTGAGTCACATGTCATTCCTTCTTCACTGAACCGAAATTGACTTGACATCATCGATACAAATTGTAGTTCCTACTTTAACAAATTCATCTGATTTCCCTTCTTTGAGACACTCCACTAGAGTCAGGAAGCCACCAAGTTATTTACAGGATTACCATCACACTTTGGCAATTATGGGGGGCTGCCCAATATCTACTCAACCATATCTTATTTCTAACTTTGTATCATATAATCATCTCCCTTCTCAGCTCAAACACTTTTCTTTAGCAATATCCATCAATGTTGAGCCTAAATCATACAAAGAAGCTGTGCTTCATGAGTGTTGGAGAAATGCCATGCTTGATGAATTAAAAGCACTCGAACAGAACATAAAATGGGTTCTGACTGATTTACCACCTGGGAAGAAGGGCATTGGTTGTAAATGGGTTTTCAAAGTCAAATACAAGGCAGATGGCTCAATTGACAGGTATAAGGCACGTTTGGTGACCAAGGGTTACACACAAACTGCTGGAATTGATTATTTGGAGACCTTCAGTCCTGTGGCAAAAATGACAACCATTAGACTCTTGTTGGCACTTGCTGCGGCCAAGAATTGGCATTTATAGCAACTTGATGTCTATACAACTTTTCTACATGGTGATTTATCTGAGGAAGTATACATGGTGATCCCACCTGGTTTGAATTCATCTTCTCCAACTCAAGTTTGTAAACTTCAAAAATCTCTATATGGTTTGAAACAAGCTAGTAGGCAATGGAATTCAAAGCTTACTCTTGTTTCTTTGAAATAGGGTATCACCAATCAAAGGCAGATTATTCTTTGTTCACTAAGAATCATCTCTTTTTCACTGTAATTTTAGTGTATGTTGATGATTTACTCCTCACTGGAACAGATTTGGCAGAAATCACTCATGTCAAGACCCTGCTTGATGCCAAATTCAAAATTAAAGACTTGGGAGATTTGAAATTTTTTCTAGGATTGGAGGTTGCAAGGAGTGCACATGGAATTGCCTTGTATAAAAGAAAGTATGGTTTAGATCTGTTACAAGATGTAGGTTTGCTAGCTTCTAAACCTGTCACTACTCCCCTCGATTTTTCTGAAAAATTTCAGAAAGACACTGGATCACCTTATGAAGATATCACAACATATAGGAGGTTGATTGGTAGATTACTATATCTAACTACTACAAGACCTGATTTGTCTTTTGTAGTAAATTCTCTTAGTCAATTTCTGGATAAACCAATGCAGCAACATTATCAGGCAGCTCTTCGGGTCCTGAAATATGTCAAGTCCTCTCCTGCCAAGGGTTTATTCTTTCCTGCTGAAAATGATCTCAGACTCACTGGTTTCAGTGACTCTGATTGGAGGGCATGTCTTGATACCCGAAAATCAGTGACTGGTTATTGCTTTTTCCTTGGCTCATCTTTGATTTCTTGGAAAAGCAAAAAACAACCCACAGTGGCAAGATCATCATCAGAGGCTGAATATAGAGCCCTGGCTGCAACTATTTGTGAAGCTCAGTAGTTAACTTACTTGCTACAAGATCTGTAAATTTCCAATTCAGCTCCAATAGCACTATTTTGTGATAACAAGTCTGCAATTTACATTGCAACAAATCCAGTATTCTATGAGAGAACAAAACATATTGAGATGGATTGCCACACAGTGAGAGAAAAAATACAATCAAGGCTGATACATTTGTTACCTATTTCTTCTAAGGAACAAATAACAGACATCTTGACAAAAGGCTTGGCTTCAGGTCCATTTCATTTTTTGTTGAATAAGCTTGGTCTGATAGACTTATACAGTCCAGCTTGTGGGAGGATGATAACAGAAGATAAAAATGAGAATTCCAACTTTATGGAATCAGTTCAGAAACAGCCAGGATGAAGGATAAACGAATTAATACAGTTGTGATAGTTTTGTACAACTGTGATGGTTAGTCAGTAGGAATTAGTTACAATAATATGTTAGAGTTATTAGTTACTTTCAGTTTTAGTTAGTTATAACACACGTGCTTAATTAGTTTTCAGTAAGCTTTAGTCAATTCTATATAAGGGTTCAATGTAACTCTGTAACTGAGTTTTTTAATCAGAAAGATGTTATTCACTTCAATTTTCTCTTCAGTCTTTTGATAAATATGTACATTTTATATTTGCTTGGATAATCAGTTAAATGATTGAAGTCAGATGTTATAGTGTATGTTTTTATTAGCTTATTTTATATTTAAAATAGTTTATAATTAATATTTTTTACATGGCGAAATCATATAATGAAAGAGATATATACAAACACTTTATATAGAATCCTACAAATTTTATAAAGATTCTACTAGTGGGACCTTCTTTAGAGACTTTATATTTATTTCTCTCTTATTTAAGTGTGTGTAAAATTAATAATAAATATATTTTTAAAACATACATTTATTATTGCTATTGAAACTTACAATAACTTCTCCTTCACATGATCCTTTCCCATTGGGTGAACATGCTACAAAAGTGAAAGAAACAGTTACAAGAAGGAATATGGCCGTGTCTGGTTGGCTGTGACCACATTAAAGAAACATTAACTCCAGCTTGGGCGGATACCTACTCCATTGCTCAAATTCTGTATGCCTATCTATTTATTTGTTTACTTTATTTTTTATATGAAATTAAAGTTTTATTTTGTATTTTAATTAATGTGCGTTACGTTAGATGAGAATGAAAAAAAAATTCAAACATTATATTTCTTAGCATCCAATATCTCATGACTATGAAATTTTGTTTTCAAATTTGCAATTCACACCACAAATTTCGTACATAATTTTTATATCGGTTAATAATATATGAATATTTGGTTAGCATATTATGTGGTTAATGGGAGTAATAATCAACTACCAATATTAGTAATTGATTGTTAGTTTTTATTAATCATATAGTACACGCTATTAATTAGATATTTATACATCGTTAATCAAATATAAAAATAATGTAAAAAATATCATTTTCCTTTTGTTTTAGTCTGACACCTCATCTAAAATTAAGATACTTATAAAAGTTAATCATTTTACAAGTCAACGAGTTGAATTGTGAAAATTTCTTGAGTTTGTTAAAACGTTTAACTATTCAATAAAAATAGACAAATATAGTTTCAATAGGTCAAATTATTGAAGAAGATCTGAAAAAGGTTTAATTACAATCCAGACATGCGGCAGGACTTATAAAAAGGTTTTGTTTTGTGAATATTTAGGCCATTAGATTAGATATATATTTACATTACAGCTCGGAGAGCATACTGCTCCATAACATTAAGCTAGGTTAGCACAAAATGGGCCACCTCACCGGACCTTATTATCACATATTCAAAAAGATTTAAAGCCTGCTTGGTTTGGCCATAATCGAGCTTGAATCGGGCTTGGTCGAGCCTTTATAAGAGAAAATGTTTTAAATGAGCCAACCTGTTAATATAAAAAATGAACTTGTAGTGAGCCAAAAATTAAATTACCCTATTAAAATCAGGCTAGCCCAAACTCATTGAGTAGCCCAAACAGGTTGGCCTATTTAACACCTATACAACTAGGTGAGGTTAAAATCTCAAACCAGGTGAAATCCACTAAGAGGACGACCCATCTCACTTAAATAAATACCCATAAGAAATAGTGTAAAATAAAAAAATTTAACATATAAAAAACATTATGCAGTTTTTTGTGTGATTTAACTATGCGTAGACAAATATACCTCAATAAATATAAAGACATATTAAAAGAGATTATTTACCACAATTTTCTTAACATAGGTAAGAGGCTTCAACCTTGGGAGTTGGGACTTGACCACTTTTTGGTGTTTTTTTGTAATAATGACCCATTTTACATTTTACATCTATGTATTGTCGGGCGGAAATGTTTTTTGCAAGCCGGAAGTGACAACTTACGGTGACACCGTATAAAGTACACTTGTTTGTACGTACAGCAGCTCCCATATGTATCTCAGGCTAGACAATTTATCATGAACCTATGAATATAACACACATATAAATACGGATCACATTAAATTCAAAAATTATAGAACCACAATATATATATATAATTATAAAATTTAAGTAAAAATTTATAATTTATTAATATCATTTTTATAAATTTAAAGATTTATAATATCTTAATATATATTATATGTACTAAATATTTATTACCTAATAGTTCCTCCTAAAAAATATGAAACAAAATTTTTATTAATATATTCTAAAAAATCTCTTAAACAAATTTTTCCCATAATAAATTCTAATTATGTAAAGTACATGTGTATAAAAAAAATTAACTATAGGAAATATTAGTGTGAAGTAAACTTTGGTGATAACGAAGTTGATGACGATTTAGTACAATAAAGGTAGAAGAAGCAAATGAAAATAGTGATGTGTGAAAAGATAAAACTTAAAATTCTAATAGTGATGTGTGAAAAAATAAAACTTAAAATTCTAATAGTGATGTGTGAAAAGATAAAACTTAAAATATTAATATGTAAAAATAGTAGCTTGAGATATTAGTTATGTGATTGAGCTTAGATGAGTTACGAGCTTACTAATTGAACGTTAATAATAGAAATTATTTTTTTTAGAAAAAGTATATTAATGAGTCGTGTCCAATGTCGAATCTGACACCTCAAAATCGCGACAGACGACCGAAAAAGATAAAATCAATTCGTTCCAAATGTTTATTTAAATTGGAAAATATCGAAAAAAATATTTAATCAAGCAAATTGGTCTTTTAAAATGAGTTTGGATTGAAGTCGATTACAATTAAATCCAATGTATTAGCAGCACTTTTTGCCATTAAATATACCTTAGTTAGTTGTGTAAATTTTAATAATCTCAAATATATTTATTTTAACCCTTTAAACAAAAGACTTTGTAATTATTTTTTTATTTTTTTTATTTTTGAAAAGAAATAAAAGAAACAACCAAATTATGAAAATTTATTTTTTTTTATAATAAAGAAATAGATTTAATTTATATTACTACATATCTCCTGCATAAATGAAGAACTCAAAGTCACGTAATTACATAAATAAGTCAAGTTAGTTGTTTTTAATTAAAAAAGAAGGAGTTTATTTGGAAACAAATTCATTATTGCACAAGGTTCAAGTTATACAAGAAAACTTTTAAACCCTTATGATCCAAATGACATTGAAGATAACATTCGTTATTCAATCAACATCATTGGTCATCGCATGGATTAAAACCTTTTTTTATTCTTATTTTCATTTTTTATTTGCCATTTTTATATTCTTTACCCTTCTCCCTTCTTATCAAAATGCATCATTATTGCCTTAATGTGAAATGGACAAGAGCCACGTGATTCAACCTCACACCCAAAAAATAGACAATCACAATTCAATTTAAAGAAATAAAAGTTCGGAGACTTTGGCAATAATAACAGAGCACACACCAGGGGCGTTTGTGGAGGAATCTAGTCGAGGTTCGACGGTTTTCTTGAAGGTATCTGGGACTCGAGGTCCGACGGTCGGTCTTGGAGGGATTTGCATCTGAGATCCGACGGTCGATCTTTGGAGGGGTCTGATCCCGAGGCTCGATGGTCGGTTTGGGGAGACACGGATTGAGGTCAACGGTTTAGACTTCCGATGTCCGACGGTTGGGGCGCCTCGACGGTCGGGAATGTTCCCAATCCGACGGTCGGGAGTTTAGCATCGATGTCCGATGGTCTGAACCGGTTCTTAAGGTCCGACGGTTTTAATGGCCTCTTAGGTCCGACGGTCGGTGGAAAGATGGATCTTGTTGGGTTCGACAGTCGGTGGAAAGATGGATTTTGTTGGGTTTGGAAGGTTTGAAGGACGGTGAGGGAAGGATCCGCTTTTGAGTGAGGTCGACGGTCGGTGAAGGGAGATCTAGGCCGAGGTTCGACGGTCGGTGAGTGGATGGTGACCGGTGTTGGTGAAGTTGGTCGGCGAAGGTCACGGTGGTGTGGTTCGACGGTCGGTGAGGGGATGGTGACCGGTGTTGGTGAAGTTGGTCGGTGAAGGTCACGGTGGTGTGGTTCGACGGTCGGTGAGGGGATGGTGACCGGTGTTGGTGAAGTTGGTCAAACTGCTATTTTGGTGGAAGAGGGGACGATGAAGGTTAGTGAAAGATGGTTCACGGTTTGGGAGGGCGAATAGGGTGATGGTGGTTTCGGTGGGTGATGGAGTGTTGGAATGGTGAGGGACTTGAAAATGGAAGAGGTTGAAGGTTTAGAGGAGATGAAGATGCTACGGTTACGGGGAAGGTGAGGCGATGGTGAATGGGGCACGGGGTGTTATTCTGGTGGTTCACCGTGAAATGGCAGAGGGGACATAAGTGTTTCAGTGAAGGCTTGGGTGGTGATGGTGAAGCTTGAAAATAGTAGATGGTTGAAGATGGTGAAGGTTTGGGCAATGGTGGTGGAGCGGTGATGGTTTTATGGTTATGGGTTGTTGTTGGTCTGTGTTGGTAAAGGTGAGGTGGTGAGGATGGGTTTGGTGATGGTGGTTGTGTGCAAACGTGAATGGAGTTGATGGGGATGAAGGGTTGGCTTGCTGAGGTGATGCTGTGATGTTGGCTATGGAGATTAAAGATTGGTTCTTCTGAGAGCCAAGGTGTGGTCTCTGCCTGTGGAAAAATCTGAACCTCTCCCCCTGCTTGCTTTCCCCTTTGTCCTTTGTATCTGAAAAATTCGGAGGCTTCCCCCTGTTCAAGGTGGAGAGGCTGCCAGATTGGTTAGAAAAACATGGTCACCATAACACTTCTTCATTTGTGTATGCTGCTCTCTGCTCCAAGCTCTCTTTCTCCAATGCTTGCTGCCCCTTCCCCATCCATGATAGGCAGCTCCCCAAGGTGTGCAGAGTGCTGAGGAGCTAGCTGATGCACAGCTAGGAGAAAGCTACATTCTCCCCTGCTTTTTCTTCTTTTTTTTTATTATTTATTCATTTTTTGTTGTAACCGCACAAAGAATTCATATATTTTTTGTTATTTTTATTTTTATTCTTTTTGTTTTTATTATTATATTTTTTATTTTTTTTTTTTATTTTTGTTTGCACAAACAAGAAGGAAAAAACAAAAAAAACTGACCAATTATTTGCAATTAATTTTCCTAATTAAAAAAATTTTATGGACAAAATTAGGTATCAACATCCAAGTCATGTCCTAGAGGTATCTAAACGTATTTAAGTGTATTTGAGATGTATTCAAATGTATCTGAGACATATCTAAGCGTATTCAAAATGTGTCTAAACGTATCTAAGACATATCTAAATTAAAAAAACCAAATTTTAACCGAATATATTCTGACAAAGTGTCAGACATGTATGTGTTATGAGTGTTCTTATATGTTTGACACGAAAACATCACCGATACGTGGATACGCCCAAAAAACGGCGTTTTCGTTCTTCATAGCCGTGCACTAAAAATCAGAAATGAGGTTCGTGTTCCTCCTTTCAAATCATTTTACCTTATTTATTTCACCATACAATTCACTAAACATTTTTTTGGATCAATCCTATAGAGAATTAGCTAAGATTTTGAGTGATTTGTTAAGTATTGAACTTATGGTGGGAGATTGATAGCAACCAACCGATGTTAGTTTGTATTGGGAGACTAAAATTTAAGCTAAAGGAATGAGATTTAAAGGATGGATTTTGTCTTATGTCTCATGTTTGATGTGTAGTAGTTGACATAGTGAATTGCCAATTGTTGAGGGGCGTGTGCCAGTGGAATCGTGTTTGGTAGGTGGTAAGTTAAGAAGGTTAAAGCCACAAACTTGTTCATGGATAGAGATGGTAGTGTTTAAACTCTAAATTACAGGGCAAGTGATGCTCTAGGTGGCAGATGTAGTTAATGAATGCATGTTCTTGTTTGGTTACAAATGCTCAAAGACCCACACTTCGAGTGAGCGAGATTCAGAGCTAAAAAGAGAGTATTCTGGCTCGTAAGGATTCGGAACTTGAGAGAAGAGGGTGAAGTCCGAGCAAAGGCAAGGTGATTCCTGGAGTCCGAACCCCATCTGAGATCATCTTCATCAGTTCCCATTTCATTTGTGTCAGGAGTAGTTTGTGAGTAATCCATCATTTTTTTTGTTTGTTTGAATCTGTGATGGAATATTAGAATCTGTAATGGAATTTCAGTTTGTATTATTGATCTGATTAGTTTTTGGAGCTTATGTGATTTGGGGCTCTGTGATGGTCAGATGTAATTTGCACCACTACACACAACTTGCTTGATAAAATGTCTGAGACGATTTGTGCTTGGTGTTATTTATTCAATAATGGTAAACTCATTAGCTGAATGTGTTATTTTTCATGAGTTTGGCATGATGTATTACGATGATTAGCTGGGTTTTGATATGATGTTTAGTTTGATATTCATGAATTTTGATCAAGTGAAGTGGGCTTTGTTTTTATTCCATTCTTTATCTACTCTGGTGTAAAAGAAAGTTGTTTTAACCTGTTATGTGAGTGAAGTAGCATGTTGTACATGAGCCCAAAGTTTACTGGTTTAGTGCTTCTCAAGAATGATTTTATGGGGAAAGAAATGTTATATTGAACCGTGTGCTGGATTGGTGGTCTTCACTTGATAATATATATGGTAAAATGCTAGTTTCATTCTATTAAAGGCTGATTGAATGTTGAATCTCATAGTCCTTGAGTCTCTGTGTTAAGCTTTAAGAATATGTTTTGACTTGATCTTATTCTCCCAAAGTTCTGTTCATTGTTTTGTTTAAACATGCTGAGGTTTCTCCTTTAAGGCTTTAAAATGGAAGAATTGTGAACCTGCGTATGGTCCTAGTATTTTTATCTTTGCTCTTATTCTTGGTCATGACGTGTTCAGAGTGTTTAGTTGGTAATATGTCTAATAATTTTCTGTTTGAGTTTATGGTATATGTGTGGTTTAATTATGTTAGAGATATGCAAATTTTCATATACTAAATTGATGTCTTGATCCTGTTTTCTCGAAATTTTGAATGCAAATTGTGGGGTCATGGCAGATCAATGAGTTATATGGTTTAAGGTGGTTAGGGGTTATGAAAGACATTATTTCTATTTCATTCTCTAAGTGTTTGCATTAATCTTTAAGGCTGCCATGTGATGATCTGTTGTGTTTTGTGATGTTTCTTCATATTTGTTAAGGCGCTGGCTTGCTGCTTACAAATGAGAAATCATGATGGTTTGTGTCTTTAGGGCTCTTACATGCTTGTGATGTTAGTTGTCAATCATTGGTTTCCTACGTTCTCATGCATAAGTCCGCTGTGATTTTAGATTAATGCCTATGAATAGACTCATGATTATTGGTGTCGTGTGGCATAATGTGTTAAATTGAGATATATGAAATTCCATTACTCTCAAATTGACCCAGATATACTGCTACTTGGATTTCTCGGTTTTAATGCATTATGTGAGTGTGCTGCATATGATTTGTGCTTGAATTGTTTGCTAGAAGGTTAAGCTCACATGCAAATGATTTGCCGGACTGTTTTCTTAAGCTTAAAGGAATTTAGATTATATGTGTTACGAGTTTAGAACATGTGCTCAAGTTCAAATGGTTCTTCTCTTGGGGCTTGATAAGCTTGTCATATTTTTTTGAGGTTGCGTATGTGGTATACTATTGATTTGTGAATGACCTTGTATTTCAATTTCTGAGGACGGGCTATGATGTTATTGTTTTTAGTTGATCATTGCACCTATACTGTACCTGCTGTGAATGTGCAGAGTTTATTCATAACTAAGTGCTTGAATAAGGGAAACTTAATGTAAGTTTGTAACCATTTGTGAAAAGGATGTTGCAATTTTATAGCTATGGCTTAACAACCATAGATAATCCCCTGTCCTTCCTTCCTTTTATCTTTTTTCCCTTTTTTTTTACCATAGATTCTCAACCATTTGTAACCTAGGGGGAAGGTGAAGAGGGAGGAGCTTTTCTCTGTAGAAAAGCTCATTAGCTGGAGTAGTTGTTGGTTATTTCTCTAGGACGAAGGAGGACATTTGGTGAAATATTTTGCTACTAGGTTAACGAAGCTTACATTGTTGATAACTATACTGGCAGCAGTTGATAACAAATGAATGTAACCGGTAACATGACAGTACAGCAGTTGTGTGCAGCAAGCTATAAAATTTTGTATTGGGTGTTGTTGTGTTTATATTTATAGACATGTTGGACTTGTACTATGATGATCTGTGCATATGGTTAAATGTTCTTGTAGAGATTGTAACATGTAATATTTTGCTGATAATTATTTATGCAGTAGTTGATAAAATATAAGATGTGCTGATAATATTTCAGTATTTTGTGCAAGTGTGTGCAGCAACCAAAAAACAAAGTTGATGGAGGATTCAAACAATCTTCATACATGTGGTGTTTTTTTGTGGTGCACTGACTTTTGCTTTGTGAAAGTGTCACACATATTTTGGTGACATGTTGTATATAGATGCACATGCTTTTTCGCTACTTGGTCTTTCAGCTGTGTGCCTTTACTACTGACATAGGCCTGATGGGTTGGAAGTATAGAATTAGATCTTTTGTGTAAATCTATGATAATTATTATTTTCAATTCACCACATTGGAAATAGAATTCACCACTTATTTTCACATGTTTCACCACTTAATTATGAATTGTGTGCAAAGAATTGTTGCCAAGTGTAAAAGGCTGGCAAAATAAGTGATGATTCTTGTCTTCTATTTTGGGAACTCTAATTTTGACTCCCTTTTAGTGAGTGCTTCCAAAGGCCAAGTTAGGGAGTGAGGGATCAATTCACCACATAGGAAATAAAATTCACCATTTATTTTTACAAGGTTCACCACTTAATTATGAATTATGTGTAAAAAATTGTTGCTAAGTGTGGAATCTTAACAAATAAGTGGTGATTCCTATCATTCATTTGGAGAACTCTAATTCCAATTTTCTTTTAATGAGTGTCTTCCATATGACAAGTTAAGAAGTGGATGACCAATTCGCCACACAAGAAATAGAATTCACTACTTATTTCCACTGGGTTCACCACTTAAATGCAAATACAAACAAAAACATAAACATTAGTATTTTCCTTCCAAATTAGTAAGGTGGAGCAAATTAAAAGATGATGTACATTAGAATGCTCTGAGAAACACCTCAGTTAAAGTCCAAACAAGTAAATATTACATCTACATAATATAATTTGATCTAACACCAACTCAGGCTTATATGCACCTTCTATGGGGGTTCAGTAGCAGGAACACATCCAAAAATTCAAAGTAATGTACTATTCTATTAGCCAATGAGGTTGTTCATCAATTGGCACTGGCCCAAGTCTTCAAAATTGCATCTCAGCATTATTTTGTCACAACTGGTTGCCTATTTCTCCTTTATCTCGTCCCCCCCCCCCCCTTTTCCCTTTTATGACACCCCTCGCGATATAGGGAGTTCTGGTGGCTGCAATAGCAGTCAGCTTCCTTGGATTCTTCTTTCTTCAATTGTGCAAGTTGGACAAGGTCTCCTCATTAGGGTTTGCCAACTCAGCTTGAGTTTGGACAGTTTCAATGGCGATTTCATTTGCACCTGGTAGCATGAAAAGTCATAAACATGTTTAGAGCATACATTTTAAATTATAGTATTCATTTAATAGTAGACTAAACTTGAGTAGGTAAATAATGATTATTCAGTAATATTTTGTTAGCTCTTATGCATACAAGATTTGGTTTCTTCACCGATTTAGTTATGCATCGAAGGAGTATGATAATATAAGTGCAAGGTAAAAATCATGGGTTCAAGATTACTAAACAAAGGCAAAGGATTAGGTACTAGTTACTAGTAACACAAAAAAACTCTACCAAGGAAAGCAAAGAAGGAATAATGCATATGTTTTTCTTTTGATCTATTTTGAGTAGAGTCCACAAAAGGGTTCAGAGTTTGAATTATAGGAATCCAAACAACATGGGGCTGGTCTTGTTAAAAAGCTAAGATGTAAAACTACATTGAGTTAAAATCTAAAAATTTTGAGTTAACTACTTTGGTGACATTTTTATTTTGAATTCAAGTTAAATTTCTCCTAGGACTGTATTCTGACAGCAAGCATTTGAGGTTGCAGATACTAGATTGACTTGAAATTCTCACACACTTGCAAAACTAAGATGAAATACAACAACACAGCTGCATAGGAGGAAAAAAGTTGAATTAAGACTATTGGGGAACATATTAGATGAGAGTATATTGACTCATAAAAGGGAAGATAGAATATGCAAGTTCTGTCTTGTTACTAGCGCACGGTGATATGATACCAACTCTTACACTGTTAAATTATCAAGAAAACAACGAAATTTACCAACATGTAGTGTTAGAAAATTTTTAAGTAATAAAATTATTATTTACTTGTAAGTGTATAAGATTTATGTAATATCTGATAAATATAAGTGTTACATTTACAAAGAGTAATAAGATTAACTAAATTCTAATATCTACTTAAATTAATTTAAAGAAAAAGAAAAGAAATTTTGATTTTATTTAATTAATCTAATAATTTAAATTATTTATTAAACTAAAATTAATATTAAATAATAAATTTAAATGAAACGACTCAAATTAAAATATAAAATTAATTAGAAAATAATTCTAAGATCTCAAATTTACCACTAGTCATGTAAAGATAAATTTAACTTAAATAAAAATTAATCTTATTATATGGTGTGTCTATAGTTACAAACTTTGAACATTATTAAATATTATTGTAATTTAATTAATGATATAATTCACTTAAAATAATATAGTATATTCAAATTATTACATAAATTATTTAATATAACATGAATTATTCAATCTTGAGATCGCAAAAATATTGAATACTATTCTATAAGAATTAGGTATATATTTAAAATATTAATTTAAATTTATTCATTAACTACATGACAATCAATAAAAATTAAATTAAATAATAAATAAAGATTAATAATCATTATTATTGTATAATTATAAAATAAAAAAATATCTCAAATAAAATTAAATCATCTAAAATAAAGATTATGATTTTATCTTAATTTTAAAAAATAAAATTAGTTATTTTTAATAAAAGTATTAAATATAAAGAAAAAAATCATAAAAAATAAAATAATTACGTGTCATTATCCTTTGCGAAAGCATACTCCAATCTAATTCCCCTTTTTCACCTCGTGTCGCGTTTCAATTTGATTTGCTTTTTTCACCTTGTGTCGCGTTCCAGTATGATTTCCTCTTTCCACCTTGTGCCACGTTGCTACTGCACGTCTCCTTTTCTTGTAATACGTTGCTGCCAACTTTCAATTTTCCATTAGGTTCAATACTTCCTTTTTGCACCGCCTCACTTAGTTGGATTTGACCTTCCTTTGGGCTTCAACATCTCTTTTTTTAATCTTCACAACTGTGAGGTCTTTATTTTTTCAATTAATTCTCCATTCAATTGCATATAAAAACATTATCAAATGCTTTGGGCTACTGTTCGTTACATACCCTTTAGGTCTTTTCCTTTATTTACTTCACTTTTGTTCGGTCGTGGACCCATTAAAGAAAACAAAATTCTATTAGTGCAAATTTGTTTTAGGTTAATTTTGACATCTTGGTTTTCTCTCATCACTTGAAGGTTTTGAGCAAATTTAGTATGAAATTAAATTTTATCATTCTTTTTCACCATCTTTATTCAACACTCTTCTAAACATTTTTTAAAATTATCACGATAATTAAATTAAGGTAAAAAAAATATTTTAGTCCCTTATCTTTATTATTATTTTAAATTAATCTCATATTATTTTTTTATTAATTTGATCATTTATTTTACAAATCGTTTACAATGTAATCTTTCTGTTAAGATTGTCACTCTCCTAATAAAAGTGATGACATATCACTAACGATAATAACATGACTATAATGTAGATATTACGTGATGGTAAAATATCTATCATTAATTTGTGACATATCATTATTTTTATTAAGAGATAACAGAACCTTAATAGAAGGATCACATTGAAAATGATTTACAAGATAAAAGATCAAATAAACAAAAAAAATGATGAGACCAAATTAAATTAAAAATAAAAATAAGAAACCAAAATGTCTATTTTTTCTTAAATTAATAATTTTTTAAATAAATAAATCAATAATATTGCAAAATCACTAAAATTAAATACAATAAAATATAATAATACTTATTTCTTATAAAAAATAAAAATTAAACTATTATCATATAATAGACATGCTCACAATAGCCCTATATACTGTCAAGACATAAGCCACAATAGAGTTTGTCACAAAATACCATGAAGTAGCAAACCAGAAACATGCTTTAACAACTAAAGTAATCAAGTGTGGCCACTTAGATGCAAAGCTGAGTTGAAATGAGATATATTCAAATATTTATGGCTACTTTACCATATAACATGCACACTCCTTAACATGATTTTCCTCCCGTATTATATATATATATATATATATATATATATATATATATATATATATATATATTCGTATTCAACTGATTCCATTAAAAACCGCTACCATGTTGTTGTGGTGCTATTCCATTAAAAACAGCAACAAAGAAAATAAAAGGTCAATGACATCTTAAACCAATAGCAGGAACAAAGTTGAAGTCCACATTGGCTCAACAGCAAAAAAGAGAGATAAAGGGAATAAGCATGAAATTAATTCAACAATTTTTGTTTTTTACTAATAATTTATTCAATTACTTTGTTAATCATGTGAGAAAACCAATTCTTATGAACAGTTCCCAACCAAATTAAAAATATAAAATTATTCTTGTTTGTAATCTCAAACACAGAATGAAAACAACCTTCATGATTCTACTTGTTGACAACCACTACCATACTAGATTCCCAAATATTGTGTCATTAACAAAAGGTTCATGATTTAATCACTTTGTTTTGAGCATTTTATCTGTCAGTATATGTGCACGCAAATAAACACCTTCATATGGTCCAAATGGAAAGTAGGAAACAGTGGGTCACCTTTAAGGAAAATGAATCCATCAATTTTTTAAAATCACCATTATTCACAGATGGTGATAATTAAATAAAAAATAATAATAAAAAAAATAATGTAATCAATAATATTGAGAGAGATATAAAATATATATATATATTATTTGTAATAAAAATATCATTGTTACTTTTTTAATTGCACATATACCCGTATATATCAAAGGAGAATGACAAAGCAATTGGTGCAATGGAAGCACTTTTCAGCTTTCATCAATAAGCCAGTTCATGCTTTCTACAAGTTGGGGTACATATCAAAACAACAACCTTAAACGCCACTTAAAGGAAGAACAAAACACCTTTAATAACCCATAAACAGAGAAATGTGATACATGGGATGGGAACATACATGGGGACGTCGGAGCTCAACAATGACGTGGTAGTGGCGGCAAGAAGACGATATTCACGGGTAGCGGAGGAATACACTGACAATGAAGACGGGAAGGTATGCGGTTCTCCGTTCTTGAGGCGTCAAGGCGGCGTGAGGAGGCGGTAAGGTGGCGTTCTCAGTTTCTCAGTTTTTTAGAGAACTGCGAGGGCTTCGAATGAGGGTGAGTGAGGAGAGATGGAATTAACAAATCAAATAATTAATTTTTTTTAATCAAAATTTTGTTTTAAAAATAGAGTTATACAGTGACTCACCGTATAAAACTGACGTGGACTATGATGTCCAAAATTTGGTTGTCCAAAAACCGCGGTTGATTTTGGCGTGATCATACAACTACAAGATAAAATCCATGTGCTCTTCTTGTACCAAAAAAGAAAAAGAAAAAGAAAAATCTTTGTGCTCATTGTTACCTTGTGACCTGACAATAAAGTTGGTACCCCATGCATGCGTTCCATCTAGTACTGGGACCATATAATGATGATTCTGAATTCTTTTGTCATCTACAACTAAGCCAAACTAGTTGAGTTTTACCATCCTACCCTCAAACATGAAGGTAATAATAATACTTGTATATTTATGTATATCTTACTTAAACTTGTTTTTTTATCAATTAATTTTTAAAATTTGTTCAAACTTATTTCTGTTTCCATTGAACAAACATGAACATAAAACATAAACAAGCTTAAAAGTTAAAACATGTTCATGAACAAGTACATTGGTTTGATTACACCCCAGAGCCTAGATAGCTGCTTCAACTGTTTCTCAAATGGTCCAAATGCATATATCTCACACAACATGTAAACTATTGTTTTTTCTGTGACACTTAACATTAGTAACTAGCTAGCATACATAATTTCTCACTCACTGACTCAATTTTAAGGTGAGACAAAAGCTCTCAGTACTACGGTTCCACAATCACACACCTGCAAAGAGCAAAAAAAGAAAGTAGCCAAAAAAAGAAGAATAAAGCAAACTTTAGTTCTTATATTGAAATAGAAGATACATGGCTAAATCAAATGTCAGAGCAGATTTTATTATAAAAGGAAGTAATATTTGCCCAAAGTCCAAAGAAAATAAGACCACCACTCCATCTGTGGGATAATCTACGTAAAATTACAATAAAAAACATATAAATCTGGATCTAATTAAGGTAAAAAGAATCATCACCTTAAACATAAAAGTAGTAGAAGATCTAGTCGCTGTCGCTCCAGCCACCATGATGATCATATCCAAACTCAAATTCATAGCCATCAAAATCATCATCGTAGCCATATTCACTGTCGTTGCTGCAGTCATTAACTCATTACCATGGCCATCATCATATTCACTGTTTTTGCCGCTGTCATGACCATACTCAGCACCATGGTCACCATATTCATTGTTCCTGCTGCTGTCTTGACCATTGTGACCATGATCACCATATTTAATGCCACTGCTGTTGCAATGGCCATGCTCATAACCATGGTCATACCCATGTTCATAACCACTGTCATAGCCATCCTCATAGCCACGTTCATAGCCTTTTTCATATCCATGTTCTGGCTGTTTCTGGTCACTCTCGTCCTTGATGTTCCCATTATGTTGCCCTGCCTTCTGCTCTCCTTTGTGCTCCTCTTGGTTGTTGTTCTTGTGCTCCTCACGGTGCGATGACCCTCCCACATGCTTGTAATCATCATCATCCCACCATGGGCATGCCATTGTTTCAGGTGTTTTGACTGAGTTTGTATGCAAATAATGCAAAGGCTTTGATCAAATGTGAACGCTGCAGCTGTGGGACAGTGAATTAGTGGTACTTAAAAGCATAGAAGCGAATGATAACTAAGAAGAAAACATGACTGAATAGGAAATACTACTATCTAAAGTTTTAGATAAAATTACGGAAATGCCAAGGTACCTATGTGATGGTACACATTTTTGCAAAATCATCATACATGAAAAGTACAAAAACTTATTATCATAAATTATTTTTTTAATTACTGATGCGTACTTAGTAAATTATTATTTTTTAATTACAGATGCCTACTTAGTAAAAATATTTGGCATTTTTCATTTTGTATTTTAGTTTTTTGGTTCTGTAACTTCTTAATGATTAATGATAAATGAAAGAAAAGCATGCCAGACTGCAAGACTTCATTTTTTCGTAGAAGTTCACAATCTCCCATATGCAACAAACATTAGTTAATTAGAATTAGACCCTCCTCAAAACACTCTGGACAAACAAACGAAAGCTCTCTATCACCAAAAAGGTGTTAAGAAAAGAGTTATTTTCTATATGAAACACAACTTGATGGCATAATGATCAAAGATATCCTCCATAATAAAACTAAGCACAAAGATTCTATTTTTCACGCTACTCATAGTCATATATTTCAAAAGTGCTCAAGTGAAGTGGAAATAAACCAAGGTCGTCTTCAACAGCAACTAGGAATGCTGTGTGATGTGACTCTAATAAACATAGGTATGAAATTTATCTTGATACCCTGAAAACAGACCATGAAGCAAGAAGGAATGAAATGAAGAACAAATCTGAGAATTTCATATATAAAGTTAGACTTCGATACAGCGCATCATCAGATTCACATATTTTTAGAAACAGGAAACATAAACTCAAGCGAAATAAAGACCAATTCTAATCAAAATAAACAATTAGGGACTATAAAGCTCAAATATCTGAAAACCAATACTTACCTTGGACAAAGGAATGCCTAAGATAACATTAAGGGGGGAAAAAAAAGAATGTCTAAGATGCAGAAGCAACAGTACAGACCACAATTTATATGTAAGCAAGATGTTCTAAATGCAGCAAATCATGCAGATATGTTCTTAACCAAGCCAAGAAGCCTCATGCACTTAATATGTCTACCAATACAAGTCGTTTATAGGCATCAGAATTTTCTGTTAGTTAATTATTAGAAAATGGAGAGTCATGAGTCATGCATGTATGTAGGCAATAAGGGTTTAAGACACTAAGTAGCATTATAAACCAGTTCAACGTTAGTCATGCATGTATCTAGGCACTTTATCATTACTTGCTAGAAATAATTATAAAGTGCTTCCTAGAAATAATTGTACCAAAAAATAAAAAGTTCCTAGAAATAATTCATTATGTAATTAAGATTATATATAGTGCATCACTTATGGATGAAAGCGTACACAGTTTTAGCAAAAATAGTGAACTGTAGCCTTTTACGTAGTGTGCCAAGAAATATAATTAACGTTCTCTATAAATACTCCAGCATTTTATGCAGAATTTCATGCTCGAAAACAGATAAAAAGCATTTAAGACAAATGGACCAAAATTACCTAGGTTGCTACAAAATTAACCTGACCAGAATAATAAAAGTTAAATCAGATCCTAAATTTAAAAAAACAGAACTAAACTTCTTTTCCAACCATCAACAAGAAATCAGAAATCTTGAGCACGTAAATATCCTTAGCCATCAAATACTTAATAAAACACATTTAGCAACAAATGGCAACTCATAAAACATGACAATGTTAAATCGTGGAATCGACCTAAAACTAACAATAAGATTTACACAGAATCCTTGTGTTAACCAAAATAGTAGAAGTGAAAATCAGACCCCCAAACCCAACCCATATATTATTAACCCATAACTAATCTTGTAAAGCAAGTGTGCGTTTGAAGGAACTCGATTGAAAGGAGTATGGAAAAAGCGGGGCAGAATCTACTGAGAAACGAAGAGTGTACCTTAGACCACCAGAATGAATAGAATAAAGCGTGTTGGCTGAGAGTATCCCACTTCAAGAAGTGCTACTTACACGTTACATCTATTTATAATTATAGAACATCACCATAAGTAGTGCATTGCTGCGTTTTACAAATAGCAGAAAGTAACAATATTTGAAATTCAAGTTTTTTTTTTTGGTTTGATTTGAAATTCAAATTTAAAACAAGTGAATAATGCTACTTACACATTATTTGGGTACATATCACCTTACATCAATAATAAGTGACAAGATTAGAGTTATGAGTATTTAAAATCAATCCAAATCGAAAATTAATTTGAAAATCAAACCACAAAATTAAAATTCAATCAAAATCGAATAAATTTCATTCTTTTTAAATTGATTTTTAAAAAATTGATTGATTTAAGTAGTTTTAATTAAATCTAAACCGATTAGCATTATAATAGTTTATAATTTTACTTATAATAATTTTAATTTTTCATATTTTTTTATTTTATGTGATTAAATATTATTTTAAGCATATAAAATTGATATTTTTTATATTTTATTTCTTATTTTTTAATGGATTAAATTATTTTTAACTCACAATATTATAAACTTAATTTTTTTTTCAAAATCTGATTAAACAAAATAAATTCAAATGGATTTAAATTCAAAATTAGTTTGGAGTGAATTGGTTTTTAGAATATAATTTATTTAATTCAATTTAAATTGATGTAAATAATATTATTTGAATTGATTAATTTTTAATTTAAAATAGATTTAAATCAAATTATGAATATCTTTAATTAAAACATAAATATATAAAAAATGATGTGGATCAATTATAAATCAAATAATAAAAATTATATAAATATAAATTAATGTGTATATAAATATGTCCGAGTAAAATTATTTTAAACAATTACAAGATTAAAGGATAACGGTAGAGACGAGAATCTCTAATTTACCGCTCCAATCTATACCAAAAAACTAAAGAATCTCCAATTTACCTCCCAGAATCGCGATAAGTACGCTCCTACTATTAAGGGTTTGTTGAGAACGGATTAAAAAATACAATGTGACGTGACGTGACGTGCATGTGAGAAACGGCCAAACGGGACTACGGGAGTAAGAGTGGCTTAAGTTAATCCATTTAATAAAAAAATATTACTTATTTAAAAAATGTTAAATTAAATAAAAAAACGAATATTTTTAAAAGAAATCACTTAGATAATAATGTAAAAAATATAATAAATAATTTTAATATAGACTTAAATTTATAATAAATCTTATACATAACAATATATATTTACTATTAAATTTTATAATAGGCATATATTTATAATTTTAAATTATATTTTAATTAGTGAATATAATATCATATAACAGGATTTATTGAAAATTTAAGTTTATATTAATATTATTTAAAAATAATAGGTGGCAAAGTAATTTCAATATAATTTGATTACCGGATCAAATAAGTCTTAATTTTGGAAGAAATCATCAACCAATCATCAATTGAATCATTAATTAATTAATATAATATAATATAATATAATTAATAAAATATATAAAAAAATATGAACTAAAATTTTGTTATTTATCATGCAAATTAATTAATAAATGCATTAAGTTTTTAACATGTGACAAATATATTACTTAATTTTTTGTCATGTGTCATATGATATAATAATTTAAAAAATATTGACACATGTACAAAAAATTGTCATATATATATCAATATAATTAATCAATCAATCAATTAATCAATATAATTAATCAATCAATCAATTAATCAATATAATTAATCAATAAATATAATTAATTAATCAATACAATTAATAATAATTATAATTAATATATATAAAAAATATATGACCTAAAATTCTATCATACTTTATTCAAGTTAATTAGTAAATACATTAAATTTTTGACATGTGACAAATTTATTACTTAATTTGTTTATTATGTGTCATCCGATTTAATAACTTAAAATAAATATTGACACGTATAAAAAAAAATTTTCACATATACATAAAAAATAAAAAAAATTACAAAGAGAAAAAAGAACAGAAATTACAAGAAAATAAATTAAAAAAATCAAAGAACTTAAAAAGCTAAATGTCAAATGATTTATTTAATTAATGTATTTTTTTATTTAACATACTTAAATTATATGGACTAAATGTATATGTTAGAGAGTGTTAAGGAATTAGAATACATTGAGTATTATTTAGTAATATTGTTGTTTTTTATTGTAATTTTTTATAGATATATAAATTTTGGATAAAATTTGGTATTAGTGGTTAGTTTGATGTAACTTTGATAACGGAAGTGAAAAATTAAAGATTTAATTTGTAATATGATTTTATATAAAAATGTCATTAATAAAATTTTCTCTAGATATTGAATATTTAAAAGTATTCAGTAATAATTATAAAAGAATATAATTTTTTTGCATTAAGACTTAGTCTGTTATACTTTTTAAAAATACAAATGAAAAGTTTAATGAAGAATTTTAATATAATTTTATTTGTATTCTATTTATGAATTTTTTTATCTAATAATACACTAAAATAATTATAAATGATAATATAATTTTTACATTATAGATCATTTTGGTATAACCTTAAGAAAAGAGTTTCGATTATACTACTTAGAAATATTGATTAAGCATGATTGTATAATGAGATAAATTAATTGTAAAAAAATGAGGGACCGATGTGATAGAGCAAGAATAGTAACATGGAAACATATTAGTGACAAGATTTATATTCCTAAATTGGATTTAATACCACAAAATCTTAAAAATTATAATAATAAATCTTTCATGAAAAATATGGATTAATACCTTAATGAAGAGAATTTATAACGATAAAAATTTAAATGAATAAAGAATATAAAGATTGATACCTTATTAGTGTGGACCAAAATCTAAATGAATGATCTAAAAAAATCTAAATGAGTAAAAATACAACAAATGTTATAAAAAATATTAAAAAAAACTATAGAATCTGAAATTAAAAATAACTGAAATTATATAAACAAGTTACTTATTTAAAATTTTTCTTTAATTATTTCTTGCATTGCACGAGTATAAAAATACTAGTCATATATAAAAAAAAGAGTTATGACTTATAAAATTCTGTCAAGTAGTAATTTTATTTTGTACATCTATACTTTAACAAAATTATGACAAATAACATATTAATTGAATAACATGTGACTTGCTCCGATATTTAAATAAACAAATTTAATTTTTAGACCTTTATTAACTTCATATTTATAAAAAGAAATTTATTAATATTCATGACTCAATATTGTTATTTCAATTTTATTAATTCAATATATTGTATTTGGTCAAAAAATTTCATAATTAATGTTACTATTTTTTAAATTCTTTCATAATATTATACTTAAAAATATAATAACAATAACAACACAAGAACAATTAAAAAGTGGAAATTCACCAATTTAGTAATATTGGCCTATATATATGCGCTAAGATAATTGTGAGAAATGCTAATTATTATGCTGAAAAAAGTGAAAATACTAATTATGTCTGTTTACTTATTTATTTATTTGATTTGTTGTTTCATGTGTTCATACATTAAATTTAATGTATATATTCATCATATGCCATTCACTTGTGATTTTATATTGCTTAATTTTTTTTACAATGAACATTAGGTTAGAACATGTTTAAATAAAACTTATCTTTTGTGAAATTATAATAAGTTATTTAAAAATTATAATGTAATAAGATTTTTATTTGTCACTTATAGGGTATTAATACTTTTTTAGAGCAATGGGTCTAATACGCCGAAAAAATCTCATGGTTCATTCAATTCTAAATATAAAACTCATTCCATTATTAACATAGTAAAACTCATTAAAATGATATATTAATATTAGATGCAAATGTAAAATTATTTTACAATGACAATGCCTCAAAATCAAACTCTTATATATATGTCTTAGCTCTTTTTCCTTTATTTGTTTGAGTTGCGAATAATTAAAATAATCATCATATTAAACTTGCTAACATAAAAATAAAAAATTCATATTTTTAATTCTTTCTATCATTTTAATTTAATAGAAATTAAAATATGTCAAATGAGATTTAAATTACTTCTCTTAAAATAATGTTATAAATATAAATATATTATTTTCTATTTATTATATATATATTTCATTACACAAATCTTTTATAATAACCTATGCAACGCGTGAGTGTAAAGTTAGTTTTTATTATTATAATTTGATAAAGCTAGTTCTTATATATTCTCAAGTTGGCTGAAATTTAATTTAAAGTTTAACAACATATTATGTTTTTATTTGATTAAGTATGATACCCTCAAAATTCATAAAAATCTCTCCATTTTTTTTGGCAAAATGACTTTTCGTGGGGAAAAAAATTCAAGCCATCTTGTTGAGACAAGGATGAAGTTGATGACAGCAGGCAAAATGACTTTACCAGAGTCTTCGTTTTACCCTTCAAGCCATCTTGTTGAGATAAGAATAATGAAGTTGATAACAGCAGGCAAAATTACTTTACCTGAGTCTTCGTTTTACCCTCACAATCAACTCTCGTTATTATTATTTTTAAAATTCAAAAAATTTATTATTAACAAATATTATTATCTTAATTTAGAAAATGTGCATTAAATATATTTTTTCTCTATACCACTTTACATTTTATTTGTTTTGATAAAAAAATGTATCGAAAAGTATTTTATTTTATTACTTTAAAAAGAAATAATATAAAAAATGTAATAAAAGTGGTATTTTTTTATCTAAATAAAAATAATGTATAAATATCATTCGTTATTTTAATTTATCAGACATGACTTCTAACGGCCCAAAAAAGTTTAAGTTGAATGGAGAAAATATTACTTAAACTTAGAGTATTATAATTAAGTGTATTAAATTAATTAAGATTTAATATTTTAATTAATTTTTATAAAATTAATTGTGTAATATAAAAATTAATAAAAATATTTAATTTTGATTGACTTGATATAATTAATTGAGTGTTTTAAATTTAAGCAAAAATTGTTCGGTAGTTGATTCATTTGCGATCAAAAGGGGTCCACTTCTTTGAGGAAGGAACTCAAAAGGGCTGATACAGGAGGCACGCCGCACACGCATCTCATGAGTTTTTTTTTTACCAAATTGTAATTAATGATAAAATTATTTATTAAATTATTATATTTTTAAAATTATGTACTAAATTATTACACTTTTTACTTATATGATTTATTTTATTATTTATAATTAATAGTATCATTTATATTGATATTTTTCATATAATTACATTAAATGTGTTGGTGTTTTTTATATAATTTTATTATACGTGTTGATATTTTTTTTGTAATACATCATATGTATTAATGTTATCAATTAACAACACCATATAACTTATGAAACATTCAAATGAGATAAAATAATAAATGAAATAATACTAATTAATCACAAAAAATTTAATTAATATTTTAATATATTTTTATTATTTCAATACATTCTTATTATTTCAATACATTTATAATGACTATTAAATGAATGCATTAACTGAATGCATTCCTCGTAATCGTGGGTGAATACATTAAATGAATGCATTCCTCGTAATCATGAGTGAATGCATTATCTAACTGAAAGGCAGATAATAATAAATGAATGCATTAACTGAATACATTCCTTGTAATCATAATCAATTAATAATAAATGAAAGGCAGATAATACATTCATGTCCTCGTAATCCTTAGCACTAGCCATTCATTTAATAGTAATTACTAATGCATTAGAATAATAAGAATATATTAAAATATTAATTAAATTTTTTATAATTGATGTTATCTTATTTATTATATTATCTCATTTAAATATTTTATAGACGATGTGATGGTATTAACTGGTAATATTATCGCTTGTGGTGTTATTATAAAAAAATATAAACTCGTGTGACTTTATTACGTAAAAAATGCTAATACATTTAATGTAATTATGTAGAAAACATAATTAGCATTAACTTTATTATGTGGATAGAATCAGCATTGGTGCTATTACGTGAATAACACCCTTTATATTGATATTTGCCACGTAATTACACTAAACATGATAGTATAATTATAAATAAAAAATAATCTATATAAATAAAAAATAATATATAATTTTTAAAATATAATAATTTAATAAATAATTTTATCATTAATAATAATTTAATAAAAATAATTTAAAATAATAGTCTTTGAAATTATTGTTCTAGTTTATTTCATCCACCAGTAGGGGCTATATATACATACAATTACTTCCTATAAAACAGGAAATGTCCTATCTTAAGGAAAAATAAATATTCCTACCTTTAATATACAAGATTAGTCGACTAATCAGATCTCTATAATTAACTACAGCATCATTCTAGCAATTATAGTAGAAATATCCTAATAATTACAGTATCATATAGCTTATGCTGACACTCCCCCTCAAGTTGGAGCATAGATATCTATCATGCCCAACTTGTCAATTGCACCATGGAACATCTTTGCTGAAACAGCCTTTGTGAGCACATCAGCTAGTTGGCTTTTTGATTGGACAAATGAAAATTGTATAATCTTTTGGTTGAGGTTCTCCTTGATGAAGTGACGATCAACTTCAACATGTTTGGTGCGATCGTGTTGTACCGTGTTTTGTGCAATTTCAATGGCTGCCTTATTGTCACAATAAAGGTTCATAGGTTCTGCATACTTGATCCCCTCCCCGAGTCTTTTAGAACACTCTTAATCCACAACAATTCACACACACTATAGGCCATACCTCGGAATTCAGCTTCTGCACTTGATCTTGCCACAACCTTCTGCTTCTTGCTTCTCCAAGTAACAAGGTTACTTTCCACGAAAGTAAAATATCCAGATGTAGATCTTATGGTTGTTTGATCACATGCCCAATCAGAATTTGTATATCCTTCAATGTTAGAGACACCACTTTTTGAGAACAATAGTCCTTTGCCTGGAGCATTCTTCAAATATCTTAAGATTCGATAAACAGCATTCATATGCTCTTCACTTGGTGAATGCATGAACTGGCTTACAACACTCATAGCATAAGCTATATCTGGTCATGTGTGTGACAAATAAATTAGTCTCCCAACCAACCGCTGATAACGATCCTTGTCTGTAGGGACTTGGTTTGGGAAAATTCTGAGCTTACGATTCATTTCTATAGGTGTTTCTGCTGGTTTGCAAGCAAGCATACCAGTTTTGGTTGAAAGATCTAGCACATATTTTTGCTGTGAAAGAACAATCCCCTGTTTTCATCTTGCTACCTCAATCCCTAAAAAGTATTTAAGTTGCCCCAAGTCCTTCATCTGAAATTCAGCAGCCAAATATTCCTGTAATGTTTTTATTTCACAAGGATCATCCCCAGTCACAATCATATCATCAACATATACAATTAAAACCGTTACCTTCCCTTCTTTGTGTTTTATAAACAAAGTATGGTCTGAATTACTTTGTTTATATCCAAAAATCTTCATTGCTGAAGAGAACCTCCCAAACCAAGCTCTAGGGGACTGTTTTAGCCCATACAACGACTTCTTCAACTTACATACTTCCTTTCTACATGAAGTACTGCGCTTAACTCCAAGTGGCAAGTCCATATATACCTCTTCCTCTAAGTCTCCATTGAGGAAAGCAATTTTAACATCAAATTGTTGCAAAGGCCAATCTCGATTTACTGCTATAGATATAAGAATGCGAATTGTATTGATCTTGGCAACTGGTGCGAAAGTCTCTTGGTAATCCACCCCATACCTTTGCGTATACCCCTTTGCGACTAACCTTGCTTTATATCTATCAATACTGCCATTAGCTTTGAGTTTCACTGTGAACACCCATCTACACCCAATAGTCTTATTTCCTTCGGGTAATGGAACAACCTCCCAAGTGGCATTCTTTTGTAGAGCCTCCACTTCTTCGTTCATTGCCTTTTTTCCATTTTGGATATAACAATGCATCCTGCACACTACTAACATTGGATAAATGATTAACAGTAAGTGCATATGATTCAGATAATCTATGGGACGACACATGGTTACTAATAAGGTATTTAATCTTGGACTTAGGATCAGGTTCATATTGTTTCTTTGGGATTCCCTTATTTGATCTTTGTGGATATCTAGGAGATATATTTTCTATAGGAACATATGTTTCATGGGGTTGATCAAAAATAGGATTTAAGATTACCTGTGGTAGATCATTTTGGGTTGATTCTGTAGTTGATGCTGTAGGCATGGGCAACTCTGAGGACATTGACTCTGATACAGTAGGAGCACCTGACTCATTTTCAGGAAGAATCAATGAGTCACCCTCAATTTCAACAACATTGTCACAACCTGAGGACATTGGCTTCAATATGGTAGGAGCGCCTGACTCATTTGTAGGAAGAATCAATGAGTCACCATAAAAAAACTCATTCAATTCTTCTAACTCTCTAAGTTTATCTCCTCTCCCCCTTTCTTGTAACACATTATCTTCACTAGAGCTCTCCCCCTGAAGAGAAGGTGTAGAAACTCCCTTTGAATAATAGGGTTCAAATTAGGAAAGAAGCATCCAAAGTCATATGTAACTTCCGAGTTGCAGGCTCATAGCACCTATATCCCTTTTGAAAATCATAGTAGCCAACAAAAACACATCGTTTCGCATATGGATCAAGTTTATTGCGCTGAGTCTTAGGAATGTGAACATAAACAGTACAACCAAAGACTCGTGGCTCAAGATTTGGGAGATGAGGAACCGAAAGTAAAGAATGCATATTGTGTAGAGGAGTCTCGAAGTTTAGCATTCGAGAAGGAATTCAATTAATAAGATAAGCAACAGATTTTACAGCTTCTCCCTAATAGAACTGTGGCATGTTTGTGCCAAAGAGAGAGGCACGAACAACTTCCAGAAGTAGTCTATTCTTTTGTTCCGCCAATCCATTTTGCTGCGGAATACAGGTACAAGAAGTTTGATGACGAATCCCATGTTGAGTGAGAAACTTGGAAAATGATGTATTGACAAATTCAGTACCATTATCAGATTGCAAAACATGAATTTGCTTCTGGTATTGAGTTCTAACCATATTATGAAAGTCCTGAAATGATGCATAAACATCACTTTTCTGGTGAAGTAAAGACACCCAAGTCATTCTAGTGCATTCATCAATAAATGTAACAAAATAACGAGCTTGAGAAAGAGAGGGGATCTTTGCAGGACCCATACATCAGAATGGATAACTACAAAAGGTTCTTAACTTTTATTCAAACTTGGTAAATAAGGAACACGATGGCTCTATGCAAATTCACAAGTGTCACAATGAAAATCTAAAACATGCAAAACAGAAAAGAGATGCGGCTATAATCTTTTCAAATAACCAAAAGAAAGATGTCCTAGTCTTCGGTGCCATAACCATTTAGTTGTGCTTGTTTTGTCTTCGCTACTTGCTTGATTTGCTTGACTAAATTTTGGTCCCACATTTTCTGTCAATTCCAAGTAGTAGAGTTTGCCCCGCCTAACACCATAACTAAGAATTTTTCGAGGCAGAATGTCCTGGAAAACACAATATGATGGCCAAAAAGTTACAGTGCAAGCAAGAGAAGAAGGGTGTGTTTGGGATAGCTGCAAAAATTTGATTATGCTTAGTAATCGATTATTGTATAAAAGCTTTTTGTTATAATCGATTATAATTGATTCATTTTTATGTTTGGATGCATTAGCTGTAAAGCGATTTTAAGTTAATCTAATTCGTTTGGATGATATAAAAAAGAATCGCTTTTATGTATTAAATTACTAAAATAAGTATAGAATGATTAAAAAAATTATTTGATTGAGGACAAAATGGTATTTACATATCAAAATGTAAGGAATAATCTATAAGCTAAAATCATAAGCTTCAATCTTCAGCATTATAAAAATCAGCTTTAAAAAGCTTTTATTTTACATTGAATTTCGTGTAAAAACTGAAGCTAATTTTACCAAACATGATTAAACACTATTCAAACAGCTTTTTTCCCAAAAAAAGCTGTTGAGAATCTCTACCAAACATGCACGAAGTAATTTGGCTGATAGACAATAGATTATATTCAAGGGATGGGACAACAAGAACAGTATCTAATGTAAGATTTTCAGATAAGATTACAGACCCTACACCAGTAATGGGAGAGGTACTACCATTAGCAGTGGAGATAATAGATTGAGGAGAGGGGGAAATGGATTGTAACTGACTGGAGTCATTAGCCATATGATCAGATGCACCTGTATCAATAATCCAAGTACTATTCTTAGAGGTTGCAGAGAATATAGATGCCTTATCAACAATACCTGAGTGGGCAACATTTGCTGTAGGTTGTGACAGGCTTTCCTATGTAGAGGTCACCATGGCTTTCCCTGCAATCTTCTTTCTAGGTTTCTTTATGAAATCCCACCACTCAGGATAACCAATGATTTCATAACATCACTGTTTTGAATGACCTGTTTCACCACAGTGAGCACAAACCAAGCCACTAGACTTTCCAATTGATTGATTGTTTCGATTCTTTGAAGAACCAAGCTGTCGAGTTTGAATAGCTAGCATAGCAGAGTTCTTAGAGATTGGACGAGAGCCTTCCATTGTCTATTTTTGTTGATATTCTCGTCTGACATATGCATATGTGCTCTCCAAGTCAAGTTTTGGGTCTTTCCATAAGATTTCCCCACGAACTTGATCAAATTCAGAGTCAAGGCCACTCAAAAATATATGAACTCGAAGCCTCACCATTGCGGAGTGCAGCTGGACCACCCCTTCAATAGTTCCTTCTTGAGAAATAGTCTTGTGATCAATTTCTTGAAAAATAGCAACAAGTTCATTGTAATATATGGATAAAGGTCAACCACGCTGTTTGGTCGAAAAAGACCGTTGATTCAATTCAAAGAGGCAGGTTTCGTCTGATCCATCATAGAAGGTTTTCGATACAGCCTCCCAAATTTCATGTGCAATGGGAAGGCGAATAAATCATTGCATCAGTGACTGACTCATTGATTCAGTAAGCCAGCTTTTCACTTTGTGGTTTTCAGTAATCCATGATCCAAGATTGGGATCTCCGGGTGCAAGTTTTTTGGTGTCTCCGGTAAGATATCCAGCTTTGTTGCGAGCACCAATATGCATTTCCATGAGTTGGGACCATAATGAGTAATTGGTCTCATCCAATTTAATAATGTTTGGAAATACAGAATTGCCTTGGTGAACAATAATTGAAGGCGGTGGGTTGGATGCTACGAGATTTGGGTTTGGTGGTACAATGGGTGGTTGGTTTGGTTCAGGTGAGATAGGGTTGTTTGGATCTGCCATGTAGTTTCGGATGAAAAAAAAGATGATTCGATTCGGTTCGGCACAGGATCAGAACAACTTTGATACCATGTAAAATAATAGTCTCTAAAATTATTGTTATGATTTATTTCATCCACCAGCAGGGGCTATATATACATACAATTACTTCCTATAAAACAGGAAATGTCCTATCTTAAGGGAAAACAAATATTCCTACCTTTAATATACAAGATTAGTCAACTAATCAGATCTCTATAATTAACTACAGCATCATTCTAGCAATTACAGCAAAAATATCCTAATAATTATAGTATCATACAACTTATGCTGACGAATTATAATTTGATAAATAATTTTAATATTAATAACATTTTCTTAAAAACCACCGCATCTCATGGCCTGTAGATCCACTCAATCTCATTTCTCCACTCTGCCCCAGAGTCCCCTGTTGTGTTGGAACTCGTAAACCAATTTTTGATACCCAAAACACAAACCAAAGTAGCTAATTTGATTATCGTACTCTACTGACAAAAAAAGAAAAGATTATAGTACTCTAAAACATACTCAACTTGTTTTCAAAATTGTCCAAACCATAGATATATCTCTTGCAAGGTGAAGGCTATGGTACACCCTCCTCACTTTGGGTGTACCATACATCCTATTTTTTACCTGCTGTTGCATGTTTTTTTTTTTGTTACAAGTTTTTTTTTATAGATTAATTTTTTTTCCAGCCAACCACCACTGCCAGTGGTGACACTATTCATTGGAATGAACAATATTTTTTGGCATGAACAGTATTCTTTTCCCGGCGTGAACAGTGATTTTTTTGGCTGAACAGTGATTTTTTTGGCATGAATAGTACTTTTTTGGCGTGAACAGTGATTACTATTTACTTTTTGAAATTACACAACTGTGTAAATAATACCAGTTAAAATTATATTAGTCTTTATAATTTTTCATAAATAACTGCACACTGACAATTTTTTCTTATAACTATAACTGTTGAAAAATCTTATAAATTTTAACTGATAATATTTATACAGTTATACAACTTAAAAAAATTGAAGGTAGCCGATTTTCTTAAAACTATAACTATATTTGTTGAAAAATCTTATAAATTTTAACTGATAATATTTATACAGTTATATAACTTTAAAAAAAATTAAAGGTGGCCAGCAAACAGCATACAATGACCTACCAACCAATGATAATGGTAGTAGTATGTAAAGAAAATATAAAATTAAAAAAAAATTTGAAAAAAAAACTGCTAAGCAGGTTTCCTATAATTGATCCAAGCCATTAATTTATTTTATGAATAAATCAATGGCTTAGATTGGATGGTGTAAAAGAGGGTGTATATTAGACTCACCCCTCTTGCAATATGTAAAACACACTTAAACACCAACATCACTAAATAGCAAGCAAACATAGTTTCTCACTCACATAATTTCTCACACATGATTCCAAGACAAGCTAAGCCCTCACTACTAGGGCTTCACACACCTGCAAAGAGCCGAAAAAACGGGGCTAAATGTGAGAATATTTTATAATAAAAAAGAAGTAATTTTTATTATAAAACCACGTTTGAAAAAATGAAAATAAAACCATCACTTCATGTATGGGATAATCACATAGAAATGACAATAAAAATCACAGAAATCTGGATATAAATAAGTTAGAGAAAACAAAGAAATCTCACCTTAACATAAAAAGTAGTAGAAGATTTATTTGTTCCAGCCATCATCATATTCATATTCATGTTCACTGTCCCTGCTGTCATGACCATACGTAGAACCATGATAACCATATCCACTGTTCCTGCTGTTGTAATGACCATGGTCATCATATTTACTGCCGCTGCTGTTGTCATGACCATGCCCATAACTGTGGCCATAACCATGTTCATAAACACTATTATAGCCATGCACATAGCCACGCACAAAGCCCTTCTGATATTCAGATTGATGCCTTTTTTTGCTACTCTTGTTATAGTCAGCATGGATCTTGTCCTTGATATTCCCACTGGGGTACCCTGCCTTGCGTTTGCCATACATATGTTTCTCTCCCTTGCCATCCACGTGGTGCTTACCCTTGTGATCCTCACGGTGCTCACCCTTGTGATCCACACGCTGCTTACCCTTGATATCATCTTGCTTGGAGCCTCTACCAGGGAAGAGGTAATCATCGTCCAACCATGGGCATGCCATTGTTTTAGGTTTTTTGACTGAGTTTGTATGCAAATAATGCAAAGGCTTCGATCAAATGTGAAAGCTGCAGCAGTAGGGCAGTGAATGAGTGGTGTATATAAGCAGAGAAGTGAATGATAACAAAGAAGAAAGCATGACTGTGTGATAAGATTACGGAAATGCCAATTGCCAAGGTACCTGTGTGACGGTACACATTTTTGAAAAATCATCATATATGGAAAATACAGAAACTTATTATTATAAATTATGTTTTTAATTACAGATGCATGCTTAGTAAAAATATTTGGTATTTTTTCATTTTGTATTTTAGTTTTTTGGTTTTTGTAACTTCTAATGATAAATGGAAGAAAAACAGGCAAGACTTAATTTTTTCCTGAAGTTCCCAACCCTGAACAAATTGGCTTCTCTTAGTTTTTTGCTAACAAGCGTACTCATGCAACAAACATAAGTTAATTAGCATTACACCCTTCCTCAAAGCACTTCTACCAAACAAACGAAAGCTTTCAATCACCAAACAGGTGCTGATAAAAGAGATTTTATCTATGAAAAACAACTTGATGGAAAAACGAGAAAAGATATACTTCATATGAAAACTAAGCACAAACATTCAAATTTTCACATTATATACTCTCATATTTCAAAGATGCTCAAGTGAAGTGGAAAGAAACCATGGTATGAATCTTCAAAGCAACTAGGAATGCTGTGTGACTCTAATTCTGAGAAACAAAAGCAGAGATATGAAATTTATATTGATACCCCTGAAAACAGACCATAAAGCGAGAAGGAATGAAATGAAGAGCAATTCTGAGAATTGCATGTAGTTAGATTTCGAAACAGCGCATCATCAGATTGACAAATTTTTACAAACCAAAACATAGACTGAAACGAAATAGACGACCAATTCTGATCAGAATAAACAAATAGAGGCTATAAAGCTCAAATAAAACCAATACTACCTTGGACTAACGAATGCCTAAAATGCAAAAGCAACAGCGCAAACCACAATTTATAAGTAAGAAAGATGTTCTAAATGCAGCAAATCATGCAGAAATTTTCTTAATCAAGCGAAGAAGCCTCAAGTCCTTTAAGCATCAGAATTTTCTGTTAGAATTAATGATGAGAAAATGGAGAGACATGCATGTATCTAGGCAGTAAGGTACTACTATAGCATTATGAACATCACTACATTGTTAGTCATTCATGTATCTCGGCACTCTATCATTATTTCCTAGAAAGTAGTTCATTATGTAGTTCAGATTATATATAGTGCAGCAATTATGGACAAAAGCCGGGTCCCTAAAGTTTCCATATAAATAGTGGACTCTAACCTTGTATCTAGTGTGCCAAGAAATATAATCAACTTTCTCTATAGCTAAAGATTTCCTCTCCCTCCAACATTTTCTACAGAGTTTCATAATAAAAAACAGATACAAAAGGTTTAAATGTTTAATTTAAATTAAAACAAATGGACCAATCACTTAGGTTGCTACAAAACAAACCTGACCACAATAATAAAAGTTCAATCAGATCCTGATTTTAAAACAGAACTAAAACTTCCTTTCCTGCCATCAACAAATACCGAATAAAACACAGTTGCCACCTAATGCCAAGTAAACTACATCGATTGAAAATGAGGCAGGATCTACTTGTTAAGAAAATAAATAATATTTGTTTTATGTACTTCAGTTGTTATCCTAGTCTTAAGGAGAGTTTTACTCCACTAGCTTAGTTGTTTTTGAACGTTAGGAGTTCAGTTTCAGTTTATGCAGTACGTGGGTTTGTTTCCTATTTTTCATGATATTTTGTTATGTACTAATATTTAATAGGCATGAAATCATTTGTTTTGAATAACAGAGAAACACATTTCTCATACTCTTTTTTCTGTTCTATTACGTTATTAGTGGTATCAAGAGCCTTAAGAGCCTGTGAGACCTGAGAGCAAAACACGTGAGGCAACCTTCATCCATTCTCTTCCTTCCTAGTTATCATACCCAATGGCCACTGATTCCAATTTTGTGCAAGCTGTCATTCCTCGTTTTGATGGTCACTATGACCATTGGAGCATGTTTATGGAGAACTTTTTATGGTCAAAAGAATATTGGCCAGTTGTCGAATCAGGAATTCAGGAGCCACCACCAGCAGCTGCGACAGATGCACAGAAAGCAGAATTTGAGGTTAGAAAACTCAAAGACCTGAAAGCAAAAAATTATCTTTTCCAGGCTATTGATCGTATGATCTTGGAGACTATTCTTTGCAAAGATACTTCCAAGGATATTTGGGATTCAATGAAGAAAAAATATCAAAGCTCTTCAAGAGTGAAGCGTGCACAACTTCAAACCTTGAGGAGGGATTTTGAAATTCTGTAGATGAAGGATGGAGAATCTGTTAGCAGCCTTTTTGGGAGGAATATGGAGATTGCTAACAAAATGCGATGCAGTGGAGAAAAATTTGAAGATGCTACCATAGTAGAAAAAATTCTGCGTTCCATGATGTGAGAATTTAACTATGTTGTTTGCTCAATTGAGGAGTCGAAAGACATAGATATCCTCTCTCTTGATGAGCTGCAGAGCTCGTTGTTGGTCCATGAACAGAAAATGAATCGAAGTTCAATTGTAGATGAACAAGCTTTGAAAGCATCTACCTCTGTTTCTTTCTCAAATTCAAGAGGTAGAGGTAGAGGTAGAGGCACAAGGAGAAGTGGTAGATGTAGAGGAAGGGGAGATTATAACAACAATAATGACAGAGGTAGAGGACAGAATCAACAATTTGATAAATCTAAGATTGAGTGTTATCGATGTCACGGGTTTGGCCATTATCATTCTGAATGTTATACTAAGCTGCCACACGATAAAGAAAAGGGAGAGAGTTCAAAGTTCGTTGAAAAGGAAGATGTTGAAAAGGAAGAAGTTGAAACGCTGTTGATGGTTGCTCAAAATAGTGAGGAACCCAAATCAGATATTTGGTATGCGGATACAGGCTGCAATAATCACATGAGTGGAAGTAAGTCTTCTTTTTCTTATCTAAATGAAGATTTTCATTCTACTGTTAGTTTTGATGATTCTTCTTCTGTAGAAGTGAGGGGTAAAGGTTATGTTAAAATAAAAACTACGAATGGTTTTGTGGAAACTATCTCTAACGTATTGTATGTTCTTGATTTAAAAAGTAGCTTGTTGAGTGCTGGTCAGTTACAAGAAAAGGTTATGTCATTACCATTAAACAAGGTGCTTGTGAAATTTATGATTTTGTTATAGGTGCAATTATCGTTGTACAAATGAGTTCCAACAGGTTGTTTCCATTGAAGATTGAAACTATTCAGTCTTGCTTGGTAGCTAAAATCAAAAACCCTTCATGGTTATGGCATTTTCGTTATGGCCACTTGAGTTTTGGTAGACTAAAGACTCTCAACCAGAAGAACATGGTGACAGGACTTCCTCTAATTGCAGCCCCTTCCCAAGTGTGTGAGGATTGTGTTGTTGGCAAACAACATCATTCTCAATTTCCTAATAACAAGTCATGGAGAGCAAAGGATGTTTTAGAGCTGGTACATTCAGATATATGTGGTCCAATAAGTCCATCTTCTAATGGAGGTAAACGTTATTTAATTACCTTTACTGACGATTTTTCAAGGAAAACTTGGGTCCATTTTTTGCAAGCTAAATCTGAAGCATTTTCTACATTCAAGATTTTTAAAGCTCGAGTTGAAAATGAGGCTGGAAAAAACATCAAAACCCTCCGTACAGATCATGGTGGTGAATATTGCTCAAAAGGTTTTGAAGATTTTTGTGCGAAGCATGGCATACGAAGAGAACTCACAACAACCTATACACCGCAACAAAACGGTGTATCATAAAGGAAGAACAGAACGATTCTCAATATGGTGAGGAGCTTATTGACACGAGGAAGGGTTTCAAAGAATTTTTCGCCAGAAGCAGTAAACTGGAGTGTTCATATTTTGAATAGAAGTCCAACTTTTGCTGCTCAAAATATGACACCCGAAGAAGCTTGGAGCGGGAAAAAACCTGATGTGGATCACTTTAGAATTTTTGGATGCATCACTTTTACCCATGTTCCTGATCAGAAAAGGAAGAAACTTGATGACAAAGCTGAAAAATGTGTGTTTCTTGGTGTAAGTGAAACATCTAAAGCATACAAATTGTTTAATCCCTGTACAAAGAATATTGTGACTAGCAGGGATGTTGTTTTTGATGAAAAAAACACTTGGGATTGGAATAGGCAGCAGCCTACCCAAGTATTGCTTGATGAAAATGATGAGAAAGAACAAACTTCAGTTTCTTGTACATCTGAAAGAACAGCTCCAATAGTCCCTGAAACTTCTTCAACAAACAATGATGAAGAAGAAGTCTGATCCCATCACCTCCTCGTATTAGAAGAAGGCCAGCTTGGATGGAAGATTTTGAGGTAACTAGAATTTCAGATCAAATTACTCACTTTGCTTTGTTTTCAAATTTTGATCCTACAACTTTTGAGAGTACTGTCAAGGAAGAGAAGTGGCGAAAAGCAATGGATGATGAAATTGATGCCATTGAAAGAAATGATACTTGGGAATTGTGTGATCTTCCTAAAGAACACAAAACCATTGGTGTAAAATGGATCTTTAAAACAAAGTTGAAGGAAAATGGTGAAGTTGACAAGTGTAAGGCACGTTTGGTGGTGAAAGGATACAAGCAACAATATGGGATCAACTATACAGAAGTTTTTTCTCCAGTTGCGAGACATGACACAGTTAGATTGATGGTTACTTTAGCAGCACAAAATTCATGGCCCTTGTACCAACTTGATGTTAAATCAACATTCCTACATGGGTACTTGAAGGAACCAGTCTTTATTGAACAACCACTAGGATATGTCAAGATTGGAAGTGAGCATAAAGTATACAAACTGAAGAAAGCCCTTTACGGGCTGAAACAAGCCCCACGGGCATGGTATAATCGCATCGAAACTTACTTTATTGAAGTTGGTTTCGCAAAATGTCCTTATGAGCATACACTCTTTGTTAAAACTGGAGATAAAGGTAAAATGCTTATTTTTTGCTTGTATGTTGATGATCTTATTTTTACTGGAAATTGCAATGTCATGTTTAAAGACTTTAAGAAATCTATGATGGATGAGTTTGAAATGACTGATCTTGGTATGATGCATTACTTTCTTGGCATAGAAGTGACTTAAACAGCTGATGGAATCTTTATTTGTCAAAAGAAATACGTGGGAAAAGTTTTGAATAGGTTTCAGATGAAGGATTGCAATCCAGTAAACACTCCATCGGAGTTTGGTTTAAAGCTTCACAAGGATCTTAAAGGGAAGAAGGTTGACAGCAAACTTTACAAACAAATTGTTGGCAATTTGATGTATTTAACTGCGACGAGACCAAACATAATGTATTCTGTAAGTATGATCAGCAGATATATAGAGAAACCTACAAAAATACATTTGTTGGCTGCTAAAAGGATCCTTTGCTACTTGCAAGGAACTAGAGAATTTGGGCTATTTTATAAGAGGAGTGAAAAATCCAACTTATTAGGTTTTACTGACAGTGATTATGCAGGAGATCAAGATGATAGAAGGAGTACTTCTGGTTATGTCTTTATGTTAGGAACAGGTGCCATTTCGTGGTCATCCAAGAAACAACCCATTGTTACTTTGTCAAGCACAGAAGCTGAATTTGTTGTTGCTACAGCTTGTGCTTGCCAAGCAATTTGGCTAAGGAGAATTCTTGAAGAATTGAAGTTCAAACAACCAGGTGCAACCACAATATTCTGTGACAATAACTCAACTATTAAATTGTCCAAGAATCCTGTGCTACACGGAAGAAGCAAGCATATAGACGTGAAGTACTATTTTTTAAGAGAACTCAGCAATGATGGCACCATTGATCTGCAGTATTGTAAGAGTGAGGATCAGATAGCTGATATATTCACAAAATCTCTCAAAATTTCATCTTTCCGAAATTTGAGGAAGTTGATGGGGGTCTGCACTTTGAAGGATGTTAATGCTTCTGCTGCAAAATTAAACTGAAGTAGTGCAGTGTTCAATTTAAGGGAGGGATTGTTAAGAAAATAAACAATATTTGTTTTATGTAATTCAGTTGTTATCCTAGTCTTAAGGAGAGTTTTACTCCACTAGCTTAGTTGTTTTTAAACGTTAGGAGTTCAGTTTCAGTTTATGTAGTACGTGAGTTTGTTTCTTATTTTTCATGATATTTTGTTATGTACTAACCTATTTAATAGACATGAAATCATTTGTTTTAAATAACATAAAAACACATTTCTCATACTCTTTTTTCTGTTCTATTACATTATCACTACTTATAAACGAAGAGTGTGCCTTATGGCACCAGAACGAATAGAATCAACTCAAGCGTGTAGGCTGTGAGTATCCCATTGGAAAAGTGCATTATTTCATGGTTTACTTACACCTTACATCTATCTATTTATATATAGTACATAAGCGGTGCTACGTTTTACAAATTAATCACATAAATAGTATTTGAATTTCAAGTTTAAACAAGTAAAAGAAGGGATATAAGTTGAGAATCTCTAAATTACCTCCTAGAATCGCGAGAAGTGCTCCCCTCCTACTATTATGGGGGTTGTTGAGAACGGATTCAAAACTGTCTTTCTCTCTCTCTCTCTTTTTTAATATATATATATAAGGGGTGTATGACGTGCTGTGAAAAGAGGGAGTAGGGCCTTTGTGGCTGGGTGCAAATTGGTTCCAGACATCCAGCCTTCCACGGCTAAGTTATTCAATTCAATAAAAAAAGGTTAAATTATAATTTAAATCCTTCTAATTTTTACTTATTTTTAATTTAATTTTTATAATTTTTTATTTTCAAATCAATTCTAATATTTTCAAAATTATTCTCAACGTTTATTTTCCTTATAACATAATCATTTAATTAACCTAATAAATAATTTTTTATCTAATAAGTATATTTTTAGATGTTTCTTTTTTACACCAAAATACTCAATAAGTATTCATTTATTCTAATTTGTACTCCTATAAGTGTTCCTTATTTCTGAATATATCCTCCTATGTTCAATAGATATTTTTTAGATACTTTTTTTTTTTTTGTAAAATATCCAATATGAAATAAATTGACAAATATATAATAGAAGTTAACAAATGATGATTATTTTAAAAACATTTAAAAGTATGATGACTGATTTGAAAAGAAAAAATTATAGAAATTAAATTACAAACGAGTGAAAATTATTGTGACAAGAGAAAAAAATAATTTTTTTCAAAATTTTATGTATTAAATAAAAAAAGAAAAAATATTTTTTTAAAAAAAAAGTCCGAGATATTAGTGTAGAGAGAAAAATAGTAAAATAGTAAGTTCTCCCAGAACAAGCCTTTATTACCATTCATGAATGAAAAATGCCCCACGACTTACGCATCTTTTTTCCACTACTGTCCCTTCCATACATAAGAATTTATATTAAGACCCCTGGAAACAGATCATGAAGCAAGAAGGAATGACATAAAGAGAAATTCTTAGAATTGCATATAGTTAGACTTCATAACAGCGCATAATCAGATTCATTTTACAAACGAAACATTGTTACCATAATAATTATCATTATTGACATTCAATAACTTTATTAAAATAGGATTAAAAAACCATTATATTATTGTAACAATTGTCTTCTTATTTGTATATCAATATTTGCATCTTTGTTAATTTTTCTCTTTAAACAATTAAAAAATATTTTCAAATGATAAAAATAAAATTGTGGTGCTTTTGAAAACTTGAAACAAAAAATTACAATTATAGAGAAAATATTGGTTTGTGTTCAGTAGTGGATATTGAGGTGTACTTGAGATAAACATTCCGGTAGTTTCCTCTTTGTACACAGAGGCAGAGCGTGTTGAACCGAGGGAGTTAGTAACTATAAAGGGACTCCAACGCTCAAGTCACGCTGTGCACAAGTAGGGTATGCTGTAAACAATAAGTTACTTATAAAAAATGATTGAGCCTAGTATTTGTAGAGTACAATTAGGGTTTGGTCTCCCTCACTACTAGAATTTTAGCTGTTAGAGACTGATTTAGAGACCGATTTATTTTGGTCTCTATAGAGACCGAAATAGAGACCGATTAAGAAAAAAAAATCTAATTTGCCACCGAAATAAAATCAGTCTCTAATTCGGTTTCTAAATTTTTTAGAGACCGAATTAAAAACTGATATTTCAGTCTCTAAATAAAAAATTTAAACAACAAAAAAAATAAATAAGTAACGACCGAATTATCGGTCGCTAAAAAAATAAAAAATTAGAGACCGATATTTCGGTCGCTAAAAAATAAAAAATATAAAAATTTAAAAAAATAAAATAGTTAGAGACCACAAATTCTGTCTCTAAATAAAAAAAAAATTAAAAAAAAGTTAGAGATCGAAAATTCGGTCTCTAAAAAGTTTACCATATCGCCCCGCCTCCCACCCCTTCAATTTTTTTCTCATTTCAAACCCTAATACACTCACCGCTTTTGCCACTCTCTCACCCTCATAGCCGCTCGCTCTCTCCCTCTCACCCTCACCGCTGGCCACAAGCCCGTCGCCGCTCGACCCTCACCCTCGCCTCTCGCCCTTGGCCGTCGCCCTTCGCCCTCGGTGCTCGCTGCTCGCCCTCGCAACTCGACGCGTGGGTGTGGGCCCAGACGTCGCGATGCCGAATCGAAACCCGCCCCGACTCGTCGCTCGAACGTTCGCTGTCGTTCCACCTGGGCAACGCCTTCGCCTTCGACCCTCCCTCCGCTCAGTCGCCGTCGCCGACCTCTGCTATATTTAGGGATACCATTTGACAATGATTTTTGGTTTGGGCATTCATTCACTAAGCATTACACACTGCTCGCTCTCATGTCTCAGGTAAATGCTCTCCTCTCCCATTCCTTCATTTAACCCTATTTGCTCTTCGGTCTCAATTCTTCATGCTTTAGTTTTTTTTAATCGATTCTCTCTCATTTGTAATTTTGGTTCCTTTCCTTTACCCACGAATTCGTTTTTGTTTGTAGAATTTTGTTATCAGGCAGATTTATTACAATTTTATGATTCCTGGACCAATTTGATTAGCGTTGAATCAATTGTTATTCTGATTTTTACCTATCGAACCAATTAAACCAATCTTAGTCACCTATACAATTACCAGAATGCAAAGGATAATAACGTTTTCTTTCTCCATTTTTTGGTCTGCAGGTTGATAATAGAAACTCTTCAGCTTCCAAGCGTGCCAGAACCGATGGTAACCAATGCTTTTTTTTCTTCATTTTCTGATGTTTATGGATACTTGATGATTCCTGTTACCATGCACAAATCCCTAAAACTCTGATGTTATGGGGTTGCAGTGTTCTTTCTCATGATTCTTAATATATAATTTTTATTTTGAATTTTACTTGCTAGGTGTGGCCATTGTAAGAAGCTTGCTCCGGAGGTAATATTGTTGACCTTTTATTTTGGGGTTTCCTATAAGTTATCCATAAAATTTCAAGTATAACCAAGAAATGACTTTTTAATTTTATTGTTACAACAATCATGCTAAAATCATGAATTGCTACTTCATTTTATTTGCTTTTCTTACTGTTTATGGCTGACACTTGAACAAAACACTTCCTTACAAAGCTTAAGTTCTCACTTGGCCTAGCGTAAGCAATTGTGTGATCTGTTTGAATTCCTTTTATCCAAATCTGTTTTACACTTTGATGTTTTATAATTAAATGACATACGGGATAGTTGCTGCCACTGATAGTCTCTCATGAATTTCGGATTCTTCTCTGTTGTAAGATATGAGATGGTAAAGCTGATTTTTTCTTTTTTTTAATGTATGTATACTTTTTTTTCATTTTTCAAAGTTAGAGATGTCTTTGATAAATTATCCTTTTATTTGCATATAAGATTACTGATTTTTCTTTTTCCTATATGTTTTTTCTTGGAAGGATCCCTAAAAGGGAAAGTTGACAAAGGCAACAAAATCAACAAAGGGAAGAGGGTTCAGTTTTCTAAAGAAGGTTAGCTTCATTATTCTAGTATCTTCGTACTGCTTCTCAGTGGAGTGTGCAAGTACTAGAGCTTCTTTGTGATGCAGCTGGTGCTTGAAATGAAGACTTTGGGATATTGATCATGTTTACCTTACTGAAATTATTGTTTGGTTGAATGTTGTAGGTCCATTTGAATCCAGAATAAGTAGTTCACCAAAATCTGGTGGAAAAGGTAAGAGTGCAATTCCCAAAGTTTTTATTGGCTTCATCTTTTTGGTGACTTCGCATTCTGACACATGTACATTGCAACCTTTAATCCATGTTAAAAATGACTTGGTATTCAATTTGTTTTTTTTATGTGAACATGATTTTTGGCATTTGAAATATTGGTTCTATTCCAAGGGCTATCTGGCTTCATAAATCCGGAAAATAGTTAGTACAGTGGCCTGTGGTGGAAATTGAAAAACTACGTGTGAACCCGGTCAACTTGCCCTCCAAAGTGCTCAAGGGGGTGAACTGCTTGTTACTTGGTGTCACTGCAAAGACAGGTAAGTTGTATATATCTGCAATATGCAAAATACTTGTATTTACATTGATGCACAACTAAAACCCAGCTTTGTCTAAGTTTAGCAGTAAATAGTTTAATTGAGGTTTACTTGAGCTAAGATAGAACATAATAGAATAGAACTGCCTGCATGCAGAATTATGGGTATAAAAGTAATGTTAATATCATGATTTGCTCAATAATATGTGTTAATTAAAGAAGATTTTGATGGTGCAGTCTTTTGCAGTACTTTCTACATTATTTATGTGTAATGAAATCACAGAATGGGGTGACAACAGGAGGGATGAATCAAGAGGCAAAACTTTCAACATTACAACTGCCAAGCCTAACAAAGATAGCAAGCAAAGGCTAGAAGTTGATATTAATGTGGGTTTATCTGAGCGGCCTCCATGGTTTTGTAGGTATACTCTATTGGATACACTTTCTAATACCATGGTAGTCACTAGTCACTAATCACTGTATTCAGACTACACCTTTTTAAATAATATATATCGTATAAAAATCTTTTGGCCTGGATTTGTTATGAAGTATGGAAAAAAGATATAAAAAAGAAGCTAAGCCATTAAGAAGGTGAAAATTTCTAATGAAGATAGTTTGCGATAAGGATTAATTTTGATGTTGGTCATCTTTTTTATTTTAGGGTGAGAAGGGAGGGCAGGGAATGGGCTAAATTGCGTTCTTTCTTTGGCGTTATAATTTATGAAATATGCCTTATCCTGTTTCATATATTGGCGATGGAGACTCTGTTACCTGATAATCTATTGCATGGAAGTAGTTAAAAGCTTACAGGAGAAAATGACAAAAAATGCTTGATAGAATATTGACCCAATCAAATTTTTTAGTTCTTATTCTTTCAATGTGAATCCAATTAGAGCTATTACGTATTGATAAGATCCATAGAAATCCATTGGTTAGAAAATGACTTTTTAATTCAAAAAATGACTTCTTGATATGATGGTAAAATTATTGTGATATCACCAAACAGTATGGAAGTAAGACCGTGGGCTGCCACTGATATTTCTTATTTAATACTTAAATAGTGAAAGTTTTATTGTAATCCACGAATGTACTTTTTAAGTCAATGCATGTGAGAGTAGGACATTCAGAACTAGCTTTACTTAAAGCAAGATTTGGCGTATCAGCAAAATTTGCGCTAAAAACACTAATATTCATTATTTTTCATTTTTTTAAATTATCTTTGTTTGAGACATAATTTTCTGCATATATTTGGTTGTGACCATAATTTTCTTCTTGTTGAATGAATAATATAGTTGCGGATAAACTAAAGTTTAACTTGTGAAGTGTTTAGTATGCTATTTAATTTATTGCTCTCCATATATCTGATGAATTTAATTTGATAAACTTGCTACATTGTAAAAAGTATGTTAGCTTAGTTTGTTAATAAGGATTTATGTTGCTTATACTCTAAATATTAGAAATCCTATAGCCTCGAGGATTTTTGTTAATACTGGAACTCCATAATAATTTCTTTCTAGTAATTTTTTATTTTTTTATTTTTTTTATATATAGAGACCGATTTAGTGACCGATTTTATAAAATATATAATATATTTAGCTTTTTAGAGACTGATTTAGAGACCGATTTAGAGACTGATAAATCGGTCTCTAGTTTAGTATAATATATAATATATTCATGTTTTTTGAAACCGATTTAGAGACGGATTTAAAGACTGATTTAGAGACCGATTTATCGGTCTCTAAAAAATCAGTCTCTAAATCGGTCTCTAATATGCTTTTTTTTGAAGTATATTTGACCAATAATTGACCAAAAATTATCGACTGATTTAGAGACCGAAAAAATCGGTCTCTATAAAATCGGTCTCTAAATCGGTCTCTAATATTTAGCGACGAGGCTTTTAGAGACTGATTAAAATCGGTCTCTAAATCGGTCTCTAATTATTTTAGAGACCGATTTACTTGATTTAGAGACCGAAAAATCGGTCTCTAAAACCCAAATTTCTAGTAGTGCCTTAATTGTAACAAGAAATTCCTATAAGATTAGAACATTAATACTGCAGTTATGAACAGCTTGAAACGGTTATGGATGTTATAATTTCGTAAGATCATGATTGGCAGTTACAAATATCTTGAGATTTATCTTCTACACAAATTTCATGATCCTGATGCACTTGCACAATGCCGCAGTTCGATGTACATGATATCGAGTTTTTGACAACGTCCACTAGTGCTTAGCTGGGATATTCATAGCGAGTTCTGAACTGGTGGTATGCGTGTTGAGTCGATCCACTAACCGTGGTCCGGATCACGGTCTATAACAGTTTTGTGATTGAATAAATTGTTTGAATTTAATGTATTTCAAGCAAGTTTGAATGCAAATAAAATGAATGTCCTTTCCCTTAGGTTATAGTTTGTTTTGGCTTTTTATATGATAATACATAAAAATTTAGATAAAATGAATAAATTGTTGTTACCAAAAAAGGAATAAATTGATTATTGGAATATAATAATAGCCAAATTTGAATTCATATAAATTAACAAATTATAAGTTGAGATCTTAATGATAATGAAAATTCTGCATAAATAACTTTAAAATCTCAACTCCAAGATTTTGAATTATGAAGGAAAAAGTATCAGTATTACCATATCAATTATCATTATTAGCTTTTAATAACTTCACTAAAATAGGAGGAAAAAAATACCAGTACATTCCTATAATAATTTCTCTTTTATATAAATATTTGCATCTTTGTTAGTTGTTCTCTTCAAACAATTATAAAATATTTTCAAATTATAAAATAATAGGGATGCTTTTAAAATTTTGAAAAATAATCACTATAATAACGAAAATGTTGGTTCGTGATTGATTAAATTACTTGAACTCAATGAATTTCAATCAAGTTTGAATTCAAATAAAATGGATGTCCTTTTTATTAGGTTATGTTTTGTTTTGGCTTTTCATATGATAATACAAAAAAAATCAAATCAAATGAATCAATTGTTGTTACCAAAAAAGGAAAAAATTGATTATTGGAATATAATAATAGCCAACTTTGAATACATATAAATGAACAAATTATAAATTGAGATATTAATGATAATGAAAATTCTACCTAAAACAGTAATAGCTTTAAAATCTCAACACCCAGATTTTGAATTATGAAAGAAAAAGTATCACTTTTACCATATTAATTATCATTATTAGCTTTTAATAACTTCACTAAAATAGGGAAAAAATACTAGTATATTCCTATAATAATTCCTCTTTTATATATCAATATTTGCATCTTCGTTAGTTGTTCTCTTTAAACAATTATAAAATCTTTTCAAATCTTATAATAATTTGGTAAGCCATCATTGGAAACAGTGGTGGTGCTATTACTTTGCCATCGGAAACCGCTGCATCATCCCAGATCAAACCACTGAAGCCACCGTAATCCATCACAGATGAGCTACTGTTGAAGCCTTTCGTTGATGGATTTTGACTTTTTCAGCACCATATGCATTCCATGGATTTTGGAGCGGATGTGAGAGTTCCTCATGGCGTGGCAATTTTGGCTTTGAAAACATTTAGGGATTACAATTCTAACTAATTGTGATATTTTTTCTTTTATATTTTTTATTTCAATAAAAATGATACATGTTATTCAGAAATGAAAATCCAGAAATGATGAAGCCTTGGTTCATATTTGATTATGTTATTATTTCTTATTTTCATAATTTTTAATTTTAATTGTTAACTGGTTTGGAAGTGTTCTTATTTTCATGTGACAAGAATTTTTTTTTTCAATCTGACATTTTTTTTAATGTGATAATACATTTACACTTTTTATTTAAATTGTTGCATGATATACCATATAATAATTTTTAAGAGTACGTATTTGTCACATAATAATATTTTATACATGTATCTTGTTATATTAGAGTGACACATATTATAATTTAAAAACATATATCTTTTCTTTATATATTATATAATTATATAATTCTTTATACAACGCATCATCAATAATTTTTTCATGTTTAAAAAACTGCAAAATAATATTACAATGGCTTACGTATGGCATATTTAAAATAGTGATAGTTACTAATAAAATGTAGATAGGCACCTAGAGAATACAAATATCTTGTTTTACATTTAGTTTCCTAGTTGTACAAAATATCAAATTTTAGTTAAATAATATACTTCTTGCATTGGGTTTTCTTTTATTTTATTTTTTAATGTAAGAAGCAATTATTTTAGGACGATAATTCTCGAGAATATGATGGCAGTTGCTTAATGTTCGACATTCAAGTACCCGGTTTATTTTAGTAAATAAACAAATAAATAGAGTACGCCTTAATAATCATGTAAAAATACTATAGTAGTCACGGAAAATATTTTAATAGAATCCAATATTAGTTAATTGCAATGAAAATAGACTTCAATTTTAAACAAATTTTATATGTAATGTCAAAAATTCAAATTTTTGAATTTTAATTTTAATTTTTTTTTATCTAATCACTACCCTCAATTCAAAATTGCATGAAAATCTATTACAACAAAAAGGTTTTGATAGTGATAAGCTGTTTTTTATTTTGCAATCTTCCATAGTGGAGTCTTGTCAGCTACTACAACCATTCTCCACCCAAGAGAATACATTTGTAGCCGATGAACCTATTGTGATTATATATATATATATATATATATATATATATATATTTAATATGATGAGATATATTTAATATTTTTTTTATAACCAACTAGATATAAAATCTTACTATAACATTTGGCTTAGCCTTATTGTAAATTGGACGAATTGATGTGAGCGATTGCTTAATCTTTCTATGTATTCTAAAGGATATCAAATCTGCACTCCTACAAAATGATTGGTAAAGTTATTAAAAATTTGAAACAGATGGTAAGGAATATAGCTCTTACTTGCTTATTAGTTAAATAAGTCAACATGATCTGTTTAAATCATATTCGTTTTACTTGCAGGTTAAATGAGTTAGGGTAAAAATATGTTGATTTAAACATGTTATTTTACTAGTCCGTATAATGACAACCCAGCGGGGCTAAACAAGTTGCCTCTTCTTATTTTTTATTTCTTTGGGAACTATTTTTACTTTAAAAATAATATAGCCATGCATAAAATAAAAATCACAAAGCCAAAATGCAATAGAAATCCAAATAAAAGCAAATTCTTAATTCAAAAGTTGAAAACATATCAAATTCATAAAATCAAACTCCAAATTCATATTATTGGTAATTAAAAATAAATAAATAAATGGGTTAATGAGTTTGGCCCATTTAACCCGCAGAAGTTGAACTAAATATGTTGTCTTAAACGAGTTAACAATTTTAAAATCCAACTTACCTAATTTTAGTAGGTAAATGATCCACTCGATAAGTTTGACTCATTTTAACCGTTATAATAAGTATGGTATCAAATTACTTATTTTTTTTCTCTTAACAATGTAATTAAAAAATATAAAAATATGAATAATATATTAAATTTTGAATATTTATTAAAATTAATTTTTATATTTCTTTAGGCTTTACTTTTTTTATTTTTTAAATATTAAAAAAGTATATGAATTACCCTTATTTTATTAAAAATCATTGTTATTTTAATTAATGCTAAATGTACACATTTATATATACATCATCTTAGATCTACACAACTTTTTCTATCTTATTAAAATTGATCCTACCTTATTTCTTACATACTCATACTCTTATTCTTTCATCTCATATAGATTTCTGGTGATGTGCATTATTCTATTTCAATTTATCACACATGACTTTTTTAAATGCTCAAGTTTCCTCTATAATGGCCGAAAGACATTTCGGCCGATAGTTGATTTGTTTGTATATCAAAAAGGGCCGATTTTTTTGGGTCAAAAATAAAAGGGCCCATTTCATTTAGCAACCCTAAAATGCCTCATAGGTACACTCACATCATGCCCTAGAAGTCCAACATCGATCTCACTGCACCACTCTGCCCAAGAGTCCTTGTTGCGTGGCAAGTTGAAACCCAATTTTTGATAGCCCAAAACGAAACACGATGTAACCATTAAATAAAGGTAAACAAATTAACAAAGCCATGTCGACGAAAAATAAAAATTAACAGAACCGCAAACTCATTTTACAAAAAAAAAAAAAAACTCAGTTTACTTTAAGTTTAAGGGTAAGTCTAATATATGTCCTCTAAAATAGGGAAGAAGATTCTCTAAAGTAATTTATGGGTAAGTAAGCATTTATCAACTATTGATAGATGAGCCCATTCATCTATCAATGGTTGATAGATGCTTACTTGCCCATAAATTACTTTAGAGGATCTAAATCCCTAAAAGAGGGTGTATGGGACACCACCTAATCCAAGCCATTGATATATTCATAAAATAAATCAATGACTTGGATCAATTATAAGAAACCAAAGAAGTTTCCTTTTTTTTTTTTTTTTTTTTTTTTTTTCAGTTTTTTTTTAGTTTTATATATTTTTTTACATGCTACTATCACCATTGTCGTCAGTTGGTAGGCCACTGTACACTACTTGTCGGTCACCTTCAATTATTTTTTAAGTTGTATAACTGTATAAATATTATTAGTTAAAATTTATAAGATTTTTCAATAAACACAGTTACAGTTTTAGAAAAACTGGCCAACTCTATTTTTTTTAAGTTGTATAACTGTATAAATATTATCAGTTAAAATTTATAAGATTTTTCAACAAACACAGTTATAGTTTTAGGAAAACTATTTTAGTGTGCACAGTTATTTATAAAAAAATATAAAACTGATATAATTTAACTGTTATTATTTACACAATTATTTAGATTTTAAAAAGTGAACAATAGTGGCCGGTGAACAGTGCGATAGTCGGTAAATAGTGTCGGTGGCCTGAACAGTGCCACCAATAAACAGTGCCTCCGATGAACAGTGCTGGTGGTGAACAGTGCCAGTGGTGAACAATGTCGGCGGTAAAAAAAAACTGTAAAATTAATTTGTACAAAAAAATAACTTGTAAAAAAAATCTTATAATAATAAGTAAAATTTAAAGTGTATGATACACTCAAACTCAATAGAGTACACCATAACACCCACCTAAGTTTAAACCCTTTAAATATATAGTCAGCTTTATATGTCAACTCTTTTGTGACACTTGTTTGAATTAACATTAAGTTGTCAGCTCAAGAAAAAAATGGAAATAACATTAAGTTGACAATTTGAATTATATATAAATTTGTCTTAAGAGTACGTTTGGAATACTGAAGTGATTACATTCTTCTCGGCTCATTTTTTTTTTTTGGGTACATTTATTAAGTTTTTTGGTACAAAGATAGTCACACACAAAATGAGTTGGGGGTGGTTAACTGGTTATGTACTCTTGCCATGGGGGTGACTGGTGAGTATGGCTTGGGATCCCAACCCCTTTGGGGCATGAACGGAATGACCTTCTTTGTACATGATTTATTCAGAAATTGAACATGTCATATTTTTGAGAGACACATATCGCTTTCATTAGGTATGATGAATTTTTAGTTGTGTGTATAAAAAGACAGAATTATGATTGTATTAAAGACTTTAGTTTTAGAAAGTTAAAAATGATTATTATTTACTCGTAGAGAGTTATGAATGATAATTTCTAGGTATGATGAATTTTTAGTTGTGTGTATAAAAAGACAGAATTATGATTGTATTAAAGACTTTAGTTTTAGAAAGTTAAAAATGATTATTATTTACTCGTAGAGAGTTATGAATGATAGTTTCTTAGAGGCTCGAGTGAAATAATGCTCACTTTGTTCTCTTATTCATTTTCATTATTTATATTTATGATTTTATTCAATGTTGATTATATTTATCAAACATAAAAACTGAATGGAATGAAGCAAACCAAACATTAAAACAGGAATACTCGTTCCTTTCCACTCTCATTTGTTTTCCAATTCCAGTTATAAAAAACCGATTTTAAGTACCAAATGTACCACTCTATTGTACTAACTAATTATTTAGCTTTGATGTGTAAATATATTGACATGTTGATCCCTATTCCCGATCTCAAATTTTTGCTTGTCTAATCCTCTAGCAATTTGAGTAATTTGCAGAAATATCTTAGGTTCAAATACTTTATGCCACCATATTGCACTAAAAAGAAAATATGATTCATAAATCAATTTATCTGAAACGAAAACAATTCCTAAGTGCGGTATAAGAAGATAAGTAAACAACCATAAAAATTCCTCAAAATTCTGGGAAAAAAAAGTGTCTCAAAATTAATTGCGAAAAAATTAATTTAAGATTCAACAGCCATTAATATGTAATTAATATCAATCAAGTCACAAGTTGATTTTTTTTTCCTCTTCTTTGATTTCAAACTAATGAAATGATTTGCTTTTGGTCTAAGCCGCAACTAGAAAAAGAAGGGATTAGGAATATATATGGTGACCCGTGAATGGTTTTAACCATAAACTATATCAGATGCCTAAAATGAACTGGTGAGGTCGGTTAGGCTGGCACTTGATTGGCAACTAAGTCATGGAATGTCTTTGAACAGAAGCAGGAACTAAAGTGAATGGCATTTGTGAATATTGAAAGCAGCAAGCAACAAAGGTAGCTTCACTTCAAGACATCCAATATGGCCAAAATAAGCATGTTGATAGATCAAATCCATTTGACCTGTCTAACCCTTGGATTCTCATTTTCCACATAATGACCTTAAAATCCACATTTGCCTGCTAGTTTTTCACAGTTAGTACTACTAATTACGAATCTAAGTGGTCCTGAGGCTACTAGCTGCCTTCAAAGTTCAATGTGACTTCAATTCCTCAACCACTGAAAATACAACGTTAGCTCAACTCCCTCAGGTTCAGAGGCCCTTCTTTTTCAGGTCAGATATATCAATCTAAATCTGAGGCTACCTATGCAAGTTGGTAGGTGGTCTCCACATCTATTGGTTTATTTCATAGGAGTACTTTCAGCTCCCTGTATTCCAAGACAAGGAAAGGACCATACATGGCCTTGGGGTTAGAAAAATTTGTGAAATCAAAGAAGCCTTTGTTTGCTGATATGCTAAGGGGTCTTCATGTCCGCTTTATCACGTTCACATCCTTCGTTCGTTTTTAATTAATACAAAAAAAGTAAGAAAATTAAAGAAAGATGACAAATGTAGCAATCTTTGAATATTATTATATAAAATTAAACATATATCTAGTATTAATTTTGTCAATACTAATTGTTTGCCCTATGAAAAATCTTCATCATAAAAAATGCCAATTATATCTTAATCCTTTACTAGAACATTCATCATTAGTATTCTAAACAAGGTTCAGAGAATACCTGTATTGATCGAAAATAGTGATTTACTTCAATGTACAGTAGTTGCGATGATAGTGCGAGAAAGTGTATATCTGAAAAAGACACTCTGACGCTCAAGTTAAAAAATGTTCAAAGTAGATAGAGTATTTGAAATTAGATGTATACATTTGCTATTTTAAATGATATTTATAGGAATGTCTTGGGTGATAAGAATCGTAGTTAAACTTGAATTAAATGTTGTTAATTGAAATAAGAATCTAATGAGATTGTTATTTCTTATAACAAATTCTCTATTTATGTGAAATGTAATTGATGTCTTTATTTATGAAGAATTTTGTGAGAGATTTAATTCTTATAAATAAATATATTTACTTATCCAATAAACATATAAATATATAAGATTCAATTCTAACGGGTTGAGTTACTCATGATCCATTAACTCAAAACTTGGTCCAGAATAATTAGTATGATCATGCTGAATAGAATTAGCAGAATTACAAAATCCTTCTTAATACAAATCCATTAATTTTATTAGTCGAACTAGCTCTTTATGGTTCTAACACATGCAGAACTAGGTCCTTTATTAACTCTAACATTTACATTGATGGTGAAAACCCAAGCTAAGTCCTTTTTTGGGTGGGGGGGGGGGGAAGGGGAGGGGAGTTAATACACATGAGCTAGGGCAACTTTAGACCATCAACATTCCTCATGTAGCTATATATAGTTAGGGACAATAATGCTCCGGAACGAATGTAGGAGAAACCAACCAGCTGAGACCTCAAGTAGTGAGTTTTTCTTTATCTTGGAACAGATTAAGTTGTCTAACTCTGACTTGAATAGAAAAATGGATACTTTCATGATCACATAAAATGGCTCAAAATCTCTTTTTCTTCAGTGATGACATATATGTTTATGAGACCATATCTCGATGCGATGCGACAAAGTGAGGGGAGGAGGGTCCAGCTCAAATTTTTACCTGAGGGGAAGGGACAAAATTTGGACCACCAGGGCTGATTGATTAGTCAGAGTCATGAGGCACAAGATGGAGTTGCTAAGAAGGACATCAAAGGGTGGCACCTAATTATGGATATCTTTGGAGATTTTGTGTCACCGATGTGAAAGGAACTAGAGGAAAACCCCCATCAGGAGAGATGGATGGACTTATCACTTATCTAACAAACAATAAATGAGGTGGGCTTTGGTTATTGACAAAGCTAAGGAAAGAAAAGAAAAAAATTAAGGTCAAGATATTTTCGAAGCTTTTTTTTTGTCCCCTCCCTTTTATTACTTTTTCATATATATAAATATTTTTTTCTTTTTGAGATCATACTTTAGACCTCTCTTGGGTCTACAAAAAGAGCTCTTGTTGGTGGGGTTTTGGTTAATTCATGGAACATGTTTGTCCCTTCATTTTTCAAGGCCTTTATGCACCACAAGTCCTCCGGGCATGAGAGCAATTTCCAATGTGGGATATGATGGTTGAGCTTATGTCTTCCTCCCACTTCGGTCACAATGACCTTGCAGTTCTCATCCTTAGACTTTGCAGCCATGTTGTGCACAAACTGGCACAAAGCCCTCACCAGCTTCCCAGAGAATGGCCCTTCATGGTACACCCCATACATGAAGTAGAACCCAAATGGGTTGAAGAAATCAGGTAAGGTAGGCAATTTCAAGCATGGGAAGATCTTATCAATCAAGCACCAACTCTTTGTGTATAACAAGCAAGAAAAAGGTGCTTTCCCTAGCCTTAGCTTGAAGATTTCCCCACTGTTCCATACACTAAGCATGGCCCAACTACTGGGGACTTTTTGTCCATCCGACCCAAAATCACCCCAGGCACTATCTCCTTTGAAATAGGCCACCCATGTCCCCAAGCTTAGCTTGTTCCTAAGTATATTGTCTATGTCATTAGGGAAGAACTCAGTGGACCCCATGAATCTTCTATAGAGAGATTCAGCTTGTTCAATCTTCAGCCTGGCTATCTCAATGTTGGATGAGATTTGAAAGGAATGATGATTCACCGGGTTTACAAGTATAGCCGGTGTCCTAAACTTGGTGTAGCCAAACTTGTCCATGAAGAGACTAACCGAGGCATGGTTGTCTTTCTCTGTGGCCATATATGCATAGTCCACATCATTGGAAGTGAACCATTCTTCTAGCCTTTGCACTAGGCTGGATCCAATTCCTTTTCTCCGATGATGGGGAGCAACCCTCAGGCCAAGGACATACCCCACCTTTGCCAAATCCTTTGGGGGATGACTATGAACTGTGACCACTTTTATAGAGCCTTGAATGACACCAACCAATTCATTGTCCAACTCTGCCACCTAACATCAAATTGGGGAGTTAGTGGTGGACATGATGATCAAAGAAGAAGAAGAAGAAGAGGAAGACTAAGAAGATTAAATTTGGATTCATGGAAAGAAAAAGAAAAGAAAAAACAAAAAGGTAAATCATGAAGTTAGTGGTATTATATATAGTATAGTATAGTATACCAGCATCATGTACATGGGACTGTTTCTGATCCTACAGATGGGGTCACCCATAGTGTCTGTGAAGAGGAACAAGCTTTCTGCTGGCCCTACCTCGCATCTTCTCTCAAGATCTTCCACTTGAGCTCTATCAGATTGCCCTTCATAACGTCGGATTATGAACTCCTTGAATTCCATATCCAATGAAGGAGATCTAGAGAAGGAGCTTGAAGGTGTTTGGTCTATGCGTGAATGAAATGAAAGTACAATAAGGAAGCTCAAAGCTAAAGAAGGTACACCAGATACATATAGCAAGACAGTGCAACCAACGAGAAGTAATATTAGTACCACAAGAAGAGTGGTTTGGCATAGACTTCATTATGGTAGTGATTTATATGCAGGGGATAGAAAAGAAAAAGGAGGTGGGACGAGAGAGAGAGAAGGAGAGAGATAGGAACTTGGGAATGTTCTTTATCAGAATCATCAATAACCTAGGCTTCAATAATAATAGTAGACAAAAGTTAGATTAATAATAGAATGTGTTTTTTGTCTCTAGCTTTTTGGTGCCCACTCTGCATATATGACTTAAGGTAATGTTATTTTCACGTGAAAATTTCTCATATAATTCACATTACTCTTCCCTCTATTATCCATTTTTTTCTCTAATTTTTTTTCTTCTCACCACCAATGCTTCACCAACCATGATATGAGTTATATGAGGCTTACAGTATGTGAAACTATCATTTTTCAAAGCTTAATTAAGCTTTTATAAAATTAATTTATATCTCTATATATCAATGTGTCTGTGTGTTTGCGTTAGGTTAACCTCAGGCTCACGAACGCCACGGTGCACGACTAAGGATTTGTGTTGTTGTCGTACCCTGATTCGTTACTCAATGATTATGAAACTATGCACAAAATATTGTGTATGATATTAGAAAATTAAATTGAACATGTTAGATTTTTTTTTTGGCCATTACAACATGTTAGATAATTATTAATATGATTTTGATAAATTAAAAAAAAATTACAAAGACTACAAATACCAAAAAAAGAAGTACAAAGACTATAAAGTGCCCCACTGCGAATTTGCAATCCACAGTTCATCCGTAGAAGTCGGCAGGTTATTAAATATCTTCCAAAAATGAGAATCTAATCATGAATTAACCATATTTAAAAAGACTTGTTCATGAATTAATTAATCAATTATGAGAAGAATTAGCAGATCAACACCTGATTAAACAGTTGCACTAAAAAAAGAAAAAGAAAAAACCTGACTAAACAGTTTAGATCGCACATTGGCGGGTATGTGTACACCGTATAAAGAAGTGTGTTAGCTAAAGAAACATAATTAAGTGCAAGGATTAATTAAATAATTACATGGGATTATTTTAACGGGATGGGGTGTTGGGGTAAGGGGCTGTTAGTTTAGCCTTTTGGGATTGGGGAATGTCCTTATCGGATTAACAATACAACATTCGAGGCTTTTCCATTTTGCAGTATATTTTAATTAGGATATGTTTTTGTCTGTGCTGTGCGGCCGTGGGTGGCCCCTTTGTCTTTAGACATTAGATTCGAAAGTGAAAGTTAAAGGCCACTAAACCCATGCTTTGCTTTATGGTAATTATGAATTTTTAAAATTATTGACAAGATTCATCTAAATTCCAAATTAAGGGCATGACTGCTACCACAGGCCAAGAGTCACCCGCCATGATGAACAAAAAAGTAACTTTCGGGAAACTTCATCTCTGTTGGGGGCATGGCCAAATATCAAAAGAGTAATTGTCACAAATAAAAGTCTTTAGAAAGTGAAAACTGAAAAGGGTTACGTTCAAAAAGTTAAGATCCACAGTCGATAAAAAATATATATATATAATTTTTATCATATCAAAGATACAAAATTTACTGCTTAAATTAGAGGTTCTTTGGTGTGCATACATTGACTGAGGGTAAACACTGTGCTGCTTAATTGGCCAAATACTCTGCTACTGCTACTTTTTCTGACACGCTCTTACCGTTTCAGACTGTGCCTTTATTTTGTTTCTCTCAATCTAGTTGCTGATTGAGCTGGTTTCTTTTGTTAGAGTTCCAATTCCACATATATTAAATCACAGAGTTTGCATTATTATGAGACGAGACTAACCTGGACCGTGCAGGGCCTAATGGTCAGGACCCAATACATAATCACCTGGGTCAAACCGGAGTTTCGATCCATAACCCAGTGCCGGCTGGCACCACACCCCCGCGCGGATCTCACGAGATTTGCTTGACACATGACACTACCGTCATAGACTTCGGAGATGATTACAACAGAATACTTACCCCAATCATGAGTTCTTATTTTTAATTGTCAATGTTCATTCCTAAAGAAAAAAAATATTCTTTTATTTTTGTTAATAATAACTGTAATAATAATGGAGCTCAGACAGTGTCAATGGCACTTCCCTTAGTCACCTAGGATTGTAATGTTCAGAATGAAAGTTCGATTTCCTGACACCCTATAGTCCAATTTTCCATCTAAATTCGAATAAAGATCTCCTACCTTAAAAAAAATAAAATAAAATAGAACCCGCACAGTTAATTAATGAGAGATTTTCAAAATTGCATGCTGAAAGTATCAATTGACGAAGAAGGTTTGTGGGTTTTTCCTATTGCAATGATTAGTTAATTAGGATTATTCGTGGATTGGATTGTTTGATCAAATAGTAAAACACATACCAAAAGTAACGTTCCAGGTAGATATTTTTCTGGGCACTCAATTGCTAAATGGAAATTTATGTAATTTCATTATTCCTTCTACCAGTGACCTCTTCTAACCTCACCTTTTGTGTTTGGTTTGCAGGTAAGGACAGATATAGTTACCGAACGTATACCAAGTCGGCGTACCACCAGTATAGGAGAGTACCAATCAAGAGCTGGACGATAGTATACCTTTTTAGAGAAATTCTTGCTTAAACCATAAGTACCTAATTAAGTGCACCGAATTAATTATGATTTAATATTTTTATAGATAATTGTGTTACATAATTAATTTCATAAAAATCAATAAAAATATTAAATCTTGATTGACTTAGTGTACCCAACTATAGTGCCCATGATTTAGGTAAGAATTTCACTACCTTTTTATACTTGTTAAACTCTTTTAAACTCGGGCTCATTGTTGTAGTTAAAACAACAGAAAGCAAATGTGAAATCTAGGCTATAAAATAATATTTTTAGGTTTATTAATGTCACTTATAGTAGGGGGGATGACTCTCTTTTTTCTCGTCTTTTTTTATTTATATATTTGACACTCGATATGTCAGGTTCATTTATTATTAAACTGGGAGTTGTGAATTTGTATATCTTATTAGACTTAAGCCTAGTAACTTATAAGTGACAGACCACGTAAGGTTGCATCTATCTCATCTTTTATAGAAACACATACTTAACAATATTTAAGTTAGGTTATTTTCTCAACTTTTATTTTTTTTTGTTTTGTTTTGAGATTGACTTAAATATCAAAGTATCTTTATAATTACTCTTACCCCATTTTCAACTGGTGGATCACCGATGCCAACCAACGCTAAGCTCTCATGCGACTTTAAACAGTCCCTAGGATCACTGTTCAAATAGAAGACGGAACATGTTATGTTTTGAGGTATCAGGTATATGTTTTTTTTAAAGTTCTAACATGAGCAAACTCATTTTTTTTTCAATTTTCAAAAGATATAAGTGTTATTACTTTGATCATTTAAAGAATTTTGTCATCCAGTTTTTTTTTTAAGAAAAGAAATTTTTTCATCAATTTAGTTCTACAATTATTGAAAGTTACATTAAAATTATCCTTTTATATATAAAGAGTGAGATTAAGTATTATTAAGAGACTAAATTTATACTTATTCTATAATTAAATGATTAAATTGATTTTAATTTTTTAAAAGACTAAATTAATATTATTTTTCATAATTGAGAGATCTCAAATCTTTTAAAGTGATGATATTTATATATTTAGAGGATTGAAATAAGAGTTTACTCATCTAACAATATTATAGATGTTGTATTGTAGTCCAATGTTGGGCGTAAGTAGGGGTGTCAAAATGAATCAAACTCGATTGGTAGGCCCGAATAACTCGATAAAATGGATGAGTTAAACTAGTAAAATGCTAACTCAAAACTTATATGGCCCGAATGGGCTGAGTCTGAATGGGTCGAGCCAACCTATTTTTTAACACTACATAAGGTTAAATGAGTTGGGTTGAACTAGTAAAATATCAACCTGAAACTTACATGACCCGAATAGCTTGGTCCAAAAATAACCCAACTCCGAATGGGCTGGACAGACCTGTTTTGACACCCCTAGGCGTAAGTGACTCAGTGAGATTAGAGGAAATGTTAGTAGGTGGCTGCACTTCCACGCTTATGTATTTTTAAAATTTTTATGATATCTTGATGGATATAATATTTAGAAGAATTGTAAGTATTTATTGAATATTAATTTTAAAATAAATATTTTAAAATAATTAATAATTAATAAAATATTTTTTAACTCATTTTAAGTATTATATTCTAAAAAAATAAATGAATATTATAAAATTCCCCATGTATTACTATTTATAAGCATTGAGTGCTACATGTTATAACCAGTCATGGTGACCTACTATGCCCAGTGGTGGTGTGGGTTGCGGGTTAATAGACAGGACCTAATAAGAATGGTGGAGCTTGATTGCATGAAAAAAAAATCTTTAGGAGGCATTTTCACAAAAATTAAAAGTATTGACAAAAAAATGTAAAGAATTAAAGTTTTAAAACTTTAAGGGGCAATCAATATATATATATATATATATATTGGCACTCAGCTTTTTAAAAAAAATTCTTACACATTAAATGTATATCATACTATCTTATGTAATTTTTATGTTGTAGAATTTTCAATTCTATGCATCACAGGTGAAGCTGTTCAACACATCTAAAAGTGACGGAATGAGGGAATATTGTCAAGAGAACATCACTCCTGATAGATTAAATATTTTTTGTTCTTCTTATTTTTCTAAAATTTGAAACCCAATATGATTTGCTTATTGATTATGTTACTTTCACATACGAAAAAAAGTTCACAAGCCTCATGGATATTTGTTTAACTTTTTTTTTAACTCTTTCTTCCTTTTTAATTCTCTCCTTTTCAGAAGATAAAGCAAAAAAAAAAAAAAAGAGCATTTGAAATTTGTAAACCATAGAATCTTCCCTCCTCCTTCCCTAAAGATTCCAGTGAGGTAGTGTCCTTCCCTCCAGAAAGCACCTTCTGGAGTCGCTGGGCAATGAACATCAGTGCCACACAGTTTTGAAAACCCAACGGAAGATAAGGAAACTTACATTAAACCAACCTGAGTAGTAAACACTATCTCGGGAGGTTTTGCGGGTGGCGGTGATTCCGCGAACGCCAGAAAAAGGCATTCCAGGTAATGATGAGCGTAACGTCCCTCATGGAAGCTACGACTAGAAGAGGATAAAAAAAGTTTTCACCGATCTCGTTTTTCGATGAGGACTACAAAAATGTCATCCTGGATCACGACGACCCCCATGGTTATCACTGGAATCATCACCAACGCTGAGATCTGCAAAATATTCATGGATCAAGGGAGTTCAGCAGATATCATGTTCTCGAACTTGCTCAACAAGTTAGGACTACCAAGGGAAGACTTGATCCCGTATACCAGAGAATTAATTGGGTTCACGGGTGACAAGATCTCCCCTATTGGATACATCGAAGCCCACCTGACCTTAGGGAAGACCCCCTTCTTCAAAATTGTTAAGATAAAATTCCTAGTGGTCGACTGCCCTTTAGCTTACAACGTCATACTGGGGCGTCCTTCGCTCAATGCATTTGGGGAGATAATCTCCACCTTTCCACTTAGCCATGAAGTTCTTAGACCAGCAAGATAGGGTGGTAACTGTCAAAAGAAACCAAACGACGACGAGAAAATGCTATAATGAAAACCTGAAGATTGCTAAGAAACCACATACTCCAGATCGACGTAATGATTCAACCCTGGTCATTACATATGCAACTAGCATCCTCTTGACCGAGTTGGACGTACATGAGGAAATCCACGACACACGCCCACAACTTGATGGCGAGCTCCAATCCATTCAACTCGGCACCAAACCGGACCTATTCGCCTAGACTTCTGTTAACATGTCAGGTCTAGACCCAGATTTTATCTGCCACTGACTTTCCATCAAGAAAGATGCAAAACCAGTGGCCCAACGCAAAAGGAAAGTCGAACCTGAGAGACAAGAAGTGATCCAAAAACAGGTGAAGGAGCTCTTATACGCTGGATTCATAAGAGAAGTCACCTACACCACTTGGCTTTCTAACGTGGTCTTAGTAAAAAAGGCCAACAGGAAATGACGTATGTGTGTCGATTACACCTACCTGAATAAGACATATCCAAAAGACCCTTATCAACTCCCCAATATTGACAAGCTAGTTGATAACTCATCCGACATTAGGTTGCTCTCTTTCATGGATGCCTACTCTGAGTACAATCAAATCCCCATAAATCCGAAAGATGAAGAAAAGACTGCCTTCATCACTGTGAACACCCAATTTTGACCGGACTAAAAGAAAAATAATAAAAAAGAAACAAAAAAGAGAAAAATAAAAAAAAAAGATTTTTGTTATCTTTTTTTTAACCCATCTTTTTAACCCAAATACATAAGTCCAAAATATAATAGAAAATGAAAAATAAAAAAAAGTAAAAAAATGAAAAAAAAAGAAAATAATAAAAAATAATAAAAAAAGATTTGTTTTTTTTGTTGGGATAAAAATCATTTTTTTTCCTTTCTTTCTTGAGCCATGCAGCATCACCACTGCAGCAGGGGACAAGCACTTTTGCCTCCCATTCTCTTTTTCCACAGTGCACAGTTTTTGCTCCCCCACTTAGTTTCCCACTTGCACTACTGAACAAACAGATTCCCTCACTAATTGCACCTACTCCCTCACTAATTCACCCACTCCATTATCACCTGGCTGCTAGCAACTAATAAGAGAGGACCAACTTCAAGACCTTGAGAGGGATCTCTCCATCGGAGGCTGATATAAAACTTTCAAAGACCAACCTTCACCAGGACGCTTAAAGCACATCAACTTAATCAACTCACCATCACCTTCTCTCTAAGCTTCAACCGTGAGCATTCTGCACTAACACCTACGAGCTTACCCATTCCCCTTCATCTTCATTATCAATATCCACCTCCACCATCAACCAATCCATCACCCCTTCCAACCGACCGTCGAACCACACCGGTCACCATCCTCACCAAGCAACCTCACCAACAACCCGTCCAAAACTCCATTACCATCAACCAAACTCCATCCCCTCACTCGACCGTCGAATCCATCAACCTTCCTCACCGACCGTCGGACCGCATAGAAGCCGGATCCTTCACTTTACCACCCACATTCATCTCCACCGGCGACCGTCGAACCGTGAGCTCCACTCCTCTCACCGACAAGCCATCCAAACCTTCACACCATCAACCAAACTCCGTCCAATTCGACCGTCGGACCCCAAAAGTAAAACCACTTACATTCTCCAATTCGACCGTCGAACCGTGAGCTCCACTCCCCTCATCGACCTTCAACCTTCCAAACCCAACTAAATCCATCTTTCCACCGACCGTCGAACCCCACATGATCCATCTCTGAATCGACCGTCAAACCCAACAAGATCCATTTTCCAACCGACTGTCGAACCTCAGAGGCTAGCTCCCGACCGTCGGACCATTGGAACCAGTTCCCAACCGTCGAACGTCCTTCCAGCACCGACCGTCGAACCTCAGACTAGATCCCTCCACAAACGTCCCCTGGTGCGTGCTGTTATTGTTGTCAAAGTTTCCAACTTTTATATCATTAAAATTGAATTGTGATTGTCTTTTGGGTGTGTGAGATTGAATCACATGGACTGTTGTCCATTTCACATTAAGGCAATAATGATGCATTTTGGTAAGAAGGGAGAAGGGTAAAAAAGGGTTAAAAATGATAAACAAAGAAATAATTAAAAGTTTTTAAAAAAGGAATAAAAATGGGTTACCTGAGTTGCGACAGCTTGATAATTTACATTTATTATTATTATTACATTTAAATTATTATCATGTTTTTTTTTATTTTTTAGTTAAATCGCTAATTGGTAATTTTAAATAAAAGTTTTATAACAAACTTGATAATTAGTGGGTGACGTCTGTAGCGTGACGCCGAGCTTCACCTATTCAAATTGATTAACTGAGTCGCGACAACTTGTTAATTCAAATTTTTAATTTTTAAAAATCAATCAACCCACAAATATTTTCTAAAAGAACTACGTGACTTTGAATTCCTCATTGCACCCGAGGTACGTAGGAGCTGAATCATATTCCGTCAAGCCAAAAATTAAATTTTCATAATTTATTTGTTTATTTCATATTTTTTTTTACAAAAGGGGTAAAACAAATATTTTCAAGGATTATTAAGAATTTGCATAATTGATTTGAGGTACCGTCTTAGGACGGGTGTGTTAAGGGTGCTGTGGGATTAACTTTCCGCCCTTCCCTAAGCATAACCGACTCCCGAATCCGATCTGGTTTTCAAAGACTATTTTTCTTTGGTTTTCCAATTTTTCCTAATAAAAATAAAATTGGTGGCGACTCTTAAAATTAAATTTTTTTTTAATTTAAGTTGCTATTCCGCCGCGATTAATTACGGTCGCGACAGATGGCGACTCCACTGGGGACTTTTGGAGAGTCAAGCCTGTCGTTGTTAGTTGTGCAAATTGTTAATAATTTTCATTTATTTATTTTACCCTTTTTATCCTTGTTTTTGTTTTCTTTTTGTTTGTAAATGGGCTTTATTTATTTTGTTCTATGTAAATATTTGATAGCATTATCCCTGTGTTTGTTTTGACCTGATATACTTTTATATAATTTGTACTTAATTGTGCATAATTGTTGAAACCTTAGGATAGATGATTGTTGCCTGGTTATTGTATATATGTTTTTGCAGATTGGGGGGTAGTTTCTTTTAAAATTTTTGTACAGTTTGTATGCTCCCTCACACACACACTACACCTACATGTTTATCACACACATTCGAGTGAGGCCCTATACCCTGTCCGAGTGAATCTTAAGTTAGGTAGAGGTTGCGTAGTGGTAGCCATTTTGGATGTACATCCTGTTTGGTTATCGCGAAAACCTCATCTAGAGCGTGCCTTTGTCATGAATGCCCCGCACCTAGTGGTTTACCTACTATCTGTGGTCAACATTCTGATATGGGACTTAGCTCTAGAGGCCGTTAGAACAGTAGAGCCACCCAATGAAAGTTTTCACAAATTAGATAGACTTATAGATCCTTAGGGTAGAACTCCTCAAATTTAAGGCGGTCCTTTAGGGCACAAAGGGAGCGTACCTTTTCGTTATCTTTGATCTTATCTGCCATTACATTAAAAAAAAAAATCATACTTTGCATCTTTGTACCATGTTTCTTTGCAATACCCTAATCTTCTGTCCTTCCTGAGACAGTTTTGTTAGAGAACCGTTAGAACTCAACCAAGATTTGACAGTGAATATCTTTGATAAAAGAAATATGGGATCAGATCATAAGGATGCAAGCTTGAAGAAGACTCTGCGACTCAAGGCTAATAAAGTTCACACTGAAAGCCTAGTGATTATGGGACGAATGTTGAAGAAGACTCAACGTTTGACATTTGCAAAGAAAGTATGGAAAGGTTCTGGATCTGTTAGAGGTGGATGTGCAAGTGGAAGCAATCACCGCAGTGGCCCAATATTATGACCCTCCTCTCAGATGTTTCACTTTTCAGGATTTCCAATTAGCTCCCACTCTGGAAGAATTCGAGCAAATCCTAGGTTTGTCATTGGAAGGTAAAAGGCCATACTTTTATAAAGGACACTATGCATCCATCCAAACTATGGCGAACGTTTTAAAAGTGCACGCAAGAGACCTCCAAGGTGTGCAGCAGAATAGGAATGGAACCAAAGGGTTTTCAATAGAGTACCTCAAAGGACAGATGCGTCACTTAGCGAACAATGGAGATTGGGAGGCTTTCATGGATGTGCTAGCCCTCACCATTTACGACACAATTTTGTTCCCTAATATTGATGATTACGTGGATTATGCAGCAATCGATGTGTTCCTTGCCTGCAAATTCCACACCGACAACCCTATCCCAGCCGTTCTCGCAGATGTTTACTCTACCCTGAGCTTTTGTCACGAAAGGAATGGTAAAAGAGTCCTCTGTTGCTTGCCGGTGTTGTATGTTTGGCTCACAGCTCATGTTTTCAACAGATCATACAAAGCGGAGTGCCCTATCGCTGACTTTAACTGTACCAATTGAAGGTCAAGAACGGTGTGAATGGGCGGACCACTTGGTGAGATTGGAAGAAAAGCAGATAAGATGGTATCCTCGATGGAAAGATGTAGAAACTATCATCTACCAGTGCGGAAGGTTTCCAAACGTACCCCTCATGGGTACACGAGGATGTATTAATTACAATCCAGCCTTGGCACAACGACAACTCGGTTACCCCATAATGGGGCCACCTGTAGAAGCCCAAATAATCTCTTTTGTTCTTTACTATATAGATACGGAAGACACCGAATCACTTCGGGAGGTCCGACACGCTTGGGACAAGGTCATTCGAAAAGGAAAAGAACTGGGAGTCAGAAGTTGTGCAGCCAAGGAAGATTGTCATTCGAAAAGGAAAAGAACTGGGAGTCAGAAGTTGTGCAGCCAAGGAAGATTATCGCCAATGGGTTAAGAACAGAATTCAAGAAATCAAGTTGCCATTCGATCTCGGCAACCCCTACGGTTGGTGAACCTTCAGCTTCGGTCGTGATCGAGAATGAAGAAATGAAAGAGATGAGAGCAGGGTTTGTGAAAATAGAAGAGGAAAAGAAACAAATGGAAGCCGAGTTGAGAAAGATCCGCCAGGCATGTGCAGCCTTGAAGCGAGAAAATACCGAAAAGGACCACACTCTTGAAGGGGTTAATAAAAAGATGAAAGCAGAACGTGAGTCCATGCTAAAAACCAAACAAATCTGGGGCAAAGAAACAAGGAATTAGGACTCATGAGGGCAAGAAAGGGACAGGCCATGGCTGAAAACCAACAGCTGAGGGAGCAGCTTAAGAATGCCAAAACAACCCAAAACAATGCAATGCGGCTGGTAGAAGAAATGAGGCAGCAGATGGGAGTGGCATCTAAGCGGTATGAGGACATGATAGAAGATGAGAAGCTGCACATGAAAGAGACATTTGCAAAATATGAGGCAGCATTGCAACAAGGACAAGAAAATATGAAAAAACTGATGGATCAGGTGGAACAACAAAAAGGGGACATCGATGGATGGAAGGAGGAAGTTCATTTTTGGATGAGTCACTTTTTAAAATTGGCGTGTTTGGCTAATTCGACAATTGCAGATACTCCATATCATTTGAAGGAAGCTGATCAGATGGTCAACCCTTTTGAAACACCAGTAGAAATCAGTGATTCATTGAGTATTGTAAGAACCTTATAGGGCAGATGAAACGAATGGCTAAGGCCTATTCAGATAAAGAATAGTTTTTTTCGGCTAGGTCGTGATGTATTCATCTAAGAAGCAATGTATTGTTATATCTTTTCAGTTGAATGAATGAAGTACGCTTGTGTCGGCACTCTTTTTTCTATCCCATATTTCACTAGAGACTTAATACTTTTGAACGAGACGTTCTGGGTAATAGTCACAACAAACAATATCAAAGATACTCATTTCAAATTTATTTGGCACAAAATCACTAACGGTCCTCTAACAAATGATGAACATAATCACTGATCTTCTATTTTTTTCAGGTAAAAAAACTTTGAACCATTGCTCGTCCTCGGAAAACGCAGATTGCACAAACCCGGGCCTACAGAACTAGATCACGAACTAGGCTACAAGAGATGTCTAACTCAGAAAGAAACTTAAGTCAAGAGATGGATGAAATGAGAGAAAGGATCAATACAATGGCAGAAGGACAATCAAGGGTCGAGGATTTACTGAGACAGTTAACTGAGACCCTTAGAACAACAAATGGAACATCTGTCGGCACTAGGGTAAATGCAAATACAAGCAACAATGTGAATGAAGAGGATGATTCCATGAACGGAAATCAGGAAGGGGAGAAGAATAATGTAGAAGTGACTCGTGAACAGCCGGTGAAGATCTTCCTGAACAGCAACTCGGAAAAAGAAAAGTTAAGAGATGAGTTGATTGAAAAGATGCAAGAGCAAATTAAAGCCATGCAAGGCCTTAATCCATATGGCTCAGTGGGAATCGATGAACTGTTCCCTGAGGTTGAAGTTAATATTCCCAAGGACTTCAAAATACCAGACTTCTCAAAGTATGATGGAAGCACCAATCCAAAGTTCCATCTGAAGACTTACCTCACCAAGATGGCCATTTGGTCACGGGATCAAAAGTTCTTAACCAATTTCTTCCATGAGAGTCTGACTGGGTCGGCTTTGGAATGGTACATGCAACTTGACCATTCAAGGATTTCTTGTTGGGATGATTTGACGAGTCTATTCCTGGAGCAATATCAATTCAATATCGACACCGCACCGACCCGTGAACAACTAGGGGCAATGCACAAAAAGAAGGACGAAACTTTCAAGCAATACGCTCAAAGGTGGAGAATGGTAGTGGCCCAAGTTCAACCACCATTGACTCCATCAGAAATGAGCTCGTATTTTATGGGGACCCTAGGAGTACCTTTTATTGGGCGATGGCATATGTGCGCCGTCGTAGAGATTTTTCTGATCTAATTTCAGCTGGAGAAAGGATTGAGAATCTTGCAAAAGCAGGAAAATTACCTACTGGGAATACTGAGAGCAATTTTCCTAAGAAGGTGGCACCAACAAGGAGGCAAGAGCCAGAAGTCAGTTACGTGCGCCAACAAAACTCAAGTTTTCCTCGTAATCCGCAACCACACCCTTCTTATCAAGCCCCTTCACCCGCTTTTCCAACTTACCAGACTTTATACCAAGTTAACAATGTTCCCTCACCACGTCCCGTCTATACCAATCGTCCTCCCGCACCTCGAAATCCGGGAAACCAAGGGTATGCTCGACCCCCGTCGAATCTACCCCCTTTTCCAAAGTTGCCAATCTCCAATGCTGATTTGTTTCAACAGTTGTTTGATGCACATTTGGTTGCATGCGTTCCTTCTCGCCCTATGGTACCCCCGTTTCCAGCCTGGTACAATCCCAATGTAACTTGCAAGTTCCATATGGATAACCCAGACACTCAATCGAGGATTGCGAGGTATTTAAGACCATAGTGAGGAGGTTGATTTCCTGCGGAAAGCTAGATTTTGAAGAGGAGAAGGGACCTAGCATTACTAGCAACCCAATTTCAAATCATGGGAAAGGGATTGTAAACGCATTAGAAAAGGAGAATGAGGGACTTCAAAATGTAGAGGATGTCAAAACTCCTATGAAGTTAATATTCCAAGGTCTTGTCCAAGCAGGCTATTATTCCTCAGTAGCTTTGGGTGATGTTAATACTAAAGCTCACTGTGAATACCATATAGAGAAGGGACACGATATTGAAGGTTGTCAGGAGTTTAAGGCTCAGGTGCAAAGATTCATGGCTTTGGGGGTAATAGAGGTTACTCCAAAGAAGAGGGTTTGTAAAAGAGATAGATGTTGTGGAGCGTCTAGTCCTCAAACTCCCACGTACTAGCAAAGTTCCGCATTCCCGTAAAGTTGTCATAGCGATAAAAAAGCCTACACCTTTTCCCTATAGTGATACACACGCCGTGCCTTGGAAGTACGATGTCAAGTTAAAAACACAAGGTAATATAGGACAACCGCTTCAACCTCCGTTGCTCGGATAGCGAGCCCGCACAAGCAAAGTGTCAGCGTTGTGGGCATAGGAGGGATCACAAGAAGCGGCAGGTGCTATGGGCAAGAAGATAAGACCGGGAAAAGAAAAGCAGGTTTCGTAGAAACAAAAGAAGAGCATGAAGAAGAATTCCTGAAAATCATGAAGCGAAGTGAGTATGATGTGGTAGAACAACTCAGAAAGACTCCAGCTCGGATCTCTCTATTGTCACTCATCATGAATTCGAACCTCATCGCAAAGCACTGCAGAGAGTGTTAAATGAAGCTTATGTGAAGCCGATGTTACCCCGAAAGCTTAGTGAACATGGTAGACCCAGTAAGGCACATCAATGTGATCCCTTTCTCGAGGAAGAAGTGGTACGTTCGATAGGGAATAACCCACGTGCTTTGCATATCACTTTGAAATGTCGGGGGTATGTAATCGCAAAAGTTCGATTGATGGGGTTCTCGCTTTGAACGTCCTCCCGAAAACAACCTTGTCCCACCAAGGCTATGAGTGTAGAAGACCTTAAGCCTCAAGAAATGACAAGTATGCGAGCCTTCGATGGAAGGAAAAGAAGAATTCGGGAGAAGTGACCCTTCCACTTGAGATAGGCCCGAGCCGCTTCCAAGTCTTTGTTCCAAGTAATGGATATTGAGCCTACATATACTATGCTTTTGGGAAGGCCATGGATTCATGCTTTCTGGCATTGTTCCTCAACCCCGCACCAATGCCCGAAATACATTGAAAATAGATGTCTGGTTACCATCCGGGAGAGGAAGAAATCTTACCGATGAAGCCTACTTCAATGCCTTATGTTGAAAACACGTAGTTGGAGGTGGAAAACTTCCTACACGCTTTCCGTAGGTGGAATCAAAAGCGAGAGAAGGATGAGTCGATTTCTAAAGATGTTCATCAAGTTGTGACTCGCATTATGACCAATAATGGTTACCAAGCCGGAAAAGGTCTAGGAATTCACCGCAAGGAACCAAGTCTATGATTACCTGTGGGAGAACAAAAACAGATATGGTGCAGGATATGAGGCACCTTTGGAAGGCATGATGAAGCACAATTTGGTTCTCGGTGAAGGAAAAAGGGAGAATGAAGTGAAAAAGGCAATTCCTCATCTGAAGGAGACATTCCCCATCCCTGCCGAGGTTATCAATGGAACCTCCAATCGTCAAGTCCGGCTAATCATTAACAATGTAGAGGAAGACTCCGGAGAAGGCCATGTTATCCAAATGCGACGATTTGGAACCTCTGAACAATTGGCGATCTGAGGTGTTAATGGATGTGATTGTCATAAAGTAATTGTTCGGTCATGATGTTATCTTAGACTTTTGTAATGTTGAATTTATGCTAACTCTTATCGAAGCTTTAATGTAACGAACTTGTGTGTTTTTCCTGTATGATTCTCTGTTCATGTTATCTTTCATCAAAGTTTCAATGCAATGAACTTGTGTGTTTCTCAGTTGACTCACTGCTTTAGTTCTTTTCTATCTTTGATTTACGTCTTTGCTTAGCCTTGTCCAATTACCATATTTTTTTTTTCTCTCGTGTCCAATCGGGCATAAATAAATTTTCCAGGATTTGAGTCAGGTAGAGGCATTGTCCCATGAAAGGATACCTGAAAGCTCAAGGATGGATTCCTATTCAATGATGGATATAGATAACTATGACTCAGATGAAGATAGGAACACCACTGAGGAGTTTGCCGAATTGGTAGAGAGGTCGGAAAGACACTTCAGCCTGGATGAGGAAGAAGTAGAAGTGATCAATATGGGAACCGATGAAGACAAGAAAGAGTTGAGGTTAGTGGATAACCCGAAACGTGAAAGCATGATCAAGTTATTCAGAGACTACATAGATGTATTTGCTTGGTCTTACCGAGATATGCCAGGGCTGGATCCGAGCATAGCTTCCCACAAGATTTCGCTATACCCCAATGTTGAGGCGAAAAAGCAGAAATTGAGGAGAATGCACCCTGAAATGTCTTTAAAGATCAAAGAGGAAATCACCAAGCAATTGGAGGCAGGTTTTTTAGAAGTATCAAGGCATCCAAAATGGGTAGCAAATATCGTCCCTGTTCCGAAGAAAGATGGAAAAGTCAGGATGTGTGTGGACTATAGGGATTTGAATAAAGCTAGCCCTAAAGATAATTTCCCCTTGCCTCACATTGATGTCCTCATCGATAATGCAGCAAGAGGTCATAGGTTCTCTTTTATGGATGGTTATTCTGGCTACAATCAAATTCTTATGGACACGAGTGATAAAGAGAAGACCACATTTGTCACATCATGGGGAACCTTTTGCTACACGGTCATGCCATTCGGATTGAAGAATGCTGGGGCCACCTATCAGCGTGCCATGGTTGCTTTGTTCCACGATATGATGCACAAAGAAATTGAGGTATATGTGGATGATATAGTTGCTAAGTCCCAAGAAGGGGAAAGCCATGTGGTAGTGTTACAAAAGTTGTTTGAAAGACTCAGAAAATACAAGTTGAGGCTAAACCCGGCAAAATGTGTTTTTGGTGCGTCGACTGGAAAATTGCTTGGTTTTATTGTTAGCAAGGAAGGAATCAAAGTGGACCCTGATAAAGTCAAAGCCATACAACAGATGCCTGCTCCTAAGACCGAAAAGGAAGTAAGAGGCTTTCTCGGGAAACTGAATTACATCGCTAGGTTCATAGCCAACATGACCAGCACTTGTGAGCCAATCTTCAAGCTACTTGAAGAAACAACAACCAGGAGAATGGGATGAACAAAGTGTCGTGAAGCTTTTGAGAAGATAAAAACTTACTTGCAAAGTCCTCCTATTTTGGTGCCCCTACACTGGTCGTCCTTTAATATTATACCTCACAAGATTGCGGACATCCATGGGAGCAATGCTAGGGCGACATGATGAAGCGAGAAAAAAGAACAGGCCATCTATTATTTGAGCAATAAGTTCAATGAGTGCGAGTCTCGCTACATGACAGTTGAGAAAACATGTTGTGCACTGGCATGGACATCTAGAAGGTTAAGACAGTACATGTTGTACTATACTACCTGGCTTATCTCAAGGATGGACCCGATAAAGTACATATTCGAAAGCCCTCATGTTTCCACACGAGTCTCCAAATGGCAAGTGGTTCTTTCTGAGTTCGACATAAAGCATGTAACTCGAAAATCTATTAAAGGAAGCGTAATTGCAGATCACTTAGCTGAGAACCCACTCAATTTCGAGCAACCTGAGACATCTGATCTTCCTGATGAGGATGTTTTAGCAGTTGAGGAAGAAGAGTCAGATAAAGAGGACGTGTGGAAGATGTTTTTTGATGGAGCAGTCAATATGTATGGGAACGGCATAGGTGCAGTGGTCATATCACCAAGTGGGAAGCAATACCCAGTGGCCATCAAGTTAGAGTTCGATTGCACCAATAATGTAGCTGAGTATGAAGCCTGTGCTCAAGGGCTAAATGTTGCAATAGAATTGGGAGTGAAAGAACTACAAGTACATGGAGATTCAGCACTGATAATTTATCAAGTGAACGGAGAATGGCAGACTAAGGACCCCAAGTTGATTCCATACCAGAAATATTTGATGCAATTGATCGAGAAGTTTGAAGGGATCACCTTTTCGCACTTGACGCGGGACAAGAACCAGTTCACAGATGCTCTGGCGACTTTGGTCTGTAATGACTAATCTGAATATGCATGCTAATATGCAACCCATCCGAATAAGGCGAAAGCGAACCACCTATTGTTCTAATGTTGAGGAAGAAGAAGATGGGCAGCCCTGGTTCCATGATATCATGCAAGTACATCAAGTTCGTGAGAATACCCATCAGGGGCAAGTGAGACAGATAAAAAGAGCATCTGTCGGCTTTCCATGGTTTTCTTTTTGAATGGGGAAATACTGTACAAAAGAAACTATGATGGCACACTCCTCAGATACATAGGAACTAAGGAGGCTCTCACCATCTTAACAGAAGTTCATGAGGGAATATGCGGAACACATGCCAATGGTATCATGATGGCTCGTCAGATCCTGCGATATGGTTATTACTGGTCCACTATGGAAGCTGATTGCATAGAATATGTTCGAAAGTGTCATAAATGCCAAGTGTATGCTGATCGCATTAACGCACCACCTGTCCCATTGCATAATATGGTGGCACCCTGGCCTTTTTCAATGTGGGGAATCGATGTTATTGGGCCAATAAACCCAAAAACTTCTAATGGCCACAGGTTTATCCTGGTAGCAATTGATTATTTCACCAAGTGGGTAGAGGCTGCATCCTACGCCAAAGTCACTCAAAAGGTTGTCCTTAAATTTTTAAGGGTAAACATCATTTGTCGGTATGGAATTCTAGAGAGGATTATCACAGATAACGGCCCTAATCTCAATAGCACAGAAATCAAGAATCTATGTGAGAGATTTAGGATCAAGCATCACAATTCTGCTCCTTACAGACCCCAGATGAATGGTGCAGTAGAAAGCGTTAAATAAGAACATCAAGAAGATCGTAGCCAAAATGGTGATCAACTACAGAGAATGGCATGAGATGCTACCCTATGCTCTCCACGCTTATCGCACTAATATTCGATCCAGCACTGGGGCAACACCGTTCTCCTTGGTCTATGGTATGGAGGCGCTCCCCATAGAGGTCGAAATCCCATCTTTAAGAGTGTTGATGGAAGCGAGTTAGAAGAAGCGAGAATGGGTAAAGACTCGGTGCGATCGCTAAACATGATTGAAGAAAAGCGATTAAAAGCTATCTCATGGGCAACTATACCAAAGAAGAATGGCAAGAGCTTTCAACAAGAAAGTGCGCCCTAGGGAGTTCCAAGCAGGTGACCTGGTTTTAAAGAAAAAACTTCCAAACCAAGAAGACGCCCGAGGAAAATGGGCACCGAGTTACGAAGGGCCGTATATCGTTAAGAAGGCATTCTCTGGAGGGGTCTTAGTTTTAACAGATATGGATGGAAATGAATTGCCAAGACCAACAAATGCTGATGCAGTCAAAAAGTTCTATGCCTAAAAAAAAAAAAAAGCCCGTTAGGTTGAAAACCCACAAGGGCGGCCTAAGCAAAAGCTAGGGCATCTAAAAAAAAAAAAGTTTAAAGTTGGCAAAGGCTCTCCTAGAAATTGTCACCTGGAAGGCCTACCCAAACAGCATACAAAAAAAAAAAAAAACTGGGGCAATTTTAAGCGGAGATGGAAGACAAAACTGGGGCAATTTTAAGCAGTAGTGGATGGAAGAGAGCTCGTGTCACAAGTGGTTGTAATATCCATCTGAGAATTAGGACCTATCTAATGAGAAGAAAGGAATCCTAACTGGGGTAATTGTCTGCCACCTTACCTTTGTATCATCCTTTTGTACTATTTGCCTTTTCGTGCTTGTGAACATCCAAATCAATGAAAATACTTTCCTTTCCTTTTATTGTCCATCTTTCTTTTGTCATGTTCCTTTCTTTTTTATATTTGTGAAGTCACACGTGTTTATCACAAAATGCTTCGATAAGAGGGAATATAAATTCAATATCATTGATCTAACAATTTAATGGCAAATCCTCTAACTAACGAGTTTAGATCAAGAATGAATCAGAAGATTCAAATAAGGCAAGAAAAGCTCCCAATGCGATTCACAATGTTGAGAGAGGAACTATGTGCCTGATGAGCCAACTCAGAAGTAAAGTGACTCCAGTGTCCGAGGATCCCAATGAACTCAAAACAAGTTGATGAGCCCTAGTTTGCGAGAGCCTACGCCCGGGTTTGATAGATCAAAGTTTTCCGAGGAAGCAATTAGAACCATGTATGCAAGAGAAAGTTTTGGCATAATGTTTTTGATCTTCTGATATGATTTTAAGTTACAGGAATGTACGTCGCAACATCTCTCAATGAGCTGCAAATTTATGAAAAGTGACGTCTTTGGCTTTTGCGCCAAGCTTCACTATAAAAGAACAGCGAAACAAAAGATCTTTTTGGGCCAAGTCCATTGTCTTTTAAATTTCTGGGCCAAGCCCATTGTCTTTTAAATTTCTGGGCCAGGCCCATTGTCTTTTAAATTTCGGGCTAAGCCCACTGTCTTTTACATTTCGGGCCAAGCCCACTGTCCTTCAAATTCTGGGCCAAGCCCACTGTCTTTTAAATTTTTGGGCCAAGCCCACTATCTTTTTAAATTCCGGGCCAAGCCCACTGTTTTTTAAATTCTGGGTCAAGCCCATTGTCCTTCAAATTCTGGGCCAAGCCCACTGTCTTTTAAATTTACGGGCCAAGCCCATTGTCTCTTAAATTCCGGGCCAAGCCCACTGTCTTTTAAATTCTGAGCCAAGCCCACTGTCTTTCAAATTCCGGGCCAAGCCCACTGTCTTTTAAATTTCGGGTCAAACCCACTGCTTTTTAAATTCTGGGCCAAGCTCACTATCTTTTAAATTCTGGGCCAAGCCCACTGTCTTTTAAATTCTGGGTCAAGGCCACTGTCTTTTAAATTATGGGTCAAACCCACTGTCTTTTAAATTCTGGGCCAAGCCCATTGTCCTTTCAAATTTCTGGGCCAAGCCCACTGTCTTTTAAAATTCCGAGTCAAGCCCACTGCATTTTAAATTTCTGGGCCAAGCCCACTATCTTTTAAATTTCGGGCCAAATTATGGGTCAAGCCCACTGTCTTTTAAATTCTGGGCCGAGCCCGCTGTCTGTTAAATTCCAGGCAAAGCTCACTGCCTTTTAAATTTCGGGTCAAGCCTACTGTTTTTAAATTTTTGGGACACCAGATACCCATTGTCTTTTAAATTTCGGGACACAGAAGCCCACCGTCACTCCATGCACTTTATTGTTCTTGTTTTATTTTGCATCTTATACATTATCGAACAAAATTGGAGTTCATGTCTTTACTCGTTTCTTACGACGATAAAATGAAAAACCACAGTTCTTCTTTTTTATCTAATAAGAAACAAGTAAAGAGGGCAACTATGAACACCCAATTTTGACCTAGGACTAAAAGAAAAATAATAAAAAGAAACAAAAAAGAGAAAAATAAAAAAAAATAAAAAAAAAATTTTGTTATCTTTTTTTTAACCCATCTTTTTAATCCAAATACATAAGTCCAAAATATAATAGAAAATGAAAAATAAAAAAAATGAAAAAAATGAAAAAAAAAAATAAAAAAAAATAAAAATAAAAAAAGATTTGTTTTTTTTGTTGGGATAAAAATCATTTTTTTCTTTCTTTCTTGAGCCATGCAAAGATCACCACTTGCGGCAGTTAGGGGACAAGCACTTTTGCCTCCCATTCTCTTTTTCCACAAAGGTACGCTTTTTGCTCCCCCACTTAGTTTCCTACTTGCACTACTTGAACAAACAGATTCCCTCACTAATTGCACCTACTCCTCACTAATTCACCCACTCCATTATCACCGGCCTCTAGCAACTAATAAGAGAGACCAACTTCAAGACCTTGAGAGGATCTCTCCATCGAGGGTCGATATAAAACTTTCAAAGACCAACCTTCACCAGGACGCTTAAAGCACATCAACTTAATCAACTCACCATCACCTTCTCTCTAAGCTTCAACCGTGAGCATTCTGCACTAACACCTACGAGCTTACCCATTCCCTTTCATCTTCATTATCAATATCCACCTCCACCATCAACCAATCCATCACCCTTCCAACCGACCGTCGAACCACACCACCACCATCCTCACCAAGCAACCTCACCAACAACCCGTCCAAAACTCCATTACCATCAACCAAACTCCATCCCCTCACTCGACCGTCGAATCCATCAACCTTCCTCACCGACCGTCGGACCGCATAGAAGCCAGATCCTTCACTTTACCACCCACATTCATCTCCACCGACCGTCGAACCGTGAGCTCCACTCCTCTCACCGACAAGCCATCCAAACCTTCACACCATCAACCAAACTCCGTCCACTCGACCGTCGGACCCCAAAAGTAAAACCACTTACATTCTCCAATTCGACCGTCGAACCGTGAGCTCCACTCCACTCCCCTCATCGACCTTCAACCTTCCAAACCCAACTAAATCCATCTTTCCACCGACCGTCGAACCCCACATGATCCATCTCTGAATCGACCGTCAAACCCAACAAGATCCATTTTCCAACCGACTGTCGAACCTCAGAGGCTAGCTCCCGACCGTCGGACCATTGGAACCAGTTCCCAACCGTCGAACGTCCTTCCAAAGACCGACCGTCCGTCGAACCTCAGACTAGATCCCTCCACAAACGTCCCCCTCAGTGCGTGCTTTGTTATTGTTGTCAAAGTTTCCAACTTTTATATCATTAAAATTGAATTGTGATTGTCTTTTGGGTGTGTGAGATTGAATCACATGGACTGCTGTCCATTTCACATTAAGGCAATAATGATGCATTTTGGTAAGAAGGGAGAAGGGTAAAAAAGGGTTAAAAATGATAAACAAAGAAATAATTAAAAGTTTCTAAAAAAGGAATAAAAATGGGTTACCTGAGTTGCGATGACTTGATAATTTACATTTATTATTATTATTACATTTAAATTATTATCATGTTTTTTTTTTATTTTTTGGTTAAATCGCTAATTGGTAATTTTAAATAAAAGTTTTATAACAAACTTGATAATTAGTGGGTGACGTCTGTAGCGTGATGCCGAGCTTCACCTATTCAAATTGATTAACTGAGTCGCGACGGCTTGTTAATTCAAATTTTTAATTTTTAAAAATCAATCAACACACAAATATTTTCTAAAAGAACTACGTGACTTTGAATTCCTCATTGCACCTGAGGATACGTAGGAGCGAGAATCATATTCCGTCAAGCCAAAAATTAAATTTTCATAATTTATTTGTTTATTTCATTTTTTTTTACAAAAGGGGTAAAACAAATATTTTCAAGGATTATTAAGAATTTGCATAATTGATTTGAGGTACCGTATTAGGACGGGTGTGTTAGGGGTGCTGTGAGATTAACTTTTCGCCCTTCCCTAAGCATAACCGACTCCTGAATCCGATCTGGTTTTCAAAGACTATTTTTCTTTGGTTTTCTAATTTTTCCTAATAAAAATAAAATTGGTGGCGACTCTTAAAATTAATTTTTTTTAATTTAAGTTGCTATTCCGCCGCGATTAATTACGGTCGCGACAATCACTGAGATGAAAACCTACTGTTACCAGGTGTCGCGACCGAGATCGTGGTGAAAAATAACAACTCATTGAGATTTAGAAATATGGAAAATGAAAAATGGAGTCGCCACCAATTTTATTTTAACTTAGAAAAAATTGGAAAACCTTTCTTTGAAAATGGTCTTTGGAACCAAATTAGATTCGGGAGTCAGTTATGAATAGGGAAGGGCGGAAACTTAATCTCACAGCACCCCTAACACACCTGTTCTAAAATGGTACCTTAAGTTAATTGTACAAATTCTTAACAATCCTTGAAAATATTTATTTTACCCTTTTTGTAAAATATTGTAACTATTTATATAAAAAAAGAAACCACAAAATTATGAAAATTTAATTTTGGCTTGACAGAAATGAAATTCTACTCCTGCGTATCCTCAGGTGCAAAGAGAAACTCAAAGTCACGTAGTTCTCTAGAAAATGATTATGACTTGATTGATTTTAATTAAGAAAAATGATTTTTGGAAAAAAGGATTTTGTTTGAAAACGAAAATCATTCTTGCACAGGGTTCAAGTTAGTACCGGACTACTTAATCAACCCTTATGATCCTAACGACATTAAAGATAGCATCCGCTATTCAATCAATATCATTGGTCATTGCATTGATTAAAAGATCCTTTTTTATTATTATTTTAAGGCATGAACAAGGATAGACAAGTAACCGCACGAACAACACATTGTCACACCATGAGCCAGGTAAATAATAAAATAAAACAAGATTAAATATGAACATCACAAACCAAACAATTCTAAACAAATTTTATTTTATTTTCATATTTTTTTTATTTTTTTATTTTAAATTTTCTTCATTTTTTACTTTTTAATTTTTATTTTTTTTGGCTTTTCATTAATCACAAAACACAACACAAAACATACCATAAAGTGAACATCAAACAAGAATTAATCCTAAATGACAAACAATTAAACTCAAAATACATTTTTTTCCTTTCTTTTATTTTTTATTTTTTCTTGACATTATTTATTTATTTATTATTTAATCCTATATATTTGTCCCTACATTTTCCCAATTTATTTTTCACTAAGGCTTTAAACTATTAAGCAAGCTAACCTTAACCCCAAAAAAAAGACAAGAAACTTAGCCCACTAATTAGACACATCTCCTGTGCCAACCTTTTTGTTTTTATGTTTTAGTTTTCTTTTTTTTGGTTTTTATGGGCTCTCAACGTTTCTAACAACCCAAAGTTTTTTTTTTAAACAACCTAATAGTAAATAAAAAAGAAAGAAAGGAAAAGAAACAAAAAAAAAGGGTGTGAAGGAAAACGTAACAGAGAGACTTTTAGTCTCTGTAAAAGATACAACAAAAGTCCTTAGCCTCTGTAAGAGGGAAAACAAAACCGAGGAGATGGGGGTTGAGGCTCACGATGGTTAGCGTCTGGTGGCTGAACGGCAGATCTGGGCTCGTGGGAGGCGCGGCGGGTTGCGGGTCACCGGCGATGGATCTGACGGCTCGCGAGCGTTTCCTGCGGCGCTAGCTCGGTCGAGGACGGGAACAACTCACGGTGGTGCAACGACGCGATGCAGATCTGGCTGCTCGCGGCTCGGTGAACGGCCACTCAGTCACGGCCGTCTAGTTCTGGAGACCGCGGTCGCGCGACGGCGACGGTGGCTTGGGTGGTCTCGGGTCCGGTTGGACGGCGGGCTTCTGTTGCAAGGAGCAGTCGGAGTTGCAGTAGAGGTGAAAGGATGGAGCTTATTTGGTTGCTTGGTTGATGATGGATGGCAACTTGTGGGTTGGAGAAGATGATGAAGATAGAGGCTTTAGATGGGTGGTTATGGAGGTTAATGGTGATGAATAGTGGGGGTAGGGGATTTCTTGTGGTGGCTGCAAGGTTGAAGGTGAAGGGTGGTAGGTGGAGGTAATGGTGTCTGCGGTCACGGTTGGGAGAAAAATGGTGAGGTTGGAATGGTTGGTTGAAGGTGATCAGTGAAGGTGGTTTTTGATGGGTGGTCCAGATGAAGGTGATTTTTCTTGAAGAAAATGGTTTCTTGGGGCTGAATGTGCTTTTTTTTTTTGCTCTCCAAAAATAATTCTCCCCCTTCCCTTCAGAACGTTGAGCCTTGGTATTTAGAGAGAAAAATGGGGTTGCAGGAGCTGATTCTGTTTGGTCCATTTTCTAGTTTCCCTTTTTGTGTTCCATTCCTCTGCCCTATGCCTCCTCTCCTTCCCATTTCTTGCTCCATTCTTCTTTCTCATTCTGCTGCTGCTAACCTGCTGAGGTTCCTGCAGCTGCATTGTTGTGGCTCCTGCAAAGATTGGAGGTCTATGCTGCTCTGCGCTCCTTTAGCTTCTCTTTTCTGTTGTTTCTTATTTTTTTGGTTTTTTTTTTTTGTTTTGTTTTGTTTTGTTTTTATATTTTTATTTTTTTCATTACTTTGTTATTTTTTTTTTTGCTTTTGCATTCAACATAAAATAAAACTAAGTGATAAAATAAAATAAGACATAATTAGAGGATTTTGTCAAGAAAATGGATAATTTTTTTATTTTCTATATTTTTTTCATTTTAAAAAAGAATCTGGACAAAATTGGGTGTTCACAGTTGCCCCTCTTTATTTGTATCTTACTAATAAATAAGAATAACTGCAGTTTTCCACATTATTGTCGTAAGAAACGAGTAAAGACATGAATTTCAATTTTGTTCGGCAATGCATAAGATGATAAATGCAAAACAAAAGCAAGGACAATGACATGAACTTAAAATACATGGAGCTGATGCGCTTGAAGATACTGATAGAAATTAAAATGCATGGAATGCATGAAGTCAATTCGCTCAACAGAATTTAAAATGCAGGAAGCTGATACATTCAACAAAAATTGACAGAAATTCAAAATGTATGGAATGCATGGAGCTGATGCGCTCATAATTGACAAAAATTAGAATGCGTGGAATGCATACAGCCGATGCGCTCAAAAAAATTGTTGGAAATTAAAATGCATGGAGCTGATGCGCGCAAAAGAATTGACAGAAATTTAAAATGCATGGAATGCGTGAAGTGCATGGAGCCGATTCGCTCAACAGAATTTAAAATGCAGGGAGTCGATGCGCTCAACAGAAATTAAAATGCAGGGAGCCGATGCGCTCAATAGAAATTAAAATACATTGAGCCGATGCGCTCAACAGAAATTAAAATGCAGGGAGCCGATGCGCTCAACAAAAATTAAAATGCATGGAGTCGATGCGCTCAACAGAAAGTAAAATGCAATGGAGCCGATGCGCTCAACAGAAATTAAAATGTAGGGAGCCAATGCGCTCAACAGAAACTAAAATGCATGAAACCGATGCGCTCAAAAGAATTTAAAAAGACAATGGACAATTGAGTCTCAGAATTTAAAAGACAGGCGGGCTACTGTGCTCCAGAAATTTAAAAGACAGGTGGGCTACTATGCTCCCAAAAAATAGAGATTTAAAAAAGGCAAGGCATCTTGATCGAAAAAGATTTTTCTTCTTTTTCTTCTTTTTTTCTTTTTCTTTTTTTTTTTTTTTTTTTTTTATTTTTTTTTTTTTTTTTATTTTATTCTTCTCTTTTTTGTTCCTTTCGCTTTCATTTTTTTATTAAAAGTCCTTTGAACTAATGTCGACTTTTGGAAAGCTTTGACTAATCAAAACTCTTGTTCACATGCTTTTGCTCGTTGGACCTGATAACCTCGATTCTTCTTACTCATCCTTTCTTTCCTTTTTCTTCTCATTTCTCTCTTTTTTTTGCTCTCAGCTCTCCTTTTGAGAAATGAGATAAACTTTTGCTTGGCTAATTCTTTGAGAGAAAATTTTGCCCCAGTATTTAACTTTATCCCTCATCTAATTGATTCCCTGCAACTACTTGATAACTCAATCACTGTTTCTGTTGCTACTTCCTTCAACACATCCCTCTTTAATCCTTCAAAAATTTTGCCCCAGTATGGCCAACTGAATGCAAACAAGATTGCCCTTGTGTAGCTGATCAAACGCAATTCAAAATTGCCCCACTTTGGTGCACCCTTCAAGGCATTTCAGGTAACTTTCTCTGAGATTTTGCCTATTTATTTGCCCTAACTTTTGCTTAGACTAACCTTTCGGGTTTCCAGATTAACGGGCTCTTTTTCCTTTTTTTTTTGCTCTAACTTTTGTTTAGGCCGCCCTTTCGGGTTTTTAACCTAACGAGCTTTACCTCTCCCTCTCTCTCTTTTTTCAGGTACCTTCTCTTCCATCAATTGGGATTTCCAAGTTCTCTTCAATCTGAATTGTTCATCAGGAGATTATCATTAGATGGTAAAATCATAATGTTGTACTCATGTTTACCTTACCTGAAGCATTACGTAACAGACACTCATGAATTCAAAAAGTGCAATAGTGAAGAAGCGAACAACTTCCAGATTATTCTTGGAAGTTTGACTACAAAAAGGGTATTATTTACAAAGGATAAAGACACACGAAGTAGAATAGCAAGAAAGTCAAAAGGTTTTTTTTTTTCAATATGCACATGATTGATCTTTACTCGACAACTGGATATCATGACTATTGTTTTATCAGGTATATACAAAAAGCTACCCTCATGTAGAGTATCAAATGAATTTGGCTCAGAGTATGTCATTTGTGAACAAAAATTTTTCCAGTGTGAGTCACGAAGCTACACTAATGTAGGTCAAATTGAAACAAGAGAATAACAAAATATTGCCCCAGTTTAGAGTCAAATCGAGCAGAGTAGAAACTTGCCCTAGTGTAAGGTCAAATTGAACCAATGAGAAATTTGCCCCAGTCTAGGACTGAATTGAACAGGGCAGGAATTCGCCCTAGTGACCAAAAGATTTGTCTCAGTGTAGAGCCAACTCGAACAGGGTAGAAACTTACTCTAATGCAAGTCTTTTTTTTTTCTTTCCTTCTTTTTTTTAAGAGCAATGAGCTAGATACTTAGGTGAGCATAACATTTGTCTCAAAATTAAAGTTAATGAAAATGACGACAACCTCTTATTAATCAGAATGGACTTTTTGAGGCTTGTAATATGACCAAAGCTAAGGGTTATGAAAGGAAAGATATAAAGCTCAAACAAGTGCTTAAGGGTTGAAAGGGACCAAGGATCCTTGTTCAAAGTTAAATTTTGCTTTTGTTTTTACACTTTCAAGCATGCTTTTCTCTTATTGTTCTCCATTTCTTCCCTTTTTCTTTTCACTTCAATTATTCACCTTTGCTATGACATTTCTTCGTTCATTTTCTTTCTTTCTTTCCCTTCTTTTGTTTTTTTTTATTCTTCATTATTTTTTTTACTTTCTACCCCTTTCACCTTTTCTTTCTTTTTCCATTATGCTTCAAAATAGTCATCATGACAATCATCCTTTACTTTGTGTCATCCCCTAGTGTAGGGATAATCCTTGTCCAAGGTTTATTGAAGAAAACTTTCAAGCTGAAAAGGGGACAACGAGAGGTAATGAAAAGATGAATTATTGTGAATGATAGAGAAATATAGTCAATCTTCATTTCAAATCTTGATTGTTCATTTTCAAAAAAATAAAAAAAAATTAATTTAGAGACAAAAGGTTAATGCACACTAAGTGGTTACTTTTTTGCTCTCTTTTTATTTTTTTTTATTTTTATTTTTTACAAATGGCACTTGCACACGTGGACCTTATGACTACTGACATCTATCAAAGCAAGGATTGTTAAGAATTGGAGTCCAATAGAATTCAAACAAAAGGAAGACACTTTAAATAAATAAGAGAAAATAAAATGACCAGAAAGACCATGAAAATGACAGGAAACAAGATATGCTTGAATCCATGCAAAATCATTACATTAATGCTTTAAAAAAAGTTAACATAAGTTCAGCACCACAAAAATCTAATATGACAATCATATCAATTAACGCCTCAGATCGCCAATTGTTCAGAGGTTTCTAGTTAATGGAGGGTGAACAGTGTAGGTAGGGTAAGATGGTGGGTTTCCAATTTTGGTTTTGCATGTAGCTCACTTTCAACTCCTTTTCCTTAGGGAAAAAACTCATTCTTGAAACTACTTTCATCATTGCCAGTTGACAATTTACAAGCTTTTACCAAAATTTCAATCCTTTTTTCGGCAGTTATTAATTCAGCAAAGTCTAGATAAGCAGCACTCGCCATTGTCTCAATAAAAGGAGCTCCCAGAGTCCCTAGAAAATATGAGCACATTTTTGTCAATGTCAATGGTGGTTTCACTTGTGCTGCAAGAGCTCTCCATCTCTGGGTATACTGCTTGAAGGCGTCCTCATTTTTCTTTTGCATTGAGCCCAATTGTTCCCAGGTAGGAGCTGCATCTAGATTGAACTTGTATTGATCCATGAATAGATCAGCTAATTCCATCCAGTGAGAAATCTTAAAGCGGTCTAATTGAAGATACCACTCTAAAGCGGGACCTGTAAGACTCTCGTGGAAAAAGCTAATGAGAAACTTATCATTCCTGGACCAAACAACCATCTTGGTTCCATAATTTATCAAATGAAACCGAGGGTTACCACTTCCGTCATACTTGGCAAAATGAGGAATCTTGAAGTCTTTAAGGATTATGACATCCATGGTAGGACACGGTTCTTCTATTCTAAGCGGTCCATAAGCACTAGGGCCCTTTATCGCTTTGACTTGCTCTTCCATCCTTTCCTTCCATTCTTCTTCCATCTTATCCTTCTGAATTGCCGCATGACTACTCCCAGTAAGAAGTCCTATTGTCACTAGGATGAACATATGTGGTTGTTCCCGTGTGAATTCAGCATTACCGTGATCCTCATTTCGAATATCATTCGAAGAACGATACCCTTCTCCGATATGAATCACCAGTGGTGCAATATTTGATGTCTTTCCTATAACAGGCATCTCAGTGGTCATCCCGGGGTTTGTCCTCATATAAGTGATAATTGGCAGGTGCGGATATGCCCCAGTCACTCTTGTGCCCCAGTCTCTCTCATGGCCAACAACATTTCCTCCATTCTTCTCATAGACTCTGTCATTTCATTCATCCTCCCTTTAATCTCATCAACTTCCTTACTCAAGTTTCTCCCTTCCTCAGGGTTATTAGCAGCCATTCTGGTCTGAGATTTAGGATTGTGAATTTGGGTTTGATTGGTCTCTTTTTTCCTTGGCTGCACAATGGTTCAAACCAATTTGATTTATTAAAACAACATAACATTTAACAAAGAATGAGATGAAATGCATGAGATGCATAAAATGAATGAACTTTGAAAACATTTTTTTTCTTCTTTTTTTTTAAATGCTATGTCATGAAAATGTAAGATTTTTTTTTCTTTTTTGAATGCTATGAAAATGTAAGCCATGAGTAATGCAAGATGAAGTATTTTTTTATGCTAATTTTTTTTTAAAAAAATACAAGAATGAATGACATGAGAATTAGATAAATAAAAAAGAATTTTTTTGCTAAGAATGAAAATATAAGATGATGTATATTTTTTTTTATGATTTTTTTTAAAAGTAAAAAAAAATGCAAGAATGAATCGCATAAAGAAAAGATGGATAAAGAAGAAGTACGCCCCCTTGGTACCCTAGTTAGGTGGAACTTAAATGTTGGATTTCTTTAAGGTCACAACTCTAATTTTGGCAATCATTATGTTCAATCTATCAGTGCAAGATTTTCAGGACAGATCTAAACTTCTAAAAGTCATGGTCCTCAGATTGCCCTTATCTATAAAGACAAGGTCCTAATTCATGAATTAATCACAAGTAGAGATAAACTCTCTCAATATGACTAGTCCATGATATTAGTAACAATCTGAGTGATGTCTAATCAAATGTCAAGTGAGCATAAAGCTCCTCAATAACAAAAGTCGAGACTCCTCCTATTCCTCGGGTTCGCATAGACTCGGGTACAGAGCGAAAAAGTGTGTGAGGTAAGTGATAGTGATGTGTGTGAGGGAGCATACAAACCAGTACAAAAGTTTAAAAAGATAAAACTACCCCCAACCTGCAAAAACATATATACAACAGCCAGCCAGTAATCATCTATCCTAGAGTTTCAACAATTATGCACAATATATTTACAGGTCACAATATACATAAGATAATATCATCAGATATTTACATAAAAGTACTAAATAAAATCTATTTACAAACAAATAGGAAAACAAAAACAAGGACAAAAAAAGGGTAAAATAAATAAATAAAAATTATTAATAATTTGCACTACTAACAACAACAGGCCTGACTCTCCAAGAATCCCCAGTGGAGTCGCCATCTGTCGCGACCGAGATCGCGACAAAAAATAGCAACTCATTAAGATTTAGAAATATAGAAAATGGAAAATGGAGTCGCCACCAATTTTATTTTAACTTAGGAAAAATTGGAAAACCTTTCTTTGAAAATGGTCTTTGGAACCAGATTGGATTCAGGAGTTGGTTATGGATAGGGAAGGGCGAAAACTTAATCCCACAGCACCCCTAACACACCCGTTCTAAAACGGTACCTTAAGTTAATTGTGTAAATTCTTAACAATTCTTGAAAATATTTATTTTACCCCTTTTACAAAACATTGTAACTATTTATATAAAAAAAAGAAACCACAAAATTATAAAAATTTAATTTTGGTTTGACAGAAATGAAATTCTGCTCCTACGTATCCTCAAGTGCAATAATGAACTCAAAGTCACGTAGTTCTCTAGAAAATGATTGTGACTTGATTGATTTTAATTAAGAAAGATGATTTTTGGAAAAAAGGATTTTGTTTGAAAACGAAAATCATTCTTGCACATGGTTCAAGTTGGTACCGGATTACTCAATAAACCCTTATGATCCTAACGACATTAAAGATAGCATCTGCTATTCAATCAATATCATTGGTCATTACATTGATTAAAAGATCTTTTTTTATTATTATTTTAAGGCATGAACAATGATAGACAAGTAACCGCACGAACAACACATTGTCACACCATGAGCCAGGTAAATAATAAAATAAAACAAGATTAAATATGAACATCACAAACCAAACAATTCTAAACAAATTTTATTTTATTTTCATGTTTTTTTCATTTTTCTTTTTTTTTTTTAAATTTTCTTCATTTTTTACTTTTTTATTTTATTTTATTTTGCTTTTCATTAATCACAAAACACAACACAAAACATACCATAAAGTGAACATCAAACAAGAATTAATCCTAAATGACAAACAATTAAACTCAAAATGCATTTTTTTTCCTTTCTTTCTTTTTTTATTTTTTTATTTTTTCTTGACATTATTTATTTATTATTTAATCCTATATATTTTGTCCCTACATTTTCCCAATTTATTTTTCACTAAGGCTTTAAACTATTAAGCAAGCTAACCTTAACCCCAAAAAAAAGACAAGAAACTTAGCCCACTAATTAGACACACCTCCTGTGCCAACCTTTTTGTTTTTATGTTTTAGTTTTCTTTTTTTTGGTTTTTATGGGCTCTCTACGTTTCTAACAGCCTAAAGTTTTTTTTTTTAAAACAACCTAATAGTAAATAAAAGAGAAATAAAGGAAAAAAAAACAAAAAAAGGGTATGAGGGAAAACGTAACAAAGAGACTTTTAGTCTCTGTAAAAGATACAACAAAAGTCTTTAGCCTCTATAAGAGGGAAAACAAAACTGAGGAGATGGGGGTTGAGGCTCACGGTGGTTAGCGTCTGGTGGCTGAACGGCGAATTTGGGCTCGTGGGAGGCGCGGCGAGTTGCGGGTCACCGGCGATGGATTTGATGGCTCGCGGGCATTTCCTGCGGCGTTGGCTTGGTCGAGGACGGGAACAACTCACGGTGGTGCAACGACGCAACGCGAATCTGGCTACTCGCAGCTCGGTTCGTGAACGGCCATTCAGTCACGGCCGTCTGGTTCGGGAGAGCTCGGTTGCGCGACGGCGATGGTGGCTTGGGTGGTCGCTAGTCTGGTTGGACGGCGGGCTTCTGTTGCGAGGCACGGTCGGAGTTGCGGTGGAAGTGAAGGGATGAAGCTTATTTGGTTGCTTGGTTGATGATGGGTGGCAGCTTGTGGGTTGGAGAAGATGATGAAGATGGAGGCTTTAGATGGGTGGTTATGGAGGTTGATGGTGATGAATAGTGGGGGTAGGGGATTTCTTGTGGTGGCTGCAAGGTTGAAAGTGAAGGGTGGTAGGTGGAGGTAATGGTGTCTGCGGTCACGGTTGGGAGAAAAATGGTGAGGTTGGAATGGTTGGTTGAAGGTGATCAGTGAAGGTGGTTTTTGATGGGTGGTCCAGATGAAGGTGATTTTTCTTGAAGAAAATGGTTTCCCGGGGCCGAATGTGCTTTTTTTTTCTGCTCCAAAAATAATTCTCCCCCCTCCCTTCAGAATGTTGAGCCTTGGTATTTAGAGAGAAAAATGGGGTTGCAGGAGCTAATTCTGTTTGGTCCATTTTCTAGTTTCCCTTTTTGTGTTCCATTCCTCTGCCCTATGCCTCCTCTCCTTCCCATTTCCTGCTCCATTCTTGTTTCTCATTATGCTTCTTCTGTCGTCCCTCTGATCGAGGTTCTTTGCAGTTGCATTGTTGTGGCTCCCGCAAAGATTGGAGGTCTATCTTTCGCTCTCGCGCTCCTTTAGCTTCTCTTTTCTATTGTTTCTTATTTTTTTGTTTTGTTTTGTTTTGTTTTTTTTGTTTTTTTATTTTTATTTTTTTATTTTTTTCATTACTTTTTATTTTTATTTTTTGCTTTTGCATTCAACATAAAATAAAACTAAGTGATAAAATAAAATAAGACATAATTAGAGGATTTTATCAAGAAAGTGGATAATTTTTTTTTATTTTCTATATTTTTTTCATTTTAAAAAAGAATCCGGACAAAATTGGGTGTTCACACTAGGTGATGCTATTCAAACTTAAAAATGCTGAGCTGACTTACCAAAGGATATGAACAAAGTCTTTGAAAGGCAGATCAGTAAGATGCTGGAGGTATATATTGACAATATGATAGTCAAAACGGCGCACATCGATAGTCATGTCAAGGACTTGGAGGAAGTATTCATCGAGGTTCAAAAGCACAACATGTGATTGAACCGGAATAAATGCGCTTTTGTAATACTGGCTAGCAAATTTCTAGGATTCCTACTAATAAACCGAGGAATTGAGGCTAGGGGTGGAAATAGGTTAGGTCGCCCGTCAGGGGCCTATGGCTTGACTTGTCTGAGACTTGGCTTGACCTGTTTATTAAACAAATTAGGCTAATATTTTTTTAAAAGTCTGTTTAATTAAAAAGGTCAAGTCTTAGGCCATCTAATAGATCTTTTAAACCTGACAAGCTGGTCTGACTTATTTAGTTATATATAATATAATATATATTATTATTATCATAATAATTATAATTATTAATTTATTTTAATAAATTACTATATTTTTTAATTAAATTTTAATAAAAGTTAATAATTAAAACATAAGTTAGCAAGTTAGAATAAAAATAATATATTACAATTATATTATAATTTAACACTCATTCCTTAATTTTATAAATACTAACTATTTTTTTATTCTAATTTTAGGTCAATGTAAAATTTAAAGATATATCAAATTATAAAATTATTTGATGCATATAATTTACCTTCAATCTTGCTAACTCTATATCCCAACAATAAGGTAATTCTCAATATAATCCTAGTGCGCAATTCTCAATTCATTGATATTTCGAGTCTTTTTTTATTATTATTAACGATACTTCATTCACCCATTATAATTAAGCAAGATCATCGTTTTTCCCTAACTACAGTCCTTATTCCTTCCTCCTATAGAAACAAGAAAGTCAGCATAACCTTGAAGTTCGTTCTGCTATATATATAATCTAGAGAGTGCAGATTCCTGGTCAATTTATCTTAAAATTGGTATTAACCCAATCTCTTATTTAGTAATCCCCACTGACAGAAGATTGTCAAGCATTCCAAGTTTTATTTCAGTAACTTAAACACTATACCAAACCTGATGTGTGATATAAATTGGTCCAATAGGGTCAAATAAATATTCTTTTAGATAGCTAGGCAATACTCTCAAGATATTTATTTTATTCAAGATTGATATGAAGTAGTTATTCCTCTTAAATTAACTAATTCAAGAAATATAACCCTATGTTCGGCCTCCAATCACTAAAGTTTGAACCAGAATGTCAATGCTTTAATTCACTACACCAATCCACTATTCTTTAACAATAACTTGAATTAGTCTAAAGCATTCCATGTTTTATTTTTAGTAATCTTGGTCTTAATTCTTTTTCAGTGGGGATTACTTATAAAATTTATATAAGGGTCTAAATTATTAAAGAATAATATTTGGTATAGAATTTTAAGATGTATATCACTATATTGTTGGGGACATAGAGTTAGCAAGATTGAAGATAAATATATGCCTCCAATAATTTTATAATTTAATATATCTCTAAGTCTTATATCGACTAAATATTAGAGTAAGAAAGTGATAAATATTTATAAAAGTAAGAGGTGAGTATTAAATTATAACAAAAGTATATATTGGTTTGTTGGCTTATTTCAAGGCCTAAACTTGATTTAAAGGTAGGTCTGTTAGTAAAGGCTTATTTAAAGATAGGCCTATTAGCCTATTTAAAAACTTGTTAGCCTATTTAAATGTAGGTCAGTTAACCTATTTAAAAGCTTTATTACTAAATAGGCTTTCAGGTCAGACTAGACTTTTAAAAAGGTAATACCAGGCCTTAAAAATTGGCCTATCTCAGGCTCACAGGTTAGGCTTAGGCTTTATAATTGAGATACAAGTTAGACCTATTTAAGGCAAAGACTGGTCTAGCCTGGCCTGACTGATAACTTCACAGAGTGTAGTTATTTTGTCCCTATATCTATGCATCATGGTATGAGTAGTCATTGTTTGTAAGCATGAATAGAAGATTTTAGCATCACTTATATCTGATTTTATTTTGATGACTTCCATTGTGATCCTGAGCAAATACTTTCAAAACTTTGATAAATTTAGTACATTTGCATAAGTTAATGAATTGATACTTTCTCTGATATAGGCAGGTCTCAAATAAAGCAGGAAAATGAAATTTGAAGTAGCTTTGGACCAGGAAGCCTAAGAGAAAGCCAAAAATAAAGATCAGCACTCAACGCCGCGACGTGGGCTAGGTAACGCCGTGGCGCTCCCCTGCTTCAGTACAAAAACCCAAGGCTGAAGCGCCGCAACGTTGAAGAGTGGACGCCTCAGGCACCTGTGACCTAATTGCACGTGCGCTGTGACGTGATGTCTTGGACGCCGCAGCGTTGCCTTATTTTATTCAGCCTATAAATACATTTGCATCTATTTTCTATGGGAGTTTTTTTTATCTTTTTGGAGAGCAGCTGCTAGTTTTAGGTTTTTAGACTTAGAGAAAGCAGAAAAGGCTAAGGTTGGAGGTCATCCTTCATATGGAGGGTGAATCAAGCTTAGAGGATGAAATCTAATGAGCTTCTTTCCTTTCCTTTCTTCTTTCTCTCTTTAATGCTTCATGGCATGATTTATTTGTTTGTACTTTCATGCTTCATGGCTAGCTAGGCTGTATGTAGGATTTTCTTAGTAGTCTCCTATGGATATTGATGAATTTGTAATCTTTTGAGTATATATTGAAGTTTAGTTATTTTCAATCATATGAATCTTAATGCTTTTGATTGTTTGATCAACTTTTGATTGTTTTGATGAAATCTAATGAACCTAGACATAAGAAATTGGATTTTAGATCATACATATGATTGATGCATGTTCTATTTCATTCAATTAGCTTAGATGAGATGATTCGTTAATAGGATAGACATATACCTATTGGCTATGCATAGTATGTGATTGAGAATAGATCATTAATGAGTGAAGTTTGCACTGATTCTTAAGGAAACTTAGTGAGTTAGGTAAATGAAACCATGGTTAATTGACCTAGAGATAGGCTTTTAACTAAATCAGTTTCTAAAGCTAATTTAACAATTCATTGATGTTGCTTGTAAGGATTTCATGTCATTAGTTGAAATAGGAGATGAAAAGAATTTCTTATTTCTCTATTTATCTATTTATCTTAGATTTATTATTTTTAGTCTTTATGTTTCTTTAAACATTCCTTTATAAATTTAATGCCTTTGGATAGCATTAATTAGACTATTAGTTAATACTTGGCTTTTATAAGAAATCTGTATTCCTCGTGGGAACGATATCCGACTCTTAGCTATAATACAAGTGCGACTTGTGCACTTGCGGTAAGCAAAAGAGCGATCACTGACCTGTTTTCACCCCTAATTGAGGCTAACTTGAAAAAGTGCCACGTCGTGCTTGATATGCACAGCCCTCAATCTGTTAAAGAAGTGCAGCAACTCACAGGCTAGATAGCTGCCCTCATATGCTTCCTTGCCAAAGCTGCTCAAAAGTCCCTCCCCCTTTTTCCAAACTTTAAAGAAGGGGAAAAACTTCGTGTGGAACCCGGAGTGTGAGACCGCGTTCCAAGAACTGAAGAAAACACTATCCACCCGACCCATCTTGACAAGATTGGACCCTAGCAAAACGTTGTACATATATCTCTCTATCAGTAATGAGGCGGTCAAGTCAGCTTTGATGAGAGAAACTAACAAAAGTCAGAGACCAGTTTACTTCATCAATAAAGTCCTCCAGGGCCCCGAAACTAATCAGGCAAGTACTACACAAGCCAAACCTCGCGAGAAGAATAATCATGTAGTCGGTAGAGTTCTCTGAGTTCGGGATTATCTATGAGCCAAGACTAGCCATAAAGGCTCAGGTATTATTCGATTTCCTAGTAGAACTCACCCCCAACTTTGGCCAAAGAAATTGGACCCTAGCAAAACATTGTACTTATATCTCTCTATCAGTAATGAGGCGGTCAACTCAGCTTTGATGAGAGAAACTAACAAAAGTCAGAGACCAGTTTACTTCATCAATAAAGTCCTCCAGGGCCCCGAAACCAATCAGGTAGGTACTACACAAGCCAGACCTCGCGAGAAGAATGATCATGTAGTCGGTAGAGTTCTCTGAGTTCGGGATTATCTACGAGCCGAGACTAGCCATAAAGGCTCAGGTATTATTCGACTTCCTAATAGAACTCACCCCAAACTCCATCAACTCAATATTGTTCGGGATTCATAACTTGGCCAAAGAAATTGGACCTTAGCAAAATGTTGTACATATATCTCTCTATCAGTAATGAGGCGGTCAACTCAGCTTTGATGAGAGAAACTAACAAAAGTCAGAGACTAGTTTACTTCATCAATAAAGTCCTGCAGGGCCCCGAAACCAATCAGGCAGGTACTATACAAGCCAGACCTCGCGAGAAGAATGATCATGTAGTCGATAGAGTTCTCTGAGTTCGGGATTATCTACGAGCCGAGACTAGCCATAAAGGCTCAGGTATTATTCGACTTCCTAATAGAACTCACCCCAAACTTTGGCCACCCTAGAGCACACATCTGGATTATCTACGTCGATGGGTCCTCTAATCTCAAAGGGTCTGGAGCCGGAGTCATCTTGGAAAGTGAAGTCGTCCTCGTATTAGAATATTCGTTGAGGTTTGAGTTCCTCACATCTAACAATCAAGCCGAATATAAAGCGTGCATAGAGGGTATGAACTTGGCCAAAAAAATGGGAGCCAAAGACATAGTCTTATGCAGCGATTCATAGCTAGCAACGGCTTAAATAAAAGGGAAATATCAGGCCAAAGAACCTCTACTGCAGAATTACTTGGCCAGAGTGAAAAAACTGATGGAAAGTTTTGACAATGTCAAATTAGAGCATATCCTGAGGGAACGCAATTCCAAGGCCGACACCCTGTCAAAGCTTGCCAGTACCAAAGGCTCAGGCAATAGCAGGTCAGTGATTAAGGACATCCTACGCTTCCCCAGTATCATGGACCACGAAGTCCTCCTATTGGAAAGCAAGGAAACTTGGATGACTTCTATATTAGCCTACCTCCACGACGGTGTGCTTCCCGAGGACTGGAAAGAAGCCTAGAGGATAGTTCGGATAACGGCCTGGTATACTATTTATGATAATTAGTTATACCGCCAAGGCTTTTCTTCCCCCCTCTTTAAATATCTTGGCCCTAAGGAGGCAGAATACGTCTTGTTTGAAATCCATGAGGGAAACTCGGGACATCATCTCTGGAGCAAGTCCTTAGCTCGCAAGGCATTAAGAGTAGGATATTACTAGCCCACTATGGAAGCCGATAGCAAAGAGCATGTTCAAAAGTGTGACTTATGCTAGCGCCACTCAGATGTCTATGCAGCACCACCAAAAGAGCTATAAAAAATATCGATTCCCTGACCTTTCTACCAATAGGGAATGAATATCTTGGGCCATTTTCCTCGAGCACCAGAGTAAGTCAAATACTTAGTAGTGGCTATCAATTACTTCACAAGTAGATTAAGGATGAACCATTAGCTACGATCACCTCTGCACGAAACCAAAAGTTCACCCACAAGAATATCATCAGTAGATTTGGAATCCCAAAGTCGATTGTCACAAACAATGGAACCCAATTCACCTACAAGAACTTCAAAGACCTTACCCGGACTCAAAATTAAACAACATTTCACCTCGGTAGAACACCCTAAGACCAATGGGTAAGCTGAAGCCGCCAATCGAATTATACTTAGGGGGATCAAGAAAAGACCAGATGACACCAAAGAAAATTAGGTGGAATAACTCGATCATGTCTTATGGGTATATCGAACCACACCATACTCTACCACGGGCGAAACCCCCTTCAAGTTAACCTACAGTTACGAGGCCATGATTCCAGTGGAGATAGGAGAACTAGGCTGAAGGAAGTAAGTTTCTCCGAAGAAACTAACCCAGACCTCATCCACCAAGAACTCAACTTGTTCGAGGAATAACGTCATGTTACCTATGTTCGGGAAACAGCCCTTAAGTAGAGGATCGCTACATGGTACAATTCAAAGGTAATCCCACGCCAGTTTAACCTGGGTGACCCTGTGCTACGTAGGGTAGGCATTAGAGGAAGAAACACAAGAGATAGAAAATTGGCTCCCAATTAGGAAATACCCTACACGATTACATCCAGGACCAACACAAGAGCCTATACTCTGGAAACCTTATCGGGCTAGGCAATTTAAAACTTTTGGAATGCTGATAAGCTGAGAAGATATTATAGCTAAGAACAATGTTAATTTGCAACTCTTTCCATGTAAGAAGCACGCTCTGACATCAATAAATTGGCGTTTCTTCATCATTATCATCTTGTCTCAGAGCTAGTACCTTAGTCACGACCCTGAGTCCCTGAGTATTTTGGTTCAATAATGTCAATGGCCAATATCCCAATAGTGACCTCGAGTCCTCGGATACTTGGGCCTGTTACGACCTACAAGGTCGCCACACCTTGCTGAGGTTCGAGGAATATAAGGTCTGGAAGGATTAGTTATTCCAACATCTTTACTTAATATCTAAATTGGGGAAGCCACTTGAACACGTATCGGGTCAAGCAAAGCATGCAAGAGTTCTCGCCCATACCCATTTGAGCCTAACCTTAACCCATAAACTCACCATAGTTTACAGAGGTTAAGTGTAATCGACTGTCATCTGGGATCGTAGACCTCACACCCAGAAGCTTTTGTGTCATCCAAGTTAAATGAACCTAACTGCCAAGATTCGAGCTCCGAACTCATCTTGACAGGCAAAATGTGTGTTCGTCCAAGTTAAATGAACCCAACTGTCAAGATTCGAGCCTCAGACTCATCTTGGCAAGTAAAATGTGTGTTCGTCTAAGTTAAACGAACCCAATCACCGAGATTCGAGCTTCGAATTCATCTCGATGTGTAAAACATGTGTCCGTCCAAATTAAACTAACCCAACTACCAAGATTCGAGCTTCAGACTCATCTCGACTGGCAAAATGCGCATTCATCCACTCCAACGAATCTTACCTCTGAAATTGAGCATTGGACTCATCTCGGATTAGCAAGCGTTCATCTTACAAGCACAAACTGAGAGTTGGCATTGGACAAATCTTAGAACTACAAAAAACTATACAACACAATGAGAAGAAGAATGTTCAGAGCAGCAAGTCTTTGTTCTCATTCCAAGCATCGCCTAATTTACTTGGAGCTTTATAAAAAGGACCTACAAAACTACTACAAGGCAAAAGCACCCATTCAAGGAACCTGGAAAAGAGGCTAGACGTGACGCCGATGTTAACCGAATATTAACCGCGACCACCTCCACAATTCTTCCAAAATTCAACATCCATGCTTTCCCTCTCGGCCAACATGAGGAGAATACTTTGCTCCAAGAGATTGTTCCACTCCAAGAGAACCTCACGCATCTAACTACAAGCCCAAGGCACGACGAGCACCATGGAAGATAGCTAGGGGAGCAGAGGAGGGACATGAGTGAAACCCTTCCATGCATCATAAGAACTACGGAAGAAATTTAGAACCCTCCAGGTGAGCATAGAAAAATTATACACTGCCGCATACGCTGGGAAAGAACTTCTACCACCTGGAGGTGTGCTGACCGACCCACATAGAGCGGTTACTTGGTCCCTACTAAGTCATTACGCTTGGAAAGAAAGACCTCTGCTAGAAGGATAGGTGAAGGAAAAGGTAAACACCTTCAAGAATTTAGGGAAGAAGAGGAAAATGGCCTCAGAAGGAGACACAACCCTCCAAACACTCACAAAAGATGAAGGAAAGGCCATTCTTGGGGAAGAACCCACTTTCAAACATAAATTGAAGAACGAAAAAGAGTAGGTGATAGCCCCACTACAAACATTCAATATTTATAGAAGGAATGAAGCATTCTGATTATAGAGGGAATGAGATGTTTTAATTGGCTGAACTTCTAAAACCCTATTTTAATGCTCCCCCCTTTGTGATTGGTTATGAGGGCAGCTGATAGTTGGGAAACTGCATAAAACTGCAATTATCATCAAAGCGCTTTAATGCCCCATAAATACGAAGTACCAGTTCTCGAGCAAACGTAATTTGTTACGAATCACTGCCATTAATGAATATGCATATGTCGTTACTCTCTAGATACGTCATTTCTGAGTAGTGCTAATGATGATACGAAGCCCGAGCAATGCTCTTCAGACACATGTCGCATCGCTTCTGAACGAAGGCAACCAAAAGAATAGGGCACAGAACATTCAAAATCAAAGTGATATGTGGCGCTATAGAACACCAATTCCGAGTCTCGAACCATAGGGCCAACTCGGTATGATAACACCTTAAACCATGGTCTAAACCTGGGTGAAAGGTGTAACATCCTAATACAAATATCTAGATATATCTTAGATATATAAAGATAACCATCACTAGCGACGTCACTTCTACATAGTAACTAACATATACCTATAATCATAATTAAGTAATTATAGAAAGTCTTGAGAGAATGCGAAAAAACTTAAACTAATACATATATATACAACACTTGCCACAAAAGGGCATATTATAATACATACAAAATAAATATAAACTGTATACATAAGTTCTGGCTAGAAAAGCATATAAAACTATACTAGTCTTTATGTTTTACCTTCATTCCCTTAACAGGGTCTGTACCTCTGTACCTGGATTTACATGAAAGAATAACTGGGGTAAGAATTACAATTCCCAATAAAAGAAATTTCAATACCAGTTAGCTATAACATAGTATATTAAATATAACAATTGCTATAACTACTAACATATGAGTTTTCTCCTTATACTCATAACTACACACCAATAAGTAGTGCGATCTAAACTGATAGCCTACATACCGTTAAACACAAACAACCGCCTATACAACTGTAAATATCAATGATAACAGATAATGCCCATACAACTATCTGTAAATGTAATGCAGATGATATGTAATATGATTATGCTCACGAAAGATCCTAAAAATATGCTCATGCAATGCATATTTGAAAATACATACAAGGGTTTATTTTAAAAAACAAGAAGATCATTAGGAACTGGTTCAGTATATTATCTCGTGGTGAATAGAGATATCTCCTCACATCCTACATATCCTGGCACGCTGAGAAGTTCGGTCTAAATCCTAATTCTGAAAAACCTTATAGACCCCTACTTATTTCTTTTGGCCTTGGCACTAACAAAATATCAGGGTTATGTCCTTTCTCAATTGAGTTTATCAAACACCCTTCAATCTCTCTTCGGCTTCATGAGTACACATCAAAGGATACTTACTAATATCAATACTATTAGACCTTTTCTATTTATATAAATACATACTTATATCTAAATACCACCTCATCACTCATAACTCTTAAGTGAATCCTATGCAATAATATGTTGCTGAAGTGTTAGATACTCACCTATGGTAAACCATTACTCTTGGTTGCACTAAGGTTATCATAACTTTCACATACAAGTTAGATTAATTAACTAGTGTATAAAAAGTATAGTGTTATGTTTACCTCTTACTTAAACACTATCTTAACATTTTTATAGACTCAACTCATCCTAGTAAAAGAGTCTATCTTAGCTAATGGCTCAAATAACCTTGATTAAGTAAATAAATGAGCATTTCACTATAACTTTATATACTTAATGAATGTAACAAGCTTACAAGTCAACATTCATCCTATTGTGTGTTCTACAATGCACAAGGTCCAATTTAACTAGAAACTTAGTACATAACATCCTCTTTTTGGAACTCAATACACAACCTTATCTTCACTCAAGTGAATCTAACTCAAAGTAGTTCTTGCTTACAACTATTTGTTGCTTAAGGTTCTAGGTACCTTCCAAAGATAATCCATTACTCTTGGATATCCTAAGACTCATACATTCTTTATCCTTACTAGAGTGAATCGTATAATCCATCCTAGTGTACTCATCTCCATTGCACCATCTCATCACATCTTGAGTGATATCTAATACAATACTAAGTTGCCTAAGGTGTTATGTTCTTATTTAGGGCAATCCTTTACTTTAGGTACTCAAAACCTAAGCTTTCTCATTACTTCTAGGTGATAATTTTTCCATTGAAAATATCCACATTTGTGTCTTAACACACTTTAGGAAACATTTATTAATGATCCCATCTAGACCATAGATTCAAAGTATCAAAAATGACATTTTTGAAGATTCTCGCCTAAGACATGGGCCATGTCTGATTACACGAGCCATGTCTCATTAATGCCCCCAGTGTCTTAGGACACAAACCATGTCTGATTACACGGCCCCCTATGTCTTGCTCTGTGAACATTATTTCCCAAAATCAACTAGCAGAGAGTGACACTACCCCCTCTGTGTCTTCGGACACGGGCAATGTTTCTCAACCAGAAACTCTGTAGCTCACTTTGCAAAATCGTGGTACTATTCCATGGTTCCAATCTTACTTCCAATCATCTATAATTGGTTTATTGGTGATCTCTAACACTCATTCATGCCCTTAAACTTGTTGTAACTCAATTACAACCTATGGATTCTCTTAGGTAAAGATCTAGGTTCAAATCATATAACTCCAACCATTTTCCAATTCTTAAATCTATGGATCCTAATGGTTGATCTTGAGGCATAAATGGCCATCTTAATGTTGGTGTATGCCCTAGAGGCCGATATATTTCATCTCTACTTACATACATTGTATTATGCTATTTTTTATATGAGACATTTTATTTATTGTGTTATTTATGATAAACATAATAAAGTCCTTAGAATAGTAAGTTTGATGCCATAAGACATCAAGTGGATGACTTAATCATAAGATCCTATTGGATGAAATTAGAATACTATTCTTAAATATCCCTAATCAAGTATTATTAATTAGGACAACAATAATGCATTGAAACTAGTATGTGTGTAGACTGATAGTCACATCTCACGGGTCATAGATATGAGATATCAAGTCTTTATATGAGTATATATATTAAGAGTAATGATGTACTAGACTGACCTGCTATGAGAACGCTACGTGAATCTTTACTTGAGTGTCATAAGCGATTCTCATAGTGATAATGGTGTATGTGGTCCTTTGACCTGAAATCACTACGATTCCTACATGAGGAGTTGTATGTTTTGATGCCATCAAATGTCATCTATAACAATATAATTATAAAGTTGGTTATTGGACATACTGCGAATCATGTGGAGGGATGTGAGTGACATAAATGAGATTTGTCCCTCTTACATAACAGGAGTAATATCTTCAGGCCTCCTGATTGAGTGAGACTACGAAATGTTTGGTTATGCTTAAATGAGTCGATATGAGATATTGATCTAATTTGTTATTACTACGTCTACTCAAGTATCAGGAAATAAAAGATTAAACTATACAAGGATGATACATTCTATGCCTTGTGTTCAATCTAGATATCTGGAGAAAGGGACTAGGCTACACGGAAACATTGATCACGGAAATGTTATGTCAAATCACTGACATTCTTATTACTTGGGTAGTAGCGATGTGCTGCTAGATACCGCTCACTGCTTGTAATATTAAAATGAGATTTTAATATTACTGTCAACATTATGAGAACCTACAGGGTCACACACTTAGAACAAACTAAATTGGAGTAAATAAAATCCAAGTTGGACTGGGAATTCTATCGTGGGCCAAAATTCATAACAGATAAGTCTAAGGCTTTACACTAACCCTACAATTGCTCTTTCACTCAAGGATTCTAAAAGAAGCTGTTAGAGGCTTCTTAGAGAAGCTAATGGAAGGCTTCTCAGAGAAGCTAATGCAAAGCTTCTTGGAGAAGCTAATGTAAAGCTTCTTGGAGAAGCTAATTCAAGGCTTCTTGGAGAAGCTAATGCAAGACTTCTTGGAGAAACTAATGGAAGGCTTCTTGGAGAAGCTAATGAAAGGATTCTTGAAGAAGCTAATGGAAGGCTTCTTGGAGAAGCTAATGAGAGGCTTCTTGAAGAAGCTAATGAGAGGCTTTCTGAAGAAGAAAATAGAAGACTTCTTAAAGAAGCTATTGGAGGCTTCTTCTATAAAAAGGGCATAAGGGCATGGATTGTAACCTTTGATACACATATATAGTGAAAGAGAATGACATGTTTCTTTCTCTTCGCAGCTAGCACTGCATTAGGGAGGCGGGACTCTTAGCGGACGTTGGACATTCATGGTTCTATTTGTGTGGATTACGTAGGTCACTGTTATGGTGTTAGTAGTTTGCGTTGATCATCTTTCTTCTGGCTTCAAGAGGTAAACTCGAAAATCATGTTTCATAGTCCCCTTTTTGCATGGATCATTAGTGGGAATTCCCTTTTCCGCTACATTTTTTATGCTAAAATTCTAAACAGTGGTATCAGAGCAACTTGCGAAACCATGATTCGATTTTTCTGTTCTTCGTGTTGTATGAAATAACATGTTTAGTTATTTTATTTTTGTGAAGTTTTCTGGTATATATGTGATATATACAGTCTTCTAGAAATCTTGTTTCTTGTTTACAGTGACATCAAGTATTGACGTCAAGCAAACCTTTTTATGACTCACAAAATAATAATGTATTATTATTTTGAGTTTTTATGTACTTTGTGATGCATAGTGCATGATTATGGCCTTAGTCCCCATATTTTTGCTTCTTTGGTTATTTTAAAATACGGCCTGTGTGTCGTGCCTTTCTCTCTACATTCTGATTGTACATTTTTTTCTCACCTAACTCCCCTCAAATGTAAAAGAGGTTTCTATGTAATGTAATCTTGATGTGGAGGCAAGAAGACAACATTGAATGAGGACGTTGGTGGGAGACGCTTGGTGAAGCTGGTTCACTCCCTAAGTTTAGTTAATGATACTCTCATTGGCTTGGGAGAATCATTGCATTAGGGGCCATAACCATGTCACATTTATTATATGCTTTATATGTATGAGATGCATGGATGATGTTTATGGTATGTTAAATAGTTTAATAAATGGTGAGATCGAATAATAATTATAAAATTCCCTCAAAATAAATATTAAGTCATTATGTGATGCCTTCTAATGCGTGGTACTCGTCAAGACTAGTATCGATTAAGTATAGGTCTGCCAAAGCGGGGTGCCTTTATCTATATTAGTAAGATGCAATGGGTTAAATGTAATATCCAACTGCCAACCATTGCATTTGACTTAACTATGTCATTTCAATAGGATTGAAGGCTTAGAGGCATGGAGTTGGGTTTTAGTCCATTAGATGGATTAGAATAAGTGTTATTCACCCAACTATCTAAGAGTTGCATGTGATGCAATTGGAAAGTATTTCCTACCTAAATAATTGTATTTTGGGTGATCAGTCAAAACTAACTCAAAGCTAGGTGAAATATGGATCTTGACCCACTAGGAAATCTTACAATGGGATTTTCTGAGTCAATGTTGAGGGTCATTGATTTGAATAAAATAGTGGGAGGCATATTTAATTAAAGACCTCGTTAAATATGTTTGATATTCATATTTTGCATATTTTTGTTGATAGATTACTATGGCAATAAACACCTCGAATAACTTATTATTGCGATCCGTCCTTGAGAAAGACAAGTTGTCTGGGATAAATTTCCTAGACTAGTACAGAAATTCGAGGATTGTCCTCAAACAAAAGAAAAAGCTATATGTTCTAGATCAACCTATTCTTGAGCTACCTGCTATGGACAAGTGGAAGGGCAAGGGCAAGAAAAAATGCAAGCCTAACACTTATGGCTTGAAACCAGTGGGTGAAGTGGCTAAGGAAGGTGTGTGCTTCCACTGTGGTCAGACTGAACATTGGAAGATGAACTGTGGTAGATACCTGGAAGAGATAAAGAAGAAGAAGAGAAGTGAGACTTCCATTTCAGGTATTTTTGTTATAGAAGTCAATTTATCTACTTCTGCATCATAGGTATTAGATACTAGATGTGGATCTCACATTTGTGTGAATGTGAAGGATCTCAAAAGGAGTAGACCATTGATTAAGGGTGAAGTCGACCTACGAGTGGGAAATGGAGCAAAGGTTGCTGCTTTATCCGTAAGGACTTATCTTTTATCTTTACCCACTAGGTTTGTAATTAAGTTGGAAAAATGTTATTTTGTGCCTGCTATAAGTAGGAATATCATTTCTATTTCTTGTTTGGACAAGAAAGGCTTTACATATAGTATAAAGGACAAAAGTTGTTCTATTTATTTGAATGCTATTTTTTATGGTAGTGCACAACTGAGTAATGGACTTTATGTCCTCGATCTCGAAACGTCCGTCTATAATATAAATACAAAGAAGTTTAAATCAAACGATATGAACCCATCTTATATCTGACATTGTCATTTGGGCCACATAAATGAGAAACACATCTCCAAACTCCATAAAGATAGATTCTTGGATTCATTTGATTTCGAATAATATAAGATATGTGAATCTTATTTATTGGGGAAGATGACAAAGGCCACATTCACTGGACAAGGTGAAAGAGCTAGTGATCTTTTCGGCCTTATACATAACGATGTATGTGGGCCACTAAACACATTGGCTAGAAGTGGTTTTCAATAATTCATTATATTTACTGATGATTTCAGTAGATATGAATTTATATATATTATAAAACACAAATCAAAATCCTTTGAAAAGTTCAAAGAGTTCAATAATGAAGTACAAAACTAACTTGACAAGAGTATTAAAATCCTTTGATCAGATCAATGAGGTGAATACTTAAGCCAACAGTTTGATGATCATCTGAAAGAGTGTGGGATAGTGTCTCAACTCACTCTTCTAGGAACACCACAATGGAATAGTGTCTCTGAAAGGAGGAACCGGACCTTGTTGGACATGGTCCGATCCATGATGAGTCATACAGACCTTCCAGGCTCCTTCTGGGTACATGCTCTGTTAATAACAGCTTTTACACTTAACCGTGTTCCATTTAAGATGGTTCAAAAGACACCATATAAGATGTGGATAGGGAGATGACCCAGTATATCTTTTATTAAGATTTGATATTGCAAAGCTTATGTGAAACGTCAAGTTTTTGATAAGCTTGGCCTTAAATCAGACAAATGCTTCATTGTGGGGTATCCCAAGGAAACCAAGGGATACTTTTTCTATAATCCTACCGAGGGCAGAGTGTTTATCGCACAGACTGCTATATTTCTAGAAAAAGGAGTTTATCTCTAAAGGAATCAGTGGGAGGAAAGTAGAACTTGAAGAAGTTCAAGTTTCACAAAGTAGCAACGAACCAATGGTGGACATAGAGCAGCCTCCACAAAGTGTTGTGGAACAACAACATGCTCTAGTAGCACAAGACCTACGTAGGTCTAATAGGATACATCATCAACCAGAGAGATATGGATTTCTCATGACCCAGCAATGTGACGTATTGCTCATGGATCAAGATGAGCATATGACTTACCAGAAAGCCATTATTGGCCCAAAATTTGAGAAATTGCTTGAGGCCATGAGATCTGAAATGGAATCCATATATGCCAACCGGGTATGAACCTTGGTTGACCCACCTGAAAGGGCAAAGCCCATTGGGTGCAAGTGGATTTTCAAGAAAAAAATCGACATGGATGGTAATGTGCATACCTTTAAGGCGTGATTGGTGGCTAAAGGTTTCAAGCAAATTCATGGTGTAGACTATGATGAGACTTTTTCTCCAGTTGCGATGCTTAAATTTGTTCGGATCATGCTTACTATTGCAGCATACCATGATTATGAAATCTGGTAAATGGATGTCAAAACTGTTTTCCTTAATGGAAATTTTCTCGATGAGGTATACATGACACAACCTGAGAGTTTTGCCACTCCAGACGATGCTGGAAAAGTGTGCAAGTTGCAACGATCTATTTATGGATTGAAGCAAGCTTTCAGAAGCTGGAATATTCATTTTAATGATACAATAAAATAATTTAGTTTCATCAAGAATGAAGAATAATTTTGTATCTACAAGAAGGTTAGTGGGAGCACAATTGTCTTTCTGGTGTTGTGTATAGATAACATACTACTCATCAAAAATGACATCCCTACCCTACAGTCTACAAAGACTTGGTTAGAGAACTGCTTTTCTATGAAGGACTTAGGCGAAGCCACCTATATGTTAGGTATTAGGATCTATAGAGATAGATTAGAGAGATTGCTTAGCCTAAGTCAGAGTACATATATAGATAAAGTGTTAAGATGATTTAACATGCATGAATCTAAGAAATGACTCTTGCCTATATCACATGGTGTAAACCTATTTAAGGCTCAATCCCCTTCCACCTAAGACGAAAGGGATCGCATGAGCAAAATTCCATATACATCTGCAATAGGATCTATCATGTCTGTCATGTTATATACTCGACCAAACATCTCGTATGCTTTGAGCATGACGAGCAGGTACCAGTCTGATCCCAGTGAGAGTCACTGAACTGCTGTCAAGAACATCCTTATGTACTTAAGAAGGACTAATGATTCATTCTTGGTATATGGAGTCGAGGAAGAGCTAGTTGTAAAGGGTTACACTGATGCTAGCTTCCAAACCGATAAAGATGACTCCAGATCGCAATCGAGTTATGTTTTTTTGCCTAAATGGTGGGGCTGTGAGTTGGAAAAGTTCAAAGCAGGAGACAATGGTCAATTCTACCATAGAGGCTGAGTATATTACTGCCTCCAATGTAGCAAAGGAGACTGTTTGGATCAGGAAGTTCATTGTTGAACTTGGCATTATTCTTAGCATTGTGGACCCAATAGACCTCTGTTGTGATAATAATAAAGCCATTGCACAAGCTAAGGAGCCTAGATCTCACCAGTGATCCAAACATATACCTAGGCACTTCCATCTCATTCGAGAGATCATCGATAGAGGAGATGTGAAGATATGCAAAGTACCAATAGATGATAATATTACTGATCCACTAATAAAGCCTCTTGCATGGCAGAATCATAAGAGTCACACTAGATCTTTAGGCATTAGATATATTCCTGATTGGCTCTAGTGCAAGTGGGAGATTGTTGGTGTATGCCCTAGAGGCCGATATATTTTGTCTATACTTACATACATTGTATTATGCTATTTTTTATATGAGGTATTTTATTTATTGTGTTATTTATGATAAACATAATAAAGTCCTTAGAATAGTAAGTTTGATGCCATAGAGCATCAAGTGGATGACTTAATCGTGAGATCCTATTGGATAAAATTAAAACATTATTCTTAAATGTCCCTAGTCATGTATTATTGATTAGGACAACAATAATGCATTGAAACTAGTATGTGCGTAGACTGATGACCACATCTCACGGGTCATAGATATGAGATATCAAGTCTTCACATGAATATATATATTAAGAGTAATGATGTACTGGACTGATTCACCATGAGAACACTACGTGGATCGTTATGTGAGTGTCATAAGCGATTCTCATAGTGATAATGGTGTATGTGGTCCTTTGACCTGAAATCACTATGATTCCTACATGAGGAGTTGTATGTTTTGATGCCATTAAACATTATCTGTAACAAGGTATTTATAAAGTTGGTTATTGGACATACTGCATATGGAGGGATGTGGGTGACCTAGATGAGATTTGTCCCTCCTACATAACAGGAGTAATATCTTCAGGCCCCTTGATTGAGTGAGATTACGAAATGTATGGTCATGCTTAAATAAGTCTATATGAGATATTGATCTCATTTGTTATTACTACGTCTACTTAAGTATCAGGAAATGAAAGATTGAACTATACAAAGGTGACATGTTCCATGCATTATGTTCAATCTAAATATTTGGACAAAGGGACAAGATTACACAGAAACATTGATCATGGAAAGGTTATGTCAAATCATTGACATTCTCATTATTTGGGTAGCAGCAATGTGTTGCTAGATACCACTCATTACTTATAATATTAAAATGAGATTTTAATATTACTGCCAACGTTATGAGAATATGCAGGGTCACACACTTAGAACAGACTAAATTGGAGTAAATAAAATCCAAGTTGGACTGGGAATTCTATTGTGAGCCAAAATTCATAACAGATGAGCCCAAGGCTTTACACTAACCTTACTACTACTCTTTCACTCAAGGATTTTAAAAGAAGCTGTTAGAGGCTCTCAGAGAAGCTAATGGAAGGCTTCTTAGAGAAGCTAATGGAAGGCTTCTTAGAGAAGCTAATTCAAGGCTTCTTAGAGAAGCTAATGCAAGACTTCTTGGAGAAGCTAATGAAAGGCTTCTTGAAGAAGTAAATTCAAGGCTTCTTGGAGAAGCTAATGGAAGGCTTCTTGGAGAAACTATTAGAGGCTTCTTGGAGAAACTAATGAAAGACTTCTTGAAAAAGTTAATGGAAGGATTTTTGAAAAAGCTAATGAGAGGCTTTTTGGAGAAGCTAATGGGAGGCTTCTAAAAGAAGCTAATGAGAGGCTCTTTGGAAAAGCTAATGAAAGGCTTCTTAAAGAAGCTAATGGAAGGCTTCTTGAAGAAGCTAATGAGAGGCTTCTCCGAGAAGCTAATGAGAGACTTCTTGAAGAAGCAAATAGAAGGCTTCTTAAAGAAGCTATTGGAGGCTTCTTTTATAAAAAGGGCATAAGTGCATGGATTATAACATTTGATACACATATATAGTGAAAGAGAGTGACAGGTTTCTTTCTCTTCGTAGCTAGCACTGCGTTAGGGAGGCGGAACTCCTAGCGGACGTTGGATGTTTGTGGGTTTATTCGTGTGGACTACGTAGAGACATCGTCGCTGTTACAATGTTAGTGGTTTGCGTTGATCATCTTTCTTCTGGCTTCAAGAGGTAAGCTTGAAAATTACGTTTCGTGGTCCCTTTTTCGCATGGATCCTTGGTGAGAATTCCCTTTTCTGTTGCGTTTTTTATGCCAGAATTCCCAACACTTAGGTTTACTAAGCTTAAATTATCCTAACCTAGTCCTTGAAATCAAGAACCAAGCCTAGAACATGGATTTGGCTCTCCAAACCCCTATTTCTACTCAAAAACCACAAACCTCATTCAATAAGAATCAAGAGAAGAAAGATGAATAGAAAACCCTTTACCTCTTGATTAGATGATCAATCTTCAAGCTCCATGCTTTGATCTTGATCTTCCCATCTTCTTATTCTTCTTATTCTTCTTATTCTTCTTCCTCCTCCTCCTCTATTTCTTTCTTTCTCTGTTTTTCTTTTTTTTTCTTTTTTTTGTAGCTTCTGCTGCTTATACGTGAGAGAGAGAAATAAAAAATGACCATTATATCCCTTAGAATATTTTGCTGGAACTTCTTTATCTGCTAAGAACACCTGAATTATGTTAATTCAAGTTTTTCAGCTTCCAACAACTTTAGAATAAATTATAATATTCATCTAAATTATTGTTTCACCATTATTCTCTTTTTTCATATCTGCTGGTAGTTAATCCGGTATTAAATGCATAACCAGTATGCCTAAAAATACCAAACTAACTCAGATTCTCTTAAAACTTTAACTACATATTACTTAACTCATTTGTGACTTAGAAACAAACTATTTATGTTTATTTCCCTTAACTTAGCAACTTATGCTATTATCTACGTCATTTTAAACTATTTTTCAACTTTTATGTTACAATTAATAGCCTAAACGAACTTAACTTATCACAAAACTTTACTGACATGTTAAACAAGTCAAATGCTATCTTTTGTAACTATTTACCAGTCTAACATGTGATTTAGGGTATTACAAAAGGACGCAAGGCCCCAACTACACATGGGGGCAACTTAATGAGATCCAGTGTAACGGAATGACGATGCAAACAGAGTGATCCAACCCAAATGCCGAATTTACTCATTGACTCTGGCAACTTGTCACGATATATCACTGACCTTGGTCCTTTGGAAAAAATATTGTGGCATATGTCACTAACGTTGTGACTCGGATCCTATTACCCGTTGCGTGCCATGCACTCCAGTTGAGTACGTATCTCTACCCTTTGTTGTCCCACCAAAGCACCGAGTTAGGGACAACTGTTCTAAACCAGGTTACAGGCCTAAAGAACTAGAGCAACCTTACCCGCCAGGTTGGCACCCAAGCATACAGTAAATATGAGCAGCCAAAACGCCAGACATAATGGCAGGAACGAATCCTGATCATATCCCGTACGAGCAGGTGAGTAAAGACAGAAGGATAATGGCCTTGCGACGCTATCCCCATGATCGTGTAGCCACAATCCCATGTAGCAGCAATCGGCATGCATTGAATGCTCCGATACCCAAAACCCTCACACGTTCATATAGATACAGTAAGCAAGAAAGACAAGATACGCCTAATATTCATTACTCTCTACCCTCCTTGCGCTACTATTGATTTGAGCATCATAATGTCTTTTGCAATTACTCACCCTTCGCTCCACCACTGAAAGAGTTACGCCACGAAAAAATCAACCACCTATTACCTCCTTTGATAAATCTCAAACAATGTAATTCTTACTTTTTCTTTTACCTTGGCAAAATTCTTCACAACTTCTTTAGTTGATTTCTCATCTTTAAGCAATTAGTAATAGGAGTAGCAATATTTTAAAAATTTCCAATGAATATTTGGTAGAAAGTTATACATGGACATGGAAGCTCCAAACTTCTTTAACACTCTAAGATGTTGGCCAATCATCTACTTATATAGTCCTCACGTCCTTTTTGGGTTGGTGGGATCATTAGACAGTTTGAAATGATCTCTTGTATTTTTTTATGAGGATTTTGTTAAAAATTGTCATTAAATTATTTGTTAAGGATTTAAAATAATTTTTTTATAAAAATAGAATATATTCAATATATTAAAAATTAATATTTTTTAAACAAAATTTTTTATTTTAAATTTCTTAATAAATGTGTTAATACATTTATTAAAAAACCCTATAAATAATTACTTATCTCTTTCATATGAAATTCACGAAGGAGATGCTAGTATCTACAATTGCGCAAACTCAATTTCTCCTCCTCATCAACATATATCCCTTTGGAGCTTACTACGAATAAAAATAAAAACAAAAACAAAAACAAAAGGACAGCTAGCCACTCATACAATTACTTGTTTTTTAAATTGATATACAGGTAGGGAATTAGAAGGACTGCACCGCCAATCTTCAAATTTTTTCTTTAAATCTTTTAAAAATTTTCATGAAATTTTATATTTAACCTCCAAAAAGATAATAGAGTTAATCATTACAACTTTTATATTTTTACATTATTTTTAATATTATTTTTAAACATAATTAATTATGTATAAATTTATAATTATTTATGTATATTTATTGATTAATGAGTAAATTTAACTTTTAACTTTAAACTATAAATTTATTTATCAAATAATTAATATATATTATTAATCATAAATTTATGCATTATTAATCAAATATAACAAATAATATTAAAAAGTGATATACCATAATTATTTCTCTAAAAAAAGATAATTTTATATTTATTTTGAGGGATGTATTACTGTTTATATATTTTTTAAAAATATGATTAAGTGTTAAAAAAATATAATAAATAATATTAAATAAAATATAAAAAAAATATATATATATATATATATATATTATTTGATATAATAATATAATTGTTGTTTCTCTAATCATTACCTTTTTACAAACTAAAAACCTCGAGCTGTGGTGTAAGAATTCAAATTTCACTACAAACACCTTATAGCGAAGGTCACTTGTCAAACGTCCGAGAAAAAAATCATCCCTCACCTGAAAGGTGTGACAACACCTCGTGCGAATTTTTTTTTTTTTAAAAACAACCTCTTGCTCTTCTTACCACAAATCTTCTAAATTCTAATGACAGGGGTCAACCCTTGATTCATGAGATGTATGACAGTAGATAAATGAAAGAATTTTTTTTTAGATAAACCTAGAATACTTAAATTAAATGTATTATAAAATAATATTATTCATTAATAAATAATTATTATAATTATTTAATAAATTTTAATTAATTATTTTAATTATTACTGATATAATTAACCTAATTTGCTTAATTTAAATACTCCAAATTTATTAAAAAATTCTTTAACTCAAATTTCACTACGAAATACTCACATAAGGCCTCTTTATTTTTAATAAAAAATGTTTTATGTATAATTTTTATATGTATATTGTATTTACACCATATGTTAATATAAAAGAAATATCAAATCAACCTATATGTGATTGTAATATTTTCAAAATACAAAATGAGTTTGTGAATAAGTTAAACGTATAAAAATTAGATGAATAATGAATTATTTTTTAAGAAAATATTTTGTATATAACTTTTATATGCATATCGTATTTAATATGATAGAGATATTAAATTAATTTATGTGACTACAACATTCTCATAAAATACATAATAAATTTATAAGTAAGTTAAAAAAAATTAAACGTATAAAAATTAAACTAATAACATATAATACTTTTTTCCCTCGTACCTATGTCACTGATTGCAACTAAAAAAGCATATGATTAAGAAAAATTATCATCTTACACTCTTAAAAAAGATATAAATATTATTTACACTCTTTTTAAATGATGTGATTGAAATGAGAAAAGTGATAAAAAAAATATGTATAATGTATGATATTAGATGATGTGTGAAAATAAATATATATATTATTTGATATAAAAATATAAGAATTGTATGATTAAAGCTTGTATGTACAGTAATTAATCAAACTTATACATAATTAATATTTCTTTCATTTTTTTATCTATTATTTTAATTTTTTATATTAGATGTTATTTTAAAATTTAACACAAAATTAATTATTTCGTACTAATTTTATCTTTATTTTCTTTTATTATGTTAATTAATTAATTTTTAAAATCTTTTAATATTTACTCTTTTAATTTTTAGTTTTCTCTAGGGATAGCAATAGGGCAGGGCGGGGGCGGATAGTGCTTCCCCGCCTCCGCCTCCGTCTCACACGGTATCTATTTATGATCCCCACTGGATAAGCGGGAATATCTCATGCAGATCCATGGTAGTAGCTAATAATTTAAAATAAACTCTTAAAATTTATAAAAAAACATAAAGAAAATAAATTTTAACACCATATGCTATAACTTTGTTTAACAATCTAAGATTCTTACAAAATTAAAAAATATTATAAATAACAAACTAAATTTAATTATATGTTGTAATAATTAATTTATATAAATAACTATTACATAAATAGTATATATATTTTTAACAAGTTTTATCATTATAGACTCATTCAATAAAAAAATTATGTCAAAATAATAAAAAGATATATATTTTCATCTCATCTCAAAGTAAAAAAGAAAAAAAAATATATATACATATTAGATAAAAAATATACTTAAAGGGTTTGCGGATACCATGCAAGACGACACTAAAATCCCCGCTCTTGCCTCCATTTATTAAACGGGTACCCATCCCCCGCCCCATCGCGGGTAATTCCTTGATGATTCCCACAGGACGGATAATTTTACCATCTCTAATTCTCTCTTATATTATTTTATTGATTAATCACATTTTAGTGAGTTAAAAAATAATATTATCTTTTATAAATTTTTTTCTAAAATGAAGATTATTAAATTATTTTTTAATACTAATATTATTTTCTTAAATAATACATAAAAAAGAAATGGTAAGAGTAACATATATAATGTATAAATAACTTTTTTTCAGCCACAAATATGGCGGTTAAGCTAACAAAACCGTTGACCGGATGAATATAGGATTCAATTACTTTAAATTTTTTTTTCTAATATGAATGGTAATTAATGATACCACAAACTCTCAGGATTGTAGACATCAATTAGAACCAACACGTGTATTGGACGGTGGGGCTTTGCTTCAGCACCTTTTTGCATAAAAAACAAAAGATTTAATTGTGATGTACTTTTTTGTGTAATTTTTTTATATATTATTAATTAATCATATAATGACATATTATTTAAAATATTTAATTTTTATAATAATTATTTTAAAAATTATATATATAATAATATATAATTAATTAATAATATAAAAAAATTTACACTAATATTAAATCACAATTATACTAAAAACAAAAGCATGAGATGCACATCAATCACAAACCTAGCTCACAAAGCAATCAAAATCACACTAGCTAGGGAGATATAATGCTATCGGCACAATAGGTTCTGCACAACTCTGCAATCATTAATATAGCTTTTTTTATAAAAAAAAAATTGTGAATCGCGCCTCAATAACTATTGAAAACTAAAGTTAAATATTTTATTTTCACTTTTGCATATATTTTGGCTTTCGCATATTTTAAACAGAAAATGAGATAAATAATTTAGAATAAATACAGATATAAGATGTGAAAAATAAATTAGAATGTAGATTTTTATTAATTGTCATAATTTTATAATTTTTTAATATAATTGATGTATTAATGTTAAAAAAATATAATAATATATTATTATGAGACTTAAGAAAAGATGGAACTAAAATCCTTGCTTTTATGCTTTAGTTGCCTTGGACTCGAGCCGGCACTAGATGTAACTTGGTCTAATATTTTAATGGAAAAAGATTTGGATAGATACTACTAGTGTGATAAAAAAAATTATTAATATGAAATGAAAATTAATGTTTATTTCCACACATATACACTTAGATTATGTTTAGAAGGATAATAATAAAGGGCGTATTAAAAATGGAATGACTATCTTTAAAAAAAAATTGAGTTTAAGAATTATTTAATAGAAGAGAGTGAAATAATAAGGGAGTGGCATTTATTTTATTCTTTTATCACTCAAAGTCTCACTTTTTAGTTCCTCAAATTAGGGTGTTAAAGGAGGAATAACATGAATTTTCTTTCCATCACTCCTTAAATTTATTAAACATTCAAATAATGAAATAATATATTTAATTTTATTTAATTTTTTTTCTTTTCATTTTATTCTATTATGAGCTACAATTCCTTTCCTCTTTTATGAAACTCCCACACTTAACCTTAAAATTTTGAAATAGTTAATTTATTTTTATACTACTTTAAAATATTTTTTAAATAAGTGATTAGGAGTTTGATTATTTCTGTCTCCATTAACAGTATAAGATAGTTGAGATATATAATTTGTTCAAGATTATTTTTAGAAGTTAGTTAAGTTCTTACTGGTTAATAGTTTTTTTAATTGAACTCATTTGTAGGGGCTGTACACGAGTTGAATTAAGTTAAGTGACTGAAACTTAGATTTAACTTGTGAAAAAAAATATTGCATAAGCTAAACTTATTTATTTAAATAAACCAAATTTAAATTTTGGACTTGACTTATTTAAATATTATGAAGTTTGAACTTTGTTTATTTAATTAGTTTATATCATGATTAATTTCATTTTATTGATCATATTTCTCCTTTGAAGTAATTTTTAAATTTATTAATTTAATATTTGATAGACCGGTGAGAATTCTCTCCTATCACAAACCATCATGTTAGAGAGAGATGAATACAAATTTTATTATGTAAGAACCCACCATATTAGATTATAAGATCCACTAATTTTATTTCAAACAAACTATATTTTACTCTCTCTAACATGACCTTCTCCAGTTGTTCCACTAACAGAACACAATCATAATCCTTAATAGACATTTTTTATGTTAGAAGATGAAGTAAACATAAAAATGAGAGTAAAAGACTCTTAAAAATTGGTGTTAAGTAAGTGATAGATAGCAATATATAAAATTACAATTATATATCTAAATAGAATTAAAATTTAATACATTAAAAAAATTAAAATTAATTAAGTAATAATAATATATATATATATATATATATACTAGTTACATTTAGGAAACTTGAAATTGATTAATTTATATAATCGAATCTAAATTTAAATTTGAGTTTGTTTATTTAGTTAATAAATGAACTTAATTGAATATTTAATGAGTTAAACTTAATTAATTTACGAATAGTTCAAATTATTTATACTTTATTTATTAGTTAAATCGTACTTTTAAAACTGAAGGTTAACACGCAGCGAGTACAAGGATTTCAAATTGAATCTCGCGTTCACTAGAAATGTGAGAGTTTAATGGAAGGAAGATGTGCTTATTTTCTTTTGCGCAAACGATAAAATGGAAAACAGTTGTTCGTAAATTTAAGATAAGAATATCTAAAAATAATGTTACACAACCAGATAAAAATTTGACAGAATTTAATTAAAATTTGTCAAAATTTAAGAATATTTGTTTAATAAGTTCTATCTAAAAGTTAATAACAATGTCATACTGAAATATCTAATTTCTTACAAAAATGTCATGATACAACAATTCTTATAAAAAATTCTGACTATTTAGTATTGTTCAATATCTAAATATTTCTTATAATGAAAACCATACTCTCAAAAGATTTATTTCTCTATAAAATCACCCATAATGTTAATAACATGCAACTTTATCAATAATTATATACATGATATATATAATTGTATAAGTAACATTATTAATCTTTGCAATATTATAAAATCATGATAATACTATATCTAAGGGTAGCTCAGCCGAATATTTACAAACGGAGTATATTTATTGTTATTTACAATTAAAAGGAAAAATAAAAGTCTATTATTTTATTTTATAAATATAAAATAGTCATTTCATTATACAAAAATTGATCCTTAACGAAATAATGATTTAATACAATACAATAAATTTTTTAATAACAAAACAATTACATTACTTAATCTTTAAGCGTAAACAAAAAAAATCTTTTATGTTAAATATTACCCTAGCTTTTTTCGAAAGTGTAAGAATGCAAAACTCATCCACAAACCTTAAACATCGCCGTTCAGCCTTTATTTTTTCCCCTTCCATTGTCTTTTTCTTCCTTTCTTTGCTTTATATAGCCTTTATATATTTAGTATCAACACTTCAAAATAATTATCATACTAATATTTAATACATATCTTATCGAATACTTAAATATTTTTAAATATTTTTTATTTATATATCTTTTAATTATTTTTTGAATTTTTATTATATCAATATCATATTATATCTATGTCCAATATTTATATTTGTGTTTCTTTCACCTTTCCATATACTTAGCTTTAACCCTCTTAGTTTCCTTCCAACTACCTTCCTTTTTATCACTAATCATCAGAACCCCCATTATTAATGGAAAAGACACGTAGCACCAATATGTGCTCCATTCTACCAATGGGAAAGTGCACACGTGTACATAAATGGGGTTGGGTCCCACCACTGAAAATGAATGAAAAAAATTGTAGTGGGAGGTTCCCTTGGGCTCATGATTGTATCCTCCACAACAAGTGTACAACCATCTGTCTTCTTGTGTCTTTCTTTGCATGCATTATGTTGTCCTCCTCTACATAGCCTTTTGGATGGATACTTTGGTGTTTGCATTTATAATGTGCCCATGGGGACTAGTTGGGGACCCAGTTTTCTCCTCTTCCCCTTGAGTGGGTTAGTGGGTCCCAGCCAATTCAAGAGGTGTTGTTTGTTCTTTTTTGCAGTCTTTTCTCATCTTCGTTCAGTTTCTTTTTCTCCATACTCAAGCATTCTACTTCGGATCCAATCTCCACTTCTTCTTGCCCTCCATTTCCCCAAATTCAAGCTTCATTATATGTACCAAACAAAAATAAGTACTGTTGCTGGTTGTGGGTGTGTTGGTTTGTACTTGTAGTTAGATGTTCCAAAAGACTTTATATAGATTATAAATCCTCTACCGATAGTGTTTATCCACTTCTCTCAGATCTTGGTGCATCGAATTGAATGATTCCTATATATGCACATTAGAGTGATTCTTAGCGTCAAAAATTCAAAAAGCATCTTAATGTGGATCAAATTAGATTGTTTTATAAGATAGGGACCCTTTATTCATCCATTTCTCATGAGTTTATTTTGTCTTGGTGTATTTCCTTCCTTCTCATTAACAACAAAAAGGAGGGATTCAAATATATGATGAAGTTAATTACAAGCTAGTGGAAGATTACAGTGTTAATTACTTATATAGAAGTTCATAACATGCATGCAATAGAAGAAATACTTCTTGAAAATCTCTAGAAGAAATTTTGTTAATGAACTTCAAGTTTAGATTTATAAATAATAGGTTTATACATCTTTAACATGTATTATCTACACAAATTAAATTGTTAACACGGCTATAAATTAATATTATATAGTTATATCGGTATTGGTATATTAAAATCAGTTTTTCATTAACAAATAACTTTAACATGATGAGTATTTCACAAAATCTAGGATTAGAGTTTGTAATTTTTATTTATATTCGCAAATTTTCATATATAATATTTTTTTACTTTATTAATATATTTCAAAATTAACGTAAAACAAGCTTTTCAAACCAAAAAAGAATCAATTATTTAATTAAATACTTCCTAGATATATAGTTGTAGCACCTATTAAAATTAATTTTATTAAATCAACTATGCACTTAATTATTCTATTTTGAACTTTGATAAATATCACCAGTCATAAGAAACATTTTATATGTATATATATAGTTTTGGGGAGGTCCTAATGGACCTAAGGGGAATGAAAAAGGATGATGTGTGTGATCGAATACATAATCACAGCTTCCTAATAGGCTAGAAGAAATACTAGATGAGCTACGCTCCACCTGTAGTAATTTTTAATTCTTGTTTTCAAAAGAAGTCTGCTTTAGTGAGTTACGGAAAAATATTGTTAATTAAGTATAAGCATTAACATATTCAGAATCTAACTTAATATCAAGTGCTTCTTATAAAAATTAGGTGTCACTAGCTATAAGGCCTTTACCTATGTCTTTGTTTGGTATATATTTTTGGAGTGAAAGTTAAAGAAGAAACTTAAAGATTAAACTCATTCTTTTTTAGTATCAATTTAGCAGTGGAAATTATGAGATTTGGAATGAAGAACTTTTTGCTAGTCTTACCTTTTTCTGTCCTTCCATTATTCAGCTGATTGGAATAGAAAGAAAAGCATTAAAAATTACTTTTTGTGGTCCTATATTTATTTATATATTATTATTATTATTATTATTATTATTTTAATGAAAATCATGAAATCAAACAAACGAATCATTATTTCTTTTTTATTTGATGATATCAAATAAAGTTATTTAGTGATAATTCCTCAATTTCTCTCTTTTTTTTTTTTTTTATATTTTTTTTTTTTCTCTTCCTTAATACTTATTGTTTTTAATAATCCTTTTTGGTGGGTGAGGAAAAAAATAGAGAAAATAATGTTCTACAACCGTGTGAGAAAATTGTATCAAGTTTGAACCATTAAAAACTTTTAGGTAAAATTTATTTGTTACTTCTTCTTTTGTTATATATATATATATATATATAGTTAAAAAATATTAAGTTATTTTATTTTATTATTTATTAAGGGTAGAATAATATTTTTTTCTGTTTAGTCTATATATAATTTTTTTATATTTAAGTTAAATTAATTTTTACATTTAAATAATCAATGAAACCTTTATTTTTTTACAAATATTCTTATATTTTTCTTTGAATTCTTTATCATATATATATATATATTCTGAACTCATTAAGTAAAATATATGAATGTATATAACAATTCCATGGTTGGGAGCGGAGAGCTATAGAGCTTCAAGAGGGTGGCATTTTGCTGCTCTGATGACAACGCTTATTTTACGTGTCCAAAGTAGATAACCTTTCAAAGATTTCAATCACTTTCACTCTTATCTAGATCTTTTCCCATGACCTCCTCTGACATAATCGTATTGGCACTCACTTTTTATTATCTTCTTTTGCAAACAATTGTGGTAGATAAAGGATAGACAAGGTAATATAAAAGAAAAGTCCATAAATCATGCAATATTGCTTAACATCATGCATATCTTTAAGGTCCCTTTCCAATACGTCCAATTATACTTCACTTTTATTGCTCTACCAATTTAGTAAGATACTATATATATAAAGTAACCGTTATACGGTAGTTGTAAAAATGTGATGAAACATTTAATTAGTGGGAATTATATAGTTATATACTTTACGTATATGACGATACATGTCATGCGTAAGGTGCGATAGTGGATTAATAAGGAATTATATAAAGCCAAAGACTATTGATTAGGCACAGCAACAAGAAGATATACGACACATAAGAAGTCATGGTGGGTACGCAACCAGTTAAATTAGTACGGACAGAGGTCACATCTTTAACTTCTTACTCGTTTATCAAATGGACTTTGTGCAATAATATCTCTACCGAACAGGCCTTAGTTATTTTCTGTGAGAAGAAATTACGTATGTGTTAAGATTAAAATTTGTAAACTTAAATTTAAATTAACTTAAATTTGTAAATTTAAATTTAGTTAAAAATAAATTTATATTAACTTAATTTATGTTTAAGAATTTTTACTTAAAAGTAAGTTAAAGACAATAACTTTAATACAAAATTAAGATTTTTTTGCTTTTCAATCAACGGATGTTTGGCTATTATTCATGTTGAAGCAAATGAAAGATTAAAAATATCCAAACATAATTTTACATCATTCGAAAATTCTAAACATCAATTTGTTGAGGATAACGGTTTCCAAACATGCACTATGTTTGCTTGCATGAACGGACAATTGTTGGTTCAGTTTGTAGTCACCAGATTCATAGAAAAGCATCCTATTCCAACCTTTGTTTTATTGGTTATTCGAGCCAATTTTTTTGTTGTCTTGTGGTCCTTGAGTTGATGATATTCACTCAAATTCTCATATCGGATATTCACAAAACCATTAAAGAAGGCAAAAGAGAGAAGATAATAATCAAGCATTGATTGGTAGGCTAGCATTTCTAGCTAGCTAGATTTTATAATTTCCTCTAGATTCACATATTGTTTAGGTATACGTAGTTGCAGATTTTAGCAATTCGATCGAATAGATTACCTGATGATGACAATTACCTAAATTTTAGATATTGAAAATGTGAGCCTGCTGAATTGATATTTGATAGCGAAGTTTTAAGGAAACAAAGGCTTTCATTTGCATTTTGGATGCTTTATTAAAAGAGAAAGCAGACTGCTACATGATTTTGTAATCTTTTGCTTGTTGTCCATTAATTGTTAGCAGAACTTGACCTTTATTAATGGAAACGACTCATTTGCTTTTATCTCTCAGATGTTGTTTTCAACATGAGAATGGCACTTCTTTCACAGGAAAAACAAATCACTTCATAATTTGTTTGTTTTACTCATTCTGCATGTTTTTATCTTGCCTAGCTAGTCATAAGTCAAACCACGTGTACATGTGGTTGCATCAATTCTAATACTTGAACTTCTCAAGCTTAACTTGTGGAACCAAATTTGAGAAACTAAACACGAACATAATCATAATGAATGTACTATGTTAGCTAGGATCATTGTCACTGATGTAAAACCAAATTATTCTTATATAGTAAAAAAAATATTAATAACAATATTATTCAAATACTTCATTTTCTATTCTTTCCCTTTATGAGAAAAATTAAGGGAAAGATAAACCACATAGATAGAAGCGTAGAATGGAAGTGTAAGAAATAAAGTATATGTATATGAAAAACATTTCTCTATATTGTATGGGAAAATGTTTCTTCTACACTTGAAATCTCACACTAGATCTACACCGATTAACACTACTAAAAATTTCTAAAATAACAACGGAATTTAGCGATGGTATCCGTGACAAATTTCGTCGCTAAATTACTTTATTCCTTAAAAAGTAAACGTTTTATTGTATGAAATATATAGTGATAGAATTCCGTTGCTAAGTTTTTTATATAAAAAACATGAAAATTTTAGTATTAAAATGAAATATATAGCGACGAAATAAAAACATGAAAATTTTATCATAGAAGTTGAAGGGCAAGAATCGAAACCTGTACCTTGTGTTTAAAGGGACACGCCAGTTACCACTGCGACATGTTTAGTGGTCATGTTTCTATTTATATATTTTGTATATTTATAATAAAATTAATACTTTATATCTTTCCCACCCTATTTTTCCCTTCCCTCTCATTTCTGTTCTCTACCCAAACCTCTCATACTCTTTCTGAAATCATTCTAAAACGTAAAACTAATTCTCACTCTTCATGTTTCTGATATGAACCCTAACCCCTCAAATCAACAATCCCAACCTTCATTCTTCTCGTTTCTGATCTAAACCCTAACCCCCAAATTGAGCACTACGATACGTCGATTTGCATAACTAACTACGTTGCTCTCTACTCACTAGTTGGACACTTGGTGTTGCATAACTGCGTTTGGGACTTTTTGGGTCGATCTGCATCTTCATCTTGTAGTAAGTTCTTTTTTTCCGCTAAAAAAATCTTGCTATAGATTTGTTTGTTTTAGATTTGCCTTAGATTATGGTATTTTGGTGATTGTTGGAGTTCTAATTTCCGAGTAAGGTGGTTTGCGAGTGATAGAGTGAAAAAGCATGCCATGAATTTTACTTTTTGTTTTTTGTTTTGGTCCAATTTTGGCTTTTGTTTTGTTTTTGTATTGGATTGGATTTGGACTTAGGTTTAGGTTGCAAATCACATCACAAAGATTTTCAGATTGTTTATTGTGTAATTGTTTAGGTAGATTTGCTATTCTTGTAGTTTTTGGACTGAATCAATCACATTATGTACTAAAGAAAAATTGTACGATAAATTGAGGAAATCTGCAAATAATTTTTGGTGTTGAAATGTGATTACGTGAAGAACAAACAGAACACATTAATTAATATATTTATATGATTTTTTTTGCAACCTTTGGCGTAATGTTCATAGGTCAATATAGTACTAATGTAATTAGAATGAAGTTTCATAAGGTATTATAGTTCATGTGTTAATAAAACGAGACTTAACCTGAATAAGAATTGGAGTAAGGTTTTTAATGGACTTTCAATTAGAGTTTTTCAAATAAGGAAATTAAGGCTGAGTTTTCACTTTGATATGCAAAGTCTAACACCTTTGATTTTATAGTTTTCACAAACATTGCTAGTTCTTTAGAGTACCAGATTGGCAAATGCAAAACACCCTAGTTACCTATTCTTGGTATCCTCTGTTGATATATTGGCATGATGTTATTATGCAAGTGATTTATACCGTACATTAATGTCATTGGTACTGCTGTTTTCTCTTATACTATCTAAACCAATACTACCACATGGTCACTTCTTATTATTGCCTTCAATGGAAACTAATTTGAAATATGGCACTTGACTGGAGCAATATGTGAACACCATAATTCTTCTAACCTTCCATTATTAATTTGTTTGCCCTGATCAGTGCTACCACTGTCACTATTGATCATGATAGTCATTAATATGTATGTCTATTGCTATTACCATGGAATTGTTTATATCCCATTTAAGGCCACTTCCCATTAGTTGATGTCTACATCAGCATGTTTGTGTTTTTCTTCATATGCTTTTACTTATATTTACCATAACTGTCTTGCTTGGTCAAATTGACAAATATATTTTAACTATGGGCATGCAAAGTGGCTTCCATTTCTCCTGTTTCAAATTATATAAGTAAGACATTAAAAATTAACTTCGTATCATTCTCCATTTTTTTGTTCCCAAATAATCGATTGTAAAACTGATATAATTTCAGCACAGCATTATGAAACACAATTAAGCATAAGTGGCATATTAATTTGAGTGACATCTGTCATATGCTAATGTTTATTTAAACACTGAAATGCTTTGGGTAGCTTGGCTACTAATTACTAAATTTGTGGGGCACTTTTCCAAAGGATCTAAAAAGAAAAATGAAATGTGTCCTCCTGTTAAGAGTCAAATGCTATATAGATTTTGCTTGCTTATTAGTGTAATACCATTACCATACTACCATCTTCTTGGAAAATTGAAAAACAATACAAATAAAAAAAAAGTAGAAATAATGAATAATGTGTGGCCTTTTGATCATAGAATAATGTGTGGCTATTCACACAGCTTCACACATGCAAAGGAAAGTGCATCTCCACCAAAGTAAAAAATATTGCTGTAAGTATAGATGCTGCAATTAAATTTTAATATATGGATAAGTCAATTTGCAAGTATAAATATTTATTAATAATTGCATTTGTCAGGATGAGTACCAGAAACGTGTTAGTGAGAAGGACTCACAGCGGCCACCGCGGGTGAAGACTATTGACATCCACTCTGACAACAACATCTACTTGGATGTTGTTGGAGGCATTAGCAGCAAGAAACTCATCTTTGACTTGGGATCTGATGCTGCTTCTCATTCATTATCTTCTTCTACATCTGTTGAAAGTTGTTCACAGTCGGAGATGGAAGTGATGAAGAGTTTGGTTGCAAGTCTCAGTACGCAGGTGGTGGAACAGAGAAACTTAACCAATAAAATCCTACAACGCTTGAACACATCTACTAGTGGCTCACAAGCTATAGACAGCGGTCACGAGAATGAGCCACTTGGTGATGGGGTCAGTGATGGGGATGAGGATGATATGACTGAGGATGACTATGATCTTTTTCCTCCTGATGTTTGATACATTAGTTTCATGTTTGTTTTGATAAGAAACTTGTATAACTTAATTTATATTTATCTTGATTTTTTGAAATACTTTGGGGTATGACATGATAATGATATTTTTAATTTTTAGAAATTTGTTATTGAATTTTGGATTGGATTGTTGTATTGCATAAAAGTTTAAATTGTATAATTAGATTGTTTAAAAATTTAAAAAAAAATAAAAATTTAGGTCATCAGCAACGCAAATATTTCCGTCACTAAAAGGCATACATTTAAACTTCCATTTTAACGACGAAAAAAATTTCATCACTAAAATAGTTGCTAAAATAATAATATTTTAATAATTAAAAAACTTTGATCACATATGTTAGCTACAAAATTTTATTAATTAGCGACGACAAAATCCATCGCTAATTATTATAGCAACTGGATTTAATAGATTAGTGATAGAATTTTTTGTCATTATTTAAGAAATTTTTAGTAGTGTAATAACAAGTGAATTATTGTCTAATAACATATATCGATTGATTAACGCATATTAATAACCCTTTAACTAAGCCAAAAAAAATGATGTAGAGTCCATTAACCAATTGATTGGTTGATTGGTACATGTTTTTAATAAATAATTTACTCATTGTTAACTGATGTATGAAAAATGTAGAATCTCAAGTTTAGAAACATAATTGTATTATATAGATTGCATTTTTTATTAATCCTACCACTGAATCATTAATTTTTTTATTTTAATCTTGCAATATAAAATAAGTTAAACTCAAGTATTTAATCAAATAAATATTTATTTAATATATTTTGAAATTTATAATATGTTAGAATATTAAGATACATCAACCAAATGCATGTGTATTTGAATTAACTTATTTTATATTTAAAATAATTTATAATCAAAATCCTACTAAGAGGACTTTTGAAAAATAAACAAGTTCTCTCTAAAAAGAAACAACTCCAATCATGCACTAAACAGCTTGATTTGTTATTAATATATTAAATATATTGAGCATAACCAAACATGATGATATGAGTTTTCGATCGAAAGGTGAATTTTGCACGATGTGCGTTTGCTAACATTAACTATAAAAATGTCATTTAAGTGTACAGTGTAAGAGTGTAAAAGTTTTATAGTGGTATTAAATTATAATATAATCCATTTTTTATTTTACCCTAAAAAAAGCTATCCTCACAGATGGATGGTGTGAAGAGCAGGGACGAGTGAGAGTCGTGAGCTGAGCTCTTTGTCTCTATCGAATACATTTTTCTAGCCATAAACCTTCAATCCAGCCCCTCTTGACTGTAATGTATCTCCATCATTAATCATTAATGTAGAACATTTTATAATGGTGATCATTTGTGGCAACACGTCATTTTTCCATCCATAGAAATAGCAACCAATCCTTGGAAGAGTGTCATCCTCACAAAGGAAAATCTCCCAAAATTTAAATCCAAAGTGGTCACATAAGTATATAAATTTATAATGCACGTTGCGCTCATAAAAAAAATGAAATGACTTTTGGAAAAAAAAAAAGAAAATTATTCTGTATAGTTATTAGATTATTTATAAATATACAAGAAATTATTCATAAGGCATCATATAAATTTATACATGAATTCTTTTGATCTGAAATTTGAAAATCGATTTAATAATAAAAAAATATGTAAAAACATATTCTGAAAGCACTACTAATATTCAAAAACATATTGTTGCCACTTATTATGTATTTCTTATCTGACAAAAACAAGTTTGTCTTGTTTTTCTTTTAATTCTTGTACACTCTAAAAAAATGACACTTCTCTTATTCCATAATTTCGGATTTTTGGAGTAGAAGAACCCGCAATTTCCATCTTTTTTTTTTGTCTACGCAATTTCCATCTGAATTGAACAAAAATTACTTTTTGATGCTTGTTTTCTTTTTCTTTGCTTAAAGTCTTAAACCACAAAGGGTGGGAGTGGGCCTTTTCTACACATGTTGGGCTTGGTCAATTGTTTGGATTGGATAATAAGTTGATTCTGGATTGTGGATGGGTTGGGCATAACTTACTGGGCCAGATGAATAGGTCCTTTGCTAATTTGATTGGGCCTAGATGTTTGCTAAGCACCTACAAGAGCTGCCTTCATATTTTGGAAATGGTGCAAACCAAAAACAAGTGGTACATTTTATGACCCGAGAAAGGTTTATGTCCAAGTTAGTTGGCCGAAGAACATATCGGCCATTTTACATAAATAATTGCATAAATTTCAGAGCAAAGTTCTTGACAAAGTCTGGTGCATACCTCACTTGGTTGGGACATACGCTTATATGGGTGATTCCTCCCCTTTCCCTCCCTTTGTTGGGCCTCTTAGTAGTAGTAGGGATCCCTTAAGCTTCTCTTAGGCCCCAATGGGGCTTAGAACCAAAAAACGGTTATTGACAAAAAAAAACTTTAAACATGGACCTTGTTTTAAAAAGATTTATTGAAAATAATTTTTTGGACAAAACTGCTTTGATCCATTTAACTGACTTTATTTAGTAGGATAAGACTTTATTGTTATTATTGATGAACATGATAGTCTTTTCATTATACGTAAATGCCTTAAATCCAACACTATGGAGATATAAGCAATCTCAATTTAATAAAATTAAATCATTCAAAGATATAATTAAATAATCAAAAGCAAATCTAGATTAGATAATGCAAGATTTGTTTTCTGATAAAGCTTATGACTCATCGTGTGGGCTTGGTAGAGGATCTCCTGGTGGGACCTCTGGGTGACCCTTAATAGAGGCTTGAGAGAGGGGGTGGGGATATGGGAAGGGAAAGGGATGGAGAGCAATTGTGAAGACTCCTACATAACTCCAATTTTCTATCAACTGAGCTGCCACAAATGTTACGCAGCTAAAAAATAGTTAAAACTGACATAATTAAACTAGATTTAGTGGTGATTGTTAGAAGAAATAAAGTGATAAATACTACTCACCCATTCAATTATCAACAAGCATGTTAAATTATGATGTAAAAAATTCTGACTATTTAACATTATTTATATTTTTAAGCACCAAATGAATAATTTTCTCTAAAATATATTATAGGAGAAATGGTTATACTTTTCTATAATCAGGTTTGACAAATATATACTATTCTGTAAAGCTGCCTATTTTGTGTGGAGCCGAAAGAATAACGAGGCTTGGGGAGAATATTCAGTTGTGGGAACGTGCTTTCAAATTTAAAATAGAATATTAAAATTTGCTACCATATCATCAATCCGTTGTAGTCTAGTTGGTCAGGATATTCGGCTCTCACCCGAAAGACCCGGGTTCAAGTCCCGGCAACGGAATTTCTATTTTAATCTAAGCACACTGAAGCTATTTTTTGATTTTCTAGGAGCTCTATCTCGTCCTTGCGTGATACTTGCACAAACTTGTATTTTGGCAAATTGGTAGTTTATTAAAAACAATTACAATGGGACTCAGTGTACAAGGCAATGTTAATTTGTAAAGCTAGACAACACCATGTCCATGGATGTGTACAAGGCAATGGTAATTGTTAGGTTCAAAATGTTAGAAATATTTATTTATTTTCAAATACATCATGATACTGTCTCCCAGCAAAACAAGTTCATGCATGCTGATATAAAGCCATTGCACATCACTAGTTCATGGTTCGGATGTCCCGTTTGAGTGCTCCTCACCTGCAAAAGTGGAAGTTCCATTTGCCAACCGGTTCAGGTTCATGCTATTGCTAGAGTAGTTTGAATATGAGGAATATGTAGAAACAGGACTGCCTCGTGAATACCGGTTCTGCGCGGCTGTGCTACTTCTTGTCACTTTAAGACGAGCCTTCCTACCCTGAGGTGGAGCATAGAAGCATTTCCATAACAAGAAAGAGAGAGATAACTAAAGAACCAAAAAAGCTCAAACGGATGACATGCACAAGAATTCAGAAGAAATATTTTCTCTTAACAGGGTCCAATCATCACAAAAATATAAGTAAAACGCTTCCTACACATCCATTAATGCTTCACATCTATCTAGGTGACAGAATCGAAGTGTAAATATGCAAAAAAACCAGGTGGAACAAGTTATAATCAGATAGTAAAAATTGTATAGATTTGAAGTGATGTGTGTATGTGCTAGTAGCATTATTCAAAATAAAATTAATAAATAGATATTGGCATTAAAAATATTAAGTAAATATTTGATTCAGAAATGTATCACCATATACAATTCTTAAAGAGAAAAGAATCACCTTCCCCATGCACTTCTCCAAATGAGGAGCAAACCTCCCAGCCATGATAGATCGACCACAATTCATGCAATCAAATACTTCATTTGCTACAGGAGGATGAGTTTGTCCGAATATGTCAACCACATACTTGCCATTTGATTCATTACTGTTACTAGGATCGGCCAACCTATCCCTGGCTTGTGCTGACAACTTCAATTCTTCATCTTCTTCTTCCAAATTAGAATCAAGACCCAGCCTTGCTACTCTGTGACACTCTGATGCCACATCAACTATAATGGAATCAAGGAGATCCCAGAAAAAATGAGATGAAAGCTGCAAAACATCCCAATGGAAGCAAATAGCTATAAAAAAATATAGGAGAAAGATGTATTTGATTACTCCTAATGTTTCAATTCAGTGACACATAACTAATTACTTTAGGCACATGCATATGAGAGTCAATCCACAATAGAACGAAATGCTATTATGCTAGAAAGGTAGACTGCTGAGACTAGCATCTAATGCCAATTCATGTCATTCATCTAATGCTAGAAGAGTGGCATTCATGATTTCCTCCATCCTTACTCTAAAAGAAAGATATGCTAGTAGATTCATACGTTGGCTATTCAAGATTTTTAGCCTTTCCACTTCATGCATCACTGAACCATCTTTCACTGAAGAGAAGAAAAATAACTAAATAATGATAACATTAGATGTAAATGTTTCAAATCATAGACTTGGATTTTCATACTTCTCTATAATCTAGAGTCTAGATAAACAGTGAAAGTAGATACTCCACCTAATCAAGCATCATTACAGGTACAAAGTATCAAATTGCACCTAAAGTCCATGTGAAGGATAAGCTCATAAAGAGTATACAAAAGTGATTCCGCTGGTGATGCAAGGCATAAGCATTCAATATATTTGATAATTATCATAATATCTTCACCATTGTATTATCCTTTATAGATGGAGATTTAACAGATATATTTTGCAACAACAGAAAATTTAGCACATTATATCTAGAATAATCCAGCTCCAACACCTTGCAGCATAGAAAGTCATATTCTGCTGTACAATCAAACAAAGGAGAAACAATCTGATGAATTCACAATTCTTCTTGCTTTATTAGATTAGCTCTCATATACATGCCAACACCAGTTATGTTTTGAACCCAAAATCTTTTCCTTCACTATTGATCTTAATCTTTCTCTTCACTATTGATCATAACCTTAAGAGAAAAGGTGTCATTTTTTCAGACATGTTATGTTTCACCATCTTTTCAGCAGTTAATTTAAAAAGCGGGCAAATAAATAACAGTGATCACAGTCATAAATATATTAACATATTAATGAAACATAAAATGAGTTTATTAATATTTTCTTCCAAAAGGGAATCCTAAATTAAAACCACCAGCGCAATCCCAAAACTTAGCTCAAAGTTGAGTCTCAGGAGAATGTAAATTGAAAACTTAAATGCACCCAAGCATGATTTGTAACAAAAGTTGGTTGGACTATGAAATGTGTTAGAAATTTGCATCAAAATCTATTTTATTTAATTATTGTCGCATACATAAAAGCATGTCTACTCAGATTTGAAGAGCACACCTGGGAATGTGATGACATGTTTTCCTCATTAGGAACTGACATGAGTCTTGACCAAGGCTTTTAGATCCTAATTGACACCTATTACTGGTGAAAGTCAGTAAAAACCACAAAAGCTTTATAAAAGTATAAATGAGACAACAACAAAGGAACCAAACATAGTAACAACGGAAAACACTTGCATGGAAAATAATATTGATATCTGCATGACCCTGCACCTACTGTGAGGTGCTAATTTGATTTTGAACTTTCAAAATATACTAAAACATCATTTAAGAATCTCAAAAGATACTAATAAATTGTATATGCTTAAGATGGTATTGTATGGTCATATACAATTCCGAGATATAAATTTCAACATTTAAAGTTCAACTATGAGGCTCTAAGAAAATAAGAACCATGAACAGAATGAAGATAAAATAATTGCTTAAAAAAATAAAAAAGAGATGTGACTTCAGGAGTCATATTGAATTGTATTGATCTAGATATAATCAACGGGAAAAGAGCGAATCAACATGGAGGACTCTAAAGTAATTTGGGTCAAGCAATTCACCATTAGTACCTAAATTAGCTGTTAGAAGATTGTCTTAAAATTTTATCATCATTGTTGTTAAGTGTGTATATACACAACAGATGATGGAGCAACATTTATCTCAAGATTGACAAGAAAATATAGTTTAACCATAAACCAGGAACATATTTTCATCATATACATATCATTTGTCTCGATTTTCAGCCAAGTTCTCTACATTATCTTTCCATTTTGATTGCGTAGAGTTAGGATGACCCTCTATCAATTTCCAGTTTTATATAAATACTCATTCAGGAGCCTAACTCAACTTAAACTCACATCAAGGTCCCTATATAGGAGGTTAACATCCCTACATTCTGAAATCTTCCTAATCTCCAGTTCAACATTATATTATAAAGCTAAGAAAAGAATGAACAATTTAATCATTCAGGGCCTAAACATCAACAACCACAAATGAAGCCATATTTTGAAATCTGTTTGATCCACACTGCTTTAGTCCAGTTGCAAAGTAGAAATAAATACTCCATTTTTTTCAGTTCCCTAATGGCAAATTGGACAGAAAGGGTCTGTGTCACTGTCAATCTTTCATCTAGACATATTTTTCTTTTACTGGCAATGCATAGAGTACATATTCACTCCACATTTTGCAATCTCTCTGATCTCCAGTTCAACATCACAGAGCTAAAAAAAATTAAAAAAAAAATTTTAACATCCACAATCACAAACTGACCCCGTAGTATTTAACTTGGTGGCCAAAATTAAATTAATCAACAACCAAACTGATGCAAAAATGATCACTGAAAATTAAAAAAAAAAAACCCCAATTACCCTGATACCAAGGATAAACTGGCACCAATCACCAAAGAGTTCCAAAAATTCAGAGTGTAATCAAACATTCAAGGATTTACCCAGAAACCCAATACAAGTAAATGGGTTGGAAAACTGAAAAAGTGTAAAAACCATAGAAATAGCAAAGAAAAGAGCATAACTTGAACACAGAGACAAGAGAAAAGAGTTTCTAGTTACGGATAGAGTAAAGTTTGAACCTTTATGATTGTGGGAGAGAGAGATCTCAGGGAATTGTCGAAAGGAGAACAGAGGCTAACGGTGACTCTGTGATTCACAGTGCTACGGTGCAAACCCCTCAATCTGGGTAGTGGGTAGAATTTCCGAAAGCAAAAAGCTTACAAGTTTTTTTTACGTTAATTACATTCCCACTATTAATATTCATTTTACCAATCAAGATATATATTTATTAATATTTTATTCTCTTTTAAAAAAAAACATACATATATATTATAATTTAATTGATAAAATAAATATAATATTTATGAAAAAAGCAACCTAAATTTTATTATTTAAAAAAACCAAAATCTTTGGATTTAAAAAAGAATTGAGTAAATATTCCAACATCTCTTCTATTCTTGATTTTTTATTTACTTCTTTTTATTTTTAAAAATTATACAAAATTCACTTAATATTACACAAATATATCTTATATTTTTAAAAAATATTCCACATAAATTCAATTAAATATAATAAACTTAACTAACAGAGTTATTGACTAACCATATTAAAATGACATTTTTATTCTTAATTTCTTTAATATTATTTGAAATATTAAATAATTTTTTATTTCAATATCATTTTTACTCTTGAATTTATGCTTTAATGCATTTTTATCTATTAATTTTATCAATATTATAAGTAATATTAATAAAACTAATAGTAAAATTGTCATTTCAATATTATTAATAGTTGGTTAATGATTTTATTAATCAATTTAAAACTTATTATATTTAATTAGATTTATGTATAATATTTTTCTAAAATAAAAAAATCAATATCTATATAAATGTTAAGAAGATTTTGTGTAACTTTTGAAAATAAAGATAAACATGTAAAAAGTTATACAAATAGAAAGGAGGTTAGAGTATTTTAATATAAAAAATGTAATATGCTTCCATTGATTTTTTTTATTTATTGAAAATTACATGAAAGATATGATGAAATTGTTTTTATCAATTAAAAAACAGTTAGTGGCATTCTATTTAATTAAATATTATTATTCTTTGAGTTTTTTTGGTAAAAATTTTAAAAAAATCTGCACAAGTTAATCAATGTGAATTATTTTATAAATCAAATTAATAAATTGTACCTAAATAGTTATATATTCTATCTTGATCTTGATTCTTCTGTTAATTATGTTTATAAAAAAACTTGTTCGTTGCAAATAACATTATATAATTAAACAAAAGTACCACTAATAAGAAAATGCATTGAGAATTCAGAAAAAAAATTGTAAAAATGATTTTACTGAAGGAGAGAAAGCATTTGCAAGTAAAACAATACGGAAAACATTAAACCCAATGAACTTGGAAATTTACACTAAACTAATTAAATTAGTTTAGTTTGATTCGTGTGTTTGAATTGCTTTAGCCCAAAACTTGATTGAACTCGACCTCCAATGATCTTAGTTTAAAGACTAGTGGGCAGATTTGTTAAAGTTTAATTGGAGAATCTCAAATATAGTGGGTATATTTTAAATATGAGATACATAAATGAGCTCATTAGTATTAAAGATACAAGCTGCCTGATATATAAACCTACACATGACTGTTGTCCCTTTAGCACTTATTGGAGAACTGTCACAGAAAAAGAAGAAGCTGGATTTATTAAGGAGAAGTTGATATAATTGAAGATACAAGTAATATAAAGTCCTACGCAAAGCAAGCTACTGCACTCACTTTGGAGAATTATAAGAAGCTATCCTAGTCAATTTGTCTTGGAGACGCTTGAAGTTTCTTGGAGGAAAAACTTGTTACATGATTAGAAAACATTAAGGAGAATGAGAATTATATTGTTGAAGCAACTAAAGGATGAACAGCGCTGAGGATGCCTGTGAATTGAAGGCAAATCTGCTCAACCCATTTACATCAAGTTGTTGTCAAATTTGCTGCGACGAGCTACTTGATGAACAAGATCTAAGCCAGCTAATTTTGCCAGAAAGCTCTGCTACTTGTGTCATTCCTTCAAGTGCTTCTGGAAACTTCTAGAATGCGCTTAAAAGTCCAATATTCTCCTACAATGGTCATAAAGGACAATACGAATAAGGATGGACAAATGGACATATAAAGGACACTCTCTCACAAAATGACAAAGAACTTTTTGAAATTGTCCTTGCAACAGCTTTACAAGGACTGCAATGTTCAAATCCTTGCATTTCTCTCTAAATATCAACTGCTTAAGAGGAACCAAGAAGGGATAAGAAAACATAACCAAATAAAAAATAAAAAAAAATAGAAGAAACAAGAAGGGATAAGAAAACATAACAAAAAATATAGAAGAAAGGAAGTGATTCATTTGTGCTTTTAGTGGAGTATCATCTTGTAAATCTCAATTGAGTACATCTCTTCATTTGAGATTTATATTTTGTTTTTGTATAAAACCTAGTGAGGGTGTGTTTGTTCTAGATTAGAGAAGTTAAGGTTGAAGAGAATTACTTGTATTTAGTTTAAAAAGACTATGATTGAAGAAAACTACTTCATTTTTAGTTTGAAGATATTAGGGTTAAAGAGAAATACTCGGTTCTAACTTAGAGAGGGTATAATAGATCAAAACTACTTATATCTAGTTTAAAAATGCATTAAGGTTGAACAAAGAACTCTTAGATTGATAGTGGAAAATCTTAGTCAAACTAGGGTCAGACTAGACATAAGTTCAATACCTGGGCCAAGCCAGTATAAAATTTCTTGTGCAAACTCTCTTTAACTCTTCTCTTTTTTGTTTTCTAATGTATGTTATTATTGTGGTTTCTAGTTTAGAGTTTGCATTGTTATTAGTTAGCTTATCTTTGATTATGAGCTGTTTAATCATTGCTAACATTGTGTTCTTAGTGTTTTCACGAAAAGCTCCCTTTTGAATTATGAGGAACCATTACGAGCTTAATATATACGAGTGTTATTTCGTGAAATAACTCGAATTTCAAATCATTCACTTGCCTTAACTACTCATGTTATGGATGTGGAAGCATCAACTATGTCTCTGTGGGCTTTTGAGGAGCGGGAGAAATTGTTGGAATTCTATAAAAGAGTCTCGGGAGCCAAGATGCATGCCAGTTTCATACGACCAGGTGGAGTGGCACAAGATCTGCCTCTTGGCTTATGTTGAGATATTGATTCCTTCACACAACAATTTGCTTCATATCGACGAATTAGAAGAGATGTCAATCGGCAATCATATCTGAAAACAACGATTAGTGGATATTAGTACTATGACTGCACAGCAAGCAAAGGATTGGGGATTTAGTGGTATAATGTTAAGAGGTCGTGCGCCATGAAGACATTTATAGCAATATAGGGGGAGTTCCCATCAACCCATTACTCATATCTTCTTTTATCATCATACTTTGCTTAACAATAAATCTTAATTTATAAAAACAAAAAAAAAACAAATAAATGGCTCTAAATTGATGTACAACTAATATTTTGGAATTGTGAAGTAGGCCAACTATCATAAGTACTCCATTTAACAATAAAATGTAAAAGGTTATAAGTACTCCATTTAATAATAAAATGTAAAAGTTTATATGGCTTAGGTTAGAAATGTACTCCCTCATATACCTCCAGTTGAACGGATTTAGTCTCATAGATGATTTAAATAGGCCAAACTTATGAGAATACTTCATAGTCTAAAAAAAAAAAATTAGAAATGTACTTATCCATAATAATATATATATATATATATATATATATATATATATATATATATCAATTATTGAAACGAGTATAATACTTATGATAGAATGTGTTTATCTAAAAATTTCTCCTTCCAACCATGACATTATTCTTTAAAAAAAATTAGATAAAAAAATCTACTATAATCACTTTATTTAATATTAAACGTGTATAAGATTTTGTTAGTCTTGTTAAAAATATACAAAAAAATTAATTTACACATCTCAATTATTAAATTGAGTTCACTTAAGGTTACATTTAGTACATATGATAGTATAGTATAAGATAAAATGATAGAATAGTATAAAGTATGATAGTATAATTAATAGGATAAGACATAATCCTATCTTTTGTTTAATAACAAAAGGATAAATTAGTTAATTGTATAACTTTTTTTAAGACCAAAATATCATTTAACATATAAGTTAAAATAATTAGAAAATAATAATAAAAAGACCTTGTGCAACTCTGCAATTGAAACACACAACAAGTGGTGGTGGTGGTGCACGCGCGCGGCGGTGGCGGCGATGGCGGTGGTGGGGGGGGGGTGGTGGTGGCGGCGACGGTGATGGTGGAGGTGGTGGAGGTGGTGGGGGGGGGGTGGTGGTGGTGGTGGTGGCGACGACGACGATGACGGTGATGGTGGAGGTGATGGTGCCGGCGGTGGTGGTGGTGGTAGGGCGGCGGCGGGGGGTGGTGGTGGCGGCGGACGGCGGTGGTGGTGATGGTGGTGGTGGTGTGACGGCAAAGCAATGGTGGTAGTAGTGGTGGTGGCAACAACGACGATGATAGCGGTGGTGGGGGGGCAATGGTGGCAACGGCGGCGGTAGTGGTGGTGGCGGCAATGCGATGGTGGTGACGGTGATGATGGTGGCAGCGATGGTGGTAGTGGTGGATCAAAGGAAATGAGTGATAAAAATAAAGTTGAGGATAAGATTAGAATAAATCGTATCAAGTCTTATCATGTATTAGAGAAGAAGATAGAGTTATCAGCTTAGAAGAGAATAAAATAATTTGATCTGATTTCATTATACTATCAATTGAATGCATCAAATATTGAATAAGACTTAATAATATTAACTTATAATATCATATCTTTTTTATACAACGTACCAAATATAACCTAAAGTACCAATCTTCATCTTCTTAGCGGTTAAGTAATTACTTGTCATTGTATATCCTTTTCTTCTTCACATTGAAAAAGCTACAACTTTATGAGAAAAGCAATAATGTTTACTTAAATCGAAAGTAGCGAGTTCACATTAGATAGAAGAGCATCTAATGATTGAGGCTTTTGCTTTTCTATGGGAAGATATTCTTAAGAATGATGTCCAATGCAAAAAGATTACCTAATTATTCGATCGTGTGACCAAATACTTTCCAAAGAAATTTGGTCTTACTTAAGATTCTCGAATTTTAAAAGTGATTTCTATCCATATATAAGATACCAACAATTCTTAAAGTGATCCTATTTATTTATTTATTTTAATTTTTTAGAGTATTTTCTAATTCAATAAATAAGAGATTAATTTTTAAAAAATATATAGTCAAGTGTTTAAATAAAAAAATTTTCTAACATTATTATTGTTATATACATAAATTTTAGAATCAAACTCAGAATCATATATTTAAGAGTTTAAAATATTTTTTAGTTTTAAAGAAGCACACCAAATTATAACATTTTTATTTTAATTGTCCTTCTAAAACCAATCTAGAAACGTTTATTTAAATAACTATTAAACGTGATTTTAATGAAAGGAATTTGGGAGAAAAAGTTAGAGATACAAAAATGTGACATAAAAAAAAAAATCTAATATTGGTAGTTGATGCCAAGATCAAGACCGCAAGACAAGGAGAACTCAACGGATAAGCTAACTAATTTATTTGTTGCCCGTGGAATATAAAAAGAACAAATCATTATGTGTGTGAGTTTCTTTTTTTCATTTTTCATTATATAACATTTGACACAATACATATTTATTTTTATTTTTTTTATTTTATTGTGACGCCTTACATATTTATGTCTATTCTGAAAGAAAATAATAACTATGAATACTACATCCTATAATTCGAAAAAGAGTAACTAATAGTTAGTTTTGTTATGGACTAAAATTACTAGTTACTATGAAAGTGTGTTGGTTTGAGTGAAATGAGTTCGAGTCCTTTAAGTATGTGATTTTTAGTTTAATTTTGAGATTTATATATATATAAAAATAATATTATTGAGATAATTTCCTACTTAAGCGCTTGATCATACTCTAAAAAATTAGTCTTTTACCTATTAAGTGAGGAGATACTCTAAGAAAAAAAAAGAAAACTACTAGTTACTTGGATTCTTGAAATACTTCATGATTTTACGACTAGTATATAACTATGTTGGGAATGAAAGAAATTCAAAGAAATTTGAAAATCGTTGGTTGAATATATGATTAAATTCAGATTGAGATTATTGGATTTGACTCAAATTTATATTTTGATAATTATTAATAATTTCTTATTTTATTTGTACTTTTCAATTTTGATTTGTAATTAATATCAAAACAATATAGAAATATGTGATATATTTGTTTTTAATAAGAAACTATGAAAGTCTTTGATGTGGATTTTTCGTAAGCACACGAATCGTTCAAGTAATAAAATAAGATCGTTCATATGAGGAGCGATTTGAGTACTAATTCTTACGACAATACCAATTATTTAAGCCATCGAAAACAATTATGAAATTACAAATTTAGACAAAATAAGAAATTAATTAATAAAGTAAGTAAAAAATTAAAACAGGATATAATTCAACCAAGTTTTTAAAGGCTTAGGATTAGGATTTTACTACAATACCCACTATGCTGAATATAAACTTTATTTTTGCTAATGATCAATTATGTTCTTGAAGGAATTTTGTCTTAAATTATTTTAAGTCCAATATCTTGGCACTAAAAACGTGTTAAAATCTTATTAATCTCATTTTCATAGCAATTAATTGAGTTATAACTCATTAAGTTCCATGACAATCGTTTTGCTCCTCGAAAGATTTAACTCTATCTTTAGGTCTCAATTCGTAAATTTAATTCTTAGAATTTTAAGTAATTAGATTTAATCTCTTGATCCTTCACTCAATGCCTAAGATCATGTAACTATGGCGCGCAACATACCACAATCATTAAGAATACGAAGAATGAATCAAGAATAATATTTTCTCATTAATAAAGAATCAAATCAATAATTTAACATAGAAAGGTAAAGAGTTACATCTCAATCTTAGAAATTAGACAATTAGTCACACATAGTAATTGTAGTACAAACAAAAACAATAGTCAAAGAGGCAATCATAATTCTATCTAAAACAATAAAACAAAAGGGAGTAGGAGAAAAAGAAGAAAACTGGATGTCTTCGATGAATGCCTCGTTGAACCCGTGTCAAACCTTGTACCTCTAATCCTTGGTGAAAAGCTACCCACCCTCCTTCTCGTCTATTAATAAGAGATTTAACCTAATAAGAGTGTATTTTGTACAAAATCTCCTTAATTAGTATGTAAGTAATCTCAATTGACTCCCAAATAATAAAATGATATTAATTAGATTTAGAAAACTAAATTTAGAAAACTCAATCTTTTTAATTATTTCCCAAGTAATGAAAAGATCTTGATTGAATTTAAGAAACCAATTTTTAGGAAACTTAATATCCTTGTTTTGAAGGCTACCAGATTTTCATTTTTTTCTCTTTATTTTTCTCGTCCTTCATATGACAAAATTAGCCTTTGATGTCAATAGAAGAGTTGTTGCATTTTCTGTTAGCTTTTCAACGCTGCAAGAATCGCGTCAATCCGATTTCTGTAACTCAAGATATGGTCCAAATATAGTAGTAAAGTTAGGAAATACGAGTTGAATCCGAAATTGCAACAAACACCTTGCTATTTTAGGATCCTTATCCAATTTTCAATTACCATTATCTTCAAGATTCCACACCTAATTGAGACTTTAGATGAAACATAAGATTTTGATAATATCTCTTCAAAACTCTATCTTTAGGATCTCCTTATTTTATCCAAAATCTTCTAGATTTATCCTAAAAATTAGAATATTAATAAAAGATTAGGAGAAGAAACAGTTATCTAAAACTCAAATAAAATAATTAAAATTAAATAAAAACTAAATAAAATTAAATAAAAATCCTAGAAAATAAACCTAAAGATGTGTGTGTTTTTACTCTTATCAGTCTTGATAAAGAAAGCATGAAAGTTTGTTTGTCAAGCAAATTTATGTAGATTTTATAAATATCTATATTAGAAATTATTTTAGGCAAGAGAAAGTGCGATATAGATTGTATTGTAAGTGAGCTTGTGGGCTAGACCCACAAAGGTTTAGTGGAGATGTAGGAACAATGGTAGGGTTTAGTGGACATGTAGGAATAATAGTGATATAGAAATTGAGAGTGCCCATAGACATTATCATGTATCACGTGTACCTTGTGGACTATAAATATTTGTACTGGAAATTGTTTAAGGCATGAGAATCAAAGTATGAGAGATATTATCTTACAAGATAGCCTACAAGATAAACTCTCATAGGTTTAGTATAGATTTAATAATATTAATAGTGATGTAGAAATTGATAGTACCTACAGGCATTATCATGTATCACATGTGTATGATGTTCAAGCATGTCATGAAGAGGATGTGGTATTCTCCAACAAAAGGTATTTGAGCTGATGGTTCGAGGAGCTGCATGATGATACGATCCATTTGGTCCCTTACGTCAAAAGTCTTCCTAATAATAAAGGTTAGGTTCGTTTCATTATTAATGGCAATACAAGTGTATCAAAAGTCTTCTTGATTATGAAGGACAAGCAACATGTTTCATTGATAATAGTGGTGTAAGTACGATGATTTGATTTGAAGATTTGCTTGGCAATTTGATCATTGTTATGAAAAATTTTTGCACAACGATATGTTGTAGTTTGCCAAGACTTGCAATGATGGTGTTTGCAAATTTTTTGAAGGTGTATGATGATTTGGAAGATTTGCACATTTTGAAGAATGTTTTGTGTGATAGAATTTGGATCAAGGTGGATATTGTTAGGATTGATCCAAATTCTTAATTTGAAGATAATTGGTTGAATATAGAATTTGGAGCAAGATTAAGGGTGAGAATAGGCCAACAGCCTAGCCTATTTTGGACTGCATTACCCTAACTTATTTAACAAACAAGCCAAACTTGGTAGACCTATTTAACTAAGTAGGTTAAGGCCTAGTTAGGCCTTTAAAAAGGCCTATATAGTCTACCAGGCTGACCTATTTACTGATTATTTAGATATATAATAATTAAAATTTGATAGTACTTATATAATTTATTAATTATATATTAATATATTATATTTGTTTTATACAAAATATAATAATTTTATTAAAGGTTATACATATTTTAAAATTAGAAAGTCTAAGTTTCTTGGCTTATTTAAATGTCTTTTATGTCATGTGCTATTAGATCAAGCCAAATGTTTGTTCCTTTATAGGCCGCAAGTGTATGGATCGAACAAGTAATACAGTTTAAGAGTACGATATCGTTCCCATGAGAACTACATTATTTCTAATGCTAAATATCAATCAATAGTTCAAATAATTCTATTCAAGAACATAAAAATTGGAAAAGTGCATTTAAATTAAATCTAAAGACTGAAATGCAATAAAATTGAAATAAAGATAATGTTTAGAGTTTAGGTAATCTTTTTTTACCTCTTACTTCAACTGACAATATGCAATCCTCTAAATCAACATGAATGAATTATTTAGTTAGCTTGAGAATCTTACTTAGTTAAAAGCCTATGTCTAGGTCAGTCAATCATGCTTCATTTACCTAACTCACTATGTTTCCATGAGAGCTAATATAAACTCCACTCATTAAGGTCTATTCTCAAACACCTGTTATGCATGGCTAAGAGGTATATTTTTATCCTATTAGCGAATCAACTTATCCTACCATGAGAATGAAATCAAACATGCATCAACCATATATATGATCTCAAATCTAAATTCTTATGTCTAGGTTCATCAAATTTCAACAAATCATTTAAAAGTTAGCCAAACAATCAAGAACATTATCCATATGATTGAACAAAATCAAACATCAATATAAACTTAAAGAAGTACAAAATCATCAATATCCATAGAAGGATCCAAAGTAATCCCTAAATACAGCTTAGCTACTCATTGAACACGAAAATATAACCACAAAAATCATGTTCATGATACAAGGAAAAGAGAAAAGAGAAAGGAATAGGAAGAAAGCTCAATAGATGTGATCTTTGATGTTTGAATCATCATCCATGAAGAAGATAGCTTCCAACCTTGGTCCCTTTGGCTTCCTCTCAGCCTCAAACTAAAAACCTAGTTGCAGCTTCTCTAAAACTAAAAAGCTTTCTCTTTAAAATATGATAAAATAGTATTTATAGGCCCAAAATTCTATTTCACATCGTGACATTACACATATTACGCTACAGCGTGAGTCAATTTAGATCACCACGCCGCGGTATACACTCCATTGCGCCGCGGCGTCCTAGCCTCGGGTCCAGTATGCTGAAGCAGGGGAATGCACCACACCGTGACATGAACACGCCTACGCCACAACGTGAGATATTGAACTTCACACTTGACTTTCTCTTCCAATTTTGGTCCAAATCCTAATTTCAGCTTAATTAGAGCCCTTCCTGTAATAGAGAAAACATCAAGTTACTCACAGTTGCAATTTCACTTAATCACTTACAGAATATGTACAATTTGCTCAAAATCATATAGGAAGATATCCAAATTGAATTTTATAAATATAAGCCTAAAATCTTCTATATATGACTAACAAACAAGGACTAAGCTATCAATATAACATAAATATAATGTACAAATAACTACATTTCATGGAGTTATCACACCTCTAAACCTAAATTTTTGCTAGTCCTCGAGCAAAACAAAGTATGATTAAGTAAACCTACTTGATAATTATGCTTCAACATACATTCAACAAATATTATAATTTTAATTTTCTTTTTAAACCACAACTAGTGTACAATGATTGTATAAACCTTTAAAGAATGCTAATACCTCATAATCAGCTCCACACATACGCAATCCTTAACATGCTAACAATCAAAGCTTCCTTTCATGCAAGCCATATTTTCCACAAACATGCAAGATAAACTTCTCCTAGTCAAGTCATACTCATCTGGATAAGTTTATGAGCATACATGTATATGAATCATATAATCCACAAAATTGAATCTAAACTCTCTCTCCACTAATGTAAATCACACACAATTGATGATCAAAATTGACTTTAACAGCTTGTAATATAAGGCCACTAGTGATAGGTGTAAGAAAAATAAGGAAATGATACAATACAAACATTGAGAAACATAAACATACTATTTCAAGACTTGAGCCTCCAACTGATATTAGTAAGGTATTAAAAAGTGAAAGAATAAAACTCACCAGAACCTTTCAATGCTTTTTGTACTTGTCTTTTCTTATGTCATTCCCTTACTTATTTTTTTTTTTTGGAATAAAGAAATACATTTTTCTTTGACTGCATCTGGTTCCTTCAGACTCATTTTGTATTGAATATGCATGAATACCCCTAATCATTAGATTCACTTCAAGAAATAACACATTATGTACTCAACAAATAATGATGGTAGGAAGAAAATGTAATGTTTTCACATGCATTAGAATGGTTACATGTAAAGAATATAAGAGTGGTGAAAAACATATAAGGCTGAACATTTATAAAGCTTCAAAGGGGACCTATGGATATAATCATGTCAGGCTAAGCTTTTAAGACTCAATCGGTCCAAACAATATCTTAACCATTTCCTCAATCATGCATAATCTAGGATTTTACCTTAAGAGAGTTTAAAAACAATTTCAAGGATACTCGAATCTCTACATGTACATCCATAAACTTTCTCTAGACAAGCACTCTTATCATTTTCAAAGTTACACGTGCATATAAGTGGGATGTAAATCATGCATAAAAAATGATTAGATTGTTTCACAAAGCTTCTTGATCGCATATGATTTCACTGAAAATAGGGCAATTTGCAACCATTTATATCATTAGACAACAAATTCCACACTAGCAATTGGAAATATGTCATGCATTCCAATAAATCCAGCATTTTCAAATCAAGCATACATAACATCATGTACAGAATGTTAAAAATTAAAAAATATTTCATCAAAAACCCATCAATAATAGCCAAAGCAATATAGAAACATGATAATATGGTGGCTATCACTACTGCATGCAGTAAACATCATCGCATGTTATACATTCAACATTATAATATCCAAAACATGTAATGATACTCCTCCAAACCAAAGTGAAATAGTGTCCTCACTGTCCATGGTGTAAAGGGTTCTTAAACCTATAAAATACTTGCAATGTGAGAGCTGAGCATATAACTACATGGAAAAACATATAAAATAAACATAATATATACACTACAGGGTTACACATCACTTAATTTTTTTTTAATTTCACAGGCATACCGCGACGCAAATTTGTGAACGCCACGACGTTGAGCTCTCTGGATTTTGGCCCAGTTGCGCACAAAAGGCCATCACGTTGCTGTATGGAAAAGATTGCACTACTGTGTGAGGAGTCTATCTGTAGAATTTTGCAGCAAAATTAGTTTTGTTGTTGGTTCTGCTCCAAAGGGGTCTCCAACACCTATAAAACTTGTCTAAATAGTTAAAATACAATTTATACAACAAAAATATAATAAAACCACAAAGTCAAACATACTAATATATTTAAGACATAAACTAAAGAACTTGGGTTCCTTCCCAAGAAGGGTCTGATTTATAGTCCCGATAAGACTTTGCTGTTATTTTCTTGAGTCATTTGGCTTGAGAGGTGTTTGCTCTTTTACTTACCGCAAGTGCATGGGTCGCACTTGTAATATAGCTAAGAGTCGGATATCGTTCCCACGAGGATTACGATTAAAATCAATACTAACTATTAACCAATAGTTTAAGAGTTTCTATTCAAGAGCGTTAAATGTAGGAAAAAGTTGTGAAAGTTAATTTGAAGACTTAAAAACTATAAAGTTAGTAGAGAAAGTTGTTGATTAAAGAATAAGGATTTCTTCTTCACCCCTTATGTCATTTGATAATATGCATTCCTTATGAGCAACAAAAATGATAGGATTAAGTTAGCTTGAGAAACTTAACTAGTTAAAAGCTTATGTCTAGGTCGATCAACCATTGCTTCATTTGCCTAGCTTACTATGTGTCCATGAAAACTAATGTAAAGTCTACTCTTTTAGATTGATTTTCAACTATTACTATGCATGGCTAAGAGGTATATATCTATCCTTCTAGCTAATCAATTCATCCAATCATTTAGAATGAAATTAAACATACATCAATCATACTTATGATCTTAAATCTAAATTCCTATGTCTAGGTTCATTATATTTCATCAGATCACTCAAAAGTTGATCAAACATTCAAGAGCTTTAAGGGCTATATGATTGAACATAAACCATTCATTTATATATACTCAAAGGAATACAAATCATTCAATATTCATAAGGTGATACAAAGAAATCCTTAAACACAACTTAGCTACACATGATACATGAAGATCTATCACCAATAATCATGTTCATGGATGAGTAATAGAGAAAAGTAGAAGAAGAGGGAGAAGAGAGCTCAATAGAGATAATCTATAAGCTTGATCTTCCTCCAAGATGAAGAAAGCCTCCAATCTTGGCTACTTCTGCTTCCTTTTTACCTAAAATCGCAAACCCTAGCAACTGTAGTCTAAAAAAGATCTCTAACTCTGAAAAAACTAATAGAACAGTATTTATAGCCAAAATTAACAGCTGCGCACCACAGCCCTCTTCTTTTCGTGCTGCGACCCTCTTCAATTAGGTCATTGGGGCCGCAGCTCTCACTACTTGTGTGCCGCGGCCCTCTAGCCACCGGTTGAAGTACTGGGTGCTACTGATGCACCAAACACCGCGGCCTTCATAAGTGTGCACCGCGGCCCTCTAAGTTGGGATACTCCATAAGCTTTCCACCCTATGTTGGGCCTTTACTTGCATCAAATTATCCATTTTGAGCCCACCTACATTTAAGATTTCACCCAGTTAAACACAAGTGCACAATCTACTTAATTTATCAAGGAATTGAAAAGATTTTCTCAAAAGCAAAACAGAAGACATCAATCATGAAATTGAATGAAAATAAAGCCAAAGTCTTTCATTCATACCTTAAAACAAGGACTAAGCAATCCATAAAACACACATATAGGAGGCATAAATAACTACATTTCATGGAGTTATCACACCCCCAAACCTAAATTTTTGCTAGTCCTCGAGCAAAACAAAGTATGATTAATAAAATCTGTTTGAAAAATTAATTATCAGCACTCATCCAACATCTAATCATGAGTTACATGTTCACTTAACCCAATTTAGTGTACAATGATTATATAAGCCTCAAAGATTGCTCATGCATCATAATCAGCTTCACATGCGCACAATCTTTAGCATGATAATATTCAAGGTCTCTTATCCAACAAATTACATCTCCCATAAGCATGCAAGCTAAACTTCTACTTTTCAGATCATACACATCTAGGTAAGTTTATGAGCATACAAGCATATGATTCACAAAATCCACAAGATTGTCTTTAAACTTTCTCTCTACTAATATAAATCATACACAAATGAGGATCAAAAGGGTCTTTAACAGCTTGAAATGTAAGGCCAATGATTATGAGGTGAAGAACAAAGGGAAATAGATTTAACACAAACATTGAGAAGCATACTCATACGATTTCAAGACTTGAGCTCAATTGAAACTATCAGGGTATTCAAGATCAGAACTCCTTAGAACCATTCAATGTTTTTTGTATTTAACTTTTCTTTTTCTTTTCTTTTGCTTTGCTTGTCTCTCTTCTATTTTTTTTTTTACTTTTACAAAGCAATACTTTTCTATTTGCAGATGGTTCTTTCAGGTTCATTTTTAAACTTAACTTACACAATATCCCTAATTACTGGACTCAGTTCAAGAAATCATATGGTATGAACTCAACCAACAATGAATGTGAGATAATAAATGCAATGTTTTCACATACATCAAGAATGATTACATGGTATGGTATATGTAAGTGATAAAAAAAAAACATAAGGCCAACATATATATAGCTTCAAAGGGGACCTAAGGATATGATCATGTCAAGGTAAGCTTTTTAAGGCTCAGTTGGTCCAAACAATGTCCTAATCATTTCTTCAATCATGCACAGCTTAGGATTTTGCTTCAAGAGAGTTTAAAAGCAATTTTACAGAAAAATGAAATCTTTACATGTACTTCCCATAAACATTTTCTAGACGTGCATTCAAATCATTTTCAAGCTACGCAAGCATACAAGTGGGAAACAAAACCATGCATATGAAGAGAACAAGAATGATTTACATGCTTCAAAATCGCGCAAGGTTTCGCTAAAAGAGGCACATCGCAAACATTTATATCATCGGACAATCATAACCACACTAGCAATTCGCGCAAGCCATTCATTTCATTTATTTCAGCTAATTCAGTCATGCAAAATCTATGTTGTGCACAATGTATCAAAAAAAAATTATCTTGTGCACTTCATATATGCCAAAAGAAATTATCTGCACCATGATTAGCATCTATGAACAAAGCAGTTATAATCAGTTATATATAGTTAAAAACCATAAGCAGTTATAGACACCCCCAAACCAGAGGGAAACAGTGTCCTCACTGTACATAGTAGGATAAAGCATAAAACGAAATAAAAAGAAAGATGCCTTGTATGCATCAAATGAGCTCCTCGTCTGAAGAAGTCTCCTCCTTAGCATCCTCATCATTATCGGAAACCTGCCGCAGTTGAGACGATCCAGCAACTGCCACGGGTGGGAACTGGGGCACGAGGTAGTGATCTATCGGGAAGCCTGACTACTCAGCCATCCACCTCTGAGTCTGAATAAGATATGCAAGTTGGGCCTAAACAGATGTATGCCATGCAGCATCTGGAGGAGGGGGCTGAACTAGACTCACCACGAGCCTGTCTCTGTCGCCTAGATCTCTGAGGCACAGGAGCACCAGCAGGAGCCTGAGGTCCTCCCAAACGCTCAATAATGGAGTCTGTGATAGGCTGTTTTACTTCAGACAACTCCTCATGCTGCTCCCAAGAAAACACGCCTATCTGCAAAGCTCCTGAATAAGGTAGGGAAAGTACAAAGTCCTGGCCTCCTCTATCGCTCCCTGAACCGGATAATGGATAATCTGGGCCACATCAATGTGATGGCGCTCAATAATAACATAGATAAGGATAGCCCGGTCCCGAGTAACTTGGGACATGTTCCTAGAAGGAGTGAGGCAGTGAGAGATAAAATGGTACCATACCTTGGCTTTTGGGGTCAGGCATCGGCGAGGAAAGAAATGAGGCCTCTGTGTATCAACAGTGAAGGTCCATCTCACAGGGAGGGACTCCGGAGTACAAATACGATCCGTAACTACAATCAGGTCTATCCCTTCCCCCGGCTCCAAACGCATAAACTGCTCATAGTCACATACCTCAAGCACTGGCTCCAACTGTAGAGCTCGCCTGATATCATCAGGAGAGTAAGAGACAGTGCGAGTGCGAACCCGTGTAGTAGTGGGGCTGGTTGAGAAGGCGACGTTCACATAGAATTCGTGAACAACAAGAAGAACAGCAGCCTCAGGATGAATAGTGAACTTCTGCCACTTATGATGAATGATTACATCTTCGATATCTCAGTAGATACCATGAGTAAAGTTGAACCCTCTCTCAGGAATTACTAGTTTTTTTACCAGTGTGTTGTAGCACTCAGCCGCCTCTGCTGACACAAATCTCCTCCTATCAAACACAAGAGGAGATGGTTCCATTTGTTACCTGCTGGTGGAAGCTCTGCATTTCGAAGACATAGTGCTATGAACAGGGTACCTGGACCTTGCAAAAATGGTCCCAAAATTAGAAGACATAATAGGTGTTAAAATTATAAAATAAATAGGGGGTGGCAAATATGTGAACAATGCACTAATGCAAGAGGTATAGCCACCCCATCTCAGTCAGCATAATGAAAGAACTAAAATGACAAATATAACTGAGAGAGCTATGGCCCCCAAAGTTCACGGCCGCGGCCTGCATGCCCAGAAATGAAAAAATTGGCAGCCCTTTTCCAAGGCTACCCCAACACAGTTCATCATCAACAATGTAACACAGAGAACTCCCAAAACACTTTAAGTTGTTTCATAAACTAAAGAAACTTAAATTAAAATAGAAAATCACACAGAAATTTAAACATACCGAGATTAAACTAAGATAAACACACAAACAGCAAATTACAAATGACAATCAACCTAAAACATACAAAGTTTCTCACTAAAAACAGCAAATAGTGCAAAAAGATATCCTAAAACAAAGAAACTTAAAGAAACCGAGAAGAAATTCACAAAAATGAATGGTAAAGAGGGTGAGTTCGTGTTACCTTGTAAGGAAATGAAAATGGGGAGGAAATGGGAAGCAAAAATCAACCGAGGGAGAGAAATGGGGAATGGGGAAAAGGAAACTGAGAGAGGGAAGGAGAAAATGACAGAAATAGAAAGGGGCTCGGTTTAAACATGGAATACCGCCGCATGTCGCGACTCTCAAAGTGACACGGCTGCAGCCCGCAGTGGAGTGAAACGAGCGTTTCACTTTAGGGCATCTGTCCCCCCCTTTTTTTTGAACGACCGCGGCGATCATCATTTAGGGCCGCGGCGAAATAGGGAAGCCGCGACCTCCACACTATGGGGGTCGCGGCTCTGAGGCCTCTATTTTTTTTTGCCCATCATGGTCTAAATACACTTAGCGCCATGGCCTCCATGAGTGTGAGCTGCGGCGCAAGAGGTTATTCTGCAGAATTCTGCAGCAGACTCAATTTTTCTGCTGGTTTTTGCATCTTTTGGGCCTTTAGCACCTGTAAAACTTGTCCAAAGTATTAATTTACAAATTAGACCACAAAAACATGGTGAAGGGCTTAAAGATATTAAATCTATTTATTAAGCTATTTAAGGACTTAAAGCTAAAGAATCAAACCCTTGGGTTCCCTCACAAGAAGGGCCTAATTTATAGTCCCGGCAGAACTTAATGAGGTCTATAATGGGGCTGCCAATGTAAGGGAGGTCTTCTCCCTATCAACTTCTCCTCCAAGGTAAAGTTTTAAGCGTTGTCCATTGACTTTGAAGGTTAACTTTCCATCTAGGTCAGCAACCTCAACAGCTCTATAAGGAAACACTTTAATCACTCGAAATGGACTTGACCACCTTAATTTAAGCTTCCCTGGAAATAGTTTTAGCCTTAAGTTGAATAAGAGAACCTTTTGGCCTGGTGCAAAGCTTCTTAGAATGATATGCTTGTCATGCCACCTCTTCACCCTTTCCTTGTATATCTTGGCATTTTCATAGGCATCTAAGCAGAATTCATCAAGCTCATTCAATTGTAACATTCTTTTCTCCCCACAAACATCAGAGTCCCAATTTAGTCTTTTGATGGCCCAGTAAGCATGGTGCTTAAGTTCAACAGGAAGGTGGCAAGCTTTTCCAAAAACTAATTGATATGGAGACATGCCAATAGGAGTTTTGTAAGCAGTGCGGTAAGCCTAGAGAGCGTCATCCAACTTTTTAGACCAATCCTTCCTAGAAGGGGTCACCTTTTTTTCAAGAATCCTCTTCAAATCTCTATTAGAGACTTCTGCTTGGCCACTTGATTATGGATGGTAGGCAGTGGCTACCTTATGTGCCACTCCATACTTAGCTAGTAAAGCAGCGAAATACTTGTTGTAGAAATAAGATCCTCCATCACTAATAATAGCTCTAGGGGTACCAAACCTTGTGAAAATATTCTTCTTGAAAAAATTAAGGACCACCTTAGAGTCATTAGTAGGCAAGGCACAGGCTTCTACCCACTTTGAAACATAATCCACTGCTACAAGAATGTAGCGGTTACCAAAGGATGATACAAAGGGTCCTATGAAGTCTATGCCCCACACATCAAAGATCTCTACCTCAAGAATGGAGTTAAGGGGCATCTCATTTCTTCTTGAGATGTTCCTTGTCTTCTGGCAATGATCGCAGTTGCTATATGTATTCTTAAAAAGAGATGGCCAGTAAAAACCAGACTGAAGCACCTTTGCTGCAGTCCTATCACCACTATAATGTCCACAATACAGAGAAGCATGGCATTGATTCAAAATCTGCTCAACTTCCTTCATAGGCACACATCGTCTCAACATACAATCAGGACATTATTTAAACAGGAATGGATCATCCCAAAGATAGTGTCTGACATCATGTAAGAACTTCTTCTTTTGGTGAGAGGTGATATCCGGAGGCAACAAACTAACTACTATATAGTTTACAAAATCAGCATACCAAGGGTCTGAGTAACTTGTTGTAAAAAAGAGTTACTCGTCAGGGAATGTCTCTTTAATTACAACTTGTTCAACTTGGTATTCTTTATTTTCTAATCTTGAAAGGTGGTCAGCTAGTTGATTTTCTGCTCATTTCTTGTCATGAATTTCTAGATCAAACTCTTACAAAAGTAAGACCCAATGAATCAACTGCAGTTTTGCATCTTTCTTGCTCACCAAGTATTTAATTGCAGAATGATCAGTATAAACAATCACCCTTGTCCCCACCAAATATGCTTGAACTTATCAAATGCAAATACGACTGCCAGAAGTTCCTTTTCTGTTGTGGTGTAGTTCAGTTGTGCATCATTTAGCATTTTGCTCACATAATAAATAGAACGAAATACCTTATCTTTTCTCTGGCCCAACACTGCACTAATCGCATAGTCATTGGCATCGCACATTAATTCAAACGATAGCTCCCAATTTGGAGTGGTTATCACAGGAGCTAATACCAGTCTCTTCTTCAATTCCATAAAAGCCGTTTGGCACGATTCATCAAAATCAAACTGGACATCCTTCTCCAAAAGATTGCAAAGGGGCTTGGAAATCTTTGAAAAGTCTTTTATAAACCTCCGGTAAAAATCGGCATGTCCCATGAAACTTCGGACTCCCTTAACTGAGATTGGTAGAGGAAGCTTTTCAATAACATCTATTTTTGCTTTATCTACCTTCATTCCTTTTTGTGAAACTCTATGGCCAAGAACAATGCCTTCTTGAACCATAAAGTGACACTTCTCCCAATTAAGGACCAAATTGGTTTTCTCACATCTCTGTAAAACTAAAGTCAAATTATTGAGGTAATTATAAAAAGAATCTCCAAACACTGAGAAATCATCCATAAAAACCTCCAAAAACTTTTCTACTATATCAGTAAAAATAGCCATCATGTGTTACCAAGTGGCTTCCAGTACTCAAGAGGGGGGTGAATTGAGTATAAAAACTTTTTCGCAAAACCTCTTTTTAATTAAAACAAATATCAAAAGCTTAATAAATAAATGCACAGAAAGAATGAGAAGAAGAGAATAAACAATAAAGAACAACAGAAAATAAATGTGCAATAAAATAAATTGCTTAAAATAAAGAGATTAGGGAAAAGAGAAGCTAGCACAAGATTTATCCCGGTTCACCACTAACCCACTTGTGGTCTACGTCCAAATGAAAGCCGAGATTTTTCACTAAGTATACAAGCTTCAATAGGTGCTTGCTACCGTTACAAAATAGTAGCTCTTTTCACACACAGGACACTATACCCTTGTGCTAAAGTCTCACTAGGGATACCTCACCCTTATACAAATCTTGAGGATACCTCACCTCGATACAAAATATCGAAATAGATAAAGAGAAACTCTCACTCGTAGTAAGTAATACAAATTGAAGCACTATAGAGCTCTCTAACAATATCTCGCCAAAAGAGTACGAGAGAAAAAGAGAGGAAGTATGCAAACAAGATTTTAGCACAGCTCAAAAATAAGAAATAAGGATTCGTGCTTTTGCAGGCCGTGAGGAGGTCTCTATTTATAGAGCCTCGATCGAAAAATTTCGTTGGAGAAATTGATTACATAATTAATGCATAAATCCGCTATGATCAATTTCAAAACAGAGTCCGAAAAACGTGGGATATTCGAATACAATCTTGGTATTCGAATACCACTGATATATATATATAAAAACGGTTTAAACTTGAAGTATTCGAATGCCGTTATAAGGTATTCGAATACCTTTTATATTAGTGTATAAAACAACAAAACAGACCCACGTTATTCGAATACCATATCACGGTATTCGAATGCCTTTAGCTGAAAACACGTTTATTAAAGCCTTTTGAAAAGGTGTATTCGAATGCCTTACATGGTATTCGAATACCTCTATAAAACACGTTGTATTCGAATGCCTCGGAGGAGTATTCAATACCTTATTAAAAACCACGTTTGAAGAGACTTTTTCGGAGGACAAATATTCGAATGATTTTAAGTTTATTCGAATGCTTCGTTTGAAAACGTTATAAACACCTTTAAGAACTTTAATTTGGTTTGTGAGAAAACATGTTTTTAGATCTTTGACTAAAACACTGAGATATCCTATGAAAGCTCATACAATAAAGATCCTAAGTCCTAAAGCTAAGCTTGAACGCCTTGGACTTGATCTTCTCATGATCTCATCATCTCCATATTTGTTATCATCAAAACTCAGTGTTGCATGGTAATCACATCATGCATCTCTGAAAGGTTGCTGGAGCATTACACAACCCAAATGGCATTCTTTTGAATGCATAAGTACCATAGGGACAAGTGAATGTTGTTTTCTCTTGATCTCCCGGCGCTATGACAATCTGGTTATATCCTGAATATCCATCTAGGAAGCAGTAAAAAGCTCGCCCTGCCAACCTATCCAGCATTTGATCAATGAATGGCAGAGGAAAATGATCTTTTCTGGTGGCACAGTTCAGCTTCCTGTAGTCCATATAGATACGCCACCCTGTGACTATTCTAGTGGGAATCAGGTCATTGTTTTCATTAGCCACAACCGTCATTCCACCCTTTTTTAGTACACATTGTACGAGACTCACCCATGAACTATCAGAAATCGGATAAATGATGCCTCCATCTAACCATTTGATGACTTTTTCTTCACCACCTCCTTCATGATGGGGTTCAAACGCCTTTGATACTCAATGGATGGCTTGGCGTCAGCTTTTAGCAGAATTTTATGTATGCAAATTGTAGGACTAATGCCTTTAATGTTTGCAATATTCTATCCCAATGCTTTCTTGTACTCCCTGAGTACTCTCAGCAATTTGGCTTCTTGCTCTTCAGATAACTACGAGGAAATAATGACAGGCAATGTAGATAAATCCCCTAAGTATGAATATCTTAGATGGTCAGGCAGCGGCCTGAGTTCCAACTTCAGTGGTGCAGCAATAGAAGGTTACAAAATAGGTTTGTCAAAAGATATCTGCAATGGCTCAAAACTTGCTTTCCTGAAATACTTAGGAGACGAGTCAAGAGTTTAATATATTCTCTAATATCATCCCTATCTAAGTACTTATAATTAGATATCAATGTTAAAGCAAGGGAATCATCAGGGAAATTAGCATTAAATGAAGTATTTACCACTTGGTCTATTATACTAATGTAAGAACATTCTTCTCGGTCACTAGGAAATTTCATGGCCTTAAAGATATCAAAAGTCACTTTTTCATCAGCCACTTGCATGGTAAGCTCACCTTTTTACACATCAATTATGGTCTTACCAATAGCCAAAAAGGGTCTTCCCAGTATCAGTGGCACATTGCGGTCTTTTTTCATATCAAGGATGATAAAATCTGTTGGAAAGATAAACGTATCCACTTTCACCAGCACATCCTCAATAACTCCCTTTGGATACGTCAATGCTCTGTCAGCCAGCTGCAAAGTAACTGAAGTTGGCTTCACCTCCCCTAAACCTAGTCTCTGGAAGATGGAAAGAGGCATCAAGTTAATACTTGCACCTAAGTCACAGAATGCTTGCCCACAAAATTTATCTCCAATAGCACATGGAATTGTAAAGCTTCCCGAATCCTTCAATTTTGGTGGAAGCTTGTTCTGTAAGATGGCACTGCATTCCTCTGTAAGCGCCACTATTTCATAATCCCCCAATCTTCTTTTCCTTGATAGGATGTCCTTCATGAACTTCACATAACTTAGCATTTGTTCCAATGCCTTAGCAAATGGAATATTAATGTGAAGCTTTTTGAAGACTTCCAGAAACTTTTGGAATTGCACATCCAACTTTTGCTTAGCAAAGCGATTAGGAAATAGGAGTGCAGGAGAAGTGTTCTTGTCATTTTTCTTAGCCTCTTCCTTCTTTGGCTCATCTTTCTTTTTCTCTTCAACTGGGCTTTGAATACGCTCCTGGTCATTTGGTTTTTCCTAAGTTCTCATTTTTGGATTGCCCTCAATTTTCTTACCACTTCTAAGTGATATAGCTTTACAATGCTCCTTAGAGTCTCTCTTTGGATTGCTTACAGTGTCACTTTGGAAATGACCCCGGTGGATGGTTATTGATTACATTAGCTAACTGACCCACTTGATTTTCCAATGCACGCATTAAAGTTGTTTGACTCTGAATAAGTGAATCATTTTTAGCTAAATGAGAATAAGTTTTAGTCATGTAAGAGTCTGACTTAACCATAAACTGCATAAACATGTCTTCCAAAGATGGTTTCTTGTCTTGCATAGGTGGTCTAGACTGGGAGGGGAATCCAGGAGGATTATAAGGTCTCTCAATTCCAGTGGATGAAGAGGAAACTCATTGATTGTCCCTCCATGAGAAGTTAGGATGGTTCTTCCATCCTGAGTTATACTGGTTCGAGTAAGGGTTGTTCTGTGGTGACTGATAGTTACCAACTAATGCACACTTTTTAATTGTCGCATTTGCAAGCCCAAGTGCAGGTTGTCTCAAGTAATAAATTTCTTGGTGAGTTCGAGGTCGATCCACAGGGAATTGTTGAAGATTAAGATGAAGTAAATATTTTATGACTACAGTAAAAATTATTTACTTGGGTAAAAAGATCCACTCTTGGTAAATAAAGTAAAAGTAAGATTAATTCCTTTTATAACTCAATTAGAATCCTCGCAACATGGAGGTTCCAATTGGAAAATACAACGTTCAAAGTCCATTAAAATAATATACGTAATTATATTATATTTCCTTTAATCATTTATTAATATCATCACTCATAAATGGGATCAAGCATTCACTGTGCCAATATTTTGTCTACAATAAATCAAGATCTCCACTTTACAAGGAGAGTTTCTAACACCACCACTTGTAAATGGGTTAAAGCATTCACTGTGCCAATATTTTGTCTACAATAAATCAAGAACTCCTCTTTACAATGGTAGTTTCTAAATTATCAGAAACAAAATATAACACGTATAATAATTACTAAAAAGATAAATCATTAAAGCACAAAAGAGGAATAAATCTAACCTTATTTTATTACCAAGAGCTTTACAATTTAACCCAAGTAGACTGGAACTTATTTACACATAGACTAAAAGAAAGAAAAAGAGAAAAAGAGAGAGAAAAGAAAAGTGAAGGGAGACTGAGGAGAGGAGGGAATTCCTCCTCTCCTCCTCTGGAAATAAGCCCAGAGGCTCCCCCTCCGAATTCTCCCATTCAATTCTTTAATTGCCTTTATATAGGCAAATTTGGCCACTGTAGCTACAGTGGAAACTTAGCGGCTAAGTTTGTGACGTATTTTTTTTCTTTTTATTTTTTTTTCTAATTAATAATTGAGCAAATGCACAGTCGTGCGTCCAGTCATTTTTTTATTTTTGAGAGAAGTGGTTTTCATGAAAGTTGTAGGCCTGGATATTTGCTTTAAAGTGGCTCTGGTTTGAGTCCAAAATCATTCCTAGAACTCAAGATATGATCCAATTACTACAGAGTGTTTAAACCCGGTTTCAGCTCCTTTATTTTGACCTCAAAGCCCAATATCACCTCCAAGGAGTCCGATTCTGGAAAAGTGTTCAACATCAAAGTTGTAGGGAATTGTCTAAGCTTTCCTACAAGACCAAAATCACATCAATCAGATATTTGCAATTCAAATTATAGCCAATTTACTAAATACTTCCAAAAAGATAATTACGGCTAATTTATGCAATAATTTATTTAATTGTCCAATTCGGCTCAAAATCATAAAATGTGTCAAAATCAACTTAATTAAGCCAAATTGAACCTTAAGAAGCCTAGTGAGAGGATTACAAAATGTATAAAATAAAGTGTTATCAAATTCTCCTACACTTAACTTTTGCACTCCTGAGCAAAACACAAAAGACAAAAACCAAGGAATAAAGAAAAACAACACAAACTCAAAAACTAAAAACTCTAAAGGATTCAATGACTCAAGAAGAGCAACTAGACAATCAAGGGATCAAAACAGTCATGAGGTAACATTTCTTCACATCTCAAACCAACAGATAAGGAAACTTCAGTTGAAAAGAATGGATCAAGAATGATAGATCCTTACAGAATTCATTTTCAATCTCTCAAGTGTTTAAAAAGGGTTAGTATTTCACTCTATTCAACTCATGAATAATTGCACTACCATAAGCTTGCTTATCTTCTACTTCTCTGCTACTCAAAAACAACATATATACACAAATCATGAGGACTTTATTCAAGGTTATAATGGGGTCAAGGTAAAGGTGGAAGTAATATAGATAAGATAAGTTAAAGACCAAAGAGAATAAAAGAGCATTATGTTACAATTAGAGTGGAGAAGATGTTTGAGAACATTCAATCTAAATTTTCCAAGATTTTTTTAATTCTTTCTCTATTTGTTTCTTTCTCATAAAGGGCAATGACCAATATTTGACTAATGTTTCGTTAAAGATCAATTGGTAGGTTGAATTTATTGTTAGGTTTGAACATTCTCTTTTTATTTCTGTTATTTCTAATCATCCACCCTCATTCTAGGTATGAATATATCACATGGTGCATTCTTTTGATTTTAGCAATAATCACTCTTTTTTTTTATAGAAACATTTTTTCTTTTTTTCTTTTTTTTTTCTTTTTTTTATATAACCAATCTGTACATGCACCCCCACACTTGTTCAAGAACTCATCAAATAACAAAGTCAATGCTCTCTTATTCCCTAAGGTTGGGTTAGAACATGATTTTTCATTTAAGGCACGTAATGAGTTAGAAACAAAGAATGGTCAAATAAGCTCAAAGGGGTTAAGCAAAGGAAAATATGTAAGGTTAGCTATTTGGTCAAAGTAGTTAATTCAAGAAAATTTGCCTGAATCATGTTTATGTATGCATGTGAAAATGTAATCTCAAAAAGAATCAAAGCAAGTTCTAGAGTAACAATTCCATGAATGAAAAAAATCACACAAGAAAGAAGAGAATAGTACAGATGTTCAATCCATTCATTTATAGGCTCAAAATCTCACAAGGCATATATCCATCATTCTCAATCCACAAAAATTTTAACATCCATAACTAAGCATGTGATGTTTAAGAAAGAAGACAATTTACTCAATCATGTAAATTTCCCTGAATCCATTTGCTACTTCCACAGAAACTAGGTATCTACCCCAATTTAGAGCGTCTCAAGAGTAAAATTACCTCCACAGCAAAATTTACTCCTTACTCTACCATCCTTAATTGGTTTAGCTATTAGAAAATTACTGACAAATATATAAACATAACAAATATAAACACACTTTCAAAATTTTTTTAAGCATTTTTTTATACACAACTCAACACACGACAAACATAAACACACTTACTATTTTTTTTATTTTTTTATTTACACAACTAGTCACACAACTATCCTTCCCCCTAACTAGAACACAACATTGCCCTCAATGTTAAAAAATAGAAAGGAAAAAGATAGAATATAGTACCTGTTATCGCAATTACTGAAAAGAGCAACCTCACACAAATATAAACAGAAACAAAGTATGACCAAAGATTGAAATTATTTATACAAATGGAGTCTCTTGACTAGCTTCATTTTCTTACTGCTTCACACAACATTTCCTTCGGATCACTTCTTGCTCTTTTGTTGTTGTTGTTTTATACAAGAAAATATATACATGTAGTTGTGATTGTGGCTCACATCTTCCTCTGGTTTTACGTCCAGTAACGGCTTAAACGCCTTCTATGAGTCGAGGATAGGCTTCCCATTCAATTTTCTTATAAATTGACAAACAGAGTCTTTTTGAGTCGATTCCCAAGACTTTATTCCAAATATATATATATATATATATATATATATATATATATATATATATATTTACAAGTAGGCATATAAACCTGCCATTAAATATTAACAAAGGTGTGGAATAAATCAACTACCAAAGAAAACTTAAAAATGGTGTGGTAGAAACCAACCACCAAATAAAGAAAAAAATATATAAACAAAGGTGTGGTATGAACCAACCACCAAATAAGTTAATAAGCAAAAATAAATAAAAATAAAAAGTTAATATACGATAAATTAAAATGTTAGAAGCGGGTAAAGTAAAAAGTTAGATAGTTAGTAAGAAAGTTAGTAAGTTAGTGAGTTAGTAAACAAAAATAATGACAAAAAAAAAAAAAAAAATAACAAAAATAAATGACAAAAATAAATGACATGAAAATAAATAACAAAAAAAAAAAATAAAGTGCAGAAAATAAAATACAAAAAATAAAATACAAAACGTAAATTTAAAATATGAAAACCGAGAGAATCGGCAAGATAGCCAATTTTTTGCTCCAATGAGAGAGAAGAGAAGAAGAAATATTATTTCATTAATGATTGCAAATTATAGAGGGTTAAGGGAGAGTTACCCCCACTAAGTTAGTATGTACAGAAAATAAAAGGGAGAGATTCTCCCCACTAAGTTAGTATATACAAAAATTAAAAGGAGAGATTCCCCCACTAATTAGTAAGGATAAAAAAAATAAATAAAAATAAAAGAGAGAGAATCCCCCCACTATTAGTGCGTAAAATAAAATGGAGAGTTTTTCTTACTCATTAATATTTACAAAAATTAAAAGGAGAATTACCCCACTAGACAAAAAATAAAAGGAGAAATTTCTCCTACGGAAGTTAGTATGTACAAAAAAAAAAAAAGGAGAGTTTTTCCCACTAAACAAGAAAATAAAAGGAGATTAACCCCACTCGTAAATTTTTTTTTTTTTTTTTTAATTATTTTTTTTTTTTTTTTAATAATTTTCATTTTTTTAAATATATAAACTTTTTTTTTACTTTTTACTTTTTTTTTTTTTTTTTTATTGTTCATACTATTCATACATCTTTTTTTAATTTTATTATTATTATCTTTATATTATTATTAAAATTTTTTTTTTTCATTTTTTTACTTTTTTACTATTTATACTATTCACACACTATTTACCCTATTCATACTATTCACATTATTCACACAAATTTTTTTTTACTATTCATACACTATTCACTCACTATTCACGCACTATTCACACACTATTTACACACTATTCACGCATTATTCACACACTATTTACTTTTTACTATGTACAAAAATATTTACACCAAAAATTTATTCTTCAAAACAAGTCCCCGGCAACAGTGCAAAAAACTTGATGCACATTTTTTAATTGTCGCATTTACAAACCCAAGTGCAGGTTGTCTCAAGTAATAAATTTTTCGGTGAGTCCGAGGTCAATCCACAGGGAATTGTTGAAGATTAAGATGAAGTAAATATTTTGTGACTACAGTAAAAATTATTTACTTAAGTAAAAAGATCCACTCTTGGTAAATAAAGTAAAAGTAAGATTAATTCCTTTTATAACTCAATTAGAATCCTCGCAACATGGAGGTTCCAATCGAAAAATACAACGTTAAAAGTCTATTAAAATAATATACGTAATTATATTATGTTTCCTTTAATCATTTATTAATATCATCACTCATAAATTAGATCAAGCATTCACTGTGCCAATATTTTATCTACAATAAATCAAGATCTCTACTTTACAAGGAGAGTTTCTAACACCACCACTTGTAAATGGGTTAAAGCATTCACTGTGCCAATATTTTGTTTACAATAAATCAAGAACTCCTCTTTACAATGGTAGTTTCTAAATTATCAGAAATAAAATATAACACGTATAATAATTACTAAAAAGATAAATCATTAAAGCACAAAAGAGGAATAAATCTAACCTTATTTTATTACCAAGAGCTTCACAATTTAACTCAAGTAGACCTAACTTATTTACACATGTAAAAAAGAAAGAAAAAGAGAAAAAGAGAGAGAAAAGAAAAGTGAAGGGAGACTGAGGAGAGGAGGGAATTCCTCCTCTCCTCCTCTGGAAATAAGCCCAGAGGCTCCCCCTCCGAATTCTCCCATTCAATTCTTCAATTGCCTTTATATAGGCAAATTTGGCCACTGTAGCTACAGTGGAAACTTAGTGGCTAAGTTTGTGACGTATTTTCTTTTTTTCTTTTTATTTTTTTTCTAATCAATAATTGAGCAAATGCACAGCCGTGCGTCCTGTCATTTTTTCATTTTTGAGAGAAGTGATCTTCATGAAAGTTGTAGGCCTGGATATTTGCTTTAAAGTGGCTCTAGTTTGAGTCCAAAATCATTCCTAGAACTCAAGATATGATCCAATTACTGCAGAGTGTTTAAACCCGGTTTCAGCTCCTTTATTTTGACTTTAAAGCCCAATATCACCTCCAAGGAGTCCGATTCTGGAAAAGCGTTCAACATCAAAGTTGTAGGGAATTGTCTAAGCTTTCCTACAAGACCAAAATCACATCAATCAGATATTTGCAACTCAAATTATAGCCAATTTACTAAATACTTCCAAAAAGATAATTATGACTAATTTATGCAATAATTTATTTAATTGTCCAATTCGGCTCAAAATCATAAAATGTGTCAAAATCAATTTAATTAAGCCTAATTGAACCTTAAGAAGCCTAGTGAGAGGATTACAAAATGTATAAAATAAAGTGTTATCACCAACATATTGAGCACTTTCTGAAGCAGAAGGGCATCTATCGGTTGAATAGTTGTCTCCACACCGGTCACAAAGAACGAATAGGCTCTGATGTGGGCTTGGTCCTAGACTATCAAACTTATTAGCAATTGCTGCCATCTGAGCTGAAAGTGATGTAATTGCGTCAACATCATGCACTCCAACTGCCTTCCTTGGAGTATTTCTTGTAGACAACCACTGATAGCTATTAGATGCCAATTCCTCCAAAAGCTCAAAGGCTTCCTCAAATGTTTTACTCAACAAAGATCCTCCAACAATCGCGTCCACAATTGGACGATGTTGCGGCAGAAGACCCTTGTGAAAAGAATATACCTGATGCCATGGTGGAATAGCATAGTGTGGACACCTTCTCAGCAAATCCTTGTACCTTTCCCAGGCTTCGTGCAAGGATTCCAAATAATGATATAATATCATTCACCATCTCTGCAGTCTTAGCTTGAGGGAAATACTTGTTAAGGAATTTACTGTAAGCCTTCGACCAAGTTGTAATTGATCCCGCTGGCAGAGATTGTAACCAGCTTTTGGCCCTGTCTCGAAGTGAGAATGGGAAGAGCCTTAAGCGAATGACATCTTCAGAAACGCCATTGTGCTTTAAAGTATCGCAAATCTCCAGGAAGTTTGAGAGATACGCATTGGGATCCTTTTTAGGTAAGCCACCAAACTGTACTGAAGTTTAGATCATTTGAACGATGACCGGCTTTATCTCAAAATTGTTTGCCCGGATGGCAGGACGTCGAATGCTAGATTGCAGATTATCCATCTGAGGAGTGGCAAGCTCCCTCAATGGCCTAATGCGACTATCATCCTCCAACTGGAGTGTAGCGTTATTATCTGCCATCTTATAGTCAATCACCTGAAACAATTAAAGAATTAAGATTTAAATTAATATCCAAGAAAAAAGTAAGCTTGAACTAGAGTTACTTAAACTAATTGTTAATATTAGCTCTACTGAAATTAAACCATAGTCCCCGGCAACAGCGCCAAAAACTTGTTCGCTCTTTTGCTTACCGCAAGTGCACGGGTCGCACTTGTAATATAGCTAAGAGTCGGATATCGTTCCCACAAGGACTACGATTAAAATCAATACTAACTATTAACCAATATTTTAAGAGTTTCTATTCAAGAGCGTTAAATTTAGGAAAGAGTTATGAAAGCTAATTTGAAGACTTAAAAACTATAAAGTTAGTAGAGAAAGTTGTTGATTAAAGAATAGGAATTTCTTCTTCACCCCTCATGTCATTTGATAATATGCATTCCTTTTGAGCAACATAAATGATAGGATTAAGTTAGCTTGAGAAACTTAACTAGTTAAAAGCCTATATCTAGGTCGATCAACTATTGCTTCATTTGCCTAGCTTACTATGTGTCCATGAAAACTAGTGCAAAGTCCACTCCTTTAGATTGATTCTCAACTATTACTATGCATGGCTAAAAGGTATATGTCTATCCTTTAAGCTAATCAATTCATCCAATCATTTAGAATGAAATTAAACATGCATCAATCATACTTATGATCTTAAATCCAAATTCCTATGTCTAGGTTCATTATATTTCATCAGATCACTCAAAAGTTGATCAAATATTCAAGAGCTTTAAAGGCTATATGATTGAACATAAACCATTCATTTATATATACTCAAAGGAATACAAATCATTCAAAATTCATAAAAGGATACAAAGAAATCCCTAAACACAGCTTAGCTACATATGATTCATGAAGATCTATCACCAATAATCATGTTCATGGATGAGTAATAGAGAAAAGTAGAAGAAAAGGGAGAAAAGAGCTCAATAGAGATGATCCATAAGCTTGATCTTCCTCCAAGATGAAGAAAGCCTCCAATCTTGACTACTTCTGCTTCCTTTTTACCCACCTTTAAATAGGCCAACAGACCTTTACATAAATTAACAGACTTACCTTTAAATAGGTCAACATGTCTTACATAAGCTAACAAACCTACCTTTAAATAAACCAATATGCCTTTACACAAACTAACAGACCTAAGCCTTGAAATAAGCTAACGGGCCTACTCAAAGCCAATAGGTCTTTGTTATAATTTAATACTCACATTCTAATTTTGTAGATACTCACTATTTTCTTACTCTAATCTTTGGTCGATGTGGGACTTGGAGATATACCAAGTTGCTCACTTTCTTACTCTAATCTTTTAAGTCCCACATCGACCAAAGATCAGAGTAAGAAAATAGTGAGCATCTATAAAAGTAAGGGGTGAGTGTTATAGATGTTCCCTACTTTCTTACTTTAGTTTTTGGTCGATGTGGGACTTGAAGATATACCAAGTTGCTCACTTTCTTACTCTAATCTTTCAAGTCCCACATCGATCAAAGATCAGAGTAAGAAAATAGTGAGCATCTATAAAAGTAAGAGGTGAGTGTTAACTTATTATTTTCATTCTAATAAATATATTACGTTAAATATATTAATAAATATGTTATTTCTATTCTAACTTACTAACTTATGTTTTAATTATTGACTTTTATTAAAATTTAATTAAAAATATATTAATATATTATAATAAATTAATAATTATAATTATAATTTATAATTATTATAATAATATATATTATATTATATATAATTAAATAGGTCGTGACCTACCAAGCTTAAAAGGCCTATTAGATGGCCTGAGGCCTGACCTTTTTAGTTAAACAGACTTTTAAAAAAGTCTTGACCTAACTTGTTTAGTAAACAGGCTAGGCCAGGCCATAGGCCCTTGATGGGCAGCCTGACCTATTTCCACCCCTACTTGTGGGGAGAACTCATATCTGTAAGATGAAGAGGATACTCCCTGATTGTTGCTCTATGAAAAGTTGGGTTGGTTCCTCCATCCTTAACTGTACTGATTTGTATAAGAGTTGTTCTGATATGGGTGATAATTACTTACATATTGTGCACTTTCCAAGGTGGAAGGGCACAGATCAGTTGCATGATTATCACCACACTAGTCACACAGCACAAATGGACTCCGATGAGGGAATTGCCCCAAACTATCAAGCTTGTTAGCAATTGCTGCCACTTGAGCTGATAATGCATTGATTACACCTACTTCTTGTACTCTTGCCACCTTTCTTGGAGTATTTCGTGTTGAAGGCCATTGGTAGCTATTGGCCGTCAACTCTTCTAACAATTAAAATGCAGCATCAAAAGATTTACTCAGTAATGAACCACCAACAACTATATCCATAATTGGACGGTGTTGTGGTAGCAAGCCTTTTATGAAAAGAATAAACTTAGTGCCACAGAGGTATCTCATGATGTGGGCATCTACGAAGAAGATCCTTGTACCTCTCCCAAGCTTTATACAAGGACTCAGATTCATATTGGGTGAATGCGGTGATGTCATTCACCATTTTAGCAGTATTGGCCGGTGGAAAGTATTTATTCATAAACTTGTTGAACACATCAGACCAAGTAACAATTGATCCTGCTGGTAGAGATTATAACCAACACTTGGATCTATCTCTTAGAGAAAATAGAAAGAGCGTTAGGCGAATGACATCTTCAGAGACTCCATTGAGCCTGAAAGTGTCACATATCTCCAGGAAATTTGATAGGTGGGTATTGGGATCTTCTCTCTGCAAACTGCCAAATTGCACAAAAGTTTGTATTATTTGAATTATGATCAGTTTGATCTCAAAATTGTTAGTACGGATGGGAGGCCTTCTTATACATGATTGTAAATTCTCTATTTGAGGAGTCGCGAATTCCCTCAGTGGTCTCGTATGACTATGATCATCTACCATTGTTATTGTACCTAAAACACAAAAGATTGAAAACTTAAATTAAAATGAACTATACAAAACTTGAATTAGAACTAAATAAGCTCATTGTCAATATTAACAATACAAAAATTAACCGTAATCCGTGACAATAGTGCCAAAAACTTGTTTGTCCTTTTATAGGCCGTAAGTACACGGATCAAACAAGTAATACAATTTAAGAGTAGGATATTGTTCTCACGAGGACTACGTTATTTCTAATGCTAAATATTAACCAATAACTCAAATAATTCTATTCAATAATATAAAAATTGGGGAAAGTGCATTTAAATTAAATCTAGACTGAAATGCAATAAAAAATAGAAATAAAGATAATGTTTAGAGTTTAGGTAATCCTTCTTCACCTCTTACTTCAACTGATAATATGCAATCCTCTAAATCAACATGAATGAATTGTTTAGTTAGCTGGAGAATCTAACTTAGTTAAAAGCCTATGTCTAAGTCAATTAATCATACTTCATTTACCTAACTCACTATGTTTCTATGAGAGCTAGTGCAAACTTCACTTATTAAGGTCTATGCTCAAACACCTGTTATGCATGGTCAAGAGGTATATTTCTATCTCATTAGCGAATCAACTCATCCTACCATGAGAATAAAATCAAACATGCATCAACCATACATATGATCTCAAATCTAAATTCCTATGTTTAGGTTCATCATATTTCAGCAAATCACTTAAAAGTTGGTCAAACAATCAAGAACATTAAGATCCATATGATTGAACAAAACCAAACATCAATATAAACTTAAAGAAGTACAAAATCATCAATATTCATAGAAGGATCCAAATTAATCCCTAAATATAGCTTAACTGCTCATTGAACATGAAAATATAACCACAAAAATCACGTTCATGATGCAAGAAAAAAAGAAAAGAGAAAGGAATAGGAAGGAGGCTCAATAAATATGGTATTTGATGCTTAAATCATCTTCCATGAAGAAGATGGCCTCAACCTTGGTCCCTTTGGCTTCCTCTCAGCTTAAACTGAAAACTGATAAGCAAATTCTTGGTCCTTTTAAAAGATAAAAGCTTATTTTCTTGACCAAAAATTTGTTTAGACCATTTGTACCGCAAGTGTACGAGTCATTCAAGTAATATAGATACATAGTATAAGTTCGTTCCCATGAGGATAAAGACTTCCATAACTAAGTATCAATCAATAGCTTAATTAATTCTAAACAAAGACATAAAAATAGAGAAAAAAAATAACCTAAGTCTAAACTACAAAAAATAATAAAGATAATGGTTTAGAGATCTAAGGAATCCTTCTTCATCTCCTATTTCATACTAATGACATGCAACCTTTATAAGCAACATCAATGAATTGTTAAGTTAGCTTGAGAATCTGATTTAGTTCAAAGCCTATGTTTAGGTCAATCAACCATAGTTTCATTTACCCAATCCACTATGTTTCCATGAGAACTAGTGCAAACTCCACTCTTAAATGATCTATTCCCAATTACACACTATACATGGCTAAAAGGTATATTTCTATTTAGTTAGCGAATTAACTCATCCCACCATTGGAATAGAATCGAACATACATCAACCATACATTAGATCTAAAATCTAAATTCATATGTCTAGATTCATCAGACTTCAACAAATCATTCAAAAACTGATCAAACCTTCAAAAGTATTAAGAACCATATGATTGAACGTAACTAAACATCAATATATACTCAAAAGCTAACATAGACATCAATAAACATAGAAAGGATTCAAAGTATCCCTAAATACAGCTCAGCTAATCCATGAACACAAATTACAACACAAAAACAGTGCTCAAAAGATAAGGAAAACAAAAGAAAGAGAAAGGAGAAGGAGAAAACTCTTAGAATATGATCATTGAAGCTCCAATCAACTTCCCTAAGGAAGAAGACCTCCATCCTTGGCTCCTTTGGCCTCCTCAGCCTCCACACACGAACCCTAGCCATAGCTTTCTCTAAAACGTAAAAAACTCCCTCAGAAAATCTAATAAAAATTTATTTATAGGCTCAGTTCTGCACATTGCACCACGGCGCACACTCTTTATGCCGCGGCAGGCATTGAGTCGGTCACTTAGGGTCGCGGTGCACACTACTTTGTGCCGCAGCGCTCTAGCCTTGGGTTTTTGTGTGGCAGCTTGATGATGCACATTTGCGCTGCGGCACACACTCCTTTGTGTCGTGATGCTCTATCCTGGAATGCCATTTGGGTCTTCTTTTGGGCTTTTGAGCCTTGAATCGCTTCAATTCATCAGTTTTAAGTCCATCCTACATTAGAAAAATCACTAAGTTAAATATAAATTATAAATCCACTTAATCATTTAACGAATAAATACAAATTGCTCATAATCATATAGAGAGACATTAAAAGGAAATTTAACCAATATAAGCATAAAATCTCCCATATATGCATAATAACAAGGACATAGTATTCTATGAAGCACAATTATAGGGCACAAATAACTACATTCCATGGAGTTATCAAAAACTTAGCCGCAACTTCTCTAAAACTAAAAAGTTCTCTCTCTCTCTCTAAAATATGATAAAATAGTATTTATAGGCCCAGAATTCTGTTTCACGCCGCGACATTACACATATTACGCAGCGGCGTGCGTCAATTTAGGTAACCACGCCGCGGCATACACTCCGTTGCACCACGAAGTTCTAGCCTCGGGTGCAGTATGCTGAAGCAGGGGATTGCACCACGTCGTGGCATGAACATGCCTGCGCTGCGGCGTGAGATGTTGAACTTTACACTTGACTTTCTCTTCTAATTTTGGTTTAAATCCTCCAAATTTCAGCTTGATTGGAACCCTTTCTGTAATAGAGAAAACACCAAGTTACTCATAGTTGCAATTTCACTTAATCACTTACAGAATATACACAATTTGCTGAAAATCATATATGAAGATATCCAAATTGAATTTGATAAATATAAGCTTAAAATCTTTCATATATGCCTAACAAACAAGGACTAAGCTATCGATATAGTACAAATATATGACACAAATAATTACATTTCATGGAGTTATCACCAAACTTTTCTATTTTCACAAAAAAGCAAGGTCGAGCCTAAAAAAAATGCATATGATAGGCAACGTACCAAACTCAAGCTGACACTTTGCAAAATAAACTTAAGCTTAGGCAAAGTTTAGTTTAGCCTAACATATTTACACGTCTAATTAATCAAGACGAAGATCATTGGTTTTAACCCAAATTATTATTTTAATAATTATTGATAGTTTCATATTTTAATGGTAGTTTTCAATTTTGATTTGTAATTAAATATCAAGATAATAGAAAAGATATGTAAGATATTTGTCTTGAATAGAAAACTAAGAAAGTCTTGATGAAGAGAGTGTAGGGGTGGTTGCTTGTTAAGCAAATTAATTATGGTGAGTTATAAATACTTATGGGTGTTGCTATTAGCACTCTAAATTGTCTATCCACACTCCTCATTAGCCATTTATAATTTTTTAAAAAGAAAAACTAAAATTGTGATTGGTTAGTAAGAAGTGTTAATAGACAATTGTGAGTGCCAATAGCCTTATCTAATATTTATATTGAGAAATTATTTGAGGCTTGAGAATGAGAGTGTTAGAAAGATTGACTTATAAGGGAGCTTGCCGACTAGACGCTCACAATGTTTAGTGGAGATGTAGGGATAATAGTGATGTATGGTTAGAATAGTTATGAGCTAATTGTAAAATAAAAGAGATTAAGAGTATTCATAAACATTATCCCTTAAATCTTATTTTGATAATAAATTTAACTCTCTCTCTATATATATATATATATATATATATATATATATATATATATATATATATATATATATATATATATATATATATATATATATATATATATATATATAGCTAGCCGAACCACATACACATAATGTTCAAGCATAATAATAAGGAGATGATGTAGTATTTTTTAATATAATTTTGTTATTTGTACACTTAAAATTTGACATCTAATTTATACATCTCTCATATTAATATACAATATATATATTTTACTTCAAAAGATAATATACTTTAATATTTATCTATACTCATATTAACATATGATATCTATATATATTTTCAAGTGTAGTGTTACAAAATATCGAAGACCCTTGGTCAAGAGATGTCAATAGGTTAACATGGCCACAAAAGAGTCAGAATTGTTAAGAGTCCTACATCGCCTGTCTTAATCTTTTGAGTACAGTTTATATATCTGTTGGGCCACTCCACTTAATATCAATTAGTTTTAAATTGAAATCTTACATGGTATCAGATTCAAGATCCTATCTTTATTTCCGCCTACTTCATTAAGCTTGTTTCTGCCTATTCTGTTAGGCTTATTTATTTTTATCTATTCCGTTTAGACATTTATTTATCAATTAATTTTAAGTTAAAATCTCATAAAAATAATACCGTAACACGTCTCTACTTCAATTTTTAAGGTGTTAGTGATTCTTATGGTTTGACGGGATCCGACTTCTCTCCAACAGGGATTTTTAGCAGCCTTTTTCCGCTTTCATCTAGATATTTATTTTTTATCTAATAGTTAGTATTTTTTTAATATTAATTATTTTTTAATATTAAAATATTAAAAAAAATTCTGACCATTAGATAAAAAATAAACAGTCTAAATTTTACCACACAGAGCTATTGTACAGGTCCTGCGGGAGAGAATCCGAATCCGTGATTCTTATGGTTTGACGTGGAGTATAGATATTATTTATGTGAAACTTAAACTGAAATCCTAAATTGATATTTTATTAGTTAATCCTAATCCTTAATTATTGATGTCAACAGCTGGCATATGCGCCAAAACCAGTTATATTCCATAACAAAGAATACTTTTTTCCATCATGCGAAAAATTCAAAGGTGTGTTGACCCTCATTGGCCGAGCCTGAAACGAAGGTAACGCCATTCTTCATTGTAGTTACTTGTGATTGCGATTAAATAAAGTACGTGCGGCTGGTAATTGGTAAATATGAAGCTTTAAAGGTGATAAGATAGATAGATATATATGTGATAGATGCATTGATCGTTTGTTTGTGGCCATGCCAGGTTCTGCCATCGGAGGGTACTTTCATGTAATTAATTACATGGACGGTGGCTGTGGGCCTGCATCTCATCTCTTTTACTTGAGCCTCTTCCACTATAATATTTGTAACTTATATGCGGTAATTTTTAACTTGAATATTTTAAAGAATTTTTCTAATTAGTACATTTGTTAAAAATTTAAAAAAATTGTATATAAAAATATATATTTTAATTTTTAATATATTAAATATTCTATTTTTATAAAAAATATTTTAAAATCTTAACAAATATACTCTTAAGATACTATTTAACAAAATTTTATTTTAGAAGCTCATTTTTTTTTGTTTGCGTGTTTTAAAGGCTCATTGAAATGCTGACAAAAATGAAAATTAATGGGAAATGAAGATTTAATGAATTTTGTTATTTTTTCTTAAAATGTCATCTTAATAATTCTCTTAATACTTAATAAAAAATAATAAATAAAAAAGTAAATATATTCAAATCTTAGGAACATAATAAGTATTTAATATTTTTTATATATGGTAATTAGAAGAATTATTAAGAAAATGAGTTAAAAAATTTAAAATTATTGTTTTAGTTAGGATGGTCAAAGAAAAATAACTCCATTAATAAAGAGGTTGAATTCAAAAGTTTCTTTTATGAAAAAAAGATATAAAATAAAGAACATAAAAAATGATCAATCCTCCTAATTATTAGATATAAAAAGTATTAAATATTTGTTATATTTTTAAGATTTAAATATATTTACTTTTTTATTTAGTATTTTTTATTAAATATTAAAATAATTTTTAAAATAATATTTTAAAAAATATAACAACTAAAAAATGACCCAATCAATATATACATAGCTCTGCCCTGATATTAGTGAAATTAAGAAAGTCATTTTACTTGAATCTCAAAAAAAGAGTAAACTTGTGTCACATCTAAATTATTATTATAATATCACGTATTATGTAGATATTTTTTTATATATCCCTTCCACACCTAAGCATCTGAGATAAAATCGGATAGGATAAAAATTTAAACAATTTAATTTTTTTTAAAAAATATTTTACCATTGTGACCATTGCTGCTGCTGCCACCATCATTGCTGTATATAACCACGCAAGTCTTACCACCACCATCGTTTCAGCTTGCTGAGCAAGAATATAATATATACATTGAATACACTCTTTAATATATTTTAAGTGTCATTTTTTATAAATTATAAGAATTAAGAAATATTAAATTAAATTTTAATCATGAATTTTTTTAAATTATTTTTATTCAATTTTAATTAATTATTTTATTTTATTATATTTATTTAATTTTTATAAATAATTGAGACTTTTAAAATATAATAATAAAAATAAAAAATAACAATAAATACTTTATTAATATACAAAAATATCGCTTATAATAATGAACTATTTTTTTTTTCAAAAAAATGGTGCTGATATAAGCTCGAGCTTATAAACGCACCCTTTGTCAGTTGGCTGTTTGATTTTAAAAAATAATAAAAGCATAAAATTTAAAACTGAAAAGACTCAACCTAAAATTGTTTAGAACTAATGGACCGCTCGAGCGATAAATGCTAGAGCTTTTAGTAGCATTATTCTTCATTAAAATAACACTTAAAATCAAGGAGAATGAGTAACATTTTGCTTATGTAAATATTTATTTATGCTGTCAATTATTTTATATAGTTTTGAACTAAATAATGAAGAGTGTAATATGTTATTAAAATAAGTAAATTGCTATCAATACTTACTTATTGAAATTTTTAACTTGTTTAAAACAAGTTAGCCTAACGTTTTTTAAAAGTACATTTTAACTAAAAGGTCATTTCGTCTAATAGCTTTTGCTCAGAAAATGACTTGACTTTTAATTATATATAATATAACATATATTATTATAATAATTATAAATTATAATTATAATTATTAATTTATTATAATATATTAATATATTTTTAATTAAATTTTAATAAAAGTCAATAATTAAAACTTAAGTTAATAAATTATAATGAAATAACATATTTATTAATATATTTAACGTAATATATTTTTAGAATAAAATAATAAGTTAACACTACTTTGATTTTCACTACTTTCTTTGCTCATCTTTGATCGATTGAAAGACTAGAGTAAAAAAGTGAGAAACTTTTCTCTAAGTCCCACATCGACCAAAGACATTTATCTATAACATTTACTTTTATATGATACTCACTATTTTCTTATTCTAATCTTTGGTCGATGTGGGACTTGAAAGACTAGAGTAAGAAAGTGAGCAATTTGGTATATCTCCAAGTCCCAATCGACCAAAGAATTTAAAATTAGAAGGTGAGTGTTAAATTATAACAAAGACTTCTTTTGAGTAGGCCCATTAGCTTATTTCAAGGCTTAGTTTATTTATCGACTTATTTAAACCATAGGCCTATCCCTTGTAAGGCATGTTGACTTATTTAAAGGTAGATCTGTTAATCTATATAAAGGTCTGTTGACCATTTAAAAGATTTTATTTATTTAAAGGCCTCATTCAAAGTAGGCGCTTTAAACTTTAAATTTTAAAAGCTGTGCCGTACAAAAATTGCCTAAAGCTTCCTGCCTTGCATATGTATCAAGTTTGTTTAAGCAAAAAGCAATTTTTGATCAACTTTTTTATATATTTTATTTCGTCTTATCTTATTCTTTTATATTTGCTTATCTTATCTTATTCCATACCTAAAATGATTCTTTACCTGTTATTCTTAAAACACTACCTCTTTATATACTAATTTATTTGAAAATTTATATTTTTCAATTTTTTATGTCATTTATATGTCCAAATTAATAAAAAAATTGTTTTTCTTCTTGTTCATTTATCATATTATTATCCCTTATTTTTTATGGCGCCATTTAATTTTCAATGACAGCCTAAATTTCCTGCATGCACATGTTTTATCGGTGAGATATTTCTTTGTTACCTTTTCTGTATAATGTTATTTTTTTTAGTATCCTCTCTTTTAATAGATAAAAAATTAATCTCTTAATGTATGATCAAGTGTTTAAGTAAAAACTTTTTTAACAATGTTATTTTCATACATATGAATCTCGATATCGAACTTAAGATTATATACTTAAAGGTCATGAGTCTCTTCCACTTAAATTAACACACGTTGATAAAATGAATAATGTAATATGCACACATTTATAGACATATCATTTTATACTTGTATAATTTTTATTATTTAACTATAATTAATTTTATTTCATTAATTCTATATATTTATACTCTAATTATGTTACCTTAATATATGTGAATAGATATGACTCTCAAGCATTTTCCTTATCCAAACATGAAAAAAGTGGTATTTCTCTATAGAAGATGCTTGTTACTTTTATATCACGTCACATCAATATGAATGACATAATCAAAGTATAAGTGTATAAAAATTTTGATAAGATAAATTATAAATAAATAATAAAATTTTATAAATATGAGATGATGTGTGTATAAATTTGTGTGGATAACATTACTTTTTATCTTTTGTTTTGTACATTTGGAATCATAATTTAAAATATTTACTAAAATTGAGTAAAGCTACAAAATAACTATTTAAAATTTTAACTACTAAATTATCTTTAAGTTTATTAGTGTTATGATAAATTTTAAATAATTTTTTCTTTAAATTGGTTTAAGTGAAATTTTAATTTTGTTGTATTGATAATGTAAAAAAGTTTTACATTTGCATCCAATAATATATTATCACACTATTTAATGAATTTGATACGTCATGTATTAATATGATCAAACTCTTTAAATAATGTATTAACACAAAATTATATAACAATACATGTATAAAAATTTTACACTAACAATACATGCAAAATTAGACTTATAAGTAAATCTTTCAAGTTTAATAAGTTCATCAAATATTCTCTCAAAAATCTTACCCACTCAATTAATTGAACTAACTTTGTGGAAAGTATACAACAATTAGACGACAAGAAATATTTTTTTTTGTCTTTTAAGGCTATTGTACAAGAATTTGACTGAGTTATTCTTTATTAAAATACTCAATGTTATTATTATTTTATTAATTTAATATTTTAAAAATTGAACTGGTCATTGAATCGGTAAAGACACTGGTTTAATTGGTTTGATTGTGTTGAATTGTGTTCAAACTGATAATAATTAAATATATATATATAATATTATATAATATATTAAGTAATAAATTAACATATTAATATATCATATTATGTTGTTTAGTATTTTAAAATTTTATATTATACAATAAATGAAATATTCAAGCATTCAACATATATAAAAATTAAAGGAAAGTCACACTTATAAGTCTCATATAAAGTAGTGATTAGAACATCTAAATATACAACCTATATAAAAATCAAGAGGGAACAAACATTCTTATATCTTTTTTGGGCCTTATATGTGGACATTTGTAACCTGACATTAAGCTTCTATTTAACTGAAAAATTATTTTTGAATGAGTTACAAATTTATTAAAAAAAGAGTTTAAAACTTTGATAATTTGACCAGTTCTCTTATAGGTTAATTTTGTGGGTTAAATGGACTGGACGAGTGATCGATTTATCAATTTTTCGTTTGAGTTGACCAATCCAATATGATTTTTTCAACATTGATTAATATTCTCTCTCACTTATTAATACTAAAAGTAAAGTTTAAAAAATAATTATTTTATTGAATTTCTAATACTATAAAAAAATGAAACACAAAAATTCTAAGGGTACATATGTTCAGATGGATGAGTTTGGAGTGGAAAGAAACGGAAAGCAGATTTTTCATAGCATTTTACATATTTAAAATTTTTTTAAAATGAGAAGAATAAAATGTGAAATTCTCATACGTTTTTTTAATCAATCCTTTATTTTATAAACATTTTATAACCTTTAGGATTAAAAAAAAACCGTTCCATTCTTTTTTTAAAAAATCTCATACATCTAAACATAGCATAAAATGACAAATATAAAAAAAAAAATTTCTTTTAACCAAAATATCCTCATATATTAATATAAAACTAATTCTTTAAATATTATCACGACTAAGACATTTCTCATTACTATTAATTTTTCAAAAGAAGAATGCCCTTTCTCACAAATTTATTTTCATGAAACGTCATACAAATTAAAAACATCAGTATTATTGTTGTGTGTTCTATTACTCCTTTCACCTAGGGATAACACTTATGTGAGGCGGGAAACAGACTAATTATCTCTAAATCCTTGGCCTCGTTCGCTGTCATGAGAAAATTTTTCTCCTTATATATCCCCATTCCTCAAATCCCCACGGTCTCTGCAAGAATTTTTCGCAATATAAAAAAAAAAAGATGAAATAAAATATTTTAATATTTTTTAATTTTAAATAAATATAAAATTTAATAAAAAATTAAATTATTAAAATATATATATTTATTTATATTATATATATATATATATTATAAAAATATTTTAATAATTTAATAAAGATAGAGATCCTGCAAGGCGGAGAATATGGTCTCCATCCCGAATATGCTACAAAAAAATTTGTATCTCTACCTCTATCCGGGAAAAAATTCTGTATTCAGAACCCCATCTATCTCCACAAAAATTCTTGAATTCTGAAAATTTTTGCGATCTCCACTTTCATTGATGATTTTGTCTATTTCATTTTTAATTATTTATCCTTCATTATGTACATGACATATCATTCATGGAAACTGGAAACAGTTCGTAGAAAAGTGTCCTGTAATAGAGCAATACTAAAAAAATTAAATTAAAAAACCTATTTCAAAAATTAATATTAGTTGTTTACAATTTGTTTCTTCTTCCTTACTTTTTTTTCTTTCAATTACAACTTTTTATTTCTGTTTTATTAAATGTTGTGTCGGTGACAACAAAAGGGCCACTTATATTTTCAAGTCTCCATCCAGTTCGATTAGCAAGAGCTACAAACATATAAAAAGAATAACGATATTCAATCTTTATAAGTGTGTTTAAAATGTAAAAAAATAAAAAATAAAATTGATTTATAAATTAAATTTAATTAAATTTTATGTTTGAAAAGTTAAAAATAAAAAATAATTTGATTTTTAAAATTTCATAAATTTTATTCTTTTTGTTTTAAAATTTTCATCAAATTTAAAAAATTTGTTAAAATTTATTTGATTTAAAATAAATAAATTATTTTACATTTTGTAATTAACTCTAATTATTTTTATAAAGATAAAAATATAAAATAATAAAATCAATTCATATTTTAATGAGTTTCGTCAAACACACAATTTAATATCTAAATTAATTCAAATATTATTTTTTTAATAAATTTTAAATATAAAATTTAATTTTAAATCAAATTAAATCAATTTAAATAAATCTAAATTTCAAACACTACCTATAATTATTCTCCATTTTAATTACCTTTCTTTATCAAGAGGCCTTACTAAGAGGCCCCTTTACCAAGCTTACAAAACACATTGTAGGCCTTAAAAAAATTCCAAATCTCCAATACGAGATTCCTTTAAAAAAGCAAACAAAACATCCAACACGAGTGCACATGTGATTGTAGATGTATGCCGTAACTATCTTCAGTGGTCCTTCCTTGTCACATTTTTTAGTCTAACGGTTGGCACTTGGCAGTTAATTTGAGGAAAGTACTTTTGCATATCAGCAAGCATCATATTATCTCATATTTGGGGTATCTGGTAGATTAAGGGTGCAGGTGTATGGAAAAAGAGATGAAATTAGATGGTAAAAATTGTATTAATATAAGAAGATATATATGTAGTGCGTGTGGATATCCGTACTATTTTTTTTTTTAAGATTAAGCCTCATTTAATTTCTAAAAGATACACTTATTATCAATTTAGTCTCTGACATATTGATTTCATCAATTTGTTTCCTTAAAATTTAAATATGCATTTTTTTAATACCTGAATCAAAACAATGAAAGTGAATAATGTGTGGAGTAGACTTGATAGAAATACAAATATTGAAAATTTGAATTTTGAAGGATCAAATTGATAAAATCAAGTTTACAAAAAAAAATGATACCATATGTATCTTTTAGAGATTAAAATAAGTTTTGCTCTTCTTTTTAAGATAATATAGACAGGAAAATATTATTTTTATAAAATTAGAAAAAGAAAATGACAATTATTTAGACGGCCTTTTTTTTTTTGCTATGTGAACAACCCTTTAATTATATGTAAATATGCAAAGAAAATAAGTAATGCGAGCCCCTTATGTACAATAATAATGTGAGTTTGGAGAAATTAAAGTAATCCACTGACGGCAATAGAGATGAGTTTGTTCTTTTCTTTTGTGAGTAATTGATTATTTATTTATATAGTAATGTTCGTCTAAATTAATTTTATCATTGAAAAAAAAAAAAACATACATGATAAGTTACTTAATAATATTAAATATACAAAAATAAATATTTTAGAAATAGATTTTGATTTTCATCAAAATGTTCTTGATTAACCATGATGGGTTCATCCTTCTAAGAAACTCATATATTAAGAAGAGACTTTTGACCTTACTAGGTTTTTTCACATTTTTTCAGTACGATACTAATCTTTATCGCATACTGAGGTTGCCTATCTCAAAAGTGATTTTTCGCATGGTCAAACCAATTAAGAACATATTCCTACATATTAAGTGTGTTATATTTAAAAGATAAACATTTCACTTTAAAATAAATTTAGTAGTGTAAGCATTATTATAGGTTTAAATTTTAATTATGTCAATTTTATAAGACTAAATCATAAGAAATTTATTTGTAAATATCTTAATTTTGACATAAATGGTCCGTCTTTATCTGGATCGAAGATATAAATTAATTGAGATACGCATAAATTAACTTAAATATTACCTAACCGCAATAAAAAAAAGTAGTAACGTAAATTTAATTGTTGTATGACATGTTAAAAAAAAAAGGTTTAATAAATAAACCAGCAAAGTGTTTTATCTTTGCATATAAAAATCAATTTTGTTATTCCTATACCTGATATTCTATACCTAGTTATTTTATTTATGAGTTAATTGTTGGTTCACAACATTGATCGTTTGTTTAACTTTTATTTTTGCTTTTTGCTTAAAATAAACATGTTAATATATGTTATTAGTTAGTTATTTTTTTGACTTTCTTTATTAGTTTGTTAACTAAACGGTAAATATTTTTAACTAATTATCAACTCATCGTAAACTAGGTGCAAAATCTCAAGAATAGAAGAAAAAAATTCCCCTATAAAGATTTTTGTGGGAATTTAAGACACGAGAAAACAACAAAACAGACTAACCACGGGCCACCTGATTCAGCCTCTACCATTGCAATCGTGCCCTCAAACATTCGTTGTCTCCAAGGAAAGAAGAAAAATACAAAAACAAGGAAAAGCATTATTCATAGTCATGACTCATGACATCCCAACAAAAGAAGGAAAAACAATAGTTAGAGGAAAATGTAAACAAGAAGGATGTGGCATAATAAAACCAAATGAGTACGTGTGAAAAAGTCAAGCTTTCATACTTTCTTCAAGAACTTTGGCATCTAAGATATATATGAAGAAAATATAAGCCTTAATCACCATTTGCTGGCCTTTTAGACTTGTGTCTATACCCTGCTATGATTCCTTACACTTCTTACAGTCCTCAACAACTAGATGAGGTTCAATTCTCTGATGACAAGCACTTTGCCCTACATGGAATGATCATGCTGGTGGTGCTTGTCATATTCTTCTTTCTTTTCATTGTGTTCATCCTCATGATACCGTGTCTGAAGAAGCGTGCTACGCGTTCTCTTGAATCAGAAACAGATGGAGATTCCATTGCAGGCCAGAAGACTCCTTCCCACTGGTTCAGAGGACGAAGAAAAGAAGAACTTGCACTGGACCCCGATTTGCCATGCAACAGTGAAGTTAGCAGAAAATTTCCTTTGTAAGGAATTATTGCTTTGTCTTCGGTTGGAGCAAGATAAGTGCTTGAATTTCATTTTAATAGTTTAAGATGAGTATGGATCTGCAGAAATTTTCTTCATCTCTTGTTAGTAATATCAGTAATTTGTGGTGGTGATTATCCTGTTCGTCCCATGGCGATGTCAAATGTCATACACCTTAACAAACATGCAGCTAATTGAATCATATCAACATCCTTATGGTATATATATTTACTTTTTTAGTCCTTATAATGTCGGAGAAACCTAAATAGTATCTGGGTCGTTAATCAGTTATCTGTTCTGTTTTATTCTATTTTATACTTCCAAAACTGAACCTGTCTATTTTGTTGATCAGTTTTTCTATCTGCACCACGTTTTTTGTTCAATTTTTCTATCTACACTACATTTTTGTACACCACTTTTACATTTGATTGATGAAGTATAAAGTTCTAATTAACGGCATATATTATGTGATTAATGGAGCTAAATGATATATAAAAATGATGTGCAAGCATAATTTTCATTTATTGATATACTTGTCATGTTTGTCTTAAAATTGATTACATGTGTACATTTCCTTTTCTCAGTTTTTTGCCATCAAAGTAAATAAAAAAGAACTATTTATGGGTGTTTATAAAATAGATTAGACCAAGTTCTACTTGACCATATCCTAATTTAATATTTTGATTAGGCCAATTTTTTAGACTCAATCCCAACCTAGTTTCAACCTAATTAATGATTAGGTTGAGATCGAAATCGACTCAAATTTAAATAAAATATATAAATTTAAATATTATACATAATTAAGTCATGTAATTTTATACATAAAAAACTAAAATTAAGAAATATTTTACAATATATATATATATATGTTCAAACAAATTATATTAATAATAAAAATAATAAAAATTTTATTATGTTATGTATAAAATATTTATTTATATCAAGAAGTTTTATAATTTATCTTTAATCTTTAAAAAAATTACATGTTTTAAAATATTATATAACATTAGAGTTAGATTAAATCAACTTAAAATTTGATTCAAAAATATAACGGGCCAAAATTTTAAAGCTCAAACTCAACTTAATTAGCTTCAAGTGGGTTGGATTACAACACTCCTAAAACTACTTCAAATTTTTGCAGTGCACAAAAGGCTTTAAAGAAATTCATCAAGAGGAAGTTTTAGGCCCAAGAGGCTCGTTCATTTTGACCCACAGTTCGATTAGCGCCATAATCTCAAATCTTTGGAGACCAAGTACGAAGTACACTGTACAGTATGCCTGAGTCCCCACCCCCCTCCCTCTCTCGTTATATGAAAAGAGTATGGTTGGATTAGCTTTCATGTTAATTAAAACTAAATCCCTCCATTCCTCACATCGACCTTGTACATTTTAAAAGCTGATCTATGAATTTCTCACTTTCATTTTCATCCCCACACCAAACTGACCTCTAGGGAAAACAATTCCCCTAGATAATCTTTAAGTTCCAAGTTCCAACCTCCGCATTTTCTGCAAACCTTTTCTACTTTTGGCTAACTAAATTTGGCAGGTTTAACAAAAAATTTATGTTGCTATTTCCCTAAAGTATATGCTAAGATACATTGCTATTCAGAAATTCATAACATCCTCAAATCCAGGTAGAAACAGCCCTCAATAGAGTTGAGATAGGTTGAGCTATCCAGATTAAAATCTCACATTTCACAAAACTTAAATATCAAAATAATAATCATGTATAGGTTATAATCTGACATATCCAAAGCTGGATTGTGAACTAGAATTATAAGTATTCATCCACAGAATGAACACTAGACTGCAAATTTCCCTGTCTGCATCATACATAGTATTGATGTTGAAGATACACTACAAGCACCAGACTGTTTTTCTGTTATATCCAGACAAGAGAGGCTACTTAACTTTACAGAATAAGCATTCTCCAACCAGATTGAAAGATGTAGAGAACTAATTCCTAAACTTGCCTACTTTATTAGTACAATATGCCTTATATCAGAAAACGATACTTCCCACCAGCATGGAAGTGAGGGGAACTGTGAGGTTGTCATCAAGCTCTGTGCTGATAGGAAGGGTCTCCACAACTGCCGTAACGATAGACACAATTAGAAAACCTAGAACCAATTTCCAGCTTCCCTCAATAAATCCGAACGAGGAAAAATAGCACATATACCTGTCAAAACACTGATTGTTAATAGGAGGATAGATTAAGTAGGTTTTCACTTGGAGGGCAAAATAAAATAAAGCAACAGAAGTTCACAGAAAGTTACGCAATTGAAGCTAAGAATCCAGCAGATGCCATTGCAATTGAACCAGCGTAGGACTTGTTTCTGTTGTAAGGTATCTTTTTACCACCAACTCGCCTTCCAACAACGTCAGCCATACCTGAAACAGCATATAAAGAATAAGGATAAGGATTTTCTCCTTTTAGGGGGTAACAGGAGAAGGCTTCTCTGCTCCTGACAGTGATGTAGTGGTGATCCCTTTCTTTTCTTTTAAATTTTAATATTTTTAAAAGAACTTCTAGTGCAGCTAAAACATTGCCCAATTCATCAAGAGGATTAGAAGTGATTGGCTTTAGCAACATTACCATCTCCTGCACACAGATTGCATATTGCAGCAATGGAAATAGGCGAAGTTCTCCAGTATATTATGGATGCCAAAGTAATAGTAGCAGCATAATACAGTGGTCCTTTAAGAAGTTCCCTGGTGCAGAGGAAAAACTGAGAACAAATGAAGAAATAATGTAAAGACATGAAATCAATTATCAATGGAAATTCAAATAAAATGTTTTATTTTCATTCTCTAAACAGTCTATGTACCACGGTCTGACCTATGCAGTATAACCCCAACAATTTCATCATGGGAGATTTCTAGAAGTTCCTTACACGGAATCAACCCAATATCCCAAGCCCATAGGTTCATGAACTCGATGCACTCTCTACCATCCTGGTCAAGATCATGCATTTCCTTTGTAATCAACCCAAAGGGGGTGCTTCATGCCAGGGTTGTCCAGTACAAGTTGAAAACCGGCTCCCCTTCGGCATCCAAAAAGAACGGACGAGTGTTTGGTGTCACCGTCAACTTGAAGAATTTGTGTTTGAAGTCCTTGTAGCTATCTTGGAAGACCTCGAACACTTTCTGTCTGGACCGTGACCGGATCATGAGCTAGTTCTTTTGGTAGGCCCCTTCTCCCTAGGGGCACTATAGAGTGAACAGATGGAAGAACGCCTTCTCAGAGTACCGTATCTCGACTACTCAGCAGAATCTCTCGAAGGCAAGAATGTATCCCCAGCTGTTGGAGTGAAGCTAGGATGGGGCCACGTTGAGGGTATAGAGGACCACTATTTGGAATTCGGTGAGGGGAATCTGAAGTCCCTGCCGAATGAAGAGATCCTCCCATAAAAACATGAAGTGCGCGCCCTCCTCCCAGTGTGAACATACTCTTTCATTATCCTCTGGAGCCAGAACTTGATACTCATGGTCCCTAAGGCCATCATTTGTTAACCTCAACAGCCAGCCTCCTCTGTGCCGTTGCTCTTCTCCTTGCCATAGAACTCTTGGAAACACCCACAGAGACCGATAAATATTGTCAGAATCAATAAAATTAGTGGACTGATTCAGACATGGAGAGGCGGACTACAGAAGGAGACAGTGGTAGTTCGCATCCACAGCTACCCTACCTCTCCAAAACTACGGCCTCCACGCCCTCAAAGGCTGAAGCCTAAGTTGGACACCTCTGCTACTTACAGCACAACAGAGAGGGTGCTCCACAGAGCAAAACCACGAAAAAAACTTAAAAATGCAAGTATCCCTACCCACTTCGCTAGGAAATGAAGGGGAATACCCCAAGGCAGAAACCTTCCATCTTAAAGATGATAAAAACAACAAGAATAGAGGGTAGAAGGCAACATACCTTGGAAAAACGAAGAAATTGAGTGATGAAATGAAGTGAAAATTGCTCTCAACTACTCGAAACCATGCATATCTACCGCGAAAAACCACCGGAAATCACTTCAGGTCGCCGAATTTGGAAAGGAATAGTAAAAATGAGGAAGAGGTACTTTAACCCCTATTTATAGAGGTCAAATGGCTAGGGGATAATTCCGTCCTAACTCTTCAGATTTCAAAAGTCAATCATCATGGCACGCGGAACCCTAATCACGTTTACCCAGTTAAAATGCACCACGTGGATCCCACAAGCTATCACAACAGTTAAAAGGATGATTGCATAAAAAACCAAACGTCACACAAGTCCTACAGTTAAGTCCAATTTTTTTCTATGGACCTTGGATTTTTTCTATGTACCTCGGCTACATCCTGGATTATGTGGAAATAAGTTTGCCCCAATAGTTTAGTATGTTAAGTTTTGATAATAACAAATACAAGACAAAAAGAATGATGATTATACTATATAGATGTGCTTAATGGATTATATTGGATCATGCATGATCATGTACTTCATCTTGTTATATTTCATATAAGAATCATGCATATTCTTTATAGCATCTTTTATAGGATATATCCAATAATATGTTACATGAGTGGTATTTAATTAATATTGAATTTGACTCTATTTAAATGAAAATGTGTAAAGTGTTCTTTGTTGTATCCTATATAGAGCATATCTTTTAGTAATTAATAAATGTCTTATTTGGATGTGTCTATGAAAGTCTTATATGCATGTTAAACTAATTAGAGTTATATATTTATGAATCATGTATATGAAGATATTTAATTATGAATTTGGATTAACTATATTTGTTTAAGTGAGTAATACTTTGTAGGATAATCCAAGTACCAAGAGTGAACATTACAATAAGAAAGGAAAAGATCACAATTATGCTCAACTTAAGAAGAATGAGAATGATAAGATGTTCCAAACATTTGCAAGATTTGAAGATAAAAAATTTTTTGAAAGCTTGGATTACATTAAGAAGTTTAAGGATTAGAATTAATATATTTTCCTTTTAAGCTTTTTCCTCTATAAAGATAGAGGTTTTACAAGAAAAGAGCTCAAATATATTTTTAAATTTTTACAAATGGTTTTTACATGCTAAAATACTCAAAAAACATGTTTTGAAAAGTTAGTCATGATGGTAGTTAAAAATTATGAAAAATAGTCAAGTTTGAGTTTTAAAAAACTAATATTTGGTTACTCTTTTGATCATAACTTTTAAAATACTTTGAGTTTTGTTCTGAAACTTATTTCATATAAAAATAAACTTAAAGATCTTTCTAATGAGTGGCAATTTGCTTAAAAATATGTGAGAAATGAAGAAGTTATGATCATTTAAAATTAGTTTTCAAAACCAGAGTACAATAACCGATTATAACACGTAAATAATCAATTAAGACGAGCTCAAAAACGTTCCCAATGGCTATAAATAGCTAGTGTTCATAAGAAATCATTTCTAAACACTACCAATGACTATTTTATCACTTGGACTCTATATATAAGTGATGTTTGAAGTTTTTACAGCTCTTGAACACTTGATTTAATCATTGAATCATCAAAATCATATTTTGAGCTCTTTATTGCAAAATCCTCAATTCCTTTGTTCTTCAAGTTGTATATCTACTCTTGTGAGAGTTTCTAATCTTTCTCTTCATCTTAAAATCATTATAAGAAGGTGACATATCCCTCAATAGAGAAAAGGGTGAGGTATCCCTTGTAGTGAGGCACAAACACAAATGGTGAGCTATCCTAAAGGTATTGTGAATACTTTTGAATGTAAAGATTTTTTAAACACCTGTGAAATTTGAAGAATTTGAGGCTCTAGCACAAGGGTGAAGTATCCCAAGATGTGAGGAGTGCTCTTCCTTGTACAAAGGTTTTCTTAGTGTTGATACCCAATTTTGCCCATTTTCTTTTATTTTCGTTTTATTTAATTTAAATTTCTTTCTTTAAAAAAAATAAATTAAAAAAATTTAAAAAAAATAAAAAAAAAATCACTAACTTTGTTCTTCTGGGTCAACCCATGACCCAATTCCCATCTCAACCCATAACCCAATTTCGTTTTTTAACCCATGACCCAATTTCCATCACAACCCATAACCCAATTTAGTTTTTTAACCCATGACCCAATTTCCATCTTAACCCATAACCCGATTTCATTTTTTTAACCCATGACCCAATTTCCATCTCAACCCTTCCCCTTCCCCTTCCTACTGCTGCCACCTTAGCCATGCCATTAAAGAGCTGCATTGAATTGGATTAAAATTTTTTACAATTTTTCTTTCCAATCATCAACATTAAGCTCATTCAATTTTGATCATCTGCCTTCCAAACGTAAAAAATGAAAATTATGGCATTGAATGATCGGGCACAATATAAGAAAAAGGCATACAGTCACAGAGGGGAATTCAATCATTCGGGAAAGAAAAATACAAGCAGAGAGCAATCACAGAATCACAAAGAAATTCTCACGCACAGAAATTCCTCAGACATAGAAATTTCCTGTCACCCGAAATCACTTGCAGCAAACCTTCACCATCTTCAATCATCCATCATCCATCACTAACCTTCATTTTCAACCAAGCAACCCACTACCATCATCTTCAACTATACACCCCAACCGAGTCAACTCAGTGAACCACCACTAACAATCCACCCCTTCACCTTCATCATCTTCAATCTCCAATGCTCCTCCATCCCACCAAACCCATCATCTTCAACCTTAAAACACACCACTCACAGCCACCATTCTCACTACCTTCAACAAACCAAAACAGAACTCATCCTCTGCTTTCAATAACCCGAAACAACCCATTACCCACCACCTTCTTCCACAACCACAAACCTCCAAACAATTACCACTACAACCCACCAACACTCAGCACCCGGAGTCGAACGAACCGCGCCCCCAGCCACGCGACCCAGATCCACGCCGACCCAAGCTCTGGCCCATACCGCCCCTCCGCGACGCCGACCCCGCACGAACACCGAACCGGTCTGCGCGCGCCAAGCCGCCACCTCAAGCAGCTTAAACCGGGACCCCGCACCCAGATCCGGAACTCACTGCGCATCGCCGGCGTCTCGCTCGAGCTCGAACAGGTGTAGCTCCCCAGCCGTGAACCACTGAATCTGCGCAGTCCGGAGCCCCTAGATCCCGCGCCGGCGAACCCTTTCCGGCCGGCATTGATCAACGGCGCCGCTCCCTTCATCGGCACCACTCACGTCGCTCCCCACCGTGCACTGTGAGTTTTCGTCTCCCCCTTCCCTTTTCTTCTTTCTTTTAGTGTTTGGTTTGATGTTTTTTTGAGACTTAAAAGTCTCTTTAATTTCCTGTTCGTCCAACCCTTTTTTTTTCTTTCAAACTTTCATTTGGGCCTAAGTGAAAACGGATCCGGCCCTATTTTTTTTCCCTCTTTTCATCAATTTTTTTATCAATTTATTTATTCTTTTGGATTGACATGTGTTCATTAATTTGAGGTTAATATTGCTTGAATTTTAATTTAACACACTCTTACTTTGTATTAATGTATTAATTAGTTATTTAAAATTTGCTGATGACGAAAAAATTGGGAGAGGATTGGAGCGCCGATCAGATACACTCTTCTCGATAATCTTGAGGCTTTATATTGGATTTTGCTTAGGAGTACCATGGCGTCTAATTCTCACACTAAATTAAAATATTTTCACTAAATAAAATACAATCTTTTTTAAATTAAAATAATTTTTTTATAAAAAATAAAAAAATCCTTAAATAAAAGTAAACAATTTCATATAGTTTTAACATCATGATTGTGGTGAATTAAAACTTTTATTTTGTATGAAGATTTTTTTTTTAAAATTACTACAAAAATCTCTTTATGCTTAAAAATATATTTTTTATTATAAATGAGATTTTATTTGGCCATTTACTCTTTAAAAAAATAAATTTCTTTGAATTAAAATTTATTCATTAAAATAATATTTTATCTGGCCATTTTATTTTGAAAATTACTTCTCTTTCAAAAAAATAAAATTTTAATTCATTACTTTTATATAATATGTTATAAACTTAGAATTTGTCCCAAATAATGACAATTTAACCACTCATTGCTTGTCTTAGTCATTTATCATTCTTGATATTATGCTTGACAAAATGGGACATGTCAAAATTAAAAATTAAAAATTCTTTTCTTTTAGTTAATAAAGGACCAATTTAATTAACCTTGCAAATAACATTAGATTAAACAGGTAACTGTTCTTTGAACGGACGGTGTAGGGTGCTAACACATTCCTTACCCGTAATCAACCTCCGAACCACGAACTCTGAAACGCAGACCATCTTTTAGGTGTCCAATTGCACCATTTCATTTAATGGATAAAGCGATTGGTGGCGACTTCCAACACCCCAAGGTCCTATCCTCCTCTTTTCTTTTTATTTTTGCGACGCCCTTCGGGACGGTTGCGACAGCTGGCGACTCCACTGGGGAGAATTAGAGGGTTAAACCTTATTTTAATATTATGTGATTTGCTCTTTAATTATATTGGTCCATTTTTGTTTTATTTGCTTATTTGTTATTTGTTTCATATTATTGTACATTTTGTTTGCATTATATGTATTATATTTCTGCTTTGTAAATAAAGTTCGCGCATGTACACCTGCACACACAAGCTCTATACCCGAGCTCAGTACCTTGTAGGCTTAGATAGAGGGTGAAGTAGTGTTGCTTTGTGGAACCGTTGGTCTCCGATTAGGCACATGAAAACCCCTCGCTCAAATTGAACTCTTTCCGCTTGTAACCTATCATGGGTGAGGATGGAGGACTATTGCTAGCTAAAGTGTTGGTGACAGCAAGTGACAATTTGGGGATCTTTTGTCCGATAGGGGTTGATAATTATGATTTTAACATATTAATTATCCACATAATTACTTTATTAATTATGTCCAGATTGTAATTAAGTGATCTTAGCACTCATTTAGATCATTGGGTTGAATTGGGCTTTAAAGCAAAATTTTTGGATTTTAATGCATATTGACAGTGGTTCAGTATTTTGACCATAACTTGAGTTGTAAATCTCTGATTTTGATGTTCTTTATATGCTAGGAAAGATGAGAAAAAGATCTACAAGTTTTTTGAAATATCAAATTGGAAGATTCGGATGTTTACATGGTCAAATACAGCCTTAAATTTGAACCAGCGGTACTGTTACGAATTTTGGACACACCTTCACTATTTTGGGCATATCTCACTCATTTCAAGCCCAAATTAAGCATATGAGCACTCCTTAGAAAGCTTGCTTCAAAGGCTATCTGATGGACTTGATTTGAATTAGAGATTATGACAAAAATCTAAAAGATGGAAACGTGGAAAAAGTGGATGAATCATCGGAAGGTGGGAAACACACTTTCATAATGGAAGAATAATTAACAAGAGTGGGTGAACCACTTTTGACTCTTAGTGGATGATGAAGAGGAGAGCAATCATATTTTTATGAGAGGATGGAGAGCTTCTACGTAGGAGTGTGATTGTAGTTTTAGTTTTTGATTTTGGAGACTTCTCCTCTTCTCTTCCTCTCCTCCTCTCTCTTTGTTATTTTTTGTATGGTTCTTGAATGTTCTCCAATGGTGATGACTATGGAGAGCTAAACTTCTTTAATCAATCCAAGAGATTGACATTCTTGATGATTAATCTTGAGATCTTGTTTTAATTGCTATACATTCATCTATTAATTAAGTTTCTCTTTATCTTCTTCTCTTGTTTAAATTCTGATTTAATGCTTAATTTGATTAGGATTTGCATATGTTAATTGCGTAATTATCATGTGCCAAGAGATGAATTCAGAGGTTAAATAATGCATCAGGGGTCTAGAACTAAAGCTATCACTTGTAGATATGACCTTAGAGCTACCATCATTCATAGAACCCATCTTGCTGGACGGGTACCAAGATTAGGTACCCCTTTTCCTCTAACACATGAGGAATTTCTGTTTGTCTTTTATTTTGTAGTTGCTAACTTTTTATTGTTTTCTATTATCTTGCATTTGCATATGTGGTCCAATCCTGTGAAGATATCGATAAACCTCGAGCATGAATAAGGGAAAGATGACTCTAATGTCTGAGGTGGCAGAGAGTATTAAGGCTGTCGGTGAAGAGTCTCCAAGAATTCAAGCCAAGGAAGGAAATAGTTTGCATCGCGAGGATGTTCCTTTACCTCTCTTAAAGGGGAGCCATGACTTTGAGCAAAATGACCTAAGGAGGCTCCATAATGTGTGGTGTAGCATGAGAAGACAAGAAGAGTTCAATGACAAGTATGGAGATATTGCAGCTCTCATGTTCATCACCCCTGACCTCCAAATGTTGAAAGCTATGCTCCATTTTTGGGATCCCTCATATCGGTGTTATACTTTCCAACAATTTGACTTAGTGCCAACGATTGAGGAGTATGCTAGGCTTCTTAATAGAGATGACATGCCAAAGGACAAAGTGTACTCATGACCCTAAGAAGACGCCAAGAAAGATGCTGTTCAAATTGATAGGGATTCATGCCAATGAATTGGACAAGTACATGGTGGATGAAGGACGAAGTCTAGATTCAGAGTTCTTGCTTAGGATGGTTGAAGCTCAAGTTGATCAAAGTTTTGGTTTGGTAGCACTAGCCCTTGCTATTTATGGGTTAGTAATTTTTCCAAGATGGAAAAATCAAATAGATGGACATGTGATCAATTTGTTCGAGCAGATCGAGCATGGGGTACACCTAGCCCCACCAATTTTAGCCGAGACAATTCGATCCCTGAATTATTGCCGAGTCCATCAGAAAAGAAGATTTTAGGGATGTGCACCATTACTTGCAGTATGGATGCTTAGTTATATGCCAACCTTGAAGTGCTTTAACCATCTAGAAATTGATCTAAAACAGTATGTCATACCTAAGCACCCGCTCTCTCTATATGGTCGTGACAATTGGCCTCCCCGAACTCTGACGATGAGGCAATGGATCAGTTTTTTCATGGAAATAAAAGAAGTGGTCTGGAGGGTCAAGTGGTTTCCTCTCACTTATACCATATATAGATGTGGAAGCAAACCTTGGGTTCCATTTATTGGCCCATGGGGAGTGGTGGGCTATACTCCAGCTATGGTCCGAAGACAAATGGCATCTCTGCAATTCATTTCGATGACTCATGGGCTGTCCAAATTTGAATTCTCATACAGCGATGAAGGAACCAGTCATAAAATAAAAGAAGTCATTGAAGATTGGAAGGACACAAGAAGTGTGAAGCCCGGTCTCCCATCGTCTGAAACAACACTAGAATGCCTAATTTGGCAGGCTAGTAGGAAGAAGGGGTTTCTTGCTCCCAAGGTACAGGGTCCAGAGTTACCAATGCACTAATTTAATGAACCCAATGACTACTATGCTGAAGCAGAGGGGCGGTATGAAATCATTTATCGGCAGTGGGCCACTGAGAGAAGGTCCTTAAAAGATCAACTTAGCACTGCAAGAAGGAAAATCCAAAGTCAAGAACAAGAAACAGCCTCTAAAGAGATTGAAGTAGAGAGGTTAAGGAAAATATGTCAAGCCCTCGAAACAATCATTCAAAGGAAAGATGGTCAACTTCAAGAATTCAAGAATGAAGTTAAAATCTTGAATCAACATTTGGAAAAGCATGTTGAATGATCTACTTTCTTGGAAAGTAAGAAGAATCGGTTGGAGGATGATGTTCTTTTTTGGACTAATGAAAAGAATTTCTATCTTAATGCAAGCCAAGAAATGGAGCGAAAAGCCGAAATGGTTATTGATAATATGAGGGAAATCTCTAACCATTCAAGAAAGAGGGCAAGAGAAATCATCAAAGTGGAAGCCAAGCTAGCACCAGGAGAAAACCAAGATATTCTGACTCGGGTTAGAAAGGACCTTGACTTCCTAGGAAAATTTCACTGAAATTAGTTTCTTGTTCTAGGAATGCTGATGTAATTTAGAGTTAGCATGACTCTTTCCATCTTGTTTTGTAAAGCTAACTCCTCCATCTGACTTGAGGAGTAGCAAGGATCAATATGTGTAAAACTCTCTATGACCATAGAGCTTTTCTCTTTGAATGAATGAGGTTTATTGATATCGCTTGCTGCTTTGGACCATGTCTCTACATGTATAGTTCTATTTTTGTTTGCATTTTCTTTTTCTTTTTCATATTTTCTAATAAAAATAATGAATACAGAAATAAAAACTGTCTCTACGACACCCATATAGGACTCGCTCTCAATCAAGAGTCATGGATGAACTGAGTCAGTCACAAGAAGAGTTGAGAAGTGAAGTAAGCCAGCTAAAGGAACAAATGACCAAGATCTTGGAAATTCTGGAAAAAATGAGGAACACAGAGGGGACTCCTTCAAAGGCAAATGATGATCCTTCTGCCACGCCTGCTCACCACCCGCCCGCTTTACGCCGCCCTTGGCATATCCTAGCGTCACCTCTCAAGGGGCCATGATGCCACTCACCATCTATTCAAATAAACCTGAAACACAGGCATCTTCATTCCCACCATATGGCCTTCCACCTGGTTATATGCCACCATTATCCACCAACATTCTTGAGGGCAGTGCACCGACAGTCCCAACGACTTCAAACCCTCCCCAATGATCTCAACCAAATACCAGTGAGATTCCTCAGTATCCTGTTTCTATTCCACCTTATGACATTTCTCCTAGTTTTATGCCGTCCCAAATTACCAACCATCTTGAAAGCGGCTCATCATTGGTAATACCTACTTCAGGGCCACAAGGCTCGACTCAGGCCCAACCTCCTTTTTTCATGCCACAGTTTTTTCCCCATAAGGTCACTGGAACTTCTTCGCTTAACCCTTCAACTGAAGACATTCAATCCAAGAAAAAATTAGAAGTTCTTGAAGAAAGACTGCAAGCCATAGAAGGAGCAAGTAGCTATGGTCTTCTGGATGCCGCAGAGCTCTGTCTTGTCCTGAATGTGGTGATTCCTCCAAAGTTTAAGGTCCTAGATTTTGAAAAATATAAGGGAACCACTTGCCCAAAGAACCATCTGACCATGTACATCCACAAGATGGCATCACATGCTCATGATGACAAGCTGTTAATTCATTTCTTCCAGGACAGCTTAGCTGGGGCAGCTTCTAATTGGTATACATACCTGGAACGTGCCCATATACGATGTTTCAAGGACTTGGATGATGCTTTCTTAAAGCAATATAAGTACAACATCGATATGGCACCCGATAGGCTACATTTGCAAAATATGGTAAAGAAACAAGCTGAAACCTTTAAAGAATATGCTCAGCGATGGAGAAAGATAGCTGCTCAGGTTGAACCCCCGTTGACAGAAAGAGAAATGGTAGCCATATTCATTGACACTCTCCAGTCACCCTTCTATGACAATATGATAGGAAGTGTGTCATCGAATTTCTCAGACATGGTTATCATCGGGGAAAGAGTTGAAGGAGGAATAAGAAGTGGAAAGATTGCTGAAAGTTCAACGGGGACATTTAGTGCCAAAAAGCCCCCAGCAGGGAAGAAAAGAGAAGGAGAAGCTCATGCTATGACTTTCGATCAAAGGAGTTTTGCCCAAGGGAGACATAGCCAAGCGCCTGTTAACCCTCAACCATCCTTCCAACCTCCCTACATGTCTTACTATCCATACATTGCTAATGCCTCTTAAGCTCCATATCCTCAACCTTATCACCCAATGATCCCTTATCGTGCACCATCTCCTATCCCAAACCAAACACTCCCTACCATGCCATATCAACTAACCCAACCATGGGCCCAAAACCCAAATACCAACCAAAGAAGGCCGTCATCTAACCAAGAAAAGAAACCCGTTCAATTTGACCCAATTCTCATGACCTATACTGAACTGCTACCACAACTCTTCCGAAATTCCTTATTGGTTCCTTGCCCAATGAAGCCAGTGGAACCCCCCTACCCAAGAGGATTTGACCAGAATGCTAAATGTGAGTACCATGCTGGGGCTGTAGGCCACTCAACAGAAAATTACAGAGCATTGAAGTTCAAAGTGCAAGACTTGATTAATGCCAAATGGTTAAACTTTAAAGAAAAAACTCCTAATGTAGGCCGCAATCCCTTGCCTGATCATGGAGGTCCTATGCCATAGAGAAATCTTCTGGACGATGCCTCATAAGTCAGGTAGCTGATGTGAAAACTCCCATGAAAGTAATTTTTCAAGAGCTTTGCAAATATGGGTTGATACAAAACCAAACTGAGATTAAAAAGGTCAATGAAGATGAAACAGTGTGCAAGATCCACGGGAAAGTAGGGCATTCTATTGAGGAATGTGATGAGTTCAAGCTGATCCTCTAAAGTTTAATGGACAGTCACCTAGTACAAATAAACAATCAGTACGATAATGGTGATGTCTATATGGTTAAAGAAGTTACACCTCCACCAGTTCAAGAGGCTGCCAATACCTATTCAACGCATCCAATCATAGAGCAAGCTCCAGGTATACCAAGGCCATTGACGATTCATTATAGTAAAGAGGTGTCTCCGCAAGTCTCTCTTGGTCGGAATCCTATCACCATCCAAGTGCCGACTCCTTTTCCCTATAAGGACACCAGAGCTGTGCCTTGGAAATATGATGTGCAAGTCGTTGTAAATGATCTCCAGGACAATCAAATAAAAATTCCATCGGCTATCTCTAGCATATCTGGGATCAGTGGAATGACTCGGAGTGGTCGTATTTATACACCTGAGGACCTGCGTAAAGACCAAGTGGAGGAAGTGGAAAGAAATCGGAAAGGGAAAGGCAAGATGAGGGAAACTTCTACTGAAAAAACCTTGAAAGAGAAGGAAGAACTAAAGGCAACACAGCAAGAGGTCTATAAGAAAGAAGTGACTGAGGAAGAAGCTTGTGAGTTCTTAAAATTCATAAAGCAAAGTGAATACAGGGTGGTGGATCAACTGAACAGCACCCCTGTAAGAATATCACTCTTATCCTTATTACTGAACTCTGAGCACATAAGAAGGTGCTAATGAAAGTGCTCAATCAAGCTCATGTTTCTCATGACATCACGGTTGACAAGTTGAATGGCGTTATCAGCAACATCACAGCAGATAATTACATCACTTTCACTAATGATGAAATACCCAATGAGGGAAGAGGACATAATAAAGCACTTCATATCTCAGTAAAATGTCAAGACTATATCATGGCTAGAGTACTGATGGACAATGACTCTTCCTTGAATGTGATGCCGAAGTCGACACTCTCCAAATTGCCTTTTGATGGGTCACACATGAAATCAAGTGCGATGATAGTAAGGGCATTTGATGGCACAAGGAGAGAAGTCATAGGGGAAATCGAAATACCAATTCAAATTGGTCCTTGCACTTTCAACATACTCTTCCAAGTAATGGACATTGCACCATCATACAGTTGTCTATTAGACGACCATGGATTCATTCTGCTGGAGCTGTGCCTTCCACCTTGCACCAAAAAGTCAAATTCATAGTTGATAATAAGATGATTACTGTCTTTGGTGAAGAGGACTTGCTGGTGAGCAAGCTGCTAGACACCCCTTATATTGAAGCTACAGAAGAGGCTTTGGAGACTGCCTTTCAAGCACTCGAGGTTGTCAATACCATTTACATAAAAGAAGGAGCTCCAATTCCTAAACCGCAGCCCTCTGTTGCATCTGTAATGATGGCTAAAGTTATGCTAGAAGGGGGTTATCAACATGGAGAAGGGCTGGGCAAGAAACGACAAGGTGCCACAGGACTTTTTCAACCCTTGGAAAATAAAGATAGATTTGGGCTGGGGTACAAACCCACTAAGGCCGATAGGAGGAGGATAATGGAAGAGAAAAAAGAGTAAAGGCTGGCTCGCTTGGAAAATTGAGAACCTAAAGTGGAGGGAGCCTCCATTTGTGATACACGACAAAGCTTCCGGAGCGCGGGAATTGTGTTCGTAGACCAAGTGACCGCAGTTGAAGATGACGACTTCGTCAGTCACGCGGACCTGGTATATGCATCTTCTTCAGATACATGACTCGACAATTGGGAGATCTCCGAGTTTCCCATAACCTTAGAGTCCCTTTCAAAGTAATTTTGTAGTGCTTTTCCTTTAGCTCTGCCCAAGGCTTTAGGATTTCCATTTGTAAATGGGCTCACATGTTTTCTTTCCAATAATTGTTATTAATAAAATGTATTTTTGAGTTTTCTCATTTTTCATTCCATTAGCTTTCATCCCACCATTATCATGACCTTCTATTCATTTCATTTTTCTTGTGTCAACATCACTTATTGCAAATCTGAAAATGACTCTCTTGAAAGTGACAGTGTCAATATCTCATCATATAATTTTGAACACCCTGTTAATCATGCTGATGAGGATAATGAGGATGATTGGGAAACTTCACCTGAGTTAATGAGATTACTAGAACAAGAAGCTAAAGAAATCCAACCCCATGAGGAACCAATTGAAGTAATTAACTTGGGGACTGAAAATGATAAGAAAGAAATCAAAATTGGTACCTCGATGAAAGAAGATGAGCGTAACATGTTGATTAAACTCTTGTTTGATTATAGTGATGTCTTTGTATGGTCATACCAAGATATGCCAGGGCTAGACACTGACATAGTTGAGCACAAATTGCCATTAAAACTTAGGTACCTTTCGGTTAAGCAAAAATTGAGACGAATGAAAGCAGAGATGTCCCTAAAAATAAGAGATGAAGTAAAAAGACAGTTTGATGCTGGATTTCTTGCAGTTTCAAAATACCCACAATGGGTTGCCAATATTGTTCCTGTCCCAAAGAAAGACGGGAAAGTCCGAATGTGTGTGGATTATCGAGACTTAAATAGGGCCAGCCCTAAAGACGATTTCCCGTTACCTTACATTGATGTTTTGGTGGACAACACTGCTCAATATTCATTTTTTTCCTTTATAGATGGTTTCTCGGGATACAATCAGATCAAGATGGCACCGGAAGACATGGAGAAGACTACATTCATCACTTTATGGGGAACCTTCTGCTACAAAGTGATGCTTTTGGTTTAAAAATGTCAGGGCAACGTATCAAAGAGCTATGGTGACATTGTTCCATGACATGATGCACAAAGAAATAGAAGTTTATGTGGAAGATATGATTGCGAAGTCAAAAACAGAAGAAAATCATATAATCAATCTGCAAAAGCTTTTTGAGCAATTAAGGAAGTTCAAACTCAGATTAAATCCTACAAAATGCACTTTTGGTGTCAGATCAGGAAAACTATTGGGGTTTGTAGTGAGCTAGAAAGGAATAGAAGTTGATCCTGACAAGGTCCGAGCAATACTAGACATGCCAGTCCCTCGCACTAAAAAAGAAGTTCGGGGATTTTTGGGAAGGTTGAATTACATCGCTCGATTCATATTCCAGCTCACAGCAACATGCGAGCCGCTCTTCAAGTTGTTACGCAAGAATCAGCCAGTCAAGTAGAATGAAGATTGCCAAAGAGCCTTTGAAAAAATCAAGCAGTATTTATAAGAACCCCCCCTTTTGGTGCCTCCAGTGCCAGGGAGACCTCTCATTATGTCTTTGACGGTTCTTAATGAGTCTATGGGTTGCATACTGGGGCAGCATGATGAGTCTGGTAGGAAAGAACGCGCCATCTATTACTTAAGTAAAAAGTTCACTGATTATGAGGCAAAATACTCATTGTTAGAGCGAACTTGTTGTGCCTTGGCATGGGCTGCCCATCGATTGAGGCAATACATGTTGTGTTACACTACTTGGTTGGTGTCCAAAATGGATCCTATCAAGTATATCTTTGAGAAACCCGCTTTCACTGGGAGAATTGCGCGATGGCAAGTTTTATTATCAGAGTATGAAATTGTTTATGTCACCCAAAAGGCAATTAAGGGAAGTGCTCTTACAGATTATCTGGCTAACCAACCTATAGAGGATTATGGGTCAATGCAATGTGAGTTCCCTGATGAAGATATAATGGCTCTGTTTAAAAATGAGGAATCCTCTGAAAAAGAAAAATGGACTATGTGGTTTGATGGAGCCTCTAATGCACTGGGGCACGGCATTGGAGCCATCTTGATCTCCCCTGAAGATAAATTTATCCCAATCACAGCAATGTTGTGTTTTGACTGTACTAACAATATAGCAGAATACGAAGCGTGTGCTTTGGGTATTCAGGCAGCAATAGAATCAAAAGCAAAGATCTTGGAAGTATATGAGGACTCTGCCTTGATCATTCATCAATTAAAAGGAGAATGGGAGACCCGTGATGCTAAACTGATTCCATACCATGTTTACATCAAAGAATTGATCGAGCAATTTGATGAAGTCACTTTTCATCATGTTCCTCGAGAAGAAAATCAGTTGGCTAATGCTTTGGCCACACTATCATCAATGTTCCAAGTAAGTCATGAAAGGGACCTACCACTTATAAAAATGGAAAGTCGTGACTATCCTGTATATTGTCAAATGGTTGAAGATGAGCCTGATGGGAAATCGTGGTACCATGACATCAAATGTTTCATCAAGAATAGGGAGTACCCTGCAGGTGCTTCAGAAAATGACAAGAGGACCCTGAGGAGGCTCGCAATGGGTTACTTTCTGAGTGGGGAAATACTTTACAAAAGAAACCATGATATGGTGCTTCTAAGATGTGTTGATGCAATGGAAGCAGAAAAGATTATTGAAGAAATACATGAGGGTTCCTTTGGAACTCACTCCAATGGACATGCAATAGTAAGAAAAATCCTAAGATCTGGTTATTATTTGTTAACCATGGAAACTAACTGCTTCAATCATGTGAGGAAGTGTCACAAGTGCCAAATATATGCTGATAAGATCAATGTGTCGTCAGTCCCTTTGAATGTCCTAGCAGCACCCTGGCCATTCTCTATGTGGGGTATGGATGTCATAGGACCTATTGAACCTAAGGCCTCAAATGGGCATCGCTTTATCCTAGTCGCGATAGACTACTTCACCAAATGGGTTGAAGCTGCTTCTTATGCCAATGTGACCAGGAATATGGTAATCAAGTTCATCAAAAGAGAGTTGATATGTCATTATGGTCTACCAAATAAGATCATTACTGACAATACAACTAACTTGAATAACAAAATGATGAAGGAAATGTGCGAGAATTTCAAGATCCAACATCATAACTCCTCGCCATACCGCCCAAAGATGAATGGGGCTGTTGAGGCAGCTAACAAAAATATCAAGAAAATCATCCAAAAAATGGTTATGACATACAAAGATTGGCATGAGATGCTTCCCTTTGCTCTGCATGGTTATCACACGTCTGTCCGTACCTCAACTGGGGCAACTCCTTTCTCTTTAGTTTACAGAATGGAAGTCGTACTCCCATATTGAGGTAGAGATCCCCTCATTAAGAGTACTGATGGAGACAAAATTGGAAGAGGCCGAATGGGTCCAAGTCCGACTAGATAAGTTGAATCTTATTGAAGGTAAAAGGTTAACTGCACTGTGTCATGGCCAGTTATATCAAAGGAAGCTTATGAAAGCCTATGCAAAAAAAGTGCGCCCTCGACAACTTCAAGAAGGAGACTTAGTGCTCAAAAAGATCCTGCCAATTCAAAAAGATCACCGGAGAAAATGGACTCCAAATTATGAAGGACCTTATGTCATGAAGAAAGCTTTCTCTAGAGGGTCCTTGATTCTCACAAGAATGGATGGTGAAGATCTACCACTTCCTGTAAATTCAGATGCAGTCAAGAAATATTATGCGTAAAAGCACTACTTGTCAAAAAAAAAAAAAAAAAAAAAAAAGAAAAAGAAAAAAAAAAGGAAAAACATGGCTCGCTAGGTGGAAAACCTGGAAAGGCTACCTAGGCAAAAGTTAGAGCGACCTGGTAGGTTGAAAACTCGAAAGAGCGACCTAGGCAAAAGTTAAGGTCCAAAATAAAATGACAATAGTGCTTGATATGACAAAGGAAGTGAGACCTGAACGGTTGAGTCTCCATGCTAGGGAGGAGCAAATCTCTACTTTAGAGTAAACTAAGTTTTCCATGTTGAGGCAGGCCAAATGAACCCAACTGGGGTAGTCACAGTCTTCATAGGCTGGTTAATAGGTGTTCAAAATCGGGTATGCAGACGATTGTCATTGATTACGATAAAGGGTTTCACTGGAAGAACTGAAGACCTTTGCTCTCATCATCCCTCTGTAAATTTTATGTTGATGACCATAATATTGCCTTCTTTTCACCATTCCCATTTCAATACAATATCGTCATGTTTTTACCTTTGCCTCTTTTTTGACTCAATATGCATTTTTCTAATAATCATATATTAGAATGTGAAATGTGACATTGCTGTCAGAGCATTGAGAATTGCTAATGACTTGAAAAGTATGGGAAACACAATGATTCCTGATAAGAGTGTTGATAAAAAGAAAGGACAACCAGGTCACCTCAAGGGTTATCTGAAGGGTTTTCCCATTGCTCTTGTGTGTCACATCTAATGCACACCTCAAGGGTCATTCTGATTGGACATTTCAACCATCGGCTGAATAGACAAATGAAAGGATGCCATTAAATCCTATTCCAGCTCATCTTTGAAAATGATTGCAATCATGTCCTCAGGGGTCGTGGAAACATAAAAAAAAAACAAAAAAAAAAAAAGACAAAAAAAAGAGTTTTCGTACTCTCATACATCTGAAGCATGCATAGTGCACTATTTCATTTTGCTAGCCATGACCTACAAAGGTCCAACTTGCTATTTTCAGTCAAATCAGAGCCTTATGTCCATTACTTTTCTGGGTCCCCGTACCCATTATTTTTGGGTCCCCGTACCCATTGCCTTTAAGTTTTCTGTTAAGTTTCAACGGATACCCGGCTCCGTAAGCTTCTTACCTTGTTTTCGTTAAGCTTCAACGGATACCTGACTCCGCAAGTCTTTTACCTTTTTGGGTCTTCATACCCCTTGTTTTATGTTTTCGGGTCTCCGTACTCATTGTTTTTAAGTTTTTGTTAAGTTTCAACGGATACCCGACTCTGTAAGTTCTTACATTGTTTTTGTTAAGCTTCAGCGGATACCTGATTCCGCAAGTTTTTTACCTTTTTGGGTCTCCATACCCCTTGTTTTATATTTTTGGGTCCACGTACTCATTGCTTTTAAGTTTTTTGTTAAGTTTCAGCGGATACTTGACTCTGTAAGCTTTTTACCTTTTCGGGTCCCCGCACCCATTGTTTTATGTTTTCGGGTCCCCGTACCCATTACTTTTAAGTTTTTTGTTAAGCTTCAACGGATACCCGACTCCGTAAGCTTCGTACCTTGTTTTTGTTAAGCTTCACGGATACCTGACTCCACAAGTTTTTTACCTTTTTGGGTCTCCATACCCTTTGTTTTATGTTTTCGGTCCCCGTACCCATTGCTTTTAAGTTTTTGTTAAGCTTCAGCGGATACCTGACTCCGCAAGCTTTTTACTTTTCTGGGTCCCCGTACCCATTGTTTTTGGGTCCCCGTACCCATTGCCTTTAAGTTTTCTGTTAAGTTTCAACGGATACCCGACTCCGTAAGCTTCTTACCTTGTTTTTGTTAAGCTTCAGCGGATACCTGACTCCGCAAGCTTTTTACCTTTTGGGTCCTCGTACCCATTGTGTTATGTTTTCGGGTCCTCGTACCTTTTGCTTTTAAGTTTTTTGTTAAGCTTCAGTGGATACTTGACTCTGCAAGCTTTTTACCTTTTTGGGTCTCCATACCCTTTGTTTTATGTTTTCGGGTCCCTGTACCCATTGCTTTTAAGTTTTTTGTTAAGCTTCAGCGGATACCTGACTCCGCAAGCTTTTTACCTTTTCTGGGTCCCCGCACCCATTGCCTTTAAGTTTTCTGTTAAGCTTCAACGGATACCCGACTCCGTAAGCTTCTTACCTTGTTTTTGTTAAGCTTCAGCGGATACCTGACTCCGCAAGCTTTTTACCTTTTCTGGGTCCCCGCACCCATTGCCTTTAAGTTTTCTGTTAAGCTTCAACGGATACCCGACTCCGTAAGCTTCTTACCTTGTTTTTGTTAAGCTTCAGCGGATACCTGACTCCGCAAGCTTTTTACCTTTTGGGTCCTCGTACCCATTGTTTTTGGGTCCTCGTACCCATTGCCTTTAAGTTTTCTATTAAGCTTCAACGGATACCCGACTCCGTAAGCTTCTTACCTTGTTTTTGTTAAGCTTCAGCAGATACCTAACTCCGCAAGCTTTTTACCTTTTCTAGGTCCCTGCACCCATTGCCTTTAAGTTTTCTGTTAAGCTTCAATAGATACCCGACTCCGTAAGCTTCTTACCTTGTTTTTGTTAAGTTTCAGCGGATACTTGACTCCGCAAGCTTTTTTACCTTTTGGGTCCTTGTACCCATTGTTTTATGTTTTCGGGTCCCCGTACCCATTGCCTTTAAGTTTTTGTAAGCTTCAATGGATACCTGACTCCGTAAGCTTCTTACCTTGTTTTGGTTAAACTTCGGCGGATACCTGAATCTGCAAGTTTTTACCTTTTCATTGTCAAAATTGAATCAACTCCTTTGTTTTTCATTTATTCTAAATGTAAAACAAAGGGGGGCAGCTGTTGATACCCAATTTTGCCCATTTTCTTTTATTTTCATTTTATTTAATTTAAATTTCTTTCTTTAAAAAAAATTAAATTAAAAAAATTTAAAAAAAAATTTACTGACTTTGTTCTTCTGGGTCAACCCATGACCCAATTTCCATCTCAACCCATAACCCGATTTCATTTTTTTAACCCATGACCCAATTTCCATCTCAACCCTTCCCCTTCCCCTTCCCCTTCCTTCGCTGCTGCCACCTTAGCCATCAAAGAGCTGCATTGAATTGGATTAAAATTTTTTACAATTTTTCTTTCCAATCATCAACATTAAGCTCATTCAATTTTGATCATCTGCCTTCCAAACGTAAAAAATGAAAATTATGGCATTGAATGATCGAGCACAATATAAGAAAATGACATACAGTCACAGAGGGGAATTCAATCATTCGGGAAAGAAAAATATAAGCAGAGAGCAATCACAGAATCATAAAGAAATTCTCACACACAGAAATTCCTCAGACATAGAAATTCCCTGTCACCCGAAATCACTTGCAGCAAACCTTCACCATCTTCAATCATCCATCTTCCATCACTAACCTTCATTTTCAACCAAGCAACCCACTACCATCATCTTTAACTATACACCCCAACCGAGTCAACTCAGTGAACCACCACCAACAATCCACCCTTTCACCTTCATCATCTTCAATCTCCAATAGCTCCTCCATCCCACCAAGTCCATCATCTTCAACCTTAAAACACACCACTCACAAGCCACCATTCTCACTACCTTCAACAAACCAAAACAGAACTCATCCTCTGCTTTCAATAACTCGAAACAACCCATTACCCATCACCTTCTTCCACAACCACAAACCTCCAAACAATTACCATTACAACCGACCAACACTCAGCACCCGGAGTCAAACGAACCGCGCCCCCAGCCACGCGACCCGGATCCACGCCGACCCAAGCTCGGTCCATACCCGCCCTTCCGCGACGCTGACCCCGCACGAACACCAGAATGTCGCGCCGAGCCGCCACCTCGAGCAGCTTAAACCTGGACCCCGCACCCAGATCCGGAACTCACCGCGCGTCGCCGGCGTCTCGCTCGAGCTCGAACAGGTGCCGCTCCCCAGCCGTGAACCGCCAAGTCTACGCAGTCCGGAGCCCCTAGATCCCACGCCAGAGAACCCTTTCCAACCGGCATTGATCAACGGCGCCGCTCCCTCCATCGGCACCACTCACGTCGCTCCCCACCGTGCACTGTGAGTTTTCGTCTCCCCCTTCCCCTTTTCTTCTTTCTTTTAGTGTTTGGTTTGATGTTTTTCTGAGACTTAAAAGTCAATTTAATTTCCTGTTCATCCAACCCTTTTTTTTTTCTTTCAAACTTTCATTTGGGCCTAAGTGAAAACAGATCCGGGCCCTATTTTTTTCCCCTCTTTTCATCAATTTTTTTTATCAATTTATTTATTCTTTTGGATTGACATGTGTTCATTAATTTGAGGTTAATATTGCTTGAATTTTAATTTAACACACTCTTACTTTGTATTAATGTATTAATTAGTTATTTAAAATTTGTCGATGATGAAAAAATTGGGAGAAGATCGGAGCGCCGATCAGATACACTCTTCCCAATAATCTTGAGGCTTTATATTGGATTTTGCTAGGAGCGCTAGCGAGATCTAATTCTCACACTAAATTAAAATATTTTCGCTAAATAAAATACAATCTTTTTTAAATTAAAATAATTTTTTTTTTGTAAAAAATAAAAAAAAATCCTTAAATAAAAGTAACAATTTCATATAGTTTCAACATCATGATTGTGGTGAATTAAAACTTTTATTTTTTATGAAGACTTTTTTTTTTTTTGAAATTACTACCAAAATCTCTTTATGTCTAAAAATATTTTTTTATTATAAATGAGATTTTATTTGACCATTTACTTTTTAAAAAAAGTAAATTTCTTTGAATTAAAATTTATTCATTAAAATAATATTTTATCTGGCCATTTTATTTTGAAAATTACTTCTCTTTCAAAAAAATAAAATTTTAATTCATCACTTTTATATAATATGTTGTAAACTTAGAATTTATCCCAAATAATGGCAATTTAGCCACCCATTACTTGTCTTAGTCATTTATCATTCTGGATATTATGCTTGACAAAATGAGACATGTCAAAATAAAAAATAAAAAATTCTTTTCTTTTAGTTAATAAAGGATCAATTTAATTAACCTTACAAATAACATTAGATTAAACAGGTAACCATTCTTTGAACGGACGGTGTAGGGTGCTAACACCTTCCTTACCCGTAATCAACCCCCGAACCACGAACTCTGAAATGCAGACCATCTTTTAGGTGTCCAATTGCACCATTCTATTTAATGGATAAAGCGATTGGTGGCGAATCCCAATACCCCGAGGTCCTATCCTCCTCTTTTCTTTTTATTTTCGCAACGCCCTTCGGGACAGTTGCGACACCTAGCACCCGTGAAGTCAAGGAGATAGTGAAGAAAATCTCAAGTTAAGCTTGGGGACTGGATGTAGGTCACAAGTGGATGGTGGCTGAACCAGGATAAATTCTTGAGTTTGATCATCTCCTCCTTACACTCTTTAAATTCAATATTTGGTACAACATATTATTTATTGTATATCTTGTCATCTTGATGTTTTGATTTTAAGAACTTGATATCTAGCTTATTTGTTTGATTTATTCTATAACCCAAGTTGTATTTGAGTAATCTATAATAGTTGTACTTATGTTAGACTTATTCCGCTGCATGTGTTGATTGAGTATATCAAAATGTATTATTTCTCAAAGTTGCTTTAAAAATTTGTGATCATGCAATTCACCCCCCTCTTGGGGGTGATGATTGCCATGACTAACAGATTGTCCACTTATAGTCAACTAATGCGTGAACTCTGCTCAGACTACGGCGCTTCCACGAATGTCAAATGACTTGGTTGTAAACATCCCCAAATTAAAGCTCTTAACCCCATAGAATAGCACGGACCACGACTTTAGGTAAAAGCATAGATCTTGTTACCCAAGGGTATAGAAACTTATCTTACTACTTCGCTGTTTGAGCCAAGCACCAAGTTGGGGGCAACACAGCAAGGCTAATTATATTACCAGATGAGCGTTAGACTCACCCTAGAGAGAAAGGAAAAAAGCAGAATGGAAAAATTGAAGATACGAGTCACAAGATTCAGAAAAAGAATTTTATTATTACTATTCACATTTCATACATCGTCAGCTCTAACAAAAAAGAGTACATAAATTATTAAGTTAGGAATGTCTACTGGAGAGAACCAGAAAGGGAGCCAGATAAAGACAGTGATGCTGACGATGACCACCGACCACGACCACCTCTAAGGTTCTTCCAAATAACAACACTCATCTCTTCCTTGCTAGCCAACAAGAGAATGCTCCACTCAAAAAGATTGTTCCACCTCAATAGAATGTTTCACAATCACTCTAAGTTGCTCCAAAAGGATTTTCAACCTTAGAGCCCTCCTGCATATCCAATTGCACTTAGGAAAAGAAACTATTAAGGCATTTGGCTAAGTGCCTTCAGAACAGTTAGAAAAGGAGGAGGACGGAGTGCGGAGCACCTCCATGCATCACAAGAATTACACAGAAGGGCAAATCCCTCTGGCGCACACAGAAAGATTGCATACTCTTGCGTACGCCGGAAGAGAAAGGCTTCTGCAACCTGGATGCATGTTGGCCAGCCCCGTAGGGCAGTTAATTACTTGGTCCTCACCAAGTCATTACACTGAGAAAGAAAGGCCTCCATCAGAGATACTGGCGGCAATAGAGAGAACAACTTTAAGGATTTTGTGAAGAACATGAAGATGGTTTCAAATAGGGGCAAAGCTCTCCACATGCGTACAAGAAATAAGAGAGAAATTATTTCCTGAAAAGATATTATTCTCAAGCAAAGCCACAAAATAAAAGAAATGTCAGTCTCAATACAAACATTTCCTATTTATAAAGGGAATAAAACATTCTGATTGGCCCCTGAGAAGGAAAACTGATCACACATTCGAAACCGCATTTAAATGCTCCATTTCCGTGATTGGTCACGAGAGTAGTGGACAATTAGGAAACAATATGAAGCTGCTATCATTTTTTAAAGGATTTTTAATTCCCAATGAAGTTAAAGCAACGGTTCCCCAAGTAAGCTCAGACTGCTACAAGCTGCAGAATAAAACCTGCAAAGACAAAGACCTCGTGAACTACACATGGGGACAACAAAAGATATACCTCGGATGATGGAATGACAACGTAAGCAGAGCGATCCACCTCGGATCCTGGCCTTATACATCAACCCCAGAGGCATATTATGATATATAACGGACCTCGGTCCTTTGGAAAACATCTTGAGATCTGACATTGACTGTCTCAGATCCCTTCGTCCATTGCGCACCGTGTGCTCCTATTAACTTGGTACTTTGACACTTAGCTGTCCCATCTAAGCGTCAAACTGGAAGCAACTGTTCTGGACTTTGATCCAGGATCATGTCCAATGGATCTACCCGACTCGTAGCATGCCAAAGCCCGTCGTTAGTACCCCAGTTGGGATTCGCTTATGGCTCGTTAATGAGATCCCGACTCTATGCATATCGGACCACGACATTGGGTAGCACCAACACTACAACGAGATTTGCGCAATGGATAAATCTTAAGCATATCTGTTATTGTCAATTATGATCTTGCGTAATAATAGTACTTGTAACTGTCTTAATCTGCCCTTAATTGCAGTATCAACATTCCGATATTATAGAAATCATCTGCAACTATAACATGATCGTATCTCTCAATCCAATCTCTATAAATACCAGACTTATTTACCTTCTACATGTAACTTATCATTCTTGACATAAAACTCTAATTGTGCATATATAGTCTGACTTGAGCGTTAGAATGTCTTTGCAGGTATCAACTCTCCTCATTTCAACAAGCTCTGCTGCTGCTGCTGCGTAAAGAAAAAATTCCTGTGATATACCTATCTTAGATACACATCAATATTCACTACTGAACAAGTTGTTTACAATTTGTTTCTTCTTCGTTACTTTTTTTTTTCAATTACGACTTTTTTATTCCCGTTTTATTAAAGGTTGTGTCGGTGACAACACAAGATGTGATTGTAGATGTATGCCATAAGTACCTTCAGTGGTCCTTCCTTACCACATTTTTTAGTCTAACGGTTGGCACTTGGCAGTCAATTCGAGGAAAAGTGCTTTTTCATATCAGCAAGCATCATATTATCTCATATTTTGGGGCACCTGGTAGATTAAGGGTGCAGGTGTATGGAGAAAGAGATGAAATTAGAGATAATTAGATTGTAAAAATTGTATAAATATATATAAGAAGATATATATGTAGTGCGTGTGGATATCTGTACTATCTGTTTTTTTTTTTTTAAGATTAAGCCTCATTTAATTTCTAAAAGATACACTTATTATCAATTTAGTCTCCCACATATTGATTTTATCAATTTGATTCCTTAAAATTTAAATATGCATTTTGTTAATACCTGAATCAAAATAATGAAAGTGAATAATGTGTGGAGTAGACTTGATAGAAATACAAATATTGAAATTTTGAATTTTGAAGGATCAAATTGATAAAATTAAGTTTTAAAAAAATAAATTGATACCATATGTATGACTAAAATAAGTTTTGCTCTTCTTTTTAAGATAATATAGACAGGAAAATATTATTTGTATAAAAATTAGAAAAAGAAAATGACAATTATTTAGACGGCCTTTTTTTTTTGGCTATGTGAACAACCATTTTAATTATATGTAAATATGCAAAGAAAATAAGTAATGCGAGCCCCTTATGTACAATAATAATGTGAGTTTGGAGAAATTAAAGTAATCCACCGACGGCAATAGAGATGAGTTTGTTCTTTTCTTTTGTGAGTAATTGATTATTTATTTATATAGTAATGTTCGTCTAAATTAATTTTATCATTGAAAATAAAAAAATAAAAAACCATACATGGTAAGTTACTTAATAATATTAAATATACGAAATAAAAATATTTTAGAAATAGATTTCGATTTACATCAAAATGTTCTTCATTAACCATGATGGGTTCATCCTTCTAAGAAACTCAAATATTAAGAGGAGATTTTTGAACTTACAAGTTTTTCTCACATTTTTTTCACTACGAGACTAATCTTTATCGCATACTGAGGTTGCCTATCTCAAAAGTGATTTCTTGCATGGTCAAACCAATTAAGAACATATTCCTACATATTAAGTGTGTTATATTTAAATAATAAACATTTCACTTTAAAATAAATTTAGTAGTGAAAGCACTATCATAGGTTTGAATCCTAATTATGTCAATATTTTGAGACTAGACCACAAGAAATTTACTTATGAATCTCTTATTCAATATAGATGGTTTGTCTTTATCCGAACCAAAGAGATGGATTAATCAAGATACGCATAAATTAACCCAAACATCACCTAACTACAATAAAAAAAATTAGTCACGTAAATTTAATTGGCGTATCACATGTTTAAAAAAAAAGTTTAATAAATAAACCAGCAAAGTGTTTTATCTTTGCATATTAAAATCAATTTTGTTATTCCTATACATGATATCCTATACCTAGTTATTTTATTTATGAGTTAATTGTTGGTTAACAACATTGATCGTTTGGTTAACTTTTATTTTTTATTTTTTGCTTAAAATAAACATGTTAATATGTTATTAGTTAGTTTTTTTTTTCTTTTTTGACTTTCTTTATTAGTTTGTTAACTAAACGGTAAATATTTTTAACTAATTATCAACTCATCCTAAACTAGGTGCAAAATCTCAAGAACATAAGAAAAATCCCCCTTTAAAGATTGGACAAAACTTAGATGGTGGTTACTTTGGTGCAACCAAAAAGTGTGTACCAATGACATTTCACAATCTCTCAATGTTGTTTTAACACATAAACAAATAAGTTCAAGTCATCAATTCATGTAATAGGGATGTTTTGCATTTTTTTTTGTTGGACTATTTAATTAATAATTTTATAAACAAATTAGAAAGGGTTTGCTCGGATGTCCTTTACCTACCAAATCCTGACGGCGGCGACATTGAGTTCCATGGCAAAATTGAATTCTTAGGTGTTGGGGTTTGGGTAAGCATTTTCCTTTGTTCGCTTGGTAGTAGTTGGTTGAGAACTGTGTTCCTCAACTTCAGATGGCAGCTCTGTGAGGAATTTCCAGCACCTTACTCTCTCGCTCGTAACCCCATCCTTCTCTCTCTCAACTTCTCTTCCTCCGAACAATGACTTTCCAATATTTTTGTTAAAGGTACATTTTTTTTTTGGGCTCTCTCTCTAATTCCTCTTCGATTTCAAGTTTTAATTTTCATATTGCTTTCTCATTACATTTAATTATGCACTAGCAATTGTTTCAATTATTGAAAAACATAGAACAATATTATATTTTTCTAGCTGCCAGACTGAGTACTATCTTGTGCCATTTTTTACTATGAATCAAATAAATCGATAGCTTAATTGAACATGTTTTGTTTTTTACAAATTTACAAAACAATCTTTAAGGGAAGTTCAGCAAATAAAAATTTGTAAAATATTCTTGTTATATGAATTGATGACTTGAATTTATTTGTTTATGTGTTAAAATAATATTGAGAGATTCTGAAATGTCACTGGTAGCACACACTTTTTGATTGCACAAGAGCAACCACCAACTTAGATCTATTTTTTTATAACCATTACATTTATTCTACTAATAAAATTATGACATGTGTTTATTAATATTCTCTCTCTTACTTTCTTTTTAAAAAAAATTATATACATGTCATAACTTAATTGATAAAATAGATGTAATGAATATAAAGAAATTAACTTAAGTTTTGTCCATAAAAGTTTAAGTTGGAATTTAAGTTATGAGAAAACAACAAACTAACCACGGGCCACCTAGTTCAGGCTCTACCATTGCAGTCGTACCCTAAAAGATTCATTGTCTCCGAGGAAAGAAGAAAAATACAAAAACAAGGAAAGCGTTATTCATAGTCATGACTCATGACATCCCAACAAAGGAAGCAAAAACAATAGCCAGATGAAAATGTAAATAAGAAGGATGTGGCATAAAACCAAATGAGTGCGTGTGAAAGAGTCAAGCTTTCATACTTTCTTCAAGAAGCTTGGCATCTAAGATATATACGAGATAAGCCTTAATCACCATTTGCTGGCCTTTTAGACTTGTGTCTATACCCTGCTATGATTCCTTACACTTCTTACAGTCCTCAACAACTAGAAGAGGTTCAATTCTCTGATGACAAGCACTTTGCCCTACATGGAATGATCATGCTGTTGGTGCTTGTCATATTCTTCTTTCTTTTCATTGTGTTCTTCCTCATGATACCTTGTCTGAAGAAGCGTGCTACGCATTCTCATGAATCAGAAACAGATGGAGATTCCATTGCAGGCTAGAAGACTCCTTCCCACTGGTTCAGAGGACGAAGGAAAGAAGAACTTGCACTAGACGCTGATTTGCCATGCAACAGTGAAGTTAGCAGAAAATTTCCTTTGTAAGGAATTATTGCTTTGTCTTCGGATGGAGCAAGATAAGTGCTTGAATTTCATGTTAATAGTTTAAGATAAGTATAGATCTGCAGAACTTCTCTTCATCTCTTGTTAGTAATATCAGTAATTTGTAGTTGTGACTATCCTGTCGTCCCATGGCGATGTCATACACCTTAACAAACATGCAGCTAATTGAATCATATCAACATCTTTATGGTATATTTACTTTTTAGTCCTTATAATGTCGGAGAAACCTAAGTAGTACCTGGGTCTTTAATCAGTTATCTGTTCTGTTTTATTCTATTTTATACTTCCAAAACTGAACCTGTCTATTTTATTGTTCAGTTTTTCTATCTGTACCACATTTTTTGTTCAAATTTTCTATCTACACCACATTTTTGTACACCACTTTTACATTTGGTTGATGAAGTATAAATTTCTAGTTAAAGACATATATTATGTGATTAACGGAGCTAAATGATGTATATATAAAAATGATGTGACTTTTGTTTATTGATATACTTGTCATGTTTGTCTTAAAATTGATTAGATGTGTACGTTTTCCTTTTCTCCGTTTTTTGCCATCAAAGATGAATAAAAAAGAACTATTTATGGGCGTTCATAAGATAAATTAGAACAAGTTTAACTTGGTCAGATTTTAATTTGATATTTTGATTGAATCAATTTTTTAGACTCAGTCTCAACTTGATTCTAACTCGATTAATGACTGGATTGGAATCAAGCCAACTCGTATTTAGATAAAACGTATAAATTTAAATATTATGCATAATTAAGTCATAAAATTTTATATGTAAAAAACTAAATTTAAGGAATATATATTCAAACAAATTATATCAATATAAAATATTTATTTATTTCAAGAAGTTTTATAATTTGTCTTCAATCTTTAAAAAAATTACATGTTTTAAAATATTATATAACATTAAGTTAAATTAAGTCAACTTAAAGTGTGATTTGAAAATATAACAAGCCAAAATTTTAAAACTCACAGAGACACACCCAACCTACATAGCTTCGAACCGGCCGGGTTGGATTACGAGCACTCCTAGAACAACTACAAATTTTCGTAGTGCACAAAAGGCTTTAAAGAAATTCATCAAGAGAAAGTTTTAGGCCCAGGAGGCTCGTTCATTTTGACCCACAGTTCGATTAGCGCCACAGTCTCAAATCTTTGGAGACCAAGTACGAAGTACACTGTACAGTATGCCTGAGTCCCCACCCCCCTCCCTCTCTCGTTATATGAAAAGAGTATAGTTGGACTTGGATTAGCTTTCATGTTAATTAAAAATAAATCCCTCTACTCCTCACATCGACCTAGTACAATTTAAAAACTGATCTATGAACTTGTCACTTTCAGTTTCATCCCCATACCAAACTGACCCTTTAGGGAAAACAATTCCCCTAGATAATCTTTAAGTTCCAAGTTCCAAAATTTGCATTTTCTGCTATCCTTTTCTACTTTTGGCTAACTAAATTTGCCAGGTTTAACAAAAAAATTTACGTTGCTATTTCCCTAAAGTATATGCTAAGATACATTGCTATTCAGAAATTCATAACATCCTCACATCCAGGTAGAAACAGCCCTCAATCAGAGTTGAGATAGGTTGAGCTATAGGTAACCCGCCCGACCATGAGCGGTAGGGGGTGGAGTTAACAGTTTAAAAATGGGTTGGAAGAAATTAACCAACCAGATTAAAATGAGAAAAAATAGATGAGTTGATGAGTAAAACATTTAACCCGCCTAAAAAATAAAAATAAAAAATATAAAAATCAATAAATACTATAAAAAATAATAAATAATAATGGTAAAAAATTTCAAACCACATATCTAAAATATAATTTTTAAAATAGTCTAATTAAATATTCAAACATAAATTATATAATATCAGAGTTTTTCATTTATAGTATTACTTATTATTATTTAAAAAAAAAAAAAACCAACCCATAGACATCCCTCACTGCATGCTTAACCCGCGGGTTATGCGGGCATGCGAGTTGGAAAAGAAATATGGGTTCAATCCTTGAACCCAACCCGCAAAAAAACAACGGGTTGGCGGGTTGAGCCCGCGGGTTGAACCCGTTTTGCCGGCTCTAGGTTGAGCTATCCAGATTAAAATCTCACATTTCACAAAACTTAAAGATCAAAATAATAATCATGTATAGGTTATAATCTGACATATCCAAAGCTGGATTGTGAACCAGAATTATAAGTATTCATCCACAGAATGAACACTAGACTGCAAATTGCCCTGTCTGCATCATACATAGTATTGATGGTGAAGATACACTACAAGCACCAGACTGTTTTTCTGTTATATCCAGACAAGAGAGGCTACTTAACTTTACAGAATAAACATTCTCTAACCAGATTGAAAGATGTAGAGAACTAATTCCTAAACTTGCCTACTTTATTAGTACAATATGCCTTATATCAGAAAACGATACTTCCCACCAACATGGAAGTGAGGGGAACTGTGAGGTTGTCATCAAGCTCTGTGCTGATAGGAAGGGTCTCCACAACTGCCGTAATGATAGACACAATTAGAAAACCTAGAACCAATTTCCAGCTTCCCTCAATAAACCCGAACGAGGAAAAATAGCACATATACCTGTCAAAACACTGATTGTTAATAGGAGGATAGATTAAGTAGGTTTTCACTTGGAGGGCAAAATAAAATAAAGCAACAGAAGTTCACAGAAAGTTACGCAATTGAAGCTAAGAATCCAGCAGATGCCATTGCAATTGAACCAGCATAGGACTTGTTTCTGTTGTAAGGTATCTTTTTACCACCAACTCGCCTTCCAACAACGTCAGCCATACCTGAAACAGCATATAAAGAATAAGGATAAGGATTTTCTCCTTTTAGGGGGTAACAGGAGAAGGCTTCGCTGCTCCTGACAGTGATGTAGTGGTGATCACTTTCTTTTCTTTTAAATTTTAATATTTTTAAAAGAACTTCTAGTGCAGCTAAAACATTGCCCAACTCATCAAGAGGATTAGAAGTGATTGGCTTTAGCAACATTACCATCTCCTGCACACAGATTGCATATTGCAGCAATGGAAATAGGCGAAGTTCTCCAGTATATTATGGATGCAAAAGTAATAGTAGCAGCATAATACAGTGGTCCTTTAAGAAGTTCCCTGGTGCAGAGGAAAAACTGAGAACAAATGAAGAAATAATGTAAAGACATGTAATCAATTGTCAATCAATGGAAATTCAAATAAAATGTTTTATTTTCATTCTCTAAAAGGACATCTTACAGCCCAAATGTGTAGCACGGCTAGTAATTTATACCAAAACCCATTCCTTCTGTTTTTGGTACATACTCTACTCCTTTTTTTATATATATATACCATAATTACATATAAGAAACAGTGAAATATATCCATTTTGTATCTGGTCTGGATTGATCAGCTTAACCACCTGGCAGCAAGAGATACTTTTCAAGATAGAATTAACTGTAGAATGAGCTAACTATTAATTGTTTCACAGATTTAAATATTCTCACAGGCATGAATGTGTACAATATTGCAACCTGTAATCTCCAAATCTGCTCATTGATTTCACTGTGGCCTCATCTTTCCATATTCCAAGTCCAATAATAAGCATTCGAATTATATTGATTCCCGGAATAAGAGAAGCAAAGATTGATCCCCGACTGTCAGTACTGTAATGATTGAAGAAAAGCGATTCAACAAGTGAAATTGTAACAGAACTTCAAATAGGCTCATAATTCATAAACTATACAATTACCTGAATAGCGGCCAGCAGAGCATGAATATCAGCCCAATGCTTATATGTACAAGTTTCCTATTCAATTTCTAAACATGGAAAAATCATTGATGAGAAGTCTGCAGATGTGAACAAGATACATATTGAGAAATACAGCAAATCAGCATCTATTCAATTACAAACAACATGTGAAAACCCATGCGCTACCCTTTTTGGAAGATAGCACTAAGTGCTGTTGCACAATGAAAAATAACCAAAATAATGTACAACTCTTCACTTACAGCAGTCTAGGAAGTCAGCAACCAACAATTTCTCATCAGAAATTAGCATTATTTTTTTGGGGGGGGGGGGGTGGTTTTGATTGTAAGACCCTTTGGATGAGCTCCAACAATCTCTCTGAAAGTGCATGTGTGTCAACATGAACATGCTATGTAGTACTCACAGGGTCAGGGCAGAGGATGGGAGGAGTCATCTCTATGACATAATAGGAAATTCATAATTCTATCAGGTCTAAGTTTCACTATGGTCTCCAAATTTCTTCTACTTACAAAAAAAAAAAAAAACTCACTTTGCATCTACGTAGAAATGGCATTGGTTAAACAATAAATTCTAACATTCCTTCCCAGGAAGCTAGGATCACAGAAATTCATTCAAAAAAAATTCGAAATACTTCATTCTAACATCTGTGTAAAATAAATTGCAGGAAAAAAAATTGTCATTTCCAACTAGCCCTATTGTTACCCAGCTAGCACTCAAATTGCTATAAAATTCCACAATCCACGACGATTTTCCTTCAACTTAACCCTATACTAACTAAAAACACAATCTTTTTCAGCTAAATTAAGACCCCAAAAAGCACAGAACTCACATATGATATTTATCATAAAAAGGGAACCAAAAAGAAAAAGAATTGTAGGATTAGGGGGAACAAGACAAGACACGCACCTGGTCGAGAAGGCCTCGTTTTGCAGTTTCTTGCCACAATCTGAGGAAGGAGAGGGCCACAACGCCAGAAAGAGCGGTGGCATAAATGTCAGAGACCAGAGGGTCGTGGTGCAGCATGGTAGCCGCCGGCGGAAGATTCCGGTGAGATGGGGATCTGGGTGGTGGGGTGACAGAGAAGAAGGAAGAAGAAGTGAGAGGGAAAATGGGTGTGAGTTTGGAGAGAAAAGGGGGAGAAGAAGAATGGGAAGTGGGTCTAAGTCTAAAGGGTGTGAGGAGAAGAGGTAGAGAAGAAACATAAGCAACTGGGTCAAACCTTTGAAAGGAGCAGCTCCTAAGCATAATCATGTTGGGAGGGGCACTGGGACACATGCAAATGCAAGGGAGGCAAAGATTGTGTGTCACTTTGCATCCAATTTTGGTTTGGTTTGGTTTGCTCTTTCCAAACTTTGTTCACAAAAGGATGCTAATAGATTTGTTTGCAACTACAGTTGGCGGAGAAATCTTTGTATATACACCTGCTAAACTAACAAACAATAAATAGTCATATAAATTTTTGTATGATATAAATATTTATATTTTAAAAATAATAATTCTAAATCGTTTTAATTTATTTATTTAATAATTCGTAAAAAATATTAAATATTTTTTATATTTTTAAAATATTAAATATATTTGCTTTTCCATGTAAAAAAAATTACATTTTAATTTAATATTTTTTTATTAAGGGGTGATTACTAGGAAATGTTTTAAAAAATATATAGCAAAACTTATTTTTTAATAATAATGAATTTTTAATCAGCTTAATACACATAGCTATATACACTAAATGTACATAAAAATTTATGGAGTTGGTGATAAATTATTAGTTAGGCCTAACATAGTCATTTAAGAATATTTATTACACATCATGAAACCATTATAATAACAAAAAAAATTAAAAAGGTCTCGAATTTTTAAAATATTAAATATTTTATTTTATATTTTATATTTATTTTAATTTTTTTGACTGTATTTTAACAACACACGATTAACAAAATTTTTAATTGAGTACTTAACTACATATGATAACAAACCCAATGTTTGTATAATGAGAAATACTTGTATAAATTTTATTTATATAAGTTTTGTAAATTAGATCAATTATTAAATAATATATTATTATTTTTAAAATAAAATAATTATATAACATAACATTTTATGCAATCATTCAAGTATTAGTTAATTTAATTTATACAATTATGTAGACAAAATCTACACAAATATTTTTCATGTCCAAAAGTTTAGCCACAAAGGTTACTATGAGATTTGTGGACTTTTTACGGCAAAGGTGCAAATGAAACTTTTATTTCCTTGTTTGGTGTAGGTGAAAAAATATTTACCATGCAAGTGTTAATTCAATAACACAAAATGCAAATTGTGGTTCACATCCACCAGTTGTGATTTTTTTTTTTTAATTTTTCAATCAAAAGTTTTAGGAGATAGGCACGATTCATAGACTTGCATGAAAGTTGTGGTTCAAAACCATGACACATGACACTTGTTAATGATTTAAAATTATTTTTTAATAAAAAATAAGATATTTAATATATTAAAAATTAAAAAAAATATATTTTTATTACAAAATTTTTTATTTTGAATTTCTTATAAATACTTTTAAAAAATTTAATAATATATATTACACACACATTATTTTATATTTATACAATTTTTATTTTTTAATTATAATTTATTTTATTTTATTTTTACATACTTATATTTTGATTTTATCACATATTTTTTAATATAAAAAATATGAATTATAAGTAATGTACATTAAATGTTTTTTAAAAATGTTTAATAAAAAATAGATTTAGTCCTAAGACTCATGTAAGTCGTGGTTATTTCCTATGAATTGTAACTGATTTTTTTTAAATGAATAATTAATAAATTATAAGTATTCAGCACGACTTTCATTTTTAACTATTAAATTTACATTTGTTTAGTAAATATTTTTTAACTTATACCAATAGGAGAAATAAAATTTTCATATACACCTCTGTAATAAAAAAGTCGTGATTTGTGTATTGCATGTGCACACAACACAAGAGGTTTAGTACCGGCAAGGCCTACATTTCCATTCTAGTGATGTTATCACTTAAATCACCCAATATAAATTTTAATGAGGTATTATAATTATACACGATATTTTATTAGTAGGCTCTACTGTGATGATAAACTAAGTTGGCTAATATTTCATTTGATTTATATTATTGGAGCACAAGGGGGTCTTGGTTGGCCCCGTGACTTGAAAAAGAAACTTCTACAGCTTATCCATTCAAAAGGACGACACAGACATCGACACAAACACAAATATAAAAATATATCAAATTTAAAAAATTATAAAATACAAATAAAATATATATATAAATAAATAAAATAATATTAAAATAAATTAAAAATTAATTTATGTATATATATAATTATAAAATTTAAGAATTTTTTATAATTTATTAATATTATTTTTATAAGTTTAAAGATTTATAATATCTTAATATATATCATATATATCAATATTTATTAATTAATAAGTCATTATCAAAAAATATGAAATATAATTTTATTAATATTTTTTAAAAAATCTCTTAAATTAATTTTTTATAATAGAACTAATCATGTACACAGTATATGTGCATTTAAAAAATTTAACTAGAAGGAATAGTGGTGTGAGACAAGCTTTGAAGATGACGAAGTGAATGACTTGATATGAGTAGAGGTAGAAGGAGTACATAAAAATAGTGATATACGAAAAGATAAAATTTAAAACACCGATATAAGAAAATAGTGAATTGAGACGTTAGTTATGCGATTGACTTGTGTGAGTTACAGATTTATTAATTAAATGTTAGTCATAAATATTATTTTTTAAATATTAATGAGTCATATTTAAGTCATGTCCTAAATATATCTAAACATTATCGAGATATATCTAAGTTAATAATAATAATCTTTTTAATCAAATATATTTAAATATATAAGACACATATATCATATGTGTATTGTCGTATATTCAACATAGACTAGGGATGGCATTTTTTTACTTTACTGCAGACTATGGTAATACCCATGACGTGCGGTAATATCTGGATTAAATTCTCCCCGCGAATATAAATATCCGTTTAGTGTTATCTCCGTTTAATAAACGGGTATGGGTAAGTGAGTGGTTCCCATAGTTTCAAAAAATTTTATAAAATTTTTATATAAAATTATTAAAAAACTTAATTATATAAATTAAAATATTATAAAGTTATATAAATTAAAAATATTTTAGGTGTTTGATATTATTTTTAGATTAAGTTGTGTTAGACAAATTTTAAAAAATTATAGTATTATACTTTTTTTCATTTTTCATTCTTTTATTTTTTTATTTTATTTTTTTTTTTTTATCAATTTATTGGATGCCGTCGATATCTACAAATACCCGTTTACCTATGAAAAAAAGATAAACGAATATCCATACAAATATAGAAGCGAGGGCAGATACAAATATTATTCACGAGAGCAAGAGACTGAGGGCTACTACTGATCCCCGCCCCGCCCCATTATCATCCCTAACATAGACATACATAAAAGATAATATATCCATGTTTCATAACTTATTCTTAACTTATGCATGAGGTTTGTTATGACCCCACCCTTTTTAGTGGTGGTTGTAACTTGTAATAGAAATGATATTTGTATAAAAAGAAATTTATATCATTTTTCATATTATTATTTTTTAAATAATAAAAATATATATCTAAAGAAGTTTTTAATTTTAATTTTTTAAAATAAATAAAGTATAAAAATAACATATTTTTTTATATACAAATATTATTTCTTATAATTATTATCACGTTGCGGTCTATTCGTTTCTATTCCTAGATAAACGGGCTACAAGACCAGAAAAAACAAGAGACTACGCAACTAATCTAGGAAAGGCAACATCGGAAGCATCCTCTTGACAATTGAAGTAACACATGGAGGAGGATCCATAAAGTAGAAGATGGAAAATTTTGTATTTAGCTATTGGAAAATGCTGATCTTATATTTTTTTAGAGATATAAATATTATATACATCTTTTTTAAAAATATATAATTGAGAGAAAAAATAATTAAAAAATATAATAAATAATATTATATAAAGTATGAAAAAAATATATATATTATTTATGATAAAAATATTAGAATTATTAACTATTTATACCGAGAAGAAGATATTTTTCTCCTTCCATGTCATTCATGTGATGAAAACTCTTTTTTTATATATTAAAAATTAGACCAATCAATAATTAATGACTTAAACAAACAGATATATTAAGAGATATATTTTATGATGTGCAACTGAATCTTAAAAACTTAAAATAGATATTTATATACATTTTAAGAGGAGAAGAAATATAAATTCAAAATTTTAAATTTTGAATTTAAAATTTGCTCTGTTTTCAAAATGCACATAATATTTATTTTAAAGTCTTATGATTTTTTTATATCATAAAATATTCAATAACTTATCATTTCGTGCCTTTGGCAATTGTGTTAACGGTAAGTGGGCATTTCCTTCCAATAATCCTTCCTATAACTTTTCCATTACAACCTGAATACAAACTTTTATTAGGAGTGAGTATAGGTTGAGTTTAGTCAAGTCATGGGGTTTTCTAGGTCCAAAACAATAAAAGGACCTTAAGTTAAGTTAGTTTAGGTTAGGGGAACTTTGCTTGAACAACTCAATCTAAAGCAATTTGACCAAATTTGGATTAGTTCCGGTTGGGTGAGTTATACTTTTTTTTTTTTAATTTGTATAAAACATTCAAAAAAGTTCCAACAATTTTTTATAAAAAAAAACTATTGCTTGAAATCCTAACCACCCTACCCCTTTCTCTCCTCTCTCTCTACCTCAAATCTCAACCCTTGGGGTTGCAACTGCTTAAGGGTTGCAAAAATCCACACTCAGATAGATCGCACATTACCACTGGATGTGCACAGTCACGATGAAGCTGTCGGCAAAGGCAGGGGGTACAAGAAATTTATAGAAATACTGACTCTTTGTTTTTGCATTTTCAAGAAATTTACAAGGGGTACTGGCCGGGTCGGGTCGGGTTAACCGGTTTCGAAAAATTCTAACTCGAGACTCGACTCAATGAAGATCGTATTGTGTCTTCTTCAAACCGAACAGGCCTATTAAACCGAACCAAATCGAGAAAATCAGTTTAGATTGACTCAGGTCGACTAGACTCACGGGTTAGAAAACACAGGATAGAAAACTTCAAATGTATGTTACCATTGGATTAATGGGTTTGATTTTCATTTATCTTGTTATAATTCTTGGCCAAATCAGGTGCCCAGATGGAAAAGTCATAATTTTGTTGAACCAATTTAAAGATATTTTGTCAGATTGATCTTAAAAACTCTCTCCACTATCATTTTATATATAAGGCTGTAGATGGCATACTTCAACTTGAAGTTGCAGAAGGTTATTCTAGTTGTATTGAATCATATTATACAGAGACTTCACAAATCTTAATCTTATGTCATTTTTTGTTCTCTCTTCTTTTTCCTCTCCAAAATCAATGATTCAGTTTTGGCATTATGTGTTTTAGTGAGACTAATCATGTAATGAGCATTTCTATACTTCTAATAAGAAAATAAATATGTTTTGTTCGTAATTTTAATATCTAATATGTAAATTTTTATGATAATTATTATTATATGATCTTTTTTCTTGTGTGTCAAAGGTAAGGTTGTCATTATGTTTAGCGATTAAAATAAATGTTTTTAAAAAATTATATTTAATTTCATACAAAATAAATAAATGAAATATGGATCTAAACATTAATTGTAAAGTGTCTTCAATTTTATGACTTAATAAACATTAATATCATGAAATATATTTTAAGATGTAAAATTGAATCCTAACACCTTTAAAAATATGTCGTCTGTGCTTACGGAGGAGAAGAAATTTGAATTCAAAATTTCAAAATTTCAAATTTTGAATTTTGAATTTTTTTTCTTTGCAAGACACATAATATTTATTTTAGAAAAAATTACTTTGATTTCTCTTGAGGTTTACTCTAATTACACCTGACTCCCATCTAGTTTCAGAAATTATACTGGCCTCCTTTACATTTTGTTTGTGCATTGCAATTAGGTCCCTTTTGGTATGACAGATTGTTAGCTCATCTAACGACAATATCATCATGTGAGATCCAAGTGATTCATAATGGTAAACATGTATTTTTTTGCTACTATTTTGATTGGTGATAGAAAAAATTGCCCTTCTTGTTGGCCCTCTCCTATATGTTGTCATTGCCTATGCTTTTGGTGATGTTCTTCGATAAATACAGAGGGTTTTGCAGAGTGGAGGAGTTGAAGCTTCACCAAGGTGGAGTTGTGGGGACCCATTGAGATTTTGGTGCTTATTCAACTTGGTAAGGCATCCTTCAACAACTCTCATCCAATTTCACTTATGTTCTTCTTCCTTATGTTAGCTTTGATGTAAAAAGAGTCATTGCACAATATGTGTTTGATTAAATGTCAAACTCATTTCTGACACTTCATTCCTGGTTTTCTAGTTAGTTTTACAATGCCTTCAAGTGTGAGTGAAAGTGGAGGTGAGGGTTTAAGACTGAGATACCGCAACAAGTCTTGTATTTGTGGGGAAAAGGAAGACATCCAAGTTTTAGGTACTAAAAGCAATCCAAATAGGCTGTTTTACTGCTGCAAAGATAAGAAATGTGAGTTCTTCCAGTGGTGCATTCCAACCAATGTTGAATGCCAATTCATCCAAGTACTGCCTTGTTAACAATGATGACTTTAGTGAAGAAATGCAAAAAATTAACAAAGGAGGAGCAAAGCAGAACAATGAGAATGAGAGAGAACTATGCAAGGTTAAGGAGCAATTGATATTGATTCAAGCCTCACTTAATTCCTTGAAGTTGCTGGTCTTGGTTTCCATTGTAATGTATTTGGTGTTTGCTGTTTTAGGATTTATTGTAAATGTATTGAAGTGAAATAGTTGTATGATGTATCTAGGTGTGCAAGTAAGTAGGTGCTTAATTATGTATGATTTAGATGAGTGAAGTATGATGTAAACTCACCTTAGAAGGAGTAACAGTTATGTATAAATTAATCCTTTAATGACAAATCAAATTTTGGCATTTAAACGATATGGTGTTTATGAGACATGATATTGAAATAGTATTGTGCATTTCTTTGCATTTATGGGACTAACACAATAAATTCTATCATATAATGTCCACTACAATAGGTACTGGAATATAATTATGCAAAATATTATTATACTTCATTACTTGAAAGTGCATTATTACATAATGCCAACATGTGCATAATTACAAAGGCCATAGTACTACTTAGCACATGTTAGACTAAAAAAAATGGACACGACTTCATCATTAGGTAGCCAATATCCCTAAAGGCAGTATCTCAAAAAAAACATGCACTGCCTAAGTACATCATATACCCAAAATGTCAAATTTTACCACTGCGCAACTTAAATGACAACATACCAAAAAACAAACTGTCAAGTACATCCTATACTAGAAATACCAATTTTCCCAAGTATATACTGCCACTATAGCCCAACTATGTATGTAGTGCCACTATAACCCAACTATGTACTACCACTATGTCCAAAATATGTACTTCCACAATCTCCAAAAATGTCCAATTACAAAAAAAACCTATGCACTATTCACTATAAAAAAAAACTAGAATCCTTGTCCTTCAAGCTATTTTGCTGCCTCCTTGCCTTTTCATCTTAAGTTGAAACTTCTTCCTCCCACTATGACTTGCACTTGTTGGAATTGAAGTGTGAGCTGCACCTTGACTTGCATTAGTTGCAATCGAAGCCCTTGTTCCACCTAGACTTGCATTAGTTGCAAGCAAAGCTCCTATTGCACCTTGAGTAGCTTGACTTCCACTTGCACTTGCCCCTACTGCAATAGCATGACTATCCCTTATTAGTCCTTGACTATCATTTAGTCCAGTATTCGCAGCAGTAGCAATATCAACAACAGTTGTTGCAAGTTGCTTCTAAAATGTAATATTAAAACACCATGTTAGAAAGTATATCACAAGAAGAAGAAAAATCAACAATTCACACCTTTTCCCTACCAACTTGACTTAAAGACACAGCTAAAGCTTGAGTAGCATTTGGTGCACTTGAATTCCTAGCAAAAGTTTGACTAGCATTTGGACTACCATCTGCAATAGCAGTAGCTGTTGCAAATTGCTTATGAAATACAATATTAAAACACTATGTTAGAAAGTATAAGTCACAAGAAGAAAGAAAAAAAATCAGTAATTCATACATTTTTCCTACCAACTTGACTTAAAGACACAACTGAAGCTTGAGTAGCATTTGAAAGTACAATATGACTTAAAGACACAACTGAAACTTGAGTAGCATTTGGTGCACTTGACTTCCTAGCAGAAGTTTGACTAGCATTTAGACCACCATCTGCAGTAGCAGTAGCAACAACTACAAGTTGCTTTTGAAATGCAGTATTAACACACCAAGTCAGAAAGTACAAGTCACAATTAGAAAACAAATTCAGGAAATCATACCTTCATCTTTGTAGTTTTTGCTCTTTCACAACCAAGTTTGTTATGGCCAAACTCTTTGCAAGTGTTGCACCTCACTGTGTTGGACCTTCTTGCATAATCTTGTTTAACTCTACCTTCATCAATACCTCTCTTTCAGCCCCTCTTTGGCTTGCCAGGTAGCCTTTTAAGCTTAGGTGGATCCAATGGGCCATATCTACCTTTGTTCCTCTCATCTAACTCCGGCATGGGATGAACAAACTCTTCATATGTCTTGCAATACATTCTAGTGGAGTAGTAGTGGTCACAATACCTCTCCATATTAACTCTTTTATAGGCTATGTATGCACAAACATGATTATAAAGTAAACCACACAAGTCCCAATACATGCACCCATATGATCTAGCCCTAAGATTTATCACAAAATGTAGTGAATCCATCCTTCACTTGAAATTCATCATCCATTGCATAAATGACTCTACAAACCCTACCATCTTGCATTGTTCTGTCCACAACATTTCTAATCCTAGGAGTTATCATGTATTGAAAGCTACAACCCTTCTCATACCTCCTTTGAAACCTCCCCATTATTCTAGTAGTCAATGACTCAACCAGCCCTAGGATAGTATTCTTCCTATCATCCCCTACCCAACTATTGAAAGACTCAGACACAATGTCAATAATGTGGTCAGATTTTCCTATAGGGTTTACAATGTGCCTAGTCCACATCTGTTTAGGCCTCTCAATGCTAGTAGCCAATCTGTAGCCTCACTGCAGCCTAACTTTTCTAATTTGTGTCAAAGACTTCTCAAATACAAATTTATTGTATATCTTTGCAACAATCCAATACTGAGTTGAAAACATCAAGGTTCTATAATTTAACTTGAAATTGTTTAACAAATGATTACAACAATATCTATAACCAATGAGCATAGGTTACATATACAACCATGGCAAAATGAAAATTATTTGCAAAACCTAATACTGCTTAACATATTTCAATGAACAAACATAATAGGTTGCAGTAACACTACTTGTGTTTGGCACTAGGAGAGCACTCTGCCACAACCCTATCTAAACCCTAACACATAACAAAAAGAAAGCATAAGTCAGAAACATAAACCATATAAAAAATGAAATCCACAAAACATTTTAGACAAGTAGTTTATACCTTATGCATGCCAGACATTATAGTCAAAGGGTCCTTTTTCCACCTAGGGACAAATTCTAATGCATCATGAAAGAGGAGGTTTAGGAAAAACTTCTACGAACTAATACATTCTACTTCCATCACAACAAAAGCAATTGGGAACATTCCTTTGTTAGCATCAAGAGCTATAGCAGACAGTAGAACTCCTCCATTGGGACCCTTGAGGTGACAACCATCAATTCCAAACTATGGCCTACAACCTCTCACAAAACTCTTCTTCATTGCATTAAGGCAAACAAAAAATCTCTTGAACTAAGGGTTTTGGTTTATCCTAGGTTCCAACTCCATCTTTATGAGACTTTTAGGATTTGTTTCCCTGGCAAGCACAACCCAACATGGCAGCTTATTTTATGATTATGCATGATTGCCCTCATTAGCTTCTTGTACCCTACTCCTTGCAAGGTATAATTACATGACATTACTTGGTTCTACACCATATTAATCCAACAATTTATCCTTCATACTAGCATAACTCATTTGAGTTTCAACAACCAACTTAGATTCTAATTGCTGAGCAATCCAAGTAGAAGTGACATTGGAACTCTTAGTTGTTCTTATGCAAGTATGAGTTGGATTATAGGTTTTAATCTTGTAGGTCATTCCATCTGGTGTGGGGGAGGCATGAATGCACCAAGAACACCCTTTAGCAGCACACCTTGTTGTTACCCTAGACTTTTCATTCTTAAACCTGACAATCTCAAACCCTTCTTGTATTATAAAGTCCTTAAAAGCTCCCCTAAATGCATAGACATCCTAAAACATTAAACCCTTCTCTGATTTCACCTTCCCACTAATTTCAAGAGTAAATAACATTTTTGTCATACCTCTATCAATATAATATTTGTCATATCTTCATCAAACCCCTCAATGCCAAATTTTGGATACCTATCCTCATAGTCACTTAATTCATCACTACTATTTCTATTATGTTTTTCTTCTTCCACTATTGAGTCAAAGTCATTATCCTCTCTACTCCTACTTTCACTCTGCTCGTGTCCAACCATTTGGTTCCATTCTTCATTAGAATCACTTATCACAACCTCTATATGCAGTTCATCATCAGGCATTGGATTAACTTCCTCACGCATTATAGGATTAACTTCCTTAGGCACTACATTTTCTTCCTCTGGCACTCCATTTTCTTCCTCAGGCATTGAATTAACTTCCTCAGGCATTATAAGATCTATAATATGTTCATTTCCTAATTCACCATTAAGATGTTCATTCTCTATGACAACATTAATAGGTCCATTCTCTATCACATTAATAGGTTCAATCTCTATTAGATTAATAGGTTTATTCTCTATGACAGTAGTAGACTAACAAAAGCATACACATGAATGTACATAGAGTTTTTGTACAAACTCAACATCATCATTAGTCTTAATTTCCTTCCTTTGAACACCATATCTGAGAAGGTAGCAGAGATTGAATCATTTACCTTGTTCAATGTCAGTACATTGTTCAGCCATCGCTTCCACATCTTGATAAAGGTCGAACAATGAATATAGATCAAGATCAACATCCATAAGTTGTTCAGGTTCTCCACCCTTGCCCACGAAATGAATAAGTAGGACGTGAGTTCCAGGGTCCAGTACAACATACTTCAGATTCACCATTGAACCCTAACAATAAAAACAACAACTGTAAAAACCAACTCATTTGCATATTGAAGAAGCAAACCGAAGAAGAAAACCAAAGAAGCAAACCTGAAATGCTTACCGATAGAATAATTACTATGCTATGGTCCCAAATTCTAAATCGGAAGCGAAGCAAAACTAGTGTAGTGGTCCCACAGTGGTCCCCCTTTTTGATGTTCTCTGTTTCCGCCTTTGGTGGGTGGGTGCTTACTATTTTAGGGTTTCAATTTAATTCTGTAAGCGGCAAGGGAAGTTAGTGTAATTTTTTAAATTAGAAGGGATTCGAGTGTAATTAAAGCAAATCTCAAGAAAAATAAGTATAATTTTTCCTTTATTTTAAGGTCCTAAGATCCAGTTTTACATCCTAAAATATTAAATAACCTACCATTTACAACCTTTGACAACTGTTTTAGTACTTAGTGGGTACTTCTTTCTAATATCTTGTCCATTTGAGCATGTATACAAACTTTTACTTTCTTTCTAGTTCTATTAAAGACACACGATATAAAACATCATATGTACTTTACAATTGGATTAATGCGTTAGATTTTAGTTTATCATTTTACAATTTGGCCAAATCAGGTGCCCAGAAAAAAGGCATAATTTTGTGGAACCAATTTATAAATATTTTGACGGATTGATCTTAAAAACTCCCTCCACTATCTTCGCAAAGGCTGTAGATGGAATACTTAAGCTTGAAGCTGTAGAAGGTTATATTAGTTAAACTAAGTGTATGTTTAGAAAATATTATTTTAAGAAAAATAATCACTTATTTTTTAAGAGTTCTCTCTAAATACTTTTGATTATAAACTATTTTAAATACAAAATAAACTAATTCAAACACACACTAAATCTTATTATACAGAAATTTTATAATTCTTAATCTTATTCATTCATATTTTTTTTTATTCTCTCTTGTTTTTCCTCACCAAAATCAACAGTTCAACTTTGGAGGTCTGTGATTGTTGAGACCAAAAGTCTGTGTAACAACCATTTCTTTACTTCTAATAAGAAAGTAAATATGTTTTGTTTGAAATTTTAATATGTAATACATGATAATTATTATATGATCTTTTTTCTTGAGTGTCAAGGTTAAGGTTGTCATTATGTTATTGGATAAAAAAATATTTTTTTTTAATTTTAGATAGTTTAGTACAAAATAAATAAATGATAGACGGATAGAAACATTAGTTGTAAAGTGTCTTCAATTTTATGACTCAAATAAACAAATATATCATGAAATATATTTTATGATGTGAAACTGAATTTTAAGGCCTTATATATTTACGTGCGACCAATGTGTGTTGGTATGAGTAGAAAAGATTTAGGTCCCTTAAGTAAGTGATCCTGGGTTCGATATCGGAATTCATGTGTATGAAAAAAATAATGTTGGTAGGAGTCCCAATTAGGCATCTGACCATACTTTGAGATATTAGTCTCTCACTTATCAAGTAAGAAGATACTATAAAAAACTAAAAAATATATATATTTATGTGCATTTTACCATGAAATATATATTTTACAATGTCATATCCAACAGTAGTTGTTGTAGTGAAGTGGATTGCGACCCAAATCAAACCTTACTTGTAATCTTAGTGGTTTGAATACTAGAGTCGTCACTTTATGGAGGGTTATACCTAACCACCACCTTCGGTCTGAAATTGTGTGATCAATCGTAATATTTAAAAAGAGGTTAAGGATGTCAATATGTTCAAGGATTAAAATAAATTAATTATTAAATTTTAAATAATTTAATACAAATTAAATGTAAATAACCGACAAATGATAAATGGATAGAAATATTAGTTGTAAAGTGTCTTCAATATAATGACATAAATAAACAAGTATATTAAGAAATATATTTTACAATGTGAAACTTAATCCTAAGAGCTTAAACTAAATATATATTATGTAACCAACGTGTGTTGGTCTAAGTAGAGTTCTGAATAGAAAGGACTTGGGTCTTTTAAGTATGTGGTCCTGAATTCAATATCATGATTCACGTATATGTAAATAACACTAATGGAAGAAGTCTTTTCTTAGACGTCTAATCGTATCTCGATATATTAGTCTTTCATTTTTCAGGTAAGAGATACTTTGAGAAAAATAAATAAATATTATTAACATTTTGGATGGAGAAGAAATTCAAATTTCCTCTATTTCCAAAACGCTCATAATATTTATTTTAAGGTTTTAATATTCAGTTTATCATCATAAAATATTAAATAACTTTTTTTTTGTTACATTTGATGCCTGTGCTAAGTGGGTACATCCTTGCAATAACTTGTCCATTACAAACTGAATACAAACTTTTACTTTTTTATAACTCTGCACCATATGTATGTTACCATTGAATTAATGCATTAGATTTTAGTTTTTCATTTTATAATTCTTGGCCAAATCAGATGCCTAGAAAAAAGTCAAAATTTTGTGGAACCAATTTAAAGATATTTTGACTCTTAAAAACTCTCTCCATTATCTTTGCATCACGCAGTAGATGGCATACTTCAGGTTGAAGCTCTTGAAAGCTATGTTAGTTATACTAAAATTTTTTATACAGAAACTTCACAAATCCTAATCTTATTGAGTCATATTAGGATTTTTCGTATCACTTCATGTCACCTAAAACGATCATATACTCTCACAAGTCATAGAGAATGAGAATCCCAAAACATATCGAGAAACTCTAAAATCTACCGAGCTTGGAGGAATCATAGAAACTGGGCTTAATGGAAACATACCTGGATATGCAACAACTCCTAAGGAGACTTTCCACCTTCCCTTAAGCCTAGAAGGCCTTCCCTAAATAGTATCATGACATGACAAAGGTAATGTCGACCAAAAAAAGTCAAGAGATCCTTAAGAAAGCACAAAATAAGTTAATAGAAACAATACATGGCAAGCCTCGGCAAAAGGAAGACTGTTGACATATTTTTCCTCCAAAACCCCTGGTGTAAACAGGGTGAAGGATGTGCACACCCCCATGCAGGAAAAATGTGAGGGGGTGCATATCATGTCTACCCTTATGCATGACAAGCTCGAAGGTATACATGATGAATCCCGTTGGTCTTATAAAGAGGGGTGAAGTCAGCACAAAAGGTGAGTTCACCTTAAGCTCAAACACCTAACCTTATACAAAAAAGTCCTCTTTCTAGTCACGTCAATTTAAATATTTTCCTCTCTAAAAAAGACCCAAAATCCCTTGTTAGCTAACATGAACAATTATTCATTCATATTTTTTCTTTTTTGGTCTCTCTTCTTTTTCCTCTCTTAAATCAATGGTTCAGTTTTGGGTTATGTATATTTGTGTGACCAAAAGTCTGTTTAATGATCATTTCTTTATTTCTAATAAAAAAATAAATACATTTCATTCGAGATTTTAAATTTATGTAATATGTAAATTTATATGATAATTATTATATCATCTTTTTTCTTGTGTGTCAAAGTGAATGATGCCATTATGTTTTGGGATTAAAATAAGTTTATTTTTAATTTTTAAAAGTTTTAATAAAAATAAATGTAAGTAACCAATAAATGATAAACTGATAGAAATATTAGTTGTAAAGTGTCCTCAATTTAATGACTTAAACAAACAAATATAATATGAAATATAAATGTGAAATTAAATTTTAAGACCTCAGGACTCAATTTCACATCGTAAAATAATTTTTATAATATATTTGTTTATTTAAGTCATTAAATTGAAGACATTTTACAACTAATATTTCTATTTATTTATCATTTATTGATTATTCACGTTTATTTTGTATTAAACTAATTAAAATTTGAAAATAATATGTTTATTAATCCTTGAAAATAATAACATCCTTAACTTTGACACGCAAGAAAAAAAGATCATATAATAATTTTCATATAAATTTACATAGTACGTATCAAAATTTTTAACCAAACATATTTGTTTTCTTATTAAAAGTAAAGAAATGATCATCACACGAACTTTTGGTCTCACAAATATACATAACCGCAAGACTGAGCTGTTGATTTGTAAAGGAAAAAGAAGAGAGAATAAAATAAAAGTGAATGAATAAGATTAAGATTTGTGATGTTTCTGTATAATAAGATTCACTTTAATTAGCATAACCTTCTGCAGCCTCAAGCTTAAGTATGGCATCAACAGCCTTATGAAAAGATAGTGCAGGGCGTTTTTAATATCAATATGTCAAAATATCTTTAAATTGGTTCCAAAAAATTATGACTTTTTCTGGGTATTTGATTTGGCCAATAATTATAAAAAGATAAACTAAAATCTAACGCATTAATCCAATGAGCGTTTATTCCATTCTTCTATTTTTTTCTTTCATAGAGCATCTCTATCATTCCTTTAAAAAATAAAGAAAGAGAAATTAATAAAAAAATAAAACTAAGGGTGAAGATTCTTCCTATTTCTTACTCTGGAGGATGTAAGGATTTTTCTAATCCATTGGTGACAAGCATTTGATGTTTTATATCGTTTATCTTTAGCAGAACTAGAAAGAAAGTAAAAGTTTGTATACTTGCTGTATTGGGCAAGTTATTGGAATGAAGTATCCACTTAGCACTAAAATAGTTGTCAAAGGCGCTGTAAATGACAGGTTATTTAATGTTTTACCATGTAAACCTGAATCTTAAGTCCTTAAAATAAATATTACGTGGGTTCTGGGCGGAGAATAAATTTGAATTCAAATTTTAAAAGTTTGAATTTTAATATTTCTCTTCCTTAAAATCCACGTATATAATTTTTATTTTAAAGTCTTAAAATTTAATTTTGCATCCTAAAATATTAAATAACCTATCATTTAATGCCTTTGACAGCTTTGTTAGTGCTGAATGGATATTTCCTTCTAATAACTTGCCCATTTTAGTCTGTATGCCAACTTTTTTTTTTCTGATTCAGCTAAATACATATGAAACATCATATGTACATTATCATTATTAACGTGTGTTAGTTTGAGTATAAGGAATTTAAATATTTTAAATATGTAATTTTGAGTTTAATTTTAAAATTTATGTATATAAAAATAATATTGTTGAAAATAATTTTCGCTTAAGTACATGATCTTATCTTGAGAGATTAATTTCTCATTTATTATTAGGTGATGGATATTTTGAAAAACCAAAAAGATGTACCTTTTACCATTGGATTAACGCGTTAAATTTTCCAAACTGAATTGGACTTCTTCATCCGCAAAATCCAGTGTCAAATTACAACAATTATTATTATCTGTGTTATTTGCTCCTTTTGGAGTGATTTTAATGCTCGACAGAAAACAATAATTAAACTTATTACCTGCACACACTTTTTAACACACTCTTTCTTATTGGTACATGTCACACATTCAAATTTCACTAAAACTTATTACCTGCTAAACAAGTTCATATCATTATCACTTTATTAAACAAAAAAAATTTCTGATACTTTACTGCCAAAAATTTTCCACCCAAGCCTCTTCAATTCTACTATGACGGTAAGAATTTGTAATCTGTTGAACTCCCATTATTAGCATTATCAAATTTTCCCATCACCGGCGTCGTCGTCTCCTCCCATTGCCGGTGTCGCCCTCTGCTCCCATCACTTGAGTCGTCATCTCCTCCCATTAGCGGCGTCTTCGAACTCTGCTCTCATCACAGGCATCGAAAGCCAATCTATCAAAGGTATGTTTACTGTTGTAATAATAGGTTTATGTGTCAGTTTATTGAGTATTTTTTTAATGGAGGAAATTTTTTTTTTGTGAGTTATGCTCTGTTGTGGATCATTACGTGACTAGGCCTTCTGCAATGTGCATAATCTGAAAAATTATAGGAGTGACTTGTTGCTTGAATTTTTTTAGATCTTTCACCCACTGGGCTTAGAAGTGATTAACATATAGGTGAGGAAAGCACATTACTTGGGCATTTTAACATATAAAATATCAAGGTCTCTGGTTTATTTTTCTGGCTACGAAAGGTCAAGCCATGACTAAGAATACTGTTATTGTTATGGTAAATTTCACTGTTATGCCAAAACAAATTCACTAATGGAAAAAATTCACTTATTGAAGATTCTTACAGAATGGCTGATTTGGTGATTCCATTTGGTTCCTCAATCCTCACATGTGAACCAAATGTTATGTATGTCCTCCGTAGATTTCAATTGCTACTTGTTGATAGGAATTCTAAAACTCACTAATTTCAAACTCTTTGGTTATCTAAAGTAGTGAAGGGTCGTAGACTTTCCGTTGTTCTTTATCTATGTTCTCCGATGATACAATAATTATATAAAATATAATTGCAGTCTATCCTCCACTTGTATTGGGCATTGGTTGTACTCAACCAAATACTAAAACTGAGATTATAGAGTTTGTTATTTTTCTAAAGCTAGTTTCTACATAGCAACACCACTGTCACTATGTTGTGACTGTGCATTAGAGGTGTATGGCTTCACATCAAATCTAGTGACTGAATTCATTGTCAAAGGGAAGAATCAGATGCCAATAACGAGTTAGAATTCTGGCAATTTTTAAATTATCTCATCAAGCTCGGGTGGGTGCATTGGATTGGTGTGGCTGTATTTTTATGGGGTTGGATTCATCAGCACCATTGGCATACAATTCTTATATGTATCATCTACTTGATTGACATCTAAATCTTAGGTTTGTGAATCATCAATATCAATGGTTTGACCATGCATTTTGATGCTCTATCTCTTTTAATCCTCATGGCTTCTAGTTGCTATCTATTTTCATTTCACTGAGATTACTATACTAATGGTAATAAGTCACACAAGAGAATGGACTTGGTAGAATTAAAATTGTAGATGGTGATTTTCGTTATCTACTTTGCATGGAACCTATGCAAAAGGATGCAAACTTTATTTCGTCGATTTAAAACTTGTACATATATGTATCGAGAGACTTGTATGGCAAAAGGAATACCATAATATTACTGTTTGTTTTTTAATTTTGAAGGGTAAAGCAGATATCTCATTATAGTAATGAGGTGGATAAGGTTATTATTTGCAAAACAAATTAACTTTTTACTATTCTTTGAACTAAAAAGTGGTATTCTTTGAACTCCCAAAAGTAAAGAATATTGTTACTGTGTATGGTAAAATTCACAATATGGGATTTTGACACTTCTTGTATCTATTATTTATTTATTAATTATTATTATTATTATTTTTGCAGTGTTAGGTATCCATGGAATTTGGAGAAGATGTCATCAATGTCACTAATGAAAGAGATTCGCTTATTGAAGATTCTTACAAAATTGGAGAAGACGTTGTTAATGGGAACGCAGGGAATGTTGTCAATGGGACTGACAATAATGATTCATGTGTTGGTGATTATGAGGCTGATGGTAGTGAGGAACCTTACACTGGAATGGAATTTGAGTCACAGGAAAGTGCTTATTTATTCTACACACATTATGCTAAACGTGTGGGATTTGGGGTTTCAATACAAACTAGTCGCCGTTCAAAGATTTCTAGACAATTTATTGATGTGAAATATGCTTGCACAAGATATGGGAAGAAACGGGAATCCACTGCAGTTAATCCACGTCCTTGTTTCAAGGTGGAATGTGAGGCTAACTTCCGAATTAAAAGAAGGTTGGATGGAAAATGGTTTGTCGAAAACTTCATTAAAGATCACAATCATGAGCTTTTTCCTGGATATGCACATTATTTTCCTTGATATAGGAGCATCAATTCAGCTCAAAAACAGTGTATTGAAACTCTGCGTGCTGTTGGAGTGAGAACAACCAAGATTTATGCTTTAATGGCCAAACAACATGGCGGATATGAAAACATTGGCTGCTTGGAGAAAGATATTAGAAATCATTTGGATAAAGATCGTCGTTTGGCTTTAGAATTAGGAGATGCAAATGCAATGCTAAAGTGTTTTATGCTTATGCAAGAAGAAAATCCAATATTTTTTTATGCAATTGATCTTGATGATGAAGATCATGTAAAAAATATCTTTTGGGTGGACGCCAAAGGTAGAGATGACTATGCTGATTTTGGAGATGTAGTTTCATTCGATACAACATACATCACAAATAAGTACAAAATGCCATTTGCTCCTTTCATTGGTGTGAACAATCATTTTCAGTCAAGGTTACTTGGTTGTGCATTACTAGCAAATGAGACCTCAAAAACTTTCACTTGGTTAATGAAGACATGGCTTAGAGCTATGGGTGACAAGCCTCCAAATGCTATAATAACGGATCAAGACAAAGCAATGAAAGTAGCTATTGAAGAGGTATTTCCCAATGCTCGACATCGTTTTTGTCTTTGGCATATACTAAGAAAAGTACCCGAGAAGCTTGGTCATGTATTAAGAAAACATGAAGATTTCATGAGACATCTCAACACATGCATTTACAAGTCCTGGTCAAAGCAGCAATTTGAGGATAAGTGGCAAGAAATGGTAAAAAAATTTCAACTTTCGGAGGATGAATGGATTCAGTCTTTATATGAAGAATGGGATCATTGGGTTCCTGTTTACATGAAGGATACATTTTTTGGTGGCATGTCAACAACCCAAAGATCAGAGAGCATCAACTCATTTTTTGACAAATACGTATGCAAGAAAACTACATTAAAAGAATTTGTTGAAAAATATAAACTTGCTTTACAAGATAGAGATGAGGCAGAAATGCAAGCTGATTTCAATACATGGCACAAGAAACCTGTTCTGAAGACTCCATCACCATTTGAGAAGCAAATGTCAATGGTTTACACACATGAAGTTATCAAGAAATTCCAAGTTGAAGTTTTAGGATTATCTGGATGTCATCTTACAGAAAAGAATGAAGATGATCATATTACCACTTTTAAAATCTTAGACTTTCAGAAAAATGAAGACTTTGTTGTAGAGTGGGATGCATCAAAAGAGGAAATTTCTTGTTTATGCTACTTATTCAAGTATAATGGATATCTTTGTAGGCACTCATTAATGGCACTCCAAGCTGTAGGTGTTTTTGTTGTCCCATCACACTATATATTGAGAAGATGGACCAAGGATATTAGAAGCAAGCATAATAAAAGAAATGCAAATGAAGAGGCTCATTCCAAGAAAGAGAGATCTGATCACTTATTTCAAAAGGCCAATGAATTGTTTGAGGAAGGGTCATTAACTAATGAAAGTTATAGTTTTGCATGTCATGCACTTGAAGAGACCTTGAAACAATGCATAAGCATTAATCAGTCTTTGAAATTTGACAAGCAAACTATCATGCAAAGAGCTAATGAAGTTAATTTGTGTGAGAAGTCCCTACTTGACCCTCAAGTGTCAAAAACAAAAGGGGCTCCAAGAAGAATAAAGAGTGGGACTGAGAAAGGTCGTAAGAGAAAATCTAGTGGCAAACCGAAAAAGGTTAAAAATTCTTATCTTTTTTACTTTATCATTACATTTTCAATGTTCTTGTCTTAATTTAATTTCTAATTGTTGTATGTCTTTGTTGTGTTGTGATATGTGAAAAATCTAAGTATGTGAAAAATCTAAGTCTGACGTTATCCAAAAGGAAGCAATGAATACATTTGATGTTCTTAATAATGAAGTAGTGAATGCATCAAAAAGAATGGTATGGAATGACTCTTTTACTTCTGTTTTTTTTCTTTTTTTATACTATACTCTGTAATGTCTTTTTTTATATTTTCTAATGATTTTAGTGTTTTATTGGCTTCTAGAAGACTCTAACGGAGACTTCAAGCATAAAACAATCCTCGCACCCACAAGATCAAGTATTACCATTTCATATTTTAAATATGATTATTTTCATTTTTTAATAGTATTACCTTTCCCATTATGATAATAAATTACTATTTATTTTACAGGAAAACCTTTCTCAAATCCCCATTTCAGTTCCATGGATAAACGAGACTCATTATAATAATATTCATCCATCATCATCTCAATTTACACCATCATTTTTAGATAACTCAGAATTAGTTGGCAATGATTTTAAATGGTAAAGATAATATCAAAAGTTATATCAAAAGTATATTTTGATAGGAGTATCCATTATTTATTTTATTTCATTTACTCTTGCAGGTCATAATTTTAAGTTATACTCGATGCACTCAAGAAATTGGCAAGAGTTTTGCTGTGCAATATGAACTCAAGGTTTTGCTCCAAAGCTGTTTATTGATGTATTGACAACAACATTAATTTTGTATACGTTAACAAGCTTAGTATTAGCAAAAGATTTTTGCAAGATAAACTCAGAATTTTGAGTTTTGGTGCAAGGCTGTTTTCATGTATTTATTGATGTATAGACAGCTTTTATATATAATATAATATATATAGACAGTATAAGAGTTTTACTTTTCCATACTTATGTATTTACAATTTGCTATCATGTATGCTATTGAGTGCAAGTCAACTAATTTTTTTTGGGTTCTTAACTTATAAAATTAGTAGCTACACATAGTTTTCAGGACAATGATAAATTATTAACAAAATGATACCCCAAGTTCCAACAACTTTACATCAAATGGCAAATTGTTATACCAGCCAATATTACAAAGGAAAATATTACACCAACAAAAATATAACAAGCATCATAATGAAATAGAATTTGCTTGGTTCAATTCCTTCCGTATGTATTTCTATAAAAAAGCTCCCCAAAGCTTCCATCAAACTTTGTAGATATTTAGTCAACTTCGTGATCTTATCAGTCTCACATTCTTGTCAATCTAAAACATGAACCAAACAATCGTGATCTTGTGTGAATGATGATTGGTGGCCTTGATAAAATCCAAGAGTCTCAAGAGTCCTTTTCCAGTCTTTCCAGTGGTCATCTCAGTTTATTGGTGGCCTTGATAAAATTCAATACCCACTAGTGCGTAGGACTCAATCAACTTCAGTCAAACAAAGTTCATCTGCCAATTAGCATTGCAAAACCAGAAGCAATTTAGTCTCACATTCACACAAACTGACTTCATAAGAATGTGAATATGACAATCAGGGTAAAAAAAGAGGTTTATGAGGATATCAATTGTCAATGCCATTACAGATTCACTTGTGAAGATAATCCAATCTAACTCTATTTTTAAACCAATGCTCTTGTATTTGTGTGTGTATGTGTTGCTAGATGTCATGAGAAATATCAGTTGTTAACTTGGCAATTTCTTGTTAATAAAAAATACCAGCAAATTAACAGTGTACCTGCCAGCCAGGGACCAAAAGATTAAATCAAAATTGAAGCAATGGCAGTGAAATTTCTTGTAAAATACAATTACTAATTTTATAGCAATTAAAAACTCTATGTATAAGACCCTAGTTTCTGCAAGCTTAACTTATATAACACAAAAGATGCAATTTCCTTCCCACAACCAAACCTGCATTTGTATAAAAAAACCAAACCTTTCTTGTAAATGCTTTTCTTAGTCACACTTTTCTTTCTTTATTATAATGCTATGTAACTAAAGCTTACTAAGGCTGTAAAGATATGTTAAAGTTATGTTGATAAGGATAACATCAAACTACATAACTTCTGCATATAACACAATTTGTTCACTCCCACAGCTCAGATATTTTTAATATGTTAACCATCACATTAAATCACTTAAGTAGCAACAAACTGAATAGCTGCAAATGGCACATTATGTTTGGCTATTTACTACAGTAAACATCTGCAACTTTCTTAAAAATGTTCTGAAATCCATATTTAGATGGGACAAAAAGTTAAATGCTGATATGTTATAAGCAGATTACCCAATTTTTTATTCCACAGCTAAAATAAGTAGAATAATGAGTATCTCGCACTGGGTGAGAGAGATGTACACAACAAGTGGAGTTGTTTGCAGAGAAAGACTATATTGATTGTTACTTTCAATTTGTCCTTTCTTATTGTGTTACAAAACATCTCAATCAATTAGTTTCTTCACCTGTTTAAACCCCAGATTTGAGGAAATCCCATTCATTCAAGTGAAATAAATGAAGCTCATATCATACCAATAAAACAAGGGCTGGCTTCCAATGCATCTATTCAAAATTACAGCCAATTAAACAAACACACTAAAAATCCGTTAGCTACATTTTTGACTAACTAGTAGAATACTAGCATAAATAACCATCAAATAACAAAATCAAATGAAGAATGAGAGCACAAAAAAAATAAAAATCTTAGTCTTACTCATCCAGTTGTTGAAGTTCAGCCTTCAATTGCTCAATCTTGAAACCCATAGACCTCTGCAAAGCTGCCCTGTCCCTTTCTAGCAACCTGGCCAACAATCCCTTCAACATGGACACAACTTCATTGACAGCAGCACGAGCACACTCAGCTTCTTCGTCGAAATACACGGTGTCTTTGGACTCCAAGGCCATCTCTATCTCTTCCCTTGCTTCCGCAAACTTGAGGTTGATGGTGTCCACCTCCTTGTTCTGATCCAATGAATCACCAGACCCACCACCACCGTTGTAACTCCTCAGATTATGCAGAATCGGGAAATGGGTGCTCGTGATTGTGGAAAAAGATTTCAACTTTGAGGTGGAAATTGATGAAGTAAAGGGAATGGGTGAAGTGGGCATTGGGGATTGGCGAAAAGAGTATATGATTCTGAAGAACACATTGTTCAAGAGTGAAAGTTCTGCACGTCGATTCATTTTGCGAAAGGCAAAGACAGAAGCAAAGGAAGTTGCAGCTCTTAAACCTGAGTTTCAGAATTCAGAGTATCACAATCAGAAATTTTTTTTGTTTAATAAAGTGATAATGATATGGACTTGTTTAGTAGGTAATAAGTTTTAGTGAAATTTGAATGTGTGACATGTACTAATAAAAAAGAATGTGTTAAAAAATGTGTGTTAAAGAACGTGTTACTAGCACTCCTCTTCCTTCTAATAACTTGCCCATTTTAGTCTGTATGCCAACTTTTTTTTTTCTGATTCAGCTAAATACATATGAAACATCATATGTACATTATCATTATTAACGTGTGTTAGTTTGAGTATAAGGAATTTAAATATTTTAAATATGTGATTTTGAATTTAATTTTAAAATTTATGTATATAAAAATAATATTGTTGAAAATAGTTTTCGCTTAAGTACATGATCTTATCTTGAGAAATTAATTTCTCATTTATTATTAGGTGATGGATATTTTGAAAAACAAAAAAGATGTACCTTTTACCATTGGATTAACGCGTTAAATTTTCCAAACTGAATTGGACTTCTTCATCCGCAAAATCCAGTGTCAAATTACAACAATTACTATTATCTGTGTTACTTGCTCCTTTTGGAGTGATTTTAATGCTCGACAGAAAACAATAATTAAACTACCATATACATTCATACATGCATTGCTTTCAAAACTTTGGGTCACCTTGATATATATTGGGGGAATGCTAACTTGAGCGCACCAAAGCTCAAGTATTTTTTCTAGCAATTTCCGTATTTATTAGGTGGAATTCTCTCTTGCTTATTCGTCATTGCCGAACATTGCTTTCGTATTGCTATTGTAAGTATAAATCATCAATATCTAGCAAGATTGTGGCAAGTTAGATTAGAAGATGGAAAAAAAAATACAGAGAAGGGAGGGGGAGTTCGATGTATAATAATATTACTTTAATGTTTTCTTCGAACTAACATAGGTTGTTTTTAAAAAAAAAAAATATTTTCCCCTAAACCAAGTTGTTTTCTGCTAGCTGGCTATTCATCTCTCAAGGAATTATGGACAAATCATCAAGGTGCAGCAGGAGGGTTGGCCAAGGAGTACCACCAATTCTACCTCGACCCAGTGCGTCTAGCACATCTGTTGCACAGCAACAGGAAATCCAAGCGAGTGGAAGTAGTATGCCTATACCTAATACCATAGGCATAGCCAATGACGTTTCTATTGGTGAATATGGGGTAAAAAGCCCTAACGGGGGTGAAGTACCCCATGATCCTGCTGCGAAAAGGTAAGTTGGGTTTGGAGTAATGCTACCCACATTTTTACACATTTTTATATAAAAAATGATCATCATACATTTTTTTTAGAGATGTATGCATTGATGATACTTTTTTTAAAGGTACCAAATTTAATAAAAATAATAATAATAATAATAATAAGTATGATGGATAATATTAAAAAAAATATAAAAAAATATGTATGTACTATTAATGGGAACAATATCAAAACTGTTTTTACATACTTCATTTTATGTTATTTTTTATTAATCAAATATAAAATTTATATATTAACAATCTATTTATAATTAATCAAGAGGTTTGTGGCAGAAAATGTGATTATAAGTATAAGTTATTAAGTGATTAATAATACATAAATTATTAATTAAATAATTTTATTGATTAATTAAATAATGTGAAATAATATATGTGGAAGTGTGTATTTAGACTAATTACATCCTTTAAGTTTGCAAGCCTATAATGTCACATCATTAAAAGATTTTTTATCCTAATAATTATTTAAGTAGTGGTTAATTTTTTTTTTTTGTGAAGTGGTTAATTTTTTTTAATAATATTACAACTAATGATTCAATTGTATTGTTACACTGATAATGGATCATATGTATTCTTAGATGTAGGAAAATACTTTTACACTATAATATGTATCATTAAACACGTGTCATAACAGTAATGATATGACTGGGTCAATTTGTAGGATTAAACTACAGATCCAAAAGCCTTATGTTCAATTCTTGCTAGAAATCTTTCGTTAATAAATCATTTGTTTATCACTATAAGCTATTGTGACTTTGAGATAGAGCAACAACCTCCTAAACTTTTAATTATAAAAAAAAAAGTGTCACGTGATCTATCGGTATCACTATCCATACATTAACAATGATTAATAGTAGTATAGTTAAAATTAAAGAATAACACATGCGCATCACATAAAGACAGTATGTTAAGATTTTTTATGTAGTAAATCATTATATGAAAGCAAAGAATGAGTATAGAATGAATTTAACTTGATAAAAATAACACTGAGTGAAAGTAGAGAAGAGTGAGAATAAATGGAATACTCATTGAATTTTGATTATATTAGAATGTAATCTATGAAAAATTCTTAAGAGCTCTCGAGTAAAAGAATTCTTTTGCTCTGTGTGTACAATTTAATGCAGGCTACATTTATTTTGTGGATCATTATTATTTTCTACATTAATTATATTTTTTATTTTATGAGTCATTATTATTTCTTATATTACCTATATTTTTAATATTATAATTGATGTAATACGTGTTGAATGATAAAATGTAAGAAAAATCTCTAATAGCATTTAAAAATTTCTCCAACAATTAAAAACATTTAATCTGATAAGCATTTTTATGTCTCAAGTGCAATTAACTTTAGGTTATTTTTCATATTTGGCTTCCAGACGTGCCGCTAACAGAGAATATTCAGAGAGGTATCGTCGCAAGAAGCATAATCACGTCCTGAAACTTGAAGATCAACAGAAGTCCCTGAAGGTAATTCCATGATCTTTGTTCATCCCTGTGTTGCTCACCAGCTTAATTTCCCACAACAACAAATTAACTCTTTCATTATGCAGGTAGAAATTTCAGACAACTTCCCAAAGCTTGAATATTATAAGGAAGTTGAACCATACCTTGTGGCCAAAAATAATTCATTGGAGGAAAAGTTTTCTCAAGTTTCTTTTGACTTAGAGGCTGAAGAAGGCTTTTTTTTCCTCTAACACACTATTGCTACTCTCTATATATGCCCACCTTTAATTTCCCTCTAGATTTTGCTTTTCCTTACCATTTTAATGATCTTTATATTTTGTGACTGGTACCAAACGGTCTTCAGCTGAGGCAGAGATGCTCATGTCAGAGTTGGAGCAACTGAAACTGATCGATGAGGCTCAGGTCTCAGAGAATGATGAAGTTCAAAGGGAAATAAAACCAGCATGCCATTATTAAGAATCTTATATATGTGATTTAAAATAAAGGGTTCGTGTAAGTTTATTTCAATGGCTATGGCCTATGAATATTGTAAAGCGGCCTTATATCAAATTCTGTGTGCTTATCAATCTATCAATTGCTTTATAGTCATTAATGAAAGCCAATATCTTTATCGTTATTTTCCGTAGCATAAATTTAGATGACTTTGCTTACTTACATTTTGCTGGCTGTGATGGGAAAGATGGTAGTAAACAACAGTTTAAAACTAAGTTGTAACGCTGGATACAATAAAAACCTTCTTCTCTTGCGAGAATTAACCAAGACGCAGTCAAGTAAATCAGAAACCAATAATAGATGTCGCGACCGGGATCGCGGCGGGGAAATAGCAACTCGAATGATTTTAGAAATATGACAATGAAAAATGGAGTCGCCACCAATTTTATTTGAATTGGGAAAAATTGGAAAACCTCTCTTTGAAAACGGTCTTTGGAACCAGATTGGATTCGGGAGTCGGTTATGCTTAAGGAAGGGTGGAAACTTAATCCCACAGCACCCCTAACGCACCCGTCCTAAGACGGTACCCTAGATTAATTGTGCAAATTCTTAATAATCCTTGAAAATATTTATTTTACCCCTTTTTTGCAAACATTGTAACTAAAAGCGAAACCACAAAATTGTGAAAATTTAAATTTGGCTTGACAGAAATGAAATTCTGCTCCTACGTATCCCCTGGTGCAATGGGGAACTCAAAGTTACGTAGTTCTTTAAAAAATAAATGTGAATTGGTTGATTTTATTAAACAAAACTTTAAAAATTTGAATCAACAAGCCGTCGCGGCTCAGTTATTCAAATTAAGGATTAAATAGGTGAAGCTCAAGCGTCAGCGCTAGAGACGTCACCCATTGATTATCAAGTTTGTTACAAAACTTTTATTTAAAATTATCAATTAGCGATTTAACTAAAAAAAAAAAAAACATGTAAATCATCAATTTCCGCAACTCGGATGTTTACAAAATATAAGGGTTAGCAAGCTGTCGCAACTCAGGTAACCCATTTTTATTCCTTTTTTAAAAACTTTTAATTATTTCTTTATTTACCATTTTTAACTTCTTTACCCTTCTCCTTTCTTACCAAAATGCATCATTATGGACAGCAGTCCACGTAATTCAACCTCACACACCCAAAAGACAATCACAATTCAATTTAAAGAGATAAAAGTTGGAGACTTTGACAACAATAACAGCACGCACCAGGGGAAAGATCTGGTGAGATCCGACGGTCGAATGCGGAGAGGGATCTGGAAATTCGACGGTCGAGTGCAGAGAGGGATCTGGAAATTCGACGGTCGAGTGCGGAGAGGGAGCTGGAAGTTCGACGGTCGAGTGCGGAGAAGGAGCTGGAAGTTCGACGGTCGAGTGTGGAGAAGGAGCTGGAGGTTCGACGGTCGAGTGCGGAGAAGGAGCTGGAGGTTCGACGGTCGAGTGCGGAGAGGGATATGATTTCGGTCGGTTTTAGTAGGGTTCTAATTTGAGGTTCGACGGGACTGGTTTCTGGTTCCTGGTCCGACGGTCGGTGCTGGTTAGGTTCTATGGTTTTCGGGAGAGGTTATGGAGGCCCTTTTATTGGATTTTGGCTAGTGTGGGTGGGTTCACAACAATAGTGAGAGGGGATGGTGAAGGTTGATATATGGGGATTCGACGGTCGGTTTAGGGAGATTGGATGGTTCGACAGTCGGATATGATGGAGTTTGGAGGTCCGACGGTCGGTTGGTTGAGGGGAAGGATCTGGCGTCTTGGGTTTCGACGGTCGGTGAGGGTGTCGGTGAGAGGATGGTAACTGGCGTTGGTGAGGTTCGACGGTCGGTTTAGGGAGATTGGGTGGTTCGACGGTCGAATAGGATGGAGTCCGGGGTCCGACGGTCGGTTGGTTGAGGGAAGGATCCGCGCGTCTTGGGTTTCGACGGTCGGTGAGGGTGTCGGTGAGAGGATGGTAACCGGCGTTGGTGAGGTTCGACGGTCGGTTTAGGGATTCATGGTTTTGGGTTGGTGAGTAGTGAATGTGATTATGGGTGAGGAGTTGCTTGAGAGGTGTGGTTGATGATGAAAATGACGAGAAGTTGAAGATGCAAGGTAGTTTTGGAGGCTATGGTGGGAAGAGGATATGGCTCATTGAGTTGACTCGGTGGTGTTGGATGGGAGGGTGGTTGCTTTGGGTTTATTTGGTTGGAGAAGGATGGTTTGATGGAGGCTGTTTCACGTAGTTGATGAAAGGTGGAAGGAGAAGTAAGGTTGATGAGGGGCTGTTATGGGTGGAGTTCACGTGGATGATGGAGTTCTGGAGAAGATAAGGATGATTAGGGAGATGGTGAAGTGTTAAAGATAGAGATTGGAAATCACAGGGAGGCTTGCTTCACGTAGTTGATGAAAGGTGGAAGGAGAAGTGAGGTTGCGGTGGTTGATGGAGGTCATTATGGGTGGAGTTCACGTGGAAGATGGATGGGATGGGGTTACGTGGTGGAGCAAAGTGAAAAATGAAGTTAGAGATGAGAGGGTCGCAGAAGATTTTAAGGAATGGGTTGTCAAGCCCGCGAGAAAAAGAGAAGGAAAAGAAGATAATGGAGGGGTTGGGAGGTGATTGCAGAAATTACGCGAAAGAGGTTGCACGTGTGTGTAGTGAGTGGGTTACGTGATGATGGGGTGAGTGGGTAAAAAGCGAGAAAAAGAAACAAAAGAAAGAAAATAATAATAAATAAAAAAAAGTGAGTGTGTGTTAGTGGGGTGCAAGCGGTGTGTACGTGAAACGTGAGTGAGTGGGGAGCAAAAGGGCTTGTCCCCTCATTGTGAGTGATTTTTTTTATATATATTTTTTATTTTTTTTCATTTTTTTTAATATTTTTTTTACTTACTTTTTTTTATATTTTATTTTTTTTTAGCCCGGTCAAAATTGGGTGTTCACGATTGCCCTCTTTACTTGTTTCTTATTAGATAATAAGAAAATTGTGGTCTTCTTATTATCGTCGTAAGGAACAGTAAAGACATGAACTCCAATTTTGTCCCAAGAAAGCACAAGATGTAAAACAAATGCGAGAAATAACATGCAAAGCGTCAAAACGCTCAAGAATTAAAAATTCATGGAGCTGATGCGCTCAAAAGAATTAACAGAAAAAGAAATGACAAAAAGTTAAAGTGCATAGAGCCGATGCGCTCAACAGAAATTAAAATGCATGGAATGCATGGAGCCGATGCGCTCAAAAGAAATTAAAAAGCATGGAATGCATGGAGCCGATGCGCTCAAAAGAAATTGACAGGAATTTAAAATGCATGGAATGCATGGAGCGGGTGCACTCAACAGAAAGTAAAAAAAAACATGTAATGCATGGAGCCGATGCGCTCAGAATTAAAAGACAGGAGCCGATGCGCTCAAAAAGTAAATGACAGGAATTAAAAGACAAGAGCCGATGCGCTCAAAAAGTAAATGACAGGAGCCGATGCGCTCAAAAAGTAAAAGACAGGAATTTAACAGACAGGAGCCGATGCGCTCAAAAAGTAAATGACAGGAGCCGATGCGCTCAAAAGTAAAAGACAGGAATTAAAAGACAGGAGCCGATGCGCTCAAAAAGTAAATGACAGGAGCCGATGCGCTCAAAAGTAAAAGACAGGAATTAAAAGATAGGAGCCGATGCGCTCAAAAAGTAAATGACAGGAGCCGATGCGCTCAAAAGTAAAAGACAGGAATTAAAAGACAGGAGCCGATGCGCTCAAAAAGTAAATGACAGGAGCCGATGCGCTCAACAGGAATTAAAATGCATGGAGCCGATGCGCTCAAAAGAAAGTAAAATGCAGGGAGCCGATGCGCTCAACAGAAAGTAAAATGCAAGGAGCCGATGCGCTCAACAGAATTCAAAAATGCATAGAATTGACAGAATTTAAAAATGCATAGAATTGACAGGAATTTAAAATGCATAGAATTGACAGGAATTTAAAATGCATGGAATGCATGGAGCGGGTGCACTCAACATAAAGTAAAAAGCATGTAATGCATGGAGCCGATGCGCTCAGGAATTAAAAGACAAGAGCCGATGCGCTCAAAAGGTAAAAGACAGGAATTAAAAGACAGGAGCCGATGCGCTCGAAATTAAAAGACAAGAATTAAAAGACAGGAGCCGATGCGCTCAAAAAGTAAATGACAGGAGCCGATGCGCTCAAAAGTAAAAGACAAAAATTAAAAGACAGGAGCCGATGCGCTCAAAAGTAAAAGACAGAAATTAAAAGATAGAAATTAAAAGACAGGAGCCGATGCGCTCGAAAGTAAAAGACAGAAATTGAAATGCATGGAGCAGATGCGCTAAACAAAATTTATAGAAATTAAACTACATTGAATGCATGGAGCCAACGCGCTCAAAAGAATTGACAGAAAATTAAAATGCATAGAGCCGATGCGCTCAACAGAATATAAAATACATGGAGCCGATGCGCTCAACAGGAATTAAAATGCATGGAGCCGATGCGCTCAACAGAAATTAAAATGCAGGGAGCCGATGCGCTCAACAGAAATTAAAATGCAGGGAGCCGATGCGCTCAACAGGAATTAAAATACATGGAGCCGATGCGCTCAACAGAAAGTAAAAAGCATGTAATGCATGGAGCCGATGCGCTCAGGAGAGAGTAAAATGCAAGGAGCCGATGCGCTCAAAAGAATTTAAAATGCATGGAGCCGATGCGCTCAAAATAATTGACATAAATTAAAATGCATGGAGCCGATGCGCTCAAAAGTATTGACAGAAATTAAAATGAACACAAATGGGCAACTGAGTCTCGGAAAACAGGATTTTTCTTCTCTTTTTTTTTGTCTCTTTTTTTTTGTTTTAGTTTTATTAAAAGACCTTTGAACCAACGGCGACTTTTGGAAAGTTTTGACCAATCAAACCCCTCGTTCACGTGCTTTTGCTCGTTGGACCTGATAACCTCAATCTTTCCCCTCTTTCTTCTTCTTTTTTCTTCTTTTTAATTCCCTTTTTCTCCTTGGCAACAAAATCCAATACTGCGTTGCAATCTGTAGTTCGAGCTGCTGAGATCTTTTAGTCCAAGTCAATCATCGAAAGATTGTTGTAGAATTGTCAAATCAAATTGTTAACCATAAATTTATCCTATTTGAGACATAACTTAATAAGTAAACATGCATTCATGAATGGATAGAAATTCGTTGAATGAACAAACTTCTTTTTATTGCTTTGGTGATCAGATCATATATGAACTTTTAGTAAGACACATGCTTGAAAGATGAAATCCTAGGAACTATAGGAGGTTACAAAGGATAAGAAAAATTTGCCCCAGTATTGGTTCCTTGTTCCTCATTCAATTGATTCCCTACAATGTCCTGATAACTCAACTATTGCCTTTGTGTGGTTGCTTCCTTCAACACATCTTCTCCTCAGTCCTTCAAAAATAATTGCCCCAGTGTAGCCAATTGAAAGCGAACAAAATTGCCCCAGTTTGGTGAACCCTTCAAAGAGTTTCATGCCAACTTTCTTAGAGATCTTGCCTGTTTATTTGCCCTTACTTTTGCTTAGACCGCCCTTTCGGGTTTTCAGCCTAACGGATCCTTCTTTTTTTTTGTTTTTTTTTGTTTTGTTTTGTTTTGTTTTTTTTTTTAGGCATAGAATCTCTTGACAACATCAGTGTTTACGGGCCTTGGCAGTTCTTCTCCATCCATATTCTGTAAGATTAATGCTCCTCCTGAAAATGCCTGCTTGACTATATACGGGCCTTCGTAGTTCGGAGCCCATTTCCCTTTGGCATCCTCTTGATTAGGGAGAATCTTCTTCAAAACCAAATCTCCCGAACAAAAGTCTCTGGGACGAACTTTCTTGTGGAAGGCTCTGGCCATTCTGCTTTGATATAATTGTCCATGGCAAATAACTGTCAGTCTTTTCTCTTCTATCATATTCAACTGCTCATGTCGAGTCTTCACCCATTCGGATTCTTCCAACTCTGCCTCCATCAAGACCCTTAGAGAAGGAATCTTAATTTCTATAGGAGAGACGGCCTCCATCCCATATACCAAAGAGAAAGGCGTTGCCCCAGTGCTAGATCGTATATTGGTACGATATGCGTGCAAAGCATAGGGCAACATTTCATGCCAGTCTTTGTAATTCACTACCATTTTGGCAATGATTTTCTTGACATTCTTATTGGCAGCTTCAACTGCACCATTCATCTGGGGCCTGTAAGGAACTGAATTATGATGCTTAACTTTGAAACTCTCACAAAACTTTCGAATCTCAGCACCGTTGAGATTGGTGCCATTATCTGTTATTATCCTTTCTGGAATTCCATATCTGCAGACGATATCCCTTTTAAGGAATCTCAAAAACACCTTTTGAGTGATATTGGCATACGAGGAAGCTTCCACCCACTTGGTGAAATAATCAATCGCCACTAAAATGAAGCGATGACCATTGGAGGCTTTAGGATTAATGGGTCCAATGACATCTATTCCCCACATTGAGAAAGGCCATGGAGATACCAAATTGTGCAAGGGAAATGGAGGTGCATTAACTCGATCTGCATATATCTGACATTTCTGACACTTTCGTACATATTCTATGCAGTCTGCTTCCATGGTGGACCAATAATAACCACTCCTTAGAATTTTCCGTGCCATCATATGACCATTAGCATGAGTTCCACAGATTCCTTCATGGACTTCAGTCATGACTATACGGGCTTCGTGAGCATCCACACATCTCAACAAAGTGCCATCATGGTTTCTTTTGTACAAAATCTCTCCATTCAAGAAAAAGGCCATTGCCAGACGACGAATAGTCTTCTTATTCACCTCACTTGCCCCAGCTGGGTATTCTCTATGTTGAATATACTGCTTGATGTCATGGTACCATGGCTTACCATCTGGCTCATCATCCACATTAGCACAATATGTAGGCTCACTGTGCATCTTTACTTGGATAGGTTGAACATTATTGTGAACTTCCAATTTAGTCATCACAGCTAAAGTGGCCAAGGCATCTGCGAACTGGTTTTTATCTCGAGTCAAATGGGAGAAGGTCACCTCCTCAAACTTCTCAATCAGCTGGGTTAAATACTTTTGATACGGCACCAACTTCAGGTCTTTGGTTTGCCATTCACCATTCACCTGATAAATGATGAGCGCTGAATCTCCGAATACGCTTAGCTGTTTGATCCCCAAATCAATTGCAACTTGTAAACCATTAGCACAGCCTCATATTCTCGCAACATTATTGGTGCATTCAAAATCAAGCTTGATAGTGGATCGGATATTGCTTTCCAGTTGGTGAAACAACCACGGCTCCTATGCCACTACCATGCATGTTGACCGCTCCATCAAAATACATCTTCCAAATGGGCTCATCCTCAGTTTCTTCTTCTCCTTCTACTGTCAAAATTTCTCCATCAGGGAACTCGGATGTTACTAGTTGTCTACCCTCAAGAGGGTTTTCAGCTAAATGATCATAATTTCACTTCCTTTGACGGATTTCTGAGTCATGTATTTAATGTCGAATTCTGATAGTATCACTTGCCATTTTGAAACCCTTAATGAAACATGAGGGCTTTCAAATATATACTTCAGGGGGTCCATTCGGGAGATCAACCAAGTGGTGTAATACAACATGTATTGCCTTAACCGTTTTGAGGTCCATACCAGAGCACAACAAGTTTTTTCAACAGCCATGTAACGGGTTTCACATTCATTGAACTTTTTACTCAGATAATAAATTGCCTGCTCCCTTTTCTCCGATTCGTCATGCTGCCCCAACATTGCTCCCATGGAGGTTGGCAGTACGGTTAAGTACAATATCAGAGGTCGACCCGGCGCAGGTGGTACCAAAACAGGGGAATTCATTAGATAAGCCTTTATCTTGTCAAAAGCTACTTGACATTCATCATCCCATTTTCCTGGTTGGTGTTTCTTCAGCAGCTTGAATATAGGCTCACAAGTGCTGGTCAAGTTGGCGATGAATCGAGCAATGTAGTTAAGTCTCCCGAGGAAACTCCTCACTTCACGCTCTGTCTTAGGAGTAGGCATCTCCTGTATTGCTTTCACTTTATCTGGATCCATCTTTATTCCTTCTCTACTAACAATGAATCCGAGTAGCTTTCCAGTGGATGCTCCAAAAACACATTTAGCAGGATTCAACCTCAGCTTGTACTTTCTGAGTCTCTCAAATAGCTTACGCAAAACTGCCACATGACTTTCCCCCTCTCTGGATTTGGCAACTATATCATCCACGTATACCTCGATTTCCTTGTGCATCATGTCATGGAACAGTGCAACCATAGCGCGTTGGTAAGTAGCCCCAGCATTCTTTAATCCGAACGGCATCACTGTGTAGCAAAATGTCCCCCAAGGAGTGATGAAAGTGGTTTTTTCTTTGTCATTGACATCCATGGGGATTTGATTGTATCCTCGAGTACCCGTCCATGAATGAAAACATGTGGTTCTTAGCAAAGATTATCAACCAACACATCGATATGAGGGAGTGGGAAATTATCCTTTGGACTAGCCTTATTCGGATCCCCGTAGTCCACACACATTCGGACTTTCCCATCCTTCTTAGGCACGGTGCACAACATTAGCTACCCATTCGGGTGTCTTGACACTTCTACAAATCCCGCTTCTAGTCGCTTAGTCACCTCTTCCTTAATCTTCGTGGGACATATCGGGATGCATCCTCCTTAACTTCGCTTTTTACCTCAACATCTGGATATAATGGGATTTTATGAGATGCTATCTCCGGATCTAATCCAGGCATATCCCGATAAGACCAAGCAAAGACATCTATATATTCTTTGAAGAGTGCAATCATTTCTTCGCATTCAGGATTTTTCACCATTTTCAACTCTTTTTTCTCTTCTTCTGTCCCCATGTTAATTACCTCGGCTTCCTCACCATTTAAGTCAAATTCCTTCTCGGAATACTCCAATAATTTTTCAAAACTTTCAACGACTTCTTCCTCTTCATCAGATCCAAGATCTTCTTCCTCAAACATCGCATGGGAAACAATTGATGAGTTTTCAAGGTCCCTTTCGTGAGGCGAACTTTCTATGAAACTCAGATCCCTGGAAGGTAAATTTCGTGGAGTTAGAAAAGCAGAATGGAGCAGGAATGGTAAAAGGAAAACAAAACAAAATATTATACGAAAGGCAAGAGAAAACAAAAAATGATAAATGCAAGTGGACAAGTTAAAGTGCCAAGAGGAGGAATGTTGAATAATCATGCGAATTCATTAAGTTGATGTCTCAAACAAAGATAAACATAAGCTTAAAACACAAACCAATCTTAAATATCACTTAGCACAAATATGACCGACAATTACTTGGACACAATCACATCAATCACCGGTTCGGATTGCCGGTTCTTCTCGGCTTTCTCATCGCCAGAGGGACAGATTGCCTTGCTTTCTTCCTCGGGCCTTCTTCATGCAACGTGACAAGTGGGATGATATTGGGAGCGAATGACTTCTCCGAGACATGATTACCTCGGTGGTGCTTGGGAATGTTTCCCTCGGTGGGGAATATTCATCACCTTGCCCCCCGTCATTTTTCTTCCCGAGGGTCATGCTCCTTGTTCTCTCTTCCAGGGGATGCTTTATACCCTAAGCCAAACTTATCCCACTTTTCTCGGAAGGACACCAAAGGACCGAGTACCTTGCAATCGTGAGCCCAAACCCTTTCCTTCTTCATATCCACTGCTTGCCATAATCCGGGCCACCACTTGATCCACACTTTGTGTCAAGGATTCATCTTTACCGACTCCAGTCTCTACTATTTCAAAACTGTGCCACAAATTCTCTTCATCTTTCTCTGCACTTTCCACATACGGCACTGAAACTGGTTTTGACAACATAATCTCTTCCTCCCCATGTATGGTAATGATTGACCCATTTTCAATATACTTAACACTTTGATGCAGGGTTGAGGGAACAGCACCGGCAACATGGATCCATGGTCTCCCCAAGAGCATTGTGTATCCAGGCTCAATGTTCATAACTTGGAACAAAACCTGAAAATTGCTTGGACCAATCTCTAATGGCAACATCACCTCTCCTAAGATGCTTCTCCTATTTCCATCAAAGGCCCGCACCACCATTTCTCAAGGTAACACTTCATCCTCACTTATTGATAATGAGTTTAGAGTCGACTTCGGTAGGATATTTAGCGCAGACCCCCCATTAATCAAAACCTTTGCAACCATATACCCTTTGCATTTAAGGGTTATGTGTAAAGCCCGTGGGTTTTTCTCAGACCGAGAAGCAATCTCTTCATCCATGAATGTGATCATGTTGACGTGCTTTATCGGGTCCACCATGCTGACAATATTCTCAGGAGTGACATCGGGTTTGACATAAGCCTCATTTAGTACTCTTAGCAACGCCTTTCGATGTAACTCGGATGTCAAAATAAGTGACAGGAGGGACATCCTTGCTGGAGTCTTCTTCAACTGCTCCACCACATCGTACTCGCTTTGCTTCATTATCTTTAGGAACTCTTCTTCCCCTTCTTTCCCTCTCTCCTCTTCTCTTGCATTTTCCTCATTTCTCCATTCTTTATCATTCTTTTTCTTCTCTACCTCTATTGGGCCATAGCATCGCCCGCTCCTTGTTATTCCTCCTACCCCGACTATGTTAGTCACTGGGTCTTCTTCTTGGTGTATTTCTGCCACTCGGGCATTCGAAGTCCCTTCCCCGACTCCCTTTATCTCTACCCTTGTTTCATAGCTCCAGGGCACTGCGCGGGTGTCATTACAAGCAAATGGTGTTGGCTTCTTGACCGTCAATACCACTTTCCCTGACTCCGAAGCTTGGTTGAGGGGTGGTACCTTAAGTACAAATCGTTCAATCATATGGACCTCTTCAGAGGAAGTTACCCCTGATCTTGCTTGTATTACTCCTAATGTGAGCAACCTCTGGACTCGATCCTTAAAGTCCCAACAGTTCTCAATATCATGTCCTATTGCCCCACAGTGGTAAACGCATCTTGATTCTTCATCATACTTCTCCTCTTCTTTTATTGATGAAGCTGATGCCGTGATAACATAACCTGCTTTCTTTAACCCCTCAAATATCTGAGTCATTGGCGTGCGTAAGTTCATGGCATTCCTTATTGGAGGTCCTTCCATTTCCACGGCATTCGCCTCATTTCTTCCACCATGGTTAGGGATCGGGTTGTTGACGATACTGGGTCCAGCCTCTTTTTGAATGTCAAGCTTCCCGTAAGCAATAAGCTTCCTTACTGCCATCTTGAAAGCCTCACAATCTTCAATTGAATGTCCTGGGATATCCATGTGGTATTTGCAAGTCAAATTCGGATTATACCACGCCGGGAACGGTGGTTCTAAGGGACGTACAGGATTTCCCGAAATGAGGTGGGTGTCGACCAACTTTTGGAACAGATCCGTATTTGAAATGGACAGTCTTGGGAAAGGGGGTAGGTTTTGTGGACGAAAGCGACCTTGATTTTGAAAGTTTGGCCGAGGTTGTGGGTGATTTGGGTAGGCTTGTGGAGGTGCAGGTGGGTATCGAGTATAGGTTGGGCGGCCGGCATATATGGTTGTGGTGTGGGGACATTATTGATTTGGAATTGCGGAGTTGGGGTGATGTTTGCGGCGGCATAGTTTGGTGGGGCGGGTAATAAGGAAGTGAAGGTGTTTGATATGGAAGGTGCGAGTCGTGGGTTATATGGTAATTGGCGGCTTGAGTTTTGTGGGGAATATCTGGTCTCAAGATCTGCCGACGTTGGACATAACTCACCTCGGGTTCCTTCTTTTTTCGGCCGGAATCCCTTCTTGAAGGCAATACTCTCTGTATTGCTCACCTAAGAACTTCCCGCCTTTGGCCATAACCTCTATCCTTTCTCCACCATTATCAAGTCCGCAAAATCCTTATAGGCTGCCCCGACCATTGCCCCGATAAACGGGTTTCCCAAGGTTCCCAAGAAATACGAGCACATCTCAGCTAGTGTTAATGGGGGCTGAACCTGAGCCGCCAAGGCTCTCCACCTCGTGCGTATTGTCCGAAAGGTTCATCACTTCCCTTCGCATCGAGCCCAATTGTTCCCTGGGTCGGAGTTGCGTCCAGTTAAACTTGTACTTGGTCCATGAATAGGTCGGCCAACTCGTCCAACGAGAAATCTTAGAATGGTTTAATTGAAGATACCACTCCAAAGCGGACTCCGTGAGACTCTCGTGGAAAAAGCTAATCGAAATTTATCATCCTTGGACCAAATGTACCATCTTGGTTCCATAACGATCAAATGAAACCGAGGGTTGCCACTTCCATCGTACTTGGCAAAATCGAATCTTGAAGTCCTTGGGGATTATGACATCGGTGGTAGGACACAGTTCTTCTATTCTCACAGGCCCATAAGCACTAGGGCCCTTGATTGCCTTGATCTGTTCCTCCATTTTCTCCATCCACTCTTCCTTCATCTTGTCTTTCTCAGCCATGACGTGGCTATTCCCAGAGTGAGGTATTGTTGCTTGCCCTATGATGGACACATGAGGTTGTTCCCAGGCAGGGCCAGCATAACCTGGAACTTTATTATGAGCACCTTCCAAAGTGCGATACCCTCCCCAATAGGCATGACAACCGGTGTCGTTTGAGGTGGTTGTTCATGGATCCCCATAGTGATGCCTGAAGTAATAGCCGGGAAGGTCGGGGCGGTCATTGATGACACATTTGCATATGCTTCAACCTCATTTGTACATCTATTCCCGCTGATTAAGTGAAGAGACTCCCTCATATCTTGCAATATTGCTTCCAACCGTACTTGGGCTTCTGACACCTCATTTATCCTCCCTGTCATTTCATCAACTTCTCTGCTCAAATTTCTCCCCGCCTCAGGATTATTAGCAGCCATTCTGGTCCGAGATCTGGTATTGTGAACTCGGGTTAGATTGGTATCTTCTTTCCTAGGCCGCGCAATGATTTTAAATTTTCTCTGAACAATCAAAGTAAAATTTGTTAAAACAACCATGATTATTATTGATTTGTTAAAGGACCATTGTTAATTTGTGCCGGGCGGATTTGAGTGAGTATCTTTGATCTTTACTTGTCATGACTGTTTCTTAGAACGTCTCGTTCAAAAGTTTGTCATGACCATTACTTAGAATGTCTCATTCAAAAGTAGTGGATCTTTAGTATAACATAGGATCAGAAGAACAAAAAGACATATTTTATTCAATTGAAAAAGTACATCATTTCCATTCTACATCATTGTCTAGTCTAATTCCTCCTTCTCAAACGTCTGCACCCTGATCATGTGCTTCATTTGTCCAATAAGATTCTTGCAATACTCAATGAAGTCATTAATCTTTGCCGGAGTCTTAAGAGGATCGACCATCTTATCTGCCATCTTTAAGTAATATGGAATGTCTGCGATTGCCGTGTTGGCTAGGCATGCCAGCTTCGAGAATTGGTCTCTCTGAAAATGGACTTCTTCTTTCCATCCATTAATGTCCTCGTCTTGTTGTCTTGCATGATCTATCATTTTCTGCAAGTCTTCCTGTTCCTGTTGCAATGCTGCTTCATACCCTGCAATCTCCTCGACAGTGCGCAACCTCTCAATTCTGATCATGTCTTCATATCTGGTTGACACTTGTCTCCACTTGCCGCCTCATACTATCTCGCTTCTTTGAAGAGCCTTGTTCTGTCTTTGCTTTGGCGATTACGAGCAACTCCTTGAGTTGTTGATTTTTTGTCGAGCCTTATCTCTTTCTTGCCCTCGAGCCTTAGTTCCTTATTTGCGACTTCCAGACATTTTCTGATTTTTAACTTACTATCTTGCTCTATCCTTTGCCTTTTGTTTGCTTTTTCGAGAGCATCGTTCTTCTCAAATTTTCACGCCTTAAAATCGTACATGCCCGGCAAACTTTTTCAAATTCTCGCCTCTAATTTTCTTTTTTTTTGTTGTTTTTGGCTTGCTAACTTTTCTTATTTTTTCATCTTCTATCGAAGCCGGAGGCGAGATTTACTTGACTGTAGAGGTTACTGGGATTTTAAAGGGTAATTTAACTTCCTGTGCCCTGTTCTTGACCCATTGCCTGTAACTTTCTTTAACTCCGCAGCTTCTGACTCCCAGCTCTTTACTCTTTCTAATAACTTTCTTCCAAGCGTCTCGCACCCTCCTAAGTGTCTCAGTACACTCCATTTGCATATCACAGACAAAAGGCGTGGTTTCCAATTCCGATGGTGGCTCCATCATGGGATAGCCTAGTTGTCGCAATGCCAGGGCAGGGTTGTAGTTAATGCATCCCCGAGTACCCATGAGAGGAACATTAGGAAAGCCTTCACACTGATAGACCACTGTTTGCCCTTCTTTACGCTGTGGGTACCATACAATTTTCTTTTCCTCAAGTTTGGCTAATTCTTCGGCCCATTCGCGGCCATTCTTGGTTTTCAACTGGAGTATCTTGAGACTTGAAATGGGACATAGATCCTCGTAACCCCTCTTGAACATGTGACTTATGAGCCATACGAATAACATCAGTAGACAACATAAAATCCGCTTACCCTTCTTTTCATGGCAGAAATTCAGAGTATAATAAACATCAGCAAGAAGGGCTGGGACAGGATTAGCGGCATTATTCCTTCGAGCGAGAAACACATCTATTGCTTTGCAAAATCTATCAAGTCTTCATTACTCGGGAATAGGATGCTGCCATAAATAGTGAGGGCTAACACATCCATAAAGGTATTCCAGTCTTCAACCTTGACTAGGTGGCGCATGTGCTCTTCTAAGTATTTCCTTGGGAATCCCTCTGTTCCTTTCCTATTTTGCTTTGCTTTTTGCGATCCTTCACATGAATCTTCAAGATGTCTGCTATGGTTGGCATGGATGCATGGTGGCCTATATAGAGGTATGGCTCTTCCTTTTCCAAGGGTAAGTCCAAGATCTGCTCAAACTCTTCTAAGGTGGGGGCCAACTGACAATCTTGAAACGTGAAACAACGCAAAGGTGGGTCGTAGAATTGGGCTAGCGCGGTAATAGCTTCTACCTGTACATCAACCTCTAACAGATTCAGAATCTTCCCATATCTCGCAGTGAAGGTCAGGCGTTGCGTTTTTTTCAACATTCAGCCCAAACCCAACAGGCTTTCGGTGTCAACTTCCTTGGCCTTAAGTCGCAAAGTTTTTTTCAAAATGACCTCGTTGTGATTTGATCCCATGACACGTTCCATTATTAATCAAAGATACTCACTGTTAATCCTTAGGCACTTAATTTCAACAATCCCTAACAAACCTGGATTTAACACATAAGAACTGTCAATGTATGGTTTTTTTTTTTTTTTTGAGAAAACATGATGAGAAGAATGATGACAAGTGATGCAATAATGAGTGAGTGAGTTGTTGGTCCTTTAATAATGACTCATCTTCTCTTTTTGAAAAAGAAATTTTTAAGAGGGACGCAAGCATGGTTTGTCACATTAAAAGACTGAACAACTCACAAGATATGGCAAGATGATTTTTTTTTTATGTAAGAAAATGTATTTTTTTTTTAAGTTTTTTTTTTCAAGAATGGATGGCATGAGGAAAGAAGAAGTACGCTCCCTTTGTGTCCTAATGAGGTTGCCTTAAACTTGGGAATTCCATCCTAAGGATCTAAGAGTCTTTCTGGTTCGTGATAACTTTCATAGGGTGGCTTTTCTATTTTAAAGGTCTCTAGAGCCAAGTCCTACTTCAGAATGTTGACCACGAAATAAATGGGTAAACCAACTAGGTGTGGGACATTCATGAAAAAGGCGCACTCTAGATGAGGTTTTCGCGATAACCAAACAGAAGTACATCCAAAATGGCTACCACTACGCAACCTCTACTTAACTTAGGCTTCACTCACACCGTATAGGGCCCCACTCGATTGTGTGTGCTTTACGTGTAGGTGCAGTGGGTGCTGGGAGCGTACAAACCTGTACAAAAATTTAAAAAGAAACTACCCCCTAACCTGCAAAAAACATATATACAATAGTCAGGCAGCAATCATCTATCCTAAGGTTTCAACAATTATGCACAATTAAGTACAAATTATATACAAGTATATCAGGTCAAAACAAACACAGGGATATCGCTATCAAATATTTACATAGAACAAAATAAATAAAATCCATTTACAAACAAGGATAAAAAGGGTAAAATAAATAAATGAAAATTATTAACAATTTGCACAACTAACAACGACAGGCTTGACTCTCCAAATATCCCCAGTGGAGTCGCCATCTGTCGCGACCGGAGAATCGCAGCGGGGAAACAACAACTCGAATTGATTTTAGAAAGATGACAATGAAAAATGGAGTCGCCACCAATTTTATTTGAATTGGGAAAATTAGAAAACCTCTCTTTGAAAACGGTCTTTGGAACCAGATTGGATTCGGGAGTCGGTTATGCTTAGGGAAGGGTGGAAACTTAATCCCACAGCACCCCTAACGCACCCGTCCTAAGACGGTACCCTAGATTAATTGTGCAAATTCTTAATAATCCTTGAAAATATTTATTTTACCCCTTTTTTGCAAACATTGTAACTAAAAGCGAAACCACAAAATTGTGAAAATTTAAATTTGGCTTGACAGAAATGAAATTCTGCTCCTACGTATCCCCTGGTGCAATGGGGAACTCAAAGTTACGTAGTTCTTTAAAAAATAAATGTGAATTGGTTGATTTTATTAAACAAAACTTTAAAAATTTGAATCAACAAGCCGTCGCGGCTCAGTTATTCAAATTAAGGATTAAATAGGTGAAGCTCGCGTCGCGCTAGAGACGTCACCCATTGATTATCAAGTTTGTTACAAAACTTTTATTTAAAATTATCAATTAGCGATTTAACTAAAAAAAAAAAACATGTAAATCATCAAGCTGTCGCAACTCAGATGTTTACAAAATATAAGGGTTAGCAAGCTGTCGCAACTCAGGTAACCCATTTTTATTCCTTTTTTAAAAACTTATAATTATTTCTTTATTTACCATTTTTAACTTCTTTACCTTTCTCCCTTCTTACCAAAATGCATCATTATGGACAGCAGTCCACGTAATTCAACCTCACACACCCAAAAGACAATCACAATTCAATTTAAAGAGATAAAAGTTGGAGACTTTGACAACAATAACAGCACGCACCAGGGGAAAGATCTGGTGAGATCCGACGGTCGAATGCGGAGAGAGATCTAGAAATTCGACGGTCGAGTGCGGAGAAGGAGTTGGAGGTTCGACGGTCGAGTGCGGAGAGGGATATGATTTCGGTCGGTTTTAGTAGGGTTCTAATTTGAGGTTCGACGGGACTGGTTTCTGGTTCCTGGTCCGACGGTCGGTGCTGGTTAGGTTCTATGGTTTTCGGGAGAGGTTATGGAGGCCTTTTTATTGGATTTTGGCTAGTGTGGGTGGGTTCACAACAATAGTGAGAGGGGATGGTGAAGGTTGATATATGGGGATTCGACGGTCGGTTTAGGGAGATTGGATGGTTCGACAGTCGGATATGATGGAGTTTGGAGGTCCGACGGTCGGTTGGTTGGTCGAAGGATCCGCGTCTTGGGTTTCGACGGTCGGTGAGGGTGTCGGTGAGAGGATGGTAACCGGCGTTGGTGAGGTTCGACGGTCGGTTTAGGGAGATTGGGTGGTTCGACGGTCGAATAGGATGGAGTCCGGGGTCCGACGGTCGGTTGGTTGAGGGGAAGGATCCGGCGTCTCGGGTTTCGACGGTCGGGTGAGGGTGTCGGTGAGAGGATGGTAATTGGCGTTGGTGAGGTTCGACGGTCGGTTTAGGGATTCATGGTTTTGGGTTGGTGAGTAGTGAATGTGATTATGGGTGAGGAGTTCTTTGAGAGGTGTGGTTGATGATGAAAATGACGAGAAGTTGAAGATGCAAGGTAGTTTTGGAGGCTATGGTGGGAAGAGGATATGGCTCATTGAGTTGACTCGGTGGTGTTGGATGGGAGGGTGGTTGCTGGGTTTATTTGGTTGGAGAAGGATGGTTTGATGGAGGCTGTTTCACGTAGTTGATGAAAGGTGGAAGGAGAAGTAAGGTTGATGAGGGGCTGTTATGGGTGGAGTTCACGTGGATGATGGAGTTCTGGAGAAGATAAGGATGATTAGGGAGATGGTGAAGTGTTAAAGATAGAGATTGGAAATCACAGGGAGGCTTGCTTCACGTAGTTGATGAAAGGTGGAAGGAGAAGTGAGGTTGCAGTGGTTGATGGAGGCTGTTATGGGTGGAGTTCACGTGGAAGATGGATGGGATGGGGTTACGTGGTGGAGCAAAGTGAAAAATGAAGTTAGAGATGAGAGGGTCGCAGAAGATTTTAAGGAATGGGTTGTCAAGCCCGCGAGAAAAGAGAAGGAAAAAGAAGATAATGGAGGGGTTGGGAGGCCGATTGCGAAATTACGCGAAAGAGGTTGCTGTGTGTAGTGAGTGGGTTACGTGATGATGGGGTGAGTGGGTAAAAAGCGAGAAAAAGAAACAAAAAGAAAGAAAATAATAATAAATAAAAAAAGTGAGTGTGTGTTAGTGGGGTGCAAAAGTGTGTATGTGAAACGTGAGTGAGTGGGGAGCAAAAGGGCTTGTCCCTCGTGTGAGTGATTTTTTTTATATATATATTTTTTATTATTTTCATTTTTTTTCATTTTTTTTTTATATTTTTTTACTTACTTTTTTTATATTTTATTTTTTTTAGCCCTAGTCAAAATTGGGTGTTCACAATAGAGATAAATTGAACATGATCACATCCTTCAAGGTGAGAAAGTAAAAATCTTGGGACCTGCAAAATTCTCCACTATCACCAAATATAGGTGCAAAGGAGTTTTATCTAGCTAGTTAGAAGACCCAGAAACACACACTAACTCATTCACAATTTCAAAAGATCCCTCACATTTAACCAAAATCATCAACAACACGAAGATAACAATGAAGTGTTTACAAATTGTTTAGGCAATTCAGACCTTGAAATGTGATCTTCACAGTTCATATATTTAAGAACTATGCGTGAGTAATTTCCACTTAAAATTTCAGCTTAAAAGGAAAATAAAATTGCCACGCAATAGATCACTTGATCAAAACTATGCGAACCACAAAAAAAAAAGTCTAGTTTTTCTCTTCTATATGTGTCAGCAAACATCCTCTTCTCTCATCTCGAAACTAACAGCTCACCTTCTTATCTTCACAGTCACATATATGCAGCAAGTCACCAAAATCTTTGAAAAACTGGAATTCAAAAGTAACCCTACACATATGGACTTGTAACGCCCATATAATCCACATTGGCATGTTCGTCCTCCATATAAGAAACATTAATGCACCTTCAATATCTCATATTTTTACGGTTCAATTCTTTGATTTTTCATCATCTTTTGATATTTTTTTATTAAACTTTGTTCTTAAGTTTTCTCATGTCTTTATCATTCTTTAATTTTACTTATTACGTGTTTTTATGTGTTTTTGACAAACAATTGCATATGAAAAAAATTGGATATTTAAAGAAGTAAGAAAAAGTACAAAATTTTAGTGTTTCAACACTGCGCTTGAGTGCTGGGAGTGGAACGCCTGAGCGCTCAGAATGTATGCAAAGCGGTGATTTAGTGTCCCAACACGAAGAGAGCACCTGAGCGCACAACGTGTTACGCAACGCATCTTTGTTTAAGTGGCTTAGTGCTTGAGCGCCTGGTAGCGTAATAGCAGACGTGATTTTCTTTAAATTTAAGAGTTACGTCAAATTCAACACACTGGACACTTGGCGCACAATGTAGAAAATCCTTAATCCTGAGAGAATACTTTCATGACAGTAGACTTTGGAGGAAGGATTCGAAGAGAGGATTTAATTCTTGAAGGCTTGAATATCAGAATCATCGTAAAGATGTTTTGATTTCTCTTCCCCTCTAGTTTTTCCCTTTCTTTGAGTTTTCTTTTCATGAGTTTGTATTTTGATATGAGTTTGTTTGTATTAAACATGAGTAGTTAAACTCATAGCTAGGGCTATGGGGGATATTGCTTTCCTAATTATTTGGGTTTGATTTCGAATTTGATTAAGGTAATTTCTTTTAGGGTTTATCATATTACTTGCATTCTTATCATAACTTGATCACTTTTGACATGTTTAAATTCATTGTTTGACCGGTGACCATTCGCATTCAATGAGTGGATCTATATGATAAACCTAGGATTAAATTGGTGAATGACCAAACATCAATTTATCCTACCAATGGGCTTGACAAGTATGTCAGTTCATCTCTCGAATTGAGATGTAATACTTTCCTAATTAATTCAACTAAATGACTAAATAGGTGATTTAATTTAGGAATAGAATATTATTTCATCCATGACCATTGTGATTCAATAACAAATAAGAGAATAATGGTAAGAGAATTACCTTAGATCATAAATGAGTGAGAATCTGATTGATTGGATTCAAGTGAACCTTGCGCCCTAGTTTCTCTCTGATTGATTATCTTTACAATGTTTGATTGTTCATTATTTTTCTTTATTTATTTTCTGATTTTAAATTGAATTTCTCTTCACTTCCGATTATCTAAATAACAAAGAGTTTTACTAATCTAGTAATTACTGCTTATTTTTCGTGGGATCGACAACTGGAACTCAAGTCCTATATTACTTTACGATATAGTGCACTTATTCTTAGTGTATTTTACCCGTATCAAACATCCAACCTAAGATCTGAGTCTGGGCCTTTACAATGTTATTTTATTTTTTTCCGTCAACTGTTTATTGAATTCTTTTGTGAAGTATCATAATAGAAGATAATATTGGCAATTCCATGTTTCTAAATGTGGAAATTTTTAACACCTATCGCAAATGAAAATTGCCTGTTAGATATTACTCGCATCACATTCTTTTTTATTCAATTAAGGTGTAAGTGACCTATATTCCTCTCATAAAAATATTATTTTTAATGCAAAGAATCTTGCCTGCCGGCATGCTTCTTTTTTTTTGTCCACTCTGGCGGCACATTTATGTTTGATATTAAAACAATTCACGTGACTTCACATAATAACTTAGGTTGTAGGGATAATTAGTTTATGACATGATATAAGAGTAACTATCCCAAAAAGATCAGATGTTAGATGAAGGTATATAAATAATTTTTATATCTAACATGACTCTTACATAAGAGATTTTTGAGTTTGAAGTGTGAATATACTTAGACCCACTTTACCTTGTACTGAAATTTAATTTAATTTTTAAAAAAAAAAATGAGAATGACAAAGATCAAACTCTAAACTACTAAATTATAAAGACTCTAATTTCATGTCATTAACTTAAACTTTTGAGAGAATTAGTTGATTGCAGTTTAGGACGAGGAAAACCAACCTGATAACTGGTTGGCTAACTTCATGATTGGTGTCAACGTGAGTTGTCTCAGCTTGTTGAAGTGTCACTTACAAATAAGATAAGACACTGCATTCGTCGTATGTATGAGTTTGAATTCTCCTTTGACTATAATCTTGCTTGAGATTTTTGACATCACTTTGACAAAACGTATCATTTACTATCAGTTTTGTAAAAACACAATGCTGGACTGGTGCTTCATCAACATCCTCCATTCCTCCTCATGAACTTTCTCACCTCCTGAATTTGGGAAGTGAAGACACCTATTAGGAGAGGGGGAATGTATGATTGTGGAAGATTGAACTTGTAGCATCATCATCACACATTTAAAGGTTGAGCAATGCCAGTTAATCTATAAGCTTATTCACTCATTGGCCTCATCTTTGTACTAAGAAAAAAAACTATCAATTTATAAGGGTGAGATAGATTAGATTAAAAGTCATATCTTTCTTTCTTTCATTTTTTAACATCACGAAGTGTCCAAATATCCTTTAATGGTAAAATTAATACTTGCGACTTTTGGTTGTAGAATTAATACTCGCGAGTTTTGAACTCCTATACTGTAGATAAAATTCGCTCACATAAAACTTAATTTGTTAACTCAATCATGCTTTTAATTTGTTAACTCAATCATGCTTGGTGGTTTATTAAAGTTTTACAGAAGTTCAATAATTTCATACATATAAATCCATACAAATAAAAAGCCTACGACTTTCTACTGCTTAAGCACGGTAAAAAGTATCAAGAACCAGCTTTCTTAATAGCTTAAAAAAAATCAAAACCTTTATAATTAAGTAGTCATGAGTTTAATCATTACTGTTCTCATTCTTCTAAATAAAAATTAAAATCTAATATAAGGTAAAATGCCTTATATATTATCCATATTTCAAATCTAAAAGACTTTAGCACGAGATATGTTAGAGAGAGATGTAATAAAGCCCGTCATAAATGTAATATATATATTCATGAATTTTTTTTTGGCATAAGTCATTCATGAACTTTAATTACATACCAATTTAAGTTTTTCCAACAAGTCTTTTCACAACAAGTGCATCTTAGTTCAAGTGCTATTATGTGGTTGCTTGCGAATCCCTCTCTTTTCTCCAATAAATTCATTTCTTAAAAAGATTCAGATTCCCCTCCCCACATTTTCGACTATGTTTCCGTTTCTACTTAAAGATATATAAATAACAAATATGAGACTTGTTTCTCGGAATTACAAATTTGAGATTTTTTTTCTCATAATATTCTCACATAATATGTGAAAAACTAATCTTTCGATATACTGTTAAGTGTTTAAGCAAAAAAAAATTTTAATAGTATTATTTTTATATATATAAATTTTAATATTAAACTCAAAACTACATACTAAAAAACTTAAATTCTTTTCACTCAGACCATAACATGTTTGTTGAGACTTTTGTATTTTGTAACTACAAGTTTGAGACTTTAAAAGTATCGATTAGAGATTTTTTTTTGGTGGAGATAAGTAGATATTCTTTTTAATGAACTAATTTTAAGGCTTCTTAACATGAACACTTCATACTATTTTGACAAAGCAATTCATTTTTAATCTTAAAACGAACTAGAAAATTTAACTAGAACATCTAAGCGACAAAAATGATTATCTGCTGATAATCTTTTCCTTCCATAAACTTCTTATTGTTTACAACTTTTTATTTAAGGACCTAAATTACGATATCCATGGTTAATTTCAATCTCAACAATATATAAGAGTTGTATTAAATATGTTTAATTATAACGAAAATAACTGAAATTTAGGAGAACTTTTTTCTTTTATACAGTATACACCAACCAAGCAAAAATGTTTATCATTCTTTAAACACAAAAAAATTTAAAAAAAAATCTTGAAGATATTTGTAGGAAAACAAATCAAATTTCCCTTATAAACTGACTTACCCGATAAAAATGGACCCTTAAAAGGTAATCATATATATGTCCTAATTTGGCTGACAAATAGGTTTCATACAATGATGAGGGTTCCATATACGTATTTAGCCAAAATAGCCTGGTTTGGAATCCTTTTGGAGTATTAAATCCAAACAAAATTATTTTTTCATAATTACTTTTTTTGGGTACAATTTTATAATTAATTTTATTGTCTTGGTTATAATTTGGGATAAGCACGTTAGTAAAAAAGGGTCAAATAGTATTGGTATTAATATATCTACCAAATTATCCAATTCTAACAACTAAAATTTACAAATTATTCCAACATATATAATAAAGGGATAATTTTGTATTCAGGTTATGGATTTTTTATTTTTTAAATGAAATTCTTTATTGATATAATCCAATGAAGGAAATTTTCTTGAAGAAGATAAAAATAAATAATGTATGCCATATATGTGCTTTGTTTAACAAATTAGGGTATCAGAACTTTTTTTCTTTTGGGTACATGGAAGGGGCTATAAGGCCGCTAATTAACAATAGGAATACTCCTCAGAAAGGAAACACCAGACAAATCTTCCAAAAGAAGTCTATAATGTATCAGTCCACAGAAACTACTACATGTGGGGCTGGTGTGAGCAAAAAACTCCTTTCTCTAATGTAAGAAAACAAATTCATTTTCTAAGCTTGTGTGTGGATTGTGAAAATCTTAACTAAATTTTTGCTTATATCTTGTTTTGCAGCCAGACAAAGAACTGCAAAATATGGGAGAAGCTACAAAGAAGATCAGCTTTGCCTCACTGGAAGATCAATCACGCCTTACAAAACCCAATGCAGTTAAACCCTTCTCTTTTATGGCTCCGACTAAACTGTTTGCAGGTGCTGGTTCATCATCTCAAGTGTGGCAAAAGGCCTTTGTTAAGAGCCTTGGTAATGCTGAAGGGAGTACCAACCCAAGGTTGGATCTCCAGCTTGCCATTTCTAATACCTTTTCTTCACAAGCAGCTGACAACCATAACAAAACTATGGAGAACCCTACTCTTGATCAAGCTGATAAGAACGACGTCAATGGTAGCTTTGCAACTCCTGGTGCTGTTCATAATGCCAACAAGAGCCAAACTTATGATGGCCAAGCAAGGCAACCCGGCTTCGATCTTAATTTGGCCCCAGAAATGGAGGACGATCCTAAAAGGCAGAAACGGTATATTAAATTATGAAAAATGTTAACTAAAATTTTTGACAAAATAAGTTGAGATGCTTTTTTACTATTGAATTGATGAATGATTATATCATTTTATTTTATCTAACAACTAACTTTGAATTCTGTCAGAATTTTTGCTATTTTTTTTTGTTACGGAATATTATTATTCTTAAATTATATATATTTTATGTTACATTGGAAAATTTCTGGTTCAAATCATTTATCTTCTTTTGTGTGTAGACTCATAGCAAATCGAGTTTATTCAGAGAGACACCGATTGAAGAAAACTCACTACGTGGCCAATTTGGAAAAGCTATCAAGTTCTCTCATGGTGATTATTGTGAAACATGTCATTATAATTGATTTTCTTTATGAGTGTATGTGTATCTGACATATTTTGAGGTTTCCCTATGCAGAGAAAGGTCGCCAACATTCGTGCTCAAATTGAGGAGAGTAAGAATAAGAATCGGTCAATGCTGATTGAGCACCATACATTAAAATTCCGAATGGCTGCTCTTGAAAAGAATAGAATACTTACAGAAGGTTACCTCTCTCTCTCTCTCTCTCTCTCTCTCTCTCTCTCTCTGCGTCTGTTCTGTTTATATCACTATAGAGCTGAACCTATGTTGCTTTTCAGCTGAAATTGAAAAGAGCAGAGCAGAAGTGAATAGGCTGAAAGAACTCCAAAAGAAACAATCACAAGTTAAAGAACATGCAATGCAAAATTCAGGTGCTGGTTTGCATGCAACTAAGACCCAATTCGATCTCAATTCCTTCTAGCTTGGGACAAATATTAACACAAATTCAGGTAAAGGTTAGAACATATTATATGCACAAACTTGAATTCTACTGTACACATTAAAATTATGAGTTTAATGAATTTTCTAATGATATAGTTAAACATAAAACACGATGGTAAAGCTTAAATTTTTTTAATGTGCCGACATCAACTATATATGCTATACATAATTCAATTTTCAAATTTTTTTTTTGCCCTTTGGCCCCTAATTATTGGTTCTTATTGTATTGATTTTGAGCAGATTTAATCGCCAACTCGGGTTTACAGACTTGAATTTTGGTCAACTTTGTGGGATGAAACAGATGCTGGGCTGTGGTGCAATAAACCGTTTCTGTCGATATGACCTCATATGCTTTTTTTTCTTCTTCTTTTGAATAAGCAGCTTTGGTTCATCTTATGTTGCGTTATGCTTTAGTGGCTTTTATGAAAGCCAAGAAAGACATAAATTTGTTTAAGTAGTTAATAATTTTCAGTTTCGATACAAGCTTCAGGTAATAATCGATCCAAGCTTAATTAATTGTGTTTATGCACCATATCGTCGATCATTTTTTCTGGGTTACAGGATCCATATGCAACCATCTTTTTTTGGTACATCATATACAACCATCTTTTTATATACTTGTTCAGAACTGTATTCTGAGATTTTTCTGTATAGGTATGAAATGATGAGCTCTACCGCAGCACAGTCTCAATAACAATGAGCGAAATGGTGAGTACCTGCAAAAGGCATTCTGACGCCCAAATCAGTAGTTGCACAAGGAGAGTATAGTGATGGTTTTTGGAATTAGCTCATACCTTATCTCTTACTTACTGTATTTATATAAGCATTTTAGTGTATGTGGTGTTTGAGCATTCAGTGCGCGACAAATGCTGTTACCTGGGATCAAGGTAACACGATCGTGGGAGACCGGATAGTGGAGACAGCATTGTGGAGACCACTAGTCCTTTGTCCTTATTCCCCTGCTTGTACGAGATACGATCAAGATTTATTCCTGTCGTTACGCCTGATGTGTGGGTTACCTCATGCGCACTGTACATCTGGGTGCCAGCTCAGCTAGTCAGGTTGCTCTAGTGCTATGGACCTATAACTTGGTTCAAAACATTTACCCCCACCTTGGCGCTTTGGTGGGACAGAAAAGTGTCAAGATATGAATTCACTTGAAGCATATGACGTGCGATGGACAGAGGGATCCGAGTTAAATTGTTAATGTTGGATCTCGCAATATTTTTTCCCAAAGGGTCGAGGCCTGTGATGTATCATAAATGGGTCCCGAGGTTTATGAGCAAGATCCTGATCCAAGTTGGATCGCTCCGCTTACATCATTGTTCCGTTATCTGGGATACGTAATAAGTTGCCCCCATGTGTAGTTTGTGGGGTCTTGTATCACTTCTTCCAGATTTAGACTAAGGTTCGAGGTATTGTTGCACCGTGGTGGCTCCTTAAGGGTCGGATATTCGGGTTAGGTTTTCTGGAATGCAATGCGTCGCTTTAATTTCGAACATTTTATGCCTTATCCTTTCGGTTGCCTTTACTCAGTGGTTCACAGTAGTCTACACTTACTTGAGAATTGTTGCCTTGCATTTATTGGAAATTAAATTACTTTGATGATAATAGCAGTTTCGTACTGTTTCTCAACTACTCGCTGCCCTCATAGCCAATCACAAAAGGGGAGCATTTAAACGTAGCTTTAAACATGTAGGTAGTCCACCTTTCTGGGAGCCAAGCAAAACGCCTTATTTTATCTATAAGTAGGAAATGTTTGCAGTGAGGTTGTCACTTGTTTCTTTTGTTCTCTAGTTGTGCTTGGGAGTGAGTTTTTCTCAGAGAATGGTCCCCTTTCTGCTTCTTGTGGGTGCATGGAGGGTCGTATCCCTTTCCAAGGCCATCTTCCTTCTTTTCCCAAATTCTTAAAGGTGTTAGCTTTTTCCTTCACATATTCTCATGCCGAAGGCCTTTCTTTCCAAGTGTAATGATTTGGTGAGGGCCAAGTAGCTGCTCTACGTGGCTTGGTCAATGCAACTCCGGATGATAGAAGCTTTTCTTTCCTGGCGTATATGGGAGTGAACAAATTTCTTACTCTTGTCGGGAGGGTCTATGGCTTCCGTTGTAATTCCTTTGAGGCATAGAGAGGTTTCACTGATGTCCCTTCTATGCTTCTGCTTTTGGGTGCGTAGGTGTGCAGTTGGATGCGCATGAGCATCTTGGAGTGAAGTAATCTCCTTATGTTGGTTGAGGAGGTGAAACGAGTATATCTTGGGGAACCATTGAGGCGGCTGTGGTCGGTAAGTGATTATCTTCGTCTTTCCAAGCTACCTTATTGGCTTCTCTTCAGTGGGCATTCTTGGTCAGGTGTAGCTCGTAGGTTCCCCTTATAAAGTAAATGATGTATGAAATGCGAATAATGAAAATTTGTGTTTCTTGAATGTTCACTCTGTGTCTTGATCCTGATAGATCTTTATTTTGTTTTCATGTCTCTAATACGGGTCCAAAGCTAGATCTCAAAATGTATCATGACGAACGCTCGCTTTGCCTGGCCGAGATGAGTCCAAAGCTCGATCTTGGAGGTAGGGTTCGTTGAATTTGGATGAACACTCATTTTGCCAACCGAAATGAATCCAAAGCTCGAACCTCAATGGTTAGGTTCGTTTAATTAGGCAAACACTCGTTTAGCCAACCAAGATAAGTCCAAAGCTCGAATCTCGGTGGTTGAGTTTGTTTAATTAGATGTGACGCAAAAGCCTCTTAGTGTTGGGTCCATGATCCCGGGCTTCGGTTACGCTTAACCTTGGTAAACTATAGTGGGTTTATGGGTTAAGGTCAAGCCATAAGAGTACGAGTGAGAACCCTTGAATGCGCTGCTTGACCCCAGAGGATGTTCAAGTAGATTCCCGTGTCTAGCCTTTAAGTAAAAATACGCTTAACTTCTGTAAACTATGGTAGGTTTATGGGTTAAGGTCAGACTCAAATAGGTACGGGTGAAAACTCTTGAATGCTCTGCTTGACCCTGGGAGGTGTTTAAGTGGATTCCCTAGTTTGGCTGTCATGTGTAGATGTAAGAGTAGCTAATCCTTTTGGACCTTGATTTTCATAGACTTCGCCAAAATGCGATGGCCTTGTGGGTCACGTCAGGCCCCAACTATCCGTGGACTCGATGTCACTGCCGAGATACTGGTTGTAGACGTTAGTGAGCCAAAGTACTCATGGACTCAAGATCACGACCGAGGTACTGGATTTTGAGTGAGACAATATTTGGGAAGAGAAAATTGATTTATTGATGTTAGAACATGTTTCTTACATAGTAAAAGTAACAACTTAACACCGTTCTTAGCTATAATATTTCCTCAACTTGTCGGCATTCCAGAAGTTTTTGATTGCGTTGCTTGAGAGGGTTTCTAGAGTGTAGGCTCCTGTGTTGGTTTTGGATGTAACCTTATAGGGTCTTTCCTAGTTAGGAGCCAATTTGCCATCTCTTACGTTTCTCCCCCGAATATCCGCCCTGCGTAGCATAAGGTCACCGAGTTTAAATTGGCATGGAATCACTTTGGAATTATACCATGTAGCGATCCTCTGTTTAAAGGGCTACTTCTCGGATGTAGGCAACATGGCATTATTCTTCAAGTAGGTTAAGTTTTTGGCAGATGAGGTTCGGGTTAGTTTTCACAGAGAAGTTTTGCTTCTTCCAACTCGATTTTCCTATTTCCACTGGTATCATGGCCTCGCAATCTTAGTTTAGCTTGAAGGGGTTTTGTCTGTAGTAGAATATGGCATGGTACGATATATCCACAAGACATAATCGAGTTGTTCCACCCAATTCCCTTTGGTGTTATCGAGTCTCTTTTTAATTCCCCTAAGTATAACTCAGTCAGCGGCCTCAGTTTGCCCATTGGTCGTTGGATGCTCTATAGAGGTGAAGTGTTGCTTGATTTTGAATCCAACCAAGAGATCTTTGAAGTTCTTGTCGATGAACTGAGTTCCATTGTGTGATAATCGACTCTGGGATTCTGAATCTGTTGATGATATTCTTGTGCGTAAACTTTTGGATTAGCGCGGAGGTGATTGTAGCCAACGGTTCTGCCTCAATCCATTTAGTGAAGTAATCAATGGTCACCACCAAGTATTTGACTTGCCCTGGTGCTTGGGGGAAAGGGCCTAAAATGTCCATTCCCCACTGGTAGAATGACTAGGGAACTGATATTGTTGATAATTCTTCTGGCGGTGCCGCATAAACATCTGAGTGAAACTGGCACTGGTCGCACTTTTGCACATGTTCTTTTCTATCGGCTTCTATGGTGGGCTAATAATATCCCGCCCTCAATGCCTTCCGGGCTAAGGATTTGCCCCCAAGGTGATTTCCTGAGCTTCCCTCATGGATCTTGGCCAAAACATACTTTGCCTCATTAGGGCCAAGGCATTTAAGAAAGAGAGAGGAAAAACCTCGACAGTATAGTTAATTGTCATAGATAGTATACCAAGCCACTGTCCGTACTATCTTCTAGGCTTCTTTTCGATCTTTAGGAAGTATACTGCTGTGGAGGTAGACTAATATAAGAGTCATCCAAGTTTCTTTGCCTTCCAACAGGAGGACTTCATGTCTGTGATACTAGAGAAGGGTAAGGTGTCTTGGATCACTGATCTGTTATTACATGGCCCGTTGGTGTTAGCAAGCTTCGACAGGATATCAGCCCTGGAGTTCTGTTCCCTTAGGATATGCTTTACTCAAATGTTGTCAAAAATTTCCATAAGCTTTTTAACTTTAGCTAAGCATTTCTGTAGCAAGGGTTCTTTGGCTTGGTACTCTCCTTTTATCAGAGTTATTGCCAGCTGCGAATCACTGCATAAGACTATGTCTTTGGCTCCTATATCCTTGGCTAGGTTAATGCCCACTATGCATGCTTCATATTCGACTTAGTTGTTGGAAGTGGGGAACTCGAACCTCAATGAATGTTCTAGCATGAGGCCAACTTTGTTTTCCAATATGACCCTGACTCCACTCCCTTTGGGATTCGAGGATCCATCAACATAGATAGTCCAAGAATGCGCTTTAGGATGACCGGAGTCTAGAGTGAGCTCAATCAGGAAGTCAGATAATGCCTGACCCTTTTATAGCTAGTCTTGGCTCATAGGTAATCCCGGACTTGGAGAGCTTTACTGACTAGGAGATCATTCTTCTCGCGATATCCGGCTTATGCAGTACCTGCCTGATTGGATGGTTTGTTCTCACTATGATAGGGTGACATTAGAAGTATTATCTCAGCCTTCTCCTAGTGATTACTAAAATTCTATGGTTTGTCAGTAGAAACCCTAGAAATTTGTCAACTTGTACTCTGAAAGCACATTTCTCAGGGTTCAGTCACATGTTATGCTTCTGAACCTCAACGAATACTTCCTCCAATTCCTTGATGTGACTACCGGCATGCGCCATCTTGACTATCATATAGTCGATGTATACTTCCAGCATCTTACCAATCCACCTTTCAAAGACTTTGTTCATCCTCCTTTGGTAAGTTGCCCCAGTATATTTAAGTTCAAACGACATGACCGGGTAGCAGTGGTCCCCATCTCAGTGTGAAAGTAGTCTTTTCTTTATCTTTTGGGTTCATGGGGATTTAGTTATATCCGACGTAGGCATCCATAAAGAAGAGCAGCCTAAATCAGATGAGTTGTCAACCAGCTTATCGATGTTGTGAAACAAGTAAGGGTCTTTTGGACATGCCTTGTTTAGGTCAGTATAATCGATGCACATACGCCATTTCCCACTGGCCTTCTTGACCAAGACCACATTGAAGAGCCACGTGGTGTAGGAGACCTCTCTGATGAACTCGGCGCCTATAAGCTCATTCACCTGTTTTTGGATTACCTCTTGCCTTTTAGGTTTGACTTTCCTTTTGTGTTGGGCAACAAGTTTTGCATTCTTCTCAATTGAGAGTTAGTGATAGATAAATTCTGGGTCTAGACTTGGCATGTCAGTAGATGCCAAGGCGAACAAGTCCTTGTTTTTTGTAAAGATCTCGATCAATTGGGACATTTCCTCTTAACTGAGTTATCTTCCAATTTTAGTCCCTTGTTCTAGCTTAGTGCTAAGTTCAAGGGACTGGAGTTCATCATTTGGTTATGGACGCATACCGCAAATTTCTTCGTGTACGTCCAACTCGGTCAAGAGGACGCTGGCTGTGCTCATAGTGACCAGGGTCAAATCGTTACATCAGTCCGTGATGCATAGTTTTTTGTCGATTTTCAGGCTTTCATTATAGCATTTCCTCACTGCCACTTAGTCTCCTTTGATAGTTACCACCATGTCTTATTGATCCAAGAACTTCAGGGCTAAATAGGGGTGGAGATTACAACCCCGAAGACGTTGAGTGAAGGACGACCCAATATGACATTATAAGCTGAAGGGCAGTCAACCACCAAGAATTTTATTTTGACTATATTGAAAATGGGGGCCTTCCCTAAAGTCAGATGAGCCTTGATGTACTCGATCGGGGAGATCTTGTCGCCCGTGAACCCGATCAGCTCATCGGTGTATGAGATCAATTCTTATTTCGGCAGTCCTAGCTTGTTGAACAAGTCTAGGAACATGATATCTACTGAACTCCCTTAATCTACAAACATCTTAGGAACCTCGGTGTTGGTGATGATCCAGGTAATGACCATGGGGTTATCATGATCTAGGATGATGTTTTCATAGTCCTCATCAAAGAACGAGATCGGTGGGGACTTTTTTGACCCTCTGCCCGTCTTAGATTCTGCGAGGGATGCTATACTCATTACTGCTTTGAGGGCTCTTTTCCTAGCGTTCGCAGAGTCATCATTGCCTATGAAACTTCCCGAGATAATGTTTACTATTTGGGTTAGTTCAACATGAGTATCCTCATCCTCTACTTGATTTTCATGTCGTTGTGGTGCTAAGGTACACTACTCAGACTCCCCAGAAGATGCTCTCATATGGCCCCAATGTCGCCTTATTTGAACTTGCAGGGGAGGAGGGGGAGGTTTTCTCCGATGGAGGAAGCCTCTTACTCGTCCTGCATAGGTTCCAGATAGGTTACGACTTATTTCAGGTGTGGTTCATGAGCGACAGAGGGGAATGTTGGGCAGCAATTTGTAGAGGACGGGTCGTGTATAGCAGGAGCGCAACTCCGGTTAGCTAAGGCTTGGGACTGAGCTTCGTTTTCCACCCGATCACCAAGGCATTGTAACACCGACACCCGCTGCCCGATGTCCCCAAAAGGTGCACTCTGAGGGCTAAAGCATTGCCTCGCCGAAATCCTCAAGGAAGGAGGGGGGAGATTCTCTCTAGTGAAAGAAGTCTCCTACCCGTCTTATCTGGGTTCTAGGCAAGTTACGACCGCTTCCAGGATCAATTGATGAGTCGTGGGGTTAGACACTGGGCGACGGTTCAAAAAAGGAAGGTTATGCACAACAGAGGCCTAATTCTGGTTAGTTGATGTATGTTGCCTTCTTGTGTTCACCATGGTGGTGGTAGTAGGGTTTTTTAAAGTGATGTTGGGAGTAGAAATTTACCTATTTCCCACAAACAGTGTCAATGTTCAAAAACTATATTATGAGGGTTACTTGTATAAGTATGAAATGATGAGTTCCTTCGTAGCACAGCCACAATAGCAACGTGTAAGAGGGTGGGTACCTGCAAAAAGTACTCTAACGCCCAAGTCAGTAGGTGCGCAAGGAGAGTATAGTGAGATTTTTTGGAATTAGCTCATATCTTGTATCTCTTGCTTACTATATTTATATGAGCATTTTAGGGTATGTGGTGTCTAAGCATTCCGTGTGTACCGAATGCTACTACCTGGGATCATGGTGACACGATCGTGGGAGACAGAATCATGGAGACCACTAGTCATTTGTCCTTATTTCCTTGCTTGTACGAGATATGATTAGGATTTCTTCATGTCGTTACGCCTGATGTGTAGGTTGCCTCATATGCACTGTATGTCTGGGTGCTAGCTCAGTGAGCCAGGTTGCTCCAGTTCTATGGACTTGCAACCCGGTCCAGAACAATACTAGAATCTTGTGTCAAACGATCTATAACAACTATTGTCCACTAGACTTATAAATATATAGAGGAGACATACAATATTCAAGTCTTAACCCTTTAATATCTTTGGACAAGTTTGGTATGCAATTTAAGACAACTGTATATAAGTTCATATAATACGATATATATACTATTATGTAGTTTGATGCATAGTTGTACTGACATGACTGACCCGGGAAATCCAAGATTCGGGCTCTAGGCCAGTTTAGTCAACTTATTGGACCATTTTTATAGTTGACCCGGTCAGACCCGGTCGTCAACCCGATCAGGTTGACCTAGGTTGACCAGTATTTTTTTTTGTTTTTATAGAAACTAAACAAAAAATACAATTTTTAGGATTTGAACACCATACTTGTATGTCTTTGCCATAAAGTGCATTCTACCACTAGACTATATATGCTTCTGTTGAATATTATTCTCAATTTCTTAATTTATTACACAACCAATATATTATTATCACTGCTTGTTTGGAAGTGTTTTTTATGTAATATTTTTTGTTTAATATATATTTTAATATAATATATTTTATTTCAAGTAAATTTTCATATAATATTTTTTTTAAAATATTTACTTCTTTGTCTGAATTTTCTTGTTCTATCGATTGACCAACGGTTGGACTATTGACCTAGTGACTCGACCTTTTGACTGAGTTAACATCCGGTCCGAGTTATACAACTATGGTTTGATGCAGCTAAAACTTAATAAGTTTATAAGATTTGATTGAACAACAAGCACAAGGTAAGATGATGTTCTACAATCCTTTAAGTTGTACAACAAAAGGCCAAATGTTTTATACTATAGTAACTTATAACAAGGATATATAACTTATACAATACTATTCTATGTCACTTATATAGTATAAATATTATGCTATACGATATACTAGAAAACCTTAATTCAAATTGTTTTCTGCCACAAAAAAAAAGTCATTACTATATGACTTGAATTTATAATGGCATATGCTAAATTACTCACTCAACTACTTAAGCTATATCATGTTAGTGTTGGGTTTTTTAGCCTAAGTCTCAAGTCTCACATTGCTTAGGGTGAAGAACACAAGGAGGAGTTTCTTATATACATAAACCTTTGTAATCGTAATTAAAATTACACCTAGGAAGAAAGTAGCAGAGGCCTACTGGATGGTCAAGGGATGATGGTTTGCAACTTTGTTATAATCTTGTTTTCATTATTAATTTATTCTTTTTTTTATTGCAGATGTAAGTAAGAGGGGCAAAACCATGCTAAACTATGTGTTGTATTCTGTCCTTTAATCTTGTTATGTTATCTTTTTTCATACATTCCCCTTTGTTGATAGAGGGCTGATTGCCAATATTTATGGGTGATTCGAGTGCCGAGCTCAATCAAATAATAAAATTCCAGTTCTACCGATAACCTATAGTACAAGGCAGCGAACCGAGTCGTCTCTTGAGGATCAAGACACCAATAAAACTAAATCAATATCACATAGGGGGAATTGTGTTTGCAGAATGTACACGTAATAATTAAATATAAGAAAGAAAATCAAATTACAAATCAACCAATACAAGAAATCATCAGAAATCTAATTGGCTTGTCATCGATCACTAAACATGTATCTTGATTAAATTAATTAGTTAATCTATGATTGACCGAAATCTCTGCATCAAATGCATAGAATTCAACACTAGATAATCACCTAGAATTTAACTAACAAATAATTCATAAATTCGCAATCGCTAGAATCATGCAACCTATGTTAGTTTTACAACTAAAATTCAATTAACCCAGATTAACAAATCTGTCAACCTAACTTTCTTCAATTCATGTGGCTAAATCATAATTAATCAATCATAATTTAATCACAGATCTTAATTAGGATTAACGATTCAATCAAATTACATCACACAATAGAAATCTCTAATCATGTAATTCGAAATCCAAATCAAGAGAAGAAGAAGATAATTAATTCAATTTAAAATCAAAATTAGGAACAGAATCTCAAAGTCAAATCAAAATTTCCTCAAGATCCTTGGATTGATCTCAGATAATTAGCTCTCCATGGCTGCCACACACAATTTGCAAAAAAAAAAGAGAAAACTCTAAGTAGAAGAATCAAATAAAAATGGCTTAGGTTTCTTTCTATCTCGGATCCCCTCTTTATAGAAAAATAACTAACTTAAAAATTAAAAATCCTAATTTTTCCCTAGATTAAAGTTAATTTTAGGCCTTTTAGCTTTCATTAGCCACTGAAATCACTTGATTTGGGCTTTAGATAAGAGAGTTATGCCCAATTCACTCTTAACAGTTCTCTGATCCCGTCAGCAGACTTCAAAGGGGTGAAACACTATCAAAACGTTGTAGTTTCAATTCGTGGTCTTTATAAGAGTTGAAGATCTATATCTTATATTTCGAATGCCACCAGTTTCAGGTCCATATCACACCTACAGCCCAAATTATGGACCAATTAGTGCATACTGCTTGGATTATGTGACAGAACCCGAGTTCTGATTTCCAAGCACAATTTGGTCCATTAGATATCTGATTCATCTCTTGAGCTCTTCATGAAAATTGTATAGCTCTCTATTATCTTTCCTACAAGGTAAGATATATAATGTTTAGATATCTATAACTCAAGATATGGATGAAATATAGAAACATTGTAAAATTCTAATAATGCTGAAAAAACTAATAAAGCCCAATTTGAGCCCAAACTTATAAAATGTGGTCAAAACCAATTAATTAAGCATATAAGAGGTCTAAGAGACTAAATATGAGGGTTAACTAATATATGAAAATCGTGTTTAAGAGGTCTAATATAAAGGGACAACATGATTTTTCACTAAGGGTATGTAAGGAGTTAAAAATAGCAAAGATTAGGAAAATAAGCTCAAGGGGCTTAATCAAGATAAAATATGTAAGGTTAAATATTTGACTAAAGTAGCTAATGCAAAGAAAGAATGCCTCAATCATATTTATGCATGCAGGTAAAAATATAGCCTAAAAAATAATCAAAGCAAGTTCTAGATTGATCAAAATTCATGAGTGAAAATTACACAAGAAGGAAGAGAATGACATAAGTACTTAATCCATTCATCAATAAGCTCAAATTCTCACAAGGTATAAGTCTATCAAACTTAATTTATCAATTCAATTTTCATTACCAAACAAGTCAACTGCAATATGAAAGATAATTCATTCACTTATGTCATGAACCTCTAATCCTCAATTTGTCCAAACTCACAATTTTAGTAATTAAAGACTAAAAACAAGAAGCACACAATTTTTTTTTTAAAAAAAACATCAAAACAGAATTTAAAAACAAAACAAAAATAGAATTGAAAAATAGAAAAATAGAAAACAGAATTGATAGAAAAATAAATAGACAAAAGAATAGAAAACTAAATTAAAAACAAAAAAATTGAAACAGAAAATAAACAAGGAAAGGAAACTCCTTCTTTTATGTTGCATAAATAGCATCAAGCAAGGCCACCTCCCCCATGGTGTGCTCTTGGAAATCATCATAAAAGTGCTTAAGCCTATGTCCATTAGCCTTGAAGCTCTTCTTTGTAGTCACATCTTGAAGCTCAACTACACCATAAGGAAAAACATTAGTAACAACAAAAGGACCTTCCTTCATAGATCTCAATTTTTCTGGCATTAATTTAAGACGAGAATTATATAAAAGCACTTTTTGACTAATCTCAAATGTTTTTCTCATAATCATCTTATCATAGAAGACTTTGGTCTTCTCTTTATAAAGTTTAGAACTTTCATATGCCTCCAAGCGGATCTCCTCCAATTCCTGCAACTGTAGCTTCCTCTCCACGTCCGCTTGGTCTAGGTCCAAGTTGCACCTCTTCACTATCCAAAATGCGGATGCTCAATTTCTATTGGCAGGTGGCATGCCTTGCCAAAGACAATCCGATAAGGAGACATCCTAATTGGTGTCTTATAGGTAGTCCGATAAGCCCATAAAGCATTCTCAAGCCTTTTGCTCTAGCCCTTTCTGTTAGGTTAGACTGTCTTTTGAAGTATCTGCTTAATCTCTCTATTGGAAACCTTGGCTTGCCCATTAGTTTGGGGGTGATAAGGTGTAAAAATTTTATGCATGACTCTATATTTCTTCATCAAAGCCTTCATGCTTAGATTATAGAAATGTGAACCCTGATTACTGATGATGGCTCTTGGGACTCTAAACCTACAGAAAATCTATGATCTAAAAAAATCCACAATAACTTTGGAATCATTAGTCAGAGTGGCTTTTGCCTCCACCCACTTAGATACATAATTAACAGTCAGCAAAATGTAAACAAAACCAAAAGAAATAGGAAAGGGTCCCATAAAATCAATATCTCATACATAAAAAATCTCACAAAACAACAAAGGTTTCTGGGGCATCTCATTCTTGCGAGAAATGTTCTCTATTTTCTGGCACTATTCACAAGACTTATAGAATAAGTATGCATCATGGAATAAGGTAGGCCAATATAAACCAGAGTTCAAGACTTTCCTAGTTGTACGTCTAGGTCCAAAATGTCGACTCATAAAAATACATAACAAAAGTTAAGAACAAAATCAAACTCATGATCAGGTATGTATCTCCTAATCACTTGGTCACTATAAAATCTCTACAAATAAGGATCAACTTACACATCATATTGAGACTCACTCTTTAACTTATTAATCTGAGCCCTAGTGAAATATGCAGGCAATTCACTAGCAATCAAGTAATCACTACAACAAAAAAGTTTTTTAGCGGCAATAAATATGCCTTTTAGCGGCAATAAAAATTGCCGCAAAAACCTTTACCGGCAATTATTTTTTGGCCGCCATATCCAGCGTCGGTAAAGGTTTTACCGGCCATTATATTGAGTGCCGGTAAATGCCCGTTTTATGGCCGGTAAAAGTGATATCTTTTAGCGGCAATTTTTTGGCGGCAATTAAAATAGCCACTAAAACCCCTCCAAGTTTCCCTCCCTCGCGTCTTTGGCAGCCTTTGTTATTGCCGGTAAAGATATTTTTTATTGCCGGTAAAAACTATTTCTTTTACCGGCAATTGTAATGGCGGTTATAGCTCACCTAGATTTGCTTTTTTAAATGACTTTAGCGGCGTTTTTTATTGCCGGCAAAGACTTATTTATTGCCAGTAAAATTATGATTTTGCAACTATAAGCTGAACGGATTTATTTTTTTAAATGTCTTTAGTGGCCTTTTTTATTGCCGATAAAAACCTATTTTATTGCCAGTAAATATTTTTTACCTGCACTAGTAATGAAAGCAAATACTCAATTTTTTGGTACAAAAATGTTATTCTTATTTGTCATTCAAGGTGAAATTTTAACGTCATTAACAAAAATTTTACTAAAAATAATATTTGTCCCTAAAAAACTTAAATCATAACATACAAATGTTTTTAAATACAACATACTAAAATTCATTCTAAAAAGCAAAATATATTTCATTAAATCCACAATAAAAAAGAACATTCATAACTTTATGGTGTCAACAACAAAATATAAAAAGTACACCATCTAATAATTAGTATCAGTTTGAGTCTAATAACTAATGTTATCAAATAATCATAACACAAAATAGTAGGTAGCTCATAAATAAATCTTTAACTCTTGATCATTTTGAAGTCTTTCACTTGCGATATGTCTCGAAATCATAGTGTATGACCTGCAATGATAAAATAAATTAGAAATTCAGCTTGCACATCCACTGAAAGAGAATATTTTCAATGATTTTAATCACTGAGAGATGAAGGCACAACCAAAGATAATGATAGTTCTAAGGTATTTCAAGTTAGGATACTTTGTAAAATGCCAACAATATTTTTGCATTCATTTAAATCAAGCATAAACAAACATTTCATGCTCTCTAAACTTGAAAAGTAGAGCAGAGGAGGATATATAACTTTGATACCCATATGGACATATAATATAGAAATTAACAGTGGAGGAAACCATGAGAGAACGCTAGGAATCAAACTTGCAAGGAAAAACTAGTAAGTAGGTTATATATTTAGTTCAAGTTGTCAGCATCCTATAATTTTACGTACTTGCACTATCAACATGCATATAGTCTTATTTTATTGCAGTGTGAAAATGAATGCTCCATGTGCTAACAGCTTTTTAATTTCACATTTTTGTTCAAGGAAATATGAGGTTCTGATTTAGCTGTATACTATATATACCTTCAACCAGACAAAAACCAAAAGAAAAGCCAGAAAGAGAAATGAAAATGAAAATGATCTTAGGAACATGTTTGATTAAGCAGACCATGCTGTCGAATTTGTATACCATTTTGATAAACACTTCTGACACACTCGACCCATCGCTTGTGGCTTACGACGCAACTCAACACATTCACATATATTTAGCATCAATAATACTATAGTTATATATCCTGAGGGGAAAAACAAGAGGATCCTCCAACTAAACCACAACAGAGCAGTCAAGAAGTAGTGCTTGTTTTGCAATGATTCTTATGGCAGAATTAAACAAACAAGCATATAAACCATAAAAACTGAAGGAAATATAATACAAGGCATGTGTCACCGGTGCATGAGGAAAAAAGTCTTTATGCTTTGAAGTAAAGAGCAGCAGAAAATTAGCACAATCTATAATAAAATCAAGCACAATTTAAAAAATGAGCACTATATTAACATATTTTAAAGCAAGTGCAATACCATGAGGGGCCATGCAGTATTTTCATCAACCCTATGTAACTGAAATGGTCTCTGTGGTGCTCGTTCATGGCCACTATTGGCATCTGGGACCTAGTAAATATTAAGATGTAAGATAAGATAATAGTCTCATAACATTAAATTTTAAGAAAAAGGTTAAAATATTTGAAAAGCTAACCTGTCCAACTGAGCTTCCACTGAAATTTTGAGGCATAGATAATTCCACAGAGCAAATTTGCACATAACTTGTCTCACCCATGATAATTCTGACAATAGTCTATCTTGATTTTGTTTCATCAAAATCATTTCTTCATCATGCCTTTCCTTAACTCCTTCATCTCTTGTTCTAACCTTTGGACAACCTCATTAGACGAATCATCTGCAACAATATTTCTTAGGGAAGATTTATTACCCCATAATAGAGAAGGGGTTGGACCAAGTCCTAAACCACGGATATAACCACTTCTTTCACTTCCCAATACTTGGGAATACACATCTCCTTCCCAAGCAACACTACCAGAAGGTTGTTCATTAGATGTCTCACCATTGCTTAACTTTTCTTTCATCATGTCCTAATCACAATTAAGAAAACAATTTATGACATACTCAAATCCATATAAAAATATTTAAAATAATTTGAATACTAAACATACTGAACTTTAAAGGATAAAATTGCTTAAGAAATCTTACAACTGTCCTTGCAGACTCCTCATCCAATGGTCTACCATCCTTACGCTTTGTATGAGTTAATATGTAAATTTCTGCTCGTTGAGGCTCTATCCCATTTATAGCCTAATACAATTAAATTAATGTCAAACAATTATACATGACACAAACGGGCTTTAGAATTTCATATTTGGTAATTTATACATGAATACCTTTTCATCCATCAAGGTTCCAAAGCTTTTGGATCCTCCTGTGTGAGGCATCTTTTGCTTGGCCCTATTGCTTCTATTTGCTTGGCTACGCTTCTATCATTGCAACACATAAATAACATCATATAAAAGCTAGAAAAGGAAAAGAAAAACAATAGGAAACATTTGTAGCTACATGCACAACAGTTATTTAAAAGCTTTTGATTTGGACTAGGTGGGAACAAGAAAGGTGAAGAGAACATGAGCAATTCTTCTAGGGCACGTACTCTACTTTTTTTTTAATGAACAGGGCATAGTGTATAAGTATTTCATAGAAGACATTAATAATAATTTATTTTTATATTCATGAATTAAAAGTTTTTTTAAAAAAGTTTAAGGTAATAGAAGACTCTCTAAATTAAAAGATGAATGTGAAGTTATATTTTCCTATGAAAGAAATAAATGAAAGAGCAAAATTGGCTACTTTGAGAAGCAATTTGCTGTACAAACCAACCAGAAAACTTCACTTTAAAAAAAAAAAATAGATTCCAAGTAATATAAAACAGATCCATTTTAAACCAAGGAAATGCATGTAACACTATAAAACATAAAAACAAGGCAATTGTGTGTGTGTGTGTGTGTTTTAAGGCTTCTAAAGTTGATACCTTTGCTTTATCAGAAACCCAATAAGAGACAAGACCAGTCCATTGGTCCCTTGGTATGCGACTCGGTTATTTTTTCAAATAAGGCATCTTTGGTCTTATACTTTGTCATATATATACTCTTCAAATCACATTTGTAATCTTTCCATTTCTTCCCTAGTGACTTTTTGACAAACTCCTCACCATGTGTTGGGATTGAGAACTTCTTCTAAAAAATAGAGCAAGCATTTACAAGTTAATTTCATGTATGAAAGAAATAACTTGGACCTTATTATATTCACACCTATTAAGAATAATTATTTCATACCCTTACAAACTCCACCAATTTCTTCTTTTCTTCTTTGTCAAAAGCTCTCCAATCTTCTATGTTTAAAGGTGTTAGTTCTGGGGTTCTAGCAACAATGCCTAGAAAGCTAGCAAGCTTTCGACCCTCCTTTCCTATGGCTTGATTACGACTATTGAATCGCACAACAATTGTCTTCCCTGGAGGCAAATTCCAAATATCTTTTAGTAATGTAGGCCCACGAACCTTCCTTGCCTCCAAAGGACCTAACACGAACCAGATTTAAATGTCATGATTTAATTCAAACTAATTTAAAAATCTAAAGCAATGTTCATTAAAATAATGTCACCTGATTCATGGTTTTGCTCAGCCTCAATGCTAACAGAATTATTCAACTCATCAGATTGATCATCATGTGCTTGGGCTTGAGAGCAGTTTGGGGCATTCATTAGTTGCTCAATATAAGGCCGCACTTCTTCATCATGATGTTGTTCAGTGACCAATATGAGACTATTTTTTCTAGGCATTATGATATACTGCCTGCAACTTTTACCTGAGGTGAAATAAATGTGCAAATTTGCATGTTAGGAATTTATCCAATCATGTGTTTTATCTGTCAAATTTGAATGAACTAAAATTATAAACTGAGAGGTTCAAAGCCATTTGTTTCCATAACAAGTTGCTGACTTCAAGGATTATTCTGGACTATTGTGGTCACAACATCAGCAGCCTTTGCTCAAATATTGGCATGAGAATTCTTAAGGTAATCAAGAACCAATTGAGTGAAGATTTAGGAAAGAGGAAATAGGAAATAGGAAATAGGTAAGGCATAGAATTGTTAAATTTAATACAAAGCAGATCCATTGACCAACCAATTACCAAAAAAGCTAGGGACAAACATAATTTGATTGAAAAAGGAAAAATTAACAGATTAATGAGGAAAAAAGAAAGACATAGAAGCATGCAGATGAATAATGCATAGAAGCAGCTATTGAAATTTGAGTAATCAATTAAATCATGATCCCCAAATTTCAAAGAATTTCCCATCGAGATCGCCGAAAAAGCACACATATTTAAGATAATTCAAGTATTTTACATTCAATAGTGCCTCTTATATGATATCTCTTCAACAAGATAAACTCACCATTGGCCATATCCATGGATTAGACATGCTCCTGCAATTCATCCAACTTAGTAACTTTTTCCTGATAAACACTTTTTTTTGTTACTACAGATCCATGTTCTTTGCGTGCACACCGCTTCTTTTGTAGACAAGGTTATTGATCCCAAAAGATATTGATGTAGAACTCGGAGTAGTATTAAGGAATTGCTGTTAACTTTTGAACTATGTCATTCTTCATATTTATGGGTGAAAGGTTGCCCATGCAGAACTATTATAGGAATGAGAAGTTGATAACCTACTAAATTATTTCTTTATTGTTAATCCTGTATTACAATTAATTAATGAACATATAAAGGGATGCTAGAACATTCAGTGTAAGAATCAAGGTCAAGAAATTAATGACCTTGGAAGTGAATCTACAGTCAGAACAACCAGATTTCACCCATTATATAAGTTCTTAAATATAGCTAATGGAGATTGGCTCACCTTCCGCTTATGAAAATTGCATAACTTGAGATCATATCCAGGAATTTCTTGTTGGTAGGAGATCTACAATCCTGATGTATATCCTCTCTAAGCTTGGCGGTTTGTCCTTACCTTAAAATGCACCCTAAACTTTCTACAACAAATTACAAAAATATAAGTTCGTAAATATATAAGTTCGTAAATATTTGTTTAAAACAGGTTACTACTATTTATCATTGACCCTGCATTGCCCAAAGTTTAAGAAAGACACTTAATCATGCAGTGAACAAAGCATAGAAGCAGCTATTGAAATTTGAGTAATCAATTAAATCATGATCCCCAAATTTCAAAGAATTTCCCATCAGAGACTGCCGAAAGCACACATATTTAAGATAATTCAAGTATTTTACATTCAAAAACTACAGTCTTAAAATAGAGCACTACTATAATTAATTTCATTACTATATGTAGAATCAGATTTACCTGAGTCATCCATATAGTGTTCATAGTTATCAGCATAAAAAACATATGGTCCGAAAATAGGAGGCAGATCACATGCCTGGCTGGAAAACAGAGAGGCTACACTGGAAACCCCTGTTCTATTGAAGTGATCTTGGTTTAATGGAAATATGTCTAAAGTCCAAACAAGATACTGATCTGCATTCCAACTTGAATTGTTTATATGAAATGAATCCACAGTAGACCATAAAAACACTTATTCAGAGATGCAGTCAGATTTTCAAAGACAGACTTGTCCAAGCTTGAGAAGGGACTCCAGGGAGGTGCTATGAAAGTTAAATTTCCTGTATATGGGTATGTACAATGGCATTTGGGGCTTAATATCTGATCTGAGCTACAGGCAAAAGGCGCACAGTTATTTGGTGGCAGTGGCGGTGTATATGAGTTATTGGATTGTGGCTGTGCAATAGAGCAATAATTCCCTACATGTTCTTGGGTTATCCACAAGTCTGCAGATACATATATGTATAATAATCAGCCTTACCAGAGGGAAAACAAATGCATTGAGAGAAAATTTATATTTCTTTTCAAGTAATGAAACCACCTATATAATCAACTAATCACTATAATTATGGCTTACATTATGCCTACTTTAGAGACGTCAATTTGTGGATTAAATTTGTCAATGGAGTTATTCTGCAAATCAAGGAGTTCCAGTTGGCTGCTGATGGTGGTGCCAATATCTAAGGTGCTATTCAAATCGTTGTCCTTGAGTTAGTATGAGTTTTAAGAAAAGTTGCTCACTTGACAAAAATAAAAGTATAAGATGCAGTTTTGTAACTTTGTTATCCTATTTCTTTGTCGTTGTTTTCACTATGATAAGTGTTGGATACCTTCAATATTGGCAGGATTTTAATGTTCTATAAGTTGATGAAATTTTTTTAATTTTAAAACCATTTTTTGATATTGTGCAGAAGCATATGTTTCTGTACTTGCTAGAAGAACTAAGCCATTAAGCATTTTCCTTTTCCCTCTTGTTTCAAATGTTATTTGAGAAAGGGGAGAGAGAAGTGCATCCTCTGCTGGAGGAAAAGCCAAAATTTTTGTTTAATTGTTAGGGAAACTGGGTGGCTAAATTGTTAGGTGATGGAAATATAGTTAACTTGTTTTTCTGGTTAAGATTTCCCCTTAAGCGGTTTGATAGTTGAAGGTTGAAACTTGAAAGAGTCAAAGAGGAGGAAAAAGGTGCTTTTCAACCATGTAACAGCAGTGTGGTTTCTGTATGTAAAGAAACTGGAAAAGGGGGTTGACTTTTCGGTGTTCTAGAGGTTCTGAAGTTTGAACGTGAATGTTGAGAGTATCTTTTGGTTCTCCTTATTATTTGAGCATCTATATGTGAACCTGAACGTGAATGAATTAGCTTATTTAGAATTCTAGCCTAGGTCCATTAGCTTATTTAGCATTTGTTGGAACTTAGAATCTTATCTAATTTTGTAAATCACCTGTTTTAAGTGTTCAAAATCACTAGACTAACACAATGAAAATAGTGTAACAGAATAAGCTCACCATGCATTATTCATTGATACAAAATATTTGACAGTGATCCACCTTCAGTTATCTTTAGGTTGAAAGCATAAATTTCAGTTATCTTCATAATTATCCTCACTTGCTTGATATTGTTTTCCAAGCTATTCTATTTCATGTCAGGATGATCAAGAACCTTATCAACACAATTTAGTTTCTTATTGTTAAAGAGAAATTAACATAAGGGGCAGAACTCATTTATGCTGTAGAACATAATTTTTTTTAGGGTCCCCTTACTCAATTTGAACGAATAATAAAGCTCTTAATTGAACCAGACTTGACCTATTTATTATCAAGGGAAAATTAAAGTAAGTACACTAATTAGATTCTCATACACAGCTTAAATAATCCATTCTAATATCCTATTATAACATGAGACATCTAAAACCCCATCATAGGAAGAGAGTTGTTCACAGTACCTGCATGGACCTATTTCTTTCTCCAAAATGAAGTACTTTTCTAGCTGCAAAAACCTGTAAAAGTCATAAAGCAAATGATATATGAATTAAACACTAACACAATGGTGTAATCTGGAAATTGGAAAGTAAATTATGAAATTGGAAACTTGCAAAGGAAAAACACATAGTATTAATAATTCAGGCAAGGAAACAAACATTTAACAAAGATAATAATAGTATTAAGCTGCAAGTACTTCAATAAAACGTAAATTAAAAATTTAAATATTTTCTAAATTTACCTATCTTATTCAGAATCACTATCATATTCAATGTCATTTCCTCCATCATTATTAGCTTCACCTTCATTTGGAGGAGTGTTAGAATGGAGGCTCATATCAATTACTATCCCATCAACACCACTTCTTATCCAATCATTATTGTCATGTTCTGAGTCACAAATATTTTCTAAGAAAGTCAAGTCAATGGCTTCATTCTGCACTGATGACTCATATTGCAAACTATTTTCTTCTCCCATATCAAAAATGTCTCGAGGTTTAATTGGCCTAGGGACAAACCATTCATGATTTTGAGGATCTTGCACAAATATCACTTGCTGAGCTTGGTCAAAGAAATACAAAAGGCTCATGACTTTCTCGATCGCCGAGTGTATTAGGTGTGAAAAGTTCACAAGTGTGAAACCTAAGTCATCTTCCTTAACTCCTCTACCTTGGGTTACATCAACCCAATCACATTTAAATAAGACAACCTTAAATTCTTCAAAGTAGTTTAACTCCACAATATCATTCAATCTGCCATAATAGGTGATATTTGCCGACTTCGGAGCATTGTCACTTGTACTTGCATAACTCTCTGTCTTTGAAACAACCATAACACCACTATTTTACGTCTGCATGAACTCTTCATATTGTTTTATTCGGAATCGAAACCCATTATTTACATCGAATGCTTTAAATCTTCTTGCAATGTAACTTGGACCTTGTGCAAGGGCTTTAAGATCTTTTTCGATATCAGATGTGAGGTCCAACTCCTTAACCTATCCAAATAATAATATACGACTATAAATACTAATATAAGTACAACAACACTAAATTACAATAAATAATGACTAAATCCTACTACTTACTTGCTCCTTCAACCATTCATGAAATGTATCAAAATGCAAACGATCAAGCTGATGTTGTGTAAGGCGACGCTTACGATTTAATCTCTTGATCTCACAAATATGTTCACTATGCATGTAACTCACATATATCAATTTTCCTTAAAATATAAAGTAATATACAACCAACAAGACAAAGATATACCACTCACTTTTTATAATTCTCAACCACATTTGATTCGCAATTGAAGAGCACATATCGATGTGCTTGCAACCATGTTTTCTCATCCATAAAATATGCTTCTATTTTGCCATATGGTTGCCCAACAGCGGGGAAAAGACATCCTTCTTTATCAGTCCCATGCTCAATCTCATTCTCACTTTTTCTTGACCAATAAGACCTTGAATCACCACCTTCCATATATCGTGAGCAAAATGTCAGACACTCATTTGCAAGATATGCTTCTGCTATTGAACCTTCTGGGCATGCACGATTACGAACATATGATTTCAAAGTACATAAGTACCTATGACATTAAAAAATGTTATCAGTCTAATACTTTAGTGCTCAAGTATAACTTAAGATATATAAAAAAATTAATGGGATTGTTCGATACCTCTCAATTGGGTACATCCAGCGATAATGTACTGGCCCCGCAATTTTAGCCTCAGTTGCCAAGTGAATAACCAAATGTACCATAACTGTAAAAAATGATGGGAGGAAGAGTTTCTCCATATTACACAGGGTTAGTGCAATTTTTTCTTCAAGTAGCTCTAACTCTTCCATATTAAGCACTTTGCTACAAAGCACCCGAAAGAATGTGCATAGTTCAATCAACACAGCACTCACTTTTTTATCTATTGATACCCGCAATGCAAGAGGAAGAAGTTCTTGCATTATAACATGGCAATCATGAGTTTTCAGCCCTGATATTTTTCGTTTTCGAATGCAGCGTGAAATATTAGATGCATAGCCATGTGGAAACTTAGCATTTTGTAGTACTTCGTAGAATAACTTCTTTTCCTCTGAGGACATTGTGAAATAAGTAGGAGGTAGATATGTCCTCCCATTAGCTCGTTGCTGAGGCCATAAGCTTGGTCTTATGTTCATCTCCATCAAGTCCAATCGAGCTTCTAAGTTGTCTTTTGACTTCTTACCAAGACCCAACAATGTATAAATCAAATTATCGCACACATTTTTTTCTATGTGCATCACATCAAGATTATGACGCACTAAGTTATACTCCCAATAAGGAAGATTGAAAAAAATACTCCTCTTTTTCCATGTGCTTTTAATTACCCCACTTACCTCTTCACTCAACTTACCAAGAGTGAACTTTATGCCTCTAACTTGATTTAAAACCAGTGACCCAGATATTGGACAAGGTGCAGGCCTTGATTCTTTAGTCCCATCAAATGACTTTGCATCATTTCGATATTTATGCCCTGGCTTCAAGAAACGTCGATGGCCCATGAAGCAAAATTTTTTACCATGTTTGAGCCTTCTAGATTGAGTGTTTATATTGCAAGAAGGGCATGCAAATTGACCATAAGTGCACCATCCGATAGATTACCATATCTTGGAAAATCATTTATAGTCCACATGAGAGCTGCTCGCATTTGAAATGTCTTCTTAGTAAAGGCATCATAGGTTTCTACCCCCACATCCCATAATTGATTTAACTCTTCTATTAAAGGTTCCAAAAAGACATCAATGTTATTTCCAGGCCCTTTTGGTCCAGGAATGAGTGAGGACAAAATGAAGAATTCTTGCTTCATGCACAGCCATGGTGGAAGATTATATGGCATTAAAATCACTGGCCATGTACTGTGAGCAATTTGCATCGTGGCATATGGATTAAAGCCATCACTAGCTAATCCTAGGCGAACATTACGTGGATCTTCAGCGAATTCTGAATGACAACTGTTAAAACTTTTCCAAGCTTCAGAATCTGCAGGATGCCGTAAAACTCCATCTTTATTGCGCTCTTCATCATGCCATCTCATCAGTTTAGAAGTTTTTGAAGACATAAATAATCTTTGTAGCCTTGGTTTTAGAGGAAAATATCTTAGGACCTTGGATGGAATTTTTTTTTCATCATTTTTCCATCTAGAAGCCCCACAAACTGAGCATTCATTAACATCCTTACCAGCAAATTCATTCCTAAAAAGCATGCAATCATTGGGACAAGCATGGATCTTTTCATACTTTAAGCCTAATCCCTCAACTATCTTCTTGGTCTCATAAAAGGAATGAGGCAACCTTTCCCCCTCAGGGAATGCATCCTTCAATAGTCCAAGCAAAGCATTAAAAGACTCATTTGTCCATTTGAACAACCGTTTTATATGGTAAAGATGAAGTAAAAATGAAAGTTTACTAAATTTCTTGCATCCAGGGTATAGTTCTTCATCTGCATCTTTCATTAGCTGTTCAAACTTCTCCACCTCTGGATGTGGTTGATCTCTTGATGAATTAGTGTTTTCTTCAAAGGTTAGCTCCATCTCACCCCTTTCGCTATTGTTATTATCCACAAATTGGGTAAAGCCTCCAAAAGCATCACGTATCATTCCTATCATATCATCACCCCTAAAATCTTCTTGTCTGCCAATTAGTTTCTTCAACACAATTTGACACATTTATTGGCTCCCATGACAAAACCAAGTATCATATGACGGTATAATGCCATTAACCACAAGGTGTTCATATGCCACTGCCCGATTTACTGAATAATGGAGCACACATCCTTTACATGGACATGGAATTGTTTCTCCATCATGTTTTTCATGAAAAGCATGGTCTAAAAACTTCTCTACTCCATCCAAATATTCTTTACTAACTCTATCACAGTCCATCCATCTCCTACTTGCTAGGATTGTCCATGACCATGCAAGAAATCTTATCCTATTTAACAAAAGGGTTGCAACATGATTACATGGTTACATGATAGAATATCAACAAAATACAAATACAATTATGATTACATAGCTAAAAAATGACCTTTACATAATAAAAAGTACAACATTTAAAACCATCCAAGCAAATCAATAGTTGACATCTTCATATACCATACATTGCACATGTGAAAACAACATAATATTTCTTTAAAATAATGACACATGTCATAATACCACTCAAAAGCACGAACTTGAAAATGAGGTAGAATCAAAAGCCAAACATGTTGAGGAAAGAGGGAAAGGTATACATCATAATATGTGGTTATCAAGAAAAATGAAAACAAGTCCAATACATTAAACATAAATTTGGCAGTTAGGAATCATAAAATTCTTGTTCTTATCCACAATAGAGAAACCAAAGCAAACCCACAAAGACCCCAACAATATGCTGCATATGGGTGATTGCATTCTTCTTACTCACTTAAAACACTATAATAAACATAATCAATCAAGCAACATTTACACCAACATCTTGAGTTTTCTACTTTTCTTAGATGTGCAATTGAATCGAGTCAGAGTATGGAAATATAGTTCCTGAGAATTCAGTAAATTTACAATACGAAAGTCAATTTATTTGGATAATTTGAAAATGCAGCAACATTTCAATTTTAGTTTTTTAATTATTTTTACTTATTTTGATCAATTTAATCTGTCCAATTATGCATAAACTCATTATGGGGGTTTTTTATCTGCCTCTGAATTAGTTGGAACTTCCTTCGGACAGATGCAGCAGTTCTACAAGTACTGATTCAAAACATTGAGATATTCAATAGCTGGAATTTTTTATATTTTGAATTTTAGTTATTTTAAAAAATTCATTTTTTGAGCAAGTTTTAAAACCCTTCTCTCAATGATGCCTAAAATCTAAGTTTCCCCCTACCATTCGCTTCTACCATTATACCCTAGTGAGATAAACATCATCTCATTTTACTTGAACCACTATATACTCATTGTGGGATCTAATATTAATTTCGGTTAGTGAGACGGAATTATGTTGCATCTGCTTTGAGCGGTATGCACAATTAAAGTCCAGGACTATGGCCACCGAACATGTGCACAATGCACACTAGCCCTCTGTTGCCACAACAAGCCCAACCCTGCCACACTTGTCTTACCCCACCAATTTGCCCATTCTGCCGAAGCACCATAGCTAGATTAGTGGCTGTCTCAAGGGACTTTCCATTTCTGATATGCAGAGAGGTTGGACAGCCTTGCTATATCTTTTGGTGTCTTTTTTTCTTTAACCCTGTTTTGGAGGATACCTTCTCCCCAACCTAGTTATACTTTACCTATTTTCTATCTAATGAAAATTTTGTTTTTGTATCACAAAGAAAAAAAAAAAGAAAGAAACACTGCTCTTGTTGAGCAGAGCACCACAAAACAAAGCAATTCTTTCAGATGTTAGTTTTTCATCTAAAGTGCAGTGAAAATATACCTCTTTCATCGTATTTTTTGTCTAGCAAATCCTTTCTTATAGAAGTACCTAAAATCTGCTGGCTATTGTTACTTGTGTATACTATATCAAAGAATATCAAAAACAAGAAAGAGAAGGCTGCAATGTTGGTGAAGAAGCAAAAGACTACAAAATGTTGGATGCTTGATTGTGGCGATGATGACTATGTTGGTGGTCAAGATAAATCCTCCATAGCTATTTTTTCTGCATCGAGAAAGCCTGAAAGTCATAAAAAGCGTTTTACAAAGAAAACTCAAGTTCAACATGATGAGGCAAAATGTTCATAGCCTATTAGATTCACTTTCATATTTCTTGCTCATGGTAAGCTGCTAATCAACGGTTCTTCTGACAGTATGTGACTTGTTTTGACCTAATGGAATGCTGCAGGTAATTTCAAGAAAGGAAAGAGAGAGAGTTAAGAGACGAACTTCCCCTGATGAATGTCATGTTCGAGGTACATTTTTTAATTTCTAGATGTGCTTATCTATGACGTTCAGTTGTAACAGATAATGAAATTTCTTCTATGTCCACTTGTTTTACTAATTTTGTTGTGCTGTTGCCAGACTTCTATTTTTTTGTCTGAGTGCACTTTAACTTTGTCATAGTCCAAAATTTGTTTGTGTTCAGTCAGCTTTAAAAAGCATATTCAACTCTATTAATCATTGAGCTTCTGACCCTGTTTTTGTTTGGTAATTAGGCTCCTTGCAAGGTGATATTTAGATCTGTATGTCCCATTATGGTGCTGAACTATTATTGCCTATCTTAATTATCATTTGTGTTCTGAAAAAAAATGGATTGTGTTGGTCTGAATTTTGTTGATCATTCCAAAGAGTTGTTTTATTGATTTTTTTTAGCTTTGCACATGTGATGCTTTATTACATCAGTTTTGTAAAAGAATTATGATGAGCTATTGGAAATTCGTTTTTGTTTTCAATCTCCATCTCTTGTTTTGACATGATTGCTTGTCTATTTGCAAAAAGTCAGAAGAAGAAAGATTAAGAGATCAAAGACAAGGAGGAATTAGAGCAACATATGAGAGAAAGAGATGCAGCAGGACATGGAAGGTACTCATCGATATTAGAATTGATTTGGTCAGGCCCATAACTCCATGTTTCTTTTTCTTTTACAAAAACTGGAAGTGCTAGGTACTTGTGTTGAATTGTGCTATCTGCAATGACCATGTTATTTCTGAACTTGAAAGTAAAATTTGTAATATGTATTCGAGATCCCCTTAGTCCATGTACGGTGCTGAGTGGGGAAAAGGGACTCCGGAGATGTGTAGAATCAGGATGTAGAAAAGTATTTTTGGTGTGTTCTCTCTCTATCTCTATTGATTTTTTTTATTTCTTTAACTTGGCTAGTTCATTCTTCCAAGCAAAAAGTCATTATTAGCTTGCGTAAGCGAACAGAGAGCAAAGCAGATCTAATAGAAAAAGAAGTGCTACGGATTTGAGAGACCCTCTATAAGGAAACCATTGGAATTTGAAATATATATAGGTGAGTTAACTGCTTCCTGGAATGTAATGTAGGCTGTAAATTTAATTTCTATATATATTTATACAAAGTACATCTAACAAGCACCATTAAAACCCCAATCAGAACCGTACCACACCTTCAATATCTAAGGACTGAAAATTAACAATGAAAAATTAAGAATAACACAGAGCTCAAATACTATTTTGAAATATCATTATCATATATTATACTCAGATTAATTATAAATGAGTGCAATTAACGAGTTTAAGATTACCTGGAAATGAGACTTAACATGTGCTAAAGTGAGATCCTTCACATCCATCAGCTCAAGAACTGATTTGGGTGTAGCCCCTAATGAAACACAAACACCAATAGATAAAAAGATTAGTTCCAATAATCAAATTTATGTTATTACAATATAAGAAAGGCAAATTCACTTTCTCTCATTTTTCTTCTTTTTAGTCTTGACTCTTGAATTTCAATGTTAAAGATTCAGTTTCAAAGTAATTTTTTTTTTTGTTTTACCAGTTGCTTGGAACAACCTAAGAATTCCACTAATAAAGATTGTTGCTCTTTGCCAATAGTGTCTTAGGAGCAAGACAGCATAGATTATACATCAATTTTATTATATATATGTTAATGCTAGCCCCACCCAGCCTCAGCCATTTCACTTGCTGATGTATATGCAGCTGTAATAATCCATCCTGACAGCAGCAACAGTTATAGGACACAAAATTATATCTGCCTTTGGGTGCAAACTTGCAAGGACAGCTTGTCAATAATGTCTTGTTTTGAAGACATTATCGTGAGTTTTGTACACAATATCTCTTTTAATTCAATATTCTCCATAGTTAAGTTAGTGTCTTAAGTAGTAGCTACATGAATACTTTCTTCTGGATAATAAAAGAAAATTTAATGAGGAAAAGTCAGGTAAGAGTATTTTGAAAATGAAACTCATTAAAATTAGTACCTGTAGCAATAGTTGCCTCATGAACAACTCCGTCAATCTCATCAGTTGTCACAGCAGGCTGAATAATCCGAGCAGCTGCATCCAAAACCTCTCTTGCAATCTATAAATTAACACGCTTAGTGAGACTAAAGTCTACATCAACATACAAGGCAAAAATAAACAACCATAATCTTTAATGAACCTTTCACTAAAAGTTAAAACACAGAAATTTAGCAAAACATTAAAAAAAAAACAAGAAATGTGGTTAAGATTAACCTTGCCAGGGAAGTCAAGAACACCTACACTCTTACTTACACTTGGAGTACTTCTCCCTCTAAAAAATGAAAATGAGATTTTTTAAACGTATAATCTACTTCAATTTGACACACACACACACATACACACACAAAAGAAAAGAAAAGAAAAGACAAAGAGCTAGTTATTTCATATTGTATTTGGAGGAGACAGTGCAAACAACGAAGCAATAAAAAGTAGTGTAATTAATGTTGGAATGTAGTTTACAGATAAATATTTGCCAAAATATTTAGAGAACCCCAAGTTCTACCAATATTTGGGGTCCCAATTCCCAAACACGTGTTAAATAGAATATTGAACATTAACCTTCAAATCAGAATGTTAAGGCTTGAACCATCAGAGTATACAAATATTGCAACTTTTCCGCACAAAACAAAGAATCACAAGTTCTTGATATTCCTTATTAGTGCTGTGAAACCCATTCATAAAAAGCCAAATTAGTAAGACCAAAATTCAATCTTAGTAAAATTAACTTACGGATCAGGTTCATTCAAATTTTTTTCCCCAAAAGTTCAAGTGATAGAAGCACAAGTAAATCAACTTGTTATTCTTTGTTAAACCATTTCCAATACCCACGCCAAGCACAATTAAACAGTGTAATTCAATTTTGCTGACCGTGTTTTCAAGGAAGGGACAAGAAAAACGATGCTTTGTTGAGAAAATTTAGAGAAGAGGAACAAAATTGAAAGCGCTATTGCACGCACATGCAGTAATTAACATACGGTATTTCACTTATACATAATTGAATTCCAGAGTTCCAAAATGGAAACAAAAATGTAAGAAAGTGCAGTACCTCTTAGATTCAGAAGAAATAGGTGCATCTGGGTTGTGTTCCTTAGATTTAATGAGGAACGCAGGGCATATCTCTGAAGCTTAGGTCTCGCAGAGTTCCCTGAAGCAGGAGCACACAGACCCAGTTAATATATTACTGTAGACAATACATGAATAAAAACAGTGAAGCAGAGAGGGTCAGTTGCAAGCTCGTGATGTCTCGTATCAAATGCAAAACGGTAAGAAATAGAAGAAAGAAATAAAGGAACAAAGAAATGGACCTGTAGTCAGCCACTTGCAAGCTCGCAACTTCTCGTTATCTCGTACGCACAAATGAGTTCAAGCAATGGAGAATGGAGATCGAGTGGTGGGGAGAGTGAGACTTTGATATTTAACGAGTTGAGAGGTTGAGGTTTGAGAGGAGTGATTATTGGTGAATGGAGAAGGATTGGGGTTTCGAATGGAGAATTGGGAATTGGGGGATTAGGGATTGGGGTTCGAGTTCAGAAAATTAATGGTGAATGGAGAAGGATTGGGTTTCAGAATGGAGAATTGGGAATGGGGGAAGGAAAAATATTGGAGGGAATGGAAAAAGGTTCGCGGGTAGACATTTGTGGTATTTGCCACCAAAATTAGAATATTTAGTGACCAATATCCATTTGCCGCAAATTGAGCAGAGTAAAGAAGGTATTACCGGTAATTAGTATATGGCCACTAAAGCATTGCCGCTAAAGCCCCTTTTTGTTGTAGTGAATTAACTAAGTCAACAAACCAAGGAGAGGTAGTTTTGCCTTGCAGCTGTAAAAGCTACTCATTTGGGAAGGAGTCATGGATGGCCAGAGGCTCTGAAACTCTCTCAATTCTGCTCAAATGATCAGCTACCAGGCTTTTTACTCCACTCTTATCTCAAATTTCAATATCAAACTCCTGGAGCAGCAACATCCACCTAATTAATCGTGGTTTCGCTTCGGGTCTCTTCAGAAAAAACTTTAACGCTGCATGATCAGAAACACAACTACTTTAGAACCAAGCAGATATGATCTAAATTTGTCTAAAGCGAATATAATGGCTAAGAGTTCTTTTTCTATAGTTGTGTAGTTGGCTTGAGCAGCATCCAAAGTTCTGGAGGCATAGTAGATCACATGAGGATCCTTCTCTTCTCTTTGTGTTAGGACAGCTCCCACTGCATAATTGGAGGTATTGCACATAAGCTTAAATGGAAGTGTCCAGTCAGAGGGTTGGATGATGGGAGTGCTAGTCAACGCCTTCTTCAAATGATCAAAAGCTTCCTGACATTTCTGGTCAAAGACGAACTCCACATCCTTTTGCAGCAAATTAGATAGTGGAAGGGCGATCTTGCTAAAATCTCGGATGAAGCACCTGTAAAAACCTGCATGTCTCAAAAAAGAACGTACCTCCTACATGCATGTGGAATAAGATAAACAAGTAATGACATCTATTTTAGCAGGATCTACTTCAATGCCCTTACTGGAGACAACATGGCCTAAAACTATACCATGTTCTACCATGAAATGACATTTTTCAAAATTTAAAACAATGTTAGTTTCAATGCATCTATGCAATACCTTAGCCAGATTATCCAAACAAGAATCAAAGGAAGAGTCATAAACAGTAAAGTCATCCATGAATACCTTCATGCACTCTTCTAAAAAGTCTAAAAATATGCTCACCATACACCATTAGAAGGTGCCAGGGGTATTGTAGAGGCTAAAGGCCATCCGTCTGTAAGCGAAGGTGTTGAAGGGACAGGTAAAAGTGGTCTTATCTTGATCTTCAGGTGCAATGTGGATCTGGAAGTATCCAGTGTAACCGTCCAAGAAGCAATAGTGTGACTTGCTAACCAATCGCTCCAACATTTACTCAATAAATAGAATAGGGTAATGGTTCTTCCGAGTAGCCTGATTGAGCCTTCAGTAATCAATGTAGACTCTCCATCTATTCCGTACTCTGGTATGATTCAACTTATTCTTCTGATTGACCACAATAGTTACTTCAGATATCTTGGGGACAACTTACACCGGGATCACCCATTGACTGTCAGAGGTGTGATAAATAATGTCAGCTTGTAGTAGCTTGGTCACTTCTTTTTCACAACATCCAAAATTAGAGGATTCATCTCCTCTGGGGCTGCCTTATTAGTTTAACACCATCCTCAAGTAAAATTTTGTGAATGCATATGGAAAGGCTAATGCCAGGAATATCTTCCAGTGTCCATTCGATGGCCCTCTTATTCTCTCCCAAAACCTGCAACAATCTCGCCTCCTGTTCAACAAGGAGGTTTCTGGCTATAATCACTGAAAGCTGCTCATTATCTGCTAAGTATGCATATTTCAAGTGTTCAGGTAATGGCTTCAGCTCCAACTTTGGTGGCTGCACTACATAAGGTAGTAATCTAGGGGACTGTAATGATTCTACTTCTGCTGCTTGAACCTCTGCATATATATCACTTGTTGCATAATTTTCTAATATAGGAACAGATTCATCATATCCCAAAAATATAGAAATTTCAAAACACACAGAACACAACTTATCACCATCATAACAAGCACACAAATCACCATACACAAAGTCATCAAAATCAGCAATCTCAAGAAACTCCTCACACGAGTCAGCATATGAATTATCAACCAAATCAACAATTAAATCAATATGAAAGACATAATGTTCTTCTATGGGATGTTTCATAGTATCAAGAATATTAAACCTCACAATGGAATATTCAAACTCCGTGGAAAGAACTCCTGCATGCACATTAATTTTTATCTATGCTATTTTAAGGAAAGGTCTGCCTAGAATAAAGGGAGTCTTATTGGAAGGTGACTCCTCCTCTATCTCTAGAATATAAAAATCTGCAAGAAAAATTAGCTTATTCACCAGGACTAACACATCCTCCACCAAACCGACTGGGCAAACATTACTCCTGTTAGCTAGCTAGATCACCACACCAGTAGCCTACAAAGGACCAAGTTCAAGGGAGTTAAAAATAGGCATAAGCATTACATTAATGGAAGCACCAAAGTCTAGCATGGCATGCTCAAATATGTGATTTCTTATTATGCAAGGAATTGTAAAAGTCCTAGGATCCTTGCACTTTTGTGGCATAGGCTGGATGATGGCTGAAACATTCTACCCCATGTTGATTCTTTCATTACCTTTAGCTACCTCTTGTGTATACATAGTTCCTTCAAGAACTTAGCATACTTCGATATTTGCTTGATCGCTTCCAACAACAGAATATGGACTTCCACTTTCCTAAAAGTCTCAAGGAGCTCTCTGTCCTTCTCAGCCTCAAGTATCTTTCTAGTCTCAGTGGCTCTCTGTGGAAAGGGAAGAGCCACAGCAGGCTGCTGCTGCTCATCAGCAACAACTAATTTCTTCTTACCCTCAAATTTTTGGGCTGGTTCATCAAAAATTGTTTCTTCTGCTGGTTGATGCTAACTAGCTGGTTGAGGTTCAGGTGATGCTTCTACAAATTGTTCAAACCTTAGCATAATGGAACTCACATTCCCCTTTGGATTAGGAATTGTTTGGGAAGGGAGTTGTCCAGAACCTTGGGGCTGCAGCTAACTCAATGTAGAGGCCAATTGTCTAATTTGAGTTTCTAAATTTTGTATGGTGGCCTCTATCCTCTACTGGAACTGAATGTTATTTGTGGCCATCCGCTTCACCAAATCCTCAAATGAATGCTCATATTTTGTGGCTGTTGCACTTAGTTGTTGCATAGGCTGCTAGAATTGCATACTTAGTCTAGCTTGAGGTTGAAACTATTGCTGTCTCGTTGGATTTTGGAAGGGCTGCCTGTACTGCAATGGTTGTTGCTGTTGTAAGGCAGTATTATCATATCTCATATTTGGATGGTTGATTCGAGTGTCGAGCTCAACCAAATAATAAAATTTCAGTTCTACTGATAACTTGTAGTACAAGACAGCGAACTGAGTCATCTCTTGAGGATCAAGATACTAATCAAACCAAATCAAGATCACACTAGGGTGATTGTGTATGCAAAATGTTAATAATTAAATATAAGAAAGAAAATCAAATTGCAAAGCAACGAATCCAATAAACCATCAGAAATCTAGTTGGCTTGTCATCGATCACTAAACATGCATCTTGATTGAATTAATTAGTTAATTTATGATTGATCGAAATATTTGCATCAAACACATAGAATTCAACACTAGATAATCACCTAGAATTTAACTAACAAACAATTCATAAATTTGTAATCGCTAGAATCATGCAACCTATGTTAGTTTAACAACCAGAATTCAATTAACTCAGATTAACAAATATGTCAACCTAACCTTCTTCAATTCACGTGACTAAACTATAATTAATCAATTATAATTTAATCACAAGTCTTAATTAGGATTAAGGATTCAGTCAAATCACATCACACAACATAAATCTCTAATCATGTAATTCGAAATCCAAATCAAGAGAAGAATAAGATAATTAATTCAATTCAAAATCGAAATTAAGAACAGAATCTCAAAGCCAAACTAGAATTTCCTCAAGATCCTTAGATTGATCTCAGATAATTAGCTCTCCATGGCTGCCACACACAGTTTGCAAAAAGAAAAGAGAAAAGTCTAAGTAGAAGAATCAAGTAAAAATGGCTCGGCCTCATATCTATCTCGGATTCCCTATTTATACTAAAGTAACTGACCTAAAAATTAAGAATCCTAATTTGTCCCTGGGTTAAAGTTAATTGTCTGTCTCTTAGCTTTCCTTGGCCATCGAAATCATTTCAATTGGGCTTAAGATGATATAGTTTTGCCCCAAATCACTCTTAATAGGTCTCTGATCCCATCAGCTGACTTCAAAGGATGAAAACACTATCAAAATGTTATATTTTCAATTAATGGTCTCATAAGAATTGAATATCTATGTCTTACTTTTCGAATGCTAGTAGTTTCAGGTCCATATCGCACCTATAGTATGAATTATGGACCAATCAGTGCACACTGCTTGGGTTACGTGACAAAACCCGAGTTTTGACTTCCAAGCCTAATTCGGTCCACTAGATATCTAATTCAACTCTGGTGCTCTGCATGAAAGTTATAGAGATTTCTCTTATCTTTCCTACAAGATAATATATATAATGTTTAGATATCTAAAACTCAAGATATGATCGAAATACTGAAATAATGTAAAATCCTAATAATGCTAAAAAAATCAATAAAGCCCAATTTGAGCCTAAACTTATAAATTGTGGCCAAAACTAATCAATTAAGTATATAAGAGGTCCAAGAGACTAAATATGAGGGTTAACTAATGTATGAAAATCGTGTTTATCAATGGTCTCTCCAGCCAAGGTTGTATGTGTTGGAGAATGGAGCATATTTAGGTTGCTGTTAATATTGATAGAACCACCATCTTGAAGTGTAGGGCTTACATTTTTGGGATGTGAAGGACAAGAACAAATGTCACACACTTTTGCAGGCCCCTAATCGCCATCCTAGATCGTGACACCCCTTTACAGGTAATTGTTATCCCAGTGCCAACTGTCTCACTAAGGAAGTCAGCTCATCAAGTTTATGCTCCATTCTCTACTGATCAACATTAGAAACCTGGACTCCATTGACTCCTCTAGTTTGAGTTATCATTCTAGTACCAAATTGCTGTGAGTTGGCAGCCATATTTGCAACCAGGTCTCTAGCAGCAGTTGAGGGTTTTGTCAATTAGAGCACCTCCACTCGCAGCATCGATCATGCTTCTGTCCATTAGCAGCAAGCCTTCATAAAAGTATTAGATTAACAGTTGATCACTAATCTGGTGGTGTGGGTAGCTTGCGCATAATTTCTTGAATCTCTCTCAATATTCATACAAGGTCTCACCACTAATCTGTCTGATCCCACATATATCCTTTCTGATGGAAGCAACTCTTGAGGCAGGGAAAAACTTCTCCAGAAAAATTCTCTTCATGTCATTCCAGCTAGTGATAGCTCCTGGTTGCAAGTAGTATAACTAGTCCTTGGCTACACCATCTAATGAAAAAGGAAAGGCTCTCAGCTTGAAGTGTTCCTCTGCAATTCCTTGTGGTTTCATGGTAGAATAGACCACATGGAACTCCTTTAAGTGCTTGTGAGGGTCTTCTCCTGCAAGGCCATGAAACTTAGGCATCAAGTGAATTAAACCATATTTAAGTTCAAAATCAGCGTCCAAATCAGGGTATTGAATGCACAATGGTTGATAGTTCACATCAGCTGTAGCTAGTTCCTTTAAGGTCCTATTTTGCATGTTATCAGTCATAGGTGTAGTGTTATCTGTATGCTCACCTTCAGTTTCAAAAGTAATGTCAGTCTCAACCTCAGATGTTATTCTTTCACTAATCTTATGAGTCATATTCAATACATGCAAGGTTCTCTCAATTTCGGGATCAATGTCAAGTAGATGACTATCAGAAGACGTAGTCATTTATCAGATAGCATTATAAGGGACTCAAAACTGACTTAAATCACAAAAAACACAAAGCAATGGTAAAAATCACACAAAAAAATCAATAGAAACTATATCTAAAGATTTTTAAAAATTATGGAACCACCACAGTATGAAAACTACACAAAAATGGAACTAAAAAATGTAATAAAAATATTAAAAAATTGAAAAGTGATCTAAACAATGGAATTTGGCCAAAATCTGAGTGCCTCAGTAATTGTAATAAGCCTTGCTTAAAATGTCATTTTCCTTCAATTGACCAAGTTGTAGGTTATTCAGAGCACAAAATTCCATACAAAATTTAGGAAATTGACCCGAAATCACTTGTCTTCGCTTGAAAACCACAAAAACAAAGAAGAAAAGGGGTTAGGGGGTTAGTTAAAGTTTTAAAAGTATTAATTAGCACCTAATGATCCCCGATAATGGCACCAAATTTGATTCAAGTGTCGAGCTCAACCAAATAATAAAATTCCAGTTTTACCGATAACTTGTAGTACAACGCAGCAAACCGAGTCGTCTTTTGAGGATCAAGATACCAATCAAACCAAATCAAGATCACACAGGGGGGATTGTGTATGCAGAATGTACACGTAATAATTAAATATAAGAAAGAAAATCAAATTGTAAATCAACCAATCCAAGAAACCGTCAGAAATCTAGTTGGCTTGTCATTGATCACTAAACATGCATCTTGATTGAATTAATTGGTTAATCTATGATTGATCAAAATTTCTGCATCAAATACATAGAATTCAATACTAGATAATCACCTAGAATTTAACTAACAAACAATTCATAAATCAGCAATCGCTAGAATCATGCAACCTATGTTAGTTTAACAACTAAAATTCAATTAACCTAAATTAACAAATCTGTCAACCTGACCTTCTTCAATTCATGTGACTAAACCACAATTAATCAATCATAATTTAATCATAAATCTTAATTAGGATTAAGGATTCAGTCAAATCACATCACACAACAGAAATATTTAATCATGTAATTCGAAATCCAAATCAAGAGAATAAGAAGATAATTAATTTAATTCAAAATCAAAATTAGGAACAGAATCTCAAAACTAAACAAGAATTTCTTCAAGATCCTTGGATTGATCTTAGATAATTAGCTCTCCATGGTTGCCACACACAATTTGCAAAAATAAAAGAGAAAACTGTAGGTAGAATGATCAAGTAAAAATGCCTTGGGTTTCTATCTATCTCGAATCCCCTCTTTGTAACAAAATAACTTACTTAAACATTAAGAATCCTAATTTGTCCCTAGGTTAAAGTTAATTTTAGGCCTCTTAGCTTTCCTTGGCCACCAAAATAACTTGATTTGGGCTTTAGATGAGAGAATTATACCCAATTCACTCTTAACAAGTCTCTGATCCCGTTAGCCGACTTCACAAGAGTGAAACGTCTTCAAAACGTTGTATTTTCAATTTGTGGTCTCATAAGAATTCAATATCTATGTCTTAGATTTCGAATGCCACCAGTTTCAGGTCTATATCACAAATGCAGCTTGAATTATGGACCAATTAGTGCACACTGCTCGGGTTACGCGACAGAACCCGAGTTCTGACTTCCAAGTCCAATTCTGTCCACTAGATATCTGATTCAGCTCTGAGGCTCTCATAAAAGTTGTAGAACTCTCACTTATATTTCCTACAAGGTAAGATATATAATTTTTATATATTTAGAACTCAAAATATTATCGAAATACAGAAACAGTGTAAAATTCTAATGATGCTAAAAAAATCAATAAAGTCCAATTTGAACCCAAACTTATAAAATGTGGCCAAAATCAATCAATTAAGTATATAAGAGGTCTAAGAGACTAAATATGAGTGTTAACTAATGTATAAAAATCATGTTTATCAATGGATTTGGTTCTTGAAGTTGAATTTTAGTACAAAGTAAAATAAGGATGTTAATTGTTTATGCTTCATACTCAAAAGTGCTCTTGTCAATATAAGGTAGAGTGAGTGTATGAATATTTTTATTAACTTATTTTATACTATTTTAGTCACGTAAAATTTTAAAATAAATTCATTTTACCAGTTCAACATAACATTAATTTCAATGAAAAATAATTATACTATTACATATAATTTTAAACTTTAGATAAACTTAAAAATTCAAAGTAAGCACATTCATTTTTCACTTATATGACATGTTACTTTTCTGAAACTTCAAAGTTTTTAGCAAATCCCTCAAGTGAAAATTAGTGACATGAAACTTGAAGAATATTAGTGGCAGTTATAACACCAAATTGTTATACTTGAGTATTATTTTAGTATGAAGATTCAAATCTTAATATAACAAAAAAAATTATTATCATAATAATAAGCTAGCAATAAAATGTTATAATTATATTTTATTTTACTTTAGCATTTTATAATTCTTGGCCAAATCAGGTGCCCAAAAAAAGTTATAATTTTTTGGGACCAATTTCAAGATATTTTGACTAATTGATCTTAAAAACTCCCACCACTATCTTTGCACAAGGCAATAGATAGCGTACTTCAGCTTGAAGATGTATAAAAGTAATACTTGTATGGGGTATGTTAGTTACACTAAGTTGTATTATATAGAAATTTCAGAAATATTAATCTTATTCTTTCATTTTTTATTTTTTTATTCCCTCTTATTTTCTCTCTCCTAAATCAACGGTTCCGCTTTGGGGTTATGTGTATTTGTGACACCAAAAGTCTTGTAATGATTATTTCTTTACTTCTAATTTGAAAAATAAATATGTTTAGTAGTTTATGTCATATGTAAATTTATATGATAATTATTATACGATTATTTTTTGTGGTGTTAAATTTAAGGATATCATTATGTTCAGGGATTAAAAGAATTTATTTTTAAATTTTAAATATTTTAATACAAAATAAACGTGAATAACCAATAAATGATAAACGAATAAAAATGTTAGTTGTAAAGTCTCTTCAATTTATTAACTTAAATAAACAAATATATTATGAAATATAACTGATTCCTAAGACCTTAAAATAAATATTATGTGTGATTTGGGAAGAGACTAAATTCAAAATTTAAAATATGAAAATTTAAATTTAAATTTCTTCTGCTTACAAAAACGTACATAGTATTTATTTTAAACTTTTAAGATTCAGTTTTACATCATAAAATATTAAATAACCTTCCTTTTACAGCATTAGACAATTGTACTGCTAAGTGGGTCTTTCCTTTCAATAACTTGCCCATTTCAACATGTATACAAACTTTTACTTTCTTTCTAATTACTAGCAGATTGAAGGCACTAACGTGACAAAAAAAAAATCACGTACATAACTATTATATTTGGCCTCTAATAACTTCTCTATATCAAAGTTAACGTGGGATCAATTAGTTAAATGATAGTAGAAGTTGTGCGGTTTTAGTCTTGTAGAGAAAAATATTGTTAAGTTACATTTTTATCTTATTTGATTTATATTTAAGACTTAAAATAAATAAATATTAATGATATTATAAGAAAACTAAAATTTGAGCCCAAAACATAGGAATCCCCATTATTAATAGGATAATGTTAAAGACACACGATATAAAACATCACATGTACGTTATCATTAGATTAATGCGTTAGATTTTGCATTGTAATTTTGTATGATATAATTTTGTGGAGCCAATTTAAAGATATTTTGACTATTATTTGATCTTAAAAACCACCATTATCTACGCATAATGCAGTTGATGGCATACTTCAGCTTGAGGCTGCAGAAAAGTAATGCCTCTTAAGGGTTATGTCTGGACCTTATTATACATAAACTTCTCAAATCTTAATCTTATTCATCCACTTTCTTTTTGGCTTTTTTATTTTCTGTTTTTTCTCTCCCAAATCAACAATCCACTTTTGTGGTTATGTGTATTTGTGAGACCAAAGTCTGTAAAATGATAATTTCTTTACATCTAATAAGAAAATAAATATGTTTTGTTCGAAATTTTAAAATTATGTAATATGTAAATTTATACGATAATTATTATATGATCTTTTTTTTTATGTGTCTCAAAGTTAAGGATATTCACATTTAAAAAAGTTAAAGATATCATTAAGTTCACGGATTTAAAAACTTTATATTTAAATTTTAAATATTTTAATACAAAATAAATGTGAATAACCAATAAATGATATACGGATAGAAATGTAGTTGTCAAGTGTCTTCATTTAATGACTTATATAAACAAATATATAGTGAAATATATTATGTCAAACGGATTACCAAGACCTTAACATAAATATTATGTGCATTTTAGGAAGAGAGAAAATTCAAAATTTAACATTTAAAAATTTTAATTTTAATTTCTTCTCCTCCAAAAACACTCATAATATTTATTTTAAGGTCTTAAGATTCAATTTTACATAGTAAAATATTAAATAGCCTGTCATTTACTTCCTTCTAATAACTTGTCCATTATAATTTTCGTTGACTTTTACTTTTATTTTAATTATTAATGATATAAAATTAATAAAAATGACCAATTAACGATTCAGAATGATCTTCAATCAACTATTTCAAATAGTCATTATTATTCTGAAAATAATTATTTATTTATTATCATTAATTTTATATTATTAACTATCCTTCTAATTAATTCTCTTTAATATTATATTATAAAACATCATATGTACGTTACCATTGGATTAATGCGTTAAAATTTTCAGACTGAATTGGACTTTTTCATCCATAAAATCCATTGCCAAATTAAAATAATTACTATCCTCTATCTTAATTGCTCTTTTTGTAGTGATTTTAATGCCTGACAGAAAACAATAATTAAACTGTCATATACATTCATAAATGCATTGCTTTCAAAACATTGGGTCACCTTTATATCTTCTAATAAGTTCTTTGTAATATTAAACTAAGAAAGTATTAAATAAAAAATTAAATACATCTTATATTTTAAAAATATAAATAATATTTAATATTTTTTAATTTAATAATTAAAAAAATTGATAAGACGATTGAGTAAAAAAACTTAAAATTTTTCTTATATTTATTGGGGGAATGCTAACTCGAGCGCACCAAAGCTCGAGTGTTTTTGCTAGCAATTTCCACAGATATTTGTGGAATTCTCTCTTGCTTACTCGTCATTGCCCATCATTGCTTTTGCGCGTGTTGCTATTGTAAGTATAATAATCTCTAGCAAGATCCCGCAAGATAGATTAGAAAGAAAAGAGAGAGAGAGAGAGAGAGTGAGAGAGATAAGGGAGGGGGATTTTGAATATTACTTTAATGTTTTCTTCGAACTAACATAGTTTTTTTTTTTTCAACTAAATTGTTTTCTGCAGGCTATTCAGCTTTCAAGGAATTATGGAAAGATCACCAAGCTCCAGCAAGAGGGGTGGCGTAAGACTGCCTCCAATTCCACCTCGATCCAGTAAGTCCACCACATCTGATGCACTGCATCAGGAAATCGAAGCAAGTGGCCCTCACCGGGGTGATGTACTCCATGATCCTGTTGCGAAAAGGTGGGTTCGGTTAGGAATAATGTTACACACACATTTTTACATACATTATTTCATGTCATTTTTTATTAATTAAATATTAAATTTATTTATAATTAACCAGGAGGTTTTTGGCAAAAAATGTGATTATAAATAGGTTACTGAGTGGTTAATAGTACAAATTTTGTTTAGTTAAATAAGTTGAATATTTGATTACTGAAAATAATTTGAGGTAATGTGCGAGAAAGTTATCTTTAGATTTATATCCTTAGGTTTGCGAGCCTCTAATGTTATATATCATTAAAAGAATTTTTTCTAGCCTAATTATTATTTAAGCGGTTAATTTGTTTTAATAATATTACAATAATGATACAATTGATGATTGAATTATATTGTTACACTGGTAGTGGATCATATATATTCTTAGATGTAGGAAAGTTTTTTTACACTGTAATATGTATCATTAAATGTGCATCGTGTTAATAATGATTGGCTCAATTGGTAGAATTAAACTGCATTAACCTAAAAGTCATGTTTGATTCTTACTGGTGATTTTCATTAGTAAATCTTTTGTATATCACTATAAGCTATTGTGACTTTGAAATGGGGCAACCAACCTCCTAAACTTCTAACTCAAAGAAGAAAAAAGTGTCACGTGATCTATCAGTATTAATATCCATACATTAACAATGAGTAGTAGTTATACTAGAACAAGTTTAATATATTAGTTAAAGTGAAAGAGAATGATAACTCATATAAACTTACATGATATATTTTCAAGTTATAAAGTATAAGGACATTGTCTTACACCCAGTATGCACGACACAAAAGGATTTTATCAATTTAAATTTTTTTTTTTATAATAGTTTAGAAAAATATTGTTTGATTGGATTTGAATGAGTGTAAGCAATGTTTAAGTCGTTTCTTATCTATTTATATATTGTTTTGTGAAGGTTTTGTCTGAATATGTATCATTTCCCAAGGTGAAAATGGAATAAGGAAGAAAGAAGATTTTCATTTTCAACTCTAGCGATTTCAGCTAAGAATGACATATAAATAAAGAGTTGTTAAAGTGGCAAGTAAGCTTAAACTCGTAATTGAGTAGGTAATGTAATGTTAATGATTAGAGTTTTTAGATATTTTTGGAGTAAAATCTCTTATTAATTGTGTATCATATCAAGTTTGAGGGTTATTACAATTATATTTTTAATATTATAGCTAATGTGATACACAATTAATGATATAAAGTAAAAGATTTCTCTTCATAAGTATCCAAGAATTTCTCTACGGGAATTACTTGTGAGGGACAGTTTCAATAGTTTCACAATCATAAAGTGTAGAAAAACCTAATAAGAGAAACAAAAATGCCATATGAACGAAATATGCATTCGTTTTTAGAATTCTAGTTATATTTTTTACTCTAAATATTCTCTTAGACCAAAATGTTGATGAGATCTTAAATAATGAACTTAAAGAGAAACAACATTGATAGGTTGAACATTACCTCTTAACTCAAAATCTTAAGATAATAAATTTATGAGTTATTGCATTTATAAAGTTCTCATTTTATCTATTCTTAAATAATATGAGATTTGAAATTTACACTTAAAGTTTAAACAAATATAAATATACTTACATGTATTAACACATGCACATCACATAAGACAGTATATTAAGAATTTTTATGTAGTAAATCATGATACGAAAGCAAACGATGAGTAAAAGAATGAATTAAACCAGGAAAAAACTACACGAGTGAAATTAGAGAAGAGTGAGCGAATAAATGAATTGCTAATTGCAAATGGAAAATTTATTATGCCTAGTAAAATTAATTAAAAAGGCTCTAGCAGTCAAAAAGAATAATTAAAAAGGCTCTGAAGGTTCATTGCACACACACACAAATTAGTTCATAAAATGTTAGATTTAATCCCAAATTTATATATTGTTTTAAACAAAATTTGATGTAGGACGATGTATCCACTTCATGCCGTCGATGTTTTGCTAATTATTTTAAAATATAATCGAATTTTGATTATATTAGAATGTCCACTATTATATATAAATTTTTTGATTAAAAGTATTTAATCTGATATACATTCTTATGTTTCAAGTGCAAATTAACTTTAGGTCATTTTTCATATTTGGCTTCCAGACGTGCCGCTAACAGAGAATATTCAGAGAGGTATCGTCGCAAGAAGCATGATCACGTCCTGAAACTTGAACATCAACAGAAGTCCCTGGAGGTAATTCCATGATCATTGTTCATCCCTGTGTTGCTCACCAGCTTAATTTCCAACAACAAGAATTAACTCTTTCATTATGCAGGTAGAAATTTCAGACAACTTCCCAAAGCTTGAATATTATAAGGAAGTTGAATCATACCTTGTGGCCGAAAATATTTCATTGGTAGGAAAGTTTTCTCAAGTTTCTTCTGACTTAGAGGCTGAAGAAGGTTTTTTTTCCACCCTCCTTCTCTTTATCTTTCTCCTCTAACACACTATTGCTACTATATAGGCCCACCTTTAATTTCCCTATAGATTTTGCTTTTCCTTACCATTTTAATGATCTTTATATTTTGTGACTGGTACCAAACGGTCTTCAGCTGAGGCAGAGATGCTCACGTATGAGTTTGAGCAACTGAAATTGATCGATGAGGTGCAACAAGCACAGATCCCAAAGATGATGAAGTTCAAAGGCAAATGAAATCATCATGCCATTATTAAGAATCTTATATATATATGATTTAGAAAAAAGGGTTCGTGTAAGTTTACTGAAATGGCTATGAAGACCGCAAAGCCTTATCAAATTCTGTGTGCTTATAAATCTATCAAGTGCTTTATAGTCATTAATGAACGCAAAATCTTCATCGTTATTTTACTTCGCATAAGTTTAGATGACTTTGCTTTCTTACATTTTGGTGGCTGTGACGGGAAGAATGGTAGTAAAGAGTTTAAAACAAAGTTGTAACTCTGGATACAATATAAACCTTCTTCTCTTGCGAGAATTAACCAAGAAGCAGTCAAGTAAATCAAAAACCAATAATAGAAATAAATTAATATCATAGTCAAAACATCTGATTTAACATGAAACAAGAGAAATCTTTGCTTATACCATTCAAAGTATGTCACATTAGTAATAGTATTAAAAATATAATTAAAATAAAAAATAATAATGACTAACAAAATTAATGTGACATATGTTAAATGATACAGAACAAAAAAAATTTCTTACTCTAAAAATACTTAAGAATTTCTCTTTTAACAAGAGAAACCTCCTTCAAGGTAAGAAAGTAAAAATCTTTGGGACTGCAAAATTCTCCACTATCACCAAATCTTGGGACGGCAAAATCTTGGTACAAAGTAGTTTTGTCTAGTTAGAAGACTTGGAAACACAAACTAACTCATTCATAATTTCAAAAGACCACTCCAATTTAACCAAAGTCATCAACATGAACATGACAATAAAGTGTATACAAATTGTTTAGTCAAGCTTCAGACCTTGAAACCGAAGATAATATTGGCAATTCCATGTTTCTAAATGTGAAATTTCTTAACACCTTTCCCAAATGAAAATTACCTGTTATATATTACTCGAATCACATTCTTTTGATTCAATTAAGGGAAGTTACACACAGCTAAAAGAAACCTATATTCCTCTCATAAAAACAACTATTATTTTTAATGAAATTTAAATTTAAGAACTTTAATATCAAACACCCCTTTTCAACCATTAAGATGTGAGAGTTTCATTTTAAACTGCAGTCTACGCCCGCAATATTGCAGTTTCGCAAGTAATTGTGATGGCATAAACCTTGTTGACTATCGATCACTATAATAGTTTGGTTACAGCATAATGCTGTCTTAACTGTAAAATTCCTTCATATAATGCAAAAAATATTGTCTGGCGGCATGTTTACGTACAGAGAGGTAAATCAATCTGAGAAATGATTGGCTAACTTCATGGTTGGTGTCAATGCAAGTTGGCTCAGCACGTTGAAGGGTCACTTACAAATAAGTTATTAAGACACTGCACTTCTCATGTGTATGAGTCTGAATTTGACTAGTAGTATTTCTTAAGATTTCAGACATGACACTGGACGAAACATATCATTTACTACCAGTTTTTAAAAGCAATGGTGGACTGGTGCTTCATCAACATCCACCTAATGAACTTTCTCAGCTCCTGTTAGGGGATGGCTTAGGCTATTGTACTCGATTGATTAGTAAAGAAGTAGTTTGTTTCTTTGGTTTGGGTCTTAGGCATTTTTTTTAGAAAGGATTTGGGAGGTGTAAGCACCTAGTAGGAGAGGAGGATATATGACTTAGTGGAAGATTGAACTTGTAACATCATCATCACACATTTAAAGGCTGGGCAATGCCAGTTAAGCTACAAGCTTGTTCGCTCTTTGGCCTCATCTTGGTACAAAAAAAGGAGCTGTCAAGTTGTAAGGGTGAGACAAATTAGATTAAAAGTCTTCTCTTTCTTTATCTTTTTTCTTTCTAAGATAAGGAAGTGTCCCAATATTTTTTGGAGGTAGAATTAATCCTCGCTCGGTCCTCAACTTTACACTAATCACAAAGTATTTCTAGTGAGTTTTAAACCTATGTATTATAAATAAAATTTGCTCACATAAAACTTAATTTGTCAACTCAATCACTTTTTATGGTTGATTAAAATTTTACTTAAGTTCAATAATTTAAAATATATAAATCCAAACAAGTGCTCACAACTTTCCACTACTCTAGTGTAATGAAATGTATCAAGAACCGTTTAAACTTTTAAGAGAGTCAAAACCTTTATGATTAAGTGGCCATGAGTTTGATCATTATTATCTTCAATTTTCTAAATAAAAATTGAACTTTAGCGGGAGATAAAATGACATGTGTATTATCCATACTTGCTCAAAAGACTTTAATAAGAGAGGATGTGTTAAAAATAAAATAAAGTCGTTCATAAAAGTAACAATTTAAGTTTTTAGAAAAGTTAGTCTCTCACAAAATATGCATATTTGTGTTCAAGTGCTATTATATGGTTGCTTGCAAATCCCTCTCTTTTCTTTGATAAATTTATTTCTACAAAACATTCAGATTCTCCTCCCCATATTTTCGACTATGTTCCCGTTTCATGATCTACTAAAAGGTATATGAATAACCAATTTGACACTTCTGATTTTTTGCGATTACAAATTTGAGACATTGGTTTTTCGGAGATTACAAATTTAAGACTTTTAAAGTATCGATTAGACGATATTTTGTTGAATGAACAAATTTTAAGGCTTCTTAACATGAACACTTCACACAATTTTTTACAAAGCAATTCTTCTTTTTTTTAATTACATCATTTCTACTGCTGAGGTTATTGATTTCGCATACAATAAACGCATAGTTATAATTAATGAGAGAAGCTCAATTGAGTGAATTATACTTTCCTCTATTGAGAGTTGCTTAAATTACACTATACTTTTTCATATTTTGAAAAAGTACACTCATCTCTTCTGAAAAGTAAAAAAGCACAACACTTTAATTTATTTTCATATTTTCTGTTCAAAATCCAATAGCCTTGAAGACTTGAAGTCGCAACAATCACTAGCCAGTAGAATATCACAAGTATTGGTCATTGGGCACAATGGCGATGCTACTCGTGTAATTTGATCAAATTAACTAAATACTGTTAGAAATATTCTTTAATAGATTCTTAAATGTCTTTGTAATCATCCCTGACCTGCGTCAATAATGTCATCGTTGTCTAACAGCTAACACTTGTGACTTTAATCTTATTGGCCGATGGTTGCTACAACTTGAGTTTTTTACTGTGCGAGAGTTTTAATAGAAAATATAAAAATTTACTAAAGTGTAGCATATTTTTATCTTAAAAAGTATAATTTTTTTAAATAAAAGATAGGATAGTACAATTTAAATATCTTTCGAAAAAGGAGAGTGTAATTTATTCTAACATAAAAACTTCACACAATTTTTTACAAAGCAATTCTTCTTTTTAAATTGCATTTTCTACTAACGGAGGTTATTGATTTCACATACAATGAACGCATAGTTATAATTAACGAGAGAAACTCAATTGAAATTTGAAAGTCAATAAACCTAAGAATTCATATATTGATTGAGCATCCGTTTTCTCTGAAAAAGCTTACATATTCTTTACAGGCATTTCTTAGGATTAATATTAAACCACATTTGCAAGGCTAACGGAGATGACTAATTTCTTTAATCTTAAAATTATGAAGAAAGCTAGCTAGAACCAATTGTTCTAACTTCGAACTCACTTGTGCCTGGGAACTTCAGTATATATTACAGTTATATTGGATCATATGTATATTTATTCCTTTCACTCTCATAATATAAGCAACCCCTGTCACTTAATATATTCCTCTACATACTATTAATTAGATGCCCTAGCGGATATTTGTCATACACCACACCTGAAAAAAAAAATGCATGTCTGGACTGTTGTTCCATAATTGAAAGTATATATCTGTATTAGTCACTAAAATTATATAATTATTATAAAAATCCGTGCATTGATAATCTACACTGGTTTGCATTAATTTGAAAATTTTGTATCAATCTTTTAGGGGGCTGAAAATATTTATATAATAGTAATGCAGCATATGCAAAAATTATCAGGTTAATAGTGTGTTAAATGAAGATTTATGTCATGCTAATAAATTTTCATGATTAAATTATATGGTTCTTAAATCGAACTAGAAAATTTAACTACAATATCTAAGCGACAAAAAAGATTATCTGCTGACAATATTTTCCTTCCATAAACTTCTTCTTGTTTAATAGTTTTCTATTTCAGTATGATATCTAAGGTTAATTTCAATCTCAACAACATATAAGAGTTGTATTAAATATATTTAATTATAACGAAAATAATTGAAATTTAGGAGAACCTTTTTCTTTTATACAGTATATACCAAGCAAGCAAAAATGTTTATCATTCTTTAAACACAAAAAATAAAAAAAATTACAAATATTTGCAGGAAAACAAATGAAATTTCCCTTATAAAGTGACTTACCTGATAAAAAGGACCCTAAAAGGTAATCATATATATGTCCTAATTTGGCTGACAACTTGGTTTCATACAATGATGAGGGTTCCATATACATATTTAGCCAAAATAGCCTGGTTTGGAGTCCTTTTGGTGTATTAAGTTCAAACAAAATCATTTTTTCATAATTAATTTTTTTGGGTACAATTTTATAATTAATTTTATTGTCTTGGTTATAATTTGGGATAAACACGTTAGTAAAAAAAGGTCAAATAGTTATGGTATTAATATATCTAGCAGATCTGCATGCAATTGACCAAATTACCCAATTATAACAACCAAAATTAACAAGTTCTTCCAACATATATAATAAAGGGATAGTTTTGTATTCAGGTTATGGAGTTTTTATTTTTTAAATGGAATTCGTTATTGACATAATCCAATGAAGAAAATTTTCTTGAAGAAGATAAATTTGATCAATGTATGCCATATATGTTCGTTGTATTAACAAATTAGGATATCAGTCCCTTTTTTTTTTTGGGGGGGTACATGGAAGGTGCTAAGGCAATTAAAAATAGGAATACTCCTCAAAAAGGAAACACCAGACACATCCTCCAAATCAGTCCTTTAGCATTTGAATATAAAGAAACTACCACCTGTAGGGCTTGTGTCAGCAAAAAATTCCTTTCTCTAATGTAAGAAGACAATTCATTTTCTAAGCCTCTTTGTGGATTGTGAAAATCTTAACTAAATTTTTGCTTATATCATGTTTTGCAGCTAGACAAAGAACTGCGAAATATGGGAGAAGCTACAAAGAAGATCAGCTTTGCCTCGCTGGAAGATCAATCACGCCTTATGAAACCCACAGCAGTTAAACCCTTTTCTTTTATGGCTTCGTCAACTAAACTGATTGCAGGTGCTGGTTCATCATTTCAAGTGTGGCAAAAGCCCTTTGGTAAAAAGCCTTCGTAATGCTGAAGGGAGTACCAACCCAGGGTTGGATCTCCAGCTTGCTATTTCTAACACCTTTTCTGGACAAGCAGCTGACAACCATAACAAAACTATGGAGATTCCTACTCTTGATCAAGCTGAGAAGAATCACATCAATGGTACCTTTGCAACTCCTGGTGCTATTCATAATGCCAACAGGAGCCTAACTTATGAAGACCAAGCAAGGCAACTCGGCTTCGATCTTAATTTGGCCCCAAAAATGGTGGACGATCCTAAAAGGCTAAAGCGGTATATTAAATTCTGAAAAAATGTTAGATAGTTAGAATTTTAGACAGAATAAGTTGACATGCTTTTTTATTATTGGATTGATAAGTGATCCTTACTACTTTATTTCATTTAACAATTATCATTGAATTCTGTTGGAATTTTGGCCATTTTTTTTTTTTGCTGTTCAAAATTATTCTTAAATTACATATTTTTTATGTTACATTGAAAATTTCTGGTTCAAATCATTTATCTTCTTTTGTGTGTTTCTTTATGGCAAATTGAGTTTATTCAAAGAAATACAGATTGAAGAAAACTCACTATGTGGCGAATTTGGAAAAGCTATCAAGTTCTCTCATGGTGATTGTGAAACGTGTCATTAATTGATTTTCTTTATGAGTGTAACATTTTCTAATGTATCTAACATATTTTGAGGTTTCCCTATGCAGATAAAGATTGCCAACATTCGTGCGCAAATTGAAGAGAAAATGAATAAGAAAAGGTCATTGCTAATTGAGCACCATAAATTAAAATTCAGAATGGCTGCTCTTTAAAAGAATAGAATACTTACAGAAGGTTACCTCTCTCTCTTTCTGCGTCTGTTCTGTTTATATCACTATAGAGCTCAACCTATGTTGCTTTTCAGCTGAAATTGAAAAGAGCAGAGCAGAAGTGAATACGCTGAAAGAACTCCAAAAGAAACAATCACAAGTAAAAGAACATGCAATGCAAAATTCAGGTGCTGGTTTGCATGCAACTAAGGCCCAATTCGATCTCAATTCCTTCAAGCTTGGGACAAATATTAACACAAATTCAGGTCAAGGTTAGAACATATTATATGGACAAACTTGAATTCTACTGTACACATTAAAATTATGAGTTTAATGAAGTTTCTAATGATATAGTTAAACATAAAACATGATGGTAAAGCTTAAAGTTTAACGGGTATTGACAATGTGCCGACATGAAATATATATGCTATATTGCTATACATAATTCAATTTTCAATATTTTTCTGCCCATTGCCCCCTAATTATTGGTTCTTATTATTTTGATTTTGAATAGATTTAATCGCCAACTCGAGTTTATAGACTTGAATTTTGGTCAACTTTGTGGGATGCAAGAGATGCTGGGCTGTGGTGCAATAAACTGATTCTGTCGATATGACCTCATATGCTTTTTTTTTTTAATAAGCAAATTTGGTTCATTTTATGTTGTGCTATGCTTTAATTAGTGGCTTTTATAAAGCCAAGAAAGACATAAATTTGCTTAAAGTAGTTAATATTTTCAGTTTTGATACAAGCTTCAAGTAATAATCGACCCAAGCTTAATTAATTGTGTTTATGCACCATATTTTTTCTGGGTTACAGGATCCATATACAATCATCTTTTTTTTGGTACATCATACACAATCGTCTTTTTATATACCAGAATCTTGTGTTAGACGATCGATAACAAATATATTTTTTTTTTGATAGGCAAAAGAACTTAAATAAAAAGGAGTACAAGGGGTACTCCAACCCTTACAAAAAAATCCAACAAAGTTAATTAAGGGCAAGGAAACATCCCGAAGGATTTACACACCAATTAGCGAAAGAAAGACTTAAATTTCTACCTTCTCTATAGATAAACCACCCCCAAGAGACGATCTTAATATGAGCAATCACAACAGTGCAATCTGCAATAGCACCTCGAAAAATAATTTTATTTCGCAGCAGCCATAGACACCACACAACAGCACACCACACAAGATATCTAACTTTCCGCACCTTCTTGCCTCTTAAGAGTGCGCCGTGTTGTAAAAAATGGTTGACACCATCTCTGTGAAAAACTCCATCAAAACCCAAACAAGCATAAATTAAGGACCATACTTTATAAGAAAAGGAACAAGAGAAGAACAAATGGCTAGCAGTTTCACACTGAGAGAAACAAGATACACAACAATTTGTATAAGGGTCCGAAATTATGCCCCTGCGGTTCAGCAGCTCTCTTGTAGGTAAGCGCTCCAGAATTAATCTCCAAACGAAAACAATCACCTTAGACGGGATTGCACCCAACCAAAGCTCCTTATAAATATTGTCCGCTTGAATTGTAAATATATAGAGGACTTACAATATGCAAGTCTTAACCCTTAATATCTTAGGTCAAGTTTGGTACGGAATATAAGACAATTGTATATAAGTTCGTATAATACGATATATATATATATATACTCTTATGTAGTTTGATGCCGCTAAAACTGTTTAAGTTTATAAGATTTGATTGAACAACAAGCACAAGGTAAGATGATGTTATACGATCTTTTAAGTTATACAGAAACAGGCCAAATATTTTATACTATAATAACTTATAACGTGGATATATAACTATACAATACTATCCTATGTCACTTATATAGTATAAATAATATACTATACTCCAGTCAAAAATATTATGCTACACGACATACTACTAAAACCTTAATTCAAAAAATTTTGTTTTTTTGCCACAAAAGAAAGTCATTACCATATGACTTGAAATTATAATGTCAAATGCTACATTCTCAACTACTTAAGCTATCATGTTAGTGTTTGGTTTTTTAGCCTAAGTCTCATGTCTCACATTGCTTAGGGTGAAGAACACAAGGAGGAGTTTTTTATATAAATAAGTCTGTGTAATTGCAGTTAAAATTACACCCACGGGGAGAGTAGCAGAGGCCTACTGGATGGGCAAGGGATGATGGTTTGCAACATTGTTATAATCTTGTTTTGATAGTTAATTTATTCTCTTTCTTATTGTAGATGTAAGCAAGAGGGGCCAGATCATGTTAAACTATGTGTTGTGTTCTCTCCTTTAGTCCTGTTATATTATTTTTTCTTCATAAATGCCCCTTTGTTGATAGAGGACCGATTGCCAATATTTATGGGTTTGATTTTTGAAGTTGAATTTCACTACAAAGTAAAATGGTATAAGAATTGTTTATGCTTCAAATTCAAAAGGGCTCTTTACATAAATGGATATATATATTAGAGATATAAAATCATTTATGTAATTCCACTAATAACTTAAATTTTTAAAAGAATATTTGGTTCTCGATAATCCATTAATAATTTATAACTAACACGATTTGAAAAAAAATTAAAAATAATTGTTGTCTAATGATAGCTCCAAACTCTGTTGTCAATTCTTAAGATAGGAAAAAAAATTAAAAATCCCGAATTCTCCTACTATAGGAATCGGTTTTTCTATACATACTTTCTTTCAAAACACAACTAATTCAAAGGAAGATATCACCATTTTAGTTCCTTCTTTGTATGCCAACTAACAAAACCAACTAATTCCATCCTCCTTTTGAAAAATATTGTTTCACACTAGAGTTTTAGTTACTAGCAAGCCAAATAGAGCAAGCAAGATATTCACTATATAGTGGAAAGAGGATGATTGGAATGATAATATAATAAATTGTGTTAGGCATTGTTATTAAGGGTTTATCTCTACTTTAACTGAAGTTATGCTCGATGAAAATGACCTTGATGGATTAATCCTCTCACTACAAGAAATTTGGATTTTAGTGACAGATTTTTTTGGCCGATTTGTGGCCGCGCCGGGTAATACAGGTAATTTTTGGCAAAAAAATTTGTTGGAAAATCGAATGTCACGTAAAATAAAATAAAATAAAATTAGTTACGTGTTTTGAGATTTTTTGGCGAATTATTTCTACCAAAAATTTTCTCCAATTTCCTAGGAAGAGCGGCGGCTAATCCAAATACTCCAAATGAACCAGTAACGTATTTCAAAGGTTTTAGGCGGATTAGCAGCTGGAAATTCAAATAATGTCACCTGTAAAATTTTTTGGAGGATTTGTTTGCGCGTGGCCGTTTCCTTTCCATTTTTCTATTTTCTCTTCATATCCATCTCCTTTCTTCTTTCTTCTCTGCACTCCGGTGCCCCTACCGGTGGCTCCTCTCTTCCCCTCATCCCCTTGTTGATTCGGCCTTCCCACCTCAAATAGAAAGACCCACCAGGAGTTACCACACCCAGTAACATCGCCAGCCCCTCCTCCGTCTTTGTCTTTGTCTAGTAACTACACTTCACTGCAGTCTCTATCAACCACCATCTCAAACTAGCCTGCTGCGTTGTCCAACCACTTGGAACGACCGGTGATCTCCACTGCAAAAATTGTTGTTGTATTTCCTTTGTGGCTATCCCTCACGCCTAGTGCCAAGCCTCCTCTGTTAACCACCATTGAACCAGTCACCTTGAGCTAAGTTGCACGTGCATCACCTAGCCTCACCACAGGTCAGCCGCAAGCCACGACTTAAGGAATAGCTACAATGATAACCCTGCAAAGACACCTAGTAGCAGTGGTGCACCACTGTGCGTAGTAACCATGTTCATCATCACCACTTCCCAGCATGATGGTGCATGGGCAGCCTACGTGAGCCCACCCCAACCCAAAACATCTTTAAACATGGGCAACACGCAGAGGACGTGGACATGGACGTGGTGCATGGGAAACGTGGGTGCATGGCGCGAAACTAGTATATTATTTATTTTTTTATTTGAATTTGAATGTTATATTTGTTTATAATATATATGCATGTATGCATATGGTGCTTATATTTTGAATATATGTATTTATATGTATATTTGAATGTATGTTTATATGTATGGAATACTATTATTTGTTGGTGTCTATATGCTTATATTATAGATGATATGTATTATGACGGTATAAGATTTGAATAATAACATTGCATTGTATAAAACTAATACTACTTTATTATAAGAATAATATAGTATTATGTGCTAATGTTAAAATTAAAAAATGGAGACAAAAATAGTAATATGAAATTTTTAAAATTCTAAGTGAAGAGTTTGATAAGTTATTTAATTTAATAATGTATATATTAAATGATGTAGAACTAAAGGATCAATGGAGAAAGAGAACAAAGAATCTTCGGAGTTTCAAAAGTACTCGGTGCCAAGAGACTCAGTTTCAAAGTAGGAATATAATCGACTCATTTACTAAAATGGTATAAATAGAAGAATAATTTAATAATTTGGTGCAACTTAGAAAATAATTATCAAAATAATATAAAATAAATAGTATATAGTAGTAAGTTGTGGCTCTCAGCCACGACTTATATTTAGTTATTTTTTTATTCATTTCTGAAGGTAAGTCATTGGTATGAACCACGACTTACCAATTGTTATCTTTTTTTCATTACGACACAATGAAGTCGTGTTTCATAAGCACAACTTTTTTATTGAAGTTGTGGTTAGGAACCACGACTTCTATTTTTTTTAAAAAAATTCCAAGTGCCACGACTTCTATTTAGGGTAATTATATGCAAGTAGTGGTTGCTTAGGATAATATTGTGATCTTATAATGCTTTGAGCCACAACAATGTGATCTTATAATGCATTGTGTTTTCTGAATTTGCTATTGAATTATTATGTTCTAATTATGCACTGCGGGAATTACTAGTCCAAGTCAAATTTTGATGTTCTCTCATGCCAGTTGAATTCTTATGCTTTTTTTTTAAAAAAAATATTATGCTTTACTAATGTGTTCTTAAGACAAACTAAGGATCATGTTCATCAAATGAACTACCTGAAGATCATTCAGGTTTGAAACCCATTGTAATCCAGTTTATTGACAATGGAGTATGTTAATGAGCAAAGAGTTTACCCTGGCTAGGTAGTAGCTTCTCCTCTGGAAATGTCTTCATGCCTATACTTGTTAAATTATTCATTTGTGGAGACATTTCTTGCACTCGAGTCCCCCTCTGATATCAAGGCAACAAAGGTCTGTTATTACCCTAAGTAAGTCGTGGCTCAAAGCCACAACTTGTATAAAATTACCCTAAATAAAAGTCGTGGCTCACAGCCATGACTTCACTTGGATTTTTTTTTTAAAAAAAAGGAGCCACGACTTCAATAAAAAAAATAAGTCGTGTTTGTGAGGCACGACTTCATTGTGTCGTAATTAAAAAAATAACAATTGATAAGTCGTGGTTCATATCAACGACTTACCTTCAAAAATGAATAAAAAAATAACCAAATGAGCCACGACTTACTATTATATATTGCTCATTTTACATCATTTTGGTAATTATTTTTTGAGTTGCACCAAATTGGCAAATTATTCTTCTATTTATACCATTTTGGTAAATGAGTCAATATAATCCAAACTAAATTCAATAATCAATAATAATCAATAATCTTCTAAAATCTGATAGGAGAGTATTTATAGTCCTCTTACAAAAGAAATCAATCATAACTAAAATAGATAATAGACTAATCATATTTTTATTAAAAATCCTAATATAACTAACTAATGATAAAATTTAGGATTTGGATAGAATCTCATTAAAACTAAAATCCTAAAATAGATAAAATCCCCAAATAACATAATTATATATAAAATCTTAAATTATCAAAATCATAAATAATTCTAATTTATTCTACATCATTCTCCTCTTTTGAGAGGACTATCATCAGAAGAGTTAAAAAGCTGGTAATCCTCTAAAAGGAAAGACTCAGGGCAGTGTGTGAGGGTTTGTGCAGCGTCCTTTAGCAGTGGAACTTGGGTGGTTGGTAGATCAAAGGCTTCTAGTTCTGATGGTGGTGGTCATGGTTCAAAATGAGGTTCAAATAGCAGCATTTTGAAGTTGTCCGTACAGTTGTGTGTATATACCGGTAAAGGAAAGATAGATTATGACGAGTTTTTGACAGAGAGCTGGTGAGTGGTAGCCAGCGAAATAACTTTGGCAGTGAAATTTTTTTGCTTTCAAATAGCTCAAAGCGTGGGGATCAACAAGACTCGGATGCCAAATTGATGTAGAACTAAAGGACCTATGGAGAAAGAGAACAAAGAAGCATCGGGGTTCCAAAGGCATTCAGTGCCAAGAGACTCAGTCTTAAAGTAAGAATCAAACTGAGTTCAATAATCAATAATAATCAATCATCTTCTAAAATCTGAACGGAGGGTATTTATAGTCCTCTTACAAAATAAACTAATCATAACTAAAATAGATAATAGACTAATCATATTTTAATTAAAAATCCTAATATAACTAACTAATGATAAGATTTAGGATTTAGATAGATACCCATTAAAACTTAAATTATGATGATGATTTTTGACAATGATGATGATTGATATATTTCAGAACGAATATTGTTTTTGAAAAAATTGTGCTTCTCAAATTGCAACAAGCAAGATTAGTATCCCAATTTATCATGAGAGACACTGATACAAAAGAATTTAAACACAAGTGTGATTGATTCAAGAGCTCAAAAGAAAAATAATTTTTTTTATACCGACACTCCTAGTTTCAAGACTGATTCATTAAATTTGAATAGGTTTTCATTGAGTTCATATTGCATTATATGTAATAAGAGAAATATATATGTTTTCAATTGTCATCAGCATCCTCTCTAAATCCTAATTTTACTCTAGTCCAAATTCTCTTGAGACTAATTTTTATTTTATACTATTTAAAAATTGTTACACAACTACAAATAGACATATAATTTCTATGTCACCTGCAAGAGTAATGGTCTTGAGACTGCTTTCTCAACTATCTTAATTTTAATAATGTTGAGCACACAATATTATTAAGATATTTCTCTTCATGATACTCTGGTACAATGTCATTTTCATTAGTGTTATCATTCTTGATAAAAAAAAATGTGTTTGTTTTTTATTTCTTTCTTATTCTCCAACTTCTCCACCATGGATTTTTGTTTGCCAGAAAAATTATTTAATAAAATTGTGTAAATTCATTATTATAATTTGCAATATTTTTTTCCTTCCTTTTTTACATCTCATTACCTAGTCTTTTTATCATCGATGTAAGAGGTAGAACCGTTTTCACTACGTAAATTTTTTATTATATCAACTACTTAAAAATATTATTATTGAAGTCATCATCTTTACTATTAATGAAAGATAAAAGATGAGTCAAGTACTGAAATTTTAGACCACTCAGAATCACTTATATAATGATTACAACAGGTTTTTTGTTGGAAAAAATTATAATAATAGGTACTTTATGAGTAACCACATTTCGTTAAAAATTTTGTCAGAAATTCAAATTTTCGGTGAATTTTAAGAAATTACCTACGGATAATCTCCGAATTTATCGTAGTGCCCAAGATTACATGTGAATCTGACGGAACTTGTCCACCCCATGAACATAGTTGTTTGAGCAATAGATCACCTTCGTTCCATAATGACGTAGTAGAGTTCCGGGGTCCTTTGATGCGGAAGGCAACATGAAGAAGAGGAGAGAACAGTAGTAAAGTAGGGAGTGTACATGAGAACCTGACTAGTTGAGTTTGAGTATACGTTTTGGTTTTGGTGAGTGGTCATAAATACAGCAGCCTTGACTTGAAAAAATAAGCATCTCAATGGGTAATAGTGCAATGGAAGCGATCCAACGGTTTTTTTTTGGGTCGGGGGGAGGGAGTGGGGAAGGGGCGCGGGACCTAGGGATCGAATTCGTGCCCTTTTTCTCAGGAGGCACTGCCCTCATCCTCCAACCCAATGGTTTTTATAAAGATACTTTAATGTAAGGCTCTCAAAATGGGCTTACTAAAATAATTGGTTTACAAAGACAATATGGTGAGAGTCTCAAAATGAGTTGACAAAAATAAAGGCCCAACCAAGACTGGTTCGGACTTACATCATTGCTTTGCACAACTTTGGGTCATATTAATTAATACAAAAGTGTTCTTTATATAAATATTATTCTTCACCGCTTGGTATTAGTTTACAAATTTTGTATCACTCTTTTTGTGAAAAATTATTTTAAAGATATTTTTTTTAAAATGAATAAATAAATATGTATTCACTTTTAAATTATTTAATGAATTAATATTTTAATATATTTTATTAAATTAAAAGTAAATATATATATACTTATTTATTTTATATATAAACTCACTTTATAAGAACTTTATCTTAATCTTTTTTATATCATAGCAATGTAATTTAAACAAAAATAATAAGTTTAATAGTGAATATTTTAAATGAAGCTTTTATATATCATACAATAAAATTTGATGATGAAATATAAATTGTGCTTACAAACAAGATAATTTAACAAGAATTTTTATGCCACATAAAAAGGAAAAGAAAAAACTTGATCCGCTCATATTTTCCTTTGTCGTACAACTTAATCCATATACGATATCTACGGGTAATTAAATTTAACACGCAAGATACGTAACTGTTGGATTAGATATGTTTAATTAGGCCTTTATTTTAAGAAGGAATTATCTTAAACGCGACCTTAGAGATTAAATTTTTTTGCCTAACTTTTTGTTCACCAAAAACTTAAATATATTTAATTAAAACTAATAATTTTCATCTTAAGAGAATATTTTTAATGGTCCTTAACATTAATTTTTTCAATATGTATTAAATTAAAATAGAGAATTTGACATATAAAAAAAAAAAAAAAAGAGAATTTGACTTGACTTGTTAAATCTGTGATAAAAATCAAATGAAGAAAGAAAACTTAATCCTAATCATTAAATTTAAGGAAAAAAGAAAAGAAAACTTTTCAAAAAGGAAACATATTTTTTAATTAATTGGTTAAAAGTTAAAATAAATATTTTAATAGATAAATAATAAATAATTTATTAATAATTAAAATTTATAAAAAAATTATAATTTATTAAAATAATATCTGAAAATAATATATTTGTTAAGAGTGGATAAAGAAAAGAGAGACATACCATAAAAATCATGTATTTGAATTACATAACGAAAGTTAAATTATAAAGTCTTATTACAATAAATACAAATATTACAAATTTTAATTACTATAATTACATAATTTGATTAGCTTATAGAATGAATTTAAATACTGTTTACATAATTTTTAATAATATTAATATCCTTAAAAGGGTCACTTATATATAATGTGTACATTGAAAAAGGTATTGAAGTTTTTGAGAAATAAGGTCATTTTCGATTGATCATTAATATTGATGTAATAATATTACACATATAATTAATTTTAAAATTATTTAAAATTGACATTATAATCAATTTCTTTTTTGTAATTTCTCATATTTTTTTCTTTTAATTTTGATGTTACATATAATCTTAATTATAGACGTAATTAAGCTTTGAATTTTATGAAATTTCTTTTTTAAGTTAAATTAAAAAGGCTTTTGTTAATTAGTGCGTTAAGGTAATTGTTAAGAATAATAATATAAAATATTAAATAAAATGTAAATCTTTTCGAATTTCAATGCATTAAATAATTTACTTTTCATTTCTTAATTAGAAAATAAAGACTTTTTTATAAACAAAAATAGAGACATTTAATACCTTTGGAATTCCAAAAAATGCAAAAAGCATTTGAAGCTTTCCTTTTCAATAATCACAAAAAGATTTATTAATTAAATAATATTGGTAATGGAAGGTATTAAATGTTTTTTGAAAAAAAAAAGACATAAGAACTATCAAATGAAAAGTAAAGTTTTGTTTTAAATACATAAAAGTAAAGTTTTTTAAGTTTCAATGTGTTAAATATTTTACTCTTTATTAAATATTTCTCAATTAAAAAATATAGTCATTTAATACTTTTGAAATGCAAAAAACTTTTAATGCTTTTCTTTTTCAATAATCTGGAAGAATATTTATTCATTAAATAATACTGGTAATGGAAGGTATTAAATGCTTTTTAACAAAAATGAAAGGTATTAAATGAATTAAGATTAAAACTAATTAAAATTGACTTGATAAACCATTTTTTTAATAATGTCACACATTATTTTTTTGATTTTGATGTTACATATATTAATTATACAGGTAAGATTTAAATTTAAAGATTTTTTTAAGTTAGATGAAAAAATAGATATATTTAATATTTTTGAAACGTAAAAAGCACTTAATGCTTTCCTTTGAATAATCAGGAAAATTTATTTATTTAATAATATTGTTAATGGAAGGTATTAAATTCTTTCTGAAAAACGGAACGTATTAAATTAATTAAGATTAAAATAATTTAAAATTAACATGACAACCCATTTTTATTTTATAATTTCATATATTATTTTTTAAATTTTGATGTAACATATGTAATCTAAAATATACATTTAAACTTTAACTTTTAAGAAAAAAAATTTAAGTTAAGTAAAAAATAGAAACATTTAATATTTTAAAACACAAAAAATATTTAATGCTTTCCATTATGAATAATCAGGAAATTTTAGTCATTGAATAGTATTGGTAATGTAAGGTATTAAATGCTTTCTGCAAAAAAAATGGAGAAATTAATATATGTAATTAAGCTTTAAATTTTAAAAAAATCTTTTATAAGTTAAGTAAAAATAAAGATATTTAATATTTTGAAACACAAAAAAAAATTAATGCTTTCATTTATGAATAATCAGAAAGATTCATTCATTAAATAATATTGGTAATAATGGAAGGTATTAAATGTTTTATGCAAAAAAAAAAAGACGGCATTAAATGAGTAATTTTAAATTACATTCTTTTTTCGTTAAATGATATTTCCTTACCTTTTAAAAAAAAAATTAAATACCAATTTTAAATTTTTTCTTCATTCAATAATCAATATAGTAGTCTTATATTCTCTTTTTTTCTGTACCCAAAAAAAAAATTCTTTCATTCTCTTTCTTCATTTAAATTACATGTCACTATTTTTTTTACTTTATCAAATTTTTTTTTTAAATTTTGATGTTACATATATAATCTTAATTATACATGTAAGCTTTAACTTTTAAGAAATTTCTTTTTAAGTTAAATAAAAAAGAAGATATTTAATATTTTGACACACAAAAAATATTTAATGCTTTCCATTATGAATAATCAGGAAGATTTATTCATTCAACAATATTGGTAAAGTAAGGTATTAAATGCTTTCTTCAATAAAGAAAAGTTGGAGAAATTAATATATGTAATTAAGCTTTAAATTTTAAGATTTTTTTTAAGTTAAGTAAAAAATAAAGATATTTAATATTTTGAAACACAAAAAATATTCAATGCTTTCTTTTATGAATAATCATGAAGATTCATTATAAAAAATATTGGCAATGGAAGATATTAAATATTTTATGCGAAAAAAAGGTATTAAATGAGTAATTTTAAATTATATTCTCTTAAATAATTTTAAATTCTCTTACATAATTCTCCTACTAATCATCTTAATTATTAAATAAAAAAATATTAAATATTTTTTATATTTTTAAAATATTAAATATATTTACTTTTTTATTAAATATTTTTTATTTAATATTAGAGAATTATTAAAAAAACTTTTAAGAGGATATAACAAAACTCTATTCTCTTAAATGATCTTTCTTTACTTGTTTTTTGAAATTTAAATACCAATTTAAAATTTTTTTCTTCATTCAATATTGTAGTCTTATATTCTCTTTCGTTCTGTACCAAAAAATTTTGTCTCTTTCATTTTCTTTGTTCATTTAAATTACATGTCACTATTTTTTTTTTAACTTTATCAAAATAGATCAAGTTGTACCATTTGATTGAAATAAATTTAAAATCAAATATTAGTGTAAGATATGTACCATCAACTTTACATTAATTATACATTATTTTATATGTACCATAAACTTATATTGAGATTAACGTAAAATATGATTTACAAACAGGTACTAATATTTGTCTAAGAGATTTCCTGAAAGATAATAAAATTGATAAATAATAATACAGACATGTACTTATATATATATATATATATATATATATATATATATAAATTATTTTATATTTATATAAATTTTATTTTTTAATTATAACTAAATCTACGTTATTTTTTATATATATATATATATTAATTCTGTCACATAATTCAGATATAAAATGATATAAACACATTTAACGTGTGCCAAGCATTATAAAAAATTAATAGATGTACGGTATATAAATGTACTCACATTTTGGACAGGTTTGTCTAACTCTGGTCATTTAGTGTGTCTATATAAAGAAGCTGCTAGGTACGGCTAGTATGCGAAGAAACTCATTTCTCTGATGTAAGAAGACGAGTATATTCACTCCATTAGGTTTTATGTGAAATGTTTGAAATATAACTCAGTTTTCTTTTTTAAACTTTTTCTAGATAAGCTACGAAATAGGTGAAGCTACAAAGAACGAGATCAGCACTGTCTCTTCACTTCAAGCAATGAAAAACCCCTCAGACAAGATCCTTGGTGATGCACAAGAAGAAGACAACAATAACAATATCATAGAGAACCCCACTATTGATGATGAAGCTAAAAAGAATCCTGTTGTCAATGGTAGCGCCGGTGATGACGGCAACATTGGCGAAACTGATAAACGCCATGCAATTCAACCTGACTTGGACCTAGAAATGAAAATGGGTCCTGTCAAGGTGAAGGGGTATGTTAAATTATATATCTTCGATGTTACATAGAAATTCTGCTGGTTCATATATGTTTTATCTTCTTTTATGTGACATGAAGGTGAAGGGGTATGTTAAATTATATATCTTCGATGTTACATAGAAATTCTTCTGGTTCATATATGTTTTATCTTCCTCTATGTGACATGATGAAAAATCAATTTTATGCAAACAAATTACAGATTGAAGCAAAGTGACTATCATCTCGCCGTATTAATAATGATATATCAATCTCAGAAGGTGATTGCGATCATCCTTGCTCCGAGAAATATGCCATTAGTTCATTGATTTTGTTTATCAATGCATATGTTTTGTTTGTACATGTAGGCAACAAAGTTTCTAACATATATATATATAATCTATAAGCTTTTTTGGGATTTCTCTATGCAGGCCATGCTGAACCTTGCTGTTCGAAAACTTGAAGACTTTAGAAAGAAACATCAAGCCTTGCTAATTGAGCGGCAAAAACTAATTTCTGAAATGGATGCTATTGAAAGGAGAAAACAATATCTAGATGGTTAATTTCCAATCTCGTGCTCTTTTCTCTCTCTCTTGCATATTTGTGCATGTACCGTGTCTCTCTCTCTCTCCTTGTGTATATATATATATATATGACATATCTAGTGAAATAAATTTTTATTGTGAGAGAGTGAGAGGAATAAATCAGGATCGTACAACTATAATATATATATATATATGTGTGTGTGTGTATGTGTGTGTAAAAAAGTTCAACTTGTGCTGTTTTTTCAGATCTAAATGAAAACATGAAGGCGGAAGTGAAACGGCTAAAAGAAATGCGAAATGAAAATTTACAACTTCAAGAGCAGGAAAGGATGCTTAAAGAGGCTGCTGGTTCTCAACTGCAATCCGTTAAAGAGGCTGTTGATGATGTGGAAGAAATGGTTGATGACAACCCACATCAAGGTTAGAACATATGATAATTATATCGACAAAATTGGAATTAATTCTGCATGCCATAAATCAATTCAATTTTCAATGTTTTGGTTTGAAACAGCTTAAAATGGACGTCAAAGACGAGTCGTCAATTATGTGGGATGGACCAGATGCGTGGCTATGTATTGAATAAGAGTGTGACTTTCAATGACATGGACAAATACCCATGTCCTATCGCCAATTAGGGTTTATATGTGTATGGTTTTTGAATAGTGTGCTTTGGTTCATTTCGATTTTGTAATATACCTTCAGTCGTTTCAGTAAAAGCCCCTAAATTTAAAGTTAGCTTAAAGTGGTTATCAATTTTTGGTTTTGATACTAGCTTAATTGTGTGTATGTGTGTACTTGATTTATATTGTCATTTTTTTTTCGTTATAAGATCCATATATAATCATTATGTTATATATCAAATCTTGTATAACCTAATTGATAAAGAAAAATATTGACCGCTTTACTTTTAATATTAAACTTATAACATTGGAGTCGTAATTCTTTAAAATGTCTCTTTATGATCTTATTGTATATTTTTTTTCAATTGATACATAAGATGAATTTAGGACATCCACTAAATCATCTTCCTCAATAACTTAAACTTTTTCCAAACAACCAACAATACAAAATATTTTGCTATACGGTAAGAGTATCAAAAATTAAGTTTTCACGTCAACTAAAATTAAATATATCTCCAATTGATCTTAAACTGAACCCTTCACATTGGTGTGATACATTTAGAAGAGTTAATTTGTTTAGGGATTAGTCTAGGTTTGAACCAGAGTACAGAAAGCGAACCTCGTTAATCATTAATAATCCCTTTGTGTCAACCAATAATATAACTTGATAAAAGGTAGTTGTCTAAAAAAAGATAGGAAGTTGTCTAAAAAACTTGATATAAGTTTCTTTAATTCTCCTAAAAATGGAATCATTTATTCTATTCAAATACTTTCTTTCAAAACCTTACAACTAATCCAAAGGATAATCCCCTTCTTTGGTTGTTACTACTAAAAAAACCTATAACGAGATTGAATCAAGAGTTTTTTGTGTTGACAACGGGGTCAACCACCCAAACAAGAAAAAAGGAAGACACAACTACATTAACTTATGCTGAAAGGAAACCCCAGCCATATCATCCCTACGATTATCCACCAAGCAAGATTGTGGAACAACCACAAAAGTCTGATGAGAGGGGGGCAGTGTAGTTTTTGATAAGAGAAATTCTTTGAGAATCCATATCCACCCTGACCTTCCTGACACGAAGATCCCAAGAGAGACAGAAGGCATGTACAAACCCCACAAATTTGCTGAAGTGATGGGGTTGACCACCAGATTGGCAGCAAAGTGCCGCAACACACCGCTTGAAGCATCACGCAAGATGCTCCCACAAGCCGCTCTATGAACATTCATAACCGAGCCAGTAGTGTTTGAGGCACTTTGCTGCCATTATGAATTTATAAAAGATTGTATCTTAAGCTAATACACGCTCTTCCCCTCTCTCTCTCTCTCTCTCTCTCACACTTTCGCTCAATCAGACCCAATGACCAAGGACAGTAAGTTCGGTAGCTTGAAATAATCTGATGAAATTATAATTAATACTTAAACTTATGCCTACTAGTTATCAAGGATTTGCTTGTTGCGTCGTTAGCATTAGTTCAGCCATGGCGAATTTAAGGTTAGTGGGTTAAACAAAGTAGATTTGTTTATATGGACTTGAGATTCTGTGAATGTTGTTAAAGAAACTAAAAGAGTTTCCTCTAGCATTTAGCATTTCATATATAGTCCAGTTCGTAGGTCTAATTTGGCTAACAGATTATTAAGGTTCTATATATATACTTGGTCATTGGCAGTATATATAGAGTGATTAATTAGGATTCCATATATACGTGGCCATTGATAATAAATAGTACTAGATTCTAGTCATAAAATATTAATATTGGCAAGCCCTTACAACAACAGAACAAACCCAACATCACAATAGATACATTGTAAGTTGTAACAAACTTCTTAGGTTATAAGGACTAAAACAATTGCTAAGCAGAATGCATTTCTACCTTACATGCCTTCTGAAAAATAAACTTTACTAAATCTAGCAAATATGTATATATGAAATTCATAAGAGTACATATAGGATACAAACTCATACACACTGAATCCGGATAATAATCCTGCCACCAAAGGAGGAAAAACATTAGAAAATATAATCGGCTCTCTCATGTTTATAGAGAGGGTAAAAGAGGTGCAGACTGCAGACTATTTGGCCAAAATTATTCTTCTTCAATTGAATTTTGTCTTCTGCATAATCCTCTCAGAGCTTTTTTTTGGGCTTATAGGATTAGAGGTTATTGATAATCCTCCTACAGACTATTCTTCCTTGCTGCTAATATTTCATTCTTTCAGTTGTACCAATAAGCACAATTGAAATAGGCTGACTAACATAAGATTTCTTCATTATAGCAAGGGAAATTGCAAAAATTGAACTTTCAGGATTAAATTGACGAAAAAGAACTTTAAAAATGCAAAAGATCTTATCGAAAAACATTGGGAAAGGTCAGGTGCTATATAAGCAATAGTCACGTCAACAAGCTATGTTAGGGATGCACACGTCAACAAGAGTGTGGGTCGGGCCATCAGCAAATCGAGTTTGCGGGTTGCGAACCAGTTCGTCAACAGATCTAGATCTGGCGTGTGAGGCTTTAGACAATAACGAGACCTCAACATTGATCAGATCAACAATCAGGAGACAATGGTACCAATGGTGCCTATGGACAAACGTCGAGAAAGCCATGAACTAGAGATGGCTGTTGGTAGGGGCTTTCAACAATGGACAACAACGAGGCAACAACCAAGAGGATTTCAGACAGGACCAAAAACCTAAACTTTAGATACCATGTGAGAAATCAGAAAAATAAAAAGAATGGTTTCTATATTTTTTTTGAATGAATATTGTACAAGATGTTTACATCTATTTATACGCACCTAGGATTGTAAAATACAATTAATACAATTAAACACAATTGTGACAATTTTGATATAATTCCTAAACTTACTCCTAAAATTACCCATACTAATAATTTAGGTCAAGTAATGACCTTGAGCACAATAAAAATAGAAATTTATGTTTTAATTTAGATTCTCCTAAACTCAAATGTAGATATATAATTTTTTGTTATTTTTTATTTATAAAATATTTATATATTTATTTTATTGTATACAATTTAACCTAGTGACGTTGAAATATATATATATATATATATATATATATATATATATATATATATATATATATATATATATATATATATATATATATATAATGAATGGAGAAAACGCTAAATAGTCATAACTAATTTGACAATGTAGAAAAATAATAAGTTTCCGTTATTATTGACTTTTAATTTATTGAGTGATCCCAAATACTTTTTCTTATCCAACAACTATTATTATACATGAGTACATTCACATTAATTTTATCAATTTATTTGACCATGTAGGATTACTAATTACAAATGTCTGTCACATGTCTCCCAATTAAAAACTTCCAACATATTAAAAAAAATTATTAACAACTGAAAGAATAAAGAGAGGTGTAACTTCCCCCCCCCTTTTAATTGGAATATGCTAAAGGTTTGATACCAATACGCCCATTGTTGATAGCCAGATTTTTTGCAGCACAATAACGATTATTCTAAACAACAAGTAGTGATATTTGTACGCTACTCTTTGTCAGTTTTTCTTACTTTTACATTGGTTTCCCTCGTATATAACTTACTTTACCTCATCATCTATTATTTCCTCTTTCTCTCGCCTTTTTGTTAACACTATCAATGGTCCAAATCGAGCCAATATAAGACATGTGAGTTGCACAATAGCTGCAACTAACATTACTCTTTTACATAAGGTGTCTGCATATATAAATAAGTTCATCCTACACAGAAACCAATCATGTGTAAGAAAAATAAAGTAAATCAATACGTAGCACCAAATTAAGGTGACACCAACCATTTTATTCTAAAAACTCCAAAATTTAGAAGTTTTTTTTATTTATTTTTGATTTTTATTTTTAATTGATATATTTTCACTAATAATTATAAGACTTAGATATATTTTTGATCCCTAAAAATATAACACTTTCTAATTTTGATTCTTCTAAAAAAATTTCTCTAGTTTTGGTCCATTTATTTATTTATTTAATCCTTATCATTAGTGAAACTTCTGTTAAGTATTTATGTAGCAAACAAAAATCTTACTCACTGATACCACGTGTCAATAGCTTCTTTTAATAGGCTAGTCATAGCAAGTCATACATGTATTCAAATCTGCCCAAGAGATCAATTATAAATTTTTTTCCTAGTTATGCTGTGCCTTAATTACACTTTTAGATAAGGACACTCATCGTAATGGAAAAACTTTCTCTAAAATAAATTTATTTATAAAATAAACAAATAAAAATATATTCACTTGTGATTTAATTTAAAACATATTATTATCTTAAACTATTAAATGATCTAATAAAAAATATACATTTTTACTTACTGAATTTATAAATAAATTTATTTTAAAACAACCTTGTCCCACCAAAATATCATGTTCAGGCAAATAGAAACAAAAATCTCCAATGAGGAAGCTTTAATTAATTGACCAAATTGTCCAATCCAATAACCAAACATACCAGGTTCTTCCCAGGCGTATAAATGCAGGGATAGTCATGTATTCAGGTCATGATATTTTTTTTATTTTTTCAATAGGCTAAAATGTAAAGAAATTCCTTTAATTATAAATCAATCTCAAAAGAATTTATTAGTTCAAAATCTAATAACTTTACTTTTTAAATTTATCAAATCATATATATATATATATATATAGTTAAATTTATACTACTTTATATTATCTGTGAGTTTAAATAGTTAAATTATATGAGTTTTGATCTACATGGAGACTTTTTGAAATTAACTTATAATTGAAGAAAATTCGTTGAATTTCAATCTCTCCAATATGACATCAAGTTACGTAAACAGAAATCATGCTTCTACATAAAAAAAATAACATCATTCTTATATTTTTTTAAAAATAAAAATAAAAATAAAAAACTCATATTTCAACACACTTTATCTTTATTTTTTATTTCTCAAATAAGTAAAATATTAAAATAATATAACATTTTAATTAATGTGGAAATACTATAACTCTTAAATAAAATACAGGTAGGAAATCTCCCATCAAAAGAAATACATTTGGTAAATACTCTGTATTTTAATGCCATAAATGAAGGCACAGGTTCACGTCACCAACTTGTATCCTTATCTATATATAAAGAAACTCAGGGTCAGTGATAGTGACACAGTGAGTCAAAATCGCTGCTGTCTCTAACGTAAGAAGGCTAGCTCCTTTTTTTTTTTTTTTTTAAGAATGTTAAAAATATATTTTTTAATATTTTTATTATTAATTTATTTTATATACTTAAAAAAAATATTTAAATTTTTTAATAACACTTATTTTAAAATTAATAATAATAAAAATATTAACAACACTATATTATACTAATATTATTTTTTTTATTGAATCATATAATATATTAAATTATATATATTTAAATTTAATTATATACTAATCAAATTTATTATATATTAATTAAAATTTAATATATATTTTAATATATAATATGACTCAATTAAAAAAATATATTAAAAAAATGTGATAAAGAATATGTTCTAATTTTTTTTTTTTTTATTATTATGTTTTGTGTGAACTGCAAATCTATGTCTTTAAATTCATGTTGATGCCTCTTTGTCACTTATTTTTTATCAGACCAATTAATGGAAGAGTTCACAAAGAGAAAGATTGGTGGAGACGTGCCACCAGAAGAGCAACCATGGCCTAAGAAATCCAGTGTGGTTAGACCCTTTTCCCAGGGTGCTTCATCATTTCAACCATGGCAATCCTCTTGGAAGAAGGGCCTTGCTATTGCAGAGGCCAGCAACAGTGCAGCCAAGCTATGTCTCCAGCTTCAGCTTGCCATTCCCAATAGCTCTGCTGCACAAGACGACAATAACATAAACATAGAGAAATCAACTCCTCATCATGCAGAGAAGAACCCCATCATCAATGGCGGTGGTGCAACTTCTGGTGTTGGTAATGATGACAAAGCTGCACAAACTGATGAAATTCAAGAGGTGGATCCAAAGCTCAAGCGGTATATGCTACTTGTGAAAATATATCTCTCTAATTACACTGCATCCATTTCCGGTTTTACATCTGTTATCTTCTCTTGTTTGCAGAACGTTGGCAAACCGAGTTTCTGCACGAAAATCCAGAATGAAGAAAAATGAATATCTGTCGGATTTGGAAGGGAAAGCAAAGTCTTACGAGGTGAATATTATTAAATAATATTAATCCTTGAAACGTGTCAATATTGATGGTTCCCCCCCCCCCCCCTTTATCAATGCATGTGGTTGTGTGTGGCTATAGCCAACAAAACTTGTAACGTATCTAAGATAATTGAGATTTTGTTATGCAGAATAAGATAGCCGCTCTTCATCCACAGATTGCAGCCTATACAGATCACCAGCGGTTATTGCTGATTGAGCAGCATCACTTGAAACTACAAATGGCTGCTCGTGAAAAAGAAAGAATACTAAAAGAAGGTGACCTGTCTCATCTCTTTCTTTTTCTTTTTTATTTTCTCTCTCTCTAGCAGTGACTTTTGTGTCTGTATATACCATTTACAATAGTTCTGTCTTCTGTTTTCAGTGGAGATTGAAAAGAACAAAGCAGAAGTGAATAGGCTGAGCGAACTCCATAGGAAACAACTAGTTGAAGCACGGGCAAGGATGCTGAATGTGGGTGCTGCTATGCAGCTTATGTCCAATTCGAACTCGATTCCTCCTGGCTTTGGACGGTTGATTTGCTCAAACTCAGACCAAGGTTAGAATTTTTATTTTTTATTTTTTTAACTTGAAAAAGGCAATATCAATTGGCTTGGATGATTTTAAATTGAGGTTCGCACAAGATTTTGTAATTTTTGCAATCATATTGAGAAGGTAATTATAATTACATTGGTCACAATTTTTTACAATTATCTATAATTGTGATAAATACAACATAATACAATCATAATTACGATGATAATCACAATTTAAAACTATAACTAGGACAAGAAAGTTAGAACACTATAAAGTAAAAATGCTTTTGCTAGTATTTTTTTTCTTTTTTTTTATTTGGTGGATTAAATGCTTCTGTTAGTTTGTTTACTCTGCTACAAGTGCTTTGTCTTGTTGATAAGAAAAGATTGGAATTCTGAATTCTATATGTGCATTCAGTTGTCGGATCCAGATTAGGTGCTGTTCAAAAAATAAATGCCCCCTGCTATTATTGATCTAATGGTTGAAAATCTTTACACCATGTTTACTTTCAACGTTTTATCATAAAACAAAATATTTTCAAAAGCTAAGATGCAGAGGATCCTGATCCTCAGTATCAGTTACGACTTAGAATTGCTATTAAGTCAAACTTTGTAGTAGAATAATAAAAGTAAGGATGGATATTAATTGCTATTGTTCTTGCACCACAATAAAAGTGGTGTCAAAGTTATACTATTTTTCAATTCTTATAAGTTGATGAGAAATTCTTAAAAAATTTTATTGTTATAGATGAAGTGCTACTACATATTCAATAGTATAGAATGAGTTTTTTCTGCTCTGAACACTTAAGTATTTTTCAAAATGAAATGATTCGCTTGTGTTGTACCTTGACTCGGCGGAAGGATCAATTCTTATAGGATAACATTTCTTTCACAAAAACTTGAAATTTAGAAATGATACAAGCTTCAAAATCTACCGTAGAAGTAATAGAAAAAGTGTAAGAGATAGAAAGAAAGGAAAGAATGAATGGTTGTGATAAAAAGTTTGTAAGTTTATGAGGAGTGTTTTCTGTGTAAATATCTGGATTGCTTCATATATAATAAAACTAGAAAAGTGGTGTAAAAAATTATGTAAAAAATGTGAAGGATTTTTTTTTCCTTTGCTAATCTTTGTCCTCTTCTATTTTTTTTAATTAATAATCATTGTATTATTAGACTCAGATCTTCTGTAGTTTCAAAAGTAACTGGATGAGGTGTGAAGTTCTCAATCCAAAGGCTCAACTTCATTGAGTTATAAAATATAATATTTTTCATGGTTTAAAATTGTGTGAAATTTTTAGAAATTAATTGCAAACGATTTGCATCATGTCTTCTTCGAAGTATTAATAATATTGAAGTATAGAATATTGAAAGAACCCAATAAGGGTGTAAATATTCTTATTTATTATTAGTGTTCTATATTAAATTTAAAATATATTTTCTACATTTTTTTAATATATTTTCTACAATTTTTGTAAACATATAGTTTACTTCTTTCCATTCATTCATTAATGCTCTATTTGACTTTATGAAGCATTACTATGTATAAATATTATTATATATGAACTTATATAATTATCATACCGATCTCTTAAACATATGTATGATACATTTTTTCCCTTTCTTTTGCATTGAGATTTTCATCAAGACTATTTAATTAAATTGGAATTTTAAAAGCTTGTTGTCTTTCATATGTCTAGTTGAAATATACGTTTTTTCTAACAGATGAACATACTTATTGTTCTTAACTTTATTTTTGGTTTCAAACAGCTCAAAATGGAGTAGAAACATCAAGAATGCAAACTGATAAAGGCCAACAACCCCAAAATCAAAGCCAGATGTGGTGGATAGCTAAACGGGAAAATGGACAGAGGTCAACTCCCAATTTGAACTTGGTAAAGTCCGAGCCAAAGGACCAGTAATATCCCGGGTTACATGCTGTCCAACAAACTGTGTGTGTGTGCGCTTGCTTGTTGCACCATATGTTACCTGCTTTTTGGTGGGTTTTATTATATACAGAAGCCAACAAAACTCAAGTTAGCTTCAATTATTTATGTTTTTATTTTCGTTTTTGATACATTTGCGCTTCAAGTATTATCTAACTTAAATTAATTGTGTTGTTTTAGTATCGTGATGAGCGATTTCGGAATTCTTCTAATAATTTCTTCTCTAAATCGGTCCAAGTAAATTTAACTATGTTTTTGTGTGCACATGAATACATGATTCATTTGAAAATTTTTAGGCTTAAATATATTTTTGTCTTATTAAATATATTAAGTTTTAGTTTTTGTCCTTTAATTTTTTTTTATGATTTGTATTTCTATAATTTTAAAAGTGAGTAAATTGATTCAATTTAACTTTATCATATTAAATTTTTCTTAACCTTTGAAATGAGAAAATGTTTAATATGAAGAGATTGAATAAAATTAATTTCACTTACTTTTAAAATGAGAATATGAACTAATTTCACTCACTTTTAAAATTATAGAGACATGAATCATACCAAAATTTTTTGAAGGAGCATAACCAAAAATTGATATATTTAAAAAGATCAAAAATATATTTAAGTCAATCTTTTATCACATTTTGAGTTAACAAGGACCATAATTTTTGAAAGAGCTCCACTAATAGATCTTCTTTAAAACTTAGACTTCTAATTCTCTCTTCACATAATTTTATTATGTAAAAAAAAACACATGACAACTTTAAGATTTGAATAATTGATATTGTAGATAAAATTCTTCTGAAATTGAAATCCAAGACCAACCATTGTTGGGTAAATGTCAATTGAAAGACTAATTTTTTTTTAATATTTTGTTAAGTTGCATCCTCTCTCTCTCTCTCTCTCTCTCTCCTCTCTCTCTCTCTCTCTCTCTCTCTCTCTCTCTCTCTATATATATATATACACACACTACAGATATTGATGGTTTCCACGTCCTCTTCTGAATGAACAAGAAACTAGCATAATGGGTAAATTTGTTGAAAGAATAAAAAAATCTAAAATTTAATATTCTGATAAGATGCAACCATTCTCTCATATATAAGAGCAAATTCCTCGAAAAGAATTTTAATTAAGTTAAGCATTCTCACAGTTGGCTATTTGAGGAAAAATATTAATTTTTCACTCATCGTAAAATTAATATAATGTTACTTACCATGAAAGAATTTAGATTTTTTTTAAAAAATAAATGGGAACCATAAATTGGTAGCTAATATAGAAAGGGAAAATTAATGCTAAAAACTTTTAAAGAGTAATATTTATTTAAAGGAATAAATAAAGTTAAAATTATTTTAAAAAATTATTTAAATTTTAATTAGAAAAAAGATCATTTAATTTCACATAATAAGCAATAATACCTTTAATGAGTGGTTATTAATTTTTTTATTGAACAATTATTAGTTATTATTGAGTAACTAATAGTTTTAAATTTAATTTTATAAGAAAGAAATTTGCAAAATGAGTATTTTAGTCCCTTATCTTTATTTCCTTTTTCAAATTGGTCATATAATTTTTTTTTGCCAATTTGGTCATTTATCTTACAAATCGTTTACAATGTAGTCCTTTCATTAGAGTTTCGTCACCCCTAACGAAAATGATGACATGTCATTAACGGTGATAACGTGGCTATGACGTGACTATCACTAATCAGTGACACATCGTCACATCTGTTAGGGGGTAACAAAACCCTAATGGAAGATCGCATTGAAAATAATTTGCAGGATCAAATTGACCAAAAATAATGATATAGGACCAAATTGAAAAAAAAAATAAAGATAAAAGATCAAAATGTCTATTTTGCCAAAAATAATTGTGAATGACTACTACTTTTTATTGAATAGTCATTTGTTATTATTGAATGACTAATGTTTCAAATAAAGTTCAATGTATAAAATACATGAAATTAGAAAAAAAAATTACGATTATTGCCTTTTATTAAGTTATCATTAGTTGTCACTAAGTGACTAACAGTTTCAAATTAAGTTCTATACGAAAAAAATTTGCTAATGACTGCTACTTACTTCTTATTGAGTGATCATTTGTTATCACTGAGTAATTAACGTTTCAAACGACTTTCAATATATAAAAATATATGAAATTAGAAAAAAAAATTGATTATTACATTTTATTTAGTGATCATTAGTTATTATTGAATGTTTGCAATTTCAAATTAAGTTTTATATTAAAAAAATTGTGAATGACTAATGTTTTTTATTGAGTGGTCATTTGTTGTCACTCAGTGACTAATGTTTCAAATGAAGTTTAATATATAAAATTGACCAAAAATAATTTGCAAGATACGAGACCAAATTGACCAAAAATAATGATATAGGACCAAATTGAAAAAAAAAAAAGAAATAAAGATAAAAGATCAAAATGTCTTTTTTGCCAAAAAAATTTGTGAATGACTATTACTTCTTATTGAGTAGTCATTTGTTATTATTGAGTGACTAATGTTTTAAATAAAGTTCAATATATAAAATATATGAAATTAGAAAAAATTACGATTATTGCCTTTTATTAAGTTATCATTAGTTGTCACTAAGTGACTAACAGTTTCAAATTAAGTTCTATACGAAATAAATTTGCTAATGACTACTGCGTACTTCTTATTGAGTGATCATTTATTACCACTGAGTAATTAACGTTTCAAACGACTTTCAAGATATAAAAATATATGAAATTAGAAAAAAATTGATTATTACCTTTTATTGAGTGATTATTAGTTATTATTGAATGATTTACAATTTCAAATTAAATTTTATATTAAAAAAATTGTGAATGACTAGTATTTTTTATTGAGCGGTCATTTGTTGTCACTTAATGACTAATGTTTCAAATGAAGTTTAATCTATAAAATACATGAAAATAGAAAAAAAATTGTAAATGACTATTGTCTTTCACTAAGTGGTCATTAGTTGTTATTAAATAATTAATAATTTCAAATTAAATTTTATGTGAAAGAAAATTGTTACTAGTTACTACTTCTTCTTGAGTGGTCATTTGTTGTCACTAAGATATTAATGTTTCAAATAAAGATTTTATTTAGATTAATTTTGACTATTAAGTAAAACTAAATAATTATTCTCTTTAATTAAAATTAGAATAATTTTTCTCAATAATTTTAACTTTTTTGTCTCTTAAAATTAAATATCACTCTTTAATAATCTTTATCATTAATTATCCCTATAAAAAAAGTGAGACCATCATTTCTATTATGAAGCTTCCGAGAACCTACACTATCTTTTATTTTATTTTTTCTAAACTTTTAGATCAAACGGTAATTCTAAGTGGAAGGATGTCTCTTGGCACTCTAATTTTTTTTTTTCATACTTATTTATCATATTACTTACTAATATAAGATGGTCATATTACGAGAATGAATGATATAAAAATATAAATAGGATCCACTATTATTTAGAGTCTATTAATTTCATACAATACTTTACATTTATCTTATCTATCATACTTACCATAATTCAAGCTGGATAAGATGGAGTAAATTTTACCGCACAATTATAAGGCCAAAGTCGATTATATCAACAAGAGCATATGAGAAAGAGAGAAAGTAGATGGGGTAGCAATTGCTATTAATTTGATATAAAAATATAAATAAGAAAAGTAGATCCACTAAATATTTAATTAGAGTCTATTAATTTTGTTTTTATACTCTCTTTTTTCCCCTAACATGACCTTCCTCTCATATTAATAGATAACAACATGAGATGATCCTCTTCCACTTATGATTAGTGTTTTGTCCCCGGCCAGCCAAGGTTCAGTTTCAAAGAGACGAGGGTGCTCCTCGTGTGAAAATTAAATTGGATACAGCTATCAATTTTAATCTAATTTGTAATTATGCTTTAATTACCGTTTCAAATATGCACAATTGCAGGATAAACCAACTTCAAATAAATAGCATCAATATTAAATTATTAACTAAGCTGCGTAAATTGAAATTGACCAAATTACCCAATCCAATTACCAAAAATGAGCATTTTCTTGCCATATATATAATACAGTGTAGTTCCGTGTCCAGATCGATATTTTTCCTTTTAATTTAAAAGGCATGCTTCTGTCATTAATAATACTTAAAAAAATTAATTTTTTTTATTATATCTCCCTAAAATATTTTACTAATAATTATTTTAATACTTAATAAATAAAATATTAAATAAAAAATAAATACATTCAAGTCATGAAAATATAATAAATATTTAATACTTTCTATATCTAACAATTAGAAAAATTATTAAGAAATTGAGTTAAGAGAATTTAAAAATATTCTTCTTAAAAGGGTAGAGGGATATATTTGGTAACCACATGTGGTGGATCTACTTTGCACAAAAAAAATATAAGAACAGCCTAGACTCCAAAAATACATAAGCAAAATGAAAGGGTGGATTCTGAGACACAGTACAAATTCCTCTCTCTCTCTCTCACACGTACCAAGATCCAAGTCCACTTTTCTTTATAACGTTTTCTATAAATTATATTGTGCATATCTAGCTCTTAATCCAGTCCCCTTGTCATTTCTTCTTTTGCAGGAGCACAGATAGTGAAAACAGAAATGGAAGGCAACACAAAGGGAAAGGGAAAGGTTGGTGGCCCAGCCCTGGAGGAAGAGCAATCATGGCCCCAGAAACCCTTTCCTGAGGTGGCTCCAGATAAACTCCATTTGGGGGGTAGTTCACCATTTCAGGTATGGCAAAAGCCCTACTATATGACCCTTGGTGATGCTGCTGGTGCTAGCAGCTCTCCAGATCAAGCAGAAAAAAACATAACGGTAGAGAATCCTCCAATTGGCAGTGTAGTCTGTGATGCTGCCACTGATGACTCTCCGGCAAAACCTGACCAAACCCAAGCAGCAACATCCGTTTTGGGTCTTAATTATAACCCAAACTTGGATCCTAAGAAGCTCAAGCGGTAAGAAATTTTATTTGATTTTCTAGTTGCACTTACACACAATACCAGCAAATGGTTTACATACATGTCTTTTATCATCTTTATTTTTTTCTGCAGAATCATGGCAAACCGACTCTCAGCACAGAGATCAAGACAGAAGAAGATGCAATATTTGTCCAATTTGGAAATGCAAGCCAGAACTTACCAGGTGATTAATATCATCAATGTTTTTCTTTATCAGTGTCTGTGTTTGTGTGGCTAGCCGACCAGGTTTAAAATGTAGTATCTAAGATATTTTGAGGTTGCCGTATATATATATATGTGTGCAGGCTAAAATAGCCGAACTTCAACCACAACTTGCATCCTGCCAAAAGCAGAAGCAGTTCTTGATGTTGGAACATCAGACATTGGACAATCGAATGGCAGCTCTTAAGAAAGAAACATTACTCAAGGATGGTAACGTTAATTACTTTTTTCTCATCCACGTCTCTGATCTGTTGCAACGTGGTTTTTGTGACCGCGTAGTGTGTATTGCTTGTATGTGTGTGCATGCGTGCCTCGAAGTTGTTTCGTAATAATTAGCATAACATTAGAATTTAGAAAGTAGAGAGAGAATGACATTTATTTGTGGTGCTTTTTCAGCTGAAATTGAGAAGAACAAAGCCGAAAGGAATAGGCTGAGGGAACTCCATATGATGCAAGAAGGTCAATTGCAAGCACAGATATTGTTTAATTGGGATACTGGTCTGCAGCCAATGTCCATTGATCCAATCTCAAATTATTATCCTAACTCAGATGGTAAGATCATATTCCTATACATGTGACAAAAATAAAAAATTTCAGAATTAATTGTTGTTACTACTACCACTACTACCAGCAAAAATGGTTCTACTATAATATCTGGATTGAAACGAAACTGGAATCATATATTGGGATGGCGGTGGTTGTGATTTTTGAAGTTTGGTCTTGTTAGCATTTCTCTATGTCAGATGTTGTTGCAAATAATTATTTAGAAGGTAACTGTTACTTTTCTTTTGTCAGCTTGTGTGGTAATGATGAAAAACATAGACTCCTTGACCACTGAATGTCCCAACCATATATGCAAGCAAATCCTGAACTGTACTCTATGTACTTTCAATCTTCTCTCTATTTTTTTTTATTGTACTATTTTTCTTTTACTTTCATTTGAATTATGAATTCTATTCAAATTAGTATTTAAACTGTTGGAATATAAAAATTATTATAGTAACACAGCAATAACAATGAAGTCACATCTCATTCGATGAGATTGATTGCATATATGGATCAATTGATGTAATTCGATTCAATCAAAAATTAAAATTTTTAGTAAAAAAAATTACTGCAATGTCTCTTTTTTATAATAGTTTCTCACATATTTTCTTGAGTCTTCCTCTGTTATTTATAGATGAATTATCTCTATTGATCTATCTTTTTCTAAGAAGTCTCGATATCAATTTTTTTTTACATGACCAAACTATTTTATTGTTTTTTCATTTTTTAATAGATAGGAATGAAATGAAGGAAAGGAATGGAATGGAACATAGTTTATTCTCTTTGTTTGGAAGTTTCATTAATCTAACGAACTTAACTGAATTATCCACGTTGCTTCATTCCCCTCAATTTTGGAACAAAAAGCGCATTTGAAGGGAAGAGGGAAATAATTCCCCACGTTTTTTTTTAAAACTCCCAAACAAAGGAAGTTTTTCCTATTCCTTTCCGCTTCTCATTATCTCATCCAAACATAGTGCTCAATAGGTGCTACTTTAACATTTTTTAGGACCCTTTTGTTCCTGATTTTATCTTTGCTAATCACGTCTTACTAATTAAAATTATACTTTTATATTTTGCCATACTTATACTATTGAAAACCCTTTGATTCTACAATTTTTCTCCACTTTGAGTTTAAGATTTACTATTTTCTCCACCTATATCATGCGCAAAAAATATGAATTAAAACTTAGATTGAAGGAGTTGTATTCGTAAGAAGTTTAATTTAAGCTATTTGCCAACAATTTACAATAATAATTTTTGTTTTTTCATGATGCTGTAAATACATTTGAATGATCACTTTCAATCACATGAACCGTATGAACTTAGTAGAGATTTTGGTGATATAATTATATAATAATCATGGAATTGCTTATCCACCTATTCTTTTTTTTTTTAATGATATGGGCATTAACACGTTTAGTAATTCTTTTAAATTTTTCATTTTACGTTTAGTAATGATTTCTCATATGCGTGTGTGTGTCTATATCATTTTATAATAAAATAAAATTCTTATATTGTTAATTTTTGATAGTGTATTAATGCCAACTCATTATTTGTTAAATACACATTTTATACATTCATATCTCTTCCACTGATTTCCTTTTACTTTCAAGTTGCACAAAATGGAGAGGATACACTATACATGAAGGTCGATATACCGCAAGAGCAAAGCCAGATGCCTCCTGTGCCGGGTGAGACTCTGCTCATGCTGCAAGGGATGGAGACAAATCTTATAAGCATAACTGCGTGGAATCCTAACCATAGCCATCACTTACCATGAAACTGCTGTTTGAATAGGATTGCTTTCATGGATCGTCTCATGTTATGCTTCATTTATAATTTATTTTTTCGACAATGCGCATATTTCTAAAATTTTTCAGTTATGTTATGAGATTTTCCAGTACTATGCCTGCTTGAATATGTGACTGGAAATTTACATGGTCGGTTTTCTTAGCCGAGCTAATTAATAACGTTATACGTCCTTCGTCTTTAGAAATAGCTGTAACTTACAGCTAACAATTATGAAGGATTTTAATAAGGACCTGCTATTTAGGGACTATCCATGAACCGTGCTTTATGGGACGTTGGAAATTTTGATAAGTATTTTAAATTTATATAATTATATGTTTTATTCTCACTTAATTTATTTTATATTTGTCAAAATTTAAGTAAAAAGACAGTGAATAAAACAAGAAATAGAGATAGATGATCTTCATCCTTAAGGACCATACTTGGACCATGCTTTATGGGCTGTTGGAAGCATTGAAAATTAAATAAATAACTATATTTCATCACTGGTAATCCGGTAAAAAGTAGAAGTGCAATATTTCAGAACGATACCTTAATAGTAGTCATATTATATTATTTGCACCCCTCTCAAAATCATCTTTCTCTCCTTCACTCCTCCCTCCTCTTCTCCGTCTAGGACCCTTCTCTAATCACCAACATCATTCTTCTCTTCTCCTCTCCTCAACCGCCATTGGTAGCCAATCTTGAAGCTGTTGTTAAAAAATGAAAGAAAAGAGATGGAAGGGTTATGAGAATACCAATAGCTGAAGGGTTATGAGACAATAAAAATTAATATTTTAAAAACGTATTATAATAAATAAAGTCAAAGGTCCATCCATACAGTGTCAAAGATAAAAGCACCCATATATGAAGCATTGTACACTTACATGTATGGAGAGTTTATAATTTTCTTGTTTTATTAACAATATTTTATTTTATTTTATTATTTTATGTTTAAGTAGTTGATGAATTACTCTATTTAGATTATTTTTACATGAGTTTAATTTTTTTCTTATTATATAATACATTATAATTTATGTAAGTGTTGGTTTTTATTTTTATTTTTTCCCTTTTCATTTGGCAGTAGGTTAGCTTAACGCCATTTTAAATTTTTGAAAAAAAAAGACTTTCAAATTCCTTTTTTATTTGTATGTAAAATCTAATTGCTATATTTGTTTTAAATTCCTCTCAATATTATCAGACGCAGTAAGGAAGGAAGTATCCATTTAATTTCTTTCAACATGCGTTGAACATCATGTTACGTTGACAAAAATCTAATACAAACAAACGGTATTTTGTTAAACAACCATACACAATTATTATGCAAAACGACATTATTAACTCGAACAATTGTTTTAAGAATTGAAACGACCAAAATAACAAGTCGTTATTGTGTTCACGGGGGTTAGCTTATCTAGTCAACGTTCTACGAATAACAACTACATGATTTGGATTGAGTTCAAGAATTAGCATTGCTGGAAAAGCATGGTGTCTCTTGGCTATTTATGCTGGGTGATTTGGATTGAGTTCAAGAATTGATCTCTGTTAGCATTGTTGGAAAAGCATCGTGTCTCTTGGCTATTTATGTTGGCCTATCCTGACTAACCAAGTCTTTCTCTAGGAGAAATTTTTCTACACTTCAAGAGTAGTATGTCGCATCAGTAAAAATGTGACACGTGAACATAAATTATTATATAAGATGTTAGATTAAAAATAAAATATTATTAATTAAATTTCGACGGTTATCAAACCATTGAGAATATTGCTCTCATTGTTTATAAGAATATCCCCTTCTCTTTTTGTTTACTCTACGCATTTCTATGTTGTTACCTTTGTTCCTCATGGCCTCATGGGTGATTTTAACGACATTTTGTTGCCATCAGAAGCGAGGTGTGATAATTTCTCTATGGCTCGGGCAAATAACTTTGCAGATATGGTCGATAAATGTAATGTGATTGACATTGAGCTATTGGCAATAAGTATACTTGCATCGTCACGTTTAGGGATCTATGAAAATTTCTAAACAACTTGACCATGTTTTTGGGGACTACAATTAGAGACTCTCCTTCCCTAAAGTGTTCACGAGGAACCTTTGCTGACTTCACTCGGATAACCACCACATTTTGCTTCCATGTGGAGGCTTGCCTTTTAGTAGAGGTGAGAGACCCTTCCGTTTTGAAGTTACATGGGCCTCTCACGCTAGGATTAAAGTTCTTTTGAAGTAAGTTTGCTTCTAAAGTGAAAAATAAGGATATATTCATTTATAATTTGATTAAGTGTATTTAGATCTTAATTTATTAAATAATTTAATAATAAATACACATTTATTTATTTATTTTAGAAGTAAACTCACTTTAAAAAAAAAAATTCCCTCACGTTGGCTAACACTGTGGTCCTCCAAGCCTGGGATAGAGGGCAGCATAAAAACAGCATAGTCATAAACAAAGTGTAAGGGTGATTGTGAGACTGTGAGAGTAGAAGTTCCTCTCTTTCTCTCATGTACCAAGATCCATGTCCACTTTTCTTTGTAACGTTTTCTATAAATTATATTGTGCATATCTAGCTCTAAATCCATGTCCCCTTGTTGTTTCTTCTTTTGCAGGAGCACAGATAGAGAACACTGAAATGGAAGGCAGCGCAAAGGGAAAGGCAAAGGTTGGTGGCTCAGCCCCAGAGGAAGAGCAATCATGGCTCCAGAAATCCTTTTCTGAGGCGGCTCCAGATAAACTCCATTTGGGGGTAGTTCACCATTTCAGGTATGGCAAAAGCCCTACTGTATGGCCCTTGGTGATGCTGCTGGTGCTGGCAGCTCTCCAGATCAAGCAGATAATAACAAAACGGTAGAGAATCCTCCAATTAGCAGTGCAGTCTGTGGTGCTGCCACTGATGACTCTACCTCAAACTTGGGTCTTAATTATGACCCAAACTTGGATCTTAAGAAGCTCAAGCGGTAAGAAACTTTATTTGATTTTCATGCACCTACACATAGCACCAGCAGATGGTTTCTATGCATGTCCTTTATCTACTTTTTCCCTGTAGAATCCTGTCAAACAGACTCTCAGCACAGAGATCAAGACAGAAGAAGTTGCAACATTTGGGTAATTTGGAACTGCAAGCCGAAGCTTACGAGGTGATTAATGTCATCAATGTTTTTCTTTACCTGTGTCTGTGTTTGGGAGGCAATAGCCGACCATGTTTCAAACAAGATATTCTGAGGGAGTGATGTTATTTCCACATCAAAATGTTACAATCACCTTTTACATATTTCTTGTTTTGAATAAAAAAGATGGAGAGAGTATGTACTGGAATGCATATTTTTTATTTTTCTATTAAAAAAATGGTGTAAAAATGATATAATGAACTTTACGTGCAAATATCATTATTGATTTTGATTTTTGAGGTTACGGTATATATGAAAAATTATGTTCTTATATTATTATTTTTGATACATCACTTTTCGTATTATTTTTTAATGATTGTAATTAATTAAGAGAAATTGATAAAAATAATAATATAATTAATGATTTAAAGGATAGTATAAAAAATAATATAAAAAATAATAATATAAGAAAATCAAGGTTGCCGTATATGCTGGCTAAACTAGCCAATCTTCAACCACAACTTGCATCCTACCAAAATCAGACGCAGTTCATGATGTTGGAACACCAGACATTGGACCATCAGATGGCAGCTCTTGATAAAGAAAAATTACTCACAGATGGTAACATTACTTTTTCTTATCCACATCTCTGATCTATTGCAACGTGAATTTTGTGACTGTGTAGTGTGTATTATTTGAATGTGTGTGCATGCGTGCCACGAAGTTGTTTCATAACAATTAGCATAACATTAGAATTTAGAAAGTAGAGAGAGAATGACATTCATTTGTGGTGCTTTTTCAGCTGAAATTGAGAAGAATAAAACCGAAAGGAATAGGCTGAGGGAACTCCATATGATGCAAGAAGGTCAATTGCAAGCACAGATGTTTAATTGGGATACTGGTCTGCAGCCAATGTCCACTGACCCAATCACATTATTATACAAACTCCGATCATGGTGAAAACAAAATACTATATATGTATGTGACAAAAAAAATTTAGAATTGTTTGTTACTACTACAACTGCTACCAGCAACAATGGTTGTGTGATAATAACTGCTATGAAAGAAACAGGAATCATAGATTTGTATGCCGTAGGTTGTAATTTGTGAATTAGGGTCTGGTTAATATTTCTGTGTGTCAGATGTTGTTGCAAATAAGACAACGAATATCAGATGTCTTCTAGAAGGTAACTGTTACTTTTCTTCTGTCTGCTTGTATGAGTAATGATGAAGAACATAAACTTCTTGACCACTGGATGTCCCTACCATATATGCAAGCAAATCCTGAACTGTACTCTACGTACTTTCATTCATCTCTCTATTTTTTTTTTTTTATTGTACACTTTATCTTTTACTTCTTTTGAATTATGAATTCTATTCAAATTGGAATTTAAACTGTTGGTGTACAAAAATTACTATACTAATACAGCAATAACAATGAAGTCATATCTCATTAGATGAGATTGCTTATATATATGGACAGTGGTGGAACTTGAAATAAACTTTTGGTGGGCAAAAATTTTGAATTTGATTTATAAGTTTAGAAGATTGAAACTTAGATTGGTATTATATACAAAAATTCATCCACTTTAATTTCTTGAAAAGCAATGAAATATCAAAATTATTGTACAAGGTTAAATTAAAGAGGACAAAACAAAAGATGATATCCAAACAAAAGCTAAACACACATCATGCATACAAGCTGAAATAGATTTTTATCGTTCATTCATATTTATGATTTTATTGTGTTTCTAAGCAATGAGGGAAGAAATGTTTTTCTAATATATATATATATATATATATATAGCGTTATTTATTAAAAAAAACAATTGAAAAAATTTGGGGAGGGGGGACAGCTGCCCCTTGGCCCTTGAGAAGCTCCGTTTTTGTATAAGGATCAATTGATGTCATTTGAGTAAATAAAAAATTACAAATTTTGGTAAAAAAATTATTGTAAAACATTTTTTTGGGGATGAATTGCAATGTCTCTTTTTTTTAATGGTTTCTCATTTATTTTCTTGAGTTCTTCTCTGTCCTTTAAATGAAATATCTCTAATTTATCTATTTTTTTCATTGAAGCCTCGGTATTAATCGTTTTTTTTTTACATGATCAAACTACTTTAAACGAGTTTTTTTTTCTCTTTATACTCAGCGGGTGCTACTTTAACATTTTCTAGGAACCTTTTGTTCCTGATTTCATCTTTGCTAATCACGTCGTACTAAAATTTTATTTTTATATTTTGCCTTACTTACACTTAATCGAAAACCCTTTTATTGTATATTTTTTCTCCACTTTGAGTTTAAAAATTACTATTTTCTCGAGTCTATCAAGTAAGGCTATATCATGCGCAAAAAATATGAATTAAAACTTAGATTGATGAAGCTGTATTCATAAGAAGTTTAATTTAAGCTATTTGCCAACAATTTAGAATAATAATTTTTGTTTTTCATGATGCTGTAAATACATCTGAATGATCACTTTAATCACATGAACCGTAAGACCTTTTTATTTATTTATTTATTTATTTTATCTGACATGAACCGTATGACCTTAGTAGAGCTATTGCTGATATAATTATACAATAATCATGGAATTGATATATGATCTATCTTTTAATTTTTTTTATGATCTGACATTAACACGTTTAGTAATTTTTAAAAAATTTCTTTTTATGGTTAGTAATTTTTTTTTATGTGTGTGTACACGTATGTATGTAATTTTATAAAATAATATTCTTATATTGTTAATTTTTGATGGTGTATCAATGCCAACTCATTATTTATTAAATACAAATTTTATACACACATATCTCTTCCCCTTATTTCCTTTTACTATTATTGTTCGAGTTTCAAGTTGCACAAAATGGAGAGGATACACCATACATGATGGTCGATATACCACAAGAGTAAAGCCAGATGCCTCCTGTGCCGGATGAGATTCTGCCCATGCTGCAAGGGATAAACATAACTTCGTGGAATCCTAACCATAGGCATCAGTTACCATGAAACTACTGTTTGAATAGGATTGCTTTCATGGGTTGTCTCATGTTATGCGTCATTTATAATTTGTTTTTCGACAATGCGTAGTTCTAAAAATTTTCTGTTATGAGATTTCCCAGTTCTATGCTTGTTTGAATATGTGACTGGAAATTTAGGTGGTTGGTTTTCTAAGCCGAGGTAATTATTAACGTTATACGTCCTTCGTCTTTAGAAATTCCTGTGGCTTACAGCTAACAATTATGAAGGATATATGAAGGATTGTAAACTAACATGGAGTGAATTTGTACGGAGGGTTTTATAATTTTCTTGTTTTATTAACGATATTTTATGTCTTTTTTTAAGTTTAATTAGTTGATGAATTATTCTATTTAGATTATTTTTACACGAGTTTATTTTTTTAATTATTATTATTATTTATATAAATGTCGGTTTTATTTTTTTCCCTTTTCTTTTCGCCATGGGTTATCAAATGCCATTTTACATTTTTGGAAAAAAAAAAAAGTAAATTTTTATTTTTTTATTTGCATGTAAAATTTAATCGCTATGTTATTTTAAATTCCTCTCAACACCGTACGTCGGGCGTTGAAAGGAATGAAATATCCATTTACTTTCTTTCAACGTGCGTTAAATATCGTGGTACATTGACAAAAAATTAATACAAACGAACTGTATTTCGTTATCTAATCATACACAATTATTAAGCAAAAAGATGTTATTAACTCAAACAATTATTTAAATAATTGAAACGACAAAACAAACATGTCGTTATTGTGTCAATAGGAGTTAGGTTCCCTCGTCAACCTTCTACGAATAACAAGTGCATGATTCGGGTTGAATCCTGGAATCGATTTCCATTGGTAAGTATCTATAAATTCCACCATAATTTTTCGTTGAGGTTTGCAATTTGTTCAAATCTAAAAAGATAGAGTATTTTCTCACTCTAAACTTTATTGTGAGGAAAAAAAAAAACATGTCTTCATTGTTCTACTCGCTATAATCTATTAATTTTGCACTGGACTTCTGCTAGAGTTGCTATCTCGCACCACATCAATCCTTGAAAGGGATTTACCCGGTTCATGGTTTTGTGAAAGAACGAGGGAGCTGTTGGGAAAATACGTAAAATTTTCTTATTATCAGATTTGTAGAAAGTGAAATAAATGCGGAATAATAACACAAAAATGATAACTTGACCCCAGATAAAATATTTTCTTGATAAAGGAAATATAAAATGTATTTAAAATGATAAAATCTACTACACCGCATGGAGAAACTAAGTTTTTCTACACATGAGGATTTTTGTCTCTTTGTTGAGATGATTTTCTTCTTCTTCAGAGGCTTCTATTTATAGAAGCTAAAACCGCATTGGCGCTTTGCATGGTTTGCCATCTTCAGTCAATTGACCAACAATCTCCCACTTGAAGACCGATTTCAATGCCTTCTCTCGATCAATGCATGAATAATCTTCAAGAGTCAAGGTTCATGGTCGATAGTCACCACTTTTGTAACATATCTGGGTTCTTACTTCCTTTTTTTCTTCAATGTTAGCACCTCATCCTCAAAGTCCCGATGAAGTGATAACACCAATGTGCTTTGTTACGGAATGAAATGCAATTCTTTGCCGGAGTATCGAAACTATCAATTTTAAAATACTTTTCTCCCGGTAATCCCAACTCGTCGTAACAAGCCTTGAAGCCATTCAATTTTTCAGTAAACAACGGTGGATAAAGCAACAATCTTTTGTATCGACATCCAACTAACGGTAAAACTGAATATGTAACCTATGGTAATGATCGACTTCACAAAATCTACATAGTCTTACTTTTAATTCTCCTTTACCAAAATGCAAACAATTCTCCAGTAGTGCCTCGTAGATACCTCAAAATCCACTTTCTTTGCTTCCCAATGAGCTTTACCTGGATTTGACATAAACTTGCTTACAACTCCCATTTGCATGGCCAATGTCGGCCTCGTATTATTGCGTACATCAAACTTCCAATGGTGAAGCATATGAATTCTCTTTCTTCCTACGTCCGAGGGGACCGATCCTTGGATAAGCGAAAATGACTAGCCAAAGGTATGCTAACCGGTTTGGCGTCCCACAATCTTTTCAAAACATTGATGTACAAAAGATAGTTGCAAAATCCTCTTTGCTTATCTCTCGTGATTTGTTCTAAGGATCATCCTTCTTTGGACCTAAATATTTCATGTCAAATTCATTTGACAAGCTGCATCTTCAATTTTCGATCTAATCCATATTTGAACCTCGCTACTAACATATCATCGACATAAAGTAGCAAAATGATATAACTCGGACTTATATATTAAGAAGCAACAATACCTTGCAAAACCTTCCTTGTGCATGAAACCATCAAACTTCTGTCACATCTTGGAGCTTTGTCATACATACAAGCTCTTCTTTAATCTGCAACCATATTCTCTTTCCCTTTTTCTCGCCTAAAATTTGGTGCAATATCTCCCCATCTAAGTCTCTGAAGAAATAATCTTTTCCAATGGTGAGCTCTTCACTAAAATAATACTTAACACAGATAGTATTGAGCTTAAGCAAAGATTTCGGTGTATTCATTCCTTTTCTAAATCCTTTGACAACTAGTCGCTTTGTATCTCTTGAAGCCATCATGCCTCCTTCACCCGATACACCCATTTGAGTGAAGTGCTTTCTTCCCCACAAAACTCATGTGAGGGGAGATCGAGACTTCATCTCGTATGGCACTCCCATCAGCATCTCTCACAAGCACTTCGAAACATAGATAGTTCATGTATCTCAAACATGAGGCCAGAAGACCTTCTCAATATAGGAGCCTGAAGAATCTGGTGTTTCCAAGCTAGCGAAAGAGGACTCTTAACTATAGGACCTTTTGGGACATCATCCACCTCTATACACATGGACCATAACTACATCATTCTTTCATTAAAGATCACATCTATTCATCTTTTTGTTTTCATCATCCCAAAGAGCCAAACTCATCTTCACCATAACCGAAATGTGCACTTCTTCGATTTGGGATCAAGTTTATTTCTACCTTGATCATTGATGTGCATCATATGCAAGTGTCTAAGATTTGAGTTTTGTTCAAAGCACTAGAAGAATCAATGTTGGACTTCATTAAATAAGCGTACCAAGTGGTGACCAAGGTTCCAACACGCAAAATCTTTCAACGTTCGGTTCATACCATCGAAACACCATCGTACCAAATTTCTCCATTTTGATCCTGCTAGTAAAACTTCTTGAACAAACACCACCACCATTGGTTGAGCTTTTTGATCTTCAACCCGCCATTTTCAACCATGGCTTTCCATATCCCGAAAGCCTCAAACACTAAAGATACTTTAGAAAGTAAACCCATACCTTCAGAGTGATCATCGATGAAGGTCACAAAGTATTATTTTCTACAATGAGACGGTCGTTGGACCCCAAACATCCAGTGAACAAGCTCGAGTCTTTTCTTCTTTGAGGTTCTTCCACTTGTCCGACCCTTTTCTCTTTCCAAGTATGCAATCTTCGCACATATCAATCTCAACTAAGAGATAAAGTTTGCCCTTTGAGTGCATAATCTTCATCTTTTCACACTCATATGGCCAAGTCTCCGATGAGGATTTTCGTTTCATGAGTTAGCACCCCTAGCTTGTAAAGTATCACTCTTTTTACCTCGAGCAACCGTCATTCCCTTTAAAATCTTTCAATCATCACCGTGAAAGATCGTAGTATAACCTACCTTACCCCCTCAAAGAGATTAAGTTCTTTATCGGTCGAGAATATGCCCGACGTCCTTGAAAAACAGACCTGTTCAACTTAATCTTCACTACACCTTTACCAATAATAGCACAAGGTTGATCATCACCAATGTATACTTTTCCAAGGTTTACATACCTCTCGAAGAATTCTTTTTGTGAAGTAGCATGGCGATGCTTAGAGTCTAACACCCAAGACTTTCCTTACTCTCCAAAGGCATAACAACGCATCATTTCCTCCCGAGGTGGAAGTAACATTTGCCTGTCCTTCGCCTGGTTCTAGCACTTTTGCAATTTTTGTAGTGCTCGGTCTTCCCAAATTCCAACCTCGATGGTCTTTAAGCTCGTTCATGGGATTCCTAGATTTGGACCTCCTATCCTTTGATCTACCTCGGTGTTCGATCCATTGCGTCCATTTCCTCAAAATTTCTTCCTCTTGACTCTGTACACAAAAGCTGAAGAGGTTGACGATTCACCCGACTCTCTCCGATCGGATCTCTTCACCGAGAACCATCATGAACATCATCAAATTTCAACTTATTGCTTCCCGATGAGTACTCACAGTGACGAGCATTCCAACTTTCTGGTAGAAAAGACAAAAGTATCAATGCCTAACTTCTTCATCAAATTAATTCCATGAACTCAACTAGGTTGTTTAGTTCATTGAGATCTTGAGCTACTTTCCGTCATCCGCAAATTGAATAACCCATCAAGTGCACTTTATTAGAGGCCTCTTCATACATCTGGAAAGCTACTAAGACCCGCCGTGGGTTTCTTTGCTATATTGAAAGCAACATTACGGGATAGCGTCAATCGAATAACTCCAAGGACTTGTCTGTCTAGAAGAGCCCAGTCTTCATCCTTCATACCCTCTGGCTTCCTTTCTGAGAGAGGTTGATAAAGCTTTTTCTGGTATAGATAATCTTCAATCTGCATCTTCCAAAAGCCAAAGAATGCACCATCGAACTTTTTAATTTTCACATTTCCTTCGTCTGCAGCCATCGCTCCCACTCGAATCTGACTTCCTCAGGATCGTTTCTAACAATTTCTGCGAACCACCGTGCTTTAGAACACCTCCGTGGATATATTGGTAACGCTGACCAATTTTACTATTCACAAAATTACTATTCATGAATTACTATTCATAAATTTTACTATTCATGAATTTTACTATTCATGAATTACTATTCATGAAATTTACTATTCATGAATTACTATTCATGAAATTTACTATTCATGTAAATAGTACCCACTTCAAAATTAGCAGAAATAACCAACTAGCTTTAATACCAGTTGTTGGGAAATTACGCAAAATTTCTTTATCATCAGATTTGTAGAAAACGAAATAAATGCGGAATAATAACACACAAAATTGATAACGGAGTTCGACCAATTGTGCTTACGTCTCCGGGTTACTGCAAATATTTTACTGATAAAGAAAATATAAAAGGTGTTTACAAAACACTCAAAATCTCTCACAACCCACACCTCAATTACACCCAGAAACTAAAACTTTTCTCTCTAAACTTTTCTATTTCTATCTCTAGGATTTTTCTCTCTTTGTTGGGATGATATTCTTCTTCTTCAGAGACTTCTATTTATAGAAGCTAAAATCGCGTTTTGCTTCACGCGTTTTGCTAATTGCTGCACCTTTCGGTGCAATTGACAATTTGCTTCAATTAGCTGCACTTTTTGATGCAAGTGTGGGTGGGCCACTAACAATTGACAATTTGCTTCAATTAACTGCACCTTTCGATGCAAGTGTGGGTGGGCCACTAACAATTGACCAACACGAGCAACCCTAAACAAGGGGGAGCAACCCTAAACAAGGGGCAATGAGACCCCAGATAAGTCATGTAACATGATACTACTACACCGCATGGAGAGGGTTTTGGTACACATGAAGTCCTAGGGATAGAGATTGGGCATGGTTTGCCATCTAGTCTGCCACCCGGTTACATTCTCTATATGCATGAATAATCTTCAAGGTTCATGGCTCCATTGGTAAAGTGGGTAACACCTTTTATCAAAAAAAAAAAAAAGTGGGTAACACCAAACAAAGTAAAGCAATTCAAAACGAGTGAAAATTCCAATTTTAAAAAGGAAATGTCGTAGAAGTAATTTTTTTCAGTAAACAACGGGCAAAGGATCGAAAGTAAAACTAAACAAACACTACATAAAAGTAATACTTTATATATTAAAAATCTTTAAAAATATTATATACACGCAACATACAAACTATTTCATTTTATGAATTGAATTAATAAAGGTCAAAATAAATTACTCAAAATAGTTGGAAGCAATAGATGTAGACTATGACTTTAGGCAAAATTTACCTGCAAAGTCTTAAACTAATTGAATAATATTAGTCATCTATCATACAAAATAAACATATATTATTCTACCTAAAATTAACCCTAATAATTCACATTCATTTATATACTCTAAATTTTTTCTTCTGCGCCAAAAAAAATTCTATTAATCTTTTTGGTGAAAAATTATATACGATTAGTTAACTTTTATTTTTTTGGTAAATGAAAAAGGCAGAAAAGCCTAAAACATAGAGAAAAAACTACAAAATCATGTGAGGGAGAGCAACCGCCGTAACATCATCTCTCACAACACTAGAAACATAGGGAGGGGGAGTATCAAAATGCACCACACCAAAGGCCTGACTATGACCCAAGCTAGCGAAAGAATCAAAAGCCCTATTTGCCTCTCTATACACATGGACCATAACTACATGCCAATCCCTATTCAGCAAATCTCGAACCCCATGAATAATAGGAGCGCAAGGATGATTATCATCATAGCAAGTGTTAATGAGGTTCAAAGCACTAGAAGAATCAAGTTCCATACGTACCAAGTGGTGACCAAGGTTCCAAGCAAAATCCAAAGCATAGAAAACATCCCAAATTTCAGCCTTAGTAATAGAACAAACACCAAGGTTGGCTGAAAACCCGCCACAAAAACGGCCTAAAGAGTCACGGAGTAAACCCCCACAAGGAGCAGAGTGGCTGGGCAAAACCGAACCATCACTATTCACAGAAATCTAGCCATCCAAAGGAAATTGCCAAGAGATAAAAGACAAGTTCTTACGCAACTCAGGCTAAATGATGAGGATGCATCATGAGTTAGCACATAGCTTCGAAGTCTATACCAAAACTAATTCCAAAGTTCATCAGGGTCCAAAACTACCTTGTCAAAGATTTCCTTATTCCTAGTTTGCCACAAAAAATGAGTGGCTATGCCAAAAATGGACGATTAATTAACTTTTAATATATGAGAATTTGGAGCGATGGCAGCATTTTCAAGAGATTCCTCCACCGGAAAAACCCCCTGATGGAGGTGGTGGTGGTATTAGTAATTTTAATAATGCAAACCAACCTTAAGAGCTCGTTCATGGAGAAAATGTTGGCTGGTAAACCTCAAGCAACACAAAGGGAGAAGGTTGATTCGATTAAACAAAGCTTGGTATGAGTGGAGCTTGAAGGTGGAAATAGGTTGCGGCCTAACGTCATCTTAGATGACAAAGTGTTTAAGGAACTTTGCCTCCCATGACATGATCCTCTTGTCCTGAAACTACTGGATATTGGGTTTCTAGCCATGCGGGATAGATTGAAATCACTATGGAAGCTAGTTGGAGGCCTTGAAATAACGAATATGGGCAACGGGTTTTATATGGATAAGTTCGACCTGTAGGTTGATAGGGAGAAAGTGATTAGAAAGGTACCTTGATCACTATCTGGCTATCCAATCTTGGCATCCTGACTATAGAACAATGGTTTGGGTTTGTTTTCCAAGTTTGAACCTGGTATACTATGATGAGAGCTATATTTTAGCAATGACGTTTGTTGTTAGAAGACCTATGGTAGATCTGAATATGTTAAATGTTGTTCGTGGACACTTTGCCTGTGTGTATATTAGGGGAGGAAATAGGTCAGATTATTCGTTAAGGGTTTATGACTTTACTTATTTGAGGCCTAGTTTAACTTGACATATTTATTAAATAAATTAAGTTAATTTTTTTTTATAAGTCTGTTTAATTAAAAATGTTAAGTCTTAGGCCATCTAATAGACTTTCTAAACTTGACAAGGTGGCCTGATCTGTTTTACTATATATAATATAATGTATATTATTATAATAATTATAAATTATAATTATAAGTATTAATTTCTTGTAATATATTAACATATTTTTTAATTAGATTTTAATAAAAATTATTATCTAAAATTTAAGTTAATAAGTTATAATAGAAATAATATTATTAATATATTTAATATAATATATTTATTAGAATAAAAATAATAAGTTAACATTCACCTCTTACTTTTATAGATCTCATTATTTTCTTACTTTAATTTTTAGTCGATATGGGACTTGAAAATATATCAAGTTATAAAATTATTAGAGGTATATAGTTGCAAAACATGAAAATATAACCTACGCTATTTCTGGATTTCTTATTTATATATTTGTTAATAACATATGTAAGGTTATTTTTTTAATTTTCGTATGGTAAAATCGTGCAATTATTTTGTCTCTTTTTGTAGGAACCTGACGAAAAGTTATCAAAGTTACTTAGTTATGTTTCATGTCTAACTCATTTAGCTGTTTGTGGAATTATTGGGGTAATATGCTAACATCACTAATTATTGATATTATGATATTATCTTTCTTGTCAATTCATTATAGAACATGCAATTAATATCATGATGCTAATTCATTATAGTTCTAGTCATTCCTGCATTCATGTTGCAAATAGAGGAGTATAGGTTCGATCTTCATGTTTTGTAACTATATGCCTTTAATAATTTTATAACTTGATATATCTTTAAGACTTACATCGACCAAAAATTAGAGTAAGAAAGTGGTGAACATCTATAAAATTAAAAGATAAGTGTTAAGTTATAAAAAAAACCTATTGACCTTAAGTAAGCCTGTTAACCTATTTCAAGGCTTAGGTCTGTTAGCCTATATAAAGTCATGTTGACCTACTTAAAGGTTGGATTATTAAAAGTAGGCTTGTTAGCCTATTTAAAAGTATCATTAAAAAATAAGTCTTTAAATAAACTTTCAGATCAGGTCAGACTTTTAAAAGGTTAAGCTACACTTTAAAAATTGACTTATTATAGGTTCATAAATCAGACTCAAATCTTATAATTGAGATATAGATCAGGCTTATTTTAGATAGAACCCCTGCCAGTTTTCTACCCCTATTATACATGTAAATTGATTTAGAACAATCTATGCTGAGCAAGGTTTGGTTGAAAGGTCAACGGGACAAAGTTGAGTACGAAGGTTTGCACACTATTTGTGCTGGATGTGGTTATGGCCAATTACAAAGGAATTGCACTTTGTCCAAATCTTTGGTGCAAACATCGAACAGTGCGAATAGAGGGGCTAGCAACAGTGTTACGACGATGGAGTGTGCTAGATCGGAGGGTGTTGCTGGTGGTAGTAACTTGTGGGCTCTCAAGGAGAAATTCCCACTACTGATACAATCAAGGCAGATTCCTTAAGGGAGGTGTTACACGGTGATTGGCTTACTTTGGTTAGGAAAAAACAACCTGCTAAATCTCGCGTCAATGATTACTCGAAGCAAAAGGAGAAAGTGGAGATTCTTATCTCAAGTAATTTTGAGAAATTAAATCAAGATAAGGAAGGAAATATTGCACCGAAATCTTAGTCCTTTAATACACAATATTGAGAATCTAATGTTGTGTGTCAACTAAGGTTTCAAATCTTGTACTGCAACACTTGTTGTGGCTGCGACATTTAGGTCGTGGTGATCACGGCCATCGTATTATACTGTAATTGCGATTCATACTGACTTGTATTAATTCGCATCAATCTGCAACAATTACAACTCTACTATAATTGAAAGGTGACCACAATCGTAATTTAAAATTTTGATGCCAACCATGCAACACGTGACAATAAGATTTGGTCAACCAAAAAAAGACCATATAAAGAGAATAATTTTCCTCCTTAACAAGCTTCATATAGTGGAGGAAAGACTAGCCTAACTAATAATAAAAATGTGATGCAGACTAAGTTTGTACGTACAAGGCCCAATCAGTGTGGAAAAGAAGATGCCTAATAGGCCCCTTGATGGCATGACCCATAAGCAGCCTACTAGAGGGGTATACGATCCAACAAGCCCCAGTAACTTGTCGCATCCTATATTGCCCATGTGGGTGACTTGGGGCAAGGAGTGAGGACTGAGGAGTGCCATGAACATTTATATGATCTCACTTTCGCACTTCAAAATTATGGAAGAGCCACAGCATCCACTAGAAGCAATACCAATGAAATGGATGAGGATAGTGATCCCATGGTGACTAGTGAAGAGGTTGATCATACAGACAGTGGCACCAATATGCGACTGAATGGAATGGCGTGCTCAAGCATGGAAGTCCAAATGACCAAGGAAGTGTCGTCTTAATTTTTTAGTCACGTCCTTTCTCTCTTTTTCTTCATTGATTGAGTTCCATAAATTTTCCATTATTGTTCATTGTCAATGAGACAAATATCCAGTTTTCCTTAGCAAGAACTTTCTAGGAGAAGCTTAGCTATATTATTATAGTGGTAATTGTTGAAGCATCGGCACATGCAAGTGGCATCTGTGTTCTCAGTTATGGGTAAAATTATATTGATAAATTCTCTCAAGCTATCACTCTTAAACTTAGCATTGCTAGAAAAACGTGGTGTCTCTCGGCTATTTATGCTAGCCTGTCCTGACTAGCCGAGCCCTTCTTCCCTGAAGTGTTCATATAGAACTTTCTCATGGTGACTACCACTCTGTGGTCCTCCAAGCCTAGGATAGAGGGCAGCAAAATATAATTCATGGTCTCAATTATGTCAGAGAAGACTCTATCCACTTCAACAAGAAAACCTTTAGGAATGCTTTTAGCAGGAAGCACCAAATTGAGACTAGAATTCGGGAATCCAGTGAAGCCTTGAGTATTGTGACTCTTTAATGGTTTATATTTGCCAGATGGGAATTGGTGTGCTGATGATGAAATTATGAAATCAGAAGCTCTTCAATTTTTTAAAGTAGTGTTTTGCTTCATTGAAGATACTCAACCCATACCCTTAAACATTACGAACTTCCCCACTCTAAGCTCCATGGATTGTAAGCAACTTACCAAGCCGCTCACAAAAGATGAGGTTTTCACCACCTTGAAGTACATGAAATCTTTCAAGGTCCCAAGACTATATGGGTTTCAACCATTTTTCTTTGAAATTTATTGGGATGTAGTGGGAAATGACATCTTCAGAGTTGTGAGGAATGCTTTTGCGCTGGGTTCTTTCAAATTAGAACTTAGCTTAGACCCTTATCGTTTTGTTTCCCAAGACTGATCACCCTTCTTCCTTCAAGGAGCTCAAACCAGTCAGCATGTGCAATATGGTATACAAGCTAATTATTGGATGAACATATTGGGATCCTCCAAATTAAAAGTAGCTTTATTCTTGGAAGAGGGACGTCGGATAATACTATATTATAATTCAGGAAGTCCTCCATTACATGTATCACTCTCGGGCTAGACATGGATCCTTGGTTTTTAAATTGGATCTTAAAAGGGCTATGATAAAGTGGATCGGTGTTATCTAAAAGCTACTGTTAAGGATATTGACTTTATTCTTATGCTCATTATGAATTGTTTGACATCCTCTAACCTTTATAGTAATTTGCTCCAACGAGGGGATTACGGGAAGGGACTTTTTTATCTCCTTTTCTCTTTGTCATGTGCATGGAGAAGCTTGCTCTACTAATTAAGGACAAGGTGAACTCTAAGTAATGGTTGCCAATCAAAGTCTCAAGAGGGGGCCTTGGTATCTCTCATTTACTTTTTTTTTCTCGATGTTTTGATTTTTACTGAAGCAAAGACTTCCCAAGTCAGATTGATAAATGATGTTTTGGCTGCCTTTTGCCTTGCCTATGTCCTTAAAATTAGCCTTGAAAAATATTGGACAAAAAAAAAACATGTTAATTTTATCTTGGATAAGATGCGATCTAGCTTAGCTTCTTAGGAGTGTAATTTGCTTAATAAGCAGGGCCGTCTCACACTAGTCAATTATGTGATGTCCACAATCCCAATCTACACTACCCAAAATTTATGGGTACCTACCACAAAGTATTTGTTCTGAAATTGTCATGATGTCCAGGCATTTTTTTTATGGAGCAATAATGTTGAGTATTATTAACAATTCTTTAATATGAGAATTTTTATAAAGTGAATAAGTAAATTCACATCAATTATCATTAATAGTTGATGTAGTCTTATCTATCAATACTTGATATGAATTTACTTGATAAACATTCAAAGGATCCTTATCCGAGTATCGTGGGCTACACCTTGTTAAATGGGATGTGATATCCTGTCCCAAAAATAAAAAAAGGTGCCCTTGAAGTTTGTTATCGAATTTAGCCATGTTGGGCAAGTTGATGTGGAATCTTAATTATCAACTGTCCCCATAAATTATGGGTGTTACTGCTACTCTCTGTGAATATCTCTGACATGGATGTGCGTATTATGGACATCTAGGATGGTCATCGTTGGCACCTGGACTTTTTGAACACTGTTATTCTTGACCATGTGGTTGAGTGTATTTGATCCATATACCAAGGGTGAGGGGGTGAGTATACAGCTAGGTTTAGGTATCATAGGTCCTTCATCAGTATATATAGGAACTTGGAAACTCAGCGTAGCTGGTCTTGGATTTGGCGGTTGAAAATCCCAGAGAAAATCAAATTCTTGGTTTGGTTGGGTTGCCATGAGGCTCTTCCTACAAACCAGCTTCGGTATTTATCTTCATCTGCATACCAAGTCGGTGGCGATTTGTGACTCTCAGCAAGCTTTCAGGTTGGTGATTGCTGAACCCTCGCCTTACCATCATTTCAGAGATCAAGGACATACTTTGCAGATCACTGGAATGTCTCACTGGATCTTGCGCTCTGTGAATCTATTATGTGTGCATACTTCATAGCAAAGATTGGCTCTGAGAAGTTGGAATATTTCAGGTTATGGAGAATAAGATGCCTCTAGGGATGGGCAGCGTTTTCCTAGCTGACGCCATGGGAATTTCATTTGCTAGATTTTAGTTCTTTGTTGTTTCTTTCTCAGTGTTACAAAAAAATCTTTTAATTTATATAATTTCATCAAAATGATATCATAACATAAGTTTAATTATGTAAAATGACATTAAAATTTTTTTTAAAAAAATTATATGCACGCAGTATACAAACTATTTCATTTTATGGGTTGAATTGATAAAGTTTAAATTTTTAAATTTGCAGTCTTATCGGATCAAGCTGGTTGAACTAATTGAGTGATGTTAGTGGTCTATCACACTCAAAATAGAAATATACTATTCTACCTAAAATTATTCCTAATAATTCAGATTTATATATATGTTTTCGGTCTAACACATTTATTTATATATATATTATTAACATTTTTGGTTAAAAATATATACTATTAATTAACTTTCAATGTGTATATAATCTCATTAAAATGACATAACATAGAAGCTTAATGTGAACAGTCGAATGGTTGCTTCGTTTCGTTTCACGTATTAAATGCAATGTTGTGAACTGTGTAGTGGTGGTTGGTACACGTATTCTCTCACCTTAAATATTTAGAAATTGCAAGTTACGTTGTACTTGTCTTTGTTTCGGAGGCAAAACAGACAGCTGCCATCCCTATCTTTTTTTAAATTATTTTGTAAATTTCCCCTTAATTTCCTTCGTTGAATTTTTATGGCAATAAAATAAGTAATTGCCTTTCAGTTTTCTTTCTTTCGCCAAAGTCACTTTCTTTCTTCTTAGTTGGATGGATTAAATTTGAGCAGCATCTTCTTTGGCTGCTGAGAAATTGTGGGAAAATTCTGGTTCTTTTATCTGTTCGTGCAGTTTCTGGGGCTTAACTTTGATTTGAATTCACAGAAACCCAGAAATAAAGATTCAATCTTTTCTCTCTTCCCCAGAGTTTTCCTCTGTGCTTTGATTGGATGGACACTTCTCTGTGCCACTGAATTGAATTTGTTGAAACAGCGAGAGAGAGAGAGAGAGAGAGGGAAACCCGTGTGAAGAAAAATGGCCTATGCACATGGTTTTGCTTATGCTCCACAATTCAAATTGGATTTTGTGTTTTCTTCTGTGTCTTCACCACAACAGGGACACCCTTTACTTTTTCCTGCATCTAACTGTGGATTTTCCCTCAAAATCTGTAATGGGGTTTCAGCCAGAGCCTGCAGGTTCCAAAACCCTTCCTTTATTGCTGCAAAACCCACCTCAACCAGAGGGTCTAGGCCCACCAAATCGGTGGAACTGGACCAGTTCGTGACCAGTGATGATGAAGAAGAAGAAGAAATGGGTGATGGGTTCTTCGAGGCAATCGAGGAACTCGAGAGAATGACAAGGGAACCCTCTGATGTTCTAGAAGAGATGAATGATCGTCTCTCTGCAAGGGAACTGCAGCTTGTGCTTGTTTACTTCTCTCAAGATGGGAGGGACTCGTGGTGTGCTTTGGAGGTTTTTGATTGGCTTAGGAAGGAGAACAGGGTTGACAAGGAAACCATGGAGCTCATGGTTGCACTCATGTGTGGGTGGGTGAAGAAGCTGATTCAGGACCAGCATGGTGTGGGTGATGTAGTTGACTTGCTTGTGGATATGGATTGTGTTGGGTTGAGGCCTGGTTTTAGCATGATTGAGAAGGTGATTTCTTTGTACTGGGAGATGGGGAAGAAGGAAGGTGCGGTGTTGTTTGTGGAAGAAGTTTTGAGGCGTGGGATCCCTTGTGCTGAGGAGGATGACCCTGAAGGGCATAAAGGAGGCCCAACTGGGTATCTTGCTTGGAAGATGATGGTAAGCATTTGCTGATTGATGTCTAGTTTTACTTGTTTGGAGAATTTAGCTCTTGTCTGAATCATAGTTACTAGGTTCTCTAAGCAACCCTGTGAACCGTGTAGCATTTCCGGCTTACCATGTACCAATTCATGGTAATTCGCAGTGTAATGAAAGTCTTGTGATCATAATGGCAAGAAGTGATGAACCATGTAACCGCGTACTAGAAAGTAGTGCGAACCTGACAAGTGTGGTTTGAATCTGGTATTGGAGAACGTCTTGGTTGAATGAGTCATTATGTGGGTTGTTTATCATTTGGCTCCCATGCCTTAGATTTCCTGTTATTTGGAGCTGTGCAATTCACATTTTTCTGTTTTGCATCGCTAGGATTGTATTGGTTGTTTGATATTGCTTTACTTTGAGTCAAATTGATGACATTGTTGCTGGTGGATTGTCATTTTTATGGTTAGTCTATCTTGAGTAATTGGGGTGTTCTTTCAAAGAGCCTCCCCCTTCCTCTCTTCCCTTTAATGGTTTTGGGTTATTGTCAAAAGTGTTTTTGGTAAACTGGAATAGCTTGTTTTTGGTTTTTTTATTCATTTGCGTTTAGTAGTTTAGTAATTGACATTAAGTGGAATGACCCAACAGATATATAAACTGCACTCAAAATATTGAGGCAGATGATGTGGAACTCTTAATTGAATATACTACCTTGATATTAAATTCAAATTTCTAAGTCATATTTGTGGCAAGAGCAGTGCGTGACTTGCAGCTGACTCTGGTGTTAGCATGTTCAGTCTATGATGTCCCTTATAAACTTTATGCCAGCTTTTTGTAAGTTAGGGCAGGGAAGATTAGGGATTTTCTTTTCTGATTATCAATTGTATTAAGCCCAATTTGTCGAGGAACAATGTTTAGATGACCAGGTCACATGTTGGTAGCTCAGTTGGTAGGAGCTGGGGGTATGCATGGAGAGTAGTGGGGTTTGATCCTCAGAAATACTCTCCATCTCACTTTCCCTTCCCTTATCCCCCACTCCCCCTGCTAGGCTCATAGGGTGGGTCCTTACCCCCACACAAAAAAATGTTTAGATGACCAAATGTATAGCACCATTTTTATCACTCTTCCTAGATACTTTTTGCCATAGTTGTTAGAATCGTACGATTCACGATTCGAATCGTACAATTCTATCCGATTCATCCCGCCGACGATACAGAAATGGCTTTGAATCGGAAATTGATAGGAATTGTAGCTGAATCGTCTGAATCAGTGCGATTCAGAATCGGAAACATGAATCGCACGATTCTGCGATTCATGGAACATGGACGGTGTTGAAGATTTTCACAGATTCTGTTGCTGGACAGTGGGAGAATTGAAGGGGTTGGACGGTGGGAGAATTGAAGGGGCTGGACAGTGGGAGAATGGAAGTGGCTGGACGGTGTTGATGATCTTGACCTTGGGGAGAAGAATTGAAGATATATATAGAATATAGATTATTTAGTAATTAGTATTGAGTATTGACTATTTATTATTTTGAATTAGAAACTTTTTTGCATCAATTTGGAATGACTTATCTATATTTAAGTTATAATTTATGCATTTACTTATGCCTTATGCCTTATGATTGTTTTATTTAAGTATTTATTTGAGACTTTTTAAGTGTTTTCTTTATGTTTTAGGTGTGTAAATGTATATTTAAGTCTTTTATTGATATATTTCTGAATCGTACGATTCGATACGATTCATGATTCGAAAATTGAGTAAACGATTCTCGATACGATTCATGATTTAACAACTATGTTTTTTGCAGTTTCATTTCAAGACTATCTTCCCCATTGTCTATTAGAAAGTTGAGTTACTATATACATGTTTTCTTTTCCAGGTTGAGGGTGACTATAGAGGTGCTGTTAGGTTGGTAATTCGTTTTAGAGAATCTGGCTTGAAGCCAGAGGTCTACAGCTACCTTGTTGCAATGACTGCTGTGGTTAAGGAGCTGAATGAATTTGCCAAAGCTCTACGCAAGCTGAAAAGTTTTGTGAGGGCTGGGTTGATAGCTGAATTAGATCTAGAAGATGTCGAACTTGCAGAAAAGTATCAATCAGATCTTCTAGCCGATGGAGTGCGCTTGTCTAATTGGGTGGTTCAAGATGGAAGCCCATCACTTCATGGAGTGATTCATGAGAGGCTCCTTGCTATGTATATTTGTGCTGGCCGTGGAATTGAAGCTGAGAGGCAGTTGTGGGAGATGAAGCTTGTAGGTAAGGAGGCTGATGGGGATCTCTATGACATTGTTCTTGCCATATGTGCTTCACAGAAGGAGGCCAATGCCACGGCGAGGCTGCTGACCCGGATGGAGATTGCAAGCTCGCCACAGAAGAAGAAAAGCCTGTCATGGTTGTTAAGAGGCTATGTTAAAGGTGGCCATTTTAATGAGGCAGCAGAGACAGTCATGAAAATGCTTGAATTGGGATTCTATCCAGAATATTTGGATAGGGCTGCTGTACTGCAAGGTTTAAGGAAAAGGATCCAGCAAATTGGAAATATAGATACTTACCTCAAGCTCTGTAAGTCCCTCTCTGATGCAAATCTGATAGGACCTTGTCTTGTATATTTGTATATAAGAAAATATAAGCTTTGGGTTGTGAAAATGCTCTAAGAAAATGAGCTGATACTGTGCCAATTTTCTTTTTGTTTCGGAGGCATAGTTGTATACCAGGAGCACTGATTTTCTTGGTGCTTGGTTACATGTATAATTTTGTATAGTTTTAATGTGAAATGGACGAATTCTAGTGGCATAGTAATTGTGTAATGAGTATGTATGTCTAGTATCTTCTCCGGAGTGAATTACTCGTGCATTTGATAGATGCTTTGATAATATTATTATTGCTTCAACATGATGTTATGAGAAAAGCATATAGATGTTATGTTATTGGACGATTGACCCTGCCTATAATAAACTTGAGTCCTCTGTTCCATGAGCAAGAGCATTATTTTTTAATTGTTTTTCCAAATGGCCTTTGTAAGCTAGTGGCTCCTTCCCCGTTCACCAGGGAGGTATGGTGTTCAAGGTGGGAGTTGGATCCCCTCACGCCTAATTTCTCTAATTCTCGACTTAAATCCCAAGGATCTGGATTCTCTCTTGGTGAATAATAGGATGAGTAATTCTTATTTTTACACAGTTATTATAAATATTTAAATTATTATTTGATATGTGTAAAATTATGAAAATTATAATAAAAATATATTTATATTTTAAAATATTTTTACACATGTTTAATAATAATTTGATAAATTATGTTTAACTAAAAATTTCTCTTACAATTAGTCTTTATATGATAAAATTTGTGTTTAGTCTAAGGTCAAAATTGAAATCCAAGTAAGTGTTTCCTACTTTACCAAAAAAAATTAAATAAATAGAGGAACAAAAACTAAGGGTTAGTCGCAATAGCAATACATAGCCAAAGGCAATAAATAAATAAATAAACAAATAGAGGAACATCTTTTTTTTTTTTTACTTATGGTAATTTTGCAAGTTTTTAATTCAATTCCTTTAATAATCATTTTAATTTGATTTCAAATCACAATTGAAATCCAAATAAGTGTTTCCTACTTTACCAAAAAAAATTAAATAAATAGAGGAACAAAAACTAAGGGTTAGTCGCAATAGCAATACATAGCCAAAGGCAATAAATAAATAAATAAACAAATAGAAGAACATCTTTTTTTTTTTTACATATGGTAATTTTGCAAGTTTTTAACTCAATTCCTTTAATAATCATTTTAATTTGGTTCCAAATCACAATTTTACGAGAGTAAGCAAAATTTATTGTAACAAGATAACCGTGTCCGAAATCTAAAGCATCTGCCAAGATATATTAAGCAATTAACATAGTAAGAAATTGATAGAAATGAAAACATTCAACAGCATTTACTTAACAAGTTATTGGAAGGATAATGTTTCTCGTATAATTAAAATATGTATATCGTATTTATATTATAGATTTATGTGAGATAGATGTTAAGTCAAACTGTATATTACTGTAATTTTTATGTGAGATACAGAATGAACTTGTGAATGAGTTGGATGAAAGTTAGAGTATTTTAGTTGGACGAATAACACTGTCGTTATTGGAATAGTTGATTTTTGATATGTTATCAAAGCTTTTATCACTAAGTGGTCAAAAATTTGATTTTTGTTCATGCTTTTCAACATTTCTTTTTCACTTTTTGATTATCTGTTTGCACTATAAATTTTGTTAATTTTTTTTGGAATAAAAAAATATAACTATCACATTGCTTGCTGCTTTCAAATTGATCAATGAGATTGGTTTGTGGCAAAATAATAACTCCAGCCATTTCAGCCTTCTTGAATCATTGTTGTACCTAGGGGTAAAAATGAATTAGACCAGATCAGATTTTATTTTAAATAAATTTGACTTATTTTTCAAATATAAGGTATGGGTTTGACTTATTTATTTGATATAAGTCAATTTTTAAGATTTAATCTGATCTTTTTTAAAAGTATAGTCTGACTTAAAAATTTATTTAAAGACTTATTTTGTAATAAAATTTTTAAATAGATCAATAAACTTACTTCTAAATAAGCTAATGAAATAAATTAATAAGTCTAGACGCTTTATATAAGTTAATGAACTTACACTTTAAAGAATATTATATTATTTATTAAAATAATTATATTATATTAATATTAAAATTTCATAATATATATAAAATAATAATATATATAATTAAATAGATCATCCTACTAAGTCTAATTTTTTTTCAAATACTTAAAATCTGATTTACTCAACTAAATAGACTTTTTAAAAAAATTAATTTTTTTGTTTTATTAAACGAGTCTGGTTATAAACCTCCAATGAACTGTTTAGTTTATTTTTACCTCTGACAATAGCTAATGATACTATGGATTTTGAAGCATTTTTTAAGAAAGTAATTCTTGGTTTGATCTTCTTCATCGTGGTGGTGCTACTACAAATATTCATTTCATAAAACACTTTTATCCAATATTGATTTTTTCAAAAAAAAAATCTCATGCTACGATAATTGCTTGTTTATTTATGCTTAAAAAAATCTGTTGCTCCTTAAATTTTTTTTTTTTTTAAAGCTAGTGTTGCAACTTTCTAAGAAAACTATTCTAACTTGGCAATTTTAAGTTGACTTAAAACCCTTTTTTTTTTTTTAACGTTTCTGTTAACTTAAAAGGATATTGTTACTTTCATATAATTTTCCTTTACATAATTCACATATCAATCAACATCATTTTTTTTCCTTCCTTCTCTTTTTCATCTCATTTTTTTTATTAAAATCAATTATTCACAAATTTTTTTATGTGAAATCATGTGAACAAAAATTATGTGAAACTAACAATTTTCAACTCAAAACTTTATCCTACTGTTTGATTTCACTTAATTACATATAGTTTGACTTGATTTCCACCTCACTACTCTAGTTTCATTTGCTTCTTTCATTTATTACTTTTTTTTAAGGGAGTGCCTCACCACACTGCTGGAAGGAAGGAAAGGGGAATGGGGAATGGGAAGAAACAAGAGCATTGTAGGAGTTTGAGATTTCACATGAATTGCATTTAGTTTGACTTGATTTCTATCACATTGTTCTAGTTTCAATTATACTTCTTCCATTTATATCACTTTTTTTTCAAGGAAGGGCCTCACCATTAGGGTAGGCCCTAAGAGTGCCCATAGGGAACCTCAAGAGAAGGGGGAGGGGATAGGGAACGAGAAGGGACAAGAGCATTGTGGGGGTTTGAGATTTCACATGAATTGCATTTAATTTGACTTTGATTTCCACCATACTACTCTAGTTTCAATTATACTTCTTTTATGTATATTACCTTTTTTTTTCAAGGGAGGGCCTCACCACTAAGGTGGGCCCTAAGAGTGCTCACAGGGAGCCCCACAAGGAGGGGGGGATGAGGAATGTGAAGGGGCAAGAGCATTCTGAGGGTTCGAGATTTCAAATGAACTGCATTAATTTGACTTGATTTCTACCACATTACTCTAGTTTCAATTATACTTTTCTTTCATTTATATTGCTTTTTTTTTTCAAGGGAGGGTCACACCACAAGGTGGGCCTTGAGAGTGCTCATAGGGAGCCCCACAAGAAAGTGGGAGGGATGGGGAATGGGAAAGGGCAAGAGCATTGTGGGAGTTCGAGATTTCATATGAACTGCATTTAGTTTGACTTGATTTCCACCACACTACTCTAGTTTCAATTATACTTCTTCCATTTATATCACTTTTTTTTTCAAGGGAGGGTCTTACCACTAGGGTGGGCCCTAAGAGTGCTCATAGGGAGCTCTACTCATAGGGAGCCCTACGAGAAGGGGGAGGGAAGGGGAATGGGAAGAGGCAAGAGCATTGTGGGGGTTCGAGATTTCACATAAAGTGCATTTAATTTAACTTAATTTCTTACATACTACTCTAGTTTCAATTATATTTCTTCCATTTATATTACTTTCTTATTTTCAAGGGAGGGCCTTACCATTGGGGTGGACCCTAAGAGTGCTCACAAGGAACCTTATAGAGAAGGGGAATGGGATGGGAAATAAGAAAGAAGAGCATTGTGGAGGTTCGAGATTTAACATGAACTATATTTAGTTTGACTTGATTTTCGCTACACTACTCTAGTTTTAGTTATACTTCTTCCATTTATTACTATTTTCTTTTCCAATGAAGGGCCTAACCACTGGGATGGGGCCTAAGAGTGCCCATAAGGAACCCCACAAGAAGGGGGAGTGGATGGGGAATAGGAAATGGTAAGAGCATTGTGGGGATTTAAGATTTCACTTGCATTTAGTTTGACTTGATTTTCATCTCACTATTATAGTTTCAGTTATACTTTTTTCATTTATTACCTTTTTCTTTTTTAAGGGAGGGCCCCACCACTGGGATGGGTCCTAAGAATGCCCATAGGGAAGGGAATCGGGAATGGAAAGGGACAAGAGTATTGCAAGTATTATTGAAAAAATAGACTCGACCAGTCGGTTCAACCGAAAAACCAATGAAATGGTCATAGGTCTGATCCGTTTGACCCATAGAACTAGTTTGTGAAATAATCAATCAAAACCAATCAAACCAATAATATACTGATTTGAACCGATTTTATTAAAAAAAATAAAATTGATTTTTTTAACAAATTTTTAACATATTTAAAAACACTTTTTGAGCCAAATAGAAGTCTAATGTCAAATTACAAATGACCACATATAACGCTCAAGAAAAGGCATAAGAAGGTTTGTTCCCTCTTAATTTTTTATATAAGTTGTATTCTTGAAAGTTTCATTCATTACTCTATGTGAGACTTGTAAATGTGACATTCTCATAATTTTTATATATATTATATGTTTAAATATTTCACTTATTATACAATATGAGATTTTAAAATATTAATTAATATAATATAAAATATTAATATATCAATATATTATTTAATATATTATATAATATTATACATATATATAAATAATTATCACTAATTATTACTATTAAACCAATGAACTATAAATTAATATTTTCACTAATTCAATAATCAGTCTAATTTTAAAAACATTGATAACGAGGAATCATCGAACTCTATGTGATGTCCCTAAACTCTTACCACATGAACTGCATCAAGGACACCTTCCTTTTATTAGTTTTATCCCACTGTAGAACAAGCTAAAAAGAAGGCGGGGGGGGGGAAGTTGGAAATAAATGAAACAAAACAAACAACCCATCAGAACTCAAACAAACATGACCACAAGACTGACAAGAGTAGAGAGATGAAATTAATGAATTAAAAATTCGTGTTCATACCAAGAAATTATCCTTAGTCACCTAAATACTTCATCATATCTTTACTTTCTTATCTTATGATGTTGATTTTCTTGGTAAATCATACATTACGGTATTAATTATGGTTGGATAGTTTTACCAGAGGAAAAGAAAAATGATAGTTGGTTTTGTGGTTATTAGTTATTACTCTTTAAAATTTGCAGCCCCTGGCAGAGTTTGTCTGGTGCAGTGAAGCATATGCTAGCTTGAGCAACATTTATTTCATTTCATTCTAGCATTAGTCATTTTTGTGTGCATTTTATACTAAAAACTGCAGATGATCCGGATTGTATTTTTGTATACTTTTCTTTTGGGCTGATTCTATGGTGCAGCTTGCTAAATAGAGCATGGGTACACTATAGGTGTTACCTGCTATAAGAGAAGTTACCTGCTACCCACAAACAAAAAGACAAAATAATATTTTATTCAATGCACTTTATGAGTTAATTAATAATTACATGAGACTTCTCCTACAACATGTCCGGCCAAATCCCAACCTCTACTCTTCTATTGTCCCAATCTCATCCGTGACCCCTGTTTCACATTCACCTTCCCTTCCCATGTTTCACATCCTCCCATTGCACACTAAGTCACCGCCCATCACGCTGTTGTCCTCCGACAACCCTTCATCACCCACTGTCAACATCACCGTCCGATGAGCATCCCTCCGGTAGGTTCAACCAGAACAGCCAATAGACCTCCAGTCCCAATTCCAGAGTTTTTCTCTCAGCTTCTATTACTAAAACCCATTTAATATTTTGAGATCTTTTTATTTTTTTTCAGTTTTGAATGTGCTATTTTTCCTTACAAAGAAAAGATGGACAATTTTGAACCATTTAATATTTTTATTTTGAGATCTTTCTATTAGCTTATGACGTAAGTGGTTTGGAGGGGGATTTTAAGGGAGGTCAGAAATTGGGATGCTTAATACATTGTTCTTGTTGTTAATTGAACCTGCAAATAAACAGTAAACCCGTAAAGTCTGAAGCATGCCAAGCACTGCCCTCAAGGATTATTTCGGTATATACGAAAATCCCCCAGGGTACAGCAGACTCTTCCTGTTTGACAGGATCACAGAATCGCAAGAGAGTAGATAACCTGCACGGCGAAGTGAAGGAGAAGGTGTAGAAGAAGAGCGTAAGAGGGGTAGAATTAGGGTAACCACACTATGTAAAATAGAATTTATAGAAGCCATTTAAAAAAAAAGCTTGGCGAGTAACGTTTAGAAAATAAGTTTGGTCATTAAAAGTAAATGCTAATTATCTCGCTTATTAATAGCTAATTGAAACGTTAGGAAACATATTTATTCAGTTATGAAACCGACCAAGTCAAATTTGAATTATTCAAAAACCTCATTTTTCTATAGTAGCTCCAAAAATTAATTAAATATTTGACAAAAGATCTCGGGCTTCATGATATCACGCTGGCAGGGGGCAAATCGAGGATTTGCACCGCCATGAACTTTTCAAATTTCAATCTTGTGTGCGCGAGCCCACCACTTTGTTTGTTTCTTACAAAGCCCAAAACACAAGTTGAAATATAAACTCTTCAAAAACTTGCTTCCAACCAATGTGGGACTTATTCTTTTGAAATACCCATTTCACAACAATCCCCACAATTTCAAAAGAATATTTAAAATAAAAACAAATAATAAAAATAAAAAAAACAGTCTGGGTTACATCATCGGTGTAAACGTTTTCGAATCGGTGTCTTCTCGACTATGAACCAGGACCTAGATAAATAAGACTCTAACTTACAATGTAATTGGTGAAGGTTACACTTCTATGAACCAAAACATTTTTCGTGTAAATTAGAATCCCATTTGATCACACCTACACTCTCACTTATCTCTTGTGTTAACGCCGTTTTGCACTTTTACCATGTGCATGCCTGGTTGTTCATGAGTGCTCTAGAGACTATGCCATTTTCTCATAGGAGCGGCCCCACTCCACACTCATATAGGTGATTTCATCAAGTGTATACTGCACTTTATACACCACCCATAAGGGATATGAAATTCATTAAAAGCATATAGCTTATCCTCACAATAAATGCAGTCTAACACTTCTCATGCTTCTCACACCATAGGATGGGACAGATACACAGTTAGCAGTACTAACAAGTGACTTGTTATTACCCATATGAACTTCTTTCATGGGATCTCCACTCATAAAAGTCGGTTACCATCACTGTTAGTTTCAAATTGGCTTAAGTCTCATTTCCCTCGATGTGGTATATATTAAATTCCTTCCCAAAGGCTTAGTCAGAGGATCGGCCAAGTTCACTTCGACTTCACATAATCAATGGATATAATTCCATCTTTCAGAAATTGCTTTATCACTTCATGTCTCAACCTAATGTGTCTGTTTTTACCATTAAAGGTTTTATTACTTGCAATAGATATTGCCGCCTTGTTGTCACAATGCACAGACACGAATGGGTTGGTTTTATTCCTAATGGAATATTTTCTAAGAAATTTCTCAACCACTCGGCCTACATTACCGGTTTTCTCCAGAGCAATAAACTCGACTCCATGGTGGATTTTGCAATTATTGTTTGTTTGGTGATCTCCAAGTCACTCGCACCACCACCAAAGGTGAACACATAGCCACTAGTGGATTTAATCTCATCTGAATCTGAGATCCAATTAGCATCACTGTATCCTTCTAATACAAAGTGGGAAATCCACTATAAACAATACCATAGTTCATGGTACCTCTCAAATATTTCATTAGTCTAGCCAAAGCGGCCCAGTGATCATTATTAGGATTATGTGTATATCTACTCAATCTGCATACAAAGATACGCTATGTCGGTCGAGTGAAATTCATCAAATGCAAAGAGACTCCCAATAATCTGTGCATACTGAGACTGGGCAACAGGATCACCTCTGTTTTTCTTTAATTGAGTGTTAGCATCATAAGGGGTACTCACAGGTTTGACATCAAAATGTCCAAACTTCTTTAGAAGTTTCTCTACATAATGTTCTTGTGATAGTATTATACTATCACACTTCCTTATGATTTTAACACCTAGAATTACACTAGCTTCACCCATGTCTTTCATGTCAAATTTAGATTCAAGAAAACATTTTGTTTGATGCACTATGTCATGGCTAGTACCGAAAATTAGCATGTCATCCACATATAGACAAATAATCACACATTCATTATTTACTAATTTCGTATATACACATTTATCAACTTCAACAAGAAAAAAACCATCACAAATTAAAGTTTGATCAAACTTTTCATGCCACTGTTTAGGTGCTTGTTTTAGACCATATAAAGATTTGAGAAGCTTACATACTTTATTTTCTTGTCCAGGAACTACACACCCCTCAGGTTGTACCATGTAAATTTCTTCTTCTAAATCACCATTTAAAAAGGCTGTTTTAACATCCATTTGGTGAATAACCAAATTATGTATAGAGGCTAAAGCAATCAAAACTCGAATAGAAGAAATTCTAGTTACAGGAGCAAAGGTATCAAAAAAGTCAACATTTTGTTTTTGAGTAAAACCTTTTGCTACTAATCTTGCTTTATATTTTTCAATTGATCCGTCAGGGTTATATTTCCTTTTAAAAATCCATTTGCAACCAATTGGTTTTGCTCCAGGAGGTAAATCTACTAAAACCCAAGTATTACATTTTGTAATTGAATTAATTTCAGAATTAATGGCTTCTTTCCAAAAAAGTGCAACAGGTGAAGAAAAAGCTTCAGAAATAGTTAAAGGGTCATCATCAACAAGATATGTGTAAAAATCATTTCCAAAAGAAGTTTCTTTTCTTTGTCTTTTACTTCTTCTCAAATCCTCATATGAATCATTAGATAAATTTTGTACTGGAGCTTCAGAAATATTTTGTACCGGAGCTTCAAAATATTTTCTAATTTTAAGGGAAAATATGTTCAAAAAAAATTCAGCATTTTTTGTCTCAATTATAGACTTACAATCAAGCACATCACTTTTTAAAACTAAAAATCTATATGCAAAGACTATGATCAGCATACCCAATAAGCATACAATCAAAGTCTTAGAGCCTATTTTCCTCTTTTTAGGTTCAGGTAACATCACTTTAGCTAAACACCCCACACTTTTAAATATTTTAAGTTAGGCTTATAACCCTTCCATAACTCATATGGTGTTTTACCTATTTTCTTATAAGGAATTCTATTTTGTAAGTGACATGCGATTAATAAGGCTTCACCCCAAAGGTTATCAGTGCATTAGAACTAATTAAAAGAGCATTCATCATTTCTTTTAAAGTCCTATTTTTTCTTTCAAATACACCATTGGATTGAGGAGAGTAAGGGGTGTGATTTCATGAATTATCCCTTCTTTTTCACAAAAGTCATTAAATAAAGTGTATTCACCACCTCTATCCGATCTAACTCTTTTAATTCTTTTATTTAATTGATTCTCTACTTCGCTTTATATACTAGAAACATATCAAAAGCCTCATCTTTATTTCTAAGTAAATATACTTTAGTGTATCTAGAAAAATCATCAATAAAAGTTACATAATATTTTTTACCACCTCTAGTCATAGTTTGTTTTAAGTCTCCTAAATCGAATGAATTAATTCAAGAACTTGGTTTTTCTTTCTACTAGATAAACATGATTTTTTAGTTATTTTTGATTCAAAGACATATTTCACATTTGTTTAAGCATGTATCACTAAAACCAGAAAATTAATCCAAGATATTTCATTTTCTTAATATAAACAAGACTAACATGTCCTAATCTAGCATGCCACATATCAATAGAGTCAATCATATACGCAGAAGAAGTAGCATTTTCATTAATTTTAGCAATATTGAGTACAATAGGCCTTGATTACAATAACCCTTCCCTACAAGGACATTATTTTTTTGTCATCACTATTTTGTCAGACTCAAAAGATACTTTAACCCCAACCTTTCCTAGCAAGGCCACGGAAATTAAATTCGCCCTTATGCTAGGCACATGAAGCACTTCGTTGAGAGCTAAAGTCTTGCCAGATGTGAGTTTCAAAGAACTTTTCCTTTCCCAAGAACTTCATGTTCGGGAATCACCAAGATAAACTTGTTCTTCTCCATCCCCCACGAATCTAGGAGGTAAACATATTTCTGTTTGCACAAATATGTCCTGGTAGCCCCAGAGTCTACCACCCAATCATTCACATTGGCCATCAATAGAACTTGAGAAACGACCGCAAAGAATTATATCATCTCCTTCACCAAATTTGCGTTTGGCTTAGGAGGATTGTCATTTCTCTTCCTCGTGTCTCGCATTGAGCCGCCCGATGACCTGGCTTGCCACAAACATACGCTTTCCTCCACTATTTTTGAAAGTGGGATTATTCACTCTTGGCACATAGTTTGGTTTATTGTAATCAGTCCTTTTGTTGGGTTTATGTTCGTACCTTTTCTTATTGACTTGTACCATATTTGCCCTTGAAGCCAATGCTTTTGCCCTTGCACCTTGATTTCGTTTCATTCGTGTCCTCAATGATTATGTGGGTGATTAGATCAGCAAGGGACAACTGTTTGTTTTTATGCTTGAGTTGTTGTTTGTAGTCCTTCCAAGTTTGCGGTAGTTTTTCAATGAGCAATCTTGCTACGAATTCATCAGGCAATGTGATGTTCTCAGTCTTCAATTCTTCTAATAGCTTGTGGTATTGGTTGATTTGAGTCTTGATATCAATTTCATCCGTCATCTCCCATCGGTAGTAGTTCCCAATGATGAACTTTTGTTTGCCAGCATCCTCAACAGTGTATTTGACAATCATAGACTCCCAAATTTTGTTGCTTTCCTTGTATGAGCGAGACATCGAACAATTCGTTAGATAGTGTGGTTAGAATTGTGTGCCTACATACCTTATTGGCATAAGTCCAATTGTCAAGTGTTTGCCGATCGAGATGTGTCGCATTTGATCCGTGAGTGCAGAGCGACGCCGTGCATGTCTAGAATAGAGTAGACACGCTCCTTTTTTTGAAATTTTGTCCTCCGAACATTTCGATTTTGGAAACATCCGAAAATGGTTTGGCGTATGTAATCGCGGCAACAACCGAGGTGGGTTTTGTGGGGTACCATTGTCGAGCCGTGATTGGTGAGAGAGCAACGTTGTTAGTGCGTTTGTGGTTCCATAATCCTTGAGATTGTTGTTAATTGAACTCCGCAAATAAACAAAGAAACCCGTAAAGTCCGAAGCGTGCTGCAAGCACCGCCTCAAGGATTATTTCTGTATATACGAAAATCCCCAGTCAAAGAGACTCTTCCGTTTGACAGGATCACAGCTCAAGAGAGTAGAGTAACCCAGACGAAGTGAAGGAGAAGGTGTAGAAGAAGAGCGAAGAGAGAGGGGGCCGAATTAGGGTAACCACACTATGTAAAATAGAATTTATAGAAGCCATTTAAAAAAAAGCATTGCGAGTAACGTTTAGAAAATAAGTTTGGCCTAAAAAGTAAATGCTAATTATCTCGCTTATTAATAGCTAATTGAAACGTTAGGAAACATATTTATTTGCCTCACATGAAAACCAGATCAAGTCAAATTTGAATTATTCAAAAACCTCATTTTTCTAGTAAGCTCCAAAAATTAATTAAATATTTGACAAAAGATCTTTCATGATATCACGCGTATAGTAAAATCGAGGATTTGACCGCCATGAACTTTTCAAATCTTGTGTGTTGTGCCCACCACTTTGTTTGTTTCTTACAAAGCCCAAAACACAAGTTGAAATATAAACTCTTCAAAAACTTGCTTCCAACCAATGTGGGACTTATTCTTTTGAAATACCCATTTCACAACAGTTCTGCACACCAATGAGGTGAGGTTTGGTGTTAAAGAAAGAAACCGCTCTTCTGGAAATCAAATTCAGTGCAATAGCAAGGGGTTGATCCCCTTATTGCTAAGCAGCCTAAGCTTAGAAATAGAAAAATGAAGCCACAAATTGATGAAGCAAGAGAGTGGATGAGTATCGTCTCATTTTCTTTAAAAAAATAGAGAGTTATATTATTGATTCAATGACTTAAATTTATTAAATTATAATAAAATAAACTCAAATTCTTGATCTAATGAATTTAAACTATTAGATTAAAAATATTACTCTTTTTTTTTCAAAATAAAAAATAAAAGAATCCTTATCCGAGAGAGTGAAGGAAGAGGATGATGTATCCATAAACCGTTTTTATAAACACTTTTCACTAAGAACATGTTTTGGAAAATTTATTTCTTTGTTTTAATATTTTTTTTGAAAAAAATATTATTTGAATATTATTTTTATATGTTTGATAAAATTAACTTTAATTTTTACACAAAATTTAATACTTTATAAAAAAATTAAGTTTTTTTTAATGATGTTAAAAATTTAAATTTATAATTTTAATTTATAAATTATTTCTTACATTTTAAGATATAAATATTATTTTGTTCTTAATTAAATAAATTTTTTAATCATTTTATATCTATTTTAATAATTTAATGCATAAAAATAATTTTTTTATATCATTTAAACGAAATGCAGATTAACTTAAAATTATTTTACAATTAATATATCTAAATATAAAAATGAATCGATTATAATAAAATTTTTTTATATAATAATCAATTATTAAAATAATCAAATTTTTACAATTTTCTCAAACACATTAAATTATCCCCCCAAGGTTCCCAGTCATTAACTCCGGCCATTGATCAATTTTTAAACATATCCAATGGTTCATATGGAATGAACATTTATGCTCCCTCTTACCGGAAAGCATGTTAGACAAAACCTTACTTTTGGGTGAATACTACTCTTTTCTTCATTACTCATTTGTGAATATTCTTAATCTCTCGGCTTAAAAAAAAAAAACCTTCTTGACTCAACTATCAATCTTCAATTAAGAAGTGATTAGTTGAATAAATAAAAGTAAAATAAAATGAAAAATGAGGATACAAATTATTTGACATTAAAAACACCAAATACACAAAAGATAAAAAAATTTATAACACAAAAGATAAAAAAAAAAAATTACACATTGTAGTTTTTTTTACTTATAATTAAAAAAAATTATTTAAACTATTTTTCGTCTTTCAGCTTTTATGTTTACATAATCAACCAAAACATATCCCTAGATTGTGCTTCATAGAAATGATAACATTCCTCTCTAACTCTTTTATCTTCGTTGTCTGAATATATCATATTAAAATTTCTAAGTTGTGCCAGAAGCTAAGATACTATCTCTTGGAGGATTGACGGGGAGATATTGCACATAAAAGACTAGAGTTCCGTGCCACAAAATTTTTCTGCCTTTTATAAAATCACACACAGGAATTAGCAACTATCCAGATTTGCATAGATTTGAGGAATTGTTTTCTAAAAGCAATTTGAGTAATTTTCCACAAGTTGCTTTAAGTTTTCCAGGTGGGACAGCATTAGAGAAAGAACATGCTTCAGTAATGTCACATGGTGATTGTAGGGATGTGATCTTTTTTCTTGTCATTTTGCTCTCTTGAGATGGGTATATATTCCCCGTATGCTTTTGTTCCTCTAACATGAACTCCAACTTGTGTTGATGTGCAGACATTATTCTTTTGTACATACATCATTATGATACATCCAATTATTGATAGAATCTCTATGCAGAATAGCCACCGTATATGGTTCGATGCTATAAGATATAAATAAATTATTGAAAGGTGCTGCTAGATATATTGTGTTCCTAACCCATGAATAATTAGGTTCATGACCTAGCCATCATTGGCTTATTTGTACAGATTTTTTCTTTTTACCACTTTATTTAGACCTGGTCAATTAGTTTCATGACCTATCCACGCAAATTCATGTGCTGTGGAGATGTAGTGGACCGTTTTTAATTATTTTTGCACATATAATATGCTGTACAAAGAATTGGATCATATGCTGTACAAAGAATATATAATAGTATATTGAGGCTACTGAAGGTAATGCCGTTCCTCAATCACCTTATACCTTTTCCCCCTCAAGAAAAACAAATAAAGAGCCATGTATGATTTAGACATTCAACCAATATGAACAAAGCCATTAGAAGATAGAAAAACGCTAATGACACATATTTTGTACACATGTATTATATTTGTTTTTTTTTACAGAATTAGAGTATATGTGTGTAAAAAAAAAAAAATATTATAATTATAATCAAATAATAAAAATTATATAAATATAAAGTAATATATGTATAAATATATTTCTATAGCTTTGTTATAGAAAATAAGTTGTGAATTGCTTTTGTTGGAGAAAAGAGTAGACAGAAGCGAAGATTTCAAAGTCCTTTTGTTTTTGTTTTGGGGAGTGAAGAGGGAGAGAGGGATATTTTAAAATGTTAATACCTGTTTGGTGTTGATTAGACCGCTTAACTTAAAAATAATAATTGGATTGGTTACACAACCTACTCCACCTTGTGCACCTTTGCTTGACATGCAATTCCATCTTAAAACCAATTTTTGAAGTTTAATGAATCCTTGATTAAGGTAAAAATGGCTAGCTAACAAAAAAGAATTCATTCTTAATTAAGGTGCGTGTTAGTTTGGTAGTAGAGCAATTAGTTAATCTGTGGCCTGGTTTTTAAAATTAAAAAAAAACAGAGAGAGAGAAAAGAATATGATCATGGAACCAGTTGACCAGACTAGCATGCTGATGTCCCAAATTGGAGTGGTTCTCTTGAAGGATGCCTTTCTCTTTTTCCAAGGCACAAATGCAGTCGTTAGTGGTACAGGCTGAGCACAGCAGCCTGATCAGCTAGGAAACTACTAGCTGCTTGGTTGACCTCATGCCCATATACGCCAACCTTTCATTGTGTGTTGAGTCCCTTTCTTTAATTCTAAAAGCACACATTATCTAAAGCCTGAATTTTCCACTCTTTTTAGCAAAAAGAAAGATGCCAAGTTCAGTTTAAGCCATTGGTCTGCATCATCAGCCATCAATCATCATTCTCTTCCCTGCAAACCACTCTCTAAAACAGTAGTACCAAGAAAAAAACCATTCCTTTTCTGCTAGAAGCTTGACTCTGTTGGGGTTGAAAGTTAAAACCTGCAAATTCACCTCCTTCTCTCTCTCTCTCTCTCTGCTAGAAGCTGGTGGGTTTTGGCAGCAAGTACAAAATGAACTTCTTTTCCTCAAAGGTTCACACCCCAAGTTTATGTTCATTCAAAGTTCAGCACTTTAGCAGAAGGGGTTGAAAACAAAGTACATATATTCATCAGAAATGCGTGGTTTGAAGCTAACTGAACGTTTCAAGAGCACACAAGTTCATGCCCTCAGTTCTTCATCAGAAACCAATGGTAGCACTAGCAGCAAAGCCTCAGTGGCTACCACCAAACCTCACCTTAACGGACACCGAACCAAACCATCTTGGTCAAAGCACAAATCCAGCGCCAACAACACAACCTCAGCAGTTGCAAACCTTCTTGTTCCTCTTCAGCTCCCTTCCACTGACACCATTGAACCTTCCATAGAACCTCACCTTAAACCCATCAACCTCGTAGAGACCTTAGCTGAACTCTATCACCGCATAGAGTGCTGCACACAGTCCCAGAAAGCATCACTGTGTGTGGAGCACTACTCTCTCTTGCGCAGCCTCGGAGACCAGAAGCTTCTCAGAAGATGTCTCAGGACAGCACGCCAGAACGCTGAGGATGTGCTCTCCAAAGTTGTGCTGTCTGCATGGTTGAGGTTTGAGAGGAGGGATGATGAGTTTCTTGGTGTGTCATCAATGGACTGTGGTGGTTATGTTCTTGAATGTCCAAAGAAGAATTTGGAACACGGTTTTAGTCCTTTTTCAATCAATGATCACTGCCAGTGTCAGCAGGAGCCAAATCAGGAAACTTGCACTGAAAATATGTGTTTGCCAGATGAGGAAAGTGATGTTTCTTTTTGTGTTGGGATTGAAGAAATCAAATGTGTTAGGTGCAGGATTGCAGCACTTTCAGACCCATTTAATGCTATGCTCTATGGTGGCTTTGCAGAGTCCAGAATGAGGAAGATTGATTTCTCAGGAAATGGGATATGCCCAAAGGGGATGAAGGCAGTGGAACTTTACAGCAGGACCAAAAGATTGGACCTTTTCTGTCCCATGACTGTTTTGGAGCTTCTGTCCTTTGCCAATAGGTTTTGTTGTGAGGAGATGAAGTCTGCTTGTGATGCTCATTTGGCTTCAATTGTTGAAAATGTTGAAGTTGCATTGATACTTATTGAGTATGGATTGGAAGAGAGCGCCACCCTTCTTGTAGGCTCATGCTTACAAGTTTTGAATAGGGAGCTTCCTAATTCTCTATATAATTCAAAGGTTGTAAAAATCTTCTGTAGCTCTGAGGCAAAGAAAAGGTTGGCCATGGTGGGCTATGCTTCTTTCCTATTGTACTATTTCCTGAGCCAGGTGGCTATGGAGGAAAGCATGGTTTCTAAAACGACAATGATGTTATTGGAGAGAATGGGGGAGTGTGCTACAGAAAGATGGCAGAAGGCCCTTGCATTCCATCAACTGGGGTGTGTGCTGCTTGAAAGGAAAGAATATAAAGATGCTCAGCATTGTTTTGAGGCAGCAGTTGAGGCAGGTCATGTTTATTCTATGGCTGGTGTGGCCAGAACCAAGTACAAGCAAGGTCAACCATATTCAGCCTATAAGTTAATTAGTTCTCTCATATTTGAGTATAAACCAGCTGGGTGGATGTATCAGGAGCGTGCTCTATACAATATGGGAAGGGAAAAGAGTTTTGATTTGGATGTTGCAACTGAATTGGATCCCTCCCTTTCATTTCCATATAACTATAGAGCCCTGGCAAAGGTGGAGGAGAAGCAGATAAAGGAAGGAATTATGGAGCTAGATAAATTTATTGGATTTAAGCTCTCCCCTGATTGCCTAGAATTGAGGGCTTGGTTGTATATTGCACTTGAGGATTATGATAGTGCCATGAGAGACATTAGAGCATTGTTAACTATAGAGCCAAATTACATAACTTCACATGGGAAGATCAAAGGAGAATGCTTGGTCCAACTGTTAAGCCATGGAGTTCAGCAGAAGAGTCAGGCTGATTGCTGGATGCAATTATACGAACAATGGTCTTCTGTAGATGATGTTGGTTCTTTGGCTATTATACATCAGATGCTAGAAAATGAACCTGGAAAGAGCCTACTAGAGTTTCGTCAGTCTCTACTCCTCTTGAGGTAAGCGTCGGTAGAACTAACTGATGGGTTTGACCTGAATTCCAATGTTGATAAGTAGTGATAGTTTTATGATTTATTAGAATATTTGATTTTAAATTGTAATTGATATCAAGATAATGGAGAAATATGTGATATATTTGTTTTTAAATAGGAAATTAGGAAAATCTTTAACTTGATAAGGATAGAATTGGAGTGGTTGATTGCATATAAATTGTTGTGGGCTATAAATACTGTAATGGGAAATTGTTAGGGTTATGAGAAGGGGTGTACACGATTGTAAAGCTTGACAGAGATGTAGGGATAGTGGTGAGGAAGTTGTGTGATAGAGGAGATTGAGAGTACCCACACACATTATCCTATAATCTTATTTTGATAGTAGATTTGAATCTTCTCATCCGTAGATTTAGGCATTTTGGTGTGTGATGTGTTTATTATGTTTTTCTTTAATTACTAATATTTACGCAAGCACGTGTAGAAGGGGATGAGGTATTCCCCTAACACTAACCTATAAGTTTCTCTTTTAACTTTCAATTCTTATGGTGTTTATTTCCCATTGCCTTGGATCCTTAGGACTTGAGATTTAGTGTTTGACAAGCTTATCAGATTGTGTAATGTCCATAATGTTGTTGCTGGTATCTGGATAATTTATTCCTCTCCATGCTTCCTGGAATCCTGGTTTGTCTGCACAATGTAGCTATTTTCTGTCTTCAAATTAGCTACTATGTACAATGACAAGAGAATTCCTCACACCCATGAAATTCACAGGTTAAACTGTCAAAAGGCTGCAATGCACAGTTTGCGGTTGTCCAGAAACCATTCTAGCTCAATGCAAGAAAGGCTAATTTATGAAGGATGGATTCTATATGATACTGGATATCGTGAAGAAGCTCTAGCTAGGGCTGACAGATCCATTACAATTCAGAGATCATTTGAAGCCTTTTTTCTAAAAGCATATGTGTTGGCAGATACAAATCTGGATCCTGAATCTTCTTCTTATGTTATCCAACTTCTTAAAGAAGCACTTAAGTGTCCTTCAGATGGTCTTCGCAAAGGACAAGTTAGTGATCTCTGATACTTTCCCTATTGCTAATGAAGTCTGTGTTCTGCAGTCATTTGATTGCCTGCTGCAATATTTTGCAGGCATTGAATAACTTGGGGAGTATTTATGTGGATTTTGGTAAGCTAGAACTTGCAAAAGAATGCTACAAGAATGCCCTTGCAATTAGGCACACAAGAGCTCATCAAGGTCTAGCACGTGTTTATCATCAGAAAAATCAAAGAAAAGCTGCATATGATGAGATGACCAAGCTAATTGAGAGGGCAGAGAGCAATGCCTCAGCTTATGAGAAACGATCAGAATACTGTGACCGTGAGATGGCAAAGGTTGATCTTGATGTTGCAACACAATTGGATCCTTTAAGGACATATCCATATAGATACAGGGCAGCAGGTACTTTCCTTATCATTCACTCTCCTATATGCCATTTGATTTTATTAATTGGAGACACAAATTTCAGATAATAATACGCCTGTCTTGATATATTAATCTACTGCCACTTATCAGCCCTATTCTCATGGTTGGGGAAAACTTTACCTGTTAAATAGGATGAAGCTTTTTTATTTTTCAATTCTATGTTCTGATTCTTAAGCCTAGTCCATACGCAATTGACAAATGGCATATTCAACTTGGAGAGATCATCAAGCCCAGAAATGTGACTAAGTTCCATCATCTGTAGTTTGATTACTACTTTAAACACAGGTTTGGTTATCTGCATTGTAATTAAGTAATAAATTGATTGGATCTGAATTCCTAAAGGGCAGTTATTTTAATCTGTTGCCTTGCTTTGGTGGCCCAAAATCTTTTATAAAGCTTCAATTTGTAATTTTTAGGTGAATTAGTATCTAGTGAGTAGGTAGTAAATCCAATAGGAAGAAATTTTAGTCCCTTCTACCATTTTCCAACTTCACATATTTTGCCACCAAACGACCAAAGAAAAAAATGTAGAAGAGGATAACTGATGCAAGGCTACTTATCACATTTAACCTGCACTTCAAAATTTACTTTTATGATTAATCCAGACTTCATAGACTCACACACACATCACCTATGAAATCAACGATTTTACTTACATTAAAGTGTCACATATGACCAGTGATGATGGATGAGCAAAAAGAAACCGAAGCTGTAGAAGAACTCACAAAGGCCATAAATTTCAAGCCTGACCTGCAAATGCTTCATCTGCGAGCAGCATTTTACGAGTCAATGGGAGACCTATCATCTGCTCTTCAAGATTGTCAGGCAGCTCTTTGCTTAGACCCAAACCATGCAGACACACTTGATCTGTATCGAAGGACACAAAAACTGAATTTTTAATCTTAAACAATATGTGCATCAGAAAGATAAAATGTGGAGATCTTGGTTAGAGAATTGCTGGAGTATCCCTGATGGCTGAATTTTTCCTTCAGAAATCTCACAACAACCATCTAAGAACAAAGATAGAATGGGATGAAGGACATGGATTGTGGGAACAAAACTCAAGAAGCAATACTTCTTTGGATGAATCAAGAAAAAGATGGATAAAAGAGATTGAGTTATGTGTTTACATTATCAAATAGGAGGATAATTCAGGTGTAAATGTAGTAACTCCATTGATATGATATGATATGGATTCTTGTGAGCCATATGCACAGAATTTGTCTCACACTGTTTACACATCCTCTTGTACAGTTACAGGGTTATAAAGAGATTCACACCTCTTGTTTCTTACAATATATAATTTATTTTTCCTTTTTTTATTTTTTTATTTTATTTTAAAAGATGGAAGAAAGAAAAAATAATAACTTGTTCTTAGTTTTCCTTCAGAGAAAGTAGGCCTTGCAAACTAGACATTCACATGTCCATTTTAAAAAGAACACCACAGCCCAAGTGGGTGAATGCTAAAGATTCCATTGAATGACCATATTCTCGGTTTGTTGTTGTTCTTGGGCCAAAGTACTTAGTACTTCAGGTACACTAAAAAAATATCCAATTAAAAAGATGAGATTGCATTCTGTTTTTTTTTTTTAAAACTCTTCCTCTTCCTCAATCTCCAATCTCATATCTTATCTTTATTTTCCATGGCTACTATTTAGAGAAAAACAACCATTCATAGATATCTTGACTATGTCATCATATGACAAAATGGTAGAACTCGTTTCCTTCTCGTTGCAGACAAACATAACCATTTCCCCACTAAAGAAATATAAAATTCCTTTAGAAAAGCATAAAAACAGAAGGGTATTAAGGAAGTACTCTCCATTCCTCAAATATTTACAAAAATCAATTCCACTATGGTGAGACAAAAGCCGTCTCTTTTTTATACACCTTGTTTCTGTCAGCTTCAAAAGAAGAATCTAAAACAGAATTAATACAAACGAAAAAAAAAAAATTTAAACAGTGGCATGAAATAATTGCTCAGATTATCATCCCAATGTTTTTTTTTTTTTTTTGGGGGGGGGGGGGGGGTTTATGGATTAACGTCTGAACTTAAATCGGTGGACATAATTTCTAATTCTGCCCACCACAGAGGGGACGATTTTGGAGTTGCTCCATCGGGCCCCATAGCAGTGATTTCCTTTAACTTAGCAGTAACCTCTCTCATAGTTGGCCTTTTTTCTGGATCTGGATGTACACAGTTGTTAATCATTTCAGACCATTTCTCAATTTCATCTGCTTGCAAAGTGTTCAGGCTTGTATCCACCAAATCTCTCAAGGGTTGCCCCCTTATATATTCTGCTGCCCAATCTGCAAGAAAGCCATTGTCCACAGCATAGGGAATTCTCCCAGTTATCAATTCAAACAATATCACCCCAAAGCTATAAACATTGCCCTTTATATATGCTGAAGTTGTTTCCAAGAGCTGTGTGGCTTCAGAACCCTTCCTTGTAGCAACTATGTCATTCCAGAAACTAAGGTCTGATAATTTAGCAGCATAATCTTCAGTCAGGTATATAGAGGAAGATAGTAGGTTTCTGTGGGCAATGGGTGGTGTCAGCTGATGCAAGTGCTCTAGGCAGTAGGCTATTCCCATAGCTATCCTCATTCTCATTCCCCAGTCTAGTTGTTCTGCTTCTCTAACTGCAAGACATACATGAATGGTGTCAACACAAAACTCTGATTTCCAGTACACAATGCCGACAACTTTCAACATGTCAGATAACTGATCAATCTAAAAGCTTAAGTTTTGAAGTAAAATCGCAAGAATGATTTTCAATTATATCTCCACACATTTTCTCAGTCCTCACTGCTTGGTCAATGAATCTTTGATGTACTATCATGAAACTGATAAACCTATTAGTTGAAGATGTAAAGTGCAGGCCTAAGAATAGTTTTTGATTTATATTTCTAACACAAGTGGCTGATAAAAGCTATGTTAATAACTTCTTACTAATAAGTTTCAAGTAATATGAGAAGGATACACCATTATAACTGCATGTTAGGTTGCGATGATTCTTAAAGCACATGTTCATAGATGTGTAATAGTGTAAGTAAATTTTGAACAAAACAGCACTCACTGTGTAGATGCTCAAACAGTGTTCCATTTGGAGCATACTCAAAAATCATCATCCTTGTGAATGGCTTATTCTCCTCACAATACCCAATAAGATTCGCAAAATTCTTGTGATTCACCCTCGATAATGTCTCTATCTGGAATCATGAAAAGGAAAAAGTTCAGAATTAAAACTAGATCAAAAAGTGTGGTACATTTGCTACGTTTGTTGCCTGCATACCTTCTTTCGGAATTGAGCTTCCATATTTTTTGACCAGTTTTGGGATGAAGTCACTGCAGAGGATGCTACAGCTATCTCAACTCCACTGGAAAGATTCCCTTTATAAACAGTCCCATCTGGCAGAGAACCGATAATGTTGCTGAAATCTTCACAAGCTGCTTCAAGTTCTGCTCTTTTCAGACTTGGAACACCTAAATCACACATGCTCAATGAGTATGAATATCTCAAATAAAGAAATACTTGTGAAGGAGAGAAGAACTGGAACATAAACTTCATTCTTGATAGTTGCTATGCATTTTGCAGTTTGAAATATATAGCTGATCTTGTTAATGAAGTAAATAAAGTAAATATGACCCAGAAAGATCTGTCAGAGAGCACCAATTACCTGTTACAAATGCTTTCTGAAGTTGGCCACTCAACCCTGTGGCCCAAGGTTTTACAGTTACAACTTTACTACTTCGGAAGCAAACAAAAGCAATGGCTGACACAAAAATCAAGAAGGAGAAGCCCCCAACTGTAGACCAAATAATCACAGAATGTTGCTTTGGCTTTGAACTGTTTGAACTCCCTTGGTTTGAAGATGGAGCAGGTGTGGACACAACAGTAGGCGGATTTTCTGGAAGTGATATGTCTGGAGTTGGTGCCACCAAAGGTGAAGGTGAGTTTGAAAGAGTGAAAAAGATACTGGAGGGAGAGGGAGAGGGAGATGGTGAAGGGGAAACTTCTGGCGATCCTAATGGTGATGGCGAAAATGATGATGGAGCTGAAGTTAACGGTGAATTTGAGGGACTTTCTGATGGTGATGGTGAGAAAGGCTCAGAATCTGGTGATAATGAAGAGGGAAAGGGTGATGGTGATGGTGAAACAGTCTCTTTGCCATCATTCCTCTTAGTTTTGGGTGTGTTAGCGGCATTTGCTACTTGGAGAAGTTGCCGCCTGTATTCTATATCCCCATGTTGGCCAATGTGCCTGTCACAAGCAGGCAATTGTAAACATAATCTAATGTACCCCACAGTTAATGAGAACAATTTGAGCAATATTTGACTTAGAAGAGAAGAAAAAAAAAGTTAATATAGGATCTATGCTGTGGTGAAAAGCAAGGTGAAGCAAAATCAAAATCAAAATCTCATTCAGCCATTAACAAAGGACATCTCTTTCTAGCTGCATGATCACCCTCTTACCAGAAACTAGATCTGCTAACACATGCTTCTCTAGTGGTGGCACCAGTTAGTTGTTCTTCGTGTACATGCAATTCAGAAATCATCTTGATGATTTCTGGAGTTAAGTTGGCAAGATAGTCATTGTTGTCCAATAAACTGCGGTACAAAAATTTGATGATTTAAGTACAAAAACTCAGAAAATAACAAGTCAGGAACAAAGTATTTAGCATGAAATTATCAACTTACAGGGTAGTCAGGGATGGATTGCTGCCAAGGTCGTCAGATGGAAATGGTCCACTAAAGTTGTTATATCCCAAGTCAAGAACTTCCAGTTCCTCTAATTGTAGTATCTCCTTAGGGATGTCTCCGAAGAAAGAATTGTTGCGCAAAATGCTGCAGAACTTGCAAGGATTACATAGGTTGTTGAAGAATTCCTATTTCTTTATCATAATCAATAATGGCATGTACATGTTCTTACATTGATTTTATGTGAGCCAGCTTCCCAATTTCAGGTGCTAGTGTTCCGTGCAGACATAGATCTTTCAAATTCCTGCAAGTTAAATAGTCCTTAATTCAGGTATAACCAATGCTCATTGGACATTTTATGAAATTAACAAAGATAAATATCAACAGAAGACCACTCCATTGGCAAGATGAAAAGCATAGCTTATCAACTTCCTCAAAGCAGACATATACAAAAATAGCAGCAAAACAAGTATAGCTTTTTTGTTCTTTAACCAAGGAATCCAATTGTGAAACTAACCTTTGAGTCGGGGTTGAAAACAAGTATAGTTTTGGAATATATAAGAAATTTATACTCCCAAAAAAACAAGATAAATTGAAATAAATAAACCTTGAAAGCATCGTCGATTATTGTATGAACGCTGGCATAGGTGCCTATTAAAAACATAGGCCATATTTCAATTGTCAATGATATTTACATACAGTACATGGCCTATTCCACCATGCAACATGCTATAGGGTGTGCTTTGTGGCGCCATAAATTTAATTAATAAAAATTTTAAATGCATTTAAAAATGAAACAAATTTTAAGTGCAAATAATCCCAGCCATTACCTGTCAGCCCAGCTAATATTAAAGCCCTACTAAAAAAATGCAACTTGTGCAAGTGTCAGGTGCGAGATATTTCTATTTCCACATTTGAATCATTTTGAGTTTAATTTGTTTCTATTTTAGCCTCTTCTCTATTTTTTTTATTTTTATTTTTCCATTTGTTTCATGATTTATTAGATTAATAATATTTTGTATTTCTTCCCTGATTTATCTTGCGGAAAAAATGTCACAGAAATGGTTTAATTTCGTTATGCATGAATCTGTACCCTCTATGCCGAAAAACGTAACAATCCAAATATTTATGTTAAATATATATCTAAAATGAAATCAGTACAACCAGCAGTCGTTGATAAAGGAAACTGTGATTCCAAACAAACTTTTAGCTGCAATAGGAGAGGTTCAAATCCTGAAATTATTATTTTAGGGAGGATTTAAGTAAAAATTTAAAAAAAAAAATAAAAAAGATAAAAAAAGAAACCACTACATTTTACATTAACCAAATCTATAATATACTTGACAACAGTTAAGGAGTGCCAACAAATATAATGTATGTCATTTACCGAGAAAATATATACACAATTTATATCAGTCATACACTTACAATAACAACAAAAATTAAATCTTTTCTCGTTAAGTGGGATTGGCTAGTCGTACAAAGGGAAAAAAAAAAAAAAAAAGATAACATTGTAGGTTGATGATTACGGATTACCTATAAGAGTTTGGATGATGAGAAAAGAAATATCATATAGGAGAGAGCTAGCATGAAGAGGAAGAAGAAGAAGAAAAAGAAGAAGAGGTTGCTTACAAGGTGACAACATTGCCGTCGGAGCACTCCACTCCGAACCACGAGCACGGATCAATGACTCCTTCTTCGCCATTCCAACTCGACAATGCCCTCAATGGGTCTCTCACCACCTTCTCCCTCATCGTTAGCAGCGCCAACGCTGTACATCCCAAACCACACACAACACATCTTCTGTTTCGTGAATTTCTTCAAAACCCATCTTACAATTCTCTCAAACAAAAAAAAAAGACAATGTATTCACTATTCAGAGCCGTGGTTTGTGAGCCACCCTTACCTTCACTGTTCAGAGTCGAACATTGACTCTGTTTCATGCTCAACGGGAACAAAGACACCACCACCACAAACACCACCATGCGGCAGAGCTTTAACCTCCCCGCTTCTTCCATTGTTAGATGAAATGAAAGAGCTTCAGAAACAATGATCTTTATTTCACTTTGTTCTTCTGCTCTGCATATGACGAGAGAGACAAAAAAGAATAAACACCCATCAAAACATAGGATAATAGGGCATTATATATATAAAATATATATCAAACAAATTGATAAGAGAAAATGAAACTCACAGATACAGATACAAAGTGGTATAGGAAATTAAATGGAGGAAGTGGAATGAATATGATGGGGAAGAAGGAAGAGTGTTTGGGGAAAGTGTGACAGAGTCCGAAAACACGGCTTCTTTCGTGAGTTTGGGTTTTGCTTTTGGCGGCGATCAAGTGTGACGGCACGTTGGCTTTTCATTTACCGTTTCAGAGAATTGAATCGAATTGGATTGTGTCTTCTTTGGAGTGGTCACCAACGCCTCTATTATTTATATATATACGTAATACTTTGCACTGTCCTCACCTCATAAACGCACGTGCTAATCACGTATCCTCTCACTATAAACTATGTAGTATGTACTTTACTTACTTGTAGCAAATCTAATAGCTATGTTGCACCCATAAATAACTTCACATAAAATTATCAAAATATAATTAATAAATGTTAACTTAAATAACAAGTGATGGGTAATGAGAATTCGCTCAACTGGAATTGTTGCATGAATTTAAAGATTTTGAATTCACTTCTTGTTGGTAATTTTTTGTTAGATACATTATTTGTAAGTTTTTGCTGAGACTTTATGTCCTGGTATTAAAATGAGATAACATCCTCTTCCAAAATAGTAAGCCTTGCATTACACCTCTACGATATTTTTAGCAATGTCATGTCATATTTAACAATGTAAGTGAATAAATTTGTCAAGTTATTAAACACTATATTGAGGATAGGAGCAAAATTGACAAGCTCGTAAATTAGTTGGTACAGGTAAAATCTTTAAGACTTGACTGTGGAGTAGGTGTTTGAGATTTAATCCTCTATTATGCCATTTTTCTTCCTCTTTTAGTTAGGTGTTTGCATTTCCAATGTATAACTAAAATTAAATTAAGATTTTAACCTTTAATCTAATAGTAGTTTGCAAAAAAATTATCCTATAAAACATTGATTGTTGTGTAGAAATTATTTTATCTTAATTCTCACTTAACACGCATTTATACATACAGTTCTGAAAAAGAATATAACGATTAACATTAGTAACAATTCGCTAGCTAGGGTGAACATAACTCTACGACAAGGTTTCTTTTAATTATATTGATTTGGATTTTACTTACTTTAGTAAATTATAATATGCTTATCCTTCTGGAATAATATTATGATAGTGTTATGCGTGTGCCATTGATATTTTTTCTGCTGCTTTTATTGTTGTTTGGCGATAATGCTTTTAATGGTTCTTTGTGCATTTTCAAATTATTACTTTTTTTGTACTATTCAAATTATTACTTTAATGATTTAATAACTGGTAACGTAATTGACTTGGTAAAAGATATTCCTCACAAAAAGTTAGAACTAAGTGACAAATATGCATCATATCTACAATGTCTTTAAATAACTCCATAAAATTTTTGGCAAAACAACATCACAACTGTATAAAAAATTCATAGGATTGCTATGACTTCTCCAAAGAAGGAATAGCTCAGGGTAATATACATTTACGGATTTAGACGAATGAAAATATTTAATGTTTGAATTGCTTTTTTGAAGTTTTAAAAGTACTCCAATCAACATTAAGGAGCAAAAGATATACAAAATTCATAGCATTTGACTTTGTTTACTCAATTTCTCACTTTGCGTCTTTTGTTTGTCTTTGTCCAGTTCTGTTGGACCAAGGCTTACTTTTCTTATAACATTTCATGATTAGGTAAGGGTATTATATTATTCAACAAGCCACATACACGCACTCAAAAAAACAAGCCATATACCCAAAAATTCTACGTGCGTTTTGGCGTACTAGTATTGACTGCTTATACATCACTCATATATCACTCATATACCTATTCTGCCAAAGATGTTAAGCCTAACTTTTATGGTGATGGCTAACTTGATATCTAGTATTTCAACTGGGTGGGAGATATTTGAAGGGGTCCACAACTCCATATATGTATCATTTGATTGGAGTATCTAAGAGCCTTCTTATATATGTTTTCCTGACCTAACTAAGCCCTGCAAGAGACAGAACCCTTTAGCAGTTCATGTATTAGTATATTGCCTTATCAATTCACATAAGTGGGTGCTGCTGGCCCTTGATAACCTACACTGTACCATAAAGATTATTAAACTCGGACTTGTATGAGTGCCATGTGCACCAAATTTATGTGGATAAAAGTTGAGGATTAATTAAAAAAAAAACTAGCTAGCTAGTTAATTTTATGCTAAAAGGATATATGTTCTCTTTTACCCAATGATGAGACATGGCGAATATAGGGGGAAAAGAAAAGTCATGGCGTGAAAGACAAGTACGTACAGGATGTTGGGGTTGGGTGTGTGAGTGCAACATTCCATTTAGCAATTAGAAAAAGATAAGGGATAACGAGATCCAATCTTATCTGAAAGTGACCCGAGAAAATAGTAATCTATAATCATTAATTGCCCCTCCTTTCAATATTTTCTTCGATACACAAATAAAAGATATTATTCAGATAAAAAATAAAATATATTATTGTAGTAAAAAAAAGAAATTAAAAATGGATTAAGATCCACTTATGTTATTCTTATTAATATGAGAGTCATGTTATGGAAAAGATATACAAAAGTAAAATTAGTAAACTTTATATAAAAATGATTAAAAAAATGATATTTTAGTTTCTTTTCTTTATTTTTTTAAATTTAGTTTGTATATTTTTTTGTTGCTAATTTGATCTCTTAAGTTTATAATCATTAATTAATATAGTCTTCCATAATAATTTTGTCACCTTAGTAATAAAAGTGATGACACACCACTAATCGATGATCTTGTTACGTCATAACTACATCGTCTCTACGTCATAGTCACATCATTATTAGTGACATAACATCACTTCTGTTAGTAGGAGTGACAAAATCGTTACATAAAATCACTTTGGTTATTCTAAATTTAAAAGACTAAATTGACAAAAAAAATATGGTTATAGAACCAAATTAAAAAAAAAAGATAAATGATTCAAAGACTCTTTTTACCTTCATAAATGGTAGGTCTTATTATAATAAAATTTGTATATTTCTCTTTTATAACATAACACTTGCATCTTTTATTTAACTACAAATGTGTAACTCAGTTAGCAACTTAAACTCTATATGGGCAAACTTGATTTCCATGGCAGCGATTCAAATTTGGTATAATTAAAAAAGGTTAGACTTTAATTAATTGAATTGAGCAATGTTCAACGCTTCTGTACGTCAAGCCAATTCATGCATTGTTTATGGCATTGGAGACTATTTACCTTTCAAACAAGTTATAATAACTCTTGAAATTTCAAGCATGTTGCAAATTGTGGAGTTTCAAAGTGGCGCCTTAGAAAATATGCTTTGAATTATAGCTTATAGATTTTAGTATTTTGAGTTTAATTTCCCATTAACGGTTATTGTGAATTATAATGTTATTAGCCTATAAATACCTTGTATAAGAGAGAAAAATGGTAGACTTGAGTATTTGATCATTTGTAATAGAAACAGAGAATAGAAGCTATCTATTATTTCTCTCTTTGAACCCAACTTGTGAAGTAGAATTTAACATTTCTTTAAGTTCTTCCTAAACCCTTCTTTCTTCCCTCATTATAATTTGTTATGAATTCAACAATAAGTGAAAGTTCACATCAGGAATGAAAAAAGTAAATATTATATATGTGAAAAGATCTATAAATTTAATGTCTTAAAGTTTTATATCAAAATGTGATGACATACTCATAATCTTGTAGCCACATTCATAATAGGAAAAATATATATATCTTTCGTCCAAAAATTTTGGTGTATATTTAAGTTTGATCTTTAAATTATCGTTTTGGGTTTACATTTTTTTAATTGGTCCCAATGTAATGAAGTTATTTAATTTTCAATACAAAAGATAAAATCTCCCCATTTTAAGTATAAGATATCAATTACAATAACTGTTATTCAGATATATATATATAGTCCAAATGTATTCTTTGATCTCAATATTTATTTCTATAGTTTTTGAGATGATTATGTAAAAAAAAAAATTTATATAATTTTGAAAATAAAATTAATCACCAAAATACAAGAAGTGAATATTACTGAGTATTAATCATCCCTCCCTTTTAATCTTCGACTTTTAAGAAGATTTTAAATGAATGAAAATATTAATCGTAGTTACACACATTTTTAAATGTGTCAAAATGGCTCAATTTAAATAATTCAACAAAATGAGTTGGTTTACTCAACAAAATTGATGTTCGAATATATTTTAACGTAACTTGATCAAATCTGATTTGATTAAGCTTTACATGAGCTGGCTCGCAAGCTTAAAGAAAATCAAAATTAATCATAGTTGTATGGATCAGATCGACTCAGTCGGTTCAACCAAAAAATTTGTGACTCGGGCTTTGAACTATCCGGTCCTTAATTAGAATGAGTTTGCACATTGACTTGATCAAATCCAATCAACTTAGGTGACTCGCCTGACTGGATTGACCTGTGTTTCTTTCTTCTTTTTTTTAATTTAAACTTAAAAAATAAATTGTAAGATTTGAACATAAGAATTAAAAGACATTTAGACCACACTGTATAATTTTATTTATCACGGAAGAAGAGTCATTTAAAGCCAGCACCACAATGACAACAGAATTAAGAAATTGATGCCTTCACCGTATATAATCGCATGGAATAAGCACCGTCGTTGAGTCTGTCAGGGAGTAATGTCAAATTATTAAAGCCATAGAGTCTGTTATGTTGAACATGGCGTCAAGAGGAAATTTTTTGTGTGAATCATTGGCCCATCCATCTATATATTTTAGGTATAAAACTCATGTAAAGTTTTTGTTTAGAACAGGTTGTGCACTCTAAAATGTCTCCTGGTGAGGGCAACAAATACTATAACTTGCTCCTGAATTTTTGTAGGTGCAGTGTTTTTTTTTTAAAATTTAATAGGAGTTATGCTCATGACCTAAAAGTGGGCCTGGGTTCGTCTCCTTGATCAGCAAATAGACAAGGCAACCTCATTGTTTTAGCAGAAAGCCAGAAAACAATGTGCAACCTGTTCCGATTGCGACACTAATCATCTCCATACCATATCCAACTTCACATGCTTCTAAAACATTTTCAGTTAGCTTGGGGGGAACTCTATGTTACATGACATGACTATTCAATTGAGTACATATACCGTAGTTGGGAAAGGTTCATTCTATTCTTTCATCTTATCAAGTTATTTGATGTCAAAATAGGTTGACCGTTAAAAATGCGGGCTTAGCAAAAAAAATTGAAGTTATATATATTTTGGATTGACTTGGTCTAACCTAATTTGATTCGACTTAACGCGAACTAGTTCACGATGAGTCAAGTAGGTCTACAAACTCAAAAATATCAAAATTTGCAACTATAATTATTTTCTCTTTTATAAGTTTATTTAAATATTATTTTAAAATAAATATTCATTTATTTTAAGTAATAATTAATTTTGAATCTTTTAATACAAATTAATTTAAATCTTTTAATATAAATTAAGTAATCAAATAAATTTCTTGTTAAAAAAAGTTAATCAAATGAATTATTTCTAATATTTTTGGACTCTAAACTAACACATAGTTCAAAGCTTTCCATTTCATCTAAATTGTTTTTTTTTCCCTCCAATGAATTTATTTTGGTTCTGTCTGACAAATCATTAAAAGTATTTAATTTTTTAGACAGTTGTTGTGATAATTATTTTTTAATAATATAATACTATATGATTGAATGATATCACGGGCCTGGGAAAGTATTCAAAAGATGGATTGTATTTACCATCCCAAGGAGTTTCCTCTGCAGGCTTCTAAAGCATAGCAAGTTACGCTTTTAATTTTGTTTTGGGTCTACTAGCAAGTTAAGCTTCACTATCACTGTTGTGTTTATGGGCTTGGATTAGTGGAAGAGCCCAGCCTGAGTTCATTTTGGAGCGGGCAGAAGCCCAACCCGGGAAGGAAAGAATGTTAACAAAGTTTTCCATAAACTCTAAAAGATTGACTTAAACCGTAGATGAGTATGTGATATGTGAGTAGGTACATTATTATGGGTTCGAATCCCAGTTGCCCCAATTTCTTAGGATTGAGAAATGGGTTTTTTTTTTAACACATTCAATGTGGGCAAAGAGAAATGGGTTCATATGAATGCCATTGATAACAAAAAACGTCCACATCTCCCACTGGTATGTTTACTACCCTGTGATTTGACAGCAATTTCATACACAAATATGCATAGAAAAAATTAACATATGAAATAACGTCTCTTGTTTGATTATGTACATGTACACACCATATCCTGTGGAGACAAAAAGAGCAAATGTGTGATGGAGCTGACTATAATTGGATTGATGCCCTCAAAGAGCATGCTGCCAAACACGTAAATATTAATCTTACCTGTTTCTACTACTACAACTTTAGCTTTCTATCCCATGTTGATTGTTTTTCAACTTAACCTCATAGGTTATTGACAAAATGATGCTTAATGCTGCACGCACCTACCCACTTCACTCTCCTCCTACTAAAGAAGCATATTACTACAGAATGATTTTCGAGAAAATCTTCCCAAAGGTGATTTGAACAACTCCTTGAACAATGATTAAAGTACAAATTAAAATCACCATTGTTGATTAAATAGAGGTTGATTTAGTTATGTTGCATTCCTTTATTTGGTTTTGCAGCATCCTGCTAGGCTGACTATCCCAATTACCTGCCTGCTGCACGCCCAAAGCTCTTAGTTGGTTCCCAGAGTGGTCAAACAATATGGACGATGGATCTTGGATTTTTCAGACAGGGCTGGTGGGGAGTACACAATTCTGATAACAAAAAGTTGGTGACCACTGACATTGTGGAGCCACAGAAGATTGAAGCTCAGAATGTGGTTACCACCAACGGTGTCAGTGGGGTTAATGGTGTCAATATGGTGTCAATGATCATTGAAGGTGCTATGCCCAAGTCTTAAAAGTTGAAGGTCTTTCTGGCTATGTGATATAAAGCTTTTGTAAGGAAAGTAATAAAACTTACAATATTGATGGTGCTCTTTTATTAGGCTTGTTTTGTTTTCTTTTCCTTCTCTTTTGTACAAAAAAAAAAATGGAAGAAGATGAAGCATGAGGGAATTGCACTAATTGCTTGAGAAGAGATACAAAATGTGTCATTTATGAAGTGTGTTCTAATTTGAGCAAATGTATAAAGTTAATGTAGCTTTTTTAAGTACTTCAATAATAAAATATTTCTTTTTTTCATTCTTCTGCATGCCTTTCTTTATAAAGGTTGGGCTATTGGTACTTTAATATGTCTATTCACATTCTTTATGTTGTAATTTTAATACTAATTTCTAAATTTATCCTTTTTTCTACAAAAGTCATAATAATTTTCTTTTATATATAAATTTAAATTATATGTAATTACCTATGCAAACTCCAAATTATTTATAAGTAAATTTTACCCAAAACTAGTTATAACTAATTTATAATCTTTATTAAATTTATCTAATTTATGCTTTAGTGAAATTTACAAATATTTTGTTTCTTTATTCTTTTTATACTTAGTATATTTTTTATTATATAGTCAATATTTTAATAATTTATACCAACGATATTTTTATATATCTCATATAATTTTACATTTATTATATAACCTTAATTTGAGAACATTATAAGCTTGAAAAAAGAATAAATATATATATATATATATATATATATATATATATATATAACTCGCGTGGATGGGGAGAAATTATTTTGTTTTAATTTGTAAATAGATGGGGAAATTTATAGTTTGCATTTTATATTTCCCCAAGATCTTCGTACTTTGATATAGTATTCGAGCATCACTACATTATAATTTGCATTCTTTTCTTTTCTTTTTGGTATTACATTATTAAAATATTGTATATATAATAAAAAATATAATAAGTATAAAGAGAATAAAGCAACAAAATATTTATGAATTTCAATGAAGCATAAGCTAGATAAATTCAATAAAGATTATAAATTAATTACAACTAGATTTTGGTAAAAATTAGTTATAATTAATTTGGAGTATGTGTAGGCAACTACATATTAAAGAAAATGATTTTGACTTTAATAGAAAAGAAAAATTTAAATAAGGATAAATTTAGAAAGTAACTTTTAAATTAAAAACTAGAGAGTGTAGATAGGCATATTAAAGTGCTAATAGCTCTACTTAAAATAGGCGAATTAGGCAAGTCGATTTTTAAACAGGCCTACCTGCTTTTTCCAATTATAAGGTCCGAGTTATGAATTAGGCCAATTTTAAGGCGACTGACTTTTTTAAAAGTCTAACTGGCTATAAAGTCTATTTAAAAGTCTACTTTACAATGAGACCTTTAAATAGGCTAACAGAAAAACTAGGCCTTTATATAGATAACAGAGGTCAACATGTCTTACATGTAAGCTAACAGACCTACCGTTAAATAAGTCAATATGTCTTTACATAAGCTAACAGGCCTAAGCTTTGAAATAAGTCAACGGGTCTACTCAAAGCCAATAGGCCTTTGTTATAATTTAACACTCATTTTCTAATTTTATAGATGCTCACTACTTTCTTACTCTAATTTTTGATCGATATGAGACTTTGAGATATACCAAGTTGCTCACTTTCTTATTCTAGTCTTTCAAGTCCCACATCGACTAAAGATCAGAGTAAGAAAATATTGAGCATCTATAAAAGTAAAGGGTGAGTGTTATAGATGTTCACTACTTTCTTATTCTAGTCTTTGGTTGATGTGAGACTTGGAGATATACTAAGTTGTTCACTCTCTTACTCTAGTCTTTCAAGTCTCACATCGATCAAAGATCAGGGTAAGAAAGTAATGAGCATCTATTAAGGAGTCCTAACTTATTATTTTCATTCTAATAAATATATTACATTAAATATATTAATAAAATTTCTAAACTTATTAATTTAAGTTTTAATTATTAACTTTTATTAAAATTTAATTAAAAAATATATAAATATATTATAATAATATATATTATATTATATATAATTAAATAGGTCGTCGACCTACCAATTAGATTTCATGATCTTTTCGCTTAAACGGACTTTTAAAAAGTCTTGGCCTAACTTGTTTAGTAAATAGGCTAAGTCGTCAAGCTCAGGCAGCCGAAGCAAAGCATAGGCCTCTGACGGCAATTAACACTATTTCCACCCCTAGCTCTACCCCTTTATAAATAGGCAGAATACATACTTTTATCGTCTAATTTTTTTTAAAAAAAAATTCAATTTTACCTCTAATTAAGTTTCATGTTAAATTAGTTTTTTTAACTGATTAAATTAACACAATATTTTCCTGAAGGTTAACATTATTAATATCACTAACGAAATTATTCCTCCTGACTCCTAAGCGACAAAAACTATGTTAAATAAGTTAGAGGACGAAATTGGCAACTATCAAGCAGCTCATGGTAAAGAGGATCGATGCATGGTAATGCTTAAGGATAGAAGGTGGTGAAATTTTGAGACATTGTCAAGAAAAAATGTAAAAAGGGGGAGTTGTAAACAAGTTGTATGGGTTTTGATCTCTTAGCTTAAGGTAAAGTTTGATGTCAACATCTTCATCCCTTTGGAGCTTATGTAACTCATAAGTCATAACTAATTGCCACTACTTCAATCAACACGCAGACGCCCATTCCTTCGCATCCCAACCTTTAGACCCAATGAACCAGCACTAGTGCACAACCAAGAAATTGCACCTGCACCAACCAAACCACTTGCATACAAAGCCACCAACATTGTTCCCCTCCACGAGCTTGACCCACACAACCAGCCCCATTCCCTTGAAACTTCAATTGCAAACCACCATGGCATAAACCATAGCCATCAAGCAACCTAAAACCTCAGAACCACCCTCAACAAAACCTAAAAAGTCCATAACCTCCACAGATCAGAGCAACATGTTTCAGCAAAGGCACACTGAGCACATGGCCATCACACATCTATACTCATCACCTAGAAATCAACCCAAACTCAACTAAATCACCTAACACATTCACATAATCCAAAATTTCTTTTGTTGCTAAACTCTCTCTTTCCCACAAAAACCAAACCCTCCATGGCAACCAATAAACCAAACTAGGATTGCCATGCAAGACCAGAGTTCCATTATGAACTCATGCCACAGAGTCAATCGCACCATCATCCATCCTCTTTGGCATGAGCTGCTCCAAGCCGAGTTGGATTAATTTCATTTAATGTTAAATAATCTCACCACTCAAAACCTTCCATGGCAGTCACTCAAAAAGGAGAAAAAGATAATACAAGTTAAATGACATTTGTGTATACTTATAATTTAACATCATTTTTGACACTTACACTCTGTTTGGAATTTGGATGATAGGTAACGAGGAGAATAGAAAAGGAATGAGGGGAAGAGAAATAACTTACTGTCGCGACCGTGATCTCGGCGAAATATAGCAACTTATAGGATTTTAAAATATAAAAATGGAGTCGCCACCAATTTTATTTAAATTAAGAAAAATTAGAAAACCCTTATTAGAATATGATCTTTGAAAATCAGATTGGATTTGGAAGTCGGTTATGTTTAGGGAAGAGTGGAAACTTAATTCCACGGCACCCCTAACGCACCCATCTTAAGACGGTACTTTAAGTCAATTGTGTAAATTCTTGATAATTCAAATATATTTATTTTACTCCTCTTTTTTTTTGAAAAAAGGCAATGAAACTATTTTTTGTTTTTTTTTATTTTATTTTTTATTTAAAAAAAGCAAGAAAGAAAAGAAATAACCAAATTGTGAAAATTTATTTTTTTTGGCTTGACTGAATAAAGATTCTGCTCTTACGTATCCTCAGGTGTAATGAGGAATTCAAAATCACGTAGTTCTCTAAAAAATACGTGTTGGTTGGTTGATTTTAATTAAACTTTATAATTATAATTTTTATTTTATAAAAATTTGAATTAACAAGTCGTCGCGACTCTGTTAATCAAATTAAAATTTGAATAGGTGAAGCTCGCGTCACGCTAGAGACGTCACCCACTAATTATCAAATTTGTTACAAAATTTTATTTAAAATTATCTAAGAAAAAATTGGTTGATTTCTTTTTTTAAAAAAAACAAATTAATTATTTTTTTAGAAATTTGAACCAACAAGTCGTCGCGACTCTGTTAATCAAATTAAGGATTGAATAAGTGAAGTTCACGTCACACTAGAGACGTCACCCATTGATTATTAAATTTGCTATAAAGTTTTTATTAAAAAATTTTTTTTATCAATTAGTGATTTAACTTATAAAAATTTGAAAATAAGTTATTAATAATAAAATAATAATAATGATAAATAATAATAATAATAATAATAATACTAACAATAATGTAAATTATCAAATTGTCGCAATTCGAGATGATTACAAAAATTACAAAGATTAACAAGTTGTAGCAACTCAGATAACCCATTTTTATTTTTTTAAAAAAAAATTTTAATTATTTCTTTTATTTCAATTCTTTTTAACTTTATTTTTGTTTTAAAAAAAAGTTTGACCCATTAACTTAAGCCTAATTCCCTTTAAGAAGAAAAAAAAATAGAAAAGAGGATGCTCATGGTCTAGACGAAAAGGGGGGAGTGTTTTAGCTTCTTCTTCTGTGATATTGTAGAACTAACCAAGGAAGCTCCAATGGAGCAACCGATGACCGGCGGTGAGCAAAAGCAGAGGTGCAGCGGGTTCAGATACGGATCGAGAGGGTCGTCGACGGGGGCCTGGCCCTTGTTGTTCGGTCGTGCTACCCGAGTGAAGCAGCGCTGATCACAGAGGACCGATGGAACACTAGTGAGGCAAGGTAGCTGCCGGTTTTGGGATTCCGCGAGGAGCTCCGATCTAGTCACGAGTGGCAGCGTCGAGGTCGAACGGCTGGAGCCCGGATCTGGAAATAGGTGGATCGGGTATGGCTGGGTCTTCACAGTTTGTGAAAATAAAGCGAGTTAGGGGCAGAGGTTCTTGGGTCGTAGTTCGGTGGCTGCAAGATACGGTGGCAGCGATTTCGGTGGAGCTCCGGGCCTTGGGTTGGCTAGACTGTTGGATCACGGTTCTTATGGAGGAGTTGAGGACGGTGGGATTCGGTTGTTGTGGAGGTTGCAAAGACAGGTGGTTAATGGCTTGAGGAAGATTGTAATGAAAGTGTAAACAGAGGGTAGTTACGGTGATGATTGTTTAGTGGATGGAGATAAAGATGTATGTGAGGGGTGAGGGGTGATGGGTTGGACTTATGGTGTGATGGCTGATGATCACATATTTGATACATTAATAAGCTTTCATTCTTAGTTATTTACACTCTCTATGTACTTAATTGATTGAGTTTTATTATGTTTTGTAAGTTTGGACTCAAATTGGACTTAATTGAATTTTTCAGCATGATTCTTATCTTACATTGTTTCTGTATTTGGGTCATATCTTGGGCTGTAGGTGGTCTTTGGAGGTGATTCTAGTGGCATTTGAAAGATAAAAGAGAGTTCTACAACTTTCAAAAATACCTCAAAGGCCCAATCACACTAGTAGATAACTCAAATTGGGGTTGAAGCAAGAACTAGAGTGCTTTTCCTAATAGCTTAACCTATGTGTACTGTTCATCACATATTTCGGGATATAAGTTGTCAAATAGGCTGAAATTTGGATGCTGAATAGTTAAGACTCATATCTACAACTTTTATGTTGAACACTTTTCCAGAATCGGACTCCTTGAAGGTGATATTGGGCTTGGAAGTCAGAAGAGAGGAGCTGTGACTGGGCCTGGGCAGTGTTCAGTAATTTGAATGTATTTGGAGTTATAGATATGATATTGGACTCAAAGCCATTTGAAAGTTAAGATCCAGGCCTACAACTTTCATGAAGACCACTTAGTTCAAAAATGACGAATGTAATGGCTTCAGAGCTACATGATTTCGGAGACAATGAATCTCCATAATTTCCCACTCACCTAAAGTCATTTGACATTTTCCACTCATCCACCCACTAATGACTCAGCCCCCTTGTCATTTTGTATCTCTAATCCTCTATAAAAGGGGGCATTGGCAGATCATTGAGGGTGTTAGGTGTTAGTTATCAAAATGATGTCATTTTGTTACTAGGTTTTCTTGTAGTAATTTTCCTTTATTCTAAATTAAAGTCATGTTCTTCTTCTTCTTCTTCTCTCTTTCTTTCTTCTTATCTATGAGTAACTAAGTTTCATTTTACTTGGGTGAAAGGGTGAAGCTCTTGGTAATAAAGTAAGGTTAGATTTATTCTTCTCTTATGCTTAAATGATTTATATTTTCTAATAACCATTATACGTGTTTATAATTTGTTTCTTATAATTTAGAAATCATCTTTGTAAAGAGAGTTTTTGATTTGTTGTAGACAAAATATTGGCACAATGAATGCTTTAACCCATTTATAAGTGGTGGTAATATTTTTAGGAGACATAATATAATTACGTATATTATTTTAAATGGACTTTTAATGTTGTATTTTCCGATTGGAACCTCCATGTTTCACAGGATTCTAATTGAGTTATAAAAGAAATTAATCTTACCTTTACTTTATTTACCAAGAGTGGATCTTTTAACCCAAGTAAATAATTTTTATCATAGTAACAAAATATTTATTTTACCTTAATTAATCTTCAACAATTCATTGTGGATCGACCTCAGACTCCCGAGAAATTTATTACTTGAGACAACCTGCACTTGGGTTCGCAAAGCAACAATTAATCTCGCATCAAGTTTGTAGACTTGTTTGAAACTAAAAATTGTGCATCAAGTTTTTGGCGCCGTTGCCGGGGACTTGATTTGAAAACTGAATTTCTGGTGTAAAAATTTTGTATATATACTAACATACTAACTAGTGGGGGAACCTCTCCCTTTTAAATTTATGTGCATACTAACTTGTGGGGGAACCTCTCCCTAATTTCTCTATAATCTTTAATCATTAATGAAATAATCTTTCTTCTTCTCTCCTCTCTCGCTGGAGCAAAAAATTGGCTTGCCGATTTTTCAGTTTTCATATTTTAAATTTACTTTCTGCACTTTATTTTCTGCATTTTAATTTCTGTAGAGTGGGAGTAATTCTCTATTTTATTTTCTTGTACATATTAACTTAGTGGGGGTAACTCTCCCTTTTATTTTTTTTTTTTCTACTTTATTTTCTGTATTTATTTTCTCATTCATTTTTTTTATTATTTATTTTTTGTCATTTTTTTTTTGTTTACTAACTCTTTTACTAACTATCTAACTTTTTACTTTATCAACTATCTAACTTTTTACTTTTTCTGCTTCTAACATTTTAATTTATCTGTATATTAACTTTTTAATTTTTATGCTTATTAACTTATTTGGTGGTTGGTTTATACCACACCTTTGTTAATATTTAATGGATAATTTATACTGCTAGCTTGTATATTTTATTTTTTTACTGTAAGTTATTTGTTTATGCTTAATTGGTATCGTGATTTAAATTCTGATCGTTTGGTTAAAGTTAATCCAGGTACTTTACATATTGATTTGTTTGGATCACAATCACACACATTAAGCACAATGGTTGAAAACAAAAGTGTGCATGATAAACATGAAAATCAACCGTTGCGAACTATGCGTGAGTATTTGCAACCATCTCGAAATTCTAGTCCATCATGTTTTATCTTTCCACTCAATGCCAACAATTTTAGATTCAAGCCATATATGATTTCTCTACTTCCTAATTTCCATGGTTTAGAATCTGAAAGCCCATATTTACATCTAAAAGAATTTGAGAAAGTATGTACCGCTTTTCATGATCAAACTTGTACTGAAGAGGTTGTTAAGCTTAAATTGTTTCCTTTTTCTTTGAAAGATAAAGCAAAAACTTGGCTTAACACTTTGAAACCAAGATCAATTGGCACATGGCAAGAAATGCAATGTGAGTTTTTGAAGAAATTTTTTCCAACACATAAAACCAATGCTTTGAAAAGACAAATCCAAAATTTTTCCCAAAATTCAAATGAAACATATTTTCAAAGTTGGGAACGTTTTAAAGATTTGTTGAATTCTTGCTCACATCATGGTTTTGAAAAATGGCGCACTATAAGCTTCTTTTATGAAGGGTTAGCACCTGAAACCAAACAATTTGTGGAAATAATGTGCAATGGTGAATTTCTTGATAAAGAACCTGATGAAGCTTTAGACTATTTAGACCATTTGGCTGAAAATTCTCAATCTTGACATGATACTAATTATTCTGAAAATTCAATTAGATCAAACCTTGCAAATGCTAGTAAAGGAAAATATCATCTTAGTCAAGAAGAAGATCTAAATGCAAGGTTTGCTAGTTTGGTTAGAAAGGTTGAAGCCATAGAATCAGGGAAAGTAAAAGAAATCAAATCTGTGCAAAATGAAGAAATTTGTGGCATTTGTGATGAATTAGGATACTCAACAAATGAATGTCCAAAAATTCTTGTTTTTAAAGAAGTTGTGCATGAGCAAGTAAATGTAATGAATAATTTTAAAAAGCCATTCACTTCTTCTTTTCGAGATACATACAATCCTTGGAGAAATCACCCGAACTTTAGTTAGAAGAATAGCAACCAACCACAATTCATGCAACCACCACCTCCTCAGGCACAGCAAGATTCTCAAAATCCTCAAGGATATGCATCCTATGTCCCACCATATAGGAAAAACCTTGAAGGAATATTGCATGCATTCATGGAAAAACAAGAGGCCATCAATAACCACAACAATCAAACCATGATTGACATAAAAGACACTCTTACTAAACTTTTTTCTGCACTTGCCATTCATGAGAAAGGAAAGTTTCACTCTCAACCTCAACCAAATCCCAAGTGGTCACTTTAGCCTAAATGAGGGTAGTTCGAAAGTCAAAAAATAGATCAAGTCAACTCAAAGTGATAACTCTTAGGAGTGGAAAGGTTGTTGAAAAACAAATTCTGAACTTTTTGAGAAAGATGATGAGTCATTCCCAAAGATGAGGAAGGAGTTGATAAGCCACCTAGCCAAAAGGATATCAAACCCTCGTCTTCACCCCCATTTCCTCAAGCATTAAACAATTCAAGTAAAGTGAATCATAACAAGGTGACATTTTTGAAATCTTTAAACAAGTGAAGGTCAATATTCCTCTGTTAGATGCTATCAAGCATTCCTTATTATGCCAAATTTTTGAAAGACTTGTGCCTTTGTTAAAAGAAAACATAATGTGAAAAAGAATGCATTTTTGATCAACAGGTAAGCTCCATTATTCAAAACAATAATGAGTTGAAATATAAAGACCCTGGTTGTCCTACAATTTCATGCATTATTGGTGAACATAAAATTGAACGAGCTTTACTTGATCTTGGTGCTAGTGTTAATTTGCTTCCATATTTAGTTTATCAAGAGGGTCAACCTTGGTGAGTTAAAACCAACTTCAGAACTCTTCTACTTGGCGATAGATCAATTAAAATTCCAAAAGGAATAGTAGAAGATGTGTTGGTACAAGTTGATAAATTCATATATCCTATGAATTTTATTGTCTTAGAAACAACCTATGGTTGATAGTTCTAAGTCGTTCTGTTATTTTTGGGTTCCCATTTTTAGCAACATCTAATGCTTTGATAAATTGCGAAATGGAGTGGTGAAGCTAACTTTTAAAAATATGACACTGGAGCTTAATGTTTTCAACATGTGCAAGCAACCACAAGAAGTTTATGATGAAAAGGAAGAGATTGAAGGGATTGAGGCCATTATAGAAGATCATCTTCAAATTAGGAGTTCTTCTGACCCATTAAAAATCTGTTTAATTAATTCATTTGATTCAGCTACACAATTAGATGATGATATTTCTAAAATATGCTCTTTGGTTGATGCATTACATGGAATACAAAGGAAGGAAGCCAGGATTCGAAGAACTAAAATCCATGAATGATGATACCCATGAAGAAGTACCCACACTAGAACATACACGATGGGTTGAAGTACACATTTTTGGGAGAAGAACAAAGCTCTCTAGTGGTAATTTCATCATCTCGACCAAAGAACAAGAAGGTAAGTTAATAGAAGTACTTAAAAGGCATAAAAGTGCAATTGGATGGACATTAAAGGATATAAAAGGCATTAATCCATTAATCAGTACACATAGAATACATTTAGAGGATAATGCTAAAACATCTCAACAACCTCAAAGAAGATTAAATCCACACATGAAAGAGGTAGTTAGAGATGAAGTTCTTAAATTACTTGATGTTGGAATTATCTATCCTATCTCTCGATAGCCAAGTGGGTAAGTCCTACACAAGTTGTGCCTAAGAAATGCGGAATAACAGGTGGTTGAAAATGAAAAAGGAGAATTAATACCTACTCGAGTCTCATCTAGTTGGCATATGTGTATTGATTTCGAAAAATTGAATGCACCCACTTCAAAGACCATTTTCCATTGTCATTTCTTGATCAGGATTCTCGGAAAGAGTAGCGGGACATCCTTACTATTGTTTTCTTGATGATTATTCAATATAATCAAATACCAATTGCATTAGAGGACCAAGAAAAGACCACTTTTACTTACATCTCTTTGCACTTTTGCATATAGAAGAATGTCTTTTGGTCTTTGTAATGCTCAGGTAACTTTTCAAAGATGCATGCTAAGTATTTTCGGTGACATGATTGAGCATTATTTAGAGGTTTTCATGGATGATTTGACAGTTTTTGGAAATTCTTTTAAAAATTGTCTTGATAATTTGGAAAAAGTTCTTAAAAGATGCGAAGAAAAAAGATTTGTGTTAAATTGAGAAAAATGTCATTACATGGTTACCTCAGGAATAGTATTAGGTCATGTGATATCTTCTAAAGGAATTGAAGTTGATAATGCCAAAGTTGAATTAATTGCTCATTTGCATTTCCCAAAAACAGTCAGAGAAGTTCGTTCCTTTTTAGGACATGTAGGATTTTACAGAAGATTTGTAAAGGACTTTAGTGCCATATCTAGACCTTTATGTAATATTCTAACAAAAGATACACTATTTGATTAGACTCAAGATTGTCAAAAATCTTTTAAAAATTAATCGGTCTTTTGACTTCTGCTCCTATCATGCAATCTCACTTAGCCATTGATCTTTGCTTTTGAGTTGATGTGTGATGCTAGTGATTTGGTCAAGGTCAAGTTTTTTAGGCCAAAGAAAGGAAGGTAAGCCTCATGTAATTTATTACAAGTCAAACTTTGAATAATACACAAATGAATTACACCACTACAAAAAGAACTACTTCTTGTAATTTTTGTATTGGACAAATTTTGAGCTTATTTAATTGGTTCATCCTTATTGTTTTCACTTGATCATGTTCTTTGTTAGATATTTAATGTCTAAACAGGATGCCAAACCTAGGTTGATACGGTGGATCTTGTTGCTTCAAGAATTTAACCTCACAATAAAAGACAAGAAAGGAGTCTGTTGTTGCGAGATCATTTGTCAAGGCTGATGAACATATCTTTTGATAGCATACCTATCAATGATTCTTTTCTCGATGAATTTTTATTTTCATCAATTCCATGCCTTGGTTTTAACATTGTCAATTTTCTTGTAACAGGTAAGATGCCCCTCCCAACACACCAAGACAGAAAAAAGTTTTTGATTGAAGTGAAAATTTTCTTTTGGGATGACCCATATTTGTTCAAATATTGTCCTGATCAAATCTTTCGGAGATGTGTACCCGACAATGAGGTAAGTAGTGTCATCAAATTTTGTCATTCAGAAGTATGTGGAGGTCATTTTTCTTCAAAGAAAACAGCTGCGAAAATCTTGCAGTATGAATTTTATTGGCCCACTTTATTCAAAGACAGATATACTTTTTGCAAAAGTTATGAAAGTTGTCAAAAATTGGAGTCCATTTCTAAAAGAAATATGATGCCTTTGAACCCTATCCTTGTCATTGAAATTTTTGATTGTTGGGGAATTGATTTTATAGGTCCATTTTCATCATCTTTTAGATTTGTGTACATTTTGGTTGCAGTTGATTATGTCTCAAAATGGATTGAGGCGATTCCATGTCGGCACAATGATCATAAAATTGTTCTAAAATTTTTAAAAGAAAATGTTTTGAGTCGATTTGGAATTCCTTGAGCTATCATTAGTGATGGGAGAACACATTTTTGCAATAAACCATTTAAATCCTTAATGAAGAAATATTGCATTACCCACAAAATTGCAACCCTTTATCATCCTCAGACAAGTGGACAAGTTGAATTGGCAAATAGGGAGATTAAACAAATTTTGAAAAAAATGATTAACCCAAATCGTAAAGATTAGTCTTTAAGACTAAACGATGCACTTTGAGCTTACCGTACTGCTTTTAAAACATCTCTACGCATGTCTCCCTATCGGTTAGTTTATGGAAAACCTTATCATTTGCCTGTAGAATTGGAGCATAAAGCATTTTGGGTCATTAAAACTTTCAACTTAAGTCTTGATGATGCTTCCAAGTTACGCAAATTGCAATTGAATGAACTTGAGGAATTAAGAAATGATGCATATAAAAACTCAAAGATTTATAAAGCTAGAACAAAAACTTTTCATGACAAATCAATTTTGAGAAAAACTTTTGAAATTGGTCAAAAAGTTCTGCTTTATAATTCTCGTCTTCACCTATTCCCTGGAAAATTGAGATCTAGGTGGATTGGTCTTTATATTGTCAAACATGTGTATTCTTATGGGGCCATAGACATTAAGAATCCTAGGAATGGTATTGTATTTAAGGTCAATGGACAAAGACTCAAACTATTTCTGGAACATCAAGTTGTTGAGGTAGAATCCATTTCTCTTTCTAATCCTTGTTATGAGTAGAATTTATTTTAATGTTGTTTCTTTCTTTTTGCGATTCTTTGTGTTCTTTAAATGGCGGATAACTATCCTCGTGACTCTCAAGTCGGTTTGTTTTTCAGTTTCCCATAATAACTGATTTCTTCTCCTTTTAAAATGGATGTCATTCTCTCAAATCTAAGAAAACATTTTCCTTTTCTCCCCCTAAATGCTCTAACAAAAGTCTATGAAGCTAGGTGTGAAAGACTGAGATTGTTAATGTATAAGGGCATCCTAGAAGATATACGCTAGATAATAGAAGCAAAGGTTCGTTTAGCTGGTGAATCTTCAGATTCATTTATCCCATACATGCCTGGTCTTGGTAAAAGTTCATTTTCTAAAAGGAGAAGAGTAAAAAGAATGAAAGTTTGTTATAAGTGTGCACGATGGAATTGCAACACGTGATGTCACTCTTTGGGGATGGTTTCCAAAAGAGAAAGATAAAATATTCTTCATCAAGAATGGATCGAGTAAGTTTAATCATTAGATAATATCTTATTGACTCTTGATACGCATTCTTGTGGAGTTGTGCAGCGTGAACTTCTTAGTTTGTGGAATCTCTTCAAGGACGAACAAGAGCGTTATAGTCTTGGGAATCTGACTCAAAAAGACCTTGTTTGCCAATTTAAAAGAAAATTGGATGGGAAACTTATCCTCGACTCATAGAAGGTATTTAAACCGTTTCTGGACGTGAAACCAGAGGAAGATGTGAGTCATAATCACAACAACATGTATATATTATCTTGTATATCTTCAAAAAAAAGAAAAAAAAAAAAAAATGAAAAAATGAAAAAAATAAAATAAATAAAATAAAAAAAAAAAAGTAGAAACTTCGATTGTACTTGGTCTTTAATTAGATTAGGAGCTCTGCCGTGGAGTGGCGGATGAAATTGACTCGGGTGGACCTTCGCTTAATCGTCGGTCGGTAAATAAGGTTCGTGTGCCATGTTTTTTCGGGGCAAGCATTCCCAGTTTTTAACCAAAGGCTCACGCTGGCGATGGACGAGAAAAAGCGTCCGTGTTTGCATTCTCGCGTGACAATGCCTCGAGCTGGATCCTGTGATTTAATGTCATAGGCTCTTCGGCGACTCTCTCACCGGTAAAAAATTGGCGGTAATTGTGATTCGCACTTTAATTAGTGGCGTCGTAGCTCAATCCAAAATATCCCACAAGCGGGAGGGAGAAGAATGCCCAGTTATTTAGGAGCCTCTTGGTATTACTGCACTCATGACGCGCAGTATAAAGATCTGTCATGAAACTTGTACATAAAGGTATATAATCATTTGTTATTATTTTTTATCTTTGTATGATTTTGTTGAATTTTGGTTTTGGACAGACGATCCTTTGGATGGGATCCTTCGGGGGTTTCTAGACTACTTTACCTTGATGGTTTTCTTGAAGTAAAAAAAAACAAAACAAAAAAAACAAAAAAAATAAAAAAAAACAAAAAAATATTATTATTATTATTATTTTTAAATTTTCAAACTTTTCTGACACCAGTCAACCTACCTGTATAGGAGCTATTATTACCTTTTCTATTCTCTTCCTTATTTAAACACTCTATTTTCTTCACTTTCCTGCAACTCATAATCATTCAAAGAGAGTGTGAGTGTAGAAATGGAGGGAGCGTCTTCTTCAGTTCGTAGATTTCTCAGTATCTGTGTATTTTGTGGGACAAGTTATGGGAATGGTTTAGAGTTTGTAAACGCAGCAAGCACTGTTGGTAGAACACTTGCTGCGAGGAACATTCGTGTAGTATATGGGGGAGGTTGCCTTGGGTTAATGGGGGCTGTATCACTTTCTGCATTTGTAAGAGGTGGTCAAGTTTTAGGTGTCATTCCTGAACCTTTAACTCGAAGGAACATCGTTGGAAAGACAATTGGACTGGAAATTCAGGTATCATCTATGCATGGACGAATGAAGGCGATGCTTGAAAACTCTGATGCATTCATTGTCTTACCTGGTGGTTTTGGTACTTTGGAAGAAGTCTTTCAAGTTGTCTCTTGGGCCCAATTGAACATCCACCATAAACCCATAGGTTTGTTGAATGTTAATAATTTCTTTGATAATTTGTTATTTTTTGTTGACCATATCTTGTGGAACGAGAATTTGTCACACCTTCAAAAAGACGACTCCTTATCTCTGCTTCCACTTGTTGATGAGTTGATTGATAAATTAAAAGTTTTGTTTATGAACTGATCCAAGATGTGACTCGGATAGATTGGTCCAAGGAAGCGGTGAAGGAAGTGGTGAAGGAAGCAAAATGAAAAGAAAGTCAGCTAAGACACTCCAACTATTTAACTAATTACAAGCTTTAGTTTTATTTATCATACTTTGTTTCTGTTTAAATTTGTGTGAGGTTTTTCTTTTCAGTAATTGTAGCAACAAGTAATATATTTTGTCTTTTTTCCTATCTATGTTTTGACATTGAGGACAATATTGTAATCTGGTTGGGGGGAAGGATGGTTGTAAAAAAAAACCCCCAAAAAAAATTAAGAAGTATATTTGTTAATATGTTTATTGTGTTTATATTAAAAAAACCCAAAAAAAAATAGGAGTGTGTTTATTAATATGTTTGTTGTGTTTGTCATCAATTTATTAATAACAAAAGTAATTAGGGATGGCAGAGTAAGGAGTAAATTATTTACTCTTGAGACGCATCAAAAATTAGTGACAGAGTAAGGAGTAATTGGGGTAGTAACTAGTTTGTGTGGAAGTAGCAATTCAAATTCAGGGAAATTTGCATGATTAAGTAAATTGTCTTCTTTCTTAAAATTCACATGCTTGGTTATGGATGTTGAATTGGTGGACTGAAAATGATAAAATTATGCCTTGTGAGATTTTGAGCCTATTGATGAATGGATTGAACATTTGTATCATTCTTTTCTTTCTTGTGTGAATTTCACTCATAGAATTGTTACTCTAGAACTTGCTTTGATTCTTTTTTAGACTACATTTTCATATGCATACATAAATATGATTGGGGTATTTTTCTTGAAATAGCTACTTTAATCAAATAGTCAGCCTTGTTTAGCAGCATATTGTCTCAATATGATATCAAGCACTTTTATGACTTCTTGGAAATTTTCTGATTTTTGCCAACATAAAGCATTAGAAATGACCTATTTCTCCTTACTTAACCCCTTTGAGCTTATTTGACTATTCTTTGTTTCGAACTTATTATGTGCCTTAAATGAAAAATCATGTTCTTACTTGACCTTAGGGAATAAGAGAACATTAGTTTTGTCATTCGATGAGTTCTTGAACAAGTATGGGGGTGTGTGTGTAGAATAGTTAAAAAAAATGTATATATGATGTTCTTTTTGTAATAAAAAAATAAAATAAAATAAAATAAAAACAAAAATCAAAAATCAAAAAAAAAAAAAAAAAAGTAAGTAAAAAGAAAAAGAAGGTCAACAAGGTAATAAAGGAAAGAAAAAGAATATGTAAAGGGAATTTGTATTAGGTGGAGTTGGGATGAACTTTCATACTTGTTAATTGAACTCAGCTCTCATGCTCTTTTATTCTCTAGTATTTAACTTATCATATCCATATTACCTCCTCCTTTACCTTGACCTCATTACAACCTTGAATAAAGTCCTCATGATTTGTGTGTGCATGTGTTCTGAGTAGTGAAGAAGTAGAAGATAAGCAAGCTTATGGTAGTGTAAATTTCATGAGTTGAATTGAGTGAAATACCTACCTTTTAAACACTTGAGGGATTGAGAGTGAATCTTGTGAAAATCTATCATTCTTGACTCATGCTTTTCAATTGAAATATTCTTACTTGTTGATTTGAGAAGTGAAGATATGTTACCTCATAAATGTTTTGATTACTTGAATGATTGCTATTCATTTTTAAATATTATTAGAAATTGAGTCTTTTAGAGTATTTAGCTTTTGAGTATGTTTCATTTTTTTTTTTTTTTGAGTGATCTTATGTGTTTTGCTCGGAGTGCAAAAAGCTAAGTGTGGGGAGTTTGATGATCACATATTTGATACATTAATAAGCTTTCATTCTTAGTCATTTACACTCTCTATGTACTTAATTGATTGAGTTTTATTATGTTTTGTAAGTTTGGACTCAAATTGGACTTAATTGAATTTTTCAGCATGATTCTTATCTTACACTGTTTCTATATTTGGGTCATATCTTGGGCTGTAGGTGGTCTTTGGAGGTGATTCTAGTGGCATTTGAAAGATAAGAGAGAGTTCTACAACTTTCAAGAATACCTCAAAGGCCCAATCACACGAGTAGATAACTCAAATTGGGGTTGAAGCAAGAACCAGAGTACTTTTCCTGACAGCTTAACCTATGTGTACTAATCATCACATATTTCTGGATATAAGTTGTCAAATAGGCTAAAATTTGGATGCTGAATAGTTAAGATCCATATTTACAACTTTTATGTTGAACACTTTTCCAGAATCGGACTCCTTGAAGGTGATATTGGGCTTGGAAGTCAGAAGAGAGGAGCTGTGACTGGGTCTGGGCAGTGTTCAGTAATTTGAACTTATCTGGAGTTATAGATATGATATTGGACTCAAACCAAAGCCATTTGAAAGTTAAGATCCAGGCCTACAACTTTCATGAAGACCACTTGGTTCAAAAATGACGAATGCAATGACTTCAGAGCTGCATGATTTCGGAGATAAGGAATCTCCATAATTTTCCACTCACCTAAAGTCATTTGGCATTTTTCACTCATTTTTCACTCATCCACCCACTAATGACTCAGCCCCCTTGTCATTTTGTATCTCTAATCCTCTATAAAAGGGGGCCTTGGCAAATCATTGAGGGTGTTAGGTGTTAGTTACTAAAATGATGTCATTTTGTTACTAGATTTTCTTGTAGTAATTTTCCTTTGTTCTAAATTAAAGTCATGTTCTTCTTCTTCTTCTTCTCTCTTTCTTTCTTCTTATCTATGAGTAACTAAGTTTCATTTTACTTGGGTGAAAGGGTGAAGCTCTTGGTAATAAAGTAAGGTTAGATTTATTCTTCTCTTGTGCTTAAATGATTTATATTTTCTAGTAACCATTATACGTATTATAATTTGTTTCTTATAATTTAGAAACCATCTTTGTAAAGAAGAGTTCTTGATTTGTTGTAGACAAAATATTAGCACAATGAATGCTTTAACCCATTTATAAGTGGTGGTAATATTTTTAGGAAACATAATATAATTACGTATATTATTTTAAATGGACTTTTAATGTTGTATTTTTCGATTGGAACCTCCATGTTGCGAGGATTCTAATTGAGTTATAAAAGAAATTAATCTTACCTTTACTTTATTTACCAAGAGTGGATCTTTTAACCCAAGTAAATAATTTTTACTATAGTAACAAAATATTTACTTCACCTTAATTAATCTTTAACAATTCCCTATGGATCAACCTCGGACTCCCGAGAAATTTATTACTTGAGACAACCTGCACTTGGGTTCGCAAAGCAACAATTAATCCCGCATCAAGTTTGTAGACTTGTTTGAAACTAAAAATTGTGCATCAATGGCCAAATGGTTGATGAAGATGGTGGTTTAACGTGAATGAGTCTTTTGTTTGGCTGAGATGGTGGCTATGGTAAAAGTTGAAGATGATGATTATGAAAAACTTTGGCAGAGGTAAGGAGAAGCTACGTGAATGAGAAAATATGGCTTGTGATGATCGTAATCTGTGTGTATCAAGGCTGAAAGTATATCAGGTTCTGAGTCTTTTTTCTGTGTATGGGTTGTGTGATTTTATAGAAGGAGATTAAGTTGAAGAGTTTGAGTTAAAATGTGATTGTAATTTGTTTAGGATGATAAGTTGTAGTTGGTTTTGGATAAGTGCTTAGGAATTAAGATGACTGATGGAGTTTGTTTAGGATAAGTACTGACAGATGAGTTATGGGTTAATGGGTTAGTTTTAGGGTTAATGGGCCAATGAGTTAAAAGATGAGTCTTTTTTATTTTTTTTTTATTTTTTTATTTTTACAATGCTCCGGACAAAATTGGGTGTTCACACTTACCTTATTTGAAAGTTTTAAAATACATGGGAAGGGAACAGAACACATAGAGAACCATTGCCTCTATCTTCCCCTCAAATGCTCAACTTTTGTTCCCTCCAAAATTGAGGTGGAATGGGGAGAACATATGAGTAATGAAATTCTGTTCCGCTCCGTTAATGAAACTTTCAAACAAAGAAAATGATAACTATGTTTCATTCTTTTCCTTTCATTTCTGATTCATCATCACTTATTCCGTTCCATTAATAAAAAAATATTCAAACACAGAGTTAGAGAGTCTAGGTAGAATTATTCCATTAGTGGTATTATGGACTTAACCTTTAAGAAAATCGTATGTTAATTTAATAAGTTAAAAATTAATTTGACATGAAAGTTAATTAGATTTGATGATGAAATTAAAAACAGAAAAAAAATAGAAGAAGAAAATATACATTTTGCTTTAATATAGTCTCTCACATTCTTTTTTCATTTTCTTATATCTATATACAATCATACATTGGATACTCTCTCCCGTATTTCGTGCTCAACATGTCCAAATCTTACCTATTGGATTTTAGAAATGAGTACCCTTCTTTAGGATGAATTTGAAAATATATAGTCTAATTTTTCTTTTCTAAGAAAATAGTTTCGTTATCTATCTAATTAAAAAATACGTTTAATTTTATTTAATTTATTTATAAAATTATTCTATATATCACGGAAATGTGACATCTTATACAAGATAATTTGACATCTCTATTATGTTAACATATGATATAAATACGATATGCGTTTTCTAATATATATAAAATATTTCCTGTAAAAAAAAGTCTTACACATGATTTATGTCCACTGCCTTAAACACATCAATCAAGATAAGGAACGCCCTTTCACAAGGTTTAGGTCCACCATATGTTTAGGTCTACTACCATAAATACAAAAACCAGATAAAGAACGCCTTTAGACAAGGTTTGTCTACTACCTTAAACACATTAATCCAAATAACAGATAAGGAAAGCCCCCACAATCCACGTCCACCATAGCCTATGAAGTATGAACACAAACGGATTTGAATCACCTGCAATTGGACTACATGTACAGTTAATGAAAAAATAGACACAAGAGATTAATTATATAATTTTTTTAAATTATGAAATCCACATGTTCTTTTGTGTCTCTAACTGCACTTGCAGTTTCATTGTAGAAGACCTTGATCCAAACACAAACACTGGCACGCATATTTGATATACATGCGTGTATGATATGGTTGCGATATGCAATAGGATTTAGATCCTTTAAATTAAGGAAGATATTTTAAAGAATAAAGTATATATTTACAATTGTTGATGAGAAAAATCAAATATATCTATTGCGATGAGTTTGGAATAAGGCAACTTCTATTCCTTAAAATCTTGGTATTTTTAATTTTTTTAAATAATATCCTTAATAAGTTGTCACATAATCTTTCAAATTTGTTAAATATAATAAAAAATTAGGAAATGAGTTTTCATGTGTTAATATTTTCTTCCCTCCAAAGTTTTTGGCCAAGTTCCACTTTATATACAAACTGAGCTAAATTGGTCTATCTTAACAGTGTTAATAGGAAATGTGGGTAACCATTCGTTTACTTTATACTCCTTCCATTTTATAATAACTGTTGTTTTAGAGAGAAAGTTTTGCTTCATTTTTTGTCATTTTAAAAAACTAAGAAAGCATTAATTAATTTTTAAATTTTTCTAATGAGTATTCTAAAGTCACTTGTTAAGGAAGTTGAAGTAAAAAAGTTTTAAATGAAAAAATAAAATATTTTTAATTTCCAAGGCATTGAATGTTTTGTCTTCATTAAAAAAAAACGTATGAGAGTTTTGACTTACATAATGTCTATTTTTGACTTACATAAAGTGTCATAAGGACACTCATTAAAAAAATCTTAAATAAGAATTTTGTTAACGTATGTTCTAAGGACACATGTTAAGAAATAAAAAATAAAAAATATTAAATAAAAAGTATAAGTATTTATTATTTTAACAAATTTAAAAAATATTTAATATTTTTTCTTTAAGTAATTAATAATAAATAATAAATGATATTTTTAATCTTTAACATATACTTTGCGGACACATGTTAACAAAATTCAATAAGTAATTCAGGTATGTGCTAGAAGATTTTCCCTTTCATTTTATGCTCATAGATGCTATACCTTATTATGCATTAGATACTTCATTGTAGAGAATAGTAATGCAAATCATGTATCTTTCCATTCCCATTGAATCTCAATATTTGAAAGAGAAAAAGGACAAAATTTCAATATTTGAAAGAGAAAGGAGGGAAATGTTTCCTTTTGGACTTGGGACCCTACCGTTCCATTACTACTTCATTTCCTCACTAATGAATGGTTTACAGACTAGTATATCTACACAGAAAAGCATATGCTATCATGTTACGCGTTCATAATCCTCTTCAATGAAGACAATTACTAAAACAGACTTTATTACAAGGCTAAGCGAAATCAGAAAGGTTTTCCCATGAAATTATGATAAATAAAAACAAAAACCTAGTCCCACAAAATTTTTGCCAATAGCTAATTGTTTGACAGTTGGCAAGGAATATTTTTATAGATGGCGTACCGGACGTGTTCCCTTGTACCTAGATCTATCAAGTCCAATAAATGGGATGTATTTGAGTCATAATTCATTGGGTGCTTTTATATAAATGGGATGTTCCTGGCGAATCAATCAAAATTTGGTAATGAGAGTCGTTGGTTGATAATCATTAATGAAGAAGATTTTCTTTTTTTATTTTGTGGTTAAGTAGTATTTGAATCAACTTGCACGCATCTCGATTAATTCATCTATTCGATTTGGTTAAAAACAAATCATCTATGTTGTAAGTAAAAAATTTACAAAAATATTTCTTGTGATCTAACTTTAAAAAATTGACATAACTAAAATTCAAATTTATGACCATGTGTCTACTTACATATTATATGTTTGTCAACCATTAAACCAGCCCTTAGCCTTAGTGAAATTTATCAGTAGCACTGGTTTGTAGATAACATTTAGCAAGGTAACAAAATAGACTTATCCTTTTGGCTCTACTAGTTTCCAATGGAAAACCAGCTATTGCACGTATGGCTGGAGAAGTCTTGCCTAGCCGGTCATCATTTCTATTGGAATTCTTTAATAACGAATTCAATCATATTAAAGTTCAATGCATGGATGATGGATCAATGAGAATAAATAGCAGGTACTCATTGCTATTTTGGGTTATCCCAAGTACCTTCTGCATGAAAAAAAAAAAAGAGAGGGGGGGGGGGGGGGACTAAAACTGGTTCTGATCATGTATCAATTCGAGTGCAATGGCATGAACCAAGCTAGACGTGTGGAGCAGCAAATGATCCAGAATTCTGTGCAATGGCATGAACCTAGTTAACTGGTCCTTCTGGTTCTGGAGCGTCTCCTTCTAACACCATTTAGGCAATAGATCAACTCAACTTAGTTGACTTACATGAAATTGAACAGAAGCATTGCTTTGAGGAATGACATCCAGAACTTGATGCCATATTTTCAACACCGTGTTGAAAAACAGTGATCCCTTTAGCATAAGAAAAAACGTTACAGGCTTAAAAGAGTTAAGTAATGATGATGGAATCACCATTATTAAAAAGGGTTGAGAGCATGTTTTCGGTAAGTTTGCTAGAGAAATCCGGTGTCTGCTGATTCTGAATTCCACAACGAATTTTTTTGGGTACCCCTCGTGAGTTTGTGGTTGTGGGCTTATGCTAGTGCGTAGAGCAGCTTTTGGAAATTTTCTTTTCTTGTATGCCCATTGCCATTACGATTTGAGCACAAAGTGAGACCCACACATAGGACTAGTTGTAACTGTAGCCAGTAAACCCATTTGAGTTTGGACTTTGTTCTCAGTTGATGATTAGAGCTACACTATTCTAAGTTTCTAAAACCACTTTATTATACAACACTGTTTTCATACTTAAACAAATGGTATTTGAAATCAACCTCCCTAAACTTTATCTAAACCCAAACTCCAATTATACAGCTTACATTTTCTTCACAGCAATAGTTATTTCTCATTTGAGAACTAATTATTAGATTTTCCTACAAAGGAGATTTATTAAAGAATCCAAAATAAAAAATTTTAAATAAAAACAAAATATTTAATACATTAAAAATTAAAAAAATTTACTTTTTTCATTAGGTTGTGATAACAGAAGCTCGAGCCCTTTACTGCTCCTTTTATTTATTTATTTTTAATTTGTTGATGAAAAAGTTCACCCTTCTCAAGAATTTGACATGATCAAATGGACAGAGCTCAAGTGCTTATGCAATTTTATTTTTCATTTAAAACATTCTATTTTTGCTGCCTTAAAAGATACTTCTTAACAAAACTCTTAATTATTTATTATTGATGGTATGTTTGGTATGAGGTTAAAAATGCAGGTGAAAAATTCATGCATCAATTTTTTTTATATAAAATTGTATTGAAAACTCATCTATGAATTTTTCACTTTCATTTTTCCACTCTTACCAAACTGACCCTAGGGAGAAAAATTAACCAATAATGATGAGTATAACAAAACATGCACAAGACCAAAAAAATTGCACACAAATTCTTTTCATTTTTATAATAAAAATGTACATAATTTCATTCATAGTTACACAAACTTGATTTTAAAAATATTTGTTTCAGAGTCCATTCTTTGATTTCTAATCAAACATAACCCAAAAAGTATATATATATATATATATATATATATATATATATATATATATATATATATATATATATATATTAGCTTAGACAATAGACAAACAAAAAAAAGGACACAAAGATGTGATTACGTAAAACTGTGAAAGACTAAGCAAGTTAGATAAGATGGCTTTTTTAAAATAATACCAATCCAGAGGAAGAAACTCACATCGAATCCATCTCGACCTCTTCTTGGGCCTACACAGTTTCTTGCATGCCCAGAAAACTACAAAACTGAATAACCCAAACAACTAGAAAACACTTAAACCCTAAAAAAATTTAAAATAAAAAAAGAAAAAGTTAGTGTTATTTTGTTTTCTCTTGACATAATTGACACTTCTCTTCTCTATTTCTATTATTATTTTTTAATTATTTTGGTCCCACTCATCATGATTCACGAGATGGGGTGCAGGTGCACATGGTCAACAAGCACAAGAAATGCACCTGATCAGACCACTCTCATTGCAAGCCGTACACGTCTTCAACCCACCCTTCTCCGCGTACACCTTGCGTCCACCGGAGCACACCTCACAGAGCACGAACCTATAATCACTGCAAACGTGACACTCGCGAGAAGAATAATCCACTGCGGGCAACCCTTCGAGTAGCTTCCTGAGCTCGCCACTCTCGTGCAGCCACGTCACCTCCTCGACCCCGCCAACGTACCTTCCTCCAACAAAAACCCGGGGCAAGGTCAACCCGTTTTTCCGACCCGTGACCCGGCGCAGCTCGCAGAGAAAACCCGAGTCCATGGACACGTCTCGCTCGTCCAACGCAACCCGAAACCCACGCAGGATGGAACGCACCGTTTTACAGTCCTCGAACGTGGATCGCACCACGCGCAGGCTAGTGAAGTACACCACCACGCGCTGCTCCGCACCCGAAATGGGTACCGGAGGGTCCGGTTGGGTGGCGGGTGGGTCATGGGGCTCGGGTCGCGAGAGGGAATGGGTGTGGTGGTGGAGGTGAGTTGAACAGGTTCGGAGGAGCGAGTTGGCTAGTGTGACTCGGTGGAAGATGGAGGGTTTGGGTTGGGTGGGTTCGTCTGAGAAGAGGGTTTGGATGTCTTTGAAGGAGGAGAAGGAGAATGGAGAGGTTGGTGATGGTGAAGTGTTGTGAATTTGAAGTGTTGATTTGCTCCATGGAAGCCACATTGAAGGTGGGAAACAAGGTTGTGTTTTTGTTTTGGGCTTTTTTTTTATTTAATTATGTTTTTGGGAGATTGAGATTTTGCAGGGGGAAAAGGTGGGGTTTTTTGGAGGTAGTAGTAAATGGGGATGTTGGGTTTTGTTTATTTGTTTGGGATAGAGAGTAGGAGTTTTTTGTTTAAAGTTTGGATTTTGGTGATTGAGGGAGGAGCTGCAGAAGTGGGTGATTTTGCATTTTGTTTACCAGAAAGAGATGGAGATAGGAAGGGTTAAGGCACTAAAGGGTGAGTGAGTGACAGGAAAGAGTATGGGGGTGGTTAAGGTAGTTTGAGGGGTTGGTTTGTTTTGCTTTTATGGGATAAAGGATGGATAAGAGGCCCTTATTACAAGTTTGTATAAATATGGTTTTATTATAGGTACTCTCTCTCTCTGCTTTTTTTAAGATGGTTTCATATATATATATATATATTCTAATTACAGGCACCACCTGGTGCAGAAGTAGTCAAAACCAGTCTCTCAGACCTTAATAAGTACATGCACTAGCTTAACACTGAAAAGTAGCTCTATCTCTATTTATTGCTGCATCTCTCCTATTGCTTGTGAACTAATCCGATCCAAAGTCAATACAAATAATGCCATATAATTGGTGTGTTTTTAATTATTAATTCTTCACTAATGATAACTTTGTAACAAAACAAACAAGAGAAGAGGCCTCTCTGCAGAAAATACAAAGATGGGAATAGCCATTGAATTTGATTACAATATTTTAAAATGTAAAAGAATAATATTATTGTAATTAGAATTAGAGAATAACATTAAAATTAATTTTTGAAAATTAAAAAGAAAACAAAATGTAATTCAAATTTTAAAGTGATGTTTGATTTGTTTTTTATTTTTTTAATTGATATATTTTTATTAATAATTATAAAACTTTATCATTTTTTAACAAAAATTTAAAAATAAGAAATAAAATAAAAACAAAATGTCATTTTTATAATTATTATAAAAACATATCGATTAAAATAAAAAACACAAAATAAAGCAAACAGCCCGCCGTAAAATTTACTGCAGAATAAAGTGAAATCGGCTAATCTAAGATAGTTCATCAATGAATAACGTTTTTTTATCCAATTCAAATAAGATAAATGTATCTCTATCATATATTTTATATGATATAAATATCATAATTAAATTGTATATAATTATAATATTTTTGTGAAATATAAAATAAATTTATGAATAAATTAAAAAACTTATAAAATATAAAAATTGGTGAAATTACAACAGTGTTCATTAAGTTCATTAATACTCGAGAAAGACCTGAGAGGGTAATGTTTTGAAGCTACACGCTCATTACTCATTAATTGTTACAGTTTGACAATTGCTTGCACCATCCTCTCTACCAGCAGACACTGGCAGCACAACCAACACCAATTAGGACTGCATTGACAGACCCTTTATTGTTATTATATCATTTTACTATCAATTTCATTATTTGTATAATTAAAATATATATAATTTTATTTAATTTATTGATAAAATTATTTTTTATATATATAAAATATTATAATTATATAAAATAATTTAATATTTAACTTATATTAATATATAATATAAATATAATATATATATATTTTAATATACATAAAACATTTTACTTTTATTATTGTAAGTTTGAAGTAAAAAATGAAAGTAGAATCTAATATACATCCTCTTTAGGGGGTGTATATGGTATACCTAGTCAATCATAATCATTGATTACATAGCAAAACATATTAATGATTATAATAAATAACTTGTAATTTGTTGATTTTTATTTTATTTTAAGTTTTTTTTACGCATTACTTACACACTACCATCGGTTGACCACTACACCATTGTCGATCGGCAACCATCACCTTCGGCCAGCCACCACCACTGGCAACCATCGCCGGTCGACCATATTGGGACCACCACCACTGTCGACCAACTATCATCGGTGGCGATAGCCACCCTCTGCAAATACCTCTACCAATCACCACTTTTTTTAAATTATATTGTTCATTTTTTTAAGTTAATTATTTAATCGTATAAATAATATCGATTAAAATTATATTAGTTTTTATATTTTTTCATAAATAATTATATACTAAAAACTCTACAAATTTTATTATGTATAAATATTATTATTTAAAATTTATAAAATTTTTAATATGTACAATTATTTATAAAAAATATATAAAAATTAATATAATTTTAACTAATATTATTTTAAATGATATTATTTATATAATTATATAATTTAAAAAATAAATAATATAATATAAAAAAAGGTAATGACCGATGGGTGGTAGACCGAACTGTGACTGGCAATGGAGGACGATGGTTGGTGATACAATGATAATAGTAGTGGTATGTAAAAAATATATAATTAAAAATAAAATAAAATAAAACAAATTAAAAAAATTGTTATTATAAATAATAAAGTTAAAAATATATAATACACTCATTCATAAAAAGGTGTATCATAGCATCTGTCGGGAAATGAAATAAAAAAGAAGCATTAAGTAGTAAAATAGATAGAAAAAGATAATTTTATACTTTTTTTAAGGATATATTACTATTTACACTATTTTTTATATAATATAGTAAAAAAAAAAAAAAATATATAATAAATAATATTAAATTATAAAAATAAATATATGTATTATTTAATATAAAAATATAAGAGTTAAAAATAAATCGTACACAGGCCAAGAGAATTTTTCATGTGACCACTTGAGCCATATGCTATTATAACCGGATCAGTGAACAAGGCGTTTTGAATAATAATAGCATCAATGGCTTCCAAAATGAAAAGGTTTTTGATATTATATAATTTATGTGTACTGAATATTTAATAAGTAAAATTGGAAGGAAGGATCAGGATGGTAAAACAAATATTTTCCAGATGCCATGTTGTGATTGAAATTTCTGTAACAGTATTATTATATTATTTAAAAAATTTTAATATTATTTATCATATTTTTTATATTTTTTTTATTAAATATTTTTTTAAAAAAAATATCAACAGTATATATATTTTTTAAAAAATATATGATACTTTTTTTTTATTAATTTAACATTGAACAATCTTGAGAAATGCAGATAAAGATTATAATGTTATTCACTAAAGTGACACGGTTAAGTTAAAAATAAAAAGATACAAAAATATATATATATATACCTTTAAATAAGTTCTAGTAAAGTTGCTATTATATCTTTCTCTCTCAATATAATCGACTCATGTACACTCATGTTAGTAACAATGGAGATATTACTCCACAGAGATGCCCCTAACCTTTCTTTTACTCGTGTGGCCAAAATGAAATAAAAAGGAAGTATTAAGTAGTATAACAGATTGTACACAGGGCAAGAGAATTTTTCATGTGACCACTTGAGCCATATGCTATTATAACCGGATCAGTGAACAAGGCGTGTTTGAAAGTACAGCAATAGCATCAATGGCTTCCAAAAGCTGAAAAGGTTTTAATCCACTACCACCAAGTGGGCGTGTACTGAAAAGCTTCACATGCGGGCAGGGTAAGAAAAAAGTGGATGGAAGAATCATGATGGTAAACACAAATACCATCCCACATGTTATGTTGTGATTGATTTATAGTTTTGTTATTTTTATTATTAATAATATATATATATTAAATTTTTTAATATTATTTATTATATTTATTTTTTTATTTTTTATTACTAAATATAATACTCTTAAAAAAATGTTAATAATATATACATCTTTAAAAAAAATATATAATGATTTTTTCCATTGATTTAACATTGAACAATCTTGAGAAATACAGATAAAGATTATAATGTTATTCACTAACCTGACACGGTTAAGTTATAAAAAAATATAAAAAAAAGATACAAAAAAACAAAATAAATATACCTTACATAAATAAGTTCTAGTAAAGTTGCGATTATATCTTTCTCTCTCTTAATATAATCGACTCATGTACACTCATGTTGTAACAATGGAGATATTACTCCACAGAGATGTCCCTTTTCCTTTCTTTTACTCGTGTGGAACCAATGTTGTCTTTCTCTTGATTTGGGTGCAGCATTCCATTACATATTGCTAGCCTTGACTCAATGACTCGTTGCTCTGATTGCTCAGGCATCCTAATGTTTTGACATTTAAATAAACAATTTCACACATTATCAGAGTGAGAACTCAGAACCTTGAGAAAAACTGTCTCGCTAGTACTGACTACACCGTGGTTTGGCATTAGGATCACAGGCTGGCTACAACTGAATTTATGGGATTTTTTTATTTTTTATTTTTTACACATCGGATCTATCTTTTAAAGGAAATATATTGTGTTTAATTTTATTATATATATATCATATTTATATTATATAATAATATGTAAAAAATTAGTAATTATTATTATAATTATTTTATATACAATATTATTAATATTTTTATAAGATATAAAATAAAGTTATGATTAAATTAAAAAATTAATAATTATAAAAAAATTAAATAAATAATAAAACTGATTTTTTATTAAGAATATTTTATTCTAATAAGTGAGATTAATATTTTATCTAATATAATAATATTATTTTTATACATTAAATCTTGAATTTAAATTTTAAATTAGAATTCCATCATATCTATTTTTTTAGTAGTACACCATCAGATCTATTTTTTAATATAGTTAGAGTATCCTTTGTCTACTATATTGAGAAATTAATTTCTTAAAATATAATTAATTATATATTTTTTTACTTGAATTAACATACATTAATCTATCAAATCTATTTTTTAATAAATATTATTTTTTTTTTTACACCATCGGATTATTTTATATCACTTTTTATATCTTTCTTTATACTATTAATTATATTTTTTATATATTTTTTACTTAATTACAGTTCTTAAAAAAATATAAAAAAGAGTGTATTACCAAAAATGATAAAAGAGTATATTTTTCCATTTTTTAATAACCATATATGTACCCTGTGCAAAATACGAAGTTACTTTACTAACATCAACATGTGGCTTTTACGATGGACCACCTGTCTATGGTACACCCATAGATCACCAAATTACTTGTTGTGTCAGGTTTTAGTTATTTAGAAAATGCTCCATTTAATCTATTTTCTATTGGATTCTATATGTATTTATTTTTGCAGTTCAGTCCCTAATCACTGGTACCCCTCCAGTTCAGGCACCCTTCACCTTCCCCACGAAAGACCAACTCACCTTAAAATATTGTTTTATACTATATTCTTGATAAAAACGATATAAAAAGAAAATATTACCAAAAATAAAGAAAGAGTAAAATAACTTTTTTTATTTAAAAATTTTTTCACTCATATTCTTAAATTCTTAATCAAATAATATATTTAAGAATTATTTTTACTTTATTTAATATTAAATTATATATATATTTTGTTTTTACTCAATTAAAAAAAAAATGTGAATAAAAAAAAACATATGATATGACTAATATTTTCCCCTTTGCCCTGTGCAAAATACGAAGTTACTTTACTAACATCATTTGGCTTTAATGGAACCTTTTAAATATAAAACCAAAAAAATTAGGTTTTAGTTATTTAGAAAATGCTCCATTAATCTATTTACTATTTATTTTTTTTTATTTTTGCAGTTCAGTCTAATCACTTATTCCAGATCAGGCACCCTTCACTTCCCCACCAAATAAAAAAATCTAAGGTTAGTGAACCTTCCATCACTGCCATCTTCCTCGAAGCTTCACAAAATGTTACTGTCCTCCACCTACAACAAGCCCATCACTTTTGGCCCCTGCCTTGCGTCCTCCATGGCATGTGTGCACCAAAGAAAGAAACCATGAGGATATTGTCCATCTATACGTATATCATCCATAGATGACAGCTCAAAAGCTCACACAATAAGTCCAAGAGATAACGAAGACTGTAAAACAAAGCAACAAAACACATTTTCTTGATTAAGTTCGTTAAGATGAAAAAATAACAAAAAATAAAAATAAAAATAAAACCATTACATCATTCTACATTGAATTGTTGTAAGAACTAAGAACTCTACCCATCAACAACTAGAAAAAAAACAAACAAGAGAATATCTAAAACTAGAGTTTTTCTCTAAGCTTCCACCGTACCTAACCAATGGAAAAGCATAAAAAAAAATTGAAAAAAAGGTGGGGGCAGCAGATCTGATTGTTTCACTAGCTTCAGGTGAAACAATCACTTAGATCAAGATCGAAGTGGTGGCAGCACAGAAAAAACAAACCAGAAGCACCAAAAAAGATCATCTTCATAATCACTACAGATCCCACAAAACGGAGCAATACTCAGATCACAAAAATCATCCAGTAGCCCAAATTTCAAATGTTTTCAAAAGAAAAATCAGAATCGCCACGCCAAATGGGACAGCACACGGATCATCAAAAGAATAAGAATAAAAAACTAACATAGCTAGAGGGAGAAATGGAGAAAAACAGAGTGCAAAAACAACTTACGAATTGGTATGAGATGGACACCGACGAACCGAAGAAGAAGAAGAGATCAAGCATCACCTTCAACTCATTGAACCCAGAGCCACCCAAATCCCTCTCTTCCATGCACTAAACTCCAGCCGCATCACCATGGCCCAAATCGTACACCCTCAACACAGCTGTTGGTTAAGGTTTAGGGAGAAGGATCATTTAAAGTGAGTAAAGATCTTTGTAAAGTGAGTAAGTAAGTTCACATACATCAATTAATGATAGATGAGTCCATTAATCTATCAATAATTGATATAGGCTTATATGTCTAGTTTACAATGATCCTCACTTTAGAAGATCTTTATTCAAGGTTTAGGGTCGGTATGGTGACCTTAGCTGAGGTCGTTGTGGTCGATTGGCATTGGTTCTGGGAGGCACTACAGTGGTGGTTTTACGGTGGAGAGCGGCAAAGAGAAGACGAGATGCAGGGGAACTTCTTTTGCAAATATTGAATAATAGAACTTACCTACTTAATTGGTAACCAGTAATTAACATCCATCGTTCATCTAAATTTGCTTAAATCCAACGACTATAGTCCAATGGTCCATTGACTCGGTGGTGCAGGATATACAGAGCCCACCGACAAGGAATTTGAATCTTATCATGTTTTTTTTTTTCATATGATTAAGTTAAAAGTATTTATTAATAAGATTTAGTTAAAGTTTATAATTTTTTTATAATTTTTATGTTTATCTTATTTTTTTACTTGTCCCTATAAAAAAAATTAATATGAGAATATCAAAATCCGTATAAAGAGAAGGTTCATTAAATATATACGTTTCCAGTGCAATGGTGGTCCTTGGTTTTACCGGATACAACTAGTATTGTGAATTTATAAGGAGGATTCTACAATAGGCTAGGTTTATCTAATATAGACTTTCAAATATATGATTTATTGATAGATTAATAATAATAAATCATTGATTTATAAATTAAAAAATTAATAACTAAAATTAATTACTTAAAATTTTATATATTTTAACTAATAAAATTTAAATTTATATAAAATTTAATTAAATTATTTTTAATAAATAATTATATATAAAAAAAATTATATATTTTAATTAATAATTTTTATATATATTTAAATTTATATATAAATTTTATTAAATAAAAAAATACATCTATAAACTCAAATATAATGAGTTCATACCAATGATACATTTTTGACATGTGATAACAAGTCATCTGGCTTTTAATAATTTGTTATATTTTAACTATCATATTAAATTTTAGTCCTTTAATATATTTAGTCTTTTAAAAATTACAATATAATCCTCAAATTACTTTAATTCTATTATCCAAAGTCCTGGTAGTCTCTGTCCCTATTTCTCTTCCTATCTCAAATTATTTTAATTTTGTGCTGATCCTTCTCCTTGTCTCCATCTCTGGACCGTGAACGATGATGAAATGAGCCTATTTGTTTCTGCCTGTCATCATAATAAAGGGATGGAACAAAGATTTTTTAAAATGAATAAATAATGATTAATATAAGTTTATTTATTAATAATTAATATAAATTTATTTATCAATAATTAATTTGAACTTACTTATTTATTTTATAAGTATTCTCACTATTGATCATCCTTGTCGCACGATCCTTCTCCAGATTTTGAATGCTTGAAACTGTAATACACCTCATCATCCTTATGCTTGGAGCTCCGACTATGGCCTCTGTCTTCAAATTTCACAGTTCCATCCCCACCATTAGCTGTTTCCTTCTTCAATTATTTTCTCTAAATACTCATATTCATCAAAATTCCATCATGACTCCGTTGAACTTCAACAATTAATGTAATTTAGAAAAGCTTTTTCCAGCCAATATCTGGAAAATTAAAAAATAAACAGATACGATTCAACAAGTCGAACGGTCGACCGGTGGGTGATGTCTACGGACAACGACACGTAAACATAGCCACAAGAAAATTGGACCCTAAACATAACCAGCTTTCTTCAATTGACTTCAAAATAATAAAAAATATTTCAAAGGACTAAGTTTGTAATTTACCCAACTTGTTCATGACCAGATGAACTCTTCGACAAGGTAAATCATCTTATGACCTTCATTTTCTTAACTACTATATCAACGTTCCAAATACTTGGTCCATCAATGGACAAACCCTTATAGGAAAGTCCATTGTGCTATTATGTTTTAACCCTTTATGTTCTATTATTTTCATTTTAGTCTCCATGTTTTATAAAAAATGGTCAAATTCAATCCCGCAACAAAAAATATTCTGAACATATGAAAAAATGAAATACCCAAAGACACCATTTGATCATTGAGCAACAAAAAATCGCAACTTGAGAGAAATTACACACACCCTACTTGATAATTCGCAACAAAAATGCTAAAAACTTGCTTCCATGTAATTTTTCTTGCACGTATTTCAACACCCCAAGGCACTCTTTGATCATTGAGCAACAAAAGATCCTAATTTAGGAGAAATTATGGAAACTCCACTTGATAATTTCCAAAATCCACGTGCATTGAACATGAAAAATGGAAAATTTGAAACGAACCGAGGAGAGAGGGGAGACGGACATCCTTGTCCCAACCAATGTCACAAGTGGATTCGAGGTACTGGTGGACGAGGTGGCGGCACTTCTAGAGGTGGTTGACGCCTTCGGTGCAATAGCACCATTGCAACCCCATTAGCAGGGCGGTTTCTGAGCAGCTCCGCCTTCCACGGGTGTGGGTACGGAGGAGTACCATATTACAAATACTATACACATAATTTATTTTATTTTGAGGGGACTAATTTTGTGATTAACAATTTTATAATATGACTTGTTAAATAAGTTATAATTTTATTATTTGTCTATTTTTATATTTTTTTTTTTTTATTTATAAATTTATTTTATATTTTATAAAAATATTTTAATTATATACAATTTAATTTAATATTTATCTTATATTAATATATGATAAACATTCATTCACTATATTTGAGTTAGAAAAAAAAACGTTTTCCAAAAAGTTGTAAGTAATCATTCCTAACTAAGGTTATGATGTATCCTTCTATTTTTATGTATCATAGATTTTTTTTTTGGTTGCAGGTTTTTTTGTTATACAAATTTTTCAAGGAGCTATAGATTGGTTTTTTTTCACCATAAACGTTGCCTCATTAAATCCATCGAACTTCATCAGATAAGTAATAAATCTCTGTCGAAGCAGGATTTAATTTGTTGTCTTTAGAACTATGGCTTTAAGATTGTAAATATTTTACTAGAGTAGTAGGATGCAAAAACTTTAATCACTTCCTGTGTTTAGAAGTTTTTAAAATTATTTTATGTAAATAATATCGAGTTAAAATTATATCTCCTTTTGGGTAATTTTTTATAAATAATTGAGTCATACTAAATTTTTTTTTCTTATAACTATAATTTGAAAAATCTTATAAATTTTAACTGAGATAATATTTATCTGGTTATAACATCCACTCAAAAAAAATTAAATTAATAATTTTCCTAAAATTATATTTATTTGTTAAAAAATAATAAATTTTAACGATAATATTTATAGTGATATAACTTTAAAAAATTAGAGGCATTGGACTCAAAGACATTAACCGCATAGTGGTATAATATTGACTAAAAAAATATAAAACTAAAAAAAACTTGAAAAAAAAAAAATTTTTTTTTTTTTGTATTATCTAATATGATTTATTTTCAAATTAATAACTTAAATTGGATAACAGCTGCATGACACCCTGAAAGTCACCCATCATTCCTAACTATTTTGATGTATTTCTTTTTACAAGATCAATGGTTACAAATTCAAGGAGCAAGTTGTACCATAAACGTTGCCTCATTAAATTAAATAACTTCATAGATAAGTAGCTTCTCTGTCGAAGCAGGATTTAATTTGTTGTCTTTAGAACTATGGCTTTAAGATTGTAAATATTTTAAGAGTAGTAGGATGCAATTTGTTTTGTGTTTAGAATTAAAATTTTTTGTTCTACTCTTTTGAGTTATTGTCTCCTTTTGGGTTTTTGTTTTGAGTCAATAAATTTTCTATTTTTATTAAAAATTTCTGAGTAGCTATGTATCTGGTTATAACATCCACTCAAACAAAAATAATTAGTAAATACTTATTTATTTATTTTAAATAAATGACGTCTAAGACTTTGAGTGAAAAGCAGGAAAGTTAGACTGCATTGGACTCAAAGCAGCATGAGTGATATTTGACTCATGGGGTTAGGCAGTGCCTAATTTTTTTTTTCCCGTTGTATTACTAATATGTTTATGTTTCACTCTTCCAAACTTGGATAACAGCTGCATGATGAAAGTCACTCCTCAACTAAACCATCTAACTATACAAAATAGATATCACAAAATCTTGTGTTTACAGTTTACTCCGCATAACAATATCAGAAGTTATTTATTTTGGACAAACGAGTTGATTTCCTAAAATAAAGAAGAGTAATTCTTAGAAATATAATTTATTATAGACATTTAAATTATTATTTAATATGTGTAAATTATAAAAAAATTATGATAAAAATACATTAATATTTAAATATAATTTTATATATATCAAATAATTTTAAAAATAATAGATGTTTTCTACATAAAATTTTCTCAATTAGGAAACACGTAGCCAACTACTATTTGGTGCATGGAAGCCCCCATAACATCAGCAGAAATCAAAAGGAACAGATCCTTTGGAGGAACCTCTAGCACATGTAAACCAGTAGGAAGTCTTCCTTTTATGCGTCTTGCAACATGGACAATCAGAAAATGCCAGCAGGCTTCATCTTGTGCTCAGTTAGAATGGAGATCTATAATTTGGAAATTGGAATTACTTTCAATCAGAATTTTCTTAATACCAGCAGCCAGTCCAATTACAAAGCACTAAGAACTAGTCCCCACTGCTCAACTTTGCCACAATATGTGCCTTAACTGAGGTTGTTTCTGTTCAACACATTCACTCTGCTATTTGCTACTTTTATTTCTTTAGCATAACTGGGATAAGCTTCAAAAGGAATATAAGTCTGACTAAGTTATCTTCAAATAAAGATTTGTTATGGTTACCCCATCCCCTTATGTGCCAGCAGGTAATATCAAGCAAACAATTCCATCGAATTGTAGTGTCCCTAACCCAAACTCACCAGACAGGTTTGAAAGTATCCAATTCCATCCCCTCAGTTCCATAAGGAAAAAGACCACCTGTCTTTCTGGTTTTATCAATTGCTGTCATGGAATTCAACTATAGTTGCAGTGCAGCTCCTCAAAACATGGAGATCAGTTCCCTCGTGAAGCAGACAGGCAAGACAAGCAGGGCACATAGCATTGCATTGCAGTACTACTACGAACATTGGTCATTAATATGTTAGAAGATAAAAGCCATGGGAATTTTTTTTTTCTTTGCACACCCCACCAATCCGAAACCAATTTCCATATTTTATCTTCCTGAAGCTGCCCTTAACCAGCTATTATCTTAAAAGCGCTTCTGAATTCTGAGTTCCCCACGTGACCACATGGTTCTATCTTTATTGTGTAATTCACAGGGTGGGAGAACAGATGCAATTTTGCAGTAATATTATAAGCCAGCACTGAATATATTGTATTAATATCCAGCAAGAAACATGTCTATGGTATTTTTTTCACTTCCTCCATTGGAACCTCAGAGCATGTGAACAAGAGCAATCTTCTACTTTACACGTGGTTTTAAATTATGGACCGCAAGAGTAATTGTAGTCATAATATTACGATATTTGTAGTTTCTACAATCGCATTACAACTGAAATTACAGTTGCATCAGTCACATTTTTTCACAATTATCTACAATTGTGATAAACGCAACATAATTGCAACCACGACCGCAACCACAATTTAAAATCACGACTTCACTCATTTGGGCTTTTTGATCATTTTGTCCTTAGTGACAAAAATATTTACCAAATTGTCATACTTTAAAACTATATACTAAAATATCACTTTTTTATCTAACATGACATCTTTTTATATTTTTTCTGTCCACGTAAAAAGAGTCATTCGCATTAGGGCTTTCACGTAGATAACTTCAAAGCGCTTGACGTTATCTAGTGGATAACTCCAAATGCTTTGGCATTATCTACGTGGAAGCACCAATGCGGATAACGTTATCCAGTAGGTGTTATCTACGTAGAAGCGCCAAAGTGGATGACATTATCTACGTGAACAAAAAAATAAAAAAAATGTCACATTGAAATGTTTTTAATACTTAAAGAGTTAAAAATTATTATTTATTAACATAAAATTAACGTTAAACAATGATAAAATGTTTATTATTTGATAACTAATTTTTTGACATGGAATATTTGGTGACTAATATAATATAATATTTTTTTAAGAATTAAATTACTAATGTTTTAAAAATTGGATAAAAATTGTCAAAAAAAAAAGACCAAATTAAGTTTAGGACAAAACTTAAGTCCAATGTTATCTACGTAAATTCTAACGCTGGTGTTATCCAATAGATAACTTTAAATACTTTGACATTATCTATATGGACAGAAAAAAATAAAAAATGTTACATTAAACAATAGAGTGACATTTTATATTGATTGTAATGACATATGTTATATCTATTTCTTAATCAGACATTGTAGAATGACAATTTGATTGGATTACTAACGCTACATCGAGTTTTAGTATAGCAGTCATTCGAGAATCTGCTAAACAGATCTTACAGAGAGATAAATTCATATAATAAACTTAAAGACAAAACTGGGGTTCATTTCTTTATGTCTATTTCATTCATTCCACCAATCAATATATAACATGTGTACATTTAAAAAAAAGTAAAAAAGAGAACATTAATGAACGCATGTCATAGTTTGATTGGTAAAATAGATGTAATGAATATAAAGAAATGAACCTAAATTTTGTCCTAAACTTAATTTGATCCAAAATTTTCATTATGCAATGTCTAATTACGAAACAGATATAACATATGTCATTACAATCAATACAAAATATTACTCTATTGTCTAATGTAACATTTTTTTATTTTTTTGTCTACATAAATAACGTCAAAGGGTTTGGAGTTAGCTACTAGATAAAGTCATTTACATTGATACTTCTACGTAAATAATGTTAAAATATTTAGAGTTATCTACTAGATAATGTCAAGTATTTTAGAATTATCTATTGTCCCTATTGCACATATGACACTTTCTATTTGAATAGAAAAAATATAAAAAATATCACATCAAATAAAATAATATCATTTTAGTACATAATTTTAAAAGTATAATAATTTATTAAATAATTTTATTACTAAATACATAATAGTAAAAAAAACTCACCCATTTGTCTGTCCAGATTTTAAGTCACCCATCATTGGCATTATCCAGGTGTGCTGCCAGGTTTGGCCAAAGAGTAGTCAAATCTCTCCAAAAGATTGAGACATGTATGCTTATGATGAGTTTGAAATATGTTTAAAAACAAAAATGATAATCTTACTTTATTTTTTATTTAATATTATTTTTTATATCTATTTTAAGTAGATGTGATTAAGTAAAAAATAATAAAAAAAATAAGTATAATAAATAATATTTAAAAATATATAAAAAAAAATATACACTATTTTTAGTAAAAATATAATTATTGGTTTAAAAATTATGATCCAGAAATAGAATAAATTTCATATAAGAATTTATATAAAAAGCTCATCACAAAATTTTTCATCCTCAATTTTCAGGATATATCAAACTGACTTTTAGAGATATTGCGAGTATTTAAAAAATTTTAAAAAAACTAAATCATCAATATAATTTATTACACAAACAATATTATCATTATCTTAATCAATTTTATCCTCAATTATATCATATCTTTCGTAACCAAAAAAATTTTCGTCTTTTATCTTCAATTACTTTATAATTGAATTTTACATATATAATAATTGAATAACTTAGTTATTTCACTAAATTCTTACTACATATTATATTTTTTTCCATTTATCATAAGATCTTGCTTGAATTTTAAAAACACAATAGTTTTTAAAAAATTATTACAAATTTATAATTTTATATTTAATTTTCTATACTAACAAATGTATGAAACAAAAAGTTAAGAGTGTAAATACCACTAATGCCAAACTAAAAAAAAAGAGAAAGAGAAAGAGATTGTTTTGTGTAGAAATCAGAACAGCAGAGACACAATTACACAAACCAGAAAGTGCACACTGACACTGCGAATTCAATCTCTTCAAAATCTATTCCTTTCCTTCCATTCCAACATATTAGATAGAAAGAGAGACAGTCGTATTCCTAGTACATCGTCTTCCTCGAATACACATAGCAAGCTCATATCATATCATAGGAAACGGTTTGAAATGGAACCCGGTTCTGCCATTGGTGGAGCAAGCGAGCCCAATTCCAATGCCACCACCACCATAACCATCAACGTCAAGTTCGGTGGAACCTCAATACCCATCTCAATCTCACCCCACTCAACAGTCAAAGACCTCAAGTCCCTTCTTCTACCTGTCACCAATGTCCTCCCACGAGGCCAGAAGCTCATCTTCAAAGGTTTCTTCTCTTTCTCTTCCTCTTTCTCTTTCTGGAGCCATAAGATGAAAAAAAAAACCCCTTTATTAATTGATGGGTGAATCATCTAACAGGAAAGGTTTTGGAAGACCCCATGACGTTGACTGCATCCAACTTGAGCAATGGGTCCAAGCTCATGCTTGTGGCTTCCCAGGGTTTATATCAAGGGGTATTGTATATTGATTTCTTTATTTGGCTTTGTTGGAAATGCTACTTTCATATATCTCTCTTTTTTTCTTTTTCTTGGGGTGTCATTTTTGTGCTATGGAGATAGTGTTAAATAAAATAAAATTATTTTTTTAAAATTTTTTTAAAGGAAAAGTTGGAGGCAAATATAAATTCAACTGTATTCTAGCATGATGGGCTATCAACAATACTGTATGACTTCATCATTAAGTTAAATTGTGGCTTTATGGATAGGAAATGCTTGTTACACATCACTTTTTTCTCTCACATCAGTGAGTTGGCAGAATTAGAATGGAGATGTGCAGAAATTCTAGTGGGACCAGTTGTAATCAGATGGTGAAAATTATACAGATGTGAAGTGATGTGTAGAAGTGTATGTGGGTAGCATTGCTCTTATGGTTATGGGGTAAACAAATGGAAGAAACTAACATCAATGCTTTATCAAACTGGTTATTAACAGAATAGATGGATCCTTTCACAAGGAAGATGACTGGGGCTAGTTAGAAGAGTGGTACACAAGTGTGATAAACTTTATCAAGCTTCTCAATGAAAATAAAAATTATGGTTATAGATGCACTGTGCAGAGTTTATTTTTGTTTCTATGGCAATCAGAAAAATGCAGCTTGAAGATTTCACATTCCTTGTATAGGATGGTCCCATCTTGAAGAAAGCTCAGGTTGTTCCCAAATTGAGGAAAGATAGCCACTCAGGTTCTAGTAACGATATGAAGAAACTTCCTGTTAAGAACAGGTTGGAACAATGGAAAGCAACAGGAGTTGTAGCATTGGCTGAATGCAACTTGGAGGTAATAAACTGTTCATGGTTTTAAAATATATTCAACTAGATTATTTTGCAAATCTTGGAGTTGGAACCTAACAATTGACGCGCAGGTTTTCATGTCTAGTGGAAATTGAGAGACAAGGAACACATTAAGTTTTACTTAATGACATGTTTTTGAAGAATTTATCTTATTATGTAAACAAAATAATATGGAAAAAAAAAAATTTCCTGTTTTTCCATGCCATCTATACATCTGCAATATATTCTGCAGTTCACATGCCAGGGGCATGTTTGCTTATTTCGAAATATAGCATGATTAGAGCTAGGCCATAGGCTACTAACTCCATTTACAAGACAATCTATCAAAGCATCATAATTCGTAGTAGTGTTTTTTGGGTGTAAGAAAGTTTTAGAGGGAGGGTAGGTTGCAACTTGCAAATTTCAAGGTTAGGACATGTCACAAGCCTCAACAAGGGCTTACAATAGTACATATGTATGACATACCAGTGAAGGATCACCGACAGGAATCAAACCCAAGACCTTTGTGTTGATGCTGTTTGATCCTACCAAATTGGCTAACCCTCATTGGCTAATTCGCTGTATTTTTATTAGTAAGGTCTAGTATCATTTTCATTAGCTTAACGGGAAGGTCTATGTCATTGTTAGTATTAGTTTATTACAGGAAAAGAATGACAAGGTTTTTATATTTTATCTTGGGACTTGGTAAAACCTCTTAGAAATCTTGTAAACTTTTATAAAATCTGATAAGGTTTATTCTGGGGAACAAAGTCGAAAGTCTAGTACTTCCATCATATATAAGGAGATTTTTGGTGCTGTACAAGATGGATCACTGATTTTTTTGGTTAAAATATGTTTTGTTTTTCATTTTTATCCCTCTAATTGTTCATTGTTCAGACCAGAAGAACTTCATTCGCTTTTGGCCAAGTGTTAGATCTCTTCTGGCCATCACTTTAACCGCAAAATATCTCATTGTGCAGCTAAACATAATTTGATAGGTTATATATACCACAAATCATAACCGAAAAAGGACTACCACCATACCTCTCCTCCCTGAAGACAATATGGCAGAATAAATCACAGATTCCACTGTTTGTGGTGGGCTTGTAAACAGTAAACACCACCTTGAATTCTTTATCTCCTAGCAGAATCCTTATCAACATTGAGTGAGCTAACAAGAACGTGACAGTTATGAGTCAAGGAATTGTAACAACTCAAGTCCTAGGCTGTAAATAGAAGGTTGGAATTTGTTATATAAACTATTACTGCAAGGCAAATAATAATATTGACTAGTCGTTTAGAGTTAACCATAGCTAATGTTGGTTAGTCATGAGAAATTGCTCTGCACCTTGTTGAATCGAGAAAGGAGATGTAGTAAACAGCCAAAAAGGCAAAATAAAACCCAGGAAAAAAATATAATTTTCTTTTTTATGAGATTTAATTGCTTGTCAATTGTGGCATGAAAAATCCTCTCATTTTTCTTAGCAATTTTAATTTAAATAGGCCATACCTGATGAAGTGTGGGTTTGTGGGCCTTCTGCAAGAGTTCTAGATTGCAACAACAATTCAATTAAAGATGTCCCTGTCGAAATTGCACAACTTACTGCTCTAGAGGTAAGCTGACCTTCTTTCTTTCTTTCTTTATAGGGTTTTTATTTCAGCTACACACAGACATTTTTATCAGAAGCAAATCAAGAAATATTTAGCATAACTTGCTACTTTCAAAATGCTGCAGAAACTATTCATTAATGCAAATGACCTATTGGATGAATCAATTAGCTGGGAAGGACTAACAACTCTGAAGTACCTAACAGTATTATCATTGAACCAGAACCAGTGAGTAGATGTCATTGTTTACGATTTCAATGTGTGCTTGTTTTGTTTTAACTCACATAAGACAACAAATAAATTTACATCAGGATTGCATTTACTATGGATTTTCGTTTGTCCATCGTCCAAACCATCATAATTTGCAGTGGCTGATCACCTGCTCCAAAGATAAAGGGGTAAAGGGATGAAGTATATTTTTTGTTTATGTTTCTAGCATATTTCTTGTGGAGTTTAGTGTAAAATGCTAGAGATTGCTTGCATTGTGTCTTAGACTAATACCTTTTACTTTGGGTATTCTGGTTTAATATTACTTCTATTCATCATGTTAATTTCTTAGCATATTTGGAAGAATGATTTCCATTCCTTTTATCTAATCTTGTGTTGGATATCGGTTCCTGATTAATAGGAATTACAATTCCTATTTTACAGGATCAACCATAATTGGCAAATCCTTCTATTTATGGACTGCTAGCAGTCATTTATTGTTTTATTCTTTGCAATTCCTTGTATATCAAATCCCTTTTATTCTGTTTTGCGATTTTTAGGAAGAGGACTTTACTCCTCTCATTAAGGCTCCTAGATTAGTGTTATTTTTTACTTATATATAATCAATTTGCTTGTAATTATTCTTTTTTCAAGGAAATAAAAAGGATTTCCGTCTTTTTTTTCATGGTATCGATAATTGATCTAAGCCACGTTTGAATCCAAAGCCAGTTCATCCATGGTTCTTACTTCTTATTATATTTTTTTTAAATTTATTATAAGAACTTTCTCCACCATTTTAAAAGGTACCATTCTCCTTATCAAAAAAACTCAACGGTCAAAACTATATCCAATGGATTTTCTATACTCAAATCTTCCTCCAAGGAAAGGGAAAGGAAGAATACATCAAATGCCAAACTAAAAGAATGATCCCAACAAAAAAGTGGAATCTTGAGAAAGAGATGATTTGTGTAGAAACTCAATGATCAATGCAGAGAAAATTTCATGCATTCTTGCCAGAAAGGAGATATGGATGCATCCGCGAGAAAATCTACTCAAATGTGGATAATACCTCGGCAATCCTTCCAAATCTAAAGTCTCCTCCATGATCTGCGAAAGGAGACTCCAGTCGTATTCCATACTTCACATCGTCTTCTCGAATACACATAGCAAGCTCATTGGCATCATGAGGAAGTGGTTTGAAATGGAAATAGTATAAGAAACTTGTGGAGAAAGCAGGATCTATAAATTCCTTCTTGGACTTAACAAGGACCTTGATAAGTACAACGGGAGAATCCTTGGAAATAAACCCATTCCAAGTGTTCATGAAGTGTTCTCAAAGGTAAGAAGGGAGGAAAGCAAAAGGAAAATTATGATGGGAGGCCTGTCACATTATCCTTCAACCATGAGAGTTCCCTTGGCGAAGAGGACATCTTCAAAGGTTTCTCACCATCAAAAATCAAATCATGACCTTGGTGTAATCAAGATGAAAAAAAAGGCCACACTTAAATTTTGACTGGGAAGACCATCATCAAAGCCATTCAGGAAAGGTTTTGGCAAGACCCCATGATCGTTGACTGCAGCTAACAAGATGACCATTGGGTCCAAGCTCAAGCTTGTGGCTTCCCAGGGTTTTAGCAAGAGCGTATGGAGATTTTTCTTTAAACTATTGCAACAAAGTCCACGTTGGAATGGTACTTTAATAGTACATATATCTCTCTTTTTTTCTTTTTCTTTCCTAAGTGCATTTGTTAGTCATGGAGAACAAATATGGATAGTAGACTCGGGAGCTTCGATCATAAAACATTATTTTTTTTGAAAAATACTCACCATGTCACAACAATTCTATAGTCAAATATGGAACATTCTAAGGTGTATTCTAGCATTCGATTGTTGTATCACACATATCACTCTTAACTTTCTCATATGTTCCTAAACTAGTGGCTTTCCATAAGGACTAAGGACCTTAATTGTGTTACTAAATTCCTACCTTACATGTGTGAATTTCGTGTTTGATTTGGAAGAAGATTGGCAATGGAAGAATGTGTAGATTCTACTTCCTACAGTTGATGACTCAGAGGAAACCAAATAATCATGCTTGTGTAGTCACTTCCTTTAGTGGTAGTAAAGAGGATTCTGTTATGTTATGGCATACCGTTTAGGCCACCCAACTTTGTCTACCTTGAAAAATTGTTCCCTTCATTATTCAATAAAAATTCTAAATTCTTCCAATGTGAAGTTTGTTAATTATCCAAGCATACTCGTAACTTTTATCCTGCCAAACCATATAAACCATCTCATCCTTTCTCATTAATTCATAGTGATGTATGGGGACCCTCTAGAGTTAACAACATAAGTGGCTCTAGATGGTTAGTCACATTTATTGATGATCACACAAGAGTTACTTGGGTATTTCTTATGAAAGAAAAATCAGAAGTGGGACAAATTTTTAAAAACTTCCATAACATGGTTCACAACCAATTTCAGGCCAAAATCAAAGTCCTTTGAATTGATAATGGTAGGGAATATTATAACACCATTCTCGGGTCTTATCTTCAGAAAAATGGAATTATTCATCAAAGTTCATGTGTAGATACCCTATGAAGAAACTTCCTGTTGAGAGAAAAATCGGACCTAATGGAGGTGGCTAGGTCTCTAGCATGATAGCCACAATGTACAACCATTTTTGGGGTGAATAAACTGTTCATGGTTTTACCATAATTCAACTAGATTATTTTCAAATCTTGCCTTCAACACCCCAATTGATCTTTTTGATGTCATCTGGAATCATCCATCTACTAACATCCATACCACATTAAGTTTTTGGATGACATGTTTTTGTCCATAACCATCTTATTATGCAACCACAAAAAATTAGACCCTAAATCTATGAAATGCATATTTCTTGGATACTCACCAAACCAAAAAGGCTACAAATGTTATTTCCCTACCAGTTTCTACCACTCCATGGATGTGACTTTCTTTGAGAATCAACCTTACTATCCCAAAGTTAACATTCGGGGAGAGGCAATACTAATCCCATTTGGGAAACAAGGCACAGATACTCATAATACCATCACAAAATCAAGTGGCTGAACTCTTACGTGTACAACCATCCAAACTCATGGTGAACCTTCTCCTATTGATCAACCTTTCTCTCATGTCACAAGCCTCAAGAATTCTTGGTGTACTCAAGGAGACAAAAATCTCAAAGGGAGCCAGTGAATTTGTTCATTCCCAGGAAAGCCCAGAATCTACCCGCGATCTGTTTGAGTCCACCAATCCAGGTAACCCAATCCCTTATTCCATGTCTGTATTTTTGATAATTCTTGCCTAGTATGATCTTGATCATTGCTTAAGAAAAGGAGTGAGATCATGCACTCAACATCCTATTAGAAACTATGTATCTTATGAAAAATTGTCACATGTACAAGGCTTTTATCATTTAGATAGTGTGCAAATACCAAGGGATGTTCAAGAGGCCCTTTTAATGGAAGGCAAGGTCGAAAGATGAAGTTCATGCATTAGAAAAATATGGTACTTGGGAATTTGTGATGTTACAAGAAACCGGATGGGTGCAAGTGATTTTCTTAGTCAAATATAACACTAATGGGAGTGTGAACAGTTAAAGCTTTCTAGTTGCAAAAGGATTCACTCTAATCCTATGGGGTTAATTATGAGGAAACATTTGCCCAGAAGGCAAAACTCATTAAATCTTATCCTATCCTTAGCAAGAATCTCTTTGGCCTCACACCAACTAGATATCAAAAATGCATTTCTCATTGGTGAATTAGAGGAGGAGGTCTATATGAAAATTCCTTGATGGAAAAACCGAAACTTCCATGTGCGGACTTCAAATCACTAATGGAAAAAGGTCTACCACCATGCTTGGTTTGATAGACAATAGTGGTGAAGAAATATGGATTCCACTGCATGTGGCGGATCATATTATGTTTGTCAAGCACTTAGTGGAAGGAAAAATAATTTTTCATGGTCTACGTAGATGACATCACAATCACATTGATGATCATGAAGAGACGAACATCTCAAGAGCTCTTTGGTCAAGGAGTTCGTAAGTCAAGGACTTAGGCCTTCTCGTACTTCCTTGGGATGGAAATTCGCTCCAAAGATGGAATCTTCGTGTCTCAAGGAAGTATACATTGACCTACTACGTTTAGAAACCATAGCTATGTTGGGATGTAAACCGCTCTGCACCTTGGGAACCAACAGGAAAAATTGGAGCAGCCAAAGAAAGTCCTCCAACCAATAAAACCCAGATTGGTAGGGAAATTGATTCATTTGACTCATACTAGACCAAATATTGGGTTTTTTGTGAGTATGGTAAGTCGCTTTATGAACAATCCTACTGAGAATCATATGAAGGCTGTAAATAGAATTCTTTAGTATCTAAAAAAGACTCCTGATAGAGGACTCCATTTCAAAAAGAATCCCAACAAAGATGTTGAAGTATTTACAACATGTAGATTCAATTAAAGATGTCCAAAATCCACTAATTGGTATTGCACTTACTGTGTGGGGTAACTTGGTTACTCTCTTTCTTTATAGGGCTTTTTAAGCAGCTACAACAGACATTTTTAGCTATGGCCCATGGTATTTGTGAAGGAATATGGTTGCAAAGGATACTCAAGGAACTTGGTATTTCTTCAAACCATACTATGAAAGTATTATGTGACAACAAAGCTACTATTAGTATTGCTAAGAACCCTGTTCATCACGATAGAACTAAACATGTTGAGATTGACCGACACTTCGTAAAAGAAAAAATTGATGATGAGGTCATCAGATTGGATCACATTCCCTCTTGTCATCAAACAACAGATTTTTTGACTGAAGCTCTTGCTAGGCCGAATTATGAGAACGTAAGATCCAAGCTGAGCACCCAGCTTGAGGGGTAGTGTTGGATATCGGTTCCTAATTAATAGGAATTACAATTCCTATTTTACAGGGTCAACCATAATTGGCAAATCCTTCTATTTATGGACTGCTAGCTGTAGTCATTTATTGTTTTATTCTTTACGGATTCCTTGTATATCAAATCCCTTTTATTCTGTTTTACTAATTTTTAGGAAGAGGACTTTACTCCTCTCATTAAGGCTCCTAGATTAGTGTTAGTTTTTACTTCTATATATACCGCTGCTTGTAATTATTCTTTTCAAGGAAATACAAGAGGATTTCCTCTGATTTTTACATCTTGCCTTCTATATGTCAATTCAAGTTGGATGGGGATTTGGCCCCTTTATGTGATTTGCTTATTTAACATGATTTCTGCAGTTTAACCACTTTGCCATCTGCACTGGGATCTCTGACCACTTTAAGGGAGCTGCATGTCTCCAATAATAAGTTGGGTGGCCTTCCTAATGAAATAGGGCATCTGACACAATTAGAAGTCTTGCGAGCCAACAATAATAGGTATCATTTAAAACTCTACTTTTAAGTAAGGATATTTATTTATTAACTCGTGCAATTGTAAGTTTGGTGAAATTGGTAAAACCCTGTTTCGTCATTGTTCCTATGCATGCCTTGTTTACTTGGTCCATCTAATTGATTTATAGGTTCCTGGTTTACAAGTTGGAATTTTAAGAATGAAAAAAATATAAATTCTTATTCTATGTATTATGTTTTAAATGCATGAATATATGCCCATAACCATAAGATACTCAACCCCCCCCTCCCCAAACCTCTCCTTCTTGAATCCCAAAAGAAATAGAAAATAATGATGAATATTAATAACTTATAGTTAAAAATCTCAAACCTCAATTTTTTAGCCAAAAAGACAAAGTTGCAGAGGCAGGATTTAAACCTGTGTCTTTCTTTGGGTTGTGGAAGAATAGGCCCAGTATGCCTGTGCCTGTGTAGAAGGGCTCAAAATTAGCCCTCATCCATCATTTTGTCAAGTTGCCATCCAATGTCGATGGGACAATACTAATGAATTTACTTAGCTGAACGAACTGGTTTATTCAAAATTCATCTCCCTCGTGCAGTTATTTCTATTGTGAATAAACTATTAACAAATTACTAATTACTGAGTGATGTTATTTTTGGTTAAAGTTATTATTTTTGATTGATGTGTCTCTTTTTCTCAGGATGGGTATCATCAGTGAATTTATAGGGAACTGCCATTCTCTTGTTGAGGTACAGTTGTTGGTCTTCTATCCTCTTCCTCATTTTTTTATTGTTTTTTCAGAAGGGACTACCTAGATGATATAGCATTGGCAAATTAAAACACGTAACAGAAATGATAATCTTATATATATATTTTTAGATGATGTATGTACTATGTACTCTTAATATGCTTATCTAGGTTTACTTGTGGCGCAGGTTGATTTCTCATCAAATTTTCTTTCAGAATTGCCAGAGACAATTAGCAGTTTGAGCAATTTGAAGGTAGCCTATTTTCCCATTTTTACCTAACAAGAAAAGAAAATTGAAGGTGGATTTGTTTTCCCACCCACAATTGGTTTATTAACAATTGAGCATGTTGCCAGTCTCGCAGCATTGATGGTTTGTTAAGTTTCATCCCATTAGCTTGCTGCAGGTTCGAGTCGGCACTCCACCACAACTAGGGCTGGAAACGAGTCGAGCCGAGCCGAATCGAATCTGGTTCAGCTTGGCTTGACTCGATAAGAAATGGTTCAGCTCGAAACTTGACTCAAGTTCGATATAAACCATTTTTTATAACTCGAACTCGGTTTGAACAAACTCGCAAGCTGTTGTTCGGTTCGGCTCATGAGCTCGAATTATATGAACCAAATGTCAAAATGAGACAATATAAACCAAATGAATCAGACTAGCTCGTGAACCTGGTTCATTAGCTTGTTTCATAACTCAATTCAACTAATCAATTTTCTCATACTATTTTATTTTTAAATTATACTCCTGAGTATATATATATATATATATCGAGCCAGTACATGAACCAAACAAATAGAGCAACACTTAACTCAAGTTCAACTCATTTAGTTCATGAATCAAGTTCAACGAACTAATTAACGAATTGAATCTCAAACTAATCTCGAGCTGGTTCAGTTTATTGCTAGCCCTAACCACAACCTTCCAAACCCAACAACTGAGCATGTTATCCTTAAATAATTTTGAAGTTTAGGAACTGTAATTATATGCTATTGCAGTTTCATTCTTGCACGAGTGCTACTCAGTGGCTGCGTCAAATTGATGCATTAAATGAAGCTCTTAATTTCATGTTCTAAAAAACGTCACAGATAATTGTTGGTTAATAATTAAAGACTGAGGACCCTTTCCCAAGTTTAAAACCGTGGACTATCAACTGGTAATCCCTTTTAAGTGTAATAAATTATTATATAGATCCCCGTTGAGGCATAGTGAAATCACATATACGCCCCTTCTTTTAGAAATTATGTAGGTTTCCTTTGTTTTAAATGTTAAGACAAAAATCATCCCTTTATGTTAAGTTGCCATTAGAGATGTTCCTTCTATGATGTTAGTGTATTTTATTTCAGAAATACTTCTCTTTCATGGGTATGTAATAAATTTGAATCTAAGATGGTAGGGAATAAAAAAGAAAACGTGTCTAATTTGAGTTAATTTTGCAACTACCTGGGGAAAAATGATTTTTTAATAATAAGGTTAAATGGGTAAATTCAAGTGCAGAGTTAACATCCACCATTTTCCCATTAGAAAGGAAGGTGCATGTAATTTTGGCATACCTTAGGGGAGTCTGTAATTAACTGTAATATATCAATCTTCCCTACATGCTCATCTCATGTGTCAAAGTAAAAATGGATCTGGTACCTATATTACTAACTTTTCCTGCATTTTAACTCCACCTTTCTGACCACTATTTAGGCTTTGCATCTTAGTAACAATGGGATGAAATCTCTTCCATCTAAACTATTCAAGACTTGCCTTCAGCTCTCCACACTGGATCTTCACAATACGGAAATCACAATTGATCTCCTTCGCCAGGTGTGCATTTTTTTTTATTCATTTTTCAAATAAAAAGTGTTTCATTTCAAAAGCTTATCATAGTTATGTCAGTTCATTGGAGCATGTAATGCCTGAGCAACAACAGTTACATGACCGCGAAATACATGCTTTCTTGCAGTTTGAAGGGTGGGACAATTTTGACGAGCGGCGTCGCTCAAAGCATCAGAAACAACTGGATTTCCGAGTTGGAGTTTCTAGGGATTTTGATGAAGGTGCTGATAAAAATTAATAGAAATGATCTGAGTCATAAGTAATGCAGTTCGGATAGCCTTCATGAAGTTCATGTCCAAACTTGGTCGCAGTTGCTTAACTTACTTCCCTTTGGTGGCAGATTGGAAATTTGTGATAGGATGTTCTATTGAAATTTTCTATAAATTAGTGATTTTGATAAATACTAAGGTTCTTATGGAGGAAGAGATGCTTGGATACCTCTCATCTGACTTGACAATTTAATTCCCCTTAAAGGATTGTCAATATATATTTTTTCAGTAAGTGCTAACTAGGGATAGAGTCTCACTCTTTCAACTATTGCATGCCCTATGGTATGTGCAGTCGGGATTTTGCAGTTATTTGGCTGAAAGTCAGTGGATCCAATGTCTGGAGTGTACAGGAGGGGAAAGACATCTCTAAAGTCTTCCAAAAATGATAGGCTTTTGGTGGCTGACATGACGCTATGGTGCAACATATGCGTAGTGCAACAAACAAAATTATTTCAAGTGTTATTGTTCATACCATGTGATTGTTCATTAATTATTTCACGTTATGAATGGAATGTAATGCCTTATGCACTTAAACTCCAATCGTGAAGCATCATTAATAGTAGAAACATGATACTCTGGATCATTATTCGCACCTCAAAAAGGTTGTCTACCCAAAAGAAAGAGGGGTCGTCGACCTCCCCTAGTTTATCAACTTTGGCCTTCTCTCCAATCAATACAAAGTATTAAAAACAATTCTACTCAAACCAATCTTCTTTCACTTATACAAGAAACTCCAATCCAAACTAAGCACTCGGCTTTAACCTATCAACAAACTTTAACCAAATCTATTCAAACTCTATTTACCATAGTCAATAATCCAACTATAGAAGAATGCAAATATTTTTCAAAAACCCATTTCAAAGAAACTATATTTTGTTGAACTCCAGTTCTATCATCCAAAAGCAACTCCTTGAGAAGTAGCCCAAAAATCTTGCCAAAAGGATGGAATTTTCTTTCAGCAAATTCCTTTGAAAAGGATAGGGCTTTTTATGAATTAATCCTTATTAATACTGGATCAATTGAACTTGATCATCACTATAATCAAGCCAACCCCAACTTAATTGATTTTTCAAAAGTAAAGATTCTCAATGTCTTAACCCCTCAAGATTAGAACCAAGCCATTTTCACTTCAAATGCCTTTTCCATATGCTGGGATCCACAAACTTTCAATTATTTAGATTATCAAGGATCCTGTATTTCTTCCTATATATTAAACAATAGATAGATTCATAGTTGTTCTAGTTCAAAAATAGATTTAACAAATTTCCTTGTTGATTTGTAGAGATATTCTATATGGTAGGACATTGTTTAGAAATGTTACTAAGACTTGTAAGAGATTCCTACAATTATTTTGTAGAAAAAACTGACTTTTCAAGTGGGTTTAAGTTACTCCAAATTTTTGCTCAATTCGGAATCTCATGGTATTAACCTAGGATTTCTCTTTTTTGGTAGAAAATTACCCTCTCAAAATCCAATTTGGGAGAGTAGAGTTTAGTGTTAAATGCCATGATGGACAAATTTCAATCATAATCTAATTAGCAAAACAGCTATTTCAAAATGGTGCACTCAAAATCATACGGTATTTAAAAGTTAAGAAAAATTATAAAAACTCTTCTGAATTTGAAAAACTTAAAAGACAGTTATTTCAGGAATTTGCAGGACCTTTCTCTCAAGATGAGCTTCTTGAAATGTTAAAGTACACTATTGCAACATCGGATAAAGGGCAGTCAACATCAAGTAGAGATAGTGCAGATTATCCCCACCAAAGTGAAGACGATTGTTATGGGATAGATCTCAATATCATGCAAGAATAGAAGTGTCGAGAAAAGAATATAAAAAACAACACCGGATAGTCATCATGATAAAGTAACAAAAAAAGGACCCCAAATGTACTATACTCGACTGTCATCATAATAAAGCAACAAAAGAAAAAACCTCGCCCTCGACACACTTCACTCATTATTAAACTCTAATAATTTCCGCTTATGTACCCATATACTTTAGGGTAACATTACATTTATCCCATTTCTAGATGGAAAATATTAATCTAGTATATGTTCTTTTAAATCAAGCACAAATTATTTATGTATCAAAACAAAATACAATTTATTTATCATTTTATGAATTATTAATTCTTACTTTTTTGCTCTCAAATCTCAATTTTAATTTTCATATCAAACTACCTTAAATATAAATTTTCTATCAAACTCATTAAATTTCGTAGTCTAGATATAACCAATTGCACCTAAACATTTTTCTGTATCAAAAGGTTATAAATTTCTTGCATTTGAAATGGCAAATTATATTATCTATTATGCACCGTAGAACGAATCAACTCTTTGTAAATTCTTTTCTACCAAACAAAGGCACGCTACAAAAGGCAAGACGCATAATCACATAATCCCACATACGAGTTTTTCATCCATATTTAAAGGCAAGACACGTGAGCCGTGCGAGCTCACTTTCAAGCTTTTTTTCTCTTTTTGGTTTTGGTTACATACTTTCAAGCTATTTCATTCTAAATTCTCAATTTTCTTAAAAAAATTCTAGCTCCTTTCTTCTCATAAACAAATCATTGCAAACTATGCTCAAACTCGAAAGGGGAACCGATAATCTCAGAAGAAATTGAAGGACCAAATGATAAATTATGAAAGTGAAATCAATTGCTTCATGTGTGTCTTGCCATTAAAAATTAATACGAAATTAAATCACATAAGTAAACTACAATAATTAATAGACGCACGTTTCCTATGGCTCAACTAAACCTAGCCGGAAAAAGGCACTGCAACCGAAAAAAATAAGGAAAAGAAGGGATGAGATGAAGATATGACATACCATAAATTCACCATCTCAATAATTGACGGTAGACCCCCAAAAACAAGCAAAGATAACATACATGGAATGAAAGTCGCTTTTCAATTCATATATGAACTGTAATATGGTCAATAATGTTGCCTTCGTGTACCCATTATGAATTATGAATATGGAACATTAGGGTCAAAACACAGTCTTTTAACCTAAATCTCAAACACACCTGATAAGATGAAAAAGCAACCTAACGGAAATATATGGACATTTGAGGGATGTCAATATCATTATCCTCATCATCCTCACAGGCCACAACAACGTCCAAGTGACGACGGTACGAAGGAATGTCCACCTTGGCTACTTCCCTTGCCAGATCCGCCACTCTTTTGTCCATTCGCTCTTTGTGCCTAGGGAACATGCTATTATAGAGCAGGCAACTTCCACATGAAATACTATAAGCATTCAAGCCTTTTGCCTTCAGCCATTCAAGAAGTTCCCTGAGGGTAGGATTGTCTCCCAGAATCCATCTGTCCCAAACTGTCCAACTCATATCTTGATGCTTGATAACCTTCGGTGGAACTGGCTCAGCCATTGAAAAGAGAGGCAGTGCTAAGTTAGCAAATGTGTTCCTATAGTCTTCAAGTTTGTGCCCTCCATCCAGGACTTTGTAGAGCTCCAAGCAAACAAGACCAGTGGCCATAGCAGTCGAGGTTGCAATTGCAGGAATGATCCGTCCAGCAATAAACTTGGCTTTAAGCTTGTCAACCTCCGGAATGCTGTAATTCCGTGCCCTCATATTCGCAAGCCCAGCTATCACATCCATATGGTAGTTTGTATCATCATCCTGCAGTTTTACACCAGAATGGCAATTTCTTAGTAGATAAAAACTAATTACAAAGAATATATTATAAAATGCAGATCGAAGAGTTCATATACTTTGAATCCACAATCCATTCCACGTAAATAGAAATGCAAACCCCACCAATCCAAAATTCCCTATTGTAACTACAAAATATAGATCATTGACAGGACTACAGAAATGGTTTTATCAGGAGGGTGAGGCTAGAAGGAGCATCATACTAAAATTTCAGTTAGAAGTAAAGCCTAATGAAGGAAAACGGACCTTCTCAAACTGAATTGGTTTCATCCTGAACTCTGGTGGCAGATTCGTCCGACACCTCTCTAACTTGATTATTAGATCATTAATAACAGCTGCATCATCTATAGAAGCAGTAGAGAGACTGGTGGCCTTCTCATCTGTCACTATTTTCACATCTTTCTTAGGCTGAAAGTCAGGTACTATCACCCTATCAACTGCTTCAGCCAACTTCTTAGGGTTCTTTCCCCAGTCAGGGATTGGGATACCAAATGTCTCTGCTCGTAAAATAGAAGCTGCCATCACAAAATGTACATGACCCAGATCAGAGGCTGAGAACTGCAGTGGATGAGGAAATCTTTTCGGTGCAGACCAGAAAGGAGCTCCAGTACTGGTTGCAGCATCTTCAGGAAAAGTATAGATTAACTGCTTCACCCGGTTAGCAAAATAATCTTCAAACCTGTGAATAAGAAAAGAAATGTGTTTACGAGTGAAGGACACAGAAAAACTAATATGCTTTCACAGCAACATTACTAATAGAAACAGATACAAGCATATTTTATCAAACAAACATACTTTAGCCGAGCCCAAGTAATACAATCTTCAAAAGTTTCACACTTTTCCCTGTCCAGACACTCAAGAACACGCTCCAAGTTATCCCTTGCTTGAGCATCGCCAGCATTCCTCATTGCATTGGTATATTCACTTGGGTTAGACAAATATGCATTTACTTCAGCCGGAGTTTTCTCAAGCAAACCCTCAAATTCTGATCGAGCCCATGTCAAGCAGTGGTCAATATTGTGAGGAAATGAATGTACAGTACACATTGGTGCCTGTTTCTCAGGTGGATCTCTTGAAGCACCATAATTTTCTGTAAGGTGGGGAATGACCATCTGGGTATTGCATTTGGCTCCAAGAGTTCCAGACTCAAGAAGAGGCTTTTGGAAATACAAGCATCTCTGATCAACATATAGTCTTGCATTTACATTGTCTAGCGCATTTATCACAACTCTCAAGTTTTCCCAGAAGGTATCATTAAACACATTTTCAGTTTCAGTGCCAACACGATTTTGCAGAGCTTCAATATTAAAACCAGGATTTATAGATGAAGCAGCTGAAGCAGCAACTGTAGATTTAGCCTGTCCAATATTCCAATCACGGAAAAGGAACTGCCTGCTTAGGTTACTCTTCTCTATAACATCATCATCAGTAATTGTCAGCTTCCCCTGACTTCCACAAGAAACTCCCATAAGCGCAAGATTTTTTAGAAATTCACATCCCAAAGCACCAGATCCAACAACAAACACTTGAGAATCCTCTAATTTCTTCTGTAACTTCCGTCCAAAAACTGAGATCTGAGCATCATAACGACTATTTACTGGTCTCAAATCATTGGGGTCCAGTGGTTCTGTAGGAAGCGATTCCACAGAGTCGAAGTAGAAAAACTGCAGAGGTACAGAAGTTAAAACCACAATAAATAACAAAGACAACAAGTATTATAAGCTTGAAAATAATGCTCATTAAAGAGGCCAACAAAAAAACAAGATGAAACATAAACAACATATTTGCCAATAGACTATCTCATCATTCCTATAAACTAAGCAAACCGTAATACCAGTATATTGTGACTATTGAGCATGATGTCACATCATTCCCATTTCAAAACAATGATAAAATATCAAGGGTTTAAACCAACCAGTGTGTATACACACCGATTGGTTAAACCTAGATATGAATGTGTAAGACCCACGGGTGCAATAAGGACAGGATGGGGAATATTGAGAATGTTCATGTTAATGGACTGCAGCAAAACAAAATGCTGATGTGGAAGTGAGATGAAGAAGAGAGGTCATGGGGCATTCGGTTGGAGGAGTGGGAATATATATGAGACGGAGAGAAAGAGAGAGCTAGGCAAAAGTTATTAAGTGGAATAGGTGGTTCTGATTGGGGTAGGCCTCTCCTAAGGCAGGGGGCTCAATGTCTGGTTAAGTCATTTTCTTTCTCTTGTAATTTTCATTTCTGTCCTTGTATTCCAAGAAATTCCAGAATCACTGTTCTAGAGATAGCAATACAGATTAAACAGAATCAGATTCTCTGGTTTTTATCCATTTCTATCAGTTCTATCTTCTGGTTTCTAACAGAATGCATGAGCATGTATGATAGGACACTTGGGCCTGATCCCAATACAGATTCGGTGCTGACTTCACCAAGGCCCATTATATGGAGGGTTTATTCTAGAAGGAAGAAAGTAGGGCCAGGGAGAGAGAACGAGAGTTAGTTAGTGAGGTGGCATGGGATCCATGTGATACGGTTAGAGGAGGGTATTAATCAGGGGTGAAGGATAGTGTGTGGGGTATGTATTTGCTGATTTTCTAGTTAGGAGAATCATTCTCTGGTAGGAGCCATTGGCTCTGGAATATTTTCTTGCTTCTGTGTCTGCCGTAAGAGCCTTGGTGCTCTCTTTCTCAATTAATAATACACTATTCCATTGCTACTTGTTCTGCGAGTTCCATCATTGGTCTGACCTGCCGGATTCTTCGAGAGGGAGCTAGCGTGTCACCGATTGTCCATGCCACCAAAGATGGGGGAGAGACTAGATACCGTGGAAGCGAGAATGTCGAAGTTGGAGGAGACCCTGCGTCAATCATTGGAGGATTTCCGTCAACTCATGATGGCGAAGTTCGCCAAACTGCAGAACCGTCGCAGTCCCGATGAGAACAACTCCTCCACTTTCACAGACGATTCTGCCTCGGAGTATAGGATGGCGGTGAAGAAGGTGGACTTGCCACCCTTCGACGGAGAAGACCCAGTTGGGTGGATCAGGTGAGCAGAGACATATTTCGAAGTACAGGGGACGTCGGAGGAAGTGAAGGTGCGGCTAGCCAAATTGAGCATGGAGGGTACAACCATCCATTGGTTTAACCTTCTGCGTGCCACGGAAGATGAGCTGACATGGGAAAAGTTGAAGCGATCCTTGATTGAAAGGTATGGAGGGAGGAAGAGTGATAATCCCTTTGAAGAATTGAAGGATCTAGTACAGACAGGGAGTGTGGATGAATGCATTACTGACTTCGAGTTTATTTAGTCACAAGTAGGGAGGTTGCCGGAGGATCAATATCTCGGCTATTTCATGGGCGGGCTCAAGCCAGAGCTCTGATTGAGGGTGAGAACGTTCAATCCCACCAGCCGCGTGAAAGCCATGAAACTTGCGAGGGATGTTGAGACGGAACTACATGGCTCGTTGCATCCTCGCATCGGTGGGGATGGAAACGTGAGATAGTGGAGAGGTGGACGAGACACAGGTTATGGGCCAAGTAATAGGGTAGGATTGGGGTCGAGTTCTGGATCGAGTTACGGGTTAAGTCATAACCCGGGCCCAAACCAAAGGAGTTTCGGGGTATGGCCCAACAAGAAGCAATCAGACCAAAGGGGGTCAATCGAACATTCATTCTGGGACGAACTCGAGCACGGCGAGAATGAACCGAGAAGAAGGACGACGGCCGAACGGTGACCGGAATAAAGGTATCAAACACTTACCTTATTCTGAATTGATGGATCGTAAGGCTAGGGGCTTGTGCTTTCGGTGTGGAGAACGCTATCATCCTCTTCATCAATGTGCAGAGAAGCTACTGCGCATGGTTATTCTGGGGGATGATGAGGCGATTAATGAAGAGGGTGAGGTGATTGCAGTTGAGTTGAAGGAGGATGATGAAGAGGAAACCTTAGAATGTAATTCTATGGGGCTGTTTGGGCTGTCTGAGGCGTGTAGCAGCAAGAATGTACGCCCTACGACCTTGAGATTAGAAGGAAAGGTGAAGGGGTGTCGATACTGATGCTAATTGACAGTGGCGCTAGCCATAGTTTTGTTTTCCCCCAAGTAGCAGCCACACTGGAGTTATCGGTGAAACAATATCGAGCGTTGGGGGTGACGTTGGGCGATGGGCACCAGGTGACGACGATGGGGAAATGTACGGATGTGGAGGTGCAGTTTGGGCAGTTTACAACTCTAGTAGATGCTTATGTGTTGGAGTTGGGGGATCTGGACGTGATTTTGAGAGTATCTTGGCTACAGTGATTTGGGAAGGTGATGTTTGACTGGGAAGAAATGACAGTTAGTTTTCAATGGAAGGGCAAATTGGTGGAGTTGCATGGCCATGGCTCCTCAGGGATGAGCCAGAAAAAGGAGAAAATGAATATCTCACAAGCAATTTCATTACACAGCTTGCTGAAAGGAGAAACAGGGGAGGTCGAAAATGACAAGGACCGGGCATTTACATAAAGAACAGGAAGAACTTCAGCAGGTGTTAGAACAGTTTATTGAGGTATTCAAAGAGACAACAGGCCTACCACCACGGAGAGACACGGTGCATTCGATTGAGCTGCGTAAGGATGCTGGGTCAATTAGTGTTCGACCCTACCGATACCCCTACCATCACAACGATGAGATCGAAAAACAGGTTCAAAACATGTTGGCTCAAGGTATAATTAGACATAGTTCAAGTGCTTTTTCGAGTCCGATAATTCTGGTTAAAAAAAAAAGATGCTTTTTGGCGTATGTGTGTTGACTATAGGGAGTTGAATAAGGTCACAGTTAGGGGTGGAAATAGGCCAGCCGGCCTGTCAGGGGCCTGTGGCCTGGCCTATTTTAGGCCTGGCCTGGCCTGGCCTATTTAGAAAATGAACCAGGCTCAGGCTTTTTTAAAAGCCTATTTTATTTAATAGGCCAGGCTTGACCTTTCAACAAAGCCTGTTAAGGCTATTAAGCAAAGCCCGATTGCAAGGATCGAACTCAGACCAAGTGGTAACTTAAAAACTCCATGACCACTAAGCTACGCTTAGTTATTATACCTATATTTGCATATTTTATAGTTTTATACTTAAATTGTGTCATTTTTGTTAACTAGGAACAGGGTCTAGGGCTTCTGACAAACGTGAAGCTATTCTCATTTCTCAATCTCTGCTCTCCTCAGCGCGACAGCGCCTCTCCTCTCGCCTCTCACTCTCTCAACCTCTCACTCTCAAGTCTCAATTCGCACTCCCAAATCCCAATCGCTGCTCAGACTCCTCTCCTCCACGCACCATTCTCAGACTCAGTCCTCTGCTCTCGCCTCTCAGGCTCTCACTCTCTCATCCTCTCACTCTCAATTCGCACTCGGAGACTCGGAGTCACTGCTCTCCTCAGAATCCTCTCCTCCACGCACCAACAACGAAACTTCAGTCGGTCTCTTAGCTTCTCGCATTCGCCTTCTCTTCGCCCAACGACATTGATCCCCCATACTGTCCCTGTGAGTTTTTTATTTTTATTTTTCCCCCTTCTTGTTTAATGTTTATCAATCAATAAAGAATGTGAAGTGTTGTCATGTTCACAAATTCTTTGTTGTGTTATGCTGCATGATTAATTTTTCTAGTGCTGTAATAATGAAATTTAGACTGACCACGACACGAGTACTGAATAGTATTTGTCTTTGATGATATTTGTTGCTTGCTAGTTGCTACGAATAAATTGATCTGTTTATGGTATATAAAAGCGTGAGTGAATAGATGTTGTGTAAGAATAATTTTCTGGGATTTAAATTAACTATTAGTTCTAGCTGAAAAGTAGAGGTGTTATTGTGTTTATCTGAGCAGCGCCTTAGCCCTCTGCCCCTCTCTGTAAGTTGTGTGAGCCTCGTTGACTTGCAGAAAGAAAGAAAACTTCGGGGGTACAAAAAGGATGAGCGTAGATCTCTTTTACTGGGTCCATTTCACTGAAATAAGAGTAGAAGTTGTTGGAAAAGCAGTCCACTTATGAGTTTTAGGTTTATACTTTATACAACTACCGTGATATGTTCCTGTTCATTTTTCTGCAATATTCTTTCCACTTCTTCCGCTTCATTATTTGACCGTGCAAAATATAATCCCTAGTTCGGGCCTTTTACTTGTGAATCTGATACAATTCAGACTACTAGACTTTCAGGAGATAGAAACGAAAGTGTATGGATCCAAGAACCTAAAGTCTTTAGGTTGTAAGTTGAGACATGTTATTAATCCTCTGTTTTAAAACTGCAAGATATAATTAAATTAAGCCTTTGTTTTGAAATTGTCCAAGAGTTGGTTAATGGTATCTTTTCACTCAAACCGCAGATGGTGAGGTGAAACAAGAAACCATCTTTGGCTTTTGTGTTTGTAGTTTCTCTCCTGGCATATGTTGGTTATTGACTTTCAATTATCTTGTATAAAGTACATTGCTGAATGTTTTTGGATATATAATATATGATTATTATTATTTTATAAATGGAGCTATAATTTATATCTTATTATACACCTTAAGCGATAATTTATATCTTATTTATATTTTATTAATTGAACGGTATCATCATTTTTTTTCATGTTGTACTTATGTTATAGGTATAGTTAATGTCTTCTTCACTTGAGGGAACAATGTCATCTGTTTCTCGTCCCCTTAATGAATTCAACGAACAAGCACCAACAGATTCAAGTCAGCTTGGAGCTAATGTAGTTGATAGTGATCAAAATAAAGATCAAAATGATAATGGTTGTGCCATTATTATTAAGAAGAAGAGAAGCGAAGACATCAATTTGTTTGGAATGATTTTGATGAAACCCAAGTATCTCAAGGAGTGGTGAAAGCTGTTTGCAAGTACTGTAAAGGGCATTTTGCTTGCACAGGGAAGGGAGCTAGCACTAGCCATATGAAGAGACATGCAGATTCTTGCATGCAAAGAAGGTTGCACATGGCTTCACAAAAGAAGCAACCCACCATTCCATTTCAAGCTTCCAGCTTAGGTATTAATCCTTTTATGGCACCTGGTGTTAGGTATTCAAATGAAAAAATGAGAGAGATAATTGCTACTGCAATCATGGTACATGAGTACCCTTTTAGCATTGTTGAGGATGAAGTTTTTATGTGGGCCTTCCAATATGCTAATCCTGAATTTCATAAAGTTTCTCGCAAAACAGCTAGGAGTGATTGTTTAGCAATATATGAGGTAGAGAAGAAAAAATTGAAGGCTTTGTTCAAAGGTGTGAGCAAGATTAGTTTGACTACAGATATGTGGAAATCAAGTCACCAAGTAACTGAATACATGGTTATCACTGGTCATTTCATTGATGCGGGTGGAATCTTCAAAAGAGGGTTTTGAGTTTTGTGAAAGTGCTGCTCCTAGACGTGGAATTGATGTGGCGGATGCTATTTTCAAGTGTCTAAAAGCTTGGGGATTGAAAACAAAGTGTTTTCGTGTCAGTTGATAATGCTTCTTACAACGACTCATGTCTAAGGACTCTTAAGGATAACTTATCACTCAGTAGTAAGTTAGTCCTTGGTGGTAATTTGTTTCATGTCAGATGTTGTGCACACATTCTAAATTTGTTGGTGCAGGATGGCCTTGGTAGAATTAAGGATATCATTCATAATGTTCGTGAGAGTGTCAAGTATATTAATTATAATGATTCAAGGTTGAAGGCATTTTGTGATATTGTTGAGCAGAAACACTTGAAAGAAAGAAAACTCATTATTGATTGTTCAACTAGATGGAATTCTACCTATAAAATGTTGTCTACTGCTTTGATGTTCAAGATTGTCTTTCCAGCTTATAAGGAAAGAGAGCCACATTATAACTATGAACCATCTCAAGAGGATTGGGGAAAGGTTGAAAAGGTATGTCAACTTTTAGAAGTGTTCAATCTAGCCACTCATGTCATCTCAGGCAGTGAGTATCCAACTGCAAATTTGTATCTTCCTGAAGTTTGGAGGGTGAAACGAGTAATTGATAAAGCCGCAGAAGATGATGATTATTTCATGAGAGAAATGGCAGTCCCAATGAAAGCAAAATTTGACAAATATTGGGGGGAATGCAATATGTTAATGGCCATTGCAAGTGTTTTGGATCCTAGGTGCAAATTCCATGTTGTTAATTATTGTTTTCCTTTGATATATGAACCAGATTATGTGGCTAAAGAGAATGTGGATAGGGTGATGAATGCATTGGAAATATTATATGATGAGTATGTTGACTTCAGTAAGGAAGAGACATCTGCTAGTGGTGAAGTTGATAATGGTGGTAACAACTCTTCTACCAATGTGCCTAGTTCTTCAATTGTCACTGGATTTGACCAAATCATGAGTATTGTTCGTGAAAAGCATGCAATTCCCCAATAAAATCTGAATTAGAAGCTTATCTTGAGGAGGGTCTTTATATTCCTGATGGTGTTTCTAACTCCTTCAGTGCATTGGAATGGTGGAAAAATAATAGCTTAAAATATAAGATTTTATCGAAAATGGCTGCTGACATTTTAGCTATTCCAGTCTCAACAGTAGCATCAGAGTCCACATTTAGTGCTGGAGGAAGAGTTATTGATGAATTTCGTTCTAGATTGAATGAAGAATCTATTGAAGCACTCATTTGTGGTGGGGATTGGCTTCGCCACAAGTATAATTTGAAGAGACAACAAAAGGTATAAATTTTAGATATTAAAATGATACTTCTTTTTTCTTGTAGTTGTTAAATTGTGTTGTGATCTAATAATATAATTAATTTGTTTTTTTCAAGGTGTTTGAACAAGAAGAAGAGATCACCTTGAAGATTTGACACTTTGTTGGTTGGTTGAATGGTTGGTTGGCTGGTTGCACATTGACATTTTATTGGTTGATTGTACTTTTCTATTTAGATTGAGTTATTGTATTGTGTTGTTGAATTTGATCATGTAATAATTGGATAATTTGAATTTGTCATTATTGAGATGTATTATTGATATTGAGATTATGATGTTGATGATGAGTGATGACCAATTGGTTATGAATGTGATGTGAGAATAAGCTTGAAAAAGATATTTTATATACTTGAAAGAGTTTCATTTTTTATATGTTGAAGTGACTTGAAAGAGATATTTAAATTTGATGAATTTTGTGTACTTTAGTTGTGTATGATATTTTATTTAGTCAAATGAGTGATTACTGATTAGTAATGATATTAAGAAACAGGAGTTGTACTTGAATGATATATTTTTTTCAATGGCCTTTCAAGGCTGTTTGAAAACTAGGCCTATTTTGAGGCCTATATGAAGGCCTTGCCTTTTAGCCTATTTAGAGGCCTTAATATAAATCAGGCCTCTAAACAGGATTCAGGCCAGGCCAGGCTTATTAAATAGGCCAGACCAGGCCAAAAAAAAGGCCTTTGATAGGTAACAGCCGTGAGTTCGTGCCAGTACATATAACACGAGCCCGGCTGTTTAGGGTGAAGCCTGGCCTGGCCTGGCCTGTTTCCATCCCTAGTCACAGTGCCTGACAAATACCCTATCCCTATTGTAGAAGAGCTTTTAGATAAACTTCATGGGGCTACTTACTTCTCAAAATTGGATTTGAAGTTGAGGTATCATCAAATACGGGTGAAAGAGGAGGATGTGCACAAAACGGCATTCCGAACACATGAAGGGCATTACGAATTCTTGGTAATGCCGTTCGGATTAACCAATGTCTCGGCCACTTTTCAATCCACGATGAATCAAGTTTTTAGGCCTTACCTTCGAAAATTCGTATTGGTATTTTTTGACGACATCTTGGTGTATAGTAAAAGCTGGGAGGAGCACATAGAGCACTTGTCTCAAGTTTTGAAGGTGCTGCAAGGAAATGAATTTGTAGCAAATCAAAAGAAGTGCACATTTGGCAGCAAGAAAATTGAGTATTTGGGCCACATTATATCGGAGCATGGGGTGGCAGTAGACCCAGAAAAAATCCAAAGTATTATGGAGTGGCCAATTCCTCACAATGTTAAGGGACTGAGAGGTTTTTTGGGTTTGACTGGGTACTACAGGAAGTTCATAGCAGGATATCGGAAAATAGCCAAGCCGTTGACTGAATTGACCAAAAAGAAGGGTTTAATTGGGGGCAAGCTCTCCAAGCATTCGAGGAGCTGAAACAAGTAATGGTACGGTCTCCAGTATTGGTACTACCGGATTTCTCTCAACCTTTTGAGATAGAGTGTGATGCTTCGGGGAGAGGAGTAGGGGCGGTCTTGATGCAAAAGAGGAGGCCGATAGCTTATTTCAGCAAGGCTTTGTCGCAAAACAACTTGAGCAAGTCAGCTTATGAGAAGGAATTAATGGCCCTTGTTTTGGCGGTCCAGCATTGGAGACCCTACCTATTGGGGAGAAATTTTGTGGTGTATTCCGATCAAAAGAATCTCCGACACCTCTTACAACAAAGAATTACCACGGCCGACAAGCAAAACAGGATAGCTAAGCTCTTAGACTACCATTTTGAGGTGGTTTACAAACCTGGACCGGAAAACAAAGCTGCAGATTCATTATCCAGGAGGTTTGATGAAGGGAGTTGAAGGCAATTACTTCGTTTCCGATCTGGTTACAGAAACAGCAAGTGCGCAAGAGGTGCGAGAGGATCCACACTTGCAACAAGTAGTCACGGATCCGCAACGGATGCGGCCTCAAGACCGGGTTCAACCCGCAACAGGGCCGTTGTATTACCAAGACTGAGTTGGTTTTGGCTGCCAAATCGGCTTGCATACCGGTGTTGTTGGAGGAATTTCATTCCTCACCCATGGGTGGTCATTCTGGGTTCTTGAGGACTTATAGAAGGATAGCAGGAAATTTGTATTGGGTTGGGATGAAGAAAGCAGTACAAGATTTTGTAAAAGGTTGTGATGTGTGTCAAAGGCAAAAATTCGTAGCTGCATCTCCAGCCGGTTTGTTGCAGCCCCTGCCAATTCCGGAGCAGATTTGGGAAGATATTTCCCTAGATTTTATTACTGGCCTTCCTAAGTCAAAAGGCTTTGAAGCAATATTTGTGGTAGTGGATAGACTCTCAAAGTATGGTCATTTCCTCCCTTTGAAGCACCCTTACACGGCTAAAAAAATAGCTGAAATATTCACCAAAGAGATAGTGCGTTTACATGGGGTGCCTCACTCTATTGTAAGTGATCGTGATCCCTTGTTTATTAACTTGTTTTGGAAGGAATTGTTTCGTTTGCAAGGGACAGTGCTGAAGATGAGTTCTTCATATCATCCGGAGACCGATGGACAAACGGAGGTGGTTAACCGGTGCTTAGAATCATATCTGCGTTGTTTTGCTTCCAAGCAGCCCAAAAATTGGTCATATTGGGTATCTTGGGCGGAATTGTGGTACAATACCACTTTTCACGTATCCACGGGCACTACCCCTTTTGAAGTGGTATATGGAAGAAAACTCACCCCCAAGTGGTTAAATTTTCTCAAGGAGAGACAAGAGTAGAAGCGGTTGCGAGCGGGGTGGGGGATAGGGATGAAGCCCTTAGGCAACTAAAACACCATTTGACTCGGCACACAAGAAGAAATGAAGAAATAGCAGACAAGAGGCGAAGGGAAATGTCTTTTGAAGTAGGAGAGGGGTATTCTTAAAATTAAGACCCCATAGGCAGTATACAAGTGGCTCGAAGAATTAACCAAAAGCTGGCCCCAAGGTATTTTGGGCCATTTCCAATAGTTAAGAAGATTGGGGCTGTTTCCTTTAAGCTGAAGTTGCCTGATACAACAAGAGTTCACCCAGTTTTTCATATCTCACAGTTGAAGAAGGCTATAGGAGACTATTCAGCTGAAGTTTCTTTACCTTACCATAAGGGTTGGAAGTGGAGGCAGAGGAAGTTGAAGAACCCGGCGCTTTGGCCTCTAGAGAAACTCGAGAAGGGGGCGGTGTATCAAACAATGGTCGGTCAAGTGGAAAGGATGGGCTCTAGAGGATACAACTTGGGAAGATGAAGAGTTACTAAAAAGTCAATTTCCTCATTTCAACCTTGAGGACAAGGTTGCTGTTTCAGGAGGGAGCAGTGATAGGACACTTGGGCCTGGTCCCAATACAGATTCGGTGCTGACTTCACCAAGACCCATTATATGGAGGGTTTATTCTAGAAGGAAGAAAGTAGGGTCAGGGAGAGAGAATGAGAGTTAGTTAGTGAGGTGGCATGGGATCCATGTGATACGGTTAGAGGAGGGTATTAATCAGGGGTGAAGGATAGTGTGTGGGGTATGTATTTGCTGATTTTCTAGTTAGGAGAATCATTCTCTGGTAGGAGCCATTGGCTCTGGAATATTTTCTTGCTTCTCTGTGTCTGCTGTAAGAGCCTTGGTGCTCTCTTTCTCAATTAATAATACACTATTCCATTGCTACTTGTTCTGTGAGTTCCATCAATGTACAAAAGCACAAACTTTTTTCAGAGAATGCTCACCTATGCTAATGAAAATAGACACTTACTTGTGATTACATGGGCAACACATGCCTCTAGGTATGTTTCACTTGCTTATTGAGTTTAGGCGAGGCAGATAAAGGGTGAGTACTATTCAATACTTGAATGGTCGATGAATTACACATAAAAAAACAAAATACACCACTAATTCATAGTCAAGATCAAATTTCATTAATAAGAACTAAGAAGAATCACGTTCAACATAGAGTCTTGCTCAAATGATGGAAAGGGTTGTTATCTTTTTCAGAGACAAAATTGGACAAAAGCTTGCGTTGTTCAACAGGTAAAGAAAACTATAGAAGAATCAAAATAATCAAATATCAACTGAAGCAGCAAATTGAACACAGACAATCAATCAGCTGACTACTAAAAAGGGAAAGTGATCTTATCAAAATGTCTTTCGTTTCACTTGCACAATAAAAAATATTTCAAAATACCAGAGAATATGACAAAACACTAAAAAATACGCTTACCTGAAAAAGTGGATGAAACTTCCCTGAGCATGCTTTGACAACCTCTTGTCCAACAATTCCACCAAACATGGCAGCCATAGGGTTTAATACTGCCCTAGCACCAAAGGCAAATTGTCGCAAAAGTTTTGGATTTATATCTTCTAATTTCCCATCTCCTAAGATGCCATTAATATTACTGGCAACAGATATAAGCTTCTGTGCATCATCCTCCGAACCAGTATCAGGGAAGCGCCCCAACTCAGAAATGAACTTATCCAAAGCTTGGAATGCTACATGAAGGAGAGGTGGACGATCAAACTTAGAAAAATCACTCAGCAGAAAATCACCTGGATCAATGAGTGCTTCCCTAAGAGGCTTAAAGTTCAACACCTTCGGTTGTTTGACCTGTGTGACAATACCACCTTTCTCATAGATACCATAATTTGTGGTGTCATCTTCAAGAGTAAACGAATATGGTCTAGCATTTTTAATCTTCCTTGGCTTTCCATCATTCAATTCTTTCATACCATGAACTTCAGAGAATACAACAAGATCTCCATCCTGAAACTCAAGCCTCTCATCATCAACACAGGATACAAGAGCAGGGTTATCATTGCTGATGGATGCAATAATGCCAGTATGGGGTTCCTCTCCATCAACATCAACAACAGTGAACTCAGGCCCAAAATCACAGAACACAGAACCAAAAAGGCCTCTAACTTCAGTTTTAATAAAAGCAATAGGAGGCTGATGACCGTGGCAGTAATCATCGAACTCAATGGCTTTCTCAAGACTGATATCAGTGAAAACAACAGCCTACAAAACAGTAAATAAACAAATGTAAATATATCAAAATAAACCAGATACAAATGCATTTATAGTTGGAAATAAGACAACAAACTTCACGTTAAATTACACCATTATACAACAAACATGAACAATCTTAGAGTTATACTACTTCTTATGGAAAGGGGAAAGAAATAAAATTTACAGAAAGGTGTCTCTATCCATGTTATTTGCTAGCAAAAAAAATGATTTGCTAAATAACAGCAGTCACTATTATAAGCGAGTAAATGACCCAGTTTGCAGCAGGTACATTGCCTTTTCAAAACCTATGGATATAAAAAATATTAATACTTGCTCAGAATTAATTAACAAATAATATTATTTTAAGACCAAGAAGTGATTAGTGACTTCTTATGTTAGTTATTACCAAAGAATAACATAGCAAAAGCAAAATATAAATACATTTAAAAGAAAATAACATGAAATTCAATTTTTTTTTTTTAAAGGACGAGTAAAAAGCAAGCGAGGAAGTACCTGGAAATTAGAAAGTTGCTCTTTTGTCAGCTTAGTTGTCAAGCTTAGTACAACCACTGCATTGTTGAGCTCCTGCAACTTACTAACAGAAGCCAATGCCCTGTTTTTACCAACATCATTCTCTGAAAACACAAAATTACTGGACAGATCCCATAGCTCTACGGTCCCCTCATCATGCAAGGTCACAGATTTGACCCCAGCAAGAATGAGATTCTTCGCTGCAGGTAGTAAACTTTATTAGAATACAAAAACATGATTAAATATTACAGAGCCGGCACTATTTGAAGTTTGAATCTAAATATCACAACCATTAAATAAAAAATAAAGTAAAAAAACCAATTGAATGGTTCAAATCGCATTAAGTCTATTAATTAATTAGTCTAAACTCTAAATTGAATAGTGTATAAGTGAGGACTGAGGACATCAGGTAGCAAAAGGTTGCCCGAAGAAGATATAACAAACAATGAATCATTAAAACAGCGCATGGAGTTACAGATAACAAATTTATAATCAAAGTTGACAATATAAAGTTTATAAGACTGAACTTGAGCAACTGGTAATTATTTCCAGTGAAATTTATCATCATGGACAACAAATTACAGAATTATGAAGAGGGACAGTCACATCACTCTGCCTCCATTTTGCAGATGACAGGGGGAACCAAGGACCAAATCACCAAATGTACTAGAACCAATCCCATATTCCCAATATCTAACAATTGAACTATTTTCTTTTACTAGAAGCAGAGAGCTGAAAGCCATTGGCAGAATTTTACCAAGTGGGTCACCAAATCAAATTTAGCATTTGGATGGATGTAGGATTCATAATTCTTGCAGTCTCCTAAATTATGAAGATTTATTCATATCTACATTTAATCAGATAAGAACCATCATAAAACAAAGGATGCAGTGGTGCACCAAAAGCAAAATGTAATTGAGGCACCACACATCTAACCTAACATTCACTCAAACATCAATACAGAGAAAAGCAATTAAAGGGGTGTGCTCAAGGACTATACCAATCTCGACACCAAGACCCTGCATCCCCGAAACGAGTACACTAGACCCAAAGAGCCTCCGCATGGTCTCGCGACCATACACAGCGAGCTGCCGGCTGTGCAGATCCTCATCAATATCCGGCGGGTTGGAATCGCCCAAAGCCATAATCGACGCTCCTTCAAGTGTGTTCCCGCTACCTCGGTTGTTGCTGTTGTTGTTGCTACTGCTGCTGCTGAAGCTCTGGTTGCTGTTGTTCACCGTCGAATCGGCGGTATCGGCAGGCTCGGACGCGGCGATCCGATTCTTCTTGGGATTGTTGTTGATGTCAGACTCTTGTTCTACAACCACTCCTTCACAGGGTCTCTTTCTAGGAAGCATATAGTGCAGTAAGCTGCTGAACACGCAACAAAATCTCATCATCAACAACACGAGAACAAGAAAAGCAATCAAGAACCAACAATTAACACCATGATCATGAAGAATAAGGAGATCGAAACGACGATACACGAAATATGAAACGATCAAGGGAGCTAAGACTATAAACCCTAACCCTAGCTCACGCAGCATGATATTCCTCTGCACAACAGTGAAGCAAGAAAAGGGAGGGAGAACAGAGAGGGGAAGCAACGTACCGATTGGAACCTTTGAGGGGAAGGGAGGAATGGAATCTGATTGGAAGCCGAGAATCGGAGAGAAAAAGTTTTCGTTTGGTTTGGGTTTGTGCTATGTGTGTTTCTCTTTCTTCGATTTGGGTTTATTTTAGAAAGAAGGTTTCATTTGTGAAGATATAGGGTGAGGACGAAGAGATAGAGAGAGAGAGAGAGAGAGAGGGGTATTTATGGATTTGCATAAGAATCTAGGGTTTGGGGATTTTGGGGTATAAGGACAGGTGCTACCATTTCTCTCCCTCTTCGGTCTTCTCAGAGAGGGAAGAGATGAAAGAGAAGACACAGGGAAGTGATAGATAAGCCACATAGAACTGAGATGGGTGTGCCACGTCGTCTTGTCGGCTTGTTGGGGAATCTGAACGACGTTAACATTGGGGTTATACACTCTTACCGTGTTCCAATGAGTATAGGATCTAAAAATTGGAGAAAATTTTAGAACAAACTAGAACAAATGGAAAAATAAAAAAGTTCAACGTTACTAGCTTACCAACTTGTTTAACAAGAAAATGTTTTCAATTAGCTCATAACTTAGTAGCTACTTTTTTTTTTGTACTAATAGTTGTTTTTTTTGTCAGGTTCAATATTCGTCTAATTAAAATACGTTTAATTTTATTTAATTTATTTATAATATTATTTATATATCACAAAAATATTATAATTATATATAAAATAATTTATTTTTTATATTAATATATGATATAAATATAATATACATATAATGTTGTACATAAAATATTTTTTTTCATAACATGGAGAACATTTCATTGAAAATGATGAGAAAGATATTATATACATGACTTTATTTAAGAAAAACTGAAAAAAAAACAATAACAAAAACAAAGCTGTAGTAAAATTCTGGAAATTCAATTAAAATAATTGTCATATTAATATTTTATACGTATTGTATCAAATATTTTGATATTTTTAAATTTTTTTATTTATTTATTTTCAATTATTTTATAATATTTTATAGTATAAATATATTTATATTCTATTATATTTCTCGTATCTGTATCTATATTTGTTAGGTATAGTAGTGCATGGCATAATATAGTGCAGATGGCCTATCCATCTAAGCTTCCTAGAGCAGACTCCCACATTCCTGGGTTTCTTGCCCACCATCTGAGTTGTTTGTTGTTTGTTGTTGTTGTAGTACTAATTAAGCCCATCAAGGGTCTGGTTTGACTCTTATTATGGGCGCTATGTTTTTTTTTTCTCATACTCGAAAATGGAAAAACAAAGACAGCAGAGACAACTTGCTCTTTGTCTTCGACGCCCCCTCAAGGCCACGGCCTCACACTGTTAGAGAAGAAGTCTAACCAATCCATTTGCAAAAAGAATAGCAATTTGTGACATTACCCACTCAAAATTAATTTTATAAGTGTGTTTGAATTAATTATAAAAAATTATTTTAATAATAAATTATTATTATAATTAATTATAATAAAATTAATTTTATGTTTAAATATATTAATTAAAAATTAAATGTAAAATAATTTATTTCGTTAAAATTGTACATGTGTTTGATAAAGATTATATTTTGTCAAAAAAGTTTTTTCATGGATTAAAGTAATGTTTGGGTAAAATTGATTAAAGTGATGAAAAAATTTTTTATGGATTAAAAGGTTTTTTTTATAATTTATTTTCTAGCATTAATGAAAAATGTTTTTTCTTCAAAAGCTAAAAATGAACTCATTTAGAATGAGTTTCTAAAATAAATTTTTTTATATAATCTTTTTTAAAAAATTCTTTTAAAAAAAATATTTTATGTTTAAATGTAATAATAAAGAAATACTTTTTAAATGTTTAAATAACTATTTTATGTTATTAAAAAGTTTTTTTTGAGAAGCACCAAAATTCAACTTTTAGAAAAAACATAATTTGTCTTTTTTATTTCTTTTAAAACGTTCTTCCAAACATGTTAAAAATGAGTTAAAGTACTTATTTTTTTAAAAGAAAGATCATTCTTTATCTAAAAAAGTACATCAAAATGAGCTCTATGTTATATTTTTAACCAAAGTAATCCTAAAATATAAAATATTATATAATATAAATAAATTATTTCATATCTTTTTAGTAATTTACTATAAAAATAATAATTTTTTAGATAATCCAAATAAAACAAATTTATTTTAAAATAAATTTTTAACTAATATATATGTAACTCCTTACTAAATTAATATCTAATAGCAACATTTTAATCAAAGATTCCAATATATGATCATAATAATAAAATTAGTGAGATTAAAAGATTTAATTTTTTATTAATAAAGTTTAGTAATTTTGAATACTCAAAATAATTCAGTTGAAATTTTGTAATTTTATTTCTAAATGAATTACAAGTAGAGAAAAATTACAAAATTTTACAAAAAAGAAAAATGTTTATAAAGCGTTTGAAAAATTTTGGATAGAAATCAAAATCAAAGGAAAACATCAAAGTCGAAGAGATACAAATTGAAGCAGAGTTCGAAATCAAATGACAGATCAAAATTGAAATCGAAAATCAAAGATCAAAGATCAAAGTCAAAAATAAAAATTGGAATCGAATGGAAATACAAAGATCAAAATCGAATAATAAACATTGAAAGCAATTCAAAATCAAATGATAGTTAGGAATCATAGTTTGAAAGTAGAGTTCGAAATTGAAATTGATATAAGGTAGAGATAGATAAGAGTTTTTCGATAAAACCATTAAGAGATGGAAATCAAAAGAAGAGATCGAAAATTGAAACAAGAGAGAAACAATAGTAAGTAATTAACAAAGTCAAAACAACTTATCAAACTTAATCAAAATTGAAAAACAAGGTTCAAAATAGAAAAGAAACATTAATAAGTAAAGAAACTAATTCAGAAACATAAGTTCAAATTAAGAAAATAAGAAACCTAACAATAGAGTTATTATTTAGTTTACATATATTAAAGACTTTGTTTAATCAAGAAAATGCATATATTTATAATAATTCTAATATATAATCATTCCCCTCCTTCGAGACTAGAATCCATGTATGGTCAATTTGATTGATGATAATCAAAATATATCTTATGTCAATTTGAAAATACTATGAACAGGGTGAGAATTGAAAATTCTCAATAGAAAATGAACAATTATAAAACGTTTGAAAACACGTGATGAGTTTTAGTTGTGTAAAGTAAACAAAAAATTACATGGCAATCAAAGTATGACAAGAATAGAATAATCCCAACAACATAACTAAATAAATGCTAAATAAATCATTCAATACAACATTATACATAAAACATCAACAAGTTCCTCAAACATAAGCAAGTTCCAAACTTCAGCAAATATCAACAAGCAAATTCTTCATTATAGAGAATTCACCCTTTACTTTTATTTTTATGTTTACTTGTCTCACATTTCACTCGAAGACCTTCACTTTCATAAAAAATTCACCATATCACTAATGTTACTTTAACATCATGACAACAAAATTAGACATACCCACACTAACCAAGGCAAGTAATATAACAAGAAATTCATCCTTTTGTCTTTTCAACAGTTATGTACAAATTTTTCATTGAATCATTTGATTGCCAATACACATAAACATAAGTAATAAAAATCATCAAATGTATCAAATAAATTCATCATATACAAGTTCGTTTTCAAATAAATCATGAAAATTAAAATTCACAAAACTTAGGGTCATTAAATTTAAATGTCAATTTTTTAAGTATTCATAACATTACATGTGCATACTAAGTTAAACAAGAAGAATAATAGGCATAAAACACTAAAATAATAACTTAATTAAGCATATAAACATACTGATGTCATGGTTTTATATTTTAAAAGAGGATTTAATTCCTATATTGTAAAGACTTTCTTCTTTTTCTTCGATTTTCTCTTCCACTTTCTTCTTCTTTTCTTCTCTTTCTCTCTCTTCAACTGCCTCCCTCTCTTCATTTTTCATCTTCTTTTCTCTTTCTCTTTCTCTCTTTCGGTTTCACACTCGCCAATATATTTTCACTCTTTTTCCTTTTTCTTTCTTTTTCTCATTTGTTTTCTAGTCATTCTCATCTTTTCACTCTCTTTTTTCTATAGCCATTTCCTTGATTAGCTATGGTTCTCGTTAACACCCTTTTATAGTCATTTCGATTGGTTATGCGTGCTTTCTATTGATGCACATTGCACCAGTGAAGTTCGGTGCACGTTACACCTCTTTGACAAGGTGCATGTCGCTCCTAAGTAATAGTTAGTTGTAGATTTTTAACTTAATAATGATTATTAGTTGTATTTTTAGGATAGATTTTCATAAATATATTCCTATAAATATCTTTTCATGATTATCTTCTTATAAATATATCTATTAAAATACTTCTAATATTTATTGTTATTGCTAAATTTTATTTCAATAAATTCTTATTTTTTAACTTCAAATATTTTGTTCTATTATCCTATTTATCTAAAAAGTCAATCTCAATAATTTTATTTAAATTCTTACAAATTTTATTTAATCTCTTCTCATTAGTAATAATTATTGTAAATAAAACTAAATTAAATGTTTGAGTTAAAGACATTAAAATTTTATTATTCACAAAATATTTTATGAAAAATAGGATGTTACAATATCCAAATATAAAATTAATTATATTATAATCGATTATAATAATAATAAATTATAGATATAATTAATTATTAAAATAATTTTTTTTCATCATCTAATTCAAATACACCCATTATATGGATTATTAAGGGATCTAAACAGTTGTTACATGAGTGTGGGGCTTCCAGGGTTTGGGCTGTTATTTTAACCAATATCTTCATGTCGAGCTTTTAGCAATCAGAGCTGGGAGCCTGGGATGTATAACTTTGCTTGGTAGAAAGTTTATTGCTCTTTAGTCTGTGAAACAGACTCACCTGAATCTGTCCAATTGATCTATTCATTAGTCAGTGTCTTTCAATACTATGGAGATATTTTACAAGATATTCATCATTTGCTGCTTTAAAAATAGAGGGTTTCCATTTGCCATACATTACACGAAGATATTCAATATATAGGCTACAGACCACTTAACAAGTAATTCTTAGATAGATACAATCTATTATAAATATTTAAATTATTATTTAATATATATAATATGATAAAAATTATCATAAAATTATATTAATTTTTAATAATATTTTTATATATATCAAATAATAATTTAAATATCTAAAAAATAATATAATAAATTATGTCTACTTAAGAATTTCTCCTACTTCACTAAGCAAAGGTGCTGCTTTGAATATGAGATAGCGATTTGGGAAATGTTGTGTGTCCACATAGACATAATGTACACCATTTGATATTGAATTGCTGATGAATAAAAAGAAGAAAGAGAAAGAGAGGAAAAAATTAATGGTAATGATAAAGTTCATTTGAGGTATGTGAAGAAAATATTTTGTGAATGTACCAAAAAAAAAGAGTATTGTGTGAATAACATCACCCTGGTGATTTTACGTGATTGTTCTTACTGATAGCTCTACCGTTGCTTTTATCATATGCCTCTATTGTCTTTTTCTTCCTTTTACCAAAAACAACCAACTCTTAACAAGTAATGTCATCTCTGAGTATTTTGAGACATTTAATTAAATGGGTATAATCCTTGTTAAACTATGTACCATAATACCCATGTCTTGACAAAATTTGAAATTGATTCATCAATTCGAGTTGTCACCTTACTTTAAAAGAGACCAAAGTTGATAACATTGTGAGTTCAGAGTTGTGACTATTATTAAGGGATTGACAAATAACTTGAGTTCTCTCCAGATCTAATCCAAAATAAATGTTAACTCCATGGGAGCATAGTAAGCAAATGATTTTGTGTGTATTTAAAAAACTTCAGAAGAACGTGAGATGCCTTAAACCACATGATGTGTCATAAACACAAATAAATAAGTAAATGTATAATTGGATGAGTTTATGAGATTAAATAGTTGTTTAAAGGTATATTTGTGCTTGCCTTCATAAAGCCTCCCACATTGTCTAACCGTGAGGAAGTGGCAGTTATTGATTTTTAATCCACAAGTAGTTTTTAAAAAAAAAATACAAAATCAGTTTTTAAGTGTGACTGTATAGCAATGTTTATGAGAAGATTGTATAAAATTCGAACACTTATAGAAATCAAGTAAATTCAATTTTTAAGCAGTGACTCAGAAAAAGCTATAAAGAATATTACAAAAAAATTTATTTTATACAAGCACATTGAAGGCACTGACGTGCGTGGACAAAAAAAATGCATTACCATTACATTTGGTCTCTGACAACTTCCGCATATCAAAGTTAATGTCGGTTTGTATCATTTGTTGCAATCAAGCAATAAATAGTTAGCTAAATGGTAGTCGGAGTTGTACGGTTTTGATGTAATTGTCACTGATAATCTTGCAAAGAAAAATATGGTTAAATTACATGTTTATCTTGTTTGATTTATATTTAAGACTTAAAATGAATAAATGTTACGGCATTATAAGAAAACTAAAATTTAAGACAAAATAGGGGAATCTTTGTTATTAGTAGTATAGATGAATAGTTGAATACCATCACTCTACACTCGTCTAAAATATATGTGCAATTCTAAAAGGTTGTTATATGCTGGCCGGCCACCGTAAAGTTGGTGGTCAAATGTGAGTGTTACAAAGAAAACCATAAAACAAACAAGGAATACAGTGTGGTATTCCTGACAAGAGTAGTCACATTCACATGCACCATGTGCTGCCTCCAAGTAAGATTTGGACTGGTCATGCCACGCATCCCCACCTCAAAAGGTTTCATAGGTTGGGAAAATCCCATGAAGCATGATACTAGTTGACTCGCGCAACTGTTTGAAGACTAAGAAGAAGATGCAGTGTAAATTCATAAGTAATTGATATTACAAATTTACAATATATCTGTACATAATTTAATCACAACTGAAACACGGGAATTTTTTTTTTTATATATATACTTATTTATATATATCTTCCATTAAAATATAAATCTCAAGATCAATTCTAAGTAGAACATATTCTAACGATTATACTTCTACAAGTTCAGCTTATTTAGATGTCAGATGATCTCATCTATATAACTAAGATTGATTTCTACATTAACTTTACCAAAGGTTTCTTAATATGATCATTACTTTCCACGGAAAAGGTTGTCTCCATTATTATATGTAAATTTAAATAAAAGATATATTAATATAATTCCGATATAAATCTAGATTAAATTTAAATATAATAGAGAAAGATGAGAAACATGTGTAGTTGTTGCATTACTCCTTTTTACTACAATTTCCCAATAGGCTCAATGGGATCATGGAGGCAGGTAAGTAGGTAAGTGTAAAATTCTATATGCCCGGCACAAATTGGAAATAGGTTACCTCGATCTGACCCATAAAAAGATGAAAAAGTTGTATATATCAGGAAAAATGGGGACAGGGTGTTTGACAGTTTCACAATTAAAGAAACACAAAATCAAATGGGACCCTTTGCTGGGGCCCTTAGCATAGCCATGAAACGAACAAAAGAACCTACAAATGAACACTAGTAGGCCCCTAAAACGTCGTATTCTATTCCTCACAAAATTATCCTAGTTTTCACCATGAAATGTAGGTACCACTCATAACACAATGAAACGTATTTTAATATTTCCATCATTCAGGTTGCCATCATAAAAGGGAAATAGTAGATTTATGATGGCAAAGGCATCATAAAGAGATGGTACAAAATTGTAAAACAAAAAAATTGGAAACTTTACATCTTCTTTACTGCTATATATGTTATCTCCTAGCCCCGGCACGTGCCATGAAGCTGATCATGACCACGCAGTTGATGCAGCTGCACACACTTTGGACCATGGATGAACCATGGATGAGCTTCATGGTGTATGCTGGGGCTAGGAGATAACAACATAAGCATGGGGGATTCATGTTTATGCATGAAACTCCCTGAAAGGTGATGCTTGGTATCAATTACTATCAACATATTAGATTCCACAAAGACCTATAGAAGTTTACCTATTGTTTTTGTTTGGTCGCAGCAATATTGCTAAAATTTCAGAGAACTGGGGACGTTTTGAAGGGGTGTTGTTCCAGCATTTTGTCATAAGAGATTTTAGAGTTTGTGGACAGTCCTTGGGGATCTCAGGTCTAAGGCCGCAAGCGGCGATGCCCACTGCTGCCTGCACAGGTGAATATGCAGAATAGGCTGCCTCACCAGTTACCATCTCCCAAACTACCATTCCAAAACTATAAACATTACTCATCCATGTCTCTGTGACACTCTCTGGGTCACCAGCAATTATCTGTATTCAACCAAAAAAAGAGGAATTAAAAAAAAAAAAGCATGTCAGCTTGGGAGCTAGGCAATTCATGTCGGTATTGAATAAAAAATGGGCACTAAAAATTCATATGCTATCTCACACCAAAAATATAATAAAATTCATATACTATCAATCAGACAAAGCCAAAGTGCATAAAATTTCACTTTCAAATTATAACGACTTCTTACTTAAGTTTTTCCCTTTTCTTTTATAGAATGTTACAGAAAAAAGAAATTATAAGGGAAATTACTTATCAGCTCTGAGGAAGGTCCTTGCAGAATATCAAATCTACAATGCATGATTTATCACCATTTTTCATCCTTCAAAGAGAACCTCATATACTCCACCAAAAGATAAGTCTTGTTACACATCATATACACATGTGAATTTGTATAATTGTAAGTGACATGAAACAAGATTTTCTCTTGGGAGACTCATTAATAAAAGCACGCAAACCAACTTATTTATCCACAAGGGCCAAATGACCACTCTGAGAGGTTATTCAATTTTAAATTTGAATTGACTAAACACATTCAGTGGTTATTTGGTCCTTGTGAGAAGAAATTTTAGACTTTTGAGTCTCTTATATTATTTCTCCCTTTTCTATCTGAAAGAACGGTTTTACTGGATAGTTTTCATATGTTTTCTTCTGCCTGCACACGAGGTATGAAAGCTTTCTGAGTAGCTTTATCAATAGGACAAATAACTAGAATACTGGGACAGACATCATGCTAAAGCCTTAAGACATGCGGGCTCCATTGAGGAATCAATTCTGGTATAATTGGCATGACACAGCCACACTGATTTGTCTAATGATATACAGTAGTGCTTAAATAAAGGCATACAATATATAAAGTGAAAGCAGAAAACAATTATTAAGACATGTTAGGCATGCTCAAACAATGATGCTGTGACAAGTGACATAAAGCTTCTTTTAAATGTAGGCTAGTTTTGCATTGCGTTTCACATACAATGGCTCTAAACAACATCCTTCCAGGCAATAAAACTAACAAAATCTCCATTTTGTGGTTAGCTAGCCCTTAAAGAGCAGACAACAAAGATAAAAGAGCTCAAATACTTTATATTAGAATTTATTCATTGAATAAGTATACTTGAGGACAAACAAAACAACCAAGGAGAGAGAAGAAAATTCATTTAAAAATTTGATCCAGGCATCAATAAGAACATATCTGCCTCAAACAAGATATACTAAAATGTTTTAAGAAACTTTGTTATTAGACAGCTTGACATACATGTTATGAATTTCCTGGAGGAGTGACACCAAGTTATGGCTACATAAGCATCACAAGCAATTAATATTTTTCTTTGCCGTGCTGGATAAAATTGAATCTTATAAACAAATCTGATAGAGATATAGTTTTGCTAGGAATAGGAATATTATTTAGAAACAAATCGTTACGTGTTAAGAAAATTTCTAGAACAGCAGGTTAAAAGCCTAAAACACATTCCCAATTCCTATGTATTATATCTTTCCTAAAAGCCGTGTACATTTATATTAGGTGTCCAGTTTACAAAGTGTTTTCTTTAATTTTAAGTTTCTTTTAAAAAATACCGGAGAAGAAAATTACCAAATATGTGTGAAAGATGCAATGCAGAATTAACTATGACTATGGAACACAGTGGCGTGAAATTTTTTTTTCATAATTTCAGCAATTATTTTGCTAACTTGAAATGAGTGTGATTAGGGGCAAACCTCTGGAGCTAGCCACCGATAACCATCAGTTTCATAATCCATTGCCTCTCCAACACTCTTGCAGGCAGTGACTATACCCATATCTCCCAAGCAAGCATTCCCATGCCTATCTAACAGAATCCTCTGTGTATTAAGGTCTCGGTATGCAACACCATGATCATTCATAAACTTGATCCCCTCAGCCACATCAACTGCAATTCTTACAATATCCTTACTCTGAAGCTTCTTGTTCTTCAACATTAAGTCATGAACAGATCCACCTTCCATGAATTTCATCACTATACATAACCCATGGTTGTCATCTACACAAACACCACAGAACTGCCGGATATTATTATGTCCACAAGTCATCAGTTCCAGTAGATCTTTCCTGAGCTCAAACTCATAAGAGTTCCCTTTGTCACACCCTTTAAGCTTCTCAATTCCAACCCTTTTCCCCATGTAGGCCCCCTTATAAGAATTGGGTCCAATCTGTTCTCCAAACTCAAGACTATCTGAGTTCAACAACCATTTCTCTATCTCATCCCCACCTGACTGAATAGTCTGCCATTCATCCACTGATACAAGAAAAGATGAACTAGGCAAGGGCACCTGAAGCTGAATCTTTTGGCTCAAATTCTCAAACCCATTTCCATAGCATGCATCACGACCGTCTTCTTCAATCTCTCCAAGTTCTCTCCCCTTGGAGTTCTCCTCTTGACATCCACAAAGCCCAAAAGGAAGCTTCACAGCACTGGTTTTGGGCTTCTTCATAGCAAACTTGAGAGCACTTTCAACCTTAGTTCTGACCAACTTATCTTGCCCAGCCCCAGACAGAACAAGAAGAAGAACAATCCCAAGGGTGAAACCTTTCTTCTCAAAGATCTGAATCTTCTTGCAGCAAATGGATGAACTGTCCAACGCACCTGACATTGCAGGCCACGAGATTGGAGAGTTGCAAGCAAATGTTAACTTGAACAAAGACCCTTGAAGCTGAATCTCATCATCACACTCCTCTTGAATCAAAATCGCAGGGTGGTCATCTTCCGAAGTTTGCTCCATCAGCTTGATGTGAAGAAACACATCTTTTACATCAAACCCTGCCTTAGAATAACTGCACCAAAAAAAAAAAAAAACCAACAACCCAAGTCAAAAGATGCAAAGTTTAGAGGTTCTAGCATTGAATAAAGCAAAACCCATCAACGAAGTGAGCTCAAATACAACCAAAACAGTGCAATTGAATCTTCACATTCACATTCCAACAGAGAATAACAGCAAAATAAATAATAATAATAATAATAATAATAATAATAATAATAATAATAATAATAAAAAGCAACCCAATTTGAAAGATGCAAATTTTAGAGGTTCTAGCATTGAAGGAAGCAAAATCCATTACGGAAGGGAACAGAAACACAACCAAAACAGTGCAATTGAATCTTCACATTCACATTCCAGCAAAGAAAAAACTGCAAAGGAAAAAAAAAGAAGCAACCCAGGTTGAAAGTTGCAAATTTCAGAAGTTCTAGCATTGAAAAGAAGCAAAACCCATCACCGAAGTGAACTTAAAAACACAACCAAAACAGTGTATTCACATTCACATCAAACCCCACCTGAGAATAACTGCAAAAAAAAAAAAAAGCAACCCAAGTTGTAAGATGCAAACTTTGGAGGTTCTAGCATTGAAAGAAGGAAAACCCATCAAGGAAGTGAACTCAAACACAACAAAAGCAGTGTAAATGAATCTTCACATTGGAACCTGAGAGGCAATGAATCGTAGTGCCTGCGAATATTAGACATGAGCTTCTCGGGGAGCTGGCTACCAGGGTAGAGCTGCGTGAGGTTCCTTACAACGGTTCCCCACACGAGTTTGCGAGAAGGGTCGAGTTTGGAAGAAGAAGAAGAAGAAGAAGAGTCTAAGAGGTTGAGGTTGAGGTTGAGGTTGAGGGAGTTCTTGAGGGAAGCAATGGCATCGGAGACGTTGCGGGTGAGCTTGTGGAGCTTCTTGTGGACGAGGGAGGAGTCCTTGGCAGGTTCAGGTCGGGGCGTTGGGCCCTCGGATCTGTGGTTGGTACGCATGAGGACCTGCTCCACCGTGTCCTCGTCGGTGCTGGTGCTGGTGCTGGCGCTGGCGCGGCTCGACCAGCACTCCAACGCTGCAGCCATTGCAGTTTGTGAATACTGAAGAATGAAGATTCAGAATGAGAGGGAAGAAGAGAAGAAGAAAGAGAGGGATGGTGATGATGGTGGTGGTTTTAGATTTCTGACGCTGCCCATGTTTTTCTTCTGACAGGGGAAATGGTGGGGAGGATGAACTGAAGGACCGTTTTCCTTTTTTTCTTTCTTTTTCTTTTTTCTTTTCCTGTAAGTAAAATATCATTTTATTATTTCATACACCAATTTTTAATTGAATATTTGAATTTGAATTAGTAGTTTATTGCTAAAAGATATTTTAATCAAAGTTTTTCTAGTGAACATTTTAATTGTTAGTTATATATATATATATTATAATTTTATTTGAAATTTTTTAACAGTATGTATTTTAATTGATTGTATTGTAATTAGGTAATGTTCAAATACACATTAATTAATTCATCTTACTAATTTAGTCAATGACAAGTATAAGTCTTTTATACTAAAATTAAGATATTTACAGAGATATTTTTTATGACCTAATTTTTAAAAAAAATTAATAATTATAATATTATATTAACAACTCAACATTTTAAAAATCATATTTGACAACATATAATTGTTTCGGAACTCTATCCTATACTTCACATGAAATTTAATTTATCGACAATTATGATAATTATGACATAAATTGATATAGTTATTATTATAATTAAACATATTTAATAATATGATAATATATATAATTTGATGATAGTATAACTTTATTTATTGTAGTGATTCAAATTAATTTAATTTATCAGATCAAAAAAATAATTTAATTTATTAAATGATAATCTTATTATAAATTAAACAATAAGAGTAATTTTTTATTAAAAATTTAAATTATTATATTGTTTCTATTTGAGTGTGTGTCAATTTATTTTTGAACTCTCTCTTAAAATATGACATGTGTCATTCTTAACTTTTATTTAATTTAAAATTCCTTTTTATATTTTAATATGTTTTTTAATTTAAAATTCGAATCCTCTTTTAATTTCATTATATATTATCTTTCTTTTTAGTTTTAAATATATTTATTTTTAATTTATATTTTTAAAAAATTTAACTAAATTTAAAAAATCCGTATAATGCACAAGATAGATACTAAATGTATAAATTCATTTCTACTAGTCCAATTTTAGTAGGTTTTTTTTGTATTGTGATTAGGCAGTGTTCAGACAATTTGCATGCACTTCGATTAATTTACATCTCCAATCTTATCAAAGGCAGATAATTTACGTTAAAATTAATAGATTTACAAAGATATATTAGTAGAGGCTGGATTCAAACATTTGACTGTATGTTTAACCACACATCACATATTTGTCGACCGCTAGACTAATCCCTTGATACTATTTTAGTGGTTTTTTTAATAATATTAAGTTGAATGATTCAATTCTTATATAAAAATCATAAAGGTCTAATTTTAAAAAAAAATGATAATGATATTTACATAATATTTGTATTCATGCAAATATTTTTTCATTTAATTAAATTTTAATTAATATTATATTAAACATTATATATATATATTTATATGAAATTTAATAATTTTTCTATTCATGTATAATCTAAAAATAAATAATATAAAGGGAGCATAAGAAAGAAAAAAGAAAAAAATTATTACAACTATTGTAAAGGGAGGGAGGGGGTAGAGGGGGGAAATGAGCTAACCCGCCTTTGCTTTAACCTGCTAAAATGCGGGCGGGGTATAAATGGGTTGGAAGAAATTAACTTCACCCCGCTTTTAAGGCGAATATGGCACCAAGATAAAATAAAATGAGAAAAAAAAAAGATGAGTTGGCAATCAATAGCTTAACCCACCTAAAAAATAATAAAAAATTATATAAAAAATCTATAAATACTATAAAAAATAATAAATAATAATGATAAAAAATTACAAACCACATATCTAAAATATAATTTTTAAAATAGTCTAATTAAATATTCAAACATAAATTATATAACATCAAAAAAATTTATTTATAGTATTACTTATCATTTAAAAAAAAAAGAGCTAACCCGCAGGAAACCCGCCTTCGCTTTCGCTTTAACTGCGAGTTATGCGGGTTGGAAAAAAAATATGAGTTCAATCCTTGAACCCAACCTGCAAAAAAATGGTGGGTTGGCGGGTTAACCCGATGGGTTGAACCCGTTTTGCCAGGTCTAGAGGGGGACGGTAATGCAGTTATCATGATGGGGTGACGGCATTGCAGTGATTAGAGTGGAAGATGGCGTGATCATAATGGGTGGTGGTGATAATTGGGGAGGAAAATGTTTAGTGAACATTATTAAGATTCACATGATCTCAAATGAAGAGTAGGTAACAGAATTAGATTATACATATATAAAAAATAAAGTTATGTTTAGTGCATATAAGGCTACGTTTGGTGCATTGTATAAAGAAGACACGATAGTATAAGTTAATACTATCAGGTTTTATTTAATGTTTGGTGCATTCATCTGATAGTATAATAAAATCAGGTCAAGTCATTTTATCCTATTCTAAGGTGATAATTTTATCCCCTCCTCTAGTACATGATAAGACATGATAGGATTTCTATTCCAATATTATCCTCAATTTTATTTTTATCACTCCTCTCCCTTGCGCCACCACCACCACCACCACCACCTCACCACCACCTCCACCACCGCCGCCACCACCATCGACAGCACGCCATAGCCACCACCACTACCACCACCACCACCGCCACCACCACCGCCACCATCACCACCACCACCATTAGCACCACCACCACCACCACCACCACTCCCGCCACCGCCACCACCACCACCTCCACCGCCGCCACCACTACCACCACCACCACCGCCGCTGCCACCACCACTACTGCCGTCGCCACCACCACCGCTGCCGCCACCGCCGCTGCCACCACCACCGCCGTCGCCGCCACCACCACCACCACTGTTAAGAGAACTTTGGCAAGTATACCAAGTCATGCAAGTAATAAAGAGATAAGTGGGTTGTCGTTCCCAACGAGGATCGTGACAAATACTAGCACATAGCACAACAATCACTATCTAAACGATGAGTTTAGAAATAAGGGAGCTCAACAAAAATTGATGAAATCAGAAATTAAAAGAATAAAGTCTTTTTGTAATTTTCTCAAACACTTGGTGAGCACAAATGAAATTGAATTCGATTAAGATGAAATGTTAGGGTTAGACTCACTAATTCTTTCCCAAATACAATGACATAACAAACAATATAATCTCTAACTTCAATTATGAAAATCAATCCACTATTTACTCAAATCCTAATTCCTTAGATGAAAAGAGTCTAAACCCCCTAATTAAGTCCTAATTCCTTAGGTGACTTAAGAAGTGAATTTGCATTAAGATTAAGGATTAAAAGATTACTAATAGATCAAGACCCATTCCTAGATTCAAGACCTATTAGGTGATTAATTTCAGATCTAGACCTAGCATCAACTTTCTAATTGTTTACCAAATCAAACATCAAGCCATGGATAATCAAGCCACAACAAGCATTAAGCATAGAAATTACTCACAAAGAAGTAGAGAAATATATTGGATGATCAAATCAAATACATAAGAGATTCAGAAATAGATACATCTAACCCCAACAAGTGGATGATTAGCTAGACATGATCAAGGTGATACAATAAAAAGAAATGGAGATAAGAGATGATGAAAACTCCATTGATGCTCTTAGCTCCCAGCCACGTCCAGAAAAGCTCTCAATCTTTCCTCAAGAATCTCCTTTGCCGAATGAATCAAATTGAATGCCCAACCAAATGCGTAATATCCTATTTTTAGGATTTCTTCCAGACGCATCAGCGCTTAGCGCAAAATTATCCACGCTGAGCGCGAATTAATTGACTATGCTGTTGCATCATAGGTAGTTGCGCTTAGCGCGATCTTACTGGCGCTTAGCGCTACATGTACTGAAATGCATCACGCATCAGTCAATCTTCTGGCTTCTTCAGGCTAAGCGCCACAACCTTGGGGCTAAGCGCTGGCTTCCATACGTGAACTTGAGCTTCAGCTTCCAATTGGGCTTCAATGGCTTCAATGGGCTTCAATGACTTGCACCCAAACTACATAAAACACATCAAAACATCATTAACTAATCTAAAAAACATCAATTAAGAAAATATTCTTAAAGACTCAATAAAACACATAAAACATGGACTAAAACGACCTCTCAAGTCTTAAAAGAAAGATAAACAACCTCAATGTACACCTATAAAGGTATGCATATTAGACATTTATCAACTACCACCGCCGCCGCCACCACCGCCATGCCGCTACCCCCACCACAGCCACCACTACCATCACCACCACCACCACCACCACCACCACCGCCACCACCACCACCACTACCATCATCACCACCACCACCACCACCACCACCACCACCACCACCACCATAAAGTTTTTTATTATTATTTTTTAATTATTTTAACTTTTATGCTATAGGATATTTTGGTCTTAAAAATATATTATACAATCAAATTAATTTATCCTTTTGTTATCAAACAAAAGATAAGATTATATCTTATCCTATCCTATTAATTATACTATCATACCTTATACTTATCCTATCATCTTATATTATACTATACTATCATGTGCACCAAACATAGCCTTAGTATAAGACTTAATAGTATAAGATAGTAGGATAAAGATTGATAGTATAAAAGACTTGATTAGCTCTTATACAATAGGATATTTGATGTTTAATAGTATAAGAATTTTGATAGTATAATAATTATTTAACATTACAATAATACCTTTTAATATATATAAAAAAATAGTCATTCTTTGCAATCGACAGAGTCATTTTCATTCAAACCCAAAAGCAAAAATAAAGGATCCTTAAAATAACTTCAAATGTGGGTCCAAATTAATAAACAAACATTAAATCAACCCATGTTAATTACTCCATTACAATCAAAGTAAAATTCAGATAATAAAAAAAAATCAAAGGTATATGAGAAAATGAAAGAGAAATGAAAACCAAAACTAGGAACGAACATCATTATGGATAAGAAGGAGTGTCGTCAGAAAATTGAGTGGCTTGGAGGAGGCTCTATTGGTCATAGAGCTGACTCCGACGAGAGCTCCGACAACGGCTTTGGCAGTGGATGACATCGTGGCTCAATGGTAGATCGTGGCGGCGTAAGGCTGGGGGATGACTTTGGTGAGGTTCTGGTAGAATTCCGATGACGGTGAAAGAGAGTTGGCGATTCAGATTCAAGGTGGTTCACGATTGGGTTGTTTTTACTTACTGTAACAGAAGCTTTGTGGCGATAAGGGAATAGTGTAGAGGAATTTTGGATGCTTATTCACAATGGTTCATTTTTGGATGATGAAGGAAATTTGAGATTTTTCTGTTTTTGGGGTTGTGGAGGATGGGGATGTGGCGAGATTTGGTGACGCGAATGAGAGCGGCCTGGCGGGAGGGGGTGGTGTTGGAGTGGATGACAGCGATGCTACCGAGGGAAGCCATGGTGGCGGCCATGGCAGACTTGGAGACGATGTCCATGGGAGAGGCGGCGAGGGGGATGAAGAGGGGGAGGTTGTAGGAGAGATGAGATGGAGGGTAGGGTTGGAATGAAAACCTTATCAAGTCTTATCCTATGGCAGGGGAGAGGATAATTTTATCAGCTTATAAAAGGATAAAAAGGCTAACCTGATATGATTATACAATCATGTGAGTGCACCAAACACCTGATAAGACTTGATAATATTAGTTAATATTATCAGGTCCTCCTTATCCTGTCTACCAAATGCATTCTAAAATAATATTATTTATAATTAAATGATAATTGTGTAAATGACTAAATATAAAAATAGAGTAATATGTGTGCAATTATGCTAGTATAGCATTATTCAATCGGCAATTGCATATAAATTATGGTGATGCGGTGTCGTTTCAGGGAGAACGTGGGACCAGGTGCTTTTTATTGGATTATAAATTCCTTGTTGGGTCCTACTGTGCCACGTGACCCACATAATAAACAAATCAAAAATGGACTTTTATTATTTGCGCCATTAATTATAGAAATTAATTTAAGTGTATTTCAATATAAAATAATAGGAAATGATTTGATTTATAAATTAAATTTAATTAAATATTGTGTTTAAAATGTTTAAAGGATAAAAAATGATTTGATTTCTAAATTTTCATGAATTTTATTTTTTTATTTTAAAAATTTTATCAAATTTAATAAGATTTGTTAGGATTTGATTTGATTTAAAATAAATATACTATTTTATCCTTAGCAACTACCTTTAACAACTTTTAATAAGGGTTAAAATGTAAAATAATAAAATTCAATTAAATCAATTCTTATTTTTATGAATTTCAAATACAAAATATGATTTTTAAATCAATTCAAATCTTTTTTTAAGTTCTAAACACAAAATTTAATTTCTAAATCAATTCAAATCAATTAAAATCAAATCATTTCTTATTTTTATTCATTTCAAACACAAACTTTAAAATAAACTAATGACATTTATACAAACTTCTCCTCTTGCTTTGTTATTTATTGTTATGTAAGTCATTAAATATTCTTAAAAAGTAGTTGCAACGATTAATTCGAATTCATCAATGATGCATCTATGTGTTGTCACTATAATTTTTTTATTAAATGATTCAATAGGTCCTTATAATTTTGACTAAAATTAAATAATTTCCTATAATTTAAAAGTTTGTAATAAGGTTTCTATAGTCATAAAATTTTATAATTAGGCCTATGAAATTGTCTCTCTATTATAATATTATCAAATTAGATTAAATATATGACTATTTTATCTTACGTGGATATATAGATACTATGTGTCTTACCATCTAATTAGAGTGATCTAAGTTGGTACCCACCTCATATTCCACATCAAAAGCTAGGTTTTCTCCCCCTGTTTTATTGAGTTTTCTTAATTCCCTCCATTTATATACTTTTTTTCACAACACTTTGTTTCCACCAAAGAATCCATGTTCAAAGCATGTCCCGTAATCCCTAAGTTCCAAAGTGGTATGGTCCAAATTAGGTCCCTAAATCTCTGTGTTGTGGTTGTATAGAAGATCCATTGGGTTGGTTTTGGTGGGAAGAATGTGAAGGGTTTTTATCTATAACCTATAGGTTTAGGTATGCACATTGTACATACAAATTGTTATTATTTTGTTGAAGAATCCTTTTCTTTTTTCAGTTTTAGGGTAAATTTCTTAATTGTTGGTGGGTATGATTTATAGTTACATTATTGTTTATCTATGCAATAATGGGGTCTGACAAGTTTGAAATAGACCTCCATCATGAATGTCAGTTTTTGAAGGGGAGATAAAGGTTATAATATTTGGGTGGCAAAACAAAAAGAGATATTCAAATTGACTTGGACAACTGGTCATAGCAAGAGATTGCCAATATATTGAAAGAGATAGTTTATAAAGGGCATGTGAAAATATGGTTTTGGGAGTTGGGTAGATGCATGAACAATTAATTGAAGGAGTTAAAAATGATGTTGATTATGTAACGCCTCTTTTTTTTTTTAGAAGGAAATGTCACACCATAAATACAAATGCAAAAAATAAATCATATAAATTAAGACCCGATTCTTTCAATTATATGTATATATATATATTGTTTAAGTATAGACTGTAAGTCATTAATTACATCAAGACTCATAAAAAAGAAGCCAAAGCTTTACATGCCCCCAAAAAGAGAATATCAAGCCCCCAACGAGCTACTGAGAAGGACCCTCACTGGATCCTCCTCAGGCTCCTCCATGGGATCCTCATCAGAAGAGGAAACCCTCGCAGGAGCGACAGATCTACGAGCAGGAGCTCGTGCAGTAGAGAGGAATGAATCCTCCTGTGGGGAGTAGTAGCGTTCACCCCACATGTCACGAATGAGCAGATAAAACTCTAAGTGTAAACGAACACTATAGGTAAATATGGGTGGATCATAATGCCCTCAAGCTAGAGACATTGTCACGTCTCCCAGATAAACACAGTGATCTGAAGCCAGGTTGATATGCCAGCATCCCGGACCTCCGAGGAAATTCAGTCGCACATATCCCAAAAAGCCTTGCGGATGGGACGTTATGATCTAAACAGACGCTAGTCAAAGTCAGGCCAAAAACTCAAGAATTCGTGTATTTCCCCTTCTTCACTGACGTCTTCAGAGAATAGAATAGCAAAAAATACAAAAAAGAGGTAAGACATTCTACATTCAATACCAATTATGGCAGTAAAGGAACAGAACGGTGCATGACACCCACATAACATTTCAGGAATTATAACCAGCATTAAGAACAGATAAAAAACAACTTAGCAATTCCAGACAGTTATGACAGTAATAAGGCAACAGATTCAATTTTCATATAAATAAGTAAATGTCAAATGATATGATAACTCACTATGTGATGCGGATTAAAAGTTGTAAACTAAAGTGCAAGTTGTTTCAAGTAATAAATTCTCGGGAGTCCGAGGTCGATCCACAGGGAATTGATGAAGAAAAATTTATTGAGGTAAGGAAACGATTTGTCACAAAAATAAAGATGATAAATAAACATTTTCACAAGTAAAAATGAATTGTTTGGGCTAGGAGATCCACTCTTGACAAATAAATTAAAGACAAAATTAATTCTTTTATAACTCAATTAGAATCCATACATAATGGAAGTTCCAATCGAAAAATACAACATTCAAAATTTTTTAAAAGTTATATTAGTTATATTATGATTCCTTTAATTATACACTAACGCCAACACTTGTAAATGGGCTCAAGCATTCATTGTGTCAATCTCTTGTCTACAACAAATCAAGATCTCCACTTTATAAGGAGGGTTTCTAACACCAACACTTGTAAATGGGTTCAAGCATTCATTGTGTCAATCTCTTGTCTACAACAAATCAAGAACTCTACTTTACAAGGAGAGTTTCTAAATTGATTGGAAACAAAATACAACCAATATAATGACCACTTGATAATATATCATTTAAGCACAAGAAAGAGATTAATATAACCTTATTTAATTACCAAGAGCTTCACCCTTTCACCCAAGTAAAATGAAACTTAGTTACTCACAGATAAGAAGAAGAAGAAGAAGAAGAAGAAGAAAAAAAGAACATGACTTCAATTTAGAACATAAGAAAAACTACAACAAGATAAACAAACAACATAATAGCATGATCTTGATCTCTAGGACCTAGACTCCTAAATGATCAGCCAATTGTGTCTTTTATAGAGGATTAGGGATACAAATGACAAGGGGATTGATTCATGGTGAGTGGATGAGTGGAAAATGTCAAATGACTTTTGGTGAGTAAAAAATTATGGAGATTCTTTGTCTCTGAAATAATTTAGCTATGAAGTTATTGCATTCATCAATTTTTAACAAAGTGGTCTTCATGAAAGTTGTAGATCTGGATCTTAGCTTTCAAATGCAGTTAGTTTGAGTCAAAAATCATTTCTATAACTCAAGATATGGTCTGATTACTGCACACTGCTCAGATCCAATGACAGCTCCTCTGTTATGACTTCTAAGCCCAATATGACCTCCAAGGAATCCGAACTGGGTTTTGTGTTCAATATAAAAGTTATAGATTTGGGTCTTAGCTATCAAACATCAAAATTTTATTCTATTTGAAATCTTATAGCCCGAGCTATGTCATGAACAGTACATATAGGTCAAGCAGTCAGGATCAGCACCTTAGTTCTTGCTTCAACTTCAATTTAAGTTATCCAAACGTGTGATTGGGCCTTTGAGGTCTTCATGAAAGTTGTAGGGAATTGTCTTAACTTTCCTATAAGACTAGAATCACATCAACCAGATATTTAAAAGTCAAGTTATAGTCAGTTTACTAAACACTGCTAACAATATAAATTAAGGCTAATTCATGCAATAATTCTTTCAATGATCCAATAAGGTTTAATATCATAAAATGTGTCAAAACTAATTTAATTAAACCTAATTGAACCTTAAGAAGCCTAGTGAGAGGATTATAAAATGTATAAAATATATTGTTATCAAATTCTCTCACACTTAGTTTTTGCACTTCTGGCAAAACACATAAGACAAAAACTAGGAAACAAAGAAAAACGACACAGACTCAAAAACTAAACACTCAAAAAGACTCAATTCCTATTAATATTTAAGAATGAAAAGTAACCAATCCTTCAAGGGATCAAAACATTTATGAGATAATATTTTTTCACATCTCAAACTAACAAGCAAGGAAACTTCAGTTGAAAAGCATGAATTAGGAATGATAAATCCTCACAGAATTCACTCTCAATCTCTCAAGTGTTTAAAAGGTAAGTATTTCACTCTATTCAACCCATGAATAATTGCACTACCATAAGCTTGCTTATATTCTATTTCTCCGCTACTCAAAAATAACATACACACAAAAATCAAGAGGGTTTTATTCAAGGTTATAATGGGGCTATGGTAAAGGAGAGAGGTAATATGGATATGACAAGTCAAATACCAAAGAGAATAGAAGAGCATTGTGATACAGTTAGAGTGGAAAAGATGCTTAAGAACATTCAGTTTAAATTTTTCAAGGGTTTCTTAGTTCTTTCTCTGTTTGCTTCCTTCTCATAAAGGACAATGACCAATATTTGACTAATGTTTTGTTGAAGATCAATGTCAAATTGGTAGGTTGAATTCATTGTTAGGCTTGAACATTCTCCTTCTCTTCCTGTTGTTTCCAAGCATCCACTCTCATTCTAGATATGAATATGTCACAAGGTGCATTCTTTGATTGCAGCGGTGGTCAACTTTTTTTTTCTTTTTTTTAGGAACATTTTGCACATATACCCCCACACTTATTAAAAAACTCAACTAATAACAAAGTTAATGCTCTCTTATTCCCTAAGGTTAGATAAGAATATGATTTTTTTTAAGGCACGTTATGAGCTAGAAACAAGGAATGGTCAAATAAGCTCAAAGGGGGTACACAAGGGAAAATATGCAAGGTTGGTTATTTGGTCAAAGTAGTTATTTCAAGAAAAATGTCTCAATCATGTTTATATATGCATGTGAAAATGTAGCCTAAAAAAGAATTAAAGTAAGTTCTAGAGTAACAATTCTATGAGTGAAAAAAAATCACATAAGAAAGAAGAGAATGGTACAGATGTTCAACCCATTCATCGATATGCTCAAAATCTCACAAGGCATATATCCATCATTCTCAATCTATAAATTCAACATCCATAACTAAGCATGTGATTTTTTAAGAAGGAAAATAATTTACTCAATCATACAAATTTCTCTGAATTTGAATTGCTACTTCCACACAACTAGTTATCTACCCCAACTAAAATGTGTTTCAGGAATAAAATTACATCCAGAGGAAAATTTACTCATTACTCTGTCATCCTTAATTGGTTTAGTTGTTAGTAAATTGATGACAAACATATAAACACGACAAACATATTAATAAACACACTTCCTATTTTTTTATTTTTTTTTGTTTTTTTTACACAATTATTCACACAACTATCCTTCTCCCCAAGCAGATCACAACATTGTCTTCAATGTTAAAAATAAAATCCAGACTGAAGAAATAATCATCAATATACATCAAAGAAATTATTGGGATAAAATTAAATGAAGTAATGGAAAGAAGTCATATACCCGAAATGCTTAGACGAGAAGAGAATAACTACATCTTGACAATGGTTAGCAATAACAAAAATAAAAAAAATAAAGTAAAATTAAATAAACAAGCATGCAAACAATTTTTTTTGGGGTTCTTTTGTTTTATATTTTTTTGTTGGCTGACACTATTTACATCCCCATACAAAGGCTCCGAAATTTGAGAGGCACTTAAGCCGACTCAATAAAAATATGAAATACTAAAAATTTACCTCAGCTTTGGTAGACAGGATCGTCTACCAAAGTCTCTGCTATATCTGGATCCTTCAACTCAAGTTATAGCTTTAACCGCTAACCATTTACCTTCTTCCAAATTAATTTTATAATAACAGATCAAGGGACAAACATATTTTTTATCAGTAATACTCTAACCTTTCTTAGGCAACTCCTTAAACTTTGGTTACCATGCCTGAGTGTCATGATCCTGAGTTCTATCAAAAATAGTAAAAATATCAACTACATCAGAGGGATTACTGATAGAATCAAACTCAGAATTGACAAGAAAATTCTCAAGGGGATCCAAATCATGGGTTGTAGAAACTCTCATATCCATGATTGAGTCAATCATGTATGTCTGGTGGTCATCGTCATCATTTTCTGGCTTAACAAGACTTTTTGTTATCTCAGGTTCCTTGGGTAGCTCAGCATCACTACTATCTTGATTCTTTTTCACATCCTCTAACTCATTCACACTCAAGGAGTTCATCACTTTGGACACTTAGCTTTTTATCTCCTTACTTTCTTTAACAACATTTCTATTCCTAAGGGTTATCACTGACTTGACTTGATCTATTTGTTAGTTTTCTGGACTACCCTTATTTAGACTGTACTGATCTTTAGGATTTAGTTGAGGTTGAGAAGGAAATTTTCCTTTCTCGTGAATGGTGAGTGCAAAAGAAAATTTAGCAATAGTGTCTTTTATGTCAATCATGACTTGAATGTTTTGATTAATAATGACATCTTACTTTTCTATGAATGCATGCAATGTTTCTTCAAAGTTATTCCTGTATGGTGGGACAAAGGTGCATATCCTTGAGTTCCTTGAAGATGATTCCAACAAAAGAAAGTCTTCCAAATCAAGAGGTGGATTTCAAACAAAAGGGAAGCTTGAAAATCAAACAAATATGGTGGGTGGAAGGATATGGCTACCGTGGAGTTAGAGAGAGGGAGGATAAAAATGTGAAGAGAAAAAGAGATGAAAAGGGAGAGAACATGAGATAGAGGAGAAAGAAGAGAGGAGAAAAAGTAATAAAAGGGTAAAACAAATTTTTGGCTTCAAAGAGGCCTTGTAGCCGTGAAGTGTGGGAGAGAAAGGGAGGGAAAATTCCCTCCAAAGAAATTAAGGCTAAGCTTTGTGTAGATTTTGCACAAAGTCAAATTGATTTGACATAAAGTAGATTTTCTAGATATGATGATAATGATTTTTACTACAAGTTATTATCCAAAGGACAATTGTTACAGTTTACAGAATCAGTATTTATTGTCTAATGGATAATAAAGTGTACTGCTAAATTTTTAATTTAACAGAACGTACCAAAATTTTATTTATCAGATAAAATCTCAAAAAACGTAAACTTCGTAAACTGTGTCCGACCTCGGGTTTAGTAAGATTCTCCATCGACATTTTCACAGTTCAAAGTTTACCAGTCTCGGGGAAAATATTTCATTTTTTTGACTCCGCTCAGCACACATGTAAAACGAGGAATATATTAAAATATTCAACGTTTCTGAAAAAATTCACAAAAATTATTAAAAATTACAAATATTAGAAAATAATTATTTCTAATGAAACAAATAATTTTTGGGGTATCACAGATTGCATGACAATGGGTAAGTTCTTGTTAAGCATAATTATGAAACAAGCTGAAGTATTTGTGGTTTTTGGATATATTAAAAGTAATGTGGTTGAAGTTATTTCAAATGATGAAGACTATATGTCTTGATGAAAGTGAGATGGCAAATGATGAAGCTGGCCTTGTTGAAATGGAAGTCGAGAGTGTTAGTAGTGATGACAATGCTGTCAATATTAGTTTTGATGTCAGTGCTAATGATGGTAATCATAAAGATCACTTTGACCAATAGGATGAAGTAGTAATCCCTATAGAACAATAGATTGGAACCTCAAACCCCATAATCACTAATGGATCAGGAACCTCAAACCCCAATAAGCACCAAGGAATCAAACCTCATTGGCATCCAATTAGATCATAAGATGTTTTAGATTTCCTCTGGATATGAAACTAATTCATTTGATAGCATGGATAGATCATCGGACGTTGGTGCCAAGAAGCCCAAATATCCAAAATATAATCTTGCATAAATGAATAAAGACTACAAATTGAAGGTGAGGTTGAAATTTACTTCTATTGGTCAGTTTAGGGAGCCTATCAAAGAACGAGCCTTGTTGGATGGTAAGGATGTGAGATATGTAAAGAATGATAAGGTTATATGTAGAGTAAAATGCATGGGATAGGATTATGAGTGGATAGCCTTTGTGAGCAAAGTGAGGGGTTTCTTAACTTACAGGCTTAATACCTACCAAGAAAGGCGCACATGTGAGAGAACCTTTAAAAGCATATAAGAATTATAATTGTCAACATATATTGCAGAGTATGTTGTTATTTCGGCAAGAAATAATTTGAGGTAATGTTAATCTTATGTAATTACAAAATTTATTGCAAATACAATTAATAGGGAGAGATTTGATTTATTGATTGAAAAATGTTACAAAGGAAAAAGAAAAGTAATTGATTTTTTTAGGGTAAGTTTGGATTGATGATAAATGATGGAATGAAGTGGAAAATAATGAAATGAGCTTTGGTACCATTGTTTGGTTTTTCAAAATTAAGATGACATGGAATGACATGAAGTGACATTCATTCCATCTCATGCATTTCATCTTAAACTCTACTTTTTCTTCCCTCCAAATTGAGAGGAATAGAATGAAATGGAATGACATATGAACAAAACATTTATAATTCTTACCATTCCATTTCATTAAAATTTTCCAAAACAATTGAATGGAATCTCTTCTCCACTTCATCATTAAATATCCAAATAATGGTATAGAAATTTTATGTCATTTTGTCCCATTCCATTCTAGCTACCATAAGTTATCGAAACATAACCTTAAGGTTTTATTGTTTTAAAGTGCAATAAAATATTTTTAAATATTTTAAGCATTAAAATCACTTATTTCAAAAGTTGAAAGATAAGAGATATTAATCCCCTTTTTTTGTTTTGTTTAAGGCTTAGGAGCCATCCTAAGAGGCTCTCTAATGGGTTTGAGAGAGGAAAGGAGTGGATAATAGGGGAAGAGAAATTGAGATAAAGAGCATTTGTGAGGATTAAACTTTACTATTCTCCTTCCATATCCTCAGCTTCTATAAAGTGAGTTGTCAACACAAAACGTGAGATATTAACTAAAAACACATTATTCTTAACACATTTTTTTGAAATGTAAAATTGTAGTATAATTAAAAAAATCTTAACAATAAATTTATAATTTGATTTTATTTATTTAATAATAATAAAATTATTTCGACTAATATCAATTTAGTATTTTAATAGGACAATGTCCAACAAAGCAAAGCTTTTGTGTACCTCTACATTCAAAATAATTAAAAAATATTTAAACACATTTAAATCATTATTGATAATTTAATCTTAATAATATTGAGTCCTAATAAAGAAACATAGTTCCATAATAAACTTAATTTTATGTTATGAATGAATGTTTATAAATTATAAATGCTTGTAGAGAAATGATAAATTTATAAATTCAATCTCTTAGTTTTTATTCTATTAGTAGTTATCATTGCATATTGATAAATTATTTTGTCTTCTTTTATGTAGATCACCAGCTCATCACATCAAATATTTGTGAATTCTACTAACTTTGTATGTCCTATCAACAAATGAATGGTAAAAAATCCTTATAAAAGAAGAAAAAAAAATATTTGTCTAGGAGGACACAAGATTTTTTCATACATATTGTTATGGATGCATTTGATTAGACTGATGATTAAAATGTTGAGTCATGAAGGTAATCAACTCCAAAAGCAAAGATTTCATGAAGTTAGTCTTGGAGGTTAATAAGAGGCAATTAAAGGAAAATAAATGGATAAGTTGTAACAAAATTGTCTTTATTCTCTATGGTTACTCCCTTTGAACTTTTTCTCTATGTTGCTTGATTCTTTTTCTTTGATCATTTAATGATAGTTCCCTTGTAATCTTGATATTGGAGTTCTTTTCTAAAATTACGGTTGATACATTTTACTCAAAATAATAAAATTGTCAAATTCATTACAAGTTGTTTTGCATTACATGTTAATTCAATTACGTGTGTATAAGTTGCCATTACACGTACTTTATAAAAAAATATATTTTAGAGAATTCAAATTCCAAATTTTTAATATTGTAAAATAATAAGGGGTGGAGTAAAGATTTCCTAGAAGGGCTAAGAGTAAAGATTGAATATATGCCTTCAAATATATGTGATTTAAAGAATATAAACCAATTACAACTTAAATATTAATAAACAAAACAAATAAATAAAATTAAATAGTGTACAATATGAAAAGAAAGAGAAATATTGAGCATTTGAGCAATCACACATTTGCAGTAAAAGAATGTAAATAGTCCAACAACCTTGTGCAATGCAACTTGGTGTTGTTCATATCTTTGTGCGTGCCTCACTTTCACCATCGCTTGCTTGCTTGCTTTGATCTTGTATGTTATTTCAAATTAAAAGAGAGAAAGTGTGTGGAAAGGATAAAGTAAATGGTAAATATGCTATCTAGAGTAGTTGAATAGACTTTTCATACAAGACAAACATTTTTTGACTTTCTTTTTATTTTAATAACTTTGTATGTTATTTTTATTAGTTACCTTTCATCTTATGTGGTAACAAGTAGAAATTTTCATCCTACTAAAGAGGCCGTATGAGAATTATGCTATGTTAAGGGATCACCAACTTAAGTAATAAGTATATATATACACACACACACACACACACACACACACACACACACACACACACACACACACACACACACACACACACACACACACACACACACACACACACACACACACACACACACACACACACACACACACACACACACACACACACACACACACACACACACACACACACACACACACACACACACACACACACACACACACACACACACGGGGAATTTTAAAAGTTAGGAGAGGACTACAACTCCCTTAGGTTAGGTCTCCCTTCCTTTCACCTTTGTATGTACACACACACACACACACACACACACACACACACACACACACACACACACACACACACACACACACACACACACACACACACACACACACACACACACACACACACACACACACACACACACACACACACACACACACGAATTTCTTTTGGTATCTCTTCCAATAAACTCATTGAATTTCTCTACATATTGGCTATTTTATAAAAAGAAAGCAACAAATGAACTATTCCCTTAAGCGTTGCATTGATCAAGATGCAAGGAACCCTATCTTACTATGGGGTATGCATAAAAAATTGTGTTGTTCTTAATTCACTAACACAACTTGTGAATTCACCAAATGATGCATTTGTTAACTTTGATATTTTTTTTGTAGAAAAAGCAATTGTGATGATAAAATCCATTAGAATTTTGAATTTTAAGCATTTTTTATAGCATTTCTCTTTGTCTTTCATCCATTTTATCCACGAGTATTTACCCCACAGGTGAGAAAATTGGAATAATTTTTTTTATTACAAACCAAAAGAAGAATTTATAACTTGCATTTTCCTCCTATGCACATAAATAAAAGGTAAAAAAAGTTCTTTGGTCTTTTAACTTATTTTTTTCTTTCAACTTGGTCACATAACTTTTTTTTTATTCTTCCATTTGGTCTCTTAGCTTGTGAATCATAAAACAAAGTGGTCTTCGTTAATGATTTCGTTACCACAACTAATAGAACATTCGTATGGGCAAGCAATAAATGGCAGTGATGTGGATTTGATGTGGTCGTTCAACATAACTATATGAACAAACTAAGGCTAACAATGTCATTTCTCACTTGTTTTTCCTTCTTCCCCAATTCTTGCTCTTCTTCATTATGCTAGGGTTTTTGCTTGTAGACCCAGTAGGAAGCTTGCAGTGGATCCTCATAGTTTGCATTGAGGGTGGTTGTTTATGCTATTGTTGTGTGGGATTTTGTCCCTTTGCTAATTGAAATGATTTGTTTTGATAGTTTTGTAACATCATGATGGAAATTATGGGTACTTTACTTGGGAAGATAAGGAAGCTATATATGAAAATGACTTAACATTCTAGAGGCAAATGAAGAGAATTATTGGTCTTTAATGCTTGGTCAAATCATTGAGAAAATGAAATTGTTGGTTCATTGTTGTGTTACAAGTAAGGGACCAAATTAAAAATAGAAAATAAGAGTAAAGGACAAAATTGAAAAATAGAAACGAAGTTGAGGGACCAAAAGGCCTAAATAGCATTGACTGTATATCTTTATCCTATTGTTAGAAGCATTTGAGGCATAAAACACAATGAAGTGTATGTTTATGGGTATTAAGCTGCATGTGGTGTGACAATGTTGTGATAAAAACATTATTAAATACCAACCTTAGTTCTTTCTTTAGTATTGGCCACAAGTAAATCTAACAAAGTTTGTTTGTGGGTATCTAGTTAGCTAAGGTACAAGTTGACTTAATCAAGTTGGCCTATGAGATACTAAAGTGTGTCAAGTGGTCTGAGATGAGTTAGATACATGTTGAGATGTTTATGACCACTTTGTTTAATGATTCATAAGTTAAGCAGCAAAATGAAAAACAAATAAATTATGAGATCAAATTAAAAATAAAAGTAAGTTAAGGAGTCACAAAATTCTTTTTACCTAAACAAAATTAGAAAAATGCAGAAGGAAAATAGAAAAAAAAATCAAAATTTGGTTTCATCGATAATCATTCACATATATTTATATTTGAATAATATTATTTATATACACATATTATCTCATATTGACACAATTTTAATTATTTGATTGTAGCTAATTTCATAAGAATTTTTACATACTTTTTTTTTGAATATGAAGAAGTATAAGTGATTGAAGATGTGTATGAAACATTATTTTTATCTCAACAATAAACGATGCAATTTTTTTTTAAAAAAAATTTTAAGTGCCACCAAATAGGAAAAAGTTCTATTTTTTTAAATTCTAATTTTGTAGTATCTATCTAATCCAACGTGTACACATTAGAAAAGTTACTATATTATACTTGAAGTGGACACATTAAATCCTACGTAACAATTTTTTTTGGCCATATTATAATTGAAGTGAACACGTTAAATGTTTTATTTTGTATTTAAAACAAGTTATAATCCAAATATGATTTAAATCCTCCATAGCAATATTTCTCTGTTTTTGGTTGCCAGGACTAGGAGCACCTAATCTCATCTTTCGATCTCATCGGAAAAGAAAAAGGCTAAAGTGAAAAATCGAATATCTCCATTTTTTTAATAATAACACGCGCAAATGATGATACGAATTCCGTGATCCTTCTCGCATCTTCAATGGCGTCATCCAGCACCACCAAGATCCAAGCCGTTGCTACCGACGACGAACTCACAGAGGAAGAAGTAGAAGAAAGCGTATGTTTCATTCAACGCACCAAAATTGAATCAGAATCGATTTCGGTACCTTAACTTCTGTTAAAATTGCACTCAATTTTGACGGATTTGAGATATGCTAATAATTTGGTTTCCATGTTGATGCAGCTTGAGCATTTTGATGATTTCACCCTTGCTTCTTCGTGGGAACGGTGTGTAATGTGTATTCCCAGTTCACATTGTTATTCTCTTCATATGCGTTGCCATTAATTTATTATTTTATTTTATTTTTCTTTCAATCGTGTTTCTATAGGTTTATTTCTGAAATAGAGGCTGTTTGTCGGCTTTGGATGTCTGATGGTCCAAATAATTTATTGGTAAGAATTGAAATTTTGGAAGTCACAGAATTTGGGGATAAATGCTACTGGTGTCAAATCTTACATACTAGTCTACTTGTTTGTGTTAGTGCTATTTTTAAACTGCATTTTTGTTTGTGGTATGGTTTTCTCCAATTATGTTTGCTACATTGTCTTAAGTATGATACAGTGTTCGCGGAAAGAGTGGGGTGTGTGTGTTGTCTTCAAAGTTATATTTTTCCCTGTTGAAAAATGAAAATTTTATGCTATTTTCTTTTTTGAACTGAATGAACCTCCTCTTTTATTTGGTTCTAGGAAAAAGGTGCAGTTCTCTTGGAGTATTCTGGTAATTTGTACAAGGTGAAATCTGAAATGAAGTATGCCATGAAAAGTTACAGCATGGAGTACTTTTTTGAGACCAATCCTGATGGTAATTGAGATTTTTTTTTTGGTTGAGGATGTTTAGCAGATTGAGGTTGGGGCTGAGGAAATTGTTGTTGTTTAATCTATCTTGGTTTCTAGTTGATGCAGGCAAACCTGCGGACTGGAATTTTAATTTGCATGATCTGCAGTTATGTTTCGGCGTAAAGGAGTTTTTGGTATGGTTTAATGTTGCTTCTTGCCTTTCATTGGAATTTTAATGGTTTCACTGAGGATAAGGAAATAGTTCTTGTCTTGTACATCACTAGGTGATTGCTCCTCAAAGTGCAAGCGGCGTGGTTCTTGATGCCCCAGAGGCTAGCAAGCTCTTGAGTGCTGTTGCAATTGCTTTGTCAAATTGTTCAAGGTAACTGTCGTGTGTTGTTCTGTAATGTTTAGTGAATTGTGGAAATTTACAATAACTTATATGCATTGGCACATTTATATAACATTTTTATGTCTGATAGTAAATGGTAACTAGATGCTGCTTGTTCACTTTAATATTAGGGTTTATATCCTGCCTTTTATTTTCAGTGTAGAAGTTATTGTGTTATTGGATAAAAATGTTATGGTTTACAGTTTTTTTAAATATAGAGATTGTTGAAATATCTGGTTTAGTGAAGTTTAGGTAACGAAAGTGGAGATGTGGTTTCTCATAACATTGGCTTCATAGTTTATGGCCAGCTTTTGTTCCAGTTCATGATCCTTCTCGGAAAGCATATATTGGAATTCAGAGCATGGGTACTGTATTTACCAGAAGGTTCGAAGCAGATCGAATTGGTAGTCAGGTTCCAGTAAAACTTATGCATCTGGAGGGGTTGTACGAGCTATTTGTATCTAAATTTGTGAGTTCCTGCCCCAAGTTGTTTAATTTAATATTTATTTGATTTTGGGTCAGTTTTTCTGATGTTGGAATACATTCATTTTTAATTTGATATTCCCTTCTTGCATTGTTCTTCTATAATTTGCTCTCTTCTTTGAAACTGATGCAGATGTATTTAGTGCTCTGAAGCATGTGGTTTACCAGTTAGTCAATCCTCTCCCCCAGGAGGAGGAGGGGTATCTTGAGATTAAATAAAAAAATGGATAGTTGAATGAATAAATAATTATTCAGTTACCGGGAGTGAACATTTCTAGGTGGTATTAGTAATGCAACAGTTTTTTTTTTTTTTTAAATGGTGTTTGATTTTACATTAATATTTGCATGAAAGATTTGGCAATTTGTAGTGAGCTTTCTAAGAAAGTTATTTGTGTGATATATTCTTTTTTCCTTTTCTATATTCTGGCTTCCTTTACTTCAAAATGTTACTTGGACTCTTTGCATATATAATCACCTCTTCCCAGTAATTTGTGTTAGAGTTAGAAATTCTATGCAAAATTTTGACTTCTTGTCTGCACTGTCCTTTAAACTTTCATGTGTAATAATTAATTTCTATTTGATATTGAAGGCCTTCTCCACATTGGATTTATCCATTCATAATTTCAAAGTCCAATTTGCAATGAAGCTAACATACAGAACGCTTCCCTATGATGATGAATATATGAAAGGCTATGATGCTGAAAATACCAAATTTGGAGAAAATCTTACTGGTGAAACGTCCAATGGGACACAGTGGGATGATGATTGTTCTTGGAGTCAGTGGTATTCTGCAGAAGATCCTGTTAAAGGTAAATTCTTGGATGTAGGAACTTGTAGATAGAAATAGTTGTAGGTTCTTGCTTGGATGCTTTCATGATATAGAACAAGTTTTAAGACTGGGACACATCTTTATATATCCGTGTGTATATTTATGTATTCCTTAAGGCATGTAGAAGCCCAGGTGGGTACAAATAATGGAAAATAGGGGATCATTTGCATGCATGATCATAGAGCTTCAGATACATATAGTGCTTTTAATTCTTTCCAATAGAATAGCTATCTTCACATGTGCTTTTGCACATGTAATGCGATTGTTATGAGATTTCATCATTGGCATTAGTATTTATGATACCAGTATGAACTTTTAATGTGATTAAGCACCTGTTATTATAAGGGTAAAATACAGATTACCCTCCTAATGTTGAGGCCATTTTCATGTTTGGTACATAAAGTTTATTTTGTAATACATTTCCCCCTTCAGCTTTGGTTAACCATGAAAGTATGAAACTGTTAAGTGAGTGTTGATTTCAACGATTTGTTGGCCATGTGTCTCTCACTTGACCTTTTCCTTTCTTTCATTTCCTCTGTTTCATCCTTCAAAAACAGAGAAACAATTCTGAGTTCCTATAACCAATAGCATATGTTTCATTGTATCACACATAAGCAAGATAAAGCCATGCTAACAGCATCTATCATGAAACAGAGGGATGAAACAAAATAAAGCCATGTCCTACACAGTCTCGTTACTAATATAAATTAAGACTAGAGATGTATAGTGATACTGACACATCCATGAAAAGGGTTCTCTTCTCTCTATAATGATCCTTCTTTATACAAAAACTTAAAGAAGGGACTTAACTTTAGAGCTTAAACACCCAGGGTAATTAAGAGATATATGTTGTGTCTCTTTTTTCTTTAATTTATGCCTCCCAAAATTCTCTGCTTAACAAATAGATGAATTGCAAATGTGCAAATCAATTGGATAGGTGAATGAACAGGTCTGCAAAGATCCCATATGGGGAAGATGCTACAAGTGTTACAGTGATAACACTGAGATAATCAGAAAGGTGACTTCTTTTGTTTTAGGCTTGCAGGGCCATCTGGCTGGAAGGTAGACAGAAGCCATCAATATAACTTCTATTGCAAATAAAATTTACATATCTTTAGAAATACCGAATAGTCAAATATCTACTACCATTTAATAACAATTTATAGAGCATTGATTGCATGATGAGAACATTTATTCTTCATTTTGTTATTTTTTCTTTATATTGCTTTGCTGGAGATGAGGATGAGCATGTTGCGCTGGATGTGTCGCTGAGATGAGAATGTTGCGCTGGATGTGTGGCCATACAAGACAAGATAAGATTATGAATGAATGCATTAGAGAGAAAGTAGGGGTAACAGCTATTGTGAAAAAGATGAGAGAATCTCGCCCCAGGTGGTTTGGAATGTAAGGAGAAGACCTTTAGAAGCTCTTGTAAGAAGAGTATATCAGGTTGAGGATAGCCCAATAGCTAGAGGTAGAGGGAGACCAAGAAATATTATAAGTGAAACAATTAAAAAAGATTTAGATTTGTATGGCATTTCTGAAGACTTGGTTTATAATAGGGCGCAATGGCGTCGTTTGATCCATGTAGCCGACCCCACTTAATGAGAAAAGACTTGGTTATTGCTGTTGGTTGTTATATTGCTTTGCTGGACCATTTTTCTCAGATTCTGAATTCACTGTAAAAGAAAAACCTTTGTGAGCATCCTAAAGTGATTTAGAAAGGGACACCTAAACCCCCGTTACTTTGGGTGAGAGAAACAAAATTTTACTCCAGAAAGGATCTATTTTACCTTCAATCCTTGTTTCCTCAGTTCTGCTGTAGAATGTGATAGGCTGATAATTTCAAACTGTTAAATTTGTTACAGAGTTCCCAGTTTGCATGCTAAGTTGTTGTTCATTATGTCCATGGGGAAGACTAATCATCATTTTTTAAAATCAATACTAACTTAATACTCATATATCTTTGTTTATCAAAATCATTTTCATACATCTAATTTGAACTTCAGGAACAATGTTATATGTTGTGCCAACGATTTTGTTGGGGATGGAGGCACTGAGAAAAGTGTAAATGAGAGGAGTGCTATATTATCATATGAAGACCTGGAGATACAGGAACTTAGGTTTGTTTCTCTCACGTGCATGGCACGTTGTCAACCCGTTAAAATTAACATCCACTTAATAGTTTCATGGTTAACCAAAGTTGAGGGAGGGTAATGTGTTGCAAAATAAACTTTACGTACCAAATGTGATAATAGCCTCAACATCAAGGAGTAATCTATATTTTACCCCTACGATAAAGTTGTGTTTTAAATGCTCAAATTTTGATTACTATATTGTTATCATATTTTTTTTTTTTAAATTTTGATTATATAGAAGTGTTATAAATTCATGGTTTTTGTGGCAAGCCAGATAAATTGGACGTGCATTTGTGTGTGTTTGTATTACTTTGGCCTTAATATATCATATTGGATTCTGTCAATCATACCTTGTGCTGAAACTCAAATTTTTTTTAGAAGGATTGGGGGTGGCAATGATTGAATTCTTAACCACTTTGTCATGAAGGCTCTATACCATATCAAGGACTTACTCTCCTGAAAGCTTAAGCTGTTAGGTGAAGTTTTATGAATGGTTTTATATCCTACTAGAGTCTTGGGCTTATATACAAAATTTTAAATGGTTGCCATAATTATTTTTACAAATATTTTAAGATGCTCTTGTAACAGACCCTTTGTTTCTCATGATTCTTTTTGCTGTCTTCACTATACCCTCCATCAATTTAAACAACCACCACCTACTCTTATAGTAATAGTTAAGGTTGGCTACATGGAGCAATTGATGTTGGGCTCTATTAGAAACCAAATTTTTGGTAAAATCTTTTAGATAAAGTTCTTTTTTAATTGTTTCTCCTAATGATTTCTTGGGTCTTCCTCTACTCCTTTTAATTGGAACCACTTGAACCCCTTTTCTTATTGGGGTCTATATTGCTCTTCTTCTCAAAAGGTGATACTCTAACTTTCTCTCGCATACAAGTGTCCATAAACTTTTTTTTTGTGTATCTCCTCTCATTCCGCCTCAACATTCTCATTTCTGCTACACTTATTTTTTTTGCTCTTGTTGGCACTTCATTGCCCAACATCAACAACGACAGAGCATCACTTGTCTTACAATTTTCTAGTAGATTTTTCCTTTGAGTTTGTTAGGCACTTTGTGGTCACAAATTATGTATGACACATTTCTTCATTTTATCCACCCATCTTGAATTCTATGTGTAACATCCTCAACAATCTCCCGATCAGTTTGTTAGAAATATCCAAGATACCTAAACTACGCAATTTGTGGTATCGTGTGATCCCTAATTTTCATCTCCTAAACGTTGCTAATTCATGTCATCCTGAACTTGCATTCCATATACTCCTCACTCTCACTTATTCAAAAACCCTTTAATTCCAAAGCTTTTCCCCTCAACTTAATTTTAGAATTTACTTCTTATCTTAACTCATCAACTATTATATTATGATTATTATCAACCTCAAAAAACATGCAATGAGGTACCGGCTCTTGGATATGTTGAGTAGGTATGTGAATGTCCAATACACAGGTAAAAATGTATGGAGTCAAAGCAGACCTTTGGTGCAAACCTATTGGTATAGGAAACTCTTTTATTACAACTTTATGAGTTCAGGCACTAATTGTTGCCCATCATTCATATCATTGATATTTTTTTTATAGAAAAAGAAATTTTATTAAGGAAGAAGAGAAGAGTACAAGGAAAGAGGATAAGATATCATTCATTAGAAGATAACAAAAGAAACACCTAGAAGCTAAGAGATTGAGTCATGTAACAAGGCATGCCAATCTCTCTGCATGTCTAATAGAGAAACACCTCTAAATAGACCATGAGCAGAACACCACAAGCAAGCAAAAAAAAAAACCCTATCCCAAATGTTGTCTAAAGATAAAGGAGTTCCCTTGAAAATTCTAGCATTCCTTTCTAGCCAAAGGCACCAGAGAACAGAAAAAACAGCACACTGCCACAGAATTTTAGCTTTTTTTCGAAAGCCCAAATCTCTAAATTTAATAAGCAAAAACTGATGCAAATCCTGCAGATCCAATTCTCTCCAAAGATTCTTCTTTTTGAAATAAGCCCAAATCTTATCTTGTTTGGTGCAAATTTATTGTATAAGTTTATCATCAAACTCCTCTTATACATTAAAATGATGGATAACTTAATCAAACTGCATTGGGTTTTGATCCTTTTCCATTATAATTTTGAACATTCCAAAACCATTATGATTCTGATACTATTAGCTTATTATCGCATAATCATATCTAATACTATCCTATCCTTCATACCAAACGGGCCCTGAAAAGCTTATTGCAAAGAAAATTTGCAGCAGAACAATGCAAAAAAGATGAGTCCCGGTTTCCAAACTATAACAGCACATTACACATATTAGGAGACAAAGCAATCAGAGGTCTGTGCTTTGTAGCATGTCATTAGTATTAATCTTGTTAAGAACAACGGTCTAGACAAAAGATTTGACCTTAGGGGGAGCTTTGGATTTCCAAATGGGTTTGTCCAAAAGAAATCTTTCTCTATTAGGAGATTTAGTCAGGAACTGAAAATAAGATTTACTAGAGAAAACACCCAAAGAGTCAAGAGACCAACTTCTTTTATCATTCTTGGAAGAAAGATGAACAGATTCAAGCAAAACCAAAAGGGTTTCTAGCTCACTAACTTCTGTATCATGCAAGTTCCTAGAAAAATGAAAATTCCAAGAGAAGCTAGATAAAGAAGAAGAAAAAAACTGACAAACAGGAGTATTATGAATAGAAGAAAGCTGAAAGAGCCTTGGAAAAGCTTCAGAAAGAGGAACATTTCCAACCCAAGTATCCTCCCAGAATTTGATATCAAAATCATCACCCAAAGTCAAGGATAAAAGAGGTCCAAAAGAGGATAGTCCCTAAGAAATAAATTTCCAAGAACTCGCATGAGTAGCTCTACTCACAAAATTGGCGTCTCACCCATTCGGATGCAAACCATATCTACTTTGAATAAGTTTGAAGAGGAAAATGCTAAAGCCACTTACCTGCCAAAGCGATATTCTTAGACACCAAATTACCAAGACCCAATCCCCCTTCCTTCTTAGGTTTACAACACACCTCCCAACTCATAAGATGGTCCGTACCCAATTCTCCCACCCTTGACCAAAGGAAATCTTGCATAATTCTCTCAATTCTTTGTGCAACAGCCACCAGAATGCGTAAGGGAGAGAAAGTATAAAGGGATGCTAGAAAGACAAGACTGTATGAGAGTAATCCGACCTCCCAAAGAGAAAAAACACTGTTCCAACTATCTAAATGCTTGGATATCTTGCACATCACCGAATCCCAAATGGAAAAGGCCCTAGGATTACCTCCCAGTGGGACACCAAGATAAGTGAGAGGCCATTGGAGAGATTGACAGCCAGCCAAAGTAGCAAAAGCGGTCAAAATCTGACTATCCGCATTCATCCCCCCTAGACCACTTTTAGCCAAATTAATCTTTAGCTCATAAATAACCTCAAAGAATCTTAAGCCCAGAAATGACCTCAAAGAATCTTAAGATAGACATAACATTGACAAAGGAATAAACTTCTGGCTCTAGAAAGAAGATGGTATCATCAACAAACTGAATATGGAAGACTAAAACCCCCTCCAAACCAACCTTCAACCCGTTAACCAGCCCATTATTAACAACTCTAGACACCAATTGGCCAACAACATCAACCACAATAGTAAAGAGAAATGGAGACAAAGGATCACCTTGCGTCAATTTGATAGGTACCAAATAGAACACAATAACAGAAAAATAGGAATGCACACAAGATCACTGAATTTTGGATGATATCAGTATGATATCAGGGCCAGTACGGTAGTATATTAGGAAGAAATGGTAAACTGAATACAGAGAAAAAGAAGATAGTTCTAGACAATTGTAGTGTGTCTAGTCCCTCCCAATGCCCAAGCCAATCCTTGCCTACCTCACATTTTCCTCCTTCCCTCACCTATATACCTCATAACCAAATTCCATTCATAATCCCAGCCCCACTCACCTGCCAACTTAGCAGTTTGTTACAACTGATCCCATGTTTATTTTCTCACTCCTAGATTCCCCCTTACCTGCCTTATGGTGCTTCTTTTTAACATACACTTTAGTTATTTTTGGGCTTGGGCTTCTATCAATACTTCCCTCCCAAAGATGCACCTTGTCCTCAAGGTGGAATTCAGGAAAGTTTGCTTGTATGGCAGACACCGATTCCCAGGAATTTTTGAAGTCTGGTAAATTTTGCCATTTAACCAAAACTTCAACTTTTCCTGCCTTATTCTGCCTATGGTCTATGATATCAGCTGGCTGAACCTGCAACTCCCAGTCTGTAATTTCAAGAAAAGATGGCAAGGGTTGTGTGTCAGTTAAGAGAGAAATAGACTTCTTGAGTAAGGACACATGAAAAACAGAGTGAACCATACTGCCCTGGGGTAATTTCAGTTTGTAAGCTACTGGCCCTATTTTTTCCAAGACCTCATAGGGACCGTAGAACCTGAGACTCAATTTCTAGTTGACTCTTTTAGCCAGAGTTTTCAGCTTGTAAGGTTGGATTTTCAAATAGACTACATCTCCTTGCTGATAATCCACTTCCCTCTTGTGCTTGTCAGCTTGCATCTTCATCCTGTTTTGAGCTTTTGCTAAGCATTCCTTCAACTCATCTAACATTTGGTTCCTCTCAGTCATCAATTGATTCACTTCCTCCACTGCTGATTGGACTCCGTCTCCCCGAATCAATGTAGGTGGGTCTCTCCCATATAAAGCTTTGAAGGGGGTTGTCTTGGTGGATGAGTGATAATTAATGTTATACCAAAATTCTGCCCAAGCTAACCACCTTGACCACTGTTTAGGTTTAGATCCTGTGAGACACCTCAAATAGGTTTCTAGGCACCTATTTACTACCTCTGTTTGACCATCGGATTGAGAGTGATAGACTGTGCTATACTTTAACTATGTTCCTGCCATTTTAAACAATTTTGCCCAGAAAGAACTGAGAAAGGTTCTGTCTCTGTCTGACACGATTGAAGAGGGAAAGCCATGCAATTTGACTATGTCTCTTGTAAATATCTCTGCAATATCCTTGGCTGTGTAGGGGTGTAAGACGGCTATAAAGTGTGCATATTTAGTGAGTTTGTCCACAATCACCATTATGGTATCTACCCCACATGCTTTTGGGAGTCCCCCAATGAAATCCATAGATAAATCAGTCTAAACGTTGTTTGGAATGAGCAAAGGTTGCAATAAACCTTCAGGAGTGAGGGTCTGGTACTTATTCTTTTGACAAATTTCACAGGCTTGCACATACCTCTGATATCTCCCTTCATTCCCTCCTAAAATACCAGCCCAGAGATCCTGTTATATGTTCTAAAAAAACTAGAATGACCTCCTATAGCAGAGTCATGGAACTCCTTGAGCACCAAAGGAATTTTTCTGGAATTTTTGGGAATCACCATCCTCCCTTTATAGAACAGCCTACCTTTCTTGATTTGAAACCCTGCATGTGAATCTGGCTGTCTTAGCAGGTCTTGAATGATGCCTCTCATTCTGTCATCAGTCTATATCTCATCTTCCAAATCATCCCAATCAGTGAATTGTATTGAGGAAATGGCTGAGTATTGTAGCTTCCTAGATAGGGCATCTGCTGCCCCATTCTCTTTGCCAGGTTTATACTTGATTTCAAAGTCATATGTCATATCTGTCAGAAATTCTGATTTTCTGCTTTCATTGATAGTGATCTCATCAATAAATAGTACAGACCCATTTACAACCATTAATGGCACTAATGACACAATTATTCTAATTCCTATTCTAATCCCTATAATTAGGCAATCTAATTATATACAATGAATGGACAGATTACTAATCCTAATATATACAACATATAATAGGAAACATATTAATGACAGAATCCCTTATTGATATCCCCCCTCAAATTGATGCGGCTGGTCAAGGAGCATCAATTTGCTAATGAGAAACTGATGTCGAGGTCGTGAGACAGCCTTGGTCAAGATATCTGCAAGCTGAAGTTGCGATGTGACATGAGGAAGAGATATAACATGATTGTCCAATGCTTCCCCAATAGAATGACAATCCACCTCAATATGCTTCGTGCGTTCATGAAAAACTGGATTAGTAGCAATCTGAATGACACTAGTATTATCAGCATAGAATGGTGTGGCAGTAGTTTGAGGAAAGCCAAGCTCAGCCAAAAGGCCACGAAGCCAAATGATTTCAAAATAGGCCGTAGACATAGCCCGATACTCAGATTCTGTGGAGGACTTAGAGACACGAGACTGCTTTTTACTCTTCCAAGAGATTAACGTAGGGCCAAGAAACATGCACCAACCCGTGACCGATCTCCGTGTATCGAGACAACCAGCCCAATCCGCATCACTATAGCCAACCAAACTAAGAGGCTTCCCAGCAGGAAAGAATAGGCCTCGAGTAGAGGTGCCTTTCAAGTACCGAATGATGCAACGAACAGCGGCCAGATGAAGATCGCGAGGAGTGTGCATAAATTGGCTCACTTGCTGGATTGCAAAGGCAATGTCAGGGTGTGTAATGATCAGGTAGTTAAGGCTACCCACTAGCTGACGATACAATAAGGGATCAGACAATAGATCGTCCTCATCACGATGATATTTGACATTAACCTCAAGAGGAGTATCCACTGGGGTGGCTAAAGTAAGCCCGACTAAAGAAATCAAGTCTTCAGTATACTTATGCTGATGAAGAAAAATACCCGTAGAATCAGAATAAACCTCAAGGCCTAAGAAATAGTGAAGACAACCGAGGTCTTTCATATGAAAAGAAGCCTGGAGCTGCTCTTTAATGTGTTGAATGGCGGCATGATCAGAACCAGTAATAATCATATCATCGACATAAATAAGTAGAAGAACAATACCAGTGGGCATACGATGAATGAACAAGGAGTCGTCAAAGCGACTCTGAGTAAAAGAGAAACTGAGAAGAGTAGTCTGAAACTTTTCAAACCATGCCCGTGGAGCTTGTCGCAAGCCATATAGAGAACGTTTAAGCTTGCACACACCGTCAGAGGAGGAAAACAGCCCCGGAGGGGGAGTCATGTAAATATCATCTGCCAAGTCTCCATGAAGAAATGCGTTCTTCACATCCATTTGAGTGAGTGACCAGCCTTGAGAGGCAGCAATAGAAAGAATGGTTCTAATGCTAGTCATTTTTGCAACGGGTGCAAATGTCTCATCATAATCCACACCATACTCCTGTTTATTACCCAATGCGACCAATTGGGCTTTGTAACGATTGAGAGTGCCATCAGAATTCAGTTTCACCGAATAAACCCATTTGCAACCAATGGGCTTAACACCTGGAGGCCGAGGGACAATGTCCCAAGTGAAATTTTCTTGAAGAGCATGGAGTTCATCGTTCATCGCCTTGACCCAACAAACATCTTTAACTGCCTGGGAATAACATGTAGGAATAGATGTGCCAGATAGAGTAGCAGTAAGACAAATAGGCCCAAATTCATACTTATTCGGTGGACGAGACACCCGTCGTGAGCGTCGCAAAGCTGTTGGTGCAGGGACAGGTGGCGGATCATGGCAGGAAGGGACAAAGTAGGATTGCACCTAACATAAACTTTACCTGGTTTGAACTGCTCTATAGAATGAGAAACATCAGAAAAGTCAGGTAGTGTAACAAAACCATTAAAAGAAGGACTAGAACATGGGAAAAAATTTTGTTGGTCAAAGAAAACCACATTCATAGAGATGTGTAAGCGATGAGAAGTGGCATCATAACACAAGAATTCTTTGTGAGTGGTACTATAACCCAAAAAAGCACACATGACAGATTGAGCCCCTAGTTTATTACGTTCAGGAGGTGGAAGGTGGACAAAGCATACACAACCAAAAGGGTGAAGATTAGTATAATCAGGATGTGCATGAAAGAGACAAAAGAAAGGAGAATCAAACCCTAGAACCTGAGAAGGGAGACGATTGATTAGAAAGACAGCTATCGACATAGCTTCAACCCAGAATTGAGGGGGGACAGAGGCTGCAAGGAGCAAGGACCGTGTGATATCAAGCAAATGCCGATTTTTGCGTCCTGCGATGCCATTTTGCTGAGGCGTATAGGGACAGGAACGCTGAGACATGATACCTTTTTGCTGCAGGTATTCCTGAAAGGCATGAGAAATATACTCCCCACCGGAGTCAGTGCGCAAGATCTTAATGTTGGTGTGAAATTGGTTCTCAATATAAGCCAAAAAATTCTTAAACATTGTGAAAACTTCAACTTTAGAACGAAGAAAGTAAACCCAAGTAAAGCGGCTGTAGTCATCAATAAACGTCACAAAGTATTTATAATTGGCATGAGATAAAATACGAGACACACCCCAAACATCACTATGAATAATTTCGAAACATTTTTTAGCACGATGAGCATGGGGAGGAAAAGGGAGAGTTTTGCTTTTGGTAAGTTTGCACATAGAACATTTAAAGGATGAGTCAGAAGTGATATTATTATTGCCCAACAAACCATTTTTTATCAAATGAGACAAAACAACAGAGTTTGGGTGCCCCAATTTATTATGCCAATCCTCAAATGAGTGTGGGACACCAGTACAAGCAAAAGAATAAAAACTAGGGGAATGAAATTGGAGCGGAAACAATCTGTCCACTTTAGGTCCCTTCGCGATCACTTTCCCCGACACCTGATCCTGTACAAAGCAACCAGTTCGAGAGAAATTAACATTACAATTATTATCCACCAATTGCCCAACCGAAATTAAATTAGAAGCAAGTCCTGGTGACACAAATACATTGCTAAAGAAAGGATTAATGTCACCAACAGTAGAAATAGACAGTGTTACCATCGGCAATCTGAATGTTTTGGATGCCATTGTAAGCATGTACATTGTGTAAATGTTCAGGGGATCCAGTCATATGATTAGAAGCTCCCGAATCCACAAACCATGGTGTAGAAGCACCTGTAGACTTACCCTGGATGCCCAAGGTAGCGAGAGCAGAGAGAACAATTTGCTGCACCTTCTCTGGAGTCAAAACATCAGGTTTGGTGGCGGTGGAAGGATGAGATGGACCAGCAGAACCAACAGTAGCATGAAAGGCCTGCATAGGGCGCTGTGCAGGTCTCATGGGGCACTCGGTGATAATGTGGCCACGTTGCTTGCAATAGTTGCAGAATTTCTTACTGCAATTAGGAGCAATATGACCAAACTGTTTACAAGAAAAACATTGGACACGCCTCATATCACGACCTTTGCCAGTACCTTGAGCCGAATAGGCAACCGTAATAGCTTCGGAAGCACTATGGTCATGCAACATGCTGCCTTGGGTGAGTAAACGTTGCTCCTCGCGAAGAAGTTCACCAACACAAACCTCCAAAGAAGGAACCGGGCTGTGATTCAGTAAAGCAGCACGTGCAACTTCAAATTCTGGGCGAAGCTTCATAAGAAACTGATCGCGTTTGCTGACTTCATAAATCTTTTGAATAGCAGCAAGCGAACCTTTAGGAACATCAGCATGTAAAATTTTAGAATGTTCAGCCCACAAATTAAGAAAACTAGAGTAATAGTCCTGAATGGACATAGGTCCCTGTTGATAATTTGCAATATCGAGTTTGAGCTGAAAACGTTTCGCCGCATTGTTATGATTGTAAATAGTCTTCAAGTAATCCCACATGTCTTTAGTAGTCGAGAAGGAGCACAAATTATTAACCATTTGAGGCTCAATGGAGCCAAGAATCCAAGAAATAATCTGCGCGTCCTTGGTTTCCCATGTAACCAACGCAGCCTTGTCCGCAGGGGCAGCAGAAATCCCATCGAGATGACCCGACAGTCCTTTCCTTTTCACAAACATTTGGAATTGAAATGCCCAGGCAGGATAGTTCTTGCTGGTAAAGCGAGCACAAAAACTTTTCGTAGCCATGAAACTGCAACCGAGAAGAAAGGAACGACACCCACGAACCAGAAACAAAGGGCCCAGAACATGAGAACCACGAGCAACGAAGAAGACCAAGACAAGAGCGACCAGGATGGTGTCGCTGAAGGAATCACAGGTCCGATCGAGAGCCTGTTGATACCATGTCAGAAATTCTGATTTTCTGCTTTCATTGATAGTGATCTCATCAATAAATAGTACATACCCATTTACAATCATTAATGGCACTAATGACGCAATTATTCTAATTCCTATTCTAATTCCTATAATTAGGCAATCTAATTATATACAATGAATGAACAGATTACTAATCCTAATATATACAGCATATAATAGGAAACATATTAATGACAGAATCCCTTATTGACAATATCCCATTAGCTTAGAGACCTATTTCTGCTGATCTTCTCCCCATATCCTCTGATCCTGCAAAAATTTGAGACTTCTCTGATCAGTGTGGACTACAAAGTGCTTCCCCATCAAATAATGTCTCCACTTTTGAATAGCCAGCACTATGGCCATTAACTCTCTTTCATAAACTGACTTATTTTGAGCTCTGTCTGACAAGGTTTGGCTCGTGTAAGCCACTGGTTGGCCGTCTTGCATAAGTACTCCTCCTACCCTTTTTCTAGAGGCATCTGTCTCTAGCTCAAAGGTTTTGTCAAAATCCGGTACAACCAAGACTGGTAACGATGTCATAGTTGTTTTGAGTTCCTCAAAAGCTGGTTGAGCTTCTAAACCCCATTTGAAATTGTCCTCCTTAAGTTGTTGTGACAAGGGCCAAGCAATCTTTCTGTAATTCTTCACAAATCTTCTGTAATAGCCCGTGAGACCCAAAAATCCTTTTAGTCCCTTGATATTAGTTGGTTGGGACCAGTTCTGCATGTCTTCTACCTTCTCGGGGTCTGCTGCCACTCCCTTGGAAGAAATGATGTGCCCCAAATACTCTAACTGCTTCTGGCCAAAAGAGCACTTCTTTCTATTCACCAATAGCTTATTCTCCCTTAATAACTGTAGCACCAGCTTGAGGTGTTTTCCATGAGCTTGCTGATCCTTATTGAAAATGAGGATGTCATAAAAAAATACTAGCACAAACCTCCTTAAGTATAGCTTTAGCACCTTATTCATCAAGGCTTGGAAAGTGAAATGGGCATTAGTCAAACCAAAAGGCAGTACCAGAAACTCATAATGCCCCTCGTGTGTTCTAAAGGCAATTTTGGGAATGTCACTCTCCTTCATTCTTATCTAATGGTATCCAGATTTGAGGTCTGGTTTAGAAAAAAATACTGCTCCTCCTAATTCATCTAGCAGTTCATCAATCACGGGTATTGAGAATTTGTCTAGTATGGTAAGCTTGTTTGGGGCTCTATAGTCAATACAAAATCTCCACCCCAGTCCTTCTTTCTCACCAGTATCATAGGGCTAGAATAGGGACTTGTACTAGGCTTGATGATGCAGTCATCATTTCATCTATTATTTTCTCTCTTTCATTTTTTTGGTAATGGGGATACCTGTAGGGGCGAATGTTTGGAATTTGGACTCCTTCCTTGAGGTTGATTGCGTTGTCTTGTTCTCGGGTGGGAGGCAGTTCATGGGGTTCCTAGAACAGATCATTGAATTCTTGCAAGATCACCTGAATTTCCTCTGCTAGTACCTCTTTTATTTGCTCCTCATGGTACTCTATGTATTAGACTTCTCCTTAATCTCTTATAGCTTTAGCACCTTATTCATCAATGCTTGGAAAGTGGAAAGGGCATTAGTCAAACCAAAAGGCAGCACTAGAAACTCGTAATGCCCCTCGTGTGTTCTAAAGGCAGTTTTGGGAATGTCACTCTTCTTCATTCTTATCTGATGGTATCCAGATTTGAGGTCTAGTTTAGAAAAAAATACTGCTCCTCCTAATTCATCTAGCAGTTCATCAATCACGGGTATTGAGAATTTGTCTAGCATGGTAAGCTTGTTTGGGGCTCTATAGTCAATACAAAATCTCCACCCTCGTCCTTCTTTCTCACCAGTATCATGGGCTAGAATAGGGACTTGTACTAGGCCTGATGATGCAGTCATCATTTCATCTATTATTTTCTCTATTTCATTTTTCTGGTAATGGGGATACCTGTAGGGGCAAATGTTTGGAATTTGGACTCCTTCCTTGAGGTTGATTGCGTTGTCTTGTTCTCGGGTAGGAGGCAGTTCATGGGGTTCCTAGAACATATCAGTGAATTCTTGCAAGATCACTTGAATTTCCTCTGCTAGTACCTCCTTTATTTGCTCCTCATGGTGCAACTCCTGGTACTCTATGTATTAGACTTCTCCTTCATCTCTTAAAGCCTTTAGCATGGCTTTAAGTGAAGCCTGGGCCTTACAAAGGGATGGTTCTCCCCTTAACACTATCTTGACTCCATTTCTTTTCCAAGTCAGGGTAAGGTCTCTGAAGTTGGCTTGTTTGTCCACCAAGCTCTCCAACCAATCGATTCCCAAAACTGCCATAGCTCCTCCCAAGTCAAAAAGGAAGAAATTCTGTTGTATGTCTACCCCTTGAACTGTCATTTTAACATTTTTGCACCCTGCTTTACTTTTCACCTTGCAGCCATTCCCTATTTCTACTGTATACTCAGGAGTCTCCTCTACTACTAAGCCCAACACCTTCACCAATTCCTTTGAAATGAAATTATTAGAGGCTCCACAGTCAATGAGCACTACCAATTGATGCTCTCCAATTTCCCCCCATAATTTCAAGGATTTTGAGGAAGTCAATCCCATTATACTCTTCATAAATAATTGTAAGGCCTTATCATCCAGCTCCTGTTCTAAACTCTCCTCTTCCATATGTGATTCCCCCTCTTCCTCTTCCTCCCTTTCCAACATAAATAGTTGATAATGCTTGGATTTACATACATGCTCTCGGCCCCACCTCTCCCCACACTTGAAACATAAGCCTTTTCTGTTTCTCTCCTGTAGTTCCTCTTGAGATAATCTCCTAGGTCCTGAATTTTTCTTCTCTTCTACAACTCTATCCGAGGGTTTTGGTTCTATTGGATTTTTTTGGCTTGCAGCAGTTCTTGGTACTGACTGGTTATGACTTTTCCCTCCTTCAAATCCTCCATAGATTCTACATCCACCATCCCCCTATGTAGTTTTGATTGGAATCATTCCCTTCACAGTCGTCCCTCCTTTTCTCAAGGCCCAATTCTTCTCTTCTATCAGTTGAGTTTTGTCCATGAGGTCTGACAGAGATTGTAAATCGTACAATTTCAATTCAACTTTCAGTTCCTCCCTTAAACCATTCAAAAAATCCCCTTCATTACCGTGTTGTCAGCAAGCTTCGCGGGTCCTGAAGCTAGCTGAAACTGTTCACGGTACTCTGTGACAGACCCAGTTTGCTTGATGCTCAACAGAGGTTTAAGAGGATTTTGGATAATTCTAGGTTGAAACCTGCAAATCACCGCCTCCTTGAATTGGGTCCAACTGGGATTATGAGTCTGGTCCTCCCACCATTGATACCAGTTCAGTGCTTTGTCCTCCATTGCCACCATTATTGACTCAATTCTCAGTTTTAGTTACTCCATTCACCTTGAAGTAGCGCTCCACTCGGTTAATCCACCCATAAGCATCCTCTCTTGAAAATACTGGAATCTCCAGCTTCCGGCCTCCTTCATTCCTCTCGGGTGGTCGACTCCTTTCGGAAGACTGTTTCCTTGAGCTACGAGACCACACCCAGTCTCAGTAGGACGAATTCTGAGTTTTCTCTGGTCCAGCCTTGCTCCTCTGGTCACCATCATCGTCACCCTCATCTTCATGCAGCGAGGGTCGCCGTCTATGTCGCGAACGTCCTCTTGATTCCCCCTTGTTTCGCGCCTTGAGCAGACACATAATCTCATCTAAGCGGGCCTCCGTCCTCTCCTGTTTCGTCAAGCTCTCCATTAAACTCCTCTCCATTGTTTCTAAACGTGTCTCCATGTTTGATCTAGTATTGACCATCAAATACCCCAGAACGAACAACTTTGATACCAATGATAGGTGTTCAGATTATTGAGATTCATTAATAAGGTTCCATGAATCGTTCCATAGGTTCATGTACAGGTTCATGTATACTAGAATTTATTAGATTCTTGTACATAGGGAGTAAGCTATCTTATTAATTACCTTGTAAATTGTAATTCTGATGTGTATATATAAATCAAACCTGTTGTGTATTTTTCACTCAAGCAATTTAGAAATTCTCTCTAAGTGGTCTGATATTCAAGTTGGTATCAGAGCGGGTTGATCCCGCTCTTGCTTTTCATCATCGTTACTATTCCAGCCGCTGTCAAGGTTGGAACCTCGTCCAAGGTCCCCTTATCTGTCAGAGTGAGGGCCCCAGTCATCTCAGATGGCCATTTCCGGCCGTCCCTCCAAGTCTCGTCGCCGGAGAGTGCTCCACGCGCTGCCACCAAATTGTTCAACGTCTAGTGCATGTCTCGTTACCAAATTTCGTTGCCGCCAGTCCTATTATGCTCGTCGGACCTCCTTGAGTCTGTTCAAGTGGTCACTTGTTCCGTTCGTCCCAGTTTGGCTAGTGGGTCTTAGGAGCTCACCTTCGTTCTTCAATGGCTTCCATGTCAGAAACCTCAAACGATGCCTCTAGTGCTTCTACTCTCTCAAATAAGGCCCCTGTCTCTTTTGTTTTCTCTGGTAATCCATCTATTACTTCAAAAAAGCTCAATGGAAGAAACTATATGGATTGACAAGCTGTTGTGGAGATTTGGTTTTTGGGACAAGGTCTCTCTGACCATCTAATAAAAAAGGCTGAAGATATCAATATTACAGAACGAGACCAGTGGAAGAGAGCTGATTATCAGTTGGTTTCGCTCTTATGGCAATCCATTGACCCAAAGTTGATGATTCATTTTCGTACCTATAAAACATGCTACGACATATGGAAGAAGGCTCGAAGTGTTTATTCAAATGATGTCCAACACCTCTATGATGTGGTGCACAATTTAGCTACACTCCAAATGACAGATCATGATCTCCCGACATATTTGAATAAAGCTCAGTCTACCATTGATAAAGTCAAGTTGGCCCTGACCAGAGATGATGTCCAGAATAAGATCAATAATATGTGCATGGTGTTTGTCCTTCACGGTCTTCATAAAGACTTTGAATCTGTTCGGAACCAAATTTTGACAAATCCCAATGTCCCTACAGCAGAAAATCTCTTCGATCGTCTGCTGCGTGTTCCTTCTCTGGAGGCTGTGTTAGGAGCTGGTTCCTCACCAGGTTTAGAGTCATTTGCATTCTTTTCTAATATGGCAGGTCGTGGAGGCCGAGGTCGTGGTCGAGGTAGACGAGGAGGTCGTGGTTCTAGTAATCGTCCACAATGCTCCTACTGCAAACGTATGGGGCACACTCAAGATAAATGCTATTCCCTAATTGGATTTCCAGTGAAGTCAACTCATATGACTTATTTTCAGTCTTTGGGTCCAGAAAAACAGGAAGAAAGTGGAGGTAATAATCAGAATGTTTTGTCAGATGCTGAATATAAGGAATATCTTCAGTTCAAGGTAGCACAACAAAATTCATCTTCAGGAGCTGTTGTTCATACTGGTAATTTTACGGTTTGTCTCTCTCATTCCTCGCCTGTTGGATCCTGGATTTTGGATTCTGGTGCTTCCGATCACATAGCTGATAATCCCTCTCTTTTCTCAAAAATATCACAACCCAAAAATTCACACTACATCACTCTTGCCGATGGCTCCAAGGCAAAAGCCAAAGGCATTGGTCAAACCACACCTCTTCCCTCCTTGCCATTAAATTCTGTACTCCTTATTCTTGATTGCCCATTTAATCTAGTTTCCATTAGTCAACTCACTCGTAATCTTAATTATTCCATAACCTTTACTGTCAATTCTTTCTCTATACAAGACCAAAATACAGGACAGACGATTGGCGCAAGATCTGAATCACATGGTCTCTACTATTTCTAGCCTCCTTCTTCAATTGCTTGCACCGTTGCTGATTCACCGAGTCTTCTTCATCGTCGTCTGAGTCATCCAAATCTAAATAAACTGAAGAAAATGGTCCCTCATCTTTCTCACCTGCAATCTCTGGAATGTGAGTCATGTCAGCTTGGTAAACATATTCGAGCTTCCTTTCCAAGCTCAGTTCATTATAAAGCAACTTCTCCCTTTGGTCTTGTCCATTTAGATATTTGGGGTCCTAGTCGAGTCAATTCTATCTTAGGCTATAGGTACTTTGTTACTTTCATTGATGACTTTTCAAGATGTACTTGAATCTTTTTAATGAAGGAACGTTCAGAGTTGTGTACAATTTTTCAGAACTTTTGCAATGAAATTCAAACTCAATTTGGACATTCTATTCGCATCTTGCGTAGTGATAATGCAAAAGAATATTTTTATGCTTCCCTTAATCATTTTATGGCTTCTCATGGCATAGTTCATCAATCCTCTTGTCCACATATACCACAACAAAATGGTATTGCTGAAAGAAAACATCACCATATTATTGAAACTGCTCGTACTCTTTTGTTACATGCCAATGCACCTTGAAAATTTTGGGGTGATGCCATACTCATTGCTGGTTTTTTGATAAATCGGATGCCATCCTCTGCCTTGAATAACAAAGTACCTCATTCCTTGTTGTTTCCTCAGGACTCACTTTTCACAGTTCCCCCATGTATTTTTGGTTCTACTTGCTTTGTACATGATCTCACACCAGATATTGATAAATTGTCTGCTCGTGCTATCAAGTGTATCTTTCTTGGTTATTCTCGTGTACAGAAAGGATACAGATGCTATTCTCCTTCTATTCATCGTTTCTATATGTCTGCCGATGTCACCTTCTTTGAGGATACACCTTATTTCACTACGTCGGTGACACCAGATTTTGTCTCCCAAGTATTGCCTATCAATTTTCCTATTCCACTTGTTACTAATTCTTCAGTATCAGATTTGTCAGGGTTTTCTTCTCCATCTGGATCATCCACTCCTCGTCCTCTTATTACTTATCAGCGTCGTCCTCACCAAACACAATTGGAGGAAGTTGCCATTGAAGAGACAGGTGATTCATCTTCCGCTCTAATCTTTGAACCTACTCCAGATCTACCTGCATCTCCTATTGATTTACCTATAGCTCTTCGCAAAGGTACAAGGTCTTCTCGTAACTCTCATCCAATTTATAATTTCTTAAGTTATCACTGTTTATCTCCTTCCCATTGTGCCTTTGTGTATGCTATTTCCTCTGTTTCTATTCCTAAAACTGTCCAGGAAGCACTCTCTCATCCAGGATGGCGACAGGCTATGATTGACGAGATGGCAGCTATAGCAAGAAGGAATGTTGGAATGTATGAATATTATTCCTTGAATCAATGTGTACAGAGAAGGTTACAATATATATAGACTAATGCTATTGATTGCTATCCTAAAAATAAGGGAGAAAAATCAGCCCTAATAAAAGCAAGAATAAAAAACGTATCTGTACATATCTGATATTAATGCTGATATATTATAACACTCCCCCTCAAGCTGGTGAGTGAATATCAATCATTCCCAGCTTGCAAGTAAGACTTTGAAATCGCTCCGTGGGAAGCCCTTGGTGAAGACATCGCTAATTGGTGCTCGAAGGGACGTACTCAGTAGTTATAAGGCCATCATCTAATTTTTCCTTGATAAAATGGCGATCAATCTCTATATGCTTTGTCCGATCATGTTGAACCGGGTTGTGAGTAATGCTGATTGTCGACTTGTTATCACACAGTAACCTTATAGGAGCTTCATACTTTATCCCAAGATCATCGAGTATGATTCTCATCCATAACAGTTCACAAATTCCTTGTGCCATAGCTCGAAATTCAGCCTCTGCACTTGACCTTGCAACCACATTCTGTTTCTTACTTCTCCAAGTCACCAAGTTTCCTCCTAAAAACATGCAGTAACCTGAGGTAGACCGCCTGTCGACAACTGACCCGGCATAATCTGCATCTGTATAGGTTTCAATGGTCAATGTTTGTTCTTTCCGAAATAGAAGTCCTCTTCCCGGGCTTGTCTTCAAATACTGAAGAATTCTATTCACAGCTAGCATATGTCTCTCACGAGGATCATGCATGAACTGGCTAACCACACTGACAGCATAAGCTATGTCAGGTCTGGTGTGAGACAAATATATCAGTTTTCCTACAAGTCTCTGATATTGTGTCTTATCCACCCTTGGGTTCTCCTCATTGTTTCAAATCTTGTGATTTTGTTCAATAGGTGCCCCTGTGGTTTTGCAACCTAGCTTACCTGTTTCCTTAAGAAGATCCAGGACATATTTCCTTTGGGAAATAAAGATGCCTTGTTTGGAATAGGCAACCTCTATCCCAAGGAAGTACTTCAGCTTCCCCAAGTCCTTCATTTCAAACTGTGCAGCTAATTTTTCTTTTAGGACCTGTTTCTCAACCTCATCATCACCAGCAATGATCATGTCATCAACATAAACCAGAAGAAGTGTAAGCTTGCCTTCTTTGGAATGTTTTATAAAGAGGGTATGATCTCCCTGGCTCTGCCTATAACCTAAGGACACCATAGCATTGGTGAACCTCCCAAACCAAGCACGAGGAGACTGCTTGAGTCCATATAAGGCCTTCCTTAACTTGCACACCATATTCCCTCCACCGGTAGGTCCATATCCTGGTGGGATGTCCATATATACTTCCTCTTCCAAATTCCCATGGAGAAAAGCATTTTTAACATCAAATTGGTGCAAGTCCCATCCAAAGTGTGCTGCCAAGGAGAGAATGATCCTGACTGTGTTCATCTTTGCTACTGGGGCAAATGTTTCCTCATAATCAATCCCATATGTCTGAGTGTACCCTTTTGCAACCAGCCTTGCTTTGTACCGGTCTAGAGTACCATCAGACCGATATTTCATTGTGTAAATCCATCTGCACCCAACTATCCTTTTGTCCTTCGGCTTCTCAACAATTTCCCAGGTCTCATTCTTGTTTAAAGCACTCATTTCTTCATGCATGGCTTGAACCCAATTCTTATCCATTAATGCTTCTTGTACTGAAGTGGGGACTCTGGTAGAATCAATTGCTGAAATAAAACTCCGATGCTGTACTGATAGGTTTTTAGTAGACACAAACTGAGATATGGGGTATTTTGCACAAGTTCTTCTGGCTTTTCTTAAGGCTATTGGCAAGTCATCTGGGTTAGGTTCACAAATATCATGTAAAGAATTATTCAAAGACTCAGAATCAGGAATGCTTACCTCTGGTTCGGGCGACTGAAGCTGCTGTTGGACCAGGTTCGGTTTTTTCCGATAATACACCTGCTTGTATCGATCTATAGGAACAGATACTAATTCTTTAGGTGTCTCTGAAGTACCAGAAGATGATGTCACATCCTTTATCAGAGGAGGGATAGATGACTCAATAGATTCAACCAGAAGAGGAACAAAAGATGACTCAAGAGACTCAGCTTCTTGACTACTCTCCCCCTGAAGCTGAGGACGAAGGTGAAAAGACTCGGACTCATGAAAAGTGACATCCATGGAGACATAGACACGACGACTTTGAGGATGATAACATTTGTACTCCTTTTTGTTTGGTGCATACCCTATGAAGATACATTTGACAGCCCTAGGATCCAACTTACCACGATATTGACTATGGATATGAACAAAGGCAACATAGCCAAAGACACGACACAGGAGATTCTTCATGGTAGGAACGGAAGGGAAGAAGAAAGTCATGACTTGCACAGGACTAAGACCATCCAAGACACGGGAGGGCAATCTGTTTATCAAGTATGCGGCAGTTAAGACAGCTTCCCCCCAATAAGACTTAGGGACAGACATTTGGAATAAAAGAGCTCTTGCAATATTTTAGGAGATGACGGTTCTTTCTTTCTGCAACCCCATTTTGTTGGGGAGTATCAACACAAGTTAACTTATGCAACACACCATGTTCTTTATGGAATTTTGTGAAATGTTGATTCACATATTCCTTGCCATTATCAGATCGTAACCTTTTTATAGATTTTCCAAACTGGGTTTGAACCATGCGATAGAAATTCAAGAATATTTGAAACACTTCAGATTTATCCTTCATAAGAAATATCCATGTGACTCTAGTGCAGTCATCAATAAATGAAACAAACCATTTTGCACCAGATATATTAGAATTAGAGGAAGGTCCCCACACATCAGAATGAATAAAATCAAAAGGTTAAATACTTTTATTATTATTTGGAGAAAAAGTTGTGCGATGGTGTTTCGCAAACTGACAAACATCACAAAGAAAAGACTCAACAAACTCATTTTTAAACAATTGCGGAAATAAAGACCTAAGAAGACTGAAAGGAGGATGACCAAGGCGTTTGTGGTGAAGCCATATCTGAGATGTAGCGGAGTCGGAACTTGTCGCATGATTGGATGTGGACATCATCGGACTAGTACGACCATGAGGCCGATGTAGAACATATAACCCTCCCTGTTCCTTAGCAACCCCAATCGTCCTCCCCGTGGTAAGATCCTGAAACACACAATGAGAGGGAAAGAAGGTCACTGTACAATTTAAATCTGTGGTAAGTTTATGAATAGAAATAAGGTTATTAGACAAATGAGGGACATAAAGCACATTATGTAAAGGAAGGGAAGAGTGAAGTGAAATAGTACCACATCCTAAAACAGGGACATGGGATCCACTAGCAACCGTGATGTGATGCTTACTAGATAATTTAGAGTAAGTGGAAAAATATGAGGGATGAGGGGTCATATGATCAGTAGCATCAGAGTCAATAATCCAGAGATCCTCAGACACAGTACTAGAAACATTAAAGGAAAAAGAACGTAAATTCTTACCAGTTATGGTTAGAGAACAAGTGCCAGAAGGCTTACTCATAGAGTCCAAGAGAGTGCGCAAACGATCCAACTCGGCTTTACTAAGCGCCGGAATTGCCTCCCCAGATGGTGGTGCAGAGACCTCTTCACCCTCAATAACCAAGTCGGACACTGTTTGATTAACTTGCCTTTGTCGACTGCCTTTAAAACCCCCAGAGCGTCCAAGAACCTTATCTCTGCCATGGAGTTTAAAACAAGAGTCCTTAGTGTGACCAGACTTCTTGCAAAAAGGACACCAGCGCTCGTCACGTTTGGCGGACGACTTCCAAGAGGATGATCCAGGCCTTTCAGATGATAACCCACCAATAGGACCTTTGCCAGTAGCCAAAGCAGAACCATCACCTGAATTACCATTATTCAACATGACCGCCCGACGACTCTCTTCCCTCCTAACTGTGTAGAACACCTCGGAGAGAGAAGGAAGCTTGTCCTTACCTAAAATCTGAACCCGAATAGGATCATACTCAGAATTCAACCCAGAGAGAAACTTAAAGACCCGTCCACGCTCAATAAACTTGGTTAAAGTAGCAGAATCCTCAGTGCATTTCATCTTGAGATCCTGGTTTTGATCCAGCTCAATCCATAAACCATTCAGAGTACCATAATAATCAGTGATAGAAAGAGATCCTTGCTTGGTATTAAAAATGGTGTTTTCTAATTCATAACACGCAGCAATATCTTGTTTCATAGAATAGGTTTGACTCAAACTATTCCAAATTTCACGTGCAGAAGTAAAAAACATACAATTCTTACTGATATCAGGTGTCATAGAGTTCCATAGCCAAGTCATAATCAAAGAATCTTCATCATCCCAAATGCCAAACTGTGGGTCATCGACCTTTGGAGGATCCCCGACAATGTGCGATAACTTCCGACGACCCTTGAGAGTGGTGCGAATAACCTGGGCCCATTGGAGATAATTCTTACCATTGAGGTGATAAGAAGAGTGTAAAACTGGAAGATCATGGGGATTCAGTGCTGCAACGGCAACCGGAGGCATTGGAATGACAACCGGAGGCGGCGTAGTGATGGTGGAGGACTGGGTGTCTACTGTAGACATTCCAGTTAGACCCGAAAAAAGTCAAAAAGGAACGGGGAGGAGCCGACGAGCAGAACTGCGGTGGTCGCGCGGTGAACGGCGGTGTGGAGGGCGGCGCGTGGCTCTCACGCGCGTACGATCAGGCGCGCGCGTTGGTGGCGCGTGGCCGGCCTGGTTTTTGGGTGGGCTTTTCTGGTGGTGGAAACACGCCGACAAACAGTCCGGCGGTGGTGGTGGGGCAAAAAAGGGCGGCGGCTGGTGGTGGTTTGACGGCAGCAATAAGGTTGCAAAGGAAGGAGGAGACAACAGTAAGGCTGCTCAAAAAGAAAAAAAACAAAGGCAAGCCCTAGGAACGACCTAGGCTGCTGATACCATATAGAAAGAAGGAATGTTGGAATGTATGAATATTATTCCTTGAATCAATGTGTACAGAGAAGGTTACAATATATATAGACTAATGCTATTGATTACTATCCTAAAAATAAGGGAGAAAAATCAGCCCTAATAAAAGTAAGAATAAAAAACGTATCTGTACATATCTGATATTAATGCTGATATATTACAACAGCAGCTTTAGAATCCAATAACACTTGGACACTTGTTTCCTCTTCTTCAGGGAAATCTACTGTTGGCTGTCGTTGGGTGTTTGCTATCAAAGTGGGCCCAGATGGTCAGATTGATCGGTTGAAAGCCCGTTTAGTAGCTAAAGGCTATACTAAGGTATTTGGGTTAGATTATGGTGATACTTTCTCCCCAGTTGTGAAAATGGCCTCTGTTCGTTTATTCTTATCTATGGCAGCCATGCGCCATTGGCCTATACATCAGTTGGACATTAAAAATGCATTCCTTCACGGTGATTTAAAAGAGGAGGTTTATATAGAGCAACCTCCTGGGTTTGTTGCTCAGGGGGAGTCACATGGATATGTTTGCAGGTTACATAAGGCCTTATACGGCCTCAAGCAGAGCCCTCGAGCTTGGTTTAGCAAATTTAGTGCAGTCCTTAAACAAGTCGGCATGATCCGCAGTTGAGTAGACCATTTATAAACATTCTCCCTCTAATCGGTGCATTTATCTTGTTGTTTATGTAGATGACATTGTCATTACAGGGGATGATCATGATGACATCAAACGCCTCAAGGAGCACTTGTTTCAGCATTTCCAAATCACAGATTTGGGACGGTTACGATACTTCCTTGGAATTGAAGTAGCTCAATCCAGCAATGGTGCTGCTATATCTTAGAGGAAGTATCCTCTTGATATCTTGGACGAAACAGGAATGATAAATTGTAAACCGATTGACACTCCTATGGATCCTAATGTTAAACTTATGCCAGATCAGGAGGAGCCCTATTCAGATCCAGGAAGGTATCGGAGACTAGTAGGAAAGTTGAATTATCTTACTATGACCCGACCAGACATTTCTTTTACTGTTAGTGTTGTGAGCCAATTTCTTAACTCTCCCTGTAATAGTCATTGGGACGCAGTAATTCGAATCTTGAGATATATTAAAGGTTCTCCGGGACGGGGGTTGGTCTATGAGAATAGAGGCCATATTGATATTATTGCCTACACAGATGCAGATTGGGTAGGTTGCCCAAGTAATAGCCGATCAACCTCAGGATATTGTGTTCTTGTTGGAGCCAATCTCATTGCATGGAAAAGCAAAAAGCATAATGTTATTGCTAGATCGAGTGTAGAAGCCGAGTATCAAGCTATGACTCTTACTACATGCGAACTCATATGACTAAAGCAATTTCATTCTGAGTTAAAGTTTTGTAAAATAGGGTCTATGAATCTTATTTGTGATAATCAAGCAGCTTTGCACATTGCCTCTAATCCAGTCTTCCATGAGCGGACTAAGCACATAGAGATTGATTGTCACTTTATTCGTGAAAAGATTATCTCTGGAGAAATTATCACATCATTTGTGAATTCTAATGATTAGTTGGCGGATGTGTTCACTAAGTCACTCCTAGGTCCAAGGATAACATACATATGTAACAAACTGGATGCTTATGACATATATGTACCAGCTTGAGGGAGAGTGTTGAGATTATTGAGATTCATTAATAAGGTTCCATGAACCGTTCCATAGGTTCGTGTACAGGTTCATGTATACTAGAATTTATTAGATTCATGTACATAGGGAGTAAGCTATCTTATTAATTACCTTGTAAATTGTAATTCTGATGTGTCTATATAAATCACACCTGCTGAGTATTTTTCACACAAGCAATTCAGAAATTCTCTCTAAGTGGTCTGATATTCAAGTATAGGTACCAAACAGAACACAATAACAGAAAAATAGGAATGCACACAAGATCACTGAATTCTGGATGATATCAGGGCAGTACGGTAGTATATTAGGAAGAAATGGTAAACTGAATATAGAAAAAAAGAAGATAGTTCTAGACAATTGTAGAGTGTCTAGTCCCTCCCAATGCCCAAGCCAATCCTTGCCTACCTCACCTTTTCCTCCTTCCGTCACCTATATACCTCATAACCGAATTCCATTCATAATCCCAGCCCCACTCACCTGCTAGCTCAGCAGTTTGTTACAACTGATCCCGCGTTTATTTTCTCACTCCTAGATTCCCCCTTACGTGCCTTATGGTGCTTCTTTCTAACATATACTTTAGTTATTTTTGGGCTTAGGCTTCTATCACAATCCCTGCTGCCCCTTAAACCAATATTTAGGCTAACCATTCACTATTACTGCAAAAGTGGTAGAGGAAAAACACTCAATTTCTCCACCTAGACCCAGAACCTTTCCTATCCAAGATTTATCCAAAAAACCCCAACTAATGCCTTCTCAGAATCTAACTTAAAGACAAGACCTTGTTTCTTTCGGGTTCTCACCTCATCCGCCACCTCATTAGCTATGAGAGCAGCATCAAGAATTTGTCTACCCAGAATAAAAGCTCTCAGATTCTCAGAAATGGTATCCAAAAGGACCTTACTCAGCCTGGAAGCAAGAACTTTTGTAATTATCTTATAGACACTAGTAACCAAGCTAATGGGGCGGAAAATCCTTAACTTTGACCTACCTATCCTTTTTAGGAACAAGAGTGATAAAAGTAGAGTTCATACAAACTCTTATTTTGCCATTATTGAAGAATTCCACTAACACCTTAAGGAGGTCAACTTTGACAACCTCCTAACAGCTTTGAAAGAAAGCAAAAGTAAAACCATCCAGGCCAGGAGCTTTCTCTTTCCCTAAGCTAAAAACAGCCCTACGTATTTTCTCCTCCTCAAAAGGCCTTTCCAACCAACAGGCTTTATCAGGAGAAATGGGACACCACTCCAAATCCTCAATGAAAGGTCTATAAGGCATATCCTCAGCAAATAGATCAGAGTAGAACCTAGTAATCTCAGAAGTAATTACCCCTACATCCCTAATGACACTACCACCCTCAAGTTCCAGTTCTTTTGTAAGATTCTTCCTCAATCTCCCGGAGGCCACTCTATGGAACAACTTTGAATTAGCATCCCCATCCTTTGCCCAAAAAATTCTCAACTGTTGTCTCCGATTCGTTTCCTCCCTAAAAAAAGCCTCTTCTAATTCAAGTTTCAAATTCAGTCTCCTAACACAAAGATCCTCAGTGAGATTACCCTCTAAATCCAACGAATCCAATTCTCTCAATATATCCTCTTTCCTAACCCGAATATCCCCAAAGACAACCTTATTTCACCCTTTCAAAATTTCCTTGAGAATCTTTAACTTTGTCATGAATTTATAACCTTCCTAACCATCAACTGAGGCTGTATCCCAGGCTTCCTTAATAAAAGGAATAAAAGACCGATGACTGAGCCACATATTTTCAATCCTAAAAGGAGTTGGACCCCATTTCACTTTGCTAGATTCCAAAGCGATGGGAAAGTGGTCAGAAACTGGCCGGGTTAAACTCTCGTTAGATAAGGAAAAGTGTCCTCCCGAGCATTCTCATATCATTGATAGCTCGAATGCATGCTATACAAACTCTAGTGCCTTCCCCAGGACTTCTTGTGGCAACTTATCATAAGCATCTTCTAGATCAATGAAGACAATGTGCAAGTTTTTTGTTTCCTTCTGTATCTTTCCATCAAACCCTGGAATAGGCATATAACCTCTATGGTTAACCTCCTTGGCATGAATCCAAATTAGTTTTCTGATATACAAGTCTCTTATCTGAACCTAATCTCAATTACTCTTTCCGACAGCGTCATACTTCACAGTGTGGCTTATGAGCTTGATCCCTTTGCATGCATTTGCTAAGGGCTAAACAATATTAGAAAATAGAGGACATTATATCTACTTTGTTCATTCTTCACGTCTAACCCCCCACGTGGACCTCTGCTCCAAATTCCTTTGCTTTCATTTGTCCCTTTGGGAAGTTTGTTTGTTGACTAAGGATATGTTTAGTGATTTCAGATTTTGGTTTTTTAATTAATAAAAGCTCTCAAGCTTCATTCTTTCCATGAAGCTTTCTAATGTCAATGCCATTTCCATTTAATTTATGCATAGGCTGCATGCAGGTTTTGAACTGATTGCAATATGGTCAGAGAAGATGGTTGAAAGTTCTATGGAAATGGCTGAACTGGAAAATGCTTCACCTCATGAAGCTGAGAAGTGGTTGATCTCTCCCAGTTTTGCTCCAAATTTGTAAGATTTCTTTATCAGTTTATGGAAACCTAAATTCTCATGATAAATAGTTGCTGCTTATGTGAGTAATGATTGACTGCTGCTCAAAGTATATAATAAACAGTAATCATGTTCAGTATGTGGTCCTTATCACTGGTCAATTTACAAATACTACTACCCAGAATTTTCATTTTCTTCAGTATCAAACTGAATTTTTATAACATTTGTAATGGTTGAGTAGGTTCTATTTCTATGTAAGTCTATCCTTTCCTTTTTAAAGCATTTCCCAAGGGTCCTTGCATAATTGCATGATTTAACAAAAGCATCAAGAATTTTTTTTTTTAATGGTAGTGGCTATAAATAGATATAATTTGTTATTTATTTTGGATACAATTTCTACTGAAACTCATAATTGAAGTTTGATCAGTTTCTTATGCTTCTTAAATAATTTATGAAAGTTAATTTTCTATTTACTATTATTTTTATACATATAGACTTGAAGTTTCCAAAGGGAATTGGGTTGGATTTGCATCCCAGTTGCATCTTCTAGTTGATGCATTGCAAATGTCATTTCAGGCACAATTTATGGAAGATTTTGTTTCAGGTTCGAATTTGTTTTGGTGCATTTTATAGTATATTTCACTTATTCATGCGGGCTTTATGTTTCATAGTTAGTAATGCTATTCAATTTTGGTATATGGTTCAACATTTTCCCTTCTTCTGGCTTGTAGCAGTTGAGAATTCGGGTTCTGATAATTTGAAATCCTCAATGGTTATACCTCCACCGACAGTTAGAGATCGTGTGCTGAAAGAACTGTTTATTGAGGGTACTTAGCTCTTCTGTCTCTTGTATTTTGTCTTCCATTTTGGGTGAATACTCTGGTACTCCAAGCGCACTGGTTACACTGTTGGCAGTTTATAAACCATTAAATTCTGCATCTACATCTAATCTATGGTCAATATATCTGCCAATGGGACAAGGTACCAGCACCTTGGGGCACCAAAGAGTGAAGAAATGGTCTCCGGTGTGATGTTATTTACATTATCCAATTTCAAACGCAAATAATTCTTTGACAGTGAAAAAGCATTGCTTGAAGCCCACTATCAATTGATGGAATGTGTGACTATTTATTTGCATTGATAGACATCATTCGTTGGGTGATTGGTTATACATCATTCGTTGGGTGATTGGTTATTTCTTTCAAGTAAAAGGATGAGAAAGTAATTTAAGTGGCGGGTAGAACAATCACAAGTACTATTTTCAAGTTCTTGAAAGGAAAACTTGCCCTTGTCTCACATGCAAATCATAATAAATTGGAGAATATTTCCATCCATTTAAACACTTTTTTTTTCTTTTTTATTTATCACATCTAAAACTTAAGGTCTGCTTTATACCCACTCATTGAATATTTCAATTTTTAAGTATCCTTGGGGTTCCTGACAACGCGTGCTGGGATATTTGCTTGTTAAAATTCAATATTGATACTATACATTATTTTGCTATAATTAATGAAGTAATGTCTGCAGGTGTACAATTCTCAGATTTTGCTGATGGTGGACAAAAGACTTCTCGAGCTATAAAAGGCGCACCCCTTGAATCTCTTTTTGCACAATTTTCTTTACATTCTCTTTGGTTTGGCAACTGCAATATACGTGGTATGTAGCAAAAGTGATTAGGGTTTATTTGTTGTAGAACCTAAACCTAATAAAAAGAGTAGCAACAAATTGATCACCTATGAGGAATTGATTTTCTGAGATATCTCATTTGTACTGTATGTTCTCATTTGTATCACTTGATTTTGGTCTCTTTGTCAGCTATTGCTGTGCTATGGATAGAGTTTGTTCGAGAGGTTAGGTGGTTTTGGGAAGAGTCACAACTCTTACCCCGGATGCCAGCTAATGGATCAATCGACCTTTGTACTTGTTTGATTAACCAGAAACTTCAGATGGTAATTTATTTTTATCTTTAAAGGATCTATGGTGAAATTTACTCCTTGTGTGCTTGTTTGTTTTATATATTTTATTTTATATGAAGTTTTATGTTAAACATTGATTTTTGTTTTTGTTTTCTAGAAAATTCTTAACTCACTGTTTCTTTCAATTTAGAGTGACTTGTTCTCTTATTATCATTAATTAGTATATTGAATCCTGAAATATAGTTGTTGATAATTTTGATTTGAGATTTAAAGATAATTTTGATATGTATTTCCCCTTCCTTAATCACAAACCCATCCCAGGGCTGTGGCTGAATTAAATTCCTGGTTCAGCCCCTGGATACGTTATAAGAAAAAATTAGAAATATTTCAGTGAGCTTGGATGTTTTGGTCTTTATATGTTATAGAATACATAGTGATAAGGCTAAGAGGTGGTGCCGTTTTCTGCTTTGCTATTCAGCTTGCAATATGCATTGAGAAGAAGTGTCAACTGAATGAAGATTATCAAGATTGTATTGGAAGTTTGGATCATATAGACTCTATGACTGAGGTCACAAACCTTTTTTCCCCTCTCGTTTTCAGTTGTTAGATTGATTGTTCTATTACTGCAGTAACTTTTTTTTACAATTTATTTTGCATTGTGAGTGTAAATTGGTCTTAATTGAATTGCAGGAAGAAAGTGTAGCGGGGAATGACTCGTTCAATATGCAGACACCCAGTGAGGATTTTTCTGGGAAAGTTGACAGGTGAACTTAGCAAGTGAGAGCCTGCTCGGTTGTTATCATCTTAATCTAGCTGGTTCATGCTTATTGGATAACATCTCACTCTCTTATGGCTATTTTCTTCCATTTTTATGCCACTAATTACTTCCAATCTTATTTAAATTAATTTTTTCAGTAAAACTTCTGTATGTGCATATCCATATATATTTATTTATTTATAGGTAAATAGGGTTAAGCATGGGGGATCCTTTGTTCCATTTCTTGTTTGCTTTTGGTGGTTGATGTTTTGTACTAGATTTTTATGTCACTAATTATTTCCAATCTTAGTTAAATTAAAATTTTCAGTGAAGTTTCTATTTGTGCTTATCCATATTTATTTATTTATAGGTAAATAGGGTTAAGCTAGGGGGATCCTTTGTATTGTTCCATTTCTTGTTTGCTTTTGGTGGTTGATGTCTTTGGCGGGATTTTTATGTCACTAACTACTTCCAATCTTAATTAAATTAAATTTTTCAGTAAAGTTACTATATGTTCATATCCATATTTATTTATTTATTTATAGGTAAATAGGGTTAAACAAGGGGGATCCTTTGTTCCATTTCTTGTTTGCTTTTGGTGGTTGATGTCTTGGCCTGGATTTTAATAGAGGGAAAGAGAGGGGTTTATTTTGGATTTGTTTGTATGAGAACATTTTCTGTTCTTGTCAGATGATAGGCAAAAAGTGGGTAGCTGTAATTAATGTAGATCCTCGTGCTCCCTCTATTTTGCTGGCATAAATGGTTGCGAAATTCAGTAGTGGCCTTGATGCACCTTTGGGAAAGGAGGGAGGATCTCTGTGGCTTAAAGAAATCCATTAATTCAGAAACTATCTTTGTTTTATCCAGTATCCCATTCTGTAATTTGTGCTTGTCTAGGACTCCAATTGGGGTAGGGTAACTGATAGATGACAGACAATTGAGTGATTTCCTTTTTTTTTTATTCTTATCATGGTAACAAAAATCATTTGATTAGTTCAAACTTATTTTGTTTGCTTAAAGCGATATTTGGGTTTTATAATTTTGTTGTCCAATTATATTGCTCTAGTCTAGTGTGTTAGGGTTAGGGTTAAGGTTTAGGTTATAGTATTTTTCTGTTGAAGCCTCACTGAATCACTCGTCACTCCCTCATAAATATATCTACAACACAATGGATGGAACTCAAGTTAAATTTGAATTCTGCTCAGTGCACAACAATCTATTGGATTCTCTCTCTCTCTCGCTTTTTTTTTCCATGTATATGATTTAAGGATAAAGAATCTTGGTGGTGGGACACAAGTGTACAAGATAAAATTAAGGTTAAAAGGGAATGTTATAAAGCTTGGCACGTATGTAAAAATGATGAAAATTGGGAAAAATATAAGGCAGCTAAAAAAGATACTAAGAAGGCGGTGAGCGAGGCAAAAACTAAAGCGTTCAACGGGTTATATCAATCGTTGGGCACCAAAGACGGAGAAAGGAATATATACAGGCTTGCTAAAAGTAGGGAAAGGAAGACAAGAGACTTGGATCAAGTGAAATGCATTAAGGATGAATAGGGTAAAGTCTTGGTTACGGAACAAGACATTAAGGATTGATGGAAGAGTTATTTTCACAAGTTATTTAATGAGGAACATGGGACATTAGGGGACTCGGACATTCTAAACACTAGAGAGGAGGACCAAAATAAAACTTTTTATCGTAGAATCAGGGAGTTTGAGGTAAAAGAAGCATTGAAGAGGATGGATAATGGAAAAGCGGTCGGACCGGATAATATACCTATTGAGGTATGGAAGTGCCTAGGAGAGAAAGGTATAAGTTGGATCACAAAGTTGTTTAACGAGATAATGAGGTCTAAGAAAATGCCAAACGAATGGAGGAGAAGCACTTTAATCCCTATTTATAAGAATAAGGGAGATATACAAAATTGTGCAAATTACAGAGGAATTAAGCTCATGAGTCATACCATGAAGTTATGGGAAAGAGTAATTGAACGGAGATTAAGACGAGAGACTCATATTTCAGAGAATCAATTTGATTTTATGCCTGGGAGGTCAACCATGGAAGCAATCTATCTTCTACGAAGATTAATGGAGAGGTATCGGAGGAAGCAAAAAGACCTACACATGGTTTTCATTGATCTGGAAAAAGCTTACGATAGGGTACCGAGAGAGATCTTGTGGAAGGCTTTGGAGAAAAAAGGAGTCCGTATCGCCTATATTCGAGCAATCCAAGATATGTATGATGGAGCTAAAACTAGTGTGAGAACACAGGGTGGGGCTACAAAAGATTTCCCTATAACTATAGGACTGCACCAAGGGTCAGCTTTGAGTCCTTATCTTTTTACCTTGGTCTTGGATGTGCTTACTGCGCATATCCAAGAGCCGGTGCCACAATGCATGCTTTTTGCAGATGATATAGTCTTAGTTGGAGAGTCGAGAGAGGAAACAAATGAGAAGCTAGAGCTATGGAGACAAACTTTGGAAAAACATGGCCTTCGTCTAAGTAGGAGTAAGACGGAGTATATGGAATGTAAGTTCGAGAAGAGCGTGTTAATGATAGCTTAGCGGTGAAAGTTGGAGATCATACAATATCACAAGTCACACATTTTAGGTACCTTGGATCTATCATACAAAATGATGGAGAGATAGAGAGAGATGTAAACCATAGAATTCAAGCTGGATGGATGAAATGGAGGAGTGCTTCAGGAGTTATTTGTGATAGAAAAGTGCCTCTCAAGCTTAAGGGTAAATTTTACCGCACGGCTATAAGGCCTGCGATGTTGTATGGTACTGAATGTTGGGCGATAAAAAGCCAACAAGAGCATAAGATCAGTGTTGCGGAGATGAGGATGTTGCGTTGGATGTGTGGCCATACAAGACTAGATAGGATTAGGAATGAATGCATTAGAGAGAAAGTAGGGGTAGCACCTATTGTGGAAAAGATGGGGGAATCTCGCCTTAGGTGGTTTGGACATGTAAGGAGAAGACCCTTAGAAGCCACTGTAAGAAGAGTAGATCAGGTAGATAATAGCCCAATAGCTAGAAGTAGAGGAAGACCAAGAAAGACTATAGGTGAAACGATTAAAAAAGATTTAGATCTGAATAACATATCTGAAGACTTGGTTTATGATAGAGTACAATGGCGTCGTTTGATCCATGTAGCCGACCCCACCTAGTGGGAAAAGGCTTGGTTGTTGTTGTTGTTGTTGTATATGATTTATCTCTCTAGTTTCCATTGAGGTATAAAGTTGGTGGTGATTCTCGTATTCTCTTGTCAGAGGAATTATGACCTGGGGAGATTCCTTTTACCTTCACCTTTTCCTCTTTTTATCATCTCCCGGCTATGCTTAATGATCCTTCTTTTATTTCTTTTACCTAGTAATTTCTAATTTTTTTTTAAATTTACTTTTTACAGCAACCTCAAATCAATGCTAGGGGAACTTCTGAATATAATATTGTTTCTTAGCTCCCATAATTCTGTTCACCTTTTAACAAATTTGAACTAACAGACTTTAGATATGTTACCTGAAACATTAGGCCTTTGGGTTTTGGTACACAATAGAAATAAAATGATCCATTGCAGGCGTGCAGATCATATGAGGCGTTATCTCTTGATATGCCTTGTATGTCCTTTGCTAAATTTGATACTAAAGATCATTTTTTCTTGCTTTCTCAATTACATGTGATTTTATGTTAAATTCTTCCCATTTTTGGAGAGAAATTTTGTCCACTAACTGTGGTGCAGCGTTTGGCTCACTTGTTTTAGTGATATACTACTTCAAAGGAGGAAGTATTGCTGATAGTGATATAGCACTTCGAAGGAGAGATGGGGGGAGGGAGAAGAGAGAGAGAGAGATGTTGACTTTACCCACTTCTTTTATAATGTTTTAATGTTTCTATAGGAGAATCCTTATACTAGTTCTTTTATTTGTCGCCCTTTTCATGTCATGTTGGAGAGAGAGAGAGAGAGAGAGAGAGATGTTGACTTTACCCATTTCTTTTATCATGTTTCTATAGGAGAATCCTTATGCTAGTTCTTTTATCAATTGTGCTTCTCATGTCATGTAGCTTTTGCGGGTCAAATGTCTGCCATTAAGAATAATAATGGATTTGCACCTCAAGGCACAAATTTTTACTATATCCTTGGAAATGGTTCAAGTATTTTCTAGCATAAATGGTGTCTAACTTCTTTGTTCATGCTGCAGCTTTTCAACCGCTGATGATTTACAGTTGTCTGGAAGAAAAATGTCCACAGTTAGCAGAAAGCCTGAAGATGTCGACCTGTTTAATGATAAAAAATCTTCAGACTTCACCAGGAGAGGTTCAGCTGGTATTGTTGATTCTATGATGCTTCTCAAGTCATATCAAAGTATGCATGCCCCATACACACAGGTTTCTCTAACATCCAGGCACCATTTGGCATTGTCATTATGTTGTACTATTTCAAGTTGAAGAATATAAAGCTTTTGGTATTTTTTGCTATCCTACAGGAAGCACCACTTATGACGGAAGACATGCATGAGGAGCGTCTTCAGGCTGTTGAAGCCTTTGGTGATTCATTTGTAAGCTCAAACTCATATGCAATGCATACAATAGTAATCATTGACTATAAAAGCTTTGACCACATAGACTTCTCATATGTTTCACATGGGGGGAAATGACTGAAAACAAGATACATCAAACAGTTAATTGAAGGTTAAATGTAAGAATTTGAACGGTGTCACAGTGGTATAGGTTAAGGAATATAATCTCTTAGTTGTCAACTTGAGCCAGTCTATTGACACAGACATTCTGGTGCAAATAGGTATGAATTATATGTTCCTGTGATGCAGTAGCCTCTTGATTGCTTGATATATAATAGTTTTACAGACATGAGTATTCTGCCTGACATGACCACGAGCTAATATTTCCTAATTGATAAAGCTATAATTACAAGTTTACAACATTGTTGCTATAAAAGTGGTATTGCTTTGCTTGAAGAAGGATGATGTCTATCATTCCCTATCTTTGACCCTGATATGTTCATTTGATCCTTTTTCTGTTTTTTCACCAACCGTAGTTTTCATATACCTGCATGTACATTTGCTTTCTTAATTAACCAACCTTTTCAGTGATAGATGGAAATGCTAATTGTTGTGATTGATGATTGTAGCTCTTTTACTTTTGGTAGAAAGTATACACAGATTACTATGGATTAAAAATTGTGCCATATACTATGTGACGTGATTCGGGAGTTTGAGGTAAAAGAAGCATTGAAGAGGATGGATAATGGAAAAGCGGTCAGACTGGTTAATTACCGATTGAGGTATGGAAGTGCCTAAGAGAGAAAGGTATAAGCTGGCTCACAAAGTTGTTTAACGAGATAATGAGGTCTAAGAAAATGCCAAATAAACGGAGGAAAAACACTTTAATCCCTATTTATAAGAATAAGGAAGATATACAAAATTGTGCAAATTACAGAAGGATTAAGCTCATGAGTCATACCATGAAGTTATGAGAAAAAGTAATTGAACGGAGATTAAGACAGGAGACTCATATTTCAGAGAATCAATTTGGTTTTATGCCTAGGAAGTCAACCATGGAAGCAATCTATCTTCTACGAAGATTAATGGAGAGGTATCGGAGGAAGCAAAAAGACCTATACATGGTTTTCATTGACCTAGAAAAAGCCTACGATAGGATATCGAGAGAGGTCTTGTGGAAGACTTTGGAGAAAAAAGGAGTTTGTATCGCCTATATTCGAGCAATCCAAGATATGTATGATGGGGTTAAAACTAGTGTGAGAACACAGAGTGGAGTCACAGAAGATTTCCCTATAACTATAGGACTGCACCAAGGGTCAACTTTGAGTCCATATGTTTTCACCTTGGTCTTGGATGTGCTTACTGCACATATCCAAGAGCCGGTGCCACAATGCATGTTTTTTGCAGATGATATAGTCTTAGTTGGAGAGTCGAGAGAGGAAACAAATGGGAAGCTAGAGCTATAGAGACGAGCATCGGAAGAACATGACTTTCGTCTAAGCAGGAGTAAGACGGAATATATGGAATGTAAGTTCAGTAAGAGGCGTGTTAATGCTAGCTTAGCGGTGAAAATTGGAGATCATATCATACCACAAGTCACACAGTTTAAGTATCTTGGATCTATCATACAAAATGACGGAGAGATAGAGGGAGATGTAAACCATAGGATTCAAGCTGAATGGATGAAATGGAGGAGTGCTTCAGGAGTTATTTGTGATAGAAAAGTGCCTCTCAAGTTTAAGGGTAAATTTTACCGCACAGCTATAAGGCCCGCGATGTTGTATGGCACTGAATGTTGGGCGGTAAAAAGCCAACAAGAGCATAAGATCAATGTCGCAGAGATGAGGATGTTGCGCTGGATGTGTGGCCATACAAGACAAGATAGAATTAAGAATGAATGCATTAGAGAGAAAGTAGAGATAGCACCTATTGTGAAAAAGATGAGAGAATCTCGCCTTAGGTGGTTTGGACATGTAAGGAGAAGACCCTTAGAAGCTACTGTAAGAAGAATAGATCAGGTGGAAAATAGCCCAATAGCTAGAAGTAGAGAAAGACCAAGAAAGATTATAGGTGAAACGATTAAAAAAGATTTAAATTTGAATGGCATTTCTGAAAACTTGGTTTATGATAGAATACAATGGCGTCATTTGATCCATGTAGCCGACCCCACCTAGTGAGAAAAGGCTTGGTTGTTGTTGTATACTATGTGATGTGAGAAGTGGGTAAAATCTTTGGACAATTCAAACCTCTTACAGGCAGTGCAGAAAATGTAAAATGAAGAGAATAAGCTGTGGAATTTCTTATTCACAGTTATAAATACTATTATGTTTTTATTAGGTTCCCTTTATTTCACTTAAATATTAAGCAAAATATCAATACAGAAGTATGAATTTGAAGTATGAGGGTCAGGCCCTGAGGTTGATAACAGTATAAGGGCTTTAGGAAACAAAAAAGTATGAAATTGAAGTATGAATTACAGAAACAATGTTGTGAGTTGTGACTAAATACCCATCTTCTTCGAACTCAAAGAAAACATGCTGTAGGATTGATATATATGCCATTTCATATGTTACATTGTTACTTAGCATTGCCTGCTACTTTTTTACAGAATTTTTCTGCTCAGCTGGAAAGGGATATATTAACTTCAGGTAATAGTATATAACTATTTGTAATAACACTGGAAAATTATTAATCATGTCTCAAGTTCTTTTTTTTTCTATGAGAAATTTCTGTCAATTCTGATTTCTGGAAGCAAATGTTGTTAAAAAATAATCTAAATGTAAATACTCACACATGCACAAAATGGTCATGATGCTTTATCATGGTGTAAGATTTGATAGAACTACACCATTAACTAACTTAATGGAATGCGATTTTCATCAATCTAATTTTTGAATCATGAGTAAGTGTTGTATTTACCATACCTACCAGACATTTGATAATTGTTTCTATATTCAAAAGTGTATTGTATGTTAATTTTTGTAAAGATAAACTGATGAACTACAAATTGGTTTTGAAATATATGAAATTCTATAGGCATTATCTACATAATGAAACCTTCAATCCAAAATTAAATTTTTTGTTAGAAGAGATTTCTATAAAAACTTATCGAATGGTGTGATGTTAAATTAATTCTGTGTCAATGGATTCTGATCCACATGAAATATATACATAATGAACTTTTTTGTCCCTGTTTTGCTTCATAGTTATTAATGCATGCCAAGATTCTTCAATATAATAATATAAGACATGTGACAGACCAATTATTGGCTTTGATGCTATTAGATATGTCAGCATTTAAAGCAGCGAATCCAGATGCTGTTTTTGAAGATTTTATTCGTTGGCATTCACCTGGGGATTGGGAGGAGGATGCCCCTGAGGGCGGTGGATCATCATCATCCAGTGGTCTTGACATTGAGAAGTCAAAAGATAGTTGGCCTCCACGAGGGCGGCTTTCGAAGAGAATGTCTGAGCATGGGAATTTATGGAGAAAGATTTGGAATAGCGCACCTGCTCTTCCTGCTTCCGAACAGAAGCCTCTTCTCGATCCAAATAGAGAAGGAGAAAAAGTAAGTATTTTTCTAGAAATATAAATTTTTCTTTTGTTTTGCTATTGTTAAACAGGTTGTTATGGCCTCTGGGAAATTTATACTAGAATAACGTGATTTTTGTTACTTGGTTTCTCAAGTTGATTGGAGAATGGACAGTTGAACAGTTGCAACTTTGTAGGCATTTCTTCATTTTTCATTCTAGATGGATCCAAGAGGTGGATCTTAATGATAATAGGAAGCCATGCCCCATACATGTTTTAGAATTATCTTGATTTAGCAGTAATCATCTTCACTTTCTTGTGGATGATGATATGAATTTAACCTGTGTTTGCTAATAACAAGGAGAATGGTGTTAAATAGGACTAAATGCATCCTCATGAAGAAGTCAAATTATATTTGATTAAGAATTTATGAAGTTGATCTGTCTATCCTAAGTATTTGGGGTGAAGTAATGTTATAAAGGGGAAAAAAAGTATAGTAGATTGTAAATGACACACTTTGATCATTAAGATAAGATGATCATTAAATATGATGATCCATTGAGGTCCAAAAGCTTGAAAGTTGAAATAAAAGTCATTGGATGTAGTGATCTCATTCCTAAAGGCCAGGCTGCTAAGAGTAGAGAGCCTCATCTTTAAATGGGAGTTTTGTGTTTGAGACTGCCAATTCGGGGCTCATTTTCCTGTATCATTTCTGTCAGTTGGATTGAGCAGCCATCAACAATGGGAGGAGGACAAACTGAGCTCTAATGCCACTTTGATGTAGAGAGCCCACTCCTAAAAGCCAAGGGATGGTCCTCCCCTTTAAATGGGAGTTTCGTGTCTTACCCAACTGATGTGGGACTCATGCTCCTGTATTAACAATTTGATGTACCACCAAGATATTGGTAGAAAAGAATGGGCATAAGAAATCTAAACACAGCTGAAAGAGGGCTGGCCTTCTGATTAGCAACCAGAAAAAAAAAAGTCATTAGAAACTATAGAATATAGAGATGATTTGAGGAAATTGTGTCACTTCACACACCTATAAACCGGTATTTATATACATAGTGGTTCATGAATGATACGTGAATGTATTAAGTAAAAACACTAAGTCCTATGAAGACACTAAGTCCTATGGCACATGTTTCATATGTGTAACATGTGAAACATGGGTTTTATTCTAACACTCCCCCTCAAGCGGAAATTGTGTCACTCCACACACCTATAAACTGGTATTTATATACATAGTGGTTCATGAATGTATTAAGTACAAACACTAAGTCCTATGACGACACTTAGTCCTATGACACATGTTTCATATGTGTAACATGTGAAAGATGGGTTTTATTCCAACACTCCCCCTTAAGCTGGAGCATATATATCATATGTTCCAAACTTGTTACAAATAAAATCAACCCGAGGCCCTCTGAGGGGCTTAGTAAATATATCAGCTAATTGTTCATTGGAGTTGACAAAACCAGTCGTGATCTCGCATGAAAGAACCTTTTCTCTAACAAAATGGCAGTCAATCTCTATATGTTTGGTCCTTTCATGAAAAACTGGGTTAGAAGCAATATTTAAAGCAGCTTGGTTGTCATAAATCAGTTTCATTTTCTTGACGTTTCCTCCAACAAAGACACACGGTTTCTTCTATCGATTCTTGAAGCAATTGTTTTAGCCACATAAGTAACCTTTTAAGCATTGCCTTCACATGTTGCACACTTGATGTATCTAAGTATGCGAACCACGCATCCTAATGACTATCACAAGCATTTAGAAATCGGCTAGCGCGATAATGGCTAGTCTAGTTTCGTAAGGTAGTTAAATTTACTAACTAGACGTCTATATGGATCTAGACAACTATGTTATCACTTTTTCTACTCCGCCATGAGATTAAGTTACCTCCAACAAAGACACACGGTTGATCTTCTATCTGATGGTAAACCAGCCCAATCAGCATCAGAATAGCCAACAACTTAAGCATTGCCTTTGTTTTCATAAAGTAACCTTTTTCCTGGTGCACTGATGTATCTAAGTATGCGAACCATGCATCCCAATGACTATCACAAGGAGCATTTAGAAATCTATGTGTATTGTTGTAACCGTCTCCTTTATGTGTAGTTATTGTAAATTATAATATCTTAGTTACTACGTTGTAGGAAGTCCTAAAGTCCAGTTATAGATGTCCATACGTTGTATATTGAGTCCAAATACTATATATTGTAAGAAACCATGTACAAAAGTATATATACGCCCTTTCTAGCTTGGTATCGAGCTCCCGTCTAGTTTCGTTAGGCTAGCTTGCCTTCATTGCGGCTGCCTCCGCCTTCATTGCGATCAATTTCCCCGATCTGTTTTGCGCCTTAAACGCCCTTGTTTACGCAACCCAAGGTCTCCCACGCTATTTCTTCATGAACCCATGCGTGGCGGCGCGTCCGCCGTTCGTTCCCGACGAGGTTTGTCTCCTCGACTCGTCTTGTCTTTCCCTACACGAATCCACCATCACCTTGCCCAAACAAAGAACCGGTTTCTCATCCTCTTCCTGTCGCCAAACAGCATCCCCATCGACTTGGTAGCAATTTGACGTTGGGATCTTGCCCTCATCGACCCGAAAGAATGGGATAATGAGGACTCTCTCATTATGACATGGTTATTAGTAATTTATGGGCACCCCTGGATGGAATTCATTTGGGACAACCTTGTCAAACATATTCCATGAAGCAACGGGACATAGCTACATGTATGAGTTGAAAACCAAAATTTTCTAAGTTATGTCTAAAGCATGGGTTATGGATTTGTGCGATGGCATCAAAATCGACAATGGAGTGCGAACGATGCTTCCACTTCCCGGTTTAGTTGAGAGACAAGTTCTCTGGTTTGAACTCGAGAATATGACTAGTTCAAATTCTAGGTAAGGAAAAGCCTCTCTTTTCGAGGTCTTCTACCCGTGGAAAAAACGGTATTTTATGAGGTCGGCCTTGATCCCTCCTAAACCCGATCTCTTCCTTTTCGTCTAGAAACAAAGACAACCGCCGGGTTTGATAGATGTCACACTAAGGAAACTTTTTAGATTCTTCGTTGGAGGATTCAAGGGTATTCGGCGGGGGCCTCATCATTCTCACATGTGAGGACAATTTCATCTACATAAACCACAAGGTATATACAAAGGTCTCTAGCCATGAAGAGTGTTTTCAATCCTTTAATGCTTCTAACACAAGAATCATGATCAACATATGGTCTATTCTTCACATTTGAGTCATTTTGGTATCCCTAATCACCGTGTTGGATGACAGGCTATGGTAATCTCCCAAACCAATGTTCTTCATGTTCCTCGCCAAGGAGATTGTTGTTGAAGTCCATAGAGAGATCGGCGGAGTCGGTCCAGACTAAGTCTAACCCTAAGTCTTCAACACGTGCTTCTTGAGCAATAAATCTCGTGATGTCTGTGAGTTTGCTAAACATCATCGTGTATTTAAGAAAAGTGTTGAGCCTTTTGCTCTTATTCATATAGACCTCTTCTTGTAATTTTGTTTCACCATGCAAGAAGACATTCTTGATGTCTAGTGTCAAAATTATTCGTGAAGGAGGTTCGGAATAAATAACAACTATGGCAAGAAAGAGGCAAAGCAAAGCAATTTTAGCTACGGGGAGAAAACGTATCCCCTTTTCCATAATCAAGGCCAAGTTGTTTTAACCGCTATGACATAGATCTATCATGTTTTTTCCTTCTGCTCCTATTATGCGAGTCCTTTGTTTTTGCCACTTCGTACATGTCCATCGCAAAGATCGCACTAAACTTGATCTTTCAAGTGTGTCTTCCTAGGTTATGCACCGACAACGATCAACTTTCCTATCAAGACCTATCTTAACAATATAGACCTATCGACAACCAACAGTTGTTTTACCAGGAGGTAAGGGGACAAGTTTCCAAGTACCATTAGAGTGTAAAGCAGCCATTTCGTCAACCATATCCTATCGCATCCTGGATGAGATAGAGTTTCACCTATAGTTTTGGGAATAGAAACAGAGGCCAAAGAGGACACAAATGCATAATAGGAAGGTGATAAACGATGATAACTCAAATGACAAGCATAACTCGGATTAGGAATTAGGATTTGCTCCGGTACGATGAATGAACCTACTTTCTCTTGCTTTGCACATCGATTTGATGTTAAAAATGCATTCCTTCATGGAGACTTGGTTTATATGGAATTACCAATGGAAGAAATAAGGTATGCAAGTTAAAAAGGCTTTGTATGGAAAGCGCCTAGAGCATGGTTTGGAAGGTTTACAAAGGCAATGGTGTCCTTGGGATACGAGTAGAAGATCAAGTCACAAGAAGGTAAACTCAACTTTGTTCTACTTGTGTATGTGGATGACATTATTATCTCTGCTTGGTTGAGCGACAGGTTGCTAAAGGAAAAATTAGCAAGCAGTTTGAGATAAAGGATCTTGGGAGACTAAAGTATTTCCTTGGGATTGAGGTTGCTACTCCAAACAAGGCATCTTTATTTCCCAAAGAAATATGTTCTTGATCTTCTCAAAGAAAGCTGTAAGTTGGGTTGCAAAGTCTCTTGGGTGTTCCCATTGAAGCGAGAATCATAGAATAGGGAACGATGAAGAGAATTCCAAGGTGGATAAAGCTCGATATCGAAGTTAGTAGGGAAGTTGATATACTTAGCACACACTAGACCGTGATATAACATATGGTCGGATTATTAGCGCTTTATGCATGACCCAAGGGTAAGACATTTACAGGCGGTGGACAAAATTCTACAAGATCTTAAAACTACACCTGGAAGAGGGTTACTTTTCAAGAAAGATGGATGCATGAACGGTTATTGGTTGTTAGGCACGTGGTTTGTGAAGTGCTATGGATGAAAATTATATTGGATGATCATAAAATAGGAAATTGCTCTGCGACAATAAGTCTGCCATTAACATTGCTCACAACCCGGTTCGGCATTAATGACGAGAACAAAGATATTGAGATAGACAGTTAGATGGCGGGTTGATAACCACAACATATGTTCCTGACTAACGTGTTGACTAAAGGGTTAACCACGAGAGGTTCCAAGATCTTACTAGCAGAAGGACCAGCTCCTTTATGGGTAAATTATTGCATTAGTTACTTACGTTGTAGGAAGTCCTAAAGTCCATATAGATGTCCAGTTGTATATTGAGTCCCTAATACTATATATTGTAAGAAACCATGTACAAAAGTGATAGGAAAGATATACAGTTTTTTATCCTTTCTAGTGTGTATCCTTTGGCATACTATTAAGGTCATGAGGCCCCATTACTATGCATTTGAGTCCCTGAATCTAGGTACAAAAAGAAAAAGATATCTGCTTTTTATCCTTTCTATGGAAAGAACAAACAGGTCTCAAAAAAGGTGACATCGGGGACAAGTTTCCAAGTACCATTAGAGTGTAAAGCGACCATTTCGGGAGAGATAACGTATCGTCCAAAGAGGACACAGATCATAATAGGAGAGTAGCATCGGTAACCTTTGTGCAATTGAGAGTAGCCTAGGAAAAGACACTTAAGGGATTTGGCAACCAATTTATCTTTTTCCTAGAGTGAGGTAATGTACAAAACAAGTACAACCAAAAACACGAAGAGGAAGAGGAAGAGGATAGAGATCTTGGTTGGGAAACAACAGAGAATGGGGTACCTGATTTTGGAGGAGAGAAGAAGGCATACAGTTAATGAGGTAGCATGCAGTCATGGTTACATTGCCCCAAAAACGAAGTGGTGTATTGGAGTGAAGGAGCAAGGTATAAGCAGTTTCAACTAGGTGTCAATTTTTCCTTTCAGCTACACCATTTTGTTGTGGGGTATGAGCATATGACGATGGATGTAAAATGCCCTATGAAGTCAAAAAAGATTGAAATAGGGTAGAAAAATATTCGCGGGCATTGTCACTTCGCAGAACTCTAATAGAGGTATCAAAGTAAGTTTGGATATCTGAATAAAAACCTTTAAATATGGGAAAAAGTTCAAAGTGATATTTCATTAGAAATAACCAAGTACAACGGGAAAAATCATCAATAAAAGTAACAAAATATTGATAACTCAATATAGAAGTGACACGACTAGGACTCTAAATATTTGAATGGATTAAAGCAAAAGGAGCATTAGCTCATTTATTGACTCTTTCAGGAAATGAACTACGGACATGCTTTCCCAACTGATAAGAGTCACACTCTAGTGTTGACATTTTAGAAAGACTAGGTATCATAACATGTAATTTCTATAGACTAGGATGTCCCAAGCATTGATGAATGATTTCAGGTGACTCAATTTCAGGAGATGCTGGAACAATGAGGTGATACAAGCCTCGAGACTCATGTCCAACTCCATTCGTCTGTCCGGTACCCCGATCTCGTACAAGAACAGTATCATTAGCAAAGATAACCGAATAAGGCAGGTATGAGTTTGCTTATAGATATCAAATTAAAGGGACAATCAGGAACAAACAGTACAGAATCTAAAGATACAGTGGGAAGGGGTTTAGCTTGACCAATGCCTTGGACTTTGGTTTGAGAACCATTGGCTAAAGTAACACTAGGTAGTGTATCTGTATAGGTAATGTGAGAGAAAAGGGATTTGTTACCAGACATATGATCAGAAGCTCCAAAATCAAGGATCCAAGGTCCCAAAGATGAAGACTGTGAAATGAAGCTGCAAGATTACCAGGTTGAGTGACAGGTGTAGTGAACTGCATGGCTGCCTTGAGTCGGATGTACTCATTATAATCAGTGGCAGAGAGGGAAACCTTGTCAAATGAGTCAGATGGGATAACTTGAGCAACATTCACAGTTTTAGATATTTGGTTGGCCTTGGTTCTGCATTGTTCCTCAATGTGACCAAATATGTTGCAAAAGGTGCAGCGAGGACGAGGACGAGTACCACCACGACCTCCTCCTCGTCTGCCCTGATTGTTGGATTGGGAAATCAGGGTAGATGATTCAGCAGGTGCAAGGGATGGAGCAACAGTTATAGGAGTTGAAATACGCAACAGTTGTTCCGAGACTGTATCTTATGAAGGAACGGTAAAGCTTGAGAGTATTTGATTGTGGACTGAGTCAAGCTCAAGTGGCAAACCAACAAGGGCAAGGACCATGAAGAACTTTCCTCGTTGTTCGGCATGTTTCTCTGCATTGTCAGTGAAGGGCATAAGTGCATCAAACTCAACAATCAAAGTATCAAGCTTACTCATATAGGTCTCCATGTCCATGTCTTGTTTCTTAGTGGCGATCAGGTTAGAAACAATGTTGTAGAGGCAGTTGACATCATTGGAGTACAATTTCTTAGCCTTGGCCCACACATCATAGCATGTCCGAAAATCACGATATTGAGGTTGAAGCTTGGCATCAATGGAGAACCACAACATACTGCAAAGATAAGCATCAATCTGTTTCCACTTAGCTTGGTCCTTGTCGGGAATGTCCTTGGCTGGTGTGACTGGGTGTTCATGATGACCTTGACCTTCAAACCATAACTCCACAGCAGTAGCCCAAGATGTATAATTGGTTGGCCCCACCAATTTGTCACATGGGATCAACGGGATAGTAGTGAAGCTAATGGCAAAAGGTGAGTATGAGGTAGACATGCTGGTGAGGAAAAAAAAAAACTTAATAGGCTGGGAGAAGCACTGAGATGGCTAGGGCAGATGATAGGAAAAGAAAATCTCGTAGTAGTGCAAAAGAAAGAAAGAACAAAGAGGTGAGATGGGGTTGTGGGTTGGTATAGGCTGGGAGAAGGGAGGTGAGGTCAGAAAGGGGTAAGGGGGTGGCCGACGGTGGTGCTGGAGAAATACGGAGGCCGGAGAAGACTCCACGTGCTCACACGCGCCGGCACGTGAGTAGAGAAGCAGAATATAGGAGTTGTGCGTGGGGGCACGTGGGGACGCGTGCGGTGGCGGGTGGCGGTGGGTCGGCGACGGTTGAGCCGGTCGGCGGGTTCTGCAACCGTTCTGGGTTGTCGACGGTGGTGGGCGTTGTTGGAAAACTCTCATTTGGTGGAGGCGCAGCTGGTTGGATGAGAAACCACTGGTGATGCACAGTGGTGGGAGGATCTAACCTACTACTGATACCATATAGAATATAGAGATGATTTGAGGAAATTGTGTGTCACTCCACACACCTATAAACTAGTATTTATATACATAGTGGTACATGACTGTATTAAGTACAAACACTAAGTCCTATGAAGACACTAAGTCCTATGACACATGTTTCGTATGTGCAACATGTGAAACATGGGTTTTATTCTAACAGAAACAAATGATATCCCTTAAAAATAGTCTAATCCTAGCTGTCCAACATAACTTGAACAAAAAGAAACTAATGGATGAAAGTGAAATATGAAACAATGCTAGTGTTGACCATCGTCCAATTTCATTCATGCACAGTCCACCGTCCACATTAATTTAGGAAGTAATTTTAGATTCATGTATTTTCTAGTTCATGTACTTAGGGAAAAACTATCTCATTTATTTGTCTTGTAAATACAAGTTGTAATTAATATTCAAGTGTATAAAAGCAAGCATCATTTGCTGTGTGGATTGATACAAGCAATTCAGAAAAACTCTTTGTATTCTTTTAATTTGGTATCAAAGCTCCCGACCCTAGGAGTATCTTTTCCGCTGCCTCAGCCTTCATTGCTGAGTATCCTCAGGTGCCTTGCCTTCATTGTAGGACCTGTTCTTCACTTGCCTTCATTGCAAGTTCTGGTTCTCATAAACTGTACCGTTCCTTCCTTTTGCCCAACCTTCAGAGCGACTTTTTCACCAAAAGCCACTCACCATCCTTCTCAGAAACCTCTGACCAGCCAAAACCAGAAGACCCACTCCCGGAAACCACCACAAGCGCCTGCTCCTACCGGCTCCTGAGCTCCACGCGCCACTTTCCCGGCCACAGTTCGCCGTCGCGCCACATCCAACCTGACTGTCAACCCTTCCTTTCCCTGTTTCATCCATCAGAATCTTCAGCCACTGCCTTAATAGTGGTGCATCCTAAAACCCTTTCTTTCTTACCTCTGTTCTACTGAAATCATGTCTGAGACCGAGTCCACTATCTCCCAAAGCAATACGACCCAGCCTTCAATCTTGAACCCAAATGACCTTCCTCCTTTACAGTCTTCGTATCGACTCAATGGAAAAAATTATTTACAATGGGCACAAGTCATTCGAACAACCCTCAAAGGTCGACGAAAATTGAACCACATTGAGGGAACTACACCTGGAAAAAATGACCCACTGTTTGAGGCTTGGGATGATGGGGATTCTCTCATTATGACTTGGCTTTGGAATTCCATGACTTCGGAAATTAGCCAGAATTGTATGTTCTTTTCATCATCCCGGGAAATTTGGGAGAATCTTTGTAAAACGTTTTCAATGAAACAGGATGTTGCTGCCTGCTATGAGTTGAAGACTAAAATCTTCAACACCAAACAAGGAACTCTATCTGTGACAGATTATTATGGAACTTTAAATGGTTTATGGATTGAGTTGGATCAGCACCAGAACTTAAAGATAGAATGCAGTAAAGACTCAACCACCTTGGCCGAATTTATTGAGAAAGATAGGATATTTGAATTCCTCTCAGGTTTGAATCCTGAATTTGATCCTATTCGGTTACAAATCTTAGGAAAAGAGAAGTTACCCACTCTATCAGAAGTGTTCTATACAATCCGTGGGGAAGAAAGCCGGAGAGCAGTCATGCTTGATGAAAAGCCAACTGATGGGTCAGCATTAAAATCTGTCAAAACAGGACCGTATTCATCCTCATCTAAATCTAATTGTTGGTGCTCCTATTGCCAGAAATCTGGTCATACCAAGGAGAATTGTTTTAAACTCCATGGGAAGGACCAGGTCGTCCTTAGCCGCACAGGGGGATTTAAAAATGTTGCCCAGGGACAGGCACACTTGACTTCCATAGACTCGGAGTTAGAGGTGGAGGCTAAACAGGTGAAAGATGATATCCCTGCCCTTAGCAAGGAGGAACTGGAACATTTAAGGTCTTTTATGGCTTCCCTTAGTAAGCCTTCCGATTCTTGCTCTCTAGTCATGAATGATAAGAGTCTGTGTTCTTTATTCTCCCATGCTTCTTGTACTATTCCTGAGGATTCTTGGATTATTGATTCTGGTGCTACTGATCACATGACCTTCTGTTCTTACCATTTTTCATCATATAAAAATCCCACGGGTAATCATCACATAACTGTAGCTGATGGCTCTCATACATCAGTTGCTGGTCCTGGTAATGTTAAACTTAGTCCACTTCTAAATTTGAAAAATGTGCTTCATGTTCCTAAATTTTCATCCAACCTTGTTTCTATACATAAACTTACCAAAGACCTTAATTGTGCTTTAACATTTTTCCACTCTCATTGTGTATTTCAGGATCTTATCACCGGGAGAACGATTGGGGTTACTAAGGAACAGGGAGGGTTGTACTACCTTGAGATGAAAGCATCAGGTGGCTCTAGTCAAAAGTTGCAACATTCCTGTCATCAATCTAGTATCAAGTCTTGTGCCTCCCAAATTTGGCTCCACCATAAACGTCCTGGACACCCCTCATTTACTTTACTTAAATCCATGTTTCCTTCTTTGTTTTTAAATGAGTCAGTTGAGTCCTTTAATTGTGATATTTGTGAGTTTTCCAAACACCATCAAGTGAGTTTTCCTCCAAATGGTAATAGAAGCGGTGAACCTTTTTCTCTTATCCATACTGATGTTTGAGGTCCTGCATCCATTCCTAATATTTCTGTTGCAAAATGATTTTTGTCATTTATTGATGATTGCACTCATGTCACTTAGATTTTCCTAATGAAAGATAAATCAGACGTGTACAAATTATTCATCCAGTTTTATCATATGATTACAACTCAATTTGATAAAACTATTAAATGTCTAAGGTCTGATAATGGTAGAGAATATGTGAATCAAAATTTCTCCACATTTCTTAAACAACACGGTATTATTCATGAACTTACATGTGTTGATACCCCCCAACAAAATGGGGTTGCTAAAAGAAAAAATTGACACTTGCTTGAAATTACTAAAGCGTTATTGTTTCAGATGTCTGTTCCAAACTCATACTGGGGGGAAGCTGTTTTGACTGCTGCTTATTTAATAAATCGGTTACCCTCTAGAGTCCTTGGTGGTGTAAGTCTTGTTCATGTCATGAAATCGTTTTTTCCCTGTACTCCTATTATGCAAAGTCTTGAATCTCGTGTTTTTGGATGTGTTACTTTTGTTCATATCCATTGTCAGCATTGGGGCAAACTTGACCCTTGTGCTATTAAATGCATTTTCATTGGTTATGCTCTTGACAAGAAGGGATACAAATGTTATCACCCTTCCTCTCGTCAAGTGTTTGTCTCCATGGATGTCACTTTCCAAGAAAATCAACCATTCTTCATTTCCTCTCAGCTTTGGGGGGAGAACACTACTGATTCGGAAGCTGAGATTTTTCCTCCAGACATTAACATTCCCTTGTCTCCAGACATTAACATTCCCTTGTTTCCATATTCTGATATGCCTTCTGATACACGGGAATTAACTCCTTCTGACAGTCACCCACCTGAACTTGAAAGAATTGGTCGAACTAAAGCAAGCTCACCAAAAGTGGTGTATCAAAGAAAAAAACAACCCGAAGTGGTCCAGCCTCAACCCCAAGTGTCCAAACCGGCGGTGAGTACTGAAAACACTAATCCCATTAATTCTGAACCTATTCCTTTGTATAATTGTGATCCTAACATTGATGATGACTTACCTATTGCCTTAAGAAAAGGGAAAAGGTCTTATGCTAAGTACCCTATTTCCCAATTTGTCTCCTCCAAAAACCTTTCTTTGCAGCACCAAAGTTTTATTGCAGCCATTGACTCTATCAAAATCCCTAAGACAGTACAGGAAGAATTGAAGGATAAGAATTGAGTTCAAACCATGAATGAGGAGATGCGAGCTCTGGAAAGGAATGGAACATGGGAAATTGTTGAGAGACCAAAGGAAAAGAGATCAGTTGGGTGCATATGGATTTACACTGTGAAATACCGGTCTGATGGTACACTAGACAGGTATAAAGTAAGGTTGGTTGCAAAAGGGTATATACAAACCTATGGGATAGATTATGAGGAAACATTTGCCCCTGTGGCAAAAATGAACACAGCCAGAATTTTGCTCTCTCTTGTTGCACACTTCCAATGGGAACTTCATCAGTTTGATGTAAAGAATGTCTTTCTTCATGGTGTATTAGAGGAAGAAGTTTATATGGAGGTCCCTCTTGGGTATGACTCCTATGGTTGAGGAAATAAAGTGTGTAAATTGAAGAAAGCCTTATATGGTTTGAAACAATCACCCCGTGCTTGGTTTGGAAGATTCACGAAGACTATGGTGTCCCTTAGATATAAACAAAGTCAAGGTGATCATGCCCTCTTTATCAAACACTCACCTGAAGGTAAATTGACTATCCTACTTGTGTATGTAGATGATATCATTATATCAGGGGATGATGTTGTTGAGAAATCACTTTTAAAGGAGAAACTGGCTACTGAGTTTGAAATGAAAGACCTTGGGAGATTGAAATATTTCCTTAGAATTGAAGTTGCCTATTCTAAACAAGGTATCTTCATTTCTCAACGAAGATATGTCCTTGACCTTCTCAAGGAGACTGGGAAGCTTGGATGTAAAACTTCTGGAGTACCGATTGAGCAAAATCATAGAATGGGTAATGAGGAAGAAAGTCCCAAGGTTGATAAAGCTCAGTATCAAAGGTTGGTAGGAAAGTTGATATATCTAGCACATACCAGACCAGATTTTAGTATATGCTGTAAGCATGGTAAGTTAGTTCATGCATGACCCAAGAGGAAGACATGCAAGTTGTTGATTGTATTTTACAGTATCTCAAGGCTTCTCCAGGAAGAGGATTGTTGTTTAAAAGGGGTAGAAATCTATCTATAGAGGTCTATACTGATGTTGACTATGCCGAGTCAATTACTGACAGGAGGTCAACAACTGGCTACTGCATGTTTCTTGGAGGGAATCTTGTGACATGGAGAAGTAAAAAACGGAATGTAGTTGCAAGATCAAGTGCAGAAGCAGAGTTCCGAGCTATGGCTCAAGGAGTTTGTGAATTGTTATGTATGAAAATCATTCTTGATGATCTCAAGATTAAGTATGAAGTTCCAATGAAGCTGTTTTATGATAACAAGTCAGCCATTAGCATTGCTCACAATCCAGTTCAGCATGATAGGACCAAGCATATAGAGATTGACCGGCACTTTATTAAAGAGAAACTTGATAGTAGGCTGATTGCCACATCATATATCCCATCAAAACATCAATTGGCTGATGTGCTAACCAAGGGTCTTCCTAAAGATAAGTTTCAAAATCTCACTTGCAAGCTGGGAATGATTGATATCCATTCTCCAGCTTGAGGGAGAGTGTTGACCACCGTCCACTTTCATTCATGCACAGTCCACCGTCCACATTAATTTAGGAAGTAATTTTAGATTCATGTATTTTCTAGTTCATGTACTTAGGGAATAACTATCTCATTTATTTGTCTTGTAAATACAAGTTGTAATTAATATTCCAAGTGTATAAAAGCAAGCATCATTTGCTGTGTGGATTGATACAAGCAATTCAGAAAAACTGTGTTCTTTCAATTGCTAGCATGAACAATAACCCAATATATGGTTATGATGGACCTGTCTTTGCCCTACATCATCATTGCTCATGACTCAACAGTAAGGTATTCACTCCAACAATTAAAATTGTGTGAAACAGCGTAATTTAGTTGTTGCTTAGCAGTCTTACAGCTAGTTTGAACTATCAATGCAAGCAGGAAAAATGCTCCAAACATATATGTTCGAAAACAGTGAGTAAGAATGCGTTAGAGAAATGGCAATATTGGCACCTGTCCAAATATGTCCTGGAGGTGTTTGGAAAGTGTCTGGTATTGGAATCTTACATTTTATTTCAGCATTTTAAGAAGTTTGTACCGAGTGTTTAATGAGTATTAGTCTCCTAGTCCTTTGCATATATGGCTTCTCTTTGGGTGCTTCAAAAGGTCAGAGCAGAAAGCAAGAACTTTCAACAGTTCTTCTTGCCTTTTGAATTTACTTTTGGGATTATATATTACTTTACTTTGGTCTTCGGGTGATGGGCAATGGCATCTTTTTCAGGTAGTTTTTGTGCCAGATGGTAATGGGATTAGAGTGCTTACTTTAGACACACATATATAATGCATCCATGTTTATCTGATTCCGTGGGGCACTCTGCAATCAAGGTTGATAGGGTTCATCCATATTTATATAAGAGGGTTTGCCTTGGAAATTGGAATGCAGTCCTACTCAGTTAATTGAGGGCCTTGTGCATCGATAAGTGATTAGGAGTATCAAGAAAGGCAAAGCAAATATGTCCTTTGTTGGGAAAAGTGTTCACGTAGGTTTATGCCTTAAAGTAGGATTATTTGGTGAGTTGAGGGCCACGCATGAAAGAGCTAAAACTATAGTTCACTTGTAACATTTTCTTGTGATCATATCATCAAACTAATAATCGTCAAATGAATTCTATCCAACAACAACAACAACCAAAGCCTTTTCCAATTAGGTGGAATTGACTATATGAATCAAACGACGTCACTATATCCTATCAAATGAATTCTACCAAAAAAAAAATTCGTCAAATGAAATTGCTACTGTGTATTTGTGTGCAAAGGAAAAAGACTAATTGTATGTATTTGGATTGCTTGAGATATGCTGTTCTTGTTATCGACTCTAATTTTTATATTATCTTAATTTTCCAGATTCTTCATTATCTTGAAACTTTACAACCACATGAATTGCTTGAGCAAATGGTGTGTACTGCCTTCAGAGCAGCAGCTGACACATTAAGTCAGACTATTTATGGAGAACTGAAACAGATGGTGACTGAGATGCAGCAACTTTACCTTACCATGGCAACTGCTTTGAAGCCTCTGCAAGGTATCTATTCATTAATTTTGCTCTTCTGTGGAAAAGAATAATTTTTAACTCATTTCCATTTTGTTGCAGTAAATCGCTTGTCTGCAGACAGTGAGACTATTGAAGACTTAAGAGGACTAAGTGTTGATTTTGAACAAGTTGAGAAATTACTGACTCTTGCAGCTTCTCTTCATCGCAAGCTTTTACGAGCTCCACGCCTCTCCAGAGAAATTTTCAGTGATTACTCTAACTTTTATATTCCAAAAATGGGAACAGGCTTGACAGGAGACATTGTTAAAAAGGTGAAATGCATCTTTGCCTTGAAATACCTTGTTGATTTGGGTAGTATTCCACAGAAAATCTTTCTTATCCTGAGCATGGACTGACACGTAATTCCTCTATCCTTTTTGCATAGGAGTTTGACAAGAAACTTAAAGTAAGGAATCATGAGAGGGAAGTCTTATCAAGTATGTTTGTTCCTCCTACTGCCAACCAGTCTTGGAGAAAGGTTTTGAGCATGGGCAATCTTCTCAATGGTCATGAACCAATCCTCAGGGAGATCATTTTTTCGCTGCGTGATAGAGTGAATGGTAATCACTATGCAGCTCGTAATGGTAGTGTTTCTCAACAAGAAATTGAAACTTATAGAATGTATATATGTGGAACGTCTAATGACCTCCAGGTAGCACTTTCTGTTGTCTCGTGTGATTAATTTTATGGTGTTTATTGGTTGCAATCATGTTTATTAGGAATCTGTCTCGGTACCATGGCTTTTATCTGGTCTTGGAATGGCAAAATAGTCGTGTTCATGGGGATATGTGAGAATTACCTACGATAGAATGAGAAATTGATACCTGTTTAATAAATAGGAACGGAAACGGAGATTATAATACTTGTTTCATAGATACCCACAAACCTACCAAATATTTTTTTTATTTAATATATTAGTATATTATGATTCTTTTTCCCTCTTACAGTTTAAAATGAGATGAATATTTTTTCTTATTATTGTACAATGAATTTTGGTAGAGAATGAACCCATAAAATTATTGGAAAAAATATATGTAATTTATGTAATAATAATTTATGTTGATTGATTATTATAAAATATAATTGATGTGTAATAAATTAAGATTATTTATAATTTTGATAGATTAAAGAATTTACATATAATTATGTTATTTATGATTTTATTTTATTTTTATATTTTTAGGGATTTTATTTATTTTAAGATTTTAATTTTAATGGTATTCTATCTAAATTTCAAATTTGATAATTAGTTAGTTATATTAGAATTTTAAATTAAAATATGATTATTTTATTATTTATTTTAACTATGATTGGTTTTTTTGTAAGACCAAATTGTATAAGATGATTGATTATTATTGATTATTAAATTTAGTTTGGATTATATTCTTACTTTGAAGTCAAATCTCTTGACATCGAGTGTCTCTGGAATCTTGAGGATTTTTTGTTCTCTTCTTCTATTGGTCTTGTATCAATTTGGCATTTGAGTCTTGTTGATCATCCCACACTTTGAGATGTTTGAAAATAAAGATTTTTCACAGTTAAAGTTGTTTTGTTACTTATCGCTTATTAGATCTTTGTCAAAAAGTCATCGAAATTTACGTCTCCTTTGCACGTAAACATACAATCATATGGACGTCATTAAAACGTTATCATTTGAACCTCGTTTCAAGACACTACCACCACTACTATTAGAATCGAAAGCTTCAAATCTACAAGACTACAAAATTTTTAAGGATAAGTACCATATTTTTATCTCTCAGACTTAGATTTTCAAGGATGCTCTTTATCTCCTAGACCCTCCTCTTTTGGAGGAATACTAACTTTCTAACTCTTCGAAGGAGAGACTTTTTAGAATGGGAGAATGATGTATAATAGATTAGGCTTATTTATGATTTTGATAATATAAGATTTTACATATAATTATATTATTTAGGAATTTTATCTTTTCATATTTTTAGAGATTTTATCTATTTTAATATTTCAGTTATTATGATTTTAGTTTTAATGATAGTCTATCTCAAATTTCAAATTTTATCATTAGTTAATTATATTAAAATTTTGAATTAAAATAAGATTAGTCTATTATTTGTTATGATTGGTTTCTTTTGTAAGATAGTTATAAATACACTCCTACTAGATTTTAAAAGACGTTTGATTATTATTGATTATTGAATTTAATTTAGATTATATCTATACTTTGAGATCGAATATCTTAGCACCGAGTGAATATAATTCAAATTGAATTCAATAATCAATAATTCAAACATAAATTATTATTCACTCGGTGTCAAGAGACTCGGTCCCTAAGAATATAATCCAAGCTGAATTTAATAATTAATAATTATCAATCATCTTTTAAAATATAATAGAATCATATTTTTAGCCTTCTTATAAAAAAATCAATTATAATTAAAATAAATAATAAACTAATTCTATTTTAATTCAAAATCTTAATAATTAACTAATGATAAGATTTAGAATTTGAATAGAATACCATTAAAATTGAAATCCCTAATAACTGAAGTCTTAAAATAAATAAAAATTTAAAAATATGGAAAGATAAAATTCTTAAATAACATAATTATATATAAAATCCTAAATTATCAAAATCTCGGTACCTTTTGAACCCTGAGGGTTCTTTGTTCTCTTTTTTCTTTGGTCTTACATCAATAATTAAATTTGGTATGTTATTTGTAATATTCTTTTAATTATATAAGAATTTTAAATTATTGAATGAAGTTGTGGTATGTGACATTAAAATTTGTTTTATTTATAGTTTTTTATTTGTGACTTTTAAAATTTTACTTTCAGTTATTAGATAATCAGAGATGTCTGTCTTTTTTTAAGAAGATCATAAATAAGTACCTGTAATGGGAACAAAAGTGGGGGTGACGGCGAGAGAAGCTCTGCTCACCCTTGCTTAACATTCCTAAATTCAAGTCCTCTAATTAAGCCATTAGCTAAACCTCTCCTGAAAGCAAACCGAACCCAAAGACGGAATGAGGTTAGATGAATTCTAAAAATGAGAGATTGAAGTGTAATTAATTAAATCTCTAATTATAATATACGCCTAAAATTTAATGAATGAACTGAATAACTTTCTCCATCGAGTACGCCAAGTTTTTCAATACATTTAGTAAGAACTTAAAAATGAATTACAGAAGTAGAAACGAGTTTCCCATCCTCTATTGTTTTCGTTTACAGCATGAGGTGTGCATTTGCTGTTCATTCTTAAAAGCGTAGTAATGAGAGGCTAATTCCTCATTTTTTTTTTTCTGGATATACATACAGTAATCGCAGGGCAAACAGATGAGTTTTTTCTAGAATAAAATGAAGAAATACAAAAAAAAAAAAAAAGTGGCATGCACATCAGAATAATGAGGGAAATCCGAGCAAATATACCTGAGTTTCAGGCTAATGATACTTCCATATGTTTATACTTGCATTTATGAGCTATTGCAAACTATTCAAATTTGTCTATCCATCAGTCAAATAATAATTTGTAATTTCAAAAATTTTATTTATTCATCACAAATTATGTAATTTTTATGTTGTAAATATATCAATATAAAAGTTTGAAGGTTGGACTGAATTATTTATTTTGATTTTTTCAGCTATATAAAATCACATGTTGACATGCGAAATGAAAAAAAAGATGGCGTAATAGTTGAAGGCATCAAATAACAACACAGGAAATATTATAATCTGTGTCATTTGAATTAACTATTATTAGCTTTCTAAAGAATCTCTTATAGTTAAAGATTAATTATTTAGCATAATATGCAATTTTTTTATTTTAACAAAAATTTCTTTCTTTTTGTGAAAATGCAAATGTTGCTATTATTGTGCTTTTATTAAGTTTGCCGCTTTCATTTTCTTTCCTTTTCGTTTCTTTTTTTAAATGTATCTTGAAAGGAACACCAGATGTCATTAATTTTTTTGGGTAAAACGGGTTCGAGTTACTCGTGAATAATGGTCAGAATTTTTCTTTTCAAAGTACCCAACAAATTGGTTACACAAACACGAGGTTAACCATGGATATTATCATGTTTAGCCTGGAATCTTTATGGGTTTTCTCTCATTAGTCTACTTTAGGTTTTCGATATATCTCCTGTTGGGATATATGATAAACGGATTGATTTTATTCTCAACAATGCATCACGGGATGAGAATCGGAGACCCACTACTAGAGATAAATATTAATATATTGGTGTAATAGAACAAAAATTCGATTTAAGAAGTTCCTGTCAACGATACAAGCAGAAAAATTAGATTTGAAGAATAATGCTTGTCAGGCAAGTAGGCACCATTACCAACTTGAAAGAATTGACTAAATCTTAAGTACGAATCAATTGCGTGCCTATTAATTGGGTTGATTATGATTTAGGATATGATCCTTTTTTTGGGACAGATTTAGGATATGGTCTAATAACCATACAAACATATGATACTAAGAATCGTTGAACACCTAATTAAATGGATGTAAACAAAAGTTCAAATTTATAAAAAATGCTGACTAATTTGTATAGATTCGGATTTGCCAAATCTTGGACTTTTTAGAAGAAAAAAAATACATAGAAGTTTAGGGGAGGAGATGTTGCTCCATTCCGAGGCTAAGTCATGGTACAAGCTCCAGCGAAATGTTATATTGGTACTTATATTTATAAATGATCTATCAATGAATGTCCAACGGTAAAAATTAATCCCAACACCTTTTTGTTGATGTTATTTGATCCTATTAGTTGAGTAAACTATCATTGGCACCAAATCATGGACTTTATTTTGATTTATTCTTGTGAAATCACTTGGAACATTTTCTTTCATGTGCATGGAAGTTTATATATAAAAAATAGAGTATATATCTTTGGTCGTCCAAAGATATGTGCCATCAGTTTAGTTTTCTAATATTAAAATATGACAGTGAAGGAATAATTTGATGTCAAAATTTGACATTAAAGGATCATTTATATGTATTTGTTATAAGAGGATCAAACTAATAATTCTTGTATCTTTGGGATGATCAAAAGAAGTGTCTACTCATAAAAACAATACGACTATTGTTACGTTTAACTAACATCCAAAAGAAAAAAATTGGGTTCCTTTGACACATTTAATTAAGTGATTAGCATAGTTACATTTTAAAGTACAAGGAATCAATTTTCACATATTATGATTTACTAAGTTAATAGACATGGGTTAGTAGTAAAGAATTTTGATAATTTTATTAGATCTAAAACTATTCACAAGACTTTACCTAACAACTTTAAGTTTTTTAGTAAGTTAATTTATGACATGATATGTGAGCTATTATGACCAAATGATCAAGAATTCGATCTTTAATTTATTTTAGCACAAAATATAATAGGTCTATACATTATTCACGCTTCAAGCTCAATTAACTTTTGTGCGGTGATTATAACAAAAACATATTATGATTTATTATTCATATGCTCTATAAAACATAAATCAGTTTATTTTTCCATTAATCTTTCTTAACATCACACTTTATTCCCTAAAATATATAATAAATGTTTAAAGATTCAAATTCCAAGTTGCTAAATAAACTCCTTAATTTATTAGTTTTATTTACGTAACAGAAACGGATACATAACATCGATTAATTTATGTAATCAGTCATATCTAGTAAAATCAAATTTGATTGTTGTTGTAGGTATTTTAACAATAACAAGTCTATCTATCATGCCTTTTAACCATTTCAGGATTGGCATGTTAATATATGGGAGGGGGAATATCCTCTTCGTGCTCCATGGTTATGTCTGTAGCAGTGAGGATCAGGTAGATAATTGTGGTGGTCCACTTGGAAGGGTGCACAGATTGGACAGAGCCAACAATGGAGTTGAAGGTTAGTGGACAACGGTGCTTGTATCTCGAATCGGAATGAAAGTGATCATAGCTATTATAGCAATAGCTAGCATCGGCTATAGGTCTTGTCTTGTCCATAAGGATAGGGTTGTGATTTTCGCAAGCTCCAAATGAATAATATCGTTGTTTTCATTAAATCCAACCTAGAGAAGGGCGTTGTGGCCAGTGAGCGTGATGGATGACATGTAAGAATAACTCATGGATATTAAGTACATAATTGTGGAGAACACACTTATTCATGTCATGCCTCATGTTGCTTAGGACCACACTTAAGTATGGAAAATGATATTTTTACGTCATTTTTTTAAATATATTATTTTTTATTATATTTTAATAATTATAATTAATTAAAAAAATGATAAAAAGAAATAATATAATTAATTATATAAAAATAATATAAAAAATTATGTGAAAAAAAATATAATAAAAATATCATTGTTGCTTAATTATTTCCTTCATTTTTTATTAGTCTTTTTAATTTATCTATCATTTAATAATTTTAATGATGTATTAATTAATTTTTTTAATTTTATCTTATCTTATACTATCTCTACTAAACTTAATGATTACATACATTAATTAATTTCTATAATTTTTTAAAGGAATAAGAAATGATCATTTAGTCATACTAACTTATATTTCACTTGATTTGAAATTATTTAATAATGTTTTTAATTCTTGTGAAAATATTAAAAAATAGATTAAAAAGAACAGCAAATAATTATGTAAGAATCATAATTATTGAAGCATAAAATGATTATTTATGAGGCATTAATTAGTTTAGATAATAGTAAAATATTTTCTAGTGAATTCAAGTACTTATGATTGAATATGGCCTTCATTTAAGTGAATTGAGGGAAGAGATTTACCTTTGGCTGTATAATTCACACTAGTGAAAAAAAAAAAAAGAACTCTACTGATTGATTAACTAATTTGAACTGAAACTGAAAAACCTGATTGACTAATTTGTAATTAATTCTTCTTTTAATTCTAATAATTAGTAATTCCATTACAAAGGCGATAAATAAATAGATGAAAAGGTAATGTAATCCCATTTATTAGATAAATTACGAAGCTTAGTATTAATTAATTGTTTTTGCAACCGGATAAACGATATAACAAAGAATTATTCGGTTCGATAATATAAACAAGTTTTTGAGTATTTCAAAATGAAAAAATTATATTGTCCGGTACTATGTGATCTCACCCGTACGTGTATTGTGGGTATCAGAGTATAAATAGAGTCTTATAGGATGTCTCAAAGGGTGAAATAAATCACACAGTTATTATATTCTTATATTTAAATTTAATAGTATATATATCTTTTTATATTTTTATTAATATTATTTATTATATTTATTTTTTATTAAATTTAATATTTTTAAAAAAGATATCAATAGTGTATATACTTTTAAAAAATATATGATGATATTTTTCCTAAATCATATATCAATCATATTTTTTTTTGGGTACATATATGAATCTTATATGATTAAGCAACAATTGCTAGAAATCATCTTTATGGTCTCATAATAAAATAATGAGTAAATATTGATTTTGGTCTTTCAAAAATATATATCAAATCATATTCGTTTATTTTATTTATGAATATATCAAATTTATCACGTTAAATTGTTCATTCAATTTCACATTTTCCAATTACATTGGTTATTATAATGACATCAATTTAATTCTTAAAATACGAAATTGATTATATTAATTATTATTCAAAAACTAATATATCACAAATAAATAAAAGATCAATGTAATTATAATATTGTATATATATCTTTAATTAGAGGATCTAAATAAGTGTTTATTAAAAAAAATAGAAATAATCTTCACGATAATCTTGACAATGGATAAAACGAAAACTAGGCAAGAAGGATGGTTTTATTAGTGATATATAGTAATAAATATCTGCTTGTGAATGGAAATTGAGATGAAAAAATTGGCATCAACGGAAGTTACAACTTACAAGTATATAAGGCCAAAGCAAAAACAAGAGAAAAATAGTTCGATGTAATGCAGTGTAGAGTATACGTTAATTAACTAACTAGGATATGGGAAAATGAAGAAAGTGCGTACGACAAAAATATAGTCAGCTCCTCTCTGAATTGGTGTGAACTTCAAACTTATACGGCTTCAAAACCAAAACCATGCTGTCAAGTGTCGAATGTTTTTATAAATAACAATTTTATATATATATATCAATTTGATATTGACAATAAAATATTAGGCTCAGGAACGTAACATTAGGCTAAAAGATGTGTATCTCATACCGTTTTCGGACAATTCATGCTGCCACACTCCAACCATATCTAGATGCAGTGGTTATGGCGTGCTGCCCCAAAATACAATTATCCACCAATCATGCTATTTATCTTTTACTTTTACATCATGAGAGAGACAGTATATAGATATATTTATACGCTTCTCACTCTTCAAAAGCATGTAGTATATACCAGATGTCCAGATCTGTTATTTGCATAAAGGAGTTTTATACAAACTCCTCTCAAACACAATTTTAATTAATTATCAAACTAATTTAACCACTTAAATATTTATAACCATTTGTGAAATATATTCATTCAATAAATACTAAATATATATAAGCAATAAATTTAAAAGAGACTAGTGATAATTCAATATTTAAATTTGTGATTAACTGTAAGTGATGAGGGTAAATAAAAAAGGATTTAGTTCCTTTAAAGGTAAGTTATATAAACAATAATATTTGTGCAAGTAACATTTCCGTATAGATAAACTTATTTATTTATTTATTTTTTAACTAGCCGTTTGCAACATACATGCATGTTATACTAGACTTGAATAACTTGCATTAGCCGTTGGGACATTTTAGTTATATTAAAGTGGCTATTTTTTATTTTAAAAAACAATTGGCTTTTGTAAAAATATTCCAACATCAAGTAGGCCTTACTTTCTAATCAATTAAAAATATGGTTATGTTTGTGTGAATTTATATAGTGTAATGTTAAATTTTTGTTTTGTAAACTTATATATAATTCTATATTAATTTCTTTATCTAATTTAAATCACGTTTTTCTTAGAATGGCATTATCTAATTCATGTTCCCTGAACCGATCGAGATTAGTGAGTTTGTATTTCAATTTATACAAATCACAAGTTTTAAAATAAAATCCTATTTCAATTCCTAAAAGATACACTTGTTATCAATTTAGTCGCTTACATATCCATTTTATCAATTTGATCTCACAAATCAAATTTACAAAATTTTAGTCCTTCTATTATATCTAATTCACACATCATTCACCTTGATCATTTGGATAAAGGAATTTAAATATTAAGAATTCAAACTTTAAAAAATCAAATTGATGAAATTAATTAGTAAGGAACTAAATTAATAATATTTTTTAAACACAAAAATAAAATTTTATTCCTATTTTTAAAACTAATTGATGATGTTTGAAATATGATATTTTATTACGTCATTTTTATCTTCCTTCCCTGCTCAATAATTAACTTGCATCTCATATGTGTATATATATATATATATATAGAAAGAAAAACAAAACAACGTGAAGACTCTTGGCTGACTGTGACTCTGTGAGTATGTCCCGCGAAATTAAATAACTTAAAGCGAATGACACTGTAACTCAATCTACAGCTAAAATTACACTCGAGTCAATTGATTTGTTTTGACTAACGGAATATGTTTAACCTTATTACCTAATTATCTACTTCGTTAATTTCTAAGTAATAGCTATTTTTAAAAATTAATTTGTTTTAAATTAATTATTTGTTACTTTATAAAATCAAGAAAATATTAATTTTTTTAAATTTTACCCTTATTTATTATTATTATTATCTCTCTCATGTAGTATTTTATAATTTGTGTTCAATTATCAAAGTAAAAATAAAATAAAATAAAATAATAATCTCAACTTATGCATTTGATTCTATCGTAAAATATTAGTCTCTCACTTATTGAGTGAGATAATATTTTAAAAAATCAAAAAAATGTTAAAGGAGAAAAAATTAATGAGGTGAGAATATTTTAAAATTTTTAAACAAAGGGTAATTTTATCAAGTATGATTATTTATTTTTAAAATAAAAATCATTTAATAAGTTTCTTAATTTCGATGCATGCATAAGTCAAAAATGAAAACGTTTCAGATACTCCACATTTTTTATGGAGTATGGTAATCTAACACCTCATCCACCGTTGATTACAGCCAAATTTTGATCAATGGCTATAATGTTTTATCAGTTAACTTGAAAACATGTCATTTGTAATACAATGGGCAATATTTATTTTGTTCTTTCAAAATTTCTATTATTATGTTTATGATTGACAATTTTATTCCATTTCATCCATCGTGATCCATCCTCTCTCACCCCATTGTTGCCAAACCATCGCCGTCAGAACCTAGTCACTGGTCGCAGAACAGATATGCAGAGCAGATCTGCAACCTCCCACTGGTACCCCTAGGCCCTAGCCAATGGCATTTTCAAGTTGAGTTTTGATTCATCGGTGGATGTTCGTTGTGGTGCATGGATGGTCGTTCGTGATCATGACTCAAAGGGGATAGTGGTGACTGTTGCAACTTGTCCCCTACCCAACGATTAAGACCAAAAGCTAGTTGAAGTGATCTATCTCTGTGTGTTTGTGGCTTTGTTTCTAATTTTGAGTGTTTACGGGTAATGTGAACCATGGAATAACTAATGTACTTGCGCCAATGGTGGTGATAGAGATTTCCGTTAGCGATGGACTGAGAGAGAGGAGTTAGAGGTGGGTAATAAAGGACTTAAAAATAAATAATATAAGTTAAAGGTTTAAAGAATAAATAATAATTTATTAAAATAAAAAAATTAACCGGGTGAAACTTCCTATCACTCTTTGAACTTCCTATTGTATTTAACAACGGATTGAGTACTATTTATAACTTCGCAACTTGTGTTAAATTTAAGATTTGTCTAAATCATTCATAACCAATTATTGCTTATGATGGGTGATAATAATTTTTACTCTATTCACTTTGGATTATCTACAGTCCTATGACACTTTTAAAATAATTTTTATATTCTTATATTAAATAATATATACACTTTTTTTATATTTTATTTAATATTATTTATTACACATATTTTTTATTATTTTCTCTCATTCAATCACATATATTTTAAAAAAAATATAAACAGTAACACATTTTAAAAAGAAATATAAGACTATTTTTTTCCTTTTTAAAACTTATCATGAATGTTCAAAAAGCACCGATTTAACTCAAAAAGTCATTGATACATCAATATAGCTCACAAGGTCTCGCATCGCATATAATTGTTCACTCCAAACGCCAAGATTAATAGCTTTTAACAAGATGTCCATGATGACCCCAACATAAACATTGCATACGGGCCATCAATCACAATTGACAATTGATATGAATGAATTAGATGTTATCATTATATATTTAGCACAAATTATAAAGTTGTTCAGTTAATTTAGCATAATATTCAATTTCATTTTAACAAATATGCTAGTTAATAGAAGTCAATGAGGTGAAGGTGATAATAAATTTGTGAAACCTGAAAGATTAATGTAATTTACTTTTTATTTTTTCTCTACAGTATAAGTATGACTTGTAATTTAGGATCATGATCCCTTGCAGTTTTCAAAGAAACTGCATGGGATCTAAGCCATTAATTTTTTTATTTTTAAAATAATAAAATATTAAAAATTAATATAACTTTTTTTTTCAACCATCAAATTTGAAAGTTGAAACTACAGGAGGTGCAGTTGGCCTTCCAGATCCAGATCCTGCAATTTATGTTGTTTTAGCCATTGCGTCACTTCGATCTTCTGTACACTACAAAGTCATTGCAATTGGCCCAATCTGTCAATCACTATATTAAATCCCAAGTCCCAAGCAAGCCTTCCCTGATTTAGTATGCTACAGTCTACACAAGTACAGATTCTTTTTCAGGGCAGTTCTTCGCGATAAACGGTTATTGTGGGGCATCCATAATTAGGACCAAGATATTCCATGCAAGGCGTTACCAAAAAAGAAAATAACCAATGGATATTGTTCTGCTTGAAATGATTTTCAATTCATTATTGATTGTTGAAATAATGTCACATATAAAAAAAATTGAATAATATTAACAATATATACTTTTTAGATATTTTTATAATTAATTTAAAATAAGTATTATTAATATTTTTTAATAATTTTTTAAATATATAAAATGAACCAATAATAAAATAAATATTTAAAAAATATTCAAAAAAATATATTATTAATATTCTTAAAAAAACTTGGGTAAAGGTAACTTATCTTATTATTTTTTAATAAATTTTGAGTTTAATTTTGATACATTATTAGTATAAAATTTGTTACACTATTAATCAATTATACGCTATTATATGTTTAATTTTTAAAATAATTATTATAAGAGTTAAATATTTATAATAACGTGACAATGTATATTTAATTGATTGTGTAAAAAACATTTACATTAATCATGTATCACAATTAAATTTATTATTTTTTATATAACTCATTTTTAAAAAAAATCATAAATAAGGTGTAAAAAATAATACACATTTTAGGTTTTTATTAAAAAATAACAACACAAGTATTTAAGAAATTTCATCTAAGTTTTATCTATAAAAAACATATATCCTTTTATTATTAAATTCTATTTAAATCAATATACAATTACATTAATACCTTTAGCACATAACTTTACTTTTTATCTTTTTTCATGTATCTCCATATCTTGTAAGTGTAAAATTAATCTAGTTTGAAATACTGAAGTTGTACGTCCACTAAACAATGCGTTTTAAATAAAAATAATAATTTTTTTAGACAATTATTAAAGGTTCGTATTTAGACTTTCTCTGCAAAATATAATATATCTTACGTTGCTTTTATTTATCTGTGATATCCTTTCCACATCAATAAAAAGCAAAAGATATTACTTAGAACAATAGAAATAGAAACAATTCTTATACATTATTTTTTACTTACAAAGGTATTTCCTTTATTTTCTACACAACGATTCATTCACGTACAAGACCCAAACTTGGATATGCAAAAATCATATCAACCTTTGCCTTAGAATTTAAGTAATGCAAAAACATGCAAAAAATAAAATTATAAGTCCAAAATGTAAAATTAAAGTATTCAAGAATCAAGATAGTCTATTTTTAAATAGATTCCACGTTGAGCTCAATTTCTAAAGAATCCAAACCATATGTTCTGCTAGATTGTGTTTGAGATAAACTAAAATTAGAAATAATTTAATTTAATTTAACTTGATTTGATTTGATTTAAAAATCAAAATTTATATTTTGAATTTATTATAAAAAAAAATTTAAATTGATTTAGAAATCAATTTTTATGTTTGAAATTCATTAAAATAATATTTTTTGACAAATTAAAATGATAATTAATTTGATTATATTATATTATTTTATATTTTTATCCATATAAAAATAGTTAATAAGATAAAATAATTTATTTATTTATTTAAAATTAAATTAAATTCTAAAAAATCCTACTATGTTAGAAATTCATAAGATTTTAAAAATCAAATGATTTTTTTTTTTAACATTTCAAATACAATATTTGATTTATAAATTAAATCATTTATTAATTTTTTACATTTCAAACATATTCTTAGTATAACTGATTTTAGAGCAAATTAGATTTGATGTTTTAAGTTTTTTTTTTTGTTTTGACAAAGTACTATTTTTATACTTAATTTTATGATTGATTTTAAGTTAGTATTAGAAATATGATCGTTGAGTTGAAGCAAACTAAGGTGTTCTTAAAAGTAATAATTAACAGAAAAATAAAATATTAATAACAATAATATTATGTAGTAGTATATATAAAGTAATGTATTTAACAAGGTTTTGTATTTAATAATGTCTTTTTTGGAGTTTTAAAAGGGATAGAATGGTTAAGAGAGTTTAATAATTGTGTGATAGAGTTCAATGGTAAAAAATTACCAGCCTATAATTTGAGAGTTTAATAAGATAATGAAGGCGAAATATTCCATTTCAATAAATAAGAGAGTTTGGAGATACAGAGTGATTCGATTTCCCATCATTCTGCTTTTCAATTTATTACTTTGACAACTCTTAAACAAATAGGTGTAATTTGTTTTTTCCACTCTACTCTATAATTATCTGCTATTCTATAGTAATATAAACGTATTTTTTTCCTCTTGTTTTTTGAGTCAATAAATGGTAAATGAAAAGAAAAAAACAAAGGGCATGATTGGAGGCAATGAGTATTCTATCCCTATTAAAAAACCAGAAGAAAACAAAACAGTATGGCGCTCGGCCAACAGTAACCCTATGTTTGGATGTTTTTCAAATGAGTATTCTATCCTTTTGTTTGGAAGTTTCATTAATGGAGCTATTAAAAAATTTTAGGGGAACCAGAAGAAAACAAAACAGTATTTTTAAACGCTCGGCCAACAGTAAGGGGAGTTCTGAAAAGAAAAACGAAGAAAGAACCCAGCCAGCGTAAAAGTTTTATAATAAATATTTAAAAATTTATTAAATATAACTAATAACTAATAAAATGTTAAGTTATTCACTTAAATAATAAATACCATAAAAAAGATTAAGTACAGAAGTAATGCCACAATTCAAAATACTTATTTACCAAAACCAAAGAAAAAATTAATAATATTTATTGTACATCTTTGAGTCTTATATTTCCTCACAAGATCAAAATATAAGTGTGAATAAAATGGAATTAGATCAACTGCAAATAAATAATAAAAAAAATACTTATTTGTCTACTAAACTATTAATTATCATTGTTGTATAATGTAAGCAAGATTGAAAAAAATTTCAAACGATGAAAATGAAGGTACAATGGGTGTGTACTGATAAATGTTAACCTGGGCATGAAATATTTGACCCTGTTAAGGCCCTCCATTTAGTGCCCATCAGATCCACATCCACCCTATAGCATATCCGTGTTGAGCGCACTCGCTCTCACTTAGAGTAGAGAGCACAAATAACCCAATAAGAAGAATGCGTGCAAATAGAACAACCCTGTGAGGTTGAGGAAGAGAGTGAAGAACCGCCGGTGATGAATAGTATACCTGTCACGTCGATAGGGGCCACCATGTGAAATTGCTAGTACTGTGCAGAAATAGCAATTCTTCTCTTCTACTATTCCAAATGACGCTCCATACACATTCATACGCATGTTATCTTAAATTTGTAGTTTTAAATCCATTTTTTTATATGAGTTTTAAATCCAATTTTATTAAGTACCCAAAAAACATCTTATTTTATTTTCTACCCATCTAAATTTTGATTTTGTTACCTAATGTTTGAACACTTTGAAATTTTATTTATATTTATTTCAACTTAATATAAAAAAAAAATAAGTCACGCTTACATATAATATTATATTTTAGATAGATATTGTATTTTAGGTATTAAAAAACCTTTTTGAATATTTAATGTATTTTATCAATTCACTTTTATTTATCCATTAAAATTAATGCATATACATTAAAAAATTTATTAAATATATTGATTGATAAGAAAATATAATTTAATATAACTAAATTATCTTTAATTAATATATTTTTTTCTCTCTCTATTTTCATTAATATTATATTCTCTCTTCCCTTCTTATTTTATTGACTAGAATAATTGATTTTAAAAAGTTATAAAAATTAATTAATATATATTTATTAAATTTAGTAAAAATAATAAAAAATAAAATAACGTTAAAAAAATTAATAGATACTTTTTGATCTTTTAAATAAATAAATAATATTAGATAAATTAAAATTTTAAAATAAATAAATAAATGTGAAGAGAATGAGTAAGATGTAAGAGTTATAATAATGTACATTTATTAAGAATTTTTATGATACATTTAGAGTTATCAAAATGAATCGATTTGACTCAATTGAGTTGGCTCAATTTGGTAGAGTTATATCAAGTTGTATAAGTTTTGAATTAATATTTTGTAGTTTAATTTATTTATTTTAATATAAATGAGTTAAGTTAGCTTAACTTATTGCGAGTAATCTATTTAAAATTTTTTTATTTTGAAATAATATTTATTAATTTAATTTATTTATTTTATCAAATTATTTAAACAAAATCCTTTGACGGCTCTATACACCTTTATGAATTTAATATTTAAAATGAATTATCACAAATTCATTAAATAAAAAATTTATAATAAATATTTAAAATAATCAATATCGAATAAGATGTTTAAAAACCTGAGTCTCAAACCTTTAAAAAAAAGACGTAAATATTATAAAACCCCGTATCTAACATTTTTCTACTACTTCTCCCCCACACACGTCAGCAACCATTCACCCTTCTCGTTTTTATTCATTCATTCAGCTATGCTTTTTTACGTAACATCAGTGATGGTCCATCACAAATCTCTCTCTCTAAAAAAATTCTCATTTTTTTGGCCCTTTCTCTTTCTCGCTCCCCAAACCAAACCAAACCAAACTAAACGCTCCCCCACCCGCCCTCTCTCTTTCTTTCCTTCTCACGAAAAGAGAACAAAAACCAGAAACCCTTTCCCGTGAAAACATCCACCGCAAACTCAAACAAACCCTCATCACTCTCATTCATATGTTGCACAAACAAACCTCGTTACTTGCACTTTCCTATAATTTCTTTTTTCTTTCTTTAAAAAAACACAAAGAGTGAAGGAAACAAGAACCAAAACTACAAAACCCTCTTCCCCGATCACATAGATCACACAACAAACCACACATATAGTTACCTAAACTGAGCCACCGATATACCCTAGTGGTTTCTGGTGGTTGTCGATCATGGACTCAGCATCAGGGGGTGCACCACCCCAACAACCCAATAGCTCAGAGGGTCCATCTTCAGGTGCTGGAGCTTCTTCTACGGCACTACAAGCCGGGGGTTCATCACCTGCGCCGCCGAGTCGTTACGAGTCGCAGAAGCGGCGAGACTGGAACACGTTCTTGCAGTACCTGCGGAACCACAAGCCCCCATTGACGTTGGCGCGGTGCAGTGGCGCGCACGTGATCGAGTTCTTGAAGTACCTTGACCAGTTCGGGAAGACCAAGGTCCACATATCAGGGTGCCCTTACTTTGGGCACCCGAACCCTCCGGCTCCTTGCGCGTGCCCCCTCAAGCAAGCTTGGGGGAGCCTTGACGCGCTGATCGGGCGACTCAGGGCAGCCTACGAAGAAAACGGAGGCCGCCCTGAGTCCAACCCGTTCGGCGCGAGGGCCGTGAGGATTTACCTCAGGGAAGTGAGGGAGGGACAAGCCAAAGCCAGAGGGATCCCTTATGAGAAGAAGAAGCGGAAGAGGTCCACCGTGACAGTGTCGGCGGCGAGTACTAGTGGCGGTGGTGTAGTTTCTGTTGCAAGTGGTAGTGGCCATGGTGGCGGTGATAACACTGGTGGTGGTGACGCTGGTTCTGGTGCTAGTCTAACTTCTACAACTGCTACAGCTAATGTTACTACTACCACCACAGTATAGTAATTTTAATTTCAATAATTTTTTATTAATTTTTCCCACTTTTTTTTTCATTAATACTATCTATCTTTTAGTTTGAAGGAAATTAATTGTGATTATGGCTTATAAGTTACATATTTATTATGGCAATTTTCTGAGATCAAATCCCACCCCATCAACAAAATTAAGGTGTAAATATTGTTAGTTTATGTCTCATGCGCAATCATTCTCTCTTATGTCTATCAGTTAAGCAATTTTCTCGTTTGATATGTTTGTTGCTTCTATTTTGCTTTAGGGGAGGAGGGGGTCTTCATGTAAAGAAATCAATGCACTAGTAAAGTTATAATCCCTTGTTTTTGCTTAAGTTGTAGGGATGAACTTACTGGCAGAACAGAAAACTCCAAAGCCTTTCATTTTCATTTTTAAACTCATTCCACGTTTTTCTTTCCTGGTTTCTTTTTTGGGGTTTACTGTTGGAGGGCGAAGAAGAGTGCTCAAACACTGTTGTACATTCTATTCTCACTAGGAAGTAGATATTTCTATGATGCCACTAAGGAAACTAGCAAGCACATCATATATTCATCGACTTTCATAATGACATTTCGTTTTTGTCTTGACCGTGGTGAAGCTCCAATCAGCGGTGTGCACACTTGAATAACAATTTGGCGAATCTTTATCTCTGATTGTCATTCTGCAAAACAGTGTCGCTACATAGATGGAAGGCAATCAAAGGAATTGACTCTTCCATTATGATTACAATCATTTTATTGGTAGATAATTATAATTAAATTTTCTTTTTTTTCTTCTTCTCATCCTTGTCTTGCTTTGGTGCCGCTCCTACACAGAACCAGTCAATAAGAAGGTGAAGGTCTAAATCCTACTACTACTCCCAGCAACACTGTACATCTGGTCCCCGGGGCTCGTTCTTGATCTGCTGGGCTCAATCTTCAGCAATGATGCACACGTGCGCCTATCATTTTACAACATTTTTTTGCACTTCTGTTTCAGGTGCTTCCCTCTTTGCAACTTGATCTAAAGATTTTGTGTTCTAAAATTTTGTTTTTCAGTTTTAGAATTTTGGCTTATTTTCTCTTTCGTTTCTGGCTGAGGTAGGTTTTGGGATTTTAACTCTATTCACCTGCTTCCATCTCCTGTGCCTTACCCTTTCTCTCTCTCTCCTATCACACCTATAATTGACATTTCTTTCCGTGATAACATCACCTACTAAAAGATATAGGGTGCATGCATCAATGAAAAGAAAACTGATCCCTTGTGATTGCTGCTCATATTTTATTTGGGTAACCAGCGCCTAAGTGTGAAAAGGACCATTAGCCAACCGTCCCGTACATTCTATAATTTTGTTTATATTATTCATTTGTATTATCATAACCCAAGCTACAATTTATTATGTTATATTTGTTATTATAGCACAGACCCACCAGCCACTCCCAAACAAAACCACATTCCTGAATTTTAATTTGGAATTTTGGACCCATATCCACTAAAACCATGATTCATCTACTCATGATAATGTACCGAAATTATTTCTTTGTATTACTTTTTTGTTTGGTTCTTCTTTTTTATGGCATTATTTTTTTCCTTCTCTCTCCATAAAGAAATATCCATACTTTTGCATTTAACAGTAACTTTCGCTTTCTGGCCTTTTGTAGAACCACATAATTTCGTATAGGGCTCTTTATTTATCACTTTCTTTTGTTTTTTCTTTATTATGTGCGGTATCCACTTTAACCATTTCGATTTCTAAAAAGTCAAAAAGAAAAAATTGAATATATCCCCTTTTTTTAAAAATAATAATAATAATAATTAAGATCCGTATTATTTATTCCTCTATTCACTCCCTTCTCCTCCTTCTGTTTCTTCAAACTTTTACCCTATATGTCTCATTCCTGTTTTACCCTCAATTATGTCCAATACGATGAAATATGCATTGTCCTTTGTTGGATCCGTTATTTTTTTCATGCTACAGTACGTGGGTTATGGAGTTCTGACCAGAATTAAGTGCGAAGGAGCAATATCACAAGGTTGATCTGGAGAAAGAGAATCCCACTTAACTTCTGAATTTTTTTGCCTCTTTTGTCGCCACATAGAATAGCATTCATGTCCGGTAATTAATAGTACTCTGTCTAGGCCATAGCATCATATACTTCATTTATGAGATGGGTGGGGAGAGGGGGGTTTTCTGCTGGGTGGGACTGGTTTAGACTTAGGGGTGGGGTGGGGTTGGTTTTTCGTTTTTGAGTAATGTTATATACATATAATTACACACATTACTTAATATTTTTATATAATTTTTACGATATAATTATAATTAATTTCACTTTATTTTTTCATACCTAAATTCTCATTCTACCATTTATAATTATATGAGAGGATGTGAGACATAATGATGTGTTACAAGCATTATTTTTTTTCCCTCTTTTTCTTTAGGCACCTGCTCTTATACTACTCTTGTTCTTGTCTGAGACAAAAGACCATTTGAACAGTGTCATTATTGACGTTATGGTTTTGAAAAGAATTATACTTAAAATATGTATGGCTTTAGCTGTAGCCTAAGGAGGTCACTCCCACATGCCGTTGTTTGTAGTCACAGAAATAAAAGGAGGATAGAGCAACACGTGGGGTAGTGTCCCCAGCATTCAGCATTTTGAACCATATATTTACGTACACATTTTGCTAACAGATCGGTGCACTTGTTGACAATTAATAGTAGTACCAAAATGGATGGGGATGGATGACTTGACAGGCAAAATTTCAAGTTATAAGGGGCCCCTACAACTAGTAGTACGGTGGAGCTAACCCTTGTTGTTGCCTTTTGCATTGTAATCCTGAGATGATTTTAAAACTTGAGGGAGGATCATCAATCATTATCTTATTGTTCTGTAACGGGTCAGTGTGGTGGCCTCTGGTTTTGCTCTTTTTCGTATTTTGTGGGACAGTAAGTTTCAGGCCTTTTGCGTGCAAAACACTGTCTGCATATAGTCCACCTTACCTTTGTCCATGAGATGATAGAAATTTTTTTTTTTCGCCTCTGGTCCAGTTTTGGTGCTTGTGCTTGGACTTTGGAGGAATGTGCATGGTGCAATGAACTGCTTTGCTGTGAGAGTTGAGAGTAAAAAATGGACTTTAATATCTAATGACGCTAAAACCATTCGGGGGACAAGCGAGTGGAAAGATTATAATGGCTCAAGAAAGGACCAGATCCAATAATTGATAGGTTGGAAAAAGTGCTAACCATTTACATTTATTTATTTTTTAACAATTCCATTATGTATGTGGAGTATTTTTTTTTTTTTAATAAAGAATTGACGGGGATTTTGGTACTTTCTTCGTTTTCTATTTTTTTTATTCTTTAATCTTATTTAATGGAAATATTACGAGACAATAATAAATTAAAAAAAAAATAATTTATTAATTTTTTAAACAATAAAATATCCAAAAAAATAATTTTTCTAAACTAAAAGATAATTTAAAATGGAAGAAATACTAAAAAATAAAAACAGTAAATAAGCACTTAAAGAAGTTATTTAATCTTAATTAAATCTTTATTATTAATTATGTTAAAAAATATATTTAATAAAGTTCTATGAAGATATAATCAAATATTTTTTTGTCAAAAATTTACTATTACAATTTACTTTTAACATTTTATCAAATTCTTCGCCAATTTCATTCACTTTAACTAAACCAGGTGATATGTAGTGTTCATTTAAATACATTAGACATGCATACATCTTTTAAATACATAGTTGTGATCTGTTGAGAAATGTGATGCACTTTAATTATCGTTCAATTTTCATATATGAAAAGAAAAATACTTGTATTTCTACATTCTCACCAATTAGGTGATAATATATTAGGGGTGTTCATGCATTGCTGTAACTTGATTCAAATTTGGCTCGATTTTTTGATCAAATTATTTCTTTAAACTTAGATTCAATTCGGTCATAACTCAACTAATGATTCAGTCGAGACCAAGTTGAACTGACACTTAAATGAAATGTATAAATTTTAAACATTATATAAAATTAAGTCATAAAATTTTAAAAATAAAAAACTAAAAATACGGGTTGTTTACAAAATACATATTTTGAAATAACTTATATCAAAACAAAAAAATTATCTTGCTTTGCAAAACTTATTTATTTAAGTCTAAGAGTCTTTGTGTGTGTGTGTGTTTTTTTTCTCAAGAAATTCTCACACTTTTTAAATGTGAGACTAATCTCTTAAACTATGTGTGAATATTTAGTAATTGATGAAATAGAATGGAATGAGATAAAAGTATCATTTCATTGTTTGGATATTTTAAGATAGAATAGAGTAAAATTATTATTCTATTGTTTGAGAAGTGGATAGAATGGTAAGAGTTATAATTTTATTTTTTTTAAATTACCCTTATTACAAACACACTAATTTTAAGGTATAAAGTTAATGTAGTAAAATTTTAATTATAATTATAATAGAAAATGTGATTCTATCACATACCCCCAAATTGGGGGGAAGAAAATTAATGATTTGTGGTGGGATGGGATGGGATGGGATCCATCCCACCTACTTTTATCTCATTCCACTATTTTTTAACATAACCAAATAATGGAATTCATCTTCATCTCATTCCATTCCACTCAATCCCGCCAATCTAAACATAACCTTAAGCATAGAGTGATGCTATGGTTAAACTCTTCCAAAAAACAGGGATATTGAGTTTAATAAGCTCTAATATTAGAAGAGGTAAGCGTAATAATCCAAACAAAGCTTAGAGGATAGATCACTTATAAAAGTGAAATTAACATCAGGCTAATAAGATTAAAAAAAAACAGAAGGCTGATTGTTTTTTATATTTTTTGTGTACGAGACTAATCTTTAATGAGTTAATGAAGTAATTCTTTTTTACAAGTGCTTTCCTGCAAGTTTAAAGTTTTAATATTGTATATGCTTCTCAACCATCACTCCGACCTGAAATTAGCAGAGTAATTTGTTATAAATTTTTTTACTAAAAGGCATATTAATCAAATTTCTTATAGCTAGTAAAATGAATAAAGAATTATATATTTATTTCTTCTGGTTGTTGTAATTATTAGATGTGACTTAGTAAATTAAAATTTATATAGGCAAATCTTATTACCTTGTTAAACTTTTTCTGTCACGTATAGGTTCAAAGCCCATTGAAAACTTATTGTGACCAAAACCAAACCACACTCAAACAAGGATTTGAGTGTGGGTGGGGAGATCTCGTAGACTTAAAATTAATTTCTTCTTATTGCAAATAAGATTCCTTTCCCAATAAAAGAAGCCAAAAAAGCAAAAAAAAAAAAACATTTATACAAAATAAAATTGTTTGCAATAAATATTTATCAAGACTGACCTTATTATCACATGAGTCAACGTGACAATGCCCAAGAGTTGCCATTACTTATTACATACTCATGGCATTAATTAGTTTTTTTAGCGGCATGCATTTCATTTGGAGCAATGCCATTCTATGGTTCTATCCCATGAAATTAAACACACCACAAAGTGAAAGTGAAACTATAACAAGCAGCTGTGATAGCAGTGAGATATACCACATATATCTCATTTATATATTTTAACCATTTTTGCATAACTATGTCATTTTAATACCCTTCATTGGGTGTGCATGTCTGGTCAATGGCTTAGAGTTTTAATTTAAATTTTGGATCATATAGATTGTTGTTAAATTTTAAATATTTATTATAATTATATAATATTTTATTTTAAAATATAACTGCATAATATAATATATCCACTTTCATTTTGAGAGAAATTTTTGATGGGCCATTCTGTACAAGTGACTGATATCTCCACATGAAAATTTTAAAAAGGGTAAATAAATAAGCTAATGGTGCTTTTTATAAAAACTATCGTTTTGATGAGCATTACGTGTCCCCGATTCGAATTCTTTCCTTTCAGTTAAGATTTAAAAAATATAAATAATTATAAAAGTCCATTCTAACAATACATTTTTATTAGAAAAATCTAATTACAAAGTAGAAAGTTGAAGAGTATTTGAATACAGTTATTATTATAATTATAAAATAAAATTATTTATAATTATTTTTTTATATTTAATTTTAATTAAATAATAACATTTAAAAAACAAAATTATAATCAAATGAGGGATAGATGAGATGTAAATATAAGAAGTGTCATCATATATTTAGAGCAAAGTAGGTATAAAACTCACCTTATTAATTAACCTTTTCACTAGTAAAAAAATGGTGCACAGCAAAAACTCATTTTTTTTAATAAGATATTTCCTTGTAATATATCATGAAATTCTGACTTCTTAACTCTGGTTTGAAATTGAAGAAATCTATGAGGTATTTCATCCCACAGAAACAAAACTATTCTTTTTCATAAGTAATGAAATCATTAATACTTTTTTTTTAATTTTTTTGTCTTTGTTTTTTTTTTTTTTTTGCATACAAATGTTTGGCTAGGATGCCTTGCTTGATTAGAGAATAACAAAAAACGCAAGAAACCCAGTCAAAAAAAAAAAAGAACGCAAGAAAAAAAATGCAATAGGTTACATTCTTACTCAACCGTTGGGGATTACTTATTAATTATGCAATTAATCAAATTAATCCAGATCTTTTTATCATCTAAGCTGTCATCACAATCATTGATGACGTATCTACTCATCTCTCCTATTCTAGATGCCACACCTAAAGAACTTTATTTTGTTGCATTATTACGTAGTGTGGGTGCTTGAGTTTCGTTCTTTTTTTTTTTTATTAACTCCGTATTTATATATATTTTTAAATGACAATATCTATTTATTATGATATCTAATGGTAATGGAGTAATGGACCTCACTGACGCTGCCTCAACGGTTAGCGACAGCACCGTTTACTTTTAAGATGGTAATAAAGAAAACTGCATCCCTTTTTATATTTTAAAAAACTTTTGACGTTCGTGTGTATACATAATTTATAAGAAACAAGTAAAAAAAATATAAGAAACATTATTTAGTAAAAGTTTATTTTTTATATATATAATTATTAACGTAATAATGTTGATAAAGTATAAATATTTTTTATATGCAATGAATTGTTTATCTAATATTATTCTCTAAATAATTAAGATGTTGGTGCGTATGTAATCAGAGAGTGACGACTCTATTTATTATTCACCCACAACTTATGTCACGGGTCGTTATTATTAGGACTTTAATTAAGAGGGATAAGATGGTGATATGGGATCCGATGGTGCAGTAACCTATAAGGGAATTTGCCTACTTCGTCCACTAAAAACAAAACGGGAGTTTATCTATAGTCTATACGTTCCCTCAACCCATTGTCCAACTCAATATCTAAACTTAATCAACTCAATTTTATTTATTTTGTCAAAGATATGATATTACTCCGACATTAAAAAACTATGCTCTTCAATTATAAAATATGATGTATTCGCCTATGACAAATACTCATTTCACACTAATAAAGTATAATGCTTTGTGTGACTCGTGTCTCTTTAAGATTTTTTTTAGGTTTATTGTATTTTCTTGTGCGTTAGTTCTTTTTATTGTCGTTTTATTGATGCTAGTTTACCGTAATTTGTTGTTGCTTTCTTTTCTCATTTGTCTTTAAGAGGTTATATTTTAATGACATAGGCAGCAATCCAATTTTTTCCCTTGTTTTTAGTTGATTTCTTCTATCAACAATTAAAGATTGCTCATTGTAGTTAAAATTTTGCAGGTGTGTATAATGGGAATTTTTATAGTATCTGATGTATTTGGTATTTATAGTGAGTTGTCAAGTATTCATTAAATGTTAAATTTATAATAAATATTTAAAAATAATTAATAATTAATAAAATACTTGACAACTTACATTGGATACCAAACCCTAAAAAATAGGTAGTATATAAATCTCCGTTTATAATATGTGAAATTATTTTCAGCAAGTACCAAATTCATGTTGTTGGATTGAGTTGTTATCAACAAGCCTAAAGTTATAAGTTATGGTTTAACATTTTCTACTTTAACAAGCACCACGGACCTTGCCAAGGTTGGACAGGGGTTAGCAGTATTTATCTTTTCCAAAACTGAACATATAGTTTGATTTGACTTAGACCCAACTAGTTTTGTCAAGGAAAGATAATGGCTCACAACTAACAATTCTCCTCCTAACAACCTTCTCTATATATGTAATCAAGCAATCATTCAACCATTCATCTCTCATATAATTGTGTAGCTGATTCTTTATGATATTCATAATGTGAAGAACAAATGGTTAAATAAAAGAAACAAAAAGAAGCTTGAGAAACCCAAGAAGTATCACTAAAGCGTAATAATGAAGATAAAGAAGTGAAAGAAGACTTTAGTACTCTGAGTATTTTGACAGACTTTGGTACTCTATTTGCTCCAAATCACATGAATACAGTGAGGTGTTGTGGAAAGTAATATTTAAAAAATAGATTTTACTTTCTATAACTATAAATTTATTAATTTATCTGTATGGAGGAAAAAGTTACACATATAAAAAGATAAAAAGACAAATACATATATAGGATCAAAGAAAAGTTTTCAATCTTTTGTACGTGGGTCTGTCCCTGTCAGCAACTCATGTTTTTCCCAGAATTGAACTTGCGAAATTGGCTTTGGTACCACTTGTTCTATCGAGTGTTTACTACTAGGCCAAAAATTATAGCTATTAGTCAAGTCATTGTTGAAAATCCAAGTGGATATATATGTTAAAGAAGTTTCACATTGTTAAAGAATGAACAAAAGTTATGACTTTATAAGTGGACAGACCCATGAACCTATTGTCTTAAGGTTTTAGGTTAAAACGTGGTGTTAGCCCATTATTGTGATTATTTTAAAGTCCATAGGTAGCAAATCTCCCTGGTGTTTTTGTCTTCCCTAATTCTAACAAATGATATCAGAATTGATGGTTTGACTAGGCCGAGTACTTTGTCATGATTATTGGTGTTCTAATAATTGTTGTCGTTATTGGAGAAAAGAATCAATTTTGGTAAGACTGATGATACGTTACTCCACTTAAGGAGGAGTAACCATGTGTGATGTCCTTATGTTGACTGACAATTAAGGGGAGAGGTTATTATGAATTCAAATGTGAGTTTCAAGTAGATATGTGGGTTAAAGAAGTCTCACATCGTTAAGAAATGGACAAGTGAAAACTTTATGAATGAATAGACCTGTGAACTTACCACTTTAAAGTTTTGGATTAAGACTTAGTTTTAGCTCCCTATTGAGGTTCCTTTTTAAGTCTATTAGTAGCAAATTTCCACGGTATTTTGAGCTCCCCTGTCTCTAACTGTCGCAACTTTTTCAACTTGAGTTTATCAGCAAGCCAACACATGTATTGAATTAGTTTAATTAAGTGCTAAATTAAGGAGCATATTTTATTTATATAATGATAGAGCAAAGAATAACAACCTATCTTATCTTAGGATTTAGTTTTATTTATCTTTTATTTTATCTCATTTTATCTTCAGTTATGTTTATCTTTTGTTATCTTATGTGTTATCCTTGCATTGTACCATTAAACTCTCTAGCCTAACTTATACTTAAGTTTAACTGGGCTTTATTCAAAACGTCTTCATACATGCTATCAGAGCAGTTCAATGGCTAACACTACACCCAACACTAGAATCTTTAGTGCTTTATCAATGAAAAAACTCCAATACCACTTAACTTTAGTGCCTTTATCGATGGAGAAACTTCAACGCTCCTTTCTATGATTTCCTCTCCTCGAACACGCACCTCACTTTGCAAAAAGCATGATCACTTTCACCACTTAATCACTTAACTATTACTGTCGCATATCCAATCATCTTGTTCAAGCATGACTCACAATCGTTTTATTGAGAACCCCTTACGTAGAGACCTTACATGAGACTTAGTTGATACTCCAATATACTTTTTGTGATTAGATCCAGTACTTCAAGACCATGTGATGATCTTGCCCTTATTGACAATTTATAATAAAGGCGAAATCTTTCACCTTCTTTGTGGTTTGGCCCAATATCAGTTAAGGGACATCTTCACCAAGGTTTCCTTGATCTTACCATCCAAAACTTGGCTTTTGTGAAGCAACGTTTAGTTTGAAGGGGATAATAGAGCAAAGGATAGCCACTTATCTTATCTTTTATCTTTTGTTATCTCATTTGTTATCTTTTTAACTATTTCTATTATATAATAATCTCTCTAACTTGATTCATACTTGAATTCAACTCAATGGCAGGGCCACATTATAATGGGGGGAGCATATATATATATATATATATATATATAATAAGTATTGGAAAAATTAAAAGATTTTAGTGTCCTTGAAGAGAAAATATTACCAATGTCTTGCTATTTAAACCTAACAGATTGAAGAGAAAATATTACTCTACTTGTTATTCTCTTTGTGTGCTTTTAGTGTTTTTTCTTCTTGCTTTCATAGTTTGAGTTTATTAACATTCATAAATTTAATTTGTGTAATATAATTTTATGGAAAATTTGAAGTGCTATAATTATAATTATTTAGATAAATTGATGGATCAGTATGATACTAATTGTAATTTTTTAATAGGGTAGGCTTGTATAAACAAATTCTATAAAAACTATTTCTTTAATTTAACTACAATAACTAATTATTATTTATTTTATATATTCCATAATGTTCCTAATAAATTCATATCATAAGTTTTTACAATTAGTATAGTGTATCACCTAACCTCTAGGGCCTAGCTCCACAACTGGTTGTTTATTCAAAACGTATTCATATATATAATAGAAGATTTGTCAAGATATTAATTAGATTATAAGTTATTGAATTCCCATCTTCATTTGTTGATGTGTGATAAGGGTGTACATGGAATAAGTTGGGATGAGTTTCACTTGACCTGAATCCGATCTAATATTTTGATCAGACAATTTTTTTGAATTTGACTTCGATTCGACTATGATTCTATAATGATCGGATTTAAACTTGACCAATTTAATATATAGACATAATATATAAATTTAAAAATTATACATAATTAAGTCATAAAATTATAAAAATGAAAACTAAAACTAAGATATATTTTACAATTAGTACACCTATCTATGAGTTTCATGGATATTTTTTTTCATTTTTTTTATTTTGTTATTTTTTATATAATTATACATAATATGTCCCTCGTGTAATGTCATTAGTATGGATTCTTGAACATCTCTAACGTGTGATGTTATTATTTTATAGTTTTTGTCTATCTCACTGTCTAGCTCAGTATTTTAACGTTGGCTATTTGACGTTAATTAGTTATAAAAAACAATCCTAGATACAACTCTTTATTTAAACAATTTCACCACACTTTCTTTTGGTGTCAGTAAAACCTAACGACACCATTTGATTTTAGTTTTTTTCTTCTTCAATTTCCTAGAAGTCTCTCATCCCTCTCTCTTTTCTGCCCACTCTTAGCTTTTGTAGCCTTTTCAATTGCCTCGTTTCTGAACTTTCTATCTCTTGCCCCTAACCAAACTTAGAGGTGGGTATGCTGGTTGGTTCGATCTGCACTAGCTCGATCTACAACGGATTATAGTTAGACAAATTGATGTGGATCGATCCGTAAAATAAATGAACTAGTATTTCGTTGATTTGTCCCCATCTCGTGTTGGAATGCAAATCCTGCGGATCAATCTGCAGCCCACACTCTTCTTTTTTATTTTTTATTTTTAGCCTTTTAAACATCATAAAACAAAAAATAATACCTAAACTTTTAAAATTTTTGTACAAAAGAACCCACATTAACACTTTGATTCACAGCAGAAGAATCCATATTTATTGCTCAAATAGCTGGAACAAATTAAACAAACAAAATACATACATGAGCAATCACTAATGAGAACATATATCAACTAACAACTGTTCAATTATCATCAAAAGTAATACAAAGAGCAAATAAATTAGTAAACAAATACGAGCGATTGAGAGTCTAAGACCAAACAAATCAGTAAAGTATCATCAAATAACATAAACATATATAATCAAATAAAAAAACTCATTTAATCACAAATTGAAACAGATCAAGCCAATAAATTGCATTTAAATGGATTAATATTTTGCTTGGTTTTAATCCGCACAAATCGCAGGTTATACAGACCGGTCCACGGGTCTAGACCATATTCCCACCTCTAACCAAACCCCACCCCCTACCCCAAAACAAAATTGTAATTTAATTTTAAACACCCTAACCAAATTTGACGTCAAATCAAAGTAGTGTATGATGCACGTACATGTAAATTTATCGTGATGCAAGTAATTACATTACTTCCCTATGTTTCACCGAAGTAATTACCTACGTTCTATGGAGCAGAATCTTACTCTTCACTGCATCTCAGAATTTCATGGAAATTTGACAGTGCAGATGGATAAGAAGGAAAGCAGAATTAAACAAAAAGGCAAGGAAGGGTATTTTGACTTTAAGGCCAACAGTAGTGGTCGGCCCTATTTGCGAGCAGCAAGCAGTGGAAATTGGTATCTGACGACTCAGCAAATGCTAAAGTAATTGTGTTTCCCCCAAAGGAAAGCCATTGCAAATTGCAAGCATAGATATAAAGATATAGTTTAATAGATCATATTCGTAGATATGAATATGATAATGTGGCAGTCAGTGAAGTGGGTCCAAACTCCTTTGACTAACTGCTGTTTGAGTCACCGACAGGGATATCTGGCGTCTAGATTTATTTACTGACACACTCTCTGCCTCACGCTCCTCCTCATGTTGATTTAGGTGCTCACTATTCACTAGTCATAGTACTGAACCTTTTTTTTTACTCCTCAAAGTTCAGGTCAAGAGTGAATAACCATATTCTTCATCTTAAGTTCGTAGTTCCTCTAGCTGTAAGAAACCAGAGAGATCAAGTTCAAATACGTGGCAGGACATGGTGTGTGTGATATAAAATTTATTTTAACGTAAGTTCTTTAGAACGACAAGAATCTAATTCTATATATCTGAAAAAACAAAGTCCTATTTTCTTTTCTTTCCTGCTCGTTTTTCTAGCGACAACAATAATTGGATATTGAATGGTTTTTCTTCTTGTTATATAACAAGAAGAAAATGTTGAACAAAGAGGTTTTTTTTAGTATTTAATTTAAATATATTGTCAGTATAATTTTTTAGACTTAAATACAATTTTAATTTTTATACTTTTATTTTATTTAAATTTTGGTCTCTATATTTTTTTGAATCTGAGTCTTTATACTTTTATTCTGTTTTTACATTAGTCCCTACCGTTACTTATCATGATGACACTGTTAATTTTATCATATATGTGACAAATAAAATCCTACTTAATAATAACACCAGATAAAAATTAAATTTTTTAATCCATTTCATTTTCCTCTAATAATTTTTATAAAAAGTAACAAAAATATCTAAAATCTAGGGTTTCTCCATTGAAATTGTGCAGCTCCACTTCTTCCTTTTCCATGCTCAACCATAGATGGCAACAACTTTAACTCCCATAACTCACATTGTAGTCGCTCCACTCATGGAGCCGCCTGATCACAAGCATGTTATGTGCTTGTGGTGATAGAGTAGTGATATATACTTCAAGAACATATAGAAATTCAGGAAGAAGATTTTTTAGGTGTCTTAATTACAGAGTAAGAAGATTTTTGGTTTATAGTTTGTTTCCATCTTTACTCCAGTGATTTGAAGGAGTTTTTTGTACTAGACAAATTGGAGTTGTGGTTTGTTTGAATAGTTGGATCTGCCAATGCCACCTGGTGCAAGGGAAATTCTTGAAAGGCAACAACGAGTTGTTTAAGGTCTGAAGGGAAAACTGAGAATGTACAAGCTGCTGATGGTGATTTGTTGTGGAATAACAGTGGAATTGATGTTGTTTTTCATATGAACTTAATATGGCAGAGGAATGCTGTATTAGCTACTTTGAATTGATTCTGACAGGTTGGTGGGTAGATGTTTAAGGTCTAAGCAAATGTATTAGGTGGTTTAATTGAGCAAATGACTTGATTTATGCAATCCTTTTTTTATCAATTAATTAAAAACTTTTGGATTTGACATTGTCTGATGTTTATTTGTGCAACCATAATTGTGTTGACAGTAAAGACTAAGTAATGAAATTACAGAGACTGAATAACTGACTGGTGTCTATAGGGACTAATACACAAATCATATGAAAGTACAAAGACCAATACACAAATCATAGGAAAGTACAGAGATCAATGCACAAATCATATTTAAATATAGGGATCAATACACAAATCATATGAAAGTATAAGGATGAATTTAATCATAATTTAAGAGAGTACAAATAGTCACCATTAACCATGAACCTTGTCATTAATGTATAAGGACCATACACAAATCATTAAAAGAGTACAAATAGTCACTCTGTCATTAAAAGAGTATAAATAATTACCATTAACCATAATTTAGTCATTAACATCAATATAGTAGTCATTATAATTGTCAATAATAGTCATTAATCAATATACATCAACCAACAATTGCCAATATATTAGTCATTGTCATACACTAGTCAATATACAATTAACATAATTAATAACCCACTGAGCCCCAAAAAATGACAATTTCCAAAAGACAAAAAATATAAAAAAGCTGTGGTCCATTGGTCTTGGTTTCCTCAAACTCACTGTGGTCCATTGACAAACTTGTGAGTGCCTTACACATTTCCTTGTCCCTGTTCCTGTGTCATAGTGCCTTGTGAGCTAGTTATAATAGGCCTCCTTCTCCACATAAAAGCTCCTTTTACCCCCATTTTAGGCCTTAGTCTTGAACCAGATTTAGTACTAATAGATGCATTTGCAGCTTGAGTATTTGTATCTTGAGTAATTGCAGTAGATGCATAAGCAAATGATAGCATTTCAAGTAGTACATTTGTACTTGGAGTTGATAAAAATCTTGCTAGTACTCCTCTTGCTTTTCAAGGAATGGCGCCCTTCATCCCTCTGATATCTTGTTTGCAATCGTATATCTTACTATTTCCCTTATATCCCAAGTTCTTAAGGATTGCAGTCAATTCTTACAGTGACCACAAATTCTCTTCACAATCCTTCAAAGTGTACATTCTCCCACCAATATGCCTCACTTTATTACCAGAGAACAAATGCTCCCATGGTATATGAAGACAGTAAACTTATGAGGTAGACCATCTAAGAAACACAGCAAACACAGCAAATCAGAAGTTACAAAATTGATATTGCAATTATAACAATACAACAAACACATCAAATACATCAAACATACCAATTATGCAGCAATACACCAAGGTAATTGAAACAACAACCACAAAAGAATCAAAACATGACACAAGCTAAATAGGATGTACTGTCTTGTTGGGATTATGCAGCAACACACCAAATATCTATTCAACATGTTAGTGGCACAAAATACCCCCCACACACTTACAAAACACCCCTATACACTTACAAAATACCATAACTGACACAGAACCAAAGGTACAATCCTAACCCTAACAAAATCTAAACACTAACAGAAAATTAGAAGTTGCAAAATGGAATTTTTCATCTAAGAAACAACATGCATTGAACATAAATGGGTAATCATCATTTTCATTGACATTGCACCTTTTCCATTCTCACTATATCACAAAAATCAGAATCACACAACATATATTTATCACAAACTAATGCCCAAAAAACCTAGCATTTTAGGATAAATACCATTTTTCATTAACATTGCACCAAATACAACAAATGGGTTTTTACTAGAAACTTACAGGCATGAGGTTCCTCCTGTGATGAAACTGATTTGAAAATTTCGTGGAGTATGACTTGTGTCCTTTGCTTCTTTCTCATAATGAATGTCACCGAATGAGTGAAGCAGTATAAGATGGAGATGATGTTGAAATGGAAGCAAAGGAAGATGGAGAAAAATTGGCGAGGAAGATGAAGGAAGGTTCAGATGGTTTTGGAAAAAGGAAGAGGAAAGGTTGGTTTATTTTTATATAATAGTTTATTATTATTGGAGGGAAATGAGGTGGATTAAAAAATTTAATTTTTATCTGGTGTTGTTGTCAAGTAGGATTTCATTTGTCACATAGGACAAAATTTAATGATGTCATCACGGTAGGTGACGACAGGGATTAACGTGAAAACAGAATGAAAGTATATGACTCAAATAGAAAAAAAATGTATAGGGACCAAAATCCAGATAAAGTGAAAGTATAGAGACCAAAAGTGTATTTAAACTTTTTTTATACTATTATTCAATCATATATTGTCATATTATAAAAAATATTTAATTTTCACAATAATTATTTTAGAAGTTATATATGTGATGATATATGATTAATTGATAATGTAAATTTTTTTATAATAATAGACATAGTACATCCAAATTAAACTTGTTTATGCAAAATTAATTGTATATAAATTGTGTAAAAAAATGTTATTATGATATTACAAATATTAAAATTTTCTCCCATTTTTAATAACAAAATATTTTCTTTCATTGTATTCCCTCCTCTTGTGTGAGGTTTCCTTTGATTTTTTCTAATTTCTTTCTTCTTTTTAAGACTTCTTTCTTTACCTAGCCAACAAGTCTCTTAATCAATCCATCTCCATGGGGGAAACCATCCAGATCAATATCTTGATGCTAATTCTTCGTAATCTTTTAAGGATGCGGATATATTGCAAGGAATCCATGGTTGCCCTGATGTAGGACATTTAAAATATGTATGTGTTGATCGGAAGAGAAAAGCCCATATAATATTTAATTTGTATTATCCTCTAATTGGGGCTACTCCAAGCGATTATCATTTGCTCATATATCAAGCCTCCTAACTCAAGATAGAAATCAAGGAGTAATGGATGTTGATAGTGATCATCAATCTCCCTTTCAAATTCAAGTGTAACAAATATGGAAGGTTATAAAGAAAAAAAATATTTCTAACAAAAATTGCATTTGTTGCTATCAATCATTTTAAAGTCGGTGTCTTGGCCCCTAAAAACCACGAGATCCTCTTACAGCCACAATAAAGACTATCTTGGTCCCACTACGATTACCAATTCATTAATGAAGATTGCTGACAATGACTATCTGATCAGTAGTGTTAAGATGGCAGGTGAGATGGAAACTATTTTGCAAGGAAACGGAAGAAGAAAGATGAACTCACAGTAAGAAAAAGCAATAATTTTGAGAGTCCTAAATCTTGCGAGTCTTCTTGTTGATCTAAAGTTGGGTGTTCTATATATATCGTAATATATCTTTTTGTTAGCTGCTGCTGGCACCAAGTTTTTATTTTTATTTTTATTTTTGTTAAAGTAAATTACCTATAGCTGAAACCGATTTGGATTTTGGTCAATTGTAATTTTTTTAAGATATTGATACCTATAATTTTATTTTTTTAGATTTTAATCCTTATTATTATGATATTAGTTCTTATATTTTTATTTAATTGACTTTTAGTTCTAATAATTTTTATTTATTAAAGTATTAGTCTCTATTTTTTATTAAAAATTAATCCTTATAGTTTCAAATTATTAAAATATTGGTCCCTTAGAAACTAAAATTCAAATTAATGAAAATATAGAGATAAAATCCTATATATATATATATAAAGACCAAAATTCAAATCAAATGAAATTATAGTCTAATTATTTAATTTAACCTTAATTTTTTTTCTTAAATCTTATGAGGTTAATTTTTATACATTTTAAGTATGAGACAAGTCTTCGTTGAATATTGAAACTCTCTTCCCACATATGCTATATCTTACGAGCTTGAAGACATTATAGATGCTCCTAATTGTTGAAGTCAAGTATATTTTCCACTTAAGGCCACTCCTTATGGCTAAATGATTAAATGTTTATCGATAGGCATACTTTTTAGGCTTGTGTTAAAGGAAGTATTATTACATACACACAAATGTACCACACACACACTTATATGAGATGAGTCTCATTAGATGATAGGGGTCACTCTATGTGAATGTGTGTATGATGCATTTGTGTGCATGTAAGAATTTTCTGTGTTAAAGTTTGTTTTATCTTTCATTAAAAAAAAAGTCTATTTTTTCTCTCTCTCTTTTATATATATTTTGGTTTCTTTGGCTTATTGTTAATATAAAATTCTCTTTACTTTTGAAAAAAAAACACAGATCTATAGACAATCCAATGGTGAAGAAGGGAGTGTGAGACTTTAACATTCAAAACTTGAAGAAAATGTGTGATCGTTATAATTGATAGCACATAAGAATCTTAGATATCATTCACTTAAAAAAAACATATTTTTAACTACAAGATTTAATTTGAAGATATATTTATGCCATTAAAACTTCAAGAGTACATCTAGCTAGTAATTAAAAGTATTGTGACAAAATAAATTGCGTTAGTTTGAGTAAAAAATATTTAAGTTCTTTAAGTATGTAATCTTAAGTTTGATTTTTAGATTTATGTATATGAAAATAATATAGATTAATCTCTTAAATATCATATGAAGTGGGAATACTCTTTATATATATATATTTTGTGACAGGTTATTAAAGGATTCTACCTAACATTGTAGTGTTGTTTCTCTTCTACATAGTGTAGAAGATATATATTTATGCCATTAAAACTTCAGGAGTACATCTAGCTGGTAATTAAAAGTATTGTGACAAAAATAATGTGCGTTAGTTCGAGTGAAAAATGATTGAATTCTTTAAGTATGTGATTTTGGATTCGATTTTAATATTTATAAGTATAAAAATAATATTATTGGAAGAGTTTTTACTTAAGTATATGATTGTAACACAAGATATTAATCTTTTTACTTATCACATGAGTTTATCATATCAGGGGAGGAATACTCTTTAAAAAAAATTGTGACAGGTTATTAAAGGATTCTACCTAACATTGTAGTGGTGTTTCTCTTCTACGTAGTGTAGCCTCTTTGCTCCGGGGCCTTGTCCCTCTTAACCAAAAAAATTTCGACAGTTGCGTATTTTTTGACATATACCTTGTTAAACCATTTTAATGATTAGAGCACTTGAGTAAACCATATATGAATCAACTTGAAATATTAGTAAGTGCTCTTAGCAGACACGTAGCTGTGGAAAAATTTAGTACACCAATCGTAAAACAGATAATTCATGTCCAGTTGACTACAAAGTAATTAATTTACAATCTCCATGTGGCTATCAAAATTGTCTCTCTCTCTCTTTTAATTTAAGATTGTGATATATTCAAGAATAATAATGTTACTGACATATATTTAGAGTCACATCATTTTACATTTTTATATTTTTTATCATTTAATTATAGCTAAATTTATTTTATTTTTTATACACCTATACTCTAATTCTACCTATAAGCAGATGTGAGAAACATTTTCTGAAAGGTGATGTGTCTCTGACATTTTTCATTCAAGAATGTAGTCATCAGTCCAACCTATCAAGTGGAGGGTCCTAGATTCATGCTCAACATGTCCACTATAGGTAGTATATTCGTGAAGAGAACACACATATATTATCTTTAACACGCACATATGTAAGTAAGTATCACTGTTTTCTTGTTAGTTTGCCCCTTCGGAATGTGTCTGTCAACTGCAGCAACAAAAAGATCATGGGTGGAATTCTGTGACTGTGATTGAGGAATTGTTTCTCGAGGGTGAGTTGGAACTTGGAATTTACAACTTGGAATTGAGCTTTGAAAGAGACCAATGAAATCATGTGAAAGAGTTAAGAAGTATTATTCATATCCATTCTACAACGAGCCCATTAATCTACTTGGGTCTTACCTGTAAGATGGGTCAGGGCGAGAAATTACTTGGGTTTCAACTTTGGTACGATAAAAATTCAAATATGAATATAAAGATAACGTCGACAGCAGGATTCGAGCCTGCGCAGGCGTATCGACGGTTTTGAAGGTATTAATTATAGTTAGTTTTAGATATTTTGACATTCAAGAGATCAGCAGTGCCAACCAGAGTCCATTGCTTGAGATGAAGATCCCCATAGATAATGAATAGGATACAGGTATTAATATCAAATTTATTTGTACACTTATACTTGTTTGATATATCTCATTTAATCTTTCACTTTTTTTTTTCTTTTTTGCCATTAGATAGCATATCAAATTGGTGAAGGCGGGATTCAAGACCACACAATTAACTACAAGAGTCTTTACCAATTGAGTTAGTTATTATCTTCAATCTTTCACCCTCTTTTCTTTACAAAAAATGAAAATTAAAGCGATTATATTCCTTTTTTCTAACAAAAAATGTTTTATTTAAAGAATGAAAGATAATTTTTTTGGATAAAAATGAAAAATGATATAATTAAATAAAAATAACCTCAAATTTAAAAGTTAATTAATCTCACAACTATTCGTGTCTAACACAAAAAATAATAATAATAAAGATATTATATTATATATTTATATGCCACTATTTGATAGTGTATTACAAAGTTAATCTAAAAAAAGCTAATAAAACCGAAGAAGTTGCTAAAAGTTAATATCTAGTGAAAACGAAGAGAATGCATGAGAGAAATGAAATTATAGATGAAAGACATATCTTGTTATTCAGGAAAAGTCAAAAGAATGCTTAGTAAATGAAAATGGAATATTTCATCTTAAGCTTCACCAAAATCCATCACTTAGAAAATAAAAGTAAAAAGTACAGCACAATCTCATAGTAATTTTAAATTATACATTTTATTATAAATTTATTATCTCAACAAGGTTAAAAAGTTAATGAATAGATTTGTAACGTAATTTTAGTCTTTAATGAGGTATCCTATGTTGTAATTGATAAGAGACACTAATCCTCATATACTGTTGTGATTATTTCGGCCTTTTAACAATCTCCCAGTTTCTGACACAATCACAAATTAGTAAACCCTTATTTTAGTCCCTAAAATTGAGATGCAGAAGGTGTAGAAGAGCAGAAGAAGGAAGCGGAATTCGGGTAACAAAGACCACAGAATATAATCAGAATTTGTAGAAACTAAAAAGATCCGTTTAGAAAATACGACTGTTGGCAAAGTAACGTTTAGAAAATAAATTTGGCTGTTGAAAACTAAATGCTAATTATCTGCTTATCAATAACTAATTGGAACGTTAGGAAAACAGATTTATTTGCCCATTGAGAAGACCGAGTCAAATTTGACTTCTTCAAAAACCTCATTTTTCGGGTAAGCTCCAAAAAATAATTAAATATTTGACAAAAAATCAAGCCATGTTCACGAATGGGGCAAATCGAGGTTTGCCTACCATGAGTTTTTCCCCAATCTTATGTCGAGCCCACCACTTTATTTGTTTTTACACCACAAGTTGAAATATAAACTCTCAAAAATAGAAACAATGTGAGACTTATTCTTTTGAAAATACAATTTCTTCCCCCACAATTTCAAAAGAATATTTAAAATAAAAACAAACAATAAACAAAACTTAGGGTTACATCATCGGTGTAAACGTTTTCGAATCTGGTGTCTTCACTATGAACTTAGATAAATAAGACTCTAATTTACAATGTAATTGGTGAAGGTTAAACTTCTATGAACCAAAACATTTTTCGTGTAAATTAGAATCCCATTTGATCACATCTACACTCTCACTTATCTCTTGTGTAACGCCGTTTTGCAACTTTTCTAAATGTGCATGCACAGTGGATTCATGAGTGCTCTAGAAACTATGCCATTATCTCGGGAGTGCGCTCCACTACACTCATATAGGTGATCTCATCAAGTGTATATCTTTGCAATACACCACCCATAAGGGATATGAAATTCATTAAAGCATATAATTATCCTCACAATAAATGCGGTCCCTACACTTCTCATAACTCACACCATAGGAAGGGACAGCATAGTGCAATAACTAACAAGTGACTTGTTATTACCCATATGAACTCCTTTCATGGGATCTCTACTCATAAAAGTCACCATCATTGTTAGTTTCAAATTGCTTAAGTCCCATTCCCTCGATGTGGTATATATTAAATTCCTTCCCATAATGTTTAGTCGGAGGATCGAAAAGTTCATGACTTCACATAATCAATGGATATAATTCCATCTTTCAAAAAAAATTTATCACTTCATGTCTCAGGAAAATGCATTTACCATTAAAGGTTTTATTACTTGCAAAGATATTGCCGCCTTGTTGTCAACCAAACGAATTGGTTTTATTCTAATGGAATATTTTCTAAGAAATTTCTCAACCACTCGTGTTCGGTTTTCTCCAGCAATAAACTCGACTCCATGGTGGATTTTGCAATTGTTTGTTTGATCCTTGATTCAACGCACCACCAAAATGAACTATACACTAGTGGATTTAATCTCATCCGAATAGATCTAATTAGCATCAATCAGATTCCAAAAGTAAATCCATTTTAAACAATATAGTTCATGGTACCTCTCAAATATTTCATTAGTCTAGCCAAATTGCCCATAATCATTATTAGTCTTATGTGTATATCTAAATCAAAAAGAAACGCTATGTCGACATAAATTCATCAAATGAAAATAATGTTTGTCAAAGGAAAACAGGATCACCTCTCATTTTTCTTTAATTGAGTGTTATATCATAGACTCACAAGTTTGACATCAAAATGTCCAAACTTATTTAAATTTCTCTTAATGTTCTTATGATAGTTTATACTATCACACTCCAATTTTAACACCTAGAATTACACTAGCTTCACCATGTCTTTCATGTCAAATTTAGATTCAGAAAACATTTTGTTTGATGCATATGTCATATATAGTATAAATTAGCATGTCATCCACATATAGACAAATAATCACACATTCATTATTTACTAATTTCGTATATACACATTTATCAACTTCAAAAGAAAAACCATCACAATTAAAGTTTGATCAAACTTTTCATGTCACTTTTTAGGTGCTTGTTTTAGACTATATAAAGATTTGAGAAGCTTACATACTTTATTTTCTTGTCCGGGAACTACACCTCGGGTTGTACCAAAAATTTCTTCTTCTAAATCACCATTTAAAAATTGCTAAACCCTTAACATCCATTTGGTGAATAACCAAATTATGTATAGAGACTAAAGCAATCAAAACTTGAATAGAAGAAATTCTATTACAGAGCAATCAATAAAAAAAGTCAACATTTTGTTTTTGAGTAAAGTCCTTTTGCTACTAATCTTGCTTTATATTTTTCAATTGATTCGTCGATGGCATACTTCCTTTTAAAAATCCATTTGCAACCAATTGGTTTTGCTCCTTAAATCTACTAAAACCCAAGTATTACATTTTGTAATTGAATTAATTTCCATAATGGCTTCCTTTCTAAAAAGGTCCACCTCTGAAGAAAAAGCTTGAAAGGTTAAAGGGTCATCATCAACAAGATATGTGTAAAAAAATTTCCAAATGAAGTTTTTTTATTTGTCTTTTACTTCTTCTCAAATCCTCATATGAATCATTAGATAAATTTTGTCTTTGGAACTTGAAAATATTTTCTAATTTTAAGGGAAAATATGTTCAAAAAATTCAGGATTTTTTGTCTCAATTATAGAAATAATCAAGCACATCACTTTTTAAAAAACCACTAAAAATCTATATGAAACTATGATCAAGAATATGAATAAGCTTGAAATCGAAGTCTTAGAGCTCTATTTTCAATCTTTTTAGGTTCGTTGAACATCATTTAGCTAAACACCCCCACAAAATATTTTAAGTTGGGCTTATAACCCTTCCATAACTCATATGTTTTACCTATTTTCTTATAACATTCTATTTTGTAAGTGACATGCTCTTAATAAAGCTTGCCCCAAAGGTTATCAACATTAGAACTAATTAAAAGATTCATCATTTCTTTTAAAGTCCTATTTTTCCTTTCGGCACACATTTAAGGGAGTATGATTTCATGAATTATCCCTTCTTTTTCACAAAAGTCATTAAATAAAGTGTATTCACCATCTATCATCTAACTCTTTTAATTCTTTTATTTAATTGATTCTCTAAATATACAAACATATCAAAAGCCTCATCTTTATTTCTAAGTAAATATACTTTAGTGTATCTAGAAAAATCATCAATAAAACATAATATTTTTTACCACTTCTAGTTATAGTTTGTTTTAAGTCTCCTAAATCAAATGAATTAATTCAAGAACTTCAATTTTTCTTTCAAATAAACATGATTTTTTAGTTATTTTTGATTTACAAACATATTTCACATTTGTTTAAGCATGTATCACTAAAATCTTAATCAAGATATTACATTTTCTTAATATAAACAAGATAATATGTCCTAATCTAGCATACATATCAATCCAATCATATACGGAAGAAGTAGCATTTTCATTAATTTTATCTATTGGTGGAAACAGCAATAACCTTCCCTACAAGGACATTATTTTTTGTCATCACTATTTTGAACTCAAAAGATACTTTAACCCTTAACCTTTCTAGCAAGGCCACGTAAAATTAAATTCGCCCTTATGCTAGGTACATGAAGCACTTTCGTTGAGAGCTAAAGTCTTGCCGGATGTGAGTTTCTAAAAAAACTTTTCCTTTCCCAAGAACTTCCGCGGTTCGGGAATCACCAAGATAAACTTGTTCTTCTCCATCCCCCACGAAATTGTAGGAGGTAAACATATTTCTGTTTGCACAAATATGTCTGTATACTACCACTATCATTCACATTGGCCATCAATAAAACTTGACATCTTTGTATATCATCTCCTTGACCAAATTTGCGTTTGGCTTAGGAGGATTGTCATTTCTCTTCTTGTGTGCATCAGCCTCTTGACTGGCTTGCCACAAACATAACAGAACTATTTTTGAAAGTGGGATTATTCACTCTTGGCACATAGTTTGTTTATTAACACATTTTGTTGGGTTTATGTTCTAATTTTCTTATACTTGTACCATATTTGCCCTTGAAGCCAATGCTTTTGCCCTTGCAGCCTTGATTTCGTTTAGGGTGTCCTCAATGATTATGTGGGTGATTAGATCAACAAGGGAAAGCTGTTTGTTTTTATGCTTGAGTTGTTATTTGTAGTCCTTCTAAGTTTGCGGTAGTTTTTCAATGAGCAATCCTGCTACGAATTCATCAGGCAAGGTGATGTTCTCAGCCTTCAATTCTTCTAATAGCTTGTAGTATTGGTTGATTTGAGTCTTGATATCAATTTCATCTGTCATCTCCCATCGGTAGTAGTTCCCAATGAACTTTTTTTGCCATCCTCAAGGCTGTATTGTTCATCTCACAATTTTGTTGCTTTCCTTGTATGACGATGACATAGAACAATTACGTTAGATAATGTGGTTAGAATTGTGTGCCTACATACCTTCCATTGGCATAAGTCCAATCGTCAATGTTTTCTCGATCAAGATGTGTCAAGCATTTTATCATAAAATGGAAGACATTGTCTAGAATAGAAATAGACACGCTCTTCCGCCATCTTTTGAAATTTTGTCCTCTCATTTCGATCTTGGAAACATCTGGGAATGGTTTGGCGTATGTAATACTGCAACAACGGAAGGTGGGTTTTGTGGGGTACCATTGTCGGACCCGTTGTTGGTGAGAACACAAGGGCGTTTTGTGGTTCCACAATCCTTGAGATTGTTGTAATTGAACACGAAAAGAAACAAAACACCAAAGTCTGAAGGAAAGACGCCTCTCGGATATTTGGATAGTTGAAAATCCCCAGATATAGAACATACTTTCTTCCTGCTTGAATCAAAGAGGAAGAGACGATGAATTAACCCGGTCACGGGAGCCTTAAGGTGTAGAAGAGCGAGGAGGATTGTTCGGAGAAAGACTAGTGGAATATTAGGAATTTATTAGAAACTAAAAGATCCGTTTAGAAAATATGGTTTTATTCATTCAAAGTAAAGTTTAGAAAATAAATTTGGGAAAATCAAAAATTAATTATCTCTATCAATAACTTTAATTGGAAGTTAGGAAAACAGTTTATTTTGGTGTTGAGAAGTGTCAAATTTGACTTCTTCAAAAATCTCATTTTCGGGTAAGCTACAAAAAATAAATTAAATATTTGACAAAAGATCGAACTTCATGATATCAACGCATACATTTGCAGGGCGAATCGAGGACGCGTGCGTGTTTTTCTTTTCAACGTCTTGTGTTGTGAAAAAGATTTGTTTTTTACAAAACCCAAAATACAAGTTAAAATATAAACTCTTCAAAAACTAAATTTCCTTCCAACCAATGTGGACTTATTCTTTTGAAAATACACATTTCACAACATCCTACAAATATTGATAAGAGACACTAACCCTCATATACTGTTGTGATTAAAAAGGCCTTTTAACAATTGTTTCTCGGACACAATCACAAATAGATTTGTAATGTATAGATTTATATAAAACTTTCTCAATTTAATGACATTTGAAAAAAGAGAACAAAATAGTCTACTTCCTCATTTCAAAGAAACGATTACTTCTCAGATTACATGGAAATTGTGTTTGATTCCTTAGAGAAATAGTTTTCAAACCTTTACCATTTTCTTTCTTATCAAAGCAACTGCAGGTGAAATTCACAATCGCTTATGCATCTCAATTTTTGCTCCTTCAACTTCATGTTCTTGGCTTTATCCAACCTTCTATTTTGTATCTTTCTTTATCTCTGTGTATTTAACGTTTTCACCCTTTCTCGTTTCAGGGTGAGGAGATGGTTAAAACTGTCTGATACGAAAGGAATAGCCACAATATAGAAGTGCACTAACAACCATCATGTAAGAACATTATACACAACAGGGTTTTGCTGAGGAATTATTAACTCATCACAAGTTCTATTGCACTTTTCTAGGGATCACTGCAAGAGAACAGGAGCAAACCACTTTGAAACCACCTACAGCATTGGCACATCTAAATTGCACTTGTAAAGTTCATCTATTGCATAATTTGCATCCATGATGTAATGGTTGACCTTACTTGTTCCCAGGTTGGAAACACTCTTTCCTTATTGCAAACTGAATGCTTAGGCTTTGCTTCCCATTTTCTTACAGTACTAAGGTATGCTTCGGTGCAACTTTGAGGTACATCAGTGCCTTTATAAGCATTACAGACATAGATTAAGAAGTTTTCATAATCCTGCAGCAAAAGAAATTTGCAAATTCTTAAAAATTTCCAGTACATTTGTAATTTCGTTCATTCTATAATATAACGTATACATGTAAAGCACAAATTTAATCGTTATAACTTATTTGTTAATTAGAGGTATAGCTTCACGAAAAATTCAAACCATGGGAATGGTGTATGTTTGGCCAGATAGAAACTTGCAAAACTAACCTCATAGAGTGGTTCTCCATTCACAACTACCCATGGAACATACTTGTGAGGAGGCTGCAGAGCATTTGTTTCAGCTGCATACTGTAGCTCCAGCTGCATAAAGAAGGTAAATGCTACTTGAGAGAAGAAATTCAGCCAAACAATGATATATAGACTCAAATCTATCATATCTCTTTTTCTGTCAGGAGATAGTATTAACATTCTGCAACTTTGGGAAAATATTGAAAATGGATTTCACCAAATTATCATGAAAAAAGACCCATGTTCAGAAGCAACAAATTGGCAGATCTATTATATCTTTTTGTAGTAGTTGCAGCAAAGAAGCACTTATCACCCAATATTACACTGCTGCAGAGTTCTGTGTGAGAAATCAAAACAAGAACCAAGTTTTCCTAAGGTAATTGATAGAATCAGTTCAAATGATTCTTCATTACATATGCCGGATTAGCAGTAGATGAGCACGTCAAAATGCTAGATACACTAGCACCAGATTTACTATCCCAATTTTGCTTGAGATGGTAAATGTTACCTGAGAAAATTTTCAGACAAACAAATTATATATAGACTCAGCCAAACTATCATATCTTTTTTTTTACTGTCAGGAAATAGTATTAACTATTAACCTTTTGTAATTATGAGAATATATTGAAGAAGGATTTTGCCAAATTATCATTAAAAAAGATGTTTGTTCAGAAGCTACATATTGGCAGTTCTATTATATCTTTTTGTAGGACCAATTCTTCCCAAAGTAATTATTAGAATAAGTCAAAATCACTTTTCATTAGTTATTTCATTTTGTTGACTTCAAGAAAAGAAACAAGCTGTAGATGTGCACATCACAAAAGCCAGATAAAAGCATTATCACTAGCACCAGATCAATTATCCAAATTTTGCATAATAGAACAGGTAACTCCAAGTTGACATGGATTATCTCTACTCAAAGTAGGATTCAATTATCTATTCTTCTTAGTGGACTTAGTTTAAATAAAGAATCAAGAAGGCTACTCCAATTCTCCATCTGTATGACTGTTCAACATTCCTAATTCTCAAGTTCCACAAGTTTGCTACATTTAGCAGTGTTAGTAAAACTTTAAAGTTCACGAAAAAATATATATATAGAAGAGGAAAGTTATTTAAGAACATTTAAACACTTCAATTTATTTCTTAATGACAGAAAATGGGGTAGCCAGTAGAAAGCTTTTTAGTTAGTAGTAGGCAATAAACATATTACAATCTCTGTGAGAGTATGGTATGTCAAGGACAAGAACTAAATCAGAGAAAAACACTAACCTCTTTTCCATATTCACTATTATAACATTGATCAATAGGTTTTGAATCCAGATCCAGCTTCTCAAAGCAAGATTCCCACTCTTTGGGCTTATGCTGATACACTAGAGTCTCAACACAATAGATGAAAGGAAAATGCTGGCTCTGCAAAAAGGCGTGAAGTGTATAAATACTTAGAATAGTGATATAAATGTAAATTTATTGTTATACTGAACAATCAGTGACAGTAAGATCAGATTAAGAATGATCTGCAACATTAGATTAACCAGGAAAAAACTCAGTTCAAAAATTCAAGTAATTTTAAAACAAATGGAAGTTCTAAAACAAATAGAGCCATGTAATTGCCCATTTGTTTGCATGAAAAGACAACAGACACAAAGACAGAGAACATAATTCTAAAGTTTATTTCCAGAATTAAACTGTCCTTGTATGGACAGGACAGTGAATTGTGCTATAACCATGGAAATTATGGATTACCCAGTAACTGTTCTCTTCTATCTTATTTTCTTTAGTTTATAAAACCATTAACAGCTTTTAATTTTCAACTTTATCCTAATTATCATAGTACTCCTCATCCCCAATTAAAGAAAGACCAATTAATTATTTATTTTTTATTTTTTATTTTTAAAAAAGAGAATACAATAAGAAACAGATGTTTTCCCAGATTGTTCATTAGTTCTTACCAGTTCAGGCCAGATATTGATTGCACACGCTTCAACGGTGTTTAGCAAGCACTCATATGGGCCATGCTGCAATACAAATCAATGATCAAACCACAATAAATGAAAAAACAGCAACAGCACCATGTCTCATCAATGAGAAAACAGACATAAACACAGTTGCAAATCACATTAGATTGAAACATTATATATAACAAAAAAAAAGGAAAATAAAATGGAAACCCCACAAAAAAGTGTGTGTGGGGGGGGGGGGCATGTTTGTTGTGTTGAGCTAGAGAGAGTACCTGGCAGTTAAAGGTGGCGTTGCCTCTGAGAATGGCATTACCCCATGGAACGAGCCTGAGGTCAACGATGGAGATGAGATCGTCGCGGAAGAGCTTAGGGAGGTGATTAACGATGAAATTGGCGCTGTAAGGGCATAAACTTTCGTAGTACAACTCCAAGGAGACCTTGTGGGATTGAGAGGGAGAGAATAAGGCAAAGAAGGAGAGGTAATAGAGCAGGGAAAGAGAAAGGGTGGTGGAGGAAAAAACCATGGCTGAACCTGAGAAGAGGGGTAACCTGTTCTGTTGGATCAGTGTGGAACTTGTGAAGCGATTTTTGCATGCCAGGTTGGAACCAACACGAAACTCTCTGGTAGTGACAGGGGACGAGATTTTTTTTGGTTTGTGTAGAGCTAAGAATAGAATCGGAAACCCACATACCGTTGTTGTGTAGCTAAGAATAAGGATTAAGAATGTGTCTTGGTACAAACGGTTACTTTTGTGTTTTTTTGACTCAGGTGAGTACACTTACCGAGGTGAAGAAAGAAGATGTGATACACAGCGAGTACAGGTGTTTGGTTGCATGCTCTTCACGCGCCACTTGTCAAAATCAGCTCCTAACTCCTGACCTAGGCTAAACTCGCCACTTCTCAGATTTTTTTTTGGGACGCATAACAAGTAGTAGTTTTTTTTTAAATGCAATACACAAAATTTGGTCTATTTATAATTATCAATTTACATCCCATTTTCTGTTATTATTTTCAGAAAAATAGTTGGATACATATAATTTTGTATCTTACATATGTCTATCTTATAAAATCAGAATAGAAGTATAAAAAAAATAAATAAAATTAGATGTAATTAAATAATAAAAATTATACAAATATAATGTGATATAAGTAATAGTATGTATGACTAAAATTACTCTATTGTCATGTTATTAGACTTCAATGATCATATTAAATTTCCTTAAAAGTCTATTTAAAAAATAGACATAATGAAAAAGTGGGAAATATGTACCAAATTTTCTCAAGAATTCAAATGATTTGAGCAAAGTGCAAATTTTCTTACTCAAATTCCTTCAAGAATTCAAATGATTTTAGCAAAGTACAAAGCTTCTTACTAAATTCGCTTAAGATTATATTCAAATGATTCTAAAAAAATGTAAATCTTCTTACCCAAATTTCCTCAAGAATTTAAATGATTCAAAGTACAAAGCCCCTTACCAATTCCCTTACAAATTCAAATAATTCTAACACAGTGCAAAACTTCTTATCAAATTCCCTTAAAACTTTAAATGATTCTAGCAGAGTAAAAAGCCTTTTCACAGCTGAAGAAAGCAAAAGCAAATACATCAACCAAAACATACCAGATACAACCAAAGCTAAGTGCCTTTCCTTAAACTTTTAATTAATCATTGTATGCTCTTTCACATTTTCAAAATGTTTCCTTGAATATCTATTTCCTTACCAATTGTTATTACATTGTGGTTTACAGTTTCTAATTTTACTATTACGCCTCACCTTTATTTATTGCCCCAACATACTATTTTTTTCAATCCTAAACTATGATTGGATAATAGTTAATGAGAAGAAGGAAAAAAGAATGAAGAAAAGATAAATAATTTTTTTTATTTGAGAATTTTAAAATACATAAAAAGTGAAAGAAACACATAAAAAATTATTTATTTTTTTTTTCTCAAATGTCTAACTTTTGTATCCTCCCAAAATTAAGGTGTAATAAAAAGAATTAAAAAAATTTTAAGTTAAAAATAAATACTTAACATTTTTATCCCTCATATTATTTATTAAATTCTCAGAGGTGGAATGTGTTGACAATTCTGCTATGTTGTTGTTAGGTTGTTGCATCTTCATTCCTTGTTCACATCTTGGAGAAAGGTGAATTGCCGAACCCCTCATGAAATTGCCAAACTATTGTTTATTTGTTCAATTGATGTGAATACGTCGTATATATGCTGTGGGTTGAAACAGGGAACATCAGGTTTGATATTTCTAGTAATGGCTTATCTTATTGTTCATCTTTGCTGTGAATACGTCGTATATATGCTATTGTTCATCTTTGCTGAGAGGCCACATTCTGGTTTGATATTTCTAGTAATGGCTTATCTTATTGCATTGTTGGTGCCTTGCGCTGTTTTTGTAATGAAAAAAAAAATTGAAACACTATATAGGTCCATACTTAGGTAATTAGAGAGGTGAGAAAAACTTGAAGTGAGATGAATTTAAGAAATAGTAAAATTATTATGAGTTAATAAGATAAAATAATCAAATGTTGATATATCATGTACTTTGATAATCATTAGCTTTTAATTTCCTAATGTAAAATATTCTAATATTGCCTGTGAGTTTATGTTTCATTTTTAACATTTGGGTTATTTTTGCAACTAAATACCTATATGGAAGGGGTTAATCTAAAATTTGAATCATAACAAACATGTTACCTTGATGAATGGAGATAACTTTAGTAGATAGCAACAATGGGCAGAGGAATAACTCTGTTGAATTTCCTCACTAACATTGTTTTGGTTCTTAGTGAAATTTACTTTCAAATGTTGCAGTAATTTTAGTTAAAGGCAATATTGTGTTTTGTTTATTGTAGTAGAGTTCTTATACTTGTTTAATATTTTTTTTAAGTGAGTACATTATAATTGATGGCTGATCAAGATATGATGTCCATATTTATGATATTGCAAAATTTGTTTCATATGACAATTATACAACTAATGTGTCTTATGGTTACATTACATACATTACGAAAGTATTAAAAAAAATTGAATTCCATCTAGCAGAAGAGAACAAAGGGAAAGAGTTTGAGATGAAATAATGAAATGGATTATTGGTACTGAGAGTTGTCGTGATATAATTCACATAAGTCCTAGAACTTTTTTAGACTTGTATGCCTTGTTAAGAAATCATGGTGGTCTTCGACCTACACAAAGATTAGCAACAATTGAATAGCAAGTTGCAAAATTTCTTTACATTGTTGGACATAATGTAAAGAATCGTCTAGTGAATTTTTTTTTTTAAGATCTGGTGAGACTATTAGTCACCGCTTTCATAGTGTGATAATAGTTATAATAGAGTTGGAAGAGATGTTTTTGAAGCAACCTGATGGATTACAAGTTCCTCAAGAAATACTCAAACAATAGGTTCTACCCATACTTTAAGGTAAACACAATTTTATTGGCTTTCAAATTAAGTTGATAATTTTTTTTTAAAATGATGTAAACTTTAATTTAGATTTTTTAAACTCAAGATTGTGTAGGAGCGATTGATGGCACACATGTGCGTGTAAGAGTTCCTGCAAAAGAAGCTCCTAAATATTGTGATAGGAAGGATTTTTCGATACAAAATGTCTTGGCAGGGTGCACTTTTGATTTAAAGTTTACATATGTCTTACCTGGATGGGAATGAACAACCTCTGACTCAAGAATTTTAAAAAATGCGTTAACAAGTCAACATGCTCTAAAAATTCCAAAAGGTAGTATATATAGTTTAAAAATTAAATCTATAAGTACTTAGCTATAAACATTTTTGATGAGTTTGAACTTGATTTTCTAGGAAAATTCTATGTTGTTGATGCTGGATTCATGTTAAGGAATGGACTAATCACACCTTATAGGGGAATGCGGTACCATTTGAAGGAATATTCAAGAAATCCACCTCAAAATTCTCATGAGTTATTCAACCTTCGGCATGCATCATTACGAAATGCAATTGAAAGCGCATTTGGTGTTTTGAAAAAGAGGTTTACTATTCTTCATACAACAACTCAAGCTTGTTATGACATTAAAACTCAAAAAAAGATCACATTAGCTTGTTCTATTTTGCATAACTACTTGATCGGAGAAGACTCAGATGAGAATATTCTACGTGAAGTGGATCATGAACTTGAAAGAAGAAAAAGATCTAGAGAAGAAAACTAATATGAAAATTATGATGATATTGAAAATGCAGGTAGAGGAGAGTTAATTAAAGAGTCCATTGCAACTAATATGTGGGCTAGTTATAATAGACATTAAAATTGTAATTGTTTGTGTAGTCTATGAATTAGACTTATTTCAATTCACTTGTTGTTTATGTTATTAAGACTCATGCATAGCTTTAGTATTTAGAATTAGTATGTACTCGTGAATTTTATTTTGATGGCTTGTACTGGTGTTAATTTTGATTTGATGCTTGGTATGCACTTATATAATGTTGGTGTATGCCCTAGAGGCTGATACATTTGTCTGTATTTATATACATTTTATTATCCTAATTTTAATATATGAGGTAATTCATTTATTGTGTTCTTTTTTAATAAACATAATAAAGTCCTTAGAATAGAAAGTTTGATGCCATAGGACATCAAGTGGTTGACTTGATTGTGAGATCCTATTGGATAAAATTAGAACACTATTCTTAAATGTCCCTAGTCAAGTATTATTGTTAACTAGGACAACAATAATGCATTGAGACTAGTATGTGCATAAACTGATGACCACATCTCACGGGTCATGGATATAAGATATCAAGTCTTCATATGGGTACATATTAGAGTAATGATGTAATGGACTGACCTGCCATGAGAATGCTACATGGATCATTACGTAAGTGTCATAAGCGATTCTCATAGTGACAATGGTGTCTGTGGTCCTTTGACCTGAAATCACTACGATTCCTACATGAGGAGTTGTGTGTTTTAATACCATCAAACGTCATCTGTAACAAGGTGATTGTAAAGTTAGTTATTGGACATACCGCGAATCATGCAGAGGGATATGAGTGACCTAGATGAGATTTTTTACTCCTACATAACAGGAGCGATATCTTCGGGTCCCCTGATTGAGTGAGACTGCGAAATGCATGGCCATGCTCAAATGAGTCAATATGAGATATTGATTTCATTTGTTGTTACAAAGTCTACTCGAGTATCTGGAAATGAATGATTGGACTATACAAGGGTGACATATTTTATGCCTTGTGTTCAATCTAGATATATTGACAAATGGACTAAACGACACAAAAACATTGGTCACGGAAAGGTTATGTCAAATCACTGACATTCTTATTACTTGGGTAGCAACGATGTGTTGCTAAATACCGCTCACTGCTTATAATATTAAAATGAGATTTTAATATTACTGCCAACGTAATGAGAACCTGCAGGGTCACACACATAGAGTAGACTAAAATTGGAGCAATAAATCCAAGTTGGACTCGGATTCAAATATGGGCCAGACTCATAACAGATGAGTCTAGGGTAGCACAGCTTACCTTGCTGCTGCTCACACTCACTTAAGGCAGTCACTATTATAAATAGTACTACTAAGGGGCTGCTAAGATACACAAATTACAGAACCCTAGTACCTACAGAAAAGTCAGTGAGAGAGCGACAAGTTTCTTCTCTTCTCTTTGCAGCTAGCACTGTGTGAGAGACGTGAGGCTCCTCTTTGTGGACGTTGGACGTTCGTGAGTTTATTCATGTGGATATCACAGAGACATCGTTGCTATTACAGTGTTGGTGATTCATGTCACTTCCTTTTGATCATGTTTCAAGAGGTAAATATTTTAAAACTCGGATTATGACTTTTCGCATGGATCCTTGGTGGGAATCCTATTTTTCCACTGCGTGATGTATCCGCAATTCCCAACATATAATTCTTATTAATGGTTAAAAAATGATTACCTCTATTGTACTAATTTTTGTGTAGTGTTTTTTTTTATGTGCATTAATTTACATATATAGATGGAACCTAAGAAAGTAAGAAACCCAAAAGTGTTACTTGGACAACTACCATGGATGAAGCTTTGATTAATGCATATTTGCAACAACAAGATCAAGGAAATATGCTAGGTGGCACCTTAACAACTTATGCCTTGGAAGCCATTTTTAAAGAGATGAAAGTACAATTTCCTGACCAGCCAATCAACAAAGAAAAGATGTATGATCATATGAAATATATAAAAAATAAGTTTAGTGGTTGTTATGACTTGTTCAAGAATGGCTGATAAACCATCAACATGTCCTATTTTTATGGTTCAATTCCTTATTTTTTCATATTCCTTTTATTTATTTTTAATGAATTTTATTTGTTAGTTTTGTTATATTTTTAGTGCTATTTAATTGTGTTTTTATTAAGTGTTTTATGCATTTTTGTCAGGTAATTATGCTCGGAGAAGTTTGGACGTTCAAAGGAGCAAGAAAAAGAGTTTTGCAATAGTGACCAGCGCCTAAGCGCTGGTGTTGGGGCGCCTGAGCGCCCAGAGCGTATGCAGCAACGATGATGAAGTGTTTCAGCGCTTGAGCTCTGAGAGGGAGCGCCTGAGCGAGCAGAAGGTTGCAGTGCGCATTCAGGAGTAAGTGCCTGAGCGCTTGAGCGCTCAGGACTGGGCGCCTAGGCGCTAAGTGCGTAACAGCAAACGTAATTTTCATTAAATTAGAAAAGTTATGCCAAATTCAACACACGGAGTATATTGAGCACATTACACAAAAAATCCCTAATCCTGAAAGAGTTGCTTTGCGGTAGCAGACCTTGGAGGGCGATTTCAAAGGAGGATTCTTGAAGGCTTGAAGATCATAATCTCCATTAAAGGGGTTTTGATTTCTCTTTCTTTTTAGTTTTCCTTTTTCTTTGGGTTTTCTTTCCATGAGTTTGTATTCTGATATGAGTTTTTTTTTATTGAACATGAGTAACTAAACCCATAGCTAGGGCTATGGGGGATCTTGTTTTCCTTATTATTTGGATTTGATTTCTAATTTGATTATGGTAATTTTTTTTTGGGTTTATCATATTACTTGTATTCTTGTCAGAATTTGATCACTTTTGGCAAGTATTAATTCATTGTTTGACTGGTGATCATCCGCATTCAATGAGTGGATCTATATGGTAAGCCTAGGATTAGATTGGTAAATGACCAAATATCGATTTATCCTACCAATGGAATTGACGGTATGTTAGTTCATCTCTTGAATTAAAGCTTAATGCATTCTTGATTAATTCAACTAAATGACTGATGATCACATATTTGACACATTAATAAGCCTTCATTTTTAGTTATTTACACTCTTCATGTACTTAATTGATTGATTTTGATTATATTTTGTAAGTTTGGACTCAAATTGGACTTAATTGAATTTTTCAGCATAATTTACGTCTTACATTGTTTCTGTATTTGGGCTATATCTTGGGATATAGGTGGTATTTAGAGGTGATTCTAGTGGCATTTGAAAGATAAGAGAGAGTTTTATAACTTTCATGAAGACCTCAAAGGCCCAATCACACGAGTAGATAACTCAAATTGGGGTTGAAGCAAGAACCAGAGTACTTTTCCTGACAGCTTAACTTATGTGTACTGTTCATCACATTTTTCGGGCTAGAGGTTGTCAAATGGACTGAAATTTGGATGCTGAATAGTTAAGACCCATATATACAACTTTTATGTTGAACACTTTTCCAGAATCGAACTCCTTGAGGGTGATATTGGGTTTGGAAGTCAGAACAGAGGAGCTGTGACTGGGCCTGGGCAGTGTGCAGTAATTTGAACGTATCTAGAGTTATAGAAATGATATTAGACTCAAACCAAAGCCATTTGAAAGCTAAGATCCAGACCCACAACTTTTATGAAGATCACTTGGTTCAAAAATGACGAATGCAATGACTTCAGAGCTACATGATTTCGGAGACAAGGAATCTCCATAATTTTCCACTCACCAAAAGTCATTTGGCATTTTCCATTTATTTTCCACTCATCCACCCACTAATGACTCAGCCCCCTTGTCATTTTGTATCTCTAATCCTCTATAAAATGAGGCCTTGGTAGATTATTGAGGGTGTTAGGTGTTAGTTACCAAAATGATGTCATTTTGTTACTAGGTTTTCTTGTAGTAATTTTCCTTTGTTCTAAATTAAAGTCATGTTCTTCTTCTTCTTCTTCTTTCTTTCTTTCTTCTTATCTATGAGTAACTAAGTTTCATTTTACTTGGATGAAAGGGTGAAGCTCTTGGTAATAAAGTAAAGTTAGATTTATTCTTCTCTTGTGCTTAAATGATTTATATTTTCTAGTAACCATTATACGTATTATAATTTGTTTCTTATAATTTAGAAACCATCTTTGTAAAGAGGAGTTCTTGATTTGTTGTAGACAAAATATTGGCACAATGAATGCTTTAACCCATTTATAAGTGATGGTAATATTTTTAGGAAACATAATATAATTACATATATTATTTTAAATGGACTTTTAATGTTGTATTTTTCGATTGGAACCTCCATGTTGCGAGGATTCTAATTGAGTTATAAAAGAAATTAATTTTACCTTTACTTTATTTACCAAGAGTGGATCTTTTAACCCAAGTAAATAATTTTTACCATAGTAACAAAATATTTACTTCACCTTAATTAATCTTCAACAATTCCCTGTGGATCGACCTCGGACTCCCGAGAAATTTATTACTTGAGACAACCTGCACTTGGGTTCGCAAAGCAACAATTAATCCCACATCAAGTTTGTAGACTTGTTTGAAACTAAAAATTGTGCATCAAGTTTTTGGCGCCGTTGCCGGGGACTTGATTTGAAGACTGAATTTCTGGTGTAAAAATTTTGTATATATACTAACATACTAACTAGTGGGGGAACCTCTCCCTTTTTAATTTCTGTGCATACTAACTTGTGGGGGAAACTCTCCCTAATTTCTCTATAATCTTTAATCATTAATGAAATAATCTTTCTTCTTCTCTCTCTCTCATTGAGCAAAAAATCGGCTTGCCGATTCTCCGCTTTTATATTTTAAATTTATTTTCTGTACTTTATTTTTTGTATTTTAATTTCTCGTACAATGAGGTAATTCTCCTTTTTATTTTCTTGTACATATTAACTTAGTGGGGGTAACTCTCCCTTTTATTTTTTTTGTACTTTATTTTTTGTATTTATTTTCTGTCATTTTTTTTTGTTATTTATTTTCTGTCATTTTTTTTTTGTTTACTAACTTACTAACTCTCTTACTAACTATCTAACTTTTTACTTTATCAGTTATCTAACTTTTTACTTTTTCTGCTTCTAACATTTTAATTTATCCGTATACTAACTTTTTAATTTTTATGCTTTTTAACTTATTTGGTGGTTGGTTTATACCACACATTTGTTAATATTTAATGGACGATTTATATTGTTAGCTTGTACATTTTATTTTATACTGTAAGTTACTTGTTTATGCTTAATTGGTATCGTGATTTAAATTCTGGTCGTTTGGTTAGAGTTAATCCAGGTACTTTACATATTGATTTGTTTGAATCACAATCACACACATTAAGCACAATGGCTGAAAACGAAAGTGTGCATGATCAACATGAAAATCAACCGTTGCGAACTATGCGTGAGTATTTGCAACCATCTCGAAATTCTAGTCCATCATGTTTTATCTTTCTACTCAATGCTAACAATTTTAGATTCAAGCCAGGTATGATTTCTTTACTTCCTAATTTCCATGGTTTAGAATCTGAAAGCCCATATTTACATCTAAAAGAATTTGAGGAAGTATGTACTGCTTTTCATGATCAAACTTGCACTAAAGAGGTTGTTAAGCTTAAATTGTTTTCTTTTTCTTTGAAAGATAAAGCAAAAACTTGGCTTAACACTTTGAAACCAAGATCAATTGGTACATGGCAAGAAATGCAATGTGAGTTTTTGAAGAAATTTTTTTCAACACATAAAACCAATGCTTTGAAAAGACAAATCCAATTTTTTTTCCAAAATTCAAATGAAGCATATTTTCAAAGTTGGGAACGTTTTAAAGATTTGTTGAATTCTTGCCCACTTCATGGTTTTGAAAAATGGCGCACTATAAGCTTCTGTTATGAAGGGTTAACATCCGAAACCAAACAATTTGTGGAAACAATGTGCAATGGTGAATTTCTTGATAAAGAACCTGAAGAAGCTTTAGACTATTTAGACCATTTGGCTGAAAATTCTCAATCTTGGCATGGTACTAATCCTTCTGAAAATTTAATTAGATTTAACCTTGCAAATGCTAGTAAAGAAAAATATCATCTTAGTCAAGAAGAAGATTTAAATGCAAGGTTTGCTAGTTTGGCTAGAAAGATTGAAGCTATGGAATAAAGGAAAGTAAAAGAAATCAAATCTGTGCAAAATGAAGAAATTTGTGGCATTTGTGATGAATTGGGACACTCAACAAATGAATGTCCAAAACTTTCTGTTTTTAAAGAAGTTGTGCCTGAGCAAGTAAATGTGATAACTACACAGAATGCAGTTATTTGTGCCCTATTCTTGTGCTAAAATGAATGCTGGATCCTTGTTTATAATGCATATTTGGAGGTTTTGTGCTTATATTTGTCATATTCTGATTCTAAACCTTTCTTGTATGTTTATAGCAAAACTGTGTTTAATTGTTATGAATTGAGTAGATTTATATATGTTACTGATTTGGTGTATTCTCTATGTTAGGAGGGCTCCAAACAAGGTTAAATATGGAGCAAATGAGCTTAAAGAGGAAGAGAAGCCAAATCTACCATTTCAGTGGTCACCGCCGCGGCGCGCATATGTGAGGGCCGCGGCGCAGAGAGGTTTTTCAGCAAGTCCATACTTGGACCCGAGGCGAAGGGCCTCGCATGCGCAGTGAGGGTCATAAAGTGGGCGACCACGTAGCCACGGCCCACATAAGGCCGCGGCCCGAGGCGGTGAGCTTATAAATAGATTTTCATATGTTTTCTCTAGAGTTCTCTCAGTTTTTCAGTGTTCTGGCCATTTTAGCCAGTTCCTTTTATAGTTTTCATTTTTAGGTTAGTTTTAGGTAGTTTTAGGTTAGATAGTTTAGCTAGATCTTCATGGATGGTGGATTGGAGCAAAGGTTCAAAGGATTGAAGGAGGATTCAAGCTTCGAGAGACAAGTCAATGGGCTTCTTTCTCTCTTTTCCTTTCTCTCTTCTCTTCCTTATCTTTTGTATAGCTAAGCTTTGTTTAGGAATACTATGAATCCTTTTATTTATATTAATGATGTGTTTTTCTCTGAGTTTGTGTGGATGTTTGATTATGGTTCAATCATATCTGTGTTTAATGCTTGTTCTTGGCTGATCACTGATTGCATGATCTTAATATTGGCAAATGAACTAGACATAGCGATTTGTTGATATGGATATGGTGTGACTAATATATGTTTGCTGATAATATGGTAGAAATATACCTATTGGCCATGTATAGTGGGAGATTGAGAATAGATCGTTCATGAGTGGAAGTTGTGTTAGCTCTCAAGGAAACTTAGTGAGTTGGGCAATTGAAACCAGGGTTGATTGACCTAGACATAGGCTTTTGACTAATGAAGATTCTCAAGCTGACCTAATCAATGCATTTGTGTTTATGAGGGGGATTGCATGTTGTTGATAGATGTAGGGGGTGAAGGAGGATTTCCTGAAACCTAACCACTTTTAGGTTTATTGCTTTTGTAGTTTAGATAGTTTTTATATTGTTTTCCTATTTTTATGTCCTTGTCTAGAATTGATTAAGCTATTAGTTGGTATTTAGCTTTATATCGTAATATCCTCGTGGGAACAAACTTTTACTCTGTATCTGTATTACTTGAGCGATCCGTGCACTTGCAGTTTCAATCAAAATGCAATGACCAATTTTAAAAAGCCATTCACTTCTTTTTTTTAGATACATACAATCCGGGATGGAGAAATCACCCGAACTTTAGTTGGAAGAATAGCAACCAGCCACAATTCATGCAATCACCACCTCCTCAGGCACAATAAGATTCTCAAAATCCTCAAGGATATGCACCCTATGTCCCACCATATAGGAAAAACCTTAAAGGAATATTGCATGCATTCATGGAAAAACAAGAGGCCATCAATAACCACAACAATCAAACCATGATTGACATAAAAGATACTCTTGCTAAACTTTCTTCTGCACTTGCCATTCGTGAGAAAGAAAAGTTTCCCTCTCAATCTCAACCAAATCCCAAAGGTCAATTTAGCCTAAATGAGGGTAGTTCAGAAAGTCAAAAAATAGATCAAGTCAACTCAGTGAGAACTCTTAGAAGTGGAAAGGTTATTGAAAAACAAATTTCTGAACTTTTTGAGAAAGATGATGAGTCAATTCCTAAAGATGAGGAAGGAGTTGATAAGCCACCTAGCCAAAAGGAGATCAAACCCTCGTCTTCACCCTCATTTTCTCAAGCATTAAACAATTTAAGTAAAGTGAATCATAACAGTGACATTTTTGAAATCTTTAAACAAGTGCAGGTCAATATTCCTCTGTTAGATGCTATCAAGTAGATTCCTTGTTATGCCAAATTTTTGAAAGACTTGTGCACTGTTAAAAGGAAACATAATGTGAAAAAGAATGCATTTTTGACTGAACAGGTAAGCTCCATTATTCAAAACAATAATGAGTTGAAATATAAAGACCTTGGTTGTCCTACAGTTTCATGCATTATTGGTGAACATAAAATTGAACGAGCTTTACTTGATCTTGGTGCTAGTGTTAATTTGCTTCCATATTCAGTTTATCGGCAACTCAACCTTGGTGAGTTAAAACCAACTTCTGTAACTCTTCTACTTGCTGATAGATTAATTAAAATTCTAAAAGAAATAGTAGAAGATGTGTTGGTACAAGTTGATAAATTCATATATCTGTGTGATTTATTGTCTTGAAAACTGAACCATGATTGATAGTTCTAAGTCAGTTCCTGTTATTCTTGGTCACCCATTTTTAGCAACATCTAATGCTTTGATAAATTGCAGAAATGGAGTGGTGAAGCTAACTTTTAGAAATATGACACTAGAGCTTAATGTTTTCAACATGTGCAAGCAACCACATGAAGTTTATGATGAAAAGAAAGAGATTGAAGGGATTGAGGCCATTATAGATGATCATCTTCAAATCAGGAGTTCTTCTGACCCATTAGAAATCTATTTAATTAATTCATTTGATTCAGCTACACAATTAGATGATGATGTTTCTGAAATATGCTCTTTGCTTGACTGTACACAGGAAATGGAATACAAAGGAAGGAAGCCAAGATTCGAAGAGCTAAAATCCATGAATGATGATACCCATGAAGAAGTAACCACACTGGAACTGAAGCCATTACTTGATGGGTTGAAGTACACATTTTTGGGAGAAGAACAAAGCTCTCCGGTGGTAATTTCCTCATCCCTGACCAAAGAACAAGAAGGTAAGTTGATAGAAGTACTTAAAAGGCATAAAAGTGCAATTGGATGGACATTAAAGGATATAAAAGGCATTAATCCATTAATGTACACATAGAATACATTTAGAGGATAATGTTAAAACATCTCAACAACCTCGAAGAAGATTAAATCTACACATGAAAGAGGTAGTTAGAGTCAAGTTCTTAAATTACTTGATGTTGGAATTATCTATCCTATCTCCGATAGCCAAGGGTAAGCCCTACACAAGTTATGCCTAAGAAATCTGGAATAACAAAGTGGTTGAAAATGAAAGAGGAGAATTAATACCTACCCAGTCTCATCTAGTTGACGTATGTGTATTGATTTCAAAAAATTGAATGCAACCACTAGGAAAGACCATTTCCTTTGCCATTTCTTGATCAGATTCTAGAAAGAGTAGTAGGACATCCCTACTATTATTTTCTTGATGGTTATTCAGGGTATAATCAAATACCAATTGCATTGGAGGATCAAGAAAAGATCATTTTTACTTGTCCCTTTGGCACTTTTGCATATAGAAGAATGCCTTTTGGTCTTTGTAATGCTCCGATAACTTTTCAAAGATGCATGCTAAGTATTTTTAGTGACATGATTGAGCATTATTTAGAGGTTTTCATGAATGATCTGACAGTTTTTGGAAATTCTTTTGAAAATTGTCTTGATAATTTGGAAAAAGTTCTTAAAAGATGCGAAGAAAAAGGATTTGTGTTAAATTGGGAAAAATGTCATTACATGGTTACCTCAGGAATAGTGTTAGGTCATGTGATATCTTTTAAAGGAATTGAAGTTGATAAGGCCAAAGTTGAATTAATTGCTCATTTGCCTTCCCCAAAAACAGTCAGAGAAGTTCGTTCCTTTTTAGGATATGCAGGATTTTACAGAAGATTTGTAAAGGACTTTAGTGCCATATCTAGACCTTTATGTAATCTTCTAACAAAAGATACACCATTTGATTGGACTCAAGATTGTCAAAAATCTTTTGAAAAATTAATCGGTCTTTTGACTTCTGCTCCTATCATGCAATCTGCTGACTGGTCTTTGCCTTTTGAGTTGATGTGTGATGCTAGTGATTTTGTCTTTGTTAGTCTTTGTTTTAGGCCAAAGAAAGGAAGGTAAGCCTCATGTAATTTATTACGCAAGTCGAACTTTGAACAGTGTACAAATGAATTACACCACTACTGAAAAAGAACTACTTGCTATAATTTTTGCATTGGACAAATTTTGAGTTTATTTAATTGGTTCGTCCACTGTTGTTTTCACTGATCATGCTGCTGTTAGATATTTAATGTCTAAACAGGATGCCAAACCTAGGTTGATACGGTGGATCTTGTTGCTTCAAGAATTCAACATCACAATAAAAGATAAGAAAGGAGCCAAAAATGTTGTTGCAGATCATTTGTCAAGGCTGACAACAGGCTCATCTTTTGATAGCACACCTATCAATGATTCTTTTCTAGATGAATTTTTATTTTCTGTCAATTCCATGCCTTGGTTTGCTAATATTGTCAATTTTCTTGTAACAGGTAAGATGTCGCCTCAGTGGACATACCAAGACAGAAAAAAGTTTTTGATTGAGGTGAAAATTTTCTTTTGGGATGACCCATATTTGTTCAAATATTGTCCTGATCAAATCTTTCGGAGATGTGTACCTGACAATAAGGTAAGTAGTGTCATTAAATTTTGTCATTTAGAAGCATGTGGAGGTCATTTTTCTTCAAAGAAAATAGCTGCGAAAATCTTGCAGTGTGGATTTTATTGGCCCACTTTATTCAAGGACAGTTATACTTTTTGCAAAAGTTGTGAAAGTTGTCAAAAATTGGGGTCCATTTCTAAAAGAAATATGATGCCTTTGAATCCTATCATTGTCATTGAAATTTTTGATTGTTAGGGACTTGATTTCATGGGTCCATTTCCATCATCTTTTGGATTTGTGTACATTTTGGTTGCAGTTGATTATGTCTCAAAATGGATTGAGGCGATTCCATGTCGGCACAATGATCATAAAACTGTTCTAAAATTTTTAAAATAAAATGTTTTGAGTCGATTTGGAATTCCTCGAGCTATCATCAGTGATGGGGGAACACATTTTTGTAATAAACCATTTGAATCCTTAATGAAGAAATATTGCATTACCCACAAAATTGTAACCCCTTATCATCCTCAGACAAGTGGATAAGTTGAATTAGCAAATAGGGAGATTAAACAAATTTTGGAAAAAATGGTTAACCCAAATCGTAAAGATTGGTCTTTAAGACTAAACGATGCACTTTGGGCTTACCGTACTGCTTTTAAAACATCTTTAGGCATGCCTCTTTATCGGTTAGTTTATGAAAAACCTTGTCATTTACCTGTAGAATTGGAGCATAAAGCATTTTGGGCCATTAAAGCTTTCAACTTAAGTCTTGATGATGCTTCCAAGTTACGCAAATTGTAATTGAATGAACTTGAGGAATTAAGAAATGATGCATATGAAAACTCAAAGATTTATAAAGTTAGAACAAAAGCTTTTCATGACAAATTAATTTTGAGAAAAACTTTTGAAATTGGTCAAAAAGTTCTGCTTTATAATTCTCGTCTTCACCTATTCCCTGAAAAATTGAGATCTAGGTGGATTGGTCCTTATATTGTCAAACATGTGTATTCTTATGGGGCCATAGACATTGAGAATCCTAGAAATGGTATTGTATTTAAGGTCAATGGACAAAGACTCAAACCATTTCTGGAACATGAAGTTATTGAGGTAGAATCCATTTCTCTTTCTAATCCTTGTTATGAGTAGAATTTATTCTAATGTTGTTTCTTTCTTTTTGCAGTTCTTTGTGTTCCCGGTTAAATGGCGGATAACAGTACTCCGTGACTCTTAAGTCGGTTTGTTTTTCAGTTTCCCATAATAACTGATTTCTTCTCCTTTTAAAATAGATGTCATTCTCTCAAATCTAAGAAAATATTTTCCTTCTCTCCCTCTAAATGCTCTAACAAAAGTCTATGAAGTTAGGTGTGAAAGACTGAGACTGTTAATGTATAAGGGCATCCCAAAAGATATACGCTGGATAATCGAAGCAAAGGTTTGTTTAGCTAGTGAATCTTCAGATTCATTTGTCCCATACATGCCTGGTCTCGGTAAAAGTTCATTTTCAAAAAGGAGAAGAGCAAAAAGAATGAAAGTTTGTTACAAGTGTGCACGATGGAATTGCAACACGTGATGTCACTCTTTAGAGATGGTTTCCGTAAATAGAGAAGATAAAATATTCTTCATCAAGAATAGACTGAGTAAGGAGTCATTAGATAATATCTTATTGACTCTTGAGACGCATTCTTGTGGAATTGTGCAGCGTGAACTTCTTAGTTTGTGGAATCTCTTCAGGGACGAACAAGAGCGTTATAGTCTTGGGAATCTAACTCAAAAAGACCCTGTTTGCCAATTTATAAGAAAATTGGATGGGAAGCTTATCCTCGACTCATAGAAGGCGTTTAAGCCGTTTCTGGACGTGAAACCAGAGGAAGATGTGAGCCACAATCACATAACAACATGTATATATTATCTTATACATCTTCAAAAAAAAAGAAAAAAAAGAAGAAAAAAATGAAAAAAATTAAATAAATTAAATAAATTAAATAAAATAATAAAAAGGGTGAAACTTCGGTTGTACTTGGTCTTTAATTAGATTAGGAGCTCTCCGCTGGTGGAGTGGCGGACTGGTCATTGACTCGGGTGGACCTTTGCACGCCGGTCGATAAATAAGGTTCGTGTGTCATGCTCAGTAGTAGAGAGCTACGCAAGCATTCCTGTGTTTTAACCAAAGGCTCGCGCTGGCGATGGACGAGAAAGAAGCATCCTGTGTTTGCATTCTCGCGTGACAATGCCTCTGAGTTGGATCCTGTGATTTAATGCCATGGGCTCTTCAGCGACGTCTCACTGGCTGTGGTCGTTGGTGGTAGTTGTCAGATTTACGCACTTTAATTAGTGGCGTCATAGCTCAATCCAAAATATCCCACAAGCGGGAGGGAGAAGAATGCCCAGATTGGTTGAGCCATCTTGGTATTACTGCACTCATTACGCGCAATATAAAGATCTGTCATGAAACCTGTACATAAAGGTATGTAATCATTTGTTATTATTATTTTATCTTTGTATAATTTTGTTGAATTTTAGTTTTGGACAGATGATCCTTTGGATGGGATCTTTCGGGGGTTTCTAGACCTCTTTACCCTGATAGTTTTCTTGAAGTAAAAAAAATTTATTATTATTATTATTTTTAAATTTTCAAACTTTTCTGACACCAGCCAACCTACCTGTATAGGAGTTATTATTACTTTTTCTATTCTCTTCCCTATTTAAGCACTCTATTTTCTTCACTTTCCTGCAACTCATAATCATTCAAATAGAGTATGAGTGTAGAAATGGAGGGAGCTTCTTCTTCTGTTCGTAGATTTGTCAATATCTGTGTATTTTGTGGGACAAGTTATGGGAAGAGTTTAGAGTTTGTAAACGCAGCAAGCACTGTTGGTAGAACACTTGCTGCGAGGAACATTCGTGTAGTATATGGGAGAGGTTGCCTTGGGTTAATGGGGGCTATATCATTTTCTGCATTTATAAGAGGTGGTCAAGTTTTAGGTGTCATTCCTGAACATTTAACTCGAAGGAACATCGTTGGAAAGACAATTGGACTTGAAATTCAAGTATCATCTATGCATGGACGAATGAAGGCAATGCTTGAAAACTCTGATGCATTCATTGCCTTACCTGGTGGTTTTGGTACTTTGGAAGAAATTTTTCAAATTGTCACTTAGGCCCAACTGAACATCCACCATAAACCCGTAGGTTTGTTGAATGTTAATAATTTCTTTGATAATTTGTTATCTTTTGTTGACCATGTTGTGGAACAGAAATTTGTCACACCTTCTGCAAGACGACTCCTTATCTCTGCTTCCACTGTTGATGAGTTGATTGATAAATTAGAAGCTTTTGTTTATGAACCTGATCTAGTAACAGCTCAGATAGATTGGTTCGACGGAAGCGGTGAAGGAAGTAGTGAGGGAAGCAAAATGAAAAGAAAGCCAGCCAAGACACTCCAACTATTTAAATAATTACCAGCTTTGGTTTTATTTATTGTACTTTGTTTTTGTTTAAATTTGTGTGAGATTTTTCTTTTCAGTAATTGCAGCAACAGGTAATATATTCTATCCTTTACCTATCTATGTTTTGACATTGAGGACAATGTTGTGATCCGGTTGGGGGGAAGGATGGTTGTGGAAAAAAAAAACCAAAAAAAAACCAAAAAAATTAGGAAGTGTGTTTGTTAATATATTTGTTGTGTTTGTCATCAATTTATTAACAACAAAAGTAATTAGGGATCACAGAGTAAAGAGTAAATTATTTACTCTTGAGACACATCAAAAATTAGTGGCAGAGTAAGGAGTAATTGGGGTAGTAACTAGTTTGTGTGGAAGTAGCAATTCAAATTCAGGGAAATTTGCATGATTGAGTAAATTGTCTTCTTTTTTAAAATTCACATGCTTGGTTATGGATGTTGAATTGGTGGACTGAGAATGATAAAATTATGCCTTGTAAGATTTTGAGCCTATTGATGAATGGATTGAACATTTGTACCATTCTTTTCTTTCTTGTGTGAATTTCACTCATGAAATTGTTACTCTAGAACTTGCTTTGATTCTTTTTTAGACTACATTTTCATATGCATACATAAATATGATTGAGGCATTTTTCTTGAAATAGCTACTTTAATCAAATAGCCAGCCTTGTTTAGCAAAGACATGTTGTCTTAATATGATATCAAGCACTCTTATGACTTCTTGAAAATTCTCGATTCCTGCCAACATAAAGCATTAGAAATGACCTATTTCCCTTACTTAACCTCTTTGAGCTTATTTGACTATTCTTTGTTTCGAACTCATTATGTGCCTTAAATGAAAAACCATGTTCTTACTTGACCTTAGGGAATAAGAGAACATTAGTTTTGTCATTCGATGAGTTCTTGAACAAGTGGGGTGTGTGTGCGAATGACTAAAAAAAATGTATATATGATGTTCTTTTTGTAAAAAAAAAATCAAAAAAAAAATAAAAAAAATGTAAAAAGAAGAGAGTCAACAAGGTAATAAAAGAAAGGAAAAGAATATGTAAAGGGAATTTGTATTAGGTGGAGTTGGGATGAACTTTCATGCTTGTTAATTGAACTTAGCTATCATGTTCTTTTATTCTCTGGTATTTAACTTGTCATATCCATATTACCTCCTCCTTTACCTTGACCCCATTACAACCTTGAATAAAGTCCTCATGATTTGTGTGTGCATGTGTTCTGAGTAGTGGAGAAGTAGAAAATAAGCAAGCTTATGGTAGTACAATTTTCATGGGTTGAATTAAATGAAATATCTACCTTTTAAACACTTGAGGGATTAAGAGTGAATCTTGTGAAGATCTATCATTCTTGACTCATGCTTTTCAATTGAAGTTTCCTTGCTTGTTGGTTTGAGATGTGAAGATATGTTACCTCATGAATATTTTGATTACTTGAATGATTGGTTGCTCTTCATTTTTAAATTAAGTTTTTTTTAGAGTGTTTAACTTTTGAGTTTGTTTCGTTTTTTTTTAGTTTTTGTCTTGTGTTTTGCCCAGGAGTGCAAAAAGTTAAGTGTGAGAAAATTTGATGATCACATATTTGATACATTAATAAGCCTTCATTTTTAGTTATTTACACTCTCCATGTACTTAATTGATTGATTTTGATTATGTTTTGTAAGTTTGGACTCAAATTGGACTTAATTGAATTTTTTTAACATAATTTACGTCTTACGTTATTTCTGTATTTGGGCTATATCTTGGGATGTAGGTGGTATTTGGAGGTGATTCTAGTGGCATTTGAAAGATAAGAGATAGTTCTATAACTTTCATGAAGACCTCAAAAGCCCAATCACACGAGTAGATAACTCAAATTGGGGTTGAAGCAAGAATCAGAGTGCTTTTCCTGACAGCTTAACTTATGTGTACTGTTCATCACAGTTTTCGGGCTAGAGGTTGTCAAATGGGCTGAAATATGGATGCTGAATAGTTAAGACCCATATCTACAACTTTCATGTTGAACACTTTTCTAGAATCGGACTCCTTGAAGGTGATATTGGGTTTGGAATTCTTAACAGAGGAACTGTGACTGGGCCTGGGAAGTGTGCAGTAATTTGAACGTATCTGGAGTTATAGAAATGATATTGGACTCAAACTAAGCCATTTGAAAGCTAAGATCCAGGCCCACAACTTTCATGAAGACCACTTGGTTCAAAAATGACGAATGCAATGACTTCAGAGCTGCATGATTTCGGAGACAAGGAATCTCCATAATTTTTCACTCACCAAAAGTCATTTGGCATTTTTCACTCATTTTTCACTCATCCACCCACTAATGACTCAGCCCCCTTGTCATTTTGAATCTCTAATCCTCTATAAAAGGAGGCCTTGGCAGATTATTGAGGGTGTTAGGTGTTAGTTACCAAAATGATGCCATTTTGTTACTAGGTTTTCTTGTAGTAATTTTTCTTTGTTCTAAATTAAAGTCATGTTCTTCTTCTTCTTCTTCTCTCTTTCTTTCTTCTTATTTATGAGTAACTAAGTTTCATTTTACTTGGGTGAAAGGGTGAATCTCTTGGTAATAAAGTAAGGTTAGATTTATTCTTCTCTTGTGCTTAAATGATTTATATTTTCTAGTAACTATTATACGTATTATAATTTGTTTCTTATAATTTAGAAACCATCTTTGTAAAGAGGAGTTCTTGATTTGTTGTAGATAAAATATTGGCATAATGAATGCTTTAACCCATTTATAAGTGGTGGTAATATTTTTAGGAAACATAATATAATTACGTATATTATTTTAAATGGACTTTTAATGTTGTATTTTTCGATTGGAACCTCCATGTTGCGAGGATTCTAATTGAGTTATAAAAGAAATTAATCTTACCTTTACTTTATTTACCAAGAGTGGATCTTTTAACCCAAGTAAATAATTTTTACCATAGTAACAAAATATTTACTTCACCTTAATTAATCTTCAACAATTCCCTGTGGATCAACCTCGGACTCTCGAGAAATTTATTACTTGAGACAACCTGCACTTGGGTTCGCAAAGCAACAATTAATCCCGCATCAAGTTTGTAGCCTTGTTTGAAACTAAAAATTGTGCATCAATGACCAAATAGGTGAATTAAATTAGGAATAGAATATTGTTTCATCAATGACCATTGGGATTCAATAGCAAATAAGAGAATATTGGCAAAAGAATTACCTACATCATAATTGAAAGAAAATCTGAATAACTGGATTCAAGTGAACCTTGCGCCCTAGTTTCTTTCTCATTGATTATCTTTTCTTTGTTTAATTGTTCATTGCTTTTATTTAATTGTTTATTTTGATTTTAATTTGAATTTCTTTTTATACTTTCGATTGTCTGGATAACAAAGGATTTTGCGAATATAGTAATTACCATTTATTCATCGTGGGATCGATAACTGGGACTCAAGTCCTATATTACTTGGCGATAGAGTGCACTTGCTCTTAGTGTATTTTACGCGTACCAAGTTTTTAGCGCTGTTGCCAGGAAATAAGTTTGATAATATTAGAAGCAAAGAACTCTAGTTAATTTAGATGCCTTTTTCTTTTATTCCTTATTTTATTTTTATTTCTTATTTTATTTTATTTTAGTTTATTTTTATTTTATTTTATTTTTTTATTTTTTTGTTTATATTTTATTTTATTTTATTTTATTTTATTTTATTTTATTTTTTCACTTCTTATTTTTTTTGTTTATGCTTACTAGATCTCAAAATTTGAGTCCCGATTTGGCTTTTGATCCGAAATTAAGAAAACAACATTGAGTTAAAGAAGTAATTTTTTATTGCAATACATTAATAGAAGACATAAAATGATATATCTTCTTTTCGCGGGATGGAGGGGCAACCAGTGGTTGAGGCCAACCGTGAAGAAAGAGCTATCCCAGCAGAGCGCACCATATTTGAGTACTCTATGCCCACTGTTGAAGGGTATGGAGGAAGTATAATAAGACTAGCTGTGGCGGCTAATAATTTTGAGATCAAACTAGCATTGATCTCCATGATTCAGAATTCAGTTGAGTTTGGTGGATTGTCTTCGGATGATCCTAATCAATATTTGGCCAGATTCTTGCAGTTGTGCGATATTATCAAGTACAATGGAGTGACAGATGATGCAATCTGATTGCGACTCTTTCCTTTCTCTCTTAGGGACAGAGCAAGTTAGTGGTTAACGTCACTTCCTAGGGGTTCCATCACTACATGAAATCAATTTACACAACAGTTTCTGACTAAGTATTTTCCTCCTTCTAAATCTGCTAAGTTGAGAAATGATATATCTTCTTTTGTGCAGTTTGAGATGGACACTCTTTATGAAGTTTGAGAGCGCTTTCAAGAGTTGTTGAGAAGATGTCCACATCATGGATTTCCTGTTTGGCAGCAGGTTCAGACTTTTTACAATGGTTTGTCGCTTGTAAACCGTTCACTTATTGATGCTGTTGCGGGAGGTACTATATGGAGGAAAACACCTACTAAGAGCCAAGCTTTGATTGAAGAAATGGCGCTGAATAGTTATCAGTGGCAGAATGAGTGCCAGGCTCCTAAGAGACAAGCAGGTGTACATGCTGTTGATTCTTCTACTACAATTCTGAGTCAATTGGAAGCTTTGACGAAGAAGGTGGAGACTTTGATGGTGACAAATAGTGCAGCCCCACCTATCATCTGTGAAGCATGTGGAGGACAGGGTCATACGAGTACAAATTGTCAAGTTGGTAGTCCTTTTGCCCCCGAGCCTGAAGTAGCAAATTTTGTTGGTAATTTCAACCGGCAGCAGTACAATCCATATTCAAATACGTACAATCCTGGTTGGAAGGACCACTCAAATTTTAAATGGGGAAACCAGCAAGGTTATCAACAGAATCAGCAAAGAGTTCCACCACCACCTCCTGGTTTCTAAGCACCTGCAGAGAAGCCGAGTTTTGAAGATCTGGTTATGAAGTACATGCAGAATTCTGATGCCAGAATGAAGAACATAGAGACTCAGATCAGTCAGCTGACTACATTGATGACAACGAGGGCACCAGGGACATTGCCTAGCACTACTGAGACTAATCCAAGGGAACAGGCAAATGCAATTTTCCTTAGAAGTGGTAAGGAACTTGAAGAGTCCTCTCAAAAGAAGGAAATATCAGAGCTTAGAGATTCTTTTGTTCAGTCAGTGCATGATGAAGAGAAAGCAACTGAAGATGTCCTTAGTGAAGAGGTCAATCAAGAAAAAGAGGTTGAGAAGAAAGCACCAAAGTGGCAGAGAGCAAAGAAGGATCATGAGCAGAGTGCAGTTTATGAACCATCCTCATATGCCTAGATCCCATTCCCTTAGAGGCTCAAGAACAATCAGTCAGATCAGTAATTTGCCAAATTCTTAGAGATATTCAAGAAATTGTAAATTAATATACCGTTCGTTGAAGCCATCTCTCAAATGCCCAAGTATGCAAAGTTTTTGAAGGAAATACTTACAAAAAAATGTAAGCTTGAGGAATTTGAGACTGTATGTCTTATTGAGGAGTGTTCTGCCATTCTTTTAAAGAAGTTACCCCCAAAATTGAAAGATCCAGGGAGTTTTACTATTCCTTGCACTATTGGTAACTCTTATTTTGATAAGGCATTATGTGATTTGGGTGCTAGTATTAATTTGATGCATTTCTCTGTGTTTAAGAAATTGGGAATGCAAGAACCGAACCCTACCAACATTTCATTACAGTTGGCTAATAGATCCTTCACTTACCCGCGTGGTGTAGTGGAGGATGTTTTGTTGAAGGTGGATAGATTTATTTTCCCAGTTGATTTTATGGTACTGGATATGGAAGAGGATGCTGATATTTCTCTCATTCTTGGAAGATCGTTTTTGGCCACTTCTGGAGCTGTGATTGATGTACCTCGGAGTGAGCTCATCTTGAGAGTGGATGGAGATCATGTGATCATTAATGGTTTTAGGGAGGCTAAATCTTCTCCAATGTCAAATCTCCATGCTCCTATCAATTTTGTTCAAGCTAAGAAGCAGGAAACCTTAGCTATTAAAGACCCCCCGCCATCATACAGTGTTAATGTTGATCTGTTGGAATGTCGAGCTGCTGAGACAGATAAGGGTCCTCCTAAGATTCATGCTTCTTCACAGATTGATCCTTCATCTGTTGATCGAGTGCGACCACCTTGGCCTAGTAGAGTCAAGACGCAATTGGGACAGTCCAGCTCTTTTCTAGTTCAGAATTCTGTTGGAAGTAGTCCCAAGGCCATTGTTGAAGGGAGGAAGAACTGTTTTGCAAAGAAGAAGGCGTCCTCCTATTTCTCTTGCTTTAAGCCACCTTGATTCATCGAAAAAAGGTAACGTTGAGCTAATGACGTTAAACAAGCGCTTCACAGGAGGCAACCTGTGTTTCTTTTTTCTTTGTTTTAGTTTAGTTGTTTTGTTATTTTTTTTTTCTTCTAGATTCTACTCATATGTTTTGGGATTTTATTTTTCAGTTTGTATTGCTTACCGACTCTTGTGCTTCTCCTTTGCCCGACATTGTGTCATTGTCCATCGTGTTGTGTTGTTTTTTTCTTTACCTCATTTATTTTTTTTCTTCCACATTGAGGACAATGTTTATCTTAAGTGTGGGGGGGTACTTTTACAATTTTTGTCAAAAAAATTAAATTTTTTTTGTTGAAGCACTTGAGTATTGTTAGTAATTTAGCTGGAATTGTGTGTTGATTTCTTGATTTATTCTGAGCTGATAGATGTATGTTTTTAAAGGGAATTCCATTGATCTTGAGCTGATAATGTGTGAAGCAATCTTTTTCAATCAAGTAAAGTGAATTTTAGCATCTTAGTTGGGAATTAGCCATGTCTGCTTGCTTTTGTTCTCTTTATCAACTTAGCCAAAAAGTGAGTTTTGAGCTTTAATGATTGGATTTTTCATAAATAAAATCCTATTTTTCTTCTGGAATGAGTATTCTCTTGATTGATGTGCGCTAGAACTTGCTTTGATATCTTGTTGAGGCTTTAATGATTTATATGCATACTTGAATATGATTAAGGCAATTAGGTTTAATTCTTTCTTGACTTCCAGAGTTGCATTGTTTAAATAACCCCTTAGTTGCCCCACTTGAGCCTGAAATTGATTTCTTTGAATACCCAATTGAATAATCAGGTTGAGTTCTTTGGAGCAATTGATGTGTTGTTTGAAAAGTCTTGAAAGGTTACTTTTGTCTTCAAAGGAAAAAAAAGAAGAGAAAAAAGTTTGAAAAAAAAGAAAGAAAAAAATGAAAAAGAAAGAAAAGAAAAGAATTATTGGTGAAGAATAATGAAAATATTGAGTTGAAAGTGAGAAGTTGTTATATTCTTGTGCATCATGCTCTATCTGTCATCTTTTCAGCCTGATTCTGCTTTGTTTTGATTTATTCATGAGCATTTTTACCCTATTTTATCCTTTCTTCCTACCTTCCATTTTATCCTTGGCCCATTACAACCAAAGGAAAGTCCTTTTGATTCTTGTGTTGTATGTGAACTTGAAAGTGAAAATGAGATTTGATAAGCAAGTCTATGGTATTGCATTTTTCAAGAAAAATTTAAGTGATCTATTTGTCCTTTAAACACTTGAGCGATGGTAAGTTGAGTGATCTCAGATGTTTGATGAGGAGAACAGTTACAAGCTAGATTTAAGCTTCTAATTGTTTAAGTGTTAAATGATCTTGCTTGATTGGATTTGATTGCTGAACTTGAATTTCTTTTAATTGTGAAATTTTCCTTTGATTCATGTTTCTTGATGTTGAGTTTGATCTTGATGTTGATTCTTATTCTTTGCTTGAGGACAAACAAAGCTCAAGTGTGGGGGAGTTGATAAACCGTCAACATGTCCTATTTTTATCATTCAATTCCTTACTTTTTCATATTCCTTTTATTTATTTATAGTGAATTTTGTTTGTTAGTTTTGTTATATTTTTAGTGTTGTTTAATTGTGTTTTTATTAAGTGTTTTATGTGTTTTTATCAGGTAATTATGCTTGGAGAAGTTTGGACGTTCAAAGGAGCAAGAAAAAGAGTTTTGCAACAGGATGACTGCGCCTAAGCGGCTAAGCTGTTAAAGCGCTGAGCGCCCATAGAGTATGCAGGAACAATGATGAAGTGTTTCGGTGCGCTTGAGCTCGAGAGGAGCGCTGAGCCAGCGCTGAAAGGTTGCAAAGATGCGCATTCGGAGAGTAAGTGCTGAGCGCTTGAGCGCCAGATCGGCGCCTAGGCGCTAAGTAATAACAAAACGTAATTTTCATTAAATTAGAAAAGTTATGCCAAATTCAACACACGGAGTATATTAAGCACATTACATAAAAAATCCCTAATCCTGAAAGAGTTGCTTTGCGGTAGCAGACCTTGGAGGGCGATTTCAAAGGAGGATTCTTGAAGGCTTGAAGATCATAATCTCCATTAAAGGGGTTTTGATTTCTCTTTCTTTTTAGTTTTCCTTTTTCTTTGGGTTTTCTTTCCATGAGTTTGTATTCTGATATGAGTTTTTTTTTATTGAACATGAGTAATTAAACCCATAGCTAGGGTTATGAGGGATCTTGTTTTCCTTATTATTTGGATTTGATTTCTAATTTGATTTTGATAATTTCTTTTTGGGTTTATCATATTGCTTGTATTCTTGTCAAAATTTGATCACTTTTAGCATGTGTTAATTCATTGTTTGACCGGTGACCATCCGCATTCAATGAGTGGATCTATATGGCAAGCCTAGGATTAGATTGGTGAATGACCAAACATCGATTTATCCTACCAATGGAATTGACGGTATGTTAGTTCATCTCTTGAATTAAAGCTTAATGCATTCTTGATTAATTCAACTAAATGACCAAATAGGTGAATTAAATTAGGAATAGAATATTGTTTCATCCATGACCATTGGGATTCAAAAGCAAATAAGAGAATATTGGCAAAAGAATTACCTATATCATAATTGAAAGAAAATCTGAATAACTGGATTCAAGTAAACCTTGCGCCCTAGTCTCTTTCTCATTAATTATCTTTTCTTTGTTTAATTGTTCATTGCTTTTATTTAATTGTTTATTTTGATTTTAATTTGAATTTCTTTTTATACTTTCAATTGTCTGGATAACAAAAAGTTTTGCGAATATAGTAATTACCATTTATTCCTCGTGGGATCGATGACTGGGACTCAAGTCCTATATTACTTGGCGATAGAGTGCACTTGCTCTTAGTGTACTTTACGCATACCAATGGCCTTATTGGCTTTGCATGGAATCCAATAACATGTATGTGGAGTGTTGAGCCTGAAGTTTGGGAGAAACTAATTGAGGTACCCACTACATATACTTATATATTAGTTGTGAACTGATTGTAATTATGAATAAGTTCATTATTGTTTTATTTATTCTTTTATGTCTATTATAGTCAAAGTCTACACCTGCTGAATGGAGAGATAAACATATTTCATATTATGATAAATTGGTTCAACTTTATGGAAAAGATAGAACAACAGGAGATTATGCAGAAACTGCTTTTGAAATTAGACAAAGAAGAGCTGCAAATTGTGGGAAGGACATTCATGGCACTATAGATGAGATAGACCATTTAATATCCGCTAATGAGGTAACATTGGAAAACTGTGGCATTACTGATGAAGTTCAGAGTTTGGATTTAAAGTCTTTTGTAATGGTTTCTCAAGCACATCAAGGTTCAGCCTCATCAAAAGGTAAGAAAAGAAAATTTAGAACAGAGGAGAATGACTTTGAGGCGGTTAAAATCAATTGAGAATATGATGAATGTTTTTAAAAAATGTACAACATAATTAGTCAAGTGCCACCAAAAGCATCCTATATCCGAGGATGCAATATGGAAATAATTAGAGGACTTGGGTGTTGAGGAAGACAAGTTAGAAGTGGCTTATTATCATCTTGTTCAGCACCCTGATGATTTACGAGCTTTACTTGGCTGTCCATTTGAAAGGTGAAATAGAATGTTAAAGCGTGTTGTGCCAGGCTACTCCTCAAGCAATTAAGTTTTAGATTGTTTTTTCATATAAATTAGAAGTACTAGGGTTCAGAATATTTTTATAAATTGTGTTGATGTTATTTTTGTTTTTATGGATTTATATGTTTTAATGAATTTTCTGATTTTGAACTCTTCATTGGCATAAAATTGTTAAATGATAAAATTATATTTTGGCTATTTTAAGATTCATTTAAAGGATTTTAGATTTTTTTATGAAATTTTATTTTGTAAAGATATATATGACAAATAACAACAAAAGAGCCGTTAAAAGAGTTATTTGGAAAGTTAAAAATTATAATCATTCCATTCCGTTCCTTTACAATAGAACTCTCAAACAAAGTTAATGAAATTTCATTCTATTCTCTTATTAATCTTTCAAATAAAGAAAAAGATAATTATGTTCTATTCATTCTATTTCTTTTTCGGTTCATTTTCACCTATTCTGTTTTATTCTATTAATGAAAAAACATCTAAATAGAATGCTAATCTAAAAGAACGGGAGAAGCTTAAACATAAATATGTATTGAAAAAAAAATCACATAACAAGTAAGGCAACAACGGCGCCATCAAGGAGCCTTTTATTAACCATGACATAGAAATTTATCCTTTATTTGTAATCACCTTGTTTTTGTCATCCAGAAATAACAAAAATAAAGATACATAATAATAAAATAAATAAGTTGTGCCTTAGCCATAATTAAAGATCAAACTGCTTTTGTCATACTTTCTCTTGGATATAGCTAGCTAGCCTAGGAGAGTATTTCTCACTCAAGACTCTAGAATTCCATCAATCTAAGACATGCAATTATCATAAGTGAAAATTCAACTACGTGAGCTAATAATAATTAATTTGTCTACGCACGCCAATTAATTTTTTTTGTTACAACTCCTAATTAAATTCTTTATTAATAAAATCAAATGATAATTATTTTAAACTTCTCTTTCACAAATCCAATTCTGAGTACGTAAAACACAATTTTTGCATTAGTTTTCTCACACAAATAAGCCTTTTTCAACCTTCTAAACTTATTTTTTTTAAAATATTGAAATAAAAAAAAACACACACACACACAGAAGTAACAACTAATTAACAAAGATGGCCTAGGAGAAAATTGAACAATTAATAGGGCGAAACGACATCTAGCCATTTAAGAAACTCTTAAATGCTGTAAAGTAAATAAAATTTTGCTTTATATCATTTAATGTGTACTACTATAATTATAACATTAAAAATATTATTAAAATAAAAAAAAATAATAACTCACATAATTAAGATTATACACATTAAATGGTATAAAACAAAAACTTTATTTATTTATTTTGAAAACACACGAGAATATCTCCTAATCTTTTAATCATGAGTTGGATCTTCGCCTGGAAGAGGATAAATTGTGAGCTTGCACGTACGTTTCACATTCAACTTATGGTGATGGAGGATCTCTACGATTTCTCTTGCGGGCCACAAAAGTTTCACTTATTTTATGTCTGTCAATGACCAAAGCTCATCAGGGAGAGAGGTCAAGCATTCGCACCTCTTGACCAAGCGTTGAAGCTGAGGCATTGCACCTTGTTCCATTTCCCACCTTTCACAGGACAAGCTTGTGATTTGCTGAAACACTTGAGTTGTTGGAACCCTTTAGCGGTGCAGTGAAGAACAAACTTGGAAGCAGCTTCCATTCCTGATATTTTCAAAATCCGGAGCTTGGGAAGGCTTTCCAAAGTATTCATACTATTTTCATTTTAGCTAGTCAGTTTTACTAATGTTACTTTGGTAATGTTGGGTGGAAATCCATTTGCACTTGTGGCGAACCCCTTGGGGGAGGAATTTTTACATACATACGTATATATCATACATACACTCACACGGAATGGGTCCCATTATGAGCTGGGGATGAGACCCATCTCATGTAAATGTATGTATGATACATACGTATATATACAAGAATTTTTTCCCCTTAGGGTTAAATTTTTACAATGCATTCAGACGACTTAAGCAATGGAGCTTTTGCAACAATTCAAGTGGAGTGTGCTCCTGGCACTCTATGTCAAATCCCAAATTTCTCATATTTGGAAATCTTCCATTTTTCATATGAAGCACAGTGTTTGGATTGAGAGCAATGGAAAAGAGGGTTTGGAGATTTGACATAATTTTACTCTTGGACTCTGAAAACTCTGGTAGAGTCACTTTGTAACATCTCAATATTGATATCCCGATATACTTGACATATATAAGAACAACTAATACTAGTCATGTTACTTTAATTCATATAACAAACTAAACTCATAATATTTATACAAATAATTATGGAGAGCCACGAGAAACTAAAAGTTATATATATACATACATCATTACCTCAAAAGGGCACATTGTAATACATAAATTAACTTCCATACAAACTGGATCAAGTATAATATACACAACCTTTGTCTACATAAAACATATAAACTATACTAGTTTTCATACATCTTCTGCTTTCTTTTTAAATAACTTGTATCTGGATTTACATGACAACACAATTGGAGGTGAGAAATCACAATTCTCAATAGAAGCATTCCAAAACCAGCATTTTATATATTCATAAAGAATACGCAACTGCCTATACAATTGCAATATCATGATTTTAAATATCATGGTTAGCAATCGCCTATACAATTGTCATGCTATGCCAAATTATGTCTAATGTTCATGCCTATACAATAACTTAAGTATGAAATGAGTAATGTTACGATACCAAGTTCATGACAATGTCATGATATGCATGAATCTTGAACAAAGTAATGAAAATCACATCTATAAACCTTGAACAGGCACTGGAACCCAGTTCCAACAGTCTTCTCTCGGGGTAGTGAAATCCATCAACTATGCGGTCTTTAATAACTCTGGGCAGTGAAATCCATCAACTACGCAGTCTTCAACAATTAACAAGGAAATCCATCCTCAAAGTCATACAATAGGAAGGGAATTGCACTTCCTCACACTATCAAGATTTAGGGTCACCTCAGGTAGTAAGGAATCCACCTCAACTACTCTCCACTTAGGATAACATATAGCAAAAAGGGAAAAATCCCGCCACAATTGCCAGAATAATGAAAGAGAGGAAGTTCAACCTTAACTCATCACTATAATAGGAAGGCTCACACCCAAAACTATCCTCCTTACCTAAACATAGATTATCCTAAATGTGAGGCTCACACCTTTCAACAAACATATATATATATATATATATATATAGACACACACACACAACTATGTCTAATTACTTCTCATAATTAACATTACAAATCAATTTAATTCACCATATTCCCACTTCATTAAATACTTCTATTAGAGTCTTAACACTCATTAAGAAGCATAAAAGAAGAAACTACACCTTTAGAAGACTTCATTGCATCAAACAGCAATTCTGGTCCAAGTTTGAAAGTCACGCCTCGACGTAGCATTGCTTACGCCGCTGCATCGAGCTCTCTGGTCCCTCACGCCTCGGCGTGGAGCATTCACACCATGGCGTGCTGCTCTCAGGTTCACTCACTGAAACTCACGTCCTAGCGTGCCATCTTTCAAGTCGTGGCGTGAATGGTTTTAAAATAGGGTCGGGTACTGTTTCATTCGAACAAAACCCTTCTCCAATCACTCAAAACTCAATTTTAAGTAATTTCTAACCTTACACAAGGTCCATTAACACATTGTAACTCTTATACAACTTTAATTTCACTCAAACAAGCATTCATGAATCAATCAACCACTTAAAACCTAAAACCTCATTTTTGACTCAAATGGAAACCAAAGGTATCTAAGAGCTGAAAATCCATCTTCATGCATCCAACAACTCAAAAACAAGTCATCATCAAGTTCTCCAATAAGATTCAAGACAAAAACACCAAATCACACTCAAAACCTATTTCTCACAGCAAGTCAACTCTTATGAACAAATGAAGAAAATAGAAGGATGAGTAAAAATAAAGTTTTCCCCTACCTCAGTGACCAGAAATGAAGTCACTTAGTAGTTTCTCTCCACCACTTTCTTCTTCCTCCTCTTTGTTGATTGATCCTCCACCTTTTGCTCATTGCTTCTCTTTCCCTTTGTATTTTCCTGCTTCAACTGTGAGAAGAGAGTGAGAATGAGAGAAAATATCTCATTTTGGACTTAAAAATACCAAGGCAGCAGAAAAGTGTGAAGGAGTCGTGTGCTCCTTATCACTTAAGTGACTTTCCAAAGTCCCGATCTGCTAAGAACGCTTAGATTTCACTAAATCACGTTTCCTAACTTTTAACAAGTTTAAAATAAATCCTAAGATTCATCAAAAATCTTGTTTTACCATTTTCATAATTTTTCATATCTGCTGGTAGTCAATCCGGTATTAAAACACATACACAGTATGCTAAAAATGTCAAAATAACTCCAATTAACCTCAAATTTTTACCACACCATCTTCCACATATTTATGACCTAGAAACTAATTTTTTACATTTATTTCCATTAACTAAGAAGTTTAAACTAATTTTGAGACTAGTAACAGTTATATTTCACGTATAATGTTACAACAAAGTAACTAAACATGCTCAGAAAGTCACAAAATTCAACAGGTATGTTAAGCAAGTACTAGGCTACTTTAGTAACCATTTACAAGTCTAATATGTTTCCTAGGGTATTACACATTTCACCAAACATATACAAATACCTTAGTCGCTTGAGCTTCTATATTTTTGTTGGCAGAGCACTTATTTTGGAACTCCTTATGTAACACCCTGAATTCTGACTATGTTAACAGTAATAGCAGAATTACATTATTTTGCATTTTTTGTATGTTATAAAAATAATTTGACTGTTCTCGAGATTATTTTTGATCGTTTTGTGTGATTTGCTCATGGTCAGGAAAATAATAATTTTTGGGTCGGGAAAATTCTTATATGATTTATTCGGAGGCGGAGGATCTTACTAAACCCAAATCTGAGTGACACAAAAAAGAATCTTTTAATTTTTAGAATTTATCTGTGAAATAAAAATATTTCATGAATAAATATCTGCTATTTTATTTATAGCAGCTTCTGCTATAATTTATTTGACCCGGTATAGTTTAATTGACAGAAAATGTGCTTAGAATATTTTCTGTAACCTAAATCAAAACGAACCAATAGGAATTAGTCAAAATAGGTGGCTGGACTTTTCTATCTAATAAGAAGTGGTCAAATAAAGGGGTATGGACTTTATTGTGGACCATCGGATGAAAAGCTTGATTAAGATGTTTTCGATCATAACTGTTGATCAGATCAATGGTGTGAGAAGAATCCTAATAAAATCACTAAGTGATATCCACCTTAGATTAGATCAATGGATAGGAAACAAAGTTAATTTCAATGGCTAGGGTTGAGTCAAATATAGTGGCTTGACTTTTACTTAGTAACTAATTAAACCTAATTTAGTCATCTTAATTGCCTAATTAAGAAACTAAGTAAACTAACCTAGTTATTAATTAGTTATAATCTAATTTCTAATTAGATGTCCTAATTTTATTTAGAGGCTATATGATATATGTAATTATATATTTAATTAATTAGTTATGTAATTAGAATGTTAATTAAGTATAATTAAGAAAACTTAACTTAATTAATTAGCTAATTAATTAGCATGTAATTAGGCTTTAATTGAAGTCAAATTAAGTCCCTAAATCCACTAGAGTCCCACGGCCAAGGAGGGACATTCTACCAAGTTCCACAAGCTTCTAGGTTCATCCATGTGACATAGGCCATGTGCTTCAAGTGTGAACACACTTGTGATATTTTTCTTCAAGTAAATCCTTTAATCACTCCTACAATCACCTCACACGGCTGCACACTCAAGATTACTATCAATATTCACTTTTTCTCTCACCAAAAAGCAAGCATCATTTTCTCTCAAAAATTTCAAGAACACATAGAAGCTTTTCCCTTCCATTTTCTCTCTAGTGTTTCGGCCTCTTCACCCAATACCACTATCCATCTTCTATAATTTTTACTCTTATCATTTCCTAAACCTAAACCACCTCCTAAACACTTTTCATTTAGGAAGTTTTGTGAAAATTCCACTCTAAGTGCTTCAAAATCCAAGTTCTATCTTACTTCCCTAGAGGTGAACTTTTGATTGCTTGGTTTAAAATTAAGTTTTTGATTTTATATACCATGATTGTTCCATGGTTTTCCATTATTAAGCTTTGGTTGTGATTTTACTTATTGTTTAAGAATTTTAGGGAATTATTTTTGACTCACACGAAATCAAAGAGAAGGAGAGGAGCTTGAGGAGCTTGTCTTCAAGAGGTAAGAGGGAGATTTTACCTCACTAACTAAGTTTTGGTGGTGTGGGGATGGTTTTGTACGGTGAAAAACCCATAAGGGTTTATTCACTAGTGTTTAATGCTTCTTGAATTTTGTTTGTAGTGTTTGTGGTTTTGTTTTTGTGATTGTATGTGTGATTTTATGATTTTTGTTTTGATATATGCTTGTCTGTATGAGATTTGAATGCATGCAAGTGTATGTGTAATTTAGTATGTGAGCAATATGATGGAACGATTGTATGAATGCTCCAAAGAGCAATGAGGCTCACGACCATACTAGGCTAGAAAGGACCAAAGTCTTGAAAATGATGGTTTTAATTAAGGATTGAAAGCTTAAGTGAGAAGGAAATGAATTTTGAAAGAACTTGAATTTAGTAGTAAGCACAATGCTTATTAGGAAACAAATCGATACAATTAAGTAATGAGATTATGAAATAAAATAAGTGTCAATACTTGAAGTTTACTGACGTATAGCTCACCCTATGGGTTTTGAAGCGTGTCCGAAAAATTTGAGCTATAATATGTGAAGTAAAAGAAAGAAATATCATTTTTTGGGAAATAATACAAATATCAATTTTTAGAGGGGTTATACTGCAAATTTTTTTTAAAGAGGGACAAAATTATAATTACTATTTGAAGAAGGACCATATTGAAATTTATTAAAAGAGGGTCATATTGTAAATATTTTATAAAAGAGGAGTCATTTCATAAATACTAGTTTTATGAGGGATTATTTCATAAATATCAATTTATGAGGGACTATTTCATAAATAGTAGTTTTAAAAGGGACTATTTCATAAATACTAGTTTTATGAGGGATTATTGTGTAAATATGAAAAAATAAAGTCAAATTTTGGTATTAAATGAGAAAAATTGTATTTTTTATTTAAAACGTATGAAAAATATTTTACGCGATTGAGAAATGTTGAAAAATCGCTATGCGATTTGAAAATGCGACAAAATTATTGTGCGATTGTGAAAATACAAAAATATGACTACGCAATGAAAATACAATAATAATATTGTTGGGTTGTTAAGTGGACTCCGAATATGTGATATGAATTGGAACTGTAAATGGTGCATAGTACATGCATTAGAAAGGTCTGATGAACTGTATGAGGCTATTTGCCTAGGAGAGACTATACCTCTTGAGTGGGTGCGATATGCGTAGTGTAAGTCACTCATTGACCTTGGGGGCATTGGGGTGCAGGTTGCCTACAATGGGCAGTTGGTAGCTCTTCTGTACCGTGGGTTAGACCGACGCAACACACTAATGATCTGGACCGAGACACTATTCTTAATCAAGATTTGATAAAGACTGTCGTGCATATGCTAAATGTGCAAAATTGAGCACGTGGTCTGAGGCATGTTGGTGCAGACAGATCTTTTTTATCACTCTCTCCGACCTAAGTTTTAGTTCCATAGAGTAGGAAATTGAGTCTATGTGCATACATATAGTTGTTGAGGGCATTTTCATAATTATGATTTATGATAATTGAATTGTGGAATATCTGGTTATTGGTAGTGGCATGATTGTAATTATTGTTTATTACATATGTTATGATGAAAAATGGTATTGATGGCATAATTGTAATTATGATATGATAGCTGTATGAAATATTGTATGTGTTATCTTCATTGCTACCATACTGGTATTGGCGTAGGTGGTCTCACCTCTTTGTATGCCTATTCTGTATTGTATTTATAATTTAAAAGACGTTGAGCAAGAAGTTGAGCGAGAAGTTGAGGAAGAGCAGATTCCAGTAGAAGACGCTGAGTTCTGAGATGATGGAGATGCCTTGTTTCCTTGGCTATATGAGGTTGACATTTCTTGGAGGATCAGAGGCATGGAACGTTGATTTGGATAGAGAGTGTATTTACTACTTGGGCGACCTAAATATTAGATTGAGTAGACAACAACTTGGACATCATTACTTTAGTGTTAATATTTATGTACAACTAGAGTTTCCAATATCTATTAGGTAGTACTGGGGAATATACTCCTGTACCCCTAATGAGATCAGCATTGTGTCATCTGCACGGACACTTGTCCGTAGGACTTCACGTCCAGCTGGACTCCTATCTTCTGAGGAGGACTCGTCTGAGGGTCCAGCTGAGTAGTAGTGCTTGGGCAGTATGTTAGTTTAAATAATGTTATAAATATTTTGAGAGTCTAATTTGTAAATATTAAAATATGATAGTACTCAAGACTTGTGTATGTATATATGATGTATATTATTTGTGATGATAATGTAATGTTTTTATTTTCCGCTAAATTTATCTTATTGTTATTAAGAAATTTTACAACTCGTATTTTCATTACAAAGCATGATTTGTCTAAAAGGGGTAATTTGGTAATAAAGTAACAATAAATGTGACACCCTAAGGTGGGTGTTACACCTCACATCCAAGGTCTCCAGGTTCCAGAGATTGCATATAGAATTTGGCAAGGACAATGGTCCTATGTTAATTCTTAGGTGCCTTAGATGAATCAACCTACCTAATTTATCAGGGATGGATGATAGGCCAACCCGCCCAAGATCTAACACCTGCATCAACTTGAAGCCCTTGAGGAGCCATTTCTCATGATTTGATTCAAAATCGTACTTGTCTTCACTGAAGAAGAACAAAGAACAGGTACATGAATGATCACAAGCACTTTTAGAAATATAGTTTGGCATGCCACAATGGACACGTAGTCTCCGATCCTAGGCTTGCCATCAGTCTTGACATCTTTGCAAACCTGTAAAAACTTGTCCTTTTTGCTCTCAGATATGCAAAGTTCGCGGAGAAGATCATGGACTTAACATGCTTTCACCCCTCCATCTGTTCTTTCACTCACCACTTGGACCAAGCTACAATTGATGAGCTCCTGCAAGTAGTCTTCATCTACATCCTCTGGGATTCTATTATGAGTTTGTTCGATGAATCCTTTAGCTATCCATAGCTGGATCAATTGCCTCACAGGGATCTCAAAGTCTTCAGGATAAATACCAAGATATAGAAAACAAGGCTTCAACCTACGAGGCAAGCTATCATAGCTGAGCCTTAGTATATGCTTGACTAGGGTCTCTTCCTAATTAAGATACCAATTCACATTTGTTGGTGCATACCTTAGAGACCAATTTATTTTGACCATACTAGCTTACATTGTATTATGAGACATTTCATTTATTGTGTTATTTATGATATATATAATAAAGTCCTTAGAATAGTAAGTTTTATGTCATAGGACATCAAGTAGATGACTTGATCGTAAGATCCTATTGGATAAAAACATAATATTATTCTTAAATGTCCCTAGTCAAGTATTATTATTAATCAGAACGACAATAATGCATTGAGACTAGTATGTGCATAGATTGATGGCCACATCTCACGGGTCATGGATATGAGATATCAAGTCTTCACATGGGTACATATTAAAGTAATGATGTATTGGACCAGCTCGGCATGAGAACGTTGTGTGAATCATTACGTAAGTGTCATAAGCAATTCTCATAGTGATAATGGTGTATGTGGTCCTTTGACCTGAAATAATTACGATTCCTACATGAGGAGTTATATGTTTTAATGTCATCAAACGTCATCTGTAACAAGGTAATTATAAAGTTAGTTATTAGACATACTGCGAATCATGCGGAGGGATATGAGTGACCTAGATGAGATTTGTCCCTCCTACATAACAGGAGTGATATCTTTGAGCCATCTGATTGAGTGAGACTACGAAATGCATGACCATGCTCAAATGAGTCAATATGAGAATTGATCTCATTTGTTATTACTACGTCTACTCGAGTATCAGGAAACGAAAGATTGAACTATACAAGGGTGACACGTTTCATGCATTGTGTTCAATCTAGATATTTGGACAAAAGGACTAAACTACATAGTAACATTGATCACAGAAATGTTATGTCAAATCACTGACATTCTCATTACTTGGGTAGTAGCGATGTGTTGCTAGATACCGCTCATTGCTTGTAATATTAAAATGAGATTTTAATATTGATGTCAACGTCATGAGAACCTACAGGGTCGCACACTTAGAATAAACTTAGTTGGAGCAATAAGGATCCAAGTTGGACTGTGATTCAATCGTAAGCCAGACTCATAACAGATGAGTCTAGGGTTGTACAACTTATCTTGCTGATGTTCTCACTTGCTTAGGCAACAACTATTATAAATAGCACTGCTAAGGGGCTATCAAGGTACGTATAAAAAAAAAACCTAGCCGCACTTGACAGAAACAGTGAGTGAGAGAGAGACAGGTTTTCCTTATCTTTGCAACTAGCACTGTGGCAAAGAAGTCGAACTCCAAGACTGCGGACATTAGGCGTTTTGAATATCTGTTCATGTGGATAATGTAGAGGCATTGTTGTTGTTGCGGTGCTTGTAATTTGCTTGAATTTTTTTTCATCTCGCTTCAAGAGGTAAACTTAAAAAAATACAGATTATGGTCCTCTTTTTGCATGAATCCTTGGTGAGAATTTTGTTTTTCCACTGCGTGATGTATCCGCAATTCTCAACAACATTTTCCTTAATTTTGGACCATTCTCGTTCTGACTTGTCCTTGTTTCTTAGAAGGCAAGCTAATATGACAATGGAGAGTGGCAATCTCTTACAACTTGCAGCAATCTCCTTGCCTAGAGCCTCAAGAGCAGGAGGGCAGTCTCCTCCCTGAAGCACCTTCTTAGAGAAGAGTTTCCAGCTGTCTTCTTCACTGAGGGGTTCAATGTTGTAAGGATTAGACTTGCTGGTATCGGAAGCCACCTCTTTTGATAGGCTAGTGATCAATATTCTGCTACCTTTATTGTCATTAGGAAAAGCGTCCTTCACATCGTTCTAAACTTGGGTTTTTAACAAGATTATGATGGAAGAATCGTCTGTCATTCTATTGAACAATTGCCAAATATATACATGTACAGAGGTATACGCGTCCTAAACTATGGCCTATAATTTCTCCCTGATATCCTTGATTTGTTCAGCTATTATTTACAATAAATGAGGAAGTAAAAAATACAACACAAATAGCTATCCTAATTGACCAATCAATCCCGAGGATTGTGTCTGAGTATCCTGTCCGCATTACCCCCCTCAAGGTGGTGCATGAGGATTACGAATGCCCATCTTGTCAAGTAGAGTCTGGAATTGATGTCGTTCTAAAGCTTTGGTAAGAATATATGCCAATTGCACATGTGTAGTGACATAAGATAGCTGGATATTACCTTGAAGGATCTTATTACGAATAAAGTGACAATCCACTTCGATGTGTTTAGTTCGTTCATGAAAAACTGGGTTTTTGGCTATATGCAAGGCAGCCTGGCTATCACAATTAACATGCATGGGACCTTTATGTGAAATGCCTAGATCAGATAGTAAACTCTTAAACCACTTAAGTTCACAAGTGGTAGTAGCCATAGAGCGGTATTCTACTTCGGCGGAGGAACAAGAAACAGTGTGTTGTTTCTTGGTTTTCCAAGAGATAGGAGAGTGACCCAAGAACACAAACCAACCAGTGGTTGAATGCCGAGTTAACGGGCAACCTGCCCAATCAGAATCACACCATCCATGTAATTGAAAATCAGATGTGCTGCTGAGAAGTATGCCTTGACCAAGACTACCTTTAAGGTATTTCACAATTCAAAGAGCTGCATTCCAATGTTCCACACGCGGTTGTTGCATGAATTGTGACAAGGTATGAACACAATGAGACAACTCTGGCCTGGTGAAGCACAAGTAGATGAGACGACCAACGAGGCACCGATAACTATCAGGTTGATCAAGATAGCGTCCAGTAGCAAGGCCAAGCTGGTGATTCTGCTCAAGAGGTGTAGCCACGGGTTTTGCACCAAGTAAACCTACTTCCTGAATTCTGTCTAAGGCATATTTACGTTGACATAAGAATATCCCACTCAAATTTCTTGTAACTTCTACTCCTAGAAAATACTTTAAATGCCCCAAATCTTTCATGTGAAAACACTTGCTAAGATATTCTTTAAATCGTTGGATTGCAGCGGAGTTATTGCCATATATGATCAAATCATCCACATACACTAAGACTGCCATTTGCACTCCATGAACAAGAAGAGTAAAGAGTGAGTAGTCAGAACCTGATTGATGGAACCCAAAGTTCATCAAAGCATATGATGGTTTGGCAAACCAACAACGAGGAGCTTGCTTCAAACCATACAACGATTTATGCAATTTACAAACTAGACCCGGTTGAGAAGCGCGGAAGCCTGGGGGAAGCGTCATGTAAACATCTTCATGTAGATCACCATGAAGGAAAGCATTGTGGACGTCCATCTGATGAATTTCCCACTTTTTTGTTGCTGCGATAGCAAGAACAAGACGAACAGTGACCATTTTGACAACCAGGGCGAATGTTTCAGTATAGTCAATTCCTTCTTTTTGATGGTTCCCAAGAATGACTAGCCTCGCCTTGTATTTTTCTATAGTGCCATCTGAGTTATGCTTAATTTTATACACCCATTTACAACCAAGAGGTTTCTTCCCATCTGGCAAGGGTTGTAGAGACCAGGTTCCATTGCCTTCTAGAGCTTTGAGTTCCTGCTGCATTGCAAGTCTCCATTTAGCGTTTTGCATTGCTTCAACAAAATGGACAGGTTCGCGATCAAGGGTAATAGCAGCAACGAACCTGCGATGCTTCATAGAGAAATTATCATAACTTACATAATGAGATACAGGATAAGGAGTACCTGAAGACTGCTGTGAAGGGGGCGGACTTGGAGATGGGCTTAACTTCTTCACAGTGTGAGTTATGTACTCACGCAACTTCACAGAAGGAATCTTGATGCGGTGACCTTTTCTCAACTCCTCCACATTGTCTTGACCAACTGACTCAGATGCGCCAAGATTGAGAGTGGGATTACTTGAATATTCTATAGATTCATCATTATCCGAGCCAATGATTCCCCCCTCACGTCCAGACCTGTATCAACATCATTAGTTGGTCTTTCTTCCATGCCAATTTGACCATCGGACTCACTATCATCACCACCATTCAACACATGAGTCATTATGGGTGGATTTTCACATGCATCACGTTCTGCCTCAATTTTATGAGTGTAAGGAAATTCTGTTTCAAAAAATTCAACATCACGAGACACAAAATAGCATTGAGTATCCAGATTAAATAATTTCCAACCTTTTTTTTTTCCATAAGGATAACCCACAAAAACACATTTCCGACTTCGACTAGCAAACTTATCACCACTCTTCCCAAGTTATGTGCATAACATAAACATCCAAAAACTTTCAAATGATCATACAAGGGTGCTTGACCGTGCAACATTTCATATGGCGTTTTTCCACGCAATACTGGAGTGGGAGTGCGATTAATCAAGTATCCAGCAGTCAAAACACACTCACCCCAAAAAAGAAATAGGAAGGTTACCTTGAAATCGCAGGGCACGAGCAACATTAAGAATATGCCTGTGTTTCCTTTCTACTCTTCCATTCTGTTGTGGTGTTCCTGGACAAGATGTTTGAAACACTATCCTATGTTCATGAAAATAAATTTTCAAACATGTAAATTCAGTCCCATTATCACTACGCATCACTTTAACTCGCTTATCAAATTGTCTTTCTATTAATGCAAAGAAATTCATCAAAGTATGTGACACTTCCCTTTTATCAGAGACCAAATAAATCCATATAGCACGAGAGAAATCATCCATTATTGTCAAAAAATATGAAGCACCATAAGAAGAAGGAGTCCGATAAGGCCCCCACAAATCACAATGTATTAAATCAAAACTACTAGAAGCATCATGCGTACTTAATGGAAAAACATCTCTAGTTTGCTTAGCCCGGAAACATACATCACATGGTTTGTTCTTCAACTCACTACTTTCATAGCCTATGTTGGAAACTGATTGAGTGATCTTAAAAGAAGGATGTCCCACGCGTTGATGCCACAGATTAAGCTGACAGATTCCACTGGCTTTGTGTGCCTTCTCATTTCTGATGCCCTTGAAGAAATAAAGCCCATCTCTTCATTCACCCGCTCCAATCAGCATCTTCGAAATGCAATCCTGCATAACACATAAGTCATTAGTGAAATGGGCAACACAATTTGTTTCATCAGTTAACTGGGAAACAGATATCAAGTTGCAGCTCAATGTTAGCACATAAAGCACATTCTCAATTTTCAATCCTCCATCAAGTATCACTGTCCCTTCCTTAGTGGCTAGCACCTGTGTTCCATCTGGAAGTCCCACTGGACATCTTGTAATTTCTCTCAACCCATATAAGAGTTTCAAATTCCCTGTCATGTGACTGGAAGCGCCTATGTCAATGATCCACTCGCTATGTTTACCTGTCATTTTGTCATTTGTGGTTCCTTTGTGATTATTCAAAAGATCCACAAGAGTTTGCCATTGCTCAGAACTCAGCCCACTCAGCACATTCATGTTAGCATTGGCTGCTGCAGCACTGGATTCTCCATTGGTATGTACTGCATTGGCTCAAAAACCCCCATTTTTGCCTCTTCCTGGTGCGGGTCCTCGTCGTCCTCTCCCTCTTCCATTGTTTTTTTCTTCACCTCGTGACCGATCTCCCTACCATTCAGGATAACTAATCAATTGGAAACAGTTTTCAGCTTCATGTCTTGTTCGATTACAATTGGAGCACATCATATTTTTGTCTTTTGTTTCAGCAAGTCCTTTTCCCTTTGCACGTGTCTGTACGGAGAACCCAACAACTTCTCCTCGTTCCTCCTTTCCACGAGACATGGTTCTCACTCTTTCTTCTTGCACCAAAGTGGCGTAGACTCGATTTAATGAAGGCAAGGGATCAGTTGCAAGAAGATTAGAGCGAACTGTACCATACAAAGCATCGTCTAGACCCATCAGAAACTGATGGACTTTCTCTTCTTCTCGTTGTTTCTCCAACTTGCTCCCTATATCGCATTTGCATCCTCCACAGGTGCACAGAGGGATTTGCTGATAATTTGCCAGTTTATCCCATAAGGTTTTCAGCTTTCCATAGTATGCCACCATGGTTATCTTCGTCTGCCGTCACTCCGCCAGTTCCGCCTTTAGCTGTTGAATCCGTGGTCCATTCACGACTAAGAACCGCTCCTTGATGTCTTCCCACAAGTCTTTCACGTTTTCTTGATATGAGATGGTAGAACGCAGGCTTGGTTCTACCGTGTTCAGTACCCATGACACGAGCATGGATTGCACTGTCCACCAATCTTCCAATTCAGGAGAATCTTTTTCTGGTTGCGAGATATTTCCTTCCACAAACCCCCATTTTTGTCTTGCACGGAGAGAGGTACGCATGGCCTTGGACCATTCATCATAATTCTCCCCTTTCAGCTGCACCTGAGTAATCAGGTTTCCTGGATTATCATTCGCATGCAGATCATATGGTGAAGGGGTCTTTTTCACCAAGTCGATCTTCTTCTCAGTTTTGGTTTCCTCAACTTTCTCATCCGCCATGATGAAAGTTTTGTTTCTGTCACACGTTCTCACCAGGATCTTGAAAGCTCTGGTACCATAACAAGATTATGATGGAAGAATCGTCTGTCATTCCATTGAACAATTGCCAAATATATACATGTACAGAGGTATACGCGTCCTAAACTATGGCCTACAATTTCTCCCTGATATCCTTGATTTGTTCAGCTATTATTTACAATAAATGAGGAAGTAAAAAATACAACACAAATAGCTATCCTAATTGACCAATCAATCCCGAGGATTGTGTCTGAGTATCCTGTCCGCATTAGTTTTCCATACATCATCAAGGACTATGAGGTACCTCTTGTTTGTTAAGCATTCTTTCACCATACTCTTCAATCCATCAACATCAGCTTTCTTACTTTTCTTGTCACTGTTATAGCGGCTAAGTTTACCTTTGGATACAGGCATCAAACAACTGAGAAGGCTACGCAAAAGGTCCCTGGCTCTATATTCGTTATACACATAAGCCCATGCACGACTTTGGCTGTAGACTTTTCGTGCTAGGGTGGTGTTACCCAACCTCCCTGGCTTTATATTCGTTAGACACATAAGCCCATGCACGGCATTCGAAGTGCTTCTTGACCTGATGATGGTTGTAGACTTTTCGGGCCTGGGTGGTCTTACCCAACCCAGCCATACCAATGATGCAGATGACATCAAGTGACGAGTCCTTCCCCTTCTTCTTTGAGAAGCTTAATGACTTAAGTTGCGTAGTTGTCGAAGTCCACTACTTCATCCTCCTCAACATCCCTTGTTTGTTGGAAAATATTTTTTATACAGTTAAATTTGACAATTTGTATTGATATCATACACCGATATGAGTGTAGGTGAATACCGTAGTATACTGTATTCTGAGGTGAAGTATACTAGATGGGATCTTGGTTTTATATTATGTGATATTTTAATATAAAATTAATTGATATTAAATAAAATGACTATAAAAATCACTCTCAAAATATTAAGACAAGTGATATGAGATTTTAACCGGACAAGTTATGCAGGAAGGTGACAACAGTATCCACCATATTTCTCTCAAGTACTTGAGAAAAAGAAAGGCTATTGTTTTGGGGAAAGAACAAAAATGGCAACAATTATGAGAATGGGAGCAAGACTGCAAGTTTGCAATAGAGCCTATTAGGTGGTGGATCTCGTTGGTGCATCTTCAAGACGTTAAGGGCACCGTATTTATACACGTTTTGTTGTTGCATATAGCACTGCCAACACGTAGCACCAGCACTGGATGTTTACTCGGCCCAATTCGAACGGAGACTGATTTCGAAGCCACAAAGTCAAGTCTCGAATATATTAATTAAAGTCAATACAAATGAAATAATAGACCTAATTAACGAGGGTTAATTAAATTAAGTGAACAAAAATGGCAACAATTATGGGAATGGGAGCAGGACGCTAGAGGGACTAGTACGTACTACGTGGTGGATTTCGTTGTTGCATCTTGAAGACGCTATGGTCACCGTATTTTATACACGTTTTGTGGTAGCATATAGGACCACCAACAAGTAGCACCAGCACTGGATGTGTACTCGGCCAAATTCGAATGAAGATTGACTTCGAATTCATAAAGTCAAGTAAGAAATATTAATTAATGTTAATACAATGAACTAATAAAGAGTGTTATGAACATATTTTTTATTAAACTTTTTTAAATACACTTTTTTTATTAGACTATGTTACATATTAAAGTATAAATTTAAATTTAATTATACGTTAATTGAGTTGATTACACATTAATCAAGTTGATTACATATTAATCAAGGAGAGTGTGTTTTAACATGTGATGTGACCTAATTAACTAGGGTTTATGAAAATAAATTAATAAATTTTTCGAAAAACTCGCAGAAAATACTATTTAGAGAATGCATTTCAAAAGTATTTCCTTTGAATCCGTAATACACATTGTGTACCTTATATAAATGCATTACAATTTGAATATACAAATTACACTACATCAATATCTGCATAAATTTATTTTATTTTTATATACGATATACAACAGTAACTCTATCTCTAACTCATATAAATGTACAACCCTAAAGTCCCCAAATTATTAACAATTTCTCCACCTTGGTATTGACTTTAATGTTTTAATAAATAAAATCTGGTTATTCTGTGATAATTAATGTTTGAACTCGACGTACCAATACGAGATAAAAGGGAAAACCTTGTGTAAATGCATCCCTATCCGGTATTGTCATCAAAGATGTTTCAACCTTCTCAAATGTCACCTCTACGGAAAATTTATAAACAGACAAAACACTACATTAAATGGAGATTGACATCAACTATGTTTAATTCTTTCTTGACTTTTTTTTTTTTTTGGTACCAAGTGTATCCCATTTCAGAGTAACAGTCTGAACCGAAAAGATCCCCACCTATACCCTGACTAGCAACTTGTTTTCTACCTTAAACTTGTTGCCATTCCGGAAGATCGTGAGAAGCTTCATTTAACTTAAACAAACATATGGAAAAAATTGACTGAGGAAAATGCATGGATAGAAATGTACATGTTCAAGACCATCTCCAGTCATACTTTACCAAATTGTTAATTGATGTTTTTAAAAATAATAATTAGAATCAACACCTAACAAAGAATAATTGATCTTGTAGATCAACAAAACTATGTTTAAAACTGATTATAATGAGATATATTTATGCCATCATGCCTTGAATAAAAGAAACAACTATACCGATGTTTGTTTCAAATATCATGTAAGATCCATTTGATTTTTATCCTAACAAAGAGTTTTTTTCTTTAATCTGTACCTACTTCATGAAACATAAGCCAAAATTTACTCTAGTGCAAATCATATACATGACTTTTTTATAGGATTTGCATATGGAACCTTCTTCATATTTTTTCTTCCTCCTCTTTTGCACATGTGATAAATTTTAGAGAAGAGAGAGTTTGAAATGTTGCGCCATAGGAGTCATCAAGGGGGGGGGGGGGGGGGGCTACAGATTGATCCATATTGAACTTCTTCAAATTATATATGTAGCTCCTCAAGCAAGTTTGATGAACAAGGTTCCCTATGTCTATCATTATTCTTGATTTGCCTCCAAGAAGGATACTAGTTAAACACGGGTTTACAAATAAATTCTTCCATTTGAACTCAAACCTCAATTTGAATATTGACCTTCACCTTCTCAATTTCGGTCTTTAAGGTAATATAGTTACAATTTTTTTAAAATTTTTATCTATTAAAATTAGATTCATTTAATGCTTGCTATCTTAGTGTTCTTCAAGTGACGACAACCATCATACTACACCTTTTAAAGTTATTCTTGGACAATGAATGTATCAAATCTTTTGTACTTGCAATGCAAGTTGTACATATGAATTAAGGCCAATTTGAGAGACCTCTTCAATGTAAAATCACTGACTTTTAAGGACCTTCTCTTCTTGTTAGCCGATGAGATTAGATGAAACTTAGGTTGGATGTCAATGAAGGAAAAGAAAGAAAAAAGTTATCTTTTAAGAAAAAGATAAGTTTTACATCAAGGGCTGAAATTCCATATCTTCTTGGTTACCAAAAGCTGGATCGACAAAATTTTTCTAATTGAAGAGTGTTTTACCACGGAAGATTAGAAAAACTTCATTATAGTCAATGCCCTTTCTCCCTCTTCCGTGTAAACCCTTTCTTCTTCCACCAATCTTGCTTTGAATCTACCTTGATGGTCCACTCCTAGGAATCCTTTGGTTGACGAAAATAACTCCACTTGCAGGTGATGAAAGTTTCTTCCCTTTTGGCTTATCTACCGGATCGAACAAGTAATACAATGAAAGAGTATCATTCTTATGCAAATATCAATCAATTCTTCATTTTCATTCAAGAACATAAAAATAGGAAAAACATATAAACTAAAGATTGAAAAATGATAAATTGAAATAAAGATAATGCTTGATTAAGGAATCCTTCTTCACTTCCTAACTCCTATTGGCTCAATCCTCTTCAACTTCCTTATTTAGTTAGTGATAATCTAATTTAATTAAAATATCCTATGGCTAGGTCAACCCAATCATGGTTCAATTTCTAATTCACTATCTCGATCTCTCGCTAGTAGATAGTCTTGCATTATCATCTATTTTCAAATATATGATATGTATGACTAAGAGGTATATTTCTTCCTTGAGTAGGTTCGGAGGACATTCCCCTCCATGAAAATCGAAATTGAACATGCCAACCATACATGTCTCCACCTCAAATCCAAATTTCTCATCACCCTCTTGTTGTTTCGACTTGAAAAATCTTCTCAAAGTTGATACATTTCAAGAGCACTTAAGAACACAACATCTCTGCTAATCAATACTCTTGGATGACCAAAGAAGTACAAAATCAATGCACCATAAAAAAATCCAAAGAACCCTTTAACACCTTGAGGGTATCCCAAAAACATGCATTTTAGAGCCCATGATTTAACTTGCCTTGGTTAATATGAGCATAAAGAAAGAAGCACATGGGATGTGACATCTCAAGTTTTCAATATTTGGAGGATGACCTCCACCTTATCTCCTCCTCATCTCGGTGTTTTGAAAATCATGCCAATAGCGTAGATGGACATCTATTTATCAAATAATAAAATAGTATTTATCAGGTTCGACAGAGTCACGTGCGAACACATTCGCATTGCGACGCGTGTGCAATTTAGCACCTAACCACATCTCCATATGCTCCTTTCATTCTCTCGGGTCCTCTCAGTAAGCCCAATCTTTGAGGGGTTCATTCTATGTCTATATGCTCGTATGCTAGCAAACTACCATTCTCCTTACAAAATTTATCAAATTCTTCAAACAAAACTCCAAACCATTATTAGTTCTAAACCTCTTGATCTTTCTACTCACAATTGTTCTGAGTTTCAACTAAAACCTTTGCATTCTTTAAATTTTGCAAAAGATTCACTCTTATTCTTGAGAATGTAAATCCATACCTTCCTTGAGAAATCATCAATGAAGGATAGAAAATATCTTGCTCCCTTGTGAAAAGGAACTCTTGATGGCCCCCACAAATCACTATGAATGTAGTCAAGAGTACCTTTGAGTGATGAAGCAAGACAAGACAAACTTCAATCTCTTTGCCTTCCCATGATGCAATGTTCACGTAACTCTAATGCATCAATACTATCTTTGCCAACAAATCTCTTTCTCTTCTCCTTTAGTCCTCCTTCAAACCATGACCAAGCCTTTTTTGCCAAAGACTTGCTTCAGATTGAACTTTCTCAAAGTAAAGACAAGTCAACCAAATAAAAGAAAATAAAACTAAAATTACTCTCTTGAAGAAAATACAAACCATTATCTAACTTTTCCTTCTTTTAAACTTGAGACCATAGTCCAAGACCCTTTTGGTGATCTTTGGGCTAGAACTCCACCTTCAACTTTAATAAAAAGCACACATAGCCTTGTGTATCAGAGGGATTCCAAGAGAAATCAAATTTCTCTTTAGTTATGAGACATGCCTCACCCCTTACAAGATCCTTATGGCTCCATAAAGGTTAAGTTTCGGTTGTGAATGGCACAATCCCATCACCTTACAGCCTTGTTTTTACCCATTTAAACCCTTCCTCCATGGCTATCATCATAGGAAATGAACTAGTCCTTGTTAGGACACAAATTAGAAATATGCATCCTGAATCAAGAACCCAATTTACGATTTGCCACTTTATTGCATATCTTGAGCTGTAGGTTTTTTGGTGATCCCATTGAAACAACATCAAGATCACCACTTCTATTACCCTTCATGATCTCAAAGTGCTTCTTTTTCTTTTTGTTTTCTCGGCACTCAAATTCAAGTGCTCCTCAAGCAAAATAAAACACTTCCTCTTCTTGCCTTCTTTTGACTTTGATCTTGACCTTTCTTGGTTTTAGAATCTTTGAAATTTTGCTGATCTTAAGCCTCTTGTATACAACTTTCATGTCTTGATCTTTTCCTACCTCGGACTTCCTTTGAAGGTGATATTTTTGAGAACAAACAGAGGAGCTGTGACCTCCTCCAATGATGTAGTCTTTGCCATAAATGGCGTTGTAGAAATGAGATTGAGTATCAAACTCAAGCCATTTAAATCGATCTCAGGCCTACAACTTTCATGAAGACTTGGTTTCATCAAATGACGATTTAATATTCTCCAGATCAAGAATGATCTTATTGAAATCATCTCCAGGTGATCTTCCAACCCATTTAATGTCATCTTGAATGTATACATTTTCCACTCATTTTCCAATCATCCACCCACTAATAACTCAGCCCCTTGATTTGTCATCTCTAATCCTTCTCCAATTTAGCCAAATCCTAGGTGTTAGTTACAAAATAATACCATTTTGAGACTTTTTCTATAGAATTTTCCTTTGTTCTAAAGAATCAATACTTCTTGGGCTTATTCATCTTTCTTCTTTTCTTCTTATCTATGAGTAATGTAAGTTTCATTTTACTTGGGTTGACTCTTGGTAATAAAGTAATGTTTCTTCAATTCCTTGTTTATATTTTCTAGAAACGCTATCATCTTCATTCTCCAAATTTAGAAATCATTCTTTCCCATGAATTTCTTGATTTGATATCAAATTTTGCACAATGAACTTTATCCCATTCTTTGATTCACAAGAACACCTCCAGAATATCCAAACTAGCTCTTGATACCAATTTTATTGAAAATAGATTCTGCGAGGATTCTATCGAAAAAAAGGAATAAAATACTATTTAGAGAATGCATTTTTTACCTGTATTTATTTGAATCTTACATCAATTTCTTATATAGGCATTACAACCAGCACTAATTACTTAATCAAATCAATTACATTCTGTTATAAGAAGATAACAAAATAACTCTAACTAACTCCCTGAAACCCATAAAGTCCCCAAGCCATTATTAACATAACTAGGGTTTATTAAAGAAATAAATCATAATAAATAATTTTAAAATACTCGCAGATAAGAGCAACTTACTAGACCAAATTACGATGTCAAAAGGAAATTATCCTTCTCTATCCGTAATACACATTGTGTACCTTATTAGAAATGAGATATGTAATTTGAATATACAAATCACACTACATTCATATCTGCATAAGATATATTTATTTTATTTTTATATACGATATACAACAGTATCTATCTCTACTCATATAAATGTACAATCTCCTAGAAGGTGTCAAATTAAGAACAATAGCCGGGCTACATAGTATTTCCATTTAATGTTTTAATAAATAAAGCAGGGCAATAGTGCTGGTTATTCTGTGATAATTAAGGAATTTGAGGTCGACGTACCAATACGAGATAAAAGGGAAAACCTATGTAAATAAAAAAAGAAAAACCCTATCCGCACAGTAATGACCAACAAATGGAAACAAAGATGTTTCAATTTCAAATGTATCTCTACGGAAAATTATATAAACAGACAAAACACTACATTAATATTTTGATTGATATGCAACTTGTAATTTCTTTCTTGTTTTTTTTTTTTTGGTATACAAAATGAGATTTCAGAGTAACAGTCTGAACCGAAAAGATCCCCACCTATACCCTGACTAGCAACTTGCAATTTCTAACGATTATATTTTAGGAAGAACGGAAGAAGGTGAGAAGCTTCATATGATAACTTAAACAAACATATGAAAAAAAATTGACTGAGGAAAATGCATGTCTTTTATAAAATGTATATGCTCATGACCATCTCCAGTCATACTTTACCGAATTGTTAATTGATGTTTTTAAAAATAATAATTAGACTACACGCTACACCTAACAAAGAATAATTGATCTTGTAGAAAGTTCCATGGTTCACTATGTTTAAAACTGATTATAATGAGATATATTTATGAAGGGATTACTTTGGAGATAAAAGAAACAACTATACCGGAATTTGTTTATTGGTACATGTAACAAAGAGTTTTGTCTTTTGATTTTTATCCTAACAAAGAGTTTTTTTCTTTAATCTGTAATCTTCATGAAACCCAAAATTTACTCTTATTAAGCATATATATCCTGACTTTTTTATAGGATCATAAAAAAATTCGGTAATATTTTTTCTCTTTACAGCCTTTTGCACATGTGGATAAATTTTAGAGAAAAGAGAGTAAAAAAAAAAGGGCGACACAAAAGAAGGAAGAGAAAAAAAACTTCAGGGGGGGGGGGCTACAGAAGAGACTATATGTTGAATGATGTTTTAAGATGTATATATGTGACGGCTCACAAGCAAGGAAAATTTGAATGATTATTATGTCTATAGATCATTATTCTTGATTTGCCTCCAAGAAGGATAAGAGTTAAACACGGGTTTACAAATTCAAATTTGGTTTGCCATTTGTAAAGATGACGACAAACCTGCAATTTGAATATTGAAGTTAGGGTTTTGTTAACAATTGTCTTTGAGGTAATAAAAAATAGTACGTTTTAAATGAAAATTAATTTTTTTTAAATTTTTAATATATTAAATAATTTAGTTTTCATTTAATGCTTGCTATCTTTTATTTTTTAACAAGAGTGACGACATTCGTTAGATAAACTCTTGAAGTTATTCGCATGGAGAAAATAATGTAGACCCAAAACTTGAGTCTTGCAATGCAAGTTGTACAGATGAATTAATTGGAAGAATTTGAGTAGAAGTAAGTGTAAAATCACTGACTTTTAAGGACTTCGAAAGGGTTGTTAGGATGACAGTGAGATTAGCCAGTGAGACGATTCTTAGGTTAGGATGTGGGACAATGAAGGAAAAGAAAGAAAAAGGAGGAGGAGATGTTATCTTTTAAGATAAAAGATAAGTTTTAGGGTGTGTTTGGTAAGGGGTAATAAGGGGTGAAATTTTATGAAAATTAAGATGATTGGTAAACCAAAAAGATGGATCGAGGAGCAAAATTTTTTCTCATTTATGGGTGAAATTTTACCCTAATTAAGATTATGGTAAAATTTACTATCTTCTCTACCCCCTTTCCCTCTTCCGTTGTTCCACTCTCTTCTTGTTCAATGTGATAAGTTATAAAGGCACCATTGATGGTAGTAGCTAGGATTGCTTTGGTGACGATGCCAAATAACTCCAGCGGAGATGAGGTCTGCTTGTCCTTTTATAGGTCGCAAGTGCACGGATCGAATAAGAAATACAATGAAAGAGTAGAGATCATTCTCACAAAGATAATGAAACTTCTAATGCTGAATATCAACCAATAGTTTAAGTATTTTTATTCAAGAACATAAAAATAGGGAAAACATATAAACTAAAGACTGAAAAATAATAAATTGGAAATAAAGATAATAATGGATAGAGATTAAGGAATCCTTCTTCACTTCCTACTTCAATTGGTAATATGCAATCCTCTTAATCAACATAAATGAATTGTTTAGTTAGCTTGATAATCTAATTTAATTAAAAACCTATGTCTAGGTCAATCAATCATGCTTCAATTGTCTAATTCACTATATTTTTATGAGAGCTAACACAAAATCCACTCATTAAGGTCTATTTTCAAATACCTGATATGTATGACTAAGAGGTATATTTCTATCCCCTTAGCGAATCAACTTATCCCCTCCATGAGAATGAAATTGAACATGCATCAACCATACATATGATCTCAAATTCAAATTCCTATGTCTAGGTTTATCAGATTTCAACAAATCACTTAAAAGTTGATCATACAATCAAGAGCATTAAGAATAATATGATTGAACAAAATCAAACATATATATCAACTCAAAAAAGTACAAAATCAACAATATCCATAAAAAGATCCAAAGTAATCCCTAATACAGCTGAGCTGCTCATTAACACGAAAATATAATCACAAAAACTCATGTTCATGATACAATGGAGAGAAGGAAGAAGAGGGAAAAGAGAAAGAAGCTCATGGATGTAATATTTGATGCTTGAATCCTCCTCCATGAGGAAGATGACCTCCAACCTTAGCTCTCCTAACCTCCTCTCAGCCTCCAATGTGAAAATCGAGCACAGCTTCTCTAAACCTAAAAGCTCTCCTTAACCAAAGCTAATAAAATAGTATTTATAGGTTCGAAAAAAAGTGTGGGGAGAGTCACATATTTGATACATTAATAAGCCCACATATCACTCTTTAGTACTTAATTGATTGAGCATTATGTGTAAATTTAGGTCACCACGTCGCGGCATATGCTCCTTTGAGCCGACATTCAAGCCTCGGGTCCTATCTTGGGCTGTATGGTGGTTTTTGGAGGTGATTCTAGTGGCATTTGAAAGATGCACCACGCCATGAAGACATAAACATGTAGATAACTCAAATTGGGGTTGAAGCAAGAACTAGAGCTCTTGAACTTCACACTTGGCTTTCTCTTCCAATTTTGGTCCAAATCTTCCAAATTTCAGCTTGATTGGAGCCCTTCTTAAAATAAAGAAATCACCAAGTCAATCACAATTGTAAATCTACTTAATCACTTACAAAATATGCACAATTTGCTCAAAATCATATAAGAAAATATCAAAATTAAAATTTGATAAATATAAGCCTACAACCTTCTATATATGCACAACAAACAAAGATTAAGCATTCTTTATAGCACATATATAAGATACAAATAACTACATTTTATAGAGTTATCAAGGTCAAACAACTCCAGTGATGAGGATGATGCTCTGACAATGAAGATGACGACTTCTCTAGCAACAATGTATGAAGCTTCAGTGACGAGATCAAACAATTCCGGCGATGAAGGTGATGACTCCAATGATGAGGGATGATGGCTCTGACGACAACAAACAACTTTGTTCTTTGGTGATGGTGCCAACAAATCTCTTTCTCTTCCCCCTTCTTTCTCTTCAAACCAAGAAACAATTCATTTCCTTTTCCCAATTCCATGACCATGTTCAAATCAGATTTTTTCTTCTTTTCCCTCAAAGTAAAGACAAGTCAACCAAATAAAAAGAAAATAAAATAAAATTCTCTCTTAATATTTATTCCCTCAATTTACCTCTCTAATTTTTCATTCCTTAAACTTTTAAACTTGTTGATACCTAAATTTGTCCAAGACATTTTTGGCTTTGAGTTGTTTTTGGGCTAGAACCCAATGAGACAAATAAAGAATAAATAATAAAAAGTAAAACACAAAAAAGAAGAAAAAGATAGGAATAGACAGAGGGAGGGAGAGGGAGGGAAAGGGAGAGGATTCCGTCTAGTTATAGAGAGGGAGAGAGAGCCGTACGGTACCACCAAAAAAAGGAAGAAGAAGTGAGAGCACGTAAAGGTTAAGAAGCGAGAGTTGACATTTAAAGTTTTGGTTACAACACTTCTTAGGCATTTTAATCTCTCTTCATCTATATTTTATCTCTCACTTTCGCAACTTACTCGATTTGATCCTATGCAAAATATAAATTTGAACATTATATACAGTTAAGTCATAAATAAAATTATAGAAGTAAAAAATTAAAATTAAAATATATTTTATAATATATATTTTAAAATAAATAATATTAATATAAATATATTACTATGTTATGTAAAAATTATTAGTTTAAATTAAGAAATTTTATTATTTATAACTAATTATAAAAAAATATAAATTTTAAAATAATTTGATATACCGAATTAAATTAGAACAACTCAAAATATAACCTGAATCTAATTCAAAAATCCACCAATTTTATTTTCAAGAACTCAAACCCATTATAATTAACTTCGTACCAAAACAAATTAGTAAGACGGGTGAAGTCTTTAACATCTACACTCCCAACTTCTATTTGTAAGGAAATTAATGGCATCCACAAGCAATTTCTTTGGTCTCGGGGAGGCGATCCAATCATACTTTCAAACCTATTGATAATAGGAGCTATAAGATTCTCTGAGTTGTCAGTTGTGAAAAAAAAAAAAAGGATAATGCTCATTGTCGCGAATCGAAGATCGTCAAACGTCACACAAATAAACCAAATCAATCTAACTATACATGCATTTTATCCATCAGGTATTGTTTTTAGTTTTTTTTTTATTTCATTTTATTTCCAGTGTAATTCACTTTTCGTAGATTCGTGTCGTTCTATATAACACTGCTGGGAAAAAAAATGGTTGATAACAAGAAATATAATTTATGGAAGCTATGCAATTCGTCCAATACAAGCAGCGATCTTTAAGAGTGGCATAACATGTATACCCGGACACACACACACACACTAGTTTGTGTTTAAACTTTATTTCATTATTATTTTGTTTGCCAAGAGAAAATATCAGTTTACCAAGAAAACTTCATTATTTTTGTGAATGTACATATGTATAAATGGATGTTAAATATTTTGATTTCAACAGTTTTAACTTAAAGTGTATATCCCTAAATACATATTATTGCTTTTGTCTCTCCACTGTGCGCCTTAGAGCGTGATATGATACATTCAGCCCAGAAGCCTATTTTAAAAAATCCATGTAGTACGTGCATGTTCGAACCAATTTATTTTGTTTTTGAAAAAGGTTAATAAAATATTAAGAAAGAATTTTTGACGTGAAAACAAATTGAATATAAAACAATCAAAATCAAACATGCAATAAGAATAAATTTATTGGAATACATATCAATTTTTTTTTTTTAAATGTTGGCACATGGAAACACATCTTCTCTTGCATCTAGCTTTTGACTATAAAGTTTTGGGCACTACACCTTTTTATCCATCTAACTCTTGCGAGACAGATCCTTTTACGTATGCGGTAAAGAAAATATAATATAGGGTGGCTAGACATTACCAATAGTAAAACACACACCATTGTTTTGGCTTCAAATAGGTCAATAAATCATTTATTCAAACAACAACCATTATTTCGGTAGACAAGGGGCTTAAAGCCCAAAAGACAACAAGCAGCAGCCATCCCAAGGGCACTGGACTGACTCCTCAAATCATGTAACAACAAACGAAACTAAACAGAAAACTTATCCAACACAGCCATAATTACTAGACTTTATTGAAAGGAAACAAAGCATGGAAATTGAAATTCAAGGTAAATACTGAGTGTAATGCCCTTCAGTGTCTGCCAAGACAATCTTCTAGTCATAATTTGGATATTTTTCTTCTTCTTCTTCTTCACCTAGGGCAGGATAGACTGTGAGCTTACAGGCATCCTTCAACACCAGATTTTGGAGCTTGTCAACCACTTCTTTGGAGGACCACAAAACTTCCAGGGACTGTAAGGTAGTCAGGGACTGAGCACCAGGGAGATTGGTCAAGAATTCGCACCTGTTGATGATCAAACGTTGAAGCTGAGGCATCGCACCTTGGGCCGATTTCCAGCTCTCACATTTCAGGCCTGTCATTTTAAGAACTTGGAGTTGTTGGAAGCATCCAGCCTCGACGCATTCAAGTTTGAAACTAGTAAGCTGATCTGAACGTTGTTCTGCTATTTTCAAATACCTGAGTTTGGGAAGGTTTCCCAAAGTATTTACGGTTTCAGACAAGTACCAACAACCTACCAAGGTTATCTTGGTAATGTTTGGTGGAAAACCATTTACACTTGTTAGAGCCTTTTTACCGTAAATTATTTTCAGGTTATTCAGATGGCTCAAGCACTTGAATCTTCGCAGCAATTCAATTGGATTAGGATCGGTACTACCCAAACAATTGACTCCCAATTTTCTCAGATTAGGGAACTTACTCTTTTCGAGTTGGTGCGCAGTTTTTTTGTCAAGGCGAACGGTTGAGAGGGTTTGGAGATTCGACAGGACTTTTCTTCCTGGAATATCGGGCAATGTCACTGACGCTCCTGACATATAAAGATGCCTTAGTCGCTTGAGTTTCCATATTTCAGCAAGCGAGCCTGCCGTGGCCGCACCCCTCACGTCCAATGTCTCTAGATTGAAAAGATTGCATATAGAATCCTTCAAGAACAATGACATCTTCTTGTCTATTCTTAAGTATCTTAAATGAATTAACTTCTGGGATTTATCGTCAATAGGCAAACTTCTTGACAGTCCTAAATCCAACACTCGTATCAACCTGAAACCTTTGAGAAGCCAACCAAGATCAAAGTGGAACTCGTCTTTGCCGAAGCAGAACAACGAACGAGCACATGAGTGATCACAAGGACTTTCAGACATATAATATGGTGCACTACAATGGAGGGATAGTCTTCTTGGTTTGCCTTGCTTCAAAATGCTGATATCCGTGCGAACTTCCAAAAACTTGTCCTCTATGCTCTCAGATATGCAAAGTTCGCGGAGAAGATCATGGATTCGGCATGTTTTCACACCCCCATCCGTCCTCCTATTCTCCACTTGGATCAAGCTACGGCGAATGAGCTCTTCCAAGTAGTCTTCTGCGACATCCTCAGGAAGTCTGTCCCCAGTTTCTTGTATGAATCCTTCAGCTATCCATAACTGGATCAATTGCCTTACAGAGATCTCAAAGTCTTCAGGAAAAATTCCAAGATACAGAAAGCAAGGCTTCAATCTTCGAGGCAAGCTATTGTAGCTGAGTCTCACTATCTCCTTCACTAGAGTATCTTCCTGATTGAGATACCAATTTACATTTCCCACCACCTTTTCCCACACTCGTTCTGACTTCTCCTTGCTTCGTAAGATCCCGGCTATTACCACAATGGAGAGTGGCAACCCCTTACAGGATTTAGCAATATTTCTACCTAGAGTCTCCAAGCCAGGAGGGCACTCTTCTCCCCGAAACACCTTCTTAGAGAAGAGTATCCAACTGTCATTTTCACTTAGGCGTTTAAGCCTGTAGGGATCAATTCTGCTGATTTGTAAAGCTACCTCTTCAGAACGGCTGGTGATCAATATTCTGCTGCCCATGTTGTCATTTGGAAAAGCATCTCGTACCTCCTCCCACACTTGGCTACTCCACATGTCATCAAGGACTATGAGGTACCTCATGTCCGTCAAATATTCTCGCAGCATGCTTTTCAGTGTGGCAATCTCTTGAGCTTTTGTAGCAGTACTATCACTTTCACTGTTATTGTTTTTCTTCTTATTGCGCTTGAGTACATCTTCGGGTATAGACATGAATGTCCTCAAAAGGCTAAGCAAAAGTTCCCTAGCGTTGTACTCTTGAGAGACAAATTCCCAAGCACAACGATCAAAGTGCTTGTTGAGCAGAGGGTCTTTGTAGACTTTTCGGGCCAGGGTGGTCTTACCCAACCCAGCCATTCCAATGATGGAAACAACATCGAGGGATGGATTCCCTTCCACGAGAAGCTTGATAACTTCACGGGAGTATTCATCGAAGCCCACGACCTCATCCTCCTCTACATTGCTCCTGCGCATCTTCACCAACTCTGCCACTGCCACCGCCTCCATGTTTGCCCTTACAGATTCACCTTCTTTGATGCCGTACTTGTCTTTGTTGTCGTAGATGTCCTTGATAGTGACCTTGATCGTCTCGATCTGATTGTTGACACTATGAAGCATTTTTGTGTGGTCAAGGATATGTACGACCTTCCCCACCAGTCCTCTTCTTCTCTGCCTGATGACATTGACAATGTAGTTGTCAATGACATCTTGGGATTCGTAGGCCACATCTCTGATTTGGCTGACCACAACTTTCACTATTTCATTCTCATCTCGCTTCCCCTCAGAGTCTTTGAGGAAGGCGTTTATCCTTTCCAGCTCTTGTATGAGCAACTTGACGTTGTCCTCCACGCCAGAAAGCAAATTTGCTTCCTGCTGAAGTATCTGGGACAAGTTGCTCAACAGGAAGTTAACAACGGTATCCGCCATCTCTTGTTACACAGGTAAAGGTATTATTGGGAAGAACAAATGCTAGTGGGAGCTAGATTGCTAGATGCCTGAAGGGGTGGATTTTAACCTTGTTATGCCACTGTATTTATATGTTCAATTTGGAGAGCATATAGCACCAACACTAGATAATTACTCCGCCTAATTCGAATCAAGAAATACTATATATGTAGCTGTCCCGCGAAAAAAAAAATATAAACTCATTCCCAAAAAAATAGAAAAGAAATGCTACAAAAAGGAATATATTTGTTCAATTTGGAGAGCATATAGTACCAACACTAGATAATTACTCCGCCTAATATATATATATATAATGTCAATCTAATATATTACATAATGTAGCTGTCACCATTTTTTTTTAAATGACTTTGTAATCACCATTAATTCATGTGAACATAATATATAGTCTGTAAACTAGGTCAACATGCTATAATAGCATGACTTAGTTAATAATGCGAATATATAAAATGAAAAACAATGTAGCTGTCATCGACTTTTTTTTTAAAGAAAGAATTTGTGGCCACCATTGACTCATATATGTCGACATGGTATATAATGGAATGAAAAAATTTTAATGAAAAATACTCAAGACTTTTATCTCTTACATTATGAAGTTCGTGGTAACATTAGAATATAAGCGTAGAGAAAATAAAGTAAAATAAATTATAATTAAATAATAAAAATTATACAAATATAAAAGTTAATATGTGTATAAGAGTAGGTATATCACATTATTTTTACATAAGATATGATATATTTTGTAAATAACATAATAAATTATGTGTATATTATAAATTATTATATGAGCTTAATTTTAATGTATTATCAGTATATAAATTTTTTTTATAACATCTATGAATTATATATTACCATATATGTGACATTTAATATAATTGTTATGAGAGTCAAATATTTTAATAACGTAGTAATGGATGATTGAATGATAATATAAATTTTTTTTACAATAATATTGCATTAAAATTAAATCAGTCAAATTTTTTTACAATAATGACATTGAAATTTAAATTTATAACTTTATGTAAATTATTCAAATTTCTAGTTACAAATTCAAATATTAATATCTTATTCGGCTTGTGCTTATTTCTAGTGATAAAACATTTAGAACAAGGGAGTTGGACTGTTGGAGGACTTGCATTTTCAATTTTTTTTCCTATCTCACACACACATATATATAATGTCAATATAATATAATACATAATGTAGCTGTCACCATTTTTTTTAAATGATTTTGTAATCACCATTAATTCATGTGAACATAATATATAGTCTGTAAACTAGGTCAACATGATATGATAGCATGACTTAGTTAATAATGCGAATATATAAAATGAAAAACAATGTAGTTGTCACCGAATTTTTTTTTAAAGAAAGAATTTGTGGCCACCATTGACTCATATATGTCGACATAGTATATAATGGAATAAAATTTTTTTAATGAAAAATACTCAAGACTTATATCTCTTATATCTCTTACATTATGAAGTAAGTGGTAACTTTAGAATATAAGTGTGCAGAAAATAAAGTAAAATAAATTATAATTAAATAATAAAAATTATATAAATATAAAATAATATGTGTATAAGAATAGGTATATCACATTATTTTTAGATAATGTATGATATATTTTGTAAATAACATAATAAATTACGTGTATATTATAAATTATTATATGAGTTTAATTTTAATGTATTATCAATATAAATTTTTTTATAGCATCTATCAATTATATATTACTATATATGTGACTTTTAATGCAGTTGTTATGAGAATCAAACATTTTAATAACGTGGCAATGGATGATTGGATGACAATATAAATTTTTTTACAATAATAATGTATTAAAATTAAATCGGCCAATTTTCTTTACAATAATGACATTGAAATTTAAATTTATAACTTTATGCAAATTATTCAAACTTCTAGTTACAAATTCAAATGTTAATATCTTATTCGGCTTGTGCTTATTTCTAGTGATAAAACATTTAGAACAAGGGAGTTGGACTGTTGGATGACTTGCATTTTCATTTTTTTTTTCTATCTCACACACACACATATACATATACATATATGAAAGAATGATTTTATAATATTATAAATTAAGTGTATATCATAAATTTTTAGATTATTGATATATTTCTTTAATTAATTATTGTCAATATCATAAATTGCACTAACAAATTTTGATTTGCTTATAACTTGTAGAATTGTGAAAATAAAAATTTATTTATCTTAATAAATATTCGATAGATGACATGACACCGGATAAATAGTAGGCCTAACTCCAATGAATACTTTCTATTTAAGCTGTAAACTACATCAACATGATATAATAGAATGACTTAGTTAATAATGCGATTATATAAAATGAAAAGATAAATGTTAGCAGCACATTTTAAAATATCAGTATATAAAAAATATTAAATACTAAAATTATTAAAATATTATTTAGTGATATATATAACCCTAAATTAAATTCAACTTGTTAGTTTTCTTTACAATAATGACATAGAAATTTAAATTTATAACTTTATACAAATTATTCAAATTTCTAGTTACAAATTCAAATGTTAATATCTTATTCCGCTTGTGCTTATTTCTAGTGAAAACATTTAGAACAAGGGAGTTGGACTGATGGAGGACTTGCATTTTCATTTTTATATCTCTTACATTATGAAGTATGTGATAAAATTAGAATTTAGGAATGCAAAAAATAAAGTAAAATTAACTATAATTAGATAATAAAAATTATACAAATATAAAATGATATGTGTATAAGAGTAGATATATCGCATTATTCTTACATAATATATGAAATATTTTGTAAATAACATAATAAATTATGTGTATATTATAAATTATTATGTGAGTTTAATTTTAATGTATTATTAATGTAAAATATTTTATATTATCTTATAATTATATATTATCACATGTGTAACTTTTAATGTATAATTTTTATGAGAGTCAAACATTTTTAATAATATGACAATGAATGATTACATGATAGTATACAATTTTTTTACACTAACAATATATTAAAATTAAATCGGTCAATTTTCTTTATAATAATAATATTGAAATTTAAATTTAAAACTTTATGCAAATTATTCAAATTTATAGTTTCAAATTCAATATGTATGTTTCTTTCACACACACAGATATATATATATATATATATATATATATATATATATATATATATATATATATATATATATATATATATATATATATATATAGATTAAGAGTATATCATAAATTTTTAGAATATTAATATATTTCTTTAATTAATTATTGTCAATATCATAAATTGCACTAACAAATTTTTGATTTGCTTATAACTTGTAGTATTGTGAAAATAAATAATTTATTTATCTTAATAAATATTCGGTAGATAGCATGACATCGGATAAATACTGGGCTTAACTCCAATGAATACTTTTCACCTAGGTTATAAACTACGTCATCATATAAGACATTTATTTATCTTAATGGATCGATGTTACAATTAACTATAATTAGATAATAAAAATTATATAAATATAAAATAATATGTATATAAGTATGTAGATATATTACATTATTCTTACATAATATATGTTATATTGTGTAATTATTATGGCCGAGTATATAAGGAAAACACTAATAAATTCTTAAGCCTATTTCAAATAAAGAAAGACTAAGACTTTGTAAGTCTGTAAACTCTTGTCAGCAAAATATAATAGAATGATAACGTTAATAATGCGTAGGGATGGAAATAGGCCAGCCGACCTGTCAGGGCCTGTGGCTTGGCCTGTTTTAGGCCTGGCCTGACCTGGCCTATTTAAAATATAAACAAGGCTCAGGCCTTTTTAATAGCCTGTTTCATTTAATAGGCCAGGTCTAACCTTTCAATAAAGCCTGTTAAGCCTAATAAATAGGCCTGTTTATATTATTTATAAATATATTTAACAAAAATTTGAAATTACGCTTAACAAGAATCGAACTCACTACCTAATATAAACACTCTACTTCATTTACCACTAAGCTATGGTACGTTATTATTCTTACAATTACATATTTTATAGATTTATTCAGATTAACTTTACCACGTTTCACGTTATATCATTTCCTAATTCCTAATCGAACTCAGAGACCTAATTCCACTTTACTCTTTACCCATCCATCCTCTGCCTCCTCTCACTCTCTCAGTCGGCACTCCCTCTTCTCCTCTTCTCGACGCACCACGCAAGCTGGCTCAGTCGCGGCTGCACGCCTGCACGCCCTTCGTGACCGGTCCACTCGGTCCCTCCTCTCCTCTCCTGATCTCCTCCTCCACTCGCGGCTGCACGCCTGCACGCCCTTCGTGACCGGTCCCTCTCCTACGCCGATTTCTACCAGGTAAGAAGGGTTTCGGGGTTAAATCTGTGGGTTCATAGCTTTCTGCTAAGTGTTTTGCTACTTGTAGAGAAGTTAAACAAGCATGCTGAAAGCACCAACTGCTAGGTAGCTTTTTTTTTTCTTTTTTTTTTGATTTAAAAGGAGATCTAATATGTTGTGTGGGGAAGGGGACAGTAGGCTAACATGTAGGCAACCATTGCAGCTGTTGGTTGGTGCTATGGACGTTTGGCAGTGCTAGGCGGTTCGTCACCAGCTTGTCATTGCTCTATGGTTTATTCTTCTTTCTCTCTTTAATATTTGAACCTTTTGTGTATTGTAAATTATTTTGTAATTAGTTTACTGAAATCCCTATGAAATTTCAGTTGAAAATCTATTGAAATGACTACTGGGGCTTACTTAGAACGAAAAATGCTGTTGGGGTTATCAATATTTGGGGGTCTGTCAAAATGAAGGATTTTTATGTGTTAGGAAAGTAGGGACTTGGATCGAATTACTCAAATTACTTCCTTTGTTTGCTGATTTGATTTATGCTTGAATTGAAAAGCAGCTTCTACGGTTTTGTTTTGTCTCAAGGCCCTTCTTTGCTCTCGTGTTTAAAGAGCATTCATTAATTCAATCCTGGGATCAAGTAGTCTCCTAAGAGACCTAGTACCACTTAAGCTACAGCTCTTGGCTCTTGGATCTTAATTATGTAATATATGTCATCACTTTTAACTCTCAGCCTCAAGTAATCATGTCTGCCCAGTTGAAGTTCGTCACAAAAGTATGCTGACTTATTTGTTCTTACATTGATGGGGTGCTTCAGGATGTAAGGGAACAGCTAGAGGAATCCCTTCTTAGAACAGGAGGGGGCCAAAATCCTAAAGACAATTTTCTTGTGAAATTTCTCTTTCTGCTACCATTCTCTGCTTTACTCTTCTGCTGCTATCCTTCATTTCTAAAGGTCAGCTATCATGGATTGAAATTATTTTCCAATCTCCAAGCATTAAGCAAATAGGGCTTCACGTGAGTCTCAGAATACTGTATTTTCTGTAGATCAAGGGTAATTTGGTTCATTTTTAGAATCTCACTAATATCTGCTCGTGGCACTTCAATCCTCCACTCTGTCCTTCGATTCCTTTCAAACCCCTTACTGCTATGGTGATGGGTGCTACGATCTTAATTATGCAAAATTCTTATTTCACTGATTGTTTGATTTATCATTATGAATTTCATACATCCTTTGATTTATCATTATGAGTTATAATTCTTATTATAACTCCCTTTGATATTTCCTATGTTGCATTCTGCTAAGTGAAACTTTGTTGATAATGTGTGATTATAGTGTGAGCAACAACATAGAAATTTAAGGACCTTGGAAACTATCTTTATCTATAGAATCCAATATCTTTCTTTTAATACCATGTGGATTTTTTCCTTCTCCTTTTGTTTGTGCGTGTGGGTTGTCTACATATTTAAGATCTTACTTCTATCACGTATGAAACATGTTGTACTTATGTTACAGGTATAGTTAATGTCTTCTTCACTTGAGGGAACAATGTCATCTGCTTCTCGTCCCCCTAATGAATTCAATGAACAAGCGCCAACAGATTCAAGTCACCTTGGAGATAATAGAGTTGATAGTGATCAAAATAAAGATCAACATGATAATGGTTGTGCCATTATTATTAAGAAGAAGAGGCAGAAGACATCGGCTGTTTGGAATGATTTTGATGAAACAGAAGTATCTCAAGGAGTGACGAAAGCTGTTTGCAAGTACTGTAAAGGGCATTTTGCTTGCACAGGGAAGGGAGCTAGCACTAGCCATATGAAGAGACATGCAGATTCTTGCATGCAAAGGAGGTTGCACATGGCTTCACAAAAGAAGCAACCCACCATTCCATTTCAAGCTTCCAGCTTAGGTATTAATCCATTTATAGCACCTGGTGTTAGGTATTCAAATGAAAAGATGAGAGAGATAATTGCTACTGCAATCATGGTACATGAGTACCCTTTTAGCATTGTTGAGGATGAAGTTTTGATGTGGGCCTTCCAATATGCTAATCCTGAATTTCATAAAGTTTCTCGCAAAACAACTAGGAGTGATTGTCTAGCAATATATGAGGTAGAGAAGAAAAAATTGAAGGCTTTGTTAAAAGGTGTAAGCAAGATTAGTTTGACTACAGATATGTGGAAATCAAGTCACCAAGTAACTGAATACATGGTTATCACTGGTCATTTCATTGATGCGGGTGGAATCTTCAAAAGAGGGTTTTGAGTTTTGTGAAAGTGCCTGCTCCTAGACGTGGAATTGATGTGGCAGATGCTATTTTCAAGTGTCTAAAAGCTTGGGGGATTGAAAACAAAGTGTTTTCTGTGTCAGTTGATAACGCTTCTTACAACGACTCATGCCTCAGGACTCTTAAGGACAACTTATCACTCAGTAGTAAATTAGTCCTTGGTGGTAATTTGTTTCATGTTAGATGCTGTGCACACATTCTAAATTTGTTGGTGCAGGATGGCCTTGGTAGAATTAAGGATATCATTCATAATGTTCGTGAGAGTGTTAAGTATATTAATTATAACGATTCAAGGTTGAAGGCATTTTGTGATATTGTTGAGCAGAAACACTTGAAAGAAAGAAAGCTCATTATTGATTGTTCAACAAGATGGAATTCTACCTATAAAATGTTGTCTACTGCTTTGAAGTTCAAGATTGTCTTTCCAGCTTATAAGGAAAGAGAGCCACATTATGACTATGAACCATCTCAAGAGGATTGGGGAAAGGTTGAGAAGGTTTGTCAACTTTTAGAAGTGTTCAATCTAGCCACTCATGTCATCTCAGGCAGTGAGTATCCAACTGCAAATTTGTATCTTCCTGAAGTCTGGAGGGTAAAACGAGTAATTGATAAAGCCGCAGAGGATGATGATTACTTCATGAGAGAAATGGCAGCCCCAATGAAAGCAAAATTTGACAAATATTGGGGGGAATGCAATATGCTAATGGCCATTGCAAGTGTTTTGGATCCTAGATGCAAATTCCATGTTGTTAATTATTGCTTTCCGTTGATATATGAACCAGATTATGTGGCTAAAGAGAATGTGGATAGGGTGATGAATGCATTGGAAATATTATATGATGAGTATGTTGACTTCAGTAAGGAAGAGGCATCTGCTAGTGCTAGTGGTGAAGTTGATAATGGTGGCAACAACTCTTCTACCAATGTGCTTGGTTCTTCAATTGTCACCGGATTTGACCAAATCATGAGTATTGTTCGTGAAAAGCAAACAATTCCCCCAATAAAATCTGAATTAGAAGCTTATCTTGAGGAGGGTCTTTATATTCCAGATGGTATTTCTAACTCATTCAGTGCCTTGGAATGGTGGAAAAATAATAGCTTAAAATATAAGATTTTAGCAAAGATGGCTGTGACATTCTACATTCTAGCTATTCCGATTTCAACAAGAGCATCGAGTCCACATTTAGTCTTTGGAGGAAGAGTTATTGATGAATTTCGTTCTAGATTGAATGAAGAATCTATTGAAGCACTCATTTGTGGTGGCGATTGGCTTCAACAAGTATAATTTGAAGAGACAACAAAAGGTACAAATTTTAGATATTAAAATAATACTTCTTTTTCCTTGTAGTTGTTAAATTGTGCTATGATCTAATAATATAATTAATTTGTTTTTTCAAGGTGTTTGAACAAGAAGAAGAGATCACCTTGAAGATTTGACACTTTGTTGGTTGGTTGGCGGGTTGCACGTTGACACTTTGTTGATTGGTTGTAATTTACTATTTAGATTTAGTTATTGTGTTATGTTGTTGAATTTGATTATGTGATAATTGAATAATTTGGATTTGTCATTATTAAGATGTATTATTGATCTTGAGACTATGATGTTGATGATACTATGATGTTGATGATGAGTGATGACTAATTGGTTATGAATGTGATGTGAGAACAAGCTTTAAAGAGGTGTTTTATGTGCTTGAAAGAGTCCCATTTTTTATATGCTCAAGTGACTTGAGAAAGGTCTTTGAATTTGATGAATTTTGTGTGTTATGGTTGTGTATGATTTAATTGTGTAATTATATTTTATTTAGTCTAATGAGTGATTAGTAATGGTATTTAGAAACAGGAGTTGTATTTAAATGTTAATTTTTTTTTTCAATGACCTTTCAAGGCCTGTTTGAAGGCTTAGGCTATTTCAGGCTGTATGATGAAGGCGCTTCTTGTCTGTAATGGCCTATTTAGAGGCCTTAATATAAATCAGCTTTCTAAATGCTTTCAAAGCCAGGTCAGCTTCTTAAACAGGCAGCCGACTAAAAAAAGGCCTTTGACAGAATATGCCAGCTCAAAATATTTAAGTATTTGTAATACAGTTCTGACTGACTTAGTAGTGTGAAGCCTTGGCTTCTTATTTATTTCATCCCTAATAATGCGTCCACAGATACACATATACGCTTTAGTTTTCTTGATATAATTTACAATGCTGTAGAAATAAAAATAATGCACAAAGACTGGTTACTTCTTTACATTTGAAAATTTAAAGTGTGAAACGGTTGAGTTAATCACATTATAAATTACGTGCATATCATAAATTATTATATTATTAAAATGTTACACACGAAACTCAAGTACATGCTGCTTCACCCGAATTTCACCAGCAATAATACATTAATACATGCCAATAATACATTGATACTTGCTGCATTGTTGCTTCACCGAATATCAACAGCAATTGCGTGTAATTAATTTTTTGTTTAAAAAAATGATATTATACTTTATAATGAATCGATTTTCTCCAAATTATTATACAAAAGTCAACGTACATTTTCTTTTATGTGTTATATATGTGTTACAATAAATTGTTTTTTATTTTCATAAATAATATTATTTAAAAGTAATATTATATATTAAAATAAGAATAGAAAAAATGCTTTTTAATTTTCATAAAACTATTTATATTTTATATTTTTATTTAGATATATTAGTAATTATAATAATTTTTTAAATAACTTAATATATAATTCAAAACATTTGTACATCAGAAACACTTTCTATTTCTCTAATATTTTTTTAAAAATATTATTAGTTTCTCATTTAAAGTAAGAAAAACCCTCCCGAGTCTCTAATTTAAATCATCCCAAACTTTCATGATAATCAATAATAAAAACACTTAAAGTACTTTTATAAATTTAGAAATAATACAGATTTAAATAAATAGAATTATGATATCATGAAAAGTAAATCATAATTTTAATAATGTACTGCAAAAATATTTGAACAAGTTAACTAATACAAACGATGTAAAAACATCTCTATCGTGGTGCTACTGATGTTTAACCACTCTAATAATTATATATTCTCTTATTGATTCAAAAAATTATATATATATATATATATATATATATAGATATATAGTTTCCTTTCCATGCTTTCAATATGATATAGACATATAAAAATAAATTTCAAATACAAAATAATATAAAAACGAGAACATAAACTTTTAATAAACTACTAGCAATTTTAGGGTATAATACTATAATGTACCTCAATTGATTTTTTATTTTTATTTTTTATTATTTCACTGACTTGGACTTTTGCACTCCTATAAGAAAGTGGCTTGTTTCTTAAAAAATAAACAATTGCTACAACACTTTTTATAAAGTGGCACGACACCGGCTAAATACTAGGCTTAAATCCAATGAATATTTTTTATCTAGACTGTAAACTACGTCAATATGATATCATAGAATGACTTAGTTAATAATGCGATTATATAAATTAAAAAGAGAAATGTTAGGAACATACTTTTATAAGTATATAAAAATTATTAAATACCAAAATTATTAAAATATTATTTAGTGATATATATAACCCTAAATAGATTCAGCTTGTTAATTTTCTTTACAATAATGTCGACATTGAAATTTAAATTTATAACTTTATGCAAATTATTCAAATTTCTAGTTGCAAATTCAAATGTTAATATCTTATTCCGCTTGTGCTTATTTCTAGTGATAAAACATTTAGAACAAGGGAGTTGGACTGCTGGAGGACTTGCATTTTCACACACACACATATATATATATATATATAAAGTGTATGTCGCAACCGGGATCGCGACGGGACGACCGAAAAAATATAAAAATCAATGGAGTCGCCACCAATGTTTATTTAAATTGGGAAAACATTAGAAAAACCATTTAATTAGGAAAACTGGTCTTTTGAAAATGAGTTTGAGTCCGGGAGTCAATTACAGATAGGGAAGGTGTTAGCACCCTATACTGCCCGTTCCAAGAACGGTACCTTATGTTAGTTGTGCAAAATTTAATAATCTCAAATATATTTATTTTTAACCCCTTTAAACAAAAGACTTTGTAATTATTTTTTTTTATTTTTCTCATTTTTTGGAAAGAAATAAAAGAAACAACCAAATCATGAAAATTTATTTTTTGGGCTTGACAGAATAGAGATTCTGCTCCTACGTATCCTCGGGTGCAATGAGGAACTCAAAGTCACGTAGTTCTTTATAAAATAAGTGTGGGTTGGTTGATTTTATTTAAAAGATTTTATTTGAAAGTGAATCCATTCTTGCACAGGATTCAAGTTAGCACTAGGCTACTCAATAAACCCTTATGATCCAAATGACATTGAAGGTAGTATTCACTACTCAATCATCATCATTGGTCATTGCATGGATCAAAAGATTTTATTTTTTTCTTTTTCCCTTCTCTCTTTTTTTTTACCAAACAGTGTATCATTTTTGCCTTAATATGAAATGGACAGCAGCCCACGTGAATCAAATTCAAACTCAATAGGCAGATCAACAATTCAATTCAAAGGAAAGAGAGCTTGAAAACTTGGGTAACAATATCGAGCACATACGAGAGGACGTTTGGGGAGGGGTTTGGACCCTGAGATTCGACGGTCGAGTGCGGAGAGGGATCTGGAAATTCGACGGTCGAGTGTGGAGATTGAGTGATTCTGTGGTCGGTTGAAAAGGGGTGATTCTGTTTGGGAGTTCGACGGTCGGTTGGGGGTAAGGATGGGATGGATTCGACGGTCGGTTGGAAAGGGTGATTCTGTTTGGGAGTTCGACGGTCGGTTGGGGGTAAGGATGGGATAGATTCGACGGTCGGTTGGGACGTGGTGATGGATTCGACGGTCGGTTGCAAAGGGATTCGTGAGAGTCCGACGGTCGGATGGGATGAAGTTTGGTTGATGGTGTGAAGGTTTGGATGGGTTGTCGGTGAGGGGAGTGGAGCTCACAGTTCGACGGTCGGTTCCGGTAGTGTTTGGAGAGGTTATGGAAACTGCTTGGGTGATGGGGATTAGGGAGGCTTTGAAGATAGTGAGTATTTTGGAGGTGAAAGGGAAGTGGTCGGATTTTGGGGTTCGACGGTCGGGTATAAGTTGGTTTTTTTGAGGTGATTTCGCGTAATGGGTGGTTGAAGGATGGTGGTGTGGGTTCACAGTAATAGTGAGAGGGGATGGTGAAGGTTGGTATATGGGGATTCGACGGTCGGTGAGGGTATGATGGTTGTTGGTCCGACGGTCGAATGAAGTGAAGGTGGGCTTTGTGAGGGGGTTGAGGGTCACAATGGTGTGGTTCGACGGTCGAATGGGGTGAAGGTCAGTGATGTAGTTCGACGGTCGGTAGAGGGAATGATGGTATTTTGTGGAGTGGTTCGACGGTCGGTGCAGAGGGATTCAGGGGTAGTTCGACGGTCGGTTAAAGGTATGAAGGATCCCGTGCTTGGGTTCGACGGTCGGGAAAGGGATTCAGGGGTAGTTCGACGGTCGGTTAGAGGTATGATGGATCCCGTGCTTGGGTTCGACGGTCGGAAAAGGGATTCAGGGGTTCTTTGGATTTCGACGGTCGAATGGGGAATGATGGTGTTTTGTGAAGTTATTGAAGGTGGTGGTTACTTGTTTTACGGAGGTGAAGATGGATTCTTTGGTGGTTTGAGAAATGTGATGCGAGAAGGGAAGAGTGCCAGTGTGAGTATGGTGCTCGTGGCTAAAAAAAGAAAGGGAAAAAAAAGATGGGCAACATAATTAACCAGCCAGTATCCAAGCATGCATTTGAACATTACATTTTTACTCACAACAGTGCAAGGGTAGTGATGAAAAAAGGCATACCTCTTTTGTGCTACCAGTAACACTCAACTCAAAAGAATCAAAATCCTTTTCGTTCCCAGCAGCCTCCCCAGTATTCTTGCTTTTCCTTTTTTCAGCTACCACCAGAGATTAACTCAACATCATCAATCTTCTTTCCTTGGCTGAAGATGGGATGATTTGGGAAGGTAAAAGATGGTGGTCGTGAAGATGGAGATGGTTCACGTTTTCTTCTTCTTGGAGGCTTTGAAGATGAGATGAAGGATGACAAAGACGATGGTCTTCGTGGAGAATGGGTGAAGGTGCTGTTTTTGGTGATGAGGGTGGTGAAAAATGGAATGTGTTCTTCGGTTCTTGAAGGTGAAAAAATGTGTGAAAAAGATCAGGGATCCACATTTTCTCGATGCTCTTTCCTTTTAAATACCTCCACTCTTTCATCATTTCTCCCCTGACATTTCCTTCTTTTTTCCTTTGCGTGAGCCTCCTACGTTGAGCCCCCATCCTCCTTTATCGAACCTTTTCCTTCTTTTTCCTTTCTTTGCCTCAATGCATTTAATGCATTCTCCTTTACGTGTGCAGGCATGCAATGCCCCCTTTTTCAAATTTTCTTTTTAAAATATTGTAATTAAGTATAAAAATTTTATGGACAAAATTGGGTATCAACAATACTTGCCCCTTTGCTTTACATTTAACATAAATGGGAAGCAAAGGAATTGATTTAATTTTGTCCATGAAAATTTTCACTTCTTTTTTTTCTTTTCTTTCTCTCTCTTTTTTTTTGTTTTTTAAATAGGAAAGCGTATTGACGCATAAAGAATGGACATTAAATGAGGTAGAAAAATTGCATGAGTCGGTGCCAGTGAAACTTGTCGAAACTTTCGAAACTTAAAACAGAAAAGGCACAAAACTTGCGGAGTCGGGTATCCACTGAAGCTTGACAGAAAAGAAAAAGGTGACGGGCCCAAGGTCCCTGCTTGCTTTGGAAGCGATGGGCACGAGGACCCAAAAAGAAAGACAACGGGTGCGGGGACCCGAAAAACTTAACGACAATGGGTGCGGGGACCCAGAAACTAAAAGCAAATGGGTGCGGGGACCCGGAAACTAAAAGACAATGGGTGCGGGGACCCGGAAACTAAAAGACAATGGGTACGGGGACCCGGAAACTAAAAGACAACGGGTACGGGGACCCGGAAACTAAAAGACAATGGGTGCGGGGACCCGGAAACTAAAAGACAACGGGTACGGGGACCCAGAAACTGAAAGACAATGGGTATGGGGACCCAGAAACTTAACAGACAATGGGTGCGGGGACCCAGAAACTAAAAGCAAATGGGTGCGGGGACCCGGAAACTAAAAGACAAATGGGTACGGGGACCCGGAAACTAAAAGACAATGGGTACGGGGACCCGGAAACTAAAAGACAAATGGGTACGGGGACCCGGAAACTAAAAGACAACGGCACGGGGACCCGTAAACTAAAAGACAATGGGTACGGGGACCCTAAACTAAAAGACAAATGGGTACGGGGACCCGAAACTAAAAGACAACGGCACGGGGACCCGAAATCGAAAAGACAATGGGTACGGGGACCCGTAAACTTAACTGCATAAATGGGTGCGGGGGACCCGAAACTAAAAGCAAACGGGTGCGGGGACCCTAAACTAAAGACAAATGGGTACGGGGACCCGTAAATCGAAAGACAATGGGTGCGGGGGACATCTTAAACTAAAACAGAACAGACAATGGGTGCGGGGACCCTAAAACTAAAAGCAAAGGTTTTGTGAATGCATGTGATGTCGAGATGGTGCATGATGCAATGGATGATGATGCAATGGATGTGATGCTCGAGGACAATGCATGTGATGCTAGAAATGATGCATGATGCAATGAATGCCCTCATTGTAGGGATTCTCATGAGCAAACCGAGTTAGCAAATCTTGTTTTTTGCTTTTTTTTGGTTTTTTTTTTTTTTTTTTTTTTTTTTGTTTTTTTTTTGTTTTTATCAGAGCTTTGGTTCCGCAACCCTTAAGGACTTTTTCCCACAACAGGATCGCAATTGAACAAGAAATTGATTGGCCTTATGATTTGCTTGATAAATCTTACTTTTCTCATCAACTCTTGTTAGGATTTCATTGCGTTTCCCATGACCTTCGAGATTGTTAAAGCAAATCTAAATGCTTTTATCATATTGTCACATGTTTCACATCTCAATATAAAACTATCATAAAAATGCATATTAAATCAACAATGGGTTGCAACAAAAAGGATTATCATTATGGACAAGAAAAGTACAAGAAAGGTAGTACAAATGGGACTCGAATTGAAAAGGTTTACAAAAGAAATGTTGGAGTGGAATCTTCCAACTCTTCCAGTGATGCTCTCTTGGATGATCAGTGCTAATTTCTCATGTACGCGACCTTGAACATCCCTTGTCTGTTTCTAGGAATATGATTTGACCCGAAGCTTTTACATATTGGGAGTGTCTCCCGATAAGACTTCATATATTCAAACCGCCTTGGTTCGGCCCAGATACTCTCAAACTGCCCCGGTTGTGACTTGAGGTATGTTCACTTCTTCGGATGTGTCAAGTACCATTTTTAACCCTAACTTTTGCCTAGGTCGCTCTTCCGAGTTTTCAACCTAGCGGGTCGCTCTAACTTTTGCCCAGGTCGCCTTTTCAGGTTTTCACCTAGCGAGCCATTTTTTCTCTCTCTCTTTTTTTTTTTTTTTTTTTAAGCATAGTACATTTTGATTTGCATCTCGAATTTACGGAAGTGGTAGATCTTCGCCATCCATGTTTGTGAGAATCAAAGCTCCTCCTGAGAAGGCCTTTTTTACGACATAAGGTCCATCATAGTTTGGAGTCCATTTTCCTCGAAAATCCTTTTGAATGGGAAGGATCTTTTTGAGTACTAAATCTCCTTCTTGAAACTGTCGAGGACGCACCTTTTTCGCATAGGCCTTCATCATTCTCTTCTGGTAAAGCTGACCATGACATAGTGCGGTTAATCTCTTTCCTTCAATGAGGTTCAACTGATCAAGTCGAGTCTGGACCCATTCGGCTTCTTCTAGTCCTGCCTCCATCAAAGACCCTTTAATGATGGGATTTCCACTTCAATAGGGAGTACCGCTTCCATTCCATAAACCAAAGAGAAAGGAGTTGCCCCAGTTGAAGTACGAACTGACGTGCGATAACCATGCAGTGCAAATGGTAGCATTTCGTGCCGCTCTTTGTATGTTACAACCATCTTCCTCGACGATCTTCTTGATATTCTTGTTTGCTGCCTCAACTGCCCCATTCATCTTAGGGCGGTAAGGTGAGGAATTGTGGTGCTCAATTTTAAAATTCTCACACATCTCTTTCATCATCTTATTATTCAGATTGGTGGCATTATCTGTAATAATCTTGCCTGGCAAGCCATAACGACAAATCAACTCCTTTTTGACAAACCTGACCACTACATTCCTAGTGACATTGGTATAAGAAGCAGCTTCGACCCATTTAGTGAAGTAATCAATTGCAACGAGAATGAAGCGATGTCCATTTGAGGCCTTTGGTTCAATGGGTCCTATGACATCCATTCCCCACATCGAGAACGGCCAGGGTGCCGTTAAAACATTCAAAGGTGCTGGTGGCATGTGAATCCTATCAGCATATGTCCTGGCATTTATGACATTTTTTCACATAGTTGAAGCAATCGGTCTCCATTGTCAACCAATAGTACCCATCCCTTAGTATTTTCCTTGCCATTGTATGCCCATTTGCATGAGTTCCAAAAGAACCTTCATGAACATCTTTGATGATCTTCTCTGCCTCCGTCGCATCAACGCATCTTAGCAGCACCATATCATGGTTCCTTTTGTAAAGTACTTCCTTATTTAGAAAGAAACCCATTGCGAGTCTTCTGAGGGTCCTTTTATCATTTTCTGAAGCATGTGGAGGGTACTCTTTGCTCTTGATGAAGTATTTGATGTCATGATACCACGGTTTCCCATCTGGTTCCACTTCTATCATCTGACAATATGCCGGTTGGTCTCGACTTTCCATTTTTATAAGCGGCAAGTCCCTATCCTGACTTACTTTGAACATTGACGACAATGTGGCTAGGGCATCAGCCAACTGATTATCTTCTCGAGGGATATGCCGGAATGTAACTTTGTCAAGTTGTTCAATCAACTCCTTGATGTGGGCATGATAGGGAATTAATTTGGCATCTCGAGTTTCCCATTCTCCCTTTAGCTGATGGATGACCAAGGCAGAGTCCCCATATACCTCAAGAACTTTTGCCTTTGAGTCTACTGCTGCTTGGATTCCCATGGCACACGCTTCATACTCAGCTATGTTGTTTGTACGGTGCGAAATACACAACCGAGCAGTGATTGGGATGAAATTATTTTCAGGGGAAATCAGTATGGCCCCAACTCCATGCCCCAGTGAATTGGAAGCTCCATCGAACAACAAAGTCCATTTTTCTTTTTCCGAGGGTTTTTCTTCTCTGAACAAAGCCATTACATCTTCATCGGGAACTCACACTGCATAGACCCATAATCGTCCACTGGTTGACTAGCCAAGAAATCTGCCAGAGCACTGCCTTTGATTGCTTTTTGCGTGACATAGACAATGTCATATTCGATAGCAAAACTTGCCAGCGTGCAATCCTCCCAGTGAGGCGGGTTTTCAAAGATGTACTTGATCGGGTCCATTTTGGACACTAACCAAGTAGTGCAACACAACATGTACTGCCTTAACCGGTGGGCTGCCCATGCCAAGGCGCAGCATGTTCGTTCCAACAATGAGTATTTTGCCTCATAGTTAGTAAACTTCTTACTCAAGTAATAGATGGCCTGCTCCTTTCTGCCAGTTTCATCGTGTTGTCCCAGTACACAACCCATGGATTCATCCAACACAGTCAAGTACATGATGAGTGGCCTTCCTGGCACTGGAGGTACCAAAACTAGGGGTTCTTGCAAATACTGCTTGATCTTCTCAAATGCCACCTGACAATCCTCATTCCACTCTACTGTCTGGTTTTTACGTAACAACTTGAAGATTGGCTCACATGTTCTGTTAATTGGGATATAAACCTAGCAATATAGTTCAGCCTTCCCAAAAACCCACGAACTTCTTTTTCAGTGCGAGGAGCTGGCATCTCTATGATTGCTCGAACTTTGTCTGGATCAACTTCTATCCCTTTCTCACTAACCACAAACCCTAAGAGCTTGCCTGATTTTACCCCGAAAAGTGCACTTAGTAGGATTCAGTCGAGCCTGAACTTTCTCAATCGTCCAAAGAGCTTTTGCAAATCGGTTAAGTGATCTTCTTCTGTTTTTGACTTTGCAATCATGTCATCCACGTAAACTTCTATTTCTTTGTGCATCATGTCGTGGAACAATGCCACCATCGCCCTTTGATAAGTTGCTCCCAGCATTCTTCAATCCAAATGGCATCACCTTATAGCAAAAGGTTCCCCATAAAGTGATGAATGTGGTCTTCTCCATATCTTCAGGCGCCATCTTGATTTGGTTATATCCCGAGAAACCATCCATGAAGGAGAAAAATGCATGTTGAGCAGTGTTGTCCACCAAAACGTCAATGTGAGGTAGAGGGAAGTTGTCTTTAGGGCTGGCCCTATTCAAATCTCTATAGTCAACGCACATTCGCACCTTCCCATCTTTCTTTGGGACAGGGACGATGTTAGCAACCCATTGAGGGTATTTTGCAACCGCGAGAAACCCGCATCAAACCGCTTTTTAACCTCTTCTCTAATTTTTAGTGACATCTCGGCTTCATTCGTCTCGAACTTTTGCTTGACCGGAGGAGGACATTCTGATTTTAAAGGCAATTTGTGCTCAACTATGCTAGTATCTAGGCCAGGCATATCTTGGTACGACCAGGCGAAAACATCGCAATAATCGATAAGAGCTTAACCAACTTGCTTCGCTCATTTTCTTTCATGGTAGTGCCAATTTTAACTTCTTTTTTATCATCCTCGGTCCCCAAATTAATCAGTTCAGTTGGCTCTTCGTGGGGTTGAATTTCCTTGGCCTCTTGTTCCATTAATTTCATTAGCTCAGGAGAGGGTTCCCAATTGTCATCATTATCCTCATCAACATGATTAACGGGGTGGTCAAAATCGTATAATGGGGTCATAGCACTTGTCATTTTCAAGAGAGTCACTTTCAGATCTGCATTTATTGGTGTTAAAAAAAGGGTAATGAATAAAGGTTAATGAAATGGTCAAGCAAAAAGTTAAAAAGAAGAAAAAGGAAATAGCAAGATAATCTGAAAATGCATTTATTGATAGTAAATATTGAAATGGAAACATGTGAGCCCGCTTTCACAACACATTATCCTAAAGCCTTGGGCAGAGCTAAAGGATTAGCATTACAAAATTACTTTGAATCAATTTCATAAGTCATGGGAAAATCAACGCTCTCCCAATTGTTGAGTTCTGCATCTGGGGAGTAAGGGTACACCAAGTTGACACAATGATTGATGGGTAGATCGTCCTCGATGGCGGTCACTTGGTTCAGAAACACTAATCCCGCACTTCGGAAGTTTCGTCGGATGTCACAGATGGGGATCCTCTCAGCTTTAGGCTCCCGATTTTCCAACCTAGCCAACCTCCTCTCCCTTTTCTCTTCTAGGACCCTTCTTCTGTCTGCTTTGGTGGGTTTATACCCTAACCCAAATCTGTCTTTGTTTTCGCAGGGTGCCCAGAACTTCACGATGCCTTGTCCATTCATTCCTAGTCCTCTTCCATATTGATATCCTTTTCCAAGCATTACCTTGGCCATCATCATGGATGTATTAGATGGCTGAGGCTTCAGACCTTGAGCTCCTTCTTCCACATAGGTGGCATTGACAATCTCTAGTGCTTGGAACGCGTTTCAAGAGCTTCTTCTGCGAGCTTCGATATAAGGAGTGTCCAATGGCTTGCTCACCAAGAAGTCCTCTTCGCCAAAGACAAGAATCATCTTATTATCAACTATGAATTTTACTTTTTGGTGCAAGGTAGAAGGAACGACTCCAAATGTGAATGAATCCATGGTCGTCCTAAAAGACAAGCGTAGGATGGCGTAATGTCCATCACTTGGAAGAGTATATTGAAAGTGCGAGGGACTAATCTGAACCGTATTTCAATCTCCCCATGACTTCTCTTCCTGGTGCCATCGAATGCCCTTACTATCATCGTGCTTGGTTTCATGCAAGTCCCATCAAAAGGCAGCTTGGAAAGGGTTGATTTCGGTAACACGTTCAAGGAGGAACCATTGTCAATGAGCGCTCTAGCCATTATATGCTTTTGACATTTGACAAAATGCAGTGCCTTGTTGTGTCCCATTCCTTCACCGGTATCTCATCATCGGTGAAAGTGACATAATTATCGCCAGTAATGTTGCCAATAATACCACCTAACTTGTCACCGTAATATCATGGGAAACATGAGCCGATTCAAGATATTTTCATCAATACTTTTACTCTGTGCGATTCGAGTTCATTAATAAGGACAAAAGCGATATCCTCGTAGGGGTGCGATTCACCATCCACCACTCTATATTCGCTTTGCTTTATAAACTTCAAGAACTCACAAGCTTCTTCATCCGATACCTCTTTTTGTACTCTTTCGACTTTTCCGGCCTTTCTTTTCTTTTGCTTCGTTCCCAATGGAAGTCTCCCTTTCTCGACTTTGCCTTTACGATTCCCTTTTCTTCTTCTACTTGGGTCTTTCGCAGCTCCTCGGGAATGTAGACGCGGCCACTCCGGTCACTCCCCCAATCCCGATATATTGGTAATAAAAGAAGTCGAACCGGACGCAACTTCCGACCGATCATTCGTGGGATTGCTTCTAAGGACTTGCACATCATAATTCCATGGCACGGCTCGAGTGTCCTTGAAGGGAAAAGGGCCGGGAACTTGAATGGTGATAGGTTTCGGACCACAAGGGGATGGCATATATGCAGCTTCGGTATAATAGATAACCAACGGTTTGACAACCTGGTTTGCAATGGAAGGGACCAGAGAGTTTACGGCTTCCTGACCTTCTTGCAATTGTGGAATAGCACATTTATCCATCATGTTTACGCCACCATTGTCCCATAGATGACCTATTTGCACTAAATGCATATCCATTAGATCTTGAAGGATTTGTCTAAACTCACTACATTCCTCAATAGAATGCCCCACATTCCCGTGGAGATTGCACATTATTTCACCTTCGTCGCCCTTTTCCTCTCAATATGAGCTTCCATCATCCCAAATTTACACGTTCTTTGAAGATAACCCTCATGGGGGTCTTGACATCTGTCGCTTGTCTTATGAGCTTCTGGGTAGAACACTCCCCTATAGCATTAACTGTGGGATTCCCGTGGTTTGGTAAAGGATTGTGACCCACACTAGGAGTATTTGTCTTGAAATTCAACCACTTAGCATCTATTAGGTCTTGCACCTTAAACTTCAACGTCCTGCAATTTTACGTGGAATGGCACTGCAGCCCCCGCATGGTAGTCGCACTTGGCATTTGGGTCAAATCCTTTAGGGTATGGGGGCTCCACCGGCTTCATCGGGCAAGGAGCCAAGAGAGAGTTACGGATGAGTGGGGTAACAAACTCGGTATAAGTCATAGGGATTGGGTCAAGATGCTTCCTTTCTTGGCTATATGGTGGTCTTCTTTGGTTTGTGTTTGGGCTTTGGGTCCATGGTTGAGTTTGTTGAGGCGGTAAGGTAGGGGTGTCTGGTATTGATTAGGATATGGCGTTTGGTGAGGCCTCGTTGGGTGATGAGGCCGAGGATGAGGAACATGTGAAGCGTTGGCGACATGGGGTGATACTGGTGGGGATATGGAATTGGAGGAGTAGTGGGAAAGTACGGGTGGTAAGGTGCCAAAGGAGTTTGGAAGGATGATTGGTGGTTCACAGGTGTTTGGCTATATCTCTCTCGGGTGAAGTTTCTCTGGTCAAAGGAAATAGCATGAGTTTCTCCCTCTCTTTTCTTCCCCATTGGGGGCCTCTTGGCATTGAATGTTCCTGTTGAACTTTCAACGATCTTCCCGCTTCTCATTCCTCCCTCAACTCTTTCTCCAATGATAACCATGTCTGAGAAATTTGATGACACGCTCCCTATCATTTTGTCATAAAAGGGTGATTGCAGAGTGTCGATGAACGTAGCCACCATCTCTCTTTCCGTCAATGGGGGCTCTACTTGAGCAGCCATTTCCCTCCACCTCTGAGCATATTCCTTGAAGGTCTCAGCATCCTTCTTAGCCATATTCTGCAATTGTAGTCTATCCGGTGCCATATCGATGTTATACTTATACTGCTTCAGGAAAGCATCAGTCAAGTCTTTGAAACATCGTATATGGGCACGCTCAAGATGCGTGTACCAATTCGAAGCTGCCCCAGTTAAACTGTCTTGGAAGAAATGGATTAACAGTTTGTCATCGTAAGCATGCGAAGCCATCTTGCGGATGTACATGGTTAAGTGGTTCTTTGGACAAGTAGTTCCCCTGTACTTGTCGAAATCTGGGACTTTGAACTTGGGAGGAATCACCACATTCGGGACAAGACAGAGCTCGAAGCATCAAAAGACCATAACCGCTTGCCCCTTCAACGGCTCGTAGTCTTTCTTCAAGAACTTCCCACCTCTCCTTGGACTGGGGGTTTTCCACAGAGGAATTCAACGGGTATTGTGGCATGATGGCGGGAACAGAATGTTGCCCCAGTGGGGTTCCACTGGCATGTGGTTGAGCTGCACTTAAGGAGTTTGAAGCAGGCATGCTACTATCCAGAGGATTGGCAGTTTGTGGTGGTACAGAACTAGGATGGAGACCATATGGCGGGACGAAGAAAGGGTATGGGTGTTGTGTTGGCGGGGGTTCGTTGACATTTGACTGAGTGGCTTGATTTTGGGTAGAGTTTGAAGGATTTGGAGTTGGGGACACTTTGTTGGCATGTCATTATTGGGGGAATTAGTGGCTAATGGTGGTAGATAACCTGGAGGAGGCCATACGGGGAAAAGACGTCCCCTGGTTTCCCTGTGAACGGCGGACTGAAGGTTGAGTGGTGCCATTTGGGCAAATGGTGAGCGGCATCGTAATCCCTTGAGGATTAAAGCCTTGGTATTGTAAGGGGAACGCGGCAAAACCAGGCGGGCAAGGAGGTGTGGCTGGATGTCCTTCATTTGCCACCGAAGGATTCCCATCGTGCTCTTTCTACTCTCCATAGACTGTAACATTTCCATCATTTTGGACATTTGCTCCCCGAGTGGTTCACTTCATCCCTCAAATCCTGCGTCCGCTCTAACTCATCCATGATCTTTGCTTGGGAACGAGTCCTGTAAGGGTGTCGTAGAAGTTGTTTTCTGCTATAGTGTCTATTTTTCCGCTTGAGGAAACATGATGCGATTATTAGTATGGACTGAACCAAAATGACAAAATGCATGTATGCAAAGCAATGACTATTTATGCCGATGATTTTTTTTGTTTTGGCAGATAAATATGATTCGGCATGCAATTCCTTGTTAGCGAAAGGAACAAGTTTGTGCCCCGTGAGGAAACTTGGTGGCCGTGGAAAGGTTCGCACAAACATTCGATAGCAAGGCAAAATCCCTACATTTAGCACTAGGGCATATCGCTCCTTAGGCAAAAATGTAGTTGATGGTAAATCCAAGGGAATATTCATTCCTCAATGGACACCATTCACTTTGGCAATGCGGGCGTAGAACCAAACTCTCCGTACTTTCACTCAAAGACAAATAGTCCCGGCGGAAAGATAGTTGACAATTTATTCACGGAAGAATTCACACCTCAATGAACAATATCTTGATAAAAGGATAACAAAACACAAGTAATGAGCATCCATTTTCATTTCAAACTTCAAGTACAAGATTTAGTTCCCACAAAACATAACACAATTACATCAACAATTTCATTTGTTTTCTTCTAAAACCCTTAGCGAGACTCGACAATACTTCATAAAATCAGTGATTTTTGATGGTAGTCGTAACCAGGGGTTTGTGTGAGCCTGAATGTCTGCTTCTTCGAAATGAGTAATCAGTTGCGTGGCATGATATCGTAAGCTATCAGATATGTCTTCAAATTTCTTCTTCCACTCTTCTTTTTCAGCCCTTTGGTCTTGTGCTACTTGATTGCCACACTTCGCCCATTCTTCTTTTTGCCTCAATAGTCTTTGGGCTTCAAGTCTCCACTTTGCTCATGGTTTCGCCCCAACTCTTGAATTTCGAGCTTCAAATACCCATTCTTTTGGTTTGCTTCCGAGAGTGCATCGTGATATTTGGTAGCTAATGCTCGCCCTTGTCTCGCAGTGGCGCTTCGCCTCGGTCGAGCTTCTTGTAAGACTTGCATTCTACGATCTTGTACCCTAGCATTTCGCCTCCAACTTTTCTTTCTCTTGCAAAACCAACGCCATTGTCTCTTCTTGAGCACTTATCTTGGCTCGTAGTTCATAAACTTCTGTTGTGGTCTTTTCAAATTCTATCTCCCTTCCTTTCCTTGCCCTTTTCCCTCGGCAGGGTCCCACCATATCTGCACACGTATCCTTTAGATATTCAACTTCATCGCTAGCTTCGGCATCGACTACGGTGGATGACTATTTTTAACTCAAATGACTTCTTTTCCTTGTTCCAAGGCTTTCATTTGTGCTTTCAATCTTTCAATCTCGGTGGCCATTTGAGGTAGGGTTTGAGGATGACCTTTATCATTTAAAACCGTCCGAGGGATACCATTCTGCACCCTTCTTGCCTCTCTCCATTGCATGTATTCCGGGGTACAAACCACCACATGCTTCCCCAATTCCTTTGTTCCTGCCATATGAACACTCTTCCAAGCATCTCTAATCTCTTTTTCTTGTTTAGTAGTGCTTCCATCTTGCTGGTATAAGAAGCTGAGCCCTTCAAGTTGCTCTTCGTTGGGCACGTATTGAGTCCATCGGAGTTGCCTAAGCACGAGAATTGGCGCGTATGATACACTACCTCTAGGGCTCATCAAAGGAACATTAGGAAAGTCACCACAACTAAAGACTATCTCTTCTCCATGATACCACGGGCATACCCATTTAAAAGAATCTGACCCCATCCTCATGAACTCATTCTTCCATTCATAAGCTTTTTGTGGCTTCACCGGTATGCGACCAAAATTCCTCAACGGGTCAGGTAGGAGTCCCGGCGATTCTCGTACATCCATATGCGTCATGATCCAAACGTACAACATATGTGTACAACATCGAATTTTTCCACCACCCTTTTGATGACATGATTTCCATCGTCAGGAAAGTATCAGCAAGGATAGCAGGGATCGGATTTGCTTTATACTTCTCAAACTTGAAGAATACATCCATTGCTGCTTGATCTACCACATCTGAGGTAAATGGGAATAATACTAACCCAAAGATTGTTAAGGCCAGTGTTTTGTTGAAGAAATCCCACTTTCCTTGTTGTGCTAGATATTGAAGATGTGCTTCTAAGTAACTTTTCTTCAAGCCTTCTTTTCCTCCCCTCTTTTCCATGCCCAATTGACTTGTTGGAGCCCTATCAGCTCCGCTATCTTGCCTACTGATACGTAATACCCTCCATAAAGATAGACATTTGGGTGCTTATTCATCGGAAGTCTCAACATGATCGCATACTCCTCTATGGTTGGTGTAATGTCCAAGTTAGGCAGCTCAAAACATTTGAGAGAATGGTTCCAAAATTGGGTAAGGCCACTCAAGACGGGCTCCTCAACCGTAATGCGCAACAAATCCGAGAATCTGCCGTAATCGCTTGAGAACTCGGATCGAGCCTCGGGGTCATTTGTTGGGTAATGTCCCTCACATAGCTTAGATCACTTTGCCGTTCTTGTAACCCTTATACTCCTCTTGAGGTTGACCACCTTCTTTGAGTTCGTCCTTGATATGTTTCTTCCATCCCTTGCTATTGATGAGTGCTAACCTTTCCACTTTGCCAAGAGAACTCACCCTAAAAGGAAGTAATGAAGGGAACATGTAAGCAAGACAAAAAAGAAGAATGCACCCTAAGGATACCTCTCATCGAGGTAACTCTAAAGAAAATGTATTAACAGTCTAAGTGGAGAAGCCCTCACAGGGTCGTAAACCCAAAGGGTGCCTTATCTCTTTTTCCTTTTTTTTTTTCTTCTAAAATCTGAGACTGTTACGAAAATGCAAGATGATGTGTGTTTTGTTCTGCTGAATTTTTCCTTATGAAGACGCAAGAATGAATGAAAATGCCAGCCATGAAAATGCAAGATGATTTTTTTTTTTTTTTTTTTAGACAAGAATGAATGACATGAGATAGATGGATGATGAAAAGAAAAAATAAAAAGCTAAGAATGACAATGCAATATCATATGTTTTTTTTTTTTTTTTTTTTTTTTTTAACCACAAGAATGCATGGATGAATGGCATGAGAAAAAATAAAGAAAAAGTATGCTCCATTTGTGTCCTAATGAGGTGCAAACTAAGGAGATGGATGATTCTAAAGCTTCTATGTCATTATGTTCATTCTATCAGTGCAAGGTTTTTCAGGACGGATCTATCTTCTAAAAGTCATGGTCCCAGATTGCCCCTATCTCGAAAGATAAGGATCCAATTCATGAATTAATCACAAGTAGGGATGAACCCTCTCAATATGACTAGTCCATGATCTCGGTAACAATCGAGTGGTGTCTCAACAAATGTCAAGTGAGCACAAGGCTCCTCAATAACAAAAGTTGAGACCCTCCTACTCCTCGGGTTCGCCTAGACTTCGGGTATAGAGCCCAAAAGTGTGTGAGGTAAGTGATCAGTGACGTGTGTGAAGGAGCATACAAACCTGTACAAAAACTTAAAAGATAAAACTACCCCAACCTGCAAAACATATATACAACAGCCAGCCAGCAATCGTCTACCCTAGGGTTTTATCAATTAAGTACAAAATATATATACAAGTCACCATATACATGCTATCAGATATTTACATAAAAGTACTAAATAAAATATATTTACAAACAAGTAAGAAAACAAAAACAAAGACAAAGAGGGTAAAATAAATAAATAAAAGATTATTAAAAATTTGCACAACTAACAATAATAGGCCTGACTCTCTAAGTGTCCCCAGTGGAGTCGCCAGCTGTCGCAACCGGGATCGCGACGGGACGACCGAAAAAATATAAAAATCAATGGAGTCGCCACCAATGTTTATTTAAATTGGGAAAACATTAGAAAAACCATTTAATTAGGAAAACTGGTCTTTTGAAAATGAGTTTGAGTCAGGAGTCAATTACAGATAGGGAAGGTGTTAGCACCCTATACTGCCCGTTCAAGAACGGTACCTTATGTTAGTTGTGCAAAATTTAATAATCTCAAATATATTTATTTTTAACCCCTTTAAACAAAAGACTTTGTAATTATTTTTTTTTATTTTTCTCATTTTTTGGAAAGAAATAAAAGAAACAACCAAATCATGAAAATTTATTTTTGGGCTTGACAGAATAGAGATTCTGCTCCTACGTATCCTCGGGTGCAATGAGGAACTCAAAGTCACGTAGTTCTTTATAAAATAAGTGTGGGTTGGTTGATTTTATTTAAAAGATTTTATTTGAAAGTGAATCCATTCTTGCACGCAGATTCAAGTTAGCACTAGGCTACTCAATAAACCCTTATGATCCAAATGACATTGAAGGTAGTATTCACTACTCAATCATCATCATTGGTCATTGCATGGATCAAAAGATTTTATTTTTTTCTTTTTCCTTCTCTCTTTTTTTTTTTTTTTACCAAACAATTAGGTGTATCATTTTTGCCTTAATATGAAATGGACAGCAGCCCACGTGAATCAAATTCAAACTCAATAGGCAGTCAACAATTCAATTCAAAGGAAAGAGAGCTTGAAAACTTGGGTAACAATATCAGAGCACATACAGAGGACGTTTGGGGAGGGGTTTGGACCCTGAGATTCGACGGTCGAGTGCGGAGAGGGATCTGGAAATTCGACGGTCGAGTGTGGAGATTGAGTGATTCTGTGGTCGATTGAAAAGGGGTGATTCTGTTTGGGAGTTCGACGGTCGGTTGGGGGTAAGGATGGGATGGATTCGACGGTCGGTTGGAAAGGGGTGATTCTGTTTGGGAGTTCGACGGTCGGTTGGGGGTAAGGATGGGATAGATTCGACGGTCGGTTGGGGACGTGGTGATGGATTCGACGGTCGGTTGCAAAGGATTCGTGAGTCCGACGGTCGGATGGGACGAAGTTTGGTTGATGGTGTGAAGGTTTGGATGGGTTGTCGGTGAGGGGAGTGGAGCTCACGGTTCGACGGTCGGTTCCGGTAGTGTTTGGAGAGGTTATGGAAACCGCTTGGGTGATGGGGATTAGGAGGCTTTGAAGATAGTGAGTATTTTGGAGGTGAAAGGGAAGTGGTCGGATTTTGGGGTTCGACGGTCGGGTATAAGTTGGTTTTTTTTGAGGTGATTTCGCGTAATGGGTGGTTGAAGGATGGTGGTGTGGGTTCACGGTAAATAGTGAGAGGGGATGGTGAAGGTTGGTATATGGGGATTCGACGGTTGGTGAGGGTATGATGGTTGTTGGTCCGACGGTCGAATGAAGTGAAGGTGGGCTTTGTGAGGGGTTGAGGGTCACAATGGTGTGGTTCGACGGTCGAATGGGGTGAAGGTCGGTGATGTAGTTCGACGGTCGGTAGAGGAATGATAGTATTTTGTGGAGTGGTTCGACGGTCGGTGCGAGAGGATTCGGGGTAGTTCGACGGTCGGTTAAAGGTATGAAGGATCCCGTGCTTGGGTTCGACGGTCGGGAAAGGGATTCAGGGGTAGTTCGACGGTCGGTTAGAGGTATGATGGATCCCGTGCTTGGGTTCGACGGTCGGAAAAGGGATTCAGGGGTTCTTTGGATTTCGACGGTCGAATGGGGAATGATGGTGTTTTGTGAAGTTATTGAAGGTGGTGGTTACTGTTTTCTGGAGGTGAAGATGGATTCTTTGGTGGTTTGAGAAATGTGATGCAGAAGGGGAAGAGTGCCAGTGTGAGTATGGTGCTCGTGGCTAAAAAAAAGAAAGGGAAAAAAAAGATGGGCAACATAATTAACCAGCCAGTATCCAAGCATGCATTTGAACATTACATTTTTACTCACAACAGTGCAAGGGTAGTGATGAAAAAAGGCATACCTCTTTTGTGCTACCAGTAACACTCAACTCAAAAGAATCAGAAATCCCTTTCGTTCCCAGCAGCCTCCCCAGTATTCTTGCTTTTCTTTTTTTCAGCTACCACCAGAGATTAACTCAACATCATCAATCTTCTTTCCTTGGCTGAAGATGGGATGATTTGGGAAGGTAAAAGATGGTGGTCGTGAAGATGGAGATGGTTCACGTTTTCTTCTTCTTGGAGGCTTTGAAGATGAGATGAAGGATGACAAAGACGATGGTCTTCGTGGAGAATGGGTGAAGGTGCTGTTTTTGGTGATGAGGGTGGTGAAAAATGGAATGTGTTCTTCTGGTTCTTGAAGGTGAAAAAAATGTGTGAAAAAGATCAGGATCCACATTTTCTGATGCTCTTTCCTTTTAAATACCTCCACTCTTTCATCATTTCTCCCCTGACATTTCCTTCTTTTTTCCTTTGCGTGAGCCTCCTACGTTGAGCCCCCCATCCTCCTTTATCAGAACCTTTTCCTTCTTTTTCCTTTCTTTGCCTCAATGCATTTAATGCATTCTCCTTTACGTGTGCAGGCATGCAATGCCCCCTTTTTCAAATTTTCTTTTAAAATATTGTAATTAAGTATAAAAATTTTATGGACAAAATTGGGTATCAACAATGTACATACACACACACATATATATATATATATATATATATATATATATATATATATATATATATATATATTAAGTGTACATCATAAATTTTTAGATTATTAATATATTTCTCTAATTAATTATTGTCAATATCATAAGTTTCACTAATAAATTTTAATTTCTTATAACTTGTATTATTGTGAAAATAAATAATTTATTTATCTTAATAAATATTCGATAGATAACACGACACCGGATAAATAGTGAACCTAACTTTAATGAATACTTTCTATCTAGGCTGTAAACTAAGTCAACATGGTATAATTGCATGAGTTAATATTTATTTTATATACTTAAAAATATTATTAAATGAGTAATATTAATAATATTTTTTGAAATTTAATAATAAAATAAATATTAAAAATATATTAATATCATTCTCAAAGAAAAAAATGTAGTTATCACCAACTTTTTTTATCTTAATTAATATTTGATAGATAGCACCACACTGAATAAATACTGGGCCTAACCCCAATGAATACTTTCTATCTAGGCTGTAAACTAAGTCGACATGGTATAATAGCATGACTTAGTTTATAATGTGAGTATATAAAATAAAAAGAGGGATATTAGTAATATTTTTTTAATATTTATTTTATTATTGATTTATCTTATATATTTAACAGAATTATTAGATAAAAAATATTAATAACACTTATTTTTAGACTAATAATAAAATAAATATTAAAAAAATCAAAAAATATGTTACTAATATTCTTAAATAAAAAACATTATAACTATCACCGACTTTTTTTATCTTAATAAATATTCGGTATATAGCATGTCACCGGATAAATACTAGGCTTGACTCCAATGAATGCTTTCTATCTAAGTGTAAACTACGCCAACATGATATAATATAATAGCATAACAGTTAATAATGCAAATATATAAAATGAAAAGATGAATGTTACTAATAAATTCTTTTGAATATTTTTTAATACTTATTTTATTATTATTTCAATTCATATATTTAACAGAATTATTAAGTAAAAATATTAACACTTATTTTTAGATTAATAATAAAATAAATACTGAAAAAGTGTCTAAAAAAATTTATTATTAACGTTCTTCAAATGAAAAACAATGTAACTGTCACCGAATTTTTTTTTTAAGAAATACTTTGTGGCCACTATTGACTCATGCTGACATAGTATATAATGGAGTGAAAATGTTTAATGAAAATTACTCATGACTTATATCTCTTACAATAGTGTATAAAAAATAAAGAGAGATTAATTATAATTAAATAATAATAATAATAATAATAATAATAATTATATAAATATAAAATAATAGAATAGATATATGGCATTGTTCTTACATAATATATGATATATTTTGTAATTATTGTGACCGAGCATATGAGGACAACACTAATAAATACTCAAGCCTATTTGAAATAAAGAAAGACTATTACTTTGTAAGTCTGTAAACTCACGTAAGCAAAATCATATAATCGTCATATAACCATATAAAGAAAAAGTATATGTTTTCAATGCTAGTGTAGTTGATAGCCTTATATATGTTTAAGTATGTATTAAACTTGATCTGTCATTTGCTATTAGTGCATTGAGTAGATATTTATCTAATCCAGGACATGCTTATTGGGTAGCTGTTAAGAAGGTTATAAGGTACCTACAGAAGACAAAGGATTACATGCTTGTTTATAGGAATGTGAATGAATTAAATGTCATTGGCTACCCATGGGTATATAGATGATGATAGATCTACTTCTGGATGCATTTTCATGTTAGCCGGAGGAGCTATATCACAATAAATTTTCAATGGTTTAGAAATAAAGTCAACAACACTAAGAACGAAAATGAAGTTCCGTAGCCACATAGCATGTGAAGCAGTACCATACAATGTAACAAACTCAGCTTGCATTGTGAAAGAAGTTATCAGAGTTTGCTTTACACTCTTCCAAGATATAACTCCTCCGGTTAACATGAAAATATATCTAGAAGTGGATTTGTCATCATTTATACACCTAGCAAAGTCTGAATCAGAGTAGCCTATATTGATTGTGTTCACTAAATTCATCGTGTCCATTTTGTTTTGGGCATAAAAATTCATAGAGACATGAGTCGTAAGATTAATTTTGAGTTTATCTCAAAGAGCCTAGTTATATTGATCGTGTTCTTAAAACGTATAATATGGAAACTTGTAAACCTGTGATGTTTTAGTTACCAAAGGAGACAAGTTGAGTAAGAAGCAGTGTCCTAAGAATGATATTGAGAGAAGTTTCATGACAAATGTGCCTTATGCTAGTGCAGTTGGTAGCCTTATGTATGCTCAGGTGTACACTAGACTTGATTTGTCATTTGTTGTTAGTGCATTGGGTAAGTATCTATCTAATCCAGGACATGCTTATTGAGTAGCTGTTAAGAAAGTTATGAGGTACCTACAGAAGACAAAATTTTACATGCTTATTTATAGGAATGTGGATGATTTAAATGTCACTGGCTACTCTGATTCAGACTTTGTTGGGTGCATAGATGATGGCAGATCCAATTTTGGATACATTTTCATGTTAATCGGAGGAACTATATATTGGAAGAGCGAAAATCAAACTTTGACAGCTTCTTCCACAATGCAAGCTCAGTTTGTTGAATTATATGGTGCTGCTTCACATGCTATGTGGTTAAGGAACTTCATTTTCGCTATTGGTGTTGTTGACACTATTTCTAAACCATTGAAAATTTATAGTGATAATCGATTTTCTATTTTGTTCACCAAGAATAATAAAACCATTTCTGCCTCTAAACACATAAGAATCAAATAATTGGTGGTGAGAGAAATGTTTGATAATGGAGAGATTCTTGTTGAGCATATTCTTATTGATGAGATGTTTGCTAGTGAAAAGATCACCCCGGCAGGCTATTATGAAACCCACTTAACATTGGGGTCCTCAAAATTCTTCAAAACAGTCAAGATGAGGTTCCTAGTCGTAGACTACCCCTCGACTTACAACATCATTCTAGGTCGCCTTGCCTTAAATGCACTGGGTGCCATGGTCTCCATTACCCACCTAGTTATGAAGTTTCCCAGTAAGAATAACGACGTTGCCATAGTAAAAGGTGACTAAATCGTTGGTCGAAAATGCTATAACGAGAGCCTCATAATCTGCAAGGTTCCCAAGAAGACAAAAGCCGCTACGTCTAGCCCGATCTTGGATCAGGTTAACATCCTTATGATCGAGCTAGATGTTTAGGAGGAAATTTGGGGTACCAGACCCCAATCGATTCATGTAAAGCAAGATCAGGTTACTAAGATTGGAGTAAACTTAGAAGAAGAAGAAAGACACCAGCTGATTGAGCTCTTGCTTAAAAATAAAGATCTTTTTGCTTAGACGTCATCTGACATGCTTGGGCTTGACCCCGCCTTCATCTGTCATCACTTGTCTATCAGAGAATATGTGAGGTCGGTCACCCAGAAGAAAAGAAAAGTTGGCACTGAAAGACAGCGGGTTATTGAAGAACAAGTTAAGGAGTTAATCAGTGGTGGCTTCATTTGGGAGGTACCTTATACCACATGGTTGTCCAACGTGGTCCTAGTGAAGAAGTCCAATGGGGAGTGGAAAATGTATGTAGATTACACAGACTTAAACAAAGCTTGCCCAAAAGATCTGTACCTACTTCCCAATGTAGATAAACTTGTAGATAACTCTTCAGGCTTCTGATTGCTATCATTTATGGATGTATACTCTAAATACAACCAAATCCTGATGTACCCTAGAGACGAAGACAAGACCGCCTTCATCACTAACAGGGCAAACTACTGCTATAGGATTATGCCCTTTGATTTGAAAAATGCAGGAGCCATCTACCAGAGAATGATGAAAAGGGTCTTTGAAGACCAAGTGGGAAAGATGCTAGAAGTCTACATAGATGATATGATAGTAAAGACCCTACAGGACAGATCACACATCACGGACCATGAAGAAGTGTTTGCACAACTCTGGAAGTACAATATGAGACTTAATCTGGAAAAGTGCACCCCACCGCGGAATTGAAGCTAATCCAAACAAATGTCAAATGGTGCTCAATATGCGAAGCCCTCAGAATGTCAAAGAAATGCAACAGCTAAATGGCCGGATCATAGCCCTCACACGGTTCATTTCCAAAGCTGCTCATAAATCCATCCCTTTATTCAAACTACTTAAAAAAATAGAAGGATTTTAATGGACACAGGAGTGTGACGATGCATTTTCCTCTTTGAAGAACCTTCTGTCTTCTCCCTTTATATTTACAAGACCGGATCCTGGAGAAACTTTGTACTTGTACCTTTTAGTCCACGAAGAGATTATAAGCTCAGTTCTAATCCTGGAGACGAAAGAAGGACAAAAGCCGATTTATTTCATAAGTAAAGTTCTACAAGGCCTAGTGCTTCGATACCAGAAAATTGAAAAGGTCACATTCGCACTCGTCACCATGGCAAGGAGACTCTGACAGTATTTTCAGTGTTATCCGGCGGTGGTGAGAACGGACTAACCCATCCGCCAGGTGTTGCACAAGCCATACTTAGCAGGGAAAATGATTCCTAGTCTATTGAGTTTTCTGAGTTTGGAATTGCATACGAGCCTTAACTTGCAATAAAGGCCCAAGCACTCTCCGAATTATTGGCAAAACTTACATCTGACCTCGGTGACCCTGAAGGAATTTCTCGAACTATATTTGTTGATGGATCCTCGAACCTCAAGGAAAGTGGTGTCAGGGTAATCTTGGAAAATTCTGAAAGAGTGACACTAGAAAACTCCTAAAGTTCGACTTCCCAACTTCAAACAATCAAGTAGAGTATGAAGCATGTATTATCAGACTAGTAATGGCCAAGGATATGGGAGCTACTAAGATCATACTTTGCAATGACTCCCAACTTGTAACCTCTTAGATCTGAGGTGAATATCAAGCTAAAGAACTCCTCCTTTAGAGATTCTTGGCCAAAGTACAAAAGCTCCTTAAAAGTTTCCAAGAGGCTGAGATAGAGCATATACCAAGGGAGCAGAACTTTAGAGCCGAACTCTTGTCTAAGCTGGTTAGCATTAAAAGTCCTATCAACAACCGTTCCATGATCTAGGAGACCCTCTCTCAACCCTCCATCATGGATCATGTCGTCTTCCAAGTAGAAGGGGAAGAGCGTACTTGGATCACCTCTATCATGGAGTATCTATAGTTCGAAGCCACGCCCCTCCAATCCAAAGGAAGCCTCCAGACTAGTCAAACCAGTAGTCAGGTACACCATCTATGATTGGTACTTATATCGATGTGGGTTTTTCTCACCCCTCCTTAAATGCCTTATGTTAAAAGAAGCAGAATATGTACTGACTGAGGTTCATGAGGGAAGCTGTGGACAAAACTTAGAAGGCATAGCCTTAGCCTTGAAGGCACTCAGGGTGGGATACTATTGGCCAATAATGGAAGCAGACTCCCTTGCACATGTCTGGTCTGTGATAAATGTCAGTGCCACTAGGACCATTATCAGGCCCCTTCAGAGGAACTATCCACGATATCGGTACCCTGACCATTCTACAGATGGTGTATAGATATCCTGAGTTCGATTCCCCTTGAAATACTTGGTGGTGATAGTGAATTACTTTATAAATTGGATCGAGGCAAGACCCTTAGTCATGATCACCTCTGCCCAGGTTCAGAAGTTCACTTGGCACCATATCATCACCAGGTTCAGAGTTTCAGAGTCCATTATGATGGACAACAAAACCCAATTCAAGGATAAAGGTTTTGAAAAGTTGCTTGCTGACCTAAAAATTAAGCATCATTGCAGTTTTGTTGAGAACTCCAGGATAAATGGACAAGCTGAGGCTGCCAACCGGGTCATTATCTATGGAATTAAAAGAAGGCAGGATGAAGTAAAGGGAAACTAGGCTAAACAGTTAGACCATGTTCTCTGGGGTTTACCGGACTACGCCTCACTTTGCAACAGGTGAAACTCCCTTCAAACTCACTTATGGGTGTGAAGTTATGATCTCGGTGGAAATAGGAGAACCGAGCTGACGTCATCAGCAATTTGCACCTGACAATAACTCCAGACTAATCAGGAAAAACTTGGATTTGTAGGAGGAAAGAAATCGTGAGAAATTTTTTTTACAATAATGACATTGAAATTTAAATTTATAACTTTATGCAAATTATTCAAATTTCTAGTTACAAATTCAAATGTTAATATCTTATTTGGCTTGTGCTTATTTCTAGTGATAAAACAATTAGAACAATGGAGTTGGACTGTTGGAGGACTTGTATTTTCATTTTTTTTTCACACACACACTGAAATTTAAATTTATAACTTTATGTAAATTATTCAAATTTCTAGTTACAAATTCAAATGTTAATATCTTATTCTCACACACACACAAAAGTTAATATCTTATTCACACACATTGAAATTTAAATTTATAACTTTATGCAAATTATTCAAATTTCTAGTTACAAATTCAAATGTTAATATGTTATTCGGCTTGTGCTTATTTCTAGTGATAAAACATTTAGAACAAGGGAGTTGGACTGTTGGAGGACTTGCATTTTCATTTTTTTTTCTATCACTCACATTTAATATATTTCTTTAACAAATTATTGTCAATATCATAAATTATTGTCAATATCATAAATTGCACTAACAAATTTTGATTTGCTTATAACTTGTAGAATTGTGAAAATAAATAATTTATTTATTTTAATAAATATTCGATAAATGGCACGACACCGGATAAATACTAGGCCAAACTCCAATGAATACTTTTTATCTAGGCTGTAAACTATGTAAACATGATATAATAGAATGACTTAGTTAATAATGCAATTATATAAAATGAAAAGATAAATTAAATGCTAGCAACACATTTTTACAATATCAGTATATAAAAAATATTAAATACTAAAATTATTAAAATATTATTTAGTGATATATATAACCCTAAATTAAATTCAACTTGTTAATTTTCTTTACAATAATGACATAGAAATTTAAATTTATAACTTTATACAAATTATTCAAATTTCTAGCTACAAATTCAAATGTTAATATCTTATTCCGCTTGTGCTTATTTCTAGTGATAAAACATTTGGAACAAGTGTCGCGACCGAAAAATTGCAGGGGAATAGCAATTTAAATTAAAAAATATTTAATTAGGGAGTCGCCACCAATTGTATTTTTTATTAGGAAAAATTGAAAAACCTAAGAAAAAGAGTCTTTGAAACTGAATTGGATTCGGGAGTCGGTTATGTATAAGGAAGAGTGAAAACTTAATCCCACAACACCCCTAATACACCCGTCCTAAAATGGTACCTTAAGTTAATTATGCAAATTCTTAATAATCCTTAAAAATATTTGTTTTACCCTTTTACTATTGCAACCAAAAAATCATAGCGGAATAGCAACTTAAATTAAAAAATATTTAATTAGGGAGTCGCCACTAATTTTATTTTTTATTAGAAAAAAATGAAAAACCTAAGAAAAAGAGTCTTTGAAACTAAATTAGATTCGGGAGTCAGTTATGTATAGTGAAGGGTGAAAACTTAATCTCACAGCACCCCTAATATACCCGTCCTAAGACGGTACCTTAAGTTAATTATACAAATTCTTAATAATCATTAAAAATATTTGTTTTACCATTTTTATTAAAAGATAAACAAAATAAACAAATAAATTGTGAAAATTTTATTTTTGGCTTGACAGAATAGGGATTCCGCTCCTACGTATCCCTGGATGCAATGAGAAACTCAAAGTCATGTAGTTCTCTAGAAAATAATTGTGGGTTGGTTGATTTTATTAAAGAAATTTTATTTTATGAAAATTTGAATTAACAATTCGTCGTGACTTTGTTAATCAAATTAAGGTTTGAATAGGTAAAGCTCATATCACACTAGAGACGTCACTCACTGATTATCAAATTTGTTACAAAAATTTTATTTAAATTATCTAGAAAAAAAATTGGTTGATTTTATTTTTTATATTTTAAAAGAAAAAATTTAATTATTTTTAAAAAAATTTGAATTAACAAGTCATTATGACTCTGTTAATCAAATTAAAGATTGAATAGATGAAACTCGCGTCACGCTAGAGACGTCACCCATTGCTCATCAAGTTTGTTGCGAAATTTTTTATTTTAAAAGAAAAGTTTTAGATTTTTATCAATTAGCGATTTATAAAAATTGAAGACAAAATAATAATAATAATGATAATAATAATAATAATAATAATATTATTATTATTATTATTATTATTATTATTATTATTATTATTATTATTATTAATTAATTTAAATCATCAAGCTATTACAACTCAGATGATTACAAAAGTTACAAAAGGTTAGCGAGCTGTCGCAACTCAGATAATCCATTTTATTTTTTTCTTAAAAAAAGGTTCAAATTTTTTAATCCCTTTTTATTTTTTATATTTCATTTTTTTATTATGGTTTTGCAGCCCTTTTATGTGTTTGGATGAATATCTTTGAAGACTTGTTTTGATGATAACAAACGTGAAGAATAAATGAAGATGATAAATAGACCAAGTCCAAGTTTATATTAGAATAGCATTAGGACTTAGGATCTATTGTACGGAGCTCACTTTGATATCTCTTTGTTTTTGAAAGAAAAGATAAAACGTGTTTTAAAATAAACTTAGTGTCTTTAAAACATTTTCTCCAAATCTATTTTACACTGATTTATTCGAATAGAGCTTAAGTTATTCGAATAAAATCCTTTACGAGATTCTGTGTTTAAAGATGCTATTCGAATAGCATGGCCTTTTATCCTAATAACTGAGGTTTTTCAGAACTGTGTTTTAAGTGAGTTATTCGAATAAATCCTTTCTGTCTGAACTTCTTTTAAACTACGTTATTCGAATGGTTAAGTTGCTATTCGAATAACCCTTCGTTTTGAACTCGGTTTTAACAGAGTTATTCGAATAACAGGTTGGTTATTCGAATAACCCATTTCAGACGAGCTTTTAATTTGGTTTCAGGAATAGTGTTATTCGAATAACCTGTTAAGTTATTCAAATAAACACGTTTGAATACGAAGTCTGATATGGAAACTTTCAAACGTTTTAATTCGGATAAATTTGTTTTAAATGCTCTTAATTATACCTAAACGACTATCTCTTTGTTTTTTCTATAAATAGGAACCTTGGGTCACGATTTTCTTTGCCCATAACTTTGAACTATTTTTTCTGGTTGCTCTGATTTGTGAAAATTATTTTCTATGCTCTTTTTGATTAAAAGCTTTGAGATATTTCTGTGAGACCTCCTTTAGCACTTCAATTTGTATTACTTACTCTGAGTGAGAGTTTTTCTTCATCTATCTTCTGATATTCTGTATCGAGGGTGAGGTATCCCTCAAGGTTTGTATAAAGGGTGAGGTATCCCTGCAGGCTGAGACTTTAGCACAAGGGTAGAGTTTCCCTGTGTGTGAAAATGCTCTTTTGTGTAACGGTAGCAAGCACCTATTGAAGCTTGTATACTTAGTGAAAAATCTCGGCTTTCGAGGACTGGACGTAGACCACAAGTGGGTTAGTGGTCGAACCAGGATAAATACTATGCCTGCTTCTCTTTTCCCTAATCTCTTTATTTTATGCAATTTAATTTACTGCACATTTTTTTTGCTGCTTTTTATTATTTTTTTACTTCTTCTCGTTCCTTCTGTGCATTTATTTATTAAGCTTTTAATATTTTTCTTAATTAAAAAGAGATTTTGCGAAAAAGTTTTATACTCAATTCACCCCCCTCTTGAGTACTGGAAGCCACTTGGTAACAAGTGGTATCAGAGCTAGACTCTTGTATAAAGAGCTTAGCAGTTTCAAGAGAACATGGCTTCTTCAAATGGTTTTTCAGAAGGATCTTCCATAAACCGACCACCCTTTTTCAATGGGGATGGTTATGCATATTGGAAGGATAGAATGAAAATCTTCATCGAAGCTATTGATCTAGATGTATGGGATGCTGTCGAAAATGGCGCTTTTATACCCACATATGATGTCGATGGTGTAAGGACCGAAACACCATGAAATAAATGGTCTGATGAAGACAAAAGAAAAGTTCAATTTAATTTAAAAGCCAAAAATATTATTACTACTACTTTAGGATATGATGAGTTTTTTAGAATTTCAAATTGCAAAACTGCTAAAGAAATGTGGGACACTTTACAAGTTACCCATGAGGGTACTAGTAAAGTTAAGAGGTCGAGAATCAATTCTCTAACTCGTGAATATGAACTATTCAGAATGAACCAAGGAGAAAGCATTCAGAAAATGCAAAAGAGGTTCACCCACATAGTTAATCATCTTGCATCTTTAGGCAAAAGTTTTTCTAACGAAGATTTGATTAATAAAGTTTTGAGATGTCTTAGCAGGATTTGGCAACCCAAAGTAACAGCCATATCAAAATCAAGGGATTTATCCACAATGACTTTAGCTACCCTCTTTGGAAAATTTCATGAGCACGAATTGGAACTGAGCAGATTAAGCTAAAGCGAAGAGAACGATAAAAAGAAAAAAGGGATAGCGCTCAAAGCCACTTCATCAACATTCGACAATGATGATGAAGAAAATGAAGAAAGCTCAGAGAACATCGAGGTAAGTGAAGAAAATCTGAGTTTGTTAGTTAAAAAGTTTGGTAAATTTCTCAGGAAAAAGGGAACGCAAAGAAGACCTCCCTTCCCTCCGAAAAAGACTCACTACAAAGGCGAAGGAGCTTCATCGACTCCAACTTGCTATGAATGTGGCAAATCTGGTCACATGAAAATAGAGTGTCCAGTTTACCAAAAGAAGAAGGAGAAATTTGAAAAGAAGCCCTTCAAGGAAAGAAAAGGAAGAAAAGCCTATATAGCATGGGATGAAAACGACATGGATTCAACTGACAGCTCAGATAGCGAAGAAGCTCAACTATGTCTCATGGCAAAAGAAGATGAAGAAGAAAGCGAAAATGAGGTAAGTTCTAATACTACTTTATTGCCTTCTTACAATGAGTTACAAGATGCTTTTGAAGAACTACATGAAGAATCTTTAAAACTCACAAAGATTATTTCTTCTTCTAAGAAAATAATTTCTTCTTTAGAAAATCAAATTCTTGTTTTAAATAAAGAAATAAAAGAATTAAAAATTGAAAATAAAACTTTGGGAATCATTGATGCATGCACAAATCATTCTTCACATGCTTCTATTTTTTCATCTTGTTCTTCATGTCATATGCTTGAAAAAGAAGTCGAAGACTTAAAGAACACTCTTTCTAAATTCACATTTGGAAGGGATAACTTAAATATTTTATTAGGAAGACAAAGAATGATTTTTCAAAAAGCCGGGATAGGTTATAACCCGAAAAATCAACAAAAACTCTATAAAAATTTCTTTGTGCATTCTAGTGTTTCAAGCAGCCCTTTTATCAAATGTTTTTATTGTGGAAGGAAATGACATAGTGCTTCAACTTGTAATGCAAGGAAAAACATTAATACAAAAATTGGAACAAAAATGGTTTAGGTTCCCAAGGGTACTATACCCAAAACTGACGCACAAGGACCCAAGAAAGTTTGTGTACCAAAAGTTAAAAACTAAACTTGTGCTGTAGGTGTGCTTGAAAGCCAGGAGTTCAAATTGGTATCTCGATAGCGGCTACTCCAAGCACATGACCGGGGACGACTCAAAATTCACTATGTTTATTCTCAAGAATCATGGACATGTTACTTATGGTGATAACAACAAGGGAAAAATTCTTGGAATCGGCAAAGTCGATAAGAACCCTAACTCCTCTATTGAAAATGTGCTGCTTGTTGAAGGCTTGAAACATAACTTGCTTAGTATTAGCCAATTATGTGATAAAGGAAATAAAGTTATATTTGATTCAAACTATTGCATAATTGAATATAAAAATGACAAGCATGTTAAATTCATTGGTCATAGAGTAAACAACATCTATATGATTAGTCTTGATGATATATCTTCAAATGATGCGAAATGCCTTTTAAGTAAGAATGATGATTCATGGCTATGGCATAGGAGAATTGCACACATTCACATAGATCACTTAAAGAAGTTGGTCTCTAAAGAGCTAGTAATTGGACTACCCAAACTTAATTTTATAAAAGATAAATTATGTGATGCATGTCAAAAGGGTAAACAAATAAAGGTATCTTTTAAAGCAAAAAATATAGTTTCAACTACTAGACCTTTACAACTTTTGCACATGGATCTGTTTGGACCTTCTAGAACTATGAGCTTTGGTGGGAATTACTATACTTTAGTAATTGTGGATGATTTTTCTAGGTTTACATGGACTTTATTTCTTGCAAATAAAAATGATGCATTTCTAGCTTTTAAAAGACTTGCCAAAGTTATTCAAAATGAAAAAGGTTTTCAAATCTCTTCTATAAGAAGTGATCACGGTGGCGAATTTGAAAACAATATTTTTGAAAATTACTGTGATGAACATGGCATTAATCATAATTTCTCTGCCCCTAGAACTCCACAACAAAACAGAGTTGTAGAAAGGAAAAATCGTTCTTTAGAAGAAATGACGAGAACTATGCTTAATGAGGCTGCTCTTCCTAAATACTTTTGGGCGGATACTGTAAGTACAGCTTGTTATGTAATGAACCGGGCCCTTATAAGGCCTATTTTAAAGAAAACCCCATATAAGTTGTATAAGGGAAGAAAGCCGAATGTCTCACACTTTCATGTTTTTGGATGCAAATATTTTGTTTTAAATAATGGAAAAGATAACTTAGGCAAGTTTGATGCTAAGTCTGATGAAGGTATATTTCTTGGCTATTCAAATCATAGTAAAGCTTTTCGTATATATAATAAGAGAACTATGACTATCAAAGAATCTATACATGTTGCATTTGATGAAACTGACCCAAATGGATCGAGAAAGGATCTTGTTGTTGATGATGTTGCAGAAATCTTGGCGGAAACACATTTGGACAGTAAAAAAAAGGAAATCAAGGAGAAAGAGGATAAATAAAGACAAGAAGATTCGCAAGCTTTGGAACCTCCCAAAGAATGGCGAACTTCAAAATATCATTCCCTTGATCAAATTATCGGTGATGTATCTAAAGGTGTAAGTACTCGTAACTCTCTTAGAAATACTTGTAATCACTTAGCGTTTGTTTCTCAAATTGAACCTAAGGATTTAATTGAAGCTTTTGATGATGAACATTGGATCTTAGCTATGCATGAGGAATTAAATCAGTTTGAAAGAAATCAAGTTTGGGAATTAGTTGCTAGACCTAATAATCACCCCATAATTGGAACTAAATGGGTTTTTAGAAACAAACTTGATGAAAATGGGTTAATAACTAGAAACAAAGCTAGATTGGTTGCTAAAGGATATAATCAAGAAGAAGGAATAGATTATGAAGAAACCTATGCACCTGTAGCTAGATTAGAAGCTATTAGAATGTTACTTGCTTATGCTTGCATCATGGATTTCAAATTATATCAAATGGATGTCAAAAGTGCTTTCCTAAATGGTTTTATTCAAGAAGAGGTATACGTTGAACAACCTCCAGGTTTTGAAAATCATGAACTGCCCAACCATGTTTTTAAACTTAAAAAGGCTTTATATGATTTAAAGCAAGCTCCTAGAGCTTGGTATGAAAGGTTGAGTAAGTTTCTTTTGAAAAATGGTTTTGCAAGAGGAAAAGTTGATACTACATTCTTTATTAAAAATAAAAAGCATGACATTCTTCTTGTGCAAGTATATGGGGATGATATTATCTTTGGTGCTACTAATGAATCCCTGTGCAAAGAATTTGCTAAGTCAATGCAGAAAGAATTTGAAATATCGATGATGGGAGAATTGAATTTCTTTCTCGGACTTCAAATCAAACAAACGAATGAAGGGACATTCATAAGTCAAACCAAATACTGCAAGGAATTGCTCAAGAGATTCAAAATGGAAAACGCTAAACACATGGCCACTCCGATGGGCACTTCTTGCTACTGGACAAAGATGAAGGAGGTAAATCAGTGGAAATAACGAAATATAGAGGTATGATTGGATCTCTCCTTTATCTTATTGCTAGTAGGCCAGATATTATGTTTAGTGTATGCATGTGTGCTAGATATCAGGCAAACCCTAAGGAGTCTCATTTAAGTGCTGTTAAACGAATAATGAAATACCTAGTAGGCACTTCACAAATGGGCTTGTGGTACCCTAAGGGTGCCTCTTATAGCCTAACAGGCTATTCTGACTTTGATTTTGCTGGGTGCAAATTGGACAGAAAAAGTACTAGTGGGACATGCCACTTGCTTGGTAGTTCTTTAGTTTCTTGGCATAGCGAGAAACAAAATAGTGTGGCTTTGTCTACCGCTGAGGCTGAATATGTTGCAGCCGGGAGTTATTATGCTCAAATCCTATAGATGAAGCAACAACTTTTAGACTACGATCTTCAGCTTGATCACATCCCGATAAGATGTGATAACACTAGTGCAATAAATATCTCTAAGAATCTCATACTGCATTCCAGAACAAAGCATATAGAGATAAGACATCACTTCATCAGAGATCATGTACAAAAAGGGGATTGCATTCTTGAGTTTGTTGAAACAACTAAGCAACTTGCAGATATTTTCACTAAACCCTTAGCAAAAGAAGCTTTCTTTTATATTCGAGGAGAATTGGGCATAATTGATCAATCCAATATATAAATTGTATGTTTTATTGCTGAATATTATCACATGGATATATGCTTTAAATTTCATGAACGTATGTTTTTCTGTGCTTCTTTGTTAGATTTATTCAAATAAACAAACCTTTATTCGAATAAACCTCTTTACTGCTTGTTAAAATATGTGTTGAACATCAGCCTTATTCGAATAGAACTCAGTTTATTTGAATAAATTGATTCCTGTGTTAAATCCTGTGTGTTTTTCATCTCTGTCTATTCGAATAAACCCTTCCTTATTCGAATAACCAGATTCCTTCTTTTATCAGTTTCTGTTCTTGGCCTCTGTCTATTCGAATAAACCTAAGGTTATTCGAATAACCAGAGCCCTGCTTTTATCAGTTTTGACTGATAGGCTCAGCCTATTCGAATAACTCCTATAGTTATTTGAATAAACCCTGTCAGCTAGCCAAAACGGTTGGCTTTCCCAGTTGCTTTATTCGAATAGAACCCCTTCCTATTTGAATAAACCCTAGCTGAAGCACCTTTTCAGTTTCCTGCGTGCCTGACTTTTCAGGTTTCCAGCAAGGTTTATTCGAATAAACCTATGTTTATTCGAATAAACACGGGTTTTCTTTAAATAACCCCTGCGTGCCCAAACGTTTCCACCTTCTTCTCTCTTCTCTGCTCTTCAAGCTTCCATTGCTCCTGCCTCTCAAAACCTGTTCACCCTTACATTTTCACACTCTCTCAACTTCTTCCACCATGGCCTCCTCCTCCAGCAAGCGTCCTCGCACGAAAAATGCTGATCTGTCAATTATTTTCATACTTTAAATGTCTTATGATTGATTTAATTGGACTCCATATGTGCTCAATTGTTGACATTTAGCTAAGTTTCTGATTAGAGTTGTCTTTGGATGTTTATTATAAAACTATGCTAAATGTGGTTATAAACACTCATAAATGAATTATGCTTTTCAGGATATCTTTGAGTGTTTGAGTCCATTAGCATCAAAACAAGCTTGATGATCATTTAAGGAGAGAGATGAATACTTAAGAAGATTAGTTTTACCCTTAGAAGCAAAGGAAGAAGGGCATTTATGACGAATCAAGGTCACATTTGAAGAAAGTGAGTGACACGGCCCGTGTGATATGACACAGGGTGGGCCGTGTACTCCTCTGACTATTTCAAGACGGGTCAAATCCTATTTTTGGACAACACGGGTCATGTCATATAACACGGGCCGTGTCAAATGACACGGGTTGGGCCGTGTTCTTCTCTGACTTTGAGATTAGTTAGAATTTTGTCACCGGATTCAGACACGGGTTAGGCCGTGTCAAATGACACGGCCCGTGTCGTCGCACCAGAAAGTTAAATTCGAATTCTATTAAGAAATTAGGCATCTAAAGCTATAAATAGAGATACCTAGAGCCCCAAAAGGGAGATCTGGGCTGGGAGCAGCCAAGGGTCTGAAGAGGATTCAAAGAACAAGAGAGAAGAAAGATTGGATCGAAGATTGTAGTCTCGGGTTCGAGCAATCGGAGATCGATCATCCCCAACCTTTGGAAACTAGTTTGATCTTCAGTTTTCTTTTGCACTTTCATTCTGAACTATGTTTTTCTTCTGTTTTTCTTCTGTTTTTGAATTTGCCATGTGTGGCTAAACTCCTTGATTGGTTAAGGAAAGATGAAACCCTAGTTTTGATTATGTGAATCTTGCATATTTCTTTATATCAATACAGTTATGTTTTTATTCATATATTTCTGAATCTATTGTTGGTATGAAGGTTTTTATACTTGTTCCCGCTTTCAAAGTGGTAGATCTGGGTTTATTATGCTCGGTTGCGGTAGTAAATCTAGCAGAATGTATGATGTTCATGTGGGTATAATTATCTTTATGCTATTTACCAATTATAAAAGTGGTAGATCTGGATATATTATGCGCGGTTGTGGTAATAGATCTAGTGAAATATATGTTCTAAGTAATTTAATCCCGGTGTGTAATTAGATCTTAGTGTGTTTGGTTTTCTAAATCTTAATGCAATTGTTAGATAGTTGTAAGAGCGGTTGCTTTATAACTAATCGATGATTAGGAGTTGATTTGAGCGGTTGCTAAATTGGCCAACACTTAAGGAAAACAGGGAATTTATCTCACAATCACATAAGAACATAATTGATCATGTTGGTATAAAGAGTATGTAAGTTAGCATAATCACATAAATCTAGTGGTGGATTCCATCTCTTAACCAATGTCTTTAACTTCGTAATTCAATTTGTGTTTACTATTTTGGTTTAAGTTTAATTTCTCTTTTTAGTTTTAATCAACAAAACCCCCTTTTACTTTTACTGTTTATTTTTCATCAGAGTTTAATTTAGGAATTGGATTGATAGTGTTAATTGAATTGGTTCTTTGTGGATCGACCCTTGCTTACTACAACTGGTTGCAAGGTTTTTATATTTTTGGTGGAACTTGGCAACTATTTTTGATATTTATTTTTAATCACATTCCACACCACACCAAATGCTCCATGCAATAACCCTCTTGATCTGAGAAGGCTCTCCTCCAACGAAGAGCATCGTGCACGCTTCATCTCGCACTTTTAGGAGCTCAACTTGGTTCAACCCAAGTACCTTGACCTCTCTTTCTTCCAGCAACATCGCGGCTTCGACTTCCTGACCCTGCTGCAACACCAGGGAGTTCTTCAGCTCTGCTCTCACCGGGCCACCGTTTATCCAGTTCTGATAAAGATGTTCTTCTGCAATCTGGCTTTCGATGGCCAGAATCTTCTCTCCGAGGTCTGTGATCAGAACATTGTGATCACACCGCTGGACTGGCTGACTTTGTTCGGGCTGCAGTTCTCTGGCGCCCTTGTTGAAGATGGTGACACCCCGTTTCTAGAAGAGTTCAACAAGCTTCAGGCGGTTGAAGACCTGCTGAAGCCTGGTCTAGCCCTGCCTGACAAGGGTCTCAAGGGTGGAATGCTGAAGAGCCAAGATAGGCTTCTGCATTACGCCTTCGCTCACATCCTGGCTCCTCGCGGTGGAAACTACGCCTACCTCAGCGAGGAAGACATCTTCATGCTGTGGTTTCTAAAGAATGGCCATCAGATCAACTGGCCTGAGTTCATCATAAGGCACATGATGAGGGCCAAGGGCAAGGAGAAATCTGACTTGCCTTATGGCATTCTCGTCACTACCTTGCTGAGCAAGTATCCTCAGGTCTTGGAGACTGAGCGAGTCATTGCCCTGTCTCACCACAACGTCTTTGGCACTCACACTTTACGCAAAATGAAGATGATCCAAACCGATGAAGGCTGGGTGTACCCAGATGAGGTTGCTGAGAATGAACTTGACCCTACTGATGCCCCTGCTGCCCCTGCTGGTGTACCTGCTGCTGCTCCTGCTCCTGTCACTTTGGAACAGATCATGGCCACCTTGCAGGATAACCGAGCTTACATGGAACATACCTTCTCTATTCTGTTTGATAGAATAGAAGGTGTTGAACGTGAGGTTGCTGCCCTTCGATCTGCTTCACCTGCTCCTGCACCAGCGTCTTCACCACCACCTCCGGATACTTATTTCTAGGAACTTTAGTTCTTAAGCTATCTGTTTTTGGCTTCATGTTATTTATTTCTGGCTTGTGTAATTGACTCTTTTTTTTAATGCATAAATAAAATTTTCTGTTGATCTACTGATATGAGTATGTTTTCTTTTATGCATTCTTATATATATGTTTGTGGGACTTACCCCTCCTTTTTGCTCATGACAAAAGGGGGAGAAAATATTTGATCATTTGACTTTAATTGAGAAAAGATAGGTAAATTTAAAATGAGATTGGATTTACATTAAAAGGGGGAGCTGCGCACATATCTGATATACATTACCTCTTATAAATAAAGAGGGAGAATAAGCTTTTATACCTCTTTGTGAATTCCAATTATATGCACTAACGCTTTTTTTATTGATAGTTTATCATCATCAAAAAGGAGAAGAATGTGTTTGGATGAATATCTTTGAAGACTTGTTTTGATGATAACAAACGTGAAGAATAAATGAAGATGATAAATAGACCAAGTCCAAGTTTATATTATAATAGCATTAGGACTTAGGATCTATTGTACGGAGCTCACTTTGATATCTCTTTGTTTTTTAAAGAAAAGATAAAACGTGTTTTAAAATAAACTTAGCGTCTTTAAAACATTTTCTCCAAATCTGTTTTACACTGATTTATTCGAATAGAGCTTAAGTTATTCGAATAAAATCCTTCACGAGATTCTGTGTTTAAAGATGCTATTCGAATAGCATGGCCTTTTATCCGAATAACTGAGGTTTTTCAGAATTGTGTTTTAAGTGAGTTATTCGAATAACTCAAACGTTATTCGAATAAATCCTTTCTGTCTGAACTTCTTTTAAACTACGTTATTCGAATGGTTAAGCTGCTATTCGAATAACCCTTCATTTTCAGAACTCTGGTTTTAACAGAGTTATTCGAATAACAGGTTGGTTATTCAAATAACCTATTTCAGACGAGCTTTTAATTTGGTTTCAGGAACAATGTTATTCGAATAACCTGTTAAGTTATTCGAATAAACACGTTTGAATACGAAGTCTGATATGGAAACTTTCAAACATTTTAATTCGGATAAATTTGTTTTAAATGCTCTTAATTATACCTAAACGGCTATCTCTTTGTTTTTTCTATAAATAGGAACCTTGGGTCACGATTTTCTTTGCCCATAACTCTGAACTATTTTTTCTGGTTGCTCTGATTTGTGAAAATTATTTTCTACGCTCTTTTTGATTAAAAGCTTTGAGATATTTCTGTGAGACCTCCTTTAGCACTTCAATTTGTATTACTTACTCTGAGTGAGAGTTTCTCTTCATCTATCTTCTGATATTCTCGTATCGAGGGTGAGGTATCCTCAAGGTTTGTATAAAGGGTGAGGTATCCCTGCAGGCTGAGACTTTAGCACAAGGGTAGAGTTTTCCTGTGTGTGAAAAGTGCTCTTTTGTGTAACGGTAGCAAGCACCTGTTGAAACTTGTATACTTAGTGAAAAATCTCAGCTTTCGAGGACTGGACGTAGATCACAAGTGGGTTAGTGGTCGAACCAGGATAAATACTGTGCCTGCTTCTCTTTTCCCTAATCTCTTTATTTTATGCAATTTAATTTACTGCACATTTATTTTTTCGCTGCTCTTTATTGTTTCTTTTTTTCTTCTCGTTCCTTCTGTGCATTTATTTATTAAGCTTTTAATATCTGTCTTAATTAAAAAGAAGTTTTATGAAAAAGTTTTATACTCAATTCATCCCCCTCTTAAGTACTGGAAGCCACTTGGTAACATTTTAGCCCCAAATAAGCCTATTAAACTTTTATCTTTTTTTAAAACAAAAAAATTAACAGACATTAAAAACAAAAAAGATAAAGCTTACAAACCAAAAAAGCAAATGGGTTTTGTAGTTTGCAGAAGAGGTATAGAGGTGCAGAAACGGAGATGAAGGTGCGTGAAGGTGGAGCTACGGTGGCGAGTGGGTCTGGTCTGGCGTGGTGCGTGACAGCGACACGGGTTGAGGATGGGCTCAACAGAACAGCGCGACCGGTGCTGGGATCAGTGGCTGAGTTGCTAGAGAATGGCAATGGGTCCAGGTCGCTGCTGCTCGATTTGTGGTGTCGCTGCTATAGTGGCCGTTTGATGGTGAGTTTAGTGGTTGCCAGAACTGATCTGCGTGATGACTGCTTGGAGGACGTGTGACAGAGCTCCGGTCTCGAGTTGGGGTTTGGGTGGCTTTAATGATGAAGTTACAAGTTGTGTGGATGTTTGCAGGTGTTGGGTTATTTGGAGGGTGAAATTGTAGGCTTGTTTTTTTTTGGTAAGTTGAAACAGGGAGACCGTGAATATGGTGGAAGATGAGTCAAGGTTTGTAGAGTTTCTGTTTTGGGCTTGGTGTTTATAGTATGTTGAAGGTGAAGAAAAAGTGGTGGTGTGGGTGAAGCAGGAGGTAAATGTGAGTCAATTGAGAGTGATAGGTGATGTGATGAAAGAACTTTGGGCAGAGGTACCAAGGGAGGGCAACATAGGTGAGAAAAGTAAATATGGTTTGGGTGTCTGTCAAGGGTGAAAATAAGTCAGGTTCTGAGTCTTTTCTGTGTGTGAGTTATGTGTTTTTATAGGAGGGGATTAGGTTGAAGTGTTTGAGTTATAGTGTGATTAGAGTTTGTTTGAGATGATAGGCTATGATCTGTTTAGGATAAGTTATGGTTAGTTTAGGATTGGTTTATTTAGGATAGTTAGGATAACTGGTCGGGTTTGTTTAGGATGAGTTATGGTCAGTTTAGGATAGGTTTGTTTGGGATGGTTAGGATAACTTACGGGGTTTGTTTAGGATAAGTGCTTGATATATGGGTTGTGGATTAACGGGTTGGATCATGGGTTATAGGTTAATGGGTTGGATCATGGGTTATAGGTTAATGGGTTGGATCATGGGTTATGGGTTAGTGAAAGATTAGCCCCTTTTTTTTCTTTTTTTATTTTTCACAAAATGCCCCGGACAAAATTAGGTGTTCACAGTTGTCCTTCTTTACTTGTTTCTTACTAGATAAAAAGAATACACATAGTTTTTCATTTTATCACCGTAAGGAATGAGTAAAGACATGAACTCGAATTTTGTTCGGGAGCAACAAAAAAAAACAATGTGAGAACAAAAATGCATAGAGCGTTGCTCTCAAAAATAAAATATAAGGAGCCGATGCGCTCAAAACTTAAAATGCAAGGAGCTAATGCGCTTAAAACTTAAAATACAAATGCAAAGAGCCGATGCGCTCAATGATGCATGGAATGACAGTGGGCTTCTATGTCCCGAAGACAGTGGGCTATTGCGTCCCGAAAGATAATGGGCTACTGCGTCTCAAAATTTAAATGACAATGGGCTACTGCGGCCTGAAATTTAAAAGATATTGGGCCACTGCAGCCTGAAATTTAAATGACAATGGGCTACTGCGGCCCGAAATTTAAATGATGATGGGCTACTGCGGCCCAAAATTTAAAAGATAATAGGGTACTGCAGCCCAAAATTTAAAAGACAATGGGCTACTGCGGCCCAAAATGACAATGGGCAACTGCGCCCCAAATTTTAAAAGTCAATGGACAATTGAGTCTCGAAATTTAAATGACAATGGGCAACTGAGTCCCAAATTTAAATGACAATGGGCAACTGCAACCCTAAATTTAAATGACAATGGGCAACAAAGTCCTAAATTTAAATGACAATGGGCAACTGAGTCCCAAAATTTAAATGATAATGGGCAACTGAATCCCGAAATTTAAATGACAATGGGCAACTGAGTCTTGAAATTTAAATGACAATGGGCAACTGCGTCTCAAAATTCAAATGACAATGGCAACTGCGTCCCAGAATTTAAATGACAATGGGCAACTGAGTCCCAAATATAAATAACGGTGGGTAACTGAGTCCCAAAATTTAAATAACAATGGGCAACTGAGTCCCAAATTTAAATGACAATGGGCTACTGTGGCCTAAAATTTAAAAGACAATGGGCTACTGTGGCCCAAAATTTAAAAGACAATGGGCTACTGCGGCCTGAAATTAAAAAGACAATGGGCTACTGCGGCCCAAAATTTAAATGACAATGGGTTACTGCGGCCCGAAATTTAAAAGGCAATGGGCTACTGCGGCCCCAAATTAAAAAGACAATGGGCTACTGCGGCTCGAAATTAAATGACAATAGGCTACTGAGGCCTGAAATTTAAAAGATAATGGGCTAATGCGGCCTGAAATTAAAAAGACAATGGGCTATTGTGGCCAAAAATTAAAAAGATAATGGGCTACTGCGGCCTGAAATTTAAATATGTGAATGCTTACGTCTCTAAGGCATGTCAAATGGTTTTTGATGATAACAAAGCCAAAGATGAAAATCAAGATCAAAAGATAAAGACCAAGATCAAAAGAGGTATATTAGATATAGGTCTTAGAATATCAATGTAAAATGCCCTTTAAGTATCTCAATGATTCTCAAATGGTTTTCCAAATATCTTTTCCAAAATAAGTGTGAAAATTCAAAGCTACACATGTTTTTCAAAGAAACATTATTTTCAATCTTAGATCTAACACTCTTGAAAGGTTTTATGTTTAATCAAATGTCTTGAGGTGTTAGAAATGGCTTACAAGCTTAATTGGACTTGAAAAATGTGTTCAAAGGCCAAGGTAATGGATTACACATGTTTTGGAATCGATTACAAGCTAAACAGAGAGTGTCGATTACATGGTTCATGTAATCGATTACACGCAAGTCGAGGTCGTGTAATCGATTACACCATAATGTAATCGATTACATTGAAGCCCAGAAAGGCAAGAACACGTTCAATGAGTCATGTAATCGATTACATAGATTGTGTAATCGATTACAAGAAAGTCAGAAGCCATGTAATCGATTACACCAATAATGTAATTGATTACACAAAGCCCAGAAAGCCAAGAACACGTTCAAACATCCATGTAATCGATTACATGGGCTGTGTAATCGATTACATGCGATCTGACAGACCCCAACGGCTATTTTTACTGCATTAAAAGCTTGGCTTTATCACCCTCAACGGCTCTTTTCTTCATACAACTTATAAATACTTGCCTTGGGTCTTCAAAAAGGGTTGAACTTCATTTTAGAACATTAATCTAACAATCATATACGAGATTCAATCCAAAAAATGTTTTTCCCCTGTTTTTGTGAGAAAACTTGAGATATTCAAAAGGGGCATTATTAGATCTTCAACTTGTATCTATCTACTCTTTAAGAGAGTTTCTATCTTCTATACTTTGTGTAATCTGAAAAAAAGAGGGTGAGGTATCCCTCTAGAGTAAAGGGTGAGGTATCCCTTAGAGAGTGAGGTATCTCTCAAAGTTAGAAAAGGGTGAGGTATCCCTTGAGGGTGAGGCATCCCTCAAAAGGTTGTAAAGGTGAGGCATCCCTGTTTTTGAGGCTCAAAGCACAAGGGTGAGGTATCCCAAGGTGTTGGTGAGTGCTCTATTGTGTAAAGGTTTTCAAGCACCCGTTCAAGCTTGAAGTTTAGTGAAAAATCTCGAGTGGTTCGCTTGAGGACTGGACGTAGGTCACAAGGGGTGGCTGAACCAGGATAAATCCTTGTGTTTGATTCTCTCAACCCTATCTCTTTACATTTGTGCATTTACTTTATATGCTTGCTTGAATATTATTCATCTTGGTTTATTTAATTTGTGAGTGAAGTATTCAATCTCATTTATCTATTCACTTCAATTATCCAATAACTTCAATGAAAATTGTTTAACAAACGTTTTACGAAAGATTTGCAAAAATATTTCATAAACTCAATTCACCCCCCTCTTGAGTTTGAGGCCACTTGGCTAACAAAATGACAATGGGCTACTGCGGCCTAAAATTTAAAAGACAATAGGCTACTGCGGCCTGAAATTTAAATGACAATGGGCTACTGCGGCCCGAAATTTAAAAGACAGGGCTACTGCGGCCCGAAATTTAAAAGACAATGGGTTACTGCGGCCTGGAATTTAAATGACAATGAGCTACTGTGACCCAAAATTTAAATAACAATGGGCTACTGTGGCCTAAAATTTAAAAGACAATAGGCTACTGCGGCCCGAAATTTAAGTGACAATGGGCTACTTTCGCCTGAAATTTAAATGACAATGAGCAACTGAATCTTAAAATTTAAATGAAAATGGGCAACTACGTCTCAGAATATAGAAACTTTAAAAGGCAATAGGCATCTTGACCCAAAAGATTTTCTCTTCTTCTTTTCTTTTTTTATTTTTTTAAATTTTTTTCTCTCCTTTTCCCTCTTTTTTTCTTTTCTTTTCTCTTTTCTCTTTTTTTTTTTTTTTTTTTTTCTTTCATTTTTTTCTTTTTCTCTCTCTTTTTCTCTTTCTTTTCTCTTTTTTTCTTCTTTTTTTATATTTTTTTTTTTCTCTCTCTTTTCTTTTTTTCCTTTAATTTTATTTAAAAAATTTGCACCAAGGACGACTTTGGAAAGCTTTGACCAATCAAACCCCTCGTTCACGTGCTTTAGCCTCAATTCTACTTACTCATCCTTTCTCTCCTCCTTCTTCTTCTTTCTCTCTCTTTTTCTATTTTTCGCTCTTAACTCTCCTAATCAGATGATCACCCCTTGGCATGAACCCTTGCTTGGCTGAGTCCTTGAGAAAAAAAATTAGTCCAGTATTTAACTTTGTCCCTTATCCAATTGATTCCCTACAACTGCTTGATTACTCAATCGCTATCTCTATTGCTACTTCCTTCAACATATATTCTCCTTAGTCCTTCAGAACTTTTGCCTAGTATGGCTGATTGAATGCAAACAAAGTTGCCCATGTGTGGCCAATAAAATTGCCTGATTTAAGCAATTCCAATTTATTTGCCCTAACTTTTGCTTAAAGCGCCCTTTCAAGGCTTTTTTCCTTTTTGCTCGAATACGTCTTATTCTTAGATTATCCATTGAGATATCATTTTTCCTTTTAATTGGGACTTCTAAGTTCTTTCCAGACTGAATTGTTCATTAAAAGATTGCCACCAGACTGTCAAATCATAGTATTGTACTCATGTTTACCTTACCTGAAGCATTACGTAATAGACAGACATGGATTCAAAAATACAACGAAAAGGAATTCACTAAGTGAACAACTTCCAGATTTGTCTTGGAAGTTTGACTACACAAAAGGGTATATACGAAAAAAGACACAAATGATGGTATGAGATTCAAAGCGGTGTTGACCCAATATGAATTAGCCTAACGATCTTTAGTTGCCTACTAGATATTATGGCCAAAGATTTTCTTCTACTGAGCATCTACATCAAGCCAAATTGAATCAAAGAAAATTTTCCCCTAGTTCAAGACTGAATAGAATAAAGCAACAACTCGCCCTAATGTAAGACCAAATTGAACCAAAGATAAATTTGCCCTAGTCTAGGACTGAATTGAATAAGATAGGAACTTGCCCTAGTGACCAAAAGATTTGCCTTAGTGTAGGTCAATTGAACTAAGGAAAAGAAAAATTGTCCCAGTTTAGAACTGAATTGAATAGGGTAGAAACTTGTCCTAGTGTAAGGCCAAATTGAACCGAAGAGAAATTTGTCCCAGTTTTATGACTGAATTAAATAGGGCTAAACTCACCCTAGTGACCAAAAGATTTGTCCCGGTGTAAGATTGGCAAGTACCTCCTCCTCTTCTTTTCCTTCTCTCTCTCTCTTTTTTTTTAGGAGCAATAAACTAGATACTTAGATGAGCATAACATTTGTCTCAAAATTAAAGTTAATGACAATGACAACAGCCCTTTATTGATCAGAATGGATTTTTTCAGGCTTGTAACGTGGTCAAGGTTAAAGGTTATGAAAGGAAAGATATAAGGTTCAAATAAATGTTTAAAGGTTGAATGGGACTAAGGATCCTTGCACTTTCAAAATTGAACTTTGTCAATTGCTTTTAAACTTTCAAGTACATTTTTTTTTGTTGTTCTCCATTTCTTCCCCATTTTATTTCATTTTCTTTCATTCCCCTTTGTCATGACCTATTTCATTTCACTTTCTTTTTTTTTTTTCCTTCTTTTTTTGTTTTGTTTTTCTTTTATTTTATTTTATTTTCATCATTTTTTTACTCCTTACCCCTTTCACCTTTTCTTCCTCTTCCATTATGCTTCGAAATAGTTACCATGACAATCAACCTTTGTTTTATGCTACCCCCTAGTGTAGCGGTGATCCTTATCTAGGGTTTATTGAAGAAATTTTCAAGCTTAAAAAGGGTAACAAGGGATAAAGATGATGAAAATTTGTAAAGATAGATAAAAAATGGCCAGTCTTCATTTTCAAATCATGATTGTTTATTTTCAAAACTTTAATTTTGAGACAAAAAGATAGTGCATACCAAGAGATTACTTCATTGTTCCTTTTTTTTCTTCATTTTTTTTTACAAAAGGCACTTGCACATTCAAACTTTATTGACATCTAACAAACTGAGGATTACCAAGAATTGGATACAAGGAAGACACTTTGAGGAAATGAAATAGAATAAATGTCAAGAAATACAATGTGATGGAAATGAAAGGAAACAATGTACCCATGCAAATTTATCACATTAATGCTTCAAGAAAGTTAACATAAGTTCAATATCACTGATTATTTTATGACAATCACTTCAAGAGTTGTTGACAATATTGGGTCCAGCTACTTCTTCAGTGTCGAGCTTCCCATAAGCAATTAGCTTCCTTATTGCAATCTTGAAGGATTCACAATCTTCAATTAAGTGCCCGGAGATGTCCCTGTGGTATTTGCAAGTTAAATTTGGGTTATACCCCATTGGGAATGGTGGTTCTAGGGGACGTACATGATTTTTAGATATGAGGTGAGCATCAAACAGTATTTGGAATAAGTCTGCATTTGAAATGGATAGTTTTGGGAAAGGGGTAGGTTTTGAGGATGGAAACGGCCTTGATTTTGGAAGTCTGGTCGAGGCTGTGGGTGATTTGGGAAATTTTGTGAAAGTGAAGGTGGATATCAGGTATAGGATGGGCGAGTTAGTTCATATAGTTGTGGTATGAGAACATTGTTGATTTGGAATTGTGGAGTTGGGGTGTAATTTGTGGTTGGCACAATTTGGTGGGGGTAACAATGAGGTATAGGTGTAGGTGTAGGTGTTTGGTATGGAAAGTGAAGGTTAGGGTTATATGGTGGTTAATGACTTGGGTATTGTGGTGGATATCGAAGTCCGAAGGTCTGTTGGTGTTGGACATGATTCACTTCAGATTCTTTCTTTTTCAGCTGGAATCCTTTCTTAGGAGCAGTATCCTTTGAAACACTATTCAAGGTCCTTCCCACAATAGACATCTCAGTAGTGATCCTGGGGTTTGTCCCCATAGAAGGGATATTTGGCAGGCGCGGATGTGCTCCAGTCACTCCTGTGCTTCTGGCTACCCCAATCAAGGTGAGGGTCCCTCTCATGGCTGATAACATTTCCTTCGTTCTTCTCTGAGACTCAGCCATTTCATCCATCCTTCCTTTAATCTCATCAACTTCTATACTCAAGTTTCTTTGTTCACTCTCAGCTACCATTACTGCAAGCCTTGCTTGAGCCCTTGTATTGTGAACTTAGATTTGATTGGTGTTTTCTTTCCTTGGTCGCGTAATGGTTCCTTGAAAATAGTAACCTCAAACAAGGAATGAGATGAAATGAATGAGATTAATGTCATGCATAAAATGAAATGAATGAAATGAATTTTTTTTAAATGCATGATTTATATATATATATATTTAAGAATGCTAAAGATGCCATGAAAATGCATAATTTTTTTTATGAGAATGCATGATTTATTTCTTATTTTAAAAAAATGTTAAGGATGCCATGAAAATGCAAGATAATTTTTTTTAAGAATGTTAAGAATGTCATGAAAATGCAAGATAATTTTTTTTTTAAAAAATGCTAGGAATGACATGAAAATGCAAGATAATTTTTTTTTAAGAATGCTAGGAATGCCATGAAAATGTAAGAAAATATTTTTTTTTACATTTTTTTTAATGCAAGAATGGATGGCATGAAGAAAGAAGAAGTACGCTCCCTTTGTGTCTTAATGAGATTGCCTTAAACTTGGGACTCTCTATTCGAAAAATCTAAGAGTCCTTCTGATTCGTGAGAACTTTCATTGGGTGGCTTTTCTATTCTAAAGGTCTCTAGAGCCAAGTCCCATTTCAGAATGTTGACCACAAACAGTGGGTAAACCACTAGGTGTGAGACATTCGTGAAAAAAACATACTCTAGATTAGGTTTTCACGATAACCAAACAGGATGTACATCCAAAATGGCTACCACTACGCAACCTCTACCTAACTTAGGCTTCACTCAAACCCGAATATAGGGCTCCACTCAGACGTGTGTGATAAACGTGTAGGTGCGGTAGGTGTAAGGATCATACAAATATTTACAATCCTAAAAACTACCCATATCCTGCAAAACACAGCAAAAAATAAACTCCAAAAGTTTTCTACCCCAAGGTTTAGATAATAAAACAATTAACTAAAAAAAGAATAATCAAATATAAAAAAAGAAAAAGAAAGAAAAAGAAAAAGGCTAAAACAAACACATAAAGATCACAATATTTGCATAACCAACTTGTATAGGCTTGACTCTCAAGTGTCCCCAATGGAGTCGCCATCTGTCGCAATCAAAAAATCGCGGCGAGATAGCAACTTAAATTTAAAAATTATTTAATTAGGGAGTCGCCACCAATTTTATTTTTTATTAAGAAAAATTGGAAAACCTAAGAAAAAGAGTCTTTGAAATCAAATTAGATTCGGGAGTCGGTTATAGATAGGGAATGATGGAAACTTAATCTCACAACACCCCTAATACACTCATCCTAAGACGGTACCTTAAATTAATTATGCAAATTCTTAATAATCCTTAAAAATATTTGTTTTACCCTTTTACTGTCGCGACTGAAAAATCGTGGTGGAATAGCAACTTAAATTAAAAAATATTTAATTAGGGAGTTGCCACCAATTTTATTTTTTATTAGGAAAAATTAGAAAACCTAAGAAAAAGAGTCTTTGAAACCAAATTGGATTCGGGAGTCAGTTATGTATAGGAAAGGGTGAAAACTTAATCCCACAACATCCCTAATACACCCGTCCTAAGACGGTACCTTAAGTTAATTATGTAAATTATTAATAATCCTTAAAAATATTTGTTTTACCATTTTTATTAAAAGATAAACAAAATAAATAAATAAATTATGAAAATTTAATTTTTAGCTTGACGGAATAGGGATTCCACTCCTACGTATTCTCGGGTGCAATGAGAAACTCAAAGTCACATAGTTCTGTAGAAAATAATTGTGGGTTGGTTGATTTTATTAAAGAAATTTTATTTTACATAAGTTTGAATTAACAAGTCGTCGCGACTTTGTTAATCAAATTAAGGTTTGAATAGGTGAAGCTCGCGTCACGTTAGAGACATCACCCACTAATTATCAAATTTGTTACAAAATTTTTATTTAAATTATCTAGAAAAAAGAAATTGGTTGATTTTATTTTTTATTTTTTAAAAGAAACAATTTAATTATTTTTAAAAAATTTGAATTAACAAGTCATCGCGACTCTGTTAATCAAATTAAGGATTGAATAAGTGAAGCTCGCGTCACGCTAGAGACATCACCCATTGCTCATTAAGTTTGTTGCGGAAATTTTTATTTTAAAAGAAAAGTTTTAGATTTTTATCAATTAGCGATTTATAAAAATTGAAGACAAAATAATAATAATAATAATAATAATAATAATAATAATAATAATAATAATAATAATAATAATAACAATATTAATAATTTAAATCATCAACCTATCGCAACTCAAATGATTACAAAAGGTTAGCGAGCTGTCGCAACTTAGATAACCCATTTTATTTTTTTCTTAAAAAAAGGTTCAATTTTTTTAATCCCTTTTTATTTTTTATTTTTCATTTTTTTATTATGGTTTTGTAGCCTTTTTAGCCCCAAATAAGCCTATTAAACTGTTGTCTTTTTAAAAAAAAAAATTAACAGACATTACACTTTGCAATGACTCCCAACTTGTAACATCTTAGATCTGAGGTGAATATCAAGTTAAAGAACTCCTCCTTTAGAGATACATGGCCAAAGTACAAAAGCTCCTTAAAAGTTTCCAAGAGGCTGAGATAGAGCATATACCAAGAGAGCAGAACTCTAGAGCGAACCTCTTGTCTAAGCTGGTTAGCATTAAAAGTCCTAGCAACAACCGTTCCATGATCCAAGAGACCCTCTCTCAACCCTCCATCACGGATCATGTCGTCTTCCAAGTAGAAGGGGAAGAGGGTACTCGGATCACCTCTATCACGGAGTATCGATAGTTCGGAGCCACACCCTCCAATCCAAAGGAAGCCTCCAGGCTAGTCAAGCCAGTAGTCAGGTACACCATCTATGATGAGCACTTATATCTACGTGGGTTTTCCTCACCCCTCCTTAAATGCCTTATGCTAAAAGAAACAGAATATGTACTGACTGAGGTTCATGAGGGAAGCTGTGGACACCACTTAGGAGGCAGGGCCCTAGCCTTGAAGGCACTCAGGGTGAGATACTATTGGCCAACAATGGAAGCAGACTCCCTTGCACATGTCTAGTCTGTGATAAATGTCAGCGCCACTAGGACCATTATCAGGCCCCCTCAGAGGAACTATCCATGATGTCGGTACCCTGACCATTCTACATATGGTGTATAGATATCCTGAGTCTATTTTCCCTTGAAATACTTGGTGGTGATAGTGGATTACTTTACAAAATGGATCGAGGCAAGACCCTTAGTCATGATCACCTCTGCCCGGGTTTAGAAGTTCACTTGGCGCCATATCATCACCAGGTTCGGAGTTTCAGAGTCCATTGTGATGGACAACAGAACCCAATTCAAGGATAAAGGTTTTGAAAAGTTGCTTGCTGAGCTAAAAATTAAGCATCACTACAGTTTTGTTGAGAGCCCTAGGACAAATGGACAAGCTGAGGCCGTCAACTAGGTCATTATCTATGGAATTAAAAGAAGATAGGATGAAGTAAAGGAAAACTGAGCTGAACAGTTAGACCATGTTCTCTAGGCCTACCGGACTACGCCTCACTCTACAACAGGTGAAACTCTCTTCAAACTCACTTATGGGTGCGAATCTATGATCTCAGTGGAAATAGGAAAATCGAGCTGGCGTCACCAGTAGTTTTCACCTGACAATAACTCCAGACTAATAAGGGAAAACTTGAATTTGCTAGAGGAAAGAAAACGCGGGAAATTTTATTTACAATAATGACATTGAAATTTAAATTTATAACTTTATGCAAATTATTCAAATTTCTAGTTACAAATTCAAATGTTAATATCTTATTCAGCTTGTGCTTATTTCTAGTGATAAAACAATTAGAACAAGGGAGTTGGACTATTGGAGGACTTGCATTTTCATTTTTTTTTCACACACACACTGAAATTTAAATTTATAACTTTATGCAAATTATTCAAATTTCTAGTTACAAATTCAAATGTTAATATGTTATTCGGCTTGTGCTTATTTCTAGTGATAAAACATTTAGAACAAGGGAGTTGGACTGTTGGAGGACTTGCATTTTCATTTTTTTTTCTATCACTCACATTTAATATATTTCTTTAACAAATTATTGTCAATATCATAAATTGCACTAACAAATTTTGATTTGCTTATAACTTGTAGAATTGTGAAAATAAATAATTTATTTATCTTAATAAATATTCGATAAATGGCACGACACTAGATAAATACTAGGCCAAACTCCAATGAATACTTTTTATCTAGGCTGTAAACTATGTCAACATGATATAATAGAATGACTTAGTTAATAATGTAATTTTATAAAATGAAAAGATAAATTAAATGCTAATAACACATTTTTACAATATCAGTATATAAAAAATATTAAATACTAAAATTATTAAAATATTATTTAGTGATATATGTAACCCTAAATTAAATTCAACTTGTTAATTTTATTTACAATAATGACATAGAAATTTAAATTTATAACTTTATACAAATTATTCAAATTTCTAGTTACAAATTCAAATGTTAATATCTTATTCCGCTTGTGCTTATTTCTAGTGATAAAACATTTAGAACAAGTGTCGCGACCGAAAAATCGCAGCGGAATAGCAACTTAAATTAAAAAATATTTAATTAGGGAGTCACCACCAATTTTATTTTTTATTAAGAAAAATTGAAAAACTTAAAAAAAAAAGTCTTTGAAACCAAATTGGATTCGGGAGTCGGTTATATATAGAGAAGGGTGGATACTTAATTGCACAACACCCCTAATACACCCGTCCTAAGATGGTACCTTAAGTTAATTATGTAAATTCTTAATAATCATTAAAAATATTTGTTTTACCCTTTTACTGTCGCGACAAAAAAATCACAGCGCAATAGCAACTTAAATTAAAAAATATTTAATTAGGGAGTCGCCACCAATTTTATTTTTTATTAGGAAAAATTGAAAAACCTAAGAAAAAGAGTCTTTAAAACCAAATTGGATTCGGGAGTCAGTTATGTATAGGGAAGGGTGGAAACTTAATCTCACAGCACCCCTAATACACCCATCCTAAGACGGTACATTAAGTTAATTATGTAAATTCTTAATAATCCTTAAAAATATTTTTTTATCCTTTTTATTAAAAGATAAACAAAATAAACAAATAAATTATGAAAATTTAATTTTTGACTTGACGGAATAGGGATTCAGCTCCTACGTATCCCTAGGTGCAATGAGAAGCTCAAAGTCAAGTAGTTCTCTAGAAAATAATTGTGGGTTAGTTGATTTTATTAAAGAAATTTTAATTTATGAAAATTTGAATTAACAAGTCATTGTGACTTTGTTAATCAAATTAAGGTTTGAATAGGTGAATCTCGCGTCGCGTTAGAGACATAACCCACTGATTATCAAATTTGTTACAAAATATTTATTTAAATTATCTAAAAAAAGAAATTGGTTGATTTTATTTTTTATTTTTTAAAAGAAACAATTTAATTATTTTAAAAAAAATTTAATTAACAAGTCGTCGTGACTCTGTTAATCAAATTAAGGATTGAATAGGTGAAACTCGCATCATGCTAGAGACGTCACTCATTGCTCATCAAGTTTGTTGCGGAAATTTTTATTTTAAAAGAAAAGTTTTAGATTTTTATCAATTAGCGATTTATAAAAATTGAAGATAAAATAATAATAATAATAATAATAATAATAATAATAATAATAATAATAATAATAATTTAAATCATCAAGTTATCGCAACTCAGATGATTATAAAAGTTACAAAAGGTTTACGAGTTGTCGCAACTCAGATAACTCATTTTATTTTTTCTTAAAAAAAGGTTTAATTTTTTTAATCCCTTTTTATTTTTTATTTTTCATTTTTTTATTATGGTTTTGCAGCCCTTTTAGGCCCAAATAAGCCTATTAAACTTTTATTTATTTTTTTTAAAAATTAACAGACATTAAAAACAAAAAAGATAAAGCTTACAAACCAAAAAAGCAAAAGGGTTCTGTTTTGGAAAATGAGTTTGTAGAGGAGGTATGGAGGTGCAGAAACGGAGATGAAGGTGCGTGAAGGTGGAGCTACAGCAGCGAGCGGGTCTGGTCTGGCGTGGTGCATGACAGCGACATGGGTTGAGGACGGGCTCAACAGAACGACGCGACTGGTGCTGGGATCAGTGGCTGAATTGCTCTAGAATGGCAATAGGTCCAAGTCGCCGCTACTCGGTGTGTGGTGGCGCTGCTATGGTGGCCGTTTGATGGTGAGTTTAGTGGCTATCAGAACTGATCTGCATGATGACGGCTTGGAGGGCGCATGACAGAGCTCTGGTCTCGGTTAGGGTTTGGGTGGCTTTGATGATGAAGTTATAGGTTGTGTGGATGTTTGCAGGTGTTGGGTTATTTGGAGGGTGAAATTGTAGGCTTGTTTTTTTTTTGGTATGTTAAAACAGGGAGGCCGTGAAGATGGTGGAAGGTGAGTCAAGGTTTGTAGAGTTTTTGTTTTGGGCTTGGTGTTTATAGTATGTTGAAGGTGAAGAAGAAGTGGTGGTGTGGGTGAAGCAGGAGGCAAATGTGAGTCAATTGAGAGTGATAGGCGTTGGTGATGAAAGAACTTTGGGCGAGGTACCAAGGGAGGGCAACATAGGTGAGAAAAGTAAATATGGTTTGGGTGTCTCAAGGGTGAAAGTAAGTCGGTTCGAGTCTATTGTGTGTGTGGGTTATGCTTTTTTATAGGAGGAGATTAGGCTGAAATGTTTGAGTTATAGTGTGATTAGAGTTTGTTTGAGATGATAGGATGTGATCTATTTAAGATGAGTTATGGTTAGTTTAGGATTGATTTGTTTATGATAGTTAGAATAACTGATGGGGTTTGTTTAGGATGAGTTATAGTCAGTTTAGGATAGGTTTGCTTGGAATGGTTAGGATAACCTACGGGGTTTGTTTAGGATAAGTACTGGTATATAGGTTGTGGATTAACAGGTTAAATAATGAGTTATAGGTTAATGAGTTGGATCATGGGTTATAGGTTAGTGAAAGATGAGCCCCTTTTTCTTCTTTTTTTTTATTTTTTTATTTTTTACAAAATACCCCGAACAAAATTAGATATTCACAATAAGGGAGTTGGACTGCTAGAGGACTTGCATTTTCATTTTTATATCTCTTACATTATGAAGTATGTGATAAAATTAGAATTTAGGAATGCAAAAAATAAAGTAAAATTAATTATAATTAGATAATAAAAATTATACAAATACAAAATGATATGTGTATAAGAGTAGATATATCGCATTATTCTTACATAATATATGAAATATGTTGTAAATAACATAATAAATTATGTGTATATTATAAATTATTATATGAGTTTAATTTTAATATACTATTAATGTAAAAAAAATTATATTATTTTATAATCATATACTATCACATGTGTAACTTTTAATATAGTTGTTATGAGAGTCAAACATTTTTAATAATATGACAATGAATGATTGGATGAAGTGTAAAAAAAATTATACTAATAATATATTAAAATTAAATAGGTCAATTTTCTTTATAATAATAATATTGAAATTTAAATTTATAACTTTATGCAAATTATTCAAATTTATAGTTTCAAATTCAATATGTATGTTTCTTTCATATATATATATATATATCTTTAATTAATTATTGTCAATATCATAAATTGCACTAACAAATTTTGATTTGCTTATAACTTGTAGTATTGTGAAAATAAATAATTCAATTTGGAGAGCATATAGGACCAACACTAGATAATTACTCCGCCTAATTCGAATAAAGAAATACTATATATGTAGCTGTCCCGGGAGAAAAAATATAAACTTATTCCAAAAAAATAGAAAAGAAATTCTACAAAAATGAATATATATGTTCAATTTGGAGAGCATATAGTACCAACACTAGATAATTACTCCGCCAAATAATATATATATATATATATATAATGTCAATATAATATAATACATAATATAGCTGTCCCCATTTTTTTTAAATGACTTTGTAATCACCATTAATTCATGTAAACATAATATATAGTCTGTAAACTACGTGAACATGATATAATAGCTTGCCTTAGTTAATAATGCCAATATATAAAATGAAAAACAATGTAGCTGTCACCGACTTTTTTTTTTAAAAGAAAGAATTTGTGGCCACCATTGACTCATGTGGACATATAGTATATAATGGAATGAAATTTTTTTAATGAAAATTACTCAAGACTTATATCTCTTACATTATGAAGTACGTGGTGACATTAGAATATAAGTATGTAAAAAATAAAGTAAAATAAATTATAATTATATAATAAAAATTATATAAATATAAAATAATATATGTATAGGAGTAGGTATATTGCATTATTCTTATATAATATATGATATATTTTATAAGTAACATAATAAATTACGTGTATATTATAAATTATTATATGAGTTTAATTTTAATTTATTATCAATATAAATTTTTTTATATCATCTATTAATTATATATTATCATACGTGTAATTTTTAATGTAATTATTATGAAAATTAAATATTTTTAATAACGTAATAATAAATGATTGGATGATAGTATAAACTTTTTTACAATAATAATGTTTTAAAATTAAATTGGCCAATTTTCTTTACAATAATGACATTGAAATTTAAATTTACAACTTTATGCAAATTATTCAAATTTCTAGTTACAAATTCAAATGTTAATATGTTATTCGGCTTGTGCTTATTTCTAGTGATAAAACATTTTGAACAAGGGAGTTGGACTGTTGGAGGACTTGCATTTTTTTTTTCTATCTCTCACCCGCACACACCCACGATATATATATATATATATATATATATATATATATATATATATAAAGGATGATTTTATAATATTATAAATTAAGTGTATATAATAAATTTATAGATTATTAATATATTTCTTTAATTAATTATTGTCAATATCATAAATTGCACTAACAAATTTTTATTTGCTTATAACTTGTAGAATTGTGAAAATAAATAATTTATTTATCTTAATAAATATTTGATAGATGGCACGACACTGCATAAATACTAAGCCTAACTCCAATGAATACTTTCTATTTAGGCTGCAAACTAAGTCAACATGATATAATAGAATGACTTAGTTAATAATGCGATTATTTAAAATGAAAAGAGAAATGTTAGCAACATAATTTTACAATATTTGTATATAAAAATTATTCAATACTAAAACTATTAAAATATTACTTAATGATATATATAAAACCCTAAATTAAATTCAACTTGTTAATTTTCTTTACAATAATGACATAGAAATTTAAATTTATAACTTTATGCAAATTATTCAAATTTCTAGTTACAAATTCAAATGTTAATATCTTATTCCGCTTGTGCTTATTTCTAGTGATAAAACATTTAGAACAAGGGAGTTGGACTGCTGGAGGACTTGCATTTTCATTTTTATATCTCTTACATTATGAAGTATGTGATAAAATTAGAATTTATGAGTGCAAAAAATAAATTAAAATTAACTATAAAATTAGATAATAAAATTTATACAAATATAAAATGATATGTGTATAAGAGTAGATATATCGCATTATTCTTACATAATATATGAAATTTTTTGTAAATAATATAATAAATTATGTGTATATTATAAATTATTATATGAGTTTAATTTTAATGTACTAATAGTGTAAAAAAATTTATATTATCTTATAATCATATATTATTACATGTGTAACTTTTAATATAATTTTTATGATAGTCAAATATTTTTAATAATATGACAATGAATGATTGAATGACAATATAAATTTTTTTATACTAACAATATATTAAAATTAAATTGGTCAATTTTATTTATAATAATAAAATTGAAATTTAAATTTATAACTTTATGTAAATTATTCAAATTTATAATTTCAAATTGAATATGTATGTTTCTTTCTCTCTCACACACACACCACACACAGATATATATATATATATATATATATATGAAGGGATGATTTTATAATATTATAAATTAAGAGTATATCATAAATTTTTAGATTATTAATATATTTCTTTAATTAATTATTGTCAATATAATAAATTGCACTGGCAAATTTTGATTTGCTTATACCTTGTAGTATTGTGAAAATAAATAATTTATTTATCTTAATAAATATTTGGTAGATAGCATGACACCGGATAAATACTGGGCTTAACTCCAATGAATACTTTTTACCTAGGTTATAAACTACGTCATCATTTAAGACATATTTATTTATCTTAATGGATCGATGTTACAATTAACTATAATTAGATAATAAAAATTATATAAATATAAAATAATATGTGTATAAGTGTGTAGATATATTACATTATTCTTACATAATATATGATATATTGTGTAATTATTGTGACCGGGTATATAAGGAAAACACTAATAAATACTTAAGCCTATTTCAAATAAAGAAAGACTAAGACTTTGTAAGTCTGTAAACTCATGTCAGCAAAATATAATAGAATGATAACGTTAATAATGCGTCCACACACACACATATACACTTTAGTTTTCTTGATATAATTTACAATGCTGTAGAAATAAAAATAATTAATAAAGACTGGTTACTTCTTTACATTTGAAAATTTAAAGCGTGAAACGGTTGAGTTAATCACATTATAAATTACGTGCATATCATAAATTATTATATTATTAAAATGTTACACACGAAACTCAAGTACATGCTGCTTCACCCGAATTTCACCAGCAATAATACATTAATACATGCCAATAATACATTGATACTTGCTGCATTGTTGCTTCACCGAATTTCAACAGCAATTGCGTGTAATTAATTTTTTGTTTAAAAAAATGATATTATACTTTATAATGAATCGATTTTATCCTAATTAGTATACAAAAGTCAATCGACGTACATTTTCCTTTATGTGTTATATATGTGTTAGTATAAATTGTTTTTTATTTTGATAAATAATATTATTTAAAATTAATATTATATATAAAAAGAAGAATATAAAAAATGCTTTTTAATTTACATAAAACTATTTATATTTTATATTTTTATTTAGATATATTAGTAATTATAACATTTTTTAAATAACTTAATATATAATTCAAAACATTTGTACATCAGAAACACTTTCTATTTCTCTAATTTTTTTAAAATATTATTAGTTTCTCATTTAAAGTAAGAAAAACCCTCCTGAGTCTCTAATTTAAATCATCACAAACTTTCATGATAATCAATAATAAAAACACTTAAAGTACTTTTATAAATTTAGAAATAATACAGATTTAAATAAATAGAATTATAATATCATGAAAAGTAAATCATAATTTTAATAATGTACTGCAAAAATATTTGAACAAGTTAACTAATATAAAAGATGTAAAAACATCTCTATCGTGGTGCTACTGATGTTTAACTACTCTAATAATTATATATTCTCTTATTGATTCAAAAAATTATTTTTTCTTTTCTTTTCCATGCTTTCAATATGATATAGACATATAAAAATAACTTTCAAATACAAAATGATATAAAAACGAGAACATAAACTTTTAATAAACTACTAGCAATTTTGGGGTATAATACTATAATGTACCTCAATTGATTTTTTATTTTTTATTTATTATTTCACTGACTTGGACTTTTACACTCCTATAAGACAGTGGCTTATTTCTTAAAAAATAAACGATTGCTACAACACTTTCTATAAAGTGGCACGACACCCGCTAAATATTAGCTCAACTTCAATAAATACTTTTTATCTAGACTGTAAATTACGTCAACATCACATAATAGAATGACTTAGTTAATAATGAGATTATATAAATTTAAAAAAAATAATAGCAATATACGTTTATAAATATATAAAAATTATTAAATACTAAAATTATTAAAATATTATTTGGGGATATATTATATATATAACCCTAAACTAAATTCAACTTGTTAATTTTCTTTACAATAATGTCGACATAGAAATTTAAATTTATAACTTTATGCAAATTATTCAAATTTCTAGTTACAAATTCAAATGTTAATATCTTATTCGGCTTGTGCTTATCTCTAGTGATAAAACATTTAGAACAACCGTTGGACTGCTGGAGGACTTGCATTTTCATTTTTGTTTTCTCTCACGTATACATATATGTATATTTTATATATATATATATATATATATATATATATATATATATATATATATATATAATATATTAAGTGTACATCATAAATTTTTAGATTATTAATATATTTCTCTAATTAATTATTGTCAATATCATAAATTTCACTAACAAATTTTAATTTTTTTATAACTTGTATTATTGTGAAAATAAAAAATTTATTTATCTTAATAAATATTCGATAAATAGCACGACACCAGATATATAGTGAGCCTAACTCTAACGAATACTTTCTATCTAGGCTATAAACTAAGTCAACATGATATAATTGCATGACTTAGTTAATAATGTGAATACATAAAATGAAAAGAAAAACGTTAATAATATTTTTAATATTTATTTCATATACTTAAAAATATTATTAAATGAGTAATATTAATAATATTTTTTGAAAACTAATAATAAAATAAATATTAAAAAATATATTACTATCATTCTCAAATGAAAAACAATGTAGTTATCGTTAACTTTTTTTTATTTTAATTAATATTTGATAGATAGAACGACACTGAATAAATACTGGGCCTAACTCCAATGAATACTTTCTATCTAGACTGTAAGCTACGTCAACATGGTATAATAGCATGACTTAGTTTATAATGTGAGTATATAAAATAAAAAGAAGAATATTAGTAATATATTTTTTTGAATTTTTTAATATTTATTTTATTATTGATTTATCTTATATATTTAACATAATTATTAGATAAAAATATTAATAATACTTATTTTTGGATTAATAATAAAATAAATATTAAAAAATCAAAAAAAATATGTTACTAATATTCTTAAATAAAAAACAATATAACTATCACCGACTTTTTTTTATCTTAATAAATATTCGGTAGATAGCATGACACCGGATAGATACTAGGCTTAACTCCAATAAATACTTTCTATCTAAGTTGTAAACCACGTTAACTCCGATGAATACTTTCTATCTAAAAGCTGTAAACTACGTCAACATGATATAATATAATAGCATAACAGTTAATAATGCGAATATATAAAATGAAAAGATGAATGCTACTAATAAATTATTTTGAATATATTTTAATACTTATTTTATTATTATTTTAATTCATATATTTAAAAAAATTATTAAATAAAAATATAAATACTTATTTTTAGATCAATAATAAAATAAATATTAAAAAAGTGTCTAAAAAAATTTATTGTTAACATTCTTCAAATGAAAAACAATGTAACTGTCACCGAAATTTTTTTTTAAGAAAGACTTTGTGGCCACTATTGACATGCTGACATAGTATATAATGGAGTGAAAAATGTTTAATGAAAATTACTCATGACTTATATCTCTTACAACAGTGTAGAAAAAATAAAGAGATATTAATTATAATTAAATAACAATAATTACATAAATATAAAATAATATATGTATAAGAATAGATATATGGCATTGTTCTTACATAATATATGATATATTTTGTAATTATTGTGACCGAGTATATAAGGGCAACACTATTAAATACTCAAGCCTATTTGAAATAAAGAAAGACTAATACTTTGTAAGTCTGTAAACTCACGTAAGCAAAATCATATAATCGTCATATAACATATAAAGAAAAAGTATATGTTTTTAATGTTAATATAGTTGGTAGCCTTATATATATTTAAGTATGTACTAAATTTGATCTATCATTTGCTATTTGTGTATTGAGTAGATATTTATCTAATCCAAGACATACTCATTGGGTAGCTATTAAGAAGATTATGAGGTACTTATAGAAGACAAATGATTACATGTTTGTTTATAGGAATGTGAATGAATTAAATGTCATTGGGTACCCATGAGTGTATAGATGATGATAGATCTACCTCTGGATACATTTTCATGTTAGCCAGAGGAGCTATATCACAATAAATTTTTAATGGTTTACAAATAAATCAACAACACTAAGAACGAAAATGAAGTTCCTTAGCCACATAGCATGTGAAACAGTACCATACAATGTAACAAACTCAGCTTGCATTGTGGAAGAAGCTGTCAGAGTTTGCTTTACGCTCTTCCAAGATATAACTCCTTTGTCTAACATGTAAATATATCCAGAAGTGGATCTGTCATCATCTATACACATAGCAAAGTCTGAATCAGAGTAGCCTATATTGATCGTGTTCACTAAATTCGTCGTGTCCATTTTGTTTTGGGTATAAAAATTCATAGAGACATGAGTCGTAAGCTTTTGGGTTTATCTCAAAGAACCTAGCTATATTGATCGTGTTTTTAAAAGGTATAATATGGAAACTTGTAGGCCTGGTGATGTTCTAATTACCAAAGGAGACAAGTTGAGTAAGAAGTAGTGTCCTAAGAATGATATTGAGAGAAGTTTCATGACAAATGTGCCTTATGCTAGTGTAGTTGGTAGCCTTATGTATGCTCTGGTGTACACTAGACCTGATTTGTCATTTGTTGTTAGTGCATTGGGCAGATATCTATCTAATCCAGGATATGCTTATTGACTAGCTGTTAAGAAAGTTATGAGGTACCCACAGAAGACAAAATATTACATGCTTATTTATAGGAATGTGGATGACTTAAATGTCATTGGCTACTCTGATTCAGACTTATTGGTTGTATAGATGATGACTTAAATTCTGGATACATTTTCATGTTAATAGGAGGAACTATATATTGGAAGAGCGTAAAGCAAACTCTGACAGGTTCTTCCACAATGCAAGCTGAGTTTGTTGCATTGTATGGTGCCGCTTCACATACTATGTGGTTAAGGAACTTTATTTTTGCTCTTGGTGTTGTTGACTCTATTTCTAAACCATTGAAAATTTATAGTGATAATCGATTTGCTATTTTGTTCACAAAGAATAATAGAACCACTTCTGCCTCTAAACATATAAGAATCAAATTCTTGGTTGTGAGAGAAATGTTTGATAATGGAGAGATTCTTGTTGAGCATATTCTTATTGATGAGATGCTTGCAGGTGAGAAGATTACCCTGGTAGGCTATTATGAAACCCACTTAACCTTGGGGTCCTCAAAACTCTTCAAAATAGTCAAGGTGAGGTTCCTAGTCGTAGACTGCCCCTCGACTTACAACATCATTCTGGGTTGCCTTGCCTTAAATGCACTGGGTGTCATGGTCTCCACTACCCACCTGGTTATGAAGTTTCGCAATAAGAATGACGACATTGTCACAGTAAAAGGTGACTAAATCGCGACCCAAAAATGTTATAACGAGAGCCTCATAATCTGCAAGGTTCCCAAGAAGGCAAAAGCCGCTACGTCTAGCTCGATCTTGGATCAGGTTAATATCCTTATGATCGAGTTGGATGTTTGGGAGGAAATCCGGGGTACCAGACCCCAGCCGAATGGCGAATTACAGTCTGTCCAACTTGGTGCCAAGTAAGATCAGGTTACCAAGATTGGAGTAAACTTAGAAGAAGAAGAAAGACGCCAGCTGATTGAGCTCTTGCTTAAAAATAAAGATCTTTTCACTTGGACGTCCTCTGACATGCTTGGGCTTGACCCCGCCTTCATCTATCATCACTTGTCTATCAGAGAAGATGTGAGGTCAGTCACCCAGAAGAAAAGAAAAGTTAGCCCTGAAAGACAGTAGATTATTGAAGAACAGGTTAAGGAGTTACTCAGTGGCGGCTTCATTAGGGAGGTACCTTATACCACATGGTTGTCCAACGTGGTCCTGGTGAAGAAGTCTAATGAGAAGTGGAGAATGTGTGTAAGTTACACGAACTTAAACAAAGCTTGCCCAAAAGATCTGTACCCGCTTCCCAATGTAGATAAACTGGTAGACAGCTCCTCAAGCTTCCGATTACTATCATTTGTGGATGCATACTCCAGATACAACCAAATCTTGATGTACCCCAGAGACGAAGACAAAACCGCCTTCATCACTAACAGGGCGAGCTACTGCTATAGGATCATACCCTTTGATTTGAAAAATGCAGGAGCCACCTACCAGAGAATGATGAACAAGGTCTTTGAATACCAAGTAGGGAAGATGCTAGAAGTTTACATCGATGATATGATAGTAAAGACCCTACAAGACGGATCACACATCACGGACCTCGAAGAAGTGTTTGCACAACTCCAAAAATACAATATGAGACCTAATCTGGAAAAGTGCATCCCACCGCACAATTGAGGCTAATCCAAACAAATGCCAAGTGATGCTCAACATATGAAGCCCTCAGAATGTCAAAGAAATGCAACAGCTAACTGGCTAGATCACAGCTCATCCCTTTATTCAAACTACTTAAAAAATGGAAGGATTTTAATGGACTCAGGAGTATGAGGATGTATTTTGCTCTTTGAAGAGCTTTCTGTCTTCTCCCTTTATACTTACAAGACCGGAACCTGGAGAAACTTTGTACTTATACCTTTTAGTCCACGAAGAGATTATAAGCTCAGTTCTAATCCGGGAGACGGAAGAGGGACAAAAGTCGATCTATTTCATGAGTAAAGTTCTACAAGGCCTAGAGCTTCGATACCGAAAAATAAAGAAAGTCACCTTCGCACTCGTCACCATGGAAAGGAGACTCCAATAGTATTTTTAGTATTATCCGATGGTGGTGAGAACAGACTAACCCATCCACTAAGTGTTGTACAAGCCAGACTTAGCAGGAAAAATGATTGCCTAGTCTATCGAGCTTTTTGAGTTCGGAATTGCATATGAGCCTCAACTTGCAATAAAGGCCCAGACGCTTTCTGAATTCTTGTCAAAACTTACATCGGACCTTGGTGACCCCAAAGGAATTTCTTGAACTATATTTGTTGATGGATCCTCAAACTCCAAGGGAAGTGGTGTCAGGGTAATCTTGAAAAATTCTGAAAGAGTGACACTGGACAACTCACTGAAGTTTGAGTTCCCAACCTCAAACAATCAGGTATTGTCAGACTAGTAATGGCCAAGGATATGAGAGCAACTAAGATCACACTTTGCAATGACTCCCAACTTGTAACCTCTCAGATCCGAGGTGAATATCAAGCTAAAGAACTCCTCCTTTAGAGATACTTGGCCAAAGTACAAAAGCTCCTTAAAAGTTTCCAAGAGGCTGAGATAGAGCATATACCAAGGGAGTAGAACTCTAGAGCAGACTTCCTGTCTAAGCTGTTCAGCACTAAAAGTCCTAGCAATAACTATTCTATGATCCAAGAGACCCTCTCGTAACCCTCCATCACGGATCATGTCGTCTTCCAAGTGGAAGGGGAAGAGCATACTTGGATCAACTCTATCATGGAATATCTGCAGTTCGGAGCCACGCTCTCTGATCCAAAGGAAGCCTCCAGGCTAGTCAAGTTAGTAGCAGGTACACCATCTATGATGGGCACTTATATCGACGTGGGTTTTTCTCACCCCTCTTTAAATGCCTCATGTTAAAGGAAGCAGAATATGTACTAGCTGAGGTTCATGAGGGAAGCTGTGAACACCACTTAGGAGGCAAAGCCCTAGCCTTGAAGGCACTTAGGGTGGGATACTATTGGCCAACAATGGAAGCAGACTCCCTTGCACAAGTCTAGTCTGTGATAAATGTTAGCGCCACTCGGACCATTATTAGGCCCTCTCAGAGGAACTATCCACGATGTCGGTACCCTGACCATTCTACAGATAGTGTATAGATATCCTGAGTTCGTTTCCCTAGACACCTGGTCAATTGAAATACTTGGTGGTGATAGTGGATTACTTTACAAAATGGATCAAGGTGGAACCCTTAGTCACGATCACCTCTGCTTGGGTTCAGAAGTTCACTTGGCGCCATATCATCACCAAGTTCGGAGTTTCAGAGTCCATTCTGATGGATAATAGAACCTAATTCAAGGATAAGGGTTTTGAAGAGTTGCTTGCTGAGTTAAAAATTAAGCACCACTGCAGTTCTGTTGAGAACCCTAGGACAAATGGACAAGCTGAGCCACCAACCGAGTCATTATCTATGGAATTAAAAGAAGGTAGGATAAAGTAAAGGGAAACTGAGCCGAACAGTTATACAATGTTCTCTGGGCCTACCAGACTATGCCTCACTTTACAATAGGTGAAACTCTCTTTAAACTCACTTATGGGTGTGAAGCTACGACCTCGGTGAAAATAGGAGAACCGAGCTGGCATCACCAGCAGTTTTCACTTGAAAACAACCCCAGACTAATTAGGGAAAACTTGGATTTATAGAAGGAAAGAAAACATGTTGCCCTATACGCGACACTACCATTAAACTAAGGATGACAACTAGATATAATTTGAAGGTTATTCTAAGAAAGTTCCAGCCAGGAGACTTAATGCTCCAGAGAGCGGACATCAGAGGGAGGAATACCTCCTAAAGGAAATTAGCCCCTAATTGGGAAGGTCCTACCGCATCATAGTTAGCACTGGCAAAGGAGCCTATACATTAGAGACATTATCAGGCAAGCCAATCAAAAACTATTGGAATGCAGATAAATTTAGAATATACTATAGCTAAGCGCCCCTTAAAGGCCTAGTCTTTAGTGAACTTTGTTTGATTTGTCCTAATTTTAAACAATTATACACTATGTACAGACTTCCATCCTCAAATTTATTAATAAAATGGAGTTATTCAGATATCATTTTGCATTTTAAAGAACCCTCAACTCGGAAGACACCTTAAGAGGGTCTAAAGCCCATTCCCAATGGGGTATGAGGCATCTTAAAAAGTTAAAGTTAAGAGAACTAACCCACTGAACCCATGCAAGCGCTTTGGTAGCAAAGTTATAGGGTCAATACCCAATTCTCAATACTTGACCATCACCATTTTATGGTTAAAAATAAAGTGGTAGTGTGGGTTATGACATCTGTGGTCCACCATCAGGTATCCATCGAAAGTCTTATGTTAAACAAGCTTTAAAGTTAAAAATTCCTAAGTGACAGGAAATTTTCTACTGTTAACCATAAACATTAAAGACCCTGTTTACATATCACCTTTATACCTAAGCCAAGTGGGATCCTAGATGCCAAAACAGTTTGGGTGTTGTGTAACATCCCAATATTTCTATCCCGATATATCAACATATATAAAAATAGCCAATGCTAGCCATGCAACTTCAATATCATATACATCAACTAAACCCATAACATTTATATAAAATAATTATGGAGAGTCACGTTAACAAAATTTATATATGCTTCATTGCCTCAAAAGGGCATACTGTCATACATAGCTTTAAATAACTAAACAAATATAAAATATATATAAGTTTAGCCTAAAGAGCATTTAAGCTACATGTCTTCAAACACCTTTCTCTTTCCTTTTGATACGCTTCCACCTGGATTTACATGAAAACACAATCGGGGTGAAAAATCATAATTTCTCAGTATAAGTATTTCAAAACCAACATTTATCCTTTCACAAAGAATAAACCAACAAATAGCATCAGGAATAAGTTTACAATAGGTATAAGATTCAATACTTACTACTAAAAGAATAACTCACATAGCCACCCTTTGTAGTATTCTCAAGCAAACCACATTCCTAATCACACATTATAAGAAAACTATCAACAATATTATACAACCGCCTATACAATCATAAATATCATTGATTAAGGTAACTACCAAAACAATTACCATACAAATGCAATGCTTGATATGTTGTATGTTTGTGTCTAACATGTCCTAAGACAATGATTATGCAACGAAGTAAAATAATGTTAGTGCAATGTCATGAAACTTGATTATTCCCAGGAACTTCGTTCCTTGTACATTTCTTGAGTAGTATAGCTCCAACCATTTATCACTACCTAGCAATGAATGGACTATTCCATCTCATAATAATGAGTGTACTGTTACCATCTCATATACAATTTACAGATATGTGAGAATAGCAAATGTGTGAGAAACCATGCAAAGTGATATTTAACACTCTCATTCAACGCCACATTGGATATCCTCCTACACAAGTCATAACCAATGGCCTTAAACGTGTCTATCCTCCTCCACGAGGTTTTCCAGCTATTAATTTAGGAATACACACATACTCGTACTATGTGTTACTCCCATCACATAACAACATCACAAATGATATTAAAATAATCCCATATGGGTCAAAAGCCTAAGTGTTAGCCTATGACATTTCCAAATCATTGGTTGCCTATGGTCTCACACTTCCCTCCCATGTACTAGGTAGTGATTTCCTCTTTGAAACACTCCCATAGGTGCCTTTACACACTCAAAAAGGTATAAAAGAGTGATTTCAACCCTTAGGGACCCTTAACACATCAAGAACATAATTCTTGAAAAGTTTTGGAGCTCACACCTAGGCGTGACACCACCACACCATGGCGTAGTGCTCTTTGCCAGCCAAAAACTGAAATATGCGCCTTGCGCGCCGCGATGTGACATACCCTATGCCGCAGTGTGAGAAGCAGAACCCAGGTTTTATAGAATTCTGCAAAACTGGTACTATTTCATTCACAATTCTCACGAAATCAACTCACTCTAAAATGGTTTCTAGGTGATTTTAAGTCCCTAACATGTTCACTACCACATAGAAAACATAAACTACTAACTCACAACACCAAATTTGGATTCTTGGATCAAATCATAAATCATGACCTAACTTTTCTCAGTTTTAGCCTCAAAGGTTCAAATGCAAGTTCTAGGTTTCTAACACAAACCTATTACATGAACAAGTTATAAACAGTCAAGGAAACTTAATCAAGTAAGAAAAATACTTCAAACACCTCTAGAAACTAATTTAACCTATTATGCATCGCAATTGCATAAATGGCAAAAGTGGAGAAAAGAAAATAAAAGAAGCACAAATCCCATACCTCTTGGATCAAAGATAGTGAGGATGATGAAGGCTTAGCTTTCCCTTTCATTTTCGTTTCCTCATCTTCCTTCTTCTTTGTTTGGCTTTCCTTTGCTTCTTCTTTGGTAGCTGCAACCGTGAGAGAAGTGAATGAAAAGAGTGAAAAATAAGATACAAAGTGATGCGTGAAATCCGTAAGTGTACGATTTCGTCGTCAAGTAATAAAAAGATCGAATCCACAGGGACTGTGTGTATGAATACCAATTAATTAATTAATTTAATTTAATTAAATAAAAGGAAATATGATTGTTGATTGATAATAATGTAGTAACAAAATAATTAAATAAAATTAAGAAAACAAAATTCAAATAAAAAAATAGCAAGTTATCAAGAAGGGGGTTTTCAGATTTAAGAAAGCTTCCAAGATTGGGATACCACAATGATACAAGACAAATCCTAATCGACAACCCTTTTATTAAAACTCAAATTCAATTGAAGGTGAATTACCCAAAATTAGTTAATGTTCTCTTTCAAGATACAAGATCCGTGCCTAATTAAACCAATTTCTACTTTCGTGGTAATTGAATTTAAATCGAACCCATTACGCTTTATGGTAATTCATTAAATCCTCGAAAGGATAAAACTACTCTCGTGATTTAGACCTTAAGTTCAATTCTTATAGTTCCAACACTTAGGTTCACCTCTCAGTACGTCCCTAAATGCCTATGAGATGCAAATAAGTGGCCAACAAATTCACATGAATAAAAACAATAAGAATTGAATCAATGAACAATCAAGATTAATAAAAGGGGAAACAACGTCAATTCATCATTATCAATGTATCAAAGGGCATTGCCCAATCCTAGAAACAAGAGTAACTACTCAGACATAGAGAAGAAGGAAACAAAAATCAAACTTAAAAACATCCCAAACCCGTAATAATGGAAGAAGAAGATGAAGGATGAAGAAACCAAGCCTCCTTTGTGCCTCCTTTAGAACTAGGTTTGAATCAAAGCTTGCATACCCTAATAGCAATCAGAACATCTATTTATAGCCTAGGATTTTTATGGGCTAAAAGCCCCCAAAAGAAATAAAAATAGAAAACTAAAATCTGCTGCGCGCCCCGAACCACGGCTGTAGTGGCCACCACGGCCAGGCCGTGGTTGGTTCTGAGTTAAAGGGATTCACTGCTGGTTTCAAACCACAGCCGTGGTGCAGACCACGGCCAGGCCGTGGTTGAGTCTGCTTCAAATTTCTGCATTTTCTTGATTCCCTCGAACCATGGCCTTTTTGTACCTTTATTGCTATCCATTAAGCTCCAACTTCAATCATACAAACTTTCCATCCATTCCAAGGCCAATTTAGCACCAATCCTGCACAAGAACACCAAAAACACCGCAGTTATCCGAACTAAGGAAAAAATAAACTAAAAGGAAAACTAAAATGCCTAAAATGCCTAAGAATGCATGCAAAAGAAGAACAAAACATGATGTTATTTCACACACATCAAATCCCCCCAAGCTTAAGACTTTGCTTGTCCTCAAGCAAAAATTAAAGTTAAACCAAGAAGTAGGATTAAAAGAAAATAATGAATAAGGAACCTGAGAAAACAATATCCAAGCAATAGGTTAAGACAAATAAAGAATCTGAGAGGTAATCAAAATCAAGTCCAATTAGAGGCTAAGCTCTCAGAAATCATGCATCCTCACTGATTGAATTAAGTTTACTCTACTAACCACACTCAAAGTGTTTAAGGGTGGAAACCATATGCTCAAAATTCTTCAAAGAAAATACACTTCCATATGCTTGATAAGAAACCAGATTTCCACTAATAATCAGCATACATGCAAGAATCAAAAGGTCTTTCAAGGGTTGTAATGGAGCCATGGGAATAATGTTAGGTAAGGTAGAGAAAGGAAGGTATGCATAAAGGGTTCATCAAAATTTTCAATAAGCTCAAGAAATCCAATAGAACATAAATGGAGCAAAGACAATTTTTCAATCTAAAACATAACTCCACATTTCAAAGAATTTTCTTCCTTACTTTTCCTTCTCTTCTTTCTCTTCTTTTTCAAGCTTTCATCTCATGATGTTTCTTTTATTTTTTATTTTTTTTTTGAGGATGAGGAAGCTCAAATACATATAATTCCCAATACAACTTTCAAACAACTTTCAAGCCCAATTCGCTCCATTTAATATTCTAAATGATAACCAATAATGTTTCAGCATAGGTATCAAGAAAACAAGTATGCAATAGGCTCAAAATGGGCAACTAGAGGATGAAAGTGCAACAATTTCAGAAGGCCATAAAAATACCTAAGATGCCTTAATCACATTCAAGCATGCAACCAAAAATTTTGCCTCAAAAAGGTTTCAAATCAAGTTCTAGAGCACATGATCAATGAAGAATATCACTCAACACAAAGAATGGGAACAAAAATCATATAATGCATATATCCCATATAGGCTCAAAACTCACATTTAGAGGTTTAAAATTTCAATGAGAAGCACAAATTCAGAGAACATTATGCTAATTATCAACTATCAAAAGATCACCTCTACTATCAATTAAAACAATACCTATAGCCTATCACAAGAATTAACAATTGGGTTCCAAATCAATACCATCTCAAAATCCTCAAAAGAGAGGGGCACAAGTTCAATCAAAAACCCAAGAGATATGATGGTGTGAAAATACAACATGAAAATACAATGCAAAACAAGACATGAGAATGCATGAAACTAATGAGAATAAAAATAAGAAAATGAAAATGAAAATACCCCCCAAGCTTAGAACTTACATTGTCCCCAATGTAAAAAAAATCTATAACAAGAGAAAGGAGAAAAGAAAAGAACTCACTGCGGTGGTGGAAAATCTTCTGGTGTTCAATCCATGGCCATGGAATTTTCTATGGGTTTGGTGTGGAACCTTCTGACTTCACTCTTCTTCTAATTTGAGCTTCAAAAAGGGTCAAACTTAAACAAGATCCATGAGATAAAGATCAAAACAACAATCTAACAAACAAATTTAAAAGAAAAAGATGAAATAAAACAGAAAAATAAGATAACATGGGTTGCCTCCCAAGAAACGCTTGTTTAAAGTCATTAGCTTGACTTTGGTCAGGTTTCTGTGCTCAGGTGACATCTACGGAGTAGTGCTCAGTCCCCACTCCTTCAAAGTGTTTCACTCTCTGGCCATTTATCATGAAAGGTTTATGGCCTTCTTTCTTCACCTCAAGCACACCGTAGGATAAAACTTGAACAATCTCATATGGTCCTGACCATTTTGACCATAACTTATTAGGACAGAAACGTAGAAGCGAGTTATTAAGAAGAACTTTATCCTCGATGTTAAATTCACGCTTCTCGACACACTTGTCACTCTGCTTCTTAAGTCATTCCGTGCAGGGTATAGCATCAGTCACTGATTCCTGCATACCTGAAAGCACAACACTATCCATAACATTAGTAGCATCTATGCGATTACATGAATTTGAGGAATTAGAATTATTTTCAGATTTAAAAACATCAAAAACTACTTCCTCATCATTTAATCACAAAGTCAATTTCCCTTCGTGGACATCAATGATCGCCCTTCCAGTGGCAAGGAATGGACGCCCAAGTATGATCGACATTATAGCATCAACTTCCATGTCAAGCACAACAAAATCCATCGGTATGTAAAATTTACCAACCTTAATGGGAACATCCTCCAAGATGCCTACGGGGTACTTGACAGACCGATCCGCCAATTGAAGTGAGATTGTTGTGGGTTTCAGCTCACCCACTTCCAACTTCTTACACACAGAAAGGGGCATAAGACTAACACTAGCCCCTAAGTCACACAAAACTTTATCAAAACTGGTATTCCCAATCAAGCAAGGAATAGAGAAGCTGGCAGGATCTTTGAGTTTAGGAGGTAACTTATTTTGGATTAAAGCGCTACACTCCTCAGTTAATGCTACGGTCTCATACTCCTCTAGCTTTCTCTTATTAGACAAAATGTCCTTAAGAAATTTAGCATAGGTAGGCATTTGTTGCAATGCCTCAGTGAAGGGTACATTAATGTACAACTTCTTAAGGACCTCAAGAAACTTCCCAAACTGCTTATCTAGCTTGGCCTTGGCCAATCTTTGATGGAAGGGCACCGGGGGTTGGTATGGCTCAGGGGGTACATACTTAAACACTTTCTCATTAATTTCCTCCTCTTCTAAGGGTTGTGTCCTAGTTGTTTCATTTTCTTCATCCCTCCCATCTTTGTCATTTTCCCCCTTTGCTTTGGAATCTTCTAGTTGCTTTCCACTTCTTAAACTCACAGCCTTACAATGTTCATTAGGATTTATTTCAGGCTATCCTGGAAATTTCCCGTGTGGTCTATATGAAGAGCTAGCTTGTTGGGCTATTTGAGTTTCTAACATCTTGTTATGAATATCTAAATTATCAACCTTAGATGTCAAATCCTTAATAGCCTCACTAACAACTTGACCATGGTGCCTAAACTCTTCATTTTGTTTGGTTTGACTCTCTACAAGATTTTCAAGGAGAGTTTCGAGTTTAGACTTTTGTACCTAGGGGAATCCAATAGAAGGTTGAGCACTACCTTGTCTAGCTTGATTTTGATTATTCCGATAGGAGAAGTTGGGATGAGACCCCCAACCGGGATTGTAAGTCTGTGAATATGGATCATTGCACACCTTTGGTGGAATGCCATAGAAATTGTGGCATGATTCCACTTGCTCCACCGGTGCACCATGTGAGGAACCCTTTTCAGCTTGGCATTCCGCACTCATATATCCCTGTACTCCACAAATCTCACAAAAGATGTTAGCAGCACTTATGGCATTAGCACTAGCTTTTTCAAGCTTATCAAAACGTTTATTCAATGAGTCAAACTTAGCCATAATTAAACTAACACCATCCACCTCAAACTTACCTTCCGAGAGCTTTCTCGGGTTGTTACCTCTTTCACTGGCCCATTGGTGATGGTTTGCAGCGACACTTTCAATAATCTCATAGGCTTCTGTCAACCTTCTGTTCATTAAAGCTCCACCAGCTGTAGAGTCAAGAGACACCTTCGAAGAATATTCTAATCCATTGTAGAAGGTGTGAACGATCAACCACTTCTCTAACCTGTGGTGTGGGCAGGTGATAATCACATATTTTATTTATTAAGAAACCCTTATGTTTAGTCATTTACACTCTCCATATTCTTAATTGATTGAGTTTGGTATGATTTTGTGAGTTTGAGCTCAAATTGGTCCTAATTGAATATTTTCAGCATTATTGAGATTTTACACTGTTTCTGTATTTTGGCCATAGCTTGAGTTCCTGATATCTGATAATCATGAACTTTATCTTGTAGGAAAGCTAAGAGGAAGCTCTACAACTTTGATGAAGATCTCAAAGTCCTAAACAGATTTCTAAGGGACCTAAGTTTACATGGAAGTCAGAATACGGGTTCTGTCACTAGAATCCGAATGGTGTGCACTCATAAAATCATATCTCAAGCTGTAATAATGGAGATAGGTTGAAATTTGGATAGTTGATAGTCAAGACCCAAATAAACAACTTTCATGAAGAACATCTTTTGAAAGAATGAAGTCTAATGGGTCAGTTTGGGCTTGCAAGTCGGAATAGAGGTGCTGAAGTTGAGTTTGAGCAACCTGTGGTATTTGGGTCATATCTTAGGCTGTAGGAAGCCAAATTGGACGATCCAGATATGCATGTTATAGCCAAGACAAAGATCTACAACTTTCATGAAGAGTACTTTTCATGAATCTAAAGTATAATCGGTCGTTTTTGGCTTCCAAGTTAGACCAAGGAATTTTCGCACTCAACCACTCCACTCAACTAACCCACTCATCCATCCACTCCCCTTTGTCATTTTGTTACCCTAGACTTCTATAAAAGGCACCATTGGTTATCATGAAAGAAGTTGGACTCTCCTTCATTTTTCTCTCAGTTTTTCTTGTGATTTCCTTCTAGCTATGTGTAACTAAACCTCCCTTAGTTAAGGGGGTGATGAAACCGCTAGTATTGATGTTGTAAACCTTGCATATTTGATTATTTCAACACAGTTATGTTTTTATTCATATATTTCTGAATCTATTATTGGTATAGAGGTTTTTGTACTTGTTCCCACTTTCAAAGTGGTAGATCTGGGTTTATTATGCACGGTTGCGGTAGTAGATCTAGCGGAATGTATGATGTTCATGTGGGTACAATTATCTTTGTGCTATTTGCCAGTTATAAAAGTGGTAGATCTGGGTTTATTATGCGCGGTTGCGGTAGTAGATCTAGAGAAATATATGTTCTAAGTAATTTAATCCCGGTGTGTGATTAGATCTTAGTGTAATTGGTTTTCTAAATCTTAATGCAATTGTTGGATAGTTGTAAGAAATGGTTGCTTTATGACTAATCAGTGATTAGGAATTGATTTGAGCAGTTGCTAAATTGGCCAACACGTAAGGAAAACAGAGATTTACTCTCACAATTACATAAAAACATAATTGAGCATGTTGGAATAAAATGATATGTGGATTTACATCATCATATAAATCTAGTGGTGGATTCAATCTCTTAACCAATTTTCTTATATTGTTGATTTCAGTTTGTTTATTGTTATTGTCTTTGAAGCTGTTCATTGTTCATCAAAACTCTAAAACCCCCTATTTACTGTTTATTATTAATTAGAGTTTACATTGGGAATTATTTAATAGTGTTAATTGAATTGGTTCTCTGTGGATCGACCCTTACTAACTACAACTAGTTGTAAGGTTTTTATTTTCTGGTGGGCCTGACAACTGATTTTATCTGAATTTTAATCACTACATCCGCACGCATCAGAATTTTGGCGCCGTTGCCGGGGAACCAATTTTTCAATTATGCTATTAATTTATTTCTTATTTTTACTCTATTTTTATTTTTATTTTTATTTTATTTTTAATTTTTGATGCTTTCTTTCTGAGTGTCTTGTAGGTGTTGATGTCCATTGATCATGGATGCTTGTGGGATTTGCTTATCACCTGGACATATCACTGATTTGTGTCCTACTTTCCTAGTGGACACAAATGAGGAGGTAGAGGCGATGGGGATATTCTGAACCTTCTGATAACTACAACCCGTACTCTAATACATATTATCCAGAGTGGTGGGACTATCCTAACTTGAGTTATGGACAACAACCTCATAATCAACCTCCAGCCTATGAACTTCCAGAATTTCAAAGAGGCAAACATATTTCCCTCAGAGACAGCAGCAAGTTCAAAATCCTTGGCAGCCTGAACCTTCGTTGGAGGAACTAATAAGACAATTTGTCATTAATACTATACAGTTTCAACAAGAAACAAAGGCTAATTTACAGAGTTTCCAACAAGAAACAAAGGCCAATTTACAGAGTTTCCAACAAGAAACAAGGGCCGCAATCAATGACATGCAAAACTCTTTGGAGCAGTTAGCCACCGAACTCAGCAATATGCAGAGCTTAAATTCTGAAGGACTTCCCTCACAACCCGAAGAGGATGTGATGGAAGATCCTAGTGTTGACATATTGCAAAGTGGGAAGACGTTAGATGAACCCACCTCTCCTCCACAAACCACTACAGAGCAAGACCAAGAGCCTAAACAGGTAAATGACGAAGGGAAAAACTCTGAAGCCCCCAAGGTAAGTAATCCTGAACCCCTTCTTAATGTAGTGGAGGAGCAACATGATGAGTTGTGTGATGAATTTCCTGATTTTATTGGTTTCAATAATTATATTCATTGCCACTCATGTACTAATTGTAAAGGTGATATAATATGTGCTAGCTGTGCTGAGATTTCTGCAGAGTTGAAAGTTGATGATTCTGTTTACAAAACAGAATCTAAGACCCAAAGGGAGGAGGAATTGCAGGTCATGGAAGAATTTGTAGAAAAGGAAAAAGAGCACCCGATGACGGTTACTACTGAAGTGGACTTTGTTTTTGGGCCATCATTAAGTAGAAACAATGCACATAAAGCTGATAAAGTGCCCGTATTACTTTTCAGTGGTGAAGCCAAGGAAAATAAGGGCCAATGGGACCCTGGTGGAAGCCCTTATGCTGCAAGCTTAATTTGTTCATCACTCTTCAACCAATGGGACTCCGGTGAAAGCTATCATGTTATCTTAACTATAGTTTGGTCATCATGTTTCAACCAATGGGATCCTGGTGGAGTCTTTTCACCTACCTCACTTGATAAAGCCAATAAACACCGTCTCAAGTCTTTCTATGAGCTTCCGGAAAGTGTGGAATTGAAAGTGTTGACCTTTTACCATCCACATTATAAAGATTAATGAAAGTATCATCATGTCAGGCTGAGGACAATAAACTAAGCGCTCATTGGGAGGCAACCCAACCAGATTTGCTCTCTTTATCCCTTTTTATTTTGCATTTTTATGAGTTTCTTAGATTATGTTTTTTATCTATTTGTTGATTGTGAGCATGCAAATCTTTGGAAAACCTTGTTGTTGTTTTGTTCTTCTGAATGCTGAGCCATGTTCTTTGGGAATGATTTCATTCAATTGAGAAGTTAAATATTAAGTTCATGATGAATGGACTGAGTAAAGAGTTATACTCTTGAGACGCATTCATATGAACTTATGCCTTATGAACTTCGTAGATTTTTGGCATTCCCTCAAGAATGATGAGTAAATGTACCCGCTTAGTTTCTATTGTATTTTTATTCTCTTGTATTGTGTACATTTGGGATTTGATTTGCACTATTGATTTGCTGGTTTCAATCATAGTTATTTTGTTTTTGCTTTCGGTTGTGATATAGTTGTTTTTGCTTGTTTTCCTTTTCTGGATGTGTGTAGCATTGAGGACAATGCTCAGTTTAAGTGTGGGGGAGAGATTTTAGCATTTAAAAAATGTCTTAATTTCAAAAAAAAAAAGTTTTAAAAGAAAAAGAATCATTGCATGATTGAATAACTTTTCTCCCTTCTTGAACTGATGTGCTTGGTGATGGATGATTGAATTGATGAATTGAGTTTGATGGATGCATACCTTGTGAGATTTTGAGCCTAATGGATGGATTCAACATTTATGCCATTCTCTTCTTTCTTGTGTGACTTTCACTCATGTTAATGACCGCTCTAGAACTTGCTTTGATTCTTTTTAAGGCTACATTTCACTTGCATGCATGAACATGATTGAGGCCCTCTTTCTTAATTAGCTAGTTTAACCAAATAGCCAACCTTGTTTTCAATATGATATCAAGCACTCTTTTGACTTCTTGAAAATTCTCTGATTCCTGCCAACCTTGTATATTTTCCTTTGCTTAACCCCTTTGAGCTTATTTGACCATTCCTTGTTTCTAGCTTATTATGTACCTTAAATGAAAAATCATGTTCTTATTTTACCTTAAGGAATAAAAGAACATTAGCTTGGTTAATGGATGAGTTTTTGAACAAGTGTGGGGGTGTGTGTACAAAATGGTTGTTGAAAAAGGAAAGAGTGCCTAAAAAAAACAAAAAAAAATGTATGTATATAGTTATGTTCATATATAAAAAAAAAAAGAAAAAAAAAGGATTGAGAAATGAATATGTAAAGGGTTATACATTAGAATTGGGATGAACTTTTATGCTTGTTATTTAAACTCACTCATTTGCTTTTATTCTCTTTGGTATTTATCCTCTCATATCCATTTTACCCTCTTCTGTTACCTTGACCTCACTACAACCTTGAATAAAGTCCTCATGATTTGTGTATGCATGTGTTTTGAGTAGTGGAGAAGTAGAAGATAAGCAAGCTTATGGTAGTGTAATTTTCATGGTTGAATTGAGTGAAATACCTACCTTTTAAACACTTGAGAGATTGAGAGGGAATCTTGTGAAGATCTATCATTCTCGATTCATGTTGAAGATACCTTGCTTGTTGGTTTGAGATGTGGAGAATTGTTAACTCATGAATGTTTTGATCCCTTGAACCTTTGGTTGTTCTTCTTGATTGTAAAATTTTGGGCTCTTGAATGTCGTTGGAATTTAAAATTTTGTTAATCTCTTATGTCCTTATTTTGGTCTTGAGTTTTGCCCAGGAGTGCAAAAAGCTAAGTGTGGGGGAATTTGATAATCACATATTTTATTTATTAAGAAACCCTTATGTTTAGTCATTTACACTCTCCATATTCTTAATTGATTGAGTTTGGTATGATTTTGTGAGTTTGAGCTCAAATTGGTCCTAATTGAATATTTTCAGCATTATTGAGATTTTACACTGTTTCTATATTTTGGCCATAACTTGAGTTTCTGATATCTGATAATCATGAACTTTATCTTGTAGGAAAGCTAAGAGGAAGCTCTACAACTTTAATGAAGAGCTCGAAGTCCTAAACAGATATCTAAGGGACCTAAGTTTACATGGAAGTCAGAATACGGGTTCTGTCACTAGAATCCGAATGGTGTGCACTCATAAAATCATATCTCAAGCTGTAATAATGGATATGGGCTGAAATTTGGATAGTTGATAGTCAAGACCCAAATAAACAACTTTCATGAAGAACACCTTTTGAAAGAATGAAGTCTAATGGGTCTGTTTGGGCTTGCAAGTCGGAATAGAGGTGCTGAAGTTAAGTTTGAGCAACCTGTGGTATTTGGAAAATATCTTGGGCTGTAGGAAGCCAAATTGGACGATCCAGATATGCATGTTATAGACAAGACAAAGATCTACAACTTTCATGAAGAGTACTTTTCATGAATCTGAAGTATAATCAGTCGTTTTTGGCTTCCAAGTCAGACCAAGGAATTTTCGCACTCAACCACTCCATTCCACTCATCCACTCAACTACTCATCCACTAAATCAATCCACTCAACTACTCAACCACTCCACTCCACTCATCCACTCAACTACTCAACCACTCCACTCCACTCATCCACTCAACTACTCATCCACTAAATCAATCCACTCAACCAAACCACTCCACTCCACTCATCCACTCAACTAACCCACTCAACCAATCCACTCAACCAATCTACTCAACCACTTCACTCAACTAACCCACTCATCCATCCACTCCCCTTTGTCATTTTGTTACCCTAGACTTCTATAAAAGGCACCATTGGTTATCATGAAAGAAGTTGGACTCTCCTTCATTTTTCTCTCAGTTTTTCTTGTGATTTCCTTCTAGCTATGTGTAACTAAACCTCCCTTGGTTAAGGGGGTGATGAAACCGCTAGTATTGATGTTGTAAACCTTGCATATTTGATTATTTCAACACAGTTATGTTTTTATTCATATATTTCTGAATCTATTGTTGGTATGAAGGTTTTTGTACTTGTTCCCACTTTCAAAGTGGTAGATCTGGGTTTATTATGCGCGGTTGCAGTAGTAGATCTAGCGGAATGTATGATGTTCATGTGGGTACAATTATCTTTGTGCTATTTGCCAGTTATAAAAGTGGTAGATCTGGGTTTATTATGCGCGGTTGCGGTAGTAGATCTAGATAAATATATGTTCTAAGTAATTTAATCCCGGTGTGTGATTAGATCTTAGTGTAATTGGTTTTCAAAATCTTAATGCAATTGTTGGATAGTTGTAAGAGCAGTTGCTTTATGACTAATCAGTGATTAGGAGTTGATTTGAGCAGTTGCTAAATTGGCCAACACGTAAGGAAAACAGAGATTTACTCTCACAATTACATAAAAACATAATTGAGCATGTTGGAATAAAATGATATGTGGATTTACATCATCATATAAATCTAGTGGTGGATTCAATCTCTTAACCAATTTTCTTATATTGTTGATTTTAGTTTGTTTATTGTTATTGTCTTTGAAGCTGTTCATTGTTCATCAAAACTCCAAAACCCCCTATTTACTGTTTATTATTAATTAGAGTTTACATTGGGAATTATTTAATAGTGTTAATTGAATTGGTTCTCTGTGGATCGACCCTTACTAACTACAACTAGTTGTAAGGTTTTTATTTTCTGGTGGGCCTGACAACTGATTTTATCTGAATTTTAATCACTACATCCGCACGCATCAGCAGGCTTCCAGCAAAGCCTTATATCTATCCCAAGCTTCTGACAATGACTCTCCATCTTTCTGAACGAAGCTTGTGATTTGGGTCCTTAGGTGAGCAGTCTTGGAAGATGGAAAGAATTTGTCCAAAAAGACTTGCTCCAATTGATTCCATGTGGTTAATGTATTAGTGGTTACCGATTTCAACCAAGCTCTAGCCTTGTCCCTTAATGATAATGGAAACAATCGGAGGCGAATGGCATCAACTGAGGCACCTTCAATTTTTAGAGTCTCACAGAATTCTAAGAACATCTCCACATGATCATTTGGGTCCTCCGATGATAAACCTCCAAATTGGTTTTGCCTTATCATTGACAGTAAGGCAGGAGGTATGGTGAAGTGCCTAGCTTCAATGTCTGGCCTAGTAATCCCAAATCGCAAACCCCGAGCATTAGGGGCTGCATACTCTTTCAACGGTTTATTGTCCTCAGCTGCTGCCATGACAAGTATTGGTTCAAATATTTCTCCCGCTCTTTGCCTTCGTTGTCTTCTCCTTCTACGTAAAGTTTTTTCAATTTCAGGATCAGCTTCAATAAGAGTCCCAAAACGTCTAGTACTTTGCATAAACTAGAGAAATTACCTGCAGAGAGTCAAAGAGAAAACAAGAACGTAATAACCAAATAAAAGAAAAAAGTTTAAAATAATTAAATTAAAAATTAAATTAATATTCAAGAAAAACACAACCCCCAGTAACTACGCCAAAAACTTGGTGCGTGAAATCCGCAAGTGTACGGTTTCGTCGTCAAGTAATAAAAAGATCGAATCCACAGGGACTGCGTGTATGAATACCAATTAATTAATTAATTTAATTTAATTAAATAAAAGGGAATATGATTGTTGATTGATAATAATGTAGTAACAAAACAATTAAATAAAATTAAGAAAACAGAATTCAAATAAAAAAATAGCAAGTTATCAAGAAGGGGGTTTTCAGATTTAAGAAAGCTTCCAAAATTGGGATACCACAATGATACAAGACAAATCCTAATCGATAACCCTTTTATTAAAACTCAAATTCAATTGAAGGTGAATTACCCAAAATTAGTTAATGTTCTCTTTCAATATACAAGATCCGTGCCCAATTAAACAAATTCCTACTTTCGTGGTAATTGAATTTAAATCGAACTCATTACGCTTTGTGGTAATTCATTAAATCCTCGAAAGGCTAAAACTACTCTCGTGATTTAGACCTTAATTTCAATTCTTATAGTTCCAACACTTAGGTTCACCTCTCAGTACGTCCCTAAATGCTTATGAGATGCAAATAAGTGGCCAACAAATTCACATGAATAAAAGCAATAAGAATTGAATCAATGAACAATCAAGATTAATAAAAAGGGAAACAACGTCAATTCATCATTATCAATGTATCAAAGGGCATTGCCCAATTCTAGAAACAAGAGTAACTACTCAGACATAGAGAAGAAGGAAACAAAAATCAAACTTAAAAATATCCCAAACCCGTAATAATGAAAGAAGAAGATGAAGGATGAAGAAACCAAGCCTCCTTTGTGCCTCTTTTAGAACTAGGTTTGAATCAAAGCTTGCATACCCTAATAGCAATCAGAACATCTATTTATAGCCTAGGGTTTTTATGGGCTAAAAGCCCCCAAAAGAAATAAAAACAAAAAACTAAAATCTGCTGCGCGCCCCGAACCACGCCCGTGGTGGCCACCACGGCCAGGCCGTGGTTGGTTCTGAGTTAAAGGGATTCACTGCTGGTTTCAAACCACAGCCGTGGTGCAGACCACGGCCAGGCCGTGGTTGAGTCTGCTTCAAATTTCTGCATTTTCTTGATTCCCTCGAACCATGGCCTTTTTGCACCTTTATTGCTATCCATTAAGCTCCAACTTCAATCATACAAACTTTCCATCCATTCCAAGGCCAATTTAGCATCAATCCTGCACAAGAACACCAAAAACACCGCAGTTATCCGAACTAAGGAAAAAATAAACTAAAAGAAAAACGAAAATGCCTAAAATGCCTAAGAATGCATGCAAAAGAAGAACAAAACATGATGTTGTTTCACACACATCACAAAGCCTTTAAGTAACAAGGCTGAAACACTTGGTCGTGAGTGACTTTGGTCACTTAAGTGATCATGTGATATATCCTGATTTGTTAAGAACACTTAAATTTTACCAAATCCAATTTTCTTAGAGCCAACAAGTTTAAAATAAATCACATGATTCATAAAAAATCTTATTACACCAAAATCACCATTTTTCATATCAGCTGCTAGTTAAATCGGCATTAAAATATACAACCAGTATGCTTAAAAATACCTAACTAGCTCTGATTATCCTCCAATTTTAACTATAGCACAGTTCACATATTTATGACCTAGAACTAAATTCTCCGCATTTAATTTCATTAACTGAGCAGTTTAAGTCATTTTCGAAGTTAATAATAGTTATTTCTCACACATAGTGTTACAGCAAAGTGACTAAACTTGCTCAGAAAGCCACAAAAATTAAACAAGAATAAGAAAATAGTATTAGGCGACCTCTATACCCTTATACAAGTCTATCATATTTTTATAAGTATTACATTTCTCCCATCCATTTTAGAATTTTGTCCCCAAATTTTAGTCTCCTAAACTAACAATTGTGAGGTATCAAACAAACATAAACTCATATTCATAATACTTGGCATAGGGTCAGAAGGTTGCACTTCTTCATCCCCTCTCAGAATATACACCCTTCCTTGAGCTTGTGGTCTAGAACTAGGTGTATCTCCTTGTTTGTGTGGACATTTCCTCTCAAAGTGTCTCGGTTGACCGCACACATAGTAAACTGCACAAGGTTTCTCACCATGTGGTCTTCCGCACTTAAGGCATTCAGGCTCCACAGTCTCCACCTGAACTTGCTCACCTTTGACTTATGGGTGACTGGATTTAGAAACACCTTTTCCAGATCCATCATCTGTCTTTCTCTTCTTCTGAAGATTTTGTAATCATCGCTCAGTTTGAAATTGGAGGTTATCAAACTCCATAATTCTGCACTTATTCACCAAAGATGAAAAATCTCTAATCTCCAAATGCCTTACTGCTCTATTAACACTTCCCCTCAATCTGGACTCAAACTTGACATACTTCCAGTTCTCATTCGAATTGAGCGTCATCTGAGAAAAGAACTTGGATGGCTTATGAAATTTTGCCTCATATTACCCAACTGTCATGTCCCCTTGTTGAATACCAAGGAACTTCATCTCTTTATCATCTTGTAGACTCTTGGGAAAATATTTCTCCAAAAAAGTGTTCTGAAATACTTCCCATGTAACCAGTGTCCCCGTCGCCTCTAGCAGTCTTCTGGCACCTCGCTACTACTGCTCCACTTCTCCCCCTAATATAAAGGAAACGGAGGATACTCTTTGCTTGTCCGAGCAAACCATGACCTCAAAGATATTTTCCATCTCATCTAACCATTCTTTGTAACAGCTTAATATTTGCTATCCAAATATATCGTCATATAAATGAATAACCCAATATTGGTCATACTACTACTAACATACATCAACATCTAACCCATATCATTCATAAATAATGAGTAAATATAGAGATCCATGAAAACAAAAGTTATATATATATACATCACTGCCTCCAAGGCACATTGTAATACATAAACTTTCACAACAACAAAGACTAGCATATTATACAAGCTTTATCATCAAAAACATATAACTATACTAATCTTCATCCATCTTCTTCTTCTTTTTTGAGGAGCCAGCACCTGGATTTATATGGTAACATAATCGGGGTGAGAAAACACATCTCAGCAGAAGTATTCCAATACCAGCATATATATATGTATATGTACAAACAGATAATATTTACAATTATTAAAATAACAGTTCAATCACAGAAGCAACAATATCTCCATCTCAGAGACACGTAATCGCCCATACAATTGTAATGCATGAATAATGTTATGGAAGTAACCGCTCATACAATCGTCATGCTATGCCAAGTTATGTCTAGTGTTTATGCCTATGCAGAATTCTAAGTATGAAAATGAATAATGTATGATACCATATCCAGGAACCTACAATTCCATGGTAATGTCATGAATGCATGAAGCTTGAACAAAGTAATGGAAATCACAACCATAACCTTGAACAAGCACTAGAAGTCCATCTAGCAAACATCATTATCACAGAGGAAATCCATCCCTCCCGGGTAGTGAAATCCATCTACTACATAGTTATCGATAATGAACAAAGAAATCCATCCTTAACAACACTACATTAGGAAGGATACAATCCACCTTACCCAACATAGAACACTCACATCTACGGGGCTCACACCTATCAAAAAGAAATCACCCACATCTACGGAGCTTATACTTTTCAATCAGGCAACACATACAATCAAGTATATCATTATAACTAATTAAACTCTCATAATTAGTATTACAAATCATTATGATTTAAGCCATTCACATATTCATTTAATACTCTTACTAGAGTTCCATTACTCATTAAGAAGCATAAAAGAAGAAAACTGCGCCACTGGAAGACTCCAGGGCATCAAACACAACTCATAGTTGTTCTCTGGCACCCACGTCGCAGTATACCTTGTTCCATGTCGTGGCGCCCTAGCCTCGGGTTTAAGTACCAGCAAGAAATGCTACCAACGCTGCGGTACCCAATGTGCCATGTCACGGTGCGCAAGCTGTTCTTTATCACACCGCGACACTTAAAGAGCCACGTTGCAGCGTTCGTCTCTCGGATCCCAAATTCTGGGCGTCCATCACACTCACATTGTGACGTTCTACATCTTACACCGTGGCGCCCACTACAGAACTCATCTTTTGTAGAATTCTGCAAATACGGGTACTGTTCCATTGGAATTAAACTCTCTTCCAATCACTCAAAACTTGATTCCAAGTGATTTCCAACTTCTAGCAAGGATCAACTACACATAGCAACCCTTAAACCACTTCAAATTTACTCAAATCAACACTTGTAAATCAAAATCCCAACATTAATATAAACCCCCAAAACTGACTTAAATGGGAATTAAGGCTTCCAAATGATGAAAACTTCATCTCAGCACATCAACAAATCAGTTTCTAACTCAACCAATCTATCCACATCAAGATTCAACTCAAGAATAATTAAATCACTCATCAAACCTTAAATTCTTCATTATGTCACTCAAGAACCAAAATGAAAGAAAGAGACACAACCATCCATACAAGATTCCTCCTACCTCAATTTTCAGAAATGAAGTCGGTTAGTCATTCCTCTGAAAAGCTAAGCTCTCCCTTTTGCTTGGATGAAGATCCTCCTCCTTTAATACTTTGAGTTCCATTCTCTTTTCCTTTTCCTTTGGCAGCTGAGAGATGAGAAGATAAGAATGAGAATTACTTCCCATTTTGGCCTTAAATAGGCCAGCAACAGAACAAAGGGGTCGTGCCCTCTTATTTTGGTCACTTAAGTGACCAAAATTCACCTAAACAGTTAAGAACACTTAGTTGTCACCAAACTAAGTTTCTTAACTTCCAACAAGCTTAAAATAAATCTAAGATTCATTAAAAAATCTTGTTTCATAATTTTCATAATTTTTCATATCTGCTAGGGGTCAATCCGGCACTAAAACACACAACCAGTATGCCTAAAAATACCAAACTAACTCTGATATTTCTCAAACTATAACCACATCTATTTCCATACATTTGTGACCTAGAAACAAGTTCTCTACACTTATTTTCATTAACTGAGCAATTTAAGCCACTTTCAGAGTAAATAACAATTATATTTCACACATAGTGTTACAGCAAAGTGCCTAAACGTACTCTGACAGTCACAAGACTTTACAGACATGACAAATTAGTGCTAGGCTACATCTGTGACCATAAACAAGTCTATCATGACTATCTATGGTGTTACACTCTTCAGCTTTCACTGGATCATAGTCACCCCTAAACATTGGAGGATTCATCTTTCTAAATTCTGAAATGTCAAGAAAATTCTGATTTCTCCAAACTAGCACCTTTTGTGCTAGTGGTGGTACTGGTTGCTGTGTTTCTAACCCCTCTAGCACTCTAGTTGTTACTGCCGCCTGCTCTTTTATTGCGTTAGTGTTAGCGACTGCCTACTTTGTTTGTTGCTTCATGGCATTAGCCATTGCCATTATAGCTGCGACCATCTCAGTTCCTTCACCAGGTGTGTTCCGGGTTTCTCTGATTCGCCTTTTAGGTGTCATAGTTTCCTATACACACAGAAATAACATATATTGAGATGCAGTCTCAATACTATCTAACTGTGCAACAATAGCTAACAACATATAATATAAGGAATGTCATGCAATTTCACTCAAACGTCACATGTGAGAGATAAGAAATGCACAACTAACTCTAAGCATGGCTAAGCATAGTCAGTTCATACCCCAGCTCAACAGGATGAACTGCCTTAATACCAAAATGTAACATCCCAATATTTCTATCTTGATATATCAACATATATAAGAATAGCCAATATTAGCCATGCTACTTCAATATCACATACATCAACTAAACCCATAACATTTACATAAAATAATTATGGAGAGCCACGTTAACAAAAATTATATATACATCATTGCCTCAAAAGGACGTACTGTCATATATAGCTTTAAACAACTAAACAAATATAAAATATATACAAGTTTAGCCTAAAGAGCATTTAAGCTACATGTCTTAAAACACCTTTCTCTTTCCTTTTGATACTGATGAACTGTCAACATGTCCTATTTTTACGGTTCAATTCTTTAATTTTTTATATTCCTTTTATTTATTTTTAATGAATTTTGTTTGTTAGTTTTGTTATATTTTTAGTATTATTTAATTGTGTTTTTATTAAGTATTTTGTGTATTTTTGTCAAGTAATTGTACGGGAAGAAGATTGAATGTGCAAAGGAGCAAGAAAAAGAAGAGTTTTGCAATAGTGACTAGCGCCTAAGCACTAGTGTTGGGGCGCCTGAGCGCCCAGAACGTATGTAGCAATGGTGATGAAGTGTCTCAGTGCTTGACCGCTGAGAGGGAGCGCCTGACCGCGCAGGAGCTTGAGTGCTTGAGCGCTCAGCAATGGGCGCCTAGGCATTGAGGGCGTAACAGAATACATAATTTTCATTAAATAGGAAAAGTTATGCCAAAGAGAAGACATTGAGCACATTACATAGAAAATCCCTAATCCTGAGAGTTGTTTTGCGGTAGCAGACCTTGGAGGAAGGCTTCAAAGGAAGATTCTTGAAGGCTTGAAGATCATAATCTCCATTAAAGGGGTTTTTTATTTCTCTTTCTTTCTAGTTTCCATTTTCTTTGGGTTTTCTTTTTATGGGTTTGTATTCTGATATGGGTTTATTTTTATTGAACATGGGTAGCTAAACACATAGCTAGGGTTATGGGGGATCTTGTTTTCCTTATTATTTGGATTTAATTTCTAATTTGATTATGATAATTTCTTTTTGGGTTTATTATATTGCTTGAAATCTTGTCAGAATTTGATCACTTTTGGCATGTGTTACTTCATTGTTTGACTGGTGACCATCTGCATTCAATGAGTGGATCTATATGGTAAGCCTAGGATTAGATTGGTGAATGACCAAACATCGATTTATCCTACCAATGAAATTGACGATATGTTAGTTCATCTCTTGAATTGAGCTTAATGCATTCTTGATTAATTCAACTAAAGGACCAAATAGGTGAATTAAATTAGGAATAGAACATTGTTTCATCCATGACCATTGGGATTCAATAACAAATAATAGAATATTGGCAAAAGAATTACCTACATCATAATTGAAAGAAAATCTGAATAACTGGATTCAAGTGAACCTTGCGCTCTAGTCTCTTTCTCATTGATTATCTTTTATTTGTTTAATTGTTCATTGCTTTTCTTTAATTGTTTATTTTAATTTTTATTTTGAATTTCTTTATATACTTTCGATTGTCTGGATAACAAAGGGTATTGCGAATCTAGTAATTACCATTTATTCCTCGTGGATCGATAATTGGGACTCAAGTTCTATATTACTTGGCGATAAAGTGCACTTGCTCTTAGTGTATTTTACGCGTACCAAGTTTTTGACGTCGTTGCCAGGGAATAAGTTTGGTAATATTAGAAGCAAAAAACTCTAGTTAATTTAGACACCTTTTTTTGTTATTCCTTATTTTATTTTATTTTATTTTATTTTTAATTAATTTTTCATTCTTTTGTTTATATCTTATTCTAATTTTTATTTCTTATTTTATTTTATTTATTTTATTTTATTTTTTCATTTTGATTTGTTATTTTATTTTTTATTTTTTTATTTAATTTTCCTCTTCTTATTTTTATTTATGTTTACTCAATTTCAGTGTCCTGATTTGACTTTTGATCCTGAAATTGAGAAAACAGCTCGCAGGTTAAAGAAACAGACTTTTATTGCAGCTGTGACAGAAGATATTAACAGGATGGAGAGGCAACTAGTTGTTGAGGCCAACCGTGAAGAAAGAGCTATCCCAGCAGAGTGGACTATGTTTGAGTACTCTATGCCCACTGCTGAAGGGTATGGAGGAAGTATTATAAGACCAGCTGTGGCGGTAAATAATTTTGAGATAAAACGAACATTGATCTCCATGATTCAGAATTCAGTTCAGTTTGGTGGATTGCCTTCGGATGATCCTAATCAGCATTTGGCCAGATTCTTGCAGTTGTGTGATACTATCAAGTACAATGGTGTGACAGATGATGTGATCCGATTGTGACTCTTTCCTTTCTCTCTCAGGGACAGAGCAAGCTAATGGTTAACGTCACTACCGAAGGGTTCCATCACTACATGGGATCAATTGACACAACAATTTCTGGCTAAGTATTTTCCTCCTTCTAAATATGCTAAGTTAAGAAATGATATATCTTCTTTTGTGTAGTTTGAAATGGACACTCTTTATGAAGCTTGGGAGCGCTTTCAGTAGTTGTTGAGGAGATGTCCACATCATGGATTTCCTGTATGGCAGCAGGTTTAAACTTTTTATAATGGTTTGTTGCCTGTAAATCGTTCACTCATTGATGCTGCTGCGGGAGGTACTATATAGAGGAAAAAACCTACTGAGAGCCAAGCATTGATTGAAGAAATGGTGCTGAACAGTTATCAGTGGCAAAATGAGCGCCAGGCTCCTAAGAAACAAGCAGGTGTACATACTGTTGATTCTTCTACTGTAATTCTGAGTCAACTGGAAGCTTTGACCAAGAAGGTGGAGACTTTGATGGTAACAAATAGTGCAGTCCCACCTATCATCTGTGAAGCATGTGGAGGACAGGGTCATACAAGTGCAAATTGTCAAGTTGGTAGTCCTTTTGCCCCCAAGCCTGAAGCAGTGAATTTTGTTGGTAATTCTAATCGGCAGTAGTACAATCCATATTCAAATACGTATAATCCTGGTTAGAAGGACCACCTAAATTTTAAATGGAAAAATCAGCAAGGCTATCAGCAGAATCAGCAGAGTTCCACCACCACCTTCTGGTTTCCAAGCACCTGCAGAGAAGCCAAGTTTTGAAGATCTGGTCATGAAGTACATGCAGAATTCTGATGTCATAATGAAGAACATGGAGACTCAAATCAGTCAGCTGACTACATTGATGACAGCGAGGGCACCAGGGACATTGCATAGCACTACTGAGACTAATCCAAAGGATCAGGCCCATGCAATTTTCCTGAGAAATGGTAAGGAACTTGAGGAGTCCTCTCAAAAGAAGGAAATGCCAGAGCTTGGAGATACTCTTATTAAGTCAGTGTATGATGAAGAGAAGGCAACTAAAGATGTCCATGATGAAGATGTCCTTACTGAAGAAAGAGAGGTTGAGAAGAAAGCACCAAAGTGGCAAAGAGCGAAGAAAGATCGTGAGCAGAGTGCAGTTTATGAACCATCCTCATATGCCAAGATCCTATTCCCTCAGAGGCTCAAGAACAATAAGCTAGATCAGTAATTTACCAAATTCTTAGAGATATTCAAGAAATTGTAAATTAATATTCCGTTCGTTGAATCCATCTCTCAAATGCCCAAGTATGCGAAGTTTTTGAAGGAAATACTTACAAAGAAACGTAAGCTTGAGGAATTTGAGACTGTATGTCTTACTGAGGAGTGTTCTGTCATTCTTTTAAAGAAGTTACCCCCAAAATTGAAAGATCCAGGGAGTTTTACTATTCCTTACACTATTGGTAACTCTTCTTTTGATAAGGCATTATGTGATTTGGGTACTAGTATTAATTTGATGCCTTTCTGTGTGTTTAAGAAATTGGGAATGCAGGAACCGAAGCCCACCAATATTTCACTACAGTTGGCTGATAGATCCTTCGCCTACTCGCGTGGTGTGGTGGATAAATTCATATTCCCAGTTGATTTTGTGGTGCTCGATATGGAAGAGGATGCTGATATTCCTCTTATTCTTGGAAGACCATTTTTGGCCACTTCTGGAGTTGTAATTAATGTATCTCGTAGTGAGCTCATTTTGAGAGTGGATGGAGATTTTGTGACCATTAATGTCTTTAGGGAGGCCAAATCTTCCCCAATGTCAAATCTCCATGCCCCTTTTAATTTTGTTCAAGCTAAGAAGCAGGAAATCTTAGCCATCAAAGACCCCCCTGCCATCATACAGTGTTGATGTTGATCTTTTGGAAAGTCAAGCTGCTGAGACAGATAAAGGTCCTTTTAAGATTCATGCTTCTTTACAGATTGATCCTTCATCTGTTGATCGAGTGTGACCACCATGGCCTAGTGGAGTCAAGGCGCAATTGGGACAGTCAAGCTCTTGTCAAGTTCACAATTCTGTTGGAAACAGTCCCAAGGCCATTGTTGAAGGGAAGAAGAATTGTTTTGAAAAGAAAAAGGAGTCCTCATATTTCTCTTGCTTTAAGCCACCTTGATTTTTCTGAAAAGGCAACGTCGAGCTAATGACGTTAAACAAGCATTTCACAAGAGGCAACCTGTGTTTCTTCTTTCTTTATTTTATTTTATTTGTTTTATTATTTTTGTTTTTTTTTTAGATTCTACTCATGTGTTTTGGGATTTTATTTTTCAGATTGTGTTGCTGCGCTGACTCTTGTGCTTCTCCTTTGCCTGACATTGTGTCACTGTCCATCAGGTTGTGTTGTTCTTTTCTTTACCCCCTTTATTTCTTTTTCTTCCACATTGAGGACAATGTTTATCTTAAGTGTGGGGGGTACTTTTACATTTTTGTCAAAAAAAAATTTTGTTGAAGCACTTGAGTAATGTTGGTAATTAAGCTGGAATTGTGTGATGATATCTTGATTTATTCTGAGCTGATGGAGATACGTTTTTAAAGGGGATTCCATTAATCATGAGCTGATAATGTGTGAAGCAATCTTTTTCAATGAAGAAAAGTGAAATTTAGCATCTTAGTTAGAAATTAGCCATGTCTGTTTGCTTTTGTCTTCTTTATCAACTTAGCCAAAAAGTGAGTTTTGAGCCTTAAATGATTGGATTTTTCTTTTGGAGTGAGTTTTCTCTTGATTGATGTGCGCTAGAACTTGCTTTAATATCTTTTTGAGGCTTTAATGATTTATATACAGACTTGAACATGATTAAGGCAATTAGACTTAATTCTTTCTTGACTTTCAGGATTGCATTGATTAAATGACCCCTTAGTTATCCCATTTGAGCTTGAAATTGATTTCTTTGAATACCCAATTGAATAATCAGGTTGAATTCTTTGGAGCAATTGATGTGTAATTAAAACATCTTAAAAAGTTGCTTTTGTTTTCAAAGGTTGAAAAAAAGGAAAAAAATTGAAAAAAAAAATGGAAAAATGAAAAAGAAAGAAAATGAAAAGAATTGTTGGTGAAGAATAATGAAAATATTGGGTTGAAATTGAGAAGTTATTATATTCTTGTGCATCATGCTCTATTAATCATCTTTTCAGCCTAATTCTGCTTTGTATTGACTTATTCATGAGCATTCTTTAACCTATTTTATCCTTTCTTCCTATCTTCCATTTTACTTTTGGCCCGGTTACAACCAAAGGAAAATTCTTTTGATTCTTGTGTTGTATGTAAACCTAAGTGGAGATGAGATTGATAAGCAAGCCTATGGTATTACATTTTTCAAGAGAAATTTGAGTGATCTCTTTATCCTTTAAACACTTGAGCGATGAAAAGTTAAGTGATCTCAGATGTTCGATGAAGAGAACAGTTGCAAGCTAGACTCAAGCCTCTAATTGTTTAAGTATTAGATGATCTTACTTGATTGGATTTGATTACTGAACTTGAATTTTTTTAAATTGTGAAATTTTTATTTGATTTATATTTCTTGATTTTGAGTTTGATCTTGTTGTTGACTCCTATTCTTTGCTTGAGGACAAGCAAAACTCAAGTGTGGGGGAATTGATGAACCGTCAACATGTCCTATTTTTACGATTCAATTCTTTAGTTTTTTTATATTCCATTTATTTATTTTTAGTGAATTTTGTTATATTTTTAGTATTATTTAATTGTATTTTTATTAAGTATTTTGTGTGTTTTTGTCAGGTAATTGTACAAGAAGAAGATTGAATGTGCAAAGGAGCAAGAAAAAGAAGAGTTTTGCAACAATGACCAGCCCCTAAGCGCTGGTGTTGGGGCGCCTGAGCACCCAGAATGTATGCAGCAACGGTGATGAAGTGTTTCAGCGCTCAGGAGCGCCTCAGTGCACAAGAAGTTCCAGCGTGCATAGAGGAGTAAGTGCCTGAGCGCTTGAGCGCTCAGCACTAGGCGCCTAGGCGTTGAGGGCGTAACAGAACGCATAATTTTCATTAAATAAGAAAAGTTATGCCAAAGAGAAGACATTGAGCACATTACACAGAAAATCCCTAATCCTGAGAATTGTTTTGCGGTAGCAGACCTTGGAGGAAGGTTTCAAAGGAGGATTCTTGAAGGCTTGAAGATCATAATCTCCATTAAAGGAATTTTTGATTTCTCTTTATTTCTAGTTTCCCTTTTCTTTGGGTTTTCTTTTCATGGGTTTGTATTCTGATATGAGTTTGTTTTTATTAAACATGAGTAGCTAAACCCATAACTAGGACTATGGGGGATCTTGTTTTCCTTATTATTTGGATTTGATTTCTAATTTGATTATGGTAATTTCTTTTTGGGTTTATCATATTGCTTGAATTCTTATTAGAATTTGATCACTTTTGGCATGTGTTAATTCATTGTTTGACTGGTGACCATCCGCATTCAATGAGTGGATCTATATGGTAAGCCTAGGATTAGATTGATGAATGACCAAACATCGATTTATCCTACCAATGGAATTGACGATATGTTAGTTCATCTCTGTGAATGCTTATGTCTCTAAGGCATGTCAAAAGGTTTTTGATGATAACAAAAGCAAAAAAGAAGATCAAGCGCAAAAGGAAAAATCAAGATCAAAGAAAGAAGACAGAAGGTTTATTTAGTTATAAGACTTAGGATATTAATGTTAAATGCTCTCAAGATTTCTCAAATGGTTTTTCAATATATGATTTCAAAATAAATGGGAAATTTCAAAGTTAAACATGGCTTTCAATAAAACTTGAGTTTCAACTTTAAATCTAACACTCTTAAAAGGATTTATGTTTAATCAAGTATCTTGAGGTGTTGGAAATGACTTACAAGCGTTATTGGACTTGAAAAATGTGTTCAAAGGCCAATGTAATCGATTACATAATGTTTGTAATCGATTACACAGCAAACAGAAGGCATGTAATCGATTACATTAGAAATGTAATCGATTACAACAAAGTCAGAGGCCATGTAATCGATTACACAATATATGTAATCGATTACACAAAGCCCAGAAAGGCAAAGAACACGTTCGACGAGTTATGTAATCGATTACACAAAGCTCAGAAAGGCAAAGAACACGTTCGACGAGTCATGTAATCGATTACGTAGATATTGTAATCGATTACACAGCAAGTTAGAAGTCATGTAATCGATTACATGGGCATTGTAATCGATTACAAACAAAGTCAGAAGCCATGTAATCGATTACACCAATAATGTAATCGATTACACACAGAGCCCGTAAAGTTCAGAAAACGTTGGAACAACAATGTAATCGACACCGAGCTGTGTAATCGATTACACGAACCGACAATGGCCAACGGCTATATTAAATGCATTAAATGCATGCCCAACTACCTCCAACACTCCATTTATTGAGAAACTTATAAATACCAAAGTTGGGTCTTTATTTAAGGTTGACCTTGAACCAAAAACTGATCATCAATACTTCAAAACGTGAATCAATCCTTAAATTCATTTCTTGCTCTGTTTTCTGTTAAAAACGTGAAAAATCTTTGAGAGCATATTAGAGCTTCAATTTGTAAACACTTGCTCTAGAGAGAGTTTCTTCTATTTCAATCTTATACATTCTGATTAGTGAGGGTGAGGTATCCCTCAAGTATTGTAAGGGTGAGGTATCCCTTGGAAAATAGAGGCTCAAGCTTTTGGGTGAGGTATCCCATATTGTTGAGTGCTCAAGGTTGTAGTGGTTTTTCAAGCACCCATTGAAGCTTGAAGATATAGTGAAAAATCTCAAGGTGTTGCTTGGGGACTGGACGTAGATCACAAGTGGAGTGGTGATTGAACCAGGATAAACGACTGTGTTTGTTTTCTCTAAACCCTCCTCTGTTTATTTTTGTACACTGTTTCATTGTTTTGCTTGGATATTGTCTTCTTGGCTGTTACGGTTATAAGTAAAAGTGTTTATCTCATCTATCTAATTATTTCTAATCATTCAATAGCTTCAACGAAAATTGATTGTCAAACGATTTGCGAAAGATTTGTGAACTTATTTTTAACTACTCAATTCACCCCCCCTCTTGAGTATTGAGGCCACTTGGTAACAATCTCTTGAATTGAGCTTAATGCATTCTTGATTAATTCAACTAAATGACTAAATAGGTGAATTAAATTAGGAATATAACATTGTTTCATCCATGACCATTGGGATTCAATAGCAAATAAGAGAATATTGGCAAAAGAATTACCTACATCATAATTGAAAAAAAAATTGAATAACTGGATTCAAGTGAACCTTGCACCCTAGTCTCCTTCTCATTGATTATCTTTTCTTTGTTTAATTGTTCATTACTTTTTTTTAATTGTTTATTTTGATTTTGATTTTGAATTTCTTTATATACTTTCGATTGTCTGGATAACAAAGGGTTTTGTGAATCTAGTAATTACCATTTATTCCTCGTAGGATTGATAATTGGGACTCAAGTCTTATATTACTTGGCGATAGAGTGCACTTGCTCTTAGTATATTTTACGCATACCAGATACACTTCCACATGGATTTACATGAAAACACAATCGGGGTGAGAAATCACAATTTCTCATTATAAGTATTTCAAAACCAGCATTTATCCTTTCACAAAGAATAAACCAACAAATGGCGTCAAGAATAAGTTTACAACAGGTATAAGATTCACTACTTACTACCAAAAGAATAACTCACATAGCCACCCTATGTAGTATTCTCAAGCAAACCACATTCCTAATCACACATTATAAGAAAACTATCAACAATATTATACAACCGCTCATACAATCGTAAAATATCATTGATTAAGGTAACTACCCATACAATTACCATGCAAATGCAATATTTGATATGTTGTATGTTTATGTCTGTCCTAAGACAATAATTATGCAATGAAATAAAATAATGTTAGTGCAATGTCATGAAACTCGACTATTCCCAGGAACTTCATTTCTTGTACTTTCCCTGAGTAGTATAGCTCCGACCATTTATCACTACCTAGCAATGAATAGACTATTTCATCTCACAACAATGAGTGTATTGTTACCATTTCATATACCATTCATAGATACGTGGGAATAATAAGTGTATGAGAAAATATGCAAAGTGATATTTAACACACACATTCAACGCCTCATTAGATATCCTCCTACACAAGTCATAACCAATGCTCTTAAACGTGTCTATCCTTTTCCTCGGGGTTTTCTAACTATCAACTTAGGAATACCCATATACTCGCACTATGTGTTACTCCCGTCGCATAACAGCATCACAAAGATACTAAAACAATCTTATATGGGTCAAAAGCCTAAGTGTTAGCCTATGGCATTTCCAAACCATTGATTGCCTAAGGTCTCACACTTCCCTCCCATGTACTAGGTAGTGATTTCCTCTTTGAAACACTCCCATAGGTGCCTTTACACACTCAAAAAGGTATAAAAGAATGATTTCAACCCTTGGGAACCCTCAACACATCGAGAGCATAATTCTTGAAAAGTCCTGGAGCTCATGCCTAAGCGTGACACCACCACACCGCAGCGTGAGAAGCAGAACCTAGGTTCTGCAAAATTATGCAAAATCGGTACTGTTCCATTCACAATTCTCATGAAATCAACTCACTCCAAAATGGTTTCTAGGTGATTTTAAGTCCCTAACAAGTTCACTAACACATAGGAAACATAAACCACTAACTCATAACACCAAATTTAGATTTTTGGATTAAATCATAAATTGTGACCTAACTTTTCTCACTTTTAGCCTCAAAGGTTCAAATGTCATGTTCTAGGTTTCTAACACAAACCTATTACATGAACAAGTCATAAACAGTCAAAGAAACTTAATCAAGCAAGAAAAACACTTCAAACACCTCTAGGAACCAATTTAATCTATTATGCATCACAATTGCATAAATGGAAAAAAGTGGAGAAAAGAAGATGAAGGAAGCATAAATCCCCTACCTCTTGGATCAAAGATGGTGAGGATGATGAAGCCTTAGCTTTCTCCTTCCTTTTCCTTTCCTCTTCTTCCTCATTCTTTGCTTGGCTTTCCTTTGCCTATCCTTTGGTAGCTGCAGCCGTGAGAGAAGAGAGTGAAAAAAGTGAAAAATGAGATACAAATATCTCATCTCAAGCCTTTAAGTAACAAGGCTGAAACACTTGGTTGAGAGTGACTTTGGTCACTTAAGTGACCATGTGATATATCCTGATCTGTTAAGAATACTTAGATTTTACCAAATTCAATTTTCTTATAGCCAACAAGTTTAAAATAAATCACAGGATTTATCAAAAATCTTATTGTACCAAAACCACCATTTTTCATGTCAGCTGCTAGTCAAACCGGCATTAAAACATACAACTAATATGTTTAAAAATACATGACTAGTTCTGATTATTCTCAAATTTTAATCATAGCATAGTTCATACATTTGTGACCTAAAACTAAATTCTCTGTATTTAATTCTATTAACTGAGCAGTTTAAGCCATTTTTGGAGCTAATAACAACTATTTCTCACACATAGTATTACAGCAAAATGACTAAACGCACTCAGAAAGCTACAAAATTAAACAGGCATAACAAACTAGTATTAGGCGACCTCTGTACCCATATACAAGTCTATCATATTTTCATGGGTGTTACATGTTGGACCCCGAACTAAGGTTTTCATTTTAAACTTATCCTTAAGTCAAGTGGGATTCAAATTGCCAAAACATTAGGTGTTGGACCCTAGACCAAGGTTTTGATTCTAAATTTTACCTTAATGGAATTCTGAATGCTTAATGTTGAGCATTGGACCCCGGATTAAGGTTAAATAAATCCTAAGTCATTTAAAGCGGTTACGAAGCATAATGGGCGTTGGACCCTGATGAACCGTCAACATGTCATATTTTTACGATTCAATTCCTTAGTTTTTCATATTTTTTTATTTATTTTTAATGAATTTTGTTCATAAGTTTTGTTATATTTTTAGTATTGTTTGATTATGTTTTTATTAAGTGTTTTGTGTGTTTTTGTCAGGTAATTGCTCATGGAGAAAATTGGATTTTCAAAGAAGCAAAAGAAAAGAAGAATTTTGCATCAGTCGCCAGTGCTTGAGCGCTCAGATCTAAGCGCTTGAGAGCCCAAAGCGCCTGAGCGCCCAGGAGTAAGTGGCTGAGCGCTTGAGCACTCAGAACTGAGCGCTTAAGCGCTGGATGCGTAACAGAATACGTGATTTTTAATAAAATGGGAAAAATTATGCCAATTTCAACACAGACAACACATTGAGTACATTACACAGAAAATCTCTAATCTTGAGAGAGTTGTTTTGTAGTAGCAGACTTTGGAGGAAGGCTTGAAGGAAGATTCGATTCTTGAAGGCTTGAAGATTATAATCACCGTAAAAGGGGTTTTGATTTCTTTTTCTTTCTAGTTTTCCCATTTCTTTGAGTTTTCTTTTCATGGGTTTGTATCTTGATATGAGTTTGTTTGTATTGAACATGAATAGCTAAATTCATAGTTAGGGCTATGGGGGATCTTGTTTTTCTTATTATTTAGATTTAATTTCTAATTTGATTATGATAATTTCTTTTTGAATTTATCATATTGTTACCAAGTGGCTTCCAGTACTCAAGAGGGGGGTGAATTGAGCATAAAACTTTTTCTCAAAACCTCTTTTTATCAAAAACAAATATTAAAAACTTAATAAATAAATGCACAGCAGGAACGGGAAGAAGAAAAGAAATAATAAAAATAGTAAAAAATAAATATGCAGTAAATTAAAATTACATAAAATAAAGAGACTAAGAATAGAGAAGCAGGCACAATATTTATCCTGGTTCGACCACTAACCCACTTGTGGTCTACGTCCAGTCCTCGAAAGCCGAGATTTTTCACTAAGTATATAAGCTTCAATAGGTGCTTGATACCGTTACACAAAAGAGCACTTTTCACACACAGGGAAACTCTACCCTTGTGCTAAAGTCTCAGCCTGCAGGGATACCTCACCCTTATACAAACCTTTAGGGATACCTCACCCTTGATACAGAATAACAGAAAATAGATGAAGAAAAACTCTCACTCAGAGTAGGTAATACAAATTGAAGTGCTAATGGAGCTCTCACAGAGATATCTCAAAGTTTTTTAATCAAAAGGAGCGTAGAAAATAATTTTCACAGATTAGAGCAAGCAGAAAATAATTCAAAGTTATGGGCAAACATATTCGTGACCCAAGGTTGCTATTTATAGGGGAAAACACAGAGATAGCCGTTTGGGTATAATTAAAAGCATTTAAAACCAATTTGAAAACCTGTCTATTTCCATATACGTGACCGTAAGCTCCGTGTTTATTCAAATAGAAGAAAGTTTATTCGAATAACATTGTTTCTGAAAAACCAACGTGAAAGGCCAACTGATATGGGTTATTTGAATAACCAATGTGTTATTCGAATAACTCTGTTAAAAACCAGAGTTCTAAAACGAAGAGGTTATTCGAATAGCAACTGAAATATTCGAATAATGTTGTTAAAAAAAGTTCAGACAGAAGGGGTTTTATTTGAATAACGTTTGAATTATTCGAATAATTCACTTAGAAACACAGTTTTGAAAACCTTAGTTATTCGAATAATTATCTTGCTATTTGAATAGCATCTTTAAACACAGAGTCTCGTAAAAAAGTTTATTCGAATAGACTAAGCTCTATTTGAATAAATCAGTGTAAAACAGTTTTGGAGAAGGTGTTTTAAAGACACTAAGTTTATTTTAAAACAAGTTTTATCTTTTCTTTCAAAAACTGAGAGATATCAAAGTGAGCTCCGTACAACAGAACCTAAGTCCTAATGCTAATCCAATATAAACTTGGACTTGGTCTATTTATCATCTTCATTTAGTCTTCACGTTTGTTATCATCAAAACAAGTCTTCAAAGGTATACTTCCAAACACATTCTCCCCCTTTTTGATGATGACAAACTATCAATGAGAAAAGAGTTAGTGCATATAATTTGAATTCACAAAGAGGTATAAAAGCTTACTCCCCATCTTTAATTATAAGAGGTAATGTATATCAGATATGTGCGCAGCTCTCCCTTTCAATTTGAATCCAATCTCATTTTAAGTTTACCTGTCTTTTCTCAATTAAATTCAAATAATCAAATTTTTCTCCCCCTTTTGTCATGAGCAAAAAGGAGGGGTAAGTCTCATAAACATATATCTAAGTAAAAGTGCATAAAAGGAAACGTAATCATCAAGAAACTGTATTTATGCATTAATAATAGAAAGATTCAATTACAAAAGCCAGAAATAAATAACATGAAGGCAAAAACAGATATCCTAAGAACTAAAGTTCCTAGAAATAAGTATCCGGAGGTGGTGGTGAAGAAGCTGGTGCAGGAGCAGGTGAAGCAGATCGAAGGGCAGCAACCTCACGTTCAACACCTTCTATTCTATCAAAAAGAATAGAGAAGGTATGTTCCATATAGGCTCTGTTATCATGCAAGGTGGCCATAATTTGCTCTAAGGTGATAGGAGCAGGAGCAGCAGCAGGTATATCAGCAGGGGCAGCAGGAGCGTCAACAGGGTCAAGCTCATCCTCAGCAATCTCGTCTAGGTACACCCAGCCTTCATCAGTTTAGCTCATCTTCATTTTGTGTAAGGCGTGGGAGCCAAAACGTTAGGATGCGTCAGGGCAATGGCTCGCTCAGTCTCCAAGACCTGAGGATACTTGCTCAGCAAGGAAGTGACGAGAATACCATAAGGCAAGTCTGATTTTTCCTTGCCCTTGGCCCTCATCATGTGTTTCATGATAAACACAAGCCAGTTGATTTGATGACCATTCTTCATAAACCAAAGCATGAAGATGTCTTCCTCGCTCAGGTAGGCGTAATTTCCACCGCGGGGAGCCAAGATGTGAGCAAAAGCGTAATGCAGAAGCCTATATTGGCTTTTCAGCATACCACCCTTGAGACCCTTGTCAGGCAAAGCTAGACCAGGCTTCAGCAGGTCCTCAATCTCTTGAAACTTATTGAACTCTTCAAGAAAAAGGGTGTCACCATCTTCAACAAGGGCGCCAGTAAACTGCAACCCAAACAAAGTCATCCAGTCTTGTGGTGTGATCACAATGTTCTGATCACAGACCTCGGAGAGAAGGTTCTGGCCATCAAATGCCATATTGTAAAAGAACATCTTCACCAGAGCTGGATAAAGAGTGGCCCGGTGAGAGCAGAGCTGAAGAACTCCCTGGTTTTGCAGCATGGTCAGAAAGTCGAAACCACGGTGTTGCTGGAAGAAAGAGAGGTCAAGGTACTTGGGTTGGACCAAGTTACGCTCCCAGAAGTGCGTAATGAAGCGGGCACGATGCTCTTCATTGGATAAGAGCCTTCTCAAGTCAAGAGGATTGTTGCATGGAGCAGTCTTCGTGCGTGGGCGCTTTCTGGAGGAGGAGGCCATGGTGAAAGAAGGTATGGAAGAAAGAGAGAAAAAAAAATAAGTTTGAGAGCGCAGGGGCTATGGAGGCATGAAGAGCAGAGGAGAAAACAGAGAGTGAAAACGTTTGGGCGCCCAGGGGTTATTTAAAGGAAGGCTCGTGTTTATTCGAATAAACATAGGTTTATTCGAATAAACCTTGCGCAAAAGCTGAAAGGGCAGGTGTGTAACGATGAAGTCCGCTAGGGTTTATTCGAATAAGGGGGGTTCTATTCGAATAGATTATCTGGGAAAGCCAAGCGTTTTGGCCAACTAACAGGGTTTATTCGAATAACTGTAGGGGTTATTCGAATAGACTGAGGGCTATCAGTCAAGACTGATAAAAACAGGTTCTGACTATTTGAATAGCCTGAGGTCTATTCGAATAAGCAGAGGGCAGATATTAAAGCTGATAAACGAAGGCTTCTGGTTATTCGAATAGACAGATATTTATTTGAATAAACAGAGAGCAAAGACAGAGACTGATAAACTAAGGAGTCTGGTTATTCGAATAAGAAGGGATTTATTCGAATAGACAAAGATGATATTCAAACAGGTTTTAACACAGGAGCCAGTTTATTCGAAAACACTAAGTTTTATTCGAATAAAATTGATATTCAACACATGCAGTAAAGAAGTTTATTCGAATAAAGGCTTGCTTATTCGAATAAAACTAACAAAGAAACACAGAAAGAAACACAGAAAAGCTTACGTTCATGAAATTCAAAGCATATATTCATGTGATAATATTCAGCAATAAAACATGCAATTTATATATTGGATTGATTAATTATGCCAAATTCTCCTCGAATATAAAAGAATGCTTCTTTTGCTAAGGGTTTAGTGAAGATATCTGCAAGTTGCTTAGATGTTTCAACAAACTCAAGAATGCAATCCCCTTTTTGTACATGATCTCTGATAAAGTGATGTCTTATCTCTATATGCTTTGTTCTGGAATGCAGAATGAGATTCTTAGAGATATTTATTGCACTAGTGTTATCACATCTTATTGGGATGTGATCAAGTTGAAGATCGTAGTCTAAAAGTTGTTGCTTCATCTATAGGATTTGAGCACAACAACTCCCGGCTGCAACATATTCAGCCTCAGCGGTAGACAAAACCACACTATTTTATTTCTTGCTATGCCAAGAAACTAAAGAACTACCAAGCAAGTGGCATGTCCCACTGGTACTCTTTCTGTCTAATTTGCACCCAGCAAAATTAGAGTCAGAATAGCCTATTAGGCTACAAGAGGCACCCTTAGGGTACCACAAACCCATTTGTGAAGTGCCTACTAGGTATTTCATTATTCGTTTAACAGCACTTAAATGAGTTTCCTTAGGGTTTGCCTGATATCTAGCACACATGCATACACTAAACATTATATCTGGCCTACTAGCAGTAAGATAAAGGAGAGATCCAATCATACCTCTATATTTCGTTATTTCTACTGATTTATCTCCTTCATCTTTGTCCAAATAATAGGAAGTGCCCATTGGGGTGGTCATGTGTTTAGCGTTTTCCATTCCGAATCTCTTGAGCAATTCCTTGCAGTATTTGGTTTAACTTATGAATGTCCCCTCGTTCGTTTGTTTAATTTGAAGTCCGAGAAAGAAATTCAGCTCTCCCATCATCGACATTTTAAATTCATTCTGCATTGTCTTAGCAAATTCTTTGCACAGGGATTCATTAGTAGCACCAAAGATAATATCATCAACATACACTTGCACAAGAAGAATATCATGCTTTTTATTTTTAATAAAAAGAGTAGTATCGACTTTGCCTCTTGAAAAATTATTTTCTAAAAGGAACTTACTCAATCTTTCATACCAAGCTCTAGGAGCTTGCTTTAAGCCATATAAAGCCTTTTTAAGTTTGAAAACGTGGTTGGGTAGTTCATGATTTTCAAAACCTGGAGGTTGTTCAACGTATACCTCCTCTTGAATAAAACCATTTAGAAAAGCACTTTTGACATCCATTTGATATAATTTGAAATCCATGATGCAAGCATAAGCAAGTAACATTCTAATAGCTTCTAATCTAGCCACAGGTGCATAGGTTTCTTCATAATCTATTCCTTCTTCTTGATTATACCCTTTAGCAACCAATCTAGCTTTGTTTCTAGTTATTAACCCATTTTCATCAAGTTTGTTTCTGAAAACCCATTTAGTGCCAATTATAGGGTGATTATTAGGTCTAACAACTAATTCTCAAACTTGATTTCTTTCAAACTGATTTAATTCCTCATGTATAGCTAAGATCCAATGTTCATCATCAAACGCTTCAATTAAATCCTTAGGTTCAATTTGAGAAACAAAAGCTAAGTGATTACAAGCATTTCTAAGAGAATTACGAGTACTTACACCTTTAGATACATCACTGATAATCTGATCAAGGGAATGATATTTTGAAGTTCGCAATTCTTTGGGAAGTTCCAAAGCTTGCGAATCTTCTTGTCTTTGTTTATCCTCTTGCTCCTTGATTTCTTTTTCTTTATTATACAAATATGTTTCCGCCAAGATTTATGCAACATAATCAATAACAAGATCCTTTCTTGATCCATTTGGGTCAGTTTCATCAAATGCAACATGTATAGATTCTTCAATAGTCATAGTTCTTTTATTATATATACGAAAAGCTTTACTATGATTTGAATAACCAAGAAATATACCTTCATCAGACTTAGCATCAAACTTGCCTAAGTTATCTTTTTCATTATTTAAAACAAAACATTTGTAACCAAAAACATGAAAATGTGAGACATTTGGCTTTATTCCCTTATACAACTCATATGGGGTTTTCTTTAAAATAGGCCTTATAAGGGCCCTGTTCATTACATAACAAGTTGTACTTACAGCATCCGCCCAAAAGTATTTAGGAAGAGCAGCCTCATTAAGCATAGTTCTCGCCATTTCTTCTAAAGAACGGTTTTTTCTTTCTACAACTCTGTTTTGTTGCGGAGTTCTAGTGGCAGAGAAATTATGATTAATGTCATGTTCATCACAGTAATTTTCAAAAATATTATTTTCAAATTCGCCACCATGATCACTTCTTATAGAAGAGATTTGAAAACTTTTTTTTCATTTTAAATAACTTTGGCAAGTCTTTTAAAAGCTAGAAATGCATCATTTTTATTTGCAAGAAATAAAGTCCATGTAAACCTAGAAAAATCATCCACAATCACTAAAGCATAGTAATTCCCACCAAAGCTCATAGTTCTAGAAGGTCCAAATAGATTCATGTGCAAAAGTTGTAAAGGTCTAGTAGTTGAAACTATATTTTTTTGCTTTAAAAGAGATCTTTATTTGTTTACCCTTTTGACATGCATCACGTAGCTTATCTTTTATAAAATTAAGCTTGGGTAGTCCAATTACTAGCTCTTTAGAGACCAACTTCTTTAAGTGATCCATGTGAATGTGTGCAATTCTCCTATGCCATAATCATGAATCATCATTCTTACTTAGAAGGCATTTCGCATCATTTGAAGATATATCATCAAGACTAATCATATAAATGTTGTTTACTCTATGACCAATGAATTTAACATGCTTATTAATTTTATCTTCAATTATGCAACAATTTGAATCAAATATTACCCTATTTCCTTTATCACATAACTGACTAATACTTAGCAAGTTATATTTCAAGCCTTCAACAAGCAGCACATTTTCAATAGAGGAGTTAGGGTTCTTACCGACTTTGCCGATTCTAAGGATTTTTCCTTTGTTGTTATCACCATAAGTGACGTGTCCATGATTCTTGGGAATAAGCATGGTGAATTTCGAGTCGTCCCCGGTCATGTGCTTGGAGCAGCCGCTATCAAGATACCAATTTGAACTCCTGGCTTTCAAGCACACCTACAACACATGTTTAGTTTTTAACCTTTGGTACCTAAACTTTCTTGAGTCCTTGTGTGTCAGTTTTGGGTATAGTATCCTTGAGAACCCAAACCATTTTTGTTCCAATTTTTATGTTTTTCCTTGCATTACATGTTGATGCACTATGCCCTTTCCTTTCACAATAAAAACATTTAATAAAAGGACTACTTGAAACACTAGAATGCACAAAGAAATTTTTATAGAGTTTTTGTTGATTTTTCGGGTTATAACCTATCCCTGCTTTTTGAAAAATCACTCTTTGTCTTCCTAATAAAATATTTAAGTTATCCTTTCCAAAGGTGAATTTAGAAAGAGTGTTCTTTAAGTCTTCAATTTCTTTTTCAAGCATATGACATGAAGAACAAGATGAAGACGTAGAAGTATGTGAAGAATGACTTGTGCATGCATCAATGATTCCCAAAGTTTCATTTTCAACCTTCAATTCTTCTATTTCTTTATTTAAAACAAGAATTTGATTTTCTAAAGAAGAAATTGTTTTCTTAGAAGAAGAAATAATTTTTGTAAATTTTAAAGATTCTTCATGTAATTCTTCAAAAGCTTCTTGTAACTCATTGTAAGAAGGCAATAAAGTAGTATTAGAAATTACCTCATTTTCGCTTTCTTCTTCTTCCCCTTTGGCTATGAGACACAGTTGAGATTCCTCACTGTTTGAGCTATCAGTTGAATCCATATCGTTTTCATCCCATGCTATATAGGCTTTTCTTCCTTTTCTTTCCTTAAAGGGCTTCTTTTCAAATTTCTCCTTCTTCTTTTGGTAAACTGGGCACTCCATTTTCATATGACCAGGTTTGTCACATTCATAGCAAGTTGGAGTCGATGAAGCTCCTTCGCCTTTGTAATGAGTCTTCTTCGAAGGGAAAGGAGGTCTTCTTTGCGTTCTCTTTTTCCTGAGAAATTTAACAAACTTTTTAACTAACAAACTAAGATTCTCTTCACTTACCTCGATGTTCTCTGAGCCTTCTTCATTTTCTTCATCATCATTGTCGATTAATGAGGAAGTGGCTTTGAGCGCTATCCTCTTTTTCTTTTTATCGTTCTCTTCGCTTTGACTTAATCTGCTCAGTTCCAGTTCGTGCTCATAAAGCTTTCCAAAAAGGGTAGCTAAAGTCATTGTCGACAAATCCCTTGATTCTGATATGACTGTTACCTTGGGTTGCCAAATCCTGCTAAGATATCTCAAAACATTGTTAATCAAATCTTCGTTAGAAAAACTTTTGCCTAAAGATGCAAGATGATTAACTATGTGGATGAACCTCTTTTGCATTTCCTGAATGCTTTCTCCTTGGTTCATTCTGAATAATTCATATTCACGAGTTAGAGAATTGATTCTCGATCTCTTCACTTCACTAGTACCCTCATGGGTAACTTGCAAAGTGTCCCACATTTCTTTAGCAGTTTTGCAATTTGAAATTCTAAAAAACTCATCATATCCCAAAGCAGTAGTAATAATATTTTTGGCTTTTAAATTATATTGAACTTTTCTTTTATCTTCATCAAACTATTTATTTCGTGGTGTTTCGGTCCTTACACCATCGACCTCATGTGTGGGTATAAAAGCGCCATTTTCGACAGCATCCCATACATCTAGATCAATAACTTTGATGAAGATTTTCATTCTTTCCTTCCAATATGCATAACCATCCCCATTGAAAAAGGGTGGTCGGTTTATGAAAGATCATTCTGAAAAACCATTTGAAGAAGGCATATTCTCTTGAAGCTGCTAAGCTCTTTATACAAGAGTCTAGCTCTGATACTACTTGTTACCAAGTGGCTTCCAGTACTCAAGAGGGGGGTGAATTGAGTATAAAACTTTTTCTCAAAACCTCTTTTTATCAAAAACAAATATTAAAAACTTAATAAATAAATGCACAGAAGGAACGAGAAGAAGAAAAGAAATAATAAAAATAGTAGAAAATAAATATGCAGTAAATTAAAATTACATAAAATAAAGAGATTAAGAATAGAGAAGCAGTACGATTTATCCCGGTTCGACCACTAACCCACTTGTGGTCTACGTCTAGTCCTCGAAAGTCGAGATTTTTCACTAAGTATACAAGCTTCAATAGGTGCTTGCTACCGTTACATAAAAGAGTACTTTTCACACACAGGGAAACTCTACCCTTGTGCTAAAGCCTCAGCCTGCAGGGATACCTCACCCTTATACAAACCTTTAGGGATACCTCACCCTCGATACAGAATAGCAGAAAATAGATAAAGAGAAACTCTCACTCAGAGTAGGTAATACAAATTGAAGTGCAAATGGAGCTCTCACAGAGATATCTCAAAGTTTTTTAATCAAAAAGAGCTTAGAAAATAATTTTCACAGATTAGAGCAAGCAGAAAATAATTCAGAGTTGTGGGCAAACATATTCGTGACCCAAGGTTTCTATTTATAAGGAAAAACACGGAGATAGCCGTTTGGGTATAATTAAAAGCATTTAAAACCAATTTGAAAACCTGTCTGTTTCCATATACGTGATCGTAAGCTCCGTGTTTATTCGAATAGAAGAAAGTTTATTCGAATAACACTGTTTCTGAAAAACCAACGTGAAAGGCCAACTGATATGGGTTATTCGAATAACCAATGTGTTATTCGAATAACTCTGTTAAAAACCAGAGTTCTAAAATGAAGAGGTTATTCGAATAGCAGCTGAAATATTCGAATAATGTTGTTAAAAAAAGTTCAGACAGAAGGGGTTTTATTCGAATAACATTTGAATTATTCGAATAATTCACTTAGAAACACAGTTTTGAAAACCTTAGTTATTCGAATAATTATCTTGCTATTCGAATAGCATCTTTAAACACAGAGTCTCGTAAAAGAGTTTATTCGAATAGACTAAGCTCTATTCGAATAAATCAGTGTAAAACAGTTTTGGAGAAGGTGTTTTAAAGACATAAGTTTATTTTAAAACAAGTTTTATCTTTTCTTTCAAAAACTGAGAGATATCAAAGTGAGTTCCGTACAACAGAACCTAAGTCCTAATGCTAATCAAATATAAACTTGGACTTGGTCTATTTATCATCTTCATTTAGTCTTCACGTTTGTTATCATCAAAACAAGTCTTCAAAGGTATACGTCCAAACACACATATTACTTGTATTCTTGTTAGAATTTGATCACTTTTGATATGTGCTAATTCATTGTTTGACCGGTGACCATCCGCACTCAATAAGTGGATCTATATGATAAGCCTAGGATTAGATTGGTGAATGACCAAACATCAATTTTTTCTACTAATGGAATTGACGGTATGTTAGTTCATCTCTTGAATTGAAGCTTAATGCATTCTTGATTAATTCAAGTACATGACCAAATAGGTGAATTAAATTAGGAATAGAATATTATTTCATCCATGACCATAGGGATTCAATAGCAAATAAGAGAATATTGGCAAAAGAATTACCTTAATCATAATTGAAAGAAAATTTAAATAATTTGATTCATCTGAACCTTGCGCTCTAGTCTCCATCTCATTGTTTATTCATTCTCTGTTAGATTGTTTCATTATTTTTCTTATTTGTTTATTTTGATTTTATCTTGAATTTCTTCATACACTTTCAATTATCTGAATAACAAAGAGTTTAGCGAATCTAGTAATTACTAATTATTCATCGTGGGATCGATTTTTGGGACTCAAGTCCTATATTACTTGGCGATAAAGTGCACTTGCTCTTAGTGTATTTTACGCGCATCAGACCCAACATGGACCATGGATAAGAAACAAGCAAATAAATTAAAACACCCCGACAACTAGGGTATTGTCTTAACAAAGGTAAAATGCCCCACGCAAAGGGCAAAAGTAAAAGGCAGCCTATGCTACGTTTCCCGAGCCCTCGACAGCGTCCAATCCTTGAATGGTAGCGACTGGGGCCTCAACAACACTTTAATCATCCAGAGCAAGATTTGGAAGCACGAGACGACCGTATCGAATCACCCTCTTGGGGTCCAATGCATCTAATACCAAAGCCACCCCGGGATTAAAGAGTTGAACTTAGTTGACCTCATTTTGGAACTGCTCCCCACTGATATTGGTGCAGATTATGAACAATTGCTGAATATCACCTTGCAGTGTCACAACCCCAGTTCGAAGGTCTTGACTCTCAACACGGAGTATGGTGACCTCCCTATTTGCTTCTACAAAGCTGGCCTCTTTCTGCTTCAAAGTATCCTTCAAGGCTGTCACTTCTTTCTCTAGCTCTTGGGTCCAAGGCTTTTGCATCATTCTTGGCCTTCAGAGCCTCTTCTTTTTCCTTGAGGGCCCGATTCTCACCCTGCTCAGCTGTCGCCACCTTCTCTGCCATCTTCTTATTAAACTTGTCATAGCATCTATCTAAAAAATGAGATTCGGCGGCAAGGTGGAGGGCATAAATCTGAAATGTCAATAAAATTTCCTTCGTGTCATGCTGAGCAATGTGACGCATGACTCGGTCATCTAGGATGTTGAAGTCGATGAATTCCCTAGGGTTTAAGTTATCCCCATACAAGCTAATTAGGCCCTCAATATGCACCTCGATGGCCACCCTCTTACCCTAGTCATCCGACGTGTCGTCCTCAATAACCCTCCTTTTTCGCCTCTCGAATGGTTGAGGGGGGAATCCTCCAATTAAAACGGCTCCCCCCGATCATCGAAGCCTCAACTGGCGGGGGTGTAGGGGCGGAGCAAAGATCGCAGGGATAGTGGAGGGATCGGCTATGTTCTTAGGTTTCAGGGCTTCAAGAGTTGCCAGAGCATTCCTGGATGCCATCGAAGCCAAATTTACTGCAAAACAAGTGAAAGGTCATATACCAGGAAAAATATGTAAAGAAATGATCATGCACAAAATTAAATATGGACTACGACCCACACTACCTAGAATGGTCTAGACAGTTGCATCATCAGGGGTTCCAGCACATCCTTAGAAGAAATAAGGCTCACTTATTGAACCCACATAGTAAACAAGTCAATACATTCAATCTCATCCTGGTCTAGGTGGTGCCTCTCCTTTTCAATCAATTGAAGAAGGACATTCTATGCCTTTTCGGTCCAATATAGGCTAAACGTTGGCTCCCCATCATTGTTCATCCAAAAAGGATGAGTCCCGGTGGTTGCTATTAATTTGAAGAACTTTTCCTTGAAGTCCTTATAATCATCTTGGAAGACTCAAAAGATCTTTCGACCGAGTCTTGACCAGACTGTGAGCTAGGTCTTTTGAGCAACAGCACCACCCTGAAGACTCCACTGGGTGTGGAAATAAAAGAACGACCTCTCTGAATACCGCAATCCAAATAACCAGTAAATTCTCTCGAAGGTAAGGATGTCTGCCCAACCATTGGGGTGAATCTGGGTTGGAGCAGCCTGGAAAGTATGAAGGACAGCAAGCTAGAAATCGTTGAAAGGGATCTGGAGTCCAAGCTAAGTGAAGACGTCCTCATACAAGAACATGTAGTATGCACCTGCCTCCAGTGAGGAGCACACCTTTTCGTTCTCTAGGGACAGGATTTAGAACTCGCAATCCCTTCTACCTTCCTCTATCAACATCAAGTAACCTTGAAGTCTTTCAAGCTCTACACCACGTTGGAACATGGATACTCGATCATAAGCGTCATCTCTAACCCATGGATAAACCAGCCCTGGACCATAGGCAATTACTATGGGGTTTTCGGCAACCGGCACCTAAACTTCTGGAGCTAGAGCTTGAGGTCTAGCTACTTTTCTTTTGGCCATTAAGTTCATGGAAACACCCATAGAGGCCGGTGAGTAATTATCAGAATAAATTAACTTAAAGATTCAAACACAGAATAGGGTAGACAGAAAAGATAGTTCACGTCCATATACCGGCCTCCGCGCCTACTAAGGTTTAAGCCTTTGAAGGACACCTCCGCTGCACATGACACGACAGAGAAGGTGCTCCACAAAGCAGCGCCATTGAAGGGACCCAGAAACTATGACACCCTAACTCCTTTTATTAAAAAAGAGAAGGGAACTGCACCCCCAAAAAAGGAGTGCACAATCACTCTGTGACGCAAAAAATAGCAAAAACAAATGAAAAAAAGGAGAAATACCTTGAAGAAATGAAGATAAGATAAGTTGACAACTGAAAGGGTGGAATTGTTGGAAACTGCTCTCCTCTGTCGCTAAGAACCGCCAGAAATCGTTTCAGGCCACCGGAATTGAGAAAGAAACAGTAAAAATGAAAAAGAGGACATTTAACCCTTATTTATAGAGGCTAGAAAGTTATGGGGCATTTTTGTCCTAACAATTCAGATTTCAAAAGACGCCCTTAATGGTGTGTGAAGCACTAAACACGACTATAAGATTAAAGCGAGCTACGTGACCCTTACAGCTGTTGTAGCAGCTGAAAGGATGATTGCGCAGCAGGCCAAGCATCATGCAACCTCTGCCAATCGACTCCAGATTTTTTCCATGGACCACAAATTTTTTCTATGGACCCCGGCTACACCCGAAATGTCCATTTTTTGATTGAAGGTTAATCTTGGCCACGACTCTCCCAGAAAAGTCAAATAACTCTTTCTTAAACAGCCAAAGTTAAAACTCTTAACCCCATACGAGACTCGGATGACGGTCTTTAACGAAATGTGGATATCGCCTCCCGGGGGCATAGAGACTTAATCTTGCCACTTCACTGTACTAACCAAGTACCAAGATGGGGGTAACATAACACTATTACAGGGTGAGTATTGGACTCATCCCGGAGGAAAATGAAAAGACAAAACCTGGAGGAAAAAGAAAAGGAAGAGAACTGGAAAGAGAAAAAAGAAGATACAAGATTCAGAAAAAAGTTTTATTATTCATCATATTTCATATATCGTCAGCTCTAACAAAAAAGTGTACATAAAAATGGCCTTTAAGACCAAAAAAGTGAAGAACGCCCACTAGAGAGGTCAGGCGTTGTTGATGACGATGGCCACTGGTCATTGCCACCTCTAAAGGTTCTTCCAGAAATCAGTAACCATCTCTTCCAAGCCGGCCAATAGGAGATCATTCTGCATTAAAAGATTGTTCGACCGGAACCATAGATTGTTTCACAATCACTCCAAGTTGCTTTAAATCACCCCAAGTTGGACGAGGAGATTCTTTTCAAACTCGGACCCCTCTTGCATATCGCACTTCACTTAGGAAGAGAAACTGTGAAAGTGCCTAACCAAGTGCCTTTGCAACAGTGGGAAAAGAGGAGGACGGAGCACGGATCACCTCCATGCATCTTAAAAGCTACACAGTCGCAGGAAGTCCCTCCTAGTACACACGAAAAAGTTGTATTTTCTAACATATGCCGGGAGAGAAAGGTTTCTGCGCCTAGTTGCATGTTGGCCAACCCATGTAGGGCAGTTACTTGGTCATCACCAAGTCATTACGTCGAGAAAAAAAGGCTTCTACTGGAGGAAATGGCTGTAGAAAAGTAAACAATTTTAAAGACTTTAGAAAATACAGGAAGATGGTCTCAACAGAGGGCAAAACCCTCTACATATGTATAGGAAATGGAAGAAAGAACATTCTCTGAAAGGGGATCATTCTCAAGCAAAACTATAGAACAAAAAGAATGTTAACCCCAATGCAAACATTCCCTATTTATAAAGGGAACGAAGCATTCTGATTGTCTCAGGAAAAGGTGAATTGATTACACATTGCTAGCCACACTTTAATGCTCCCATCCTCTGATTGGCCACGGGAGTAGCGAGCAGTTGGAAAATAGTATGAAACTGATATCCTCTTTTAAAAGATCTCTAATTCCCAATAAAGCCAATGCAGTAGTTTCCCAAGAATTAAGAAAGCTCATATTGTTACGAGCCGTAGAGTAAAGTTACAGGAAAGGACAAAGACCCTGTGAACCATGCACGGGGGCAACAAATGATATACCTCAGATGGTGAAACAATAACATAATCAGTAATCTGTCACAGATTCCAACCTCACATGCCAACCCCAAAGATATTCCACAATGAATAACGAACCTCAGCCCTTTTAATTGATCATTACGCGTCATGTGTTCCTTTCAAACTTAATACCTTAACACTAAATTGTTCCACTTAAGTGCTGAGCTGAAGGCAACTATTCTAAATCATGATAGGGATCATGTCCATAGGGTCCACCCGACCCACGATATGCTAGAATCCGTCATAGACACCCTCAGTAAGAGTGATCCCGGTCATATTATATCGAACCACGGCATGGGGTAACAACAGCTTTATCACAAGATCAACGCAATGGATAGATCCTGATAATATTTGTTATTGTCAATCATGATCTTACGAAATAATAGCATCCCTAATTGTCTCTAACTATCCATAATTGAAGTATCTATATTCCGATAATATAGGGATTCACAACAACTAAATAAGGAACATATTTCTTCCTGCTGCTATTATGGAAACGTATCTCTTCATTAAGGGAACGTATCTATCCAACTTCTATAAGTACTAGGCTTATTCACCTCCTCGGATAACTTATCACTCAATGCATAAATCATACTTATGCACAACCTGACTTGAGCATTGAAGTCCCATTGTAAGTACCACCCCCGGTCTAAACACGCTCTACTACTGTTGCGCAAGGAGGAAATCAGCGTAATATGTCTATCTCATATACACATTTGAATATACTCCAGAACAATATATAATATAATATAATATAATATAATACAATACATACTGTAGCTGTCACCATTTTTTTAAGACTTTGTAACCACCATTAATTTATGTAAACATAATATACAATCTGTAACTAATATAACAAAGTATATACAAACAACTATAAATAAACAGTCTGTTATTCGTCTAACTTTTATATTTTAATTTTTTTTCAACTTACTCACAATTTCATTCTGCATCTCGCAAGAATACTACAGTTACATACAGCTTAATTGACATCTATTTTATATGAATATATGGTAAACATATATTTACTATATTTGAGTTGGACAAAAAAAAAATTTTCATAGATAAATACTCGACCTAATTCCAATAAAAAAAGACTTTATAGTCTAAAAACTCCCGAGTCAAGTCAACATAATATAATAGAATGATAGATCTTGGTAACGCATGCGTGCGCACACACAATAAATATATATTGGAAATGGAAAATGTGAAACGGTTGAGTAAATAACATTATAAGTTGTGTGTATATTATAAATTATTATATGAGTTTAATTTTAATGTATTATCAATATAATTTTTTTTACATAATTTGTTAATTATATATTATTATATGTATGATTTTTTATATAATTATTAAAAAGTTAAATATTTTTAATAACATAATAATAAATGATTGAATGATAATGTAAAATATTTTTACCTTAAGAGGATTTTAACGTTGTTATGGCACTGTATTTATATGTTCAATTTGGAGAGCATATAGCACCAACACTGGATAATTACTCCGCGTAATTCTTATAAAGAAATACTATATATGTAGCTGTCCCGGGAAAAAAAATATAAACTCATTCCAAAAAAAAAAAAAATTTACAAAAAGGAATATATATGTTCAATTTGGAGAGGATATAGCACCAACACTAGATAATTACTCCGCCTAATTCGAATAAAAAAATACTATATATGTAGCTGTCCCGGAAAAAGAATATAAACTCATTCCAAAAAAATAGAAATTCTACAAATATATATATATATATATATATATATATATATATATATAATATAATATAATACATAATGTAGCTGTTACAAATTTATTTTTTATTTTTAAAGAAAAAGACTTTGTAACCACCACTAATTCATGTAAACATAATATACAGTGTGCAAGAGTGCAACTAATATAACATAAACAAACAACTATAAATAAATACTCGATCTAATTCCAACAAAAAAAAGACTTTATAGTCTGAAAAGTCCCGAGTCCAGTCAACATAATATAATAGAATGATAGATCTTAATAATGCGTCCGCGCACACACACAATAAATATATATGTAAAATTGAAAAGGAAAAAATTAGATCAAATTTTTTATATTTTTTAATTTAATTTTCAAATCAAATAATTACATGTGAATTTTTTTTCAACTCAATAATACATATTTAACACTACTAAATAGTGGTTAATTAAAAAAATTTATATATCATTATTTGATTTGAAATTTAAAAAAATATATAAGTGACTTGAGTTAAGTTTTCTCTAATTGAAAATGTGAAACAGTTCAGTAAATAACATTATAAGTTATGTGTATATTATAAATTATTATATGAGTATAATTTTAATGTATTATTAGTGTAAATTTTTTTACATTATTTATTAATTATATATTACTATATGTATGAATTTTTAATATAATTATTATAAGAGTCAAATATTTTTAATAACAAATGAATAATTGAATGACAATATAAATTTTTTTACACTAATAATATATTAAAATTAAATCCTAAAATTATTAAAATATTATTTAGTGATTTGTCAATTTTCTTTACAATAATGACATGAAAAATTAAAATTTATAACTTTATGCGAATTATTCAAATTTTTAACTACAAATTCAAATGTTAATATCTTATTCGGCTTGTGCTTATTTCTAGTGATAAAACATTTAGAACAAGGGAGTTGGACAGTTGGAGGACTTGCATTTTCATTCTCTCTCTCTCTCTCACATATATATATAGAGGAGGGATCAGCTTACATCAGTGTAAGTTTTTTTTTTTTACACTTATTTTTAACTATTAGATCTACTTTCATCTAATGATTGAGATTATTTCATTAAAAGTAACCATTAGATGAAAGTAGATCTAACAGTTGAAAATGAGTGTAAGAGAAAAAAAAACTTATACTGATGTAAGTTGATCCTCCCTCATATATATATATATATAAAATTTTAGATTATTAATATATTTCTTTAATTAATTATTGTCAAAATCATAAATTGCAGTAACAAATTTTGATTTGCACCGACACCGGATAGAATCTTGGGCCTAATAACACCAATGAACAATTTCTATCTAGGCTGTAAACCACGTCAACATGATATAATAGCTTGACTTAGTTAATAATGCAAATATATAAAATGAAAAACAATGTAGCTCTAATAAACTTTTTTTCCTTTTTTACAATAACTTGTAGTATTGTAAAAATAAATAATTTATTTATCTTAATAAATATTCGGTACATAACAGCAACACCGGATAAATACTAGGCCTAACTCCAATGAATACTTTCTATCTAGACTATAAACTACATAAACGTGATATAATAGCATGACTTAGTTAATAATGTGAATATATAAAATAAAAAACAATGTACCTGTCATCGACTTTTTTTTTTTAAAGAAATACTCTGTGGCCACGACTCATGTGACATAGTATATAATGGAATGAATAATGTTCAATGAAAATTACTCATGACTTATATTTCTTACATTATGAAGTATATGATAAAATTAAAATATAGATGTACAAAAAATAAAGTAAAACTAATTATAATTACATAATAAAAATTATATAAATATAAAATGATATGTATATAAGAGTAGATATATCACATTATTCTTACATAATATATGATATTTTTATAATTATTGTGACCGAGTATATAAGGACAACACTAATAAATACTCAAGCCTATTTCAAATAAAGAAAAACTATGACTTTGTAAGCCTGTAAACTCACGTCAGCAAAATATAATAGAATGATAACGTTAATAATGCGTCCACACACACATATACACTTTAGTTTTCTTGATATAATTTACTATGCTGTAGAAATAAAAATAATTCACAAAGACTGATTACTTCTGTACATTTGAAATTTTAAAGTGTAAAACGGTTGAGTTAATCACATTATAAATTACGTGCATTCATAAATTATTATATTATTAAAATATTATTCAATTAATTTTTTTTCAATAACATAAACTGTACAAACAAATTTGATATGTATATAACTTGTATTATTGTGAATATAAATAATTTGTACAAAAATTAGTGTGCAAGCATCATTTTTTATAACTTATAGCCGTATTTATAGGTTTTATCTTTGAACCTTTGATAGTGGTTTGACTTACTACTATGTATCTACGCAAGTTACATTCAGCAAACTGTCCATAGCTTTTAGCCTTAATCAACACTAATATTTGCACGTTACCTTTTTACATTATTTTTAAAACAGTTGATGAGATTAAAGTTTTTAGTTAGCAATATTTATTGTTTGATTATTAAACTGATAATTAAGTACCATTTTAAATTAATCGATTATAATTCCAATAACCAAATAATATAGATTGTCAACTAAAAAATTATATATCATAACTGATGTAAACATGACATGGAAAAAATAAAATTTAGATAAAATTCTTTAGATGCTTATGATATTATTTTCTAACAAAAATATAATATATGTATTTTTTTACCTCTCAACTATGAAAAATTTATAATTGAAGATATGGGAACTAGAAAATAATGAGCGGTGATAATACGTTCTCGAGCTTATATAAACTACCACGGACTCGAGACGTGGCCTTATTAAAAGTAGGCGCACACCCGAAACTTAAGTACATGTTTCACCGAATTTCAGCAGCAATAATACATTAATACATGCTGCATTGTTGCTTCACCGAATTTCAACAGCAATTGCGCGCAATTAATTTTTTGTTTTAAAAAAATGACTTTATACTTTATAATGAATCGATTTTCTCATAATAATTATACAAAAGTCAATCAACGTACATTTTCCTTTATGTGTTATATATGTGTTATTATAAATTGTTTTTTATTTTGATAAATAATATTATTTAAAATTAATATTATATACAACATAAGAATACAAAAAATGTTTTTTAATTTACATAAAACTATTTATATTTTATATTTTTATTTAGATATATTAGTAATTATAATAATTTTTTTAAATAACTTAATATATATATAATTCAAAACATTTGTACATCATAAACACTTTCTATTTCTCTAATATTTTTTTAAATATTATTATTTTCTCATTTAAAGTAAGAAAAACCCTCCTAAGTATCTAATTTAAATCCTCTCAAACTTTCATGATAATCAATAACAAAAACACTTAAAGTACTTTTATAAATTTGGAAATAATACAGATTTAAATAAATAGAATTATAATATCATGAAAAGTAAATCATAATTTTAATAATGTATTGCAAAAATATTTGAACAAGTTAACTAATATAAAAGATGTAAAAACATCTCCGTGGTGCTACTGATGTTTAACCACTCTAATAATTATATGTTCTCTTATTGATTCAAAAAATTATATATTTTTTCTTTTCCATGCTTTCAATATGATATAGATATATAAAAATAACTTTCAAATACAAAATAATATAAAAACGTGACCATAAACTTTTAATAAACTACTAGCAATTTTAGGGTATGATACTATAATGTACCTCAATTGATTTTTTATTTTCTTTTTATTATTTCATTGACTTGGACTGTTGCACTCCCATAAGAAAGTGACTTCTTTCTTAAAAAATAAACAATTGCATCCAGAGTGTCGAAATTGGCAGAAGTAGCGAGCTTCTGTGCTCCGTGTACCGTTTTGCTTTTGTAATGCCACGTTGCAGATCCTTGACAACTTATGTGAGCCCGAGACCTTAACATCAGTTCTCGAAAATATTTCACGCATTATATTTTTATAGGTTAACAATATTACAAGGACTTATGCAACATTATTTAATTTTTGTTCTTTTCTAAATGAGTATTTACAGTTATTCTAGTTAAAAAAATTAAAAAATTAAAAGAATATTATTGGATCACAATATATCATGAAACCAATGTTTCGTAACAGTAATTGACATACTTAAACCAATAATATTATTTTTTTACATATTTGAATAAAAAAAGGCTTTTAACTAAAAAGTTTAAGAGAAGATTTTAAAAAATCTGCAGTGTAAAAATATATGGTGATTAACTATCAGAATATTTAATTAGTACAACCATTACCTAATTGTTTTTTTTTTTCTGAAAGTAGAATTTAATCACTACTAGCATCCGAAATTAACGAAGACATAATGAAATTTATTCATTACCTAATATTTAGTTAATAGGGCAAAGGACCCTGTGTATACACATATTTTCTTTTGTTATTAAGAGTGACGGTATACCGTTAATTTGTTCTCACTATCGTCAAGGTATTTAAACATATAATTTGTGGCAAGAAATTATAGAAGAGAACATATCCATATCCGTTAAATATAAATTTGTTATTGACAAAGGAATTAAGGGTTTATTTGAGATGTCATATTAGGCTTAATAAGATAAGTTAATATAATATATTATGATATTATCAATTGTTTAGTGTAAACATTGTATTGTATAAATTTATCTATTAAATTCTTCTTATATATTAAAATGATGGATAACATAATTAAGTTTTAGGAGGTAAAATTAAGCATAATTGGGTTTTGATGTGTAAACTCATATAAAAACTTTTTCATTACAATTTTAAATACCATGATATCCCTAACTCTTACATATTTCACCTTATACTATTAATATTTATACTATCAAGTATTATAAGATTTTATCCAATCCTTTATATTTTAATAATTTGTGGTGAAAAGTGATATATATATCCTAAATTAAATTCAACCTGTCATTTTTTTAAATAATGACATGAAAAATTAAATTTATAATTTTCTGCATATTATTCAAATTTCTAGTTTGTAATTCTAATGTTAATAGCTTATTCAACTAGTATACAATTTTTTAATGAGGCCTACGATCAAAGACGAGATAAATGGAAATACCTTATGTAATAATAAATAAATAAATAATGATGGTATAAATTTTTTTATATCATCAATTAATTATATATATATATATATATTAAGAGAATGGATCAGCTTACACCAATGTTAGTCTTTTTCTCTTATACTCATTTTCAACCGTTAGTTCTATTTTCATCTAATGGTTGAGATTATTTCATTAAAGGTAACCATTAGATGAAAGTGAAACTAACGGTTGAAAATGAGTGTAAAAAAAAAATTTATACTGGTGTAAGTTGATCATCCCTCATATACTAATGTAGTTGTTATAAAAGTCATATATTTTTAATTATGGATAGATGACAACAATATATTAAAATTAAATTTAAAAAAAAAAACCTATGTGCACATGACGGGCAAAGAAAAAGAAGGATCGAAGTTACAACTTCAAATGTATCTCTAGGGGAAATTTATATAATAAACAAATAAAACACAACATTAATATTTTGACTGATAAATGCAACTTGCAATTTCTAACAATTATCTTTTATGAAGAATGGAAGAGGTGAGAAGTGTCTTGGGACAAGTTAAGCATTTTTTTTTTAGGTTTTCTCGTAGTATCCCTCTACTCAGAAAGTGAAAGACTAATCCATCGCATTACTGTCTAGCTCTGAAGAGGAAGATTACTCATAATTACATTTTTTTTCATATACATGAGTCAGGAATCAAACTCCTAACCATATGCTTAAGGTATCCAACACATTAACACTTGGACCAATGCTATGATGGTGACAACTTAGGCATATGAACAAAGAATAACAAAGGAAAATGCATTCTTTTATAAAAATGTATATATATAAGACCAACTCCAATCATATTTTATGATATTGATAATTGATATTTTTAAAAATAATAACTAGACTATTACACACTGCACCTAACAAAGAATATTCGATCGTAGAAAATTCCATGGTTCACTATTTTTTTTTATCTGACATGGTTCACTATGTTTTAAACTGATTGTACTGAGATATTTTTATGATGAGATTACATTGAAGATATAAGTAAAACCACTATGCTGGACTTTAAACAAAGAGGTTGCCCTTAATCTTTAATTAACTTTGGGCTGGGCCAAGTTGAATCTTGAGCAAACCTAATTGCCACAAAAACCCAAAGGTACATTACAGGCCTTAACAATTGGGGCCAGAAAAATTTTGGTGAAAATCCCGAGACTAGAATAAAGGAGCTATACAAGAAAACTGATCACCTAATCAGCCTTGAATAGCAAACTTGACATAATGGAAGAAATAAAACAAATTGAACAGGAGCTAGATGTCCTATTCGAACAAGAGGAAATTTGGTGGCACTAAAGATCAGAGCCATTAGGCTAAAATATGGTGATATAAATATCCATTTATCTTCAAAATTGGGACCAGAAAGATTGCTTGATCATCTCAACTAGCCTCTAAGACACTTTAATATTCAAATTAGAGTTTGCACTAGAAGTGAGAGAGTTTATGAGAGTAAATGCATATTTGATTAACTTAATTTTATATTTATAGAGTGTATTTACTTGCACGAAAAAATAATATTTGGAGAGATACTATTTCTATATAATTAAGATAAGTAATTATGCAGAGATTTGATCCTTAAATATCTTCACTAAATAAGAGATATTGTTGTAATATAGTGTCACTATTCGCTTGGCTAACGAAGAATGCAATGGGCCGAAGCCGTAATTGAGTCGGCCTAGTTGGTTCGCTCATGCTGAACCATGTTCTAGGATGTTGGGCCAGAACAATTTATTTCATGAGAAATCCTCCTAAATAAAGAAAAGGAATTGGGTAGATAGCATAAAAGATGAAGGAATTAGCTACAAAGAAGATGATATGGCATGTGTTATGACCTCTTTTAAAAAACGTCTTTGCCTCGGATTCAGCTTCAAATGTGGAGCAAATTGCCAAAGTCATGAAGGGTAGATGAAGGATGACCACCAATGCCTTTTCTTGGAGCAGAATTTCACACCGGAGGAGGTATTCCAAGATCTTAAGCAAATGCACCCATCAAAGCACCTATTCTTGATGATGTGTTAGCTATCTTTTATCAAAATTCTGGCATATTGTTGGGGATGATATTGTGTCTATTTCCCCAGATATCTTAATAAGGGAACCAATCTTAACTCTTTGAACCATACTTTTTCATGCCTCGTCCCAAAAAATAAAAGCCAAACCCACACTAAAGATTTTAGACCAATTTCACTTTGTAATATCTTTCTAAACTTGTCAGCAGAACAATTGCTAATAGGCTTAAAATGATATTACCAAGCTTAATTAGTGAATTCTAAAGTACTTTTGTCCCTGTGAGATTAATCACAAACGATGCACAAATTGCCTTTGATACCTTCCACTATATGAGGGGATAGAAAAGGCAAAAAAGGTTATGTGGCAATCATACTTGACAAAGCAAAAGCATATGATAGTGTGGAGTGAAATTTTTTTGAAGCATATTTTATCTTGTATGGGTTTCTCAAGGCATTGGGTGGATATTATTATGAGATGTGTCTCCATTGTATCTTTTTCTGTTTTGTTGAATGGAATTCTTAGGGAAATATTTTATTCATGGAGGGGAATTAGGCAAAAAGATTTGATCTCACCTTATTTTTTCATTATTTGTGTTGAGATTCTTCAAGGTCTTATTCTCAAAACACAAGAAAATAGAGTTCTATATAAGATAGGGATAGCAAGGGGTGCACCCAAAATCTCATTTTTTTTGCGCGAATGATAGCATTATCTTCATAAAGAGTGTGTTTGGAATGCAAAAAATAAGAAATGATTTCATTTGTAAATCAAATTTAATTAAATTTTATGTTTGGAATGTTAAAAAATAAGAAATAATTTGATTTTTAAAATCCTATGAATTTCATTCCTTATGTTTTTTAAATTTTATAAATTTAATAGAATTTATTAGGATTTGATTTGATTTGAAATAAATATATTATTTTACCTTTAATAATTACCTCTAATAACTTCTCATAAGGGTTAAAATATAAAATAATAAAATCAAATCAAATCAATTTTTATTTTAATGAATTCCAAACACAAAATTTGATTTTTAAATCAATTCAAATCTTATTTTTTTTTGAAGTTACAAACACAAAATTTGATTTCTAAATCAAATCAAATTAATTTAAATCAAATCAAATGAAATCATTTCTCATTTTTATTTATTCCAAACACACTCAAAGTCAAAGTATACCAAGGTCCAATGCATAAAATCCATTCTCCAGTGACACTAGCAGGCTTCTAGACAACTTTTTATTCTGGACAAATCGGAACTCTTCTTTTAGCCAAAATGTACTAATAGATAGACAGATGGAGATCCAAAGTCGGATGAATATTAATGCTATGAAGAGTCACTCAAAATATTTGACTATTCCTACCTTTGTAAGAAGATCAAACAAATAGGTATTTGATTTTGTTAAGAATAGAGTTTGGAAGAAATTAAGAGGTTGGAAAGAGAAAGTACTATCTAAAACTGACAAAGACGTTCTTATTAAATTTGTTCCTCACGCAACTACATCATGGGATGCTTCTTCCTTCCCCAAGGCCTATGTGACCATATCGAGTCTATGATTAGTATAATTTGGAAGGGTAGCAAAGATGGAGAACAGAAATTTCATTGGATCTAAGCTCTTTAAACCGAAAGATGTAGGAGATATGGGCTTTTGCAGCTTCTATTCTTTCAACTTGGCATTATTGGCCAAGCAAATTCATAACCCGAAATCCATCGTGGTCTGAGTCTTGAGGGCAGAATATTTACTAAGAAAACAGTTTCTAGAAACCTAGGTCGCACCCCAAGTTATACTTGGAGGAGTATCCAAATTGCAGCCTGGGTATTAAAGAAAGAAGGTTATGGGAGGATGAGTTTCAATTTTCTAACGTTATTTTTCTGCGTAACTTTTGTATCAGTCAATGATATATAAATTAGTAACTAATTATATATATTATATATTAATTAATTAATAAGATAATAATTGATTAATAAATTAATTATTATCTTATTAATCAATTAATACATATAATTAATCATAAATTTATACATTATTAATTGGTATAAAAAATAATGAGAAAAAATGGTGTGAGATAGTGTATTTTTCTTGAAGGGTTAGTGAAAGTGAGAACATCAATATTTGGAAAGATGGGTGGCTTCCACGTCAAAATGGGCACTGCATCTGGAGCCCGTGTTCTGTTTTAACCGAGCACTCAGTGATGGCAGATTTAATTGACAATGAACTTCAATGGAACCGTGATCTAGTTGAGGCCTTCGAAGCTATTCAAATCCTACAAATTCCACTTACCTCGTTCAGGAGGACATATCAATTCATTTGGGGGAAAACTCATGACAGTATGTACAAAGTGAATTCAGCGTATTGGTTTTCTCAAGGAATGGGATTATGAAAGTGTTGGATCAAGCACTGAGGAGATTTGAGTAATAGTGGGTGTTGGCCGAAGCTTTGGAAGCTCAAAATCCCTCCTAGGACGCTGAACTTCAATTTGAGAGCTCTCTATAATGCTCTACCTGTGAGGACAAACCTTGAACATAGAGGAATAGCTTGCCCAATATTGTGCCCCCGTTGTTTCTTACATGAAGAATCACTGACCCATGCCCTTCGTGATTGCTATTGCCTATTGGGCGGGGGAGTTATGGTTAATGTCAGTCCAATTGGTTTACGTATCTTACCTGATGATCCCTCAACATTCCCAGAGTGGTTAGAAAAGTTCATCACCCCATAACCCTGTAGATGTAATCAGTAGTCAAGTTACTGGAGGTCCTGGTCCATGGCCATGGGATATGGCTCTCCAGAAACACTTTTTGCTTTGAAGGTAAAACCATTAGCCCAGACCTAGTCATCTCAAGAGCAACGTCCCTGTTAAGCAGCTTCAAGGAAGCAAATGGCATAGAAACCCTTTTCTTACTTTGGGCTAATGATCGAAGACTGCCTGACCCTCAAACACAATTTCAAAAACTGTCTGTTCATGCATACGAAGAGAGAAGGAAACTAAACAGCTCGTGCTCTTGCAAAACTAACTTGCTTATCTGTAGATTCAATATGGCTTGAAGAAGCCCCCCAATCATTTGTAACCTTACTGAACTGGACATTTTGCCAGTTTCCTTTTAATGAAATTCCACTTTTGTTTGTAAAAAAAAAAATTACTATAAAAAGAAAATTGATATTGTAGAAGTAGTTAAAGAATGCTCTGTGCTGTTTTGAATCTTCTAAAATATAGGATGCATAATGGTAGCTGCAAATGAAAAAAATCAAATGAATAAGTTTTTAACATAAAAAGGGCAACTTAATGCTATAAAGCTCTTATTATGCATGGGATCTCAGGAAAGGTCAGACTCAGTAACCCACTATGTGGGTTTATAATAAGTAGCTTTATTTTACATTTTGCAAAAGGCTGATTCCACAACTTGAATCCCTCACCTTCAAGTCATACAGTGACAATTCCAACTACTGAGCCAATACTTCCCATCAAATAAATAAGTTTTAACAATTTTTTTTTCGGTGTTTGGAGGAAAAGAAGAAAATTCACAATTTGTTAATTATATACTTACATTATATTAAAACAAATAATTAATTTTTTAACTAATAATTATAAATTTCACACTCTGTAAAGTGTAAAATAGATGTTACACTTCGGAGAATCTTAATCCACAATTCGACCAAAAGAAGCAGCAATCTTGAAGGGTGCCTTTTAGACGTATGCCTGGACATACAATCACCAATGTTTTTAAACTGACAATTCGCTTCTTATTAAAAAAAACCAAAAAAACAAAAAACCTAAAACTGACTTTTCATTTCGTTATAGAAGCATAGCACAATCTCCTGTTAATTCATAAAAGAAGTCAGCAATCACTTAGATCTTGCCCCACTTTCCATGTCCTCCATCTCCAGGGACAAGTCATCTGACCTTACTACATGTGGACTTAGATTTCCTCGTTGGTAAGAACATTCATTTTCTCCCATCATATGAAAAAATGCATGAGGCGCCCAACCTACACATTTGGACAAAAAAAAAAACAGGAAACCAAATATTGAGTTAGACTTCACCTATTTAAGTACCATCAAACAGATAATCGAAGGAAATATAAGCAATATGTTCTGTCAGTGACACTATTGTATATGTGCTCATATTGCTGTAGTTGAACTAGCAGATTACTCATATTTGCCAGTACCCCCAATAGAGAAAAGAGAAACATAGAAAACAATATGAAATACTCCAATGATGATTAAACGATCTATAATGACATTATTGGAGTATACTCTGCACCATTTTTTCTCCGACTAATTTCTTCCTTCTTCCTATCATTCTTCATTAACATGATGAAGTCCTCACATTACCACTCGGGTTCAGTACAGCACTTCCATGAATTCCTGTGATACAGCCAAACAGTTTAAGGCCTATCTTATCTGCAGGTTGGAATCAATATCATCTATATCTCCTAACTCCATTTTCTCCACAATTTTGCTGGCAAGGCATGTTTTCTAGAAAAGCAATGCAACTGGAGGCCCAAACCGAAATTCAAAGATGAGATAATCAAGAGCAAGAATACATACCATGTGCAAGAGTAGGAAAGGGAAAGAGTAGCAAATAGCAGATTGAAGACACAGTAAGTCCTGAAGCAACAGATCAAAGGGAGTTAATAGGCATTATTATTTGCAGAAAATGAAGTTCAAATAGTGCAATGCACTGCATTATGATAATAAATGTAACAACTAACCTATAAGACCTCCCGCAAACACATCTGTCCAATGATGCCAGTAATCATCAACTCGAGTAACTCCAACAAGAGCAGCAATAAGCAAAGGAAGCAAGACAATGCATAGTTTGGCAATATGGCCCCTACGATCAAACACTCTAACTTTCCCAGATAAATACCATGAAAGGAAACCAAGACCAGCAAAGGACCCTGCATTTGGGTAACCATTAATTACCAAAATAAAGGCCAAAGCATTCAATTATCTGACCATATAAAAAACCCAATTATAAACAAAACAATCCTGCACAATGGATAATTTGGTTATTCAATGCTTACTTGCTTGGTCAACCTTCTAGACTGGGTTCATGTCATGTCATCAATAACTAGCCAATATTTTTTGAAATGGATATTCTACTTACATGAAGTATGCCCGCTTGGAAAGCTTTTGTATCCTTCCTTTATAACTGACTTTATCCCAGTACAAAGAACATCACCAGTGTCTTTATCAAATGCCTGCACGAACCAATGTCATGGCAATAAGGGAAGAAAAGGTCATAGACTCATAGCACTAAGTCAGCAATCAGACAGAAAAAGCCAAAGACAAGAAAACAATAAGGAACGAATGAGGAGCTAAGGTTACCAACATGTCTAACGCCAAATACCAAGAATGAGAAGGAAAACACACCGGTATTTTGTCAGGGAAACACCGTTGGAAGAAGTTTGGTCGTGGTCTACCAACAGCATCTTTAATGGAATCCGTGATAACTCCAGTTATTAGACTAGCAAACATGAGGCCTATGGTTCCAAATTAAAGAAGCCATTCCTTTGAGATACTAGGGGTCAAAAGCAGAAATATCATAAACCAGTAACAGACTTAAGAGAGCAGAAGAATATACCCAATATTGCATGATGTAAATCGTAGATATCCCTTCTGACAAAGTAAAACGCAACAAAGATAAGAATGGGGATCAAAATAGAGAGGATCTGTTCCAGGAATGATAAAAAAGTTAAGTTTGTTTCCTTAATTATAATGGGGCTATAATTAGGAGGCAACTCTATCCATTATTGGCATGATGGTACATACTGGGACAGCCCACATGGGTATGGTATCTTCTTTGAATGGGAACATAAGATCTGTCATCATGTCTTTGCCAATATAGCGATGAAAAGGTTCTATAAGATTCAAGATTCCCTCTATAGCAGCAAGAAGCAGAAGAATCAGCCAATCATGCTTATGTGATAGTGCCAACTTGCTTCCTGGCGACTGTAAAGCCATCTTTTCCAAGTATGGCTACAAAAGAAAAGGTTCAGTCACCTTTTTATTTATTTATTTTTATAGAGATGGAAGTATTATTGAGAAAATAAATGAAGAGCTACAAAGGAGGATGAGTAACCTCCTCAACAGAGAAATATAAACACAACTTGGTAAAATAGATCTGCCCCATCAATAAAAAAATGATTTCCAAAGAAGCCATTATAAAATTCAAAATAATCCTGTAATATACCATATAAAATCTACGGACAGGGAGACATGTTCTGAAAAATGTGAGCATTCTGCCCCAGCATTAAGGATGCAATTTGAGGACAGAGTCGACAGACAAAAGATTCACCAGAAACTGCAAACAGCCTATTCCATAGGGGGGTAGCTCATGGCTAGCAGTTTCTGAACTAACATATCAGTACTCATAGATTTATTACGAGACTAAAGTACCATTAAAATTTTAAAAGACTGTTACTAGTAGCATGTGAAGTATTAAATGACCATGACAACGTAACTAATGCCTTGACACATCTCACGGTAGAAAACTGTAAACAAAAGGCTTTCTAGGAATGCAAAATATTCTCATAATTCTAAGGCCGTAAGTTTCAATATTAGGAACAAGACAAGATAGAACAAGCAAATACATTCATCCTTCCCTGTATGTATCTTATTTCAATATTATTTTGATAGCCTGATGCATACCTACAAAGAACTTGATGGATAGGTTATTACTTATTACCATACCGTAGTCTTCATTTTACATAACAAAATTTATCAATTTTTAATTTGATAATCTTTTGCTATGTTGATGCCTGCTACAGTTGAGTAGTTTCAGTCTGTGAATACCATTTTAGCATGAAAATGAAACATATTCCACTTTTCATTGGAAAGTAGAAAGATTTTTGTGATATATAGTGCTCTCTATCTAATTTACAGTTTTCAAACTGCTATAGAAAGATGACACTCTTATTCTACAAAATAACAGCTTCGGCTAAGACTTTTAAAACCAAAAAGAACAAACATAACAAAATACAATTTTCAATTGCATTTGTGCTCCAAGCTAAATTGACAGGAATAATTCAAATAAAAAAGCAGAGCAAAGGAGAAACTGGCTAAATAAAATTCTACAATAAAATTTCAGATTTCATTGACTTGCTTCTAAGCATGCTTTATTGCTGTAATCATATATATGATGAAGAAAACACAGAGAAAAGGAATATTAAAGTTATTTTAGAAGTCTAACTCCAGCTTTGGAAGAAATTTACACTTTTATGATCCGACTCGGCTTGACTCCAAATTAGTCAAGACCCAATATGATTTCCGGATACCGGGGGTTTACATCAAAGAAACAAATTTAGAAGTCTAGCTGACCTTAACTTTCCCGTATAAACATCTGGAAAAATAGATATCAACGCCATAACATGGCAGAAGGAATGGGAGCACAACATATTGACTACTGACATGGATACCTAACATAACTAACATAATCATAGTTAGATATCTCATATCTATAGAGTTGATAACATTCTTCTCCTTTCCTCATAAAGACTAGTGGCATTAATGTTCTAAACTGAATAATGCTAAGAATTCAAATTCATTAAGGTGCATAACGAGGAAAGGTTAGGATACGAGAATTAAATATATATTTATCCTTTGGCAAAATCCATGTAAATATCGAATGCATATTGAGACCTCTACAGATAATGTCATTCACGAAATATAGGCCACACATATATGATCAAAGAAGACAATTTAATTAATAAAACTGAAAGCTAGAAATTTAAGAGAAAAGAAAACTGAGACAGACCCTGAAGAGAAAATTAAAGGAATCTACTTTCAAATAGGAAATGAAAAAGGAACCTTTTATCCTTAAACACAAAGCTTTGGAGACAGCAGATAGAAACAGAAAGACACGGACGTGCGTTCTTGAAAGCGCACGCCCAATGTCCGACGTAAATCTATTACGAAACTTCAGATAAATAACAGAGCTTGGTGAATGATTTAAGGAGGAATTGAATCTTAGGATCTAAACTTGTCTATTACTTATTGGTAATCTCAATAATATATTTATATTTTCCATTAATTATTTAATTATTATAATTCTTATACTACTATCAATTAAATATATTTTTATACGAGTTCAGCTTTAAAATATGCTCACAAAAAAAGCTTTAAAATATAGAAAATTATAATTTAGTTATAGAGAATTTAAAAAATAATTAAAAGCAGTTAATGATAAATATAAAAAATAATTATGAGTAGTAATAACTTCCTCCTCTAAAATATATATTTATTATTTAAAAGAAGTATATGATACAAAAATCAAATAATTAATTGAAGCATCATACTAAAGACTTTCTAGTATAGGAATGAACTTCTAACATTATCCTCATAGTTCAATTTTAAAGATTAAGGCCTAAGCTAATTGAATTACAATTTACAAGCTCATAACTATTCATTTTTACATATTAATTAAAAGATGACAACTATTCACAGCAGTTAAAAAAAAAAAAACTATACGACCACTTGACTATTGGTCAACCATTTTTTTTCCCACAATTATAAGAAGTTGTTTATTACTAAGGTGCATAATGAGGCAAGGCTAGCAGGAAGAACTGCACCTTAGGATCTAAAATGATTGGAGGAATTGCATCTTAAGATCTAAATTTACAGCAAGTTGTTTATTACTTATTCGTAATCTCAATATTTGTACCCAAAAAAAATTCTCAATAATGTATTTATATTTTATTATTAATTATTTTAATTATAATTTTTAAACTACTTTTATTTAAATTTTTTATACGAGTTCAGCTTTAAAATATAGAAAATTAAATATAGTTAATAAAGAGAATTGAAAAATTATAATTAAAAGCAATTATAACAAATATACAAAAAATAATTATGAGTACTAATTACTTTTCTAAAAAACACAGACACGTCATTTTACTGACGTGTTTACGTGTCGACACGTGTCTGACATAAATACACTTTGACACGCACACGATACGCGTGTCTCACGTGTCCGAATGTATCTAATTAAAAAAATTATTATTATTTGACTCAGAAACGGCTCGAACATGGTCAAGACACATTTTGGACATACCGCGGATACATATTTGACACAACCCATTAAAATTTAAAAAAAAAAAATACTGTGTAACAGGGTACTAATATCACGGCCCACAAGCTCAATATCACCCGATTCACCCTCAGAAAAAATCTTCTATTCTTTCTCAATATATTGTGTTCACTGTGTGCTAATGGTTCAAGTTTCAAGTGAGTTTCACTCTGGTCTAGTGGTTTAATTTTTAATTATTATTAATTTTTTTTTAGTTATAAATGAAGATATTTGTGTTGTCATTAATGAGTTATATTTAAAATGTTTATAATCAAAATTATATATATATATAAATCTTTGCGATATCCATATCTTAAAATTTTTAAATTTAATGTGTTCCTATATTTGTAACTGTGTTATATTCCGTGTCCGCATCTGTTTTCATGCTTCATAACTTCATCTTCTATTTAGTACATAGAAAGAGAATAATATGATTAGATCTTCATAAATATTCTTTATTCTAATTTTTCTTCACTTATCTTTTGTCTCTCCCCCAAGTCCCATCAAGGGACCTCCCAAAAGCTCAATTAAGAAGCCATTGCAGGCTTACATACTGAGGCCTATGTTTTGCCAAAAAACAATTACTCCTCTAAAGTATATATTTATTTTTTAAATGAATTTTATGATACAAAAATCAAATAATTAATTGAGGCATTCTATACTAAAGACTATTTTTTATTATAGGAATGAACTTCTAACATTATCCTCTTAGTTAAATCTTAAAGATTAAGCCCTAAGCTAATTGAATTACAATTTACAAGTCATAACTGTACAATTTACATATTAATTAAAAGATGACAACTATTCAGCTGGAGGGGGGGGGGAAAGGAAAACTATTCTTGAATATTCGTAAACCGAATTTTGTTTTTTTAATTTCTTCTTTTGCCAATTGGTCAGAAAAGTTAAAGCTTTAAAAAGCTAAAATAGAAGAGAGATTTCAAGTAAACACAATTTATTAAATTATTTCATTAAGTATTTAAATTATTATTTAATATATATAAAAATATTATTAATAATAAATGTAGTTTTATTATAAATCTTACAACTTTATACATATAAAATAATTATTTTAATAACTACAATAAATGGTACTTAACTAACAATTCCTAAATTCATGAAGATTGGGCCACAATCAATCTTGACTCTCGACCATCATCAAATGACCCAACCTAAAGGCAGAATTCAGGGAATATATAGTAATAAACTAATAGTAACAACAATAAAAGCAAGAGCATATATGTCCCATTGTCCTGTACATGCACCCGTAGCCATACCCTATACGCCTTAGACCAGTCTACTCCACACCCTTCACAGCCTCGAGCACTTAGCAGCACCTACTCGCCATTGACAACTAGTTCGAATTACAAACCCTCCAAAAAAATTTGAACTCAATAGAACTACACACACCAAAGCACCAAACCAAAGTTGCCACTGACTCAAAATATTGCATTTTATTCCTTCTCCCTTTTCCAGCATCAGCCAAACTCATAACCCTCTCTTTCTTTCTCTATAACCATCCACACACTTCACTGTCTCTCTTGATTCCCAAATGCCCACCATTTCTTGCTCCATCATATTCACCCTCCTCATCATTTCCACCATGGCCTGTGTGGCTCATGCTGTGGGTGTGAACTGGGGCACCATGGCTTCCCACCCTCTGCCACCCTCCAAGGTGGTGAAGCTCTTGAAGTCCAACAACATCAACAAAGTCAAGCTCTTTGATGCCAACTCCGATGTTCTCCAAGCTCTTTCTGGGTCCAAAATTGGTGTCACTGTGGGTATTCCTAACACTATGCTCAGAAGCTTGAACTCTTCCAAGAAAGCCGCAGAGAGTTGGGTCCATGATAATGTAACCCGCTACATATCTAATGGGGGCAGCGGAACTCGAATTGAGTAAGTTGTATTTCTGTGCATTGCCCCTTTTCTTTATTCCCCTTGTTCCTCTATTTTGCTTATGCTTTCTTTCTTTGTTTTGTTTATTTTATTCTCATAATAATGTCATTTTTTCCTTTTCTTTTTAAATTTTTAATAGTTTGTTTCTCAATACATGGTTGCCTGTTTTGCTTGTGATTCTTCCTTTTTTATTTTTATTTTTTATTAACTAATGATCCTGGACATTCTGAAAGGTTGTTTTCTATTTCATATTTGTTAGTCTGACCTTTGATGCCGTCCTGAAGAGTGAAACAAGAATTAGTGACTGCATAATAAAGGTTTATAAATTATAGGACAATGCCATTGGCATCAAGTTACATGGTTTTTCCATAACCATATTAGGATTGCCATAGCTTAAGAGTATGTTTGGATGGAGTCATAGAGGATTTTGGAGGGAAAGGGAAGGAAAGGTTAATTTTTTGTTTCTAATAAGAGAGTTACAAAATGTTTGTAAAAATGAATAAGGAATGATAATCTTTTAGTTTTATTACTTTTGTTTAAAAAAATTCTCAAATAAGGAGAATGTCTACCCAAAATGAAAATTTAACCCTCCTTTTCCTTTCCCCCAAAACCCTTCCATCCAAACATAAGGAAATGAAAATAAACAACTGCAGAATGCCAGAATCTGTACTTAGACCATTGAGACCATATACCAAGAAGAAAACAAGATAATGCCAATTTTCTTGAATTTGCTTCTTACATTTCAATAAGCCCGTGTTTCTTTTCTTCGTAAATCAGCTTCCTTGGTTCACTACATATGACCCATTCACTTCCAGCCATGTTACCATTTCAAGTGGCATAAATAAAACTGTAAAAACCATCTTTCTAGTCCATATAAGGGGGTAACACAGGTGGAAATCTTATGATACGTTGCATTGCATTTGCAGCTACTGCTTCTGCTTAGCATATATATGCAGAAGACAGTACAGCAGTTAGTCACATAAAAATGCAGCCTGTTTGATCTCAGATGGATACCTTAAGTTTGGGCCTTTTTCTTTAAAGAGTTGATATTTGAAGGAAATAACTCTTTTCATAGTATTGCATGCTAGGAGCATGAAAAGCTAGTCTGTAAACTTTAAATTCTTACTTTTTGTTGCTCAAATGTTGGTTCTGCACCCTGAGAATATTGATGCTGTAAATATATGGTTTCCTTTTATGCCTTATAATTTACAAATACTTGTTGGCGGCCTTAGTGTAAAGACTTGCTTTTCTTTTAGGTTGTTTCAATTGAATCTCTCTCTCTCTCCCCCTCTCGCCCTCTGTCTTCCACAAAATCAGATTGCCTATGCATAATATTTATTAGATCAATTATATTCAGAAGCTATGGAGCACCAAATAAGTACTCGAGTCTTGACTCCCTTGACAATGACAATATCTGTTAACTAAGACTCCATATTCTCCTCCTGGCTTCTGTAAAACACTTCCAAGTGCTGAGCTTTGTTACTAAAAAGCAATTCTAGAACATATTCTATTGCTTATGGTTCTTCCCCTGTAGTTGTAGAACAAGCATTTCTACCCTTCCTTTTGTCACAATAATCTCCAGGGAATGTTTCAGAAGGTAGAATAGAATTGAATAATAGAATGCTCATTGCTTGATAACAGAAGTGATGCAATGGTTCCAAAACAAGCCACATTCTTGTTGTAGGGAGCAATGTGTATTAGGAAATTAGCTTCTGGAGTAGATGGAAAGACAATCTTGTCTTATCTTTATCATTCTTAAGGGTTTAATCAGCTAACAGAAACTAGAATGTTAGCGTGATTAATTATAATTGAGATTATGATTGATCACGATTGATTTTAGAGATAATTGTAATTGATTTAGTACAGAATTAGATTGATTTAGTACATAATTATATTTTATTATTTTCTTTTTTTGTACACCAACCTTTTTCTATAAATAGAGACTAACTCTCTTGTATACATTCATTCAGATATATACACAAATTATCATTACCTTTTTCTATATTTTTAATATAGTATCAAAGCCAAAATTCCATCTCCGCCTACTTCGCTAGACTTGTTTGTTTCCCGCCTACTTCGCTAGGCTCATTTGTTTCTTTGCCTACTTCGATAGGCTCTCTGTGTTATCCAGGCATCTGTGGAGGGGGATGTTAAGAGTCCCACATCGCCTGCCTCAATATTTCGGTGCGGTTTATATATCTGTTGGGCCATTCCACTTAATACCAATTGGTTTTAGGTTAGAATCTCACATAGTATCAAAGCCAAGATCCCATCCAATAGGAGGTGTGCTCTGGCAGTTTGGCTAGAGCCACTGTACTGTACAGTCTTTTTTTTTTTCTTAATCGAATTCAAAGTTAAAATAAAATGGATTATGTATCTCTGAAGAATGACTCACTCTTGATATGATTCTAAATATAACTTATGCAGATATGTTGCTGTTGGTGATGAGCCGTTTCTTAAAAGTTATGGTGAACAATTTCAGCCATTCATAATTGGAGCAGCTTTGAACATTCAAGCAGCTTTAAAGAGAGCAAAATTGGATAGCAAAGTGAAAGTTGTGGTTCCATGCAGCTTTGACAGTTTCGAGTCAGGATCTAACCTGTCCTCCGAAGTGCATTTCAGACCTGATCTCAACAAAACGATGATTGAGCTCCTCACATTTCTTGACAAGCATGGGTCACCTTTCTTTGTGACCATTTCTCCATTCATAACCCTCCTTCAAACAAAAAACATTTCACTGGACTTTTCCCTCTTTAAAGAAACTGCACGCCCTCATAATTTTAGCCATAAAACATACAAAAACAGCTTTGATTTGAGCTATGATACAGTGGTAACTGTATTATCAACAGTAGGATTTCCTAATATGGACATTGTTGTGGCAAAGATTGGTTGGCCAACAGATGGAGCTGCCAATGCAAGCTCATACCTTGCAGAAACCTTCATGAAAGGCCTTATGAACCACCTTCATAGCAACTTGGGGACCCCGCTTAGACCACGGCATCCACCACTTGAAACATACATTTTTACCCTTCTTGATGAGGACCAAAGGAGTATTGCTTCTGGAAACTTTGAAAGGCATTGGGGTTTGTTCACTTTCGACGGCCAAGCAAAGTACCACGTGGATCTTGGCCAGGGTTCAAAGAGCCTTGTGAATTCACAAAATTTTGAGTATCTTTCTTCTAAGTGGTGTGTTGTGAACAACAATAAAGACTTGTCTAATGCAACTGCCCTTGCTTTAGAGGCTTGTTCAAATGCTGATTGTACTGCACTATCTCCTGGTGGATCTTGCTTTAACATCAGCTGGCCTAGTAACATATCATATGCTTTTAATAGTTACTATCAGCAGCATGATCAGAGAGCTGAAAGCTGTGACTTTGGGGGTCTCGGTTTAATCACAACTGTTGATCCGTCCATGGATCATTGCAGGTTTCCAATTGAGATTCGCACTTCTCATGCCGAATTTTACAGGGTGTGTAATTTCCAGTGGATGATTTTACTTGTAGCAACCCTCTTGGCATCTTTAGTGGTTTGACATAGGTAAAGATGAAGATCAATTTTGCAGCTCCCCAGCATGCTGTAATTTTGTTGTAGAAATGGTTAGCACTTTTTTTTTTGGTTAATTTATTCATGCAGGTTAAATATTCAGGATGTCATTTCGGTTTGCCTGTTTCATGATTATTCATTGCATACATTTATGATTAATCAATGCTTGTGGTTGATATTTCCCTGAAATTGAGCGAAAGAAGCATCACGTTATTCATGATTCCCAGTAGATATACAGATGTGATCATGACAGTCCATCACCACTGGAATTGTACATGAAGCAATACCATCTGCAGTTAAAAGCACACAATGTAGAGGCGGGGTATCTGTCATGACTGCACATTTTTTTATTCACAAGCGTTGGTTCAAAAAAATACTTTCTTTTCTTTCTGTTCCGGAAGACCACAACCTTTGTTGGTTTTTCCTAATACGGAGTTGTTTGATAAGGAAAAGAAAAATGCCTTTTTTCTTTTTCTTCTAAGTTACATTTCTTTCTTGGTACATCTAAGTTGCATTTTTCATTACCTATAGTAATTTGATATCTGGGTGAGAAAAGAATAATGCTTGTTGCACGTTTGTACAAAAAATGTGAGGTGACATGATTAAAATGTATAGAAAATAAAGTGAGATTAATTGTAATCATATAATAAAAATTATGCAGATATAAGATAACGTATCTATAATATCATAACATTATTCACGTGAAAATTACACTCTCGAATAGATTGTTTTAGCTTTAACAATATATTATACTTTCTTTTAAGTGTATTGAATACTATGCAAACACTTACACTCTATGCAGACTGTACGGATTGGAATAATAATAATAATTGATTATGGGCTCTATCCTAATTAGGAAGAGACCCGTCCTATAATACATAACAATGGTTGATTGTATCAATGTGTATGGTAATTAATTAGTTGTTTCTCTTGTGAAAGTGGAACTATGGATTTTTAGATTTTGTTCTTGGTTAATTATTGGTTTAATTCTCCTTGAATCCTTGGTTTTTTTTTTTTGACATAACCTTGAATCCTTGGTTTGTAATTTGTTATTTGCCATTTTTATACTTAGTAGTTGGAATGAACCAAATGGTCCATGGTTACTTTTTTGTATTCTTCGGTCAGCTTTCATCTAAGCTGAGATTAATTCCTATCTTCGGCGCACTTCTTATATCAATTTAGTGCATTTAGGATAATTGATTTCATGTTAACTCCTTTGGTTACGATTAATCCTTTGACTAGTTCTATTTTTTTAAAACTAATATTATGTTTGGTGTGAAAAAATGAAGTGTCATTTCACATTCAATCTTAAAATCAGAAAATTCTTGCATTTATTAATGAAAATAAACATAAAATGACATTCTTATTCCAAATTATATTCTACAAATTTAAGGAGGAATGAAATTTCATATATTTATGGAATATGATTCTATATTTTTTACCTTATATACCCTAATTAATTTATAAATTGATAAAAATTACTCTTTAATAATTTATTTAATTCTAACTTATTTAACTTCATCTAACTTAAATTCAACCTTTAAACATTGTTCATCTTAAGAGACGATAAAAGCTTTTACTCTTACTTAAGAAAGTAAAATAATATTATCAAAATATATAAAAAATATTATTATAACTTTTATTATTAAAAAAATTAATCTTAAAAATTATTTCAAAAAACACAAATTATATATGTGTGGAAGAAAAAAGTAATTTTTTTTTTATTTTTCACATTAAGGATAATTATGTCATTTATATCAACTTATATTTTATTATATATTATATCTCACATACTAAATTGTAGAATTATTTTTTATTTCATATTATATCATATTGTATCAAATTATAAAATTATAATAGGATTTTCAATTCAATTTATTAATTCTCATTTTTATTCTTATTTTTATTCTATAAAATTTTATTGTTTGCACCAAATGTAACTTAATGATTTTTTTTCATAAAAAATACTTTATTTGTAATATTATTCATAATTTTGTTCGAATTTAGAGGCCCAAAAACTGTCTGACATGGATTAGCCCATGTAGCACGCGAGCTAGCAAAGGCCCTCACTGCTTGGCCCATTTCACAGGGCTTTCTTTACATCACTTCACAAATTCGTGTGACCAAAATTATCAGTTCTCTCTCTCTCTCTCTCTCGGTCCTAACAAACCCTAGATCGGATCATGTCTGGAGTGTACGGTCAAGACGGCGGCGGTGGTTCTGCGCCACGGCCCTATGGAGCTAGTGGCGGATACGGTGCCGGCGGCGGTTACGGAGGCGGTGCAGGCGGAGGAGGTAGTTATGGAGGCGGAGGCTATGAAGGAGGCAGCGCCGGTGGTGGTTATGGCGGTAATGACGGCGGAGGAGGTTACGGAGGAAAAAGCAGCAGCGGCGGATACGGCGGTAACGATGGTGGAGGTTATGGCGGAAGGAGCGGGTATGGTGGAAACGATGGCGGAGGTTATGCAGGAAGGGGCGGCGGCGGCGGTCATGGTGGTCGGGGAGGTGGAGGTTACGGTGGAGGATTTGGTGGTCGAGGTTTGTAGTTTTGTACCATCAATTTTACTTTGTCAATTTATTTTTAATCTTACCATGTCCTTATTTGATGTGAATTTGAGCAGCAGGTGGTGGGTGGTGGTGGTGGTGGTGGTGGTGGATATCAAGGTGGTGATCGTGGTGGACGAGGTGGTGGCCGCGGCGGCCGTGGTGGCGGTGGTAGAGACGGAGATTGGCGTTGCCCTAATCCAAGGTTTGTGATTTTTCTCTGGAGAATAATACCTGTTTTCAGTAATTCATTTTGTGAATTTTACTTCTGTTGATTCTTACGTTTCTGTATTTCACTCGAAATTGCTATGTATAGTTGTGGGAACTTGAACTTTGCGAGAAGGGTTGAATGTAACAAATGCGGTGCTCCATCACCTACTGGTGCTAATGATCGCGGTGGAGGTGGCGGTAGCGGTGGAGGTGGTGGTTATAACAGAGGAGGAAGCAGTGGGGGATATGGCAATAATCGAGGGGGTAGATCTGGTAACTATGATGGAGGCAGAGGTAATGACTATAATAGTGGTAGGGGTAGTAACAATGATGGTAGAGGTGGAGGGGGCAATAGGGGTGGTTCATTCAGTGGTGGTAATCAAGGCAGAGAAGATGGTGGCTATGGTCAGCTTCCTCCTCCTGCAGCCCAATCTTATGGTGGTGGTGCTGGTGGAAACTACCCACCCACTTACAATTCTTATGGTGGGAATGCAAATTATGGAACAGATGCAGTTCCTCCACCTACAAGCTATACTGGTGGACCTACTGCATATCCTGCATCATATGGTGGTAACATGGGTGGTTATGATAATTTAGGTGATGTGCAGGGTGGTGGTAGGGCTGGGCCTCCAGCTGGATATGACAGTGGTTATGGTGCTGGTAGTCGAGGTGGATTTGGTGGAGCTCCTGCTGATCCACCAGCTGCGGTGAAGCAGTGTGATGAGAATTGTGGGGATACATGTGACAACTCTAGAATCTACATCTCAAACCTACCACCAGATGTGACTATTGAAGAATTGAGGGAACTTTTTGGAGGCATTGGACAAGTAATGTTCTGATCTGTTGACTTTTGAACAAGCTCTATATAGAGGGTTATTTTTCTCAATTTTCTGAGGAATCTTTTATATTAAAGTGCCTCTTTCAGATTAAACTCACATATTGTCTTTTTGGTGCCTAAGCATATTTTTATGGATTATATCAGTGAATTGTGCTTTTCATAAGAAATACTTAACCCTGTTGTTCTGGAGGGAATATAAATATTTTTCACTTCTCTTTGTTGAACTGCAGAGGCGGAACATGCTAGAGATTTTGTTACATGTTTTATGTTTTAATTGTTTAGGTTGGAAGAATAAAGCAGAAGAGGGGTTATAAAGATCAGTGGCCTTGGAATATAAAAATATACACCGATGAGAAAGGAAACAACAAGGGTGATGCTTGTCTTGCTTATGAAGACCCCTCTGCAGCACATTCTGCTGGCGGTTTTTACAATAGTACTTCATCCAGCTACTCTTCTGTTTGTATATATATGTAGTTTCTCATATATAGAGACACTAACCACGAATCTTACTTTTCAGATTATGATTTGAGGGGTTACAAAATCAGTGTTGCAATGGCAGAAAAATCTGCACCAAGGGCTCCGCCCGCGTATAACCATGGGTATCCATTACACACTGAATGTTGACTCTGTATATTTGTCCCTGAGGATGAATGCTATTGAATGATTTAGTTATAGCAGTTTTATTATGTAAATGCTGTGGATTGGGATCTAAAACTTGTGTTATTTTTCATAATAATTCAGAAGTTACATCCATAAAACTTCCTGTGCTCAAATCACATTGGGAGTTCCTAGATTCAAATCACATTGAGAGTAGGTAGGGCAGATTTATAGGAAAGAGATGTGCTGCTTTTGTAGTTGAGCCCAAATTTGATGGACCAACAAAGCACAGTTGAAGTATATATAGTTGGATTTCAGGTTTTGGCTTGGGTCATAGCATGGAAGAGATCAAATTGTTTTAAATATCTCTATTGTCCGTTAGATTTCTCATTTCTTTGAGAATAGATGTCAAAGATGGAGTGTGGAGCTTACCTATCAATCAAAACAATAATGAAAAAATGAAAAGATTATTATCAATTTTCTTTTTCAAGGTTAATTAGATTGGGGTGTGTCTTATACTTTCAACTGTTATTTGCTATGTATATTAACTACATAAATGACCTTGTACATCAATTGATCATGTTTATATATATATTTTAATGTTTCGTTGTCAAAATTCTGTAACTTTTGAAATTTTAATATTGATTAATTATTCTTCTTGTTATATAGGGGTAATAGGGGTGGCTATGGAGGAGATAGACGCAGAGACAATTATAGAGATGGAGGTGGTTCTGGGCCTGATAGACGTGAGTATGGTGGGAATCGATCACGTCCATATTGAGAGCTTCGACATTGAGCGTTTTATGTACTATGAATTATGGTCTGAGGGATTTATTATTTCAGTTGGCTGGTTTCTTGAACTGGAAGCAAAGAGGTAGGTTGTTCACTTACTTTGAGCAAGACCTCTTCGCTCCTTTTTATTTCATTTGTGACTAGCTGGTGGGTTTTGACTTTTAGGCAGGGATTAATTTAATCATGTGAATGTTTTTATAGACGCAAGTGGATAGTCTCCAAATTGCTTGCTGCTAAGGTAGGTTGATTATTTCAGGTGAGTGCTACTTTCATGAAAACGTGCTTTAATACTTGCTTGGAAATTATGCCATGTGTCATTATGTGGGTAAATGCTTGCATCCCTAGCTCATCCCATGTGGCATCCGGTACAAGCAGGTGATGGCATTAATAGAATGTTTTATGTCAGTCATAGTTCCAATAAATCCCAATTAGAGAGTATTTCAAGTGTAATTTGTTTCTGCCAGGATAGTAGTGATTCTGGCTGCTAATTTCTTTTATCCTTAAGCCTATATAATCGTTCAATATAAGTTATATAATCATGGCCTGTTGGAAAGCGAGGCACTGTAACTTCATGAAATCATGTATTGCTCTTCAAGTTACTTGATGACTGTTTTGAGACGTTTTGATTTGAACTGTTTATATTGGTCGCCAAGTAGCTAAAAGGTAAAGCTATATGAAGTCAGCGGCAGCAAGCTAATTTTACACATAATAAAGAATGCAATTAATTTGTTCAGTGTCCTTTTATGTTTTGAAAACATCTTTATTACGAGTTAGAACCATAGCATATAGCTACAAGAATGCCATGAGTTACCTTTGTAATAAAAGGTTACATATTTTGCTGACAAATATTATGATTCAACTAGTTGCATGTTATGCCCGAGCTAGCTCAGGGTGGTTCTCCCGGCCCCCACCAAAGGTGATGGTTTTGGTTCGATCCCCAACCCCCCACAATCCTTGTCCAAATTCCCAGCTGCCTTTGCAGCATCCATACTAACTATGCCCAAAAAATATTGCATGTTATATGCAAAAGCTACGATATTTTGTTTGAAAATTTATTTAGTTACAATTGTGTCAATGTTTTTTGGGTAGTAAAACTAATGCTTTGTTTTTTTGGGACTCCGCAGAACAAGTGAAATACATTGTTATATTCTACCATACGCCTTTTTGAAGATTAATGATATAAAATATTTCCAAATGCGAATATTATAGTTCATGTAGTACATTGTCTACCAAGCTTAAGTCAGGCTTCCATTTATATAGACTACATCCAACTTATACTAATGGGCCTCTACTTGTGAAAAGTACCGTTGCATGTACATCATCTGATTTATGAAAGGCAGAAGCCATTCTCATATCATTTAAAAACATGTTTAGCTTCAGGTCATATTTGCTATTTTTAATTTATTTGTTTGCTTCCATTTTTTTTTCTCAACTCAGTAACTTGCTGCAGCATTTTTTTTTGAAGATTTCTTTTTATATTCTTATTGGCTTCTTGCATTAGGTTGGACCATTTTAATTTAAGTAATAGATAATAAGCATGTCAAGGTTCTTTTTAACTGTTTATTATACATCTGTGTTGGTTTTGGGTGCCACATGGTAAGCTAGCTATTGGAGTTTGCAGCAGCATTTCTGCCTGCTATTCTCTGCAATGCATGCTTGTTTTCCAAGTTTAATGATAATTGACTACAATTGCGCTGGTAGGAGTTGCTTGATTTTGTGGTTCACTTCGTACGAATTTCAAACATCATACCACTTTGCCTTGTTCATGTAACTCCTGATTCACAGAAGGGTTCACAGGGCTTACAATGTCTAAGTGATTTCAAATGTTCTTTTAACACCGTAGTGTTCTGGTTGGGTTATAAGTAGCCGTGTTCTGGCTTTCTTTACCTCTGATAGGTCCTTGCAGGTTGGTGCCTGGAACTTGTTGGTTGTACAAAGCCAAGTCCGTGTCGATCTACAAGATGGTTTAATAGGATGAAATTAGTTAGCTGTTAGTTTTTAAAAACACCTAATGCTGTTCAACTCTTCGACTTATTCGTAGTTCTTGTGTCTGCTATTTTGTTGAGACCTTGATTTGACATTGATATATTACAATAACTTTGGACATTCATGGAGGGATTAGTGATATTATACACGATATTTGTATCAAATAAAGAATCAGAACATGTGTTGGCTGATAATAATTTAGCCAATTCACTGTGATTTTGTGTGTTGATTAACCATAAGATCGGTGGTTAAGAGCTCATGTGCATGTTCTTAACTCTCTAATCCTTGTTTCATGTGTAATTTAATGAATAAATTTGGATATACGTAAAGACCATAAAATGTATTTTTATAAAGTATATCGAGAGCATTTACTAAAATGTTAAGAATTGAGTTTGTTTTTTAAAATTTATTAAAAAATGTGTATATGTAAAAATGTTTTTAATATAAATCATTTATAAGGAAATGTACTAATGAAAAAATGGTGTAACTTTTTGCGAAGGTATAACATTTATGTATAATACAATGTATTAAAAAATACAAAATGCCACGGGGGACCAGTAAATTAATAATTAAATGTGTTTTAAAATTCCATTCATAATTAAATGTCCTCCAATGCTAAAACGAAGTTATGATGTACTCTCTTCCCATTTTTACGTGAATTTTTCTTATCTTTTTAAAAATAAACTAGGTTATTTACCTCCCAACATTATAATTTTGTACTTTATTCTTTTTACTAAGGAATTTAAATTCGAATTAAAAATCACTTAAACACGTATTCTCTTTTGGTATAGCGGTTATGTTATCTAGGCTTGCGCGTATTTCTAATATTATTTGTCTTATTTCTCTTCTGTTAATCATTTTTTTTCTCCGGGTTCTTTATTACATTTCTTCTTTAATATTATGTTTAGATGATAGTTAATGAAGAAAATAAAAAGAGAATGAGGGGAGGGAAATAACTTTTATTGTTTGAAAATTTTAAAATACATGGATACAGAACAGAATACATAGGGATGTCACTTTCTCTTTAAATGTCAAACTTTTGTTTCTTTTAAAATTGAATAATGAAGTTTCGTTCTGTTTTGTTAATGAAATTTCAAACAAAAGAATGATAATTATGTTTCATTTATTCTATTTTCTTTTCGATTCATCTCCACTTATTTCGTTCTATTCTATTAATAAAAAAAATTTAAACACGGTAACTTTTTCTTCCAATCTTCACCTATCAGTTTTTAGGTTTTTTTTATTATTTTGAAGTTTTTCTCTATTCTTAATTTTTTTTAAGAACACAAATTTGTTATCTCGTATAATGTATGAATTTTTTAAATTTAGATAAAAATTAAAAGAGAAAAATGTTTTAATTTACTCACACGATATGTATAATTAATTTATTTAGATAAAATTTAAAAAATATAAATTAAAAGAAAAATTATTTAAAATTATAAAAGATATATACATAATTAATTAAAAAATAATTTTAATTTATTTTTTTAAAAAAAGTTAAGAATGATATAATTTATTCTTATATGAAGAGTAGCTTAAAAATTAAGCCTCTCAATATACTATACTTTAATTTATTATATAAAGGTAAATTCTAACCTATTTTTCTTACATATATTTTCTTGAAAAATGTTACATGGCCCGATTTTTCATTGCCCAAATGGCACAAATAGTATCCAAACTAGTCGTAGTACCCGTGCTTTGCACGGATAACTTGTAAACAAAATTGAAGGATTTAAAAATATAAATTTAAAAACTTTATCTTCTATTACAATAGTAATATAAATCTTACAAAAAAATATACATGATAATAAGAAAATAGATAGAAAACATGCATAATGCATAAATGGATATGAATAAGATAATGCACAAACAAAGCTAAATGTATTTCTAAAGTCATCGCTAAACTATTTGATATCTTAACATTTCCAATCAAGAACTATAAAATTTGCAATGCATTCACATAAATTTCACAAGTTCAATAATATTATCATTCATAATAACAATTGGATCTTATTTACTGTCTTGTTAAGTGATCTAAATCAAAAAGGTAGCATACTAATACTAATGTTTTTGAGGTAACCCTCCTATTAATATATATACTGATGACAACTTATATAAAATACTAAATAGATATAATCTTAAACAAAAAGAAGACTTTGAAATGGTTGAGCTCTGCAAAGTCTTGATAGTATGAACTACATCTATAGTTTGATGATCTCAAAAAAATAGTTAAGTGCTATAATAGTTTAATACATGAATTCCGTTCAATATTTCTTTCTTAATCTTGGGGATAAGCTTAGTGGTTGATAATTGAGGAGATAGTAAGTCATCCAAACTAGTTTCTTTATCAAAAGATAAAGGTGATCTTTTCAAATGAGTGAAGTTATTTAATGAACTGATATCATTTTCATTAACACAAGTTTGCAAAGATAAAAACAATTTATAATTAAAAGAAAACCAATTAATTTCAAAAGTCTTAGTAGTTGAATTGATGGAAAGTGAGAAATTTTATCTTAAAGTTGAAAAGTTTGATTACATACATTATTCATCACAGATAATGTCGTGTCCGAATCAATTATATTTCCAGAATTGTCAATAATTGAACCTTGAATATTAGAGCCCTACAAAAACAAAAATTAAAATAATACTCACAGAATTGTTTGCTTTAAGAGATACTCTGACAGAATCTCCATCAATAATACTCATAGTTCCAATATCATTTGTTGTAGGGGATCTTCCTTCTGAAAAGTTGGTTAATAAATCTACTATAATGACCACCTACATAAAAAGAACCAACTTTATGCTAAACAAATATGGTAATTAAAATACATATCTAATGGTGTTTTAACAATTTGAAGTTATGTTCACAAGTTTATTGTATAACTTACATGACTTTGTGGTAAAGAATAAGCAAAACAGTTTATCAATTCAGGATCTTTAGTGAGTTTTTTCACAGTAAAATTTAAAGATGGGTCTGCCTTAGAGAAATCACTGAGTTCTACTTTAAACAAGAATTTTCTCTTGAGCAAACAATCTAGTTCTTTAGGAAATCCATCCTCATCACCTTCCTGCTAATTAAAAAAAGATGAAAATTATATGCATCTCACACAATTTTATTAAGAATTTCATTAAAAATAAAAAATTACTTAAAAGAAAGATGACTAACTCTAAGTAAACGATTTCTAAGATCATTTGCTATATGGTGAATCGATTAGAAAGCAATATTATCAAATAGAACAAATGAAATAACATTTTCATACGAATCCTTGATTTCCACATGGATCTTGTACCTGTCCAAAAATGCACCATTTGATAATTTAAAGATTAAATTTCAGCCACAAGTAGGAAAATAAAATGAATTAAAGATGAAAACTTAAACTTAATAATAATAAAAAACTGAATCATCTATACTTAAGTGCAAAGTTTTATTTAGAACCTCTACCTCTGAACTATTAGATGCGGGGTCTATTCACATTTTTTACATGTGAGTAGCCTACCTTGTAGTTTCACTTTGTTCCCATGGACTGAGCAAGCATCAAAATACCAATTGAATCGAGTTTCAATCTTCATGATTGTAGTCAAGGCTGTGTAAATTCCATTTTGTAAGTGTAAGCAAATAAATGACTAATTTACAATATTTAAAGATAAGTAATTGAGAACTGAGTTAGATAAGGTACTAACTTGTGTTTCTTTCAGTTCAGATAATGTCTTTCTTGCTTCCAAAGAGATGAAGTCAGTCAGACTTTTAGATTTAGATTGGGTGTCAACTTGACTGAATCTTTGTGATATTGAGCTTCCAAGTAAGTTCAAACTGAAATTAAAATCAATAAAATTATTCATATTAGATGCATAAATTTATAAATAAGAAATAGACTAATAAGAAAAGCAAACTGTCATAAAAAAATAAGTAAATAGAAACTTTAATTTCATGAGAAAAATTATTGAAAACTATTAACAATGACTTAGGTACCTTTACTTAAAGTCAACAACAGTAGCAATATTTGGATTAATCATGAACTGAGAAGCATTCCAGGAATTTGAAACCTTAGCTCCACCTAAAATTGCATAAGTAGTAAGATTAATAAAGATTATGGCTTTGTGTGATAAGTTTTTTATTTTGTTATAAGAATGGCTACATAAAATGCCTATTCTACCTTTTGAGATCGCACATAATTGGAACACAACAATAAGTGTTTAGTCTTGTGAGTCTCTTAAAGTGTTTGAAACTACATCTGCATAATCACCAAACAATATGCATTGCAGTTTGTTGTTCCTACAAAGTTTAAAGAAAAATTAATGAAATTATAACTTGTAACATGTAAAGGAAGAAATATATTTTTAAAATGATTCAATTACCTATTATCTTGAAGACAAAGTTCCATGAGCTTAGATTTCACTTCATTCCTTTGGAAACGTCGATAGCTTCCATAAGTTTCAAGTTCTCCAATGACATCTTTATTATGACCAAGAAGTGTAGACTTTAAATAGAATTAAAAAAAATAGCAGATCATATAAAGTGTAATTGTACTTAAGAGATTAAACTGACCTAATAAATAACCTTTAGGAACATTCCCTTTTATGATGTCATCAAAGGGAATAAAATGAAATGAATGCAAAGGAATGTCGAGCTTAGTGGGTTGTACATCGGTTCCAAAGTAAAAATTGATTTTGAACTCATGGTGAGTTGCTCGATACTCTCCACTATTTGGGAGCACAACAAATTTTTGAATGATGTAACATTTTTCTTCTATTGTGCTTGTTGATTAATTTATCTGTTGTAACAGAAACTTGAATCTTGTCTCCCTATTTAATAAAAGCATGAAATCTTAGCCAATATTCTATTTTAAAATAATATAGTAAAAATAAAATCATATTGAATGATATAATAATGCTATGTTTTTAAAGAACATTCATGTAAAAATAAAAACAATTTGTACATACCTTCTAATCAACTAAAACCATTTGAATACTTGATATGACATTAGCAGAATATGAAACATTCTACCTTCGAATCATGCTGACACCAATTTTCCAAGATTCCTTCTCATTTGTGACTTCAGCAATGTAATTTATCTTTCGAATACTCATTTTCAATAGCCGATTGAATCTACGCATTTCAGCAAGACAAAAGTATTAGTATACTTATTTGGGATTCATGACAGCAAATAAACAGTAAGCTAAAAACCAAAAAATGAAAGATTCACCTTAAATCAATAAGCTAAAAATATAAACCACAAGTTTTGTACCAACATTAAAAGAAGTAAATCTATAATAACTTTGGGATTCATCACACAAACTAAACAAAAAGAAGCTATAAAACACAACATGAATTTGTTCAAAAAGATTGTATATATAACTGATAGGGAGCAACAATTTGTTAAATTTAATAACATCAAATATGAAAGATTTTTGGAACAGCTAGGATAAATATTGGAATATCTCTCTGTAGACAACATTGTTGGTTTCAGTCAATGGTTCATTATTAGCATTGTGGATTAAAATTCATAATCCTTGCTTTGATTTGACTCGTGAAAGTGTCATATAAAGTTGACCATGAGTGAAGGTTTTGGTAAGTATAATCCAACATGGCCAAGCGATTGTCCTTGACTCTTATTAATTGTCATGCAGTATGAAATGATAAATGGGAACTGTCTCCTTTCAAGTTTGAATGGCCAGACTGACTTTGAAGGACTCATTGTCATGTGAGAAATGAATACTTTTTGCCCGAAATTAGTTCTTGAAATAAGCTTTGCTTCAATAATATGTCTTTCCAGTTTGGTAACAATAAGTCTTGATCCACTGCAAAGTCTAAAAGATTGATCTATGTTCCAAAGAAGCATGACTGAGGTGTCAACTTTTAAGATTAAGCTATGATTTGGCAAGCGTGAAGATTTAAAAGTGTTTAGATACTCAGGTGGGTGTAGATCTTGAAAAAAATTGGAGTGTTCATTTGCTCTACATATCGAGTCTAAACTTAAATATTCTTTTGCCTCACCAGGAATAAGAGAAATAATGTACTCATTGACTTTTTCAACAATATCAAGTGTTAGTGTCAAAATAGCCCTTTCTTTCAAATAATTCAGATCAGTGTAATTGTCAATTAAAGAATGATAAGTGTTGTTGACAATTGCTGCAATAGGATCTTCAAAGTGTTGTGAAATGGGTATTTCAAAAGAATAAGTCCTACATTGGTTGGAAGCAAGTTTTTGAAGAGTTTATATTTCAACTTGTGTTTTGGGCTTTGTAAGAAACAAACAAAGTGATGGGCTCGCGCACACAAGATTGGGCTGAAAAGTTCATGGCCGTAAATCCTCGATTTGCCCCCCCTAATGATATCATGAAGCCCGGATCTTTTGTCAAACATTCAATTAATTTTTGGAGCTTACCCGAAAAAAGAGGTTTTTGAATAAGTCAAATTTGACTTGGTCTGTTTTCCTAACGGGCAATTAAATTCGTTTTCCTAACGTTCCAATTAGTTATTAATAAGCAGATAATTAGCATTTAGTTTTCAACAGCCAAATTTATTTTCTAAACGTTAGGGTTTGCCAACAGTCGTATTTCTAAACGGCTCTTTTTAGTTTCTAAAAATTCTGATTATATACTGTGGTCTTGGCTACCCGGAGTGTGCTTCTCTCTTCTGCTCTTCTACACCTTCTCATCCTCTTCGTCTGGGTTACTCTCTGTTGATAGTCTCTTGCGCTTCAGATCCCCGTCAAACAGGAAGAGTCTCTTGTACCCTGGGGATTTTCGTATATACCGAAATAATCCTTGAGGGCAGTGCTTGGCACGCTTCAGACTTTACGGGTTTGCTGTTTATTTGCAGGTTCAATTTACAACAATCTCAAGGATTATGGAACCACAAAACGCACCTAACAACATTGTTCTCTCAGCCAACAACGGCTCCGACAATGGTGTCCCGCAAAACCCACCTCCGGTTGTTGCCGCAGTTACATACGCCAAACCATTTCCAGATGTTTCCAAAATCGAAATGTTCGGAGGACAAAATTTCAAAAGATGGCAGGAGCGTGTCTACTCTATTCTAGACATGCACGGCGTTGCTACTGCACTCACAGATCAAATGCCTGACACATCTACTGATCAGAAAACACTTGACGATTGGACTTATGCCAATAAGGTATGTAGGCACACAATTCTAACCACATTATCTAACGAATTGTTCGATGTCTACTGCTCATACAAGGAAAGCAACAAAATTTGGGAGTCTATGATTGTCAAATACACTGCTGAGGATGCTGGCAAACAAAAGTTCGTCATTGGGAACTACTACCGATGGGAGATGACGGATGAAATTGATATCAAGACTCAAATCAACCAATACCACAAGCTATTAGAAGAATTGAAGACTGAGAACATCACATTGCCTGATGAATTCGTAGCAGGATTGCTCATTGAAAAACTACCGCAAACTTGGAAGGACTACAAACAACAACTCAAGCATAAAAACAAACAATGTCCACTCGATCTAATCACCCACATAATCATTGAGGACACGAACAGAAACGAAATCAAGGCTGCAAGGGCAAAAGCATTGGCTTCAAGGGCAAATATGGTACAAGTCAATAAGAAAAGGTACGAACATAAACCCAACAAAAGGATGATTACAATAAACCAAACTATATGCCAAGAGTGAATAATCCCACTTTCAAAAATAGTGGAGGAAATCTGTATGTTTGTGGCAAGCCAGGGCAGTCATCGGGCGCTCAATGCAGACACAGGAAGAGAAATGACAATCCTCCTAAGCCAAACGCAAATTTGGTCGAAGGAGATGATATAATTGCTGCGGTCGTTTCTCAAGTTCTATTGATGGCCAATGTGAATGATTGGGTGGTAGACTCTGGGGCTACCAGACATATTTGTGCAAACAGAAATATGTTTACCTCCTACAATTCGTGGGGGATGGAGAAGAACAAGTTTATCTTGGTGATTCCCGAACCGCCGAAGTTCTTGGGAAAGGAAAAGTTCTTCTGAAACTCACATCTGGCAAGACTTTAGCTCTCAACGAAGTGCTTCATGTACCTAGCATAAGGGCAAATTTAATTTCTGTGGCCTTGCTAGGAAAGGTTGGGGTTAAAGTATCTTTTGAGTCTGACAAAATAGTGATGACAAAAAATAATGTCCTTGTAGGGAAGGGTTATTGTAATCAAGGCCTATTTGTACTCAATATTGCTAAAATTAATGAAAATGCTACTTCTTCTCGCGTATATGATTGACTCTATTGATATGTGGCATGCTAGATTAGGACATGTTAGTACTTGTTTATATTAAGAAAATGAAATATCTTGGATTAATTTCTGGTTTTAGTGATACATGCTTAAACAAATGTGAAATATATGCTTTTCAAAAATAACTAAAAAATTCATTTTATCGTAGAAAGAAAAAGCTGAAGTTCTTGAATTAATTCATTCGATTTAGGAGACTTAAAACAAACTATGACTAGAGGTGGTAAAAAATATTATGTAACTTTTATTGATGATTTTTCTAGATACACTAAAGTATATTTACTTAGAAATAAAGATGAGGCTTTTGATATGTTTCTAGTATATAAAGCGGAAGTAGAGAATCAATTAAATAAAAGAATTAAAAGAGTTAGATCGATAGAGGTGGTGAATACACTTTATTTAATGACTTTTGTGAAAAAGAAGGGATAATTCATGAAATCACACCCCTTACTCTCCTCAATCCAATGGTGTAGTGAAAGGAAAAATAGGACTTTAAAAGAAATGATGAATGCTCTTTTAATTAGTTCTAATGCACTGATAATCTTTGGGGTGAAGCCTTATTAACGCATGTCACTTACAAAATAGAATTCCTTATAAGAAAATAGGTAAAACACCATATGAGTTATGGAAGGGTTATAAGCCTAACTTAAAATATTTAAAAGTGTGGGGGTGTTTAGCTAAAGTGATGTTACTTGAACCTAAAAAGAGGAAAATAGGCTCTAAGACTTCGATTGTATGCTTATCGGGTATGCTGATCATAGTGCTGCATATAGATTTTTAGTTTTAAAAAGTGATGTGCTTGATTGTAAGTCTATAATTGAGACAAAAAATGCTGAGTTTTTTGAACATATTTTCCCCTTAAAATTAGAAATTATTTCTGAAGCTCCAGTACAAAATATTTCTGAAGTTCCAGTACAAAATTTATCTAATGATTCATATGAGGATTTGAGAAGAAGTAAAAGACAAAGAAAAGAAACTTCTTTTGGAAATGATTTTTACACATATCTTGTTGATGATGACCCTTTAACTATTTCTGAAGCTTTTTCTTCACCTGTTGCACATTTTTGGAAAGAAGCCATTAATTCTGAAATTAATTCAATTACAAAATGTAATACTTGGGTTTTAGTAGATTTACCTCCTGGAGCAAAACCAATTGGTTGCAAATGGATTTTTAAAAGGAAATATAACCCCGACGGATCAATTGAGAAATATAAAGCAAGATTAGTAGCAAAAGGTTTTACTCAAAAACAAAATGTTGATTTTTTTGATACCTTTGCTCCTGTAACTAGAATTTCTTCTATTCGAGTTTTGATTGCTTTAGCCTCTATACATAATTTGGTTATTCACCAAATGGATGTTAAAACAAACCTTTTAAATGGTGATTTAGAAGAAGAAATTTACATGGTACAACCTGAGGGGTGTGTAGTTCCTGGACAAGAAAATAAAGTTTGTAAGCTTCTCAAATCTTTATATGGTCTAAAACAAGCACCTAAACAGTGGCATGAAAAGTTTGATCAAACTTTAATTTGTGATGGTTTTTCTTCTGTTGAAGTTGATAAATGTGTATATACGAAATTAGTAAATAATGAATGTGTGATTATTTGTCTATATGTGGATGACATGCTAATTTTTGGTACTAGCCATGACATAGTGCATCAAACAAAATGTTTTCTTGAATCTAAATTTGACATGAAAGACATGGGTGAAGCTAGTGTAATTCTAGGTGTTAAAATCATAAGGAAGTGTGATAGTATAATACTATCACAAGAACATTATGTAGAGAAACTTCTAAAGAAGTTTGGACATTTTGATGTCAAACCCGTGAGTACCCCTTATGATGCTAACACTCAATTAAAGAAAAACAGAGGTGATCCCGTGTTGCCCGGTCTCGATGCACAGATTATTGGGAGTCTGCATGCATTTGATGAATTACTCGACCGACATAGCGTATGCTTTGTATGCAGATTGAGTAGATATACACATAATCCTAATAATGATCACCGGGCCGCTTTGGCTAGACTAATGAAATATTTGAGAGGGACCATGAACTATGGTATTGTTTATAGTGGATTTCCGCCGTATTAGAAGGATACAAAGTGATGCTAATTGGATCTCGGTTCGATGAGATTAAATCCACTAGTGGCTATGTGTTCACCTTTGGTGGTGGTGCGAAAGACTTGGAGATCGCCAAACAAACAATAATTGCAAAATCCACCATGGAGTCGAGTTTATTGCTCGGGAGAAAACCGGTAATGAGGCCGAGTAGTTGAGAAATTTCTTAGAAAATATTCCATTAGGAATAAAACCAACCCCTTCGTGTCTGTGCATATTGTGACAACAAGGCGGCAATATCTATTGCAAGTAATAAAACCTTTAATGGTAAAAACAGACACATTAGGTTGAGACATGAAGTGATAAAGCAGCTGCTGAAAGATGGAATTATATCCATTGATTATGTGAAGTCAGAAGTGAACTTGGCCGATCCTCTGACTAAGCCTTTGGGAAGGAATTTAATATATACCACATCGAGGGGAATGGGACTTAAGCCAATTTGAAACTAACAGTGATGGTAACCCGACTTTTATGAGTGGAGATCCCATGAAAGAAGTTCATATGGGTAATAACAAGTCACTTGTTAGTACTGCTAGCACTGTGTCTGTCTCTTCCTATGGTGTGAGAAGCATGAGAAGTGTTAGACTGCATTTATTGTGAGGATAAGCTATATGCTTTTAATGAATTTCATATCCCTTATGGGTGGTGTATAAAGTGCAGTATACACTTGATGAAATCACCTATATGAGTGTGGAGTGGGGCCGCTCCTATGAGATAATGGCATAGTCTCTAGAGCACTCATGAACAACCAGCATGCACATGGCCGAAAAGTGCAAAACAAATAGTAACACAAGAGATAAGTGAGAGTGTAGATGTGATCAAATGGGATTCTAATTTACATGAAAAATGTTTTAGTTCATAGAAGTTTAACCTTCACCAATTACATTGTAAGTTAGAGTCTTATTTATCTAGGTCTTGTTCATAGTCCATAAGACACCAGATTCGAAAACGTTTACACTGATGATGTAACCCATTCTGTTTATTTATTGTTTGTTTTTATTTTAAATATTCTTTTGAAATTGTGGGGGATTGTTGTGAAATGGGTATTTCAAAAGAATAAGTCCCACATTGGTTGGAAGCAAGTTTTTGAAGAGTTTATATTTCAACTTGTGTTTTGGGCTTTGTAAGAAACAAACAAAGTGGTGGGCTCGCGCATACAAGATTGGGCTGAAAAGTTCATGGCCAGTGCAAATCCTCGATTTGCCCCCCCTGCGCGTGATATCATGAAGCCCAGATCTTTTGTCAAACATTCAATTAATTTTTGGAGCTTACCCGAAAAATGAGGTTTTTGAATAAGTCAAATTTGACTTGGTCTGTTTCTAACGGCAATTAAATTCGTTTTCCTAACGTTCCAATTAGTTATTAATAAGCAGATAATTAGCATTTAGTTTTCAACAGCCAAATTTATTTTCTAAACGTTAGGGTTTGCCAACAGTCGTATTTCTAAACGGCTCTTTTTAGTTTCTAAAAATTCTGATTATATACTGTGGTCTTGGCTACCCGGAGTGTGCTTCTCTCTTCTGCTCTTCTACACCTTCTCATCCTCTTCATCTGGGTTACTCTCTGTTGATAGTCTCTTGCGCTTCGTGATCCCCGTCAAACAGAAGAGTCTCATTGTACCCTTTTTCGTATATACCGCAATAATCCCTTGAGGCGTTTTGGCACGCTCGGACTTTACGGGTTTGCTGTTTATTTGCAGGTTCAATTTACAACACAAAGTCTGTGATCAAGAACTCTTTAAGGATTGAAAGTTATGCCTCTCCATCATTAGGTTCAGACAATTTGCCATCTCCGAGCTTTAGAATCCAATCAGAAAATTGCTCTAGTTCATTAATATATGTATTCCTAGAATTAATGTGCAATCGCATATTCTTAGACAATGTAACACACGACAAAACTTCCATAGATATGAGGATTTGATTGCTGCATGAACAATATCGAATCTTGGCCCCCTTGGAATGGCAGGTAATATTTGTCTAAAATCTCCACCTAAGACAACTGCTTTTCCACTAAAGGGAAGATTTAAACTATTTGGATTGTCAAACCTTAGAATGTCACGAAGAGTTTTGTTAAGAGCCTCAAAGCATTGCCTTTTGACTATTTGTGCTTCATCCCAAATAATCAGTTTACTTCTTCGGAGTAACTCTGCAAGTGAAAATCCTTGCTTGATAGTGCAAGTTGACTCATCAGCGAGTTCTAATGAAATATGAAATCTTAAGTGAGTTGTGCGGCATGTAGGTAGTAAAGTTGATGCAATATCGCTTGAGGCTATTGTTAAAACAATAAAACCTTGGGATCTTTAGAGCAGATGTCAATGCATTCCATATATAAGTTTTGCCAGTTCCTCCATAACCATAAAAAAGAATACTTCACCCTCATCTTTAGACACATAATCCATTATTATATCAAAGACAACTCTTTGTTCATGTGTCATACTACTAAGAAAGTAAGAAGTGTCTTGTAGTGCTCCAAAAGTTCTTGTCTATTGAAATTAAGTTGATAAGTAATAAGCTGGTTTTGGAAATCCAAATCAACTACTGCCTCAAGTGTTGGCATTACTAGATAATCCGTTACACTATGTCCATTAGATCTCAACAACTTCTCAATCTCAGAAAGACAAAGGTTCTATTTTTGAATGTCTGTAAGCTGTAAATCTAATACAAAAGGCCATTGTGAGATCTTAATTAAATAGATGTGTAAAGATGTTAAATGATACTTCCAACAAATGACATAAAAAATCAAACATGACAGAATTACTTAATTTTATGTAATGAATATAACATATGCTAACCATGAAAGAGGAAGAAAATTACATATTAAAGTATAAATGTTGTCATTTGACAATTTTTTAAAACTAAATTTTAGTTGCTACTTGTTAATAGCTAATAAAAACTTATTAATAGGAAGCTTAAAGATTAATTCTATGAAAACCAAGTAACATATGCTTATACTCAAATAAGCTGAAACTATAATTTATTTTGTAACTACATCAAATACTCATGCTTTCTAACACAAGTTCATAATTTTATCTAATAAACAAAACACATGATGAAATATTATATATGCAATATTTTAAAAGTTAACATTATGAGATGATAATTATTTAAAAAGTTAGCATTGTACAATAAGAATGATCATGTAAATGATAATTATAAAGATTACCTTAATCAAAATACTTTTGGTTCTAAAACTTAGGCATACCTTTTTCGAACACTATAGAATTTGAAATAGAAAACTGTTGGTTGGTTAAATTCAAAAAAATATAGAATTGGAAAGAAACTTATGTTACCAGAACATCAGAAGTGCCTCCTTTGTGTATAAAACATATCCTCAGAAATTAGATGTCAAGTCTTCTCCCACACATAATCAGGTCTAGATAAAGAATCAGACAAAAGCATCGTGACAAATAGTAATCTAAATACATCCCAGTACCCTATATAGATGCTTCCTGAATAGCTTCAATGTACTCTTTGTCATCATTGAGTAACCCAAGTTGGTAGCAAACCTCTCCGAGTTTCATAAACAATATTTTCAATAGTTCGAATATCTTCATATGATTGAGGACCTACAACTTTAATAAGGAGGATTCTTTGATAGTAGAGTTCTATACTGGTTGGAGGAACATAATGAAGTTGACCAATGGAGAATCCTCGTTTTCTTGAAAACCACATATGTTTTGGAACATTGAACATGAACTATGATGGAAATTCTGCTATATAAGATGTTTTGTCTCTTCATATATTTTGCTCGCTTCAAACCAAGTTATGAACATGCTATCTTTGTTTCTAGGTTTTTCAACAACTGAATCAAGTGTTTCACTCTCCTCATAGATTACATATTGTTCATTGGGAAGATGGAAGCTCAGTCTTTCTACTGATGGCTGCCTATAATGAATATCAAACCCAAATATCCTCCAAGATGCTTCATAGGCAAATATATACCTACAATCCAAATAAAGTTTAATCTCATCCACGTGATTTTGATTTGTCAAAGTTCCAGTATCTTCATATAATGCTACAGTGACACGATCATTTCCCTTATTAATGTACTTGAACAAATACTTGATTAATGATGATTGATTACAAAACTCAACATTGATGTGAGATGCATATTTCAAAAGTAATTATGAGTTGTATGGAACAACAAACTGATTATCAAGAGGGATATCATTCTTTTCTATGAACCTCCCATTGTAACAGCCCTGCTTCTGGCTGTCCCCGGGGCGAACCCCAGGCTAGACATTACTCGGTATTCTTAGGCAATGGGCACGAAAATTCAATCCCAACTTCGGTTTGCAGCCCTTCCTAGGATCGAACCCGCAACACCAAGGCCCTTTACATTCGCGAAGGAATCTCCTTTCACCATTAAAGCAACATAATATAAGTAACTCACAAAACAACATATAACTGGATAAAATAGCAATTGGAGTATTCATAGAAAAGATCTTTACTGAATGGTATCACCAAATCTCCTTACCACAAAAAATAACTTAGCAAATGGAAATACTTCTCTATTCCAACAACAGTATTCAACTTTGCTTCTCATAGGACAAGTAACAAATGGAATTGTGTTATGTAGTTATGTTATCTAATTGTGTTATGTAGATACAAAAAGACTTAAATAGGAGATAAAAAAAATTGGCGCCAAAACTCATTCAAAAATTTGTTGCCTGATATGATATGTAAGTATATTTTAAACACAATAAAATATCACAACAATAAAATAATATTAGATTACACACGTACTGCTGGTTCATAGGTGTAATCAACACCTAAAATCTATATTTTCTTTCATAGGCATGAGATAGTCAGCCTTAAGCATACACAAATAACAAGGTTATGCTTAAATCAAAAATTTGAAATCCTTGTGCATGTAAAAAAAAATGAGGGAAATTATTAACTTAAAATGCAACAAAAAAATTAGCAACACAATAAATTTTTGAACCTAACACATATTTTAGATGAAAAAATTATAATTATAATAGAAACCCCAAAAAATCGGTGGTGATTAGGTGGTCATGCAACTTTGAATAGAAATCCTAAAAAATCGGCTTCATCTTTGTCATCATCTTCTACCCCATACCCGAAACCCACACCAAAGTCGCAGCACCACGTCGTGCAATCGTGAAGCTCCACGCATGCTACCCACCTCGCGCTATATGTACCTCTAACCTTCACCGTGAACTAGCAGACCGCACTACTCGTGGCTTCACCATTTAGTCATCACCTCATCCCACCGTCCGATCCACGTACCAAGTCCAATTGGAAACCACGACTAGAAACAATAGTCAGGAAGACATCGAAATTGCCCAAAAAATAAAAATAAATAGGTGAACAGTAAATAAAAAAGGAAAAAAAGAGAAGAAAAGAAATGAGCCAATATGATAATATAATAATAATAAAAAGGAAGAAAACGTATAGAATGAGGAAAGAGAAAGTAAAGAAAGAAAAATAACATTTAATGTGATCATACATAAAGAATGATGGAGAGAAAAAAATGTCTTTCCCATAGTCACTTTTCCAAGTTGGCAGATAATTGGCAATTGTCAATTTGTCCATAAAAGTCAACATAAGAAGAAAGTGATATTATAGTAAGGGGGTGAGATCTATGCGGGAGAAATTATAGTGTAGAATGTTGACAAATTTTATGAATTAAGTAGATATGATAGTTTTTAAATTTTAGCTTTCATTTTATTTAAAATTAAAAAAAAATTGGTTATTAAAATTTTGGTTTCTACAATTTTCACTTATTTTAAATTTAATTCTTATAATTTTTTTTTTTTAAATCAATTTTCACACCTACAAATATTTTTAAAATAGCCTCTATCATCAATTTCATTATAACATCGTTATACCACCATTAATTGACTAATCTAATAAATATTTCTTTGTCTAATATATGTTCCTTTAGACATTCTTTTTTTGCAAAACGTTAAATAAGTATTCTTATAAGTGTTTATTTTTTTAATAGGTGTTCATTTAAATGTTCTTTTTATGAGTAAAATGTTTAGTAATGACTAAATTCACGATATTAGAATATTTATAAGTATAAATATTAATTTAAAAAATATATAAAAATTAAATTAAAAATGAGTAAAAATTATATAAAATAAAGTTTTAAAGTGTGTATTTGTATTTTTTTACAAGAAAAACACTTTTTTATTAAAAAAAACACTTTTAACTCTTTTGATAACATTATTAAAATATGCAGAATATAAAAATAATTTTTTTTATTTTTTATGAAAAGTTAAAATGAATTACTTTAAAAAAAATCGAAGTGAGAAAAAATAATTTTTTATTTTAAAATAATTTTTTTAAACTTTTCTAAACTCACATGGTTAAAGCTAAATTCTTTTTTTTTTTTTGGGTACAAAAATTTTCCTAATTTAAATCCAGACAATTTGAAAATTTCAAAGTTGAGTTCTCGAGGACCTTACCGCAACCGCTAGTTCCCTCTCCCTCCCGCAATGCCACACTACGCAGAAGAACAACTCTCTCTCCTTCGCTCCCTAATCCATGCCAGAAGGTCCTCTTCCTCCATTTCTCCTCCTAATCCCCCTCTCTCTCTCTCCGTAGTTAACACCTCAATGTCATTTCTCGCAGTTTCGATGACGCCACGCTTCGGTTTCTCGAATCGCTTTTGGTCTCCAAAGACGTGAAATCGTTGATCGAAGTTCGATCCAGCTTGACGCAACTCCTCAGATCTGAATCTCTCTCCGTTTTTCTCTCGATCGCCACAAAAACCGTCCACGAGAAGCTTCTCGTTCTCGAATTCTTCGTCCGTGCTTTCGCTCTCGTCGGAGATGTACAGGTTCTTCTACTGCTTCTGAGTTTTAAATTCTCGATTTGATTTCTTGTGGATTTCGTTTGCTAAAATTTCTAATAAGATTCTCAAAATCTTAAAGAACTATATATACTTAGCAACAGTGTGCCGATTCAATTTCTATAAAACGCCGAGGTAATTCTTTTATTTTCAAATTCTGCTTCTCAAGAATTGCTTGGCCTTGAGATACGAGGCTTTAGTTATGAGGGAACTCAAATCTGCTAGTTGTCAATGGCTACAAGTTTCGCCTTTGGAATGGTTAAATTTTGTGGAGGACGCTGTGCGTAACGGTTTTCATGCTGTTGCAGAAAAGGTACGTGTTATATATACGTGTTTTATGTGCAACGTATATTATTATAATCTGCAATTTGAAGGAGGCCAGGAATGCACCTAGCTAATGCTGTTTGTTTATTTATTTATTGTTGGAATAGGCTTCTCAATAGCGCGAGATTTGTATCAGTCACTGACTTACCATTTTTTGAATGGATTTAATAACGTTTTGAGTCCATGATATAATATTGATGAAGCATTTCAACCATATTTGGGAGTTTATTGTGTGAATGGTTGGGCTTTCATTGACATATTTTGGCTGATTTAGCTGTAGTTTTTGTCACCTTTTTTTTTTTTGGGTAAATGGTAAATCTTTCGGTTTGAAATCTGTGCTAGTTTAGTTAGTCTCTGTATGTTTAATTACTCTCCTGTTTGGCGATTAGGCATGTGAAAACGCATTGTTGTGCCTTGGGAATAATGATGTTCTAAAGCCTGGAACGGGCACATTTCCTGAAAACTTCAAGGTGATTAGTGAGATTACGAGGCTCAGGAACTGTGCAATGGCATCAGTTGCTTCACGATCTGGTATCTCCTCATCCATTGCATTGAAAATTCATGCCGTGTTATGTGAATCTTGCGAGCAGGTTTATTTCAGTACGAATCATTTTCAGTTTATGCGATTCGAATGTCAGCAGCAAGTTCTTTGGTCTTATTGCTGTATCCATCACTCGTTTCAACTTTGCATCTTTACTTTGGAACAGTTTCTCATGATTTGTTCTAAAGATTTTGGTTGCAACAAGAAGCCAAAATTTTGAATAAGTGTGCAGTTTATGCTGTTCTTTTAGTGTATTTGATTAGAGCAGAATGCCAAGGTCTTTAAAGTCATTTTTTGCCCAAGATTTATTTTGTGATAGGATTGTGTTTATAGCTTCTCTCTTGTATACTACTCTTGGCTGTCTTAGGAGTGTTTCCATTTTTGGAATGCTGAGATGCTGGACAGCCTTGCTGCATTCTTGATTCTATCTATTTCCTTGTTGTTCTTTTGTTTTTCTTTTTTGTAGGATATCTTATCTTTCCCCAAATTTCTCTCTTCTATATCTAATACTATTTAGTTTGTAAGTAGGCTAAAGATTGTATTTTGAATCAAGTTTCCTTGGCTTTTCATTTTTCGTTGCTCTGTTCAATGTTTTTAGAACCGGACCAATCATTGAATCAGTGAAGATAGTCGTTTACAATTCATTTGTTCAACTAGTCGAACTAGTAATAATTAAATATACATATTTTTAATATTATATAATATATTAAGTAATAAACTAATATACTAATATCTTATATTATGTTACTTAATATTTTAAAATCCCACGTTGTACAATAAGAGAAGTATCCAAGCATACAATATATATAAAAACTAAGAGGATGTCACATTTATAAATCTCACATAGTGTAGTGAGAGAAATATCCAAGCATACAATTTATATAAAAGCTAAGAGGGAGGCAAATTTCTTATGCTTTTCTTGGGCCTTATATGTGAGACTTATAACTTGGTATTGAGTCTCTATTTGGCTCAAAAATTATTTTTAAATGAGTTAAAAATGTGTTGACAAAAAAATAAGTCTAATTTTTTTTTAAATAAAACCAATTCGAACTAATTTACTATCGATTTTATCATTTTTTTATCGATTCGGCCAGTTCTTGACTGGTTTTGATTGGTTCTCTCATAGATTGGTTCTGTGGGTCAACTGGACCAGACTTGTGATTGGTTCACCGGTTTTCCGGTAGAGCTGACTAGTTCAGTTTGATCCGGTCTTCTCAACAATGGCTCTGATATTATTTATTAGTTTCTGTTGGTAATTAGAAAATAAGGGAACTTCTATTTTATTCCTCCTCCTTTATGTGTGTGTGTAAGAGCCATATAATGTAAAATCATAAACATATTCTCTAGATAGGTATAGCGAGATATTGTACGTCATCTTTTCCCCCTCAGTGGCGCTAGTCATATGGACATCCATATTTAAAGTAGATTTTCATATTCTTTCCTGAAATGGATTTGTTCTTTCTGAGTAGTGATTTGTTCATTGCAAATACTGTTTTATCATATCAGTTCAGGTGCAAGCAGCAGAGTACCTAAAAAGGAAAACAACAAAGCGGCAAAAGTCGGACTTACTCTACACAGAAAAACGATGTCTAGCAAGCACTTCCTTCAGAAATGGAATCAAGAGACAGAATATGCGAAAGTTGTATGAACACCAAAGCTTCCTGCAGATCAATGATGAATTAGACGGACGGCATTCAAATTTGAGGTCAAATCTCTAATTGTGAATTATTTTTTGTGACCTTATTCATTGTTTAAGCATGTGACGTTTTTAAATTGCAGTCTGCCTTTTGATTTGAGTGTTAAACCTTGATTTGTATTTGGTGTTTTGACACATTGAAAGAGCAAGTTGTTTACACCATATAATATCTGACAAGAAGTTAACAAAGACAATACTGTATGATTTTACCCTTTGTGGACAGTAATTGCAAATCTGAGTTTCTTATATCAAGACTAACATCTTTTTTGTGATCAGTTGAAGCCGATAGTGCAGATTGAAAGCTCCACTTCAAGGTTTGTAATTAGTATTTAATTGTAATTTGTTGGTTAATTATTTCATACACTCTCCGCAGTCCGCACTCTGACAAGTATACTCGTTTCTGTTTGGCTCTATTGACAGAAGGTGATACATATGTGTTCTCATCCATATTGCACCGTATAGATAGGGGTCCAACCCCACAGATATGACCACTTAACAGCCATTCATGCTTGTGTATTGTAACACATTTGACGGATGGCTGTAGTAGAAATTATGTGATGTCAGTTGATTCTTTAATCTTTAGTTATACCAAGTTAACAAGGCCTTGAGACATCTCTGGAAAGCTACCATATATAAATTTAGTATCTATTAATCGTGTGAAATTACAAAATAAACAAGTTGAGACTCAGTATATATATATATATTGTGGGGTCGAAATCTCAGTATATGTCTAAGCAATGCTACAATTCATCATGAGCTTGAGTTTATAAATGTTTAAGAAACTAAAACATATGTGGAGGATAAAATATTGTTGCTTCTGTTATAGATGAGAAGTAAAATTACACATTTGTTATTTTAATTTTTATACGTTCAATATTTTTTTATTCACTTATAAATTTATTTTATATTTTATGAGAATACTACAATTATATAAGAATAATTTAACATTTTTCTTATATTAATATACGGTGTACATATAATATATATATATAAAAATTAGACAAAAAACATTTTTCATAAAATTATATATGTGATTGTAACTCCCCGTCCTCGTCTATGATTTTGAAGCTTTTGTATGGTACATGGGCAGCTTGTATTGCCGTCGACTTTGGATTTTGGGCCAAAATGACATTTGACCACATCAACGTATAAATTTAAATAAGAATATAGATGATATTTAATCACAAAACATTTAGGAGTGAATGACTAATAATTTAATGAATTTGTTGGGTTTGATAGTATTTTAAAGTTACTTGTTTTGTAACATTTTTTATTAATGAAATGGAATTTTGTGTAAGCTTTATAATAGAGAAGAGATTTATGTAATGAAATATAAGACAACATTAAGCAAAATGATACATGCCTATGTAATCATTAACCAAAAAAAAAATGAGACTCGAAGTACTCCTAGACGTTATTATTCTTTTCTATTATCTTATGTTATTTGAATAATTTTTTTTTTACAGAATAATATTACTTACACAATTTTATCGTCACAATTGCACACAAGTAACATGCATAGTTTCATGCTCGTAAAAATAAATAAATAAATAACACACAAGAAACTATGCATGAAACAAAAACACCACACAGTCTTTGCAAACCCCTTTGAACATTATTGTACTCCATCTATGTTATGAACTCAAAAACACTAACTTAGAACTTTTGTCAAACATTCAAGTTCATCAAACAGCGAGGCCTCTAACAGAATAGCACTCATTTGTGTACAATTTTCCTACATTTCACCCAAAATTCAACACTCATCCACCATGCACACCACATCAGGCCTCAGTCAACAACCACCACACCTGCGAACAGCCATAGATAAATTATTACCAAACATGCACATCCAACCACTATGCCAAGCCACTTGTAGCAGCTCCATCCAAGCCCGCGTGCCACCTAGCCTCCATTCCCAATCTCTGCCAAACCACCTAAATCCACCATGAAACAGAGCTAGAGAAGCACCCAGTTTGGTGCATGTAATTCGATGGCTACTTGTGTCTTGGGTAGGTGGAGCTTGCTGCTTTCGATAACGTTGTTATGGTGGTGCACCGTGAATGCTTGGTGCGGCGGGGATGCGATGGTTTTCATGGTTGGGCAGAGGATTTGGTTTCATTTTGATGATTGAAACACTTGGTTCTTGGACTTGGCAGTGGCAGAGGAGGTGCACTGGCCTTGGTTAGGATTTGGGTTTTCTGAATTGATGGGGGCTTGTGTGTTTAGTTCTTCTGCTTTCAGGAATGGTTGTGTGTGAAGGGGATGGGTGAAATTCTATTGTGTTTTGGTTGTAGGGTCATGGGGATTGCGGTGTATGAAAGGTCCAGGTGTTTGTGGGAGTGTTATTATGGGTGGGAGAATTTTAAGAGCAGTGAAATAGATAGATTAGTTCGATTTTGAATTGGATTGTAATGAATAAAATTAAAATAAATTATTAATTTATTTAAAATTTATTATAAAATATTTAATATTATTTTATTTATTTATAATTTAATTTAATGGATGAATATTCAATTCATCCATTAATTCATTTTAATGAATTAGATGATGGATATTTAACTCATTTTTAAAAAATAATATTTTTTTCTCTAAAAATTTTTATTCTCTCTCTAAAATATATTTCTTTCTCTAAATTTTTTTTTCTTTCTCTAAAGAATGTTTATCCTCTCTCTAAAGAATGGATATTCATTGGATTGGTTTTTAATTAGATATCCATTGGATATCCAATACATATTTTGGTTGGATTACTAACCATCCATAATTAAATTTGATCCATTAAATCTAATCTAATAAGATATATTATTTTAATTGGATGGATTGGATTGGTTTTAATTGAAATGGATTGGATGGATTAAAAATTAATGAATTTTATTGCCAGCCCTCATGGGGATTGCGGTGTATGAAAGGTCCGGTGCAATAAAATCCATTAATTTTTAATTCATCCAATTCATTTATATTAAAATTAATTTAATTCATCCAATTAAAATAATATATCTTATTGATTGAATTTAATGGATTAAATTTAATTATGAATGGTTAGTAATTCAACCAAAACATATATTGGATATCTAATGGATATTCAATTAAAAAATAATCTAATGGATATCCAATATATTTTATATTTTTTAGAGAGAGAATCAGATTTTTTAGAGAAAGAAAAGATTTTTTAGAGAGAAAATATTTTTTTAAATGAGTGAGTTAAATATCCATCCATCTAATCCATTAAAATGAATTAATGAATGGATTGAATATCCATCCATTAAATTAAGTTATGAATGGATTGGATAATATTAAACATTTTTAATATATTTTAAATAGATTAATAGTTTATTTTGAATCCATTCATTACAATTCAATCCAAAATCAAACTAATTCATTCATTTGCTACCCCTAAAGGATTATGAAAGAAATTGGTGTTGATAAAGAAGAAACGGGATGACGGTGGTTGAGTTTGAGGGTGAGAGAGGGGAGGGAGAAGAAAGGGGGAAAATTATCATTATGAACACATAAATTAATGGACGTCAATGTAATTTCTAGAATAAAGGAGTATTAAGTGTAATTAAGAAAAATCTCATAAGATGTTAATGTAATTTACTGATTATTCTTTGAGTTTTGCTGGGACACTTATTAAGGAAATAAAGATAAAAAAAATTTATTGAAAAATTGTGTATTTAATGCATTAAGAATTTTTCAATTTGAACTTTCTATCTTCATTTTCTTAATAAGTACCTTTAGCAAAATCCTTCTTTTCTTAATAAGTACCAGTGCAGGCTGTAGTATATGTCTGATTTTCTAAGGGATCAGGCTAGAATCTCCAATGGTGTTAAAAAGTTCCTCATAAATCTCACAAGTATTGAAATTGGTGGCTAAATTCTTTTTTTCTTTATACACAATCCAAACTTTTCTCATCCTCTCAACTAATGTTGTTTGAGTTGTGTGACAAAAATCTTACGTGCAACTAATTCTTTTCTCGTGGAAAGTAATGAAAAGTAAAGTATTGATTATATTCGGAATATAAAATAAAAACATATAATAAAATGTTTTTTTAAGTAATAAAATATTAGACAAAATTTAAGTAAAATTTCTTAGGTATTTGTAGTCTGTCCTTCAATAAAAATATGACACGTGTTTTATTTTCTAATAAAAATATAACATATGTCATAAGTTTTAGTCACTTAATTATTATTTTTTTAAGTTTTTATTAATGAGTTATAAAAAATGTATATATATCATATTTTTATTAAAAAATAGCACCACAAACACCTAAGGAACTTTATCTAAGTTTTGTCCTAAAAATATTTGTTGAGGGATATTAAATGCTCTTTAGATAACAAAACCTTAATTTTTAAATAAGTGATATTAGTTGTATATAATGTGTAACAAACATAACTTATATAGGGAATTATATATCATTAATTTAATAAATACTCTTTTTGTTTCATAATATATGTCATTTAAGAATTCTAGTAAATACCATTAATTTTAGGAAAATATAAATGATACTCATCTTTTTTTTGTATATGGTACCTAAGATGAGTTGTGAAACATTTTATTGGCTATTATTGAGCATATTTAATAAAATTATTAACATTTATTATAAAATTAACTTTCAATAAATATTTGACAACTCACCATGAGTACCAAACTCATCAGGATACCATAACATCACCCTATAACTACATTTGACGTGATGGACAAAACTTACGAAAAGTTCCTTAGATGTTTGTGGTGTTTTTCTCTAATAAAAACATAGCATATGTATATTTTTCTACATTTTATTAATAAAAACTTTAAAAGTGATGATTAAGTGGTTAAAAAATAAGATACATGTTGTATTTTTATTAAAGAATAAAACGTATATCATATTTTTATTAGAGAAAAATATCACAAATACTTAAAAAATTTTATGTAAGATTTATCCTTGACTAAATTACTATCTCACTTCATTAATGCTCTTTCATTTCATTTAGTGAAGATACCAACAGACAAGAATAATGTTAGAAAAAATAATAACTTCTTGATTTCTAAAGTGACAAATAAAATTAAACAAAATTTGTTCTCTATTAGTATGTGAATTATATGAAAAGTTTTTAATGTGTAACAACATTAATGTTCATAAGAATATTATGGATGATGGAAATCTCATCAAATATAGTGAATTGAGTAAATCGAGATTGAGTTTTCTTGAAGGCAAATGATTGCATGAATTTAAATTTAAATTTTCTTTATTTGAATTTAAATTTGATGTAAGAGAAATATTAATAATACACTCTTTTAAACTTTTTTAATATTTTTTAATATTAATCTAAAAGTAAGTATTGTTAGTATCTATTTTTTAATAATCTTTTCAAGTTTATGAAATAAATTAATAATAAAATAAATATTAAAATAAGTGTCTAAAAAAATATCTACTAATATTTCTCATTGACATAATGTTAATGTAAGTTTTGTATTCTATGAATAAATAAATAAAAATCACTTTATAGTAGCATCCAATTTTTATTTTGTGGTAATATGTTTACATTTTTAAAATGGTTGATACCTTACAACATTTTAATATAAAATTAGTGTTATATATATATGGGTTTTGCTTAAGGAATTCAAAAAGTTTTTAATGAAAAATAATTTTTTAATTTTTAATGCATGAAATATTCTACTTTTTATCAAAAACTTCTAATTTCAAATTTTTAACAAATATTCTTAAGACACTAGCAAAACCATATATATATATTTATAGACACATTTGTGCATAAAATAAAGCCGAGAGAAAAAGAATGAGAAAAATTGGTTCAAGGAAGTAAATAATTTTATATTAGAATGTTTATTTCGATTTATAATTTTATTCATTGATTATTTTAAAACCCAAGTAAATAAGTATGGATTTATTTTAAAAATTAAATAAAAATAAAGATGAAAAGTTACTTTTGAATTCTCTATATATTTTTTAGGCTTGAATATTTTGACAAAGTTATTACTAATGGTGTATATTTGATAATTTATTATATTTTTTAAAGTGATTTTAATTACATACAACTAGCACGCGTAGTTTTGTCTGAACTTTTTTCTGTTGATCTGAATTTGATTTAACAGGGAGAAAACATAAAAAATAGCTAATTAAATACTTGAGTTATTAATACTAATTGAAACGTTTTGAAAAGAAAACACACACACATATATATATATATATATGTATGTATGTATAAACACATTATTACTACAACTTAAATATTTAATATAGTTATTTAAATTTTCACTCATTATGCCTAAGTGGCTGGGAAAAAAAATAAGATTTGTTTAACGATTGATGTCTTAAAATACTTGTTAAAAATAAAATAATAATAAGTATTAAATGAAAATAAATATTTAATATGTTAAAAAATTTAAAAATTTCAATTTTTTGAAAATTTACCATTTTTTATCCCTTTTAAGAGCTCGTTTGAGAAAGTTGAATTATTTCTCATTCAGCTATTTTTAGAGGATTAAGTTGTTTTGTGAAATAATTATTATATTTGGATAAAATGATTATTTTTTAAAAAAAATTTACACGAAATTCAATGTAAAATAAATTTTTTAAAACTAATAATTATAAGTTAAAAATTAAAGCTTATGATTTTAACTTATAAATTATTCCTTACATTTTGATATGTAAATACTATTTTATCCTCAATCAAATAATTTTTTAATCATTTTATACTTATTTTAATAATTTAATGAATAAAAATAATTCTTTTTTATATCACTTAAATAAATCATATTAATATAAAATTACTTTACAACTAATACATTTAAATATAAAAATAATTCAATTATAATTAATTATAACAATAATTAATTACTAATATAATCTATTTTTTTTAATTTTTCCAAACACAATCTAAGTGCCACCATTGCCGAAACTTAAAAGCATGCTATTGTGGTTCTGCTGATCGTGATCATGTGCTCTGTAATTATTATTCTAACATCTGCTTTGCATCGAGTTGGTCATATCAAACAAAAATGTTGAAAATAGATGATGCTCACATTGGGGACCGAATTGCATCTGCTCAAGCAATTGAATTTAATTGAATTTCAGGTCAGTTACCACTCAGTCTCACAGCTCAAACAAGTTTTCTGTCTGTATGTTGCTTCATTTTTCAAACTAGGATAATGATTGAGAGACTTAGGGTAGAAATAAACACACAATTTATTATTTATATAACTAGTGGATCTTATAATTAAGAATATAAGAGACTTATATCAAAGAAAAAATATAATTTATTCTCTATATAATTAATAAATTTTATAATTAATAATGATGAGTTTATGCATGATAAAAGTTGTATATATCTATCTCTTTTTAATATAATCATAATATTATATTATATGAAAGGATCCGTTCTCGTAAAACTGCCGTTCCAATTTCTCCGGTAGAGTTTAAATTCAGTCAAATTTAGAAGGCTCAATAAAAAATATTATTTTTAGTGGTTCAAATTTAACTTAGTGTATATGAATTAATTATTAACCACTTATAATTTTATGAAAAAATTAAAATTATGATTGGTAAGTGAGAATGCAGATAAACAATTGAAAGTATTAATAACTTCAGTTTTGTATTTAACTTAATAAGAATGTGAATCATTCATCTCAATTCCTCAACTCAATTTATGGAGATTTCTATGATGCTCATCTTATTTTTTTTTTAGGGTTTGGTACTCAGAGTAAATTGTTAAACAGTTCATTAGTTATTAATTATTTTTAAATATTTTTAATGAATTCAATATTTAATGAATGTTTGATAACTCATTTTAGGTAACAAACCATCCGAGTACCATATAAATTCCTCTCAATTTATATGTATTAAATGAGACAATTTTTATGATACTCATTTTTTTTAAAATTTGATACACATGATGAGTTATCAAATATTTCATTAGTTATTGATTATTTTTAAATATTTATTTTAATAAATACTTGATAACTCACTATGAGTAACAAACCTATTAGAGTATTATAGAAATTCCCACTAAATGAAGAAAATTAATTTAAATGAACGTATTATAAATCAATTGAGATGAGATAGTTCTTGAGTTAAGAAATATTAATAACATATTTTTTAATATTTTTTAATATTTATTTTATTATTTATTTAAAAATAAGTATTATTAGTATTTTTTATAATAATTTTTTTAAGTATATAAATTAAATTAATAATAAAATAAATATTAAAAAAATATCAAAAAATATGTTACTAATAATCCTATTAATAAATTAATAAAGTTGAGTCTAGAGCAGTTTTGCGAACTAACCTAATTCATTGCCAGACTTACTTACTCCACTGTTTTAGATTTCGAGGACCACGCTCATCTCAAGAATCGAATCTTCCATATCACCAAGGCAAGGGAGGGTCATTAATTGTTCTGCATTGGAGCTTGCCAAGGATGGCGAGAGATGTCTGTTTTTCCTCTATTCCTTAGTAATATTAACTTATTACCCAGTAAATAAAAGATTATATAACTCAAGGTTCAGTGCATATATGGTTTTGTTTTTCTTTTTATTTTTTGTTCACACTACTTCCAAGAGTTTAGCTGTCTGAAACTCGAAAGTTTAAAAAAAGTAAGCATTAAGTGAGGCAATTAACCAAAAAGAAATTCAACACAATGGCCCCATCATGTGTATTATTTCACCCCATATATAATAGAAGACATCACTCCAAGAGGAAAACATGGACTTGGTCTATAAGACATGGTCATATGAAAAGATATATAAATATTGAATGCAACAAAGGAAATTGAGCTTTCCCCCTCGGAACAGAAGATTGGAAGATTGGAATCTTGTGGAGAGCATTTAATGCAAAGAGATGGAATAGGCCTTAGGGTTTTACAGCTCGGTACAATTTTAATTTCAAACACTCTCGAAATGGGTTTTCTTTTTAATAATCCACAGGCCTTAGTCTGCCAAGAATTGATTTAATCAAATAGGTTGCCTATTTATTTATAAACATCGATCAGTAGTCATAAGTATGCACATGAATATTGCAACATGGTCATGCGTGATTTGCAACTATGCAGCAATTAATTGTGTATTGCTGCTATTGTGAATAAACAATTCATCCCATTTGTTCAATTGAAAATTATTTAGTTATATATATATTATGTTGCATTAATTAAAGATAAAATTAAAAACGTGTGTTATTCTAAATAAAAAAATCAAATTCTTTAAAATATTAGATTTGATTATAAAATTTATATATATAAAAATAATATTATTAAAAAAAAAATTTTTATTTAAATATCTAATTATATTATAAAAGATTAATCTCTCAATTAAATGCTCTACGAAACAAAACACAAATTGAAGATAATAAAGCCTGCGAAACAACAAGTTGTGTAACACGCTAACACTGCTCCTCCGTACATAGAACTTCTTCATTTTAGAAAGCTTTTTGTCTTGCAGTCTGCCGCATTTAGAAAACGGTGTTTCATAGTTTTATTTTCAATTTCTTTTGTAAATCCAAAAAAAAAAATTCTTTTATCTAATTATTATAAATTTTTAAATACACAAAATTTAAAGGAACTTGATTTGTGGTTATCGTTATGTTTTTCTTTTTTTGGGTACACGGTTATCGTTATGTTATTGATGCTGCGCATGACTATTATTCATTATTAGGATTTTTCTAAGAATAGTAACAATTAATGAACATAGAGCACTAATAAATCATAAGGATGCATTTAGATAAATAATGCATTATACAAAAACGACCACCGGAAAGAATCTCTGCCGACAAAAGATGTCTTTGTCACGCCTTCGGAATGACTTTTGCATGTGCGATCTGTTCGTGCTGAAACTCTTACAATGATTTAACGTTTGGTCATCCTTGGCCTAACTCATACACAGTTTAACGCTATCGGAATATTAATAATATTAATTAAGGTTACTATCGTGTCAGTTGTATAAGATCAAATATGATATTATAAGTTATTGTATTTTATATTGTATAAGTTATTTATCATATAAACTTTTATACTATATTTAATACGTTACTGATAGTTTAACATAATCGGGGGGTTTTTTTTTTTGTTTACAACATAATCATATTTTATCCTCGTTGTTTGATTGTATAAAATAAGAAAGCGAAAATTTGAAAACAAAATATATGATTTCACATGAAAAAAGAACACACTTTTACATTTCTTCATTTTTCACAATATTGAGAACAAAAAAACAGTGCGTTTTTGGAAATTGCAGTTAACTTGCGGATCAATAATTTGATGCCTTGATGGTGAACTCCACCTCACCGAGACAATATTTTAGAATAAGGGCTTACTTCTGCTAGAGTTTCGACAAAATCAAAAGACACTCTTTTCGCATATAATCATATGAAGGGGGGCGGGGGGGAATTTAACTCTTTCCGTAGGGTTACATGTAAGGGTGTTTATGGGACGAGCTAGGATAAATTTAATCTGGCCTGAACTTGATCTAATATGTTGATCAGATTATTTCTTTGAGTCTAAACCTGACTCAGTCATGATTTAACTAATGAATAAGCTAAGTTGAGTTGACATGATATTTAGACAAATTGTGTAAATTAAAATAGACATTATGCATAATTATATCGTAAAATTTTAGAAATAAAAAACTAAAACTAATAGATATTTTATAATATATATTATGAAATAAATTATATTAATACTAAAATATTATCATGCTATACAAAAAAATTAATTTATGTTTAGAAGTCTTTTTATCAATAACTTTTTTTTAAAAAAATATATAAGTTTTTAAGTATTATGTGATATCAGGTTGAGATGAGCCAATTCAAAATATGACTCGAACTCAATCTAAAAAAACATAGGTTTAAATTTTAAGAACCTGAACTCAGCTAAATTAACTTCGAGTTGGTGCGGCTTATTGAACCGAGATGGGTCACACACCCCTAGCCACAAAGGTTGCAAGAGAAGAAGGGATGATAAAAAAAAAAAAATCCCCAGATCCAGGGACCGCAAGGTCAAAACCATTTCATGGTCACCCTTACCATACCATTAGAATTAAGAATGAATTGGACCTAAGTTTAAGAAGGAGGATTGGCCAAGTCATAAGAGACACTTTGGCTATATACCTAGCTAATGTGGGATATTAAGTTTGCAGGATTAAATATTTGCAAGTGATTCAACATTAGAACTGAGATAAGTTTTGATACCATATTAGAATTGAAAATGAATTGAGTTAGCCTAATTCAACTCCAAAAGCTAACTTCAGGAAAAAGAATTATCCAAGTCATTGTAAGGGGGACTTTGGTTATATACTCAGTCGATGTAAGATATTAACACTTAGTGCAGAATGCTAGGAATAAAACCATGCACTATAAAATTAAAAAAATTAAAAATAAAACCTCAGCATGGCAGTCCTATTTCACAAGTTCAAGAACCAACAAAAGGAAAAAGACAGCAGAAGAAAGGTCAAATTAATACATGCCTTATCTCGTCAGATATATACTTATATAGGCAATGCCTGAGATAAATGGAGTGTATGTAATATAAGTATATACAATTGAATAGTAACATCAGATCTTGTTAAGGTTGATATATAGTTCACCAAATTCCCTGCGTTATGGTAAGTTTGATCAAATATAAAAGAATGTATGATGTATGATTTAGTGACGTAAAATTTTTGCATAATTAATAAAAATAATTAGATTTTAGAAGTAATTATGAGTCAATTCGTGATGTGTCATAAGGAGTCGAAAGTTTACAATAATTTGGAGCTTTAAGAAGGCCTAATGAAAAACATATTGATTATTTGTGTAAAGTATATATGTTGAGATAACGATACATTATTGGTTAATTACATATTTTTTTCACTGTAATTTTCTTATGTTATACAATCAAATGTCACTATCGGTAAAAGTACAAACACACATTTGTGTGTGGTATTAACACATTACCTGCCATCGTATTTGAAGGACTTGTTATCAATATTTTTCAAACTATATTCTATCATCCCCTAATAGAAAAAAGGGTAGCAATTTCTTCCAATTTTAGAGGCTTAGGGGACTAGATAACCTGAATTGCTTAGAAATAACTGGTCAAACACAGATTCATATACATCTCATTATATGTTCAAAATTTCCAACTAAACTAATTTGTTTTGGTTCAATCTTTAAGAACTAATAACTATTTGATTTGATTTGTAAAATTTATATTACGTAATTCAAAGTTAATTATTTCTAAAAAAAATAAAATAAAATCAAAGACTAGACGTTGATTACTCCTTACTCCTCACATGCTTGTACAAAACTCTTAAATCACTCTCCGTTCTCGTTTGAAAATAACATTTTCCTCTGATCTTGTTAAAGCATATGAATCAATTAAAAAAAAGAACTTTAGCCTTAAAGATAGTATTACACAATTTATATAGGCATGTTTTCTTCAGCTTATTTTAGGAAAAATAATCATTTATTTTTTAAAAATTCTTGCAGTTTTTTTTCCCCATTAAACTCTAAGGAATTAACTTGACGATAAACAAGTATGTAACATATTAATATGTGTATAGTCACAAATTTAAATCTCAATTATTCTAATTTCTGATGACATACCTTTGAACAATTTAAGAAAATGGGTTAATCAAAATGTGTTTAACCTGACTCAAATACCACCTTATCGAAATAACAAAAAAACATTTAATTATAAATTATTTTAAATACAGATTAAACCTATTCCAATCTTTACGTTTCGATGGCCATCAACATGAAACTTGCTCTCTCAAGCATCGATCATGGTCTTGTAGATATCTTTTCGGTAGCACTGGCTTCTTCTCATGATTTGAATAATGTTAAAACATTCAACTTAAAAAAATGTTAGTTACACTTAACTATAGTACATATTTGTCTCATATCTATTTATATATGTAATAAAATTAGAATGTAAATGTGTAAAGGATAAGATAAATTTAATTATAATAAAAAAATAAAAATTATTGAGATACGAAATAATATGAATGAAAATATGTATAAATAACATTACTCTTCAACTTATATAAGCAAGTAGAGAGAGAGAGGGTTTCCATGTGCAAGTCCGAGCCAACAAACATTCAGGTTGAATTGAACCCTTCTCTCCAGGGTCTCGGTCCAAGTTAGGGTTTCCAATTAAGTTTTTCACTTAACAACAACGGCCTATAGAAGCGAACTAATTGTTTATACTATCTACCTTTAACAGCTGTATTAGAACTCACCATTTGAGCTGTACAAAACTTGAAGATGAGTACTTCCGATCACATGTACCAGTGTAGAGTACGTTATGTATATACAGAAAATTGAAGAGTCAAATGTGTACGTGAAAACTACTCAATTGCATGGATTGCCAACCTATCACGCGCCTAGTCGGTTGTTGACCACGAGTTGTGTTATTCTTGCACCCAAAGGAAAAAGCTGTTTGCACATTTTGTGTGGCACACCGTTTACAAATTTCATCGTTCACATATAAATAATCGGTAATTAATATATACTATATGATAATTAAAGACATTAATCAACATATAAATAATTAATAATTGACATATAAATAATTATTGATAAGCATGTATTACGAAATAACTATTTTTTGTAATAGTTATTTTAAATTAATGTCTCCAATCATTATATAATACACGTCAATAATTAATTATTTATACATTAATTATCAATTATTTATACATTAATTATCAATTATTTATACATTAATTAATATCTCTAATCACTCTATAATATACAATGATTATTAATTATATACACGTAAATCACCAAATATGTAAACGATGTTTAAAAAAGGGTATATGAATAGCAAAACTGCCACCCAAAATACCTCCACCCCAACTCTTTACAACTCCATCAACTTATCAAATCTACCATGGTATATGGTGGCATACGTGGTGCTTCAGAAATCCTTCACACCTGACATACAGTGGAGGCATTTTAGGTGCCTACCATACATTTTCCGTTGACCACCGCCTCCTAGTTATGTTTTTATTTCAACCACTGTACCTCATCATTTACCCTTCATTATTTGCCCTTCACTGTTTGATTTCATTGCTCCCTTAATACAATATAAATGGCTCAAATATCATAGGCATAACTTGTAATTTACATTTATATGAAGTATAATATATATGTGATCTCCATGGAAGAAGTGGCTTCTAACTTTCTTCTTAGTACATCAACGCAATATTTATTATTATCAATTCATACTTTACAAGAAGAACATGTGCATCTAGCTATTCTACATTAGGCAAGCAACTTTATATATCACCGGCCATTATAAATAGGAAATTTTAGGTTCATTCTCTTAAACATCAAGCTTCATTGTGCTGCGTTTCTTCCTCTTCATCTACATCGAAAGACTATAAAAATATAATCACTGTTTCGTTGGCTTGTCGGTATTCAATCTTGATTCCAAATGGGGGGTTCCTCACCTTGTGCTTCCTGCAAATTGTTGAGACGCCGTTGCACCAAGGAGTGCATCTTTGCTCCTTACTTTCCTCCCGATGACCCCCGAAAGTTTGCCATTGTGCACAAGGTCTTTGGTGCTAGCAATGTCAGCAAAATGCTGCAGGTCTCTCTAACTCTTCCTTACCCTTCTTTCTCTTTCCTCCATTCAATTTCTTTAAATATATCATATATGTAACACAGGAATTCCTACCTAACATAGTCTATTATAAATATTCAAGTCAATAATTAATATTTGTAAAATTATGTGTTGATTTGAATGTTTATATTAGACCGTAATAACCTTCATAATTTCTCTATGTAACACTTGCAGTTAATTAATTACTAGCATCCCTCTATTGTTGTTGGTTGTGTAATAGGATTTATTTTTATAAATGTTACTCTTCAATATATGTAGGAGCTTCCAGTTCATCAAAGAGGAGATGCTGTAAGCTGTTTAGTTTACGAGGCAAATGCAAGAGTGAGAGACCCGGTGTACGGATGTGTTGGAGCCATATCACACCTGCAAAACCAGGTTTCACAATTGCAAATGCAGCTTGCAATGGCACAAGCAGAGATTCTTTGCATCCAGATGCAGCAAGAGCCTACCTTACCCACGCAGGTAGACCAAGATGACAAATCGCTGTTCCAATCTGACAACAGTAACTACGAAATCCTTCCCCAGTATCTCAGCTTTGCTTCATCTTCTTCCTCATCCTCCAATTTATTCCAAGACTCTGATCCTCTTAAGAGAGAGTCATTTTGGACTTAAATTTACCAATCCTCAATGAATTTTAACTGTTTCAAACTGTTCTATTTCACTTGTGGTCTAGTCGATCAGAATATGCCTTTTTGTCTGTAAGTGCATGCTTGTTATCTTAATCTAGATGTTGTCAGATACGCATAGAAACTGGGGAAAAAAAAAGGGAACATGAAGTTTCGATGATGGGAAAGGGAAAGAAAAAGAAAGAATATGAACGAGGAGAATCGGGATGTACGGGTCAAATCTTGCATGTGAGATTTGGCGTATAGTTTAAGGCTTAATTACAACGACTTTCTTTCTCTGCCATTAATTTAATATTCTTTGTTAGGGTTGTGTATTAGGTCGGTTGGGTGAATTTTAAGGTATTTTTAGACTTGATTTATTTATTAAATTGGTGAGTTACGTTGAGCTAAATTAAAGAATTTTTTTTAATTTGACTAAATTTGACTCGTTTAATATTAAGTTTAGTTAAATCTGTAAATTTGATATATATTAAATAAAAAATTATTGTTAAAATAAATGTTGATATATTAAACTAATTTTTTTATGTATAACACATCTTAATAAAAAATAACATATATTTCAAATAAATTAAAATGTTATATAATTAATTTTATGTAAATAAAATAAGTTTAAATAAATTAAATAAACTTAATAAGTTTTATTGAATTATCATAAATCTAATATAAATTAAAACAAGTTAATATGTATTAAAAATTATAAATAACATCATTTTACCTAATTAAAGTCAATGCCATCACATATAAAATATGAATTGACATAATCATTTATTTTATTCTCAATTTTTTTAAAATATTTTTTATCATCTAAACGATGTATTAGATTTTTATCACAATGATTTATTAGGTACTTTAATTATGTGTTTCCAATCACTATTTCCATAATCACATTTTTAATATGATTATAATACTTATATTTAAACTTAATTGATACTATAAAAAAGTTATTAAAAAAGCAACATAAATTATCACTATAATTAAATGAATTTTATATATATTAAAAAAAAGCTACTTTGGTGGGTTATATTTTCGTGGGTCGACATTTTTTAAACTCACTATCCAATCCGTACATCGTGATTTGAAGTATTTTTAAACCAAACCTAATTTATAAACTCAATCCAACATGTATTTTATGAATTGAATTGGATTAAAATCTACAAATTCATAGGTTAACTCAAAGTACTCTTTATTATCTAATTTTATAGAGAAATATTCCTTGATCACTATTCGAAATCATAGTGTTCATATAGATGCAAAGTGGTAATTTTTGTTTTTGGTTGAGGAGAGATTTTAAAACGTAGTGAGAAAATGAGGGAAAAAAAAATTTGTGTATCACTAGAATTGAACTCATTTAGTTTATACGGAAAAAAAAACTGAACTCATTTCAGTATTGTCTAGAAATTTTAAGTGTTTAACTACTATTATACTATAATATATAAGATCATCAAGATTAATTATATTTTTGGTCGACGAGCAACATTAAATTTAAATTTTGTACAATTAGCTCCGAAGACATACGTAAATCAAAATTTGTCATCTAAACTCTTCATGTGAACCCTGTCATTTTCTGTTCGACTGCGGAGCTCTACTTTCTAATTTCTTGAACTTAGAACTATGTTTGATTGAAGTGACAATGAGAGTGGAAAAAAATGAGGGACAGGAATCAAATTTGACAATATTCCATGTTATTCACATTTTTTTTAATCAAATTTTTTGTCACCATTTTATACCTCGTATCTTATTCCATGTTATTCACATTTTTTTAATCAAAATTTCTGTCATCATTTTATATCTTCTATCTTATTCTTCTAAATTAAATGTTGATAACTAGGGGGAAAAAAAACCTCACACTTAATTAGAAGTAGCTTCTCTCTTACATTTTTTTTGGTTCTCAACATTTAATTGAAGAGACATAAAAAAAAATTTATCGGGAATAGTAGTTTTTTTTTAATTACAAGTTAATAGAAGACTTTTGGATCGTAATACTTAATCAATACAGATGTAGAACAAGGATTTGAACGATTCTTAGGATTGTAGGTTCAATTTTGGAGCAAAGGAAGTTTCGCACTCTGCTACAAGGAAACAGCAGAGGAGTTTCTTCGTGGAGGAAGTAATTGACTTGGAACAGCATAATAGAAATTTTCAGTTGAACTTTTAACAAACAACAGTTTTTTCCCCCAGTTCCATCTTCTCCATATAGTGCCTCTTGATTGAAGTTTGTAAGAGTCATCATCCTATATTGATCATGACCATCATTCCTTTCAATTCAAATGTTGTAAGCCATGCAATGTTTTAAAATTTGTTATGGACTGGGTTACAAGTTCATAGAACTGGACCAATCCAACCTGTCAAGCTGACACTCAAACGTGCAGTACACATGAAGCAGCCCACACAATAGGCGTAACGACAGAAACAAATTCTAATCACATCCAGTACAAGCAGACGAAAAAGGATAAATGGATAGCGACCCTGTTCCCATGATCCTGTCTCCCACGATCCCATGTAACAGCATTCAGTATACACTAAATATTCAAACACCACATACCTTAAAATGCTTATATAAATACAGTAAGTAAGAGAGATAATGTATGCTCGAATTTTATTAATTACATACTACCCTCCTTGTGTAGCTACTGACTTGAGTGTCAAAGTGCCTTTTCTAGGTACTCACCCCTCGCTCCACCACTGCAGCTGTCGTGCCTTAGAAGAATCTACCATCTCCTACCTCTCCAGGTAACGCTCAGAGCCCAGTTTTGATCATTGGCGCCATCTATGAGAAATCGATAAATTTCTACTCCCAACACCACCTTCAAAACTCCCCCTACTACTACCATCATAGTGAACACAAGAAGGAGATAGACATCAACCAACTAGAATCGCGTCTCCGCTACGTGTAGCCTTCCTTCTTTGAACCGCCACCCGATGTCTAAACCCGTGGCTTATTAGTAGGTCTTGGAATCGATCGCAGCTTGCCTGAAACCCAAATAGGACGGGCAGGAGACTTCTTTCACTAGAGAGAACCTCCCCCTTCCTTCCTTGAGGATTCCAGCGAGGCAACGCCTTGGCCCTCAGAGAACACCTTCTAAGGACACTGAGCAGCGGGTATTGGCACTGCAACGCCTTGGTGACTGGGCAAAAAATAAAGTTCAGCCTTGTCAAGGTATGACTGATCACCAGGAGCTGTCCAGAGCAGAACTGCTCTCCTTGGTTATACTCTAGGATGAGAGGACTCACCTTCAAGATGAGAGAATCTATAACCTATAGAGGGCTACTAACCAGGGCAACGAAGTAGAGAACCGTTCCCTAATGAGGAACCATGAAACATAAGAGAGCAATACTGGAGCAATGACCATTAATCGAAGAACTCCAGGATCATGGATCTCAGCCATCAACCTGAACCTGTCCACACAAGAGAGCAGGCACACATAGTGAAGGACACATGTCGTAAAACCAACCATTCTCTGACAAATTGATGACCTATGAGATTCTAAAGCACTTCAAGTATATTGCCAATATCGAAACTTACGATGGAACCACATATCCTCAAGAACATGTGGACACTTACGTGTCCGCACTCTTGTTTGTTGGAGGAGATAGTTTTCTCATGTGCCACGTTTTTCAATTGCCTTTAAAGAAAGCCATCCTGAGATGGTTCACCATCTTACCTTTGAGGTTCGTGGATAATTAGGGAGATTTGTCCTCTAGAATTTTGCTGCACTTCACCACCAGTAAAGTGTAGCCTAGATTCATTTTATGTTTCTCCCAGATAAGGCAAGGAAAAGAAAAAACTTGGACTGCTCTACATCAAGGAAGGACTTCACCCAGGAAAGTTCTTTTTCTCGTTGGCAAAGAATGAGCCCAAGACCATGGATGAGTTCCAAGCCCGCGCCAATAAATATATCAATGTCGAAGGTGTTCTCCGAGCTAAGAAGCATCTTGATAAAGAAGATGTTAAGCAGAGGTCCCCCCTCAAGGGGAATAATGACAATTATATTCCCCTCAACGCACCACGAGCCTAGATATACTAGGAAGTCATGAATACAGAACTTCGGGATGTACTTAGGCCTCCCCCCTAAAGAAGCTTGCGCAAAGAGACATATCCAAACACTGTGAATGGCATGATGGTTCCGGTCATAATACAGAAGATTGTACCAACCTCCAAGATGCCATTGAGTCCCTCATCTGGGATGGCCATTTAGGCTGATATGTTTGGAAGGCCTAGAACAACCAGAGAAGGGGTCATTATAGAAAACAGAGCTATAGCTCCCGAAGTCCCTTTCTTTCCTATCAGAGAAGACGTTCTCTAGCAAGAAATGACAACCTCGATCCACGCTCACCTCAGGATAACGCCCGTAATCAAGATAGGGCGTGGCTGCAAGACAACGACTAGGAGAATAATCGCCACCACGTAGTAACCCACACAATCATGTAATGCATTGTAATCATTACTTTTGTTGTATAATGAATGTGAACACCCAATTTTGACCAGGCTAAAAAAAAATAATAAAAAAAAGTATAAATTAAAAATAAAAGAAAAAAATAAAATAAACAATAAACAAAACAAAAAAAAATCACACACAAAGAACACTCACTTTTCTTTTTTATTATTTTCTAACTACTCCCTCACTAATTCACTGAGTCCCCTGGCATGATCACCCACTCCATTGTCGGTTTGTTATCACTCACTCCATTATGCATAACCACTCCACTCCATTATCACCTGGCGGCTAGCAACTAATAAGAGAGGACGAACTTCAAGAGTGAGGGGGGGATCTCTCCATCAGGAGTTGAGATTCAACTTTCAACCCCCATCATCCTTGAGAACCTCTCCTCACCATCTCCACGCCCTCTTCCTCTCTCTCACGAGGACACCATCCTGCTGCCAACTTCAACACCTCACCACCCCAAATCGTAACTACCACGAGCTCAAGCCTCTTCCCCTTTACCCCTCATTTCGACAACCCCACAAACCAACCTCTACCAAAAGCCGAATTTGATCCCACCTCCACTTTCAATCTCATTTCCACGTCCAACCTTCACCATTTACCTTCTCCAATCTCCCATACCACCGCGAACCCCTTCACTAAAACCAACGGAACCCTCAACCGACCGTCGGATAACTACCAGCCTCTCAACCGACCGTCGGACCGCGTAGCAGCCAGAACTTGATCTCACCCCTTCCAACCGACCGTCGAACCACCCCAGTTACCACACCTTACTGACCCCTCTTCGACCGTCGAAACCCCAGAGGCCAGATCCTTCCCTTCAACCAACCGACCGTCGGACTCCTGAATCCCTCTATACCCGACCGTCGAACTAACGATCATCATGCCCCCACCGTCTGTCGAACCTATCCAAACCTCACCTAACTAGATCCCCTCAACCGACAGACGAACCCCAGAACCGTCGAATCCCAAATTCCATCATATCCGACCGTCGAAGCACCCAACCTCCCTGAACCGACCGTCGAACCACACCAGCTACCATCACCTCATTGACAACCCATCCAAACTCCATCCCCTCACTCGACCGTCGAATCCATCAACCTTCCTCACCGACCGTCGGACCGCATAGAAGCCAAATCCTTCATTTTACCACCTACATTCATCTCCAATTCGACCGTCGAACCGTGAGCTCCACTCCTCTCACCGACAAGCCATCCAAACCTTCACACCATCAACCAAACTCCGTCCAATTCGACCGTCGGACCCCAAAAGCAAGACCATCTACATTCTCTAACTCGACCGTCGAACCTCAGCTAGGTCGCCCCTCACCGACTGTCGAACTCCTCACTGACAACCCATCCAAACTCCCCTCACCGACTGTCGAACTCCTCACTGACAACCCATCCAAACTCCCCTCACCGACCGATCCAAGATCCTTTCCAACCGACCGTCGAATTCCAAGTTTTTTCCAACAGACCGTCGAATTCCAGATCTTTTCCAATCGACGGTCGAATTCGTCCTATCCTCACCTCCATTCGACCGTCGAATCGAAGAAGCCAACCACCCTCTCCTGCTAATCTGGTCGTAAACGAGGTCCTTACTGTTGCATCTTTAATTTTATATCTCCCAGTTTTGGATTATCTGTTTCTTGGTTTTCTTTTTACGTTTCCTTGTTCTTTTTATTTCATTTATTATCAGTTTGTTGGGCTAGATTTTGGGAGTTAAAAAATGATAAATAAAGAAATAATTAAAATTTTTTAAAAAGGAATAAAAATGGGTTACCTGAGTTGCGACAGCTTGCTAACCCTTATATTTTGTAAACATCTGAGTTGCGACAGCTTGATAATTTACAATCTTAAATAAAAATTTCGTAACAAACTCGATAATCAATGGGTGACGTCTCTAGCGTGACGCGAGCTTCACCTATTTAATCCTTAATTTGAATAAGCGAGCGCGACGACGCTTGTTAATTCAAATTCCAAAAAATCATTTTAAATAAAATCAACCAACTCACACTTATTTTATAAAAGAACTACGTGACTTTGAATTCCTCATTGCACTTGAGGATACGTAGGAGCGGGAATCATATTCCGTCAAGCCAAATTTAAATTTTCATAATTTTGTGGTTTCGCTTTTTAGTTACAATGTTTGCAAAAGGGGTAAAATAAATATTTTCAAGGATTGTTAATAATTTGCACAATTAATCTAAGGTACCGTCTTAGGACGGAAAAGTTAGGTGCAAAGTGGGATTAAGTTTCCACCCTTCTCTAAGGATAACCGACTCCCGAATCCAATCTGGTTCCAAAGACCATTTCCAAATAAAAGGTTTTCCAATTTTTCCAAATTCAAATAAAATTGGTGGCGACTCTTAAAATTAAAATAATTTAATTTAAGTTGCTATTTCGCCGCGATTAATTTTACGATCGCGACAATGAATATCTTTGCATATCAATAAATTAGCATTTTTTCACGACTGATGTCTTATCTCAAAGCCAGTACCTTGGTTGCGACCACGGGTCCATGGGTAATCCGGCTCGTCAACATTTACAATCAGTATCTCGACAGTGACATCGAGTCCACAAATACTTAGTCCTGTTGCAACCCTACAAGGCCACCACACCTTGGTGAGGTCCTAGGAATATAATGTCCAAAAGGATAATCTATTTCGACATCTTTACATGATGACTAAACTGGGTTGGGTTTAAGATTTCAACCCACTTTTATTTTTTAACCCGCATAACCCGCCCCGCATAACTCGCAGGTTATGCATGGCGGGACGGGTTGGCCCGTTGGGTTGAATTTTTTTTAAAAGTGTTATAAATGAGTCTTTTTATTTGTGTTTGTGATATTTTTATGGATATGATACTAAAATTTTTTATTTTTTTATTTTTTTAGTCTCTATAAATTATAATTTTTCTATTTTTTTAAATTTTTATGAATTTTTTTATTTTTTGTACATTTTTTTTTTGTTTTTAGGTAGATTAAACAGGGTTGACCCGCCAACCCGCTTTTTTTTTTATTTTCTTTTTTAAGCGAGTCAACCCGCCAACCCATCCTAAAACGGGGTGTGTTGGCTCTTCCAACCCATTTCCCAAAACGGGTCAACCCGCCCCACCCCATATTTTGGCAGGTTGAAGGCGAGGCGGGCTGGGGCGAGACGGGTTGGCCCATTTGCCACCTCTACCAACAGTATGGGACAACCGTACTCGCTATGCTTTTTCCCTTTGCATTTGTGTTCTGCCATTCCTTACCCTGTTGTTCTTGGTGAAGCTTTCATAGCCCAAAACGTTGGTCAAGAAGTGGTTCAATATCAAGAGCAAAGCTGAGGACTTTCAAGCAGATGATGTCATTTACGGAGGTGATTGGTCAATTTTATCATGATTTCAATGTATTTTTGGGCTCTGGGATTGGGAGTCATAATACTTGTCTAGAAGTCACCCATAGATGTAAGGTCTCACTTGTACTAGTGTCTTATGCGAAATATGTTTATTGTGATGTTTTACCTATGGACGTTGCTCACATTTTGTTAGGTCGTCTCTGGTATATGATAATGATGTGACTCACAACAATAGGGATAATACATATTCCTCTTTCTTAAGATCATGTTGTAGAAGGATTATCTTACGACCTATCAATCCTAGTAAAGAATGTCCAAAGGTGAATGTTAGGAACATAACCACTATCGAGAATGAAAATATTGAGCCCATTGATCTTAAGCTCACACCACCAGATCTTAAACATCTTGATTTGGCTGAAATAATTAACCATTGTATCCTTAAATTACGTGCCACCATTAGAAGTCACCTTGCATTAAGTAGTGATAATTATAAATTGGATTCTAATGTGCATTTTAGGAATCATAATTTTGATGTTAATGATTTGCTTCCTTCAAAAGATACCTTTGAGCCTTCTATGTCCTCTCTAGCTATTGCTACAAATCATTTGACTACTTGCATGCCTAAAGTTATACCAATTCCACCACAATATTTGTCATTATCTTGTGAAGAAATAGAATCACATTGATTTTGTTACTACAATTTTTGAAGAACATTCTTATCATATTGATCCTGGATGAAGCCGAGATTTAACTCTCAGAGACGAAGTTCTTACAGAGGGAGAGAATGATGCAGATATTAGGATAATTATTATTTTTATTATTATGAATTTTCTATTATTTTAATTAGGGATTTTATTTTGTTAGTTAAGGATCTTATTTATTTTATAATTAGAATTTTAGTGAGATTTTATCAAATCCCAAATCTTATCTTTAATTAATTGTATTTGATTTAGAAGTATTTCTATTATTATGGATTTTTTGTTATTTTAAATAGGGATTTTATTTTGTCAGTTAATGATTTTATCTATTTTATAATTAGGATTTTAGTGAGATTTTATCAAATCACAAATCTTATCTTTAATTAGTTGTATTTGAATTAGATTAGATTTGTTTTGTTTGAGGTTTATAAATACCCCTCCTACGTACTTTGAAAGTCATTGAATATTGATTATTGAATTTAGTGGATTATATCCCTTATTTTGTGACCGAGTCTCTTGGCACCAAGTGTCTTTAGAACCTCAATGATTCTTTATTCCTTTCTCCATTGGTCTTACATCAAAAGCAACATAAACACAAAACGACTAGTCACCACCCTTCATACCATGCATATAACTTCATGAGTCATCAAAAACACAATGACTCTTCTCCCTGAATTATCTTATAAGCAGTGACAAAGCTAAATCCTAAATTCTTCCTTATTTGAGAGGCATGTTCAGGAAAATAAAAAATAAAAAAAAATTCTAAAGAAAATTTTGGGGGAGGGAGAGTGTTGGGAGAATACCATACCCTCTCCTTTAATCTTGTTGGGGAATCTCATATCTCCTTCAATTTTGTTAGGGAATATCACATCTCTTTTAATCTTATTAGAGAATATCACATCGCTGTCAATATTTTGGAGAATACCACATTCTCGTCAATATTTCAAGGAATACCTCATCCCCTTTAGAAACAGGCATAAATATTAGTAATTAGAAAAAATATAAAAATTAATAAATCACACATAAATGTAATGTGGTTTGGCCAAACTTTCTTACATTTACGGATGAGAAGAGTGAAGTATACTATCAAAATAAGTTTGCATGCTCTTTTACAAGAATCTCAAATTGTATTCTCATTCTCATAACTCTTGCAATTCTCCAATACAAATATTTATAATTCATCCTTCCTAGTTTCCTACTTTAAACAAATTTTACATACCTCTAACATATCTTTCAAATCTCTTATATATATTTTACATATCTTTCAAATCTTTTAACAAATCTTTTATATATTCTCATATATATTTCATATCTTCACAAATCTACCAATATAACAAGAAACTATCAATACAAATCTTTAGTGGAATTTGGGTCAAACCCAACAATTTCCACTTTGATCCAAATTCCATCATCAATGATCAAATCTTCAAATCAACACATTTGTTATCAATATAACACACTACTTGATCTCCACAAGACTTTTGATACATTTCTTGTACTGCCGTTCATAACGAATCAAATCTTCAAATCAAAATAGCCAAACAAAATTTCCAATCAAATCTTTATGCTTATATCATTGTTATATGGAACACGCCGCTTGACCTCCATATCAAAAAAACTTTTGGCATACTTGTCACCATCATAATAAGACATGCCACTTGACTCAAACCGTTAGTTCTGATATCACTTGTTGGGAGGAATACCACTTCTCCTCCTTCAATCTTGTTGGAGAATATCACATGCCCTTCAATCTTGTTGGGGAATACCACATCCCCTTCAATCTTATTGGGAAATACCATATTCTCATCAATCTTTTGAGGAATATCACATCACCGTCAATCTTTTGGGAAATATTGCATTACCTTTTTTATAAACATGCATAATTACTAGTAATTAAGAAAAAGCATAAAAACAAGGACAAAACTTAAGTAAAATTTTTTAGGTGCTTGTGATACTGTTCTCAAATAAAAATATGACATGTATTTTATTCTCCAATAAAAATATAACATGTGTCTTAAGTTTTAGCCACTTAATCATCATTTTTTAAGTTTTCGTTAATGAATTATAGAAAAATGTACACACATGTCATATTTTTATTGAAAAATAACATTACAAGTACCAAAAGAACTTTATCTAAGTTTTGTCCTAAAAACAAATCACACACAAATTTAATGTAATTCGACCAAACATGCCTAAATCTATGAATGAGAAGAGTCAATTATACTATCAAAACAATTGTAGCTTGCAGAATCTCTTAGTAGAATCTCACATTCTCATTCTTATAACTCTTATAATTCCCTAACATAAACATTAATTTATAGCTCATCCTTCCTAATTTTCTATTATAAAAAAATCTTACATATTTCTAACATATCTTTCAAATTTCTCAAATCTCTCACATATCTTACAAATCTTTTAACAAATATTTTATTCATTTTTTACATATCTTTTATATCTTCACAAATTTACCAATATAATAAAAAACTATCAATACAAATCGATCTTTAATAAAATTTGAATCAAACCCAATAGGAAGGCTAACGCCTCCCTCATATACAAGAGGCGCCACCCCTGTATATAAGCACATTCACACTAGGAAGAGGGAGTAGCTATACCACACACAATATATAGAACCTATACTCCAATTGTTAAGAGAAAAGAGGGGAAAACGAAAATAGGGCTCAGACGAGGTTTATGGATAAGTTGAAGCTTGGTTAGGTGAAGTCATTCGCATTAGTTTCAGTTTTTCATACTTTTAGACAGAGATTAAACAGAATATCTCAAGCTATAAACATAAAAACGGCTCTGTTAATCTGTTATTTGTACACTTGAAAAAACTTGAGTTATACCTGATTACTGGTGTTGGGAAAATATACATTGAAGATAGAAACGAGATTAGAATTAAGCCTTCAAGGCACGATGAATCGCTTTTTTCAGAGAATTATTTAATTCCACACAAAGTTTGCTAACAGGTGAAGGCGATAACACTCTCAAAATACAATGAAACCTTATGAGTTTTGCAATTTGTAATATTGAATAACTCTCTAATCTCTTATTTTTTACTTAATTATTGGTTAAAAATAATTATTGTATGATTTATGTTTATCATCTATTGTTAAAAAAATGCATTGTTAGTCCATTAATCATACAATAAATGTTATTAGCCAATAATTAACTCATCAATAACTAGGTGTAACTTAAGCGTAGATTTTCAAGTGTAGATGAAACATTTTCGAAGCATAAAATTTGCACAAGTAATAGAGGGGATCAGGATTTTCTCATATTTTTTTTTTCTTTCTCAAGTGGTCAATTGTAGGAGAGAGAAAGAAATAAAAAAAGTTATTAATGAGACTCAATTGAAATTTGTAAAATTTCTTTTATAATATTGTGTCTTTCTCTCTCCTATAATTGGCCACTTGAGAAGAAAAAAAAAATTGAGAGGATCCTGATCCGTAATGAAGGTTAATATATTAGTTAAATGAAATTAATAAATGTTAAGTAGAGATCAATGGAAATATTGTTAAAATTGGTAAATGAGAAATACTAAATCCTAGGAAATAGTTTTCCTAAAACAACACACAACGCGCTAATGAAGAAAAAAGCGGAAATTGTGTTTGCCTTTTGTCTAGTAATTTTTGTTTTACTTTTGTCTACACTACATTTAAACTGTGGAAAAAAGAAAAAAAAAAGTTTCCATTGTAACTGAAAAAAATAGAATAATAATTTCATTCCATACCTTATTTTATATAATTAAGGATTACCATTCCCTATTTGTGATTTCATATTTCATGAAATGAGATTTAATTTCTTTTTTCTAATATATCCTTATTTATTTTATAGAATAACAATTATTACGACTTCATTAAACTTAGCCTTTTTAAGTCCTAATTTTATTTTGGACCAACACTTCAAGTCTTATAATTAATTTTAGATACTCATGTTAAATTTTAAAGAATAATAATCATACAAATATGTGGAAAAAATTATAAAAAATATAATCATATAATGAAATGTAATTATTAAGCAAAATTTCAAAAAGAAAATATTATAAAAATATATAGAGTGTTTTATGCAAAATATTGGACCATTTTAATTTTTTCTTGCGAATAAATCAGTGTTTGCCTTTTTTATTTTTTTAATAACAATTAACATTTTGTTATTAATGATTAGTTATAAAAAAAAATTGAATTTGAAGTTTTGAACATCATTATGAGAAAAGCAAACCTTTTATGTTTTAGTATCATGAGTGGTATGTATGTGTCATTTACATCAAATTTAATCCCATTTTATATTGGTATCATGTACCAAACAGTTGAATGGCTTGGAAATTCATTCTATTTCAAAAGATACCGAATTATAGATTGGAAATGATTTGGATGCCATGATCCTATTTAGTGAAATTATCATTATTTTGTATACCAGAAGTAACATAAGTGCATTGTGATTTTCATGAACGATTTTGTAGAAAACCTTTCTTGACAAATAGCATTATTGTCAATAAATTATTACAACATTATAAATATTCGTAATTAATATAGTGATCTTATTTTATTTAATATATTAACTAAGAGAGGCAAAGGCTCTTCTCTAGGTTTCAGTCAAAGGAATATTAAAAAGTGTTAATGAAATGATTTTATAAATAAGTGGAGGGGTAAAGGGTAAATATATGATAATGATATATATATATATATATATATATATATATATATATATATAGGATCTTACTCAGGTGAGAGGAGTGTTTATTATGAGAGGTGAGATGAGTGAATCTTGACTATTAGATCTTTTATGAATGGTCAAGATTAAAAGATAAATGCATGTGACTTTTTTAAGTGGTCACATGACCTTTAAGTAACTTTTAATCTTAACCATCTATATATGGTTGTATGGTCAAGATTTACTCCTCTCACCCTCTCACCCTCTCACAATAAAAACTTCTCTCACTAGATATGTTCCCTATATATATATAAACACTTTTTAAAAGTTTATATATAGGGGACATATCTAGTGAGAGGAGTTTTTATTGTGAGAGGGTGAGAGGAGTAAATCTTGACCATACAACCAAAATAGATGGTTAAGATTAAAAGTTACTTAAAGGTCATGTGACCACTTAAAAAAGTCACATGCATTTATCTTCTAATCTTGACCATTCATGAAAGATCTAATGGTCAAGATTCACTCATCTCACCTCTCACAATAAACATTTCTCTCACCTGAGTAAGATCTTTTATATATATATGAGGAGAGATCAGCTTACACCAGTGTAAGTTTTTTTTCTCTTACACCTATTTTTAACTGTTAATTCCACTTTCATCTAATAGTTGAGATTATTTCATTAAAGGTAACCATTAGATGAAAGTGAAATTAACGGTTGAAAATGAGTGTAAAAGAAAAAAGACTTACACTGGTGTAAGTTGATTGATGCGGATATTGACAAGTGCACCAAATTGACAAAAGTAATAAAGAGAGAGTAGAGTATCGTCCCATGATAATTAAGTTATTAATTACTAAATTCACTAAAAAGAACACTATTTAAGCTAACAAAAAAAGAGTTGGTAAAAAACAATTAAAAGAAAGAATAAACAAAAATAACAAAAACCAAATTTAATTAATTGGGTTGAGTTGGAAAACAACGATATGAAAAGGTTAGGGTCAGATTTCACTTGAACTTTTTAAATGCATATTCAAATATTAGTTTAATTATGTTCTATTTCAATGATTTATGGTCAATTCTCAAAATTAATTAATATCCAATTCCTTAGTATATTAATCCTCTTACACTGATTGGAATTAACTAATCCCTTAGTCTAACCCTAATTAGAAAGGCATTATCAAGAACGAGGGAATTAAAAGAAAGACCACACAACCCACAACGTCTATTCCTAGCGATTGCAGAAGTTATGGTGTTTATCACATGTTCTAGGTTCATGCAAATTTTTTCAAATCATACATGAACCCAAAAGATCATATTCCCAAATTGGCCAGATTTAGAAAAACATTAAGAATAGAAATAAACACGTCAATCATGAAAAAGAAACATAAATTAAATTCATAAAAGAAAATTATATCATCCAAGAACAAGATTCATCATCCCCCTAACAATGAAAAATTAGTTACACATGAAAAAAGAAGAACACAAAGGGAAAAATATGACAAATTCCATTGTAGAAAGGTGGAAAGGTTGAAGAAAATCTCTAATCTTCAATCCTAATTGCGCCCACACCACATTAGGATTTGTGTCTTTTGACGGCTACTATGTTCTGTCCAAGTGTATAAGGGTGTGTAAAAAGTCTCAAAAAGTATGAAGTGTTTGGCAAAACTTTTTTTATTATAAGAAATTCACGCTCATTGCATTACGCTGCGTTCAAGACTTAGACACTCATCTTTCGGTGGTCGGTAAGCCGCCACTAAAAAACAGAATCCTCCAAATAAGCGCAAGTTCGCTTTTCAATGATAAGGGAGCTACTGGGCTTCGAATTATTTTCTTTTCTCTTTTCTGCTTTTTTAAATGCCCAGTCTTTTCCATGTGCAATTACCTACAAAAATACATAAAAACACACAATTAAAACATAATTTAAAATAATTAAAAATAAAAGAAACTTGAGAACAAACTCAATCAAAAAGATTAAAAGAGAATAAAAATCCAAAATTTTGAACCGTAAAAATATGAATTTTTACAAGTTTATCATTGATCTTCCCTCTCTCTCTATATATATAGGGTTTATAACTTCAAAACATAACTACTAATCATATCAAGAAAAAATATATATATATAACTGCTAAAAAATATGAAGCGAGTCCCAAACAAAAACTAATCGAATGCATGGTCTAAAATTGCAGTTGTGATCGTGTTATAATTACAATTGCATTACAGTTGTTACGAGCTGATGTAGATTAATGCAAATTCATGTAGACTATAAATGTGGTGGCGGAAGTTGCTGCGACTAAGATGTCAGGGCGGCATTAGATAATGCGATCCAAGATTTAAAACACTGATGGTATGTTAAAAACAAGATAGTAAAGAATAATGTAACTTCAAATTAATTTGCAACTAACAATATTTTCCAAGAAAACAGTGCACTTTTTAACAAAACCAAGAGTATGAGTTACCACGAAAAATTATAGAAAAAGATGGAGAAATATTGAAATGACCAAAAATTAAAAGATAATATTTCTTTGTCATTTCTTAAATTGTCTTTTTGGGGTCAATAATCTAGTCGTCGGTTGCATTAAGTTAACGTCCTTATGCACATAGCAATTGTATTTGTAGGCATTATTATGCAAAGATAGACCAAGGAAAGAGAGAGAGAGAGGGAGACACAGAAGTAGATAAGATGGGATACACTTCATTGCTTAGAAGCCCAAAGAAAGAGGAGCAACAGATACCAGATGCTATCTCCCCCAAATTACCCGATTCTAATGAAGTATATGCCAAGGAAGAATTCAGTATTTTGGATGAACTCCACGATGTGTTGGATATTGAGGATGAACAAAAATTACCAACACAGAAAACTCATAGTAGTGGCCAGCTTAATTGGTATTTCATGGAATGGAAGCAACTTTCCACTATTAATGGAGAGGAAGAGGATGCAGAAGATGATAAAGGAAAAGAGCAGCTGGTGAAGGTAACCGAGAACAGAAGTAAATGCTTTCTGGGGAAGCAGCTGATAAAAAGAGAAAATGTTGGGTTTAGGGAAGTGGATGATGAAAAGATGATGAGTTTGAATTTGAACTTGAATTATCAAGATGTTATGGATGCTTGGTCTGACCGTGGGTCTCTTTGGGCTGAGGATTACTCTCTTTCAATGGCATCCAATAATGTCCACTATGTCAGTACTCATTATCCTCCAATCTTCATTGTCATAAGCTTCTCCACCTATATAAATTGCAGCTCTTCAATTCTTTTAAGACCCTAAAAATTTATAGTCTTGCTTTTAATTTCATTTTTCAAGGTTTTAGCTGCCCAATTTTTAAAATTTGAAATTTTCGCTAGAAGTACCCTTTGATATTATCTAAAAGTTTTTGGACATTCAGAGTTATACTTGGTTTTAGTAAAGGATAGTTTTAGCTCAAGGGTTTAAGACTCATATAATTTTGGATGAATCAAATGTAATCACTTTGAAAATGCCTGAATTGCTAGGATTGATTTCTATATTCAATGTCTCATAGCTTTTTACTGTATATTGCTCATAATAATGTAATCTTTATGAATATTGTATTTAGAGGGGAGAAGTGCCAATATTGGAAGAAGAGAGAACAAGAAGGGAAGCAAGTGTTCTTAGGTACAAAGAGAAACGCCAGAGCAGATTGTTCACCAAGAAGATAAGATACCAAGTTCGAAAACTAAACGCTGATAAAAGACCCAGAATCAAGGTCACTGTAATTTTCCTATTTCTTCTCTGCGATTTGAATTTTTCAGTTTGGTTACTTTGTTTTGGAATGAAAACAGCTTTTCTGATATTTTGGTTGTAGGGTCGCTTTGTGAAGAGACTTTGACAGAGGTAACTCAAGACAAGTGAAAGTACTGAAATTCAAAATATCTATAGATTTATTGTACTTTTGCTTTAACTAATTTCTATTCAAATGCATTCTTGTATATATCTATCCATTCAAAATATCTTTAACATCCTAGAGAATTGTAAAAGAATTAGTCTAAAATATCTGTAGCTAATTTCTGAATTAAATCCAATCTTTTTAAATTATATATGTGCAATTATAGATGTGGAATTTTTATGTGTCATGGACTTTTCAGAGGTCCGTTCTTCGTAATTGATTTCTCTTTGTTGTTTTATTTCTTTCTCGATTGATTGTTCTTTTATAAAGTATGATCTATGATTGTCATTTAGCGATGGACCTAATCACAGTAAACAGGTTCATTTTCGTGGATAATACTGCATGCCTCGTTTTGTTTTTATTTATAATTTTTTTAACAAAATCACCTTTAGAGATATCTTGCATGCGAACTAGACAAAAATCTGAATTACTTTTTTTTTGTCTTTTGTAATAATTCTAGCTAAGTGGTAAATTAAAGAAGATACTTCCAGTTTGGTTTTAAAAAGTTGACTTGTTCAAAATTTAAATTTTCAGTGACAACGAAATAGATTTCTTCGCCGATGTTAAACCGCTCCTATGAAACAAATTGAAAGCAATTTTATTAAGTACTAGTACCTGATTGGAAAATTTCCTATATTTCTCCCCGAAAACAATGATGCTCGTATTTGATTGATGGAGCAGTCAATAAAAAGAAATTGAAGATTTTCACACCTGATACATGGCAAGCTCACCATTAGCGTTGTAAAATGGCCGACCCAGCTCAATTCGGATCAACTATTTTAATTAGTAATTTAGTATGGGTCGATTTAGTTTCGAGAATAAAGGCCTACAAATTGTAGCTCGACTGCAAACAATTTTTACAAATTAAATGAGTTTGTTCTGAGCAAAATGAAAATTTTCGTTTTCACATAAAATAAACAATAGATTTAGACGTTATGCCAGAGTTCTGCATACTTTAACAAGAAAACTTCAAATTTATTTTCGAAAAAAATAAAATTATAAAAATGTATCATTTTCTGAAAAACAAATTGTTTAAAAAAAAGTACTTTTCAAGAATAAATATTTATATGATTTGTTTCAAATATTGTTTAGGAAAAATTGTACACACCCTTAAACCTTTCTAGTCATTGTTGTTGGAAAATAAGGTAGAGAAGAGAGAAATGAAAGAATTCAAAATCTGAAAATTTAGTGAATGAGTAAAAGTGTGTGATACAAGTCATTATATGGTTTATATGGACTAGAGATAGTAATTAACTATTAACTAATTAAATATTTATTTTAATTAATCATTAACCAACTCAAGTAATCATCAACTAGTCACATGTGTGATAATAGTATCTCCCGTAAGCTTGAGGATGTGCACTTAACTTCCCTAGCTTTGGATGAACAATATCAATCAATGTTGTGAAATTGACAAGTGTATAAAATTACAAAAGTAATAAAAAGTGAGTAAGAGTATCGTCCCACGAGGATTAAGTTATTAATTATTAAATTCGCCAAATTGATACTATTCAAGCTATCGAAAAAAAGTTAGTAAAAATAATAAAAACAAAAATAACAAAAGCTAAATTTAATTAATTGCATTGAGTTGGAAAATAATGATATAAAAATATTAGGGGTCACTCTTTAAATACAAAATCAAATATTAGTTTAATCAAATCCTATTTCAATGATTCATGGTCAATTCCCAAAATTAATCAATATCTAATCTTTTGGTATATTAATCCTCTTACACTGTTTAGAATTAACTAATCCCTTAGTTTAATCCCAAATAGAAAGGCATTATCAAGAACGAGAGAATTAAAAGAAAGATCACATAATCCATAATGTCTATTCCTAGCGATCGCATAAATTATGGTGTTTATAACAAGTTTTAGGTTCATGCAAATTTTTTCAAATCATACATAAACTCAAAAATCATTCCCAAATTGGTCAGATTTAGAAAAATATTAAGAAAAGAGATAAACAAATAAATTATGAAATAGAAACATTGATTAAACCTATAAAAAAAAATTACATTATCTAAGAACAAGATCCATTATCACCCTAATAAGGAAAAATTAGTTACACGTGGAAAAAGAAGAACACAAAAGGAAGATTATGACAAACTCCATTGTAAAAAGGTGGAAATGTTGAAGAAAATCCCTAATCTTCAAGCCTAATTGAACCCACGCCACATTAGGGTTTGTACATCTTGACGGTTGCTGCGTTCTGTCCAAGTGTCTCTAAATCTGTTCAATTTGGCGTAACTTTTCTATTTAAAAAGAATTCAGCGTGTTCTGTTATGCGTTCAGCGCTCAGTTTCTAACGCTCAGGCGCTGAGTCACTTAAATCACGGTGTGATATTCGTAACCAGCGCTCTAGCACTGACTGTCCAGCGCTCAGGCGCTAGTTCACTTAAGTAGAATTCTCCAGCTTGCATTTGCGCGCTCAAGCGGTGGGATTCTAGCTCTCAAGCGTTGGTTCACTTAACTTGATTTTTCAATTTTTCTTCATCACTTAAGTGTCCAGTCTTTTCGATGTTTGCAAACACCTAACAAAAACACATAATAAGAACGTAATTAAAATAATAAAAATATAATAAAACTTGAGAACAAAATTAAATTAAAAAGATTAAAAGAGGATGAAAACCCAATATATTGAACCGTAAAAATATGAATTTTTGCAGATTCATCAATCAACAACTAAAAAAGTAATCAAAAAATGGAATTATATCCTAATCACACTGGCATACAAAATAATCAGTAAATCTAAAAGTTTAATGACAGCCGAGGTTCGTAACTACTATTATAAGTCTTCGAGTTTTCTTTAGACCTCCTCCATCTATAGGCCTCCAAACTACATCTCAAATGTGCTAAACAATCCCAATGGGGGACAATGATCACTTACTGGATTAAAATGGAGCATCAAAGGCTCGAATTAAAGTGAACTAAAATTTGAATCAAATATGAAACTAGAAACCAAATCCAAAATTGAACCAAACATGGTACAAACCAGTGTATAACCTAGTTACATAGCCAATAATGTGACGAATGCACGGTAACCATGAATTTGAAAACAAGAAGAAAAGTGAAGTAAGCCATAGTATCAACAATGGGCTTTTCACCACCAAAGCTAGCTACGTGGGGCCATTCAAATTTGGACATCACATGAAGTAAGCAAAAAGTGAAAATAAGAGAAAAAGAGAGGAGAGACAACTGACTGGCAATTCCATGCAAAAGAAAGAAAGGGTATCCAAACAAATTGGATTTAACTTTGGCAAGTGTGAAAGAATGCAAAAAATGTATACAAAGAGAAAAGTGAGATAGAAGTTACTGCCATGGCAGGAAGGCCAAGAGAGAAACATAGAGAAATTTAAAAATTTGATAAGTGTGGAAATCTGAAAGTTAAGGAAGTAAGAAATCAAAGAAAAGAGATTGAGGGAAATATGAGAAAGACTAAATTTGAAGTAGAAGTTTGAAGCAAGAATGGTGTATGAACTGCCAAAATTCAGCCAGAGTTCCAACCATTACCATAGACTACGGATCTACAACAACCTCAAGAAGAAGAACTACAACAATCCAACTGACTAGTCGATCTCAACACCAAAGCGAAGAAATCCAATGCAGCAAAGAGGAAGAATGAGGTGAATTTTCTTAGAGAAACAAGAGGTCAGAAAACCTCCATCATCAAAGTTGAAAAACTCAAAGAACTTGATCAAGAACAAAATGCCTGAAAGCAAGCTTAATTTGAACTCAATCTCCAAAAGATGTGTAATTCAAGAGAAATTGCAACAATAGAGACAATGAAGATTTTTGTTCTTTGTTCTTGATGAAATCCAAAATTTGTAGAACGATGAACGAACGGATGAGTGAAAGGAAGGAGAAAGTACAAAATTTGAGAAAGAAATTTAAAGAATGAAAAGACACTGAAGCTGAGTATTTTGTTGATTTTTTAAGAAAGACATAGGAATAAAAAGAAATTGAGAGAGAGAGAGGGGGGATTTCCATTTCGATGGGAACTAACATAGCAGAAAGTAGAGACTGGAAAAGGTGTTTAGAGGGAGAGAAAATAATAGAAAATGAAAAAAATGATTTCCAAGAACTTAATGATGCGGAAAGAGATTTTAGGTGGATGTCACCGCTTTGATACTATGTTGAAAAATATGATAGAGAAGAAAGAAATAAGAAAATTCATAAACTTAAAATCTATTGAATAATGAAAAAGTGATACAGTGAGGAGTCAAATAATTGGAAATGCGGTACAGAAGCGGTGATGCGATGGAGGATCGAAAACCTAATGCAGAAGCAATGAGGTGCTAGAAAATTGGAAGCCCAGTGATGAGGTGTTGATACCTTACTTTGTCATCTTGAACCTCATTAACCAAGAGAGGTAACGACACCTAGGGCTAAGGTTGGGCATTATATATTTAAATTTAAGTTGGATAATTTGTTTAGTTTAAAGAAGGTCATTTTAATATGGACCCTCCTATTTAGGATCCATTGATGGACCCTATCGTCCAAGTCATTGGATGCATTGAAAATTAAATGGACTGTTGTTAACCACTACTAGTTATCTGTTATTCAAGTTGAAAAGGAAGTGATAAATTTTTAAACGACCCTTAACAAAAACAAATTTGTTCATGCCAAATTATTGCAATGAACACCCTAGAGAGATCCAAAAAGAAAAAAAAAATAAAACCCTAATCCTTTGTTAGAACTGTCTTATACTCTTCTTGGTCGTGGTGCAGAGTAGACAATCCAAAGGCGAACTCCTGCAGTAGGATTTAGCAACAGCAGCTAACTAGATTGTTGGTCACCATAACACCAAATTGGAGGTCAATCCCTGCCTCCTCAAGGCCATCAAGACGGTGGTTCGTTATTTCGATTCAAAGCTCTACCTCGCTACCCAATCGTTGGGTAAATGAAGTTGTGGTAGTTGCGTACACCAGAACCATGAGGTGCGGAACCCAAGAAGGAATCTTAGTTGGAAAAGTCTTGTGTGATGTTTTAGCAACCTCCATAGCTACTTCTTCCTCTCATCACATTGCAAGATTCATGACAATGGCGGCATTGTCGGACCAACAGCGTCTCAACTTCGTTGGAAGCAGCGTGACGATGGATGCATGCTTGCTGTTGCTAATTGTATTAAGGAGGAATCCACTCTTCACCTTGTCCTTAGGCTCCATGGTGGAGTTGCTGCTGGGGATATATAACCTAAGCAAGTTTATGTTGTTCTCTTGTTCAAGAATTCGTGCATCTCTTGGTTCAAGTTTGGAACTTGTTATAGTTGTTGTGTTTATTTTGTCTTTAGTAGTTTGTAATTAGAACTTAGAGTATTACTTTGTTTTTTTTTTGCTGATCAATAAAAGTTTTTAGTTTTATACTCCTTTTGAAATTATACACCAAACGCATAAGCTGAAAACTCTATATAATAGATATATACATTTCTTACAAAAATTTGTTTTTTAAATGCTATGCACTCTTATATTCATTTTTTCATATAACGGCAAGCCATAATGACAATGATGGCCAATCTCGAAGCTGTTGTTAAAAAAATGAAAGAAAAGAGATGGAAGGGTTATAGAAATATCAATAGTTGAAGGGTTATGGGACAATAAAAATTGAACTTTTGTTGTAAAATTCAAAAACTTATTATAATGGGTAAAATAACACAAGGTCCACCATAAAAGCACCCGTTTAAAGAACCAGTGCAAGAGTTAACTATATCATAATAACTAACTTTGTTTTGTTTGGTCTTTTTCATTTTTTCTTTTGGCCAAAGATAGAGAGAATTTATTACTAAGAATGAGGAGGAAACCAAAGTTTCAAGATATACAAAGTAATGGGCATCTATCTAAGATATCTTCCTACATGTTGGGAAAGAAATAAGGAAGAAACATTATAAGAAAAATACCATAACTCCTATTAAATCCTAACAAAGAAATTAAGGGAGAGTAAAAAGATAAAATAAAAGCTTACATCTATCTCTCCCATTGAACTTAAGAGTGTCTTGATATTACTCTAAAAAGGTTTATTCCCTACGCTAAGGCCTTGCTTTTTCTATCACATATCCATGATCCTTAGCTTTGGTCATCATATCTGAAGGTATTATTATTCTGCAAGCCAAAGTATGCAACCGATTTGAAAAACTAAGACTAGAAAATTTAGATATGCCATAATAAAATGCATCTATGATAAATTTAAAATCAAACTTCTCATATCTATAGATCTACAAATTTATTCAAAAAAAGTTAAGAAAAACAAAAAAGAGAACAAAGAGGATTGCCACCTAAGGATACCAAAGGTAACCCTCCATAAAAAAAAATCCAACAAGAGAGAACTAAAGCACCATAAAGGAGAGAGAGAAAGCACCAGAAAGTAGAAGGGATAAACTTGGGCCGCCGATTTTGGTCTTTTTCTTATAAATGAATACAATTTATGATTTATGCTCTATATCCAAACCGGCCTGTGTATCTGGATTGGTATGTTTTTCAAATCAAACCCAATAATGCTCAGTCCTACCTCCAAGTAGCTTAAACTCCCCTCTCCATTTTAAAATAGGTACACTAAATGGCAACTCATTCCAAATGAAGCTACTATTCTTATAACCTAAGTTCTCTTTTTGGCAAATTAATATTCTATATGCTCTTTAAAAAATTTAAAATTACTAATGCAGCTATCATGTGATTACCATGATTAAAAGAAAATATAATTCGTGAAAAAAAAAATATAAAAGATTGTAATACTCTGTTAGTATAAAAATATACATATTTCCACAAGTGGACAATTATTTAGTAGTTATTGGTAATTTGACTAATGAATATTTAAGGACAAAAGTTATCTTGAGTATTTATTGGTGGTTACAAGTAATTAGGATATTTTTCTATAAATATTAGTTTGTACAATATAATAAAGATTGGAACTTGTAAAATTCTTATACATCCCACATACATCAGAGGATTCAACGGGTGCACTGTAACTTTTCAACCAACATTTTTAATTTAGTCAAGTTTGTTTTCTTTTACTTTCTTCTATTCTCTTCAATTCAATCAAGTTTATTCGCTTTTATTTCATTTCAAGATCTTTATTACTTTCTTTACATGTTTTCTTTTACTTGTTTTCAGTACTTTTCAATCAACTTTATCTTTTTTCAAGTTTAATTATTTGTTCTTTACATGCTTTCATTTATTTACTTGTAAATTTTGATTATATTTCTTTCATTTTCATTTTACTTTAATTTCTTTATTTACACTTGCTTTAATTACTCTTCATTATTTATATTTGTGATCAGAGTTACCTAATTATTGAAGAATCCATAAATGAAGTGATTCCCTTCCCTGAATTAAGATTTGGAATCAAATTGTCAAGCAATTGACAAAATTTTCAATAAACAATTAGAAATTCATTACTCACAAACACTTATAAATTCACGCTCTCATATCCATTTATATTTCGAGCAAACAGCACACAAGTCTAATCTAATATGTTTCCATTTACTTTCATTTCTGTACAATTTATGAATTCAATACAAGTTTATCTTCAGTCCATTTAATTTCAATCATTTTACTTTATTGCAAAACTCTTTTCTACTCCCGCTCGAGTGTTCTTTCGAGATCATTTGATTTCTTTTAATTGTTTTCTTTACTTTCTTGCAATTTACATATTTGTACATTTATTTTTCATTACATTTACTTTAATCTGCTTTACTTTATACTCTTTATTTTAAGCATTTTACATCACTTGTCACATTTATTTCGATTGTTCTTTAATTTCTGTTATTTACATAAACTTCATTTGCACTGATTTTCTTATTTCTTGAAAAATAAAGTCTCTTTATTGTCAAACTTATTTTTCATTAAGATGAAAACCTGCACAAATATTCGATTTTGGATTTGCATAATTATCTGAAATTCGAAATCATCATTTATATTCTTTTAAGATACTAACTTGGACTAGAATTTTAAGAGAAAGCGATTTTTTTTTCGAATTGAGATCGAAAATCAAACTTTGTTCATTAGACAAAGGATTTACCATAGTCTAATCAGCTATTTTTAAAATATTTTGATAAACACACTCTAAATTTTTCAAACAAAGTTTATTCATTGGCACATATCTGTTAGGGCACTTGGTAACAACGCTGAGTGCTGAAAATGCGTCAAAGATGTTGTGTCGACTTGAGCAATTGTCCAAAGAGAAGGATGAGTGGTCAATCAGGAAGATCACACGTCGCAGAGGTGAAGAAACGTGCGTAGTTGCTGGAGCACCCACGACAAAGGCACCTGGCAGAAGAGAAATTAGCACGTGAAGGAACTCCTGAAATAACAGTCAAGATGTGAGCGGCCACAAACAGTATTTGAGATTTGATTGTACAAGCGGGAAATCTCGACCTTCTTCTATAAATAGTTCTGGATTTGACACTCAACACTCCTCATACATATATAGTAAGAAAACGAGTTCCTTAACTATTTTACATTCCAGCAATTTGCTTTCAGTTTTTCCTATCTTCATTTTGTACTATTGTTTTACTCTTCTTTTAATACAAATCATTCATTTCCAAGTCATCTTAGTTTGTGAATCTTTACAAGTTGTTACTTTGTCAACATTCTCACCCACACGCACGTTTAGACGCTATGTTAAAAAAAAGAGTCCATAAAAGGAGGTAATTCCCTTCCTTCCATCGACGAATTGGCAAAATTTGACAGAAACAAATTAGCACATCCTGTGAGACATGTTAAATTACAGTGTCTAATCTTATGGCACAATTGAGAAGTGGTACAAGAGTTTCGAGAATTTTTAATGCTAATACAACTACTATAGATATCCAAGGCGCAACCCAGCCTCTAACAGTGGTAAAGGATAATTCCATGCTCGGTCAGGCAGTTTCAGCTGCTGGTAACGGTAATGGCTCAAATATAATATCACCTGGAAACGGGTTTGTCATGTAAAATTGTACATACTCCCTTGGCTTTGTGCCTTTACATGGAACGCCAGTAATATCAGGCGTCCCCAGCACAGTCGCAGGTGGTGCTGCTGTCTATATTAGTTCTAGCCCTATAACTTCTGCTGGAGGAATAGCCTCATTTGGGCTTAACATGGGCTTCGACCCTACTTACTTAGTGGCCATGAGTACTATGGGAACATACTCTGGCTAATTTAACCTAAGCACTAGTAATCAAAATCCTGTTATTGTCGACCTTAGTAGAAATCCAGGGCTAACAGTGTGCCCTCCTACTGGGCCAATATATCCTAATATGACTAAAGGAATGCCTACTGTGCCTACTCTGAACCACGAGTATGCTGGCCTAAACATGCGTAATGCTGGTAGGTTGATTCGTTGGTCAAGCGATATATCATACATTGCAAAGAACTGCTTAATCTTAAAGATCCATTCTTCTAGGTCTTCCCCGTTGAAATGGGGAACTTCTAGATTCATTCTTATGAATGGTTGAAGATCTGGAATGGCTGATACTGTAGTTGGATGTGTTGGTTGGAAAGACCATGACTTTGCCAAGAATTATTGGGAAGAGACTGCATGATCTGCTTTATCATAGCTTCCAAGATAGTGACTTTGGCGTCTGTGGACACTTGAAGTGCAGCTATACTTCTCTCTGTTGAAGCTTGGAGTGCAACCAAACTACTTCTCTTTATTTGTATGTGTTCTTCATGAATTATCTGAAAGTTTCCTTTATTCTTGTTTGTTTTGTGCCCTCAGCCATTGTAGCAAGATGATTAATGAAAGAACCAAAATGATACACTTGGCTAAAGATGAGTGAGAAAATGAAGGAAATGGGTGGGAAAATGCGAAAAAATGAATAAATGAATGAATGAATGATCTTATTACAGAAAAGACCTTTGGAACTTTCCAGAGAATCTACTAGGGTTGTTCGAAGCACTATCGACCTCCAAATTGAATTTACAACAAACATCTCTTACAGTTAACTCTTTATCCTTTATTTATACATCTATAACTTATTCTCCCTCCATGTGCCATCTTAATCTTCAAGATATATCAACATAGGTTCGAATTGTACTGAAAGCACTTTGTAATTAGGGGCAGCCATTTTGATATGTGTAAAGGCATGTTTTAATCATATATATTTCTAACTTAGCCCATTGTCACCTTACACATATCAACTGTTAATTTGAGTACTTTCTCTAATTTCACACCCAAAAACCTCATAGAGGACCAAAAATTATTAATTAGATTTGGATGTAAGTAACTAAACTTTTAAAATGAAAAATAATAGGCTTAGCAATGAGGTGTGTAGGGGTTGTTTTTTTCTCAACCTAACCTCACCCCGTACCCTAAAGGATTAAAACCTGAGTTTGTCCCTCAAGAAAATATTAAAATCGGCACCCACCCTACCTTATCTCGCCCCACACTTATAAATATTTTAAATTAAATTTATATAATAATTTAATCACAATTTTAAATTAATATATTATCTAATATAAATTAATAAATATATTTAGGATAAGTGTTAAACTAACAAAGATAAGTTAATATAATTGACTTTATTAGTTATGAATATTATATTTTGACTGGGCTCATATAAAATAAATGAAGAAGGCAAAAAAAGAAAAAATAATAAGTGGCCCAATAATGAAAGTGAAAAAAAAAAAGCGCTTGATGGAAAATTATGGATAATTGAAATTAAGAGGTAAAAAAAAGAGAAAAAATAGATTTTTAAATAAGTGAAATGGTCTTAAAAGAGATAAGAGAAATTTGAGAAAGTTGATAGAAGGGATAAGGAAATTTGGAGAAGTGATAAATGAGATAATATGATAGAATAAATCTGAAGAAGTTAAAAAAAAGTAACAAGTAATAAGATGAAAGGAAGAGAGTGCAATAGTTTAAATTAAATGGGAGATAAGATAAAAGAAAAAAAATAGTTCTAGATAGCAACCAATCTCTAGGTAATAAGAAATTTGGTAAGAGAAAATTGAGTTATTTCAATGCTTGATGAGATGAAAGAGAGAGAGAGTTAGTTGTAGATAACAAACAAATCTATCTCAAATAATAGAGATTTAACGAGAAATATTTGAGTTGGATAAGATTGAGTTGGATCAAGGGTTGTTATCAATAGGAATGTGCACTTAGCCTATAAACACAAGTCTAGATGATAAGGGACAGGAGGGCACATAATTACACACATTGCTCATAATTACACAAAAAAATACGCGAGTGTACAATAGAAAAAGAGAGACTTTCTAGAGCGTGAGAAATTTGAGGACAAAGGATAAAGGTTTCTGTAAATGGTTGCTTCTCTTTTTCTATAACAGGAGAGAGGTAAGCTTCGTTGAACCCTTTTATTGCCATGGGTAAATTTGTGTTTGCATTTTCTCTTTCAATGTTATATTCATATTTGTTTTCTTTTTTGGTTAGATGTGTTAATAATAAGTCATTATTTTTTAAATGATCTCATAAATCATTGAGCCTTCAAACTGATCCCACTACCTTCAATGATTAATACCACCACGTGTACACTGTAATGAAGGACGATTAAAAAGAAAATGTGAATTCTAGGATCCAATAATCCTTTAGATGTTTGCATGGACATCACGTTGGAATAGGTAAAACCATGGGTCTTTGGAAGTGCTTTTATTGAGTTCTGATGCATTGGATATTTAAGTGATTGCAAGCATAAATTTTGATAAAAGAAAAAATGAGTAGTATGAGAAATTGGTGAGTACAAAAGCGATGTGAGATTTGATAAATGAAGAGGAGATGAAGGACTTATACCAAACAATGATCACGAGACTACCGTTGATATGTGATTGACTACTTTAAAAAAAAAAAATCAGTTTCCTATTATATTTTGGTTTCAAATGATAAATTGTATTTTAAAATAAATTTCAAGAAATTAAGGAAAAATATTTTAGATGTTGTAACAACTTATTAATTAATGGGTGATGTCTCTAGCATAACGTCAAATTTCATCCATTTAAATTTTAAATAAATTATTTGAGTCGTGACGACTTGTTGATTCAAAATTTTTAAATTAAATTAATTTAATTTTTTAAATATAAAATAAGTCACTATTTTAAATTAAAATTTTAAAATGATAAAAAATAAAAAAAAATGATAAAGAGCCATTTGAATTATAATCGTTTGATAACTGTTGGGTGGTGTCTCTAGCGTAATATCAAGTTTCACCTTTTTGAAATTAATTGGATTAGTTAAGTCATGATTCTTTGTTAATTCAAATTTTTTAAATAAAATCAAACTTTGTTGAAATAAGATAAATCATCATTTTTTAAAATAATTAAAATTAATCAACATACTATAATTTTTTAAAGAATTACGTGACTTTAAATTCTTCATTGCATTAGGGGATACGTAACAATGCAAGTCAAGTCAAAATTAATTTTTTTCTTAATATAGTTTTTTTTAGACTTAGTTTATGATAAAGCACAATGACGTCGTTTGATCTATGTAATCGACATCACCTAGTGAGAAAATGCTTGATTGTTATTGTTGATATTTTTTTTAACATTTTTAAGGAGAAAAATAAATATTTAAGAATTATTAATAATTTACTTAATTAACTTAGGATAATCATTTTAGAACGAATGTATCAGAGGTGTAATGACATTAAAGCCTCTCCCTTTCTCTATGTATAATTAAACTCCTAAATCTGATCTTTATAATGTGGACAATATTTCTTAAGTGTTCTAATTTTTTTTAATTCAAAATAAAAATTAATAACGACTCATAATTTTTAAACTTAATTACCATTTTGTTTGCGATTACAGTCACTACATTAATAGATAAGATTAACATAAATTTTATTTAAATGATGGGTGCAGGGCAAAGAGGAGCAGATTAACTTTAAACTCGCACCTAAGTCAAGTTTTAAACCCTCTTTGTGCAAGGTGAGGCGGGTTTGGTACTTGCAAAAGTTAGGGTGAGATTGTAAAATAATAATAATAATACATAGGAAAATAATGTTATTATATTATTATTTTTTTCATCATATTATTATTCATATTATTATTTAATTAATGATTGTGATTTAATGAAAAAAATGATAAAAAAAGTAATATAATTAATTATATAAGAAATAGTGTAAAAGTAATGTTAGAAAAAAATAATGTGAGAAAATTATGATTGTAATATATATCACGGAATGCATATACTGTTCACTCCTTGGATTGTCCATTGCGGATTTTTGTTCCAAAAACTCATACATACTTTGTTTCCTAAAGAGTGGCAAATACTAGCAGTCTAGCACTATTTGATAATATAGTAAACATAACCACATATGCATACGCATGTATATAAACATAAAAATAAAAATAAAAGGTAGAGAGGAGGGATATAATTTCAAACTAATATTTGTTATAATTTTATACTAAAATTTGTGAATCTACTTGAGAAACATGTTAATCTTTTTTTTAAAGAAAAATTATGAACAAAAATTAAAAACAGAAATTGACTGTTATTGTCTGTTAACAGTAGAGGTTTTCGTTGTGAATATTAATATTAGATTAACTACTAGTATCAAATAATCTACCATTGTTCTCTTCAAATCATACTTTTTATTTTATATCTTGATGATACTTCTGAGAGATTTTTAAATGAAAGAAAAGACAGAGAAAACTTTTTTTAGCTGTATTAATTGTTTGGATGTTCGTAATGAGGCAAGATAGTGAATGGAAGGGATTTAATATTTGAAATATCATTATAACCTTTCGGTGACAAGATGAAAAGGAAATAAGAATATATATATATATTGATTAGACAATTTTTACATGAAAAGTGCTTTTTATATATATATATATATATATATATATATATATATATATATATATATATATATATATATATATATATATATATACATATATTTGATTGGACAATTTTTACATGAAAACTGCTTTCTCCAATCATTATTCCTCTAATCGTTCTGTCCCTTCTTCATCAATCAAAAGTAAAACATACTTCCCATGGGCTTGTAGATTTTGCCTTCATCTTCTTTTACATACTCCAAGAGGCAAGAGCTTCCCTTGGGCTATCTTCCATTCTGAGCCCAACTATATTAAGAAAAGTATAGTGGTATCAAACCCAAAAAAAAAGTACAGTGATTAGACCAAAAAAAACGAAAAGTACAGGGGGGGGCCTAGTGGCGGTAGGTAGGGGTACTGCTTGAATGCTCTGTGGTGTGGATGGTCAAATAATGGAAAATGATTCTCACTTATTATGTTTTTTTCACACTTTTTAGTTACACTTATTCATTTAAAAAATATTTTAAAAATAATCATCATATACTCTTTTAAGAATATATATATTATTAAAATTATTTTTTAAAATATCAAATTTAGTAATAAAAAATAATAATAAAAATAAATATAATGAATTATTAAAAAATATATAAAAAAAAGTATATGTAATTATTAATGATAAAAATATCAAAATTATTTTAAAAAATATATTTGTCTTATTTTACTATTTAAAATTATATAAAAATAAGTTTTATCAAAAAAATTATTAAAAAAGTTAAAATAAAAATTTTAAATAAAAATAAGATATTTAATATTTTAGTGATTAAAATTTTTATTTTTTATTTAAATTTAAAAAAATACTTACTAGCAAAATTAAAAAAAGAAAAAATTAAATAACATCACTCTCAAATAATTACAGTGCCATGTGCCCACTTTGATTATGATTTGCGAATCATTGGAATAATGCCTCAATTTTTGTGTTCACTTCATTAAAATTATGAAAAATATTTTATATATATTAGAATATGTATATTATATTTAATATATATTATATTAATATAAAGAGATGTTAAATTATTTTATATGTAATTATAATATTTTTATAATATATAAAATAATTTTATGAATGATTTAAATGAAATTTGACGAATTTTAATTGAATAAATAATGAGAGTAAAATTATTGATTCCTTTTTGCCGTTCAGTTACACGTACCACTTTCTGATCCACGAGTCACTTTATAATTTGTTCCCTTTCACGAGGGCAACAACTGCTCCAAAGTATCTCAATTATTTATGAAAATATGTGACCATCCTAGCACAGCTTTTTCGCTTAAATTGGCCACGTGTGAAGAAGTGTAGCGAATAGAAATTGATTAGTCCATCACCAGTGATGTCTGACGAAAACCACGTGATGTCCTTTTTTCCACCTAAAAGTTGTACTATTAAGATAATAAAAAATGTTAACAATATATTTTTTGATATTTTTTAAATATTTATTTAATTATTAATTTAAAAATAAATATTATTAATAATTTTTTAAATAATTTTTAAGTATATAAAATAAAAAATTTAAAAATATAAAAAAATATATTATTAATATTTCTCTAACATAATTGAATACTTAAATACCAAATTCGTTTTTTATCACAATAGTCCTATATTGGACCCATGTTATACTATATACCTGCTATATATATACAGTACTTTTGCATTAAAATGATTACCGTGTCAATATTTGATATGTATTATATTATATATTTTGATATTTTTGATATTTTTAATTTATATATTTTTTAATTATTTTTTAATTTTTACTATATTAATATATTCATACCATGTCTATTTATACCCCATATCTATATCTGTACATCTTAACATTTGTCTCTGATAAAATAGTAAGTTGTGTTAGATTGTTAGATTAAATCAGTGAGTTTGACACACATTTAAAAAAAATAATGAAAATATGAAATTAAAAATTTGTTATATATAATATGCTTTATATAAATATAATAAATTACATATTAATTTATATAATTAATTTTACACAAATATAATAAGCCTTAAATAAATTAAATATTTTTAAATACATAATAAATTAATAAGTCTTATTAATTTAAGTATATAGAATGAATTAAACTAAGTTAAAAAGTCTTATTATTCATAAATAATAAATTATTTTAATCAATTAAAATTAATATTATCATACATATTATGTAGATTGACATAATCATTAATTTAATTTTTTTTTTTTTTTCAAAAGGCTACAGTTCTTGAAACAAAAAGTTAAAAATTTGAATTTTTTATATTGAGAGATTAAAAATTGAAGAGTGAATGATCAAAATGATAATTAGTAAGAATAAATATACCATTTATATGTGAATACTTTTATCTTTGATTAAATTTTAAAATAAAACAATATCATTCTATTATATAAATTTTTTTATAATTATTTAACCGCAATTAAAATTACAATTACATAATTTTTTAACGATGACTAAACGAATTTTTTTAAATTCTTATAAAAAAATGAGCGGGATGAAAGTTTTCAAATTTACTATTCGACTTACACAATATAAATTAAGGTATTTTTCAACCTAATTTAACCCATATTTATAAATTAAATTAAATCAAATCTCACGAATTTACAAATTAACTTGAACCGCTTGACACCTCTATTTGTTTCCACGCTTCCACACTTTCCCTCAACATCGACAATTAAAGATATTTGAAAAGTACAACACGGCAGCCCAATGGGGCCATGAAGCCACACCTGTACATGAGCTACTGTGGGAATTGCCGGAGACCACCACCAACGACACACATCTGTCACGATGAAGGAATGGGCTGACGGGCAACCAACCAATCACGAATAGCCAATTCATCTGATGGGTTTAGACCTTGTGACCTCAAATAGTGAATAACATTAGCTTAAGAGGCACGAGAAATGGCTTTGTGGGTGAGGGGTCAGGGCTGGTGACTGTGGAAGGGGAGCGGAGATAGGCCATGTCTTTATTTATTATTTTTAAATGTTAATTATATTAATAAAATAAAATAAATAGGTGTACTTAAAAAAGTAAAATAAATAGAAAACAATATTTTTTCTAAAGAAACTTATATTTTGCTGTTCTTTCTTAAAATATCAGTTTATTTTTTAGAGCAATTCTATGGTGCTTCGTTTCCATTTTAAACTAGGGTTATGTGTATGCAAAATTCTTATTTTATCTTACCAATTTTTTTTCTTAGTTTATGGAATTGTGTTAGCTGCGTTTTAAATTTTTTAATAAAAAAGCATAATAAATTACATAAAGTTAAGTTTAATAGTTTAGATGTCGATGATAATTTTTTAAATAATTATTTGTTATATAATTTATAAGAAGTGTGATTTTAGAAATGTAAAAATATTATATATTTGTACCAATATATATATATATATATATAGTATATTTAGTAAGATTAATGTTTATTGTAAGATATAAAAAGAATAATTATTGACTATTAAATTTTACATGAATAATTTATATTGAACATAAATACGCGTGACTTTTTAAGTAGTTATATGACTTTTATGTAACTTTTAATCTTGATCATTTATATATAATTGTATGATCAAAATTTATTCATCTCATCTTTTTATAATATAAAAACTCATATCATTAAATATGTTCGTTATATATATATATATATATATATTGTGAATGCTTATGTCTCTAAGCATGTCGAAAGGTTTTTGATGATAACAAAAGCAAAAGAAAGATCAAGCACAAAAAGGAAAAATCAAGATCAAAGAAAGAAGACAGAAGGTTTAATTAGTTATTTAGAATTAGGAGATTAATGTTAAATGCTCTCAAGATTTCTCAAATGGTTTTTCAATATATGATTTCAAAATAAATGGAAAATTTCAAAGATAAACATAGCTTTCAATAAAACCTGAGTTTCAACTTTAAATCTAACACTCTTAAAAAGGATTTATGTTTAAACAAGTACCTTGAGGTGTTGGAAATGACTTACAAGAGTTATTGGACTTGAAAAATGTGTTCAGGCAAATGTAATCGATTACACAATGTTTGTAATCGATTACACATCAAATGAAAGCATGTAATCGATTACATGAACAATGTAATTGATTACAAGCAATCGAGGCCATGTAATCGATTACGATATATGTAATCGATTACACAAAGCCCGAAAAGGCAAAGAACACGTTCGACGAGTAATGTAATCGATTACATTGATGTTGTAATCGATTACAAACAAAGTCGAAAATGTAATCGATTACACCAAGGATGTAATCGATTACACAAAACCCGTAAACTCAAACAACACGTTCGACGAGCCATGTAATCGATTACATGAATATTGTAATCGATTACACAAAGAAGTCGAAAGTCATGTAATCGATTACATGAGCATTGTAATCGATTACAAAAAAGTCGAAATTATGTAATCGATTACCTCAATAATGTAATCGATTACACGATAATTCAGAAAGTTCGAAAACGTTGGAACAATAATGTAATTGATTACCGATATATGTAATCGATTACACGCATCTGACAACGTCCAACGGCTATATTAAATGCATTAAATGCATGCCCAACTACCTCCAACGGCTCTATTAATTAGAAACTTATAAATACCCAAGTTGGGTCTTTGTTTACGGTTGACCTTGAATTAAAACTGATCATTATACTTCAAAACGTGAATCAATTCTTAAAATCATTTCTTGCTCGTTTTCGACTAAAAACGTGAAAAATCTTTGAGAGCATATTAGAGCTTCAATTTGTAAACACTTGCTCTAGAGAGAGCTTCTTCTATTTCAATCTTATACATTCGATTAGTGAGGGTGTGGTATCCCTCAAGTATTGTAAGGGTGAGGTATCCTTGGAAAATAGAGGCTCAAGCTTTTGGGTGAGGTATCCCATCTTGTTGAGTGCTCAAGGTTGTAGTGGTTTTTCAAGCACCCATTGAAGCTTGAAGATATAGTGGAAAATCTCAAGGTGTTGCTTGGGAATTTGGACGTAGATCACAAGTGGAGTAGTGATTGAACCAGGATAAACGATTTGTGTTTGTTTCTCTAAACTCCCTCTGTTTATCTTTGTGCATTTGTTTCATTGTTTTATTTGGATATTGTCTCCTTGGCTATTACGTTCATTAGTAAAAGTACTTAACTCATCTATTCAATTATCTCGATCATTCAATAGCTTCAACGAAAATTGATTGTCAAACGATTTGCGAAAGATTTGTGAACTTATTTTTAACTACTCAATTCACCCCCTCTTGAGTATTGAGGCCACTTGGTAACAAGTGGTATCGAGCTAGACTCTTGTATAAAGAGCTTAGCAGACTTCAAGAGAAGTGATGGCTTCAAATGGTTTTTCAAATGAAGGTTCTTCTATAAATAGACTTCCTTATTTCAATGGGGATGGTTATGCCTATTGGAAAGAAAGGATGAAAATTTTTATTGAAGCTATTGACTTAGATGTGTGGGGCCTTGATTGAAAATGGTGCTTTTGTCCCTACACAAACTAAGGATGGTGTAACAATTAATACACCTAGAAGTGATTGGACCGATGATGATAAAAAGAAGGTTCAATATAATTTGAGAGCCAAGAACATCATCACCACATCTTTGGGGTATGATGAATTCTTTAGGGTGTCAAATTGTAAGACCGCAAAAGAAATGTGGGATACCCTACAAGTAACTCATGAAGGTACTAGTGAAGTAAAAAGATCTCGAATAAACACTCTTACTCATGAATATGAATTGTTTAGAATGAACCAAGGTGAGAGTATTCAAGATATGCAAAAGAGATTTACTCATATTGTTAATCATCTCATCTCATTGGGAAAGACATTTCCTAATGAGGATCTTATTAACAAAGTCTTGAGATGTCTAGCGAGGAATTGGCAACCCAAGGTAACGGCGATTGCGGAATCAAGAGATTTATCAACCATGTCTCTAGCCACCCTATTCGGAAAACTTCAAGAGCATGAAATGGAACTAAGTAGGCTCAATCAAAATGAAGAACATGACAAAAAGAAGAGGGAATTGCACTCAAGGCCACCTCTCCCATACTTGAAGATGATGATGAAGATGGTGAAGAGGATGCTGAAAATATTGAGCTAAGTGAGGAGAATCTTAGTCTCCTTGTGAGAAAATTCGGAAGATTCTTGAAGAAAAAGGGATTTCAAAGAAGACCACCGTTTCCTCAAAAGAAAGCATATCACAAAGGAGAAGGATCCTCCACTCCTCCAAAATGCTATGAATGCGGAAAACCGGGGCACATGAAAATGGAGTGTCCTATATATCTCAAGAAGACGGAGAAGTTTGAGAAAAGACCCTCCAAGGAAAAGAAAGGAAGAAGAGCATATATAGCTTGGGAGGATAATGACTTAAGCTCTTCCGATGATTCAGAAAATGAGGAAGCCCATCTTTGCCTCATGGCTCAAGGAGAAGAAAGTGGAGAAAGCGACACCGAGGTAACCTCTTCTAACCTAGAACCTCCACCTTCTTATGATGAATTGCAAGATGCCTTTCAAGAATTGCATGATGAATCCTTGAGGCTCACAAAAATGATTTTGTCTTCCAATAAAACAATCTCCCTATTGACAAAGAAAGTTTCTACTTTAACCAAGGAGATAAATGAACTTAAAATTGAAAATGAGACTTTAGGACTCATAGATGCTAATTCATCATGCATGATTTGTTCCTCACATGATAATGCATCCATATCATTACCTTGTTTATCATGCAAAGCTTTTGAAAAAGAAATTGAAGACTTGAACAACACTCTTGCAAAATTCACTTTTGGAAGAGACAACTTGAATGTGTTGTTAGGAAGACAAAAATGTGTTTTCCAAAAAGCCGGTTTAGGATTTAATCCAAACAACCATCAAAAATCTTATAAGAACTTCTTTGTTTCCTCAAAAAATTCAAGTAGCCCCTTTGTTAAATGTTTTCATTGTGGTAGGAAAGGGCATAGTGCATCCACTTGCAATGTTAGAAAGAACATAAACACCAAGGTTGGAATCAAAAGGGTTTGGGTCCCTAAAGGCACCATACCTAATTCTAACACACAAAGACCCAAAACAATTTGGGTACCAAAAGTTAAATCTTGAATGTGTGTTGTAGGTGTGCTTGAAGACCAAGAGCTCAAGTTGGTATCTTGATAGTGGTTGCTCCAAGCACATGACCGGTGATGGCTCCAAGTTCTCCTCCCTTACACACAAGAAACATGGTCATGTCACATATGGTGACAACAACAAAGGGAAGATTCTTGGAATTGGCAAAATTGGTAAGATCCCTTCATCATCTATTGATAATGTCTTACTTGTTGAAGGACTTAAACATAATTTACTTAGTATTAGTCAATTGTGTGATAAAGAAAATAGAGTTATATTTGATTCTTCTTGTTGTATAATTGAGGGAAAGGATGATAAGCAAGTTAAGTTTGTTGGTCATAGGGTCAATAACATATATATGATTAGTCTTGATGATATCTCCTCAAATGATGCTAAATGCTTTATGAGTAGAGAAAATGATTGGTTATGGCATAGAAGAATTGCTCACATTCACATGGATCACTTAAACAAATTGGTTTCTAAAGAACTAGTAATTGGTCTTCCAAAGCTCAAATTTGAAAAAGACAAACTTTGTGATGCATGTCAAAAAGGAAAACAAGTAAAGGTCTCTTTCAAAGCTAAAAACATAGTTTCAACTTCTAGACCTTTACAACTTTTGCACATGGATCTTTTTGGACCCTCTAGGACTATGAGCTTTGGTGGGAATTACTATGCATTAGTGATTGTGGATGATTTTTCTAGATTTACATGGACATTATTCTTGGCTCACAAAAATGATGCTTTTCAATCATTTAGAAAACTTGCCAAAGTTATCCAAAACGAAAAAGGTTTTTGTATTGCATCCATAAGAAGTGATCATGGTGGTGAATTTGAAAATCATGAATTTGAAACTTTTTGTGATGAACATGGCATTGAGCATAATTTTTCTGCCCTAGAACACCACAACAAAATGGTGTTTTGTAGAAAAGGAAAAATCGATCTTTAGAAGAAATGGCAAGAACTATGCTCAATGAGGCCAATCTTCCTAAGTACTTTTGGGCGGATGCGGTTAACACCGCTTGTTATGTTATGAATAGAGCCCTAATAAGGCCAATTTTAAAGAAAACCCATATGAATTGTATAAAGGAAGGAAACCTAATGTGTCACATTTTCATGTTTTTGGATGTAAATGCTTTGTTTTGAATAATGGAAAGGATAACTTGGGAAGTTTGATGCAAAATCGATGAGGAATATTCATTGGTTATTCTATTCATAACAAGGCCTTTAGAGTCTATAATAAACGAACTATGACCATAGAAGAGTCCATACATGTTGCATTTGATGAAACTAACCCAAATGAGCCGAGAAAGGAACTTGTTGATGATGTTGCGAAAATCTTGGCAAAGACGCACTTGGAAAATCAAGAGATAGAGTCCAAGAAGAAAGAAGAGAGACTCATTGATCACTCATGGCAAGAAGATTCTAAAATCTTGGATCTACCCAAAGAATGGAGGACTTCAAGGTATCATCCTCTTGACAAGGTGATAGGTGATGTATCAAAAGGGTAATCACTCGAAACTCACTTAGAGATGCATGTAATCATCTAGCCTTTGTCTCTCAAGTTGAACCTAAAGACATAAATGAGGCCATTAATGATGAGCATTGGATCTTGGCCATGCAAGAAGAACTAAACCAATTTGAGAGGAATCAAGTTTGGGAATTAGTTCCAAGGCCCAATGATCATCCTATAATTGGCACCAAATGGGTCTTTAGGAACAAACTTGATGAAACGGGTTTAATAATAAGAAATAAAGCTAGGCTTGTAGCTAAGGGATATAATCAAGAAGAAGGCATAGATTATGAAGAAACTTATGCTCCCGTAGCTAGATTAGAGGCCATTAGAATGCTACTTGCATATGCTTGCATCATGGATTTCAAACTCTATCAAATGGATGTCAAAAGTGCCTTTTTAAATGGTTTTATACAAGAAGAGGTGTATGTAGAACAACCTCCTGGTTTTGAGGACTTTGAAATGCCCAACCATGTTTTTAAATTGAAAAAGGCCTTGTATGGCTTGAAACAAGCTCCTAGAGCTTGGTATGAAAGGTTGAGCAAATTTCTTTTAGAAAAAGGCTTTTCTAGAGGTAAAGTTGACACCACTCTTTTCATAAAACACAAAATGCATGACATTCTTCTAGTTCAAATCTATGTGGATGACATTATATTTGGAGCTACTAACAACTCTCTTTGTAAAGAATTTTCAAATATCATGCAAAGTGAGTTTGAGATGTCTATGATGGGTGAGCTCAACTTCTTCCTTGGTCTACAAATCAAGCAAACAAGAGAAGGAACATTTATAAGTCAATCCAAGTATTGCAAGGAGCTGCTCAAAAAGTTTGGAATGGATAATGCCAAGCATATGGCTACTCCCATGGGCACCTCTTGCTATTTGGACAAGGATGAAGGAGGTAAATCGGTAGAAATTACAAAATATAGAGGTATGATTGGCTCACTCCTTTATCTCACTGCAAGTAGGCCTGATATAATGTTTAGTGTATGCATGTGTGCTAGATATCAAGCTAATCCTAAGGAATCACACCTAAATCTTTGTTAAGAGAATAATGAAATATCTAATAGGCACATCACAAATGGGTTTATGGTACCCTAAGGGTGCCTCATGTAGCCTTATTGGGTACTCAGGTCTGATTTTCTTTGGATGCAAAATGGATCGAAAAAAGCACTAGTGGGACATGCCACTTGCTTGAAGCTCACTAGTTTCCTGGCACAAAGAAGAAACAAAATAGTGTGGCATTGTCCACAAATTATGTTGCGGTGGGAGTTGCTGTGCTCAAGTCCTTTGGATGAAACAGCAACTCTTGGACTATGGTCTTGAGCTTGATCACATCCCCATAAAATGTGATAATACTAGTGCAATTAAATTGTCAAAAAATCCCATTTTGCATTCTAGAACTAAGCATATTGAAATAAGACATCATTTCATTAGAGATCATGTTCAAAGGGGTGATTGCATACTTGAATTTGTTGAAACAACTAAGCAATTAGCTGATATTTTCACCAAACCCCTTGCAAAAGAAGCATTTTTCTACATAAGGAATGAACTGGGTATATTGGACCATTCATGCATAAATTAAATATTTGTGCATAATCCTAAAACAAATGCCTAAGCTTGCGTTTTTCTGCATAATTATGCCACATTGCTTTACAATCTCTCGAATTTTCATTATATATTTGAATCCCATACTAACTTGAGCGTCGGAGGTTTCTCCTAAATTATTTTGCAGTGTGCTCCTCATGTCCAACTTTGACAAGAAATTCAACAACCTCAAATTTCACCAAAAAGGGTGAAATTCTTGGTAAAAATGATAATTTTGATCAATTATATGAGTTGAATCATAATATGATTAGTCTATATGCTTGCATGATGATTTGAATTGATTTAAGTTGCTTTAAAAACTGTTTTGGATGGATTAAAATTGATTATATGTTTGTTTGGAACGCAAAATCGAGTTAAAGAGTCTTGTAATCGATTACAATGCCTTTGTAATCGATTACACAGGTTGTGTCACGCATGTAATCGATTACACACATTTTGTAATCGATTACAAACAACTCAGAACTCAGGTAATCGATTACATCACCTATGTAATCGATTACAAGGTTCCCAGAAAGCATGTAATCGATTACACTAAAAATGTAATCGATTACATACCCACCAGGAAGCATGTAATCGATTACACCAAAAATGTAATCGATTACATACCACACGGAATGCATGTAATCGATTACACACTCAATGTAATCGATTACACAGATTTTTTAAAAGGTTCTGACGCGTAGAAGTCATTTTACTTTATATGGCCCCAATTCATCTTCCTCGTTCTCTCCTTCTCATCCCCACGCACCTCAAATCTCCAAATCTCTCTTTTCTCCCTCAAATCTCCATCAAAACCGGTCATTTCACCTCTCTCAATCTCGGAAATCTCCTCTCCACATAACCCACCGATCAAATCCCCTCACATCCCTCATCCAAATCTCCCCATCTTCTCTCACGAACACCCTCTCCACTTTTCTGACCTAATTTCGTCCCTCTCTCTCTCCTCACTCATCCCCAACCATTAACCACTCAATCCTTGCTTCTCCCTCTCATCAATGGCTGAATCCTCCCATCGCTCGAAGCGCCCAAGAACAGGGGCTGCTATTGGAGGTTCCTCTGGTGGCTCTTCACGCAATATCTCTGGCCTGGACCTCACGAGGCACTTCTCCACCGTGAAGAAAGCTGAGTTGTTCCGGAAGAACTTCCAGCTTCGCAAAATCATCTCTCCCAGGTATCTACCCATCACCTTCTGCGAGAGTGAACCCTTAGAGAGCTTTAGGACCATAGAAAACTTAGGCTTGCTGGGATTCCTGAGCATAGAGAAGGCCATCTACCCTAACCTAGTCCGAGTATTTTATGCTAACCTGAAGGTTGAAGATAATTGCATCATCTCTGAAGTGAAAAAGCAACAAATCAGGTTAACCATGGCAGAGTGGCATAGGCTCACCAAGCTCACTCCTGATGGAGCTCGGTTACTCCGTGGAAATGCCAAAGTCCGGGGGCATGAGTTTGAGCACAAGGTCGCTTCTTCTCTCCTTGATTAGGACGGCTACCACCTCCCCCCGGTGATCCTAGATGCGAGAATAATGGCCACCGGCCTCACTATGGAAAACAGGGTCCTCCACTACCTCTTGGTTCGTGGATTGATTCCCAGAGGAGGAATTACTCCCAAGTCCTCAAGGATGATGTAGTGGCATTATGGGCAATGACCACGGGGCACCCAATAAATTGGGGATACTATATTCTAGAGCATATCTTTGGACATCAAGAAAAAGAAGAACTCGCTCTCCCCCCGCCATGTTAGTCACCACAATCCTTGAGTCTTGTCGCATTTCGGCCGATCAAGAGTCCAAGGACACCAGCTCAAAGGGACCCCAATCAATTGGGCTGCATACTCTGAAGAAGCTTCAGCTCTACAAGATGGAAGATAGGTGGCATTACATTACTCATGGCACATTTGGCCATATCCATCACGCTCTAGACAGTGATGATGAGGAGGCTCAATACCCCTGCCTCTGCTCCTGCTCAAGCTTCTCTTGATCTTCTGCTCCAAGAAATGCGCAATCTGAGCGCCAACGTAAACACACGCATGGATCATATAGAGCAAAAGATCGACCATCTTGAGCTGAGGATGGACTACTCAGACCAGGAGCTTGCCTCCATTCGTTCCCTTCTACGTGGACCTCCTATTCCTGAGAGTCCTGCTGCTGCTGCACCCCCCACATCCTCTGCCCCTCCGGATCCCATATCCTTCGCTGGTCCATCTGGAGTTCTTGCTGATGATGAGGAGCTTCTGGACTCTGACGACAATCTTATGCCCAGCGATGATGACATTGATCTAGGAGACTCTGCTGCGGATTCAGAGGGTGATGTCTTTTGTGACAGCGAGGACACTGATAGTGATCCTGGCCTTATGCCTTGATTTGTTTTTCCACCTTGTACTTTTTTTTGTTTTTAAACTCTGCTTATATAAAATTGGTATACCTTTATGGTTATCTTTTGATTATTGCCTACTGGTTGTGACATGTTTATTTGTACATGCTGATTATTAATACATAAACTTGTTTTCACTTTGAATGGTTGGCTGTTGGAATATTGCTTGGACTGATCTTTGTGGCTTTTCTGTTATGACAAACAATTAGGAATCATGAACCATAACTGTCATGCTGTCCATTTTTTTCTGCTTATGTCTTTTTGATAATGCCAACGGGGGAGAAAATAAGGAAAAATGAAATGTAACTAATGGTTGCATGAGAAATTAAAGGTTGCATGAGTACGGGGGAGTTATTGACCTTTTAAGTTATCAAGCTTTTCATATGCAAAATCTAACCCAATATCATGCATAATCTCCGGGGACAGCATTGTACCTAAATGACTATGATATACAAATGCAAAAACTCTTTCTTTTTCCTATGATCAGTTTGTCATCATCAAAAAGGGGGAGAATGTGAATGCTTATGTCTCTAAGGCATGTCGAAAGGTTTTTGATGATAACAAAAGCAAAAGAGAAGATCAAGCACAAAAGGAAAAATCAAGATCAAAGAAAGAAGACAGAAGGTTTAATTAGTTATTTAGAATTAGGAGATTAATGTTAAATGCTCTCAAGATTTCTCAAATGGTTTTTCAATATATGATTTCAAAATAAATGAGAAATTTCAAAGATAAACATGGCTTTCAATAAAACCTGAGTTTCAACTTTAAATCTAACACTCTTAAAAAGGATTTATGTTTAAACAAGTACCTTGAGGTGTTGGAAATGACTTACAAGAGTTATTGGACTTGAAAAATGTGTTCAAAGGCAAATGTAATCGATTACACAATGTTTGTAATCGATTACACATCAAACAGCATGTAATCGATTACATGAACAATGTAATCGATTACAAGCAAAATCGAGAGGCCATGTAATCGATTACACGATATATGTAATCGATTACACAAAGCCCGTAAAGGCAAAGAACACGTTCGACGAGTAATGTAATCGATTACATTGATGTTGTAATCGATTACAAACAAAGTCGAAGCCATGTAATCGATTACACCAAGGATGTAATCGATTACACAAAACCCGAAACTCAAACAACACGTTCGACGAGCCATGTAATCGATTACATGAATATTGTAATCGATTACATACGTAAAAGTCGAAAGTCATGTAATCGATTACATGAGCATTGTAATCGATTACAAGAAAAGTCGGTGTTGTAATCGATTACCTCAATAATGTAATCGATTACACAGAGCCCGAAAGTTCGAAAACGTTGGAACAATAATGTAATCGATTAACCGATATATGTAATCGATTACACGCATCCGACAACGTCCAACGGCTATATTAAATGCATTAAATGCATGCCCAACTACCTCCAACGGCTCTATTAATTGAGAAACTTATAAATACCCAAGTTGGGTCTTTGTTTACGGTTGACCTTGAATTAGAAACTGATCATTATACTTCAAAACGTGAATCAATTCTTAAAATCATTTCTTGCTCGTTTTCGACTAAAAACGTGAAAAATCTTTGAGAGCATATTAGAGCTTCAATTTGTAAACACTTGCTCTAGAGAGAGCTTCTTCTATTTCAATCTTATACATTCGATTAGTGAGGGTGAGGTATCCTCAAGTATTGTAAGGGTGAGGTATCCCTTGGAAAATAGAGGCTCAAGCTTTTGGGTGAGGTATCCCATCTTGTTGAGTGCTCAAGGTTGTAGTGGTTTTTCAAGCACCCATTGAAGCTTGAAGATATAGTGGAAAATCTCAAGGTGTTGCTTGGGAATTTGGGCGTAGATCACAAGTGGAGTAGTGATTGAACCAGGGATAAACGACGTGTTTGTTTCTCTAAACTCTCCTCTGTTTATCTTTGTGCACTGTTTCATTGTTTTATTTGGATATTGTCTCCTTGGCTATTACGTTCATTAGTAAAAGTACTTAACTCATCTATTCAATTATCTCTGATCATTCAATAGCTTCAACGAAAATTGATTGTCAAACGATTTGCGAAAGATTTGTGAACTTATTTTTAACTACTCAATTCACCCCCTCTTGAGTATTGAGATTGTGCCACTTGGTAACATATATATATATATATATATATATATACAGAGAGAGAGAGAGAGAGAGAGAGAATCTACTTACATATAATGTAAGTAAAAAGACTTACACTCAATATTTTACTCTTAAATTTATTTTAATCTAATGATTCTAAACCATCTAATTAAATGATGAAAGAAAATAATAAACACTCACATTAAAAAAAAAAAAAAATAAAGATATGTTATTTTAATGAAAAAATAAATTTTAGTTATTAACTTTATTTATTAACTTATAAAATGATATAATATTGAACATAATTTATAATATTTTTGTTTTTATTTAGTATAAGTTATTTTTATTTAATATAAAAAGTTGTTAGTTAATTTTTATTAACTTATTTTACAATATAATAAATTAATACATTATATAAAAAAATATAATAAATGGTTAATTATTTAATATAATTTATAATATTTTTATTTTTATTTAGTTATAAGTTAATAAAGTATAATTAATTTTAAAATTATATTTTAAGAATCTTTGGAATCATTGTCTTCTTATATTAATATGCTTGATAATTTTATAAGTTGCGTCATCCAAACTCATCCATCATCATAACTCCACATGTCACCAAACAATAAAATGATTTGGATGCCTCTCTTTTTTAATTTGGTCATTTTTATATTTTACTAATAAAAAATATATAAGAGACGTAATTTGCTTTGCTTTTAGGTGTTAATGAAAGATCTGAGTCGAACATAATATTTAGTAAAAATGTTAATTCTCTATCATTTATTCATGATCGAAGAAAAAAGAGAGCACAATGCTCTAAAGGTAAATTAATTTGAATCTTTTTATTTGTTAAAATTCTTATTTTTTAATTTGTTAAAATAAATATACTTTCAAATAATATGTTCTGCTTTCGGTTTTAACTGAAAGACCTTAGTTGAGCATATCGCCATTGAAAATATCAAGTAATTCGTCATGCATCCCTTCATGATCAATCAAGAAAAAGATCATCAGATTTTTCTCAAACTTTTAAATAGTCTCCAAATAATCACAAATCTGTATATTATCTATCCTATTTAATTCAATTCTTTCAAATCATTTTGATAATTTTCATTTAAACATTTTGTATACAGTCTTTACTAAATATTTTTATTTAGTATAAAAGTTGATAGTTAATTTTTATTAACTAATTTTAAGATATAATAAATTAATACATTATATAAAAACAAAAATATTATAAATTATATTCAATATTATATCATTTTTAAAGTTAATAAATAGAGTTAATAACTAAAATTTATTTTTTCATTAAAATCACATTTTATTATTCTCTCTTCTTTTTAATGTGAGAATTTATTATTCTATTTTATTATTTAATTAGATAATTTAAAATTATTAAATTAAAATAAATTTAATAATAAAAAATTATGTATAAATCTTTTTAATTATACTAAATATAAATAGATCAATTCCCCACATATATATATATAGTTACAGATGTTGTACGGGAACGTCATTAACGAATATATAATATATAAAAAAACTTAAAGAATTATTATTATTATTATTATTATTATTTTGATAAATCCTTAAAGAATTATCTTGGACCCCATCCACATTGTCCGATTTTTGTAGCAGGTCAATAATCATATAACCGAAAGACGCGTGTCATCATGAAGTGGAGCATCGGCATGGTAGTGTAATAATCAATCATCAACCAATATATAATATATAATATATATAAAAAATCTTAAATTATAAAATTTTATCAAATGATAGGTTTATATTGTGTGATCAATATTATTTAAATTTAAATTTAATATTATTTTATTTAAAAAATAAAATAAAATATAAATTTTTTTATCAATTATTATTTTTAAATTGTGTTATCAACATAATTTGAATTTTAATATTATTTTTTAAACAAATTAAAAAATATTTTAAAATTCTTTTTTATAAGTGTAATATCTAAGTTGTATCATTAATGACATATTATAAATTTAAATTTAAATTTTATTATTATTATCTTATTAATATAATAATAATGTTAATATATATATATATATATATAAATTGTTTTTAGATTTTTTATAAAATAAAAATATTTTTGTTATAATATCAAACTACACTATAATATATAAAAATATAATTAAAAAAGTTAATAGTAACCGTAACTCTTAAAGTTCAAAATACTATTTCAATAATTTTTAAAATTTTAAAATATTCTCAAATATTTTTATTTAAACTTGATACCTGACATCTTAAAAAATAAAATATATATTTAAATATTAAAATAAATTTTTTGTATTATTCAAGATTATTTATAAAAATTATATATAAATATTTTTTTATAAAAATAACATAATTATCATATATTATTTTTAAATAATTTTTTAAAATCTTATAAATTACTCGAGTGTTATTATAATAAAACTAAAAAATATATTTATATTAGTTCGAATAAAAATAACTTTAATTTTTAAGTAAATAATTTTAAATAATTTTAAATTTATATGTATAAAAATTTTACTATTAAATTTTTTTATTTAAACATCTAATTATAACTCAAAAAATTACTCTTCACTTATCATATTAAGAATAATCCGGAAAACCAAAAATAAGATTCCTTGGTCCATACTAGCTGAAAGCAACCTCTTGATATGACAGTGATTTACATTTTAGACAGGCATGTGAACATGGAGAGTAATTTTTAGGTTGGCAGTATTTATTGTAAATATTTAAATTATTATTTGATATGAATAAAATAAAAAAATTATTATAAAATTATATTAATTATTAATAATATTTTTATACATATTAAATAATAATTTAAATATTTAAATAATGAAGTAATACACCACACCCATCTGAAAATTTATCGAACACGGAAGTGGTCACCTCCTCACATTACGTCTACTCTCGCAGTAGAAAATCTAGCAAGTCTCAGATATTTATCCCCCACTCCCCACTTTCCCATTTTATATACCAGGACCGTTACTACCGTTCACCACCATAGCTGAAATCATTAACTAACAGTGACCACCGAACTCACAAAAGCTAGCCCCATGTCGAAGGTGGTTTGTGTCACGGGAGCCAGCGGAGCCATCGGGTCATGGATGGTCCGCCTCCTCCTCGAGCGTGGCTACACTGTCCACGCCACCATCCAAGATCTCAGTTAGACACTATTCCATAATTAAGTTTCTTTTCCTTCCTCACATACACACTCATTATTAGCACTAATTACTAATTAACATTACAAAGACAACTAATTTTTCATGCCCAAAACATTCACAAGCATCAATTATTTTATTGCATGAAGGTAGTTTATTTCATAAACATTCAATGATCTGCACAGACAGTTATATTAATTACTTTTGTACGATAATAAAATTATTTGAACAGCATAAAACATTACTCATTCACTAAATAATTATTTAGGAGCAATTAAAATATGTTGGTTGATTAATTTTGTGGAAATAATATTGTGACACATGCAGAGGATGAGGATGAGACCAAACATTTGGAGGCAATGGAAGGAGCTAAGAGTCGTCTCCGCCTTTTCCAGATGGATCTTCTTGACAGCGACTCCATCGCCGCCGCCATAAAGGGTTGTGCCGGAGTTTTCCACCTCGCATGTCCTAACATCATTGGTCAAGTCAAAGATCCTGAGGTTAAAAATAAAAAAGAATCACTTAACACACTTTAATTACATAATTGTTAATGGTCCAAAATATTAGGATTTATTTTGTTGCTTACATTTTGTGTATGAGTTCATGTAGAAGGAGATTTTGGAACCGGCGATTAAAGGGACGGTTAATGTGCTGAAGGCATCGAAGGAAGCAGGGGTGGAGCGTGTGGTGGCGACGTCCTCGATCTCCGCCATAATTCCGAGTCCTAACTGGCCAGCTGATAAGATTAAGGGAGAGGACTGTTGGACGGACCTTGACTACTGCAGGCAGAAGGGAGTGAGTGCTTTTTTTATGTCTTTTTTATTATTGAAAAATAATAATTAAAATGGAGAGGAGATGAAGCTTTCAAAAGATTAAATCTTGATTAAATTTAACACATGAATAAATTAATTTACTCATCTATGACGAATCTTAAAATGTATTTGACCTTTGATACCAATATATATATATATATATATATATATATATATATATATGACCTCTACACACCAATAATCCTCTACTTTAAAATTATGAAAATGTTGGAGAGCACCGAAAAATAATAATACCGATACGCTTTGCTTTAAGAAAAATGAACGGAAGTGGCCAATTAAAGTGAAACATTTAAGCATAGAAAGAGGTAGAAAAAATGATTTTAAAAAATTATTCAAATTATTTTCCACATCTTTTTGCAAGGAAAACTCATTTCAATCTTGACTCACATGAACCGAGTCCAGTGACGGGTTTTCCTCTTATTGTAGGTCATATTCTACTTTCAATCTCTTGTTTTTATTGGGTCTACTTGGTTTAAACTTTTATGTTGTGGGGCAGTTATATTATCCCATTGCAAAGACTCTAGCAGAGAAAGCGGGGTGGGATTTTGCTAAAGAAACCGGTTTCGATGTGGTGATGATAAATCCTGGCACAGCCTTGGGCCCTCTGATTCCACCAAGAATCAATTCCAGCATGGCTGTCCTTGTTAGCGTTCTCAAAGGTAATCACCACTCCATGCAATTGGGCTAAGCATTAGCACTTTTACTATTTCTTGGGGGTAAAATTAGCTCTTTTATACTTATATATGCTGATACTGTTGTAATTTTCTTCTGAAATATCCTGTTTTGTTTTTCCCCCGGGACAAAGAGCACATTTTGATGTAATTCTAAGTTTAATTGAATTTTCTTTTAATGCTTATGGCATAGAGATTGGGATGCTAAACCTCTTACAAGCTATCTAAAATCTCCACCATTACTTCTAATAACTTGTTTTAGTTAAATATTTAACTACAAAATTGTCTCTCTTATCTTAGTTGCTCAAATTTGTGAGCTATTATTGTTTTCTACTTTAATTATATACATTTAATGATACGAAGTAAAAGATTTCTCTTGTTATAAGAACACATAAAAATCTCTCCTTCATAATTTTATTAAATTATTGGTAATGTAATTTTCACATGAACTAGTAAGTGAAGACAGAAGAACTAGATGTTTCGATGGTGTGTAAATTTCATCTTGGGCACAAGAAATTAGCACAACAGAAGAAAACCTTAAACAGATATTTGAGCAGCATTTAGAATTGTAGGTACTCTGAACTCTTATATTCTTTACCATTCAGCTAAGAAAAAAAACTCTTATATCTCAATTATTCTCTTTGTCGCGCAAGGCTACTAATGTAGGCGTTTGGACCTTGTTACAGGCGACACCGAGACGTACGAGGACTTCTTTATGGGAATGGCTCACTTTAAAGATATAGCCATGGCACATATTTTGGCGTTTGAGAACAAGAAAGCAGCCGGAAGGCACTTGTGTGTTGAAGCTATTCGTCACTATGGTGATTTTGTGGCAAAGGTTGCTGAGTTATACCCTGAATATAATGTGGCTCAGTGAGTATTGCACTCAATTGCATATAACAGTTGAACAACTAGTACTTTCTGATAAATTAATCAGTATAATCCCTTTAGAAATTTTTTTATTTGAATTTCCATCCTTTGGCAATTTCATAATTTCGGTTGAACAAATAGTGATAGAGAAACTAATTGCAGAGCTTGCTAGGAGGGGACTTGCTAGTTATTCCTGCATTGGTTAATCAACTAAGTAGAAAGCACTAGACTTTAACATCAATTACTTGATTTTCATTTGGAGTTAAAGCAATACTTTTTCAATTATCTACTTATAACAAACTTTGGAGTAAAAACTTGTTGGGAAAGCTTCCTAGTTAATAACCCATTGCAACCGTGCTCATGAGATTTGTCTAGGAAAATACCTCGGTCAAGAAGACTAAAAAGTTATCTACTTATAAGTGCACGAAATCATGAATTATCCATGATCCAAGTATTAATATTATTTTCCTTTGCTTATGTAGGTTGCCAAAGGATACCCAACCTGGGTTGTTGAGAGCACAGGATGCATCAAAGAAACTGATTGATTTAGGTCTAGAGTTCACTCCTATGGATCAAATTATCAAGGATGCAGTCGAGAGTTTGAAGAGCAGGGGTTATGTCTAAATTTCTCGGATGCTGCAGAAACCTATGGGGTGTTACAAGTGCTGATGGTCATGCCATTACTGTTTTTATTTTTTAACTTTCAATCGTGTGCGTATGCCTATCAAATAAGGGTGAACTTGCAGTTCAGTCACTGTAACTATCAATATTAGACAAGAGTTCTTATGTATGAACTCTTGCAGTTATAAAAAAATGAGCGGTTTCATCTTCATTACTTCTCAATTTGTTCATCAGAAGCATCTCCTTTAATTCCATTTATTAATGTTTTTCACATTGTTTCCACTAATAAAAATTGCGAAGCATCAAAACTGCATTAGCTCATTTGATAGGATGACCATGAAGTGGGCAAGAATGCGGACTTCATAAACCACAATACAATGACACATTTGTATCCAATGTTTGGCGTAGATTGAACATCATTTTGTAAGAGTTTAACTTTTAAACTATTTATAAAGTTTATTTCTTCCTACAAGTTTGTTTTGCCACATGATCTGAGAGGAAAACAACTTAGCATGGAAAATTCCATATTGATATTTACAAGGAACGATAATCAAACTTGGCAATTCTGTTTGATAAGAGACATCCCCTTTCATAGCAAATACTACGGAGGATCCTGCGCATTGCATAGATATTTTTGTTAAAAAAAATTTAGTTAGAATTTAAGAAATATAGATTAAAAGAGAAAATATTTAAAATTGAAAAAGGTTTTTTTTTAAATCATTTCGAATTTTAAAAAGTATAAATTAAACTACAGAGAAAATGTTTAAAATTAAAACGAGAATATGTATAATTAGTTTAAAAAAATTGAATTTAAAATTTCATTTAAAAAAATAGAAATTAAAAATAATATGTAACATTCTTTAAGAGATAATAATATAAGTAGATTAAAACACTCTCAAATAAGAGTACCTTGATTTAATATATAAGGTTGGATTAGTTTCAAAAAAAAAAAAAAAACAACAAAAAGTAGTGTGATATGAGGCTACCAATTAATCACCAAAAGTTTTTGTCTTTTTTATGTTTTCATAGCCAAAAGTCTAATGTTGCTTAATTTAACAAATATATCAAATTGTAAAAATAATATAATAAGTGAGTAAGTATTATTCTTTAAAGATTATGAGTGTCAAGCACTAAATTAACTAAATTAATATTATCTAGGCGGTGGTAAATTATGATAAAAGAAAGCTCTAAAGATATTTAACATAAACAACTTATTGCAAGGCTAAAAATAATAATAGTAGTTAACAAGGAAGTTATTAGAATTAGCTAGAACAAACTTGACTTGTAAGAGGAATGGGTGAAAATCAATAGGATGATAGTATTAGGACTTTGATTTTACTTGAACTTTTTTTATGCAAATTCAAACTCTAGCTTAACCTAATTATAGTTCAAGATTCATGACCAAATTCTCAAAATTAACCAATATTCAATTCGTTGGTATATTAATCATCTTCAAACTACTTATAATTAACCAATCCCTTAATCTAACCCTAATTAGATAATACTTTAATACAAACAAGGAAATCAAAAGCAATGTCACACAACTTACAACACATGTTCCTAGATATTGAAGAGATTGTGGTGTTTATCACAAATTCTAAACTCATGCACAATTTTTTCAAATCATACACAAACCCTAAAATCAAAACAAGATTGGTCAAGTCAAGAAAAGTATTGAGATAAGAAATAAACACTTGAATCATCAAATAAAAGTTTAGATTAAGCATAAAAATGAGTTTACATCATTTAAAGACAAAATCCATCATAACCCTAATAATGATGATTTAGGTACACATATGGAAAAATGAAACAAAACGAAAAAATTGAACAATAAATTCTATGGAAGAAAGGTAAAAAGATGAAGAAAATTCTCAAATCTCCAAGGTGGAATGACTTCTTGCCGAGTTAGGGTGAAAGTTGCCTCTTCTCTATGTTGAATAGCCTCAGATTTCTTTCATTTCTTTTATATATGTTGTCCAAACACATGACAAATTTTTCTTTGACCGATTAATTGTCCATTTTTAGATGACTAATCAGTGGTAGGCAAAATCTCATTCTTCTTCATGGACGATTAATTGGTTAAAAATGAAACATTAATCGTGCGAATGGCTTGATGCGCTAGAACCCATCCAAAAATGGGTGATTATAATCGTTAGCTGATAGAATGCACCCATGAATGAGCAACTAATCACTCAAATATTAAATTCTTCATTCTTGTTTTTTGTTCATGCATCTCATCTTCTCTCTTTATCACCCATCTGAAAGAACACATTTAACAAATAATAAAAATCTTATTTAACACAACAAAACATGATTAAAAAGATGATTTTACTTTTCTTTAAATTTCATTAACAAATGAAAAGCATTACTTTCAAACAAGGCAAAGTAAAATTTAAGAATGAAACTCAATCAAAAAATTAGATGAAGATAAAAACAAAATTTTACTTAGAAAAAACATGAATTTTATAAGTTCATCATCTAAGAACAATTGGACGTAGAAAATTTTGTTTTCTGCTTTCACAAAATTAGAAATGGAAATCGACGATATCCAAATATTTTTTTGTTGGCGCAGTATCCAAATTTGTTTTTCTATTCTATATCTATGCTATCCGGAATCTATAATTAATATCTGCCTATCATATTCCAAAAAAAGATTATACTTTTTGTATCTATCATATTTGAAATTTTGAATATACAAAATGTTTTTTTTGTCTTAACTTTTAATATACAAAATGTTTTCAGTTCAAAAAAATATATACAAAATGTTTTGAAAATTAGAACTTGTGGTTATTGGATAATGGCTATCCAATAGGACCAATACCCAAATTTAACACGGCACATGAAATTACAAAATTGAAAATTCTATAAAAAATTTGGTATAAAAAACGGGCTAGTACGACTTGGCTCTTTGAAAGTTAGTAGTTTGTAATGGGTGCGATTATTAATAATGCTATTTATACATATTTATATATATATATATATATATATATATTATTTTAAACTTTTATAATTTTTATTATTTAATTATAATTAAGTTTATTTTATTTTTTTACGTATATATACTCTAATTTTATTACATAATAAATGTGAGATATGACAAAAAAAACAAATGTGTAGTTAGTATTTTTCTTAACTAATTAGGGCCTTGACTGGCCCATTTATCCACTTTGAAAAGTTATACTTTTTACATTTTAAATCTCATTTAAAGGTTATACTTTCACATTATACTACATTTACATTAAAATTCTACTCACAGGTGAATACTTTTATGCAAAATTAAAAAAATAAGAACTAATATAAAAAACAATGTTAAAATAATCGTTTTATATTTTAGAATATTTTTTATGTAAAAAAAAATATTTTAGACTTTTTAAATTTTCGGATTCTTTTTGTTAATGATTATTATGAAGTAGGCTGGGAGTGGGCAGATCCAATGTGTTTGGTTTGTAACATGATGGAGCAAGTGACCCCACATAATCCGCAATAATTGTATTATTATAGACGACAAATGACAAGTGCACCGTATTATCAATGCTCATCCAGTAGTTGCCCCGCGAATATCACGAGAAAGAAACAAGCCATCATCATATATAATATATAATATATAATATAAAAAGAAAAGTTGTCTGTGTTTATATGTTGATATGTCTCATTTTTATATAAAATAATATATTTAAAATTTATTATGCAATAAATATATAATTTTAATAATTATCATATGATATTTTATATTATAATTTAAAATAAAAGTGTACATATGTAGTCATGTTTAAATTATATTTATTATCTATATATATAAATATAAAAATTTATAATTGAATATTAATTATCTGATATATATACTTTTGTATATTAATTTATATTTAAAATTTTTTAAAAAATTCTCATCTATTTTTAGATGACTATATTATTAATTAATTTTATTAAAAATTGATTTTAAAATCTTAAAAATATTCGTAAGTATCGATATTATTTTTATTATATATATTATCATCTTAAATTAATTAATTATATTTTTAAATTACTATATTTATTCATATATAATTATTTTATATTATTTTAAAAACTTTAATATATACATAGGAGTAAAAATTTTATATGAAAATATAATAAAATTAATGAAATATAATTTATTACGATAAAATTAAAAAAATAGAGTAATTTTTTAGTATAATCTTAATAATAAGTTGATAAAATATCTAAAAAAAGAAACACATAAAATTAATATTAAAAAATTATAAAATAAAAAATTTAAATTATCTAAAACTATATAAATTAATTATTTTTTGGAAGTCATTTAAATAATATTTATTAAAAGGAACTACATATCTCGATTATCATATCACAAGAAGAGTCGATTAATGAAAGCGAAAAAATAATTTTGAGTATGTCTCATTATAAATTCTACTAATTATAACTTAATCAAATTTATTTAAATCATCTCGAATATTATATTTTTAAATTAAGTATATATATTTTATTTATTTTAATATTTTTTAATTTTTTCTGCATATTACACTGATACAAAATACTAGTTACATATTAATCTAACGACTGCCAATGATTCGTCAAAAATCTCAAAAAATATGTTAGGATTATATAAATAGATGATTATTCATATATGCAGCATTGATATGATATATGGGTCTGCAATTATAATTGCAGAAAATCATCTTTATTGACCTTAATTGACATGTGACCAACACGATTGACACATGACAAATTTAATTTTGGTTTTGGTTCCTTAATTTGAATGGAGAGAAGAATTAATTCACTCATTTGTAATAAGTTCGACCACAAATTCAACACCGCACTACATTACTTTATCTATGCAACAGCTTCATTATTGTCAACTTCATGATGCTTGACAAAATGTTCATGTAAGTGACTTTAGGATTGTATCGTTAAGAGATATCAAGCAATGGGATTCATACAGCAATGAAAATGATGAAATAAAAATTACGAATTGAATAAAAACTTGGCATTAACGTGAAGTAACTAGTTTTACATACAAGTTGAAAGAAATCTTCAAATTAAGAGTTAAATCTACAAAGTCAGTACAGAAACTGAAAAAGATTGGTTTATGGTAACTTGTTTTTTATTGGAGGGGAAAAGGACTTTTGAAAATATTAGCAAGACCTCTTATTTATAGAGTTATACAATAACTGCTAAGATTACAACACGTCAACTTTGTTTCCATTGAGATCTAACCACGTGTCCCTGACGGTTCCTAGCAGCTCCTCTTACATTTTCTTCCATTAAGCACGTTCACTCACCACTTTATTGCTAGTGCTCCTAACTAGTAGTTAGCATGCTTTAGCTTATTATGATCTTGGGAATTATCGCCACCTTTCTAGATTTATCCCAGATGACCAGCCACTCTAGGTTATAGTCATGTTCCCACACTCGCAAACACTGCTTAGGGCGATCTCTAATTCTTCTAAGTACTTTCCTTAAGCTTCCTTTGACAACTTTAGGATTATCGCTGTGCAGTCAATGTAAGTAGCTCGGGAACTTGCAAGTCGACAACATCAGTATTGTCAATTACACGGCCATTTATTGACAACATGTATATCCATTGCTCCTTTTACTCAACAGTGTTAGTATTGTTAACATCATTATGGATAGCTTCAATACTATCCCTTACTTTAGTAGCTTCAGCACTACTAACTATCATTGTGTATTGAGTTGCTTACTTATTTTCTTCTATTCAAGGTTCATTAGCAAGTTTTTCTTTAGGCAACTTCATCATTCCCTTCTGATCTTTTGAAAACATCAATATTGCTAATCAAATCCTTTTCTTTTCGACAACATGTCAATTGGGCTTTTGTTTAATAACATACCATTTTTAGCATCATTAGTACTGCAAAAACTCGAACTATTTTGAGACCTTATCTTCAAAGCCACTCTATCATGGTGTATGATAAGACCAACCTATTCGTCAGATCCTAAGAAAGCTCGAATTGGTTGGGAGAATGATCTCATGGTTAATCGAATTATCTAATCCAATATCAACCAAGAATACCTATCAAGGTTCAAGTTTCTAACAAAATTTTTTGGAGAGCCAAAGCAAAAAAAGGAGTAGACTTTATTTTGTGGACGATGATTCTAATGTAAAGGAAAGCGGGACGCAAAAATCATTCTTGAGGTGCCCGATGGGATAATGGTAGAGCAATCACTGAAGTTTGACTTTCGTACAAGTGACAATCCGATCGAGTATGAAGCTTTAATAGATACCATGACCCTAACCAAGGAAATGGGGGCAGCAGACTTGGTGTCAAAAAGCAATTCACAACTAATAGCTCAACAAGTTAAGGGAGAATACTAAACAACAAACTCACGATTGGCCAAGTATTTGGGAAAGGCGAGAGATATGGAAAAAGAATTTGCAACTTTTAGAATGGAGCACATACCGAGAGATCCAAACTCAAGAGCCGATCTTTTATCCAAGTTAGCAAGCACTAAAGGGTCAAGAAATAATAGATTGGTCATTCTTAAAACAATCAATAAGCCCAGTATAGAAGAATATTGGATAATGACAATGATACAAAGTGGAGTAACACTAGAAAATGAAAAGCAAGCCAAAAAGCTCATAAGATTTACATCATCCTAAATGATGTCTTATACAAGTGAGGATTCAGTGTCCCATTGTTTAAATGCCTAAGCTCAAATCAAACTGAGTATGTAATGGTAGAGGTACATGAGGGAGTTTGTGGCCAACACATGGGAGGAAGGTCACTAGCAGCAAAGATTATAAGGGCAATGTCACAACCAGAATTGTAACGGGATGACAATTTTTTTTAAAAAAAAAATATTCACACTAATTTTATTTAAATAAAAAAAGATTAGAAACCCTTATAAAAATTGTCTTTGAAACCTATACAAGTTCAGGAGTCGACTGTACATAAAGAAAAGTAGAGACTAAATCCAATAACACTCTTGATACACTCGTCTTAAGACAGTTACCTTAAATTAATTATATAAATTAATAATAATCCAAAAAAATTAATTCTATCCCTTAAGTCAAATATTAACTAATTACAAAAATTGTGAGTTGATAGATTTTTTTAAATGTTTTTCTAAAGAAAAAACTTGCATCAACATATTCTAAGCGAGATTGAGCATGACACATAAGTTCAGAGAGCAATACCAAAGTTGCCTACAGAACAATTACCCAACAAAAAAAAGTCTAGAGAGCGCATTGGTAGTCGAAACTACTAAATGAGTTGTTAATTTATTAACAAATTTTACATAGGATTGAACATGGCACTTGAGTCCATAAAAAAAAAACCGTAGAGTATATTGTTCCTTAAGACCACTAAACGCACCATTAATTTATTGGTGAATCTTTGCGATCAAAATATTCAATAAACCAAAAGTAAACAATTAGCAATCATTAACGCGGACCATAACATGTTAACGAAGATATGATAATCAAATAGAAATTGTAAACTAACATTGGAAAAGACGGGGGGGAAAATAGGGACGTCCACCTCCTTTCTTTTATGCACTTAATTATTAGTCTTTGCTTTCATTTCATCCTGATCTACTCAATAAGTGACAACCCACAAATAATAATCATTCTTATTTATTCTCTTTAAGCAGGATTGGTTGGTAGTGATGGAGATTGGTGACACATGACCTTCTATTTATCAAAGAAATTCAAGCATTCCATTATGTCCAAAGTGAGGTGTGAGACGTGTGGCATTAACATGCGGTCCTGGGCGGACAAAATATTCAATATTCAATAAAGCAAAACTAAACAATTAGCAAACATTAACGAGGACCTGTTATGAGTAAAATACTCAAGTTCTAATTCGACGGCTGGATATTGATATTAGATAAGTGTGGATCTGATGAAAATGTTAAAATTCTCAAGTGTTAAACCAACAAGAGGGTTAAATGATCAGAAGTTAGTTTTGTTAAAAGTTGAGAAAATGTTAGTATCAAATATGTGGCATCACTGTCATATACGTGTCAAATTCTTAAGAATCAATTATTTTTATAGTTTGCTTATAAATATTAGTGTTCACAATGTACAAATAGAGATTATTTGCTAATACATAATCCTAAAATATCACTCAAGTAGATTAACAAATTTGATCCAAGTATGCCTTTTTTTTTATTTCAAGTCATTTAATTTAATGTAATATTTTCTTAATTAATTTATTTTCAAGTCTTGTTCTTTAAATTTCTTTAAATTTCGTTATTTTCTTTACGTGCTTTCTTTTATTGTTTTCTTTTGAATTTCTGCACTTTAATTTTCTACATCAATTTTTTTATTTTCTTTAAACTTTACTGAGCTTTTTGTTTATTTCTTGTTTCTTGCATTAAGTTTTATAAATTCTTGTTATTTATTTTAAGTCTGTTTTCAAACCCTTTTATTAAACGAGATTACCACATAACTCGGAACCCACATTCGTTTGATAAGTAAATATTTGTTTGTTGAAATTTGTCTTGACTAAAATCCCACTTAAACAAATTGGCACGCCCGGTGAGACGAGTTCAGAGTAACTCGTAGTGTCATAAAAAATAGTTTTATGCGTTTAAGAAGTGAAAATTTTATCTACTATTATCAAAATACACAAATCATGAGTAATGTAAGTAACCAGGCGTCGGATACACCTTCGACAGCCGTTACTGCGCCACCTTCGACCGTTGTTAGTACGAGTCTGGTGGATGATACTATAACAACTGGTGCTCTCCGGAGTAATCCAGTGTTAGAACAAGTGTTGCCTGGAATGACTCAGCCATCGCCAAGTCAACCAAGTAACCAAAGCATAATGAATTCAAATTCAAGGTTTGTACCACAATATGGGTTGCCACCCAATTATGTTTCTCTTGTGATGACACAAATGGGACTTGGCTCCACTTTGGCCAATACTGTCGGCCAATTAGTGGCTTCACAAGGCCATCCACAGATAAGTTCAGCCTTGGTAAGTTTTAATGGCCAGGGAGCAGGGGTTGCAGGTATAAGTAATCCGACTCTTTTTAGACAAGAGAGATTGAATTTGGGACCAATTTTCTCAAATATGTCGTGAGACACTCCTCAAAATGTAATAGGGCCAACCATGAATTCTTTGGCCAGCTTTCGACAACAAATGGATGAAAACAACCATGAAATGATGCATATGTTCACTCAGCAAATGGGTGCTATGTGTCACAACCGGGACCACGGCGGGACGACCGAAAAATAAAATATAAATCAATGAAGTCGCCACTAATGTTTATTTAAATTAGGAAAACATTAGAAAAACCCTTTAATCAAGAAAACTGGTCTTTTGAAAAAATGAGTTTGGATTCGGGAATCGATTACAGGTAGGGAAGGTATCAGCACCCTACACTGCCCGTTCCAAGAACGGTACCTTATGTTAGTTGTGCAAAATTTAATGATCTCACATATATTTATTTTTTACCCCTTTTTAGAAAAAGACTTTGTAACTAAATTTTTATTTTTCATTTTCTTATCTTTATTTTTATATTTAAAAAAAAGAAAGAAATGAAAGAAATAATCATTTTGTGAAAATTTAATTTTTAGCTTGACAGAAATGAATTTCTGCTCCTACGTATCTCCTGGTGCAATGGGGAACTCAAAGTCACGCAGTTCTTTAGAAAATGATTGTAAGTTGGTTAATTTTAATTAATAAAAGAAAGAAACTTAAAACCTGCAAATCAAATTATCATCAATGAATTAATTCAAGCAACATGTCAAGTGGCATAAAAGTAAAACAACAAACTAAATAGAACAACAAACAGACAAGATAACTAAATTAAAATCAAATCAAAACACAAATTTACTTTCATCATTTTCTTTTGAAATTTTACCATTTTTTATAATTTTATTTTTTCAATTTTTTTATTATATTTTTATCATTTTTATATATTTTTTAAAATTTTCTATCACTTGCCCATTCTTGTTTGTCTACTTATATCATTATCCTAAATCTTATCTTTCCTACTTCTTATAAAAAAACATACACTATCTGCTTGTTTATTTTTTTTTTTGCTGCTTGCTTTATTTTAAAAAAAGAAGAAAAAAAAGTGACTAGCCCACTAAAAAGAAAACAAGGGCCCATATCACAAAACAGACTTAACCCCAACCTATCCTTTTATTATTTTTTTTATTTTTTTTCATGATGCAGCAACCACTAAAATTAAAAAGCAAAGGCATGATAAAAAAATAAAAAGCAAAGGCTAGAAGGAGGGAAGGTTCTGGAGATAAAACAAAAAAAGATTGAAACTTTTAGGAGATTGTAGTTTCATCAAGACACATGAACGAGAGGGACGGAGGCTTGGGCGAATGGCGGTGCGGCTCGAACGTAAGAGGCGGAGATCTGGTTCGCGCACGGTGGGTGGCGCCGCTGGTTTGTGGTTCGGTGGGAGGAGCAGCTCGCGTGGTTTTCGTGCAACGTTTCGGCTTGGTTCACCACTGATCTGGGTGGACTGCAACGGAACTCGGTCAAGGTGGGTGGTGCCGGATCTGGGTGGTTATGGTGAGTGAAGCGCGACGGCGAAGACGGTGGCTGCTGGTTGGAGCTCAGATCTGGTTTGCGATGATGGATCTAGTCATGGCTTCAATGATGCAAAGGATGGCTTGGGTGATTGTGGGTGTACGACGAGGTGGTCCGAGATCTCGGGTTCGTGAGGCGCGGGGTTGCAGTCTGTGTATGGGTGGCAGAGGAGAGGTGGAGGGATTTTTCTTTTGGTGAAGATGATGGTTTGCAGTGAAGCTTAGGGATAAGAGTAGTGATTGGAGGTTAAGGTAGATGGAGCTTAGGTTTGCTCACGGTGGTGGTTTGGAGGTGAGGGTTCACGGTGGAGCTCCATGGTTTGGTGGCTTCATGGTTACGGTTGGGAAGGATGGAGAGCTTGGACGTGGATGGTGGGTTGGGCTCGGCTTAGTGTGTTGGTTCTACGTGGTGTTAATGGTTGGAATGGTGAGAGGATGTAGACGTGGGTTGTGGTAGTGATGAAGGTGAGTGGTTGGGTGTGGTAGTGCAAGTGAGGTGATGAGCTTGAAGATGATGATGATGATGGTGGTTAGTTGAAGGGTGGTGACTTTGTACGTGTTGTGTGGTGGTCTACGGTGTGGAGGTGAAATAGGAGATGGTGGTTGTTGGGTGGTTATTAAGAGGTTGTGAAGGATGAGGGGAGGTGGATGGGGTGTAGGCAGTAAGTAAACTTGAGGGCTACGGGGATGGGTTGTGTTTTTGATGGAGGTGAGTTAACTGGGTTTTGTGATTTTTAGAATGGATGGCAGAGGAAGATGGAAGAAGGTTGAATGTGAAAAAATAATGGAAGATGGTGAAGGTTCCCCCCTTGAATCTCTCTGCTATATGATATTTATCAGGAAATGATGGAAGAAGAAAACCCTGTATGTGCTGTGTAAAGTCATGGAATATGATGCCAAAATGTGAGTGTGTAGTGGGTGAGGGTGTCGGGGAGTGGGTGAGAGTGAGTGCAGTGTCAAAAGAAAATGGAGAAAGTGAGTGGGTGAAATTGTGTCTGTGCAGGTGAAAGTGTTGGGAGTGGGTGTATTAGTGAAATGAGTGGGGAGTGGGTGCATTAGTGAAGGAGTGGGGAAATTTTTTATTTTTTGTGTATGTGTGTGATTGAGTGGGGAATTTTTTTATTTTTTTATTTTTCTATATTTTTATTTTTTATTATATTTTTTTTTGTACTTTATTTTTTTTATATTTTTTTTGTATTTTATTTTATTTTATTTTTATCATAAAAAGGGTGCAAAGCAAAGCAATTAAACATCAATTATCACAGGATTATTAGTTTATGAACAAACATAAAAAAGAAATTTCACGGATAAAATTGGGTATCAACAGCTGCCCCCCTTTACTTTACGTTTAAGATAAATGGAAAGCAAAGGAGTTGATTGAATTTTGTCCATGAAAAAAAATTGATTTTTTTTGAAGATTGATGCAAAATGCAACAGATATTAAAACAAGAGGTAAAAAAAACTTGTGGAGTCAGGTATCCACCGAAACTTGACAGAAAGGTCAAAAGTTTGTGGAGTCGAGTATCCGCCGAAACTTGACAGAAAACTTATAAAGTTTGCGAAGTCAGGTATCCGCTGAAACTTGAAAACAGAAAGGGTAAAAAGCTTGTGGAGTCGGGTATCCGCTGAAGCTTGAAAACAGAGAGGGTAAAAAGCTTGCGGAGTCGGGTATCTGCTGAAACTTACAGGCAGAAAGGTAAAAAGCTTACGGAGTCAGGTATCCGCCAAAACTTGATAGAAAACTTAAAAAGAAAGACACAAAAGCTTGCAGAGTTTGGTATCCGCCGAAACTTGACAAAAAAGGTAAGAAGCTTGCGAAGTCGGATATCCGCCGAAGCTTGACAGAAAACTTAAAAAGAAAGACACAAAGCTTGCAGAGTTGGGTATCCACCGAAACTGGACAGAAAGGTAAATAACAAACAGCTTGTGGGGTAGGGTGCCCATCGAAGCCTGACGGAAAGGTAAAAAAGCAAACAGCTTGTGGGGTAGGGTGCCCATCGAAGCTGGACAGAAAGGTAAATAACAAACAGCTTGTGGGGTAGGGTGCCCATCGAAGCCTGACGGAAAGGTAAAATAACAAACAGCTTGTGGGGTAGGGTGCCCATCGAAGCTGGATAGAAAGGTAAATAACAAACAGCTTATGGGGTAGGGTGCCCATCGAAGCCTGACGGAAAGGTAAAATAACAAACAGCTTGTGGGGTAGGGTGCCCATCAAAGCTGGACGGAAAGGTAAAATAACAAACAGCTTGTGGGGTAGGGTGCCCATCGAAGCCTGACAGAAAGGTAAATAACAAACAGCTTGTGGGGTAGGGTGCCCATCAAAGCTGGACGAAAAGGTAAACAACAAATAGCTTGTGGGGTAGGGTGCCCATCGAAGCTAGATGAAAAAGTAAAAAGCAAACAACTTGTGGGGTAGGGTGCCTATCGAAGCTGGACAGAGAGGTAAACAACAAACAACTTGTGGGGTAGGGTACCCATCGAAGCCTGACGGAAAGGTAAAAAGCAAACAGCTTGTGGGGGAGGGTGCCTATCGAAGCCTGACGGAAAGGTAAAAAGCAAACAACTTGTGGGGTAGGGTGCCTATCGAAGCTGGACAGAAAGTTAAACAACAAACAGCTTGTGGGGTAGGGTGCCCATCGAAGCTGGACAGAAAGGTAAAATAACAAACAGCTTGTGGGGTAGGGTGCCCATCGAAACCTGACGGAAAGGTAAAAAACAAACAGCTTGTAGGATAGGGTGCCCATCGAAGCTGGACGGAAAGGTAAAAAGCAAACAACTTGTGGGGTAGGGTACCCATCGAAGCTGGACAGAAATGTAAACAACAAACAGCTTGTGGGGTAGGGTGCCCATCGAAGTCGGACAGAAAGGTAAATTACAAACAGCTTGTGGGGTAGAGTGCCCCTTGAAGCTGGACAGAAAGGTAAAAGGCAATGGGCACAAGGTCCTGACTTGTTGTAAAAGCAATGGGTGCGAGGACCAGAGAATTGAAAGACAATGGGTGTAAGACCCTGTCTTGTCTTGGAAGCAATGGGTAGGAGTACCTGGAAACTAAAAGACAATGCAAGGAGCCAAAAGCGAAAAGACAATGGGCACGGGGACCCGGAAAAGAAAAGACACTGGGTGCAGGGACTCGAAAACTAAAAGGCAATGGGTGCGGGGACCCAAAAATTAAAGACAATGGGCGCGGGGACCCGGAAACTAAAAGACAATGGGTGTGAGGACCCGGGAATTAAAGGACAATGGGTGCGAGGACCCGGGAATTAAAAGACAATGGGTGCGGGGACCCGGAAACTAAAAGACAATGGGTGCGAGGACCCGGGAATTAAAAGACAATGGGTGCGGGGACCCGGAAACTAAAAGATAATGGGTGTGAGGACCCGGGAATTAACGGACAATAGGTGCGAGGACCCGAAAATGAAAAGACAATGGGTGCGGGGACCCGAAAACTAAAAGACAATGGGTGTGAGGACCCGGGAATTAAAAGACAATGGGTGTGAGGACCCGGGAATTAAAGGACAATGGGTGCGGGGACTCGAAAATGAAAGCAATGATTTTGTAAATGTATATGATGCCAGAGATGGTGCATGATGCAATGGATACAATGAATGTGATACCAGAGGATAATGCATGTGATGCCAGAGGCGATGCATGTGATGCCAGAAGTGATGCTTGAAGACAATGCATGTAATGCCTAAGATGATGCATGACATAATGAATGCTTTACTGTAGAGATTCTCATGAACAAATTGAGTAAGCAAATTTTTTTTTTTATTTTTTATTTTGTTTATTTTTTTTTTTTGCACATCAGAGCTTTGGTTCCACAACCCTTAAGGACTTTTCCCACAAGAAGATCATGGTCAAACAGTAACAAAATACGTTGATTGGCCTTATGATTTTCCTGGTGATTTTTTCCTTTCTCATCAATACTCTTAAAGAGCCTTGAGCTAGAAAATTTTATGCAGTGAGCCTTGAGCCTAAGAACTTTGTTTAATGAGCCATGAGTCAAAAAAGCGAATGTACTTGAGAAAAACATCTTTTAACAAAGTTTTGAACTAAACTCTTCTTTGACCAACTAAACCCATATCCAAAGGGGATCATTGTCAGTCTCATCTTGTACAAATTTCTCTTCATGGCTTGTGTAGAAGCTTGTGATTTTTTATTTCCACCTGATACACTTCAAATTATCCATTGAGGATGCCATTTCTTTTATTGATTGAAACTCTAGAGCTCCTTTGACTTGAGTCGTTCAACAAAAGAATACCATTAGATGGTTAAATTGTACTATTGCACTCATGTTCACCCAACCTGAAGCATCATGTACCAGATATGCATGAATTCAAAAGTACAACAGGAAAGAGATTTGCTAACTGAAAAGCTTTTTGATTGATTTTGGGAGTATGACTATACAAAGGACATTTAACAAAGGATAAAGACAAAAGAAGTGGAATAGTATGAAAGCCAAAAGGTTCTTTTTTTTTTGCTTTGCTTTTTTGCTTCTTTTTTTTTTTCTGGTTTGGATGTGATTGATCCTTACTTGACAACTGGACATTATGACCATTGTTTTATCAGGTATCTACAAAAATCTACCCGTGTAAGGTATCAAATAATGAATCTAACCCAAGGTATGCCATTTGAGAACAAAGATGCCCCAGTGTAGGCCGAATTGAACAGTGTAGAAATTTGCCCCAATGTAGAGCCAGATTGAACCAAAAGAAAACATGCCCCAGTGTATGGGCAACTTGAACAGGGTAACAACTTGCCTTAATGTAAGTCTCTTTTTTTTTTGCTTTGCTTTTTTTTGCTTTTTTTTTAAGGAGTAAAGATTGCAAATTCAGTAGGACATGAACCTTTTGTCTCAAAATTAAAGTCAATGAAAATGAAAACAAACCTTCATTGATCATAATGGACTTTTTAAGGCTTGTAATGTGGCCAAGGTTAAGGGTTATGAAAAGATGGGTATAAAGTTCAAACAAGTGCTTAAAGGTTAAGTGAGACCAAGGATCTTTGTTTAAACTTAAACTTTATCAATTGCTTTTGCGCTTTCAAACACATTTTTTTTCTTATTGTTCTCCATTTTTTTTATTCTTCTTCCTTGTTCAAACTTAAACTTTGTCAATTTCTTTTACTTTCCGCCTCTTTCACCTTTTCTTCCTTTTCCTTCTTTTTTTTTTCAAAATAATCACCATGACAATCAACCTTTGTTTTGTGTCATCCCCTAGTGCAGGGGTGATCCTTATTCAGGGTTTATTGAAGAAAACTTTCAAGCTCAAAATAGGACAACGAGGGATAATGGAAAAATGAATTCTTGTGAGAGAAAGAGAAAGATGGTCAATCTTCATTTCAAATCTTGATTGCTCATTTTCAAAAATTTTAAATTTGAGACAAAAGGATAATACACACCAAGTGATTATTTATTTGCTCCTTTTTCTTTTTTCTTTTTTGATTTTTTTGTTATTATTTTTTTTGGGCAAAGAACACCTGCACACATGAGTCTCATGACCACAAAAATTTTTCAGAATGAGAGTCCTATGAGATCCAAACCAAAAGAAAGTAAGTAAAGGGATGAAAAGAAAGACAAGAAAGATTTGACAAGAACAAGAGTGCCAAGAACATGGGAAAAGGAAACAAAGTATACTGAAATCCACACAAATCCATCACATTAATGCTTCAAGAAAGTTTACATAAGTTCAACACCCAAATGATTTTAATGATTGAACAAGCATGGGGTCAGCACAATCAAACCATCATTTCATGGTAACACTTGATAAACAAATCAAAATACCAGTCGCTCAGAAATTTCCCAGTGCTGGAGCACTCCAAGGTATGGTTCATTCTTGACGATTAGAAAAATGAATCACCACTTAATTGAACTTTCTAAGGTTGCCCCTGATTGACCATTGTAAGCATTCACTCTTATTGCAGATGGGCATATGTAGAAACTTCTGACAATACCTGGTGAATTACTGTTTAAGTAACCATTGTCATCCATGAGTTTTCCTGAAACCCCATTTAACTCATTCGACTTGAAGTCTACCCTTGGTCAGTTCAATATTTGTCCATACTTGCCTGTCCGTCATTCATTTGATGCAATCTTCCCTTTTTCATTTCGTTTTCAATCCTTTCACCAATTATCACAATGTCTGAAAAATTCGACGACACGCTTCCAATTATATGATCATAGAATGGCGTGTGCAGTGTATCAGTGAACATAGCAACCATCTCTTTTTCTAACAAAAGGGGTTTCTACTTGTGCAGCTATTTTCCTCCACCTCTGAGCATATTCCTTGAAGGTCTCAGCATCCTTCTTAGACATGCTTCGTAGTTGCATTATATCTGGTGCCATATCAATGTTGCACTTATACTGCTTTACAAAGGCATCAGCTAAATCCTTGAAACTCCTTATATGGGCATGCTCAAGATGTGCATACCAATTCAAAGTTGCCCCAGTTAAACTGTCTTGGAAGAAATGGATTAACAATTTGTCATCATGAGCTTGTGAAGCCATCTTGCGAATGTACATTGTCAAGTGATTCCTTGGGCAAGTAGTCCCCTTATATTTATCAAAATTTGGGACCTTAAACTTTGGGGGAATGACGGCATCAGGTACAAGACAAAGCTCAGTAGCATCCTTGAGGCCGTAACAACTTGCTCTTTCAATGACCCGTAATCTCTCTTCCAAAGTTTTCCATCTCTCTTTGAACTGAGGATTTTCAGCAAAAGAATTCGTTGGGTATTGTGGCATGAAAGTAGGAACAAAATGTTGCACAGGTGGGGTTCCACTAGCACCAAGGTAATGGGCATGTGGTTGGGCTGTGCTTAATGAATTTGAAGCAGACATGTTGCCGTCAGAGGGATTGGAGGCCTGTGGTGGTACAAATCCGGAAGGGAGACCATATAGTGGGAAAAAGAAAGGGAATGGGTGTTGTGTTGGCATGGCTTCACTGACATTTGGCTGAATGACTTGGGTTTGAGAAGTGTTTGGCGGGTTTGAAGTTGGCGTTACCGCTGGGGTGGTATTATCAAGAGGGTTAGCGGCTAACGGTGGTACATATCCTGGAGGGAGACCATATGGTGGGAATGATGGCACCTGGTTTTCCTGCGAACTGGTGACCGAGGGTTGAGTGGTGTTGTCTGGATAAATGGTGAGTGGCATCACAACCCCTTGAGGATTAAAGGCTTGGTATTGTAGAGGAATTAAAGTGAAACCGGGCGGGTGAAGAGGCGTGGCTGGATGTCCTTCGTTTGCCACTGCGGGATTCCCATCTGTGTTCCTTCTATTTTCCATGGACTGTAGCATCTCCATCATCTTGGACATTTGCTCTCTAAGCTGATTCATTTCATCCTTCAGCTCTTGAGTTTGTTCTATTTCATCCATGATCCTAGCTTGGAAACGAGTCCTATAAGGATGTCGTAGAGACAGTTTTTTTTTCTGTATTCATTATTTGTTATCATTATTAGGAGCATGAGAAAGGAAAAAATGCAAATAAAAGTAAAATTATGCATGCAAAGACATGATCCAAAGCAGTAAACGACATCGATAAACCTCGTTCATTTAAAAAGAAAAGCTTCGAGGCCATAGAGAGTTAGATATTCGAAGTGATGAACATAAGAGCTGCAATATCTCTATACTTGCCACTAAACTCTTGTTGTCTTCCCATACTACACATTACGAAGCCTCCTTATGTCATTTTACTCAAAGTCATGACTTCCCATTAGGGGTGGTAAAGGAGATCCTTGTGGTGCAAGTTGTTTTCTTCTTTTGCCTGAACCCTTGCAGACTCTTCACTGACAGCCCATATACTCTCTGCAACCTCAGACATTATAGCCGCTTTTCCTTTATCCATGTTCAAGGTTTATCGATATCTTCACAGTATTGAATCACACATGCAAATGCAAGGTAAAAGAAAACAAAAAAAAAGAGTTAGCAACTAAAATAAAAGACAAACAGAAATTCCTCATGTGTTAGAGGAAAAGGGGTACCTAATCTTGGTACCCGTCTAGCAGGATGGGTTCTATGAATGATGGTAGCTCTAAGGTTATATTTACAAGTGATAGCTTTGGTTCTAGACCCTTATCAGACAAAAGGTCCCCAAATTACCCCTTACTGTCACCAATACTTTGGCTAGCAAGAGTCCTCCATCCTCACCCATGATAGGTTACAAGCGGAAAGAGTTCAATTTGAGTGAGGGATTTTCATGTGCTTAGCCGGAGACCAAAGGTCTCACAAAGCAACACTACTTCGCCCTCTATCTAAGCCTACAAGGTACTGAGCTCGGGAATAGAGCTTGTGTGTGAAGTAAGTGATAGTAATGTGTGTGTGAGAACATATGTACAAAAATTTAAAAAGATAAAATTACCCCCAACTTGCAAAAACATATATATAACAACCAACTAATAATCATCTACCCTAGTGTTTCAACAATCAATCAAAAATAAAAATAAAAAAAAAGAAACACAAATATTTATACAAATAAATCAAAGTAAACACATGATAACATTATCGAGAGAAAAGAAAAAAAAATATTTATGAACAAATAAGAAAACAAAACAAAGACAAAAATGGGTAAAATAAATAAATAGAGATTATTAAAAATTTACACAACTAACAACGATAGGCCTGACTCTCTAAGTTTCCCCAGTGGAGTCACCATCTGTCCCAATCGGGACCGCGACGGGACGACCAAAAAATAAAATATAAATCAATGAAGTCGCCACCAATGTTTATTTAAATTGAGAAAACATTAGAAAAATCCTTTAATCAGGAAAACTGGTCTTTTGAAAAAATGAGTTTGGATTCGGGAGTCGATTACAGGTAGGGAAGGTATCAGCACCCTACACTGCCCGTTCCAAGAACGGTACCTTATGTTAGTTGTGCAAAATTTAATGATCTCACATATATTTATTTTTTACCCCTTTTTAGAAAAAACTTTGTAACTAAATTTTTATTTTTCATTTTCTTATCTTTATTTTTATATTTTAAAAAAAGAAAGAAAGGAAAGAAATAATCATTTTGTGAAAATTTAATTTTTGGCTTGACAGAAATGAATTTCTGCTCCTACGTATCCCCTGGTGCAATGGGGAACTCAAAGTCACGTAGTTCTTTAGAAAATGATTGTAAGTTGGTTAATTTTAATTAATAAAAGAAAGAAACTTAAAACCTGCAAATCAAATTATCATCAATGAATTAATTCAAGCAACATGTCAAGTGGCATAAAAGTAAAACAACAAACTAAATAGAACAACAAACAGACAAGATAACTAAATTAAAATCAAATAAAAACACAAATTTACTTTCATCATTTTCTTTTGAAATTTTACCATTTTTTTATAATTTCATTTTTTCAATTTTTTTATTATATTTTTATCATTTTTATATATTTTTTAAAATTTTCTATCACTTGCCCATTCTTGTTTGTCTACTTATATCATTATCCTAAATCTTATCTTTCCTACTTCTTATAAAAAAAACATACACTATCTGCTTGTTTATTTTTTTTTTGCTGCTTGCTTTATTTAAAAAGAAAAAAAGAAAAAAAACGTGACTAGCCCACTAAAAAGAAAACAAGGACCCATATCATAAAACAGACTTAACCCCAACCTATCCTTTTATTATTATTTTTATTTTTTTTCATGATGCAGCAACCACTAAAATTAAAAAGCAAAGGCATGATAAAAAATAAAAAGCAAAGGCTAGAAGGAGGGAAGGTTTTGGAGACAAAACGAAAAAAGATTGAAACTTTTAGGAGATTGTAGTTTCATCAGGACACATGAACGAGAGGGACGAAGGCTTGGGCGAACGGCGGTGCGGCTCGGACGTAAGAGGCGGAGATCTGGTTCGTGCACGGTGCGTGGCGCCGTTGGTTTGTGGTCCGGTGGGAGGAGCGGCTCGCGTGGTTTTCGTGCAACGTTTTGGCTTGGTTCACCACTGATCTGGGCGAACTGCGACGGAACTCGGTCGAGGTGGGTGGTGCCGGATCTGGGTGGTTATGGTGAGTGAAGCGTGACAGCGAGGACGATGGCTGCTAGTTGGAGCTCAGATCTGGTTTGCGATGATGGATCTAGTCATGGCTTCAACGATGCAGAGGATGGCTTGGGTGATTGTGGGTGTGCGACAAGGTGGTCCGAGATCTCGGGTTCGTGAGGCGCGGGGTTGCAGTCCGTGTATGGGTGGCGAGAGAGAGGTGGAGGGATTTTTCTTTTGGTGAAGATGATGGTTTGCAGTGAAGCTTAGGGATGAGAGTAGTGATTGGAGGTTAAGGTAGATGGAGCTTAGGTTTGCTCACGGTGGTGGTTTGGAGGTGAGGGTTCACGGTGGAGCTCCATGCTTTGGTGGCTTCATGGTTACGGTTGGGAAGGATGGAGAGCTTGGACGTGGATGGTGGGTTGGGCTCGGCTTGGTGTGTTGATTCTACGTGATGTTAATGGTTGGAATGGTGAGAGAATGTAGACGTGGGTTGTGGTAGCGATGAAGGTGGGTGGTTGGGTGTGGTGGTGCAAGTGAGGTGATGAGCTTGAAGATGATGATGATGGTGGTTGGTTGAAGGGTGGTGACTTTGTACGTGTTGTGTGGTGGTCTACGGTGTGGAGGTGAAATAGAGATGGTGGTTGTTGGGTGGTTATTAAGAGGTTGTGAAGGATGAGGGGAGGTGGATGGGGTGTAGGCGTAAGTAAACTTGAGGGCTATGGGGATGGGTTGTGTTTTTGATGGAGGTGAGTTAACTGGGTTTTGTGATTTTTAGAATGGATGGCAGAGGAAGATGGAAGAAGGTTAAATGTGAAAAAATAATGAAAGATGGTGAAGGTTCCCCCCTTGAATCTCTCTCGCTATATGATATCTATCAGAAATGATGGAAGAAGAAAACCTCAGTATGTCTTTGTGTAAAGTCATGGAATATGGTGCCAAAATGTGAGTGTGTAGTGGGTGAGGGTGTCGGGAGTGGGTGAGAGTGAGTGCAGTGTCAAAAGAAAATGGAGAAAGTGAGTGGGTGAAATTGTGTCTGCGTGCGGGTGAAAGTGTTGGGAGTGGGTGTATTAGTGAAATGAGTGAGGAGTGGGTGCATTAGTGAAGGAGTGGGGAAATTTTTTATTTTTTGTGTATGTGTGTGATTGAGTGAGGAATTTTTTTTATTTTTTTTATTTTTCTATATTTTTATTTTTATTATATTTTTTTGTACTATAGTTTTTTTATATATTTTTTTTTATTTTATTTTATTTTATTTTTATCATAAAAAGGGTGCAAAGCAAAGTAATTAAACATCAATTATCACAGGATTATTAGTCTATGAACAAACATAAAAAAGAAATTTCACGGACAAAATTGGGTATCAATACTATGATTACGCCAATCATGGAAAACACAAATAATGCTTGTAGCACATTGACCCATCAAATGGCAAGGCTAAATCAAGCCTTGGGAATAGGAGAATTGGCCAATGAAAATGCTCAAGGAACCCAGCTTGGGGTAAATATAGAAATGATTGCACCTCAGGTGAATATGGGACAAAATCAACAAAACTTAGATCAACCTAGGCAAAATGATTAACCACGCCTGGAATATGGTAATGTCCATGTACTCCGTCGAGGTGATGAGGATCAAATGGCTAGGAATGATGCAGCCATGAGATTGCTTCGACTGAATCTTGCAGGGTACCAAGTGGTTGAGCAAAATGAAAATCAAGTGGTGGAACAAGTGCTGAATAGGTTTGGGTTCAATGTTGGATATGCCAATCAAACCTAATTTGTTTCAGAATTTCCTGAGTGGGTGCAACAAGCAGAACTGCCCAGAGGAATTAAAATTCCTAAACTTTCTAAGTTTGCTGGTGAGAGCGGGGAATCGACCGTCGAGCATATTGCACGGTATACTATAGAGATGAGGGAGTTGGCCACTATTGAAGGCCTTAAAATGAGATTCTTCCCAAGTTCCCTTACCAAAAATGCTTTCTCTTGGTTCTCGACATTGAGGCCGAATTCGGTACATTCTTGGGCTCAATTGGAAAGAAGTTTTCGTGACCAGTTTTTTAAGGGATATTTGAAAGTAGGACTTACAGATCTCTTCAATATCAAAAGAATGTACAATGAAACTGTAGATGATTATCTTGCTAGGTTTCAACAAATGAAGAGTAGATGTTTTACTCCTATACCTAAGGTTGAAATAGTAAAGGTTGCTACAGGAGGTTTAGACTATTACGTAAGGAAGAAATTAGTGAACCAACATTTAGTTAATCTTGCCCAATTAGGTGAGAAAGTTAGGCAAATAGAACAACTAAAAGCTGAGAAAGTTCAAAAACAAAAGAGATTCCTAAAAGAGAAAAAGTAGCATTTGTTGGATTAGGTGAATCCGACAATAAGATTGAAAATAGCAATGATAAATTTGAAGTTAACATTGTTGAACTTCAAAATAGTCCTCTTTATGTGTGTTAGGCTTTACAGACTACAAGAAATTAGGAGAAAATAAATTATGTCAATAAGAAAATGCATACATTCAACATAACAAAAGTCGATGAAATCTTTGATTTATTGTTAAAGGATAAACATATTAAATTGTCAGAAGATCATAGGTTACTAAAACTTGATGAAATAAAAGACCAAAAATATTATAAGTTTCATAGTAATTTCGGTCATGTTACTAATGAATATATTTGTTTTAGAGATATAATCCAGAAAGCATTAATGGATGGGTGTTTGAAGTTTGCTGAAAAGCCTAAAGCAGATATGAAGATTTATACAGATCCGTTTCAGGCTGGAATGTCCTATGTTGATTAGCAGGTTCCTTTGAATGTTGGAATGCTCAACATAATGGATTTGCGGGAATTCGACATTGACTTGGAGGATGCGATGGACATCTATCCAAAGTCAGGAGAATCTCTTGAAGCATTCCTTAAAAGGAAAAAGGAGAAAGGCAATGTGAGATTATGTCCAAGATGTAATGCAGTATATGATGAATTTGCTGTAAAGAAAGTTGCTGAAGGACAACAAAGTGACCCACAGGGTAAGAAGAAGCTTTTCGATAAGAAAACTTGGAGACCACAAAAGCCTTTCTATACTCCAAGGCCGAGGCAGGTTTATATGCCTAAGCCTAATATGAACGGCTGGTTGGTTGAGCCATCTAGTGAGAATATGGGAAGTAATTCATTTTCCAAAGGCCATGTCGGACCAACTAGGACTAGAGTTCCGCCTGCCAATGTTACTGTGGATAGGTGGGTAAAAATTTTTGCAATGGCAAGTCACACGTATTTTCGACGAAATGTGGCTGCCAGGAAGAACAGGTTTCAGAGAGATCAACCATTCTAGAATGAAAATTACAAACATGGTTGAATCAACCAAGGAGAAGCTATGATTGGCCAAGATGTACCAGGGCCATTAAAGTCTTTACCTTTGTCGAAGAGTCAAAAAAGAAGGCTACAGAGATTGAGACAAGCACAAAAAAGAAGAAATATGGCTGGGGGTTTAGTTATCAAGGAACAACCCACAGAAATAAGATGTTTGGTGGTTGAAAACAAGCCAGTACCGAATCAAAATGAAGATGACAAGAAGTTGAAAAGTATTATCAGGAAAGAATTTGTGGATACAAGGGGATCAATCCCAGTGGAGCCGATAATAACTGTAGTTAGTTGGCTTGACATGAATGATAATTCTCGACATGAAAAGCTTGCTGAGATAAAGAAAGGAAAACAGGTTCAAGGACCTATTCCAAGTAAAGTCGGAAGAAAATGGCCAATTGGACTAGTGGCAGCAGAGAAGGAAGCAAAGAAAAGTAATTTAGCCGTGGAAGGAAATAAGGAAACGACTAGATTGAAGGTTGAAAAGATGATAACGAGAATGGTTGAGATCAAGGACTATAAAGTTGAAAGTAGTGAGGATGTAGAAGACTGGTCAAAAGAAGAAATCATGAAAGTCCTAGAGGATCCTAATCAAGATGTCGAGTGGAGAAAGAAAATGCTTGACATAGTCAAGAGGAGGAGAAGATTGGCGAAGCCTGATTGCTAAGACATGGACTTAATGACTGATGAAGTTATTGAGGCCTTGAATGATACAGATGATCTTTTAGGCCTTGATGATTATGATCAACTCGACATGGATTTCAATTTGGACAAGGATCTGGATGACATTATAATGGCTATGGAGAGTAATTTGCCATCGAAAGATTACTTCAGAATTGGAAAGTGCAGAAGTGATGAGGAGTTGTCTGATGAGGAAGAGTTTCTAAAAAACAATGAGTGTAAATCTAATTTCAGTTTTACCTACTGAATTTGTAGGATATCATGAAATTGAATATACTAGGGAAAATGAAGAAGACTTATATGATCTTAGTGATCATTGGCTTATCTTTCAAGATAACATGATCACAGTGTTCGACAATTTCACATAATTTGAAAAGTTGACAGAAGAGCAGAAGGCTCATCTACATCCATTACACATCAAGGCTCTATTAGAAGGCAAGCCCGCGAATAGAGTCTTGATAGACGAGGGGGAGGGCAACTATCAATTTGATCCCAAGGGCAATACTTAAGAAACTTGGGAAAATGAGTCTGATTTGATATCGACCAACATGATTGTCACTGACTTCAGTGGCAAAACTTCCCCGTCAGATGGAGTAGTGATATTGAACATACAAGTCGGATCTATTGAAAAGCCAACATTGTTTGTGGTAATTCCAGCAAAGTCAAGTTATAATCTTTTTCTAGGAAGAGATTGGATACATGTCATTGGAGCAATATCGTCGACGGTTCATCAGAAGCTTATTCTCTGGAATGTAGATGATCAGGTACAGATAATAGAGGCAAATGATAGCCTTTGCTATCTACAACAACTTCATGTTGATTTTAAAATATATGCTCCAAATGTCAAGCCAATCACGACAAATAATAGAGGCATTAACAAAGATGCACTTGAAGTGTACTTAATGGACCAATTTGGCATTCAACTAGTGAATAAGGCCGAAAGAGATCGGCCAAACACTAGTTATGAGTGTTAAGGATCAGTTAGATAAATTGTCGGCCTATTTGGCCGACAGAGTAGTATACACCACTGAAGGTGTACTGTCAGACTGTATAATAGATTATGGTCCTTTGGGATTTGAAAAAGGACTTATGAAAAATAAAGTGTAGAGGTGGAAGATCCTTTGGAAGAGATAAACTTGGGCACTGAAACAGACATAAGGCTTATATCTGTGAGTTCATTTCTGCCAAAGGAGTTCAAGGAACAGCTTATCGACTTAATTGAAGAATACAAAGATTGCTTTGCATGGGATTATGGTGAAATGCTTGGGTTGAGCAGAGATCTTGTCGAGCATAGATTCCTATTGAAAGAAGGTTGCAGACCTGTCAAGCAAGCCAACAGGAGATTTGCACCTGAGGTAGTTTTAAAGATAAAGGAAGGGGTCAAAAAATTGCTCAAATCCAAGTTCATCAGAACAACCAAGTATGTCGAATGACTTTCGAATATTGTTCCTGTAATTAAGAAAAATGACAAGTTAAGAGTATGCGTAGATTTTAGAAATTTAAATACTGCTACACCTAAAGATGAATATCCTATGCCAATTGCGGACATGTTAGTTGATGTCGCATTTAGACATGAATTGTTAAGTTTTATGGATGGCCATGCAAGTTATAACCAAATTTTTATAGCCGAGGAGGATGTGTCGAAAACTGCATTCAGATGTCTAGGAGCCATTGGGACATATGAATGGGTAGTTATGCTTTTCGATTTAAAGAATGTAGGGGCTACCTATCAGAGAGCAATGAACACAATCTTCCATGATGTCATTGGAAAATTTATGGAGGTGTATATTGACAATGTAATTGTTAAGTCAGAGACAAAGGAAAGTCATTTGACAAACTTGAAGCAGACATTCGATAGGATGAGGAAGCACGACCTCAAGATGAATCCAGAGAAATGTGGTTTTGGAGTGTCGGCTGCCAAATTCTTGAGTTTCTTAGTCCATAAGAAAGGTATCGAGGTGGATAAGAATAAAGCCAAGGCAGTTCCGGAGGCCACGCCACCGAAGAATAAGAAGGAATTATAATCTTTTTTAGGAAAAATGAATTTCTTGAGAAGATTCATATCCAATTTGTCGGGAAGATTCGCTTCATTAGTCAAGTTGAAGGTTGAACAAAACTTTGTGTGGGAACCTTACCACCAAGAAGTCTTCAACCAAATAAAGTGATATTTGACAAACCCACCGGTCATGATGCCCCTAGTGCCTCGTAGACCGTTGAAGTTGTATATATCAGTGTCAGAAGAAACCATAGGGAGTATGCTGGCTCAAGAAGATGAAAATGGCGTCGAAAGAGCTGTGTATTATCTTAGTTGAGTTTTGAATGATGCTGAGAGAAGATATAGTGTAATTGAGAAACTTTGTTTAGCATTATGTTTCTCATGTACTAAACTCAAATATTATATGATGCCTTGTAATGTATTGGTGATGTCAAAAACTGATATAATAAAATATATGTTGTCAAAACCAGTGTTAAAATGGACGTATTGGAAAATGAACCATTGCTTTGTCAGAATTTTATTTACAATATGATCCAATGAAAGCTGTAAAAGGCCAAACAATTGGTGATTTCTTGGCCAACCGCCCCTGTTTGGATGTTGATAACATAAATTTTATCGGTTTAAAACCTTGGTGTTTATATTTTGACGGTTCAAGACATCAAAATGGAATTGGAGTGAGAGTTTTAATTGTTTCTTCTCAAGGTGCTCCAACTAAGTTAATGTTTGAACTTAAGTATACTTGTTCCAACAATGAGGCTGAGTATGAAGCCTTAATTATCGGGTTAGAAATACTAGTAGAAATGAAAGCACGTAATGTGCATGTTTTTGGTGATTCGCAGTTGGTCGTCAAACAGCTTGTCTAAGAATATAAATACGTCAGTTATAATATGATGAAATACTATATTGTGGCAAGTAAGCTGATGGAGAAATTCGACGAAGTAACTATCGAACACATCTCCAGAGGTTTAAATGAAGAGGCTAATAAATTGGCACAAATAGCCTCTGAATATAAAATTTCGTCCAAGGTTCTAACAAATCTAATGGAAATTAAGGAACTCTTATATCCATTAGAAGAGAGAGATATACTACAAAATGATATTTCGATAACTGATGACTGGAGATAACCAATATTAAGCTATTTGGAGAATTCGAGTCAAAACGTAGATAGAAAGCTTAAATACAGAGCATCGAAATTTGTAGTATTAGGAGGGGCCTTGTATAGAAAGTCCATTGATGGAAATTTAGAGGTTTGCCTGAGTGAAGCAGAGGCTTATATTGCTTTAGCAGAAGTTCATGAAGGAATTTGTGGAGCTCATCAGGCGGGTGATAAGATGAAATGGGTCCTCCTTTCAGGGGATGGGCTTTGGATTTAATTGGCTAAATTCATCCTGCATCGTCAAAGGGACATAAATATATTTTAGTAGGAGTTGATTACTTTACCAAGTGGGTTGAGGCTATAGCCTTAAAAGATGTAACCCAGCAGGACGTAATTGACTTTGTAGAAGATAATATAGTTTATCGGTTTGGAATACCACAAACTTTGACAACCGATCAAGGGTCGGTATTCATTGGAAAAAAGGTTATTGAATATACCAGTTCAAGGAAAATTAAAATGCTTACGTCGACTCCATATTATGCTCAAGCAAATAGCCAAGTAGAGGCCATGAATAAAATAATCATAAGCTTGATTAAAAAGCTTATTGGTCGATAACCCAGGAATTGGCATAACACCCTTAATCAAATTCTATGAGCATATAAAAATTCACCAAGAGAAGCAACGGGTACTTCACCATACAAGTTAGTATATGGTCATGATGCAGTGTTACCCATCGAAATTAATCTTCAATCAGTTCGTATTCAAAAACAAGACGAGTTACTGGTTGAACATTACTGGGACTTGATGTTTGATGAATTAAATGAATTAAGTGATGAAAGATTAATTACTTTAGAAAACTTGATTCGACAAAAAGAGAGAATTGCTAAATTTTATGATAGTCGAATTAAGTACAAATCTTGTAAGGTTGACAATTTAGTTTAGAAGGTGTTTTTGCCTATGGATAGGAATTGTAGAGAATGTGGAAAATGGTCTCCAACATGGGAAAGACCATTCATAATTACTCAAGTATTTTCAAGAAATGCTTATGCACTTGTCGAAGTTAACTCAGGTTTTAAAATTAAGTTGATTAATGGTAAATATTTAAAGTCATATAGACCGACAATGTGTGAAGTAAAGATTGATAAAAAATGATAAAAATAATATTCATTCATATATTTGGCGATTGCAAGTTACATTATCAACATTAGTAAGAATATTTGACAAATATTACAACTTGGTTAAATTGCCAAAACTTTACAAAAGAATAAACCGACAATTAGCTTAGAATGGGAGGGAAAGGATTACATTTAAAACTTTTACAAAACTTCCCAAGAATCTTCCAAAGATTGTTTATCTGTACAGGCGGTATGATATTCCGCTTCAAGGGAATTTATCTTTGCTAACACTGCTTTGGCTTCGACAGCCTATTGTTTGGTGTTGTTAGCAATGCCTTGCTGCTTAACAGTCCCTTGTTGCAAAGTTTTTTGGAGTTTTTGCTTACGACATGCCGCTTCAAGTTTTTAATCCAAGTCTTTGTTTGTCCCAAAATAGGCCGCAAGTGCACGGGTCATCCAAGTAATATAATGAAAAGTAAAGATCGTTCCCAAGTCTTTGTTTGTCCCAAAATAGGCCACAAGTGCACGGGTCATCCAAGTAATATAATGAAAAGTAAAGATCATTCCCTCGAGTATAAATTTATTTCAAATGTTAAGTATTAACCAATAGCTTACCTAAATTCTATTTAAGAACATAAAAATGGATAAAAGTAAAGAAAGTAAAGACAGAAAACAATAAAGATAAACGATTAGATTTCAGGGAATCCTTCTTCACCTCCTACATCTACCAACAACATGCAATCCTCTTCATTAACATGAATGCATTGATTAGGTTAGCTTAAGAATCTTCATTAGCTAAAAGCTTATGTCTAGGTCATCTAACCATAGTTTCAATTGCCTAACTCACTATGTTTTCATGAGAGCTAACACAAAATCCACTATTGAATGTGTTACCAAGTGGCTTCCAGTACTCAAGAGGGGGGTGAATTGAGTATAAAAACTTTTTTGCAAAACCTCTTTTTAATTAAAACAAATATCAAAAGCTTAATAAATAAATGCACAGAAGGAATGAGAAGAAGAGAATAAACAATAAAGAATCAGTAAAAAAGAATGTGTAATAAAATAAATTACTTAAAATAAAGAGATTAGGGAAAGAGAAGCGAGTACGGTATTTTATCCCGGTTCGACCACTAACTCACTTGTGGTCTACGTCCAGTCCTCGAAAGCCGAGATTTTTCACTAAGTATACAAGCTTCAATAGGTGCTTGCTACCGTTACAAAATAGAGCACTTTTCACACACAGGGGACACTATACCTTTGTGCTAAAGTCTCAACTGCGGGATACCTCACCCTTATACAAACCTTGAGGATACCTCACCCTCGATCTGATTATCGAAAAAATAGAGATGAAGAGAAACTCTCAAACAGTATGTAATACAAGTTGAAGTGCTAATAGAGCTCTCACAGAGATATCTCAAAGTTTTTAAGCAAGAAGAGCGTAGAAAATAGTTTTCACAAAGACAGAGTAATCAGAAAATAGTTCAGAATAAGGGTAATGGAAAACGTGACCCAGGCTTGCTATTTATAGGGAAAATTAGGTTAAACAGCCATTGGGTACAATTAATGGCAATTAAAATTCTTGTCTGTTTCCATTTACGTAAACACAGGTTCGTGTTTATTCGAATAAAGCAACAGCTTATTCGAATAAAACGCATCGTGTAAAACTTATCTGAAAAGGGTTATTCGAATAACCATCCTGTTATTCGAATAACTCTGTTAAAACCAGAATTCAAAAACCAAAGGTTATTCGAATAGCAACTTGGTTATTCGAATAACGTATTTAAAAAGAAGTTCAGATAGAAACCTTTATTCGAATAACAGATGAGTTATTCGAATAACTCATTTAAAAACTTGTTTCTGAAAAACTTAGTTATTCGAATAAACGAATGTTTATTCGAATAATACTTTAAAAACCAGATTCTCGTGAAGACATTTATTCGAATAGGCAATGTTTTATTCGAATAAATCAAGCCAAAAACTGTTTTGAAAAAGAGATGATTCAAAGATACTGAGTTTGTTTCAAAACAGATTTTTTTATCTTTTCTTTCAAAAACAAAGAGATATTAATGTGAGCTCATACAATAGATCCTAAGTCCTAATACTAATCACATATAAACTTGAACTTGGTCTATTACTCATCTTCATTTAATCTTCTCGTTTGTTATCATCAAAACAAATCTTCAATGGTAAGCATCCAAACACATTCTCCCCCTTTTTGATGATGACAAACTAACAAAGAGACTATCAAAGAGAAAAGCATTAGTGTATATAATTGAAATTCACAAAAGGTATAAAAGCTTACTCCCCTTTTTTAAATAAGAGGTAATATATATATATATCAGATAAGTGAGCAGATGAGTGGATGAGCTCCCTTTCAATTGGAATCCAATCCTATTTAAAGTTACCTGTCTTTTCTCAAATAAAGTCAAGTGATTAAATGTATTAAGTATTTCTCCCTCTTTTGTCATGAGCAAAAAGGAGGGGTAAGTCCCAGAAACATATAGCAAAGTGTAGAAAAAGAAACAGGCTCAAATCAATAGATCAACAGTAATTTATTTATTCATGCATTAATAAAATGAGATTCAAGTACATAAGCCATAAATAAAATTACATAGAGCCAAACACAAACAGCCTAAGAACAAAAGAAAACTAAAAGTAAGCGTCCGGAAGTGGTGGTGAAGAGACCGGGTGCGAGAAGCGGGTGAAGCGGATCGAAGAGCCGCAACCTCACGTTCAACACCTTCTATTCTCACAAACGGAATAGAGAAGGTATGTTCCATGTAAGCGCGGTTGTCTTGCAAGGTGGCCATGATCTGTTCCAGAGTGACAGGAGCAGGTGCGGCGGTAGGGGACATCGGCGGGGGCAGGGATATGGGGTCAAGCTCGTCCTCGGCGAACCTCATCTGGGTACACCCAACCTTCATCGGTTGAATCATCTTCATCTTCCGTAAGGTGTGAGCGCCAAAGACATTGTGATGAGTCAGAGTAATGGCCCGCTCAGTCTCCAAGACCTGAGGATACTTGCTCAGCAAGGTAGAGACGATGATGCCATAAGGTAGGTCTGATTTGTCCTTGCCCTTGGCCCGCATCATGTGCCTCATGATGAACACGGCCGCCTTGACCCGATGGCCATTTTTCGAAACCATAGCATGAAGACGTCTTCTTCGCCGAGATAGGCGTAGTTTCCACCGCGAGGGGGCGAATGTGAGCATGGCGTAATGCGAAAGCCTATCTTGGCTTTTCGGCATTCCACCCTTGAGACCTTTATCGGGAAGGGCCGGGCCGGGCTTAGGGTCTTCAATAAATTGAAGTTTGTTGAAGTCTTCAAGGAATGGCGTGTCATCCTCTTCAACAAGGGCGCCGAGAACTCTGCAAAACGAACAGAGTTGACGGTCCGGTGGTGTGATCACTATGTTCGATCGGATACCTCGAAAAGAGATTCTCGCCGTCGAAAGCCGGTTGCAGAGGAACATCCTCACCAAAGCTGGATAGATGGTGGCCGGTGAGAGCAAAGGCCGAAGAACACCCCGGTTTTGCAGGCAGGGTCGGGAAGTCGGCCGCGGTCTTCTTTGGAAAAGGAAAGATCCGGATACTTGGGTTGAACCAAGTTTCGCTCCCGAAGTGAGAGATGAAGCGTGCACGGTGCTCTTCATTGGAGGAGAGCCTTCGAAGGTCAAGCGGGTTGGTGCACGGAGCATTCTTCGTGCGAGGACGTTTGCTTTGGAGGAGGAAGCCATGAGAGAGAGAGAGAGAGAGAGAGAAGAAGCGAGATAGTGAAAGGTTGGATAGGGAGGAGTGAAGAGTCGAGAGAAGAGTAGAGAAGATGGAGGGTGAGAGTCTTTGGGCGCACGGGGTTTATTTAAAGAACCCGTGTTTATTCGAATAAACAGAGGTTTATTCGAATAAACCTTGCAGGAAAGGTGAACAGACAGGCGCGTAGGAAACTGAAGAGGTGTGGCAACTAGGGTTTATTCGAATAAGAGATGTTCTATTCGAATAAAACGACCGGAAAGCCAAGCGTTTTGGCTAGGCGAAAGGGTTTATTCGAATAACTATGGAGTTATTCGAATAAGCGAGACCAATCGATCAACACGATAGAACAAGGGTTCGGTTATTCGAATAACACGAGGTCTATTCGAATAGACCGAGACCAAGACCAAACCGATAAAAACAGGGCCATTGGTTATTCGAATAAAAAGGGTTTATTCGAATAAGCGAGAAAACGAAAGAAACAATGAGAAACACAGGTTTCTGGTTATTCGAATAGAGAAGATTTTATTCGAATAAGCAGAGATGAAAAACATCTCAGGTTAAGGTAGGGGTATCAGTTTATTTGAATGAAAAACATCTCAGGTTAAGGTAGGGGTATCAGTTTATTTGAATAAGTTGAAGTTTATTCGAATAAGGCTGATGTTCAAACACATAAAATAGCTATCAGTGAAGGATTTTATTCGAATAAGGCCTTGCCTATTCGAATAAAGCTAACACAGAGGCATGTACGTATATGAAATTTAAAGGCATACAAACATGATAATGATCAGCAATGAATAATCAAATAAGTAATTCAAATATTTGATTAATCAATTATGCCCAATTCTCCTCGAATAAAAAAGAATGCTTCTTTTGCTAAGGGTTTAGTAAAGATATCTGCAAGTTGCTTAGAAGTTTCAACAAACTCAAGTATGCAGTCCCCTTTTTGTATATGATCTCTGATAAAGTGATGCCTTATCTCTATATGCTTTGTTCTTGAATGTAGTATAGGATTCTTAGAGATATTTATTGCACTAGTGTTATCACACCTTATCGGGATGTGATCAAGTCAAGAAAACCATGAGTAGTCTAAGAGCATTGCTTCATCCATAGGATTTGAGCACAAAGAACTCCGGTTGCAACATATTCACCTCGGCGGTAGACAAAGCCACACTATTTTGTTTCTTACTATGCCAAGAAACTAAAGAACTACCAAGCAAGTGGCATGTCTCACTAGTACTTTTTCTCGTCTAATTTGCACCCAAAGAAAGTCGAGTCGAATAGCCTATTAGGCTACAAGAGGCACCTTTAGGGTACCATAAGCCCATTTGTGAAGTGCCTACTAGGTATTTCATTATACGTTTGACAAAGACTTAAGTGAGATTCCTTAGGGTTTGCACGATATCTAGCACACATGCATACACTAAACATTATATCTGGCCTACTAGCAGTAAGATAAAGGAGAGATCCAATCATACCTCTATATTTCGTTATTTCTACTGATTTACCTCCTTCATCTTTGTCCAAGTAGCAAGATGTGCCCATCGGAGTGGCCATATGTTTAGCGTTTTCCATTTCAAATCTCTTCAGCAATTCCTTGCAGTATTTTGTTTGACTTATGAAAGTCCCTTCGTTTGTTTGTTTGATTTGAAGTCCAAGGAAGAAATTTAATTCTCCCATCATTGACATTTCAAATTCATTACTGCATTGACTTAGCAAATTCTTTGCAAAGGGATTCATTAGTAGCACCGAAAATAATATCATCCACATATACTTGCACAAGAAGAATGTCATGCTTTTTATTTTTAATAAAAAGAGTAGTATCGACTTTTCCTCTCGAAAAACCATTTTCTAAAAGAAACTTGCTCAACATTTCATACCAAGCTCTAGGAGCTTGCTTTAAACCATATAAAGCCTTTTTAAGTTTAAAAACATGGTTGGGTAGTTCATGATTTTCAAAACCTGGAGGTTGTTCAACGTATACCTCCTCTTGAATAAAATCATTCAAAAAAGCACTCTTGACATCCATTTGATATAATTTGAAATCCATGATGCAAGCATAAGCAAGTAACATTCTAATAGCTTCTAGTCTAGCTACAGGTGCATAGGTTTCTTCATAATCTATTCCTTCTTCTTGATTATACCCTTTAGCAACCAATCTAGCTTTGTTTCTAGTTATTAATCCATTTTCATCAAGTTTGTTTCTAAAAACCCATTTAGTTCCAATTATAGGGTGATTATTAAGTCTAGCAACTAATTCCCAAACTTGATTTCTTTCAAACTGATTTAATTCCTCATGCATAGCTAGGATCCAATGTTCATCATCAAAAGCTTCAATTAAATCCTTAGGTTCAATTTGAGAAACGAAAGCTAAATGATTACAAGTATTTCTAAGGGAGTTACGAGTACTTACACCTTTAGAAACATCACCGATAATTTGATCAAGGGAGTGATATTTTGAAGTTCGCCATTCTTTGGGAAGTTCCAAAGCTTGCGAATCCTCTTGTCTTAGTTCATCCTCTTTTTCCTTGATTTCCTTTTCTTTACTGTCCAGGTGTGTTTCCGCCAAGATTTCTGCAACATCATCAACAATAAGATCCTTTCTCGATCCACTTTGGTCAGTTTCATCAAATGCAACATGTATAGATTCTTCAATAGTCATAGTTCTTTTATTGTAAAAAAGCTTTACTATGATTTGAGTAGCCAAGAAATATACCTTCATCAGACTTAGCATCAAACTTGCCTAAATTATCTTTTCCATTATTTAAAACAAAACATTTGCAACCAAAAACATGAAAGTGTGAGACATTAGGCTTTCTTCCTTATACAACTCATATGGGGTTTTCTTTAAAATAGGCCTTATAAGGGCCCTGGTTCATTACATAACAAGTTGTACTTACAATATTCGCTAAAAGTATTTAGGAAGAAAACCTCATTAAGCATAGTTCTCGCCATTTCTTCTAAAGAACGGTTTTCCTTTCTACAACTCCGTTTTGTTGCGGAGTTCTAGGGGCAGAAAATTATGATTAATGCCATGTTCATCACAAGTAATTTTCAAAAACATTATTTTCAAATTAGCCACCGTGGTCACTTCTTATAGAGGATATTTGAAAACCTTTTTCATTTTGAATAACTTTGGCAAGTCTTTTAAAAGCTAGAAATGCATCATTTTATTTGCAAGAAATAAAGTCCATGTAAACCTAGAAAAATCATCCACAATCACTAAAGCATAGTAATTCCCACCAAAGCTCATAGTTCTAGAAGGTCTAAATAGATCCATGTGCAAAAGTTGTAAAGGTCTAGTGGTAGAAACTATATTTTTTGCTTTAAAAGAGACTTTTATTTGTTTACCCTTTTGACATGCATCACATAATTTATCTTTTATAAAATTAAGCTTGGGCAGTCCAATTACTAGCTCTTTAGAGACCAACTTCTTTAAGTGATCCATGTGAATGTGTGCAATTCTCCTATGCCATAACCATGAATCATCATTCTTACTCAAAAGACATTTCGCATCATTTGAAGATATATCATCAAGACTAATCATATAGATGTTGTTTACTCTATGACCAATGAATTTAACATGCTTGTCATTTTTATCTTCAATTATGCAACAGCTTTGAATCAAATATGACTTTATTTCCTTTATCACATAATTGGCTAATACTGAGTAAGTTGTGTTTCAAGCCTTCAACAAGCAACACATTTTCAATGGAAGAGTTAGGGTTCTTACCGACTTTGCCGATTCCAAGAATTTTACCCTTGTTATTATCGCCATAAGTGACGTGTCCATAATTCTTGGGAATAAGTGCGGTGAACTTTGAGTTATCCCCGGTCATGTGCTTGGAGCAACTGCTATCAAGATACCAATTTGAACTCTTGGCTTTCAAGCACACCTACAACACAAGTTTAGTTTTTAACTTTTGGTACCCAAATTTTCTTGGGTCCTTGTGTGTCGATTTTGGGTATAGTACCCTTGGGAACCCAAACCATTTTTTGTTCCAACTTTTGTATTTATGTTTTTCCTTGCATTGCATGTTGAAGCACTATGTCCTTTTCTTCCACAATAAAAACATTTAATAAAAGGGCTACTTGAAATACTAGAATGCACAAAGAAATTTTTATAGAGTTTTTGTTGATTTTTCGGGTTATAACCTATCCCGGCTTTTTGAAAACCACTCTTTGTCTTCCTAATAAAATATTTAAGTTATCCCTTCCAAAAGTGAATTTAGAGAGAGTATTCTTTAGATCTTCGTTTTCTTTTTCAAGTGTATGACATGAAGAACAAGAAGAGGAAGTAGAAGCATGTGAAGAATAATTTGTGCATGCATCAATGATTCCTAAAGTTTCGTTTTCAATTTTCAATTCTTCTATTTCTTTATTTAAAACAAGAATTTGTTTTTCTAATGAAGAAATTGTTTTCTTAGATGAAGAAATAATTTTTGTGAGTTTTAAAGATTCTTCATGTAATTCCTCAAAAGCATCTTGTAACTCATCGTAAGAAGGTAATAAAGTATTAGAACTTACCTCGTTTTCGCTTTCTTCTTCATCTCCTTTTGCCATGAGACACAGTTGAGCTTCTTCGCTATCTGAACTGTCAGTTGAGTCCATGTCGTTTTCATCCCACGCTATGTAGGCTTTTCTTCCTTTTCTTTCCTTGAAGGGCTTCTTTTCAAATTTTTCTTTCTTCTTTTGATAAACTGGACACTCCATTTTCATGTGACCAGGTTTGCCACATTCATAGCAAGTTGGAGTCGATGAAGCTCCTTCGCCTTTGAAGTGTGTCTTTTTAGGAGGGAAGGGAGGTCTTCTTTGCGTTCCCTTTTTCCTGAGAAATTTACCAAACTTTTTAACCAACAAACTTAAATTTTCTTCACTTACCTCAACATTTTCTGAGCCTTCTTCATTTTCTTCATCATCATTGTCGATTAATGAAGAGGTGGCTTTGAGTGCTATTCCCTTTTTCTTTTTATCATTTTCTTCGCTTTGGCTTAATCTTCAACTCCAACTCGTGCTCGTGAAGTTTTCCAAAGAGGGTAGCTAGAGTCATTGTGGACAGATCCTCGATTCGGATATAGCTATCACTTTGGGTTGCCAAATCTGGTAAGACATCTCAACACTTTGTTAATCAAATCTTCATTTGAAAAGCTTTTGCCTAAGGATGCAATATGATTAACTATGTGGGTGAACCTCTTTTGCATTTCCTGAATGCTTTCTCCTTGGTTCATTCTGAATAGTTCATATTCACGAGTTAGAGAATTGATTCTCGACCTCTTAACTTCACTAGTACCCTCATGGGTAACTTGCAAAGTATCCCACATTTTTTTAGCAGTTTTACAATTTGAAATTCTAAAAAACTCATCATATCCCAAAACAGTAGTAATAATATTTTTGGCTTTTAAATTAAATTGCACTTTTCTTTTGTCTTCATCAGACCATTTATTTCGTGGTGTTTCGGTCCTTACACCATCGACCTCATGTGTGGGTATAAAAGCGTCGTTTTCGACAGCATCCCAAACATCTAGATCAATAGCTTCGATGAAGATTTTCATTCTTTCCTTCCAATATGCGTAACCATCCCCATTGAAAAAGGGTGGTTGGTTTATGGAGGATCCTTCTGAAAAACCATTTGAAGAAGCCATATACTCTTGAAGCTGCTAAGCTCTTTATACAAGAGTCTAACTCTGATACCACTTGTTACCAAGTGGCTTCCAGTACTCAAGAGGGGGGTGAATTGAGTATAAAAACTTTTTTGCAAAACCTCTTTTTAATTAAAACAAATATCAAAAGCTTAATAAATAAATGCACAGAAGGAATGAGAAGAAGAGAATAAACAATAAAGAACAGCGTAAAAAGAATGTGCAATAAAATAAATTACTTAAAATAAAGAGATTAGGGAAAAGAGAAGCAGGCACAGTATTTATCCTGGTTCGACTACTAACCCACTTATGGTCTACGTCCAGTCCTTGAAAGTCGAGATTTTTCACTAAGTATACAAGCTTCAATAGGTGCTTGCTACCGTTACAAAATAGAGCACTTTTCATACACAGGGACACTATACCCTTGTGCTAAAGTCTCAACCTGCAGGGATACCTCACCCTTATACAAACCTTGAGGGATACCTCACCCTCGATACAGATTATCAGAAAAAATAGAGATGAAGAGAAACTCTCAAACAGAGTATGTAATACAAGTTGAAGTGCTAATAGAGCTCTCACAGAGATATCTCAAAGTTTTTAAGCAAGAAGAGCGTAGAAAATAGTTTTCACAAAGACAGAGTAATCAGAAAATAGTTCAGAATAAGGGTAATGGAAAACGTGACCCAGGCTTGCTATTTATAGGGAAAATTAGGTTAAACAGCCGTTGGGTACAATTAATGGCAATTAAAATTCTTAACTGTTTCCATTTACGTAAACACAGGTTCGTGTTTATTCGAATAAAGCAACAGCTTATTCAAATAAAACGCATCATGTAAAACTTATTTGAAAAGGGTTATTCGAATAACCATCCTATTATTCGAATAACTCTGTTAAAACCAGAATTCAAAAACCAAAGGTTATTCGAATAGCAACTTGGTTATTCGAATAACGTATTTAAAAAGAAGTTCAGATAGAAACCTTTATTCGAATAACAGATGAGTTATTCGAATAACTCATTTAAAAACTTGTTTCTGAAAAACTTAGTTATTCGAATAAACGAATGTTTATTCGAATAGCCACTTTAAAACCAGATTCTCGTGAAGACATTTATTCGAATAGGCAATGTTTTATTCGAATAAATCAAGCCAAAAACTGTTTTGAAAAAGAGATGATTCAAAGATACTGAGTTTGTTTCAAAACAGATTTTTTTTTATCTTTTCTTTCAAAAACAAAGAGATATTAATGTGAGCTCCGTACAATAGATCCTAAGTCCTAATACTAATCACATATAAACTTGAACTTGGTCTATTACTCATCTTCATTTAATCTTCTTGTTTGTTATCATCAAAACAAATCTTCAATGGTAAGCATCCAAACACAGAATGATCTATTCTTAATCACACATTATGCATGGCTAAAAGGTATATATCTATCCAGTTAGCGAATCAACTCATCCAAGTCAATTGAACTCATCGAACATGCATCAACCATACCATATCCATATTAACAAATCCCTATGTCTAGTTCATTTGCAATATTAGGATCATGTAATTGATGGCTAACCAACAACAAGCATTAAACATAGATTATGGAAGAACAAAACTAAACATCCACACAAACTCAGAGAATAACAAATCATTCATATTAATAAAAGGATCCAAAGTATCCCTAAATATAGCTCAACTATACAATGAACATGAAAATACAAGTAAAACCATATCCAAGGAAGACAAGGAAGAGAAGAGAGAAAAGGAAAAGGAAAGGAAGCTCATTGCTTTGTCTTTGAAGCTTAAATCCTTTTCCATCCTTGTTCCTAGCCTCCAATCTACCATCATTGGAGATCTAGCCAAAGCTCTCTAACCTAAAACCTAAAACTAAAAGGAGAAAACTAAAAAGAAATGGCTGAGACAGCCAAAAGAGGCGGCCCAGTCCAGAGAAAAACTTAAAAAATGTAATATATAGGCTCAGTCTGCCGACGCACGCCGCGATGCGAACAACCTTACGCTGCGGCGCCCATTAAGTCAGTCTCCTACGTCGCGGCACACCCTTCTTCTGGGCTGCGGCGCTGAACTCTCTGGTTCTAGTATAGAATGGCTGAGATGCACCTCCACGCCACTGCGTACACAACCTTGCGCCGAGGCGTGACCTGATGGAATGCAGATTTGGCTTCCTCTTCCGGTTTTAGCTCAAATGCTCTACATATCATTTTGTTTGGAGCCTTTCCTATCATAGAGAAATCACCAAATAAATAACAGTTACAAATTCACATAATCAATAACAATTTAAGCTCAATTGCTCAATAACATATAGGAAGACATCAAAATGGAATTCTACAAATATAAGCCTTATAGCTTCTAAATATGCATCATAACAAGGACTTCAGCATTATTTATATCACAAGGAAAGGGCACAAATAACTACATTCCATGGAGTTATCACACCCCCAAACCTAAATTTTACTAATCCTCGAGCAAAACAAAATAGGACTAAGTAAATCTGCTTAACAATTCATGCACAAACATTCACCAACTATCAAATTTCAATTTTCTTTTTCCTTTAAACCAATACTAATATGTAATGATTGCATGACCTCCAAAAAGTGCAAATGCCCTATAAACAGCTCCACACAAATACAATCTTTAACATGCTAACAATCCAGATAACTCTTTATGCAATTCACATTTTCTACAAACATGCAAGATAAACTTCTCCTAATCAAGTCATATACATGGTGTGTGAAATCCACAAGTGTACGGTTTCGTCGTCGAGTAATAAAAAGATCGAATCCACAGGGATTGTGTCTATGAATATTAATTAATTAATTAATTCAATTAAATTAAACAAAGGGGATAAAATTGTTGATTGACAAGAACGTAGTAACAAAGCAATTAAATAAATAAATATCAAAGTACAAAATTGAGATCATAAATAGTAAGTTGCTAAGAAAGGTTTTTTAGATACAAGACAAATCCTAATTGACAACCCTTTTATTAAAAATAAAATTCAATTGAAGGTGAATTACCCTAAATTAGTTAATGTTCTTTCTCAAGAGACAAGAACCGTGCCCAATTAAACCAATTCCTACTCTCGTGGTAATTGAATTTAAATTAAACTCATTATGCTTTATAGTAATTCATTGAATCCTCGAAAGGCTAAACCTACTATCGTGATTTAGACCTTAAGTTCAATTCTTATGGTTCCAACATCAAGGTTCACCTCTCAGTACGTCCCTAGATATCTATGGGATGCAAATATGTGGCCAGCAAATTCACATGAATAAGCGCAATAAGGATTGAATCAAAGAACATTCAAGATTAATAAAAGAGGTAAACAAAGTCAATTAATCATCATCAATGTATCAAAGGGCATTGCCCAATCCTAGAAACAAAAGAAACTACTCAGACATGGAGAAGAAGAAACAAGAATTCAAATTCAAGAACATCCAAACTCATAATCAAAGAGAGAAGAGATGAGAAAGATCAAGATCAAGAGCCTCTGAGTGTGCCTTCCTAAACTAAATTGGAACCCCCAAAACTATATTCAGAACATGTATTTATACCCCTAGGTTTTTAACTCTCTAAAAGGCCCCAAAAGAAATAAAAAATAAAATTTAAAAACTGATGCGTACTGCAATCCACGGCCGTGGATCATTCCACGGCCTGACCGTGGATCTCTTTGCCATAGGACAATTTTTGTTTCAGCTTGAATTCCACGGTCGGTGATCATTCCACGGCCTGGCCATGGAACTCTCTGGAATTTCTCTTTTGCTTCTTCAAGTTGCTGCTCGATCCATGGCCGTGGGAAATTCCACAAGCAGGCCATTAATCTCTCTGGAGTAAGCTTTTTACCCCAATTTGCTATCCGGAAAGCTCCAACTTCAATCATGCAAGCTTTCTATCCATTTCAAGGCCAATTTAGCGCCAATCCTGCACAACAACACCAAGAAAACCACAGTTATAAGAACTAAAATAAAAACAAATAAAAAGAGAAACTAAAATGCTTAAAATGCCTAAAAATACATGCAAAACAAGACTAAAATGTGATGTTATTTCACACACATCAACACACCCAGATAAGTTTATAAGCATATATGTATAAAAATCATAAAATCCACAAGATTATAAATTAACTCTCTCTCCACTAATATAAATCACAGAAGATTGAGGATCAAAATGGACTTTATAACTTGTAATGTAAGACCAATGGTATGGGCAAAAGAAATGAACAGGAAAGGATACAATACAAACATTGAGAAACATAACATATTATTGTAAGATATGAGTCACTAACTGATATTAGCAGGGTATTCAATAGTGAGATCAGAAAACTTGCCAGAACCATTTTGATGCTTTTCGAACTTTACTTTACTTAAGCTTTGCTTTTCTTTTCTCTTTTTCTTTTTATTTTTCATTTCTTTTCTTTTTTTTAAACAATGTTATTTTTCTTTCACTGCATCTGGTTCCTTCAGGCTCATTTTGTATTGAAGATATTAATACCCCTAATTAATGAACTCACTTCAAGAAATAGCACATTATGAACTCAACAAACAATGATGGTAGGAAGAAAAATGACATGCTTTCACATGCATTAGAATGGTTAAGAAGTTAACGAACACAAAGGTAATGAAAAACAAATAAGGCCAAATAGTATAAGGCTTCAAAAGGGGACCTAGGGATATCATCATATCAAGGTAAGCTTTTTAAGGCTCAATCAGTCCAAACAATGCCCTAATCATTTCCTCAATCATGCATAATCTAGGATTTTGCCTTAAGAGAGTTTAAAAACAATTTCTAGGATAATCAAAACTCTACATGTACATCCATAAACATTCTCAAGACATGTACTCTTATCATTTTTAAAGTTACACTTGCATCTAAGTGAAATGTAAATCATGCATCAAAAGTGATTAACTTATTTCACATGCTTCAAGATCACATAAGGTTTCACTAAAAATGGGGCAAATAACAACCTTTCATATCATGGTACAATCAAAACAACACCAGCATTCTTGCAACATGTCATGCATTCAAATAGATTCAACTTTTTAATTCAAGCATGCATAACATCATTTGTATAATGTAAAAATTGAAAATCTTGTCAACAGCGCATCAATGATAGTCAGAACAAGATATAATCATGAAAATATAATGACTAACGCCACTGTATACTTAAAATACCAATACATGTTAACATTTAAGCATAAAAGTAATAAAACATGTAAAGATACTCCCCCAAACCAAAATAAAATGTTTCCTTAATAAACATGGTCTATAGGGTACCTGAGACTCTCAAAATAGCAGCTTAACTAATACTGAGCATTATTAAATAAATAAAAATAGAGAAAAATAACAGAAAAATACAAAAATAGGGTGCTGCGTTGCAGCATGAATCTATGTACGTCGCGACGTGATAAAAAGCTGCAGAATTCTACAAAAAATGTGCACTGGCGCCATGGCATGCACAACCTTATGTCGTGGCGTGAGAGATCAACATGCAGAATTCTGCAAGGAAATGGCTTCAGCTGCTATTTCTGCTTCAATAGGGCCTCCAGCACCAACAAAATGTGCTTACAAACTTAAAACACAAAATGTACAACAAAAACATAACAAAAACACAAAATCAAACTATAACTACTTATTTAAGCAAACCAACAGCAAAAACATAGAAAGTTGAAAATAAAACTATTTACAACAACAAAACATAAAAACTTGAATTAGAACTAAGAAAACTCATTGTCAATATTAGCAATACAGAAATAATGTCTTATCCCCGGTAACGGTGCCAAAAACTTGTTTATCCCAAAATAGGTCGCAAGTGCACGGGTCATCCAAGTAATATAATGAAAAGTAAAGATCGTTCCCTCGAGGATAAGTTTATTTTCAATGCTAAGTATTAACCAATAGCTTACCTAAATTCTAGAGGTGTAAGTGGGTGGTTTGGTTTGGTTTTTGAGAAAAAATAAATCCGAACCAATTAAAATCAATTGGTTTGGTTTGGTTCGGTTTTTGTATTTTTTGATAGCTAAATCCGAACCAAACTGAACCGAACATCTATGGATTGGTTTGGTTCGGGTGATCGGGTTGACCATTTTTTTAATACAAAAATTAACTAAATAATTAGCTTTTCATAAAAAAAATACAAAATAAACTAATAAAAAAATTTCTAGAAATAGAATCAATCTTATTAATTTGAACACTAATAATTATTTCATGTTTTAGAATGTGCATTAAAAGGTTTATAAAGAGGGAACAAAGAAACATATTGATATTTGTATTAAGAAATTATATTTGAATAAGTTAAAAAATTATTCAAGATAAATTTAACTTGTCAAGTTGTATACTACTACTATTTAATTAAAAGAAAGTTGTGAGGCTACTAACCTGGAGGTATATATGTAACCAATTGAACCCCTAATGACATGAGTAAAGCTAATGAAGACTTGATTAGTTGAACTTTGAATCAGCAACCTAGCGAATCCAAAGTCTCCAACCTTTGCAGTCATATTTTCATCCAAGAGAATGCTGTTAGGTTTCAAATCACAATGCACAATAGGAACTTCACTATCATTGTGCAGGTAATCCAATGCACAAGCAGTATCAATATCTATATTTAGTCTCTCCATAAGGTTCAACTCATTTTCATTTGCATATTTTCTCTTTCCCTTAATCTAATCTTCCAAGCTCCCATTACTTAAGTACTCATATACTAGAGTCAGAAATTTATTTTTTTTAAAGTCAATACTAGAGCATTTAAACTCAATTCATTATTTCTAAGCTTCCAAATTTAGATGATGTTGTTGTTGTTACTTTCAATTTTCTGTTCTTTATGTATAGTAGCAAGCAAATTGTTAGACATAGCATCAGTGTTACCATTGTGGCTATGATGATATAATGCCTGACATGACTTCTTCAATGGCCATGAGGCTCACATGCAAAATACAAGCAAAGTTTTTTATTACCTTCTAAATAGACAGCAAAAAGATTTTGGAATACTCCACCATTAGGAATAGTTCCTTCTAAATCATTATAAGAGAAGTTCAAAAGTTGAATGACATGTAGATTTTGAAGTTCAATAAGAATGGATCCAGAGAGTTGTTTAAAGGAAAGATCCAAAGTTTTCAAGCCTCTCACTTTTCTAAGAGTTTTTAGAATAGCACTTGATAGCATATGCTTGGCGCGTAACTACTTCGGTGAGGTGAAAGCCAAACATTTTGGAGAAATTTTCTAGCCTTACGTGTTGAACAAAACGACGTTTTAGAAGTTGAAAACTGAGAAAATATTACAAAAAATAAAGAAAAATAAATAGTAGTCAAAAAATGTTGTAGCTTAAATTTTTTTTTTAAATATAAATATATGGTTTGGTTTGGTTTGGGTTAGTTGGTTTTGAAATTTCAAATCCGATAACCGAACCAATTAAACTTTAATTGGTTTAGATTTTATCTGAACCAATCAATATACCCAAACCGAACTAAACCAATTTAATTAGTTTGGTTTGGATTAATCGGGTTGGTCAATTATCCGAACCAATTTACACCCCTACTAAATTCTATCCAAGAACATAAAAATGGACAAAAGTAAAGAAAGTAAAGACAGAACGCAATAAAGATAAATAGTTAGATTTCAGGGAATCCTTCTTCACCTCCTACATCTACCAACAACATGCAATCCTCTTCATTAACATGAATGCATTGATTAGGTTAAATTAAGAATTTTCATTAGCTAAAAGCCTATGTCTAGGTCATCTAACTATAGTTTTAATTGCCCAACTCACTAAGTTTCTATGAGAACTAACACAAAATCCACTCTTGAACGATCTGTTCTCAATCACACACTATGCATGGATAAAAGGTATATTTCTATCTAGTTAGCGAATCAACTCATCCAAGCTAATTGAACTCATCGAACATGCATTAACCATACCATATCCATATTAACAAATCCCTATGTCTAGTTCATTTGTAATATTAGGATCATGCAATTGATGGCCAACCAACAACAAGCATTAAGCATAGATTATAGAAGAAAAAAATCAAACATCCACATAAACTCAGAGAATAACAAATCATTCATATTAATAAGAAGATCCAAAGTATCCCTAAATACAGCTTAGCTGTACAATGAACATAAAAATACAAGTAAAATCATATCCAAGGAAGATAAGGAAGAAAAAAGAGAAAGGGAAAAGGAAAGGAAGCTCATTGATTTGTCTTTGAAGCTTGAATCCTCCTCCATCCTTGTTCCTAGCCTCTAATCTACCATCAATGGAGATATAGCCAAAGCTCTCTAACCTAAAACTACCTAAAACATAAAACTAAATGGAGAAAACTAAAAAGAAATGGCTGAGACAGCCAAAAGAGGCGGCCCAGTCCAGAGAAAAATGTGAAAAATCTAATATATAGGCTCAGTCTGCCAATGCACGCCACGGAGCAAACAACCTTACGCCGCGGCTCCCATTGAGTCGGTCTCCTACGTCGCGGCACACCCTTTCTCTGGGCTGCGACGCTGAACTCTCTGGTTCCAGTATGGAATAGCTGAGATGCGCCTCCATGTCGCGGCGTACACAACCTTACGCCGAGGTGTGGCCTACTGGAATGCAGATTTGGCTTCCTTTTGTGATTTTAGCTCAAATGCTCAATATATCATCTTGTTTGGAGCCCTTCCTATCATAGAGAAATCACCAAATCAATAACAGTTACAAATTCACATAATCAATAACAATTTAAGCTCAATTTGCTCAATAACATATAGGAAGATATCAAAATGGAATTCAACAAATATAAGCCTTAAATCTTTCAAATATTCATCATAACAAGGACTTTAGCATTATTTATATCACAAGGATAGGACACAAATAACTACATTCCATGGAATTATCAATCTTTAATTTCTTTGTCAAGTTCTGCCTCTTTGTTTTTTCCTTTAACAATATTTTCCTTCAATTTTACATTCTCGTTCTTTGCGTCAGTCAGCTGCTTCAAGATTTTAGACTTTTCTTGAACTTCTTTTGTATAAGCAAGAATGACTCGATAGATAGTAGGCATCTTTACTGATAAATTTTGAAGAAAATCTTTAACAGTTGTAGGAAGAGCTCGACTAGTTATTGGTAGTTGCTGGGCGAGGGGTTCAAGCTTGGTCACAATTGTTGACATCCTTTCTTGAAGTGCTTGTTCAAAAACTAAGTGTTCAAAGGAATAAGTAAAAGTATTCTTCAGTTTAGCCAAGAGTCCAGTGGCATAAGAGTCACTAGAATCTTGTCCATGTTGTGTGGAAGAGCGAGCTGATTGTGGAGAGCTTCTGTGACCACCCAACAACATTGTTATCTCCATATCTTTAGTATTTTCTAGCCCAGCAGCAATCAAATTAGTTAGAGGATATGGAGGCAGATTGATTGGAGCAAATTCAGGCATAAGGGTGTCCATATCGAATTCCTCTGAAAAAATTTGGACAAGATTAGCTTTATCTGCCTGAGAATGACCTTTAATGCCTGAAAGGATTTGAGTTTTTTCTGAAGTCATGGCAGATTGAATTTCTGTCAGAAAAGGTGGAGAATTGATGAGCATTACAGGAGTTGGATAAGCTTGGGATTCTGGAGGAAAAATCTCAGTTCCCAGCCTGGCAGGACTGTCGGGTACAGCCAGGTTTGCTGAATTCTATAGATAAACAGGGAAAATGTTAGAATAAATAACATCATAAAAATAGTTGAGCTTGGTAAAGTATATTACCTCGGGAGACTGTCGAATTGGTTCTTCAGTTCTTGGTTCGACATTGGACTCTGGAGGATTGTCTGCAGTCTGTTCAGCCTCCGGATCCTGAAATGATAAAGAATCAGATCTTGAATGAAAGCCGAGTATCAAACACTCGAGGATTAGAATTATGTCGATTAAAATTTACCTCAGATAAAAGTGAAATGGTTTCTGTCTCAAATTCGACAGTGGGTTTCAAGGTGGAATTTGAAGATTGAGTCTTTTTCTTTTTCTTCTGCAAAGGTAAAATGAGGTGAGATTTTACCAAGTGATAGAAAAAAATAATAATAGAAGATATACCTTTTAAGGATGTTCAGAAGATGGGTTTGGAGACTCAATAAGTATGGCAGAAAGGGTAGAAGTAGAGTCACCAATCTGTATTCGACACCAAATTTAGTTTGAACAAGTTAAAAAAAACTAAGTTCTAACGTTTGGTTGGAAAGTATGTATACCTTGAGAGTCTTTGATTTTAGAGGTTTTGCAGCAGCATGATGTGTGTGAAACAACATCATGTTTTGTTCTTGTTTTGCATGCATTCTTGGGCATTTTAGTTTCCCTTTTGGTTTGTTTTTCTCTTAGTTCGGATAACTGCGGTGTTTTTGGTGTTCTTGTACAGGATTAATGTTGAATTGGCCTTGGATTGAATGGAATGTTTACATGTTTAAAGTTGGAGCTTAATAGATAGCAAAAAAGTGCAAAAAGACCATTCCAGAGGGATCCACAGCCTACCCGTGGATTAAACCACGGCCATGGATCGAGCAGCAACTTGAAGGAGAAAAAAAGAAATTGTAGAGAGTTCCACGGTATGGCCGTGGAATGATCCACGGTCGTGGAACTCAACAGCATGCAAAATTGGCCTGTGGCAGAGAGATCCACGATCGTGAATCGCAGTGCGTAGCAGTTTTTAAGTTTTTATTTTTTATTTCTTTTGGGGGCTTTTTAGCCAATTAAAACCCTAAGTTATAAATAGATGTTCTGAATTGAATTAGGGGGTTCTAATTTGGTTTTGGAGGAGGCACATTAGAGGCTTTGGTTATTGATCTTTCTTCCCTCTTCCCTCTTGGATTACGGGTTTGGATGTTTATGAACATGTTTTCTTGTTCCTTTTTCTTTATGTCTGAGTAGTTTCTTTTGTTTCTAAGATTGGACAATGCCCTTTGATACATTGATAATGATTAATTGACGTTGTTTCTCCTTTTATTGATCTTGAATGTTCTTTGATTCAATTCTTATTGCTCTTATTCATGTGAATTTACTGGCCACTTATTTGCATCTCATAGGCATTTAGGGACGTACTGAGAGGTGAACCTAGGTGTTAGAATCATAAGAATTGAACTTAAGGTCTAAATCACGAGAGTAGTTTTAGCTTTTCGAAGATTCAATGAATTACCACAAAGCGTAATGGGTTCAATTTAAATTCAATTACCACGAGAGTAGGAATTGGTTTAATTGGGTACAAATCTTGTATCTTGAGAAAGAACATTAACTAATTTAGGGTAATTCACCTTCAATTGAATTTCAGATTTAATAAAATGGTTGTCAATTAGGATTTGTCTTGTATCATTGTGGTACCCCAATCTTGGAAGCTTTCTTGAATTTGAAAAACCTCTTCTTGATAATTTGCTATTTTTGTTCTAAATTCTGCACTTTGATTTTTATTTAATTGCTTCTTATTACGTTCTTCTTAATAAACAATCATATTCCCTTTTGTTTAATTTAATTGAATTAATTAATTAATTGGTATTCATAGACACAGTCCCTGTGGATTCGATCTTTTTATTACTTGACGACGAAACCGTACACTTGCGGATTTCACGCATCACAGCATCATGTTTTGAGGAATGTTTTGTCGAAGCTGATGTAGTCGATTTGGCCTTTGGAGCTTTGGGAATAAGAGGATTTTGAGTTTTCTTGCTCTTCTTCTTCTTTAAAGAGATGGTTTCCTCCTCTTCCTCTTCCCCTTCCTGTGAGTACTTATACTCCAAAGGTCTCTTCAATGGGAGTGCTGTAAGAAAAAATATATATATTAGTAGATGGGACAAGAATAAAAATGACAGAACATAAAAAAGAAATACATTCAGGTATTTTAGTGATGATTCGGGTATTCCTGGCAATTTGTTCGTGCGACAAGGCAAATCGACGAGTAAACTTGACTTCTGGAGTTCTTGTAAGAAAGATATTACTTACAAAATAGATCCTATCTGAAATAGGGAAGTTACCAGTCCTAGTAGGTTTACCTGGGAATTCGTCGGCTAAACCAAAACGAGCACAAGGAAGAAGCACTATTTTTGGAAAAGGAATTTGAAAATGTTTAAGCTGTGCTAAAGGATTTTTTATGGAAACTGCAAGGAAATTAATGGAGCATTTTTCATTGTGAGCTTGTTTCAGTTTGGCCACGACTTCTTCGTAGTGTCGAACAATTAAGCTAGGATACTTGAAATCCCATTTAATTTTGTAGTACTTTTCAAAAGGTCTGATATCTTGAATATGCTTACCTTTAGTTTTTGTCGAAGGCTCTTGATCCTACACAGAAACTAGAATTTTAGTAATGTGGCTTCGACAAACTTCAATATCGACATGGTAAGGACTATAATATTTAGTTCACCAAAATCTTTGGAGACTCCTCTATAGGGAGTAAATGCAGAAATCATGAGATGTTGCTTGTGCCTTTCATTCTTCATAGCCACACGTATAAGGTCCGACATGCTCTGCAGGTGACCGTTGATGAGGTGTTCTTTGGCTTTCAGAGAAAATGATGCTAGAATGGCTTGACAGAATCCCAATTGTCGAGCTACCATGTTTGGTAGACACAACTCTAAGGATTTATCTGTCGAGCCAGGAAGATCAGCAACCAGAAGTTGTCGACAAAGAAAGTTAGACCAGACAGAAATATTATCGGCCTGAATGGAAGGATCATTAGAAAGTAATGGTCGAGTAAACCACTTGGGACCAAGAGAAAGGTCGGTGAATGGTACAAAGTAGATGTCTTCAGTATTAAAGGAAATGGAATGAAAAATACTGAAGAAATGCATGAAATTTTCCAGGTTTTGTTTATGGATTTTTTCATGTTCAACATGGCAAAGTTTTATGCCATAAGTAGCGAGAGAGATTGTCAGAGGTGAAGTGTCGACCAAATAGTCTCCTAAGATGACATTTAACCAAAGCTATAGTAGCCATATTGGGCCACCAGAATTGGTTTTATTTACTTGAGACCGAATGCTTTGGACAATGTCACCTATGCTAAGGTAAAGGTTAGCAAGGAGGAATTGACTAAGAGCCAATTCTTGACCTTCATAAAGGAGATTAGCAAGATGAAGAATAGACTTGGACACTTGAACCGACCTAGATCCCAAAGCATAGGCTAATAACTAGAGAAGAAGAAAAACTACATGCTCTTCGTCGGTTACAGGACCTGTTTCTGGAAGGTAGAAACTAATGAAGTTTGAAAAAGAAGTTGGGGCCTTTGAGTAAACATCAATGATATTCGAAGGTTTAAGGATAAGAGTGATGACTTCCCCCATCTAGTCGAAGACCAGTTATGGCAACCATGTCAAAAAATGTAGGACCCATCATGCCATAAGGGAATTGGAAAGAATTGGTGATTTTATTCCAAAAGAAAAATGATGCCCCCAACATGCAAGAATCCATTTTTATGGAATAACGAGAGAGTTAAATGCAGTCAAAGATGCCTATGTCCCTTCATAAAGCTTCTTTAGAGGCTTAAAATCTATCAAGCCACTCCATATACCCATTGATATGGGTAGGAGGGGTTCTGAAAAGCCTCTCAGATTTACTAAAATAACTAATAGGAATGGAAGGAAGAGAAGCCAAGATAGCTTTTTGAGGGTTTTTACAAAGGAAAAAGTTGCGTATTTCATTAGTAATGGATTCTTTGGGCAAAATTGGACCTAAGAAAGCAGCTGGAGGGTCTAAAGAGAGTGAAGAATCATTGATAGGGAGAATTACCTTCTAAAGATTCCATAGTTCAGACTTTTGCAGAACTGGGTCTTGAACGATAGCATGATTGCCTAAATCCATTGCTAGTGCATTAGGAGATTAAGAGCTGGAAGTCATGGTGAAAGACAAAGAGTTGCAGAGAAGACGTGCGAGAGTGAGAATGAAGATGATGAACAGTAGAGAAGGTTGAAGATGATGAACAGCGGAGAAGAGAGTGAAAAGACGTATGAATTTAAAAAACTATTTTTTAAAAAATAAGGGTAATTATGATCCCTATTTATTGAAAAATTGCTATTTAATGTCTGAAGTGATAAATCTAGTTATGACCTTTCAGATTTTTACGGAAGGTTTTACTGGATTTTTTTTTATAAAAAAAGTAACCTTTGAAAGGACTTTTGATTAGGAAGTTAGTGTCGAGATTGGATTAAAATTTATCTTTCTCCCATCAGTGTCGTAAAAAAAAATTTGGGGGGCATCTGTTAGGAGTAAAATATTCAAGTTCCAATTCGACAACTGGATATTGATATTAGACAAGTGTGGATCCGACGGAAGTGCTAAAATTCCCAAGTGTTGAACCAACGAGAGGGTTAAATGATCAAAAGTTAGTTTTGTCGAAAGTTGAAAAAATGTTAGTATCAAATATATGGCATAACTGCCATATACCTGTCAAATTTTTAGGAGTCAGTTATTTTTATAGTTTGCCTATAAATATTAGTGTTCACAATGTACAATGAGAGGTTATTTACTGATACACAATCCTAAAATCTCACTCAAGTAGATTAACGGATTTAATCCAAGTATGCCTTCCTTTTTCATTTCAAGTCATTTAATTTAATGTAATGTTTTCTTAATTCATTTATTTTCAAGTCTTGTTCTTTAAATTTCTTTAAATTTCATTGTTTTCTTTATGTGCTTTCTTTTACTGCTTTCTTTTGAATTTCTGCACTTTAATTTTCTACATCAATTTTTTTTATTTTCTTTAAACTTTTCAAAGCTTTTTTTACTAAGCTTTTTGTTTATTTCTTGTTTCTTACATTAAGTTTTACAGATTCTTGTTGTTTATTTTAAGTCTGTTTTCAAACCCTTTTATTAAACGAGATTATCACATAACTCAGAACCCACATTCGTTTGATAAGTAAATATTTGTTTGTTGGAATTTGTCTTGACTAAAATCCTACTTAAGCAGGACCATAACATGTTAACGAAGATATGATAATCAAATAGAAACTGTAAACCAACTATAGAAAAGAAAAATAAAAGGGGGACGTCTAACAATTAGTTTTTGCTTTCATTTCATCCTGATCTATTCAACAAGTGACAAGCCACAAATAATCATCATTCTTATTTATTCTCTTTATGCAGGATTGGTTGGTGGTGATGGAGATTGGTGACACATGACCTTCTATTTATCTTAAAAATTCAAGCATTCCATTATGTCCAAAGTGAGGTGTGAGACGTGTGACATTAACATATAGTCCAGGGTAGACATTAGTGCCACAAATTCAAGATTCCAGAAATTCCTATTTACGTTTCTCACTAGTCCAAATCAATGATGGCAAGATTAATCACCAAAACTGCTATCATCGTTATATCACGTCCACAAATTCCTAAACAAATACAACTTGAAATACAACAAAAGCCCCATACATCATCCTTTAGATCATGTTTTCAAATCCGAAGAAGGAAGCAAACAAAACCCAAAGCATGCAGTATGTGTTCTGGATTGAGTTTTGGGTTAACAGTTTAGGAGTAATTCGATCCATTAGAATTATATATTAGATGTTTATGCACACTACTATATAAATAAATATACATATTTATGAAAAGTAAATTGAATCTCTCAAAGATAAGGAAATCAATTATATTCTTAATAAATAAAAGAATTAGTTACACGATATAACAATCTCATTGGATTCTTATCCTAATTAACAATATTTAATGCAAATTTAACTATGATTCTTATCAACCAAGACGCTCATATAAATACTACACAAGATAGTAAAAGTTTGTATCTAATTCAAAACACATGCACCCAACTTTGCACTGCAAGTACCCATCCTTTGCACCACCGTCAACCTTATTCAAGTGATTCTCTCAAACCCGTTCAGAACATTGGTGCCATATAAAAATATATAATGCCCGAAGTCCGAGACTTGTTCATTTACATATAAAATAAAACCACATGTTGGGGGCAAAATAAAACGACAAAATAAAGATCAAGCATCCTGGGTAGGCTCTTCATTATTGTTGACTTTCACCTCGGGCTCCTTTACTGAGCCGCCCTCTGAGCTCTTTTCCTCTTCTTTTTCGTCGCCTTCCGCATTGATGTATTTATCAGCTCTAGCATGGAACTCGTCCATAGTGTTGTGTCCTTTTTGGCAAGAGAAAAAAATAACAGCCCAGGGCAAAATCCATCCCTTATGTAATGCAATCTGAGTCTTTCATCCCATTCACAAATATTTATTATTTTTTTATTGAACCGGGATATAAAGTCTCAGAAAGATTCCTCCTTTCCTTGTTTAATATGGGAAATACATGAAATGGATTTCGGCTGTGCCTTACTAGTGCTGAAGTGCAGCAAAAATCTTGAGGACAAGTCTTCCAAGTTAATAACAGATTTATGATTCAAAGTGGTGAACCATCTCAGGGTAGTTTTTTTCAAATAAAGAAGAAAAGTACGACATATAAGCAAATCATCTCCTGTAGCGAATAGGAGAGTAGAAATATAAGCATTTAAGTGCTTTTGAAGGTGAATTGAAGGTCAAGCACCGTGCAAAATAAAACCCGGGACTTATTCATTTATAAATAAATTAAAACCCCATGCAGGGACAAAATAAAACGACATAATAAATAATAGGTCACACTTAGATCAAGCATCTCGGGTAGGCTCTTCTTGATTGATGACTTCCACCTCAACCTCCTCTACTAGGCTGCCCTCTGAGCTCTCTTCCCCCTCTTCCTCGCCATCATCCACAGTCGTAGGAACCTGATTCAATAGAGTGGCCAAGCATCCACAATGCATCCATCGTGGACCACCTTCCTCAAACTAGTCCCTTCAACAATTAAATTCAGATTCAATAAGCGTAGTTGAAAGAGATCGTTTGAGAAAGATTCATCCACTGAATTGGCCCATTCGTCTTCGATATATAAAATATCACTTTTAAGCTTAACCTCAGATTGCCTGAGAATCTTGTTCTCAATGTAAAGAGCGGTTATGGTGCATTTAGTAGAAGTCATCTGATCTTCTATATTTTTTTCTCGAGCAACCGCTTCCGCAAGCTTGACCTAGAGCCCAGCCACCTCATCCTTGCACAGCCTGAGTTCCTCACCTACTTGAGCTAGTTGCCCATCTTTCTGAGCAACAGTCAGCTCAAGCCCCTTTTTTCACCTCAAAGGGTGTCCAATTCCTTTTCTAACTCTCGAGTCTAACAAATAGCCTTAAAAGTGGATTCCAGAAAGTATAGGACCGAGGTGTTGTGCAGAGCTTTTACTTGATAAGGACGTCATGGTCTGTCGAGGTCAGCAAAGTGTTATCGATAATCCAGCCGAGATCGATTCCTCTACCCCAAATTGACTAACCAGCAAATTGAAGAGGGGCACCCTCCAAGATCTCAAATTCCTAGCTATAGGTTAAGTCCACCAGCATAGCTTCAACCATCGGTCTCTTGCCTCGCGGCTCTCGTCTTCCCTCCTTCCTCTTTCGAGTCTAGAGTGGTTGAGCGGGGGAACTGAGGTTCGCATCTTGAGGTTGGGTTTAAGCTGGAGGGACTGGGATGGTAGGTTGGGATCCAAATTCCGAAGCTCCAGCCTTTCACTGGGCAAAACGTATAGCGAGAGCCTCGAACTAGCCTAGAGGAGCCATGCATTCTGTAAACAAGAAACAAGAATGTTACAACACTTAGAAGTAAATTTGAAAATACAGGTTTACTAAACATATGTATGACGAGATACCTAAGAATTATTTTATAGAGTAAAAAGGTTCATGTAAGACATCTTTATAATAAATGGTCCAACTTTTATCAGCTCACTCAACAAGAAAGTTGAGGACGTCAGCCTAATCTTCATATAAGGAGGACATGAGAGTCTCAATCTCCTCTAGACTCTGGCTCTAGACCGCCTGTGTCCAGTACAAAAATAACCTGGGTTTGCCGTTCAGGTAACAAAAAAAGACGTTATCCCTAGAGTTCTTTCCACCCTGAAGAAATCCTTTTCAAAATTCTTAAATGATTCTTGATAAGGCTTGAACATTTTACGACTTGCTTAAGCACGTAAAGTGACCCATCCATTTTGGAAACTATTCCCAGAGGATGAAAATCGAGTGTAGCGAAAGAAAAATGACTTCACAAAGTATGGTCATCTGAAGGTTTTGCAGATAAGCTCAAAAGTTCAGATGAAACACCAAGCATTTGGTGTAGTTGGATTGGAGCCACACGTAAGTGATTGAGGACTCCAATTTCGAACTCTGAGAACAGAAGTTAGTCACTGATGCGAGTGAATAGAGCTTCATACATATACATGAAATAGTTACTCTTTGTTCTCGTTGAACAAATCCTCTCCTAATCATTCGGAGATTGAACAACGTACTCTTTGTCTCTTAACTTATCCTTTATTAAGTGTAAATTTTTATATTTGGAATGGGCATCTTCCTAGCTCTCCATGCAGGAGGAAATGTTTAATACTTCTTGGTCTACCCATTAGTAAAGACTAGCGTTTTTGGGGAAGACGTACTCTTGGGCCTCCAGTGTAGATGCTCTCTGACGTCCCATTTCTGAACAACTAGCTTCACCTGCAAAGGTTGTACTCATGTCAAAATCTGAAGAGGTTTCATTTATACTCTCTAACTCTATCATGAGCTTAGATAGCGGATGTGTTGGTCTTTGTCTTGTAAGTTTTCTTGCACGATTTGTCCTCTGTAGTGCCTCTAGGATGTCCATCCCGATTATCGGCCTCAAAACACTACCAGAACCACCACCTTGAGGAGGGTGTCTTCTTCATGCCTGAGATGGAACGGTAGAGCACTCAAATTTTCTAAGGAATTGCTCTCTTTGTCACTGTTTTGAGACATTTTCTCTTTCACAGTAAAAGTTTTAGAAGAAAAAGAAAGTGAAAAAGGGAAATACCTTGAAGATGAGATGAGGGAAGGTTTAAAAAGAGACTGGAACCACCGAAAACTACCATCAAGCTTTGTCGAAAATCGCCTATGCTCACCGGAGAAAAAGATAAAAATGGCAAAGGAAGGAGAAAAATGGGGGGTTTGTCCCTTCACTCCTATTTATAGGCTCGAATAAACCTCCTCCAACTGTTACCATCAGGGGGGTAAAATTGAAAGTTCACTTGGGATTTGAAATAGTAATCATGACAGTATGAAATACAAATGGTAGCTTCCAATATCTTTTGGCCATATGGCAAATTGTACTTGATAAAGTAGTTGAAAAGACAATGCTCAAAGTTGAAGCAACAATGACGTTGCAAGGAGATATTCAAACTGAATCATGAACTTATGTCATGATATAGTGATATGTTTGAAATACAGATCTTAGCTCAAGATCAAATTACTTTCAAAATTAAATGAGCCCCACAAACAAAATCTATATGGGGGCAACCTGCTATGAATCTTGGATAACGGTGCATTGACTTTAAGCAGAGCGATCCATTCTAGATCCCGACCTTATTCATTAACATTGGGGGCATTCTAGCATTTATCCTGGACATCGGCCCCTTCAGTAAAAATATCGCAAGATCCAAAATTTATATCATGACTTGGATCCCTTTGTCTCATGCGCGTCATTTACTCTTGTTGAACTCAGATATCTTGACACTCAGCTGTAACATCTAAGTGTCAAGTTGAGGACAATTGTTTTGGACCGAGTTCTAGGTTAGCAGTTTAGGAGCAACCCGGCCCACTAGAATTGGATCCCAGATGTTTATGCATGCTATCAGATAAGTAAATCTACTTATTTATGAGGAGTAAATCTCTCATAAAATCCCTCAAAGATAAAGAAATCAATTATATTCCTAATAAATAGAGGAATTAGTTACAAGAGATAACAATCTCATTGGATTCTTATCCTAATTAATAGCATTTAATGGATATTTAACTATGATTCTTATCAACCAATATGATCTTATAAATACCACATAAGGTAGCAAATGTATATATCTAATTTAAAACACAACTCATCTTGTGTACAGTCTAACTTGAGTGTCAGATTGTTTTTGGTAAGTACCCACCCCTCACACCACTGACGCAACTACTGTGCATTAGGAAAAATCACCTTCATCAACTTTATTTAGGTGATTCTCTAAAACTCGTTCACAACAGTATGAATTTCTTAAGGCATCAAAATCAGTCCAAGATCCTAGCAAATAGTTCATGATTCAATAAAATTAACTCTGAAAATCCCATATTAGTGATATGCATCAATGAGAAACAAGTCAGAAACTAAATTCCATTCTCAAACGCATGTATCATTTGTCTGATGCAGTTCAGGCATATATCATAATTCAACATGTCCCAAGAAGAGGCTTTGAATCAGATTTTAAAACACAAGGCAATTCTTTACAACTTAACAAGCTCCGAATGAGCAGCCACCCAAAGCAAATTTTATTTGTTCATGGGTCACTAAAATGCAATGATCAGAATTATACAGACCCACAAATTATCATGCTTTGAGATACCACTAGCCCCGACAGAGTTGAAGTATATCAAATCACAAAAGCATTCTCCAAAGGAACACTATAGCTAGACTTTTTGTTAAACACAGTCGTGAACAGCTAAGCTAGCACAATTTAAACCAAATCAACAAAAATCACGCAAGAAGATTTCAGAACCCACACAAGTCATGGCAATCATCCAAGGGTCCACAATGAACAAGCATAGATGTGGAGCGATATGGACAGTAAGTCTTGGCACAATTTCATATGAACATACCAAAAGCCATGAATTTTTCTGCAATAAACACCATGACAGAACGGGAACAGATAACACAAAATTCTGTTTAAACAGAAAGGCTACCCGAGCAACTAGTAAACGCAAAACTCATTCACATTCACATGTTATCAAGGACAGAACAACATGAGGATAAACCAAATTAAAAACCAATAGTTATGCATCAATGACCCCACCCACTTATATAGCACCCTCCAAAGGGATTCAGAATTTCAGTCATCAAGTCAAACGCATGAATTGCATTTAATCATTTAATTCAAGATCTCAGCAACATTTTCATTTCAAAAGTGATCAAATTAATAATACAAACCAATGCTAAAATATAAACTCGAGTAAGAGCTCGTTTGGATGTGTTTCTTTAAATTTAAAAAAAGAGAGAGAGAGAGACTTTTTTTTTTAAAGTACTTTTGTTCAATTTTAACATGTTTGGATGAATTTTTTTTTAAAAAGTATTAAAAAAGCTTAAATTGTGCTTTTTTTTATTAAGATGGATTTTAGAGTTTATGAAAAAAGACTTTTTTTTAAAATCATGGAAAAGCATTCTAAGTAACTTTTACTATTAAGAAAAGTCCTTTTACATTTTTATATCTAAATAATAGTAAATCTAAAAAGTATTTTTTGAGTATTACATCTAAATATAAAATAATCTTTACTTTTTTAAAATAATTTTTAAAAAAATCACATAAAAGAATATCTTAGTTAAAAGTTCATCCATTAAAAAAAGACAAAAAAAGACATTGTGTTACCCACAGAATCTTGTTGAAAAAAAAAATCCTTCTTCTCTTTGAATCTTGCTCACTTGCTCTCTATCTATTTCTGAGTGCCCTTACGGTGTGTATGTATATGGATCAAGATCCTCTCAATTTCCCCCCCTCTCAAGTGGTCAATTGTAGGAAAGAGAAAGACACAAGGTTATAAAAGAAATTTCACAAGTTTCAATTGGGTCCCATTAATAACTTCTTTTGTGTTTTTCTCTCTCTTACAATTGACCACTTGAGATTAAAAAAAAAATTGAGAAGATCCTGATCCGTATGTATATATGAGTGCTTCTTTACTTGGGTTGTTATAGGGCCAAACCCACGCGTATTTTGTCATCAAATCACCATCGATTTGCCCTGTTAATCACTTGATTTTTTGTGGGCAATTAACATGAGATTGGAAGCCACAATCTCGTCATTGAAGATGGGAAAGGAAAGAAATGTGACCTCCAAACCCATGCATCTGAGATAGCAGGAAGGTGCGTGATGGAAATGGAAGGAATCTGGTGTATGGGTGCGCAATTTCTGACATAGGGAAGAGGGATATGTGCGGCTAGGGCCTGGATTGGAAGAGGGTATCGGTGGTGGAGGCTAATCCTGTATTTGGATGTTTTTTAATTAATGGAATGGAACGGAATAGGTGGGGATGGACCGGAAAGGAAAGGGAAAGAATGAGACATAATTACCATTCTCTTTGTTTGGAAGTTTCATTAACGAAACGGAACAAAACTTCATTACCCATGTGTTCCCCCATTCCACCTCAATTTTGGGGGGAACAAAAGTTAGACATTTGAGGGGAAGAGAGGAGAAATGGTTCCTCATGTGTGTTCTGTTCCTTTCTCATGTATTTTAAAATTCCCAAACAATGGAAGTTATTTCTCTTTCCCACATTCTCTTTCCCTTTCCCTCATTACCTATGTGGTTGCGGAAGAAGGTGACTTGGGTCTTGGGTCATGGACATGGGTTGACTCATATTTGATAGGTGGTGGACTTGGTGTAGGTCCAAAGCTACTAACCAAAATGGAATTAGGTTAAACTTATGCATACAAGAAGGCTTAGTCATCTTTATTTATTTTTTTCAATTTTCCTTTTTTCACTTTTTCTTTTAAATTTTCAGATTTTCTTTTTTTTTCAAGTTTTAAAATTTTCCAATTTTTAAAATTTTTTCAAACAAAAATAAATAAAAGAAATAATCTAGTCAAAATTAGGTATTCACAGGCTTGATATTATTGCCCCACAATAAGAAAGATTACTTAGAGTATGTCAAGAAATGCAACAAATGTCAATAATTTGCTTAGCTCCACTAGGCATCGCCCGAGGAATTACACACATCCTTCTCCATTCTATCAGTGGAGAAAGGACATTCTAGTCACCCATTTCCTTGTCGCCCCATGACAAGTAGAATTTCTCTAAGTTTTTATTGATTATTTCACAAAGTGGATAGAGACGGAACCCTTGGCTCGGATAACAACAAAGGAAGTGAAAAAGTTCATTTGAAAAAATTTGATATGTCAGTATGGCCTCCCTTACGCAATTGTTTCAGACGATGGCACTCAATTTGCAGATAAAAGATTCAAAGGATTTTGTGAAGGACTTGGAACTCAGCAGTAGTTTACGTTAGTTAAGCATCCTCAAGCAAATGGTCAGGTAGAGTCGGCAAACAAGGTCATCTTGAATGGACTCAGGAAGAGTCTGAAGCGAGCTATTGGAAATTGGGTTGAAGATTTGCCTAAAGTGCTAGCACAATTATCCACTCAAGAGTCACCTTTCTAACTTGCCTATGAAGTTGTTGCTATAATACAAGTTGAGCTAGGCGAGCCAAGCATGAGAATGACGAATCTCGAGGAAGATCAAAACGAGGATGACCGAAGGATGGAACTTGATTTGCTAACAGAAGATTGAAAAATAGCTCATATTAGAGAAGAATTAGCAAAAAGGAAGGCAACCAAAAAATACAAGGTAAGAGTCATTCTTAGAAAATCAAAGACCTCGTGCTTAGGAAGATTGAGATCCATGAAAAGCTGCGAAAAACTCTTGGATAAAAATTTCTTATTATAAGCACTTAAATTAACATTTAACTTGTATAAAGAGATTCTTTATATACATGTGAATTTTTATTATAATTCATAATATCTTCTACATATATCAAATTTTAATTTAAGTACCTATGGTAAAAGTTCCTATCCAAAAATCACTCTTTTTACTATTCAATATATAATTATCATAGATATGTGAGTTATCACTTCCTTCCAGTTTAATAGCATTATTAATGTTCTTGCTCTTAATAAATAAGAAGTTTTTGTATATAAATCTTTTAATTAAATCATTTCTCTTTAAGGAATTATTTTGGGGCAAATCTACCAATCTGTCATTAATGATAAACTTATTTATTAATTTGTCATCTTTTTAAAATTATTTATCAAATTGACACTATTTTTGCCACATTGAAATTTTTTATTATTTTTCATTCTATGTAGACTACGCCAACACGCGTAGCGCATCCAATTAGGATATACTGACTCGCGTGGTGCATCCAACAAGGATGCGTCAAGACATGTGGCATTTTCCACATGAAAACTTCACAATGATGGCGCATCCTAGTTGGATGTGCCACGCGTGTTGGCGTAATCTACGTGAAACAAAAAATAAATAAAAAAATAACACGTTGTATGTGCAGGTCACTTCACTCATTCCACATGGATCTCTAGAAAAATAACGCCCAGAGACACATACAATTTACATGTTTACTAAAGAGTGAACCACAATATTAAGAGACATCAGTTTCAATTAGCTTATTTATAGGCCAAGTATTTACTGCTGATCTGTAAAATAGTCGATGTGGGACTTTGGTGTTGACAAAACAAAGCAACTAAGTAAGGTCACAAAGTATCTTTATTCGATGTGGGACTTTAGTGGTGGCAAGATAAAGCAACTAAGTAAGGCAACAAAGCACATTTGTTCGATGTGGGACTTTGGTGGTGACAATATGCAGCAACAAAGTCATACCCACAAACTCCACCTGTAAACATATCAAACCTTCCATCTAAAAGTTCACATATTCAGCATAACTAGGGGTTGCCATCTTAGCAAGTTGTTAATAGGGAATAACATATGCTAGAGAAGTCACAACCAAGCCATCCAGTGCTTCCAGGTGAACGTGGAAAGGAAGATCAACATCCTTATTAATACATAGATAACCTTTGTAAAAGAAAACTAATGAATTAGGTTACCAATAATCAATTCACCAGAAAATTAATTAGAGGAACAAGTACTCGTTCATGTTCATATGAATGCTTTGTTGTTGCTTTGTTGCTTTACCTTGCCACCACCAAAGTCTCACAAAATATATTTTGTTGTCTTACTTAGTTGCTTTACCTTGCCACCACCAAAGTCTCACATCGAACAAATGTACTTTGTTATCTTACTTAGTTGCTTTGCATTGCTAACACCAAAGTCTCACATCGACTACTTTACAGATCGAAGAAATACTTAAATTTTATAAATAAGCCTAATTGAAATTAATGTCTCTCAATATCAGAAATAGTTTTTTTAGTAGACATATAAATTATATGTATCTCGAGTCCATTTTTCAAGATATCCACGCGTGGAATGGGTTAAGTCATTTCTGCAGCATCAACGCGATATTTTTTTATTATTTTTCATTCCACGTGATTCTGACGACAATAACACGCATGCGTCCAACTGGATCGCATTAACACTTATAAGCGTTTTCATAGAAAATGTCACACGTGTTGACGCATCCTAGTTGGATCTATCACGCGTGTTAGCATAGTCTATATAAAACAAAAAAAAAATTAACGTAACAATAAAATTGATAATTTGATAAATAATTTAAAAAATAATAATTTAATAAATAATTTAAAAAAAATAACAATTTAATAAATAAGTTTATCATTAATGAGATATTCGTCGTAAAGCCATTATTTTGGACCCAATCAACATTGTCGGATCTATGTAGCAGGTAACGAAAGGCGCGTGTCAAGAAGTGGAGCACTGGCTTTGCATGTTCCTTTGTCCCTACCACTACCAGCTGAAAGCAACCTCGTGATATAACAGTGATTTACATTTTAGACAGGCATGTGACCACTGAAGAGCTCTCCTCCTCACTTTACGTTTACTCTCGCTGTAGAAAATCTAACAAGTCTCGGATATTTATCCCCCTCCTTCTTTGTATATACCTGGACCGTTACTATCGTTCACTACCATAGCTGAAATCATTAACTAACAAGCCAAAAACAGTGATCACCGAACTCACAAAAGCTAACCCCATGTCGAAGGTGGTTTGTGTCACGGGAGCCAGCGGCGCCATCGGGTCATGGCTGGTCCGCCTCCTCCTCGAGCGTGGCTACACTGTCCACTCCACCGTCCAAGATCTCAGTTAGGCACTATTCCATAAGTTTCTTTTCATTCCTCACACACACACTCATTATTAATTAGCTGTAATTAGCATAACAATGACAACTAATTTTTCATGCCAAAAAAATTTAACAAAAAATTCGCAAACATCAATTATTGCATGAAGGTAGTTTATTTTATAAGCATTCAATGATCTGCGTAGACACTCATATATTAATTACTTTTATACGGTGATAATATTATTTGAACAGCATAAATCATTACTCACTAACTAAATAATTATTTAGGAGCAATGAAGATACGTTGGTTGTTTAATTTTGCGGAAATAATTAATATTGTGACACATGCAGAGAATGAGGACGAGACCAAACATTTGGAGGCAATGGAAGGAGCTAAAAGTCGTCTCTGCCTTTTCCAGATGGATCTTCTTGACTACGACTCCATCGCCGCCGCCATAAAAGGTTGTGCCGGAGTTTTCCACCTCGCATGTCCTATCATCATTGGTCAAGTTAAAGATCCTGAGGTTTTTTTTTTTAAAAATCACTTAACACACTTTAATTACGTAATTAGTAATGGTCCAAAATATTCGGATTTGTTTTGTCGCTTACATTTTGTGTATGTGCGTGTGTGAGAGTTCATGTAGAAGGAGACTTTAGAACCGGCGATTAAAGGGACGGTTAATGTGTTGAAGGCGGCGAAGGAAGCAGGGGTGGAGCGTGTGGTGGTGACGTCGTCGACCTCCGCCATAATTCCGAGTCCTAATTGGCCAGCTGATAAAATTAAGGGAGAGGACTGTTGGACAGACCTTGACTACTGCAGAGAGAAGGGAGTGAGCGCTTCTGAATTACTGCTTTTGTTGGGCAAGTTTAATGTTATAATTTACATTTTTTTTATGCCTTTTTTTATTATTGAAAAATCATAATAAAAAATTGAGGATAAGGATGTGATGGACCATTGCTTTTGTCAAAGGCACGGGTGGTGCCGAATTTGAGGATAAGGATGTGGTACATGCCAAAGCTAGAGTTGCAGGCGATGCTATTGCCGCAGGCACGGGTGGTGCCAGGCCTGCCTGGGAAAGATGAGAGTATGAATCATTTTACAATAACCAATACTTCACATGTTTACCTGTTACACAAGTTACAGGTATTCATTGACTCACATTCATTGATCTATTTTTGCATCAAAACAATGACTTTTAAAGATGTGATCCGTAAATGGTTGATTGACCGGTGCTTCATCATATACGGAACTCACATTAAGAGGTGAGTTTTTGAAAAATTTAAGAAAGTTAAAGTAAGAGAAGTGAACGGAAATGGCCAATTAAAGTGAAACAATTTAAGCATAGAAATAGGTAGCAAAAATGATTTAAAATTATTTTCTACTTCTTTTTGCAAAGAAAACACAGTCTTTTCAATCTTCACTCACATGAACCAAGTCCAGTGGCGGATTTTCTTTCTGATTGTGGGTCATAATTTTTTCAATCTCTTGTTTTTAATGTGTCTACTTGGTTTAAACTTTTATATTGTGGGGCAGTTATATTATCCCATTGCAAAGACTCTAGCGGAGAAAGCGGGCTGGGATTTTGCCAAGGAGACTGGTTTCGATGTGGTGATGATAAATCCTGGCTCAGCGTTGGGCCCTCTGATTCCACCAAGAATCAATGCCAGCATGGCTGCGCTTGTTAGCGTTCTCAAAGGTAATCACCACTCCATACAACTGGGCTAAGCATTAGCACTTTTACTATTTCTTGGGGGTAAAATTTAGCGCTTTTATTCTTCTATGCTGATACTGTACTGTAGTAATTTTCTTCTGAAGTATACTGTTTCGTTTTTTCCCACTGGACGAAGAGCACATTTTGATGTAGTTCCAAGTTTAATTGATTTTTTTTTAATGCTTATGGCATAGAAATTGGAATGCTAAACCTCTTACAAGCTATCTAAAATCCCCACTACCACTTCTAATAACTTGTTTAAATTAAATATTTGACTACAAAATTGTTTGTCTTATCTTAGTCGCTCAATTTTGTGACATATTATTGTCTCATACTTTAATTATATTTATAATGTTATAACTAATGTGATATATATTCAATGGTATAAAATAAGAAATTTATTTTACTTTAAGAACACCTAAAAATTTCTCCTTTGTAATTTTATTAGATTATTGGTAATGTACTTGTCACATGAACTAATAAGAGAAGACAGGATCTAGATGTTTAGATGGTGTGTAAATATAATCTTGGGCACAAGAAATTAGCACAACAAAACAGAACCCAAAACAGATATTTGAGCAGTATTTAGGTTATGTTTGGAAGTTATAAAAAGAATATAAGGAAGTGACTCATAATGAAATGGAATAGAAAGACAAGAAACAGAATGAAAAAAAAATGACACTCTATTGTTTTGATGTTTAATTAATTTAATAAGAGAAAAAAGTGGAGTGTTTAAGTAATTCATTCCTTAATCCCCTAGATTGTTGGGACAAAAATTAAAAGCTTTGAGTGAAAAAAAAAAGATTCATTAACCTTTCACTATTATTCTATTCCCTCCTTTGAAATAATTTCCAAACACACTTTCCTTATATTTTTTCATTTCATTCTATATCATTTCCTCCCTTACCATTCTCCCAAATGTAGCCTCAGAATTATAGATACTTTTAACTCTAATATTCTTTACCATTCAGCTAAGAAAAAGAACTCTATATATCTCAATCATTCTCATTGTAGCGCAAGGCTACTAACGTAGGCGTCTGGACCTTGTTACAGGCGACACAGAGACGTACAAGGACTTCTTTATGGGAATGGCTCACTTTAAAGATATAGCCACGGCACATATTTTGGCGTTTGAGAAGAAGAAAGCAGCTGGAAGGCACTTGTGTGTGGAAGCTATTCGTCACTATGGTGATTATGTGGCAAAGGTTGCTGAGTTATACCCTGAATATAATGTGGCTAAGTGAGTATTCCACTCAATTGCATATAACAGTTGAACAACTAGCTAGTACTTTCTGATAAATTAATCAGTATAACCCCTTTAGAAATTTTATTTTAATTTCCATCCTTTAGCAATTACATAATTTCGGTTGAACAAATAGTGATAGAGAAAATAATCGCAGAGCTTGCTAGGAGGAGACTTGCTAGTTGTTCCCGCATTGGTTAATCAACTAAAAAGTAGAAAGCACTAAACTTTAACATCAATTTCTCTTACTTGATTTACATTTCGAGTAAAAGCAATATTTTTTCAATTATCTACTTATAACAAACTTTGGAGTAAAAACTTGTTGGGAAAGCCTCCTAGTTAATAACCCATTGCAACCGTGCTCATGAGATTTGTCTAGGAAAATACCTCGTTCAAAAAGACTAAAAAGATATCTACTTATAAGTGCACGAAATCATGAATTATCTATGATCCAAGTATTAATATTATTTTCCTTTGCTTATGTAGGTTGCCAAAGGATACCCAACCTGGGTTGTTGAGAGCAAAGGATGTATCAAAGAAGCTGATTGATTTAGGTCTAGAGTTCACTCCTATCGACCAAATTATCAAGGATGCAGTGGAGAGTTTGAAGAGCAAGGGTTATGTCTAAATTTCTCGGATGCTGCAGAAATCTTTGGGGTGTTACAAGTGCTTATGGTGCTTCCATCATTACTTTGACTCATTGTTCATGCCATTTCAGTTTTTATTTTTTAATTTTCAGTCGTGTGCGTATGCCTATCGTGTAAAATAAGGGTGAACTTGCAGTTCAGTCGCTGCAACTATCAATATTAGACTGTAACCTAAAAAACAAAAAAAAAAATTATCAATATTAGACAAGAGTTTTATGTATGAACTCTTGCGGTTATCAAAAATTGAGCGGTTACATCTTCACTACTTCTCAATTTGTTCATGAGAAGCATCTCCTTTAATTCCATTTATTAATGTTTTTCACATTGTTTCCAGTAATAAAAATTGCCAAGCATCAAAACTGCATTACCTCAGTAGATAGTGTTTTAGACCGGAATTTTGGATTATCAATTAAGAGTAATCCGGTCTATCAGAATAATACTAAGATATTATTACACATGTACACTATCTTGATGAGTATATCTACTTATTTATTAGGAATAAATCTCTCAAGTATCATTGATGGATATGAAAGTTAATTATATCCCACATAAATAGGGAAATTAGTTAAAATATATCATAATCTCTAACGGATTCTAATCTTAAATAACTATATTTAACACAGATTGCATTCATCTTAAGATGCTCCTATAAATACCATGTCAGGTCTCAAAGGTATGCATCTCCTCTAATATACAGTCTGCCTTCATTGAGCACGGTCTAACTTGAGCGTCGGAGTGCCTTTTGCAGATATCCACCCCCTCACACCACCGCTGCCGCAGCTGTGCCACAGAGGAGTCCACCTTCAACCATCAGTATGTGCCTATTTCAGGTACCCCTCTGAATCCACTTCAGAACATTGGCACCGTATGTGGGAAACGATAAACTTCTATTCCCATTCAATCATGATGAGCACAAGATAACGTTCAAGAAGAAAAGGTGTTTTGCACACTACCCCTGGTCAAGGATAGGGCCTTACGGCGCAATGCGATCCTCAACCTGTCGCACCACCAATGTAACATCCTAATACAAAATATCTAGATATATTCTAGATTTACAGAGATATATAAAGATAACTCATACTAGTGATGACACTTCTACATACTACATACTAACATATATTCATAATCACAATTGAGAAATTATAAAAAGCCTTGAGAGAATGCAAAAAATATAAACTCATATATATATATATATATATATATATATATATATATATATATATATATATATACAACACTTGTCACAAAAGGGTATATTGTAATACATACAAAACAAATGTAAATTATATACATAAGCTTTGTCTACTAAAGCATATAAAACTATACTAGTCTTCATGCTTTACCTTCATTCCCTTAACAGGGTCTGTACCTTTGTACCTGAATTTACATGAAAGAACAATAGGGGTGAGAATTACATTTCTCAGTAAAAGCAATTCCAATACCGGCTAGCTATATCATTTTATAACAAATATAACAGTTGCTATAACTATTAACATAGGAGTTTCCTCAACTAATCTTATAACTGCACACTACTATATAGTGTGACCCAAACCGATAGCCTACATACTGTTAGATATAAACAACTGTCCATACAATTGTGAATATCAACAGCAACAGATAATGCACATACAACTATCCGTAAATGTAATGTGAATGATATTGATGCACACTTTTTAATTGTTGCATTGCAAACCCAAGTGCAGGTTGTCTCAAATAATAAATTTCTCGGTGAGTCCGAGGTCGATCCACAGGGAATTGATGAAGATTATTTAAGGTAAGGTAAATATTTTTTTACTACGATAAAAATTATTTACTTGGGTAAAAAGATCCACTCTTGGTAAATAAAGGAAAGGTAAGATTAATTCCTTTTATAACTCAATTAGAATCCTCACAACATGGAGGTTCCAATCGGAAAATATAACGTTAAAAGTTCATTAAAATAATATACGTAATTATATTATGTTTCCTTTAATCATTTATTAATATCATCACTCATAAATGGGATCAAGCATTCATTGTGTCAATCTCTTGTCTACAACAAATCAAGAACTCCACTTTACAAGGAGAGTTTCTAAATTGATTGGAAACAAAATACAATACGAAATAAAATAATATACGTAATTATATTATATTTCCTTTAATTATTACCACCACTTGTAAATGGGTTAAAGCATTTATCGCCAATATTTTGTCTACAATAAACCAAGAACTCCTCTTTACAAGGGTAGTTTCTAAATTATCAGAAACAAAATATAACACGCATAATAACTACTTAAAAATATAAATCATTAAAGCACAAGAGAGGAATAAATCTAACCTTATTTTATTACCAAGAGCTTCACACTTTAACCCAAGTAGAAGAAAAATTATTTACACATAAACTAAAAGAGAGAAAAAGAGAAAAAGAGAGAGAAAAGAAAATAGAGGGAGGAGGAAATTCTCTAATTTCCCCTCCCGAATGTGTACATTCATTCTGAAATGAATTGCCTATTTATAGGCAAATTCAAGGTTACTGTACAATGCACAGTAACCTGAATAGTTAAAACTTAATGATTAAGTTTTAAACGTCATCAATGACGTTTTTTTATTTTCTTTTTTTTTAAATAATAATTGAGTAAATGCACAGCCGTGCGTCCAGTCATTTTTTTTATTTTTGAGAGAAGTGATTTTCATGAAAGTTGTAGGCCTGGATATTTACTTTAAAATGACTTTAGTTTCAGTCTAAAATCATTCCTAGAACTCAAGATATGGTCTAATTACTGCAGAGTGTTTAGACCCAGTTTCAGCTCCTCTATTTTGACTTCAAAGCTCAATATCACCTCCAAGGAGTCCGATTCTGGAAAAGTGTTCAACATCAAAGTTGTAGGGAATTGTCTAAGCTTTCCTACAAGACCAAAATCACATCAATCAGATATTTAAAACTCAAATTATAGTCAGTTTACTAAACACTTCTAAAGAGATAATTAAGGTTAATTTATGCAATAATTTATTTAATTGTCCAATTCGGCTCAAAATCATAAAATGTGTCAAAACCAACTTAATTAAACCTAATTGAACCTTAAGAAGTCTAGTGAGAGGATTACAAAATGTATAAAATACAGTGTTATCAAATTCTCCCACACTTAACTTTTGCACTCCTAGGCAAAACACAAAAGACAAAAACCAAGGAATAAAGAAAAACAACACAAACTCAAAAAATAAAAACTCTAAAGGATTCAATGACTCAAGAAGAGCAACTAGACAATCAAGGGATCAAAACAGTCATGAGATAACATTTCTTCACATCTCAAACCAATAAGTAAGGAAACTTCAGTTGAAAAGAATGAATCAAGAATGATAGATCTTCACAAGATTCACTCTCAATCCCTCAAGTGTTTAAAAGGTAGGTATTTCACTCAATTCAACCCATGAAAATTGCACTATCATAAGCTTGCTTGTCTTCTATTTCTCCACTACTCAAAATACATGCACACACAAATCATGAGGACTTTATTCAAGGTTGTAATGGGGTCAAGGTAAAGGAGAAGGTAATATAGATATGACAAGTTAAATACCAGAGAATAAAAAAGCATGAGAGCTGAGTTCAATTAACAAGCATGAAAGTTCATCCCAACTCCACCTAATACAAATTCCCTTTACATATTCTTTTCCTTTCCTTTATTACCTTGTTGACCCTCTTCTTTTTACACATTTTTTTATTGATTTTTTTAACCATTCTGCACATACACTCCCACACTTGTTCAAGAACTCATGACAAAACTAATGTTCTCTTATTCCCTAAGGTCAAGTAAGAACATGATTTTTCATTTAAGGCACATAATGAGTTTGAAACAAAGAATAGTCAAATAAGCTCAAAGGGGTTAAGCAAAGGAAAATATGCAAGATTGACTATTTGGTCAAAGTAGTTAATTCAAGAAAATACCTCAATCATTTTTATGTATGCATATGAAAATATAGTCTCAAAAAGAATTAAAGCAAGTTCTAGAGTAATAATTGCATGAGTGAATTCACACAAGAAAGAAGAGAATGGTACAAATGTTCAATTCATTCATCAATAGGCTCAAAATCTCACAAGGCATAATTCTATCATTCTCAGTCCACCAATTCAACATCCATAATCAAGCATGTGAATTTTAAGAAAGAAGACAATTTACTCAATCATGCAAATTTTTCTGAATTTGAATTGCTACTTCCACACAAACTAGTTGCCTACCCCAACTAAAATGCATCTCAAGAGTAAAATTACCTCCAGAGCAAAATTTACTCCTTACTCTGTCATCCCTAATTGGTTTAACTGTTAGAAAATTACTGACAAACATATAAACACAACAATTATAAACACACTTTCAATTTTTTTTTTCAAGCATTTTTTTTACACAACTCTACACACGACAAAAAGAAACACACTTACTATTTTTTTTATACATTTTTTTACACAACTATCTTTCCCCTAACCAGATCACAACATTGTCCTCAATGTTAAAAAATAGAAAGGAAAAAGATAGAAGATAGTACCTTGTTACCTAATTATCAAACCAAAAAAAACCTCACACAAATATAAACAAAAACAAAGTACGATGAAACAAAACCAAAGCTTGCAATTATTTAAACAATTGGAGTGTTCGAATCTTGCTTTTCTTACTGCTTCCCACAACATTTCTTTCTGACCAATTTATCTGAGCTGTTACTGGATCAGGGATGTCATAAGAAGAAGATATACAAGAAAATATATACATGTAGTTGTGATTGTGACTCACATCTTCCTCTGGTTTTACGTCCAGTAACGGCTTAAATGCCTTCTATGAGTCGAGGATAAGTTTCCCATCTAATTTTCTTATAAATTGACAAACAGGGTCTTTTTGAGTCAAATTCCTAAGACTGTAACGCGCTTACTTGCCTTTGAAGAGATTCCACAAATTAATAAATTCACACTGCACAAATTCACAAGAATGCGTCTCAAGAGTCAAAAAAATTTCACCTAATGATTCCTTACTCAGGCCATTCTTTAATGAAAAATATTTTTTCTTTTTTTTTTATTTTCGGAAACCATCCACAAAGAACATTTTCGCTTGTTACAAGAAAAATTGACAATTTTGGCAAACCAAGACATGAAATTAAAAATTCATCAGAGAGAAAAAAAATCATTGATAGGTGTAATTTAAAAAAAAAGTGAGCCTATTGTAAGTATGGACAAAACATTTTTGGCTCATTTTGAATTCTTGAAGCAACAAAATCCACCGTATCAACTTAGGTTTACAAAAACTTGTTGAGAAAATCGACGAATGACCAAAAGGTCAAAATAAAGTTGACTATTTAAAAAGAAAAGAAAAACAAACACTAAGACACACAAAATTAGAAAAAAGAGAAAACAAAGTTTTTTTTTATTTTTTTGTATTTTTTTGTATTTTTATTTTAAAATGAAAACACATGAAATTAGAATACTAGGGATCAGACTTCACTTGATTCAATAATCTATCATAGACAATAGAGTAGCTTTGGGACCTTCCTTCTAATTAATTTCTAATCATTCAATTGATGGAGAGAATCAGTAATTAAAAACATTTAAAGGCATGACTTTTACTCTATGGATTCTCATGGAAAAATACCACAATTCTCCCACACAACCTATAACCTCTATTCCTAGATGATTATAAATCATGGCACTTTATTATTTATGGTTTAGGTCATATGCAAACCTTTTGGGTTCTACATATACCCACTAGATCAATTTATGAGTGGTCAATTCATAAAAACATTATGAACCATAATACACACTCCAATTGAATAGAAAATAGTTAATTAGAATTCCAATCTTAATACATGTCAATTGAATCAAGTTACGTCTTAACCCTAAAAACACATAAATTTAATTACACATGACAAAATAGAAGAAGAAATAGAAAAATAAAAAAATAAAAAATATATACAAAGGTGTGGTATAAACCACCACCAAATAAATATTTACAAAGGCGTGGTAATAAACCAAGAACTCCTCTTTACAAGGGTAGTTTCTAAATTATCAGAAACAAAATATAACACGCATAATAACTACTTAAAAATATAAATCATTAAAGCACAAGAGAGGAATAAATCTAACCTTATTTTATTACCAAGAGCTTCACACTTTAACCCAAGTAGAAGAAAAATTATTTACACATAAACTAAAAGAGAGAAAAAGAGAAAAAGAGAGAGAAAAGAAAATGGAGGGAGGAGAAAATTCCTCAGAATTTCTCCTCCCCGAATGTGTACATTCATTCTGAAATGAATTACCTATTTATAGGCAAATTCAAGGTTACTGTACAGTGCACAGTAACCTGAATAGTTAAAACTTAATGATTAAGTTTTAAACGTCATCAATGACTTTTTTTATTTTCTTTTTCTTTTTTTAAAAAAATAATAATTGAGTAAATGCACAGCCGTGCGTCCAGTCATTTTTTTATTTTTGAGAGAAGTGGTCTTCATGAAAGTTGTAGGCCTGGATATTTACTTTAAAATGGCTTTAGTTTCAGTCCAAAATCATTCCTAGAACTCAAGATATGGTCTAATTACTGCAGAGTGTTTAGACCCGATTTCAGCTCCTCTATTTTGACTTCAAAGCCCAATATCACCTCCATGGAGTTCGATTCTGGAAAAGTGTTCAACATCAAAGTTGTAGGGAATTGTCTAAGCTTTCCTACAAGACCAAAACCACATCAATCAGATATTTAAAACTCAAATTATAGCCAGTTTACTAAACACTTCTAAAGAGATAATTAAGGCTAATTTATGCAATAATTTATTTAATTGTCCAATTCGGCTCAAAATCATAAAATGTGTCAAAACCAACTTAATTAAGCCTAATTGAACCTTAAGAAATCTAATGAGAGGATTACAAAATGTATAAAATACAGTGTTATCAGATATGCTATATGATTATGCTCAAGAAAGATCCTAAGGACATGCTCATGCAATGCTTTGTTTTGAAATACATGCAAAGGTTTATTTTGAAAACTAAGAAGATTTTGAAAACTATTCAAAAAGCTTTATTTTGAAAACTAAGAAGATCATTAAGAACTGGTTCAGTATATTATCTCGTGGTGAATAGAGGTATCTCCTCACATCCCACATATCCTGGCACATAAGAAGTTTGGTCTAAGTCCTGATTCCAAAGAACCTTATGGACCCTTACTTATCTCCTTTGGCCTTGGCACTAACGAAATATCAGGGTTATCACTACAAGAAATTCATGATTTAGCGACAGAATTTTGCGAGGGATTAGCGAGGGAAAAATTTTCCCTCGCTAAATTTCAAAAAAAATCCAGAGGGGAAACAGCGAGTGAATAACGAGGTAATTGCAAGTGAATTATTTCCTTCTCTAAAATTAGCAAGGGAATTATGAGAGATTATTTCCCTCGCTAAAATTAGCGAGGAAATTGAGAGGGAAGAAGTTCCCTCGCTAAAAAAAGAGATTGTGCCCACTCAGTAAAGAGCCAAAACATCTTATTTAGGTTAGAAATCAAATCTCCTTCCCCCTCAACATCTCCTTCTAACCCACAGCACCCGAGCTATACAACCTTCCCCTCCACTACCCAGGCCCTTCCCCGGAGCTGAGCACGGTAGCCACGCGACGCGAGTGACTTCCCCTCCTTCTGCAGCAACGCGAGTGACTTTCCCTTCTTCTGTAGTGACGATGAGCAACCACGCAGCCACAGCAACGCGATGCGACCACTAGGTAAGCCTTCTTCTATTTGTTTTCTTTAGTTTCTTCTTTCTCCTACACGTTCCCCACACCAAGTAAATCATATGTTTTCTGCAGAATCTGCTATTATTGAAGCATTGGAGACCCAGCTTTCTTCCTTGTAGGTTACCTCTCTAAAGCCTCCTCATATCAAAATTCCTTTTTTTTTAATTAGGGTTTTTTATTTTAGGACATTTTTAGTGATTATGGTTTAGGGTTTAGGTTGATTATGTGATACTTCAGTTAGTAAGTTTGAGATTTGGGTCGTTGTTTTGGTGTATCTATTAGTGAACCCACAATAATGTCATTGATATATCTATGACAAACCTTCCATTGTCACGGTGAGACCGCATGTGGAGTGAAGGCTCGGTTTGAAGAGAAGAGAGTGAAGGGAGTGCTGGAGGGAAAGAGCGTGGTGGAGACTTCTTGGTAGCTGCAGCATAATTGTACCTTGACATTTGTAACTCCTCTTCTGATTCATATGCTTCCTCTGTCACTTTCTCTTCTTCCTCTGCATCCCCTGTCTCAGATGGTGGGTATGAGGAGAACAACCCATCAGAGATAGTCTCGGATCCAAGACTCTCTGTGTAAATTCGAGGCTCTTTTCACTTAAAGTGCTCTTTGACCTTTTCACAAGAGGGTGAATATAAGGAGTGACTGGAAGTGATTTGGAGATTTCATTATTGTCCTTGAGGGACATGATTGAGCTCCATATGTCAAAAGCTCTTCCTTCCTCTAAAACTGAGTTTTCAATATTGTAACTCAAGTGCTCAGTTCATTTCCAAACTCCCTAATTCATGCTTCAATTCAGTAGACTACTTCAGAATAATGTTTTGTTTCCAAACTTATTGAATCCACCTTATTTTCTTCTTACCTTTATAATAACTAATGAGTTCATTATCTGTAATAAACTTCCTTATGGTTAAGTTAAGCCAAATCTGTAATAAAACTCAGAAAGGAAATGTATCTATGAATAATGATGGAAACAATGACTTCTATGACTTCTAGAAGATGATTGTGTTTACAATATACAAATAAATTTTTATATTGGAAATGTATCTATGAGTTCTAGAAGATGATTGTCACACTTTTTCCCAGTTGTTTTTTTTCTCCTTTCTATGTATGCCACTTTTTTATGCTTTATTACTGCCATTAGAGGATTTTATACATACATCTGGAAGTTACTTCATTTATTCTCTTCTTTCTTCTTTTTTCCTACAATATACATTGAGGTTATATGAATCTTTCCAACACAACAAAATTAAGTCCTGTAAAGTTAAATAATATCTTCTCTTTAGGTGTAGCTATTTTTAATGGTTCTGAGTAATTAACTAATTTTAGGAATGACAAATTATCTCATTTAGCAAATTTAAGTCTTTTAAAGTTAAATAACATATACTCTTACTGATGAGATTTAAATAACATGGAGTAGGGACCTTGAATTAATTGTGTTTTCTATAAACACTTTTTACTATTGATACACTTTTGTTGAGCTAAGATAGAAATTTTTTTAATACTAACTTTGGTTTCTGAATGGCTTTGTGTACGTTGGCCTAAAAAAAATTCAATTCTTTGATGAAACTTTCTGAGTTTGATTAAAAAACCCCTTAGCAGTCTGATTTTTATTCTTGTTCTCCATTTTAATACAGTTTACTCTGGCTGAAAATGTTTGCTATCCTTTTTTGTTTAATTTAGTCATTCAATAACCTGTAAGATATTTTTATAAAAAAAATTTGTTTACATTTCTTAAAATAGTGTTTGCTTATGAAATCAATATTTTGGTCTTTTTTACTAGCTCGGTTGTTAGTTCCAATAGTCAGTGAACGAAAATGATTACTGTTTACTATAATACCATGGTACCATGTTTGCTCATAATTCATAAATAATAAAAGATCAATCATGTTACTGCCCTTGTATTCGTCTGATAAGCTGCATATTAGTCTCAAAAGCCTCTATATTCAAGGTCTTGTTTGATATTTATTTTGACATTCTGATTTTGCTTGGATAAATCATGTTAATGAACTACTATTCATCTGATAACTGCATATTGGACTAGGATGCCTATAGCTTAGATGTGAGGTATTATAAATTAAATTAGGAATGTGCCACAAGTCATCAAGTTCCTTTCTTTATTTGCCACAAGGAATATGCTAATAGGTGGTGCTACCATATCACATAGCCTTCCACCAGTTACTAAGGATGATCATTTACTATTATTAAATTGTGACTTTCCAATTACTATCTTTGATTTGGCTTTCTTAATTTGACATTTACTAATAAATACTGTTTGCTAGATGTGTTGAAGTCAAATATTCTGCCTTTCTGATTTGTATGTGTTGGTGCAGCCTTTGACAGTGATACTTTGTCAGGTAGAGTTATAGCCTCTGACGTTTTATCTTACTTTATGCTCTGTGACTACTTATGGACAAATGTATCTAGAAATGTTGCATTACAATTATATATACTGGTCCAACTTCAAAAAATTTATATAGCATAAATTAAGGTAAGAATTATACAGGTGATTTGATTTATGTCATAATAGTGGCTTGGTCTTTGTCCCTTTAAGCACCTTTTCTGTGAAAGCTCAACTGCTTTCAAACAATTAGGTGGCCTTTAAATATTGTCTCCTCTTTCTTATGTTGAGTTTAATTAATTTCAATAGCTTAATTTCACAATATTCTTTTGAGTTTAAATTGGACTTGGAATGATTTACCTACAAATTAGGTTAAATAGACTTTCTTTGTGTGTGTCAATGAGATAGGAAAAAAATGAGAGAAAAATGTTAAGAGAAATTGAGAGGACTACTCATATAAGACAACACCAAGATTGCCTATCAATTGTTCCTTGTGGCACTGCTTCATGACAATAGTAATCTCTGAAATAAGGTTCACTGCTTGCTATCTCACCTTTGCACTCTTGTTGTTTAACCGCCACTTGATGGTGCCACAAATCTGAGGAAGATACGGTTTCACCCTCTGCCCAAGAGAGTTCACAACTGCACCAAACCCGTTAAGCATCACATTAGCATCATCGATGGTCTGCTCTTAGAAGGCATAAAGAATACCATCAATCAGAAGATCTTCCAACTGTGCATCTATATCAGATGCTCCCAAGTTAGTGACCTCCTTCTCAATAGTTTCCATAACCATTCGCCTGTAATGTTCACTCTCATCTTTAAGATCCTCAACAATTCTCCCGACAATATCGGCAATGCCAACTTTGTTTGCTATCTCTACAGTAGTCTCTACAAGTTGCTTATAGTTTCTTTGATCCAAAGTCATCCTCTTAACCCAGACGTTCTTGAAAAAGTCAGGGAGAATATCATTTCCAATATAATCAGCTTCCACACCCTCAAGTAATTACACACTGCTTCACCATTTTCAAAACAATTTTCTTCATTTCTTCCTCAGGCAATTGAAATTCACGAATCAAAATAATCATGACTTCCTTAGTATAGTAACTGGCATATAGGGCTTCCATCAATGGAATTATAAAACAAATTGCCTTTAAGAATTATTTTTCTCTCATATCCCAGTACATTTAGGACTCTCTAAATATGACATCAAGCCTTGAATGCTGAAAATAAAAGTTATGAATTTCTAACGAATTATATGTTAAGAATCTTAGTTTGATTTAACTTTTGATTGTGCTTTAACATATGCTTAAAGTTTTATTTTCTTATTCAAGTAAAAATTTGAGTAAAACCTTAGTTTCCTATTTGAGATTCAATATTAATGAGAATGCATACTTTTTCAAGGTACTACTCATTGTATTGAATCTTGAATTGTCCAAGTGGGACAGTTTGGTAAGAAATTTTTTCTTCACTTGGTTAATAGTTATTCTTTAAATCTCATATCTTATACTTGTTGAAATTTTGGTCTGCTACATTTCCTTTTATTCTCTGGGTGTATACTTAAACGTGGTAGATCTCACTGCATTCAAATCATGCACTTGGAGACCAATAGGCAATGCTGTCAAAATTTCATCAAGTATAAAATATAAGATTTAAGGAATAACTATTAACTAAGTATTGAAAAAGTTTCTTATCGAATGGGATAAGGTCATACCATGTTAAGAATGAGATGGAGATATAAAGATTGTATTAATGTGTTAAACCAATTTCAACAATCATGAGACTCGATTGAAGTTGGATGTCACGAAGAAATGATCTTACTGGCTATATAAGTGAAGAATTCAAAGATGGAGTTAATGATTTCATTAGGATTGTTTAAGGAGACCCGACAGTTACTGATGCATTAAATCGCATCCTTTGTCCATGTGCTAAATGTAAAAATCATGCTTAGAGGGAGGTATTTAGGGTAGAACAACATCTATATAAGTACGAATTTGTGGATGGTTATGTAAATTGGACCAGTCATAGTGAGGACATATGAGGGGATAGCGACTCAACATCCATTGTCCATGATGATGAAGTGGAGCCTAAGAATCCATACGTGGATATGGTTATGGATGCCGCAGGTGATAGATTGAATCCAAAAGTTCAAGATTTAGAAGAGGATCCAAATCCGTTAGCTTCGAAATTTTATGACTTGCTAAGAGACACTAACAAACCTTTATAGGATGGTTGCTATAAGCACACGAAATTGTCAGCTGTAACTCAACTATTGAACTTGAAATCAGAGTTTAACATGAGTGAGAGTTGTTATGATAGAATGATTATCATAATTAAGAGCATGCTTCCAGAGCTTGAAAGGTTACTCGAAAACTTTTACAAATCGAAGAGAATGGTTCGTGAGTTGGGATTAGGATATGAGAAAATAAATACGTGTCCTAATCAGTACATATTGTAATACAAAGAATATAGTGACAAGAGACTCTACTCAGTTTGCTTAGTATATGGACACCCACGATTCAAGCCAAAGGCGGGACGTTCATCGAATGAGAAAGATGTGCCGCACTCAGTGTTGTGATATTTTCCCATTATGCCAAGACTCCAATGTCTATTTATGTCCAAAAATACTGCACAATATATGAGTTGGCATACGGATGGAGTGCGTCAAGATGAATCATTGATCAGGCATCCAGCTGATGCCGAAGTTTGGAAACGATTTGACGCTACCCATTCAACATTTGCACTAAATGCTCGAAATGTTAGGCTTGGCCTTTGTACATACAGTTTTAATCCATTTAGCGGTTTAGCCACACCATATTCATGTTGACCTATTTTTGTCACACTGTACAATCTACCCTTAAGTATGTGTATGAGAAGGGAATACATATTCCTCACTCTTATGATTCCTGGACCAAAGTCACCAGGTAAAAGTTTAGATGTCAATCTTAGACTCCTAATTGATGATATAAAGATATTATGGGACGATGGGGTGCAAACTTATGATGCTTGGAATAAGTAAATTTTTTATATGAAAGTGGCTTTGTTGTGGACAATAAGTGACTTTCCAGCCTATGGAATGTTGTCTGGGTGGAGCACTCGTGGAAAACTTTCTTGTCCGCTTTGTATGAATCACAGTAAGTCATTTGTATTGAAACACTATAGGAAATGTTGCTGGTTTGATTGTCATCACCAATTTCTACCTTTTGGTCATCCATTTCACCGTGATCGAAACTCTTTTAAGAAATCAACAGTAGAAAAATCTAATCCACCGCAATGGTTGGGCGGGACAGATGTCTTGAATAGAGTGCCTCAACTTAAAGAAGTCTCTTTCGGCTTGAATTCAGGTAAACAAAAATAAGATGACTTTGGTATACACCACAACTGGGTGAAGAAGAGCATATTCTGGGAATTGCCTTATTGGTCCACTAATCTAATACGACATAATTTAGATGTTATGCATATCAAGAAGAACGTGTTTGACAATATCTTCAACATTGTCATAAACATAAAGGGCAAGACAAAAGACAATGCAAATGCAAAAGAAGATTTGAAAATAATATGCAAATGTCCTACATTGGAGCTAATAGTTGAGAATGACAAGTGTAAAAAATCAAAGGCGACATATGTCTTGGATGCCAATCAAAGGAGGATGGTGTGTGAGTGGATAAAATAGTTAAAATTTCCTGATGGGTATGAATCGAATATTGCATATTGCATCAAAGGAGATGGTGGGAAGATATATGGAATGAAAAGTCACGATTGTCATGTTTTTATGTAAAGGTTAATTTCTCTAGGATTTCGTGATATCTTGCTAAAACCTATATGAGGACCATTAATATAACTCAGCTTGTTCTTTAAAGAAGTTTGTGCAACTGAAATTCATGCTTCTACCATGGAGTATGCAGAGCTTTCCATTATTGAACCAATTTACAAGTTAGAGAAGATTTTTCCTCTAATATTCTTTGACATGGTGGAATATCTAGTCGTGCATCTCCCTTATGAAGCTAAGGTTGGAGGACCAGTGCATTACAGGTGGATGTATCCCTTTGAGAGGTGTATGTTGTACTTGAAAACGAAGGTCCAAAATAAGGCGAAAGTTAAAAAATCTATTTGTGAAGCGTATATTTTAGAAGAAATTTCCAATTTTGCTTTCATGTATTTTGATCCCCACCTACAGACCAGACGCACTCAAGTTCCTCAGAATGACGATGGTGGGGAAGATGCAATTAATGAATGGTTGTCTATTTTTAAACCTCCATGTCGTCTTATCGGGAGAGGTCGAAATAGATTCTTGAAAAATGTAGAACTTCAGATTACTGAGACATATGTGCTTGTAAATTGTGAAGAAGTAGAACTGAATCTCCAGTAAGTCTACTCCCTATCTAATGAATTTGTTTATTTTTCACTAAATTTATGTTAAATATTAATTATTATATTGATTAGACAATTTGAGGATTCGTTAAGGAAAACATACCCCAATATCATTGATGATCAAATATTAGAAGTTCGAGATAAGGACTTCAGTAGGTGGCTAAAACATCTAGTGAGTCTTTTTATCCATAATCACATCTATCATATTAAATTCAATGTTCATTATGCTAAATGTTATAACTATCTACCGTCTATGTAATGATACAGGATAATATAGGTCAAGTTGAGGATCAAATGATACGAGAGATAAGTTATGGTTCATCCAAGTCCATGACTTCTTACTGTGGCTTAATAGTTAATGGGTATAGATTTCATACTAAGGAGTACGGACAAAATAAAGCTACCATGAATAGTGGTGTATGTGTTAGATGTAGTATATATGGTGAGAATGACTTCGACTATTATGGCATCGTTGAAGATATATTAGAATTTTCATATATAGGAAATCAGAACAGAGTATTTCTTTTACAATGTCATTGGTTTAACCCGATTAATGGAGTCAATGTTGATGAGAGATATGAGTTAGTTGACATCAAGCATAAATCAGACTTCACTTAAATGAGTCATTCGTCTTAATCGAACAAGCACAACAAGTGTACTATACAAGATACCCACAAAGCGGGAATAGAGTTAATGGTGAATGGTGAACAGCTTGCAAGGTCAGAGCAAAACTCTTCGTGTCTGAGACATTGAATGACGAAGATGATGAATTGAATGACCTAGCTACCACTGATTATTACCAAGCTGATGGATCCCTTAGAACACATAATATTGTCATAGATGATGAAGCACTTTCTTTGTTTGATGCACATACCCAAATAGAAGAAGTGAACATACATGATATACATTATCCAATGGACGTTCTGGTTGATGATGAGTTCATTGATGACAACGAAGATAATAAAATGAATGAATTCTCAGATGAAGATGAAGAATCTTTTGCTTCAGACTCAAGTAGTTAAAATTGAATATTGTTCAATAAATTTCGTTAATGGTATTTACACTGAAATATCATTATTATATTTTGAGGTTTTTATTAACATATAGTTTCTTAACTCGTCATGCTTCATTATGTTTCCTTATGCAGATATTCATCATGACCATTCAAGGTAGAGGTGCTGGACACGGTCATGGGAGAGGCTGTAATGTTTCATCCCAACCTTCTCCATCTGGCCATAATTATCCACCACTACAGCCTTCTCAGCCCTCCCTAGGTATACCTGTAAGATAATCTTTTCAATTATTGTTAACTCGTGGTTTATATATATATATATATATATATATATATATATATATATATATTATATATATAATATATATTAGGTGCTATAATTATATTAGGTGCAACTTTAGCTACTGGCCCATTGACTATTGGAGGTGCATCAACTTTAGTCTCACCCCTTACTGACCCAGCCATTTTTATGCCACCCCCTGCTGACCCACCCACTACCAACCCGAATGTGGTGCCTTCAAGTGAAGAATCCAATATAGAAACTGATAGCAGGGAACTTATATATGTGGCGCCTGTCCCTGAACTATAAGTAATAGTGATTGTCATCTTTTATTACATTTATTTACTTTTAGATTAGCAACACTATCTTCTTGTACTTACAGGAGGAGTTTTCTCCCACCGAGAGTGACACGTGACATTATGTACAATGCCATGACAAGGATGAATGTTCCAGCTAGTACGTGGAGAGATTATCCTGCTGACATGAAAGAAATACTATTTAAGCACTTTATGGTAAGTAATTGTGTTTATAAAATTATATATTATATGTTCATTGAAAAATAAATATACTTACATAACATTTGTGTAGGATAAGCATTGGTTCACATCCGATTCTGATCGTGGCATAGTGAGACCGTCTGGGAATGGACTTGCAAGGACCGTTATCTAGACCATTTGAGCAAAGCACGAGATAAGGCTTTTAATAAGGCAAATTCAAATAACTTGGCTAATGTTAAGGGTCATGGGCCCAGAGGAATGAGGACAGAAATGTGGGATGGCGTGGTCGACATTTGGCTGACAGATAAATGGATGACGAGGTCTGTAGCTGCCCAAAGGAACAGGACAACCATGCCTGATGCTGTGAAGCATACAAGAGTGTCGATAAGCTTTGGTCAACACAAGAACAAGATGGTAATATAACTTTCTCATTTAAAGTTTTGATAGTAATCTATTTATTAATCTAGAATTTTCTGAGTTTTAATTTATTTTATTAATCTGTTTATTAACATGTTGTAATTATTTGAGTTATTTGCCTATCTTGAGTATGACATAAAGGCATTGGTATTTTAGAGAGATTGCCTTACTTTTGATATGTGTTTATTATATATTCTTCCATATGTGATTACAGGAGGTAGAGTTAAAGCATCCGGTTTCTTACAGAGATCTCTATGCCAAAGTTCATAAGAAGAAAGACAGAAGCTATGTTTCCAAGTGCTTGAGGAATTTTATTGTTAGTGTCTTTAAAATTCAAAAGTCATTTATATTTGTTGTTATTGATTTTTGTTATTTTTTTTTGTTATTTTAGGAGTCGTATGACACTGCGATGACAGAAAAATATAGAGAAAACTCTTTCCCTCATCCTATGGTTGACCCAGAGGTCTGGTTGGATGCAGCGAGTCCCAACAATAAGGGACGGGTGCATGGCATAGGTAACAACTTGTACATTGGCATTAATAACACCATGCAAGCTTCATGCTCCTCGGTTGCGGGTTATTCCCGCTCTACACCATTGACACAGGATATAATTGAAGCTGTAAATGCAGCAGTGGCAATAGCAATGGCTTCTTTTGTCCAAACTCAACTTGTCCTTATGTTGGCGCTCATCCTATCTACGGTTGGATCAGCAAATGTTGCTCCACAAGTACCATCGCAAGGTGCAACAGTTGGGGAGGGTCGAGACGAAGACGAAGACGAAGCCAACTTAGACTGATTGTCTATTTCTTTTATTCTTGTTTTGTACGACATTCTTTTTTATCTTGTTTTGTACATTTTATGAACACGACATTCTTTTTATATTATTTTGTACACTTTATGAACTATTTATATAACTAGTAGATTTATTTTGGATTATTTGTACAATTTTGTTGCTGCTGTTGTTGTTGGATTTCTGTTTGATGTACATGTTTTGGTAAGTCAATAATATAGGTAATTTAAAAAAAAATAATTAGCAAGGGATTAACGACGGAATAGTGAGGAAATTATATAAGACATTAGCGAGGGAATAGCGACGGAATAATGAGTAAATCATATAGGTCATTAGCGAGGGATTAGCGATGGAATATCGAGGAAATTTGGTGACGGATTTGCGACGTAATAGTGAGAAATATTAGTGATGGATTATTGAAGAAATAGCGAGGGGGATTGGTTGAAATGGATCCAAAATTGGTACGAATTTTTATTATACAACGATGGAATAGCGACATAAATTCCCTCGCTGATTTGCGAAGGAAGAAGGGGTTATATTTGAGATGTATTAGTGAGGGAAATAAATGCACTAGCAGCGGATCAGCGAGGGAATACATTCCCTCACTAATTAGCGATGAAAAAAAAAGTGACTGATTTATCCCTCGCTAGTTTGTCGCTAGTCCTTCGCAAATTTTGTTTGCGATGGACTAGCGATGGAATTCCCTCACTAATTTGCTTATTTCTTGTAGTGTATGTCCTTCCTCCATTGAGTCTATCAGACACCCTTCAATCTCTCTTGACCTTCATGAGTGCACATCAAAGGATACTTACTATGATCAATACTACTAGACCACTTCCATTTTTATATATACATACTTATATCTAAATACAACCTTATCACTTATAACTCTTAAGTGAATCCTATGGAACACTATGTTGCTGAAGTATTAGGTACCTACCTATGGCAAACCACTACTATTGGTTGCACAAAGGTTCTCATAACTTTGCTTACTTAATGAATATGACAAACTTACAAGTCAACATCCATTCTTTTGTGTATTCTACAATGCACAAGGTCTCGTTTAGCTAAAGACTTAGTACATAACATTCACTCTTTGGAGCTAAATACACAACCTTATATCCACTTAAGTGAATTTAACTTAAAGTGGTTCTTACTTATAACTCTTTGTTGCTTAATGTTCTAGGTATTTCAAAGGTAATCCATTATTCTTGGATATCCTAAGACTCATACATTCCTTATCCTTACTAGAGTGAATCCTACAATCTATCCTAGTATATTTATCTCCATTGCACCATCTCATAACATCTTGAGTGATATCTAATGCAACACTAAGTTGCCTAAGGTGCTATGTCCTTTCTTAGGGCAATCCTTTATTTTAGGTTACTCAAAGCCTAAGCTTTCTCATTACTTCTAGGTGATAATTTTCCTCTTGAAAATATCCCTATTTGTGCCTTAATACACTTTAGGAAACATCTACTAATGATCTCATCTAGTCTATAATCTCAAAACATCCAAAAATGACATTTTTGAATATTCTGGTTTCAAACACGGGCTATGTCACATTACATGACCTCCCCCGTGTCTTCAAGCACGGGCCGTGTCTGCTTACACGGCCTACCCCGTGTCTTGCTCTATGAACTCTGTTCACAGAAACGTCTGGCAAAGAGAGACACGGCCCACCCCGTGTCTTTGGACACAAGCCGTGTTGCCCAACCAGAAGCATTGCAGCAGCTTTGCAGAATCATGGTACTGTTCCATTATCCAAAATCTTACTTCCAATAATCTAAAATTAGTTTCTTAGTGATTTCTAACATTAATCTATGCCCCTAAACTTATTGTAACTCAATTACAACCTATAGATTCTCTTAGGCAAAGATCTAGGTAACATAACTCCAACCATTATCAAATTCTTAAATCTATGGATCCTAATGGTTGATTTTGAGCCATAAATGACCATCTTAGGTTTACTAAGCTTAAATTATCCTAACTTAGTCATTGGAATTAAGAACCAAGCCAAGAATATAGATTTGGCTCTTCAAACCCCTATTTATACTCAAAAACCCCAAATTCATTCAAAGAGAATCAAGAGGAGAAAGATGAATAGAAAACCTATTACCTCTTGATTGGATGATCAATCTTCAAGCTCCATGCTTTGATCTTGATCTTCCCATGGTCTTCCTCTCATTCTTCTACTTCTTCTTCTTCCTTTCTCTCTTCTTTTCTTTCATTTCTTTTTTCCTCTATTTTTTTTTCTCATTTTGCAGCAATAGTTGCTTATACGTGAGAAAGAAAAGTGAAAGAATGACCATTATGTCCCTTAGAATATTTTGCTAAAACTTTCTTATCTGCTAAGAACACTCGAATTAAGCTAATTCAAGTTTTCCAACTTCCACAATCTTTAGAATAAATCATAAGATTTATCTAAATTATTATTTCACCATTATTCTCTTTTTCCATGTCTGTTGGTAGTCAATCCAGTAGTAAATGCATAACCAGTATGTCTAAAAATACTAAACTAACTCAAACTCTCTTGAAACTTTAACTACATCTTGTTTCACTTATACGTGACTTAGAAACAAACTCTCTATGTTTATTTCCCTCAACTTAGCCTTCTAAGCCCTTATCTGAGTCATTTTAAGTTACTTTTCAACTTCTGTGTTGCAACTAAGTGCCTAAACGAACTCAGTTTATCACAAAACTTCACTAGCATGTTAAGTAAGTCACTTGCTACCTTTTGTAACCATTTACCAGCCTAACATGTGATTCAAGGTATTACAACCAGCGCATGCTGAAACCTCCACTGCTAGGAGATGGGCAGTTATCATTGAGACTTTTAACGAAGGGTATGAGACTTCGCGTTCTACCGAGAGCACTCACCCCTCGCGAAGAGTCCCTGTTTGAGAGAGACTCGTGTTCCATGATGAAAGAGCTAACAATATTGTTCAAGGGCCTAGAATCCTCGTGCATGCTCGCCTAGGGCCCTTGAATAATGACGTAGATCACGAGTCCCACCATGAGGACACTATCTAGTCTAAAATCACGAGAAATCGCCTTCAAGAACTGGTTGATTCTCACCCAATGCATTCTACTACATTACACCACCGCCAAGGAGCGACCCAAGTCGGTTGATTCTCTTTCTGGAATTCTCCAAAGGAGCAATAAGCCCCTTCATGAATACATCAAGAGGTTTAGCGACGCTTGCGTTTATATAGAAAGCCTGGGTGATAGGATTGCCATTCACTACGCCCAGAGCGACCTCCGAACTAATTCAGACTTCTTTTGGTCTTTGGAAAAAAGAAAGCCAAAGACTTTGGATGAACTTTACTTGCGCTCTCAGAAATATATCGAATTAGAAGAAGTCATTAAAGCTAAAGAGAGTCTGGAAAAAGGTGAGCTCACTCACTAGAAAAATAACTAAAACTCTAACCTGCCTCAAAACTCCTTTAAAGGCGATGCATACCGGCCCAAATATTCTTATTACACTCTTTTGAACGCCTCATGAGAAACCATTATGAGGGTAGAGCTGCAGACCGAGTTCCAAGATATTAAGAGGTCGCCCCCTCTGAAGAAACAGTCTCAGAAGGATCATTCAAAGCACTGTAAATGGCATAAAAGTTATGGTCACAAAACAGAAGACTATTACCAGCTCCACGATGTCATTGAGTCCTTAATCAAGTAGGGATGACTACCAAAGTACATCAACGACATCCACAACAATGAGAGTTACGGAAGATGGAAGGAGCGAAGACGTAGCCACAGTACAAGGCGAAGTCCGACTCCACGTTAGAGGAGAAGAAAACGCAGCCCCACTCGAAAATCTCAGACTCCGCCTAGCCATGATATTGACAACCGACAGGATCAGAATCGGGATAATCAAAACGAGGCCAACAAGACAAATCGGCTGGTCATTACCATCTCTGGAGGATTTGCAAGAAAAGGTTCATCCAGTAATTTTTGAAAGAAAGCACTACGGACTGCGGTATTAAGCGTCTCTGGCTCTATGCGCAGGTCTCGTGTTGATGATAGGGAAGAACCACCGATCTCTTTCACCACTAAGGACTACGACGATATTGTCTAGGATCACGATGATCAACTTGTTATCTCCAGAATAATATCTAACGCCGAGATTCGGCTTATTTTCATGGATCAGGGTAGCTCAGCAAACATAATGTTCTTGGATGCTTTCCAAAAGCTAGAGTTCCCCATGTCCGCCTTAACCCCCTACAAAGGCGAGCTCACTGGGTTCTCTTGTGAGAAAATCACTCCAGTGGGCTATTTCGAAACATTCCTAACCTTCGGGGACAACAAAATCTACAAAACTGTCAAGGTCAGATTTTTGGTTGTAGATTGCCCGTCTGCTTACAACATTATCCTAGGGTGACCTACTCTGAACGGTATCGCCGCTATAGTGTCCACCGCTCATTGACCATTAAATTCCTTAACAAAAATAATGAGGTGATCATGGTCAAGGACGACCAAATTGCGGCACGCAAATGTTATAATGAAAGCCTCAAGATCTGTAAAACTCCCAGGAAAGCACGAGCACATACGTCTAGCTCGACTGTGGATCAAGTTAACATCCTTATGATCGAGCTGGATGTTAGAGAAGAAATTTGGGGCACCAAACCTTAGCCAGAAGGAGAATTTTTCTACTCTAACTAGGTGACAAGCCTGACCAAGTCACCAAAATAAGCGCAAATCTAGAAGACCAAGAGAAACGCCAGCTTATAGAGCTCTTGCAGCAAAACAAAGACCTCTTTTCCTGGACGTCCTTTGATATGCCTAGGTTGGACTCCACTTTCATCTGTCATCATTTATTTATTAAACATGATGCAAGGCTGGTATCCCAGAAGAAAAGAAAAGTTGGTCCTGAGAGATAACAGATCATCCCACACAACAAATACGGATGACCTTCTCACAAAGCCTAAAGCAAGTTTACTTGTTCCATCAGAAGACCTCGAGTCCACTGATACTTTAGCCCAACATAACCTGTAAGGTTGCCACACTTTAGCGAGATCGAAGGAGTACAAGATCCAAAGAGGATCAACTATACATGACGACTAAACAGGGGAATCCACTTGACCACCCTCTGGGGGCAAGTAATGCATTCAAGGGTCTTAACCTGTGCCCATGTGAGTCGCACATTAGACGGTCAAACAAGATGCCACCAATGGGATCAAGAAGTGCCTTACGTTCAAGGTTAAGAGGGCAACTCACCAAACCCTTCTCAGCGGGTTGGTCGTGAATCACAAAACCTCGACACTTGGCTAAAATCATCATGTGGTTATTAGCAGCATGGATAATGAAATCCATGCAAAAGTCATTATGGTACCCACCAAGAGTTGTCTTACGTTAAACAAGTTGTGCAGCAGAAAAATCCCAAGTCTTGGGAAAATTCGCGTATTAAACCATAAACATAAAAGATCCCGGCAAGGACCACTTAAAACTAAAGTCTTAAGAGGGATCCTAAATGCCCAAATAATTGGTGACAGATCCCGGATAAGGTTTCACTTATGCCTAAGTCCTAGGAGGGATCCTAAACACCCAAATGGTTGGTGACGGACCCCGGACAAGGTTTCACTTATGACAAGATCAAGAGAGATCCTAAACACCCAAATAGTTAGTAACGGACCCCAAACAAGGCTTCAATTAAATCAAAGTCACGAGAGATCCTAAATACCAAAGCGAATGGTAATGGACCCTGGACAAGGTTTCTAAACCAAAGTCACGAAGGATCCTAAATACCAAAGCGAATAGTAATGGACCCTAAACTATGGTTTCCTCTTATTTGGAAATATTCCCAAGTCCGTAAAATGGTTGTGAAAAGCAACACAATGGGCGTTGGACCTAGTACAGACCATGGAAAGAGAAGTGAACACGGCAATAATTCTGGCTCATTCTACGGAACCCGGCCACTTATGGCCAACTAACGCATGGACCCTGTCCAAACTACGACTCAAACGCCTCCAAATTAGAGCTCATAACCCAATGGAGAAGCATGGATTACGGCTTCAAGTAAAGCACGAATTCTGTTGCCCAGAGGCATCGAGACTTGCTACTTCACTATAGTGGTCAAACGCCGAGCTGAGGGCAATTGTTCTGGACCATGATCTAAAATCTTGTCCCATGGGTCAACCCAACACACACCTGACCAGAATTCGTCATTGACACCCCGACAGAAATTCACTCCACATACGGTCGAGACCCCCTAAACACATGGGGGCAACATATGACACACCTCGGACGTGCGAATGACAACGTAAGCAGAACAATCCGACTCGGACCCTGACCTTACACGTTAACCCTGGAGGAATACTATGATATATTACGGACCTCGGCTCTTTTCGAAAACATTGTGAGATCTGACATTAAGTCTAACTTGGATCCATTTGTTCACTGCATGCCATGTGATCCTACTAAATATAGGTACCTTAACACTTAACTGTCCCATCTAAGCACCAAGCTGGGGACAACTGTTCCAGATCGAGATTTTGAGTTATCAGTCAAGAGCAATCCGGCCCACCAGAATAATACTCAAATATTACTATACGCTATCTTGATGAGTATATCTACTTATTTATTAGGAATAAATCTCTCAAGTATCCTTGACGAATATGAAAGCTAATTATATCCCACATAAATAGAAAAATTAGTTAAAAGAGATCACAATCCCTAATGGATTCTAATCCTAAATAACTGCATTTAACGCAAATTATACTCATCCTAATATGCTCCTATAAATACCATGGCATGTCTTAAAGGTATGCATCTCTTCTAATATACAGACTGCCTTCATTGAGTACAGTCTAACTTGAGCGTTGGAGTGCCTTTTGCAAATACTCACCTCTCGTACCACTGCTATCGCAACTGTTCCACGGAGGAGTCCATCTTCAACCATCAGTACGTACCTATTTCAGATACTCCTCTAAATTTACTTCAAAATAGATAGGATGACTATGAAGTGGGCAAGAAGACAGACTTCATAAACCACAATACAATGACACATTCGTATCCAATGTTTGCCACAAATTGAACAACATTTTGTAAGAGTTTAACTTACAAACTATTTAAAAGGTTCATTTCTTTCTACAAGTTTCTTTTGCCACATGATCCGAGAGGAAAACAAATTAGCATGGAAAAATCCATATTGATATTTACAAGGAACAATAATCAAACTTGGCAATTCTGTTTGATAAGAGACATTCCCTTTAATGGCGTACTAGAGAGGATCCCACGCGTTGCAAATATTTTATTTAAAAAAAATAGTTAGAATTTAAAAAATATAAATTAAAAGAAAAAATATTAAAATTGAAAAAGTTTTTTGTTTTTAAAATTCAATTAGAATTTAAAAATATAAATTAAATTACAGAGAAAATGTTTAAAACTAAAAATAAAATATGTATAATTAGATTAATAAAGAATTTGAATTTGAAATTTCTTTTTTTTTTAAAAGAGAAAATAAAAATGATATGTGTTATTTTTCAAGAGATAATAACATAAGTAGATAATGCATTTGGATAAGTTTTTAAAAAAGTGATTATAAGATAATAAAAAAAAGTAATAAATGTTTTATGTTTGGAAGCAATTATTAAAAGTATTTTTTACTATTTCTCTCTTTTATTATATTTTTTCATAATTGATTATTTTGACAAACAATTCAATCTTGCTTTTCAAAAAAAGTGAAAATTGTTTTTTTTAATTATGATTTTTTTAAATAAAATTATTATTCAATTAGATATTCATATTTCAAAATTTTTTTTAATAAAAAATGAATTTTTCTTATAAAAAAAGTACAAACAAACTCCAAGTTTAAGTAAGGGCACTCAAATTTAATATGTAAAGGTGGATTAGTTTTCCAACAAAAACAACAAAAAGTGTATTTGAGGATACCAATTAAGATATATATAACTTGATAAAGTGTATAAAGATCTTAACTCATTAAATAATTTAATTAAGATATATCTCACTTTACTCACTTTAGAAGAGTCTCCTCTTTCAATTAAGAATAAAATTTAAATCTATTTTTTATGTCTATTATATTCATTTTATCAATTAAATTATGATATGTATTTATTAATATTCTCTCTTATTTTTTTTTTTTTAAATACACATATATCATTACTTAATTAATAAAATAAATATAATAAACATAAAAAAATACATTTAAATTTTGTCCTTTAATTAATCACCAAAAGTTTTTTCTTTTTGTTTTTTCATAACCAAAAGGCTTGTTTTCACTCGTACTCATAGCCAAAAGTCCAAGAGCAAATGGAAATAGAAAATTTTATTTTCTGCTTTCACAAAATTAGAAATGGTAATGGACGATTTCCATTTTTTTTTTTCGGTGCAGTGTCCAAATTTGTTTTGCTGTTCTATGTCTATCCTATACGGAATCTATAATTAATATCTGTACCTATCATATTCAAAAAAAAAAATATTATACTCTTTTTACGCACTGTGTCTATCATATTCGAAATATTGAATAAAAAATTATTTTTTTGTCTTAATATACAAAAAGTTTTCAGTTAAAAAAAATATACAAAATGTTTTTTTATCTGAAATATACAAAATGTTTTGAAAAATAGGAATTGTGGTTATTGTATAATGGCTATCCAATAGGACCAATACCCAAATTTAAAACATGGCACATGAAATTACAAAATTGAAAATTCTATAAAAAATCAATCAATCAAAACAATCACTATCTATATATATTATATAAAACAAAGTTCATACAAGTTCAGACAATAATACTTGTGAGTCGTTGTTGAATTTTTTTTTCTCCAATTCTTACATTATTCTTATTAAATTTTATGTACTATATCTAAATTATCTTTAATTTGATGGATTATTTTTCCTCAAATTCCCACTACTTTTATGGAGGTTTAGTTAATTTGTTATCCATAAAAAAACACTATTGTTTTTAAAATTTGATTTTAAAATGTTTACCTATCTTATCATTTTGTAACAAAATTCTATATCTTTTTCTTCTCCTCTTATGAAAGTTTCAATGATATTTTCTTCTTACCATTAAAATGCCTTTCTCTCTTTTGTTCTTTTTTTTTTTTCCATTTTTTCCTTTTTCAAAACTAGTAAGTATATCGTACATTATACGGATTTTTTAAAAATAAATTTAGAGAATTTTATTGGCTTCTTATAAAATATCTCACTTAATAGGTGAGACATTAATCTCTTAAAATAAAATTTGAACAAATATATCATAGAGGCAACAATATGGATTAAAAAGGGATATGCATAATTAATTAAAAAGATAATTTAAATTTAAAAAAAACTTAAGAATAACATGTGTTACTCTTAAAGGAAGAGAAGAGTAAGTGATTATCTCACTCTCAAAACAATGTATTCTAATTTATTATATAGATGTATATATTCAAATTGTATATGATATATAGTTAATCATTTTTTTATTTTTTTTTTTTCTCATCACTAAAACTTTATATTTAATTTCAAATTAAAAATTGATTAAGAAAGAATGTCATAGGAGTAACAATAGTTACAAAAAAAATCATGTTTAAAAATATTATATTTATCTATTACATTGTGATATATTAACTTTTAATAAACTACATATATATAGCAAACAAAAAAATAAACTACATATATACATAATATATTATAAATTATCTTTAAAAATGACTTAACTTAAATATATTAATATTAATAACAAATAAAATTAAATAAATCTAGAATATAATCATTCAGAAATATATATATATATATATATATATATATATATATACATATATATATTTTTATTATGATAGTTTAACAAACACGTTACTTATTTAATAAGCATGTGCATTACACATTTATAAATTTAGTAATATATAAAAAGAGAGTCTAATTTATAGAATCTTGTCAAATGACAACTCTAAGTTATGTCACCAATGATGACACAAATGTCATTTTTAAATTATGTGTCATTGATTCATTATAAATTTAAATTTAAATTTAATTGTTATTATTTTATTAATATTATATATATATATATTTTTTTTGAAATATTTATTTATAAAATAAAAATATTTTTGTTATAGTGTCAAATCATATTATAATATATAGAGATGAAGCTAAGGGAGTTGATATTAGTTGTAGTTTCTAAAGCTCAAAATATTTTTTAATGATATTTGAAATTTTAAAAATATTTTCAAAATATTATATATCTATAAACTTAATATTTGTCACCCTAAAAAACATAAAATAAATATTTAAACTTGAATGTAAAATTTCTATATCACTCATAATATTACTTATAAAAATTATAAATATTTTTTATAATAATAATAATAATATCATATGTTATTTTTAAATATTTTATTATTTTTTATAATTATATACATCGCATGAGTGCTATTTTAGAGATATAAAAAATGAATTAATAATTTGAAAGTTAGTAGTTTGTAATGAACGGGATTATTTAGGGCCTTGACTGGCCCTTTTATCCACTTTTAAAGGTTATACTTTTTTTAAAAAATATATTTGATCTGATTTGAAGGTTATACTTTCACATTATATTACATTTACATTAAAATTCTACTCACAGGTGAATTCTTTTATGCAGCACTAGTTTTATACCTGTACATTGGACGAGTTAATATAAAAGATTGTGTAATAAAAATATATAAATAAAAAATAAAAAATTTATAAATTATACTATTATTTAAAGATAAGTAATTAAAATCTCATATGACATGTTTTAATTAAAGATGAATTTTTTATTAAATTAAAATGAAAAAAATAACTTTGGTTTTTTATTTTTATGTTAGCACAATTAAGTTTAATAATCACCATTATTCTAATTGTTCACAACTCATTCAAATAGAAGAAAAATAATTACGACATATAAAAGATTTTAGTTTTATGCATTGTTATTGTAAAATAGTTTAACATGTATATCCAATATTGACACATTATTTAATGAGTTTAGCTATGTTAATAATGTATTGAGTTTTATACTTGTATTTGAATGAACCATGAAATTTTTCTTATGTATTAGACATATTACTCTAAAAAAGTATTAATACCATATAAATGTCAAATAAAAGGCATATTATAAGATAATTTTCGAATAACTTATTATAATTTCACATAAGATATAAGTTTTATTTAAACATTTCATTATAAACAAACTAAGAAATATAAGATCTTAAGTGAATGTCATATAGTCACTATATATATAGAATTCAATGCACGCATGCATGAAACAAGAAATCAATAAAAACAAATAAGTAAATAGATATAATTAGAATTTTCACCTTTTTAACGTAATAATTAGCATTTCTCACAATCATTTTAGTGCATATATAGAGTTTTAATATATATATATATATATATATATATATAAAAGATAATAATAATAAAATTCAAATTTAAATTTACAATGAATCATTGATGATATAACCTAAAAATGATACTTATAAAAAAGAATTGTAAAATAATTTACATTTTTTAAATTTTTTTTTTAAAAAGATAATATTAAAATTTAAATTTTTACATTAGTGGCATAACCTTTACAATGACAATTTTGGAAAAATATTTTTCATTTTCCTTTAATTGGATAATAATAAAATTCAAATAATATTAGTAGCATAACTTAAAATTGTCAATTGACAAAATTTTACAATATTAGTAGCATGAATGATTAAGATTAAAAGTTACTTAAAGATTATGTGACCCCTTAAAAAAGTCACATGCATTTATGTTCGAATCTTAACTATTGATGTAAGATTTAATGATCAAGATTCACTCCTCTCACCTCTTATAATAAACATTCATCTCACTAGATACACTATATATATAGGGGGCATATTTAGTGAGAGAAGTTTTTATTGTGAGAAGGTGAGAGGAGTAAATATTGACCATAAAATCAGACATTGATGGTCAAGATTAAAAATTATTTAAAGGTCATATAATCACTTAAAAAAGTCACATGTATTTATGTTTTAATCTTGACCATTCATGTAAAATTCAATGGTTAATATTCACTCATTTCATCTCTCACAATAAACACTTATCTCACCGAATACGCTTCTAATATATATATATATATATATATATATATATATATATATATATATAGAGACATATCTAGTAGGGGTGTCAAAAGCAAGACCCATTTTTTTATTCATGAGCTATTTCTTGAGTCCATTTTAGTAATGTTAATTTCGATAATATTTTACTTGTACCATCTAAATATAATGTTATTATAGCGGTCATCAAGATTAAAATTTTGTTTCATTTTTTTCTTGTAAAATATCCATTTTGTCGTAATTCTGGTATCGAATGTGATCAATATCTAGTGAGAGGAGTTTTTATTGTAAGATAAATAAATCTTGATCATACAATCATACATGGATAGTTAATATTAAAAGTTATTTAAAAATCATGTAATCATTTAAAAAAATCACATGCATTTATATTTTAATATTGACTATTCAATAAGATCCAATGATTAAGATTCACTTCTCTCACCTCTTACGATAAACACTCTTCTCATCTGATATACATCCTCTCTATATATATATTGCAAAGTGGTTTTCTTAGGCATAGGCAAATAGAAAAAAGAGATGTATTAAATTCCAATGTTCTTATTAAATTCCAACATAATGAGCGTTAAATTAAGTCCAACTGTTCTATGAGAAAGCATTAAATTTTGAATCATTAACAAGTGGATTTAGAGACTTTTTAAAAAAGGAGAAATGATTTATCTTCTTATCCAATCCTTCTACTAATTCTCCTAATTGTTAAATAAAAATATATTAAAAAATTTTTATATTCTCAAGATATTAGATATATTTATTTTTTTATTTAATATTTTTTATTTAATATTAGAAGAATTATTAAAGAATTAAGTAAGAAGATATAGAATTATTCTTAAAAAAATCTATAAATAAATAATAAATCACATCCTCTTAACTCTTAAGTATAAGCATTGGTTATTATTAGGAAGATAGTTTCGCAAGATACAAAATTAATCGTGAATATGTATTATGAAACCGTGTAGTATAAATACAACAAAATCAATTTGTAAAGTCCACTATTTATATTTATCAAATTAAGCAATTTGCCATTGATACTTGCCAGCACTGTAGCATAAGAACTTTCTTTGTCTTTTTGATCAGAACTTTAATAAGTGATAGGATAAGAAACTCAACAATCAACACCGTGAGGCGTTTATCAAAGAGAGGATCCAGCTATGGTGTGCCATGTGGTGGCGGTGCCATATCCCGGCAGAGGCCATATCAACCCCATGATGAACCTTTGCAAATCCCTAGTCTCTTCCATAACGCATCATGACCGCGAGATTCTTATCACCTTTGTTGTCACACGAGTGGCAAGGCTTAATTGGCACCGATCACAAAAAGCCCCATAACATAAGAATCTGTACCATTCCCAATGTGCTCCCATCTGAGCTAGTCCGTGGCTCTGACTTTGCAGGGTTCTATGAAGCAGTGATTGGAAGCTCCCGTTTAAGCTTTCCTTGATCGTATTGAGACTCCTGTGACTGTTATCATAGCTGACACTGCGCTGCTTTGGGCTGTTCCTAATGCAAATCATAGACATATCCCCGTGGCCTTGCTGTGGACCAGTTCTGCATCAGTTTTTTCCATGTTTTTTCATTATGAACTCTTTCTTCACAATGGGCATCTCGGAATTGACTTGTTAGGTAGGTAAAATATAACTCATTCAACAAAAGAATTTGTACATAAACTTGTTATTAATAATTCACTGAGCTTTTTAGAATCATAAAATTGATTTTCCACTGTTTATTTAACAGAATTTCTACTGAATAGATATTAAATTATAAAGCAAGAAAAAAATGTAGTTGTAAAATGCTAGAGATTGAGACGGCTTATAGACTTTTGGTTTGTTTGACAGAACATGGAAAAGAACGTGTGGAGTACATCCCTGGTGTTTCTTCAACAAGAATAGCAGATTTGCCCACTATTTTCAATGGAAATCATGCGAAAGTATTGGAGCTAACCTTGCAGTGCATTGAAAGGGTTAAACAAGCACAATATCTTCTTTTCAATTCTATATATGAGATTGAACCACAAGTAATAGATATTCTAAAAGCCAAATACACTTTCCCACTCTACTCTGTTGGCCCTGCTATCCCATTCTTTGAAATTAACAACAACCCTTTATCAAATAGCAATGAACCTAACTACTTACAGTAGCTGGATTCTCAAACAACAGGTTCTGTTTTGTACGTATCTCTAGGGAGTTATCTTTCTGTTTCACAGGAGCAGATTGAAGAAATCTGTGCAGGTTTATGTGATAGTGGTGTGAAGTTCTTGTGTGTATCCCGTAGAAATAACTCATGGTTAAATAAGACTTGTGTAGTGAATGGTTTTGTTGTGCCTTGGTGCGACCAATTGAGGGTGTTGTGCCATTCTTCTATAGGGGGATTTTTGTCCCACTGTGGCTGGAATTCAGTGTTAGAGGCTACGTTTGCTGGTGTTCCTATTCTCACTTTCCCTATATTTTTTGATCAGGCACCAAACGGTAAGCAAATTGTGGAGGATTGGAAGGTTGGGTGGCAGGCAAAAGCAAGGGTAGGAGCTAAAAATGTTGTTATGAGGGTGGAAATTGCAGGGCTTGTAGGAGGTTTATGAATTCTCAAAGCAATGAAGGTAAAGAGTTGAGGAAAAGAGCAAATGAAGTTAAAGAGGTTTGTCGGCGAGCAATTGCAGAAGGTGGATCATCTGTACATAATCTCAATGCATTTCTTGAGGATGTTTTGCAGAGCAAATGCAACAAGGGCAGGGACTAAATAACACTGACTCTTAATTAGTTATTAGAGGAGAAGATGAGATGTTACAGCCTGTTTCTGTTCAATTTGGAAGATCTTTGTGGGATTAGTTTTCATTATCTGCTTTCTTTTATCTCCCAACTCCAAAGTATATGTTTTCTGTAATAGAATTACCATTAGAAGTTTAGAACCCTGATATGTGATTGGTTCAAGAGATGAGAGTGAAAATGGATACTCAGAAATCTATGTTACGACAGTTTTGTGGAATAGAAGAGATATGCCAATTAATAAGTCCGTACCAAAAACAGTTTTTGAAAAGAAACTTCCGAAAGATTAGAGATATGTGGTTTACATTATTGCACAAAACTTTGCCTATGTGCTGGGTGGGAGATCAACGTAGCTATAATGTCATCGACACAGATCCTACATAAAATAACTTCATTTAGTCCTATGTCCTATATATTAATAACTGCAGTTGGATCTGATAAATATTTGGATAAGAAAAATGTAGAGCGTAGTTTTATAGGGGAGAAAAAATTTAAATTATTGACCTAATAATCTGATCATCAGACAGGTGGAGATTGGCTTCTTTGCTGCCTTTTATACCACAAAATGCATATGATAGAAGACGTTATAACATTGTTGTTGTTTATAGTCAGAAAGACTATTGCACAGCTATGTCAACGGTGCAAATAATTGCTTCGTTCACTAAGCAGATTGAGCAAATAGTAGACGGAGAGACAGTGTAAAGCATAATACATACCACTTGAGTTGAGAGTTGAGACTTCAGAAAGGCTCTAGGTCTATGATTGCGTTAAAAAAATGCAGGGGCAGTGAAAATAAAATGGCTCTTGGCACTTGGCAGACGGTAGTATAGGAAAGGAGAAAACTTAGGTAAAGTTTTTTAGGTACTTGGCAGAAACATAACGGTATTTTTTAGTTACTAATTATTATTTTCAAAATTTTCAGGAATGCTAATGCTCACATTTAAAAAGATCAGTATATTGCTAATGCTCACATTTATAATCAGTAATTACTAGTAATAATTAGTATAAATGAGTGTTTTTTTACCAAAACAACAAAAAAGATAAAAAAAATTCCAGTTAATATGTGTCCTTGAAAGCATATCATGCACTTATTTTTGAAGAAATGTATTATATGTTTTGAGGTGAATTAAAAAAATGCAATTTAAAAAAGAACGCAAGAGTCAATATTCAATAATTCAAAAACATTATTAAAGTTACACACAGAAGCTGAGTTACTAACATCTCAAAATGGTGTGAAGATTGAAGAACCGAATAAGAAGTCTAGCATATGAAAGCTTGACATTCACATAAAAGCCTTTGTCTTCTTTCTTCACCTTCACGCCAAAAATCTCATCAAACCTTACCTAATTGATCAGCTTCACTGATGGAAGAAGTTCCACTTGTACCATATGTCGGGGTCAGCAGGCACACCCACGTGGTGGCCATACCTTTACCCAAGTAGAGGACACGTCAACCCCATGAGAGCTGTCAATTTGGGCTTAAGCCCGTACGACAACCCACTGAGCCATGCATTGGGCCGTTTATTTTATTAACCCATTTATTGATAGGACTTTTTGACCCATAACCCACAAAGCCCCACCTTAGATTTGGTTAGGGCTGGGCTGTCTACAGAGTCAACCCTATCACAAGTTGTCCCTTTCTATCGCTCTCTCTCTCTAGCCTCGTCGTCCTCGTCTACCGGGTCAGCCCTATCAGAAATCTCAGCTCTCAGCTCCTCAGGTAATCTCCTTCATTCTCCCCTCGTCTTCCTGTCTTCCACTCTTCCTCGTCTTCCTCGTCCGGTGGTTTTAACGTTTCCGTTGTCATTCCTTTACAGCTCAACCAACACTGCATTTCTCTCTCACTTTCGTTTCCGTTCTCTCTCACCGTTAAGATTTCCGGTGGTTTTCTAGTTGTGTAAAATCACCACCGCTGCTCGTGGAATTCACTTGGATTTGTTGTTTGTGCATTTAATGATTGCCTTGAGCGTGTTCTTCTGATAAATTGGGTTTTTATTTATGGGTTTTGCCGATTTGAAGTGCTGGATCTTCCAATTCGGAGTGGAATTTTTGGTTCCTGGGGAGTTCAATTCCACATTCTGGGAAATGGGTCTCTGAAATCTTGTTGGGTTTTCAAATTGGAGAGAAAATCTCAAATTTTTTTGATTCAATTTTGGATATCCATACATATATATATGGAGTAAACTAGCGTTAGAAATTTCAATTCGAGTGTAGATTGATTTAACAATTAGTCAGACAGTTCAGGGTCCTTGGTGTGTGGCAGGGGACTTCAATTATATTTTACATGATAAATTGATAATGAACGAAGTGGTGGTACTAGAATCTCTATTCCTATATGCAGTGCCTTTAGAGACTGTCTATCTGATTGTAATCTTCACGATGCTATGCTGTCTTTCATGGGCTTTTCCATTGAAATAAAAAATTATCCTGTATATCATTCAACAACCTGCACTTAAAAGAAAATTTAATGAAAATTTAATGAAAATTAGATTCAATCACCAGGCTATTGCCGCCATTAAATTTTTCTGATTTGCCTAGTAATCTCTACTAGTTATAAAGATCAGTTTGAAAAGCTGGAAACAGCCTCAAACAGAAATAAAAAAATGATGTTTACGGATAGATCTCAACCTCCTTGCTCCAATTGATGATGATAATGTTAGCCAATTGACCAATTCGAGGACTCTGCGGTTTCAGATGCAGAATTTGTCAAATCCCATTAGGCACATGAAGATTGAAAACTTTTTTTTTTTGTTTTTGGTGGACTAGTTGGTTGATGATCCAAAGGTACAAAATTTTGGTTCAGTTTTTCAGTACAATCTTAGATTTGTTCAGTTCAGCCAATTGGGTAATATGGTTACTCTATAGTTATTATTTATATAATAATTTTATTATTCTTCTCAGATTCTAACTGTAATCCAGTTCTTCAGGATTGTTATGCTTTGTTTCTGTAAGAAATGACTTAAGAGTTAGATTTTTGGTGTTTCTTTTTCTTTTCCTATATTATTATGGAGTTATGCAGAAGAATTGGCAAGCATGCGTGTTTTAGTGGGCTCTGTTTCAGCTTCCAAGCGAATACCAAGTAACTGTTCTACCATTCATTGCTTGTGAATTGCGAATATTAAATAATTTGATCAACCTGCATATTTTTATTAATAGAAAAGTAATTTCCACTTCGGACTACCAGCATTGTACAGTTCATGAAGAGGAATATGTTTTCTTCATGTTTCTCTTTTCTTTTCCCCCCAAGACAATTAAGAAGTCCCATATCTTTTCTCCTTTTTTCTTTCTTTAATTTTCTTTTGGCAAAAAGAAAACTTCTCTATCTCATCATTTTTTTCACTGTGTTTCTGTTTGAGGCTGTTTCCAGCTTTTCAAACTGATCTTCATAACTAGTAGAGATTACTAGGTGAATCAGAAAATTTTAATGGCTGCAATAGCCTGGTGATTGAATCTAATTTTCATTAAATTTTATTTTCCATTTTTGGGAAATCTGTAAAGGTGTTTGACAGATGGCTACATTTTTGTGAAATTATGGTACTCCCGTGATATTACTACAAAATTCATGAAGCATTTACGGCATACAATCCTTTAAGCATTTATGGTGTTTAGTCCCTTTAGTGTTTAGTCCCTTTAAGTATACAAAATTCATTTACGGCATACAAAATTCATACTTTCCTTTTCTCATGCTGCAGCTTTCATTTACGGTATGTGTATGTTGGGGCATGTTCATTGTAAATTGGCCATTTCTAAGTTTTGAAACATTTGGTTAAAGCATTGAGGCTTTTACAATATTCAACACATCATATCTTGTCTGATTCTATTAATAGGTGAGTAATTGTGAATATTTGATTGTCATTAAGATTGAATATAATCATGTTTTGTGACCTTAAATGTTAGTACTGTTGTAATGTCCCATATGATCTAAGAGGCATGAGATCACAATTATATTGTGCTATGAATCGATTGAAATCTGTGGCAGTGTACATTTAAGCAAATATAGATGATGGCATTATGATTCTTGCCTTAGGTATTGATTAATCTAATGAATGTTTCTAGTAGGTTTTGATATCCTTTTTCATTCTATTGTAAGAATTGAATCTCATTTTGCCACTTAAGAAGAAAGATAGGTTATTGTCTATCTGCTGAAGCTGTAAGATTTGCTGAAACACCAATCATGTAAAATTCCAAGTGTAATGAGAGTGTTTGTCCTCGCAGCAATGGAAATATTTATTGCTATAGAAGGATTTGCAAATATTGGTCGTTGATAGTTTTTAATGAGAATGAGTTATTTTAATCCCTTATTTCTATTCTCAGATATTGTCTCTATTTTCTCATATAGCTTATTGTATTTGATAGCACATGGATAATGATCACTGGAAGAATGATATGGTCATATGACATATGGTATTATAAAATTCAATTTTTTTGGTACAAATAAAATTCAATTTTTAGTGAGTCAACCTATCAGTGGGCCAGGCTTAGCCCATTAAATAAGGGGGGCTAAATTAAAAAATTTTATTGTGGGCTAGCTTTATCCCACTTGGCCTTATGGGCTTTTTTGTTTTGTGAATTTTTTAGCCCTAACCCACGTGGGCTAAGACTTAATGGGCTGGGCTGGGCCTTTTTGACAGCTCTACTCATATATCATTATCCAAATTCATTCAAGAAGCTAAATTCCATGTGAGTATCATGTATTTTCCACCATACATTTTCATTATTTTGATAAGGTGTTGAAAATGAAGCTATAGTGCTTGGATGATGATCTAAATTCCAAAATCTTTATTTTTTTAAGAAAACCTTCAATCATCATTTGAAAGCTGACCAGTGGCTAATTAATCAATAATCATGCAGTATAACCAACTTGAAGTCTTAAGGTGGAGCATGCTCCACTTGGTAATTAACAACAAATGCAATTTAATCACAGATTTCCAAGAACCAAAATCAGCAAGTCAATAATAAATTTCCAAATCTCAACCTGTTACACCTCAGATATGTTGGAAGTTATCATTTTTAATTACATTTTATGGCCAAAAAGACGGTATAGAAAACTGACCGGGAAGGTGGGGCTTGTTGCAAGAGAACTGAGGTTGTGGGAAGTGAGAGGAAGTGAGAGGAAGCAGGAGCAACGGACCACCACCATTGCTCTCCTCTGCAGACTGCAAAGGTTGTGTTGTTATGCTGAGGAAAAGCCTGAGATAACAATTCCTGTATGTGCTGCTGGATTACGAGACACTAGTAAGTGGATACTGGATTTCTTTCCTTTTTAAATTCTTTTGGTTTTTGGAGTCAAATAACAAAAACAATTTATTTTTCTTTCTCTCAACTAAAATAAAAAATGATTTGATTTCATTTAAAAATTAAATTTTGTATTTAAAGTTTATCATACAAAAATAAAATTTAAATTGTTTTGTAAATCAAATTTTTATATAACTCATTAAAATAAAAATTAATTTGATTTGATTTTATTATTTTATATTTTTATTCTTATAAAAGATATTTAGGATAATTAGTAAAGATAAAATAATTTATTTATTTTAAATCAAGTCAAATTTTACAAAATTTTATCAAATTTAATGAAATTTATAAAAAAAATCTATGAAATTTTAAAAAACAAAATATTTTCTATTTTTTAATATTATAATCACAAGAAATCAAATCATTTTTTTTTTAACATTCCAAGCACACTCTTAGCTAAAATGATAGTAATGCTTTATTTATATTGCTTGGAATTAAAATATTTTTTAATTCTTGCTAACTAAAGAGAAGTTGATGTTCATATTAATTCCGTTGAAAGAGTACGAGGACACTTTGTGATTCTACTTTTAAAAAAATATTTTTATTAAAATATTCACTCACTATTTAATTATTTACAAATAATTTTCTATTTAAAATAAAATAAAATAGTTATTTTACCATAACCATCGTTTTCTTTTAATCTGATTTTACTATAAATATAGTCAAGATCTATATATTTAAAAAAGAGTTATGTAACTTATGTTACATAGATAAAAAAATTTGACAGAATTCAAATATAATTTAACAATATTTAAAAATTATTGTTGATGAAGTTAAAGTGATAGAAGTAAGCCATTTATCAAATAATTAATAATAATTTCAACTCATTATAAAAAAATATATATTTTAAAGGTCTAGTATCTTCTTTTAAAAAATGGCATGAGATTAAAATTTGTATATGATATTAGATGCTTATCAACCACAATTGATGAACTTGCATGGCTTCAATATTTATTACATGAACCATCCACTCCTTTTTTGTGACAACCAAAGTGTCATTCGCTTGTCTCGTAATCCTTTCTTCTATGTTCGCACCAAATATATTGTCATTGATTATCACTTCATCAAAGAAAAAATTACTGATGGTGATCTCCAATTTCGATACTTACCCACTAATCAGCAAATTGCATGTGTTCACTAAAACATTGCCAAAGGACTCTTTTACGGATGCAGATCCTTTCTTATTGCTAAAAAACAAGAGGGTGTCTTGTTTGTCAATATGGTGTGTTTTGAAAAAGGAAAAATTAAAAAAAAATGATGTTTTTGGCAAGGAGAAATAATTAACACTCTCCTATTTTTTTAGCACCAAGAGAGGATTCACATCCTTCTTTTACTTCCTTTTATTATAAGATTAGTGTTCATATTCTCTGTCACTACCAAGCTTGTGGAAGGAGGTGTAAAGAATTTAGATATCAGCACCTCAAATCATGCCTATATTCCAGCTACTGACCAAGAAAAATCAAGTAAAGAATCATGTGATAATATTAAAAAGTTGGAAGCAAATCTTAGTAAATGTACAGCCATGATACATGGAGTCAAACCAAATCAATCATCATCAACTACTTGTTGATATATTTCCCTTGCTTTAATATCTATTTTGTACCATTGGAGCTATGTGTATATACATAATGTTATCTTTGTACAGAAACATAAAATTGATTGAATAAGAATTGAGTATTATTTTCCTTTAAATTCATTAGACATTTGCTCTTGAGAATATTATGTAGTTACACTAATTTTAATTGACACAATCATGACAACAAAATAACTTAAACTTTTGTCATTGTTATTTATCTATATTATTATAAAGAGGATTTTCAATTTTATTATCCAATTTACATTTCTATGCCATGATGTTAAGAAAGGTAACCATATTATATATATCAATATCGAATATACATATGATATGAATATGACACCAATTTTAACATATCATAGAAAATCATATATTTTGTCACTGGCATGTCCTAATCCCCAATTTCATCTCAAATCTACAGGGTATTTAGCTTTCTTTTTCTTTTTAAAGATTTTCCAATTAAAAGAGATATTTTTTTTATTTGTTATTGTTACAGAATCATCAAGTTTTGATTGGGTAACCAAAAATTGAAATCCTTGTTGTACAACCTTTGCTGTAGTATCCATTTTGGCTAATGGCTAACTGAGTTTTCTTTTATGGGTTTTGCTGGGCCGCGACATTTGCCGCCATCACAGTCCAAAGTCGCAAATACAAAATTTCCCTGCCTCCGAAGCCCCATTCAAATCCCCAAATCCCCATTGTCAATTGGTTTGTGCAGCCAGACGCTGGGATCCCATTCGGCCACATTCCTCGGTGTACAGGGAAAAACCAGCACACTCGCAAGTATCCCTTCTTCCCACTCACAAGAATTGTTTTTTTGTTTAGCTTCTGTTTCCTCCCTCTTCAGGAACCGACACTTTTCATTCAAAACATAAGAACCAAGTGCCAACTATCAAAATTTCTGATGCTCACTAATTTATACAATTTGATTTTTAATCTACTTTCAATTCAATAATTTCTTACATTGTATTTGTCATTCTTGCAACAAACAAGGAATGAGTCGTTTGCAAGGTAATAAACGGAAACGCCAAGACTTGGCTTTGGAATTGTCACAGTCTCTCACAAACGAAGAGTGTATTGTGTATAACATCATTCGTGCCAAGAGAGACATGGGGATATGGTCGGGAGACATCAAAAGAGAAACAAACCTCCCTGAAAGCATCTTCAAGAAATCCCTTAAGTTGCTTGAAACCAAACAACTCATCAAGCAGGTTGTTAACATCCAAAACAAAGCCAGAAAGGTCTTCATGGCATCAGAGTTTGAACCCTCCAAGCAAATCACTGGTGGGGATTGGTACTCTGAAGGCAAACTCGACATTGGGTTCATCACCACTCTGAAAGCTGTTTGCTTGAGGTGCGTTTCCATGATGAAGGTTGCCACCTGTGATGGGGTCTTGGAGTTTAGCAAGAGGAGTGGGGCCTTCACTGTTGAAGTTACAAGTCAGCATGTGGAAGAGATTTTGAGGACTTTGGTTTTGGACAATGAGATTGTAGAGATGAAGAGCACTGGGTTTGGGGATTTTGCATCTGTTCCTGTTGGTAGAGTTTGTTATAGATTCAAAAGCAAAGGTGGTGTTAGAGAGGAACACAAAGCTGGTGCCATGGCTTCCATTCCTTGTGGAGTTTGTCCACACATAAACTTTTGTACACCCGATGGCATTGTCTCCCCAGCAACTTGTGTCTATTATCAGAAGTGGTTGGACTTCTAAATGAATCATACACTAGTTCTCTTCTCGGTTTTGAAATTTTATTTGACCTTCCCAAGTTTTGAATTTCATCTTACATATAACTATTGTCTTTATTTTATTTTATTTTATTTTATTACTCAATATGATACATCAAGGGTTATGACAAGCAAGCCCACTGTCACTTTCATAAATAGCAGTTTAAAATGCCTTCTTACTTCTTGTAAAAAGTTTTTCTAAAACAAGTAAATAATGGTATATTCACTCTTAGATCAATTAGTAAGTTAAGATCATAATGCTTGCTTTGAAATTAATAACAACCCTTTATTAAATAGCAATGAACCTAACTACTTACAGTGGCTGGATTCTCAAACAACAGGTTCTGTTTTGTACGTTTCTCTAGGGAGTTATCTTTCTGTTTCACAGGAGCAGATGGAAGAAATCTCTGCAGGTTTATGTGATAGTGGTGTGAAGTTCTTGTGTGTATCCCGTGGAAATAACTCATGGTTAAATAAGACTTGTGTAGTGAATGGTTTTGTTGTGCCTTGGTGTGACCAACTGAGGGTGTTGTGCCATTCTTCTATAGGGGGATTTTTGTCCCACTGTGGCTGGAATTCAGTGTTAGAGGCTATGTTTGCGGTGTTCCTATTCTCACTTTCCCTGTAACTTTTGATCAGGCACCAAACAGTAAGCAAATTGTGGAGGATTGGAAGGTTGGGTGGCAGGGAAAAGCAAGGGTAGGAGCTAAAAATGTTGTTATGAGGGAGGAAATTGCAGGGCTTGTACGGAGGTTTATGAATTCTCAAAGCAATGAAGGTAAAGAGTTGAGGAAAAGAGCAAATGAAATTAAAGAGGTTTGTCGGTGAGCAATTGTAGAAGGTGGATCATCTGTACATAATCTCAATGCATTCTTCAGGATGTTTTCCAGAGCAAATGCATCAAGGGCAGGGATTAAATAACACTGACTATTAATTAGTTATTAGAGGAGATGATGAGATTTTACAGTCTGTTTCTGTTCAATTTGGAAGATCTTTGTATGATTAGCTTTCATTATCTGCTTTTTATCTCCCAACTCCAAAGTATATGTTTTCTGTAATAGAATTACCATTAGAAGTTTAGAACCCTGATATGTGATTGGTTCATGAGATGAGAGTGAAAATGGATACTCAGAAATCTATCTGTTAACAACAGTTTTGTGGAATAGAAGAAGACATATGCCAATTCATAAGTCCCTACCAAAAACAGTTTTTGAAAAGAAACTTCTGAAAGATTAGAGATATGCGGTTTACATTATTGCACAAAACTTTGCCTATGTGCTGGGTGGGAGATCAAAGTAGCTATAATGTCATCAACACAGATCCTACATAAAATAACTTCATTTTGTCCTATGTCCTATATATTAATAACTGCAGTTGGATCTGATAAATATTTGGATAAGAAAAATGTAGAGCTTAGTTTTATAGGGGAGAAAAATTTTAAATTATTGACCTAATAATCTGATCATTAGACAGGTGGAGATTGGCTTCTTTGCTGTCTTTTATACCACAAAATGCATATGATAGAAGACATTGTAACATTGTTGATGTTTATAGTCAGAAAGACTATTTCACAACTATGTCAATGGTGCAAATAATTGCTTCGTTCACTAAGTAGATTGGGCAAATAGTAGACGGAGAGACAGTGCAAAGCATAATACCACTTGAGTTGAGAGTTGAGATAACATAATTAATGTTTTATTAAGGAACATAATTTATAAACATTATTAAAGAACAATTAATGTTTTATTTCTGAGATAAATATACTTTTAAATTATCAAAATCATTTTTTTACCAAAAAAATAATTAAAATCATTTTAGATTTATAGAAATCAATTTAAAATTAATTATATTTATTACTTAGACAAAGCGAAAATTACTGTTATACCCCGAAAAAAATGGCAAAGATGTACTAATAAAGGTTATGGAGGATCTATCAAAATCAATGTAAACGGGGACCAAAGATGGACACAGAAGCTGAGTTACTAAAATCTCAAAAATTGGGTGAAGATTGAAGAACCAAATAAGAAGTCGAGCATATGAAAGCTTGACATTCACATAAAAGCCTTTGCCTTCTTTTTTCACCTTCACACCAAAAATCTCATCAAACCTTACCTAATTAATCAGCTTCACTAATGGAAGAAGTTCCACTTGCACCATATGTCAGGTTCAGTAGGCACGCCCACGTGGTGGCCATGCCTTACCCAAGTAGAGGACACGTCAACCCCATGATGACCCTCTGCAAACTACTTGCACCTTCAACAACACCACCCAGTGATGATGATGATGATGATGTTCTTCTCATCACCTTTGTCGTTACCCAAGAGTGGCTCGGCTTCATCGGCTCCGAGCCTAAGCCCGACAACATTCGCTTCGCCACCATCCCCAACGACGTCGTTCCCCTCGACTCTCAGATAGCCGCCGACATCCCTGGCTTCTTCCAAGCCGCCGTCACCAACATGGAAGCTCCCTTTGAGAAGCTTCTCGATCAGCTTGAGCCGCCGGTGACCGCCATCATCGGCGACGTTGAATTGCAGTTTGCTATCGCCGTTGGTCACCGGAGGAATATTCCGGTGGCGGTGCTTTGGACGATGTCTGCGTCCTTTTACCTCATGTTACATCAATTGGAAGCCTTGGCCCGTAACCGGCGTTTGAAGGTTGACCTTCTAGGTAAAGTTTCTTACACTACTCCAAGCTTAATATTAAAAATTTCATGTTTAAATAATTGTTAAATGAATGAAAGAAAATTTAATATAATTATTACGTTAAATTGTAAATTACTCTCATCTATTTTAGATTTTTAGCAAAACATCTCTGAAATTTTAATTTTAGCAAATTATTCTTTTTTACATTATTAACGTTCAAACATGTTATTATTTTTTTATTTTCCTAACCAAATACTTCTTAGCATATTCAGAACTTATGTTATGTGGAAATTGGTTATAATTTTTTTTTTAAAAAAAATTGTGAATTGTTAAATATTTAAAATTTAAGTGTGTAAATTATAAAAATTAAAACTTCAAGGAATAATTTATCAAAAGTCAAAGTCAAAAAGATAATTTGCTATTTAACCTCATTATTGTAAATATACTTGCTATTGGTTGATGTTTGAACTTTGTGGCTTTCAATGATGTTGATGATCATGAAGAGCATATACCAGGAATTTCTTCAGCACAATTGGCTAATCTTCGAACTGTGCTTCATGAAAATGACCAGAGGTTTTTGCAGCTTGCATTGGTATGCATTTCAACAGTGCCCAAAGCAGATTATCTTATTGTGAATACAATCCAAGAGCTGGAAGCTGAAGCAATCAATTCTTTGAAAGCTATTTTCACCTTTCCAATCTATCCCATTGCCTTTCCTTACTTCAAGCCTGAAATCAATCATTCAGTGGCCAACAGTGATTACAACCATGAATATTTGAATTGGCTAGATTCTCAACCAGCTATGTCAATATTGTACATTTCTCTTGGTAGTTTCCTTTCAGTGTCACGTGCCCAAATGAATGAAATTGTGTCAGCTTTAAATACAAGTGGTATTCGTTACTTTTGGGTGGTTCGTGGTGAAGCTTCTTGGTTAAAAGAGAAATGTGGTGATAGGGGTTTAGTAGTGCCTTGGTGTGACCAATTGAAGGTTTTGTCCCATCCTTCTGTAGGTGGCTTTTGGAGCCATTGTGGGTGGAATTCCACTTTGGAAGCTGTTTTTGCTGGTATACCAATGCTGACATTTCCTCTTTTCTTTGATCAAGTCCCAAATAGCAGGCAAATTTTGGAAGAGTGGAAGAATGGGTGGGAGTTAAAGAGATCAGAGTTAGGAAGTGAAGAATTAATAACACAAGAAGAAATATTGCAAGTGATTAGGAAGTTTATGGATCCTGGAAGCAGGAAGGGTAAGGAAATAAGAGACAGGGCACTAGAACTTCAGGGCATATGTGACCGAGCAGTTGCCAAAGGTGGATCCTCCAATATGAACCTCGATGCATTTATAAAGGAACTTTTATGTGTTCAAGGTCAATGAGTGGCGGGGGAGCTCTTTTTACCTAGTGTCAAAAGTATAAAATAGGCAGATAATAAAAGATGTGATATGTAATGTATATATTTACGTAGTTGAGCTTAAAATAGGCAGATAAAAAATAGAAGGCGAAAATTTGGAAACAAAACTATTTTACTCTTAATTTGACTGTTGATTCGTCAATATCAGGTTGAGGGACAACTGCAAGTGAAATTCATATGTACTTCACACTCCAACTAAAAGCAAATTACAGTTCAATTATTAGAAGCTAAAGCAGTTGATTCTTTGAAAGCATATTCCCCTTTCCCGTCTACCCTATTGGCCCTGCTATACCTTATTTGGAGGTGGGAGAAAATCAGTTGGCAAACATGACTATCTAAATTGGCTAGCCTGCTCTTTGCTTGTTTTTTTTTAATAACAATATTCCGTAGGAAGTGTTATGTTGGAAGCTGGTTAATAAAAGAACTTTTTTGAGTGATTCTTATCTGCTGCATAATAGTCATGGAAGAGCCTTATTAAAAAAGAAAAAAGTAATTGCCCAAGTGAAAGGAAAGTATGAGGAAGATTGACTGTTGACCAATCTTGACCCTTATGGGAGACTATTATGTCAATGGGTAGATGATGATATCTTGATAAGTTCATTTCTAGTTTCACATTGCTCAATACATGCAACCTCTGTCTACATAAATTTTGTGGAGAAACCGGAAGAAGTTCAAGCCCCTAAGTTTCAATCGCAAGTTCTCTGTGAGCTTTAATGGCTTCGGTGAAAGTGCTTGCTGCTTTGTCATCTTGACCATTGGTACAAGCCCACCCTGGTTTGTATGGCCACAATCTCATCTAAACAGATTCTGGTTTTACATTTGGGCCACAAAAATGGGTTGTTCTGTGGTGCACCGGTGCACTTTTTATTTTACCTATTATAACCGGCCAAAATGAGGTTTCTAAAGGATTTATATAATTTATATTAAAACAAGAAAAATATGGAGATTTGCATTGATTCAAAAACAGTGAATTAACCAAAAGGTGAGTATGCACAAGGCTATATCCCTGTTACATTGCTCCAGCACAAAAGTGGAGCACCCAAACTCCAGCCGTTGTTAACCGTTGATGTTAGATAAAAATTCGTTCATCAATGGCTGATGCTTTTTACTGGTGACCCGTAGTATAGGTATAGGTTACTCAAAAATATTTGAGCAAATTGAAGGTAACTCCCTCACTTTGGTGATTTTGCAAGAAGAACCCAATTCATGGTAGGGTTTTCCCATCTCCCTGCATGCTGCATCCCATAGAATAACAGAAGGTTACTCATCTCATTCTGTTTTAAGTTTTATTTTACAGGGAGAGGGCCCTTCTTTTCCCACCGACGAGAAGCTGCCATCGCCTTGCCAGGTTAGTTCTCATCTCTCTGCCATCTTGTGAAATTCGTGTCCGGGCCTTGGTTTTATTCTACGGGAAGCTTCGATGTTCATCTTTCTAAAAGGTGGCTATGTAGTTGTTAATAAACTTGGACATGGACATGCTTTTCAGCTGCTTGAGAAAGTTGTCTTGAGCTAGCTAGCATAGCAAGATGCCAACATACTAGACAGGCTTGGCAGAGCCCAATTCTAACTGCTTTGCGGTTCTGAATTTTTACTAGATTTAATTAAATAAATAGCATTTGAAAATACATCTGGCCAAGTAACCCTTTGTGGGAAAAATAATAGAAAATAAATTGATGGATAGCTAAAATTTAAAATGCATAAATAAAAATTTATCCCAAATATTGGTTGAGGTATGCAAGTGTATTGAGTTTTAGAGTATTTCGTCACCATGGATAAATTATTCGGTACAGATGCTCATACTCTCTAAAAATACATCAATTTTTGCTAGCTCTGTACTTAAAATAATAAAGATACAGTAACAACTTGTATGATTACACACAAGTACAAGAGTAAAAGAATATAAAATAGATGTATTTTTCGTGTGTCTCTTAAAAGCACCAAGACTATACTATTTATAAAAGATAGTGAAAGATTCGTTGTTGTATCCTTATCAAAAACCTCCATTAGATAATACTAATAGCTAGTAGCTTGTAAAAGTTTGGATAAGAAACTCTCAATTAACGTGCTCCAACGTTCACCAAAATAAAAGGAAAACTGATACTCAGGCCAGCTAGTAAAAACTGTTGTTGGATAAACTTAACGTGCTGCAACGAGCATCACCAAACCATCAGGAATAGCAACACCTCTCTCTCTCCAACGTGATGTAACAGCACAAATGAATGGAGTATGTCTAGGAAACGGTCAAAAGGTTTTGAGGGAAAATAGAACAAAGAGTAACATAAAACCAAGAGATATATTTTAAGATTTTTGACTTTGAAATATATATCTTATTTTAATAAAAATACTACACCCACACTGTCATTCTTATTTTTGAACGGGGCCAAAATACCAAACCAAATAGAAATTTTAGATTAAAAACACTGTTTAAACAAAAATTTGACAGTCAAAGAAGAGCTTAAAGAGCCTTAAGGCAGTAGCTAAATCTTTGCCATCTTCTATAGTTTGAATTTGAAGTCTCTTGAAGGCTGAAAATTTAAGTTATTACAGAAAATATGGAATTGATTTGGAGGATTATGTTAGTTGTTTCTGCATTGATTGGGTTTAGCTTTCTTTTGAGGTGAATAGCAGTCCTTGTTTCCTATGGTTGAGTTTGTGACTCAATATTGGAATAATGGTTAAGCTAGATTTGTTCGGAGGTTAAAGCTTGTGGCTAATCACTGGTTTGATAACATTAGAGGTTACTTACTAGTAAGGATAAGTTTGAGTATATGAGGATATATGGAAATGTAGCTACTGTTACACTGTGTTTTAATCAATTAAATGATAGAATTTAGGGTTGAATTTTGAGTATACTGCACCTATATATATGGTCTATGGTCCTGTTAGTTTTGATGGTTAGATACTATTAATGATCATACCAATTGAGCTTGAGAAAGTTACAAGTTTCTTTTAAGGACAAAATTGAAATCTGTGGAGTGTGCCTTAGTTTTTGGTTGTCTGTAGGTTTAAACTTTGAATTTGAGGTTAAAACTTTTATATGGTGAACCTAAGCCATAAGCAAACATATTTTAAAGAATTTCATGGTGAACTAATGATTGCAAATGGGTTATTTAACTTTGGTAAGATTCTGGTTCAGATTCTGAATCTAAAATTCTAAGAAGTGATGTTTGGACCACTTTAGAGGAGAATGATAGGCCTAGCTATGTTTTAAGGTGGGTCGTGGTTGAACGTTAAAGTTACTGGGTTTCATTTTGAGGTCATTAGAGCTTGTATGAGTGCAATTATTTGTGTGTTGATTGACACACTAAATAGTCATGTTTTGAGCTGGATTTTTATTATGAAATGATTTCACGTGTTGTTTGCATCTCTATAAAGTTTCAAGCCAAATAAGTGAGTCTAGCTATGTTAAACAGTTTTGTGAAGCGGCAACACTTAACTTGAACAATTTGCTGGTTACTGTGGCCAATTAGTAGAGTTTTGCTCTGCTTCAGTAGGCTCTGAAGTTTTGGTATAATTATTGTTCTGTTTAAGTTTATCCTAAATACTGGTATTTTAAAAATTGTAAGGAACTGACACTAATATCAAAATACGAACAAAATATGGCAATTAGGGAAAACATCAATCTTTCTCAAGTTTTTAGAATTTGAGGACGAATGCTTTTTAAGGGAAAAGAATGTGATACCCCTAAAAATAATAATCTAAATTGAGAATATTTTAGTTTGTTAAATGAATAATTGTTGAGATTTTAGTGGAAGGGTGCTATTGTTGAATGTAATCTATTTGCCAGGATAGAATCATACTTAAGAACTATGCATAAATGCCTGAAAATATTGGCAGCATAGAATAGGTATAAGCTTTGTTTTGGTTGACTTTTGTTTTTTTGGCTCTAGTAAGGTGATCAATAATTATCTATGTTTGTGAATACAGGTAAATGGGCTGGGGCAATCCAAAACATGAAAGGAAAAGTCTGCAGAAGATAGAAAAAAATTTGTTCTGTTTGGGTAGAAAATTTCCATGAAGAGCACGAGGCTATGAACATCTTTTGGTCCCTTAAGTAGCGTTCAATTCAGCATGTCTTTTCCCCTCGGTTACAGCCCATCGCTATTGTAGAACCCGTGTGGAGCCATGATATACTTGTTGAAGGGCTTGCGAAAGCATTGGCTTTTGACAGTGGTTAACTGTGAATAATACACAGGCCTGCAATATATTTTGTTGGGGATACGAATTGGCAATCTGAAAAGTTTATTTTGGTTTTTGTTGTGAATTTCAGATTAAGTATTAGTAATACTAGTATATTATCCTCATAGTGTCGAAATGTAAAATAGAGAAAAATATTGTTGCTACGATCAAATTCATTTGAGCAAGTTACTAATGTATAAGTGCAATTGGGTTTTGCTTTCTGCGTTTGGATTGGTGGATTTTACATGATTGGTTTTGGTTTCTGCGTATGCAATTGGCCCATTACAAAAAAGGAGTTACTTTATTTGTGTGACACTGTGCTCATAAGCCCACTCGGACGTGGTTGCGCATGTGATAGAGAGAGATAGGAGAAATTGAAGTTCCAGAATCTATTGTAGCTGAAGTGTGCAGGTGCAGGATAATTTTAATTGTTGATTGTGTTAAAAAAGACATTAACGACTAGGATTAGTGACCTATAATTTGTTGATTTTTTTTTTGTTTTAAATTTTTTTTAAACCACCATCACCACCACTATCACATCTATTGTCGGCTGCTGTCCACCGTTGGTCGCCAACGACTACCGTCGACCATTGTCGGCCACCGTCGACAACCTTCGGCAACCTCCGGTCACCTCTAGCCATCGGTATTCCATGGCCAGCATCAGATTAGCGGCACCAACCACCATCCACATCTGTTGCCTGCCATCACTTTTTTCAAGTTATACTGATCACTTTTTTAAAGTTATACAATTATATAAATAATATCAATAAAAATTATATTAATTTTTATATTTTTTATAAATAATTGTGCATACTAAAAATTTTACAAATTTTATTATGTGTAAATATTACTAATTAAAATTTGTAGAGTTTTTAAGTACAATACGCTGATTATTTATGAAAAATATAAAAAGCTAATATAATTTTAACTAATATTATTTTAACTTGTATTATTTTATATATTTATGCAACTTACAAAAAATAAATAGTATAACTTAAAAAAAGGTGGTGATCGACATGATGGTGGCATCGATCAATGGACGGTTTTGTCGACAACAACAATGATAATGATGATGATGTGTAAAAAATATATATAAAACAAAAAAACATAAAAAAAAACTACAACAATAAGTAAAGTTAAAGATACATGATACGTCCTAATTTAATAGGATGTACTGTGTGCACGTGTTTATGGGTAAAGTAAGTGTACAAGTGATAGAATTGCACGGATGTAACTAAAGTGTGTGTGCACGTGTTTGTTGGTAAAGTTTGTGTGTGTGCGTGTGTGTGTGTGTCTTTTTTTTTATCATTGTCTCAACAGTGTATGTTTAGAGGCATGGCATTACTTATGGGCCACCTATCCTGGCTGGTTCCTTAGCCCATTAAGGAATCACTGAAACGAGCAACAAATGTATGGCCTGATATACTGAATAAGCTTAAACAAATTGTGTGGGCTGGTACTACTAAGTTGCACATCCGAATAAGAAAAATGTTTATTATAAGAGGTAAAAAAATAAATTTTGATCATTAAATTTTATATAAATAATTATAATTAGAACATATATATATATATATATATATAACTTTTTTAAGTAATTGTATGACATTTAAGTAATTCTTAATTTTGACTATTCATGTATGATTGTATGGTCGAGATTTGTTCATCTTACTCTCTCATAATAAAAATTTCTCTCAATAAATATACTTTTATTTTTATAGATTATGATTTATTATAAAATGAGCAATCTTTTTTAAGTAAATTATAGATTACTATATAATGAAGTGATTTTATCACGAACAAAACATCATATAGTGAAGTGATAGGCTCAAGGATGTTTATTGAGCCCACCATATGATATTGATGAGATGAAAAATATAAGATTGAGTATAAACAATTAACCAATCAATCAATCAATACATATAATAATATATAAAAAATACATGATTTAAAATGATCATGTGTTATTTTAGTTAATTAATAAATACATTAATATTTTTTACATACAATAATTACATTTACTAATTTTTTGTTATGTATCATAAAAAGAAATATTGACATAACAAAATTGGCACGTGTATAAAAATGTCATAATGAATTAAAAAATACTATCAGTTACAAAAAATTAGAAGAAGAAAGTAAATAAAAATTTTAAAAATTTCTCTATTATGAAAATTGGCAAACAAATAAAACAAAAAATTACTCTTTATTCACGAAAAAAGTTGGCAGAGTACTTCAAAAAAATAAAAGCATGGAAGAACGAGTATGAAAAAAAAAATCTCAACAACAAAAATGAGTGAGGCAAAGAAACTTTTGGACTCTTTATTCAAATGCATCATATTTTACAATTTTCACCATATGTGCACACGTGTAATATATGTGAACTCATTTCATCTTTTAACAATAAAAATATATCAACGTATCTTAGTCTAAGTAGAAGGGGTTCGGGTTCCTTGAACATGTAATCTTAGATTTGATCCATAGATTCATGTGCATGGAAATAATATCGTTGAGAGGAGTCTCTGCTTAAGCGCTTCATCATATCCCAGGAGATTAATCTCTTACTTACCGAGTGAAGGGATATTTTGGGAAACAAAAAAAATATAAGGAACAACAAATTTAGAAATCAATAACTAAGTGAAGTGTTTCTCTATCAAAACAAAGACCTAGATAAAGAAAAACACCAAAAAAAATGCACATAGGCAGATAAGAGAGAGTGGCTTTGCAGAGAGGTTGGTTTGACTAGGTGACAGTAGCAATTGCTAAAGAAAGTATTAGAAGTTGAATTATCGAGTGTAATTATTTTAAATGAATAAATCCAATAAATTCAAAATTTAAATATTTATTAGCATATTTTTATATAAAATAAATCTAATTTTTATTACTTTAATAAATCTAAAATGTGCAATTTACACATTACAATTGTTATTTTAATTAATTGTTGGTTAATTTAAAATAACTTACACATTATTAATTAGAATGAATTTGATGTTAATTGAGATAAAATTTAAATGATTAACACAAGTTAGTCAAATATTTTTATAGGTAATATTAGTTATTTGAATCTACAAATGCTAATAACACATTTGAATGTTTAGATTTCAGCGTTTATCAAGTCGATCTAAACCAATGACCACCCTAAAGGTGAGTATACGGGCGACGATTAGTGGACCATCCCGCATAACTCATGGCCCACATGAGTTAGGATTAGGTAAAAAGCAAACTCGTTAAAATGTGTGCCTAAGACCCGATCCATATAACTTGTTGTTTACTTTATATAAATATATACATGCATATATATATATATAAAGCCTTTTTTCTTTTTTTAAGTCTCTAACTCAGCAAATGTTAAATGGCCTAAAATGATATAGCCCAAATGTGTTTTGTAATAAAATTGGTAATGGACCAATGGTTCCAAATATTAGAAGCGACAAGCATTATTGGATGTTTTTCGCTATTTAAAACAAAAAATAATAGCAAAAAGAAAAAGATCATGTAGACACGACTTAGTTTTTGTGGGCCAACCTAGTCTAGAACACCCTTATTTATTGTGAAAGGTTTGACACCAGTGGTTTAGCCATCATTGATGCTTTGGTTTGGCGGTCCTGTTCTTGTTCTCACTAGAAAATCAGTTCGACAGTTTTGTTATTCATCCTTAAGTCTTGTTTTAGTCCACATGAGCTCATGAGACTGATTATCAAACTAAACCCACAAATTGTTTCCAACTGTAAATCATTGCTAAGAATTACTATCACAAATTATTATCCAACTGTAAACTGGCATCTCTACTTTAGGACCTGTTTGGCATGTTGTATCAAACTTGATAGGATAAGCTAATACAATACATTATGATATTATCAGTTATTTAGTGCAAATATTGTATTGTATAAGTTTATCTATCAAATTCATCTTATACATTAAAATGATGGATAACTTAATCAAGCCTTGAGGTGAGATTATGCCTAATTGGGTTTTGATGTATAAACTGTTATAAAGACTTTTCAATTATAATTTTAAACACTCCGATATCCCCAACCATTACGTATTAGGCATTATACTATCAGGTCCTATATTATCAGGATTTATACTATCATGCTTAATGTTATCAGGTCTTATTTTATCCTTCATACCAAATGAGCCCTTAAGTGATAAGAAAAGAATTATTTAGTAATTAAAATACATATATAAAAAGTATATATATACCCACAAATAAGAAACGTTTACTATCACAAAAATAAATAATCATCTTTTAAATTTTTACTTTCTTTTAAAGGTTATACTAAACTCATCACTAAGGTAAAAATCTTATCATCATTTTATAACTTTATAATCACCTTTTTTAATTTGTCTAAAATATACCACCAACAATATCAACTTGAGATAAAATAAGAACATAAATAACAAAGGTTACTAAGTAGGAAAAGGAAAAATTACAAAAGCTTAGGAAGAAAAATACATGTCTTCTCAGGGAGAACAGGAGCAGGGTCTAAAATTGGCTTTGCGTTAATCATTTGGATGTCAAGAGAAACAAGAACACCAGTTCAAGATTCAGGATTAATAGAAAAAGTATTAGCGGTGCCGACATCAGCAACAACTAAGTTGATATATGGACTAGCAAAATCAGAGCCAGCAAGAGAACCACTCTCCACAAAAGGTTCAGAATCAGGAATGATAAGATCTGCATGAGAAGGTGTGGTGAAGGACACAACTTCTTGGACATCAATAGGACCCTTAAGGTTCACAACATTAGCGAAAGGTTTTTATGAGTAGTTTTGGAAGAGGAAAGAGAAACAAAGTAACAAAGAAAAAGAAGAGAAGGGGAAAAAGAAATAAAAAAGAAAAAAGAAAAGCTTACGAAAAGAATGCAACAAGTTCCTAATTGGAACATAATCTTCTGAGTCAGTCAAGGAAGGTTGTTTGGATTTTGGGGGAGAAGAAGCCCCAGGCGACTCTGATGGGTCATTCTAGCTTGATCTTCTTTATGACTATTTTGTTCAGCCTCACTAGATTTTGAAGCAAAAGGAGTAGCAGAAGCAGACTTGGACTTGGGTGAAATGGGGTCATCATCAGATAGTTGGGAGACTCGTTTAGAAATAGTAGGAGTTCGTTCAGAAGATTTCGAAGAAGAACTAATGTGTTCTAGATCTCTAGGTAAAACAGGATGAAACAGTTTTGAAGCTTGGGATTTGAGACATTAAGATGTCCTCAGGGTGTAGTTAGGGCCCTTTGGTGAGTTGACTGCTTATGAGATTTCTTGGGAGGATTACTGGGAGCAGAAGGTGTTTCAGCAACTACAATATCATCAAAAGCATAGAGGGCAACAACTTTGTCAGCAAGGGCTTGCTAAGTAGCATTCAGCTTCCTTTTGCAGAGGTGGACCAAAGGAACTGAAAGGGACATAGGAAGGAATACAAAGGCGAAAACAAGACTTGCAAAGAGTAATACCTTTTTTGGAAATTTTTTTCCAGGCATTGGTGATGAAGCAAGGATCATGAAGCATAATATCTACCTCTCAAATTCTAGTATAACTTTTATTGCTCTCATAACGCTGAATGGAGACTTTCAGGGCAACATGGTAAGACAAGAAGGAGGAAGTAAGCTCACCTTGGTGAGTAACAAGAATAAAGCAAGAAGAAAATTAAAGAGGTTGCTCTAAGGGAGGGGCAAATGAAACAACTTCATAACCAAATCAACACTGATAGGAACAAATTCGATGGCTGAGGGGGCTTGATCATAACCAAATTTCTTACAAACCCAATCAGGCCTATAGACAGAAGGCCAATATGCTCCCCTGATAATACACACTATATCTGTAATCATGAAATTAGGAAAAGTGCTCGTATTGCAACAAAGAAGCCAAAAGTCATAAACGCCCTCCTAGCATGTCAGCTTATTATTTCTTGTATGAAATGAAGGGAACATGTACAGACGAGAAAGACCATCAACTCCAATAATGAAATTTGATATGTAGGGGTGGAAAAAAAACTCTAATTCCATATCAATCACCTCAGACAAAGAACGCCTGGGGCATCTATGGGAGATCTTCATCTACTCATGAATCTGGTCAAGGCAGCCATACAAACCACCTAAATAAAAGGGACCAAGAGGAAGTCTGACTCCTTACACTAACCAACAAGCAAATAAAAGAACGGCATGACTAATAGATTCCCTGGGGGACCTTGAAACAGATAGCGACTCAACCAACAAGCAACAAAAACAGAACGCTTCAAGTGAAGAGGAACATGCTTAGGACCAGGTTCAAAATAGTCCTTTGTAGGATAAACACAAAAAAAGTACATTACCCAATTAACATAGGTATATTTCAGGGAAGCCTTTTTCTTCTTCTTCCATTTGCCAGCAGAGAGCTTGTTGCCCTCCCCTTTAAGTTTCAAAGAAGGGTCTTGCTTCTTGCAACTGGCGAAGACCTTAGTGGCGTATTCTGTGCTTTCCTTCAGAGCATTCTTCAAAGAATGTGTTATCTTAATAGTATAAGAACTTGGAGATAAGAAAGAAATGTCAACATCCCCAAACAATTAAAGCTTGACCAGAATAGCCACATCTTCAAGAGTAGGAGTAAACTCTCCCCAAGAAGTGACAAAGGTATGGGTCTGGGTATTCCACAACTAAAAAATAAGGAACAAGTCTTTTAAAGGCTTATTGACTTTCAGATGAGGGGAAATGTGGATCACATTGGCAATACCAACTTGCTCTAAAACGGCGACAAAGGGAGGATCGTTGGTGCAGAAAACATGTTTAACCCATTCCGCCCAACCAGAGGTAGGGCCGACTCGAATGGAGAAACAGAAAAGGACCTAGGGGAACTCTCCTCGAATCAGGCCACACCTCAATAAGGAGGGACCCAATTAAAAAGAAGGTCTATCAACTAGAGGTTAAGCTAACAAATGTTGATATGCCTCTGGGACTGGGACAGCCTTGAAGTCATTTTCAAGCAGATACTCTCCAAAAGAAAGGAAATTCAGGTCGAATGGTGGTTCTGGGTACAAGACATGAGTCATCCACTTTTGTTTCTTGGGAGCAATCAAATTTACGCGAGAAGTGAGCAAACTGGCTCAGGTCCTACGAAGAATAGGAGGAGGAAGAACCTCTTCACCAGCCTCTGCTTCGAAAGAGTGAGAACTATAAGTTGAGGAGGAACCAGAAGATGAAGTTGCCATGGAGATTTCGAGAGAAAAAAGAGAGAGAGTTGTTGAAAGGAAATAAGGGCCTAAGAAGTAAATAGAAAGGAATTTAAAAAAAAAAAACCTCAAAGAAGATGAGACTACCAACTAACCTAATAAAAACCGTTGGGAACTAATAGACCCACGAAACCACACGAAAAAAGGAAATAAGAAATATTTTTTTGGAAAAAGGGTGTGACATGACAGGGTTTGAAAAAAAAAAAGAGACACGTCATAAATATAAGTATGACCTTAGGAAAGCTAAAACGCCCTCCTAAGGGCAAGAGGCTAATGTTTCAAATACGAATTAAAGAACATACCATAATAAGTAAATATAAGTAAATAATTCCTTTATGACTAGCTAGTCTGAAGCTAACCAGAAGCATTTTTCAAAGTATCATCATGGGCCCTAGGTATAGGGTGGTGCCTAGGATAAGTTATGATGAGTTTTTTTTTTTTAGAATATGTATGATTTGATTAGTCTAGAAGGCTTGTTGGCGGGTTTATCCTCCCAAGGTACTCAAACCTTGAAGGATAAGACTCCATATGCGTTGTTGGATCTAGATAAGATCACAATCTCAATGTTCACCCTGGATGAAAAGCCCAAAGCTATTAAAAACCTTTATTAAGCCTAAGCCGCCTTAAAATTACCCCATTTGTGCTAAGAAGACCTAAAACCCTATGTCAACACCTTAACGTGTTATCCCACCAGCACATATAAAGAAAAAAAAAGGCCTTAAAAGAATCGAAACATGCGACTACAATTTCCCATAAAACCTTAGTTCAACCTTGTCTAAAGGGATTCTTTGTCTTTACTAAAAAAAAACCTTCTATAAAAAAGGATTGGCGCGAAGAGAAAAACACAACTTATGAGAAGAGAACCCTAGGCACTTTGTCAAGACTTTCCTAATCCATCCTCCAAATTGCCTCCATAGCTGTTTTTACTAAATTCTAAATCCAAACTAGTAAGATCTTATTCCCATTGAATACTTGTCTCACAAGATTATGAACGCACAATCTCGCCCTCTTGTAATCATCTCAAAAAAACTAATTTAAAATACCCTTATTTGGTTCACTTTCAATTTTGCTCAAAATGATCGAAGTTACCACATATAAATTTCTTAACTATTTATTTTGTGAAGGATTATATTATAATTTTGAAAATAGAATATAATATATTAAAAGAGGTAAGCGGTTGTTAAATGACGGTAATTTTTTTTCAGAATCAATGCTTACTAATTTTTTTTTTCAGAATCAATGCTTACTAAGTGAGCGTGGCAGAATTCTCCTTCAAAATTATATCTAGGGATTGGAGACATTTTAACCCGCGTAGCGCAAGGCACAACTTCACAAGTTCACATGGCTTGCGAATGTGACGGTTAAAGAAAGCATGCCACACACAACTTCCCATGGCATGCAAATGTGACAGTTAACGAAAGCATGCACGATGCACCCCATTGTGGCTTTAATGAATTTTTCAATGAGGCAGGACGTATTTACGCACCTGATTAATTACTCCGTCAGAACCAGACCGTCATAGCAAAAGCAAAAATCCTCACTTTCGCTATTTAGCCACAAACTATAAAGTTAATAAATGTACTAAAAGAAAATTGAAGTTAACACTTGGACCCAGGGATTAGATACGTATCCAAACAATAATCATTGTGTTAGAACGGATTAGGATACTCTATTGTTCTTTATTAAGGAATTTTTCTTTTACAACTTAAATAGATAATTTTAAAACAACTCAAATAAGCAGTAAACTTTTTAAAAATAAATAGTATTTTTAATTATTTATATGATGATTTTTTCATTTATACATAGTGAGTTAAAATTTAAATTCATCACATAAGTAAGAATCATCACTTATTATTTCATTGATTATTACATAATAATTTTTTTTGTAAAATATGATAAATTTTAATTTTAATAATAAAAATTACTACATAAATAATTAAAATTATTACTTATTTTAAAAATATTTAATATTTATTTAAATTTTCTCAAAATTATTCATTTTGAATTATATAAATAACATGATTGTTTTATTAAAATGAAAGAGAAAACATAAAATCAAAATTAATGGAATATACATGAATAATAATGAGTCTCTTAATTTTTGTTTTATATCTTTCTCACTTAGATGATCATCACATCATAATCGAAGTCTACCTTATTTCATCATTATTTCTTATTTTGACAATATTTTTAGTGTTATGCGCCAGCTGTTACATAAGAATCTTTAATTTTTTTACATTAGTTTTCAAGAGTTTAGCTCCGAACCTGGTGCCAAGACCACATCTACATAAGGATAGATATCACTCTGTTGAGTCTGTTCCATCTCCATGGAGGTTCAGGTTCGAGCTCCACCCACCGTCGCCGCCACCAGCCACGTGTTGGTTGTGCCGTACCCATCTCGAGGCCACATCAACCCCATGATGAACTTCTGCAAGCTGCTGGTGTCTAAGAACACTGACATCCTCGTCACCTTTGTTGTCACCGAAGAATGGCTCGGCTTCATCGGCTCCGAACCCAAACCACACAACAACATACGATTCGGCTCCATCCCCAACGTTGTCCCCGAGCTAGGTCGTTCAGCAGACAACTTCTTGAACGTCGTTGAAGCTGTTATGACGAAGATGGAAGCGCCGCTTGAGCAGCTACTTGATCGGCTTGAGCCGCCGCCGACAATTATCATCTACGATTCTTTTCTCTTCTGGGCGGTTGGTGTCGGTAACCGGAGGAATATTCCGGTGGCGGCGTTTTGGACAACATCAACGTCGGAGTTCTGGGTGCAATTTTTTCATATTTTCCAGCAAAGCCAGCACTGTCGTCCTCAAAAGCTGTTAGGTGAGGATCATACGCAGGTTCAAAATGCAAAAACTATAAATTCGTATCTCTTCTCTTTTTTCTTTTACTTTGTTTCTATTTTTTGAGATTGCACAGATTCCATTTGTTGCCTATTTTGCACTGCTTCACATGTTTTGTTATACACTGTTTTCAGAATTTTTTTAAGGTTTTCTTGGATTTCAAATACAAAGTGATGAAAACATTAAGGATTAAATATGTTCTATTTCTTGGCTTTTTAAAAAAATTTGTTATAGATTTTGTTCTTATAATTTTAAAAATTATTGAAATTAATCTCTATTTTTATTTTTAAAATGAATAAAATTAATTTAATTTAATTCATTTTTCTTATGAGAGAAAATTGAATACGATAATAGTTAAATTAAGTTAATTTCAATTGCTTTTAAAATAAAAGCATAAATTAATTTTATTTATTTTTAAAATTATAAAAATATAAAAATAACAAAAATGTTTAAAAGACCAAAATTAAAAAATTATATATAGGAATACAAAAACATATAAGACAAACATTAATTAACATAATAAACATGTGTTGAGGTGATTTTATAGAAAAAGTTTTGCAAAAAGGTATACTGCAGCTTACCAAAAATATGTATACTGTATTTGCAGTACGTGTCCGATAACAGTGATTATATTAGTAATAAAAGGTCCTTTTGAAGAAATTATTAATGTAGAAAAATCAAATTGTTTAGTAGTATTAAAATATTGTAGAACTAGAACAGTTGAAGAATCTAGATTAGAATAAAATAAATGAACCAAATAAATATGGGGTAGGTGTGAGTCTTGATCAACACATTTTATTTTGTTTTGCATTATGAATATTAATAGAAATTGTGTTTAATTTATTTATTAATTAAGTTAATTATATTAATTAATTTTATTAGTTTAATACTTATTTTAAATATATTTTTTAATTTATGTGAAATGAATGATTAATTTTAAAATTGTGATTAAATATTATATAGACTTAATATAAATATTTATAAATATGAGATAGGATAGAGCGAGGACGAGTTTTAATATTTTTCTTGTAGGACAAGTACAAGTTTTATTTTTAAGAGTGTAGGATGAGTTCAGGTTGAGTAAAAATCTACTTTTACCCGTCTCATTGTCAAGCTTAACAAGAGCTTGTTAAGTGCAGACAAAGAAAGCATGAAAAATTAAATTTTAATTAATTATTTATTATATTAATTAAATTACCTTTTAATCAATATTTTAAATAATAATTTTTATATTTAATTAAAGATAATTTTAAAAGTATAAGTAAAAATGATTAATAAAAATACCAATACATAATTACTAATATCAATAATTGTTATATATAAAATCATTCATAAACTTTCACATAATAATTTAACTTTTGAGATAGTTGATTCTTAATATGATATTAGATTTTCTATTACCAAATAGTCAATAGTTTGATCTTTGTCATCCTCATTATTTTACATGTGTGTTATCCACCCTTCACACCTACAAGACTTTTGTGTAAATAGACATGTTAGATATAAAATTATTATTGAGTCTCACTTAATAGTTTAAGTTTTTGAGATAGTAATTCTTGACAATAATCATTCACATAAATGAGATTGAGAGCTAGTTGTGTAAATGTATGTAGTTTAAGAATCTTAGTTTCTTCTTCTTCTTCTTTTTCTAGAAGAATCTTAGTTTAATTGACGCCTTCTTTTTATAAAAAAAAAATATTTGATTTCGGGATCAAATTTTATTAACATTGTTTAGCCTCTATTTTAGTCTATAGTCTGAGAATGTAAAAATTTGGCATTATGTATATGCACACTATGGAGAGTGGAAGCTTTTCATATTTTGTATTTTGAGAGTAATATATTTTCAAAAGTTTAAATTTTATTGTAAAATATTATAAATTTAATTTGATGACACTAGATCGTTGTACTACCATCCAATTAAGTACGTGAGAATTTCTCCATGTTAGGGGATTGCTCAAATGTAGAGGATACCCCAATATTGTTGGTTAGCTAGTTTGAAGTTCAGGTTTAAAGATTCAGTATAATTGACATATTTTTTATATACTAACATATATTTTTTAAATATGGTCGAAGGTTCGAAATCCAAATTAATTAATTAAAACACTGATATACTGCATAAGTTATTAAAGCTTCATAAAATTGAATTTCTCATCAAATATTTTTAAAGATATTATAGGTTATTATAGCTCTAAAGAGGTACTTCTATCCAAGAAGTTTTCACCTACATGTTACCTGTAAGTTACAAAATTTTGAAATATTAAAATGAAACTTTAAATAGCTATTTTCCCTTTTTTTCTATTAATAATAATTCACGGTTTGAAAATTTGAGTTAATTTCCCTTGTGGAAAGAGCTTTAAGAAAAAAAAAGTGTGAAGGGAAATTATTCAACGTAATCTGTTTTGTTGGGCTCTTAAATTACATCACTGATCTCACATCTAAATCTAAACTGTTTTTGCGTTGAGAGTTTATGATATAATTAATTTGTATCTTAGTATCTTCTTAATCATAGTCTTCACTCAAGAAACACACACTTGTCCTATTATGCAGAAAATGGTGAAAAACTTCTAGATTACATTCCTGGAATTTCCTGGATTCGTCTAGCGGATATTCCTCTTCTTGATGGGAACAGCTGGCAAATTTTGCAGTGGGCTCTGAAAGCTTGTCAATGGATGCTTAAAGCACAGTACCTGTTATTCCCTTCGATCTATGAGCTGGAACCCCATGTCATTGATGCCTTAAAAGCAAGGTTATCAATACCCATTTACACTATTGGCCCAAACATACCATATTTTAGTATTGGAGACAATTCATGTTCTCTGAGTGATGTTAATGTTGCTGACCACAGTTACTTAGAGTGGCTTGATGGCCAACCCTCTGGTTCTGTTTTGTACATCTCATATGGCAGCTTTCTCTCAGTTTCAAGTGCACAAATGGATGAAATCACTGCTGCTTTGCATGATAGTGGTGTTCAATTCTTGTGGATAACTCGTGGGGAGACTTCAAAGTTGAAAGAGATTTGTGGGAACATGGGACTGGTGTTACCTTGGTGTGACCAATTGAGGGTGTTGTTACATCCTGCTGTGGGGGGTTACTGGACACACTGTGGGTGGAATTCTACTATGGAAGGTGTTTTTGCTGGGGTTCCTTTTCTGACCTTCCCACTTGCTATGGATCAACCACTGATTAGTAAGCTCATAGTAGAAGATTGGAAGGTTGGGTGGAGGGTGAAGAAAGAAGATAAATTAGACACTTTGGTGAGAAGAGATGAGATTGCTGTGCTGCTGAGGAAATTCATGAAACTGGATAGTGATGAAGGAAGAGGTATGAGAAAAAGAGCCAAAGAGATTCAGCATATATCTCAGATTGCAATTGCAAAGGACGGGTCATCTGAAACTAATATCAAAGCATTTCTGAAGAATATAATACAGAGTGCCGTGCCACAAGGATCAAACAGACCACGTATTCAGAATATCAATTGAATTGCTTTATGTTGGATTTCTTGCCCTGAATTGTAATTTAACAAAGATCAAGCCTGTCTGGTTAATTTGTATTCAAATAGTTGAACACTTTATCTATGATTTCCAGAAGTTTTCTTTCATCTCAGATTAATAACATTCAGGGACTAAATAGTTCACATCCAAAACCTTTAGAAAACACCACTTTGGGGTCTAACATAACAACCATCATAATATGCTCCACTTTTCTTAGGGCTGCACAGAACTTTCCTTTGAGCCAAGAGAACAACTATTCCCTAATAGAAGTGACATTATATGAGTCCTAGCAAAAAGATGAAGCCGGTTAAGCATAATTGTTATATAACACGTTAAAAGGAATCGTCAACCTGTCATAGATCAAACTTACACTAAGGGTGATACATTATCAATCTTCAGTGTCATACACTCTTACAAGAAGTGTCATCATCACAAATTTGTCATAAGAACATTTTTAAAACTAAAGGAAATTTCATACCACATTTCATTATAAAACAGATGATAATTTTTTTCTTTTTAACAATTGATGTTAGACTCCTTCACAACTAGCACTGTCAAAATTTTTTTATTTTTTGGACTTCAAGATTATCAAATCCTGTTCAACTTATTGAGTTAAACTCACACAAAACTTTATACACAAAAGATGATAATGTAATTAGGCTAATTCAATTCATTTCATAACAAAAGATGGTAATGTGTTTTATGTGCTGCGTAAACGGTATATAAAATAGTGTGCTGGAAATTTGCATGCCATTTGTAAACGGTATATTTTTTGGACTTCAAGATTATCAAATCCTGTTCAACTTATTGAGTTAAACTCACACAAAACTTTATACACAAAAGATGATAATGTAATTAGGCTAATTCAATTCATTTCATAACAAAAGATGGTAATGTGTTTTATGTGCTGCGTAAACGGTATATAAAATAGTGTGCTGGAAATTTGCATGCCATTTGTGAGTCAATGGTTCGTGCTTGTTGATCTAATATAGATAATTTAAAACTGAAGATTATTCCAACATAGCAGAGTGCTATGGGGTTGGCTTTGTAACGTCCCAAGACTGCCTAGAGGATCGATGAGTGTCCTCACAAATCAACACGAGTCATTTCAGCGTGTTTTGTCTTCACTCACACGCACTCCAGGAAACTTCCCAAGAGGTCACTCATCCCACAAGTGCTCCAAGTCAAGCACGCTTAACTATGGAGTACTTATGTTCTTGGCTCCCGAAAAGAAGATGCATCTTGTTGATATGAGTGGTGCTAATCAATTCCTTTAAGTCATCCTCTACTATGCAATCTTATACCTGTACAGTCTTTGGATCCCTCTCATTCTGGTGTATATTCAGTTCATTCATGTGTCCCTTCGCCTAGAAGCCTGCCAGGAACCGCTCCTTGTCCATGCTTCATATTTTGCACCGGCGATCACTCCTCGCCCTCGTTGGCCCCGGGTGTCACATGCCCACCAGCTTCTGCATGGTTCGTCCCCGAACTACACCGTACTGGGAGAGGTCTCGTTCTAATACCATTTGTAACGTCCCGAGACTGCCTGCAGGATCGATGAGTGTCCTTACAAATCAACACGGGTTTTTTCAGTGTGTTTTGTCCTCACTCACACACATCCTAGAAAACTTCTCAGGAGGTCACCCATCCCACAAATGCTCCAAGTCAAGCACGCTTAACTATGAAGTACTTATGTTCTTGGCTCCCGAAAAGAAGATGCATCTTGTTGATATGGGTGGTGCTAATCAATGTCATCCTCAACTATGCAGTCTCATACCTGTACAGTCTTTGGATCCCTCTCATTCTAGTGTGTATTCAGTTCATTCATGTGTCCCTCAGCCTAGAAGCCTGTCAGGAGCCGCTCATTGTCCGTGCTTCATCTTTTGTACCGGCGACCACTCCCTGCCACGGTTGGCTTATATGCAAAATAATTGGTCAAGGCAATTTCAGTTTAATGATCGGAAGTTGTATAAAGGGAAATTGCTTCTGGCTGGATCACTTCAGAATCAAGTTCAAAGATTGCTTTGAACTTGTGCCTTTAGCAATTGTATTTCAACCAATTAAAAGTATGCAAATGTTAAATATCTGGCTGTTAACTTTGAGAAGGAAGAACTAGCCCAAGAGCTATAACTCAAGTGGCACTAAGTCTCTATGGCAACTACTTGATCCCAGGGTCAAATCTCACCTAGGCCACATCTCACCTAGGCCACTTTGACTGCATTTTAGCTTAACATACCCTTCTCACCAGGTCTTAGACCTCATTTGTAATCAAAATATAAAAAAAAGGAAAAAAAAGGAAGTAAACAACTTTATTAGAAATAAAGGTCTTGTCTGATTATGATATTATACTAGTATGCATACATCAGTCTGTTCTCCATGTAATTTCTGTTGTTTATAAAGATTGCTATAGATGTAATGTTTATGTTAAGGACTGAAAAGTATAGATATATATTGTGGAGACCAGCTCCTTAATGCAGAGATAGACCTCTGAATTGCAGCCAGAAAACACAGAACAACAACAGAAGGGAAACAATGAAAAAGCTAACAATGGGGTCCCAAACACTAGGGCACACCCAAACCCACACCTCTCCAATATTCTCAGCTCTTTCCTACCTTCTCACACTCCCCCACGATCCCATTTATTCCCCTTTCTGGTCCAGATCCTCAATCATTCCTCTTCCATTCCTAGCCTGCCAGCTGTCTAACTGCTTAACAAACTTCTCTTCTGTCGTATCCTCTCCAGTGATACACATTCCTCCAATTCCTATTCCACGTGGCCCACCCACTTTCCTAGGCTCATTCGACCCAAGCTTCCTCCTCCTATACACCCTTAGCCAAAGTATATAGGAGGAGGAATTATTCATTACAATGGCTTTTCTATTGCCTTCCCTTTCATACCTTCCTTTTTTTCATATTTTCCCCCACTTATCATGAAATATGTACAAAAATAAAGTAATAATAAGTATGACATATGTGCCCTTTCTTTTTGGACAAGACACTTTTGTACCATATAGTTGAGTTACACCTCTACTTTGAGGCTGGGAATGGCAATAGAGAAACCAAGTGGATACGTGTAAGTGACACAACTATGGGGTTTTCTGAATGTGAATATTTAATGTTAAGGATTGCGGTTTGCTTTAAATCTCATCACAACCTTGTAAATGAATTTATTGTTGGTAGCCTACGGGAAAAGTACCATCTGTTAGAACCATTAATTTTTTAGTTTGCCAGCTTTCAGCATAGGAGAATGAAGAATTATCTAACCTGTGTAATTTTACAGATATAAGTTGTGTGACTGAAATGTCCTTTGAGTGGTTTTGTTGAAGTTCAAATTTTTTTCTTAATTGACAAGCTATTGACCCTTGTATTTAATTTGATTTGTAAGCTTTGAAGATGGACTCAAGTTGGTCAAACTGAGAGGTGAAGCTATGCAGGTAAGCAATCTCCGCTAGTTGTTCTAGTTTCTTTTCTGACTTAATGAACTTGTTTGGATAGTAATTTGTATTTCTTGTGAATAACTCAACTTCTTTCCTTTATCCAGGATGCTGCCAATGCTGCTAAAAGTGCCATGGTTAGTGTGATAGGACTGGACTCAGAGAAGGTCCAACAATTGTGTGATGCAGCCAACCAGGAAGTTCCTGAAGCTGAGAAGGTTCAGATTGCCAATTACCTTTGTCCTGTAAGGTTATTGTGGATCTTCCTTTTAACAAGCTTAGGCAAAATTCTATTTTAAAATTTTTTTGATGAGTAGCTTCTTTGGAATGTTTCTATTTTGGTAGGGAAACTATGCTGTCTCAGGAGGCATAAAAGGAGTAGAAGTGCTGGAAGCCAAGGCAAAGTCTTTCAAGGCTAGAATGACTGAATGGATTTTTCCCCTAATCTTCTCTTTCCAGTGCCACCTCCCCTCAAACAAATAATGCCTTTTCCTCATTTTGGCAGGTGCGCCTAGCTGTTGCTGGTGCTTTTCACACTAGTTTTATGGAGCCAGCTGTGTCAAGATTGGAAGCAGAATTGGCAGCTACAGAAATCAGAACCCCCCGAATACCAGCCATCTCCATTGAAGATTACATACCATTTATTAGTCTTTTTCTCTTCTTGCTGAAATGCTTCCTCAAGAAATCTTTCTGCCTTGAGTTGTAGTTTCAAAACTTTGATGTCTGCTTCAATAAGTTCTAGCTCTTTCAATTTTTGTCCTTTTAAAGCTTCTTTAAGCTCTAATTGTTGCTTAATCATTTATGGTGTGTTTCGTTCCATTCTCTTGATAGTATATCTGAAAAGACATTCTTTTCACCTTTAACATGTGAAATTGAGTAATTATATTCAGCTAGCTTCATTTGCCATCTAATTAATCTTCCTTGTTTGTAAGTTCTTTTGTGGTTAATATTTTTGAAACCTGCAACATAAGTAGAATATGTTCTAACAATAAATTCTTTATCAAGCACATAGATCCGATGTTTTTTCAATATTCAAATTAGTGCCAAAGTTTTCTTTTCGTGTGTTGGATAATTAATTTCAATGTCTGAAAAAGTTCTAGACATGTATTGACATAGTAATTCTTTCTTCTGTCCAGGAGGTTTTGCTTTCATTACACTTTCCCAATGTTCATTTGATGTGTTAGTTTCGATAATAATTAGGTCATCATTTCACGGATGATATAGTTCAGGAAGATCTTAACATAAGTATTTTAATTTAGTAATAATTGTTTCGTCTTTCTCAGTCTAAGACCAGAGAGCATCTTTCTTTAGCTTTTGTTGAAGTAATTTCTTTTCAGCAACAAGATTCCTTATAAAACCTTCATTTGAAAAGTATGTCACTAATTCATGAAATTTTTGTAATTCTTTTTTATCTTTTAATTTTATTGGAAAATTTTGAAGTTTTTCTAATACATGCTTTTTCATTATTATTTTTTCCTTTTCAATTTCTAGTCCTAAATAATTAATTTTATTTTGAGCTAAAATAATTTTTTTCTTACTTGAAACTACTTCATGTTCTATGCATTTGTTAAGTACTAGATCTATTTTTTTGAAATGATCATTTAAATCTTTATTAATAAAGATTAATATATCATTAATATAAATAAGACAAAAAAATTAAATTCCTTGAGTATCGAATTTATTCTCCGTTGAAAAATACCTAGTAATTGTTTGAGTCCCATTGGTAGTACATTTCATTTATATTGCATTTGAGGACATGTAAATGTTGTCAAAGCTTTAGATTCTTCTGTGAGTCGTATTTGGTAAAAGTCTGACTTGCAATTAAAAGTACTAAATCAACACATATTTCTTATTCTTTCAATAATTAAATCTTTTCTTGGAAGATAATATGTGTAATACACTGAATCAAATGTTAGATTGGGAAATGGTTACAAAAGGTAACATTTGACTTGTTTAACATGCTAGTGAAGTTTTGTGATAAGATGAGTTCGTTTAGGCACTTAGTTGCAACATAAAAGTTGAAAAGTAACTTAAAATGACTCATATAAGGGCTTTAAAGGTAAAATTAAGGAAAATAAACATAGAGAATTTGTTTCTAAGAGAGTCAAATCCATGTTCTTGACTTTGTTTTTTATTCCAAGGATTAGGTTAGGACAGTTTAATCTTAGTAAACCTAAGAGGACCATTTATGGCTCAAGATCAACCATTAGGATTCATAGATTTAAAAATTAGACAATGGTTGGAGTTATGTGATTTTGGACCTAGATCTGTGCCTAAGAGAATCCATAGGTTATAATTGAGTTACAACAAGTTTAGGTGCATGAATGAGTGTTAGAAATCACCAAGAAACTAATTTTAGATGATTGGAAGTAAAATTTAAATCATATAATAGTCCCACGGGTCTGCAGAGTTTCTAGTTTAGAAACACGGTGTCTGAAGACACGGGGTGGGTGGTGTCCCTCTCTACCATTGAAATTCATGAATAGTGCTCATAGAGTAAGACATGGGGGGTTGTAATCAGACACAGCTTGTGTTTGAAAACACGGGGGGCCCTGTAATGAGACATGACCTGTGTAATCAGACATGGTCCATGTTTTGGGCCAAAATTTTCAAAAATATCATTTTTTGGATGTTTTGAGGATATGGACTAGATGAGATCATTAGTAGATATTTCTTAAAGTGTGTTAAGGCACAAATGAGAATATTTTCAAGAGGAAAATTATCACCTAAAAAGAATGAGAAAGCTTAGGCTTTGAGCATTCCAAAAGTGAAGGATTGCCCTAGGTAAGGACATAGCACCTTAGGCAACCTAGTATTGCATTAGATATCATCCAAGATGTGATGAGATGGTGCAATAGAAATGAGTATACTAGGATGAAATGTAGGATTCACTCTAATAAGGATAAGGAAGATATGAGTCTTAGGATATCCAAGAATAATGGATTACCTTTGAAAGGTACTTAGAACCTTAAGCAACAAAGAATTGTAAGTAAGAACCACTTTGAGTTAGATTTACTTGAGTGGAGATAAAGTTGTATATTTAATTCTAAAAAGGAGATGTTATGCACTAAGTCTCTAGTTCAATGGGACCTTGTACGTTGTAGAATACACACTAGGATGAATGTTGACTTGTAAGCTTATTACATTCATTAAGTATGCAAAGTTATAGTGAAATGCTCATTTATTTCCTTAAGTAAGGTTTAATGAGGCATTAGCAAAGATAAAATCTTTTACTAGGATGAGTTAATTCTATGAGAACGTTAAAGTAATATTTATGTAAGAGGTAAACATAACAGTACGCTTTTTACACACTAGTTAGTTAATCTAGCTTGTATGTGAAAGTTATGAAAACCTTTGTGCAACCAAGAGTAATGGTTTGCCATAAGTGAGTATCTAACACTTCAGCAATATAGTGTTGCATAGGATTCATTTAAGAGTTATAAGTGATGAGGTTGGGTTTAGACATAAGTATGTATGTATGAAAATGAAAATGATCTAATAGTATTGATCTTAGTAAGTATCCTTTGATGTGCACTCATGAAGGCCAAAAGAGATTGAAGGGTGTCTGATAGACTCAATGGAGGAAGGACATAACCCTGATGTTTCGTTAGTGCCGAGGCCAAAGGAGATAAGTAGGGAACCATAAGGTTCTTTGGAATCAGGACTTAGACCGAACTTCTCATGTGCTAAGATATGTAGGATGTGAGGAGATACCTCTATTCACCACTGGATAATATACTAAACCAGTTCCTAATGATCTTCTTGGTTTTCAAAATAAATTGTTGCATGTATTTCAAAATAAAGCATTGGGCATGTCTTTAGAATCTTTCGTGAGCATAATCATACTACATATCATACTCATTGCATTTACCGACAATTGTATGAGCATTGTCTGTTGTTGTTGATATTTACAGCTGTATAGGCAGTTGTTTGTGTTTAACGGTATGTAGGCTATTGGTTTAGATCACACTACTTGATAATGTACAGTTATGGGAAGTAGTGGAGGAAACTCCTATGTTAGTAATTATAACAATTGTTATATTTGTTATATAATGATATAGTTAACTGGTATTGGAGTTGCTTTTACTAAAAATTGTAATTCTTACCCTAGTTGTTCTTCTATGTAAATCCAGGTACAGAGATACAGACCATGTTAAGGGAATGAAGGTAAAGCGTGAAGAATAGTATAATTTTATATGCTTTTATAGACAAAAGCTTATATATACAATTTACATTTGTTTTGTATGTATTACAATATGCCCTTTTGTGAAAAGTGTTATATATATATATATATATATGAGTTTATGTTTTTCGCATTCTCTTAAGGTTTTATATAATTACTCAGTTGTGATTATAAATGTATGTTAGTATGTAATATGTAGAAGTAACGTCACTAGTATGGGTTATCTTTATATATCTCTGTATATTTAGGATATATATAGATATTTGTATTAAGATGTTACATTTTGGTATCAGAGCAGTTCATCCTGTTGAGCCCGGATATGGACTGACTGTGCTTAGGCATAAGTAGCAATTTAGTAGAATGTTATGCATTCTTTTATCTCTTTATGAGATATGCAAATGGAATTGCATGACTAGCCTTCGGTATAGATGCTATTGGCTACTATCGCACAATTACATGATATTGAGCCTAACTAACTCAATATGTATTGTACTGCGTGTACATGAAACTATGGCAACTACCGGACGAACCTATGAGACTAAGAGACTGGTAAAGGAGGAGATAATCAGAGCTCTTAGAAAAGTGGTTGCTGGATTGAGAGAGCAGACTGCCATTAGTAGAAATCTATCAGAAGCGATAGAATACGACTCGCATAGTTAGTTCTAGGAACGAGAATGAACTTATGAGAGATAAGTATTTCTCATAGTTCAGGAAAGTTACTCTTTTGTTTTTCAAGGGAGAGTTTGGTTCAGTCAGAGCCGAAAGGTGGCTTCATGTGATGGAAGAGATCTTTGAGGTCACGACATGCACTGATGGATAGAAAGTGACCTTGCTTTGTAAGGGTTAGTGGGAAGAGCCGAACGTTGTTGAGATGAAGCAGAGAGGTTACTAGAAGAGGTTGGTACTCGAATCACTTGGCTGGTGTTTAAAGCTACTTTCCTAGACAAGTATTATTCCCTTAAGTTATGGAAGGCAATAGAAATTTGGAAATTTCTAAGGTCTAAGCGAGGGGATATTACTGAGGATCAGTATGCAGAACAATTCAAGGAAACTCACGAGTTCTTTTCTTATTTTACGTCCAATCCAGATGAAGACTGAAAGCGAGTAAAATTTGAAGTAGAACTTGAAGGAGACATTAGAAGAGTTATGAAGCAAAATGAGGTTAAGGACTTCTTCGCTCTAGTCAATGAGTGTAGAGGTGGAGTAGTAGATAATCTCATAGCCTTGACGAAATAAGAGTTATAAGGTTCTGCAAAGAGGAAAAGATCAGATGTTGAGATCAGTAAGGGTACCTCTTGGTCTCAATTTTTATCAGACAAAAAGAACATAGGTTCAAGTGATAGCTTGGGGAATGATGAGTATGAGTAAGGTGCTTCCAAGACGAGCAACCTTAAGGTTGTGTTTGGATAAAGTATTTTAAAATTCAAAAAAATTTAAAATGCTAAGGAATTTAATTACTTCATTTAAATTTCTTTCATTTGTAAAATTTTTTATTTGGATAGAGTAATTAAATTTCCTAACATTATAATTTCTTTGTTTGGGCAAAGTAATTAAATTCCATTCATTTACCATTTTTTTTTATCAAAACAAGTATTGTTATTAGGAGTATTCAAAATTTAGCATGTCACACTTAACTTAATTTTCACATCTTCTTGACTTAGTTTGAATTTTAAAATTTTAATTTAATTATATTTTTTATGTATATTTAAATTAATTAATTTTTTATAAAATATAATTCATGCGTTTATTGCTATATATATATATAAATTGTTTGAGTATATTTAAAAATGATGAAATAAATTAAAAGAGTAATATTAATGTTGCAATATAAAATTCAAACTCTTTTTAATAATTAAATATTCAAAAGAAATTGATTAATATTATTTAAATAATATTTATTTTGTAAAAATTATGTTTAAAATAAAAAAATTAAATATAAATCATATTGTTATAAATTTTCTCTCAATTGCAATTAGCAAGCAAAAAAATCATGGTGTTTGTACATTAGAATCAGACTCAGAGGATGTACGATTCTTCAACTCAGGCTGCCTAATTTCCTCTATATGTTCTAACGGCTTCATCCATTCTTGGCCTATTATTTGCCACCTTTGCTACACATGCCAGTGCAATCTGAAGCATCTGCACCATCTCCTCTTCAACATATTGCCCTCTAAGCAACTCCTCATCAAAAACTTCATTGTCCATTCCTCACGAACCACAGACCTCACCCACCTTGGAAGATCAACCATGTCATTATCATAGCCAGGATATCCCACTGGGGCCTTGCCTGTAAGCATTTCAAGAAGTACCACCCCAAAGCTGTAAACATCAGACTTCTAGGTGATCTTCTTGACTCGGTTACTTCGGGAGCGCGATAGCCGTTGGCTCTTGACATGGTTGTTGCTGATGGGGTGTTCATCAGAGGAGTTAGTCCAACATCAGTGATGCAACAATCATGTTCTTGGGCTATGAGCACATTGGATGACTTGATGTTGCCATGAGTGAATTTTGGACCCCCCTTAGAGTGAATGAAGGTAATTCCCTTTGCAGCTCCAAGTGCAATTTTCATTCTTGAATCCCAGTCTAATGGAGTTCTTCCTTCACCCCTGTTTCCTATTGTTGTTTGGGAAGGATATACAAGAACAAGGCAAAGATATAACTTTATTTTATTACAATTGACAATAGTAACTCAGGTCAATGGTGAACTTTATTTTAAAATTTAGCCTCGTTAGAAACATCTCCCCCAAATGTAAGAGCTTGTCCACCAAATGCCTTAACCTGCAAGTAATAATCAAATAAATTAATAACAAAAATCTAGAAAGATCATGGCATAGCAAGGTCCCAAATCCCAATACAAATATTGATATAAATTTTTTTATAGCAGTCTTCTACCTCCTTGGAAACCTCCTCAGCTTCCTTGGATGACCTTGCATAGTTGACCAGTACCTGTCATAGAAACCCCAAATAATTGAATGGAGGAATTGAAAAAAAAGTCATGACTCATGACAGTATTATAGCTATGGAGGCAATCTTAATTATTATATAGAAAGTGCATATGATGATATGACCCATGTCCAGGGATGCCCTCTACTTATAAATTTTATAAACAAAAGAACCAGGTAATCTAACTTCCTGAATCTTAAACATTGTACCATTTACGCAAGAATAGCTTTTATGTTTTTAATTTATCACACAACAAAATGTAGTTCACCTACTAGAAAGTTCAAGCCAATAATTAACAACCAAGAGTAAGTTTATTATGAAGTGGTGAATGAATTCATGATTTCACTTTAAATTGCAATGCCAAAACCCATAATTTCACTTTAAAAAAATCATTACCACTATGCTTATCCGGCCATAACCTTTAAAAGCAACTCAACTCAAACAAATCCTTAGCAACCTCAAGTAAAGCAGACCAGAAAATTTCAATCCAAGAAGCTTTCCTAACAATGATCTATTCATGTTATTAGGATCTTCAACATTAGTGAAATCAATAGAACCTTACAGGTGATACAATCAACACATCCTACCATATCCTTTTGCTCATTTCATTCATTCATTAGACATTAGAAGAAATTATAACTCATACCTTTCATCGAGCAGGTTGTGTGCAATCAAAATAAATATGATGAAATTATGAGTAAAATCGCAATCTTCTCTTCCACAAGATCTAAGAAACTGTTGATGAAATCAGGAATATCTATCGAGACTTCCTTGGCAATTGGCATCTCCATTGTTACTGTTGCAGAATTACAAGCATGATCAATGTCTTTTGAAAACCTTCTTGAGGCTCGGAGGAAGAGTTTTGTCCTCTTCGCCAATGGTGACGACAAACTCCTTGAGTTTAACGACCGGAGCAACCTGAACTCAGGTGCCCTTGCAGTTTTCGGTGGGTGTTCCTCCTCTTCCAGGTGCTTAAGATCGGCACTCAACATCTTAGTGAAAGAGAGAAGTCATATTTCCAAAAGAGACAGTTGGGGAGAAGAGAGCAGCGAGGGATTTCTCAAATTCCACCTCTTTAGTAGGTATTTCAAATTCTGCATTTTGAGATAAAAAAATACACGATGCAAATTCCTGGAAATTCCAAAATTCTTTCACTTAATATCCAAACAAAGCATTTTAAAGTATAGCATTTTAAATACTCTTAAAAATTAAATTCCGCCTTTAAAATTACATTCCGCCTTTAAAATGATTTATCCAAACACACTCTAAAGGGAAAAGGTAAATCATACTTCAAGGTATCAAGATGTGCAAGCAGGATATAGATTAGAGTGTGCAACAGTGGCGACAAAATCTTCCAACTTGGAATGAGGTAAGAACACATGTAAAGAGAAATCTTTTAAAGTGTGTATAAGGAGAGTATGGATTTACTTTGTAAATCATGTTAGTTTACTTTGTGAATCTAGTTTGTTTACCTAGTTGGTATAGTTTAGTTGCTAAGAAAGAAAAATGATATTATGTTCTTGTTTAGTTTAAATGTGAGATTGTGTTTATGTTAGGCAGTCGAACAAAGAAACTATCGAGAATAAATGTCCTTGTCTAGAAAGGATGGTTAGGTGGATTATTTGAGAGAAGCTTTAGATTTTCTCATGAGATGATCTAAGACCTGCTTGTTAGAAAAGTAAAGTTAAGAGGAGTAGGTCTCAAAGAGTTTTCCAGGATTACGAAAGGACATGAAGAATATTTAAAGGTAGTTTTAGAAACTTTTTGAAGAGAAGTGGTTAAGTGCCAAGTAAGCCAAATGTTAGTTTTAGGTTGCAAGTGGTACAGTTTAAGGGCTATGTAATTTCTCAAGGAAGAAACTGCAGAGAACCCTAGTAAAGTTTAAGCAGTGGTACAATGGGAAGAGTAACTATTGTAACCAAAGGTAGAGAGTTTATAAAAGGACTTTCTCAGTTAGTGCTACCTAGATTAGGCCAGCTAAGAAAAATAGTGCTCAGTAGTGGACTTTGGAGAGTGAGTATGGTTTCCAATAGTTGTAGAGGAGGTAGATTGCTACGTTAGTGTTGGTAATTCTAGATTTTCGTGAGAACTTTGAGGTAGTCAGTTATACTTCGAAGATGGGACTGGGGTGTGTTCAGATGCTCAAGAGGTAAGTAGATACCTATTCATTGAGGCAGTTAAACCTGCACGAGAAGGACTACCCTAGGTACGATTTGGAATTAGCCACAATTATGTTTGCCTTATAGTTTTGGAGATATTACTCATGAGGAGTCTAGTTTGAGGTGCTCAGTGATCATGATAGCTTAAGAATGCTTGTTGATCAGAGGAAGCTGAACATGAAGCAGAATAGATGGATGGAGTTTTTCAAGGCTTATAACCTTGAGTTATGATATCATTCGGGTAAGACCAAAGTAGTGGTTGATGCACTAGGTAGGAGATTCCTACAGGTGTCCCAGATGATAGTCCAAGAAAGAGTGAATTTCTTGAGAGTTTCAAGAATTTGAGTCTTGCGATGACTATGATTCTAGATAGTATCTCAGTGAATAAGTTGGACATAGTAAGAGACCTAAGGATTCAATTTTTTAGAAGCTCAGAGGGAGAATGAAACTCTAAGGGACAAGAGTGAGCAGATCTTCTAAGGAACCCTAGAGGATTTTGTTACGACTAAGAAGGAATGACGAAGTTTAGAGACAGACTTTGTTTTCTAAGAGGGTACCATCTATCTAGAGGCTACCAAGGTTCTTCAAGAGTTAAGAAAGATGTATGGTGGCCTAGTATGTTAAAGAACATAGCAAAATATGCTGAGTTGCAGATAAAAGTGGAGAGATTAAGTAATTTACCCGCTTTCACTAAGTAAAGTTAGTTATTTTCTAGATAAAGTGGTTCAACTACTTTTGAAAGAAATAGTTAAGACGCATAGAGTTCCAGTGAATGTAGTGTCTGAAGAGGATACTAGGTTCACAGTTGGTTTTGGAAAGCCTTATAAGGAGGAGTTCAAAGCTGAGTTATGTTTTAGTACAACTAACCATCCACAAACAGAGGGGTCTAAAGCTTAGAAATAAGATATTTCCTCTAATAGAAGTGTAGTTGGGAGAAGCTGGTGCTAAAAAAGGATTACATGGTAGTTGGAATTCCCTGTTAGACTGGGAAATGGTTACATAAGGTAGCATTTGACTTGTTTAACATCCCAATGAAGTTTTGTGATAAGTTGAGTTCGTTTAGGCACTTAGTTGTAACATAAAAGTTGAAAAGTAGTTTAAAATGACTCAAATAAGGGCTTTAAAGATAAAGTTGAGGGAAATAAACATAGAGAGCTTGTTTCTAGGTCACAAATGAACTAAGTAAGATGTAGTTAAAGTTTTAAGAGAATCTGAGTTAATTTAGTATTTTTAGGTATACTGATTATGCATTTAATACTGGATTCACTACTAGCAGATATGGAAAAAAAATAAATCATGGTGAAACAATAATTTAGATGAATCTTATGATTTATTCTAAAGTTGTTGGAAGCTGAAAAACTTGAATTAGTATAATTCGGGTGTTCTTAGTAGATAAGAAAGTTCTAGCAAATATCCTAACGGACATGATTATCATTCTCTCATTTCTCTCTCTCATGTATAAGTAGCAGAAGCTGCAAAAGAAAGAAAAACAAAGAAAGAAAGAAACGAAGGAAGAGAAGAGGAAAAAGAAGAAGAAGAAGAAAGAGAAAAAGGAGAAGAAGAAGAGGAAGACCATGGGAAGATCAAGATCAAAGCATGGAGCTTGAAGATTGATCATCCAATCAAGATGTAAGGGGTTTTCTATTCATCTTTCTCCTCTTGATTTTCTTTGAATGAATTTGGGGTTTTTGAGTAGAAATAGGGGTTTGGAGAGTCAAATCCATGTTCTTGGCTTTGTTTTTTATTCCAAGGACTAGGTTAGGACAGTTTAAGCTTAGTAAACCTAAGAGGGCCATTTATGGCTCAAGATCAACCATTAGGATCCATATATTTAAGAATTGGATAATGGCTGGAGTTATGTGATTTTGGACCTAGATTTGTGCCTAAGAGAATCCATAGGTTGTAATTGAGTTACAACAAGTTTAGAGGTATGGATGGGTGTTAGAAATCACTAAGAAACTAATTTTAGATGATTGGAAGTAATATTTGAATCATAGAATAGTCTCACGGGTCTACAGAATGAGTTGCAGAGTTTCTGATTCAGAAACACAACCCGTGTCTGAAGACACAGGGTGGGTGGTGTCCCACTCTGCCAGCGAAATTCACGAATAGTGCTCATATAGTAAGACATGGGGGGTTGTAATGAGACATGGCCCGTGTCTGAAAACACGGGGGGGGGCTGTAATGAGACATGGCCCGTGTAATCAGAAATGACCCATGTTTTGGGCCTGAATTTTCAAAAATATCATTTTTTGGATGTTTTGAGGATATGGACTAGATGAGATCATTAGTAGATATTTCCTAAAGTGTGTTAAAGCACAAATGGAGATATTTTCAAGAGGGAAATTATTACCTAAAAGGAATGAGAAAGCTTAGGCTTTGAGCATCCCAAAAGTGAAGGATTGCCTTAGGTAAAGATATAGCACCTTAGGCAATCTACTGTTGCATTAAATTAGGGGTGCACAACCCAACCCGCCAACCCGACCGACTTGACCCGACCCGACCACATATATCCAGGTTGGTTCGGGTAATCAGGTCGGTTCGGGTCAAATTTGATAAACCCGTTGAATATCGGTTTGGGTGACGGGTTTAGTGAACTAACCCGATGACCCGATGACCCAATAAAATAATGTCGTTTTGCCTATATTCAAGTTTTTTTTTTCTTGCAACCCGATCTAGTGACCCGACCAACCCGACCAACCCGATTAACCCGATTAACCAACTCGAACCTACCCGATTCTAATCGGGTTGGTTCGGTTCGGGTCACTCAATTTTTTTTTCCTTAACCCGACCCGACCCGACCCGAACTCATATGATTGGTTTGGATTTTTCTCCCCTAAACCCGACCCGACCAGACCCGTGATCACCCCTACATTAAATATCATCCAAGATGTGATGAGATGGTGTAATAGAAATGAGTATACTAGGATGAAATATAGGATTCACTCTAATAAGGATAAGGAAGGTATGAGTCTTAGGATATCCAAGAGTAATGAATTACCTTTGAAAAGTACCTAGAACCTTAAGTAGCAAAGAGTTGTAAGTAAGAACCACTTTGAGTTAGATTCACTTGAGTTAAGATAAGGTTGTATATTTAGTTCCAAAGAGGGGATGTTATGCACTAAGTCTCTAGTTAAATGAGACATTGTGCATTGTAGAATACACACTGGAATGAATGTTGACTTGTAAGCTTATTACATTCATTAAGTATGCAAAGTTACAGTGAAATGCTCATTTATTTCCTTAAGTAAGGTTAAGTGAGACATTAACTAAGATAAGCTCTTTCACTAGGATGAGTTGAGTCTATGAGAATGTTAAAGTGATGTTTATGTAAGAGGTAAATATAACACTACGTTTTTTACACACTAGTTAATTAATCTAACTTGTATGTGAAAGTTATGAGAACCTTTGTGCAACCAAGAGTAATGGTTTGCCATAGGTGAGTATCTAACACTTTAGCAACATAGTGTTGCATAGGATTCACTTAAGAGTTATAAGTGATGAGGTTGGGTTTAGACATAAGTATGTATGTATGAAAATGAAAATGGTCTAGTAGTATTGATCTTAGTAAGTATCCTTTGATGTGCACTCATGAAGGCCAAGAAAGATTGAAGGGTGTCTAATAGACTCAATGGAGGAAGGACATAACCCTGATGTTTCGTTAGTACTGAGGCCAAATGAGATAAGTAGAGGTCCATAAGGTTCTTCGGAATCAAAACTTAGACCGAACTTTTCTTGTGCCAGGATATGTGGGATGTGAGGAGATACCTCTATGCACCACAAGATAATATATTAAACCAGTTTCTAATGATCTTTTTGGTTTTCAAAATAAACCGTTGCATGTATTTCAAAATAAAGCATTGTACGAACATGTTTTTAGAATCTTTCGTGAGCATAATCATACTACATATTATACTCATTGCATTTACAGACAGTTGTATGGACATTGTCTGTTGCTGTTGATATTTACAGTTGTATCGGTTTAGGTCACACTACTTGGTAGTATGCAGCTATGAGAAGTAGCGGAGGAAACTCCTATATTAGTAATTATAGCAATTGTTATATTTGTTATATAATGATATAGCTAACTGGTATTGAAATTGCTTTTACTAAGAATTGTAATTTTTACCTTAGTTGTTCTTTCATGTAAATCCAGGTACAGAGATACAGACCCTATTAAAGGAATGAAGGTAAAGCATGAAGACTAATATAATTTTATATGCTTTTATAGACAAAGCTTATGTATACAGTTTACATTTGTTTTATATGTATTACAATATGCCCTTTTGTGGTAAGTGTTGTATGTATTACAATATGCCCTTTTGTGTGGTAAGTGTTATATATATATATATATATATATATATATATATATATATATATATATATATATATATATATATATGAGTTTATGTTTTCCAATTCTCTTAAGGTTTTTTATAATTACTCAGTTGTGATTATGAATATATATTAGTATGTAATATGTAGAAGTGACGTCACTAGTATGTGTTATCTTTATATATCTCTCGTATGTCTAGGATATATCTAGATATCGTATTAGATGTTACAATATGCATCTCCATCCATTGTATTATTCATTTGCTTGTAATTAATAACCATTCTTCTTTTTCTTCTTTTTATTTTATTATGGTTTTCAACATAAAATGCTGGTGATGAGTCTTCACTTTTTTATGGTCTTATTAAACCATTTTCTTCCATTTCTTTAATATCTTTTGCAAATTCATCCCTATCTTGTTTGGTATAAATCATAAGTTTACATTTTATTTCTTTCGTTGGGTCCTTTAGTTTTAATTTAATTAGTTACATATTTTTATTATTAATTTTTGGATCTAAAGGATTCTCACTATATACTTTTTCTAAAAGTTCTTCAATATAGGCTGAAATTATTTTTCCTGGTTCTAAATTAATTAATACATGGTGAATTTTTTGGCATACGATCTCAACAATCTCGCCACATTTCAGCTTGCTAAACTTTGATTGTTTTTTAAAATAAATACATTCAAAAAAATGAATAATTTGGATTTCAATTATCTCTCTCTTTTGTTTTCTCCTAATATACGGTGTTTTGAGTGATATATATTCTAAATATTGACAAAAAGGTGAGTATAATCGTAAGAAATTATTTCCTATTATCATATCCAGACCAGTTTCTTGTTGGTATATTGTTAGAACCATAAAAAATTTATTTTGGATTTTTAAAGTGATTTTTTTTGCTACCAAATACAGAAGATGTACTAATCCATCCGTAATTTGAATTTTTAATAATTTTTCTAATTTTTACCATTTATCAAATAATACGTTTGTTATTATACAAATACTTGCACCTGTATTTATGTAGGCTTCGATTTCTTTATTACTTTTTTTAATATTAATTTTAATATAGGTACTATTCAGATTATGTTTCTTCTGAAGATAATTCATCTTCTAAGTATGTATATATACTATTTTCAATATCACTTAATTCATCTTCTAACGATTCTAAGTCATATATTTTATATACTTATTTTATTAATTTTGATTTTTCTTTAAAATCCTTTTGTTCTTTTGAGGGCATTCATTTGTATACTAACCTTCTATGTTGCATATCCAGCAGACACATTTCTTTTTTCCTTTTTGACAATATTTCTTTGGTGTCTATCTTTTTCTTCTAAAATATTTTCTCTTAGTCTTTTTATAGGCCTTTTTCCTAGGATAGGTTTTTCTTAATGTAAGTTTTCTTTTATAGTACTTTCTTTTCTTTATAGTTTCATTACATCTATATTTTCCCGAGTTTTCTATTTCTGATATATCACAGCAGATTACATTTCTTCTTTTATTTAGTTGTCTAATTATTTCTCTTTGTATACATTGTTCTCTTAATTCATAATAAAGAATTTGTATAATTACTCTTAAAGTATTAGCTATTTTTTTTTGTTGAGTTTGTCGATAGTCCTTATTTTTGTATTAAATGGATATAGTAATTTATCTATAAAAATGTCCATATATATATGTTTTGTATTAGTGTTTAACTTATAATAATATTTTTTATATTCATAGATAAAGCTTTCTATTTCACACATATTACATATTTGTATTCTATTTAAATGTGCTTTTGCTTTTTCATTTAAAAATCTATTTGTCTCTTTTCTATATTCAAAGGTATTATATCCTTTCATCATTAATACTTATAAGAAATTTTTGTACATTTCTTTTTTGTTTTATAGATTAATAAATTTTTATTATCTATTAAATTTAGTCCATTAAATCTTTCGTCAGTTGTTATAAGCAAAGTTATTTCGTTAGTCAATTGTAAAAGTACTTTTTCTTTATTTCTTGCACAATCAATGTTTAATTTATTTCCAGTTCTTATACTTTCATAATGAGATTTAAATTCTTCTTGAATCTTAGTCCATCTATCATCTTTTCTAGCATATCCTTAGTTATACATTATTTCTTATTCATATTTATCCTATGATTCATCCGGGTTGCCCCAGTATTCATTCCATTTTCTCTTAGGTTTTGTATCACTTGACTGTCATTTTTTCATAAATATTTTATCATAATCTGATTCAATATCTGAAGTACTATACTTTAATATTACTTCATTATTTATTTCTATTTGTTCTATTTTTTGTATTTTTTTATTTTATTCTTCAATTATTTTTAATTATTCTAGTAATTGTTGAAGTTCTTCAATATCATTTGATTTCTTTAATAAGTCTATATATTCATCTTTTATCCCCTTTATGATATTATCGATTTTAGAAATTTTAAAGGTTCTTGTTCTATTGTTTTAATTAATTCCTTTGGTTGTATTTTTAATAAATTTTCTAAATATTTTTTTTATATATATCTAGTTTTTTGTTCATCTTTTAAAATATTTTCTAGTTGTACTTAGAAAGATTTATTCAATTCTTCTAATATTTTCATTTTCATCAATTTCTTTACTCTTATTTATATTATTTAGTGTATTTTTAATATTATTTATTTTATTTATTTCATTTTATATTTTATCATATGTATAATTTGTAATTCTATTAGTATTTTTTATTAATAAAACTATATTTTCATTAATTTCCTTCTAACATATTTCTTAGTGTGTTAATCATTATTTCAATTTATTTTGATATTCTCATTTTTAATTTATTTTTATTTATTTTCTCTTTTATTTATTTTAAAGAGGCACCAGAGACTTCTCCAAATAAGAATCTGCTGCAAATTCCTTGGTCCATACTAGCTGAAAGCAACCTCTTGATATGACAGTCATTTACATTTTAGACAGGCATGCGTTGCGCACATGGAAGAGGTCACCTCCTCACATTACGTCTACTCTAAGATATTTGTCCCCCACTCCCCACTTTCCTTTTTTATATACCAGGAACGTTACTACCGTTCGCCACCATAGCTGAAATCATTAACTAACAGTGACCACCGAACTCACAAAAGCTAGCCCCATGTCGAAGGTGGTTTGTGTCACGGGAGCCAGCGGAGCCATCGGGTCATGGATGGTCCGCCTCCTCCTCGAGCGTGGCTACACCGTCCGCGCCACCATCCAAGATCTCGGTTAGGCACTATTCCATAATTAAGCTTCTTTTCTTTCCTCACATACACACTCATTATTAGCAGTAATTACTAATTAACATTACAAAGACAACTAATTTTTCATGCCAAAAACATTCACAAGCATCAATTATTTTATTGCATGAAGGTAGTTTATTTCATAAACATTCAATGATCTGCACAGACAGTTATATTAATTACTTCTGTACCATGATAAAATTATCTGAACAGCATGAAGCCTTACTCTTTTCACTAAATAATTATTTAGGAGCAATTAAAATATGTTGGTTGATTAATTTTGTGGAAATAATATTGTGACACATGCAGAGGATGAGGACGAGACCAAACATTTGGAGGCAATGGAAGGAGCTAAGAGTCGTCTCCGCCTTTTCCAGATGGATCTTCTTGACAGCGACACCATCGCCGCCGCCATAAAGGGTTGTGCCGGAGTTTTCCACCTCGCATGTCCTAACATCATTGGTCAAGTCAAAGATCCTGAGGTTAAAAATAAAAAAGAATCACTTAACACACTTTTTAATTACATAATTGTTAATGGTCCAAAATATTAGGATGTATTTTGTTGCTTACATTTTGTGTATGAGTTCATGTAGAAGGAGATTTTGGAACCGGCGATTAAAGGGATGGTTAATGTGCTGAAGGCATCGATGGAAGCAGGGGTGGAGCGTGTGGTGGCGACGTCCTCGATCTCCGCCATAATTCCGAGTCCTAACTGGCCATCTGATAAGATCAAGGGAGAGGACTGTTGGACGGACCTTGACTACTGCAGGAAGAAGGGAGTGAGTGCTTTTTTTATGTCTTTTTTATTATTGAAAAATCATAATTAAAATATTTATTATATTTGTTTATGAGGAGAGGAGATGAAGCTTTCAAAAGATTAAATCTTGATTAAATTTAACATATGAGTAAATTAATTTACTCATCTATGACAATCTTAAAATGTATTTGACCTTTGATACCAATATATATATATATGACCTCTACACACCAATAATCCTCTACTTTAAAATTATGAAAATGTTGGAGAGTACCGAAAAATAATAATACCGATACGCTTTGCTTTAAGAAAAATGAACGGAAGTGGCCAATTAAAGTGAAACATTTAAGCATAGAAAGAGGTAGCAAAAATTATTCATATTATTTTCCACATCATTTTGCAAGGAAAACTCATATCAATCTTGACTCACATGAACCGAGTCCAGTGACGGGTTTTCTTTGTTATTATAGGTCATATTCTACTTTCAATCTCTTGTTTTTAGTGGGTCTACTTGGTTTAAACTTTTATGTTGTGGGGCAGTTATATTATCCCATTGCAAAGACTCTAGCAGAGAAAGTGGGGTGGGGTTTTGCTAAGGAAACCGGTTTCGATGTGGTGATGATAAATCCTGGCACAGCCTTGGGCCCTCTGATTCCACCAAGAATCAATTCCAGCATGGCTGTCCTTGTTAGCGTTCTCAAAGGTAATCACCACTCCATGCAATTGGGCTAAGCATTAGCACTTTTACTATTTCTTCGGGGTAAAATTAGCTCTTTTATACTTGTATATGCTGCAGACGAAAAAAAAATTCTTATATTTGCTGATACTGTTGTAATTTTCTTCTGAAATATACTGTTTTGTTTTTCCCCTGCACAAAGAGCACATTTTGATGTAATTCTAAGTTTAATTGAATTTTCTTTTAATGCTTATGGCATAGAGATTGGGATGCTAAACCTCTTACAAGCTATCTAAAATCTCCACCATTACTTCTAATAACTTGCTTAAATTAAATATTTAACTATAAAATTGTCTCTCTTATCTTAGTTGCGCAACGTTGTGAGCTATTATTGTTTTTTATTTTAATTTTATTTTTATTATTATAACTGATGTGATATACTTTCAATGATACGAAATAAAAGATTTCTCTTGTTCTATGAATACTTAAAAATCTCTCCATCATAATTTTATTAGATTATTGGTAATGTAATTTTACCGTAAACTAGTAAGTGAAGACAGAGGAACTAGATGTTTCGATGGTGTGTAAATTTCATCTTGGGCACAAGAAATTAGCACAAGAGAACAAAATCTAAAACAGAGATTTGAGCAGCATTTAGAATTGTAGATACTTTGAACTGTTATATTCTTTACCATTAAGCTAAGAAAAAGAACTCTTATATCTCAATCATTCTCTTTGTCGCGCAAGGCTACTAATGTAGGCGTTTGGACCTTGTTACAGGCGACACGGAGACGTACGAGGACTTCTTTATGGGAATGGCTCACTTTAAAGATATAGCCATGGCACATATTTTGGCGTTTGAGAACAAGAAAGCAGCCGGAAGGCACTTGTGTGTTGAAGCTATTCGTCATTATGGTGATTTTGTGGCAAAGGTTGCTGAGTTATACCCTGAATATAATGTGGCTAAGTGAGTATTCCACTCAATTGCATATAACAGTTGAACAACTAGTACTTTCTGATAAATTAATCAGTATAATCCCTTTAGAAAATTTTTTATTTGAATTTCCATCCTTTGGCAATTTCATAATTTCGGTTGAACAAATAGTGATAGAGAAATTAATTGCAGAGCTTGCTAGGAGGGGACTTGCTAGTTATTCCCGCATTGGTTAATCAACTAAGTAGAAAGCACTAGACTTTAACATCAATTACTTGATTTTCATTTGGAGTTAAAGCAATACTTTTTCAATTATCTACTTATAACAAACTTTGGAGTAAAAAGTTGTTGGGAAAGCTTCCTAGTTAATAACCCATTGCAACCGTGCTCATGAGATTTGTCTAGGAAAATACCTCGGTCAAAAAGACTAAAAGGTTATCTACTTATAAGTGCACGAAATCATGAATTATCCATGATCCAAGTATTAATATTATTTTTCTTTGCTTATGAAGGTTGCCAAAGGATACCCAACCTGGGTTGTTGAGAGCACAGGATGCATCAAAGAAACTGATTGATTTAGGTCTAGAGTTCACTCCTATGGATCAAATTATCAAGGATGCGGTGGAGAGTTTGAAGAGCAGGGGTTATGTCTAAATTTCTCGGATGCTGCAGAAACCTATGGGGTGTTACAAGTGCTGATGGTCATGCCATTACTGTTTTTTTTTTTAAACTTTCAATCGTGTGCGTATGCCTATCAAATAAGGGTGAACTTGCAGTTCAGTCACTGTAACTATCAATATTAGACAAGAGTTCTTATGTATGAACTCTTGCAGTTATAAAAAATTGAGTTTCATCTTCATTACTTCTCAATTTGTTCATCAGAAGCATCTCCTTTAATTCCATTTATTAATGTTTTTCTCATTGTTTCCACTAATAAAAATTGCGAAGCATCAAAACTGCATTAGCTCATTTGATGGGATGACCATGAAGTGGGCAAGAATGCGGACTTCATAAACCACAATACAATGACACATTTGTATCCAATGTTAGGCGTAGATTGAACATCATTTTGTAAGAGTTTAACTTTTAAACTATTTATAAAGTTAATTTCTTCCTACAAGTTTCTCTTGCCACATGATCTGAGGGGAAAACAAATTAGCATGGAAAAATCCATATTGATATTTACAAGGAACGATAATCAAACTCGGCAATTCTGTTTGATAAGAGACATCCCCTTTCATAGCAAATACTAGGGAGGATCCTGCGCATTGCATAGATATTTTTGTTAAAAATAATTTAGTTAGAATTTAAGAAATATAGATTAAAAGAGAAAATATTTAAAATTAAAAAAAAATTAAAAAAAATCATTTCGAATTTTAAAAAGTATAAATTAAACTACAGAGAAAATGTTTAAAACTAAAACGAGAAAATGTATAATTAGTTTTAAAAATTGAATTTTAAAAAATAAAAAATAAAAATAATATGTAACATTCTTTAAGAGATAATAATATAAGTAGATTAAGACACTCTCAAATAAGAGTAGCTTGATTTAATATATAAAGGTGAATTAGTTCAAAAAAAAAAAAAACAAAAAGCAGTGTGATATGAGGGTACCAATTAATCACCAAAAGTTTTTTTTCTTTTTCATATTTTCATAACCAAAAGTCTAATGTTACTTAATTTAACAAATATACCAAATTATAAAAGTAATATAATAAGTGAATGAGTATCAATACTATGATACTCAATACTTTTTATGTAGTGGTAAATTATGATAAAAGAGAACTCTAAAGGCATTTAACATAAACAACTTAATGCAAGGCTAAAAACAATAATAGTAGTTAACAAGGAAGTTACTAGAATTAGATAGAACAAACTTGATTTGTAAGAGGAAGCGGTGAAAATCAATAGGATGATAGTGTTAGGGTTCCGATTTCACTTGAACTTTTCCGATACAAATTCAAACTCTAGCTTAACCAAGTTGTATTTCAAGATTCATGACTAAATTTTTAAAATTAACTAATATCCAATTCGTTGGTACATTAATCATCTTTAAACTACTTAGAGTTAACTAATCTCTTAGTCTAACTCTAATTAGAGAATACTTTAACACAAATAAAGGAATCAAAAGTAAGATCTCACAACTTACAACACATATTCCTAGATATTAAAAAGATTGTAGTGTTTATCACAAGTTCTAAACTTATACATAATTTTTTCAAATCATACACAGACCTTAAAATCAAATCAAGATTGGTCAAGTCAAGAAAATTATTGAGATAAAAAATAAACACTTGAATTATCAAATAAAAGTTTGGATTAAGCATAAAAATGAGTTTACATCATCCAAAGACAAGATCTATCATAACCCTAATAATGGTGATTTAGGTACACATATACAAAAATGAACAATAAACTCTATGAAAGAAAGGTAAAAAGATAAAGAAAATTCTCAAATCTCCAAGGTGGAATGACTTCTTGCAGAATTTAGGTGAAAGTCGTTTCCTCTCTATGCTGAATGGCCTCAGATTTCTTTCATTTCCTTTATATATGCAGTCCAAACACGTGACAAAATTTTCTTTGACTGATTAATTGTCCATTTTTGGATGACTAATCAATGGTAGGCAAAATCTCATTCTTCTTCATGGGCGATTAATCGGTTAAAAATGGAACATTAGTCGTGCGAATGACTTGATGCATTAGAACCCATCCAAAAATAGGTGATTAATCGTTAGTTGATAGAATGCACCCATCAATGAGCAACTAATCACTCAAATATTAGAATCTTCATTCTTATTTATTGTTCATGCATCTCATCCTCTCTCCTTATCACTCATCTAAAAGAACACATTTAACACACAATAAAAATTTTACTTAACATAACAAAACATAATTAAAAAGATGATTTTAATTTTTTTAAATTTCATTAATAAATGAAAAACATTACTTCCAACAAAGGCAAACTAAAATTTAAAAATGAAGCTCAATCAAAAGATTGGATGAAGATAAAATCAAAATTTTACTTAGAAAAAACATAAATTTTATGAGTTCATCATCTAAGAACAATTGGAAGTAGAAAATTTTGTTTTCTGCTTTCACAATATTAGGAATGGAAATTGACGATTTCCAAATGTTTTTTTGTTGGCGCAGTATTCAAATTTGTTTTGCTATTCTATATCTATGCTATCCGGAATCTATAATTAATATATGTGCTTATCATATTCCCAAAAAAAATATATACTTTTTGTATCTATCATATTTGAAATTTTGAATATACAAAATGTTTTTTTTCTGTCTTAACTCTTAATATACAAAATGTTTTCAGTTCAAAAATATATATATACAAAATGTTTTGAAAATTAGAACTTGTGGTTATTGGATAATGGCTATCCAATAGGACCCATACCCAATTTTAACACGGCACATGAAATTACATAATTGAAAATTCTATAAAAAATTTGGGATAAAAAACGGGATAGTGCGACTTGGCTCTTTGAAAGTTAGTAGTTTGTAATGAGTGGGATTACTAATAATGCTATTTATACATATTTTTATATATATTATTTTAAATTTTTTATAATTTTTATTATTTGATTATAATTAAGTTTATTTTATTTTATTTTACATATATATACTTGTGAAATAAAATCTGAATTGACTTAAGTGGAAGATTCAGCCTGGTGAATTTATAATGATCAATGTACAATCAAAATCTCTTGATTGGAGGTATTTCAACCAACCTATTTAGCCTAGCCAGCCTATTCTGACAAAGCTGCAATGCAATTTATCTGACAAAGCTGCAACTTATTTTGACAATACAGCCTTTGCAACTGCTACAATAGTTTGTCTTTGACTGCAGCAACAATTATTCTAATCATACAACTAATCTGATATATAAATAAATAAATTACATATATTTCAATACTCCCCCTCAAGCTGGTGAATAGATATTCTCCATTCCCAGCTTGGACACTACTCTTTCAAAAATCGGACAGCTCAATCCTTTAGTGAAAATATCCGTAAGTTGTCCTTATGAGGGTACATATGGCGTACAAATCAAACCGCAATCAATCTTTTCTTTGATAAAATGCCTATCCACCTCAATGTGTTTCGTTCGATCATCTTGAACAGGGTTATGAGCTATATTAATTACTGACTTATTATCACAATAAAGCTTCATAAGTCCATCCCATTTAAACTTCAAATCTTCTAAGATAATCTTGAGCCAAAGTCATTCACAAATACCTTGTGCCATAGCTCGGAACTCTACTTCAGCACTAGAGCGAGCCACAACATTATGCTTTTTACTCCTCCAAGTTACAAGATTTCCACCAAGAAAAGTACAATACCCTATAGTGGATCTCCGATCAGTAATTGATCCTGCATAATCAGCATCAGTATAAGCCTCAAGGGTTGCATTCCCATTCCTTTTAAATAAAATTCCTCTTCCTGGAGTTCCCTTGAGATACTATAAAATTCTATGGGAAGCCTGTAAATGGACTTTTCTTGGGCTGTGCATGAATTGACTGATCAAGCTCACTCCATAGGCAATATCTGGTCTGGTGTGGGACAAGTAAATGAGCCTGCCTACCAGCCGTTGATACATCTCCTTATCTACTGTAGCATCTTCCTCTGCATTTCCCAGTTTTAGGCTCGGTTCCACAAGAGTACTCACAGGTTTACAAGCTATTTTGCTTGTTTCCTTGAGCAAATCGGTGATGTATTTCTGCTGGGATATAAAAATCCCTTTCTTGGAGTGTGCCACTTCAATCCCTAAAAAATATTTCAATTTTCTCAAGGTTTTGATCTCAAATTCCTTGGCCAAACATTGGCTCAAGGTCTCTTGTTCTCTCCTTTCATCTCCAATCAATATAATGTCATCCACATACACTAACAGTAATGTCATTCCCCCTAACTTAGAGTGTTTGATGAACAATGTATGATCCCCTTGACTTTGCTTGTATCCTAAGGCTGTCATAACTCTAGAAAATCTTCCAAACCAAGTCCGAAGTGATTGTTTTAGCCTATATAGGGCTTTTTTTAACTTACATACTGTATTGGCAGCCACCTTCCTCTCATATCCTGGTGGCATTTCCATATAAATTTCTTCCTCAAGTTCCCCATGTAACAAAGCATTCTTTACATCGAATTGTTGTAATTCCCAGCCATGGTTGGCAGTAAGGGATAGGATTACCCTGACTGTATTCATTTTAGCTACCGGAGCAAAAGTCTCTGAATAATCAATCCTATAAGTTTGTGTGAACCCTTTGGCAACCAATCTTGCTTTGTACCTCTCAATTAACCCATTAGCTTTGTATTTTACCGTGTACACCCACTTACACCCAACTGGTCGTTTTCCTGCTGGTAAAGAAACAAGCTCCCAGGTTTTATTTTTCTCTAGTGCTTCCATTTCTATATCCATGACTTGCTTCCATTTTTCATTAGACAATGCTTCAGATAATTTGGTAGGGACAACAATGGAGTCTAGGCTTACAAGAAAGGCTCTATGAGATGGTGAGAAATTTTTAAAGGATAGAAAATTTTCAAGAGAATATAAAGGGCATTTAGTGCACTCTCGGGTACCTTTCCTAACAGTAATTGGTAGGTTTAGGTCATTATCTTCTTCTTGAAATTCAGATTTATCTTGTAGTGGAGAGTTAGAAATTGTTACCTCATTCAAAGAATTCAAGTTAGACTCTTGAGCTTGCGTAAGTTCTGGGGCAGCCACGTTCCTTCTTGTGAATACCTTGCCAAACCTCCTATTTCCAGGAGTTGAGTGAGACACAAGATTTGGATTGAGGACAGGGGACAAACTGGGAGGCTGAGGAGGTGGAGGAGGTGAAGTTTCGTACATGGATTCAGGTTCAGGTTCTGGTATGGAAGTAGAAGGTAGATCCAGAGTCAGATCCAAAAAGTTTTCCTTATCTTCCTGTATTGAATTCTCCCCCTGAAAATAAGGATTGGTGAAATAAGTTTCTTGTTTATTGAAGGTGACATCCATCAAGACATAGACTTTCTTTTATGGAGGGTGGTAATACTTATATCCTTTCTGAGTTGAGGAATAGCTCACAAAAACATACTTTAGAGCCCTTGGATCTAATTTTTCCCTGTTTGGACCATGGACATGGACAAAAGCAGTACAACCAAAAATTCTAAGAATAAGGTTATTTGTGGTCTTTAGGTTTGGATAGAAGGATGAGAGGATGTCCATAGGACTCTTGAATTCCAAAATTCGATAGGGCAATCTGTTTATAAGATAGGTTTCTGTAAGGACAGCTTCCCCCCAAAAGGTTTTGGACATATGATTTTGAAATAAGAGGGCTCGGGTCTTTTCAAGAAGGTGACCATTCTTCCTTTTAGCTACCTCATTTTGCTGTGGGGTTTTAACACATGATGACTTATGGATAATTCCCTCCTTTTAGAAAAATGGAGTAAGTGTTTGATTGAAGTAATCTCTGGCATTATTTGTCCTAAACCTTTTGATACTGACTCCCGATTGATTTTTTATCATGGAGCAGAAATTGGGAAGAATTGTACTAACATTAGACTTATGTTTAAGTAAGAAAAGCCAGGTGACACGAGTACAATCATCAATAAAAATGACAAACCATCTTGCTCTAGAAATGTTAGGGACAGAAGATGGACCCCAAATATCACTATCGATAACATAGAAAAGAACAAAACTTCTTTTATTACTGATTGGAAAAGATATACGCTTGTGTTTGGCAAATTTACACACTTCACAATGAAAACTCTCAACACTCAGATATGTAAACAAAGAGGGAAACAAAACCTGAATGATCATAAATGATGGATGCCCCAAACGAGAATGATGAAGTAAGATCTTCTCTTTGTATGACAGGACAGATTTTGACATAAAGGAACTTGGTATTTCACTCTTGAGTATTGTAGATTGACTTGGTATCTCAAGATAGTAGAGGTTGTCATTTTCCCTAGCATGACCAATCGTCCTCCTCAAATCCTTGTCCTGAAAAATACAATAATTGTTGTGAAAAATCACACTACAACATAAATCTTGTGTAAGTTTGTGTATGGAGACAAGATCGGTAGATAATTTAGGGACATGGAGAACATTTCTCAAGGTCAACGATGGGCTTATTTCGACATCTCCTATTCCTGCTACTTTTGTTAAGGACCCATTGGCTATGGCTATTTTCCTATTACTGGGACATGGGGTGTATGTTGAAAACCATTTGGATGAGTGAGTCATGTGGTCAGTGGCTCCGGAGTCCATGATCCAAGAGTTACTAAAGGTTATATCTGAAGTATTTAATCCAACAGAAAATGGAAGCTTACCTGAATAGGCTAGAGAACAAGTACCTGAAGGCTTCTTAAGGCTGGTAAGGAAAGCTCTCATTTTGTTTATTTCTTCCTGATTGAAAGTGGTGGACTCAGATTTGTTCTCTTCGTGTGACATATTCAACACACCAAAAAAAAAAATGATCGATTACAGTTGGAAAAACAAATCCCACAATTTATGGATTTGTGGCACTTTTCATGCACTGTTCACGCACTTTTCACACACTTGTTTATGCACTGTTCACGCACTATTCACGCGACACGAAATTGGAGGTGTGCCGTGGCACTTAAACAAATTTCAGCACTGTTCATGCGGTACAAAATTGAGTTGTGCTGCGGCACAAAATTGGAGAAACTAGAAATTAGTGTTATGGCACAAATTAGAGATGTGCTGCGACACAAATTGGATATGAGAGAAAACCTGGGAATGGAAAATGGCAATGAAGGCTTCTCTGGTGGCAGCTTCTTTGGTGGCAGTTTCTGGAGAAATGATCGTCAATGAAGGCCAATCAAAAGATAAATGACAATGAAGGCCAATCAGAGGATAAATGGCAATGAAGGCCGAGAACTGTTGACAATGAAGGCCAATCAATTTAAGTGTTTCAACGGAAACCAGGAGCAGTCCCTGATCGGAACTGCTCTGATATCATGTGAAATAAAATTTGAATTGGCTTAAGTGGAAGGCTCACAGCCTGATGAATTTATAATGATTAATGTACAATTAAAATCCCTTAATTGGAGGGATTTCAGCCAGCCTATTTAGCTTAGCCAACCTATTCTAACAAAGCTACAACTTATCTGACAAAGCTGCAACATGTTTTGACAATGCAGCCTTTGTAGCTGCTACAACAGTTTGTCTTTGACTACAGCAACAATTATTCTAATCATACAACTAATTTGATATACAAATAAATAAATTACATATATTTCAACAATACTCTAATTTTATTACATAATAAATGTGAGATATGACAAAAAAAAATGTGGAGTTAGTATTTTTCTTAACTAATTAGGGCCTTGACTGGCCCATTTATCCACTTTTAAAAGTTATACTTTTTTTTTTAAATCTCATTTAAAGGTTATACCTTCACATTATATTACATTTACATTAAAATTCTACTTACAGGTGAATTCTTTTATGCAAAATTAAAATAATAATAACTAATATAAAAAACAATGTTAAAATAATCGTTTTATATTTTAAATTTTTTTATGGAAAAAATTTATTTTAGACTTTTAAAATTTTCGGATTCTTTTTGTTAATGATTATTAAGAAGTAGGCTGGGAGTGGGCAGATCCAATGTGTTGGTTTGTAACCTGATGGAGCAAGTGACCCCACATAATCCGCAATAATTGTATTATTATAGACGACAAATGACAAGTGCACCGTATTATCCATTATCATTCAGTATTTGCCCCGCGAATATCACGAGAAAGAAACAAGCTATCATCATACGTAATATATAATATATAATATAAAAAGAAAAGTTATCTGTGTTTATATTTTGTTATGTGTCATTTTTACATAAAATAATATATTTAAAAATTTATTATGTAATAAATATATAATTTTAATAATTATTATGTGATATTTTATATATATTATAATTTAAAATAAAAATATACATATATAGTCATGTTTAAATTAAATTTATTATCTACACATACAAATATAAAAATTTATAATCACATATTAATTATGTTAACATATATATTTTTACATATTAATTTATATTTAAAAAATTTTAAAAAATTCTTATCTATCTTTAGTTGACTATATTATTAATTAATTTTATTAACGATTGATTTCAAAATCTCAAAAATATCCTTAAGTGTTTGATATTATTTCTACTATATATGTATTGTCATATTAAATTAATTAATTATATTTTTAAATTACTATATTTATTCATATATAATTATTTTATATTATTTAGAAAATTTCAATATTTACACAGGAGTAAAAATTGTATATGAAAATATAGTAAAATTAATTAGATATAATTCATTACGAGAAAATTAAGAAAATATAGTAATTTTTTTAGTATAATTTTAATAATAAGTTGATAAAATATCTAAATAAAGAAACTCAAAAATTAATATTAAAAGAAAAAATTATAGTATCAAAAATTGAAATTATCTAAAATTATATAAATTAATTATTTTTTGGAAAATCATATAAAAAATATTTATTGAAAGGAACCACATATCTCGATTATCATATCACAGGAAGAACCGATTAATGAAAGCAAAAAAAATGATTTTGAGTAAGTCTCACTTTGTAAATTCTACTAATTATAACTTAATCAAATTTATTTAAATCTTCTCGATATCATATTTTTAAATTAAATATATATATTTTATTTATTTTAATATTTTTTAATTTATCATGCATATTACACTGATACAAAATACTAGGTACATATTAATCTATCGACTGCCAATGATTCGTCAAAAATCTCAAAAAATGTGTTAGGGTTATATAAATAGATGATTATTCATATATGCAGCATTGATATGATATATGGGTCTACAATTATAATTGCAGAAAATCATCTTTATTGACCTTAATTGACAAGTGACCAGCACGATTAACACATGACAAATTTAATTTTGGTTTTGGTTCCTTAATTTGAATGGAGAGAAGAATTAATTCTCTCATTTGTAATGAGTTCGACCACAAATTCAACACCGCACTACACTACTTTAACTGTGCAACAACTTTGTTATTGTCAACTTCATGATGCTTGACAAAATGTTCATGTAAGTGATTTTAGGATTGTATCGTTTAGAGATATCAAGCAATGGGATTCATACAGCAATGAAAATGATGAAATAAAAACTTGGTATTAACGTGAACTAACTAGTTTTAAATACAAGTTGAAAGAAATCTACAAATTAAGAGTTAAATCTACAAAGTAAGTACAGAAAATGAAAAAGATTGGTCTATGGTAATCTTGGGCACAAGAAATTAGCACAACAAAACAGAACCCAAAACAGATATTTGAGCAGTATTTAGGTTATGTTTGGAAGTTATAAAATGAATATAAGGGAGTAACTTATAATGAAATGAAATAGAAACATAATGAATAGAATGAAAGAAAACATGATACTCTATTATTTTGATATTTAATTAGTTCAATAAGAAGAAAGAGTGAAGTGTTTAAATAATTTCTTCCTCAATTTCTTAAATTGGAGGGATAAAAATTAAAAACTTTGAGTGACAAATAAGAGATTCATTGAGCTTTCAATGTTATTTCATCCCCTCCTTTAAAATAATTTCCAAACATACTTTCCTTAAGTTTTTTCATTTCATTCTATATCATTTCCTCACTTACCATTCTCCCAAATGTAGCCTCGGAATTATAGATACTTCGAACTCTTATATTCTTTACCATTCAGCTAAGAAAAAGAACTCTAAATATCTCAATCATTCTCATTGTAGCGCAAGGATACTAACGTACGTTTGGTCCTTGTTACAGGCGACACAGAGACGTACTAGGACTTCTTTATGGGAATGGCTCACTTTAAAGATATAGCCACGGCACATATTTTGGCGTTTGAGAAGAAGAAAGCAGCTGGAAGGCACTTGTGTGTGGAAGCTATTCGTCACTATGGTGATTATGTGGCAAAGGTTGCTGAGTTATACCCTGAATATAATGTGGCTAAGTGAGTATTCCACTCAATTGCATATAACAGTTGAACAACTAGCTAGTACTTTCTGATAAATTAATCAGTATAACCCCTTTAGAAATTTTATTTGAATTTCCATCCTTTGGCAATTACATAATTTCGGTTGAACAAATAGTGATAGAGAAAATAATCGCAGAGCTTGCTAGGAGGAGACTTGCTAGTTGTTCCCGCATTGGTTAATCAACTAAAAAGTAGAAAGCACTAAACTTCAACATCAATTTCTCTTACTTGATTTACATTTGGAGTAAAAGCAATATTTTTTCAATTGTCTACTTATAACAAACTTTGGTGTGCCTCCTAGTTAATAACCCATTGCAACCGTGCTCATGAGATTTGTCTAGGAAAATACCTCGGTCAAAAAGACTAAAAAACTATCTACTTATAAGTGCACGAAATCATGAATTATCCATCATACAAGTATTAATATTATTTTCCTTTCCTTATGTAGGTTGCCAAAGGACACCGAACCTGGGTTGTTGAGAGCAAAGGATGTATCAAAGAAGCTGATTGATTTAGGTCTAGAGTTCACTCCTATCGATCAAATTATCAAGGATGCGGTGGAGTTTGAAAAGCAGGGGTTATGTCTAAATTTATCGGATTCTGCAGAAATCTTTGGGGTGTTACAAGTGCTGATGGTGCTTCCATCATTACTTTGACTCATTGTTCATGCCATTTCTGTTTTTATTTTTTTAATTTTCAGTCGTGTGCGTATGCCTCTCGTGTAAAATAAGGGTGAACTTGCAGTTCAGTCACTGTAACTATCAATATTAGACTGTAACATAAAAAAATACAATAAAATTATCAATATTAGACAAGAGTTTTATGTATGAACTCTTGCGGTTATCAAAAATTGAGCGGTTACATCTTCACTACTTCTCAATTTGTTCATCAGAAGCATCTCCTTTAATTTCATTTATTAATGTTTTTCACATTGTTTCCACTAATAAAAATTGCAAAGCATCAAAACTGCATTACCTCAGCAGATAGGATGACTATGAAGTGGGCAAGAAGACGGACTTCATAAACCACAATACAATGACACATTTGTATCCAATGTTTGCCACAGATTGAACCACATTTTTTAAGAGTTTAACTTTTAAACTATTTAAAAAGTTCATTTCTTCCTACAAGTTTCTTTTTCCACATGATCTGAGAGGAAAACAAATTAGCATGGAAAAATCCACATTGATATTTACAAGGAACAATAATCAAACTTGGCAATTCTGTTTGATAAGAGACATTCCCTTTAATGGCGTACTAGAGAGGGTCACACGCATTGCAAATATTTTTTTTTTTTAAAATTAGTTAGAATTTAAAAAATATAAGTTAAAAGAAAAAATATTAAAATTGAAAATGGTTTTTTGTTTTTAAAATATAATTAGAATTTTAAAAAGTATAAATTAAACTACAGAGAAAATGTTTAAAACTAAAAAGAAAATATGTATAATTAGATTAATAAAGAATTTGAAATTGAAATTTCTTTTAAAAAAAGAGAAATTAAAAATAATACGTGTTATTCTTTAAGAGATAATAACATAAGTAGATAATGCATTTGGATAAGTTTTTAAAAAAAGTTATTATAAGATAATATAAATAACTATTTTTTGTTTAGAAATTTCTATGTAAAGTAAAAATTGTTATGTTTGGAAATAATTATTAAAAGTATTCTCTCTTCTATTATATTTCTCCGTAATTGATTATTTTAATAAACAATTCAATCTTGCTTTTCAAAAAAAGTGAAAAACTGTTTCTTTTAGATTATGCTTTTTAAAAAAAATATAATTATTCAAATAGATATTCATATTTCAGAATTGTTTTTTTAATGAAAAAAGAATTTTTCTTATAAAAAAAAGTGCAAACAAACTCCAAGCTTAAGTAAGGGCACTCTAATTTAATATATAAAGTTGGATTACATTCCCAACAAAAATAACAAAAAGTGTGTTTGAGGGTATCAATTAGGATATAAGTAAAAAGTTCTTAACTCATTAAATAATTTAATTAAAATATATTCACATTTTTTTACTTTAGAAGAGTCTCTTCCTTTCAATTAAAAATAAAATTTAAGTTTATTTTTTTATATTTATTATATTTATTTTATCAATTAAGTTATAATATGTGTTTATTAATATTCTTTCTCTTACTCTTTTTAAAAAAATATATACTCATATTATTATTTAATTGATAAAATAAATATAATTGATATAAAAAATTAACTTAAATTTTATCTTTTAATTAATCACCAAAAGATTTTTTCTTTTTTTTTCTTAACCAAAAGGCTTGTTTTCCTCATACTCATAGCCAAAAGTCTAAGAACAATTGGAAGTAGAAAATTTTATTTTTTGCTTTCTGTTGATACTCAATTTTGTTTATTTTCTTTTATTTTCATTTTTTTGTTTTATTTATTTAATTAATTTATTTATCTTTTTGAGAAAAAAAAAGAAAAAAATCACTAACTTTGTTCTGTACAAGTTAACCCATGACCTAATTTTCATCTCAACCCATGACCCAATTCTCTTCTCAACCCATAACCCAACTTCTTCATTCCTGCAACCTTCAAACCCTAGCCTCCATAAACAGCTGCATTAAATTGAATTAAAAATTTCAAATAATTTTCTTTTCCATTTGCCTTCCAATCATCATTCAAAAACATTAAGTTCAGACGATTTTGATCCTTTTGCCTACCAATCATCAGAAATTGAGGAGATTTTTTTTGCAAGTTTTTCTTATAAGAATCACCCTCACACAGAGCAATGGAGGCAGAAAAATTCCCACAGACATGAAAAATCCTCTCACCGTCAGCAGTCACCAATTTCAACCATCATTTTGTTGACATCTTCACAAATCACCCACCATTCAACTTTCATCGACCTCCATTAAATCCCATCACCACCCCACAAGCTTCCACCATTATTAACATCCACAACCCACCATCCTCCACAACATCCATCTTTCAACAAAAAAAAAAAACATCACCACAAATCCACCATTAAACCAAGCAAAACTACCCAATAAACTATAAACATAAAAAAAGAGGAGCTGCTCCACCGTGTCGCCAGCCATAACCCGTCGTCCCTGTAAATCACCGCCGCTCCTCGCTCTGACTCGGCTCGCACCAGAATCGGCCGGTCCACACGTGACCTGTCCGAGCCGACAGGTCCAAGCTCGTCACCGGCTATTCCACGCTGTTGTTCCTCACGTAGTCAGCACCGCATCCCACACCACCGTTGACGAGACCGGGTCTGGCTCTCTGCGAACCGCCGCACAATCTCGCACCAGCGACCCAGCCGCCCAAGCCCACCGATCCGTTCTCCACGTCGCCGATCTGCTAGTGGGATTTCTTGCCCCTTCTCCATTTCTTTTTCTTCCCCTTCCCGTTTGTTGCTGTGTTTTTTTTTTTTTTGTACAGAGATTAAAGTCTCTTTCTTATTGCTTTTTTTTTTTGTGGTCACTCGTGACCACCCTTTTCTCTCTTTTTTTTTTTTTTTAGTCATGGGGACAGCCTTGTCCCCCTTTTTTTTTTTTACCTTTTTTATCTTTTTTTGTTTTTAATTTTCATTTGGACTCAAGTAAAAATAAAATTTGGGCCCTTTCACCTTTTTTGTTGTTGTTTAGGCTTGAATCTTTTTATTTATTTATTTATTTATTTATTCCTTTGGTTTGATTTGTATTTGTTAATTTGAGGTATATATTACGTGTATATTAATTTAATACACTTTTTTTTGCACTAATGTATTAATCAAACAATTTTAAATTGGTCGACAATGAAAAAATTAGGAGATGATTGGAGCACCGATCAAATACACTCTTTCTGATAATCTTGAGACTTTATATTGGATTTTGCCAGGAGCGCTAGTGAGGTCTAGTCTCCACATAAAATTAAAATAATTTTGTAAACTAAAATACATTTTTTTAAAACCAAAATAAAATTTTTCTTTTTGTAAAATAAAATATTCAAATAAAAGCGAACAACTTTGCATAATCTCAACATTATGACCGTGGTGAGTTCAAAAGAAAAATTCTTTTTTGTTTATTTTTTTCAAAAATAATCTTTTTTTTCTTTCTTTGCAAAAATTCATTTAAAATCATTTTATCCCATCAAAAATAAATATTTTGAAAATTCTTTCCTTTACAAAATTAACACAATTTCAATTCACCACTTTTATATAATGTGTTACAGACTTAGAATTTGTTCCAAAATAATGGTTATTTAGTCACCATTCCATGTCTTAGTCATTTATCATCATTGATAATATGCTTGACAAAATGAGATATATAAAAAGAATAATTCTTTTTTTTAATAATAAAGGACCAATTTAATTAATATTGCAAATAACATTAGATTAAACAACTAACCGTTCTTAGAACGGACAGTGTAGGGTGCTAACACCTTTCCTACCTGTAATCAACTCCCGAACCACAAACTCTGAAACGCAGACCATCTTTTAGGTGTCCAATTACATCATTCCATTTAATGGATAAAACAATTAGTGGCGACTCCCAACACCCCGAGGTCCTTTCCTCCTTGTTCTTTTTATTTTCGCGGCGCCCTTCGGGACGGTTGCGACAACTGGCGACTCCACTAAGGACATTAGAGGGTTAAGCTTTGTTTTAATCTCATGTTATTTACTCTTTGATTATGTTGGTCCATTTTTGTTTCGTTTGTTTATTTGTTTCATATTGTTATATATTTTGTTTGCATTACATGTATTATACTTCTGTTTTGTGAATAAATTTGTTTGCATGTTCCTTCATGTACACCTGCACACACAAGCTCTATACCCGAGCTCAGTACCTTGTAGGCTTAGATAGAGGGCGAAGTAGTGTTGCTTTGAGAGACCTTTGGTCTCCGAACAGGCACATGAAAATCCCTCACTCAAATTGAACTCTTTCCGCTTGTAACCTATCATGGGTGAGGATGGAGGACTCTTGCTAGCCAAATGTTGGTGACAGCAATGGGCAATTTGGGGACCTTTTGTCCGATAGGGGTCTAGAACCAAAGCTATCACTTGCTGAAATAACCTTAGAGCTATCATGGTACATAGAACCTATCTTTTAGAACAGGTGCCAAGCTTAGGGCCATGTCTCCGCATGCATAATTTTACTCTTGTTTTAGTGCACTTATGTTTACATTTTTTTTTATCATATTCATAATAATACCAAAAAAAATTTCTCTACGACACCCGTGTAGGAGCTCTCTCCCAATCAAAAGTCATGGATGAATTGGGGCAGTCACAAGAAGAGCTGAGAAGTGAAGTAAGCCAGCTAAAGGAACAAATGGGCAAGGTCTTGAAAGTTCTGCAAGCTTTAGAAAGAACGAAGAACACAGAGGGGACTCCTTCAAGGGCAAATGATGATCCTTCGGCCACGCCTGCTCATCCGCCTGGCTTTACGCCAATTCCTTGGCAATATCCTAGCATCACCTTTCAATGGGCCATGATGCCACTCACCATCTACTCAAATAATCCTGCATAAAGCCCTGTTTCTAATCATCAAGAAACACATGCATCTTCATTCCTACTATATGGCCTTCCACCTGGTTATGTGCCACCATTAGCCACCAATACTCCTGAGGGCAGTGCACCGATAGTCACAACAACTTCAAACCCTCCCCAAGGATCTCAGCCAAATACCAGTGAGATCCCTCAATACCCTGTTTCCATTCCACCTTATGATTTTCCCCCTAGTTTTATGCCGTCCCAAATTACCAACCCTCCTGAGAGTGGCTCATCATTAGTAATACCTACTTCAGGGCCACAAAGCTCAACTCAGGCCCAACCTCCTTTCTACATGCCACAGTTTTCCCTCATAAGATCGCTGGTACTTCTTCGTTGAACCCTTCAACTAAAGGCTTTCAATCCAAGGAAAAACTAGATGTTCTTGAAGAGAGACTACGAGCTATAGAAGGAACAAGTAGCTATGGCCTTCTAAATGCCTCAGAACTCTGCCTTGTCCCAAATATAGTGATTCCCCCAAAATTTAAACTCCTAGATTTTGGCAAATATAAGGGAACCACTTGCCCAAAGAACCATCTGACCATTTACATCTGCAAGATGGCTTCACATGCTCATGATGACAATTTGTTGATCAATTTCTTCCAAGACAGCATAGTTGGGGCAGCGTCTAATTGGTATACACACTTGGAACGTGCCCATATACGCTGTTTCAAGGATTTAGTTGATGCTTTTTTAAAGCAATATAAATACAACATCGATATGGCACCAGATAGGCTAGAGTTGCAGAATATGGTTAAGAAAAAAGTTGAAACCTTTAAGGAATATGCTCAGCGGTGGAGAGAGATAGCTGCTCAGGTTGAACCCCCATTGACAAAAAAAGAAATGGTGGCTACATTCATTGATACTCTCCAATCTCCCTTCTATGACAAGATGATAGGGAGTGCGTCATCAAATTTCTTGGACATGGTCATCATTGGAGAAAGAGTTAAGGGAGGAATGAGAAGTGGGAAAGATTGCTGAAAGTTCAATAGGGGTGATTAGTACCAAGAGGCCCTCAACAAGGAAGGAAAAAGAAGAAGAAGAAGCACATGCTGTTACTTCCGATCAGAGAAGTTTTGCCCAAGGAAAACCTAGCCAAGCACTTATTAACCCTCAGCCATCCTTCCAATCTCCCTACATGCCTTACAACCCATACATTGCTAATGTCTCCCAAGCTCCATATCCTCAACCTTATCACCCAATGATCCATTATCATACACAACATTTCATCCCAAACTAAACATTCGCTACCATGCCATCTTAACTAGCCCAACCATGGACCCAAAACTCAAATACAAACCCACCAAGGCCGACAAAAGAGGATAATGGAAGAAAGAAAAAAGAAGTGGTTGGCCCGATTAGAAAATCGAGAACCTAAAGCTGAGGGGATCCCCATCTGTGACATCCGACAAAGCTTTTGAAGTACAGTGACTGCTATCGAGGATGATCAACCCATCAATTATGGTGTTAATCCGGTGTGCCATTGTTCCCCAGATGTAGAGCTCAACAATTAGGAGATCATCAATTTTTCCATAACCTTTGAGATTGATGCAAAGTAATTCTGTAATCCTATAGCTCTGCCCAAGGCTTTACGAAGATATATTGAGAAAATAGGCTCACATATTTCCTTTTCAATATTTACTATCAGTAAATGCATTTTCTTGTCATTCTTTTAGTTTTTGTCAAACTATTACATCAATATTCATTCATTGCCTTTTTACTTGTGTGGATCTAAAAGGGATTCTTTTGAAAATGACGGTGCTATGACCCCATTATATGATTTTGACCGTCCTATTAAAAAGGATAATAATGAGAACTGGAACCTTCTCCTGAGCTAATGAGATTAATGGAACAAGAGGCTAAAGAAATTCAACCTTATGAAGAGTCGACTGAAGTGATTAATTTGGGGGTGGATGATAAAAAGGTACTCCCATGAAAGAAGATGAGCGAAGCAAGTTAGTTAAGCTCTTATGTGATTATTGTGACATTTCCGCATGGTCGTACCAAGAATGGACCCGAGTATGGCTTCCCACAAAATTTCGTTATACCCTAATACTGAGGTGAAGAAGCAGAAATTGAGGAGAATGTACCCTGAAATAAAAGGAGGAAGTCACTAAGCAATTGGAAGCAGGATTTTTAAAAATGAATAAATAAGTAATCACTTGTGCATTATCTTTTGGTATCAAAATTAAAGTTTTAAAAATAAACAGTCATGATTTGAAAATGAAGATTGGTCATCGTTCTCTATCCTTCACAATCTATAATATCCCTTGTTACCCCCTTTTGAGCTTGAAAATTTTCTTTAAAGAACCTCAAACAAGGATCACCTCTAAACTAGGGGTTAGAAAAAAAAAAAAAAAAAAAAAAAAAAAAAAAAAAGAAAAAGGAAAAGAAGAAGATAGGCAAATGATGAAATGAAAAAGGAAAAATAAAGGAAAATTTTTATTGTTCTTGACAATGCCAAAAGCAATTGACAAAGTTTGCTAAAGATCCTTGGTCTCATTCAACCCTTAAACACTTGTTTGAGCTTTATATCCTTTCTTTCATAACCCTTAACCTTGGCCACGTTACAAGCCTCAAAAAGTCCATTCTGATCAATGAATAATTGTTTTCATTTTCATTAACTTTAATTTTGAGACAAAAGGTTCATGCTCTTCTGAGTTTTCAATTACTTGCTCCTACATTAAAAAAAGAAAAAAGAAAAAAAATAGCTTACTAGGCTGAAAACCTGAAAAGGTAACCTAGGCAAAAGTTAGGGTCAAAAATGGTATCTGACACATTCGAAGAAGTGGAGTTGCCTCAAGTCACAAACTGGGGCAGTTTGAGTTCATTAAGGCCAAACTGGGGCAGTCTGAATTTGTCATCAAATGCTTCGATACATGAAGACTTGGGTCGAACTGGGGCAGTTTGAATATATGAAGTCTTGTCATGAAAAGCTCCCAATGCTTGAAAATTGGGTCAAATCATATTCTTGGAAACAGACAAAGGGGTGTTCAAGGTTGCATACATGAGAAATTAGCACTAATCATCCTAAAGAGCATCACTGGAAGAGTTGGAAAACTCCACCCAAACATTTCTCTTGTAAACCTTTTAATTCTAATCCCTGTTGATTTGTTTTTCCTATACTTTTCCTTTCCATAATGATAACCCCTTTTCACTGCAACCTATTGTTGATGCATTTATCACGATAGACTTATATTGAGATGTGAAACATGTGACAATATTTCAAAAGCATTTAGGGGTCATGGGAAACACAATGAATTCTCGATAAGAATGTTGATGAGAAAAGAAAAGATAGTCAGGTCACTATCACATCTAATGCACACCTCAAGGGTCATCACGGTTGGACATTTCAACCATCGGCTGAATAGACAAATGAAAGGATGTTAATAAATCTCATTCCAGTTCATCTTTGAAAATGATTACAATCATGTCCTCAGGGGTCATGGAGACAAAAAAAAGAGAAAAGTAAAAAAAAAAAGAGTTTTTCGTACTCTCATACATCTGAAGCATGCATAGTGCACTATTTCATTTTGCTAGCCTCGACCTACAATGGTCCAACTTGTTGTTTTCAGTCAAATCAGAGCCTTATGTCCATTACCTTTTCTTTTTGGGTCCTCGCACTCATTGCTTTTAGTTTCTGTGATAAGTCAGGGCAACATACCCATTGTCTTTTATGATTTCGGGTCCCTGTACCCATTGCCTTTAATGTTTTTGGGTTCCAATACCCATTGCCTTTAACTTTTCTGGGTCCCTATACCCGTTATTTCTGGGTCCCAGTACCCATTGCCTTTAAGCTTTTTTGTTAAGTTTCAGCGAATACCTGACTCCGTAAGTTTCTTACCTTTTATGGGTACCCGCACCCATCTCTTCTTGTTGTTTCCTTTTCTGGGTCTCCGCACCCATTGTTTTATGTTTTCGGATCCTCATGCCCATTGTCTTTAAGTTTTTTTTGTTAAGCATCAGCGGATACTTGACTCCACAAACTTTTTTACCTTTTTGGGTCCCCGTACCCATTGCCTTTAAGTTTTTTTGTTAAGTTTCAGTAGATACCTGACTCCGTAAGTTTTTTGCCTTTTATGGGTACTCGCACCCATTGTTTTATGTTTTCGGGTTCCCGTACCCATTGCCTTTAAGTTTTTTGTTAAGCTTCAACGGATACCTGACTCCATAAGCTTTTTACCTTGTTTTTGTTAAGTTTCAACGGATACCCAACTCCGTAAGCTTCTTACCTTGTTTTTGTTAAGCTTCAGTGAATACCTGACTCCGCAAGCTTTTTACCTTTTTGGGTCCCCATACCAATTGTTTTATGTTTTTGGGTCCCCGTACCCATTGCTTTTAAGTTTTTGTTAAGTTTCAGCGGATACTTGACTCCGCAAGCTTTTTACCTTTTTTTCTGAGTCCCCATACCCATTGTTCTATGTTTTCGGGTCCCCATACCCATTGCTTTTAAGTTTCTTGTTAAGCTCCGGCAGATACCCTATTCCGCAAGCTTTTATCTTCATGCTTTAAGCTTTCTGTCAAGCTTTGGCGGACACTTGAATCCGAAAGTTTTTTACCTTTCTGCTTTAAGTTTTCTGTTAAGCTTCGGCGGATATCTGGCTCCGCAAGTTTTCCTACCTTTTTGTTATGCTTCGATAGATATCTGACTCCGTAAGCTTTTTATCTTTCTATCCAACTCCAATGGGTCCCCGTACCCATTTCCTTTAGGTTTCTGGGTCCATATACTCATGCCTATATCTTTCGAGGTCCTCATACCCTATACTTTTACCTTGTTTTTGCATCAATCTGCACAAGATTTTTTTTTCTTTTCATGGACAAAATTGAATTAATTCCTTTGCTTCTCATTTATTCTAAATCTAAAGCAAAGGGGGGCAGTTGTTGATACTCAATTTTGTCCATTTTCTTTTATTTTCATTTTTTTGTTTTATTTATTTAATTTAATTTTTTTTTTGAGAAAAAAAGAAAAAAAAAACACTAACTTTGTTCTGTACAGGTTAACCCATGACCCAATTTTCATCTCAACCCATGACCCAATTCTCTTCTCAACCCATAACCCAACTTCTTCATTCCTGCAACCTTCAAATTTTAGCCTCCACAAACAGCTGCATTAAATTGGATTAAAAACTTCAAACAATTTTCTTTTCCATTTGCCTTCTAATCATCATTCAGAAACATTAAGTTTAGACGGTTTTGATCCTTTTGCCTTCCAATCATCAGAAATTTAGGAGATTTTTTTTGCAAGTTTTTCTTATAAAAATCACCCTTACACAGAGCAATGGAGGCAGAAAAATTCTCACAAACACGAAAAATCCTCTCACCGTCAGCAGTCACTAATTTCAACCATCATTTTGTTGACATCTTCACAAATCACCCACCATTCAACTTTCATCAACCTCCATTAAATCCCATCACCACCCCATAAGCTTCCACCATTATTAACATCCACAACCCACCATCCTCCACAACATCCATCTTTCAACAAAAAAAAAAAACATCACCATAAATCCACCATTAAACCAAGCAAAACAACCTAAAAAACTATAAACATAAAAAAAAAGAGGAGCTGCTCCACCGTGCCGCCAGCCACAACCCGCCATCCCTGCAACTTGCTGTTGCTCCTAGCTCTGACTTGACTCGCACCAGAATCGGCCAGTCCACACGTGACCCGTCCGAGCCGACAGGTCCGAGCTCATCACTTGCTGTTCCGCGCTGCCGTTCCTCACGCAGTCAGCACCGCATCCCGCATCACCGCTGAGGAGACTAGGTCTGCCTCTCTGCGAACCGCCACACAATCCCGCACCAGCGACCCAGCCACCCAAGACCACTGATTCATTCTCCACGCCGCCGATCTGCTAGTGGGATTTCTTCCCCTTCTCCATTTCTTTTTCTTCCCTTTCCCGTTTGTTGTTGTGTTTTTTTTTTTCGTTTGTACAGAGACTAAAGTCTCTTTCTCGATTGCTTTTTTTTTGTGGTCACTCGTGACCACCCTTTTCTCTCATTTTTCTTTTTTTTTAGTCACGGGGACAGCCTTGTCCCCTCATTTCTTTTTTTTTTTTTTTACCTTTTTTATCTTTTTTTGTTTTTAATTTTCATTTGGACTCAAGTAAAAATAAAATTTGGGCCCTTTCACCTTTTTTTTAGTTGTTTGAGCTTGAATCTTTAGTTTTTTTTAATTTTAATTTTAATTTTATTTATTTATTTATTCTTTTGGATTGATTTGTATTTGTTAATTTGAGGTATATATTACTTGTATATTAATTTAATACACTTTTTTTTTGCACTAATGTATTAATTAAACAATTTAAAATTGGCCGACGACGGAAAAATTAGGAGAGGATCGGAACACCGATCAAATACACTCTTTCCGATAATCTTGAGACTTTATATTAAATTTTGTCAGGAGCGCTGACAAGGTCTAATCCTCACATAAAATTAAAATAATTTCGTAAACTAAAATACATTTTTTTTAACCAAAATAAAATCTTTCTTTTTGTAAAATAAAATATTCAAATAAAAGTGAATAATTTCGCATAGTCTCAACATTATGACCGTGATGAGTTCAATAGAAAAATTCTTTTTTGTCTTTTTTTTTCAAAAATAATCTTTACTTTCTTTCTTTGCAAAAATTCATTTAAAATTATTTTATCCCATCAAAAATAAATATTTTGAAAATTCTTTCTTTGCAAAATTAACACAATTTCAATTCACCACTTTTATATAATGTGTTACATACTTAGAATTTGTACCAAAATAATGCCTATTTAGTCATCTATTTCATGTCTTAGTCATTTATCATCATTGATAACATGTTTAACAAAATGGGATATATCAAAATAAAAATAAAAAATAATTATTTTTTAATAATAAAAGACCAATTTAATTAATATTATAAATAACATTAGATTAAATAGGCAATCGTTCTTAGAATAGACGGTGTAGGGTGTTAACACCTTTCTTACCCGTAATCAATCCCGAATTACGAATTCTGAAATGCAGATCATCTTTTAAGTGTCTAATTGTACTATTTTATTTAATAAATAAAGTGATTGGTGATGACTCCTAACACTCTAAAATCCTTTTCTCTTTATTTTTTTTTATTTTTACAATGTCTTTCGAGACGGTTGTGACACTTTCACAAAATTAGAAATGGTAATGGACGATTTCCATTTTTTTTTTGGGTGCAGTATCCAAATTTGCTTTGCTGTTCTATATCTATGCTATCCGGAATCTATAATTAATATCTGTACCTATCATATTAAAAAAATATATTATACTCTTTTTACGCACAGTAAGTATCATATTCGAAATATTGAATACACAAATTTTTTTTGTCTTAATATACAAAAAGTTTTCAGTTAAAAAATATATACAAAATGTTTTTTATCTGAAATATACAAAATGTTTTGAAAAATAGGAATTGTGGTTATTGTACAATGGCTATCCAATAGGACCAATACCCAAATTTAACACATGGCACGTGAAATTACAAAATTGAAAATGCTATAAAAAATCTATCAATCAAACAATCACTATCTATATATATTATATAAAACAAAGTTCATACACGTCCAGACAATAATACTTGTCAGTCCTTGTTGAATTTTTGCCCTTCTAATTCTTACATTATTCTTGTTGAATTTTTGTAATATATCTAAATTATCTTTAATTTAATTTAAATTTAATTTGATGGATTATTTTTCCTCAAATTCCCACTACTTTTATGGAGGTTTTTAGTTAATTTGTTATCCATAAAAAACACTATTGTTTTTAAAATTTGATTTTAAAATGTTTACTTATCTTATCATTTTGTACCAAAATTCTATATTTTTTTCTTCTCTTTTTACAAAAGTTTTAATGATTTTTTCTTCTTACCATTAAAATGCCTTTCTCTCTTTCGTTCTTCTTTTTTTCTTTTCTTCCTTTTTCAAAACTAGCAAATATATCGTACTTTGTACAGATTTTTGAAAATTTAAAGAATTTTTTAGCTTCTTATAAAATATCTTACTCTATAGGTGAGACATTAATTTCCAAAATAAAACTTAAGCAAATATATCATAGAGGTAACAATATGGATTAAAAAAGAATATGCATAATTAATTAAAAAAAACTTAAGAATGACATATGTCACTCTTAAAGGGAGAAAAAAGTAAGTGATTATCCCACTCTCAAAATAATATATTCTAATTTATTATACATAGATATATATTCAAATTGTATATGATATATATATAATTAATCATTTTTTTAATTTTTTTTCTCATCACTAAAATTTTATATTTAATTCAAAATAAAAATTGATTAAGAAAGAATGTCATAAGAGTAACAATAGTTACAAAAAATCATGTTTAAAAAAATTATATTTATCAATTATATTTTGATATATTAACATTTAATAAACTACATATATATAGCAAACAAAAAAATAAACTACATATATACATAATATATTATAAATTATCTTTAAAAATGACTTAACTTAAATATATTAATATTAATAACAAATAAAATTAAATAAATCTAGAATATAATAATTCAGGATATATATATATATATATATAAAATTTTATTATGATAGTTTAACAAACACATTACTTATTTAATAAGCATGTGCATTGCACATGTTATAAATCTAGTAATATATAATAAAAAAATCTTAGTTTATAGAATTCTGTCAAATTGTCACTCTAAGTTATGCCACCAATAATGACACAAATGTTATTTTTAAATTATGTTATCATTGATATATTACAAATTTAAATTTAAATTTCATTGTGATTATTTTATTAATATTATATATATATAAACATTTTTGCAATATTTCTTTATAAAATAAAAATATTTTTGTTATAGTGTCAAATCATATTATAATATATAGAGATAAAATTAAGGGAGTTAGTATTAGCTGCAGTCCCTAAAACTCAAAATATTTTAAAATAATCTTTGAAATTTTGAAAATATTCTCAAAATATATATATATATATATATATAAACTTGATATTTGACACTTTAAAAAAGATAAAATAAATATTTAAACTTTAATGTAAAATTTCTATATCACTCATAATATTACTTATAAAAATTATAAATATATTTTTTATAATAATAATAATTATCATATGTTATTTTTAAATATTTTTTTTATAATTATGTACATCGCATGAGTGCTAGTATGATATAAAAAATGAATTAATAATTTGAAAGTTAGTAGTTTGCAATGAACGGGATTAATTAGGGCCTTGTCTGGCCCTGTTATCCACTTTTAAAGGTTATACCTTTTTTTTAAAATATATATATATATTTGATCTGATTTAAAGGTTATACTTTCACATTATATTACATTTACATTAAAATTCTACTCACAGGTGAATTCTTTTATGCAACACTAGTTTTATGCCTGTACATTGCACGGATTAATATAAAAGATTGTGTAATAAAAAGATATAAATAAAAAATAAAAAATTTATAAATTATACTATTATTTAGAGAGAAGTAATTAAAATCTCATATGAGATGTTTTACTTAAAGATGAATTTTTTTATTAAGTTAAAATGAAAAAAATAATTTTGGTTTTTTATTTTTATGTTAACACAATTAGGTTTAATAATTGATGAACAAATCAACATATCATATTTTTACGATTCAATTCCTTAGTTTTTCATATTTTTTTTATTTATTTTTATTAAATTTTGTTTGTAAGTTTTGGTATATTTTAGTATTGTTTGTTTGTGTTTTTATTAAGTGTTTTGTGTATTTTTGTCAAGTAATTACATTTGGAGAAGACTGGACGTTCAAATGAGCAAGAAAAAGAAGAATTTTGCAACAGTGACCAGCGCTTGAGCGCTGGTGTTGGAGCGCATGAGCGCCCAGGAGGTAGCAGCGCGTATTGACTTAAGTGGCTGAGCGTTTAAGCGCTCAGAAGTGAGCGCCTAGGTGCTGGTTGCGTAACAGCAGACATGGTTTTTATTAAATAGGAAAAGTTACGTCAAAGACAACACATTGAGCACATTACACAGAAAATTCCTAATCCCGAGAGAGTTGTTTTGCGACAGCAAACCTTGAAGGAGGGTTTGAAGGAGGAATTGATTCTTGAAAACTCAGAGATCATAATCTCCATTAAAGGGGTTTTGATTTCGCTTTCTTTTTAGTTTCCCTTTTTCTTTGGGTTTTCTTTATATGGATTTGTATTCTGATATGAGTTTGTTTTTATTGAACATGAGTAGTTAAACCCATAACTGGGGCTATGGAGGATATTGTTTTCCTAATTATTTGGGTTTGATTTCTAATTTGATTAAGGTAATTTTTTTAGGGTTTATCATATTGCTTGCATTCTTGTCATAACCTGATCATTTTTTGCATGTGTTAATTCATTGTTTGACTGGTGAGCATCCGCATTTAATGAGTGGATCTATATGGTAAGCCTAGGATTAGATTGCTGAATAACCAAACATCAATTTTTTCTACCAATGAAATTGACAGGTATATTAATTCATCTCTTGAATTGAAGCTTAATGCATTTCTAATTAATTCAACTAAATGACCAAATAGGTGATTTAATTTAGGAATAGAATAATGTTTCATACATGACCATTGGGATTCAATAACAGGTAAGAGAATATTGGTAAAAGAATTACCTTACATCATAAATGAAAGAAAATTTGAATAATTGGATTCAAGTGAATCTTGTGCCCTAGTTTCTTTCTCATTGATTATTTATTCTTTGTTTGATTGCTCATTACTTTTCTTTATTTGTTATTTTGATTTTATTTTAAATTTATTCATATTCTTTTGATTGTCTGGATAACAAAGGGTTTTGCGAATCTAGTAATTACCACTTATTCCTCATGGGATCGATAACTGGGATTCAAGTCCTATATTACTTGGCAATAGAGTGCACTTGCTCTTAGTGTATTTTACGCGTACCAAGTTTTTGGGGCCGTTGCCGGGGAATAAGTTTTGTAATATTAGAAGCGAAAAGTTCTAGTTAATTTAGACGCCTTTTTATTTTATTCCTTATTTTATTTTTATTTTTGTTTTGTTTATTTTTATTTCTTATTTTATTTTTTTATTTTTATTTTTAATTAATTTTCACTTCCTATTTCTTATTTTTATTTTATTTTTATTTGTATTTTTTTTCTATTTCTTGTTTATGCTTACTCGATCTCAGTTTCTTGATTTGACTTTTGATCCAGAAATTGGGAAAACAGCTCGCAGGTTAAGGAAGCAGTCTTTATTGTAGCTGTGGCAGAAGACATAAGCAGGATGGAGAGACAACCAGTTGTTGAGGTCAACTGTGAAGAAAGAGCTACCCCAACACAGCAGACCATGTTTGAGTATTCTATGCCCACTGTTGAGGGGTATGGAGGGAGTATTGTAAGACCAGCTGTGACGGCAAATAATTTTGAAATTAAACTAGCATTGATCTCCATGATTCAGAATTTGGTTCAGTTTAATGGATTGCCTTCAGATGATCCAAATCAGCATTTGGCCAGGTTCTTGCAGTTGTGTGATACTATCAAGTACAATGGAGTAACAGATGATGCAATCCGATTGCGACTCTTTCCTTTATCTCTTAGGGACAGAGCGATTCAATGGTTAACGTCACTTCCAAGGGGTTCCATCACTACATGGGATCAATTGACACAACAGTTTTTGGCTAAGTATTTTCCTCCTTCTAAATCTGCTAAATTAAGGAATGATATATCTTTTTTTGTGCAGTTTGAAATAGACACTCTTTATGAAGCTTGGGAGCGCTTTTAGGAGTTGTTGAGGAGATGTTCACATCATGGATTTCCTGTATAGCAGCAGGTTTAGACTTTTTACAATGGTTTGTCACCTGTAAACCGTTCACTCATTGATACTGCTGCAGGAGGTACTATATGGAGGAAAACACCTACTGAGAGTTAAACATTGATTGAAGAAATGACGCTGAACAATTATCAGTGACAGAATGAGCGCCAAGTTCCTAAGAAACAAGCAGGTGTACATGCTGTTGATTCTTCTACAGTAATTTTGAGTCAATTGGAAGCTTTGACAAAGAAGGTGGAGACTTTGATGGTGACAAATAGTGCAGCCCCACCTATCATCTGTGAAGCATGTGGAGGATAGGGTCATACAAGTGCAAATTGCCAAGTTGGTAGTCCATTTGCCCCCGAGCCTGAAGTAGCAAATTTTGTTGATAATTCTAACCGGTAGCAGTATAATCCGTATTCAAATACGTACAATCCCGGTTGGAGGGACCACCCTAACTTCAAATAGAGAAATCAACAAGGCTATCAGTAGAATCAACAGAAAGCTCCACCACCACCTCTAGGTTTCTAAGCACCTGCAGAGAAGGCAAGCGTTGAAAATTTGGTAATGAGATACATGCAAAATTTAGATGCCAAAATAAAGAATATGGAGACTCAAATCAGTCAGTTGACTACATTGATGACAGCAAGGGCACCAAGGACATTGTCTAGCACTACTGAGACTAATCCAAAGGAACAAGTCCTTGCAATTACCCTGAGAAGTGGTAAGGTACTTGGGGAGTTCTCCCAGAAGAAGGAATTATCAGAGCCTTGAGGTACTCTTGTTCAATCAGTGCATGAAGACGAGAAAGCAACTGAAGCACCTAGTTCATCAAGAATTGAGACCAAGAAAAATGATGTTCTTACTGAAGATGTCTCAATTCAAGATGTCAATAAGGAATAGGAGACTAAGAAGAAAGAATCCAAGTGGCAGAGAGCGAAGAAGGATCGTGAGCAAAGCACAGTTTATGAACTATCACCATATGTCAGGATCTCATTCCCTTAGAGGCTCAAGAACAATCTGTCTGACCAGCAATTTGCCAAATTCTTGGAGATGTTCAAGAAGTTGTAGATCAATATTCTGTTTGTTGAAGTCATCTCTCAAATGCCCAAGTATGCAAAGTTTCTGAAAGAAATACTTACAAAGAAATGCAAGCTTGAGGAGTTTGAGACTGTATGTCTTATTAAGGAGTATTCTGCCATTCTTTTGAAGAAGTTACCTCCAAAATTAAAAGATCCAGAGAGTTTTACTATTCCTTGCACTATTGATAAATCTTATTTTGATAAAGTATTATGTGATTTGGGTGCTAATATTAATGTGATGCATTTCTCTATTTTTAAGAAATTGAGAATGTAGGAACAGAAGCCCACCAACATTTCACTATAGTTGGCTGATAGATCCATCACTTACCCACGTGGAATGGTGGAGGATGTTTTGGTGAAGGTGGACAGATTCATTTTCCCATTTGATTTTGTGGTGCTAGATATGGAAGAGGACACTGATATTTCTCTCATTCTTGTAAGACCGTTTTTGGCCACTTTTGGAGCTATGATTGATGTACCTCGGGGAGAGCTCATCTTGAGAGTGGATAGAGATTATGTGGCCATTAATATCTTTAGGGGGGCTAAATCTTCCCCAATGTCAAATCTCCATACCCCTATTAATTTTGTTCAAGCTAAGAAGTAGGAAACTTTAGCTATCAAAGACCCTCCGCCATCATACAGTGTTGATGTTGATCTTTTGAAAAGTCAAGCTGTTGAAACAAATAAAGGTCCTCCTAAGATCCATGCTTCTTCACAGGTTTGTCATTCATTTGTTGATCGAGTGCGACCACCATGGCCTAGTGGAGTCAAGGATCAATTAGGACAACCAAGATCTTGTCAAAGTCAAAGTGCTAATGGAAGCATTCCCAAGGCCGTTGTCGAAGGGAGGAAGAACAATTTTGAAAAGAAGAAGACGTCCTCCTATTTCTCTTGCTTTAAGCCACCTTGATTTATCTGAAAAAGGCAACGTCGAGCTAATGACGTTAAACAAGCGCTTCACAGGAGGCAACCTGTGTTTCTTCTTTCTTTATTTTATTTTAGTTATTTTAGTTATTTTTGTTTTTCTTTTTCTTTTAGATACTACTCATGTGTTTTGAGATTTTATTTTTCAGATTCTGTTGCTATACTGACTCTTGTGCTTCTCCTTGCCTAGCATTGTTTCATTATTCATCAGGTTGTGTTGTTCTTTTCTTTACCCCCTTTATTTCTTTTTCTTCCACTTTGAGGACAATGTTTATTTTAAGTGTGGGGGGTACTTTTACAATTTTTGTGCAAATTTTTTTTTTTATGAGCACTTGAGTATTACTAGTAATTAAGCTAGAATTGTGGGTTGATGTTTTGATTTATTCTGAGCTGATAAAGATATATTTTAAAGGGAATTCTATTGATCATGAGTTGATAATGTGTGAAGCAATCTTTTTTAATGAAGAAAAGTGAAATTTAGCATCTTTAGTTAGAAATTAGCCATGTCTGCTTGCTTTTGTTCTCTTTATCAACTTAGCCAGAAAGTGAGTTTTGAGCTTTAATAATTGAATTTTTCATAAACAAAATCCTATTTTTCTTCTGGAGTGAGTTTTCTCTTGATTGATGTGCGCTAGAACTTGTTTTGATATCTTGTTGAGGCTTTAATGATTCACATACAGACTTGAACATGATTAAGGCAATTAGGCTTAATTCTTTCTTAGCTTTCAGAGTTGCATTGATTAAATAACCTCTTAGTTGCCCCATTTGAGCCTGAAATTGATTTCTTTGAATACCCAATTGAATAATCAAGTTGAATTCTTTGGAGCAATTAATGTGTTGATTAAAAAGTCTTGAAAGGTTGCTTTTGTCTTCAAGGGTTGAAAAAAAAAGAAAAAAAGTTTGAAAAAAATGAAAAAATGAAAAAGAAAGAAAAGAAAAGAATTGTTGGTGAATAATAATGAGAATATTGGGTTGAAAGTAAGAATTTGTTATACCTTTGTGCATTATGCTCTATCTGTCATCTTTACAACTTGATTTTGCTTTGTATTGATTTATTCATGAGCATTCTTTACTCCTATTTTATCCTTTGTTTCTATCTTCTATTATACCCTTGGCCCCGTTACAACCAAAGGAAAGTCCTTTTGATTCTTGTGTTGTATGTGAACTTGGAAGTGGAGATGAGATTGATAAGTAAGCCTATGGTATTGTATCTTTCAAGAAAAATTTGAGTGATCTCTTTGTCCTTTAAACACTTGAGCGATGGAAAGTTGAGTGATCTCAGATGTTTGATGAAGAGAACAGTTGCAAGTTAGACTCAAGCCTTTAATTGTTTAAGTGTTAAATGATCTTGCTTGATTGTATTTGATTGTTGAACTCGAATTTACTTTAATTGTGGAATTTTCCTTTGATTCATATTTCTTGGTGTTGAGTTTGCTCTTGTTGTTGATTCCTATTCTTGCCTTGAGGACAAGTAAAGCTCAAGTGTGGGGGAGTTGATGAACCGTCAACAAGTCATATTTTTACGGTTCAATTCCTTAGTTTTTTATTTTTTTTATTTATTTTTATTGAATTTTGTTTGTAAGTTTTGATATATTTTAGTATTGTTTGTTTGTGTTTTTATTAAGTGTTTTGTGTGTTTTTGTCAGGTAATTACACTTGGAGAAGACTGGACATTCAAAAGAGCAAGAAAAAGAAGAATTTTGTAATAGTGACCAGCGCTCAAGCGCTGGTGTTGGAGCGCCTGAGCGCTCAGAGCGTATGCAGCAACGATGATTTAGTGATTCAACGCCTGAGCACCCAGGAGGTAGCAGCGCGTATTGACTTAAGTGGCTGAGCGCTTAAGTGCTCAGAAGTGAGCGCCTAGGCGCTGGTTGCGTAATAGCAGACGTGATTTTCATTAAATAGGAAAAGTTACGCCAAAGACAACACATTGAGCACATTACACAGAAAATCTCTAATCCTGAGAAAGTTGTTTTGTGACAACAGATCTTGGAGGATGGTTTGAAGGAGGAACTGATTCTTGAAGACATAGAGATCATAATCTCCATTAAAGGGGTTTTGATTTCTCTTTCTTTTTAGTTTCCATTTTTCTTTGAGTTTTCTTTCTATAGATTTTTATTTTGATATGAGTTTGTTTTTATTGAACATGAGTAGCTAAACTCATAGCTAGGGCTATGGGGGATCTTGTTTTCCTAATTATTTGGGTTTGATTTCTAATTTGATTAAAGTAATTTCTTTAGGGTTTATCATATTGCTTGCATTCTTATCATAACTTGATCACTTTTAGCATGTGTTAATTTATTGTTTGATCAGTGAACATCCACATTCAATGAGTGGATCTATATGGTAAGTCTAGGATTAGATTGGTGAATAACCAAACATCAATTTTTTCTACCAATGGAATTGACAAGTATGTTAATTCATCTCTTGAATTGAAGTTTAATGTATTCCTAATTAATTCAACTAAATGACCAAATAGGTGATTTAATTTAGGAATAGAATATTGTTTCATCCATGACCATTGGAATTCAATAGCAGGTAAGAGAATATTGGCAAAAGAATTATCTTACATCATAAATGAAAGAAAATTTGAATAATTGGATTCAAGTGAACCTTGCGCCCTAGTCTCTTTCTCATTAATTATCTATTCTTTGTTTGATTGCTCATTGCTTTTCTTTATTTGTTATTTTGATTTTATTTTAAATTTATTCATATAGTTTTGATTGTCTAGATAACAAATGGTTTTGCGAATCTAGTAATTAGCACTTATTTCTCGTGGGATCGATAACTGGGACTCAAGTCCTATATTACTTGGCGATAGAGTGCACTTGCTCTTAGTATATTTTACGCGTACCAATATTCACCATTATTCTAATTGTTCACAACTCATTCAAATAGAAGAAAAATAATTACGACATATAAAAGATTTTAGTTTTATGCATTGTTATTGTAAAATAGTTTAACATGTATATCCAATATTGACACATTATTTAATGAGTTTAGCTATGTTAATAATGTAATGAGTTTTATACTTATATTTGAATGAACCATGAAATTTTTCTTATCTATTAGACATATTACTCTAAAAAAGTATTAATACCATATAAATATCAAATAAAAGACATATTACAAAATAATTTTCGAATAACTTATTATAATTTGATAGAAGATATAAGTTTTATTTAAACATTTTATTATAAACAAACTAAGGAATATAAGATCTCAAAGTGGATGTCATATAGTGAGTATATATATTGAATTCAATGCACGTACGCATTGATTGGCAAGTAGAAAACCCATTCTGGTGCCATGTAACCTCTGGTTCCTCTTATCCTTGATAAGCTTGAATTGTTGAGATTGTTCCTATGTAGTAGCTTAGAAAACCAAAATCAGTTACCTTGGGTTAGTAATTAGAATTAAGAAGAATGTTTTGAGGCTTAATATCACAATGCAAAATCCACTCCAAACATTCTTCATGTAAATAAGCCAAACCTCTTGCTGTTCTTAGAGCAATGCTATACCTCTTACCCCAATCAAGTGCATTTGATGAGAGATTTTCTGCTAAAGAACCATTTTCCATGTAATCATACACCAACAACCTGTGCTTGCCCTCTGCACAAAACCCCCACATGCCAATTAAGTTCATGTGGTTAAGCTTTCCAATGATGCTTACTTCTGCAAGGAACTCACTTTCTTCTTGGTTTGCTTCATATAATCGCTTTATTGCTGCAACTCGATTATCTGATAACACACTGTTATATACAATTCCTGCAACACCCTTTCCAATCTATTGACTGAAACCTTTTGTGGCTTGTTTCAATTCAGAGTAACTGAATTTTTGAAATCCTGTTGCTACTGCAAGAACATAGCCTTGTGTGTCTGCACCAAACTGTTTCCCATTTCTAATCAAATAAGATTAGAAACAAAACACCAACAAGATGCACACGACCTCAATTCCTCCCAAGCCACTAGCAAACCAGACCATAAACTTGAGTGATCTATTTTCTTTGCTTTTGACATATGGTCTTTCAATGTTTCTTAAACAAACTAAGCCATTATCTTTGATGGGGTTCTCATAGGAAAATGCACTGCTTTTTGGCAGTCTTAAGAAGATTGATCCTGGGAAACTTGGTGAACGATACCCGTTTGGCAACTGTGTCTTTCGGTAATAATTAGAGTTACCCCTGCCCTCAACAAATCTATACTTGAAAGCTATGCATTCACACAACCGCAAGCACAAATGCTTACATTGTTTATAGGTGTAATTCTCATAATACCCAAATTCATAGCCATAGAATTCAACATGGGGTAAGAATTGGAACTGAGACTCGGTCTTCTTGTTGCATGGAAGTTGGAAGTTTGGTTTGCACCCTTGAGACTAGTCTTGTTTGTTGATCATGCTATAGCCTGGAAGACACGAACATTTCCTACCAGTATTTGGATCATTATGTTAAGAACCAGAAAAGAGTATAGCAATAGAACAGTAAATAATATGAGAAAAATAGAGGACTTGAGTATTATTAATTGAGAAGAAGGGTTTTATAGTGGAAGAAAAATTCCAGACTGCCACAGAGCTCTACTCCTATAGAGAGCTATTGCTCTCTATCCATAACAAATCACAAATGATTTCCCCAGATACCTCCTCACACCATTTCTCAGCCTTTTTGTTATGTGCATAAGGCATAACAGAAAAACAGTTATGTCTCTCTCTCTCTCTCTCTCTCTCTCTCTCCAACTGCCAGCACAGCACTCACATCATTCTCCCCTCATTCCCCTTTTTCCTTTCCTCGTGTAGACTTTCCAAACTTTGGGACCATGAGCTAATTGCTGGACCATAATGTCCTTTGGGCCTGAAACCAATGATTGGGCCCTAACAATACCATCTAATTCAACTTCAGCCTTGTCCTCAAGGCTGAAACTGGGAAATTGGCTTTGGATGGTTAAAGCATCTTCCCAAATAGCCTCATCAACAGATTTGCCTTTCCATTGTATCAGCACTTGATATATATACTCCCCTGCTTTGTTAACAGTCCTGGACACTAACACCGCAGCGGGTTCAAATTCCTCAAAATAGTCTCCCTCCATTTCTAAAAGTAGTTCTTCATCCATATCATAGTTGCCTACTGCTTTCTTTAATAAGGATACATAAAACACCGGATGTATCTTTGAATTAATGGGAAGTTTGAGCTTGTATGCCACTTCCCCCATGCGTTCTAGCACCTGAAAAGGCCCATAATACTTGGCTGACAGCTTGACATTGATTCGAGACGCCACAGATTTCTGCCTATGAGGTCTCAGTTTCAGAAAAACCCACCCCTCTACTTCAAAGCTCCTCTCAACCCTCCCACTATTGACTTGGTTTTTCATTCTTTTTTGTGCCCTTTGCAAGTGAAATTTGAGTTCTTTAAGAGCCTTGTCCCGATCAAACAACTTTCTTTGAACAACCTCCACCCTTGTTTCCCCTCGCATGAATCTAGTGATTATAGGTGGCTTCCTCCCATATACTATCTCAAAAGGAGTGCTCCCTGTAGTTGCATGATATGTAGTATTAAACCAATACTCTGCCCAATGCAACCATAGGAGCCAAGACCGCCGCTGGTCAGTAATGAAACAGCGTAGGTAAGTCTCTAGACACCGATTAATCACTTCTATTTAGCCTTCCGTCTCGGGATGATAAGCCGAACTCATTTTTAGGTGAGTGCCTTGCAATCTGAAAAGTTCCTTCCAAAAATTGCTCACAAAAATTGGATCCCTATCACTAACAATTGATGTGGGCACCCCATGAAGCCGAATTACTTCCTTAACGAACACTTCAGCCACTGTTCTAGCTGTGTAAGGATGTTTCAAAGGAATGAAATGGCTGTACTTTAACAACCTATCCACCACCACGAAAATAGCTTCATACCCCTTAGACTTGGGTAACCCGGTAATGAAATCCATTGATATTTCCTCCCATACCACATCGGGTATATTTAGGGGTTACAGCAAACCCCCGAGTGATGTTGCCAAATATTTTTGCCGCTGGCACACATCACAAGCCCTTACATATTCTTGTACTCGATTCTTCATTCCCAACCAATACACATTAGCCATGAGACGCCTATATGTCCTGTAGAACCCAGAATGCCCTCCTTGAGGGGAGGTATGGAACTCTTGTAACAGCTGCAGTATCCATGGAGATTGTGCGGAGAGTACCAGGCGATTTTCATAGAACAAAACCCCCTGTTTATAGGGAAAACCAGGTCTAGACCCTTCATTAGCTTTCACATCTTCAATAATTTTCAGCAGCACGACATCCTTGTGCACTTCCTCTACCACCTGAGCACTTTCTTCCCATATGGGATTGATGAACCTACAAAAATTCATATTTTTACGGTTTAAAATCTTGGATTTTCATTCTCTTTTAATCTTTTTGATTTAGTTTTGTTCTTAAATTTGATTATATTTTTATTATTTTAATTTTATTTTTATTATGTTTTTTTATGTATTTTTGATAGGTAAATACACATGGAAAGAGATTGGATGTTTAAAGAAGAAAGAAATCAAAGAAACAAGTTTTCAGGATAAATCATCAGATTTTGTGTAAAAATAATAAATTCCCGAAGATAAATATTTGAAGAATTCATATCCTATTCTTAAATGCTAATTAGAGCTTTAATTGGATGTAAAATCTCAAATAAGGATTAGATTGAAGATTAGATAAGGATTCTCAAAGAGATTTGATTTGGAGCAAAATTCAAATTCCCGCACTATCCTGACCATCCCTCATTAATTGAGTCATATCTTGGGCTACAGAGATGAGATTGACGCACCGTTTGCGGCATTGAAAAGCTAACAGAAAATCTTACAACTTCTTTATTGAGATCAAGGGCAAATTAGGCCATCTGAAGGGTGAGAAAAATCATGCAAGTCAGATACGAAAATCTGTCAACTTTTCTATAAAAGAGGAAAAACGAGTTTAGCCAGGGAGCTCACTTTTGACACACTTGGACAGAACATAGTAGACGTTAAGAGGCACAAACCCTAATGTGGTGTGGACACAATTAGGATTGAAGATTAGATATTTTCTTCAACCTTTCCACTTTTCTATAATGGAGTTTCTCATATTCTTCCATTTGTGTTCTTCTTTTTCCATGTGTAACTAATTTCCCATTGTTAGGGGGATGATGGATCTTGTTCTTGGATGATGTAACTTTCTTTTATGGGTTTAATTTATGTTTCTATTTCATGATTTACATGTTTATCTCTATTCTTAATGCTTTTCTAAATCTGGCCAATTTGGGAATGATCTTTTGGATTTATGTATGATTTGGAAAAATTTACATGAACTTAGAACTTGTGATAAATACCATAACTTCTACAATCGCTAGGGATAGACGTTGTGAGTTATGTGGTCTTTCTTTTAATTCCCTCGTTCTTGATAATGCCTTTCTAATTGAGGTTAGACTAAGGGATTAGTTAATTTCAATCAGCGTAAGAGGATTAATATACCAAGGGATTGAGTATTAATTAATTTTGGGAATTTACCATAAATCATTGAAATAGAACATAGTTAAACCAATATTTGAGTGTGCATCTAAAGAATTTAAGTGAAATCTGAACCCTAACGCTTTAACATTATTGTTTTTCACCCATTTGATTAATTGTTTGCTGATTTTTATTTTTATTTTTAATTTAATTTTTACCAACTCTCTTTTCGTTAGCTTAAATAGTATTATTTTCGGTTAATTTAGTAATTAATACCTTAATTCTCGTGGGATGATACTCTACTCACTTTTTATTACTTTTGTCGATTCGGTGCACTTGCCGATATCCACATCAAGTTTTTGGTGCCGTTGCGAGAGATTATTGTTATTAATATTAAATAGTAGTTAAAAAGACACTAATTTAAGTATTTTTTTAATTGTTTAATTTTATTTTTAATTGTTTATTTTTAATTTTAATTAATTTTTTCTTTAAATTTTCTTTTATTTATAGATAATTATTTTTCTTATTTAATTTCATTTTTCTTCATTTAATTTTTTTAATTTGTTTGTTTTATTTTTGTTTTCTTTGTTTATTTTTATTAGTCATTTGTTTTTATTTTATTTTTTTTTTTTTATTTTTAATTTCTTTCTTTACTTCACTCTGGTTTGCTTGTTTGTTTGTTTATGCAAGGTTCTTTGGAATCGGAAGAATTACTTTTTGATCCGAGATTGAGAGAACAATTTAGAGCAAACAGAGGAGAAAGAATTAGAGAGAGAAGAGACTTGAAGAAGTAGAGCAAAAGATGGCAGAAAGAGTTGTAATCAGCAGAGCGAAGACGCACATTGGTGACTATGCTACTCCATCTGCTGAAAATATTTCTACCAGTATTGTGCATCCTGCTATTCAGGCCAATAATTTTGAGATTAAACCAGCACTTCTACACCGGTGACAATGAGAATCGGTTGGGGAGGCCATGCGAAGATCCAAACTTGCATATTGAATTTCTTGCGACTGTGATACTTTTAAGTATAATGGTGTTACTGATGATGCCATTAGATTACGACTGTTCCCATTTTCTCTCAGAGATAAAGCAAAGAGCTGGCTACAAGCCCAGCCACAAGGGAGCATCTCTACTTGGGACGATTTGGTTAGCAAATTTTTGACTCGATACTTTCCTCCATCAGTGTTTGTGAATATAAGGAGTAAGATTGCTTACTTTACTCAGAATTAGGGAGAATCTCTCTATGAAGCATGGGAAAGATTCAAGGAGCTATTAAGGAGATGTCCTCACCATGCATTTGAGGTTTGGCAACAGGTGCAAATATTTTACAATGGTTTAAATCATTCTACAAGATTTATGGTGGATGCATCTGCAGGTGGGTCTTTAAACACTAAGACTCCTGAAGAGGCTCAGGAATTATTTGAGGTTATGGCCACCAATGAATATCAGTTGCCTAGTGGGCGAGTAGTCGTCAGACAATGAGTAATGGAGCTTGGTACTTTCGATGCCTTACTTGCTCAAAACAAAAATATTTCTCAGCAGTTGGCCAACCTGACTAAGCAAGTTGAGAGTATACAGGTAAATTCTGTGAACCATCAAAGGTTAATTTGTGACTTCTGTGGAGGTAACCATGCAAATGGTGGATGTGAGGCAAGTAATTACTGGTTTCAATTCTCAAGAACAGGTCAATTATATGGGTAATCCTTCCAGACCTCAAGGTACTTCTTTTCAAATACATATAATCCAGGGTGGAGGAATCATCCTAATTTTTCTTGGAGCAATCAAACAGTGCCATTGAATCCTCAACCAGAGAAGAAGTCTCCTCTTGAGATTGCACTTGAGAAACTCTCTGTACAGACATATGCTTTTGTGCAACAGACTTCTGCTTTTATGGAGGAAACAAGAGTAAATTTTTAGAATCAAGGAGCTGCGATTAAAAGTTTAGAGAATCAAATGGGGCAGATAGCCAAACAGCTTCAAGAGAGACCTTCAGGCATCTTCCTAAGTGATACTATTGTCAATTCAAAGGAGCAATATCATGCAATTACACTGAGAAGCGGTAAGACTTTGGATGGACCAGTTAAGGAAATTGATGTTCCTGTTGCAGATGTCCTATCTCAAGAGTGCTATAATGAAGAAGCTAAAGAGGAGCAACCAAAGTGGCAAAGGAAGAAGAAGGAATATGAGAAGAAAATAGTTGATCCTTCACTTTATGCTAAACTTCCTTATCCTCAAAGATTCAGGAAGGAGATTCAAGAAAAGTAGTTTTCCAAGTTCTTAGAAGTCTTTAAGAAGCTGCAGATTAACATTCCTTTTGCTGAAGCATTAGAGTAGATGCCCTCATATGTGAAGTTCATGACAGATTTGCTCTCTAAGAAGAGGAAGTTGGAAGAAGATGATACTGTAGCACTTACTGAGGAGTGCAGTGCCATTATCCAGAGGAAGCTTCCACCGAAGTTGAGGGATCCAGGAAGTTTTAATATTCCTTGCACCATTGGAAAGCTGAATGTTGAGAAAGCTCTATGTGACTTAGGGGCTAGTATCAATTTAATGCCATTGTCTATCTTGCACAAGCTGGGAATTGATAAAGTTAAGCCTACAATGGTTTCTCTTCAACTAGCAGATCGATCAGTCAGGCATCTGTACAGTATTGTGGAAGATTTGCTAGTGAAGGTGGATAAATTTATTTTCCCAGTTGACTTTGTAGTCTTGGATATAGACGAGGATGCTGATATCCCATTAATTCTGGGGAGACCATTCCTAGCAACATCAGGAGCGTTAATTGATATCCCTAGAGGAGAGCTTATTTTGAGGGTAGATGGAGATCAAGTAACTATAAATGTTTCTAATAAGTCTACCCCAACATCATATCTTTATGCCCCTGTTAATTGCATTCAATGTATATTTCAAAAGGGGTTTGATGGTAAGAACTCTTCATTGTCCATTAATACGGATCTGCTCACTCCTAAGATTGTTGATGAAAAGGAGAAAGGTCCTCCTATAGTTGAGATTGCTGAGACAGAGAAAGGTCCTCCCATTTTTCATGGTTTGCTGCAAGTTAATCATTTTCCTGTTAAAAATTTGAGACCTCCATAGCCTGATGAGATTTCAAATGCTAAGGTGTCTTCTAAACAAATAAGTACAAGTCCAACTTTCATTAATGTCTTACAGATTGATTCTAAAGGCAGTGACAGAGTATGGAGGCAACGAGCTGATAAAAGAAAAATGTCATCCTACTTCTCTTGCTTCAAGCCACCTTGACTAGTTGAAAAGGCAACGTCGAGCTAATGACGTTAAACAAGTGCTTTTTGGGAGGCAACCCAAATTTTCTTTCTTTTTCTCTTTTATTTTGTTATTTCTTATTTTGTTAATTAACATTTTTTTATTTTTGTTTTGAAGGTAGCGTTGAGTCAGCTTAAGTGCCTCCTTGAGTTCGGAGCCTTTGTAGGGGGATGTATGTAGTTGTCGGCCGCCAAAAAGAGTTTTTCTTTTCCTTTCTTGCATTTAATTCATTTTGTTATTTATTCTTTTTATTTTTATTTTGTCATCATCATCCCTTTTGTGTTGAATTGAATATCCAATGATTGTTTGAATTGTTAATTGATTTGATTTCTTGGGATAACACATGAGAATCTATGAGCTATGTTTATCTCTATTGTTTCAATTGTGTATGAATGTTCTTCCCATCTTTATGATTGATAGACTTGGATTTTAATTGCATGTCAAGCTTAGAGAAAGTTTATGGGATTGCATGTGTGTGGATGATTTGTATCTAGAAGTTGTTTGATTCTCTCTTGAGGCGAAATCCTAGGCAGTGCATAATTAAGGAAATGATAAGGGCCTTCTTTGGACAGTTTGAGCCTTTCAAGCCAACTTGTATACACAGTATATCCTTAGGTCCCTTTTGCAGCCTTATGTTTGTTTGGCCTCTATTTCTTTTCTTTACCCACATTTTTCTTTTCCCATACCCATATGAAAAAAAAAATTCCTCTTTTACATAACTTCTGTTGAGTGCATATTTTGTATTATTTTATTATTCAAGTCTTCATTATTTTTGTGCATGAAATTTTGTGGAGCTGAAAAATTTGAAAAGAAAAAAAAAGGAATTGAAAAAAAAGAAAGAAAAAGTCCACCCAAAGTATTGCAAAGAAATGTGTTTGGGGGTGGAGGTTGTTGAAAAAGAAAAAAAAGGAAAAAAAAATGAATGTTGTGTTGTTTCTTATGCTCCGTTTTGCACTTGTCTTATATTTTGAGGCTTGAATTTTGAAATTTGTATGATTTTGTATCTCAACTTTTGCTTTCATTATCCTACCACTTCTTTCTTAACCCATACCTTTAGCCTTACATTACAAGCTTTTAAAGACCCTTTTGATCTTTGATTGTGTGTTGTTTACATTAGTGGAGAGAGAGATGAAAAACAACCCTATGGATGTGGGTTTGATGTGCATTTGCAGTTTTATAAACTCATTTGGGCTTGTACTCTATAAGGAGATTGAGTCTTTTATTCATGTTTTTGGGAAGTCATTTGTGCATAAGAGTTGCATGTGAGAGACGATGTGATAATTGGATTGTTCATGTATAACACTTTAAAATTAGATTGTGAATTAGTTCTTGAGGATATGAATGATTTTTGATACCCGATATTGTCATATTTGAGTCTGTTTTGAGTTTTAGTTTATTTTGTTTTTGTTTTTCTTTTTCTTTTTACTTGAGGACAAGCAAAAGCTTAAGTTTGGGGAGTGATGAACCTACAAAAATTCATATTTTTACGGTTTAAAATCTTGAATTTTTATTCTCTTTTAATCTTTTTTATTTAGTTTTGTTCTTAAATTTGATTATATTTTTATTATTTTAATTTTATTTTTATTGTATTTTTTATGTAGTTTTGATAGGTAAATACACATGAAAAGAGATTGGATGCTTACAGAAGAAAGAAATCAAAGAAACAAGTTTTCAGGATAAATAATCAGATTTTGTGTAAAAATAATAAATTCCCGAAGATAAATATTTGAAGAATTCATATCCTATTCTTAAATGGTAATTAGAGCTTTAATTGGATGTAAAATCTCAAACAAGGATTAGATTGAAGATTAGATAAGGATTCTCAAAGAGATTTGATTTGGAGCAAAATTCAAATTCCCGCACTATCCTGACCATCCCTCATTAATTGAGTCATATCTTGGGTTACAGAGATGAGATCGACGCACCGTTTACGGCATTGGAAAGCTAACAGAAAATCCTACAACTTCTCTATTGAGATCAAGGGCAAATTAGGCCATCTGGAGGGTGAGAAAAATCATGCAAGTCAGATATGAAAATCTGTCAACTTTTCTATAAAAGAGGAAAAACGAGTTTAGCCAGGGAGCTCACTTTTGACACACCTGGACAGAACATAGTAGTTGTTAAGAGGCACAAACCCTAATGTGGTGTGGGCGCAATTAGGATTGAAGATTAGGGATTTTCTTCAACCTTTCCACTTTTCTACAATGGAGTTTGTCATATTCTTCTCTTTGTGTTCTTCTTTTTCCATGTGTAACTAATTTCCCATTGTTAGGGGGATGATGGATCTTGTTCTTGGATGATGTAACTTTCTTTTATGGGTTTAATTTATGTTTCTATTTCATGATTTACGTGTTTATCTCTATTCTTAATGTTTTTCTAAATCTGGCCAATTTGGGAATGATCTTTTGGGTTTATGTATGATTTGAAAAAATTTGCATGAACTTAGAACTTGTGATAAATACCATAACTTCTACAATCGCTAGGGATAGACGTTGTGGGTTATGTGGTCTTTCTTTTAATTCCCTCGTTCTTGATAATGCTTTTCTAATTGAGGTTAGACTAAGGGATTAGTTAATTTCAATCAGCGTAAGAGGATTAATATACCAATGAATTGTGTATTAATTAATTTTGAGAATTGACCATAAATCATTGAAATAGAACATAGTTAAACCAATATTTGAGTGTGCATCTAAAGAATTCAAGTGAAATCTGAACCCTAATGCTTTAACATTATTGTTTTTCACCCCTTTGATTAATTGTTTGCTGATTTTTATTTTTATTTTTAATTTAATTTTTACCAACTCTCTTTTTGTTAGCTTAAATAGTGTTATTTTCAGTTAATTTAGTAATTAATACCTTAATTCTCGTGGGACGATACTCTATTCACTTTTTATTACTTTTGTCGATTCGGTGCACTTGCCGATATCCGCATCAAGTTTTTGTATATGACACCAAAGCTTGAAATTCTGCTGTATCAGTCATCCGAGATAGTGCATCTGCCCCTCTATTTTCAGTTCTAGGTTTGTACAATATATCAAAACGATACCCCAACAATTTGGCAGCCCAATTCTGTTGGTCCACAGTAGAGATCCTTTGTTGTAGCAGCTGTTTGAGACTCTTTTGATATGTTGAAACAAAGTTGAAATGCCTCCCTAATAGGTAGGGTCTCCAATGCTTTGGATGGCCAAAGCACTACTGACCATTAATTCCTTCTCGTATCTTTGACTTAGACAAATTTCTCGCTCCTAATGCCTTGCTATAAAATGCTATAGGCTTGCCATTTTGCATGAGAATGGCACCCACCCCTACTCTAGAGGCATCACACTCAATAAGAAATTCTTTAGTGAAGTCCGGTAAAGCAAGTACAGGGGCTGTTGTGATTTTTTCCTTCAAAACTTCAAAAGCTCCTTGTGCTTGAGGTCCCCACTGAAAACCATATTTCTTGGTGAGTTCTGTTAAAGGCCTTGCAATCTTCCCATAATCTTTTATAAACTTGTGATAGTATCCAGTTAACCCCAAAAATCCCCTTACTCCCTTCACATTACGTGGAGTCGGCCATTACTGTACACTCTTGATTTTATTTGGGTCCATAGACACCCCTGTCTTGGTTATCAAATGACCCAAGTACTCAATGGTAACTTGGGCAAACTGACACTTCTTTTTATTAGCCACCAATTGTTGATTCTGAAGTATGTCCAAGACCGAGGCTAGATGTCTCAAATGTGTCTCCCAATCCGGGCTGTAGATTAGGATATCGTCAAAAAACACTAGACAAATCTCCTAAGCATAGGCCTAAAAATCTCATTCATAAGTGATTGGAATGTTGAAGGTGCGTTCATCAACCCAAAAGGCACTACTAAGTATTCGTAATGTCCTTCATGGGTTCTGAAAGCGGTCTTATGCACATCCTCCTGCTTGACCCTCACTTGGTAATAACCCGATTTCAGATCCAACTTAGAGAAAAACTGGGCCCCATATAACTCATCAAGTAATTCATCTATAACTGAAATCAGAAATTTGTCAGGAACTATTACTTTATTTAGGGCACGATAGTCCACACACATCCTCTAAGTCTCATCCTTCTGTTTTACTAAGATTACTGGGCTCGAAAATGGACTATTGTTGTGCCTAATGATTCCAGATGCCATCATCTCTTTCACCTATCTTTCTATTTCATTTTTCTGATGATGTGGGTAATGATACAGTCTCACATTAACTGGTCCCTGCCCCTCAAACAGAGTAATAGCATGCTCTTTTTCCCTTTTGGGAGGCAGCCCTGATGGTTCCTGGAACACCTCCGCATAAACGGTCAACACTTTATCAAGCTCCTCCTGCTATTTCCTACTCAGAGCACCCTGCTGCTCTGCCTGAAATAACTCATTGGCAACCTGATTTTCAAAGGACATGAATAATCCCCCAAATACTCTCTTGGGCTTCCCCAAAATACTTTGTAACGCTGTCTCCCCATTATTATTGCATTTGTCCCCTTTCAATTCCACTCATTGCTCTTTCACCCGAAACTTCATGGTCTGCTTTCCCCAATCAACTAACATTTCCCCTAAAGTTGCAAGCCAAGAGATGCCCAAGACCACATCTATGCCCTCCAGATCAAAAAAGAAAGTGTCTACTGTGAGTTTGATATCCTCCAAATCTAGCTCCACCCCCCTGCACTTCCCTCTGGCTATAGCTTGGTAACCATCTCCCAATTTTATTCTCATAGTTCTAGTGTCTTCTAATGACCACCCCAACTTCTTCACCAATTACCTTGAAATGAAGTTGTGGTAGCCCCACTATCCACCAAAATAAGAATGGGCACCCCCTGCATGGTCCCTCTTAATTTCACCATTTGTGGTTTCTCCCTCTTGTCCGCAACCAAGCTTCCTAGGCTCATCACACTACACTCTCCATCCACCTCCTCCTCTTCTTCAACTTCCACGGCTAAGATATTACCCTCAATCTCTCCTTCCTCCATCTCATCCAACACCATCACCTTCATTTGTTTATCTGGGCATTGGTGTAAGGGGTGGAAAAGTCCCCCACATTTATAACAAAGCCCTTTTTGCTTCCTGTCCATTAATTCTTGATAGGACAAATGGGTGACCCCTCTGTTACGAGGCCCTCCTCTTTTCCTCTCATCAGCATAGTCTTTGTTAGTTCTGGGCACATATTGACTTCCCTTTGTCTCACTTTGGCCCAACTTCATTATTTCCCCTCACAAACACCCAATCCGACCCACTGTTGCGACCCGAATTGTTGGGATTGGGTTGAAACGGAGTACCCGTCCCAAAATCGGATCTGGAACCCAACCCACGTGATGGCCCCACGCCTCCTTCCTTCCCCCGTAACTCCTTCTTTACTACTCTGGTCACGTTCATCAGCCTCGAACGTGAAATAGGACCCAGAGCTATGAGACTTCTCACACGATCTCAGATTTCTGCCTTCAACCCATGGAGGAAATACCCAAAGTGTTGATTATCAGGTAGTTTCCTCACTTGCGCCATCAATCGTTCAAACTCCTGAATATACTCGTCGACGGAGCCTCTCTGACGAATATCTGTTAATTGTTCAAAGACGTCGCCGTCACCCATTCCGTCGTAACGATCGAGCAACTCGACTTTCAATTGTTCCCATGTCAGCTCCGCTTCATCATCGAGCAAGGAATTAAAGAAATGGATCGTCGAGCCCTCTATACATAGCTGAGCCAAGTTCACCCGCACCTCCGGGCTAGTCTCTTGTACCTGGAAATAGACCTCCGCGCGAGTGATCCATCCCGCCGAATCCTCTCCGTCGAACATGGGAAGTTCGAACTTCTTCACTGATTGGTGGAATTCCTCCAACGCCTTGCCCTGCAACTTCTTCATCCCGGACGTCGACCCCCCTATTTTGGACGACGACTCCTTCTCGACATTACTCTTCTCTGATTCGATTTGTTTTTCGTGCTTCTCCCCATCCCCGTCACTTTCTTCCTCCTCTGTCTGTAACTTCTTATCTAGACATTTTGCCAACATGGCCATGAGCTTATCTTGATTTTCTTTGGCTGTGCTTTTCACCTCCGCTAAAGCCACCCTAACCTCTGATAGCTCCGCCTCTAACGCTGCAACTTACGCCTCCATTCCTTCCTTTTTCCTCGGTGGCATTCACCCCGTATTCCTTGTTGCGCCGATCCCCTCTTACGTAATCTGGTAGGTCAGACCAGTTTGTTAGGAACCAGAAAAGAGTATAGCAATAAAATAGTAAAGAATATGAGAAAAATAGAGGACTTGAGTATTATTAATTGAGAATGAGGGTTTTACAGTGGAAGAAAAATTCCAGACTACCACAGAGCTCTGCTCCTATAGAGAGCTATTGCTCTCTATCCATAACAAATCACAAATGATTTCCCCAGATACCCCTACACACCATTTCTCAGCCTTTTGTTATGTGCCTAAGGCATAACAGAAAAATAGTTATGCCTCTCTCTCTCTTTCTCTCTCTCCTGCCAGCACAGCACTCACATCATTCTCCCCTCATTTTCCCTTTTCCCTTTCCTCGTGTAGACCTTCCAAACTTTGGGACCATGAGCTAATTACTGGACCAGAATGTCCTTTGGGCCTGAAACCAATGATTGGGCCCTAACACATTACTGCAAGTACTATTAGGTCCACAAATACCATGTATCTTACAAGGTGCTTGCATCGCTTGCCATGACATAGACCAATTCTCATGTCCATCTTTCCTGCTATAAACACGAATGTTACCATCATGATCAAGAGTGAGTCTTCGTTGGAGCACTGTCCCAAAATCAGATGTCCTGAAATTGAAATCATCTGATGAAGTGAAGTAACCATAAGGATCAAGGGCTACAACTCTGCTATTGTTGTTAGTAGATCTACCAGCTTCCCAGCTCACAAGTGAGGGATCTGGCCAATAAACGCTTGAAACTTGAGGGCCATCATAAACAAGATATAGAATATTGTCATTGTCAAAGAATAGCTTGTAGAAACCTGTGGAGTAGTTGCTCTCGCTTTTTGAGGACATAAGTTTCATGTATCTAGTGAGCCTTTGATCAGGAAGGAGTATCTGTTGGGAAATCGAAGCTTTGCCACAGAATGTGACCAAGCTGATCTTGCAGAACAAGATTTCCTATGTCATGTAGAAGTAACTGAAAGAAGTTGGATGAGGCAGTGTTTGTGGTCCAAACGTTGGATTGGCCTGCGTCGGTTAAGATGAGGTTGCCAGTTTTAAGAAGGGAAAGTGTTGAGTGTTTTGGATGAATGAATTTTGTTTCAAACTAATTAACGATATGTCAAAATTCATAAATCCATTTAATCCTAAATTATAGTATGTATAAAATATAATATACAAGATATCAGGTTATAGAATCACCTGAAAAGGATAAATATGAGTGTGGTCATATTCGATCTTTAAAAGAAAATCACGAACGGTACATGTGTGTTGAGGAGAGAAACTATCATCATTCTCTATATGCGCAGAAACCCTTGTGACCTCAATGAGGCAATCACAATACATATAGGATGAGAATATGAGCCTCTCTTTATGTTTACAATATGAGTTAACCTACCCATCATAGAAAACCCATACACAAAGCTTACAAACTCAAAATAATATTATTCACATGAGTTTAAGTGCTTATAAGAGTCTAATAACAAAATTGATCACAAATCAACTAAATTAATAGATGCTCAATAATATTTGATATTCAATTAATTTAAATTTTAAAAAATTAATGATTATGTTAGTTCACACATATTAAAAAATCTATCATTGCATTCACGGGTTGGTCACGGTTTGCTATCCAAACTATGGTGGCATTTTGGCCATGGACATGGGGATTAGGTTGAGTGAACCAGATGGCAAAGCAATAAGCGTTTTCCCCAACGGCATAAAAGCCTGCAGTGAATGTGGCATTTGGTGAAACTATAACGTCTTCAGGTTTCTCCACGGAGAGGGAGAATGAATTAGATGAATATTGAAAAGATAAAGCCAAAAGGAGAAGAGCTAATAAGATTGAAGAGGTCATTCCTGTCCTGTGCTAGCTTGTGTGAGAGAGAGAGGGTTCATATTGCTCACTGCCAAATTCTGTTATTGTCATAGTGATATATATCACAACAACATGGTCATGGTGGTGACTTTGGTCAGCAGTCAGTTACGATGACTTAGTCTACGGCCAGTCATCATCACTTAATGGGATGAAAATCATTTTTTTATTTTTTATTTTTTTATATTTTTTTATTTAAATTTTGATAAATATTTTAAATTAATTATATGTCTTTTTTTATTTAATTTATTTTATATTTATTAAAATTTAAGTAAAAAATATAAAAAAAAAAAAAAATGAGAAAGTGATCCTCATTCGATTGGAAGAAGGTGTCGAACGAGGATCACCTATCTCCATTTTATATTTTTTTTTTTATCTCTTCACTTAAATTTTGATGTCTTTTAAATTTAATTATATATATCTTTTTCACTTAATTTATTTTATATTTATCAAAATTTAAATAAATAAAAAAATAAAAAATAAAGAGAAATGATCTTAATTTCACCTAACGTGATCCGCGGCTAGAGCCAAATTCCTTGTTAGTGTCAGATATACAACACCATCATACAAGATATTCTTTTATTAACAATATTATCATGGATATATTTTTTATTTTTATATTTTTACACACTTCTTAATATACACTTCTCTAAAAAAACATTTCTTAATGCACAAATTTTCTCTTTAATTTTTTTAAAATAAATATAGGTGCAAAAAAATAACATATAAAAATATTTGCCTTCATCGTGTACACATGGTGTATATAGGAGCTTTGAGCAATAATTTATATATTATTATTTTAAAATATAAAATATTAATGTTAAGGACCTTGTTATTTATATACTATATTTTCATTTTATTATTTTACATTATTTTTTATTTAAATCATAAAATAAAATAAAAATTTTATTTTCAAACTAATAAAAATGTAAAAAAATATGAGAAAAAGATGTACAAAAATTGTGTTCTTAGTGTTTCAAATTCTTATATTCTTACATCAAATAGTGTATATACTCATTTTTATATTTTATTTAATATTATTTATTATACATATTTTTTTATTATTTTTATCACTTAATTATATCACTTAAAAAATGTAAATAATCATACACCTTTAAAAAAAATGTAAAACTAACATTTTTCAATGTTAAATGACTTACTAAGCCTGTGTATATATATACAAAAATTTCTCTATGATCACGATCGTGCCGAACATACGGGTGACTTTGGTCAGCGGTCAGTCTTCCCCATTAGCATTATTCTTCTCAAGGTCATTAATTGTTCAATATTTTGAAGAGATTTTTATATAAATTTGATCCATTTAATTTGAATACAATAAATTAATTATAGTATTAATTTAAAAAAATAAATGTCATAGGTAATTAATACATAATTTTATTTTATTATCTTAATTAATATTATAATTAGTTTAATATACTTAAATATACCAAATTTATATTCAAATTTCTCAATATTTAGTTACTAATGTAGTGCCGTGTGGTGTGGGTCTTCCATCTTGTAGAATTTTTGGTTTTCAATTATTTTCTGCTTGTCGTGTGGTTGCGGATACTATAATCTTTTTTTAATAATACTTTTTATACAAATTTTATTTTAATAATGTTAAATGTATATAATATATGTAGCTCACATAATTCATATACTCAATGCCACAAAATTTTTTGTTTTTGGGTAAATATGCAATGCAACATTGACATTGATGACTATAAGGGGCAAAGAAAAAAAGAAAGAAAAATAAATGGTAATAATAAGGTCAGGGTTGTTCAAGACCTAATCATTTTTTACTGACTTAGCCTGGCCTAAAACTAATTAGAATGAATTCGGGTTTTAAAAATTAGATTTTGGTGTATTTTTTAGTTGGATTCAGATTATATTTTGGATTGTTCTAACTCATTTTATTTAAGGATGGTAAAATTATCCGTACTCGTGGGATCTGTGGGGATTACCCGCAATGGAATGGAGGATAGGTACTCGTTTAATAAATGGGGGCAGGGATTATAGTACCCAGCCCATAGGTACCCGCAAATCCATAAAGTATATTTTTTTATTTAATATATATCATATATTATGATTTTTTTCTTTTTATTTTAAGATGAGATGAAAATATATATATTTTTATTATTCTAAAATAAATTTTTTATTGAATGAGTTCATAATAATAAAACTTATTGAAAAAATATATACCATTTATGTAATATATAGACTAATTATTATAAAATATAATTGAATTTAGTTTGTTATTCATAATATTCTTTTAATTTTGTAAGAATCTTATATTATTGAACAAAGTTGTGGTATGTAGTATTAAAATTTATTTTATTTATGTTTTTTTATAATTTTTAAAATTTTATTTTTAAATTATTAACTACTCGTGATACCCGCAGATACTTCCGCTTACCCATAGAGATCATAAAAAGGTACCCGTGATGGGTACGGATACGGGGGCGGAGGAAGCACTATCTACCCTCACCCCGCCCCGTTGCCATCCCTAGTTTTAGTATCTTAAAATCTTTTAAAATTTATATTTTTTTACAATTAGTTATAAAATAATAAAATTTCTTAATTTAAATTAATAACTTTTGCACAACATGATAATATGTTTATATTTTATATTATTTATTTTGAAATATATATTATAAAATATGCCTTAATTTTGGTTTCTCACTTTTATGATTATATGACTTAACTATACATAATATTTAAATTTATATATTATGCATATATATCGGGATGACCCGATTTGGGTCCGTTCATTATTAGGTCATGGTCAGGTTGAATTTGGGTCTAGGAAATTGACCCGATCAAAAATTAGGCCAGGTTTAAGCCAAGTCAAACTCGTCTCATGTACACTCTTAATTAGAGTTATGTAAATTATATGAGAAACTTTAATTTCATGTGTAAAGAGTAAAGACGCTAACTTGAGTTCATAATCAGTGTATGACAAAAGGCTTATTGTAATTTCACTCAAGTCACACAAGCTTCAAAATTTATAAATAATTATCATCCAATTTTTAGATAGTGTAAACCACACTTACATGGATTTTGCTTATAGAAATAATAGAATACATCTAAGAATATTAATTCATGAGACTTTCTAACAAAAGTTTATCGCAACATTAAATAAAAAAGATATTGCTATATGTATTACTGTGAGACTAACTTTTAGACTATGGTAATTGTTGAATAAAATTCTCTCCAAAGTAACAACTTTAAGATTCAAATCCTTCAAATTACAAGTAAGATTTTCCTAAGATCGCACTAGTCTACTTCTATTGAGGTGAGGCGAATTTACCAAGTTGCCCTTAAAAAACAATTCCCCCCCCCCTTTTTTAACATTGTGTTACACTATGTGTAAATAATATTATTGTTTTTTTTATCCTATTAATAAATTAGAATTATCAAAATTAATTTTTAGTAGTTCATAAACACAACATCACACAATCATTTAACTAAAATTATAAATATCATTAGTTAAGTTCATAAAGTATGATTTCACCTAAATTTATGAATAAAATTCAATATAAATGTATTTTTTGTGAATATAGATGTTTTTAATTAGTTAGGACTCACTCACCAAATTAGACTTTATTTTCTTATATTATTATTTAATTTGAGCCAAAGTGACATTGCAGTAGACATTAAATAGAGAGCCAAGGTAAATTGAGATTTAAATTAAATTTCTATATAAACTAAGACGAGAAAAATAAAATATAAGAATAAAAATCGGAGAAATATTTACTTGAGAAAAAGAACTTATTAAAAAATTTTAGTTGAAAACTATATTTTATTTGATTTATATATAATCTTACATGATTGAATAACATTTTCTATGCTCTAAATTTTATCAATTCAACTCAATGTTTTAAAAATAGAACTAAACCTATCGGTTCAATCGATTAAACTATGAATTGGTTATGTTTTCAATATGATAATTTTTTATTATATTTTCTAGTTCAATCCTTATTGAATCATCAATTTAGTCGGTTAAATCAATTAAACTATAACCTATAACTCTTACCAGATTGATCTTTGTTTGATTTTTAAAACATTAATTTAACCATTAAAATGATGTGATGTAATCAGTTTGATCATGTATACTAAATTTAAAATAAATTAGTATATAATTCAATAATTGACATTTATATATTTTGAAATTATATTATACATTTAAAGATTTAATGAGATACTAATAGGCTTTTAATTTTTTTAAAAATTTATAAGCTTGATATATCATGAGAATTTTTAATCCAATAATTAAATTGATGAAGTTTATTTATAAAAAATATATATAATTTAATATGTATATTAGACAGTTGTTAAAAAGAGGGGAACTCAAAATATTGAGAAAATCTGAAACGAATGGACTTAAAGAGGTAAAATAACAGCGTGTTGGATATCACATCTTAATTCAAAACCTTAAGACATTAAATTAATGAGTTCAACTACTTATAAAGTCTTCACTTTATCTATTTCTAAATAATGTGATGCTTAGAACTTACATCTGAATTTTTAACAATCTCTCTCTCAAGTGTAAATCCATACACAAGGACAATCACTCTCGAGTGAAGTAATGATTAATGGTCTTGGCCCAAAGTTGACATTTTCTCTAATGTCAACATCAAACTAAGAACACTAATAACTTTGATAAAGATATTCGTCTAAACCAAACTAGTAACTCTGATACCATTTGTTTGAAAAAGAGGAGCTCAAAGTATCAAGGAGATTTGAAACAAATAGACTTAAAGAAGCTGCTTGTTAGAAAAAGAAGAACTCAAAAAATCGAGTAGGTAATGGACTTAAAAAGGTAAAATAAAAGCAAACCAAACATTACATCTTACCTTAAAGCATCAAATTTATGAGTGCAATCACTTATAAAATCTTCACTTTATCCATTCTTGAATAATGTAGAACTTGAAACTCACACATAAATTCCAAACAATAATATTATTTTATATAAAAAAAAGATCTTTATTTGTCAGTTTCATATCTTTAACTTGTTTTGTATTTCCATTCTGGGTTGGCCAGATTTTGATCTATATATCTCGAGGCAAATATATATATATATATATATATATATATATATTTAGTAGTTTTATTGTGAGATAATGAGAAAAGTAAATATTGATTATATAATTATATATAAATAATTAAAATTAAAAATTATTTAAAAATCATGTAATTATTTAAAAAAATCACATATATTTATATTTTAATTTTGACTATTTATACAAAATTTAATAGTCAAAATTCACTTTTCTTATCTTTTAAAATAAATATTTTTCTCATTAAATATATTCTTTGTATATATATCACTTTCAAGTTGCAAAGTGGTTTTCTTAGGCATAGGCACATAGAAAAAAGAGATGCATTAAATTCCAATGTTCTTATTAAATTCCAACAAAATAAGCATTAAATTAAGTCCAACTGTTCTATGAGAAAAGCATTAAATTTTGAATCATTAACAAGCGGACTTAGAGACTCTTTAGAAAAATCCATAAATAAATAATAAATCACATGCTCTTAACTCTTAAGTATAAGCATTGGTTATTATTAGGAAGATAGTTTCGCAAGATACAAAATTAATCGTGAACATGTATTATGAAACGGTGTAGTATAAATACAACAAAATCAACTTGTAAGGTCCACTATTTATCTTTATCAAATTAAGCATTTTGCCATTGATACTTGCCAGCACTCTAGCATAAGAACTTTCTTTGCCTTTTAGATCAGAACTTTAATAAGTGATGGGATAAGAAACTCAACAATCAATACCGTTAGGCGTTTATCAAAGAGAGGATCCAGCTATGGTGTGCCATGTTGCGGCGGTGCCATACCCCGGCAGAGGCCATATCAACCCCATGATGAACCTTTGCAAATCCCTAGTCTCTTCCATAACGCATCATGATCACGAGATTCTTATCACCTTTGTTGTCACACGAGTGGCAAGGCTTAATTGGCACCGATCACAAAACGCCCCATAACATAAGAATCTGTACCATTCCCAATGTGCTCCCATCTGAGTTAGTCCGTGGCTCTGACTTTGCAGGGTTCTATGAAGCAGTGATGACAAAAATGGAAGCTCCCTTTGAAGCTTTCCTTGATCGTATTGAGACTCCTGTGACTGTTATCATAGCTGACACTGAGCTGCTTTGGGCTGTTCCTGTTGCAAATCATAGACATATCCCCGTGGCCTTGCTGTGGACCAGTTCTGCATCAGTTTTTTCCATGTTTTTTCATTATGAACTCTTTCTTCAAAATGGGCATCTCGGAATTGACTTGTTAGGTATGTCAAATATAACTCATTCAACAAAAGAACTTGTACATAAACTTGTCATTAATAATTCATTGAGCTTTTTAGAATCATAAAATTGATTTTCCACTGTTTATTTAACAGAATTTCTACTGAATAGATATTAAATTTTAAAGCAAGAAAAAGATGTAGTTGTAAAATGCTAGAGATTGAGAAGACTTAATAGACTTTTGGTTTTGTTTGACAGAACATGGAAAAGAACGTGTGGAGTACATCCCTGGTGTTTCTTCAACAAGAATAGCAGATTTGCCCACTATTTTCAATGGAAATCATGCGAAAGTATTGGAGCTAGCCTTGCAGTGCATTGAAAGGGTTAAACAAGCACAATATCTTCTTTTCAATTCTATATATGAGATTGAACCACAAGTAATAGATATTCTAAAAGCCAAATACACTTTCCCACTCTACTCTGTTGGCCCTGCTATCACATTCTTTGAAATTAACAACCCTTTATCAAATAGCAATGAACCTGACTACTTACAGTGGCTGGATTCTCAAACAACAGGTTCTGTTTTGTACGTATCTCTAGGGAGTTATCTTTCTGTTTCACAGGAGCAGATGGAAGAAATCTCTGCAGGTTTATGTGATAGTGGTGTGAAGTTCTTGTGTGTATCCCGTGGAAATAACTCATGGTTAAATAAGACTTGTGTAGTCAAAGTATCAGAAACCTCCATTGAATTCACGAAGACTGAAAGAAGAAGAATTCATCTAATTCACATTAATGAAGAAAATGATCTACAGAGTATTTATACTTCTTACAACTGAAATGAAAAAGAATTGAAATTACAGGGAAAGGAAGCTGAATGCTAATTACATTTGTAACTAACTAACAGCTAATACCAGCTAACCGAAACTAACTAGCTAACTGAAAAGCTGAGTTGGCACTACCCTGACCATGCTCTGTTTCTATGGTTAAGACCCCCCCCCCCCACAAGCTGGAGGGTGGAAGATATCCACCATACCAAGCTTGATGATACACTCACGAAAAACCCGAGGGCATGAAGCTTTAGTGAACACGTCTGCAACTTGGAATTGAGTAGATATAGGAAGAAGTCTCATTAAACCAGCTCGAGACTTTTCCCTCACTATGTGATAGTAAATGTCAAGATGCTTTGTGCGCTCATGGAACACTGGATTGGCCGCAATATGTAATGCACTTTGATTATCACAGTAAATGACATGGGACCGAGAAGGTAGCTGAGACAAATCTGTAAGTAAATAACAAATCCATTGCAACTCTCTAGTAGCAGATGCTAGTGCTTGATATTCTTCTTCAGCAGAAGAGCAACTCACGGTGGGCTGTTTCTTGGATTTCCAAGAGACCAGTGAGTGTCCAATAAAAAAACAAAACCCAGAGATGGACCTTCGAGTGTCAATGCATCCTCCCCAATCAGCATCAGAAAAACCCAGAAGATGTAAGTCGAATTTACGAGAAGAAAAGACCACGACCAGAGATCTCTTGAGGTACCTTAATACTCTAAGAGCAAATCTATGATGTGCCTCAGCTGGATGAGACATAAATTGGCTCAATTGTTGTGTGGCAAATGAAATATCTCGGTCTTGTAGTAGTTAGATACAAGAACCGACCAACCAATCTTCTATAACCACTATGTCGGTAAAAGCGAACTGCCGGATCGATGTAATCGAACAGCAGGATCTAATGGAGTGCTAGCTGGTTTACAACCTGTGAGACCAGAATCGGCTAGTAGTTCAAGGCAATATTTCCTTTGACACAAAGAAATCCCTTTGGATGAATGAGCTACTTCAAGTCCTAAAAAGAACTTAAGTTGCCCAAGATTTTTAATCTTAAAAGCATCATGCAAAAGTGCTTTAATCAGATCAAATTCACCAAGAGAAGTACCGCCCAATATGATATCGTCTACATATATAAGCAACACAGTGAAAGAATCTTTGGTAGACTTGATAAAGAGTGTATGATCAGCTTGTCCTTGAACAAAACCATGAGAAGTAAGGAAACCAGCCAACTTTTCAAACCACTGTCGACTAGCTTGCTTAAGTCCATAAAGAGACTTAAGCAATTTACAGACTTGGCCAGGTTTGGGAGCTGAAACTCCTTGAGGAACCTTCATATAAACAGCTTCATGTAAGTCCCCATGTAAAAAAGCATTGTTTACATCAAGTTGATGTAAATGCCACCCATGAATGGCTGCCAATGCAAGTAGAATTCTGACTGTAGATAGTTTTGCTACTGGAGAGAATGTTTCAAAATAGTCTAGGCCTTCTGTTTGATTAAATCCCTGAGCAACTAATCTAGTCTTAAACCTTTCAATGGATCCATCAGCATGTCTTTTTATCTTATAAACCCATTTGTTGCCTATTGGTATAGCATCAGTAGGCAAATCTACAAATTCCCAAGTCTTGTTGCTGTTTAGAGCTGCTATCTCAAGATTCATTGCTTCAACCCATTTTGGATCTTTGCTAGCAACTGAGTATGAGGTAGGTTCAGGAATAGAAGTGAGAGACATGGCATAGGCTTGATGTTTAGGTGAAAGATGGTCATATGTAAGAAAATTAGACAAAGGGTATTGGATGGCTGAAGCATGATTACAAACATAATCATTGAGATGTGGAGGTCTTTGGCTAACTCTTGTGGACTTTCGGGTAGAAGAAGAAGAAAGAATAGGTTCTGGTGAAATTTCAGAATTTGATTGATCACTGTTAAGAGAAGATGTTGAAGAAGAATTATTAGGTGTAGAAACAGAGGGTAAAACAAAGGAAATTGGAGTAGAAGGTGTGACTGTTTGCTGATTTTGGGAATTAGCAGTAGTGTAAGGAAATGAAATAGAAGGCTTTGTTGGGGAATGAAAAGGGAATTCCAAGTCATAAAAATGAACATTTCTAGAAACCAGAATTTCCTTGGAATGAACATCAACCAATATATAACCTTTCATCCCTAATTTGTACCCTAAGAAAGCACACTTCTTTGCTCTGGGGTCAAATTTATTTCTGTGGCTGGAAAGTATTGAAGCATAACACAAACATCCAAAAACTTTCAAACAACTAAAATCAAGCATTTCACCATGTAACATCTCATAAGAGGATATATTTCCTAGCAACCTTGTAGGAATTCTATTCATTAAAAACACTGCATGAAGTACTGCATAAGACCAAAAACTTTTAGGCAATTGTGACTGAATCATCAAAGCTCTACTGACATTAAGTATATGCTGGTGTCTTCTTTCAACTCTCCCATTTTGTTGAGGAGTAGCTACACAACTCCTTTGATGAATAATACCTTTTGAAGCATAAAACTCTGGCAATATAAACTCAGACCCATTGTCATTTCTTACTACTTTTATTCTTTTTCCAAACTGATTTTCTACCATGGCAATGAATCTTTTAACACATGCGATACTTCTTCAATTTTATCATCATCACCCAAACATATCGACTAAAATCATCTAGAATAGTCAGAAAATATTGATATCCATGCACTGATTTAGTAGAAAAAGGTCCCCAAATATCAAGGTGAATCAAGTCAAACATGGAACTTGCATTATTACTACTAATAGGAAATGGCAATTTCTTTTGTCTAGCCATATGACATACATCACATGCAGTATGCTCAGCTGCAGGAATGTATTCATATTGTTTATTCAAACAATGCATCCTATCATAAGATAGATGTCCTAACCTCAAATGCCAAAGAATAGCAGAGGATTTCACATGTGTATTCAGACTAAAAACAGTAGCTAAATTTGTAACAACACTTGATGGAACCTGATCTATCTCCAAGTAGTATAAGCTGCCAGCTTCTCTAGCCAAACCAATCCTCTTCAAATCCTCCTTGGTCTGTATGACACAACCATCAGGTCCAAAGCACAATGAACATGACTGTGCTTTACTCAATTTAGCAATTGAAATCAAGTTTACTGCAAACTGAGGCAGATATAAAACATCATCTATTATTAAATCATTTGTGAGCTTGACTTTGCCACTAACGGATGCACTCACAAAATTACCATTTGGTAAATTAACTGCAATTGGGCTAATATTCTGATAAGAAACAAACCAATCTATGTAATAACAAATATAATGTGTAGCCCCAGTATCTAAAATCCACCTTGATTTGTTACTTTTGGAATCAAAAGACATTAGAGAAGGATTACCTGCTCCATGTGCTGCATGACAATAACTCTTTCCCTTTGCCATATTTACTAAAAATTTCGAATCTCCAGAATTCACAGAACTCTTTTCAAGCAGCATCGACCAACCGATTGTACTTGTTTTTTGTCAAACTTATATTTTCACTTTCTGTTTTTTCAACCTATCACCGACTTGCTATCCGAATCTTCAACAAGTGATATTGATTGCATAAGATGGTCCTCCACGACCAAAATTAGGAGGAAAGCCATGTTTCTTGTAACAGGTTTCAATACTGTGGCCTAACTTCCCACAAAATGTACACACCTTTCCATTACCTCTTCCTCCTCTTCCTTGAAAGCCATTGTTACCTCTTCCTTGAAAACTGCTATTACCTCTCGCCTCTTCCATAGCCCCTTGTTCCTTCTACAAGCATTAATCAAAGCTCCTGATTCATCATTGTCGAATCGTTCTTGAGGCAAGTACCTCTTGCATACCGTCATTCTTGCTCCATCACCATTGAAAAAAACTCTAGTTATCTGAGGTAAAGGCTCCATGAGGAGGATTTGTGACCTCACTCCTTGATATTCATCATTTAAGCCAACTAAAAATTGTATTATTCTCGTCTTCCAATTTAAAGTTTCTTGCATTTCTCATGGCTAAACAACCACAAGGGACAATACATATACACCGAGGTAAAGGCCTATATTGCTCTAATTCCTCCCATAAAGTTCTCAGTTCAGTAAAATATTCTGAAATTGTATGATTACCTTGTTTCAAATTGGAAATTTCTCGCTGCAACTGTGAAACTCGAATCTTGTCTCCTCTCATGAATCTATCCTTCAAGTCATTCCATACATCTATAGCATTCTCTATGAAAACAACACTCTCAGCAAGTTCTGGAGTCATGGAATTGATTATCCATGAATGCACCAGATTGTTGCATTTGTCCCAGGCTGCAAAATTCAGATTCGACTCATTTGGTACTGGAATTGTTCCATCTACAAACTTGTACTTGTTCTTTAACGCCAAAGCTCTTTTCATCTTCCTCGCCCAACTGTGATAATTTTTGCCAAATAATTGCGGTGTAACCAACACAAAATTGGTGTTCTCTGAATGATGAACATAATACAGATCAAGAGATTGATCCTGATTTGTGCCTTGATTCGAAGTAGAAGAATTATTGTTGTTAGAATTTCTTACCATTTTTCAATGATCGAATGAAAATCGAAAACAATTGAATCGATTGAACAAAGAAAAGAAACAAATCGAGATTGAAGAATCAGAGTGCTGCACGTGACAGAAGCAGAGCGGGTAGAACCCGCTCTGATACCATCAAAGTATCAGAAACCTCCATTGAATTCATGAAGACTGAAAGAAGAAGAATTCATCTAATTCACATTAATGAAGAAAATGATCTACAGAGTATTTATACTTCTTACAACTGAAATGAAAAAGAATTGAAATTACAGGGAAATGAAGCTGAATGCTAATTACATTTGTAACTAACTAACAGCTAATACCAGCTAACCGAAACTAACTAGCTAACTGAAAAGCTGAGTTGGCACTACCCTGACCATGCTCTGTTTCTACGGTTAAGATGTAGTGAATGGTTTTGTTGTGCCTTGGTGTGACCAATTGAGGGTGTTGTGCCATTCTTCTATAGGGGGATTTTTGTCCCACTGTGGCTGGAATTCAGTGTTAGAGGCTACGTTTACTGGTGTTCCTATTCTCACTTTTCCTATATATTTTGATCGGGCACCAAACGGTAAACAAATTATGGAGGATTGGAAGGTTGGGTGGCAGGGAAAAGCAAGGGTAGGAGCTAAAAATGTTGTTATGAGGGAGGAAATCGCAGGGCTTGTACGGAGGTTTATGAATTCTCAAAGCAATGAAGGTAAAGAGTTGAGGAAAAGAGCAAATAAAGTTAAAGAGGTTTGTCGGCGAGCAATTGTAGAAGGTGGATCATCTGTACATAATCTCAATGCATTTCTTCAGGATGTTTTGCAGAGCAAATGCAATAAGGGCAGGGACTAAATAACATTGACTCTTAATTAGTTATTAGAGGAGAAGTTGTGATGTTACAGTTTGTTTCTGTTCAATTTGGAAGATCTTTGTGGGATTAGTTTTCATTATCTGCTTTCTTTTATCACCAACTCCAAAGTATATGTTTTCTGAAATAGAATTACCATTAGAAGTTTAGAACCCTGATATGTGATTGGTTCATGAGACGAGAGTGAAAATGGATACTCAGAAATCTATCTGTTACAACAGTTTTGTGGAATAGAAGAAGAGATATGCCAATTCATGAGTCCCTACCAAAAACAGTTTTTGAAAAGAAACTTCTGAAAGATTAGAGATATGCGGTTTACATTATTGCACAAAACTTTGCCTATGTGTTGGGTGGGAGATCAAAGTAGCTATAATGTCATCAACACAGATCCTACATAAAATAACTTCATTTAGTCCTATGCCCTATATATTAATAACTGCAGTTGTATCTGATAAATATTTGAATAAGAAAAATGTAGAGCGTAGTTTTATAGGGGAGAAAAATTTTAAATTATTGACCAAATAATCTGATCATCAGACAGGTGGAGATTGGCTTCTTTGCTGTCTTTTATACTACAAAATGCATATGATAGAAGACATTGGAACATTGTTGATGTTTATAGTCAGAGAGACTATTTCACAGCTATGTCAATGGTGCAAATAATTGCTTCGTTCACCAAGCAGATTGGGCAAATAGTAGACGGAGAGACAGTGCAAAGCATAATACATACCATTTGAGTTGAGAGTTGAGATAACATAATTAATGTTTTATTAAGGAACATAATTTAAAAACATTATTAAAGAACGATTAATGTTTTATTTCTGAGATAACATATACTTTTAAATTATCAAAATCATTTTTTTACCAAAAAATAATTAAAATCATTTTAGATTTATAGAAACCAATTTAAAATTAATTATATTTATTACTTAGACAAAGCAAAAATTATTGTTATGCCCCGAAAAAAATGGCAAAGACGTATTAATTTAGAACATATTTGAGAAAGATTAATTCTTTCTCAAATAGTTATTTTTGGAAGATTAAGCTGTTTTGTGAAATAATTATTATGTTTGAATAAAAAGATTATTTTTTAAAAAGCTTTTTACACGAAATTCAATGTAAAAAAATTTATAATTAATAATCATAAGTTTGAAATTTGAATTTTATGATTTTAAATTTTATAGATTATTTCTTACACTTTGATATGTAAATACTATTTTATCCTCAATTAAATAATTTTTTTAATCATTCTATACCTATTTTAATAATTTAATGCATAAAAATAATTTTTTATATTATCCAAATAAATCATAAACTTAAAATCACTTTATAGTTAATGATCTAAACATAAAAATAAATCAATTATAATCGATTATAAATTATAACAATAATCAATTATAATTAATTATAACAATAATTAATTATCAGCATAATCTATAATCTTCAACTTTTTCAAACAACTCCAAATGGTAACCGAGGATCTATCAAAATCAATGTAAATGGGGGCAAATGATAGACACAGAAACCGAGTTACTTATATCTCAAAAATGGTGTGAAGATTGAAGAACCAAATAAGAAGTCCAGCATATGAAAGCTTGACATTCACATAAAAGCCTTTGCCTTCTTTCTTCACCTTCACACCAAAAATCTCATCAAACCTTACCTAATTAATCAGCTTCACTAATGGAAGAAGTTCCACTTGCACCATATGTCAGGTTCAGTAGGCACGCCCACGTGGTGGCCATGCCTTACCCAAGTAGAGGACACGTCAACCCCATGATGACCCTCTGCAAACTACTTGCACCTTCAACAACACCACCCAGTGATGATGATGATGATGATGTCCTTCTCATCACCTTTGTCGTTACCCAAGAGTGGCTCGGCTTCATCGGCTCCGAGCCTAAGCCCGACAACATCCCCAACGACGTCGTTCCCCTCGACTCTCAGATAGCCGCCGACATCCCTGGCTTCTTCCAAGCCGCCGTCACCAACATGGAAGCTCCCTTTGAGAAGCTTCTCCATCGGCTTGAGCCGTCGGTGACCGCCATCATTGGCGACGCTGAATTGCAGTTTGCGATCGCCGTTGGTCACCGGAGGAATATTCCGGTGGCGGTGCTTTGGACGATGTCTGCGTCCTTTTACCTCATGTTACATCAATTAGAAGCCTTGGCCCGTAACCGGCGTTTGAAGGTTGATCTTCTAGGTAAAGTTTCTTACACTACTCCAAGCTTAATATTAAAAACTTCATGTTTAAATAATTGTTAAATGAATGAAAGAAAATTTAATATAATTAATACGTTAAATTGTAAATTACTCTCATCTATTTTATATTTTTAGCAAATCATCTCTGAAATTTTAATTTTATCAAATTATTCATTTTTACATTATTAACGCCAAACATGTTTTTTTTGTTGTTGTAATTTTCCTAACCAAATGCTTCTTACATATTTAGAACTTATGTTATATGGAAATTGGTTATAAATTTTTTAAAAAAAAATTATGAATTGTTAAATATTTAAAATTTAAGTGGATAAATTATAAAAATTAAAACTTTAAGGAATAATTTATCAAAAGTCAAAGTCAAAAAGATAATTTACAATTTAACCTCATTATTGTAAATATACTTGGTATTGGTTGATGTTTGAACTTTGTGGCTTTCAATGATGTTGATGATCATGAAGAGCATATACCAGGAATTTCTTCAGCACAATTGGCTAATCTTCGAACTGTGCTTCATGAAAATGACCAGAAGTTTTTGCAGCTTGCATTGGAATGCATTTCTACAGTGCCCAAAGCAGATTATCTGATTGTGAATACAATCCAAGAGCTGGAAGCTGAAGCAATCAATTCTTTGAAAGCTATTTTCACCTTTCCAATCTATCCCATTGCCTTTCCTTACTTCAAGCCTGAAATCAATCATTCAGTGGCCAACAGTGATTACAATCATGAATATTTGAATTGGCTAGATTCTCAACCAGCTATGTCAATATTGTACATTTCTCTTGGTAGTTTCCTTTTAGTGTCATGTGCCCAAATGAATGAAATTGTGTCAGCTTTAAATACAAGTGGTATTCGTTACTTTTGGGTGGTTCGTGGTGAAGCTTCTTGGTTAAAAGAGAAATGTGGTGATAGGGGTTTAGTAGTGCCTTGGTGTGACCAATTGAAGGTTTTGTCCCATCCTTCTGTAGGTGGCTTTTGGAGCCATTGTGGGTGGAATTCCACTTTGGAAGCTGTTTTTGCTGGTATACCAATGCTGACATTTCCTCTTTTCTTTGATCAAGTCCCAAATAGCAGGCAAATTTTGGAAGAGTGGAAGAATGGGTGGGAGTTAAAGAGATCAGAGTTAGGAAGTGAAGAATTAATAACACAAGAAGAAATATTCATAAAACATAGAACAGAACTGAAAAACTTGTGTAAACGAATATTCTCTCTCTTGATCATTCCATCAAACAGATGGTGTATTTATACAGACTGAAGCCTAACAAACTCTTAACTGAATTGATCTAAGCCTATCATCTCAAAACAGATTTAACAGATAAAGATTCTATATAACTATAAAAGGATAATTCAATAACAAACTGATAACAACTTGGATAACTAATTGATAATTGAATTACTAAATATCCTTATCCTCATTACTCCCCCTCAAGTTAGAGAGTGAAGATCATGAATGTCCAACTTGGAAATGAAGTACTAGAACTGTTTTTGCCCTAAAGCCTTGGTAAAAATGTCTCTTAGTTGTTGCTTGGTGGATAAATGAGCAGTGGCAATTCGTTCGGCTTGTATGTGTTCTCTTACGAAATGACAATCTACTTCAATGTGCTTGGTACGCTCATGAAAAATGGGATTGGCAGCTATATAAAGTGCGGATTGGTTGTCACATAGCAGCGGAATAGGCCTTTTACAAAATATTTGAAGATCTGATAGTAGATTGCGCAACCAAATAATCTCACTAGTTGCATAAGACATTGCTCTATACTCTGCCTCACTAGATGATCGAGAAACAGTGGTCTGTTTCTTTGTTTTCCAAGAGATAGGACTACTGCCTAGTTTCATGAAATATCCTGAAATGGAGCGCCTTGTAGTAGGGCAAGATGCCCAATCTGAGTCACAGTAACCTGTCAAAAGGAGATCACTATTTCTAGACAGCAAAACTCCTTATCCCGGAGAGGACTTTAGGTAACAAAGAATACCCATGGCTGCTTCCCAATGCGGTTGGCGTGACTCTTGCATAAATTGGCTCAAGATGTGAATTGAATAAGTGAGCTCGGGTCGAGTGATAGTGAGGTAGATCAATCTACCAATGAGGCGCCTGTATTGTGGAGGATCTGAGTATGACTCACCTATTTCAGCTGACAAGCCATGATGTTGTTCCATAGGAAAACCACAAGGTTTACAATCTAGCATGTCACATTCTTTTAGGATGTCAAGAGTGTATTTCTGTTGATAGAGGAACAAACCTGTATTTCCATGAGAAAGTTCAAGTCCTAGAAAGTATTTAAGCCTTCCAATATCTTTCATTTGAAAACGTTCACTCAGATATTGCTTGAATTTGTTGCATGCTATGCTGTCATTGCTGGCTATGATTAAATCATCAACATAGATTAGAATAGCAATGAAGGTGGAGCCCGAAGAGAAGGTGAACAAACTATGATCAGTATTGGATTACTTGAAACCATAGTGCAGCAAGGCTTGAGAAAGCTTAGCATACCAACTTCTGGATGCTTACCTAAGACCATAAAGTGACTTCTGTAAGCGACATACATGGTGTGGGTTAGCTACTACATAACCAGGAGGAACAGCCATATACACCTCTTCATCAAGATCTCCATGAAGAAAGGCATTGCTAACATCCATTTAGTGGAGATCCCAATTTTTAACAGCTGCTACTGATAACAAGCATCTAACTGTTGTCATTTTAGCCACAGGAGCAAAAGTTTCTGTGAAATCTTCCCCTTCAACTTGGGTGTAACCTTTGGCAACTAACCGTGCCTTATACTTGTCAATCTCCCCATTTGTCTTGTATTTGATCTTGTAGACCCATTTACATCCAACCAATTTCTTTCCCTCTGGGAGTGGTTCCAATGTCCAGGTATTGTTTTCTTCCAATGCCTTAATTTCTTGTGACATTGCTTCTTGCCACTGTGAAAATTGGACTGCCTGTTTAAAATTTTTAGGCTCATCATTTGACTTGATGGCCGAAAGGAATGCTTTATTTGAAGAAGAGAAATTATTGTAACCAATGTACTATGAGATGGGATAAGGCTTACCAGAAGAAGAAGTGGATGTCAAGGTGATGCGTGGGGGGTCTTGGACTGCTGTACCATAGTAGTAGTCATTTAAGTATGCTGGAGGTCTCCTAACTCTTGGTTCTGGTGCAGTTAAGGTGGTTTCCCTTGATGGTAATGCTTCATGTTTTGCATCGGCTGATGCAATAGCTGATTAAGGTTCTTGCTGCATAGGCATGTCAGTGGTTGGCTCCCTTGAGTTAAAATGTGCACTGCTGGAATCATGGCCTCCATCAATTAATGCAGCACTATCATGCATAAGAGTTGGTTGATCCATCCCATCTAATGAAGGATAATTGGGATAAATAGTTGCTATGCTGCTGTCTTCTTTGTGTTGTCTATATGGAAAGAGGTGTTCATAGAATTTAACATCCCTTGAGACTGAGAATTCTTTAGTGTTTAGGTTGTATACTCTCCAACCCTTTTGTCCCCGAGGATATCCAATGAAAATACATCTATGAGCCCTAGCATCAAATTTATCATTGGGTTTTGTTGGTGTCTTTACATAGCAAAGGCAACCAAATACCCGCAAATGCTCATAGGATGGAGTCTTGCCATATAGCAATTGATAAGGAATCATTCCTTCATTAGCTACAGTTGGTGTCCTATTTATAAGGTGGACAGCAGTCTGTACACATTCTCCCCAAAAATGCAAGGGTAAATTAGCATGAAAACGAAGAGCACGAGCCACATTGAGTATGTGGCAATGCTTTCTTTCCACGCGTCCATTTTGCTGAGGTGTGTGAACACATGAAGTTTCATGGAGAATTCCCTCATCATGGAGAAAACTCTGAACCTTTGAATTGACAAATTTGGTTCCATTATCACTCCTAATGACTTTTACTTTGGTTGCAAATTGTGTTGTGACCATCTTACAAAAATTAATGAGGTGACTAGCTGTCTCGGACTTCTCTTTCAGCAAAAATACCCATGTAGCTCGAGAATGATCATCTATTATTGTCAAGAAATAATGTGAGCCATTGTGTGATGATGTATGATACTTTCCCCAGAGATCACAATGAATTAAATCAAAGATTTTATTAGCTTTACTATCACTCAAAGGAAAAGAAATCATACATTGTTTGGAACGATGACAAACATCACAACATTCTAGTTTATTTGTATCTAAGGGAAACTTAATGATTCTAGAGAGTCTAGACATATTCCTAATAGAAGGATGACCCATCCTGGCATGCCAAAGAACACTTTTGTCTTGAGTGTAGTTTGCTAACAATGCTCCTTCTTCTACTGTTTTGAATATGTAGACCTCATCACGCACATCACCTGATCCAATCTTCTTCTTCCTGGTTAAGTCCTGTATTACACAATCATTAGCACAATAAGTTACTGCACAATTCATATCATTGGACAACTTATGAATGGAAATCAGATTGCAACAGAATTGAGGAATGAAGAGAACATCTAATAGTGTTATGTTTCTGTCTAGGGTCACATTCCCTTTTTTCTTAACTAAGACCACTTCTCCATTTGGAACTGAAATGTGTAGTGGTTTTGGAAGATCAGACACATTGTTAAGGAGATGATACAGTGGAGTCATGTGATGTGATGCTCCACTGTCCAGCACCCAACAAAGTGTGTTAAAAATAAATTTATTACCAGGCATGTTTTCTTGATGACTTTCTGTGTTATTCGCACGGGTTCCATGGAAAGCAGCATTGTTTCCCTCTGGATTTGCATTCTTGTTCTGATTATTGTCAGCCCAAGCTAGTCGTGCTCCCCCTGAATTGGAAGAATTTCTCCTGTTTACTCTGCGCATGTCCCAGTGGGGTGGATATCCCACAATTTCGAAGCACTTTGATTTCTCATGGCCAATTTTTTCACAGTGATCGCACTTTGGTTTTGGCACATCTTTGTAAACTTTGTTCCTGGTCTTGTTGGAATAATAGTCTGCACCAGCTTCTGTTTTGTTAGAATGAAAAACTGCACCAACATCATGCTTCACACCTCTACCTCTTTCAGCCAAGACTCAGGATTCTTCTCTGTAGATGTGATTAAAAGCTCGTTTGAGTGAAGGCAGGGGGTCTGTGTTGAGGATTGATCCTTTGACATGCGTATATCGATCGCTGTCCAATCCTCCCAGAAAAAGGTGAACGCGCTGCTCTTCTTCTCTCTGTGCAAGTTCTTTGGAGGCACCACAAGTACACTCAGGCAGCGGCTGCAATTCACTTAGCTCATCAAAAACGCTTTTGAATGTCGTGTAATGTTTTGTCACGCTAATCCCTGGTTCTTGTTACATCAAGCAAAGATCACGTGGTGGATGCGTGGTGCATTAGTTTGAGCAAAACGCTCCTCAAGATCGAGCCATATATCTCTGGCTGTAGTTGCGTGAGAGATGCTTCCATGAAGTGCAGAGTCAATTAAGTTGATGATCCAAGTTGTGACCATCGAGTCTGCCTTATCCCAATCGTGGTATTTTGCAGAAGTTTGGAGGGGTTTCTTGATTGAACCATCAATGAAACCCATCTTCGTTTTTGCCCTCAATGCAGTCTTCATGGATCTTGCCCAATTTATGTAATTGTCTCCCTTTAGCGGTACTGCCACAAGGGGAGTTCCATGATTGTTTGATGAATTCAAGTGATAGGTTGAAGAAATCATGGTGCTAGGCTTGTCACCTTTGAAAGAATCGTCTTTGGTGGGCTTAACACCCTTGGGGAGGGCGTCTTTCTTGTCAGAGTCCTCTGGATCGTTCTCTGATGCCATCATAAAACATAGAACAGATATGAAAAATTTGTGTAAATAAATATTCTCTCTCTTGATCATTCCTTCAAACAGATGGTGTATTTATAAGCCTAACAAACTCTCAACTGAATTGATCTAAGCCTATCATCTCAAAACAGATTTAACATATAAAGATCTTATATAACTATAAAAGGAGAACTCAATAACAAACTGATATCAACTTGGATAACTAATTGATAACTGAATTACTAAATAAACAACTTGGATAACTAATTGATAACTGAATTATTAAATATCCTTATCCTCATTAAATATTGCAAGTGATTAGGAAGTTTATGGATCCTGGAAGCAGGAAGGGTAAGGAAATCAGAGACAGGGCACTAGAACTTAAGGGCATATGTGACCGAGCAGTGGCCAAAGGTGGATCCTCCAATATGAACCTCGATGCATTTATAAAGGAAGTTTTATGTGTTCAAGGTCAATGAGTGGCGGGGGAGCTCTTTTTACCCAGTGTCAAAAGTATAAAATAGGCAGATAACAAAAGATGTGATATGTAATGTATATATTTACGTAGTTGAGCTTAAAATAGGGAGATAAAAAATAGAAGGTGAAAATTTGGAAACAAACTCCTAATTTGATTGTTGGTTCATCAATATCAGGGTGAGGGACAACTGAAAGTGAAATTCATATGTACTTCACACTCCAACTAAAAGCAAATTATATTCTATCCACCACAGTTCAATTATTAGAAGCTGAAGCAGTTGATTCTTTGAAAGCATATTCCCCTTTCCCGTCTACCCTATTGGCCCTGCTATACCTTATCTCGAGGTGGGAGAAAATCAGTTGGCAAACAGTGGCGATAATAGACATGACTATCTAAATTGGCTAGCCTGCTCTTTGCTTGTTTTTTTAAAAAAAATATTCCGTAGGAAGTGTTATGTTGGAAGCTGGTTAATAAAAGAACTTTTTTGAGTAATTCTTATCTGCTACATAATAGTCATGGAAGAGCCTTACTAAAAAAGAAAAAAGTAATTGCCCAAGTGAAACGAAAGTATGAGGAAGATTGACTGTTGACCAATCTTGACATTATCTCAATGGGTAGATGATGATATCTTGATAAGTTCATTTCTAGTCTCACATTGCTCAATACATGCAACCTCTGTCTACATAATTTTTGTGGAGAAGCCCGAAGAAGTTCAAGGCCCTTATTTTCGACGTTTCACCCAATCGCATGTTCTCTGTGGGCTTTAATGGCTTCAGTGAAAGTGCTTGCTGTTTTGTCTTCTTGACCATTGGTACAAGGCCACCCTGGTTTGTATGGCCACAACCTCATCTACACAGATTCTGGTTTAACATTTGGGCCACAAAAACGGGTTGTTCTGTGGTGTACCGGTGCACTAGGTTTTTAAAGGATTTTTATAATTTATATAAAATATTAAAACAACAAAAATATGGAGATTTGCATTGATTCAAAAACAGTGAATTAACCAAAAGGTGAGCATGCACAAGGCTATATCCCTGTTACAATGCTCCAGCCCAAAATTGGAGCACCCAAACCCCAGCCGCTGTTAACCGTTGACGTTAGATAAAAATTCATTCAACAATGGCTGATGCTTTTTACTGGTGACCCATATAGTATAGGTTACTCAAAATATTTGAGCAAATTGAAGGTAACTCCCTCACTTTGGTGATTTTCCAAGAAGAACCCAAATCATGGCAAGGTTTTCCCATCTCCCTTCATGCTGCATCCCATAGAATAGAAGGTTGCTCATCTCATTCTGTTTTAGTTTTATTTTACAGAGAGAGGGCCCTTCTTTGGCCACCGACGAGAAGCTTCCATCGCCTTGCCAGGTTAGTTCTCATCTCTCTTCCATCTTGTGAAATTTGTGTCGTGGCCTTGGTTTTATTCTACGGGAAGCTTCGATGTTCATCTTTCTAAAAGGTAGCTATGTAGTTGTTAATGAGAACTTGTTAAAATATTTTTCCACCTAGTTCTTGTCTAAAGCTATTATTCACTGACTGACCTAGATTGATTCTGAATGAAAACTGATTCACTATGTAGCCTTCCCAAGGAAGACAATAAACTTGGACATGGACATGCTTTTCAGCTGCTTGAGAAGTTGTCTTGAGCTAGCTAGCATAGCAACATGCCAACATACTAGACAGGGCTTGGCAGAGCCCGATTCTAACTGCTTTGCGGTTCTGAATTTTTACTAGATTTAATTAAATAAATACCATTTGAAAATACATCTAGCCAAGTAACCCTTTGTGGGAAAAATAATAGAAAATAAATTGATGGATAGCTAAAATTTAAAATGCATAAGTAAAAACTTATCCCAAATATTGATTGAGACATGTAAGTGCACTGAGTTTTAGAGTATTTGTCACTGCAAATAAATTACTCGGTGGATACAACAGCAATTCTTGCTAACTTTGCTAGAACAACATGTAAGTGCACTGAGTTTTAAAGTATTTCGCCAAATATTTTTCATGTGTCTCGTAAAAGCACTAAGACTATACTATTTATAAAAGATAGTGAAAGAGTCGTAGTTGTATCCTTATCAAAAAAACTCCATTAGATAATACTAATAGCTAGTAGCTTGTAAAAAGGTTGGATAAGAAACTCTTAATTAACGTGCTCCAACGTTCACCAAAATAAAAGGAAAACTGATACTCAAGCCAGCTAGTAAAAACTGTTGTTGGATAAACTTAACGTGCTGCAACGAGCATCACCAAACCATCGGGAATAGCAACACCTCTCTCTCTCCAACGTGATGTAACAGCACAAAAGAATGGAGGAAGTCTAGGAAACGGTCAAAAAGTTTTGAGGGAAAATAAAACAAAGAAGAATTTTAACTTTGAAATATATATCTTATTTTAATAATAATAATAATAATAATAATAATAATAATAATAATAATACTACACCCTTCACGCTGTCATTCTTAGTTTTGAACGGGGCCAAAATACCAAACCAAATAGAAATTTTAGATTAAAAACACTGTTTAAACAAAAAATTGACAGTCAAAAAAGAGCTCAAAGAGCCTTAAGGCAGTAGCTAAATCTTTACCATCTTCTATAGTTTGAAAGGGCTGAAAATTTGAGTTATTACAGAAAATATGGAATTGATTTGGAGGATTATGTTAGTTGTTTCTGCATTGATTGGGTTTAGCTTTCTTTGAGGTGAATAGCAGTCCTTGTTTCCTATGGTTGAGTTTGTGACTCAATATTGGAATAATGGTTAAGCTAGATTTGTTTGGAGCCTATAAAGCTTGTGGTTAATCACTGGTTTGATAACATTAGAGGTTAGTTACTAGTAAGGATAAGTTTGAGTATATGAGGATATATGGAAATGTAGCTACTGTTACAGAGTGTTTTAATCAATTAAATGATAGAATTTAGGGTTGAAGTTTGAGTATACTGCACCTATATATATGGTCTATGGTCCTGTTAGTTTTGATGGTTAGATACTATGTATGATCATACCAATTGAGCTTAAGAAAGTTATAAGTTTCTTTTAAGGACAAAATTGAAATCTGTGGAGTGTGTCTTAGTTTTTGGTTGTCTATAGGTTTAAACTTTGAATTTGAGGTTAAAACTTTCATATGGTGAACCTAAGCCATAAGCAAACATATTTTACAGAATTTCATGGTGAACTAATGATTGCAAATGAGTTATTTAACTTTGGTAAGATTCTGGTTCAGATTCTGAATCTAAAATTCTAAGAAGTGATGTTTGGACTTTGGACCACTTTAGAGGAGAATGATAGGCCTAGCTATGTTTTAAGGTGGGTCTTGGTTGTACGTTAAAGTTACTGGGTTTCATTTTGAGGTCATTAGAGCTTGTATGACTGCTATTATTTGTGTGTTGATTGACACACCAAATAGTCATGTTTTGAGCTGGATTTTTATTATGAAATGATTTCACGTGTTGTTTGCATCTCTATAAAGTTTCAAGCCAAATAAGTGAGTCTAGCTATGTTAAAGAGTTTTGTGAAGCGGCAACACTTAACTTGAACAATTTGCTGGTTACTATGGCCAATTAGTAGAGTTTTGCTCTGCTTCAGTAGGCTCTGAAGTTTTGGTATAATTATTGTTCTGTTTAAGTTTATCCTAGATACTGGTATTTTAAAAATTGTAAGGAACTGACACTAATATCAAAATACGAACAAAATATGGCAATTAGGGAAAACATCAATCTTTCTCAAGTTTTTAGAATTCGAGGACGAATGCTTTTTAAGGGGAAAGAATGTGATACCCCTAAAAATAATAATCTAAATTGAGAATATTTTAGTTTGTTAAATGAATAATTGTTGAGATTTTAGTGGAAGGGTGCTATTGTTGAATGTAATCTATTTGCCAGGATAGAATCATACTTAAGAACTATGCATAAATGCCTGAAAATATTGGCAGCATAGAATAGGTATAAGCTTTTTTTTGGTTGACTTTTGTTTTTTTGGCTCTAGTAAGGTGATCAATAATTATCTATGTTTGTGAATACAGGTAAATGGGCTGGGGCAATCCAAAACATGAAAGGAAAAGTCTGCAGAAGATAGAAAAAATTTTGTTCTGTTTGGGTAGAAAATTTCCATGAAGAGCACGAGCCTATGAACATCTTTTGGTCCCTTAAGTAGCGTTCAATTCAGCATGTCTTTTCCCCTCGGTTACAGCCCATCGCTATTGTAGAACGCGTGTGGAGCCATGATATACTTGTTGAAGGGTTTGCGAAAGCATTGGCTTTTGACAGTGGTTAACTGTGAATAATACACAGGCCTGCAATATATTTTGTTGGGGATACGAATTGGCAATCTGAAAAGTTTATTTTGGTTTTTGTTGTGAATTTCAGATTAAGTATTAGTAATACTAGCATATTATCCTCGTAGTGGCGAAATGTAAAATTGAGAAAAATATTATTGTTGCTACGAACAAATTCATTTGAGCAAGTTACTGATGTATAAGTGCAATTGCTTTTTGCTTTTTGCTTTCTGCGTATGGATTGGTGGATTTTACATGATTGGTTTTGCTTTCTGCGTATGCAATTGGCCCATTACAAAAAAAGAATTACTTTATTTGTGTGACACTGTGCTCATAAGCCCACTCGGACATGGTTGCGCATGTGATAAGAGAGAGATGGGAGAAATTGAAGTTCCAGAATCTATTGTAGCTAAAGTGTGCACGTGTTTATTGGTGAAGTAAGTGCACGTGTGATAGAATTGCACGGATATAGCTAGAGTAAGTGTGCACGTGTTTATTGGTAAAGTTTGTGTGTGTGTATTTTTGATTTATCATTGTCTCAACAGTGTATGTTTAGAGGCATGGTATTACTTGTGGGCCACCTATCCTGGCTGGTATTAGCCCATTAAGCAATCACTGAAACGGCCAACAATTGTATGGCCTGATATACTGAATAGACTTAAACAAATTGTGTGGGCTGGTACTACTAAGTTGCACGCACGGGGATTCCTTAATATTTAAAGGACAAAGTTTAAGTGCTTTAGGTATTTGTAATATTTTTTTAATAAAAATATAATATATGTTTTATTTTTTAATAAAATATAATATATATCTTATTGTTTAGTCACTTAATCATCACTTTTAAAGTTTTTATTAATAAATTATAAAAAATACATATATTATATTTTTATTAGAAAAAATATTATGAGTACTTAAGGAACTTTATTTAAATTTTGACCATGTTTAAATTGTAGCGTATCTGGTAAGAGAATTATTTATTATAAGAGGTAAGAAGAGTAAATTTTGACTATTAGATCTTACATGAATAGTCAATATTAGAACATAAATGTATGTGATTTTTTTAAGTGATCACATGACCTTTAAATAACTTTTAATTTTGATTATCTATATATGATTGTGTGGTCAAGATTTACTCTTCTCACACTCTCACAATAAAAATTTCTCTTACTAAATATGTTTATTTCTATTAATTGTGATTTATATAAAATGAGCAATCTTTTTTAAGTAAGTTATAGATTATTATATAATGAAGTGATTTTATGACGAACAAAAGGATCTTTATTGAGCATCATATGATAGTGAGTGAAAAAATATTTTTTAAGTAAGTTATAGATTATTATATAATGAAGTGATTTTATGACGAACAAAACATCATATAGTGAAGTGATAGGCTCAAGGATCTTTATTGAGCCTACCATATGATACTGATGAGATGAAAAATATACGATTGAGTGTAAATAATCAACCAATCAATCAATTAATACATATAATAATATATACGAAAAATATATGATCTAAAATTTTACCATATATCATTTCAGTCAATTAGTAAATACATTCATATTTTTGATATGCTATAATTACATTTGCTAATTTTTTATCATGTATAATCTAATGTGATAATTTAAAAGAAACATTGACATAACAAAATTGGCACATGTACAAAAATGTCAAAATGAATTAAAAAAAATACTTTCTGTTACAAAAATTAGAAGAAGAAAGTAAATAAAAATAAAAAAAAAATCTTTGTTACAAAAATTGGCATAACAAATAAAACAAAAAATGACTTTTTATTCACGAAAAAAGTTGGCAGACTACTTCAAAAAAATAAAAGCATGGAAGAATGAATATGAAAAAAAAATCTCAATAGCAAAAATGAGTGAGGCAAAGAAAATTTTTGACTATTTATTCAAATGCACCATATTTTACAATTTTCACCATATCTGCACACGTGTTGTATATGTGAACCCATTTCATCTTTCAACAATAAAAATATATCAATATATGTTAGTCTGAATGGAAGGGGTTCGAGTTTATTAAGCATGTAATTTTGGGTTTGATCTCTAGATTTATATATGTGGAAATAACATCATTGGGAGGAGTCCCTGCTTAAGCATTTGATCATATCTCAAGAGATTAGTCTCTTACCTACTGAGTGAGAAAATATTCTGAGAAACAAAAAAATAAAAGAAAATAAACAAGGAACAACAAATTTAGAAATCAGTAACTAAGTGAAAGTGTTCCTTTGTCAAAACAAAGACCTAGATAAAGAAAAACACACACACAAAAATGCACATAGTCAGATAAGAGAGAGTGGCTTTGCAGGGAAGTTAGTTTGACTAGGTGATAGTGGCAATTGCTAAAGAAATTATTAGAAGTTGAATTATCGAGTGTAATTATTTTAAATGAGTAAATTCAATAAATTCAAATTTTAAATATTTATTAGCATATTTTTATATAAATAAATCTAATTTTAATTACTTTAATAAATCTAATATGTGTAATTTACACATTACAATTGTTATTTTAATTAATTGTTGGTTAATTTAAAATAACTTACCCATTATTAATTAGAATGAATTTGATTTTGATTGAGATAAAATTTAAATGAATAACACAAGTTAGTCAAATATTTTTATAGGTAATATGACTTATTTGAATCTACAAATGCTAATAACACATTTGAAGGTTTGGATTTCCATGTTCATTGGGTCGATCCAAACCAGTGAACACACTAAAGGTGGGTATACAAGCCACGATCTGATCCACCACTTCTGTCGCCGTTCACAGACCAAATACTAAGTCATTCGCCATCTAATCTACACGGCCACTGAACCAGCCACCTCCAACCCACCACCTTTACTGCCAACCCCCTAAGCACTAGGTCACCACTACTGCTCCAGCAACCACCAACGACCAACCACAGTGACGGATCCAGAAATTTTAGTTAATGGGGGCAAAGATAATAATATCAATATAGAAGCATAAAAAAAAGTTTCAATAATTATATTTATATATTAAAAAATATATTAATATAAAATTATGAAAATCAATTTATAATTGTTTCCTTCGCGTTTTCATATTTTAAAAATATTGAATGATCTTTTCATTATCATTACTATTAAACATTTCTCTTTTATATATATGTAATCAAACAATCATTCAACAAAAATAATATATTTAGAAGTGAGGGCATATGGGCAAAAATTATACATATAAAAAAATTAAAAAGACATATATTTATATAAAGTCAAAGAAAAGTTTCAAAGTAGAGTGGGGGCATGTGTCATAGTTCCGTCCCTGCCAACGACCATCTAGCCCAATTAAGCCACCTGCAAACCACTACGCCGCGACTCGAAACGGCCACAACCGCAACACCCTGCAACGCAAACCTGCAACCACCTCAGACTCGAGTCCTTCAGCTCTGTTGGGCCACCAAACCACCCTAACCATGAAGCTGCCACGCACTCCAACGACCAGCCACCTAGAGCTGTCGTCCTCCACCCATGCGCCTTAGCCAACGCCAGAGGGAAGGGTGTTGCAACTCCCAATTGGTTTGTGTCGCAATTGCAACCACCTTTGCCCAGATCTATGAGCCCCTACACCGGATCGTGGTCCTCGAGCTCCATTGAACTAGATCCGTGAGCTCTGGTCATCGTCCCTTTATCGTCTTCGACCTCGATCCATGTCTTTGCAAGATTTATAATCTTCGGCAAAACTAATCACTGAGAAACACAACCAATTTGAGACTTTGAGATGTAGCAATCATGTCACTTTGATGATTCTGGCAAGGTGTTAGTTGGGGCTTAGATATTGCCATCTATTTTGCAAAGGACTTAGATCTTGCCATCGAGGAGCGACAACAATTTTCTCACTGGTGCATCAACCCCTCAAATCTCGTCATCGTAGGCGATGAGACAATGTGGTGGAGTTTCGATATGAGGTGGGTTGTCACAATAATTTCATTTTTATTAAAAGTTCTTTTCAAATAACTCATTTCTATTGTTTACTTGATTAATAGGCAACTGATAATTATTTATAGTCATTGATTTTATTTTAATCAATGTAATGGCTCACAAAAAAAATCATGAATAGACCCTTGACTCAAGTGTCAATGTTTAAACGACCTGCAGTGCAAGGCACAAGTTCCCATGGCTTGCGAATGTGACGGTTAACGAATGCGACGGTTAAAGAAAGCATGCAAGGCACAACTTCACATGGCTTGCAAATGTGATGGTTAAAGAAAGCATGCCCGATGCATCCCAGTGTGGCTTTAATGAATTTTTCAATGAGGCAGGACGAATTTACGCACTTGATTAATTACTCCGTCGGGACCACGGATGCCCCTTTTCTGTTTTTCTAAAAATTTAATTATATATATATTAATTTTAATTTATTTTTTATTTATTAAAATTTAAGTCAAAGGAAGAAAAAAAGACAAAAAAAGAAAGCAGATAACCTTCATCAGGACCAGACCATCATAGCAAAAACAAAAATCCTCACTTTCGCTATTTAGCCACAAACTATAAAGTTAACAAATGTACCCAACAAAAAATTGAAGTCAACACTTGGACGAGATTAGATACGCACCCAAACAATAATCGTTGTGTTAGAACGGATTAGGATACTCTATTGTTCTTCATTAAGGAATTTTTTTTATAACTTAGATAATTTTGGAATAATTTAAATAAGTAACTTTTTTTAAAGATAAATTATGATTTTAATTACTTATATGATAATTTTATTCTTTTATATATAATGAATTAAAATTTAAATTCACTACATAAATAAGAATTACTATTTATCACTTCATTGATTATTACATAATAATTTTTATGTAAAATGTGATAAATTTTAATTTTAATAAAAAATTATCACATAAATAATTGAAATCATCAGTTATCTTAAAAAATTTAATACTTATTTAAATTATCTCATACTTATTCATTTTGAATTGTACAAATAACATGATTATTTTATTAAAATGAGAAAGATAAACATAAAATAAAAAATAATGGACCATACATGAATAATAGTGAGTTTCTTAATTTTAGTTTATATCTTTCTCTCTCATGATATAACACTCACATGATCATCATATCATAATTGAAATCTACTTGGTTCATTATTATTTCTTATTTTAACAATATTTTTAGTGTTATAAGTCAGCTGTCACATAAGAATAAATTTTTTTTTTTGTGATTTTTCTGATGCAACCAAAAAGTATGTATTACCAGTGACATCCCATAATCCCCTAATGTTATTTTAACACATAAGTAAATAAATTCAAGTTATCAATTCATGTAAAAGAGATATTTTGTAAATTTTTTTTTGGACTCTCCTTAAGAGTTACTTTGTAAATTTGTAAAAACAAAATATGATACCCCTTAGAACTTTGGGAAGAATGTAAACCCAATAATCAAAGCAAATGTACAAAATCAAATTCAATATTATTTAAAAAAAAGGATTAACAACAACTGGGGGTATAGGGTAGTGTAATATAATAAATGAAAGAAACGATAAATTTCAAGTGGGAATAGACGAAATTGAAACCTGAGAAACCTCAATTGGTTGATTGAGTTCGCCAGGAATAATATCTTTCAGAGACTGGTCTTTAGTCAGTTTCATGACGAAGTGAATGCAATAGAGAGAGCTTTTAATGTTCTTTCATAATTGAGGCTTAGTAGTTCTCATTCAAGGATTAAGGCTGAGGTCATTTTAATTTGGGATTTAGAATTATTTGATTTATTTAATTTAGAAAATAGAATAATTGAGAGGATATAATAGAAATATTATATTTATTTTTAAATTATGATTACATACATAAATAACATATTTTATTTTTTTATAAATTTACAAAATAATATTTAAAGAGTCCAACAAATAAAAAATTACAAAATATTTTTATTATATGAATTGATGACTTATACTTATTTACCTATATGTTAATATAACATTAAGAGATTATGGAGAGATTATGAGATGTCATTAGTGACCATACTTTTTAGTTGTAGGAGAACAACCACCGTTACAATAGTTTTCAAGAGTTTAGCTCCGAACCTGGTGCCAAGGCCACATCTTCATAAGATAGATATCACTCTGTTGAGTCTGTTCCATCTCCATGGAAGTTCAGGTTAGAGCTCCACCCACCGCCGCTGCCACCAGCCACGTGTTGGTTGTGCCGTACCCATCTCGAGGCCACATCAACCCCATGATGAACTTCTGCAAGCTGCTGGTGTCTAAGAACACTGACATCCTCGTCACCTTTGTTGTCACCGAAGAATGGCTCGGTTCCATCGGCTCCGAACCCAAACCACACAACAACATACGATTCGGCTTCATCCCCAACGTTGTCCCCGAGCTAGGTCGTTCAGCAGACAACTTCTTGAACGTCGTTGAAGCTGTTATGACGAAGATGGAAGCGCCGCTTGAGCAGCTACTTGATCGGCTTGAGCAGCCGCCGACAATTATCATCTACGATTCTTTTCTCTTCTGGGCGGTTGGTGTCGGTAACCGGAGGAATATTCCGGTGGCGGCGTTTTGGACAACATCAACGTCGGAGTTCTGGGTGCAATTTTTTCATATTTTCCAACAAAACCAGAACTGTCGTCCTCAAAAGCTGTTAGGTGAGGATCATACGCAGGGTTCAAAATGCAAATACTATAAATTCGTATCTCTTCTCTTTTTTCTTTTACTTTGTTTCTATTTTTTGAGATTGCACAGATTCCATTTGTTGCCTATTTTACACTGCTTCACATGTTTTGTTATACACTGTTTTCAGAATTTTTTTTAAGGTTTTCTTAGATTTCAAATACAAAGTGATGAAAACATTAAGGATTAAATATGTTCTATTTCTTGGCTTTTTAAAAAAATTTGTTATAGATTTTGTTCTTATAATTTTAAAAATTATTGAAATTAATCTTTATTTTTATTTTTAAAATGAATAAAATTAATTTAATTTAATTCATTTTTCTTAGTCTATGAAATGAGAGAAAATTTAATACGATAATAGTTAAATTAAGTTAATTTCAATTGCTTTTAAAATAAAAGCATAAATTAATTTTATTTATTTTTAAAATTATAAAAATATAAAAATAAAAAAATGTTTAAAAGACCAAAATTAAAAAATTATATATAGGAATACAAAAACATATAAGACAAACATTAATTAACATAATAAACATGCATGTGTTGAGGTGATTTTATAGAAAAAGTTTTGCAAAAAGGTATACTGCAGCTTACCAAAAAAATGTATACTGCATTTGCAGTACGTGTCAGATAACAGTGATTATATTAGTAATAAAAGGTTCTTTTGAAGAAATTATTAATGTAGAAAAATCAAATTGTTTAGTAGTATTAAAATATTGTAGAACTTGAACAGTAGAAGAATCTAGATTAGAATAAAATAAATGAACCAAATAAATATGGGGTAGGTGTGAGTCTTGCTCAATACATTTTATTTTGATTTGCATTATGAATATTAATAGATATTGTGTTTAATTTATTTATTAATTAAGTTAATTAATTTTTATTAGTTTAATACTTATTTTAAATATATTTTTTAATTTATGTGAGATGAATGATTAATTTTAAAATTATGATTAAATATTATATAGACTTAATATAAAATATTTATAAATATGGGATATGATAGGGTGAGGACGAGTTTTAATATATTTTTTTATATGATAGATACGAGTTTTAATCTTAAGAGTGCAAGTGAGTTTGTGTTGAGTAAAAATATGTTCTTACCCATCTCATTGTCAAGCTTAACAAAAGCATGCTAAGTGCAGACAAAGAAAGCATGAAAAATTAAATTTTAATTAATTATTTATTATATTAATTAAATTACCTTTTAATCAATATTTTAAATAATAATTTGTATATTTAATTAAAGATAATTTTAAAAGTATAAGTAAAAATCATTAATAAAAATACCAATACATAATTACTAATATCAATAGTTGTTACATATAAAATCATTCATGAACTTTCACATAATAATTTAACTTTTGAGATAGTTGATTCTTAATATGATATTAGATTTTCTATTACCAAATAGTCAATAGTTTGATCTTTGTCATCCCATTATTTTACATGTGTGTTATCTACCCTTCACACCTACAAGACTTTTGTGTAAAAAGACATGTTAGATATAAAATCATTAATGAGTCTCACTTAATAATTTAAGCTTTTGAGATAGTTAATTCTTGATAATAATCCTTCACATAAATGAGATTGAGAGCTACTTTTGTAAATGTATGTAGTTTAAGAATCTTAGTTTCTTCTTCTTCTTTTTCTAGAAGAATCTTAGTTTAATTGACGCCTTCTTTTTATAAAAAAAAAAAAAAATCGATTTTGGGATCAAATTTTATTAACATTGTTTTGCCTCTATTTTAGTCTATAGTCAGAGAATGTAAAAATTTGGCATTATGTATATGCACACTATGGAGAGCGGACTGCGAGATTTTCAGAGAGAGGTGCTTTTGTATTTTGAGAGTAATATATTTTCAATAGTTTAAATTTTATTGTAAAATATTATAATTTAATTTGATGACACTAATTCATATAATGTGTCATGTGCTATATTCTCATTAGATCGTTGTACTACTATCCAATTAAGTACGTGAGAATTTCTCCATGTTAGGGGATTGCTCAGATGTAGAGGATACCCCAATATTGTTGCCTAGCTAGTTTGAAGTTCAGGTTTAAAGATTTAGTATAATTGACATATTTTTTATATACTAACATATATTTTTTTAAATATGGTCGAAGGTTCCAAATCCAAATTAATTAATTAAAACACTGATATACTGCATAAGTTATTAAAGCTTCATAAAATTGAATTTCTCATCAAATATTTTTAAAGATATTATAGGTTATTATAGCTCTGAAGAAGTACTTCTATCCAAGAAGTTTTCACCTACATGTTACCTGTAAGTTACAAAATGTTGAAATATTAAAATGAAACTTTAAATAGCTGTTTTCCTTTTTTTTTTCTATTAATAATAATTCACGGTTTGAAAATTTGAGTTAATTTCCCTTGTGGAAAGAGCTTTTAAGAAAAAAAAAGTGTGAAGGGAAATTATTCAACGCAATCTGCTTTGTTGGGCTCTTAAATTACATCACTCATCTCACATCTAAATCTAAACTGTTTTTACGTTGAAAGTTTATGATATAATTAATTTGTATCTTAGTATCTTCTTAATCATAGTCTTCACTCAAGAAACACACACTTGTCCTATTATGCAGAAAACGGTGAAAAACTTGTAGATTACATTCCTGGAATTTCCTGGATTCGTCTAGCGGATATTCCTCTTCTTGATGGGAACAGCCAGCAAATTTTGCAGTGGGCTCTGAAAGCTTGTCAATGGATGCTTAAAGCACAGTACCTGCTATTCCCTTCGATCTATGAGCTGGAACCCCATGTCATTGATGCCTTAAAAGCAAGGTTATCAATACCCATTTATACTATTGGCCCAAACATACCATATTTTAGTATTGGAGACAATTCATGTTCTATGAGTGACGTTAACGTTGCTGACCGCAGTTACTTAGAGTGGCTTGATGGCCAACCCTCTGGTTCTGTTTTGTACATCTCATATGGCAGCTTTCTCTCAGTTTCAAGTGCACAAATGGATGAAATCACTGCTGCTTTGCATGATAGTGGTGTTCGATTCTTGTGGATAACTCGTGGGGAGACTTCAAAGTTGAAAGAGATTTGTGGGAACATGGGACTGGTGTTACCTTGGTGTGACCAATTGAGGGTGTTGTTACATCCTGCTGTGGGGGGTTACTGGACACACTGTGGGTGGAATTCTACTATGGAAGGTGTTTTTGCTGGGGTTCCTTTTCTGACCTTCCCACTTGCTATGGATCAACCACTGATTAGTAAGCTCATAGTAGAAGATTGGAAGGTTGGGTTGAGGGTGAAGAAAGAAGATAAATTAGACACTTTGGTGAGAAGAGATGAGATTGCTGTGCTGCTGAGGAAATTCATGAAACTGGATAGTGATGAAGGAAGAGGTATGAGAAAAAGAGCCAAAGAGATTCAGCATATATCTCAAATTGCAATTGCAAAGGACGGGTCATCTGAAACTAATATCAAAGCATTTCTGAAGAATATAATACAGAGTGCCGTGCCACAAGGATCAAACAGACCACAAGTTCATGTTGGTATTCAGAATCTCAATTGAATTGCTTTATGTTGGATTTCTTGCCCTGAATTGTAATGTAACAAAGATCAGGCCCGTCTGGTTAATTTGTATTCAAATAATTGAACACTTTATCTAAGATTTCCAAAAGTTTTCTTTCATCTTAGATTAATAACATTCAGGGACTAATAGTTAACATCCAAAACCTTTAGAAAACACCAGTTTGGGGTCTAACATAACAACCATCATAATATGCTCCACTTTTCCTAGGGCTGCACAAAACTTACCTTTGAGCCAAGAGAACTATTCCCTAATAGAAGTGACATTATATGAGTTCTAGCAAAAAGATGAAGCCGGTTAAGCATAATTGTTATATAACACGTTAAAAGGAATCGTCAACCTGTCATAGATCAAACTTACACTAAGGGCGTGATACATTATCAATCTTCAGTATCATACACTCTTACAAGAAGTGCCATCATCACAAATTTGCCATAAGAACATTTTTAAACCTAAAGGAAATTTCATACCACATTTCATTATAAAACAGATGAGAATTTTTTTCTTTTTAACAATTGATGTTAGACTCCTTCACAACTAGTACTGTCAATTTTTTTTTAGGACTTTAGGACTGTCAATTCCTGCTCAACTTATTGAATTAAACTCACACAAAACTTTATACACAGTTGTTATTAAGCCCCGCCTGACAAAAGACAGTAATGTAATTGAACTAATTCAATTCATTTCATAACAAAAGACGGTAATGTAATTGGGCTGATTCAATTTATTTCATACTAAAATGTTGATTTCGGCCTGATTCATTTGTCTTAAAAATATCTTGAATAAATGTTTATTTTGGTAAGTTTTCCATGTATAAATAATTTGAATTATTTTTCAAAAAGAAAATTATCAATGTTTTTAATAAATAAAAGACTAATGTGACATTCAGTATATATTTATATGGATTTAGTTTATATATACCGTAAATGTAAAAAATTTATACCATTAATTAAATATATATTATCATATCATTAAAATTATTTAATTCTTATAATAATTATTTCAAAATAAAAAAATTAAAATAAAATTATCTTTAAATAAATAAATAATAATATATTTATCATTAATCAAATTTAAAAATTATTAAATTTTTAATTCACTAAAATTTTATAATAAAAACACCCTTAGAAACATACAAACTCAATTTTGGGAAAGATGGTGTCTTGTATACTATGGCAGTAAAGGTAGTTGGCCGGTTTCTTTGGTTTTGAAGGCCAGTAGGCCACCTTCTAATAAGATTCTCCAACTTCTTCGTAAGCTCCGCCTTCACAAAAACAAACTGCCATATACCCAAAGGGCAATGCAGAAAGCTTCACTTCATCATTCCTTTACTATCCTTCGCTACCCTCCTTCAACCTCACCTTCTTCTTCTTCTTCTCTCTACGCCATGTCTTCCTCTCTCACTCTTCCTTCCATCTCTGTCAACAACCTCCCTTCCACTCCCTTCTTCGCCGCTTCCACCAATGGACCTTCTCGAAGCTTCGCTCTCAAGAACTATCTCCATCGATCTAGGGTTTCCATGAGCGTCTCCGCCGGATCTCAGGCTTCCGTCCACGATGCTCTCTTCGCCGATTACAAGCCCTCCAGTGCTTTTCTCTTCCCCGGTCAGGTACTTTTTCTGGAATTGCATTTCATTTCGAAGATGACATTGTTTAGAATTTGGGAATTTTGCTTGAAGAAAGAGGAAAGAGTTTTGAAAATTGAAAGGGAAAAGGTGTGAACCAATTTGTTACTGGCATCTGTTGGAGGAGAAAAAATTCTAATTCTGATGTGATGTGATTACAGGGTGCACAAGCAGTTGGAATGGGTAAAGAAGCTCAAAATGTGCCTGCTGCTGCAATTTTGTACAAGAAGGCAAATGACATATTGGGGTAGTTACCACTTTAATTAATTTATAAGTATTTTCTGAAGCTTTTTATGTGTTCATTGAAATCAGGGTCAACAGACTGTTCTCCTTTATGTATTTGTGTTCTCGATTTAGTGACTAATATTACATATTTTCTGCATTCAGGTTTGATCTTCTTGATATATGCATCAATGGGCCAAAAGAAAAGTTAGATTCAACCGTTATTAGCCAGGTATTCTACTTCAATATTTTTGTTAAACCGATATGTTCAGTATAAACTAACAATCTGGTCTAGGCTATCATTTGTCTTCGTTTTCTTGTGAAAAATGATATCCTGTCTTGGTTCTGTGTCACTATGTTAGCATTTAGCAAACGTTTATTACTCATATCCTTCTACATTGTAAATTTCAAATAAAGGTAAACTGATCCAGTCTTGTAGATGGAAATGCAACTTCATGTAAACTCCCAAGGGAAGGTTCAACATTGTTCATTAAGACCACAATATGATTGCTTATTTAAACAAGTTAGTCTTCATTCTTTTCACTACATCCTACTACGTTCTAAACTCTAAAGGACATAGAAAAAATAGATCAATAATGTTGTAGTGATTTTTTATTCTTTATAAGTAAAACCTTCTAATATTGGTTGTCATTTAACCCAGAACAAGCTGTAACTTATATTTATATACTAATTATTTTTTGTTTATGATACTTTATCTTCAGTTAGGAAAAGAATCCTAGGACTGCTATTACTTGTGTTGGAAGAGAGAAAAGAGAGAGACATATGAAGAAAACTGTGTGTCTAAACTATACAACGGAGGCTGAATTATATAGACTTATTATAATAAATAGAGGCATAATGCGAAGAAGATAGGCGATGATAACTCAAAGTAACATAATGAGGAGAAGGGTTACGAGTAGACTGTATACATTTTCGGAGAGCAGTGGGAAGGTCAGGCTTAGGAGGCAGTGTCGGAGCTGGTAAAGGAATTGGTGCTAGAAGACAATTCACATTGACCTCTGCAACTTCTAGTGGAAGTAGGGGTAGAGGAGGTTGCTGTGGCCAACGATGATAGACCTGGAAGGGGCAAATAATAGTGGTGGGTTCGACATGGGGGGTCAGAGGTGTATATGACTCAACAATGATAAGAGGAAGAGGGACAGGTAAGACCTCAGAGATAAGCTCAAGAGTCGATGAAGGAGATTGGAAGAAGGGAACAAACTCAACGAAGGTAACATCGGCTGAGACGAGATAACGTCAGAGATCAGGGCAAAAACAACGATAATCCTTTTGGGACTAAGTATAACCAAGAAAAGCACACTTAATAGATCGGACGGAAAGTTTATCAAGACTCGGAGTGAGATTGTGAACAAAATAGGTAGACCCAAATATACGAGGTGGTAGGGAATGCAGAGTTTGATGGGAATATAAAATGGAGTAAGGGACCCGGTGATCAAGTACAGAGGAGGGCATATAGTTAATCAGATAATAGGCAGTAAGAACTGCATTGCCCCTGAAGTGGAAAGGAACGTTACCATGAAGTAAAAGGGTCCGAGTTGTTTTTACGAGATGTCTGTTTTTACGTTCAGCAACCCCATTTTGTTGAGGGGTATGAGCACAAGAGGTTTGATGAAGAATGCCATGAGAAGCCATAAAAGATTGAAATGGTTGAGACAAATGCTCACAGACATTATCACTACGCAAACTACAAATAAGAACATCAAATTGAGTTTTAATTTCATGATAAAAGTTTTGAAATATTGAAAACAACTCAGTCCGATTTTGCATAAAAAATAACCAAGTGCAGCGAGAGTAATCATCAATGAAAGTGTCAAAATATCTAAACTTTAGAGTAGAAACAGTACGACTGGGACTCCAAATATCAGAATGTATTAAAGCAAAAAGAGATGACACTCGACTGCTGACTTTATCGGGAAATGGACTACAGGTGTGTTTTCCTGGTTGACATGACTCACAAGGGAGACTCGACAACTTAGAGAGGCTGCACACCAATTTTTGTAGTTTTGGAAGGATAGGATGACCCAACTGTGCATGAATGATGAGAGGGGAATCCTTGACAGCGCAAACACGAGAGGGGTTGGAGAGCTGGTAGAGGCCATGAGACTCACATCCGGTACCAAGTATCCAACCTGAACTCTGGTCTTGTAGAATGATAGAGTCTTTAGTAAAGGTAATCATACAATCAAGAGACCGACTCAAACGACTAATGGAAAGAAAATTAAAAGGAGACCTAAGAACATAAAGGACAGAGTCTACTGAAAGGGAAGGGAGGGGATGGGTAGTGTTGATCCCTTGGGATTGGGACTTGGAATCATTTGCTAAAGTGACAGTAGGCAAATAACCATTGTGAGAAAGGTTGAAGAAAAGAGTCTTCTTACTAGAAATGTAGTCAGTCGCACTAGAATCAAGAACCCAAGTACTAATGAATGGAGAACGAGAAAGACAAGCAAATGAAGTACCAATGTGTGCAACAGAGGCAGTGGAACTAGAGGTCAAACGTTGCTCGAACCACTTTAGAAAGTCAGCATAGACAGCCGTTGGAGCAGAGGAACCAAAGGACTTGCGTTATGCAAATCACTGTAAAAAATCTGCATACTCAGCCTTCGGGGTGTCCTTAGAGCTATATGAGGAGCTAGAACTAGCCATGGATCTGTAAACAACAACCAAACAGTACCTAAATGCACCGATTCAAAAGGGAGTCGCATCAAACGGTCACAAACACAAAAGGCGAGGGCAGATCCTGAAAGAGGAGAGAAGGGCGAGCACAGCGCTACAAACGGGGCTGGAGGGGGTGGCCCACGTGCCACCGTGCGTTGGTGAAGGAGCCGCGCGTGGTTCTGTGCGTAGGGAGTTTGGACAGCACGTGTTAAGGTGTCTAGGGTCAAGCTTCTGGGTTCTGGCTGAACAGGGAGAGGTGATTCCGGTGATGAGGTCGCCAGCTAGAAAGGTCACCGGAAAGTTGGATGGCGGCGACGACAGCGGACAACGGCAGGCAGCAACAAAGGAGATGGATCTCTTGGAAAGAGAACACAACAGAAGGAGAACAGTCGGCAAACTGGAATGGAAACATGATTAGCCGGAAATTTTTTTCACCAGAGAGCAGTGGGCTCACCGAGCGTGCTCGGTTCTAGGATTGTCTCTCTTTAGGCTCTAGATACTATGTTGAAAGAGAGAAAAGAGAGAAACATATGAAGAAAATTGTGTGTCTAAATTACACAACGGAGACTGAATTATATAGACATATTACAATAATTGCATGATTTGGTTATGACTTGGTTAGCCTATATAATGAATCTAGATACTATTTACATAGTTTTCAACAACTTCAAACTCAAAAGGCAAGTATTATGGAAGTGTGTCATAAATTAACATTGTTACCTTTGTGTTTTATGTGCTGCATAAAAGGTATATAAAATAGTGTGCTGGAAATTTGCATGCCATTTGTGAGTCAATGGTTCGTGCTTGTTGATCTAATATAGATAATTTAAAACTGAAGATTATTTCAACATAGCAGAGTGCTATGGGGTTGGCTTATATGCAAAATAATTGGTCAAGGCAATTTCAGTTTAATGATCCGAAGTTGTATCAAGGGAAATTGCTTCTGGTTGGATCACTTCAGAATCAAGTTCAAAGATTGCTTTCAACTTGTGCCTTTAGCAATTGTATTTCAACCAATTAAAAGTATGCAAATGTCAAATATCTTTGGCTGTTAACTTTGAGAAGGAAAAACTAGCCCAAGAGCTATAACTCAAGTGGCACTAAGTCTCTATGGCAACTACTTGATCCCAGGGTCAAATCTCACCTAGGCCACATCTTACCTAGGCCACTTTGACTGCTTTTTAGTTTAACATCCCCTTCTCACCAGGTCTTAGACCTGATTTGTAATCAAAATAAAAAAGTAAAAGGAAAAAAAACTAAAGAAGTAAACAACTTTATTAGAAATAAAGATCTTGTTTGATTATGATATTATACTAGTATGCATACATCAGTCTGTTCTCCATGTAATTTCTGTTGTTTATAAAGATTGCTATAGATGTAATGTTTACCATCTGATTCTCTACTTCTTCAGCCTGCTATTTATGTCACAAGTCTTGCTGCGGTAGAGCTACTTCGTGCGCGTGAGGGAGGTCAGCAGATTATTGACTCTGTTGATGCTACATGTGGTTTAAGCCTGGGAGAATATACTGCTCTGGCATTTGCTGGGGCTTTCAGGTGAGTTGCCAAAAATAGTAATTATTCATTACAATGGCTTTTCTATTGCCTTCCCTTTCATACCTTCCTTTTTTTTCATATTTTCCCCCACGTATCATGAAATATGTAAAAAAATAAAGTAATAATAAGTATGACATATGTGCCCTTTCTTTTTGGACAAGACACTTCTGTACCATATAGTTGAGTTATACCTCTACTTTGAGGCTGCGAGTGGCATTAGAGAAACCAAGTGGATACGTGTGATTGACACAACTATGGGGTTTTCTGAATGTGAATATTTAATGTCAAGTATTGCGGTTTGCTTTAAATCTCATCACAACCTTGTAAATGAATTTATTGTTGGTAGCCTACGGGAAAAGTACCATCTATTAGAACCATTATTTTTTTAGTTTGCCAGCTTTCAGCATAGGAGAATGAAGAATTATCTAACCTCTGTAATTTTACAGATATAAGTTGTGTGACTGAAATGTCCTTTGAGTGGTTTTGTTGAAGTTCAATTTTTTTTCTTAATTGACAAGCTATTGACCCTTGTATTTAATTTGATTTGTAAGCTTTGAAGATGGACTCAAGTTGGTCAAACTGAGAGGTGAAGCCATGCAGGTAAGCAATCTCTGCTAGTTGTTCTAGTTTCTTTTCTGACTTAATGAACTTGTTTGGATAGTAATTTGTATTTCTTGTGAATAACTCAACTTCTTTCCTTTATCCAGGATGCTGCCGATGCTGCGAAAAGTGCCATGGTTAGTGTGATAGGACTGGACTCAGAGAAGGTCCAACAATTGTGTGATGCAGCCAATCAGGAAGTTCCTGAAGCTGAGAAGGTTCAGATTGCCAATTACCTATGTCCTGTAAGGTTCTTGTGGATCTTCCTTTTAACAAGCTTAGGAAAAATTTTGTTTTTTAATTTTTTTGAAGAGTAGCTTCTTTGGAATGTTTCTATTTTGGTAGGGAAACTATGCTGTCTCAGGAGGCATAAAAGGAGTAGAAGTGCTGGAAGCCAAGGCAAAGTCTTTCAAGGCTCGAATGACTGTATGGATTTTTCCCCTAATCTTCTCTTTCCGATGCCACCTCCCCTCAAAGAAATAATGCCTTTTCCTCATTTTGGCAGGTGCGCCTAGCTGTTGCTGGTGCTTTTCACACTAGTTTTATGGAACCAGCTGTGTCAAGATTGGAAGCAGAATTGGCAGCTACAGAAATTAAGACCCCCAGAATACCAGTCATCTCCAATGTGGATGCACAGCCGCATGCAGATCCTGACACAATAAAGAAGATATTGGCACGTCAGGTATGCTGGTGATACTTGTTTGAGTTGTTTCTGCCCATAATGAAGACTTGAATTGGAAATAATTGCGCCTGTAAACAATTTGCAGGTTACTTCTCCTGTTCAATGGGAAACAACAGTGAAGACTCTTCTAACCAAGGGGCTGAAGAAAAGTTATGAACTTGGACCCGGAAAGGTAGAAAATTTAGACAGCCAGTACTAGTATGATACAAATATTGTGGATGGGCAACTGGTTGTTAGCAATTTAGCATTCTAAACCCAGTCCTCTAGTTTTATAAATCTGCTAATTTTTTATTTTCTGGACTTTTTTTAGGTTATTGCTGGTATTGTCAAGAGAATGGACAAAGGTGCTGATATTGAAAACGTCGGTGCTTGAGAAGACAGTGGGATCTTGCTCCCTCTGGGGCTTCCAATGGAGACACCACTAATCTGTAACATTTTTTTTCATGAGAAAATGTGCGTGCGCTAAATCAAGAAAACACATGGAACTTGAAGCTTTTGTAAGCGAAGAGCAGCTACAGTCAGATATGAATGCCAATTTTGAAGTTATAAATATAATTCACGAATTAGTGCTAGTACTGTGAACGAATTAGTGAGTGTTTGTACTCACCTCTCTATAAGGAGAGATTAGTGTTTGTACTCGGTGCCAGAATTTTCGGTTTGTGTAATCTTATAGAATGTTACCACCTGATCAACTTTATTGTGTCACGGAGTTAATATCTATGCATCTTTGTACTGAATGTAGCTTTATTTACGTTCAATAAAAAATAGAAAAAACAATACTACTCACTCACACCATTTTATTAATTCGTTATTGGAATAACATTCGAGGAGAAATACTTTTATATATGATTTAGCTAAAATATAGTTAAATGTAAACGTTATTAATTATCATGTAGGTGTATAATTAGTAATTGCTAATGATAAGATGATATTGTGATTTAATTCTTTTGGTACCCTGCCTTGTCTCTGGCCACATAATTTGTGATATTCTTTTGGTACCTTGCCCAAGTATATTATAATCTGTGCCATTGTATCCAATTCATATAGATTTATGCCATCCAGGGGAAAAAAAAGACAGATGAATTATTTATCAAGAAAAATAATATTTACACCTCAGAAGAAAATGAAATGGCCAGCACAAAATACCCAATTTTTCTCGTGAATAAAGAGGAACATGGAAAAGAAGAAAAGAAAAGAGAGAACGACAAAATTCAGAACTGAAATGAAAGGGAAAATAGTATGAATCTGAGTATCTATCTATCTTTGGATCAAGTGTTTGGTGATTGTCTCAATCTGCGAAGCTGATCAATCCAGCGATCCTCGGGAACCTGAGCAACCCAATCGGGAGCCACTCCACCAAAGGACACACCACACATCTCCTCAATCACCCTCGTCGCGTTCTCCGCCGTCAGCAGCGCATTCCTCCGGTTCTCGTCCTCCCTAAACGCCCTCCTCTCTCCTCCTCATCGCTGCTCTTCTGCTCTACGCTGTCGTTTAGATCCAAGCACGAGATCCCGTTCTCCGCTCCATCATGCACGCAGTAACCGTTCGGCAGCTGGTGGAACTCAGCGTCTTGCTCTCCGTCCGAGCTCCCGTCGCCGTTGCTGTAGTAGACGATGGAGATCGGCTGGTAGTAGTCCGTCGCTTCATCGGAATTTGTATCTGAATCGTTTTCGTTTTAGTTTTCGTTTTCTAAGCACCCAAAAAAAAAAACGCATTCAATTCACAAAATCAGTTGAACATTTTTATTTTTACTCTTTTTTTTCTAAGAAAATAAAAAATAAAATTATGAATAGATTTACTTATCTTCAATAAAAAAAATCAATGGAGGTAGTCGAGTTCGTTGTTGGGACTGAGTTGAAAGTGAAGACGGGAGAACGAAGAAGAGATCAGAAATAAATACTGAAATTTTATTATTCTTAAGAAAAAAAAAGAAGGCAATTCATTCAAATTAAGATAAAAATTTTGGGAAAAAAACCAAAATTTAAAATGCACCAGCCGGGAATCGAACCCGGGTCTGTACCGTGGCAGGGTACTATTCTACCACTAGACCACTGGTGCTTGTTGATATAATTATGAAATTATATTTATTTATTTTGTTATTCATTAATTGTGCCCACGAAGAAACATGATAAACGTCCATTTTCATTGCAGTGTGTGAAGGAGAGAGTGGGAAGGTGTTGAAGCGGGAAATAATGGCAATTCCCATATTGAGGGCTGCAATTTCTCATTCTCATTCTCAACCACCACTCATTCATTCCATATCTGCAGCTCTATCTCCTATTGATGAAACTCCTAAGAAGAGGAAGAGGGTGTTGCTCTCTTGTTCTTCTCCTTCTGAACACACTAACCCTGTAATTAGGTGAGCAGTAATCTTCATATTTTATTCTTCATGCTTTTGGGCCTTTCTTAAACATGGGTTTGATTTTTGTTGCTGAGGTTGTAGGTCAGAGGTATCATTTTCTGTTGGGACTTTCCTCATTCCACACCCAAACAAGGTAGTAATTGAACTGAACACAAACAAAGCAAGCCACTTTCATATTCATCTTTGTTATTATGTATTAATAACACTACAATAAACCCATGGCCTATCTGCTAAAAGTGAACTTAATTTAAGTGCACAACACAATTATTCTGATTTTTGGTGCATCTGCCACTTGCTCAAGTCCTGGTCTTTCTAAAGGTTGACAGAGGTGGGGAAGATGCTTTTTTTGTGAGCAACTATAATGGGGGAGTTATTGCTGTTGCTGATGGCGTCTCTGGGTATGCTACTGAACTTTCTTTCTCAGTGTCTGGTTCTTTACCGTTGGAAAACTTTAATTATAAACAAAACAAAAGAACACGCCAAATTAAAAACTCCAACTTTGATAATTAATTATTAACCAAACTGTTGCTGAGTTACATCATATTGAGATATTATATTCAATGATGTGGCATAAGCTCCAACTTAATGTTAAATTGTCTTAACATGCTTATGTATTATGCATCACAGTTGGGCTGAAGAGGACGTGGATCCTTCATTATTCCCACGTGAATTGCTGGCTAATGCTTCCAACTTTGTAGGAGATGAGGAGGTAGTATAACCTAAAAACACTTACTGATGATGGATATTGCTAAATCACAACTATTTTGGTTTCCAATTACATTCATAATTTTCTTTTAATTTTGAGCAGTATCATTGATAAGAATGCTTCTATGCATGTACTGCTGTTAGCTAGCACACATGTTAATTTTGATGGATTTAGCAGGTGAACTATGATCCTCAGATTCTTATAAGGAAAGCACATGCTGCTACTTCCTCAACAGGCTCAGCTACTGTGTAAGTTTATCCTCTTTTATTTGGAGTGCCAATTTGGATAAATATGTTCAAACATTGACTTGCATTTTAAACGATTCCACCACTAATTACCACATTTGTTGTCTTGTCTTTGAAGCATTGTTGCTATGCTGGAGAAGAATGGGATTCTGAAGATTGCCAATGTTGGGGATTGTGGATTAAGAGTTATCCGTAATGGTAATAGATATCTCGTGCTATATATTGTCTAATCCAAGATATTTTCAGAAAGTCTAATGCAGTTTGTCTATCTATTTTCTCCAGCTTTCTTTCATATTTTTTTTCTCCACAGCACCCAATCCCTTCTTCAATGTTAAGACCTTGAAATTCTTTATGTGCTTTTTCCAGGTACTGTAATTTTTTCCACTTCCCCACAAGAACATTACTTTGACTGTCCATTCCAACTGAGCTCTGAGATGGTTGGCCAAACATACCTTGATGCAGTGGTACCATTTAACAATAATCTCTACTATTCTTAACTTTCTTTCCTCCTCCCACTCCTCTATCTGTCTTCACTCTTCAAACTATGCAAGATTTCTAAACTTCAAAAAAATAATGTATTTTCTCTTATGTCAAATTTCTGTTAGTACAATTCATGCCCGTGTTTCTTTCTGGTCCTGAACCTGCCTAAATGAAGAGAGAAGGGAAAAAAATATTGTGGAGAAAGCAATCACCTAATTTATCTTCTTGCTCAAATGTTGACAACTAACTAAATAGCTAAGATTGATGCTTCCCTAGAAATCCAATGCTACAGAACTATATTTGTATACTGTGCTTTTCGATCTCACATATGAGTCAGAATGTTTCATTGGGGGCATAGACAGTTTTTACCTCTTCTTTGTTATTTTCAACACTCATGCATTAATTCTCTCTGAAACCTTTCCTGGATTTATGCTTTGAAGTTTAATTGTGGGATGGCTTGGGTGAAGGCAAATTTAAGTGTTACTTTAAAATTTTTGGCTTGGGTGAAGGCAAAGATATGTATTACCTTGTCTAGTCAGCTCTATGGTATATGGGATGACATTTGCACACAACTTGCCAAAGGGGATAGTCTCCTTTCCACTTTAGATAAATGTGGTTCTTCTGTTATATTTTCTTTTACTAACCTCTGCAGGAAAACAGGTAAGCAATGCGGAGTTGATAGAAGGAGATATAATTGTCATGGGATCTGATGGCCTTTTTGATAATGTTTTTGACCATGAAATTGTTTCAACCATTGATATATACAGAGATGTTGCTGAGGCTGGTATTGTCTTCCTTCTTGATTGATCAGTTAGAGGAATTTAGATTGACCATATGAGTTTCACTAATCTGAAATCCATTTTGTTGCTAGCAAAGACATTAGCTAACTTGGCAAGCAGTCATGCACTGGATTCAAATTTTGATTCTCCCTATTCGTTGGAGGCCAGGTCTAAGGTAAGGAAAGAAGTTTATAATTATACTTCATTTATTTTACAAAAAAAAAAAATTATTATAGAAAATGATGCATTCTTTTATAATTTTCTGTTTGATTTGTTTTGGAAAATAACTTCTTATTGGGGAAGTCACATTGTCATTCTTGAAAGAGTTGCAACCATTGCCTAGGAAAACAATCTGTTGACAGTTATACTAAAAAAGATATTGTTTGCGAGAAACAGCGAAAGTGCAGAAAATATTTTTTAGAAGTCATTTTGCATAAAACAGACCGACACTTAAAAAGGCCAAAATTTTTGCAATAACCATCTGTTGATGTTTTGTTAATAATTTTCCAGGGTATTGATCCCCCCCTATGGAAGAAGATTCTCGGAATGCGGCTTACAGGTGTGGCATAACATATTCTACAACGATATTTTTTTTCTCCCCACATGTGGCTGACCTTACTTTTTTTTTAACTGTAACAGGTGGAAAGCTTGACGATATTACTGTAATTGTTGGTCAGGTTGTAAGTTCATGAGAGTTGCTAATCTCCATGGTTGATTATACTCAAAAGAAAACGTGGTCCTGATTGTTGAGATCACCAGAGCAGGAGTTGCCTTAAGTATTCTGTGGTCACTAAATTTTGGTGATGCTTTGAGAAGTAATGATTTATTATGAAGCCTGTTGTGCTTCATGCATTCAGAAAAGATGCTGTATGAGATATTCATTGAAAATGAGTTTTTCGTTTATGACATGTTATGCTTATACCTAAGAATTTTCTTTGACGTGGTGGAGAAATATGATAGTAGAAAAACAGAACCAGTAGCAGCAAGCAAAAACTTGTAACGTTAAGATAATGCAATACCAGAAAACACTTGCGGAGCTTATACATTTATATTCCTCCAAACATAAGCTGTATGCCTGTCCAATATAATATGCTTTTCACATGCTGCGATTAACATATGTAACACGTTTTAACCTCCAAGACGGCATAAAGAGGATAGATAATCAAATGATTCAATAAGTGATTCAAAACTTGGTTCATTATAACAAATAAACCTATTGGCTTAGTTCCCTTTCATTTTGTAAGTTCAAAGAGTTGAGGAAAGATGGTCTTTAGTTACCCACGTGGAAGCTATCCTTCTTCATTACTTTGAGTTTGGAATCAAAATAATCTAATCTCAAAATTCAGAGCCATACCACTGGACTTGAATATCACAATAGCCGAGGACAATTACCAGAGTTGCTTTTGTTGAAAGGGAGTTTGAGCTATGTAATCAATCATGGCCAAAAAATAAAAAAAAGATATGCAATCAATTTTCTTTTCTGATGAAATGATATCTCAAGACAATAATCACTAAATAGAAGCAATAGTAATAACAAATGCTATTTTCTCCTGATGATATCTTTGTGCTACTACGCTATCTATATGTCAAATTCAAAACAATGTAAGCAACTTAGCAACCAGGTCTTGGGCATCTCACAACATAAAAGAATCACACATGACAACAGACCTACCAATCTTACACTTGAATAGCTGAGCAACTAAAGTACCGAGATAAATACTAACAATAGTAGTTGGCAGAAAATGAAATGCCTTAAATTCCAGAATATTAAATAATCTTTCGCATTATTACAGCTTGCATTGTCATGAAATTAGGATTTTTTATAAAAGAACCATGTGGCCTGGAGCTTTGCTCATGGAATAATGTTCTGTTCAAATGTAAATAATAAAAAGCTAAATAAAAATAACAAAAAATAATAATTTTAAATATATTATCAAAACTGACAATGTGTACAATACAAAAGATTCTATCCTCTTAAGTTAATCTGACGCCTGCCGCATATTATTTAGAGTTTAAGATTCGGGACTTGAAAAGGCTTGCTATGTCATGCCCCTATTGAAGCACTCTATCAATGTTGACAGAGTCAACTGTAATGCAACTACAGAATAATGAATATTCTAACTTGGCATTTATTTAGATGATAGTGCCATTGTCTTTACTCTCATTGAATTCGTGGAAAAAGGCCTTCCCAGCTTCATATGTGGACCAGCAGATTGCAGCCGCAGGGGCATGAAAAAGCATCCTTGGAATCCATCCTCGCACGAGCCCTCTGTATCCATCCTTTTTCACTATTGTTTTAAAAACATCACCGATTGAACAACTTTTAAACCTATCACATCCACAGACGCCCTGCATCATCAACCAATGTCAAGATAAACCCTCCAAGGAAAGACAAGGACTTAAAAAAATTGTTACAATGATCCTCACGGGTACCAAGGGTACCAGACATTCATATAATAAATGTTAATGCACAATCAATTTGCAGGCATATGACTAACTTAACCAAACACAATATTGGTTGTGCAGAAGTTGAAAAGATATATAAGTATAATTGGTGCGAATATATGTACAATTTTATGCATGTATCTCATCCTTTTAATTAAAATCACTTAAGGTGTTAGTCATAAAAAACTAATTATTAATATTATCATCAACAGTAGCCATTTTACAGTTTATGGTAGGATACCTGCCTTGTATCTTTCTCTTCTTCTCACCTCATTCCTTGCCTGTTGGTCATCACTTTCTGAGTAAATCTACTTTGGACTTTATTTCTCTATTTTTCAACTCAATCCTCACATATGATCACATTACACCTCGGAATATAACCCTTTTCTGCTATATTTAAAAAAGGGAAAACATGCTTATGGATTAGACAGGCGTAATACCAAATGCCAGAAGTATATCACATATTATTTAAAAAGTTTTCCAAGCTATAATAAATCTTGCCCTTACCCAATGACCTTGTAGGCTAGTGACACTCAACTTCATTGGGAAGCAACAATGAGAGAGAAAAAGGGAAAGGGAAAGGGGGTGGGGGGTTCCCTTTTGAGATTCTACTATTTAGGAATCTGAAGCCAACAAATTAATAATGCACACTTATTACCAATCTTCAACTTCTTGTTCACAGGTTAGCGCTTATAAGAAATGGAAAGAGGGCATACTATAGCCTAGGTGTGGTACAATAGAATAACTTCATATGGACACTTAAGCACAAAACTTGCCCATGGAACCAACATTACCAAATGATGAGCTAAAATGATGTTCCACAGTTACATAGGTGGAATTAACAGAACAGATAGCCAAATATAAAACAATGTCTATCAACTAGAAATACTTGTTCTCAAGCGCTGTAGCTCTAGTGGTATCAAATCTCTTGGGAGACTAGTAGATACCGGGATCAAATCCCTTCTAGGCCACTTTAGCCTACCCTCCTCCTCCCCCTTCCCACATTATAAGTCTTGGACCTCCTTTTTGTAACCCCCAAAAAAAAAATGTCTATCAGCTTCATATCTTAAATAATAGTAATAACTAGAAATGATATGATAAACACTATTTATCACATGGTGAGAAATTATATCCACCCTTCCCTCCCCCGCCTCTCTCTCTCTCTCTCTCATTCATAGAAGGTCCATCCTCGAGTAGCTAGTCAAAGAAGTGATACACGGTGTTTGTAATCACATTCTCAAGTTTATAATGCTATCCACTCCTTTTTCCACAACAGAGCACAAATTCTATAGACAGCACAATGTTCATATGTTAGAACCTTGCACTAAGCAATTCAGACTCTAGTAAGCTACATAAACTACTTTTGTCAAACAACACTCTACATAAACCTGTAAGAATTCCATTTAGGCAAAACCCAAAATTTGAAAAACTAAAATAAAATTATACCTGACACTGCAACTGAGTTTTAACCACATCAAGTGGTGTTGTAACTGCAGCAGCCAAAGCACCAGCAGCAGCCCCAGCAGTAGCATGAACAATCAAACGCTCATCGTCGGCATTCTCCGGCGAAACCTCCATCAACCCTCGTTTCGCGGCCTCATACGCAACAAAATGCACTGCAGTAAACGGCGCATTCATCAAAACGGTAGTCCTATAAGACGCATAAAACGCACCTAACCCTTCTTCCCTCAACACCCTCTTCACACAGTCCCAAACACCCTTGTAACCACTGTTACTCAATTGCAGCCTCTGCTTAACCATATCCATAGGGGTAAACACTGCATCACTGGCAACAGTGGCACACACGCCAGAAACAGCGTGTGCAAAAGGACTGTTATTGTTGGGGTTGCCACGAGAGAGAAACTTCTTGCAAGTTTCATAGAAGGAGAAATACACAGCATGTGCGGGTCCAGCACCGAGACCCATTACTCCAATGCCACGGTACAATGCAGACGGACCATTGGATTTGAGAATGGATTGAAGGGCTTGTTGGGAAATGATGATGACCCGAGAGCTTGCATGTGCGTCTTGACGGTGTACACGGGGAACATTGCCATGTGCTCGACGAAGCCCGCGACGGAGCCGGCGATCATGAACTGCCAGAAACGGAGGCCTTCGTGGGTGGTTGCCGTTGCCGTGGCCGCCGTCGGGTCTGGACGGAAATCTGGGGCCGGTGGGTGTGGAACGGAGCGAAACTCGGGGTTCTGGAATTTCGCTGTTGCGTCTGTGGCCATGGGTGGTTTTTGTTGGGTTTGGAGGAAGAAGAGCTAGGTCATTGGGCTCTGAATCCAAAAGGGTGTTGGAAAAACTGAAAATTTGAGGTGGGTTTTTGTTCTTGACTGAAAAGTTGGACGCATGGCAGATTTGGTGTTAATGGTTCTTTCGCCATAAACGATTATTGCATGGTACAGAGTGTTAGTTTTTCATTCTGTGGAATCAGAAACAGAAGCAGAAACAGGGTTTCTCAGTAATAATAATCAGAGGCAGAGCCTTCAAGTTTTGTTAGTGTTTGTTTGCTTTACAGTTAGTAAATTTAAGTTTAATTTAAAGTGTAGTTGTAAATTTTAGTTTAGTTAAAAATAAATTTATAATAATATAATTTATATTTAGAAATTTTTATCTTAAAAATGAATTTGATAAAATAAATGATATTTAGATAAAAGATTAAAATTACTTTTAAATTAAGATTAAAAGAAAAAATATTTTTCAACAGGTCAATAAAAAAATAAAAAATTCTTACTTTTATTAGTATTTTTAAAAATATTTTTTTGTTAACCTCAACTGAAAAAAAATTTACCAAAAGTCATTTTACGTCTTTCAAAAATTTTAAAAATATGTTTAGATTTGCTAACTCCAATCCAAACACATACTTACTAGTTATGTAGGAGGCGTAGGTGGACGAGAAGTGGACTAGTAGTTTAATCACGTTAGAGTTCCAATTTCCAAACATCAAGGATTTGGGGATTTTCTTCTTTTTATGGGTAAAATTTCTTATATTTAAAATACTCATAATATGCCACCTAATACTTCACTCACATTTATATGTGATATATGATATATCCATTTTAGCTTTCCATACTATATATATAACAGTATCTAACCATATTTATATTAGGTATGGTATTTCATACATGTGTTGTATTGAGGTGTAAAAATTACACTTTTCTTTATGTAATTTTGACTTTTCAAGCATTTATTAACATATTAATTTAGGAGAAATTTTTATATAAATTTAAAATACTTAAGTTTAATATACTTGATTAATTATATTATTAATTATTAATTATTAATTATTATATTTAATTAATAATTAGTTATTATAATTTATCATAATTAATAATATGATTGTTTAATTACATCTAATTTGAAAGTTATAAATTTATGTAAGAATTTTTCATTTGATAAAAGTGAGTTGAGTATTTAATAAATGTTAATTTTATAATAAGTATAATTTAAATATTTTCTAATTTTTTAAAATATTAAATATTTATATTTTTTATTTAATACGTTGTATTTTTAATTTTTTAAAGATATGTTTAAGATTTAATTTTAGGAGCAAAAGAGAGGAAAGGAGAAGTCTTATCCTATGATCCTTTTGTTTGGAAGTTTTCTAAAGAGAGGGAAAGAGAATGAAGATATTTCAATTAAGAAAATAATGATTTTATACTTTTTTAGATATATACATATTACATATATTTCTTTTATATGTGATTGAAAGAGAAAAAATAATAAAAAAATAAATATAATAAATAATATTAAATAAAATATAAAAATAACTGTATATATTAATTATGATAAAAAAAATTAGAGTTATTTCAATTATCGTCAGAAGCCCTCTGGTTCCTCCAAATTATGAGATTTTGGAGGGAAAAACAAGCAAATGTGCCAAAATGCCCTTATTAAAAATTGGAATTTACATTTTTCATATTTTTCATCTCCTCAGTTTCACGATGAAAACACTCTCGTGTAAAAGCTCTCTCTCCAACCCAACTCCCAAATCATGATGAACCCTAACCCCCTAATCACGATCACGATTCACGACGAGGTAGTCAATTGGTTGTCGCTCTTGCTACATCGCTCGTTTGGGACCAATTCGTTTGCGAGTTGCAACGAAATCTTGTTCGCTTGGTGGTCGCATCTTCATCTGGCTTCTTCGTCTGTTTGGTGAGAACCCTTGATCTGCGTCTTCACTCTTCATCGATTTCCTTCTTCATCTTTTTTTGTTTAATCTCACATTTTCGTTTTTTATTTTCTTGGTCTTTTCTTCAGCAGCTGTTGTAATCTTGGTTGAAGCTTGGTCTCTATATCATCGGTTCCTACATATTAGTGTAAGTTGATTCTTTTTTTTTTTTTTAATTTTGATTTTTTTTTTAGATTCTGATAACCTTGTTTCCATATTTGAGCTTCATGTGACCTTGATTGCTTGATTCCTCTTATATAATATATATAATCATGGGATTGATTGCTGTATGTACCTGATTGAGTGATCATGCTACAGTTTTAGAGTGATTATCTTCGTTTGAAGAGAATGATCATGGGGTTTTGTTCTGAGATGAAGAAATATCTGTTGATGCAATGATGCATCTGTTTTTTCTTTTTCTTTATGGCTTGTTATAGATGATTTCATTTTGTTCTGCATGAGTAATTCTAATGTTGTATTGTTGTCTGTATTTTTTGAATTTTAAATTCTTTCAGTACGTCAAATATCTTTGAATCTGCTGACTTTATAAGAATGCATGGTGCTTAATGTACAGGGTTAATCTACAGCATATAAATGCTGGCTAATATATCTTTGATATACAGAACCAATATATATTTTATATAATATCAGCTAGACTCCAGAGTTTGTTAAAAAGTAGACTCAAATTTTAAACCATTTGTAAGTATTCAGTTGACTAACAAGGTAAACAAGGAGGACTAAGTGATGTTAAATCATTGTTTTAAAAGTTTCATTTTAGGTGACTGAAAACTTCAAAGCATATGCTGGTGCAATTAGAAGCAATTCGTAAATATTGGTTTCATGTGTCTGTTCAACTCATTGAAGGAAAGATGTCTACTCTAGGACTCTGACCTCTGTCATATTGGAGAGTTCTGCAATTCTTTATTTCAGCAGCATTGAATTTAACAGTTAGTTCTCGCTTCTCATGTTAATCTTCCAACTAAAGTATATTTTAATTTTTTTTCTATAAATGGTTTGGCTGCTACTAACCATTTATCCTATTATCATGGTCTCAAGCTCTTGTTGAAATCTTAGTCATTGTTTTATCTATTGTTTTATCCTATTTTAAGTTTAGTTCTCTATGAAGTGCTTGGTTTTATTTTATTTATGCTGTTGTTCCTTGCAATTTTTCGATTTTCTGAGGTCTAAGTGTATTCACGAGTTTTCTCAGACTGTGAACATTTGGTTAAGTTAGGAGTTAGAAAATTCGCCCATTTACTTGGCTCATGATTTCTCAATGAGCCAAATGCTGATTTAACATTGTCGTATCATTTCCCTGAATTTACAAAATTATTCTCAACACCATCAGATCAGATCAGATACAGCTGAGAAAGTTACCCATTTCCCTGAATTTACAAAATTATTGTATAGTAAAATATTAACAAGTCGCAATGTTTACTGTTGTTGCTACCTATGAAGTTTTAAGATTCATTATAATAATAATATATCCTCTTTGGTCCTCTTTGCTTCAACAGGACCACTTGGAAAGCAATGAGGGTGATCCTGAGTTACTTGTTTTCATTCCGTAAGTTGCTATGTCTCAAGCCTTTTGTACTGAGTGACTACATGCTCAACTCACTCTTCTCAAGTTTTAATCTGCTATTTTAATCAGCTGCTCTTCTTTGTTGCACTGTTATTATATATGTGCTGATTCATCACATTCAGAATATAATGGGTGGAATTATCTATTTAGTATTTATTGCATATATAATTTTCATTTTTCTTGTAAAGTCATGCTTTGAATACATAATACAATCTATTTTAGTAAATCCACGTCACCGGCTTCCCAAAAGCTGTGTCAACTATACTCTGCATGAGCCACCTTCATATATTCTTCACAAATTGCATATTATGTATGCCTTTAACTTGTTCACTTGACTTGAAGATGTTGTCCTACTTCGCTTACCTTTCACAAATCATAGCATTATTATATATTGAGTTTGTGACCTGAGGCACAGCCAATGGTGGAGTGTTGCTGTCTGCACACAGCACATATCCTACTCCTTCCATCTCGTGCTCTGGTCATACTATTTTATAATTTCTTTGGCGGACCATCACTATCACCAACATGTTCCTATCTTTTTTTTTCTCAATGAAATAATTATTATCTTGTAATTTGGCGTCTGCTACAGGGTATTTTCCTTATTCAGTACCTACTCTTGTTAATTTTAAAAGGGTATCTTGGTCATTTGCTGTATCAATAGTAGTTGAGTTGAGTTGAGTAGCTTGCTTACTATATTTTGCTTTTACTTAAAACAAGTTAACAAAGCTGAGTAATAATTTGCACATAAAGCTTTTAGTCATAAAAATTCCAGACCCAAATTCATTCTGGCATCCTTAATTTTTATTTCCTTTTCATGCTAAAATATATAGTAGTAGTAGGTGTTATTCTTGCTTACATACTTGCTGGAAGTCCATAATTGTGCATCTCATTCCAACAGTCCTGCTTTTTTGGGATTTACTAAGAAATATGTAGCTTTTTTGGGGTGTATGTATAAAACTGACTTAGTGATTATTTCTTTTTTTTTAATTTTATAATCGCCTCTGTTTTTTAATAAAAAATGATAGCTTATATATGACATTATCCTGTATTCATTGTGGCAACGTTTTTTTTTTTTGCAGGTATTGAAGAATACACAGTTTTGGGTTTTCACTGTTTAATGAATGAGTTTGAGGCTACATTCATTTGAATAACTTCGTCTACTTTCTGCTAGATCCAATACTATTTAGAAATTAGAATCTGGGAGTTGACACATTTGTAAAGTCCAATACACAGTTCTTATGTCGTTTTCATTTTTTACATGTACTAATTACGCAACATGATAAACACAGTTGGCTGTGACTCGGTTATCTAACCAATTATGTTTTTATGGCTTGAGAAGTTTAACGAAGTTAAGTGTATAAATGATGAGTTTGGAGTATAGTTTTTGTAAAGTCTTAATAATACCTGATGGATTAGATAGTTATTGTAAAGTTTTTGTTTCTTTATGACCTATCAGAAGGTGATATTGTGAGTGACGAGTATTGTTTTAGAGAGAGAATTTTTTAAAGAGAAAATTTTAGAGAGAAAAAAAAAATTAAGATATATAAAAGCTTATCGAAAGAAAATATTTAGAGAAAAAAATTTTTAGGGAGAAAAAATTTAGAGAAAAATTTTTTTAGAGAAAAAATTTTAAGAAATATAAAAAGTTTAACAAGAGAAAAAAATTTGAAAAAAAATGTAGAGATACAAATTTTCTTAGAGAAAAAATGTGAGAATTTTTTTAGAGAAAAATATTTTTGGAGAATTTTTTAAAGAAAAATTTAGTTTACCAAATTAATTTTTTATACAAAAAAATTATTTATATTAGTTTTTTAATAAAGGGTAAAATTGTAAATATATATATATATATCATATTCTCTATTTCTTTCTCCACACATACTTTAGACTATAAACCCCTTGTTCCCCTTTTCTTTATTCACCTGGGATCTCCTCCCTTTTCTTTCTCTCCGATCTCTCGAACACACCCTAACATATGCCACAAGAACATACATTAACAAAATTATAAACATAGGTTTTTGTTAAATATGTGTCCCAAATATCATATTAAAAAAAAAATAAACATCATAATAATCAATAAAAAATAATATTATCCACATATATTTATACATACATTATTTCATGTACATATTTACTCATTATTGTTAGTTTCATAGGCGGAGCTTTCAAAGTGCCAGCGGTCAAGGCTTCCCCAAGTTTTCCAATTTCTTTTAATATAGTATATGTATAATCGTATTATTAAGACTTTATTAGATATAGAGATGGATACTTTTTAATGCCATCATTAATTTTAATGGTTAGTTTTAGTTTAGTTATCTTCTTTTTTCTTTTCTATTTTAACCATATATTTTTGGCATTTCATTCATCTTAAGGGAGGGGGAAATGAATTTTAATACAATATAGCAATATTTTTATTGATTTTTTTCATTTTATATTATTTAAAAGATAAGTGTCTTTCTCACTTCCATTTGAAAGAATTCACATATGATATAACTTAATAGAAAATCAGTTTCATTGGTCATGTAACTATTTCGTCTTTTACTTTTAGCATGATAGCTGCAAACTTTGGAAAAATAAATTTTGTGAGTATTTATGTTTTAAAAAATTGATGGTTAGACTGTCAAAGAACTATTTGCGATGGTTTTATAAACTTTTTTATAACTACTGGTTTAAATTATAATTATGACTAGAGGATTAAAATTAAAATGCTATAAGTAGTGGGGTTTTAAGTATTGGAACTTGACCTATGATTTTTTTTTTATTAGAGACAAGACCCAAAAGTTTTTCTCCTTTTAAGTATTGGAACTTGACCTATGATTTTTGCCTCCCAAAAATTTTTGGTCAATTAATCCTATATTATTTTTTGCGCACCCTCACTCTAATCCTGCCAACCGATATGAGGTGAAGGGTTATGCACAAAGCATTTCTCCAAACAAAATAGGGCTGCACTATTCTTGTATCTTTTTTTATTTTTCAATATTCTTGTATCTTTATTTTTTATGGTTGTGACTGTTTTGACTAAGCTTACTTATGTGTGCTCCAATCCAACATTCGAGAAATAGGTAAGAAAATATTTTTTGAATTTCACCCAGTAATTGAAGATTTGAAAAATAAATAATAGTATCTTGTTTTTCCAAATAAGCTTTTGGTTAATAAATTACAGGAACTTTTGCACTTTTTTTCCCAAAAAGAAATTATATCAATACAAACCGTGGCCAAAAAAAGGGGAAAAATTATTCCATTCCTTTTTTTATCAAAAGAATAATACATTCCTTGAAAAAGAATCATAAATAAAGCAAATATTTTTCTTTCTTTCTTTCTTTCTTTTTTAGTCAACAAGCAAACTTTTCATGTGTTCTTGGAATGGTGACACGAAACCCATCAATCCAGCGGAAGAAAGAAAACGAAAGGCTTAAACGACAAAACGGCCTAATATATGTACCCAAAAAAAAGCCTGATATGTTTATAAGAAAAAGTGGTGGAGAATGATCCACAAACGAAGGGCCTCCTCAAACCCAATGGGCCACATATGAATTTTTTTAGCAGGTTATTGACAATGGGTTCTCTCGCCCAGCCCACCAGCCCATTTGGTCTGTTGGTTTTCATTATTCCCCATATGCGTAACGGCTTATCAGTGAGTGGGGGGTGGGAGGAGGAAAAAGAGCCATTGGCAAACATTATATTTGGAATTTGGATAATCACCCAAATCCATTACAGAATAGGAGTCATAATAGATTGGCAAACAATAATTTCCATGCCACCAAGAATCGGCCTCAAGAGTCAAAACACAAAGCATACAAATTTTGAATAAAGGAAAATCAAGCCTATCAAGCTTATCACCCAAACAGTACTGTCATTTTGAATTTTGAATCACATACATGCATGGTTTGGGTTCCCAAAAGAAGAATAGGTAAACAATTTTTTATGTTCAATGAAATTATATTAATGTCTTTAAAATTTTTAAATTATAATTATTTAATTTTTCTTGTTCGAAAGATTTTACTTATACACACTCTAATGAAGCATTAAGTGTATGAAAAAATAAAAACAAATAAGTAGATATTTATCTAATATTGTTAAAACAATTTTAATAATGTTCCAAAAAAAAAACAATTTTAATAAACTTCAAACAAAATCTGAAAATGTTAAATGTAATTTACCCAGACAACGTTTAGCTTGAAAGAGCCTATGGAGTGCCATTGAATAAAGACTTTCTGGCAAAGAAGTAGGTGGCTAGCTAGGGATCACACCCATTGCCTTCCAACAATCTTCCAACATGGCGTGAATCCTTGTAAGGGAACTGAATGAACGTTTGGTCCTTGGAATATTGCAATTCGTCATGATGCGTAGAAATGCTTATAATCAATCTTGTTGTCTAGTGGAACTTAAAGAGAGATGTGATAGGTTTAATTTCTAATAATTCTTAATAACCATATTTAACACATTGAATCTTCTTTATAACAAGACCAAAAAAAAAAAAAAATGGAATTACATTTTTTTTAAATAACATGATTTTGTATGATTCAATTGTGAATTTGTGAATGCTCCTCTGAGCCTCGACTATTTTAAAGACCTTTCGAATAATTCCGATTTTGACCCCATGGATTTAAAGTCAGCCATGGACATTTTTTTCCCGGTTGTTCAAAAAATCACGGCTTTTTCAAACAAAATCTAACGTGCACTTGTGATTTTAGCATACGTTTATAAATGATATAAAATATTTTTTTTTTGGGTTCTTACCAAGCTTTCTGAAAGAGAAACTATGCTTGTTTAGGATATTAAAGTACTCCCTGACATAGTAAAAACTCTTTATCTGTTAAGCTCAAATTTACTTGTTAGTTGAGCTACTTTCTGAGTGAGTTAGAAGATATGTGTTCTAGATAATACATATCTATTTTTTATTTTTTTAGTTTTTCACTTATACTAAACACACCGTTATAGTTGTATAACCAACCAAAAAAGAGAAAGTGAGAAACAAAGATATCTAGATCCCAATATATGCTTTTAATCATGTCCTCCCACTTCAAGCGAACGCATATATATTCAACCAACAAAACCACTATATCCCATCAAATTTAAGTACCACAACCAATGATTTTGTTTCACCATTTCTATTAACTCATCCCACGACTTCATTGAATATATTCACTTTATCTTAACTCTCTTAAATATTCTCAATTGGAATACTAGCAAATAACAAGCCAGTCACATCCATGGTTCATAGACCATATCGCTTATAGAACCCAAATAGTTTGAAAATAATGTGCAGAACATGTTGCAAGACATGGTACCGCATGAGATTGTTCAGGACAACAAATGACACGCCCAATTGTCAGGTCCACCCTCCCCTCCCCGTCTCAAATCAATTATGCAGCACACCTACCCATAGGGTCCTCAATAATGCACCGCATGCCAAACAAGCATACCATTACAATAAATTTGGTGCTAGCTAGCCATAGCTAGCTAGAGCATGTTATATACACATATTAATTCAACAGAACATTTCATTTATTCAAACAAGGCTATATAGCCAAGAAGATATGGTCTTTTATAGGATAAGAAGATCAGGAAGAAAGATTCGTACATATAATTCAAGATTCAGTTGATGAAAAAGGGGATTGACTAAGACAAAGGGAAATGTAATAGGGCAATGAACTTAAATTGCCAAAGAAGAGGTGAAACATGGAAGCGCAAAATAGGGCTTGAAAGGGGGCTACCACAAAGCTTGTTTTCCAAACATGGATTGGCTTTAGCCAAAGGAAGTAACTTACTGAAATTTCTGAGCCCCTAACTTCTTTGGATCTCCTAGCTTTCGTCCTTATACGTGCCTACCTCCATTATCATAAACCAAAACTTCCTTGTTCACAGCTGGTTTAGCTAGGTTTCAGGACAGGACAATATATATGGATCAGAGTTCAGTTGTTACTTGTTGAAAAGTGGCAACAACTTGCTATCAATGTCTTGAATCTTTCTACTTGAGAAAAGACACCTTAAACACATATGTGATATATCGCTAATCAACCATTCTGTTTACTTTGTGATTTTAACCCATCGCTTGTTATCAGTTCATATGATTAATTATCATTTGAACTATATATTATCTATGTCCCCTTATACAACATGTACTAAAGATAATTTGAATCATCGAAGTATTCTTTAATATACATGTACGTTGAGGTAGGAATTGGATCTTCATATATAGTATTTAGAATTTAGAATCAATCATTGAATGCTTTTCTTTCTAAAGAACATGCACAAACTTTTAGAATAAAAGAAAATTGATTTGATCATATCTATAATTATTTTTGACAAAAGAAAGTAAATGTTCAATCTTTTAACTTCTAAGAGATCATCGACTCAAGAAGTCAAAATTATGCTTAAAGGGAATTATTCTAGTATTTATCTTTTTTTAAGTGTACCAAGTACATTTTCAATCATTTATTATTTATTGATCATATTTAATAAATGTTTAAACATTTATAATAAAAACAACAACTAACAAATATATGACGCTCACATGTACCTTTCTAAGTATCGAAGCCACTCTTTCAAAAAGTAATGCTTTAAAAGATCCCACTCCTTGCCAAATTTTTAGTCATAGTAATTGTTTGTGAGATCAAAATTTGTAATATATAGAAAGAACTATATAAATTTTATATTCACATACCCTTCACAAATTTTCATGGAAGTTATTGGTAAAATTTTGATCTCATTTCAGATTCTCCATCCAATTTGAAAGAATGAAATACGTGAAAGTAAACTATGAGGTGTAACTTGATTAGCAAATTGAGCTCTTTGTAATCAGATTATTTTTACACTGCAAAAATTTAAAATACTTTGTTATTTAGGTGGCATTTAGTAAGCTCACAACATTTTTTGGAGCATTCATGCTCCATGCAATGAAAATTATAATTTTTGTGTAAAAATTGATCAATAGTTAATATTATTTACTTATAACCTTAACATTAAGTAATATTTGTTACAATAGGTACTTACACACTCAGTTCATGTAAACTTGGACCCATTGCTAAGTTGTCCCACCTTAGTTCAAGTCTCCGCTACAGGCCATCGTCTCCCATGGCTACTCCACCTCCTCTAATCTAAGAGAGACCTTACCTAACACTCCATATCACCTACCTCACCATCTACTGAAACCTTCTCTACACCGCATTCGTCAACCTCATCAACGTCTTCAACCTTTGGGGAATGAGTGGTAGTCAATGTTGTAGAAACTTGCTTCCTTAAGGATTCAAGGTTTTGGTGATGAGGTGACAGCAAAGAGGGCTTCAAGTTCCTTTTCAATACAATAGAATCATCAATAACTTCAAAGTCATCTGTGGGTGCTTCACTACCAAGTAGGTGAGGGTGAATTGGCTAAGATTCGTGTCTTGTACCACTTCTTCTATTGCAGACTTTCTCTTATTTAGGAACAAATTGAAAAAGGGTAGGGGGTTTCTGGTGGTTTTGTTCTGATTTGACGAAGAACTTTGTTTTAAAATGTTGGATTCAAAGATCTTGATTGTCTCTTGAACTTTGCAGGATAGAGAAAAATCTAGAGAAAAAAAAGTGAGGGTAAGTTATTGAGAAAATTGAGAGAAAAAGTGAGAGAATGATTTTTCAATAAAATAAAATAATTATTTTTTTAAAATAAATAAAATATTTTATAATTAAAAAATTTAAAATTTAAGGTGAATACAAAAATTACCTATCATAACATATATTTTCTTGAGAATATCTATGTTAAAAAATATTTTGAGAGAATGTAAACGGATCCTGTAATCAAAACCAAACTAACATTTACATGTACACGAAAATTAGTCTTTAACATATTTTTTATCCAAAAGATGTGAAAATACTTCAGAAAGACGCCTCGGCACTTGCACCTATCCACCATTTCACAATCACACTTGTATTCACCTGTTGTAGGTGGTCTACACTCTAGAACCTTGAGCAACAATACAGAATAATTCTTATATAAGCATAGTAACCTATTATAACTATATAAAAATAAAGCTAAATATAACTTTTAAAATAAATATTTTTAATATGATTTATAATAGATTTACTTATATAAAAGTTTTCCCAACCTTGCAAATCAGGCAAACACACCACGAGATTGCCTTAGGGTAATTGTGTGTAATATGATAGGTAAAATATAAGAAAATAATCGTATAATTGTGTGTTTAAGAATCTCTCATATTATTATCAGAGAAGTGTTATTTTAAAAAAAAAGCATTACAAAATTTTCACAAAACTTAAGTCTGTTGATAAAATTTTCATAGAACTTGAGGTCATGCATGACTTTCTAAAAGACTAAAAACTTTGGCGATATGTCACAGGTGATATTACTTATCTTATCAAAGTTAAAGATAACACTGATAAAAAATATGTTAACAAATTAGAAGATTGAGATAACAAAAATCATCAGATTATCACTTGGTTCCAAAACACCTCAACTCTTAGTATTCATCTGCAGTTTGAATGCTTTGACACTACCAAAGAGGTATGAGATCATCTTAAAAAATAGATATATAATTTCTAATTTATCTCATCAATATCAGTTGCTAAAGGAACTCAATAGTCTGAAACAAGAACCCGAGCAAGTTGTATATGAGTTCTTGACTCAGATGAAAATTATTTAGGATCAACTAATTCTGTGTGAGCCAACCTTGAAACACAAAAGTGATGTCAAACTATATGAGGAGTACTGTGATCGCACTAAGCTCATCCAGTTTCTGATGGCTCTCACTGATGATTATGAGCATGTTCGAGCTTCCCTACTACATCAGGATCTCCAGTCCACACTTAAGGATGCACTTCCTCATATGAAATCAAAAGAAAATAGATTGGGTATTCTTAGATCTAAAACAAATTTAGCTTTTGCAGTTACTCGTCAGAAAGGCAAATTTTGTGATCGCTGCTGCAAACCTAGTGATATTTTTGCTAAAGATCCCACCATAGAGTGCCACATTTGTCTGAAGAAGGGTCATATTACTTATAATTGGCCTATAACTCTACTCGTCCATAAAGGTCTAATTCGAGAAAGTTTCAACCTCGTACTGGTTCATCCTCCGAGCCTGTAATTGCAGCTTCAGTTGCCGACGATGCCTCATATTCCTAGATCTCTCTTTCTACTACTGATCTAGAGTCTCTTCTTAAGCAAGTCCTTTCTCATTCTAGTAATACTCTTACTCCCTTAGCCACTACCCTGGGTAATAATCGTTGGTATTTTGATTCTGCATATTGTAATCACATGACTTCTTCATCACATGCATTTTCTTCCCTTTCTTCTAAAGATACCATTCATTACATTCATACACCTGATGGATCTCTTATGAAAATAAGTCATAAAGGTCCTATCTCCCTACCTACCTTTACCATATCAGACACTTACCTTGTTCCTAAATTAAACTTTAATATCATCTCTGTGGCCAATTGTGTGACCTTGGTTATATACTTACTTTTTCTTCTGTTGGTTGTTCTATGTAGGATCCATAGACGGGGCAGATCAAGGGGAATACTAGTAAAGTTGGACCATTGTTTAAGCTCACTAACCTCTATGTTCCTCCACCTCCTATGTCAACTATTTGTGTTGCTTCTACTACTTCTTCTCTTCAGCTGTGGCATAAACGTCTTAGTCACAGTTCTTTTAGTAAATTATGTTATCTCATTTCTCAGGGTGTCTTAGGATCTATTAAAGAAAAAGAGTCTTTACAATGTACGTCTTGTCAAACAGTTAAAAAACATGCTTTATCTTTTAATAAAAGTACTTCTATTTATGTTTCTTCCTTTGATCTTGTTCATTATGATATTTGGGGTCCAGCTCCTACACCTACTGTGGGAGGTTGTTGATATTTTATGATTTTTATAGATGACTATTCACGTTTCACCTGAATATATTTAATGAAAAATCGTTCTGAGCTTCCTTAAATCTATATTTCCTTTGCTACTAAGATTAAAACTCATTTTTCAACTACAATTAAAGTTTTTCATCGTGATAATACCTCAGAATATCGTGATTCAAAACTACTCACTTTTCTTACTAAATAGAGAACCTTTTTTGAGTTTTCATGTCCTAGTGCATCTCAGCAAAATAGTCATGCTGAAATAAAGCATCGGCACATTTATTACTCTATTCGAGCTATGCTCATTTCCTCTTCTTGTCTTAAACGTATGTGAGGTGAAGCTGGTCTTACTATTGTTTATGTTATCAATTGTCTCTTTTCTTCTATTCTTAGTAATGTATCTCCTTATGAACGTCTTTACTTGAAACCTTCAAACTACAGTTCTCTCAAAGTTTTTGGTTGTACCTGTTTTGTTCTTCTTCAACCCCATGAACACACTAAACTTGAACCTCGTGCCTGTCTCTGTTGCTTCCTTGGTTATGCTATTAAACACAAAGGGTATCGCTGTTAGGATCCAGTCTCTTAGCACATTCGTATTTCTCGTCATGTTATCTTTTGGGAAGATATTTTATTCTCCACATTATCTCAGTTCAAGTTTATTCCTTCCACTTCTACCCTCTTGTTCACCACACAATCTATTAACCTTTTTGCACATGATTTTGATATAGAGTCTTCAGATGTGTCTGAGATAGGTTCTCCACCTTCAGATTCCTCTTTTGATTCTCCCAGTGAGCTCTTATCATTATCTGAAGTTTCGACTCATTCCACTAACATTATCCCGACCATTGATTTTGTATCTGACACTACTATATTTCCTTCTCGGATAAGGAACCTTCCTACCTACCTTCGTGATTATCATTATTTTTCTATCGTGCTTCATCTTTATGAATCGCAGACATATTCAGAGGCATCCACTGATTCTCATTGGCAACAAGTTATGAATGAAAAATTACAGGATTTCGAGAACAATGGTACTTGGGAAATGGTTAATCTTCCTTTTTATAAGACTCTTGTTGGATGTAAATGAGTTTACAAGATTAAAACTCGATTTGATGGGTCTATTGATCATTGCAAGGCCCGCTTGGTAGCCAAAGGTTTTACTCAAGAATATGGGATTGATTATAAAGAAACCTTTGCTCTAGTTGCTTGTCTTCCTTCGGTTTGCACTCTTCTTGCTATTGTTGCCACTGGTAGCTAGACTCTTAATCAGATGGATGTAAAAAATGCTTTTTCTGAATGGTGACTTAGAAGAAGTGTATATGCGACCACCACCAGGTTACTCGTGCCCACCTAACAAGGCCTGTCTTCTTCGTAAAGCATTGTATGGTTTTAAACAAGCTCCTCAAGTCTGGTTTGCTAAGTGTAGTTCCACCATCAGTCAGCTTGGATATTCCTCTAGTTCTCATGATTCAGCGCTCTTCATCCGTAAGACTAATAGTGACACTATGTTATTGCTTCTTTTATGTTAATGACATGATTATTACAGGTGATGATAATTTTGGTATTGCTGATCTTAAAGCATTGATGAGCATGCAAAAGATGTAGTTTTATGTCTTGAAAACTTGAATTATTTTCCCTGAATTTACTCTTTTTACTGCTTATTTCTCAAGTATCGTGCAAAGTTTGATTTAGTTTTGTAATTGAGAATACTTGAGCTAAAAGAAGCAGAATCCTCACCGCTTTGATGTATTTTTGTAGGGAAGCATCTAATGATGGAGGAGATAGATTTTTGGAGGCAAATTCAAGGAGTTCTAGCTGTCAGCTCAGCGCCTAGACACCCTAGATGTAGCGTCCAGGTGCCCAAATCCATAGCAAATCATTCTTCACTATGATACGCGTCTAGGCACTCTCACCTCAGCGCCTAGGCGCTGGTCCAAACTCACGCATGTTTCTCTCTGTGTAGTGGGCATCTAGGCGCCCTATTTGCAGCGCCTAGGCGCTCATATCAATATAAAAAGGCTTTTTATTCATAACCTAGGAGGGGGAGCCATCAGAGAAGAAGTGGAAAGCTACATTCCAGCCCTGGGAAGGGAGAAGGAGGTTTTCCAACCTATAGAAAAATGGGAGTCTCTTTGAAATTATTTGAGATGATGAAGATGTTTTCTTTTCTCATTATTTTCTTTATTTGTATCATGTATTGCTAAACTTCCCTTTGTTGGGATTAAGTGAATTTTGATGGATCTTGATTATTTTTTACATTGGATTCAATTAATATAAGTTGTTATTTCTATTTTGAGTTTATGATCTCTTCTTCTAATGCTTTCTATGGATTGAATCTCTTTAGAATGATTATAGGGTTATACGTTGAATGGGAATTTGATGTGTAACTGTGCTACAAGATTATGAACCTTGCTTATCTCTAGGCTAGAAATAGTCATTGATTTGCTCATTATCGCGTGGGATTCTAAATCTTAATGCTTGTTTTCTCTTAGAATCGCCTAAGGGATTAGAGGTTTTAATTGGAAATAAAGGATCAATTGCCTAAAGAATTAGGATTTGATTAATTTAGAGAATTTGGTAACAAAATAGGAATAATAACTTGTATTAATCCTAATTAATATGCAGCAAGTGAACTCAAATGAAGCTTGATCTCAACTCTTTTATTCATTGAATTCTATTCATTTTGCATACTAAGTGTTTGTTGAATTGTCAAATATAAAAACCCAAAAACATTGTCATTACTTTTGTTCGTTCATTGTCGTGTTAGTCTTATTAGATCTCTCTTTGATCAAAACTTCAGTTTAAATAGTAGTTAATTTCGTGAATTAGTATTTGGCCATCGATCCCTGAGAACGATATCCGGTATCTCATCATTTTTATTACTTGACGACCCGGTACACTTGCCGTATTCCCATCAAGTTTTTGGAATGTGACCTCATCTTTGAGCCACAATTTTGAGATGAAGGATCTTGGTCCTTTCAGTTATTTTCTAGGTCTTGAGGATCTTTCCTCTATTGATGGTATTTATTTATCACAAACTAAATATGCTTCAAATCTTATTTCTCGAGTTGGTCTCTCAGACAGTCACACTGAGCATACTCCTTTAGAACCTAATATCAAGTTTACACCTCTAGATGGTACTACACTTGATGATCCTACTCTCTATTGGTAGTTGGTTGGTAACTTAATTTATCTTGCTGTTACTCATCTAGACATTTCATAAGTTGTTCATCTAGTCAGTCAGTTTATGTCAGCTCCGCACACTACTCATTATGTTGCAGTTCTATGTATTATTCAGTACAGAAAAGGAACTCCGTTTCATGGGCTTCATTTCTCAGTCAACTATTCCTTTGTTCTCCAAGCTTATTTTGATGCTGATTAGGTTAGAGATTCCACTGATCATCGATCCACCACTGGTTATTTTATATATCTTGGTGATGCATTTATTTCATAATGAAGCAAGAAACCGACTTTCACTGCACGTTCCAGTATGGAAGCAAAATATCAGGCACTATCTAATACCACATTTGAGATACTTTGGTTACGTTAGCTTCTTAACGGCTTGAGTATTTCTTAGTCCTCTCCTACTCTCTTTACTGTGATAATAAGAGTGTTATTCAGATTACTCACAATGATGTTTTTCATGAGCGCACCAAGCATATTGAGATCGACTGTCACTTCATTCGTTAACACATTCTTCATGGTGCTCTTTGTTTCTTTTCTATTAACACTCTTGATCAGCCAGCCGATCTATTCACCAAAACTAATCATCCTAGGAGATTCCGCACTCTGATTTCTAAACTTAAGTTAGTTTTTTCTACACTCACTCAAGTTTGAGGGGAAATATTAGTATGATTAATTGTAATTGATCAAGTTTACTTTTAGGGATGATTGTAATTGATGTAGTACAAAATTAGTTTGATGTAATACATAATTATAATTTATTTAATTTTTCTGTACAACTGCCTTATTATATAAATAAAGGTTGATCTTCTTGTATTCATTCATTTAAAAATATACATAAATTATTAATATTTATTTTCTTATTTTTATTTTTAACTGTTTCATTTATTATTTCACCCAAAATCCAAAAAAAATGAGCCATTAATTTATTCTCGTGTGAGGCTCCTGCACTCAAAATGTGTGTATCTAACATTTTTCCTTATTATTGTTATTATTATCATCATTATCATCACTTACTACTACGTTACTGAACTCAACAGTACATAGTGTAGACTCTTTCTCTGTATAGTCTCTATAACTCCAAAACCTTTTACTAAGTATTGGAAGATGACCTGACACCCTTAATTTTCTCCAAGCTACACTAGAGTTCAGCAGCTTTCATAAGATTAAGATGACAATCTCAGAACCCCTTCATACCTTCCACCTTCATTCATATTGGGAATCGAGCACCTGATATTTTAAGTGTTCTTTCTTTTCAAAATATTATTCTTATCGTTTATTTTCTGCACTTTTTGTATTTTCTTTTATGAAAAGAAAAAAAATCTCATTTTTCTTTCTTTCATAAAGGAAACATATGGAACAATTCCAAGAATAACATATAATGTATATATGGAAGATTTTAGGTTTATATTTGTTAAATTTAATTTGGATATCTTCCTATATGATTTTGAGCAAATTGTGCATATTTTGTAAGTGATTAAGTGGATTTGTAATTGTTATTGACTTGGTGATTTCTCTATTCTAGGAAGTACTCCAAACAAGCAGAAATTTGGAGGATTTGGACCAAAATTGGAAGAGAAAGCCAAGTGTGAAGTTTAGCAACTCACGTCGCAGCGCAGGCATGTTTATGTCGCGGCGTGGCGCATTCCCCTGCTATATCCAAAAAACCCTAGGCTAAAGCGCCGCGGCCAAAGGAGTCTATGCCGTGGTGTAGGGCCCTAATTTATACATGCGTCGCGGCATAGGGATGTTAATGCCGCGTTACTCTATTTTCTGAGCCTATAAATACTGTTTTATCACTTTTAATGAGAACAACTTTCATAGTTTTAGAGAAGCTGCGAATAAGGTTTGATATTGAGGCTAAGATGAAGCCAAGGGAAGCAAGGTTGGAGGTCATCTTCTTCATAGAAGGAGATTCAAGCATCAAAGGCCATATCCATGAGCTTCTTTCCTTCTCCTTTCTCTTTTCTCTCTTCCGTCTTCCATGAACATGAGTTTTTGTGGTTCTATTTTCGTGATTCATGAGTAGCTGAGTTGTATTTAGGGATTACTTTGAATCCTTCTATGAATATTGATGATTTTGTACTTCTTTGAGTTTATATTGATGTTTGATTTTGTTCAATCATATAGATCTTAATGTTCTTGATTGTTTGATCAATTTTTAAGTGATTTGTTGAAATTTGAAGAACCTAGACTTAAGAATTTGGATTTGAGATCATATGTATGGTTGATGCATGTTCGATTTCATTCTCATGGTAGGATAAGTTAATTCGCTAATGGAATAGAAATATACATCTTAACCATGCATAACAGATGTTTGAGAATAGACCTTAATGAATGGATTTTGCATCTAGCTTTCATGAAAACATAGTGTGTTAGGTAAATGAAACATGGTTGATTGACTTAGGCATAGTCTTTTAACTAAAGTAGATTCTCAAGCTAACTAAACAATTCAATAATGCTACTTGTAAGGGTTGTATGTTATTAGTTGAAGTAGGGGGTGAATAAGGATTCCCTAAACTCTAAACATTATCTTTATTTCCAATTTATCGCTTTTTAGTCTTTAGTTTATATACTTTTTCCTATTTTTATGTTATTGAATAGAATTACTTAAGCTATTGGTTGATATTTAGCATTAGAAGTAATGTTGTCCTCGTGAGAGCGATATTTTACTTTTTACTATATTACTTGTTCGACCTGTGCACTTGCGGTCTATAAAAGGACAAACACTAGTCTCATAAATTTTCATTCCTCCCTTTGTGGGGAGAAATTTTAAACTATTCTCAAAGTAATACTTTGAGCTATTTTATAATCATTTAGATTTTATTTAAAAATATTTAATTTTTAATTTAACCATTTATATGGTTATTAGGTGTTAAGTGTTGTAATTTTAATGAAATAATGTATTATCCTAAGAATGTAAAAGAACTTCTCCTATTTTGGAGGATTATGAAGGAAAATAAAAAAGTAAGTGCGCCCTACATATTTTTATTCATCCTAATACTATCAACATACATTTTCATTCTTTTTATTGATTAAACTAAATAAATTAAGAGAAACATCCATCCCTTTTAGGCCATGTATATGATGGACCTATTATGTTTGAGTCCATCGATGAACCCATCGTTGTGAGCCATTGGATTTGTGAATAATAACATGGACAATTTGGATGAAAGATAGGCTACCTATTTAGCTGGTTATGGGACATGAAAATTTTGTTTGTTAAGGAGTCCTTTTTTGTTTTTGGTTTAGTTAAATTTTTTTTGATAATTTGTTAACCTTGCCCATTAGAGAAGGGCGGACTTGACCCGCGACCAACTAGGGAAATACGGTAGGCGAGTGGGGAAAAGTGAAGAGGTTCAATTTTCTAGTCAGTGCTTTCCTCAAACCCCAGCCATCCCACAACATATAGGATCCATCATCCACCAGCCCCTCAAGATGGCCATGGAAGACCGCCACATAAACCCAGAGCGATGAGCCAGCAGCGTGCATTACCAGTCCATGGGCCCCATTCCATAACGCTAGAAAGGTGTTTGCTAAACAAGGGTCAAATTATCATCCCGTAGCAATACCAGGAAGTTGATCAGTGCTAGATTCTTCTTGAAAGGTCATGAGGCAGGTGCCACTCCCTTGAACCCCATCAATGACACCATCGAATTTTGATCGCCTTAAGATGTCGACGGCCATGGAACCTACACAACATCCATTGTGGTGAGTGGCTACACTTTCCAAGCCAGCATAGCCAGTTATGCTTCTGGAGTTGCAAAGGGCGTGGCTCCGAAAGCCCGATTGGCTATGTACAAGGTGTGCTGGAAGAATTCAGGTAACTTCAATTCTGACATTCACTCTACATTTGATGCAGTCGTAGCCGATGGAGTTAATGTTATTTATATATCAATTGGCGACGACGATGGTGTTGCCTCACCGTACTATCTGGACCCTATTGCATTTGAGTCTTACGGTGTAGTTGCCAGAGGTGTTTTTGTGTCTTCTTTGGGTGGAAACAATAGGCCTGGTGGAATGTCAGTAACCAACCTCACTCCCTGGTTGACGAGGTAAGCCCCTATCATTGAAACAACTTAGTAGGTTATGATCGGTTAATTTAATGGGTTCATCGATGGACCCACACATATTGGGTCCATCTTAAAAGCTAATCTTCCTTTTATCATTGGGTGTTACTAAATAAGTAAATGATAACTCTTCTACTTCTCTTTTCTTTTCTTTTCTTTTATATTTCTTTGTTTTCTTTTCCTTTCTTTTTACAAAAGAAAGCCCAAATCCCAATTTCAAAAAGAGAGAGAAGCCAATACAGTAATCTATCTTGTGGTCAGATAATGGATACAAAGACTCCTAAAAGCCTCTGACACATGACACATCACAATTGCGATTAATTACTTCAATTTTCATAATTGAGAATTTGAGACATGTTTACCTATTTGGTTGGATAAAATAAGATGGAGTAGAAGGATATATTCCCATACCATTGTTTAGTTAAGTAATTGAAATGTGAATAAACATTTTTAAGAGAATGAGCATTTTTATAGGGTTGAGATTACTTATATTTTTAATTGTCTATTCATATTTTTTATCAATTAATTATAATATTTTTTGTAAAATTATGAAAAGTTAATGAGAAATATAGATGGGTAATTGAGAATATTAATAATTTCACATTTATATAAGAATAATGCTACATATAAATATTTGCACACATGTAACTTTATCTTTTTGTACAATTTTCAACATTTAATTACATTAGACTTATCTTAACTTTTACACACTAACACTCAAATTGTATTACATAAATTAATGTGATAGATATAAGATACAAGATGAGATGTGTTAAGCATTTTCCTTCCTATAATTGTTGGAGTAGATAATGCATCACAAAAGTGATGGAATCATCATTCTATTTTACTATAAGGGCTCGTTTGGTGGCCAGGATAGGGAAGGTAGGATAGGATAAGCTATCATATCCTACTTTAATTTATAGTTTGGTGAACCAATGGTTATCCTGTCAGCTTATCCTATCCTACTCACTAGTTAAAATTTTATCCTAGGGGTGAGGCTGGGTTAGAAGTAAGTAAGATAGGATATTATTTTTCTTTTCCACTCCAGCCCTCCATCACAAATATCACCCATCCACCATCCCAACCGAGACCACCATGATCCAACCCCTCACCTCCATAACCAACGTTCAACCTCCACCCAAATAAACCTCTACATCTCAGCCACCAAGCCCGAATCATCGACCGCCACTGCTGTTCCAGCTACCGCTGTCGCAGATCCATCCATATCGCGCACCAACACCGCGAGCCGCTGTCGGGTCGCGCCTTTGCCGCGTCGCGCCTCCACGTCGCAGATCCGAGGCCACCATCGTTATCCATGCGCCATTCGTGCCACCTGAGACCGCTCCTTCACCGCGAATCAGCCACCTCTTCACGCAGCAGCCGTAGCAACCCAAGCACCATGCCTCCCTCCAAGTCTTTAGTCACACACAGATAGCCCTATCTCCTTTACCTCTCTGTTTCTTGCTTTCGTTTTTATTCTATCTATTTTGTGCAGTTTTTTTATATAATTTTTTATAATTTAAATGTACAAAATATAAAAAAAAAAGTTAATTTTTTTAAAAAATATGTAATTCTGATATAAGGATACATTTGTCATTTGTATATAATTTATATCATATCCTGATAATATCTGGTTTACATCAAATACAAGACAATATAACATAATACTATTCTGTTAGTTATCTGGTGGACATCAAACATTAGATAAGATAACAGCTTATCCTGCTCATATCCTATCCTACTTCTATCCTACTCTCTTATCCTATTCGTTCTTATTCTGTCCTGACCACCAAACGAGTCCTAAAGGTTTAGCCCCATTCGACACACTTATTTAGCTCTCTATTTTTTTTTTTTGCGGGGGATCAAACCGTAATTTGTAGGTCTAAAACAATTTGCTTAAGCCAATTAAGACTTGGCCTAGTCCAAAAAAACTAATTGGCTAAATCGAGCCAAGCCAAGGCTTCGTAACTTAAGAAAATCATAAATTAACTTTCATTAGATTGTCTATCAATTATAATATACCAAACAACGGGTATAATAGCATGATATTAACGTGGACAAGCCAAAATATCCAGAAGAGCAAGATTTCTAGCAGCAAAAGGAGCATCTTCAATCCAGATTGTATCCCCGCTAGATCTTGCAATATTTCAATATATTTTTTTTAGTAATGAAATATCTTATTAAAATATTTTAAAATTTTTAAAAAGGATTATATTAAGCATCTAAATAGAACATTTTATCTCAAAGAACTTTTATTTTTTCTATAAAAAAAAAATTTCCTTCTGAAAATTTCTCATCGAAAAGGGAATATATGATATGTAAGGATTGGAAGGGATATTACGCAACTTGGCAAATATCATATCTTAGTAATTTGTTAGATTTTACTAATTAATTCATTTTTCCCGATTATATCAATTTTTTAATCATTAAGAAACAATTTTTCTAAAATATTAAACTATTAGATGTGGATTAAGTTATTATACTTTATATATTTCTACCATGTTACTCACCCAAATTTTCATTGAACTTAAAGGTAAAAAAGACACATATGCCCACCAAGTTTTTGATGCTGAAATTTCTAATTTAATTAGAAATGAGAGCGAACCCATCAATCATTTGGCTAAGTATAAATTTTCCTATTAGATGAGATTGTTTATATGTATCAAAAGATGTCATTATTTTTTAATATAAATTAAGTGATGATTACATATTTTATACATTAATAAACTCTTAATTTTAGTCATTTACACTCTCAATGTACTTAATTGATTGAGTTTTGTTATATTTTATAGGTTTGGACTCAAATTGGACTTAATTGATTTTTTTTAACATGATTTACGTCTTACACTATTTCTGTATTTTGGCCATATCTTGAGTTTTAGATGTCTGAAAATTATGTATTTTACTTTGTTGAAAAGATAAGAGAGAACTCTACAACTTTCGTGAGAGCTTGAGGACAAAGTCGGACATCTAGTAGAACTAATTGGGCTTGGAATTCAGAATATGAGTTTTGTGATTGGAACCTGAACAGTGTGCAGTAATCAGAGCATAAGTTGGGCTGTAATATCTGGATTGGGTTGAAATTTTGGTATCTATAAGTTAAGACTCATATCAACAACTTTCATGAGAACATAAGACTCAAATCGGACTCTTTGGAGGTCATATTGGGCTTAGAAGTCAGAACAGAGGAGCTGTAATCGGGCTTGAATACTATGCAGTTATTGGGCCATATCTCAGGTTATAGGTGAACTTTTGAGGTGATTCTAGTGCCATTTGAAAGCTAAGATCTAGACCTATAACTTTCATGAGACCACTTGGTAAAAAAATGATGAATGCAATGACTTCAGAGCTGAATGATTTCGGAGACAAAGAATCTCCATAATTTTTCACTCATCAAAAGTCATTTGACATTTTTCACTCCTTTTTCACTCATCCACTCACTCATGACTCAGCCTCCTTGTCATTTTGTATCCCTAATCCTCTATAAAATGGAGTCTTGATAGATCATTGAAGGTGTTAGGTGTTAGGTAGCAAAATGATGCTATTTTGTTTCTTATTTTTCTTGTAGTAGCTTTCTTGTATTCTAAATTGAAGTCATGTTATTCTTCTTCTTCTTCTTCTCTCTTTCTTTCTTCTTGTCTATGAGTAACTAAGTTTAATTTTACTTAGGTGAAAAGGTGAAGCTCTTGGTAATGAAATAAGGTTAAATTCATTTCTTTCTTGTGCTTAACTGATATATTTTCAAGTGGTCATTATACGTGTCGTATTTTGTTTCCAATCAATTTAGAAGCCCTCCTTGTAAAGTAAAGATCTTGATTCATTGTAAACAAGAGGTTGACACAATGAATGCTTGAGTCCATCTATAAGTGGTGTTAATAAACAATTAAATGAATCATAATATAATTACGTATATAATTTTTAATGAACTTTGATTGTTGTATTTTTCGATTGGAACCTCTATTATGTGTGGATTCTAATCGAGTTATAAAAAGAATTAATCTTATCCTTATTTTATTTGCCAAGGGTGGATCTCCTAACCCAAGTAAATTTTTTTAATTTATGACTAAGTTTTATCACTTTTATTGTTGTAACAAAATATTTTCCTTACGTCAAATAAATTTTTCTTCATCAATTCCCTGTGGATCAACCTTGGATTCCCAAGAATTTATTACTTGAAACAACCTACACTTAGGTTTGTAACTTTTAATTTGCATTAAGTTTTTGGTGCCGTTGTCGGGGACTTGATATGAAGAACAAATTTATGGTGTAAATATTTTGTATATATATATATATATTTATATTTTTTTCCTATGGATCTTGTATTTATATATATTTTTTCTACTCTTTTAATTTTTGGTTCTTTGTACTTACTAATGTACTAACTTAGTGGGGAAACTCTCCCTTTTATTTTTTATATTTTACTTTCTATACTTTACTTTCTGCACTTTATTTTTTGTACTTTACTTTCTGTATTTTATTTCTAACTTTCTAACTTACTAACCTACTAACCTTTTAATTTTCTTGTTTACTAACTTATTAACTATCTAACTTTTTTACTTTATCAGCTATCTAACTTTTTACTTTACCTGCTTCTAACATTTTAATTTTCTTGCTTCTAACATTTTAATTTATCTGCATACTAACTTTTTAATTTTTCTGCTTATTAACTTATTTGGTGGTTAGTTTATATCACACCTTTGTTAATATATATTTGGTGGCTAGTTTATACCACATCTTTGTTAATATTTAATGGACGGTTTATACCACCAGCTTGTACATTTTATTTTATATTTTAAGTTACTTATTTATGCTTAATTGGTATCGTGATTCAAATTCTGGTCATTTTGTTAAAGTTAATCCTAGTACTTTACATATTGATTTGTCTGAATCATAATCACACACATTAAACACAAAGGCTGAAAATGAAAGTGTGCATGATGAATATGAAAATGAACCGTTGTGAACCATGCGTGAGTATTTGCAATCATCTCGAAATTCTAGTCCATCATATTTTATCTTTTCACTCAATGCTAATAATTTTAGATTCAAGTCAGGTATGATTTCTTTACTTCTTAATTTTAATGGTTTAGAATCTGAAAGCCCATATTTACATCTAAAAGAATTTGAGGAAGTATGTATTACTTTTAATGATCAAACTTGCATTGAAGAGGTTGTTAAGCTTAAATTGTTTCTTTTTTCTTTGAATGATAAAACAAAAACTTGGCTTAATGCTTTGAAACCAATATCAATTGGCACATGGCAAGAAATGCAATGTGAGTTTAAAAAAAAAAAAATTCTAACACATAAAACTAATGCTTTGAAAAGACAAATCCAATTTTTTTTTTCAAAACTTAAATGAAGCATATTTTCAAAGTTGGGAACGTTTTAAAGATTTGTTGAATTCTTGCCCACATCATGGTTTTGAAAAATGGCGCACCATAAGCTTCTTTTATGAAGGGTTAACACTCGAAACTAAATAATTTGTGGAAACAATGTACAATGGTGAGTTTCTTGATAAAGAACCTGAAGAAGCTTTAGACTATTTAGACCATTTAGCTAAAAATTCTCAATCTTGACATGATACTAATCCTTCTAAAAATTCAATTAGATATAACCTTGCAAATGCTAGTAAAAGAAAATATCATCTTAGTCAAGAAGAAAATCTAAATGCTAGGTTTGCTAGTTTGGCTAGAAAGGGTGAAGCCATGGAATCAGGGAAAGTAAAAGAAATCAAATTTGTGCAAAATGAAAAAATTTGTAGCATTTGTGATGAATTGGGACACTCAACAAATAAATGTCCAAAAATTTCTTTTTTTAAAGAAGTTATGCATGAGTAAGTAAATGCAATGAACAATTTTAAAAAGCCATTCACTTCTTCTTTTTCAAATACATATAATCCGGGATGAAAAAATCACTCAAACTTCAGTTGGAAGACTAACAATCAAGTACAATTCATGCAACCACCACCTCCTTAGGCACAGCAGGATTCACAAAACTCTTAAGGATCCTTGAGGGAACATTGCATGCATTCATGGAAAAGTAAGAGACCATTAATAACCAAAACACTCAAGTTATGATTGACATAAAAGTAACTATTGCTAAACTTTCTTCTGCACTTGCCATTTACGAGAAAGGAAAATTTTCCTCTCAACATCAACCAAATCCCAAGAGTCAGTATAGCCTAAATGAGGGTAGTTCAGAAAGCCAACAAATAGATCAAGTCAAGTTAGTGATAGCTCTTAGGAGTGAAAAAGTTGTTGAAAAATAAATTCCTGAACTTTGTGAGAAAAATGATGAGTCAAGTCCCAAAGATGAGGAAGGAGTTGATATGCCACCTAGTCAAAAGGAGACCAAACCCTCGCCTTCACCCCCATATCCTCAAGCATTAAACAATTCAAGTAAAGTGAACCATAACAGTGTTATTTTTGAAATTCTTAAATATGTGAAGGTCAATATTCTTTTGTTAGATGCTATCAAACAGGTTCCTTGTTATGCCAAATTTTTGAAAGACTTGTACACTGTTAAAAGGAAACATAATATGAAAAAGAATGCCTTTTTGACTGAACAGGTAAGTTCCATTATTCAGAATAATAATGCATTGAAATATAAAGACCCTAGTTGTCCTACAATTTCATGCATTATTGGTGAACATAAAATTGAACAAACTTTACTTGATCTTGGTGCTAGTGTTAATTTGCTTCCATATTCAGTTTATCAGCAACTCAACCTGGGTGAGTTAAAACTAACTTCTGTAACTCTTCTACTTACTGATAGATCAATTAAAATTTCAAAAGGAATAGTGGAAGATGTGTTGGTACAAGTTAATAAATTCATATATCCTGTGGATTTTATTATCTTAGAAACTGAACCTATGGAAAATAGAAGCAAGTCAATTCCTGTTATTTTAGGTCGTTCATTTTTAGTAACATCGAATGCTTTGATAAATTACAGAAATGGAGTAGTGAAGTTAACATTTGGAAATATGATACTAGAACTTAATGTTTTCAACATGTGCAAGTAACCACAGGAAGTTTATGATGGAAAGGAAAAAATTGAAGGGATTGAGGCCATTATAGATGATCATCTTCAAATCAGGAGTTCTTCTGACCCATTAAAAATTTGTTTAATTAATTCATTTGATTCAGCTACACAATTAGATAATGATGTTTCTGAAATATGCTTTTTGCTTGACTGTACACAGGTAATGGAATATAAAGGATGGAAGCCGAGATTCGAAGAGCTAAAAATCATGAATGATGATACCCATGAAGAAGTACTCACACTAGAACTAAAGTCATTACTCGCTGGGTTGAAGTACATATTTTTGGGAGAAGAACAAAGCTTTCTAGTGATAATTTCCTCATCCCTGACCAAAGAACAAGAATGTATGTTGATAGAAATACTTAAAATGCATAAAAGTACAATTGGATGGATATTAAAGGATATATAAGGTATTAATCCATTAATTTATACACATAAAATACATTTAGAGGATAATGCTAAAACATCTCAATAACCTCAAAGAAGATTAAATTCACACATAAAAGAGGTAATTAGAGCTGAAATTCTTAAATTTCTTGATGTTGAAATTATCTATCCTATCTCTGATAGCCAGTGGGTAAGTCTTACACAAGTTGTGCCTAAAAAATCTAGAATAACAGTGATTGAAAATGAAAAAGGTGAATTAATACCTACTCGAGTCTCATCCAGTTGGCGTATGTGTATTGATTTTAGAAAATTGAATGCAGCCACTAGAAAAAATCATTTTTCCTTGCCATTTCTTGATCAAATTTTGGAAAGAGTAGCAAGACATCCATACTATTATTTTTTTGATGGTTATTCAAGGTATAATCAAATACCAATTGCATTGAAGGATCAAGAAAAGACCACTTTTACTTGCTCATTTAGCACTTTTGTATATAGAAGAATGTCTTTTGGTCTTTATAATGCTCCGACAAGTTTTCAAAGATGCATGCTATGTATTTTCAGTGACATGATTGAGCATTATTTAGAGGTTTTCATGGATGACCTGACAATTTTTGAAAATTGTCTTGATAATTTGGAAAAAGTTCTTAAAAAATGTGAAGAAAAAGGATTTGTGTTAAATTAAGAAAAATGTCATTACATGGTTACCTCAGGAAAAATGTTAGGTCATGTGATATCTTCTAAAGGAATTGAAGTTGATAAGGTCAAAGTTGAATTAATTACTCATTTGCCTTCCCCAAAAACAGTCAGAGAAGTTCATTCTTTTTTAGGACATACAGGATTTTATAGAAGATTCGTAAAGGATTTTAGTACCATATCTAGACCATTATGTAATCTTCTAACAAAAGATTCACTATTTGATTAGACCCAAGATTGTAAGAAATCTTTTAAAAAATTAATTGGTCTTTTGACATCTGCTCCTATCATGTAATCCCCTGACTGGTCTTTGCCTTTTAAGTTGATGTGTGATGCTAGTAATTTTACTGTTAGTGTTGTTTTAGGCCAAAGAAAGGAAGGTAAGGCTCATATAATTTATTACGCAAGTCGAACTTTGAATAGTACACAAATGAATTACACTACTACTGAAAAAGAACTACTTGCTGTAATTTTTGCATTAGACAAATTTTGAGCTTATTGATGAACCTACAAAAATTCATATTTTTACGGTTCAAAATCTTAGGCTTTCATTCTCTTTTAATCTTTTTTATTTAGTTTTGTTCTTAAATTTGATTATATTTTTATTATTTTAATTTTGTTTTTATTATTATTTTTATGTATTTTTGATAGGTGAATACACATGGAAAGAGATTGGATGCTTAAAGAAGAAAGAAATCAAAGAAACAAGTTTTCAGGATAAATAATCAGATTTTGTGTAAAAATAATAAATTCCTGAAGATAAATATTTGAAGAATTCATATCCCATTCTTAAATGCTAATTAGAGCTTTAATTGGATGTAAAATCTCAAACAAGGATTAGATTGAAGATTAGATAAGGATTCTCAAAGAGATTTGATTTGGAGCAAAATTCGGATTCCCGCACTATCCTGACCATCCCTCATTAATTGAGTTATATCTTGGGCTACAGAAATCAGATCGATGCACCGTTTGTGGCATTGGAAAGCTAATAGAAAATCCTACAACTTCTCTGTTGAGATCAAGGGCAAATTAGGTCATCTGGAGGGTGAGAAAAATCATGCAAGTCAGATACGAAAATCTGTCAGCTTTTCTATAAAAGAGGAAAAACGAGTTTAGAAAAGGAGCTCACTTTTGACACACTCTTACACACTTGGACAGAACGCAGCAGTCGTCAAGAGACACAAACCCTAATGTGGTGTGGGCGCAATTAGGATTGAAGATTAGGAATTTTCTTCAACCTTTCCACCTTTCTACAATGGAGTTTGTCATATTCTTCCCTTTGTGTTCTTCTTTTTCCATGTGTAACTAATTTCTCATTGTTAGGAGGATGATGGATCTTGTTCTTGGATGATGTAACTTTCTTTTATGGGTTTAATTTATGTTTCTATTTCATGATTTACGTGTTTATCTCTATTCTTAATGCTTTTCTAAATCTGGCCAATTTGGGAATGATTTTTTGGGTTTATGTATGATTTGGGAAAATTTGCATGAACCTAGAACTTGTGATAAACACCATAACTTCTGCAATCACTAGGAATAGAAGTCGTGGGTTATGTGGTCTTTCTTTTAATTCCCTCGTTCTTGATAATGCCTTTCTAATTGAGGTTAGACTAAGGGATTAGTTAATTCCAATCAGTTTAAGAGAATTAATATACCAAGGGATTGAGTATTAATTAATTTTGAGAATTGACCATAAATCATTGAAATAGAACATAGTTAAACTAATATTTGAGTGTGCATCTAAAGAGTTCAAGTGAAATTTGAACCCTAACGCTTTAACATTATTATTTTTTACCCCTTTGATTTATTGTTTGCTGATTTTTATTTTTCTTTTTAATTTAATTTTTACCAACTCTCTTTTTGTTAGCTTAAATAGTGTTATTTTCAGTTAATTTAATAATTAATAACTTAATCCTCGTGGAACGATACTCTACTCACTTTTTATTACTTTTGTCGATTCGATGCACTTGTCGATATCCACATCAAGTTTTTGGCGCCGTTTCGGGATTATTGTTATTAATATTAAATAATAGTTGAAAAGATACTAATTTAAGCATTTTTTTCCTTTGTTTAATTTTTTTAATTGTTTATTTTTAATTTTAATTTTAATTTTTATTTAAATTTTATTTTATTTATATATAATTGTTTTTCTTATTTAATTTCATTTTTCTTCATTTAATTTTCTTTTTAATTTGTTTCTTTTATTTTTGTTTTCCTTATTTATTTTTATTAGTCATTTATTTTATTTTATTTTATTTATTTTTATTTTTAATTTCCTTCTTTACTTCACTTTGGTTCGCTTGTTTGGTTGTTTATGCAAGGTTCTCTAGAATCGGAAGAATTATTTTTGATCCAGAGATAGAGAGAACAAATAGAGCAAACAAAAAAGCAAGAGAGAAAGGAAGAAACTTGAAGAAGTAGAGGAAAAGATGACAGAAAGAGTTGTAATCTAGAGTGAAGACGTACATTGGTGACTATGCTACCCCATCTGCTGAGAATATTTCTACCAAGTATTATGTCGTCCTTCTATTCAGGCTAATAATTTTGAGATTAAACCAGCACTTCTACAGCTGGTGCAACAGAATCAGTTTGGGGGAGGTCAAGCAGAAGATCCAAATTTACACATTGCCAATTTCTTGCAGCTCTGCGATACTATTAAGTATAATGGCGTTACTGATGATGCCATTAGATTACGACTGTTCTCATTTTCTCTTAAAGACAAAGCAAAGAGCTGGCTACAAGCCCAGCCACAAGGGAGCATCTCTACTTGGGAGGATCTGGTTGGTAAATTTCTCACTCGATACTTTCTTCCTTTAGTGTTTGTGAAGATGAGGGGTGAAATTGCTTGTTTCACTCAAAATCAAGGAGAGTCGTTATATGAAGCATGGGAAAGATTCAAGGAGCTATTAAGGAGGTGTCCTCATCATGCATTTGAAGTTTGGCAGCAAGTGCAACTTTTTTATAATGGTTTAAATCATCCTACCAAGGCTATGGTGGATGTATCTGCAGGCGGATCTTTAAATACTAAAACTCCTAAAGAAGCTCTAGAACTATTTGAGATCATGGTGACCAATGAATATCAGTTGCCTAGTGGGAGAGTAGTAATTAAACGGGGAATGTTGGAGCTTGGCGTTGTTGATACTATACTTGCTCAGAATCAGACTATGATGCAACACAATGTCAACCTTACAAAGCAAGTTGATAATTTACAGGTAAATGCAGTTAATCATCAAGGTCTGACTTGTGATTTTTGTGGAGGTAACCATGTCAATGGTCAATGTGAGGCAGGGAATTCAGGTGTCAACATTTCAGAGCAGATGAACTATATGGGTAATCCTTCAAGGCCACAAAGCAATCCTTATTCTAATACTTACAATCCAGGAGGGAGGAATCATCCCAATTTCTCTTGGAAGAATCAAGCTGTACCATTGAATGCTCAGCCCGAACAGAAGTCTCCTCTTGAGATTGCAATGGAGAAACTTTCTCTGCAGACCTCTATTTTTGTGCAACAGACTTCAGCTTTTATAGAGGAATCAAGAACTAATTTTAAGAATCATGAGGCCGCTATTAAAAGTCTTGAGAATCAAGTGGGGCAAATAGCGAAACATCTTCAAGAGATACCTTTAGGAACTTTTCCAAGTGATACTGTAGTCAATCCAAAGGAGCAATGTCATGCAATCACTTTGAGAAGTGGCAATACTTTGGAAGACAAGAATGAAGCATCTGGTTCTGCAGAAAATCAGAGTGAAAGTACTGAGGTTCCAATTGAAGAGGTTTTGTCTCAAGATAATGATAAAAAGGTTGAAGTTAAAGAGGAGCACCCAAAGTGGCAGAAGAAGAAGAAGGAATGTGAGCAGAAAATAGTTGATCCTTCACTTTATGCTAAACTTCCATACCCTCAAAGATTCAAGAAGGAGATTCAAGAAAAGCAGTTTTCCAAGTTCTTAGAAGTCTTCAAAAAGCTGCAGATAAACATTCCTTTTGCTGAAGCACTTGAGCAGATGCCCTCCTATGTAAAATTCATGAAGGACTTGATATCAAAGAAGAGGAAGTTGGAAGAAGATGAGACTATAACACTTACTGAGGAGTGTAGTGCCATTATTCAGAGAAAACTACCACCAAAATTGAAAGATCCAGGTAGTTTCACTATTCCTTGCACCATTGGAAAGCTGACTGTTGGGAAAGTTCTATGTGACTTAGGGGCTAGTATCAATTTGATGTCATTGTCTATCTTGCGTAAGCTGGGAATTGATAAAGTTAAGCCTACAATAGTTTCTCTTCAATTAGCAGATCGATCACTCAGACATCCGTATGCAGATTGTGGAAGATTTGCTAGTGAAGGTTAATAAATTTATTTTCCTAGTTGACTTTGTAGTCTTGGATATAGACGAGGATGCTGATATCCCGTTAATTCTGGGGAGACCATTCCTAGCAACATCAGGAGCGTTGATTGATGTCCCTAGAGGATAGCTTATTTTGAGGGTAGATGGAAATCAAGTGACTATAAATGTTTCTAATAAGTCTACCCCAATATCAGATCTATATGCCCCTGGTAATTGCATTCAAGGTACATTTCAAAAGGGGTTTGATGGTAAGAATTCTTCTTTGTCCATGAATGCGAATCTGCTCACTCCTAAGATTGTTGATGAAAAGGAGAAAGGTCCTCCTATATTTGAGATTGCTGATACAGAGAAAGGTCCTCTTATTTTTCATGGTTCGCTGCAAGCTAATCCTTTTCTTGTTGAAAAATTGAGACCTCTATGGCCTGATGAGATTTCAAATGCTAAGGTGTCTTCTGAACAAGTAAGTACAACTCCAACTTCCACTGATATATTGCAGATTGATTCTAGAGGTAGTGACAGAGTATGGAGGCAAAGAGCTGATAAGAGAAAAATGTCATCCTACTTTTTTTGCTTCAAGCCACCATGATTAATTGAGAAAAGGCAACGTCGATCTAATGTCGTTAAACAAGCGCTTTTTGGGAGGCAACCCAAGTTTTCTCTCCTTTTCTATTTTGTTTTTATTTTGTGATTTTCTTATTTTATTGACTAATATTTTTCTATTTTGTAGTTAGCTAGTGTTGAGTCGGCTTAGGTGCCTCCCTGAGTTCGGAGCCTTTGTAAGGGGATGTATATAGTTGTCGGCCGCTAAAAAGAGTTTTTCTTTTCTTTTCTTGCATTTACTCATTTTGTTATTTATTTTTATTGATTTTATTTTACCATCATCACTCCTATTGTGTTTTGAGTCATTTTGTGCATGCTAGTGTGTTGATTTGAATATCCAATGATTGTTTGAATTGTGGATTAATTTGATTTCTTAGGATAGCACATGAGAATCTATGAGTTATGTTTATCTCTATTGTTTTAATTGTGTATGAATGTTCTTCCCATCTTTATGATTGATAGACCTTGGATTATGCATGCATGTCAAGCTTAGAGAAAGTGTATGGGATTGCATGTATGTGGATGATTTGCATTTAGAAGTTGTTTGATTCTCTCTTGAGGCGAAATCCTAGGCAGTGCATGATTAAGGAAATGATAAGGGCCTTTTTTGGACCGTTTGAGCCTTTCAAGCCAACCTGTATACACAGTTTATCCCTAGGTCCCTTTTGCAGCTTTGTTATTATTTGGCCTCTATTTTTTTTTCTTTTACCCACATTTTCCTTTTCCCATACCCATATGAAAAAAAAAGAAAAAAAATTCCTCTCTTACATAACCTCTGTTGAGTGCATATCTTGTATTATTTTATTATTCAAGTCTTTGTTATTTTTGTGCATGAAGTTTTGTGGAGCTGAAAAATTTCAAAAAAAAAAGGAAAAAAAATTTGAAAAAGAAAAGAAGAGAAAGTTCACTCAAAGTATTGTAAAGAAATAAGTTTGGGAGTGGAGGTTGTTGAAAGAAGAAAAAAAAAGAAAAAAAAAAAAAAAAAATGAATGTTGTGTTGATTATTTTGCTCCGTTTTGCACTTGTCTTATATTTTGAGGCTTGAATTTTGAAATTTGCATGATTTTGTATCTCAATTTTTGTTTTCACTTTCCTACCACTTCTTTCTTAACCTATACCATTGGCCTTACATTATAAGTTTATAAAGTCCCTTTTGATCCTTGGTTTTGTGCTGTTTACATTAGTGGAGAGAGAGATGAAAAATAACCCTATGAATGTGGGTTTGATGTGCATTTGCAGTTTTATGAATCTATCTGAGTTTGTTCTTTATGAGGAGATTGTGTCTTTTATTCATATTTTTGGGAAGTCATTGATGCATAAGAGTTGCATGTGAGAGACGATGTGATAATTGGATTGTTCATGTGTGACTCTTTGAAATTAGATTGTAAAGCAATTTCTGAGGATATGTATGATATTCACTACCTGGTGTTGCCATGTTTTGGTTGTGTGTTTTGAGTTATTATTTGTTTAGTCTTTTTGTTTTTGTTTTTATTTTTACTTGAGGACAAGCAAAAGCTTAAGTTTGGGGGAGTTATGAACCTACAAAAATTCATATTTTTACGTTCAAAATCTTGGGTTTTCATTCTCTTTTAATCTTTTTGATTTAATTTTATTCTTAAATTTGATTATATTTTTATTTTTTAATTTTTTTTATTATTTTTTATGTATTTTTGATAGGTGAATACATATGGAAAGAGATTGGATGCTTAAAGAAGAAAGAAATCAAAGAAACAAGTTTTCAGGATAAATCATAAGATTTTGTGTAAAAATAATAAATTCCTGAAGATAAATATTTGAAGAATTCATATCCTTTTCTTAAATGTTAATTAGAGCTTTAATAGGATGTAAAATCTCAAACAAGGATTAGATTGAAGATTAGATAAGGATTCTCAAAGAGATTTGATTTGGAGCAAAATTCGGATTCCCGCACTATCCTGACCATCCCTCATTAATTGAGTCATATCTTGGGTTACAGAGATCAGATCGACGCACCGTTTGTGGCATTGGAAAGCTAACAGAAAATCCTACAACTTCTCTGTTGAGATCAAGGGCAAATTAGGTCATCTGGAGGGTGAGAAAAATCATGCAAGTCAGATACAAAAATCTATCAGCTTTTCTATAAAAGAGAAAAAATGAGTTTAGAAAAGGAGCTCACTTTTGACACACTCTTACACACTTGGACAGAACGCAGCAGTCGTCAAGAGACACAAACCCTAATGTGGTGTGGGCGCAATTAGGATTGAAGATTAGGAATTTTCTTCAACCTTTTCACCTTTCTACAATGGAGTTTGTCATATTCTTCCCTTTGTGTTCTTCTTTTTCCATGTGTAACTAATTTCTCATTGTTAGGGGGATGATGGATCTTGTTCTTGGATGATGTAACTTTCTTTTATGGGTTTAATTTATGTTTCTATTTCATGATTTACGTGTTATCTCTATTCTTAATGCTTTTCTAAATCTGGCCAATTTGGGAATGATCTTTTGGGTTTATGTATGATTTGGGAAAATTTGCATGAACCTAGAACTTATGATAAACACCATAACTTCTGCAATCGCTAGGAATAGACGTTGTGGGTTATGTGGTCTTTCTTTTAATTCCCTCGTTCTTGATAATGCATTTCTAATTGGGGTTAGACTAAGGGATTAGTTAATTCCAATCAATGTAAAAGGATTAATATACTAATGTATTGAGTATTAATTAATTTTGGGAATTGACCATAAATCATTGAAATAGAACATAGTTAAACTAATATTTGAGTGTGCATCTAAAGAGTTCAAGTGAAATTTGAACCCTAACGCTTTAACATTATTATTTTTTACCCCTTTGATTTATTGTTTGCTGATTTTATTTTTATTTTTAATTTAATTTTTACCAACTCTCTTTTTGTTAGCTTAAATAGAGTTATTTTCAGTATTTAATAACTTAAATTGTGTTAACTCCATATCACTTATTTAATTGGTTCTTTCACTGTTGTTTTCACTGATCATGTTGCTGTTAGATATTTAATGTCTAAGCAGGATACCAAACCTAGGTTGATACGGTGGATCTTGTTATTTCAAGAATTCAACATCACAATAAAAGATAAGAAATGAGCCAAAAATGTTGTTACAGATCATTTTTCCAGACTTACAACAGACTCATCTTTTGTTAGCACACCAATCAATGATTCTTTTCTTGATGAATTTTTGTTTTCTGTCAATTTCATGTCTTGATTTGCTAACATTTTCAATTTTCTTGTAACAGGTAAGATGCCGCCTCAATGGACGCACTAAGACAGAAAAAAGTTTTTGATTGAGGTGAAAATTTTCTATTAGGATGACCCATATTTGTTCAAATATTGTCCTGATTAAATTTTTTGAAGATGTGTACCTGACAATGAGGTAAGTAGTATCATTAAATTTTTTCATTTAGAAGCATGTTGAGGTCATTTTTCTTCAAACAAAATAGTTACAAAAATATTGCAGTGTAAATTTTATTGGTCCACATTATTTAAGGATAGCTATATTTTTTACAAAAATTATGAAAATTGTCAGAAATTGGGTTCTATTTCTAAAAGAGACATAATGCCTTTAAACCCTATCATTATCATTGAAATTTTTTATTGTTAGGAAATTGATTTCATGGGTCCATATCCATTATCAATTGGATTTGTGTATATTTTGGTTGCAGTTGATTATGTCTCAAAATGGATTGAGGTGATTCCTTGTCGACACAATGATCACAAAACTGTTCTTAAATTTTTAAAAGAAAATGTTTTGAGTCGATTTGGAATCCCTCGAGCTATCATCAGTGATGGGAGAAAACATTTTTGTAATAAATCATTTGAATCTTTAATGAAGAAATATAGCATCACATACAAAATTGCTACCCCTTATCACCCTCAGACAAGTGGACAAGTAGAATTAACAAATAGGGATATTAAACAAATTTTAAAAAAAACGGTTAACCTGAATCTTAAAGATTGGTATTTAAGATTAAATTATGCACTTTGGGCTTACCGTACTGCTTTCAAAACATCTTTAGGCATGTCACCCTATCGGTTAGTTTATGAAAAACCTTGTCACTTGCTGTAGAATTGGAGCATAAAGCATTTTGAGTCATTAAAGCTTTCAATTCAAATCTTGATGATGCTTCCAAATTACGCAAATTGAAATTAAATGAACTTGAGGAATTGAGAAATGATGCATATGAAAACTCAAATATTTATAAAGTTAGAACAAAAACTTTTCATGACAAATCAATTTTGAGAAAATCTTTTGAAATTAGTCCAAAAGTTCTGCTTTATAACTCCTGTCTTCACTTATTCCCTGAAAAATTAAGATCTAGGTGGACTGGTCCTTTTATTGTCAAACATGTGTATCCTCATGGGGCCATAGACATTGAGAACCCTAGGAATGGTAATGTATTTAAGGTCAATGGACAAAGACTCAAACCATTTTTGGAATATCAAGTTGTTAAGGTAGAATCCATATCCCTTTCTAATATTTGTTATGAGTAGAATTTATTTTAATTTTGTTTCTTTCTTTTTGCAGTTCTTTGTGTTCCCGGTTAAGTGGCGGATAACGGTACTCCATGACTCTCAAGTCAGTTTGTTTTTCAGTTTCTCATAATAACTGATTCCTTTTCCTTCAAAATGGATGTTATTCTCTCAAATCTAAGAAAACATTTCCCTTCTGTTCCTAAAAATGCTCTAACCAAAATCAACGAAGCCAGGTGTGAAAGACTGAAACTGTTAATGTACAAGGGCATCCCAGAAGATATACACTGGATAATCGAAGCAAATGTTCGTTTAGCTGGTGAATTTTTAGATTCATTTGTCCCATACATGCCGGGTCTCGGTAAAAGTTCATATTCAAAAAGGAGAAGAGTAAAAAGAATGAAAGTTTGTTATAAATGTGCGCGATGGAATTGTAATACGCGATGAAATTATAATACGCGATGTCGTTCTTTGGGAATGATTTCCGTAAACAGAGAAGATAAATTTTTTTCATTAAGAATGGACTGAGTAAGGAGTCATTAGATAATATCTTATTAACTCTTGAGACGCATTCTTGTGAATATGTGCAGCGTGAACTTCTTAGTTTGTAAAATCTTTTCAAGGATGAGCAAGAGCATTACAGTCTTGGGAATCTGACTAAAAAAGACTCTGTTTGCCAATTTATAAGAAAATTGGATGAGAAGCTTATCTTTGACTCATAGAAGGCGTTTAAGCCATTTCTGGATGTGAAACCAGAGGAAGATGTGAGCCACAATCACAACAACTTATGTATATTATCTTGTACATTTCTTAAAAAGGAAAAAAAGAAAGAAAGAAAAGAATAAAAAAAGAGGGCAAAACTTCGGTTGTACTTAGTCTTTAATTAGATTCGGAGCCCCTGCCAGTGGCAGACCCGTCATTGACTCAGGTGGACCTTCGCACGCCAGTCCGTAAATAAGGTTCGTGTGCCATGCTCTATAAAGAGCCGCACTCCACAACCCAATGTTCACCATCTAGGTACTGTGGAGTTGATGGACAGGTAGAAGCGTCCCACTTTGGTTATTAGTGAGAAGTAACCCGCGGCTGCCAAAGCGTATGGAGCATCTGAGCTTGATCCTCTTTTTTATTAGAAGGGGCTCTCAGTGCCCTAGGATGGAGCGTTCTGGATCTTGGACAGTGCGGGTTTCAGATTTTAGCATCTTTGTTGATGTTACAAACCCAAGTGTGAGCTCTCCAGGTTCTAGACCTAGGATGGAAACCCACGATGGTTTCTTTATTCTCTTTTCTTCAAATAAGCGGGAGGGAGAAGAATTCTAAGATTAGTTGAGCCGTCTTGGTATTACTGCACTCATGACGCGCAGTATAAAAATCTGCCATGAAACCTGTACACAAAGGTATGTCATCATTTGTTATTATTATTTTATCTTTGTATAATTTTGTTATATTTTGGTTTTGGACAGACGATCCTTTTGGCGGGATCCTTCAGGGGTTTCTAGACTTCTTTACCCTAATAGTTTTCTTGAAGTCTAAAAAAAAATTTTAAAAAAATTAAAAAATTAAAAAAAAGTTTCTTAAATTCAAACTTTTCTGACAATAGCCAATCTACCCACATAGGAGCTATTATTACTTTTTCTATTCTCATCCCTATTTAAACACTTCATTTTCTTCACTTTCCTGCAACTCATAATCATTCAAAGAGAGTGTGAGTGTAGAAATGGAGGGAGTTTCTTCTTCAGTTCATAGATTTATCAGTATCTATGTATTTTGTGGGACAAGTTATGGGAAATGTTTAGAGTTTGTAAACACAGCAAGAATAGGTAGAACACTTGCTGCGAGGAACATTCGTGTTGTATATGAGGGAGGTAGCATTGGGTTAATGGGGGCTGTATCACTTTCTGCACATATAAGATGTGGTCAAGTTTTAGGTATCATTCTTGAACCTTTAACTCGAAGGAACATCATTGGACGGACAATTGAGCTGAAAATTCAAGTATCATCTATGCATGGACGAATGAGAACAATACTTGAAAACTCTGATGCATTCATTACTTTACCGGGTGATTTTGGTACTTTGAAAGAAGTTTTTCAAATTATCTCTTGGGCCCAACTGAACATCCATCATAAACTCATAGGTTAATTGAATGTTAATAATTTCTTTGATAATTTGTTATCTTTTGTTGACCATGTTGTGGAACAGAGCTTTATCACACATTTGGCAAGACGACTCCTTATATCTACTTTAACTGTTGATGAATTAATTGATAAATTATAAGCTTTTGTTTATGAACCTGAACCAGTAATAGCTCAGATAGATTGGTCAGAAGGTAGCAGCAAAGGAGGTAGCAAGGAACAAGAGTGTGATCTGGCACTTCATCTATAACTTTTCTTTATCTTTGATTTTATTTATCGTACTTTGTTTCTATTTTAATTTGTGTAATATTTCTCTTTTCAGTAATTGCAACAATAGGTAATATCTTCTATCCTTTACCTATCTATGTTTTGACATTGAGGACAATGTTGTGATCTGGTTGGGGGGAAGGATAGTTGTGTAAAAAAAAATTAAAAAAAAAGTAGGAAGTGTGTTTGTTAATATATTTGTTGTGTTTACATGTTTGTCAGTAATTTATTAACAACAAAAGTAATTAGGGATAACAGAGTAAGGAGTAAATTATTTACTCTTGAGGAACATCAAAATTGGTGACAGAGTAAGGAGTAATTAGGTAGACAACTAGTTTGTGTGGAAGTAGTAATTCAAATTCAGGGAAATTTGCATGATTGAGTAAATTGTCTTCTTTCTTAAAATTCACATGCTTGGTTATGGATGTTGAATTATTGGACTGAGAATGATAGAATTATGTCTTGTGAGATTTTGAGCCTATTGATGAATGGATTGAACATTTATACCATTCTCTTCTTTCTTGTGTGAATTTCACTTATAAAATTGTTACTTTAGAACTTGCTTTGATTCTTTTTGAGACTACATTTTCATATGCATACATAAATACGATTGAGGCATTTTTCTTGAAATAGCTACTTTAATCAAATAGCCAGCCTTGCTTAGCAGTATATTGTCTCAATATGATATCAAGCACTCTTATGATTTATTAGAAATTCTTTGATTCCTAATATGATATCAAGCACTCTTATGACTTCTTGAAAATTCTCTGATTCCTAATATGATATCAAGCACTTTTATGACTTTTTGTAAATTCTCTGATTCCTGCCAACGTAAAGCATTAGAAATGACCTTTTTTCCCTTGCTTAACCCCTTTGAGCTTATTTGACCATTCTTTATTTCGAACTCATTATGTGCCTTAAATGAAAAATCATGTTCTTAGCTGGCCTTAGGGAATAAGAGAACATTAGCTTTGTCATTCGATGAGTTCTTGAACAAGTGTAGGGGTGTGTGTAGAATGGATGAAAAAAAAATTGTTTAAATATATATATTATGTTCATCTTTTAAAAAAAATCAAAAAAATAAAAAAAAATTGTGTAAAGAAGGGTCAACAAGCCAATAAAGGAAAGGAAAAATATGTAAAGGGAATTTGTATTAGGTGGAGTTGGAATGAACTTTCATACTTGTTAATTGAACTCAGCTCTCATGCTCTGTTATTCTCTTTGGTATTTAACTTGTCATATCCATATTACCTTCTCCTTTACCTTGACTCCATTACAACCTTGAATAAAGTTCTCATGATTTGTGTGTGTATGTGTTTTGAGTAGTGGAGAAGCAGAAGATAAGCAAGCTTATGGTAGTGCAATTTCTCATGGGTTGAATTGAGTGAAATACCTACATTTTAAACACTTGAGGGATTAAGAGTGAATCCTGTGAAGATCTATCATTCTTGACTCATGTTTTTCAATTGAAATTTCCTTACTTATTGGTTTGAGATGTGAAGAAATGTTACCTCATAAATGTTTTGATTACTTGAATGATTGGTTGCTCTTTATTCTTAAATATTATTAGAAGTTGGGTCTTTAAGAGTGTTTAGTTTTTGAGTCTATTTCAATTTTTTTTTAGTTTTGGTCTTGTGTGTTTTGTCCAGGAGTGCAAAAAAGATAAGTGTAGAGGAATTTAATGATCACATATTTTATACATTAATAAACCCTCAATTTTAGTCATTTACACTCTCTATGTACTTAATTGATTGAGCTTGGTTATGTTTTGTAGGTTTGGACTCAAATTGGACTTAATTGATTTTTTTCAGCATGATTTACGTCTTACACTATTTCTATATTTTGGCCATATCTTGAGTTTTAGTTGTCTGAAAATTATGTATTTTACCTTATTGGAAATATAAGATAGAGTTCTATAACTTTCATGAAGAGCTCAAGGTCAAAGTCGGACATCTAGTGGAACTAGTTGGGCTTGAAAGTCAGAATACGAGTTTTGTGATTGGAACCTGAACAGTGTGTAGTAATTAGAGCATAACTCGGGATGTAAGATCTGGATTGGGCTGAAATTTTGGTATCTGCAAGTTAAGACTCATATCAACAACTTTCATGAGAACACAAGACTCAAATCGGACTCCTTGGAGGTCATATTGGGCTTGGAAGTCAGAACAGAGGAGCTGTAACTGGGCCTGAACACTGTGTAGTAATTGGGCCATATCTCGGGCTGTAGATGGTCTTTTGAGGTGATTCTGGTGGCATTTGAAAGTTAAGATCCAGGCCTAAAACTTTCATTAGACCACTTGGTAAAAAAAATGACGAATGCAATGACTTCAAAGCTGAATGATTTTAGAGACAAAGAATCTCCATAATTTTCCACTCATCAAAAGTCATTTAGCATTTTTCACTCATTTTTCACTCATCCACTCACTCATGACTCAGCCCCTTTGTCATTTTGTATCCCTAATCCTCTATAAAAAAGAGCCTTGGCAGATCATTGAAGGTGTTAGGTGTTAGGTGTTAGGTAGAAAAATGATGCTATTTATTTCATATTTATTTTTATCTTCTAAGCTATTAATGCTAAAATATGAATTTATATGAGTTATTTCTCGCATTCAGTATTATAGATTCATGCTCAAACTAATCCAGATAGTTACCAGAATTAACAGGTGACCTATACTAGTATTATTGAGCTTTTATAACCCTAATTAAGACTATTAAGTTAGGGAGGGTGTTACATTTATGATTATACTTGACAATTTTCCTAGCTTATGAGGCACATTTTGATAACAAATAACATCTGAAATATTTCTCCATTTCTTCCACTAAGCTTGAATCATATGATTTTATATCTCCATTTATTTCTCTGTCACTTTGTATGATAGATATAATATACCTAAAAAGAGCTGTCAAAATAGGTCGAGCCCAATGGGTCAGCCCGAATAACTCGACAAAAAGTGTAGGTTAAACTAGAAAAATTCAAGCTCGAACTTAATTTGGTTCGATGTAGTTCGACCTGATTTAACTCAACTCGAAATCGAGCTGGCCCGCTTCGGACTGAGGCAACTCATTGGTTCGAATTTTAATTTTTTTTAAATCTATTAAGATACACCTAAAAGGATACTACCATTTTTTTTTGCTTGAAAAATTAAAACTCAATTGACAATTGGATTAGTTATCTAATTTATTTATCATTGGCCCAAAACTAAGTAATCTAAATTCTTATTTTTCACTAATTTAAACTTTTTAAAGATTAAATTCATTATTTAAAAAGATAAAAGAATTATCGGACTTGTGAGCTGGCTCGCCCCAACCCTTAGCCCACAATGAGTTAAGCTGAACTAACAAAATACTTTTCCCAAAAACATACTTGGCTTGGCTCAAAGTGGCCTGACCAATATTTTGCTAGCTCTATGCATAAATCATGCAACTATGATCGTATGATCACTAATTTTACCTCTAAGTTAGTGCTAACGTACACCTTGCTAAATTTATTTCATGAACCCCCCTCCCAAAAAAAAAACCTTGCTTGAAATTTTAAAGTCTTAATTACACTTTTTTTTTAAATTTTTGAGCTGACTTCATTATTGTTTTTTGTCACTCTAAAGTTGCAATTACAATATTTTAGGCTTTTAGTCCTTTTATGGAATAATGTTATTTTCATACAGTTATACATATATCATTTTATGTTTACATAATTTTATCATTTGATCATAACTAATCATATCTTATTTTTTACATATTTATACTCTGATTTTATCATGTTAGTAAATATGAATAATGTGAGGTATAAAGTAATGTGTGAAAAATATTTTTATTTTTAATGCATACTTAGATTAGACTATTTTTAGAGAGATACTTGCTTTTTTTTTTTAAAAATTCTCTTTAAAAAATTTAATTATAAATTATTTTTAATATAAAATATGTTAATCCACACACAAACTTAATTACAAGATTTTTGTCCTGTCGGTTTTAAAATGCTTTTAAATGTGGTTCATTGGTTCCAATACAAAGACTACTATATACTTGGATTAGTGGAAGAACTGAATTTTTCTATACACAAAAAAAGTGGTACAAATAATACATTAAAATAATAAAAAAATATTATCCATTTAATTAAAAACAGACAGGGTGTGTCAGCTGTCATTACATCAGTGGACAAGGGAATACCTCATTATCCCAACATTTCCTGTGGGTTTACTTTTGGCACCTGTAATGGTTCAAAAGTAATCATCATGACTTAAAAAAAAAAAAAGTAATCATCATGAGTTAATAATCTCGATTAACAGTCGGCAACATCATTTATGATTTTCATCTTCTCTTGCAGTACTGCTTTCCAGTCACAACTTGCATAGTGAATGGCGCGCCTTTAAGAATATGTTTAAGATTCTGCTTGCAATCACCTCAAACCTTAGTGCTAGAATAAGTGATATGTATGGGGTACTATGCCCCTGAATTTTCCCTCTGTATGCTGACCCAATGTGAAAGGAAGTTATCATGGAGGCATTTGTTTTGTCATTAGGACTTGGAAGAATATAAGTAAATCTAATAGACAAATTCTACAATGATAGACAGATATTCTTCTTTAAGCATCATTGTGTTTTGAAAACCCAGAGGCCTGGGATCTTTTCTTTACTTTTAGCTCTTTCTAAGAACTGAAACCCGTATTATATTATTTTATAATTGATCAGATCAAAGAATTAATTGATGATAACTAAGATTTTGTTCTCCATTATTAATTGAAATCTGTTACTTACGTACAGAAGTTTTTATATAGAAACTTCACATATTTTTAGGATTTTGTTTACTTGTGTCCAAAAGGCACAAGTTTTATAAGGAATAAAAATAATATGACTTAGCACCTAAAATAATAACAAAACAAATGAATGAAATTAATTTTTGTTAATTAATTTTAAATATATTAATTTTAATTTTTTTTGGTCCTTAAATTTTTTTATAACAATTTGTGTCTTTATAATTTTAAAAATGAATAAAATTAATTTTTGTTCTTATTTTAAAAGTGAGTAAAATTGACTTAATTCAATTATTTTATATTAAATTTTTTAACTTTTAAAATGAAGGAATATTTAATATGAGAGGAATTGAATTAAACTAATTTAACTGATTTTTGAAATGAAGATAAGAACTAATTTCATTTACATTTAAAATTATAAAAACACAAATCGTAACAAAAAATTTTAAAGGACTAAAACTAAAAACTAATAAATTTAGAAGGACTTAAAATATATATAAGTTAAATAATATTTATTATTTTTACTAATTACTTAAAGAAAAAGGTTTTAAATATTTTTTAAATCTTAAGATATGAAATATTTTTACTTTTCATTTATTTTTTTTCTTTTTCATTATATCAGTAGCTTTTATCTCTTTTGTAAGGGATCTGTCTTTACATTTATCTTTTCATTAATAATAATAATAATAATAATAATAATAATATTATTATTATTATTATTATTATTATTACTATAGTTTTAAAAAATATTTTATATTATACCAAAAAATTTATTTTATTGGATACGAACAGCATCATGACTCGCAGTTTCCAATCTTGTTGATATTAATAAGGATAAAAAGTTTAGAAATAAGTTTTTTTTTGTAATTTTATATAAAATCCATATTTAAATTTTCCTCTAATTTTTCAAAAAAGAAATGCTAATGTAACTCTAAATTCTAAAGAGGGAAAGATCATTGAGTCAAGGCATAACAGATAGCCACGATTTGTGGGAATATCGAACTCTGGTATTCATCAGAGGAAAGAATTAGAAACAATTGAGGTTTATTAATAAAGAATGAGAAGAAATTCCAGTAAAAAGAAAAAAGAAATTACATGAACTAAAGAGAGAAATAAAGGAATAACAAAAGACAAGTTTTATTGCCGACGATGGGAATGGAAGAGAGGAGAAAAACTTCTTAAATTTATTTCCACCTCCGAGTAGGATAACATTGACAAATCTCTATCCAAGCATCATTATCTTGATTCCAAACAACTTCATAGATTGATATCTTCCTTGAACAAAGGCTGCTTGACTTTTATATATGAACTAAGTATAAAAAAAAATTAAAATGAAACACAGCATAAAAATATAAATAAAAAATTAATTAATTAAATTTATTTAATATCTATGCAATATATAATAGTAAAAATTAATTTTAGTGCTTTATATAAAATAATTATTTAAGATTTTTTTCATATAAAAGTATCTAGGCCGCAAGAAATATCCTTATGAATCCCAAGTCTCGTCATAGATGGACTGCTTCTGACTGAATTAGAGAGGCAGATTAATCAAGATGCGCAAAAGCTAGTCCAGACACCACCTAACCGTAATATAAAAAAAACTAATAATAAAATTTATTTATTATTTCAATAAACAACTTTTTTTATAGAATAGCTCTGCTAGGGTTATCCTAGCATCACCTCTAAATGACAGTAACCCATCGCTTGTGGCAGCTCCCTACCACAATAGGCGACTCATTCTCTTCGGACTCTCACTTGTGCTCCTGCTTTTCCCCAAGCTTGGTCTGTACGTTCTTGGTCTCCACCATTAGCATCCGATGCTCAGCGCATGGTGCACAACAGCCATCAAGTCCAACCCTATTGACCTCCCTGCTCACAGTCTCCTGTGTTTTCCTTACCTTATCTTGACTAGCCACCTCTTACAGTGGCGGTGCCTCTCATAGCCTTGTGCTTTCCACCTCTATGATTCACTCCCACTTGACTCCGATTCACTTCCCTAGTCCCTTTTCTCCAAGGCAAAACCATCACCATCACCGACCATTGACAACCAGCAACCATTGACATCTTATTCCCCGCCCCTTATTCCCAATCGGCCTTATCCAGTGAATCTTGGTCATCATCTTGCAAATCCAGCCACACCTCAACTCGACCTCACTGGACCAGTCATCAACTAGCCATCCCTCTCCTTTCCATAGTCACAACATTACCTAACAATCCTCTCACCTTCCTAAATTATTGATTTCTCTGCTATCTTCTCAGTCGCCAATTCCCCTCCATATCCCATGCCCCACCAAACCTATTTCTCAGTCATCTCCACCCTTAAAGCCATATCTTAACCCTTTTAGCTGCCATCCCCGTCATCTTAGCCAACCATCCTATTCACCACGTCAACATATCTTAACTCCAAATCCTATTTTACATTGCTTTGTGCCCCCTAACATTCTACATATGGCTTCCTCCAATACTGTCAACGTAACTTAGGATGAAGATGAAGACGAGCACTACTGGAAATTTCAAATTTAGAGACGAAAAAATTTCATTTCTAAATGTGTAAAATTTCATCTCTAAATATTTAGAGATAAAATTAGAGATAGAAAATGATTCGTCTCTAAAAGTGGCGTCTCCGATTGTTGGAGACGAAACAATAAATTCTGTCTCTAAATTAGAGAAGAAAATATTCCGTCTCTAAATAAAAAAATTTCGTCTTTAATTAGAGACGGATATTGTCATTTTAAAAAAAATAATGATTAAATTAGAGACGACACTATTCCATCTTTGATATAAAATTTTCGTCTCTAAATAATCCAAAATCAGGTTGTCAAATTTTTTTTTAAAAAAAGGTAGAGATTAACCTTTTTCGTCTCTAAATTTAGAGAAAGAACTATTCCATTTCCGATTCAATTTTTTTTAAAGTAGAGACAAAGTTGTCCCATTTCTAATTCTTAGAGACGACTCTATTCTGTCTCTCATTAAAAAAAAACTTGTTTTGTCTATCATACAACATGGTAGATTATATCACCAAACAAATGACAGCTATTGAAAGAACTTCTAGAGAAGATCAACAATTTACAACAACAAATTGAAGTATTTAGCATAACAAATTAAAGAAATGACACTAAAAAGCCTAACTCCTTTACACATTTCAGTATTTAGCACCAAACCTTCAATATGAACAATTTTTTTTTAACAATGTTAACTATATTTTTCAAAGTTCAAACATATTACATATGATGAAAGAAAACTTTATTTTTATTCTTGTCACATTCTACAAATCAATTAGAAATTGTGCATAGTGCATGATATGAGAGATTGACACATGGAAAATATTATAAAATGAAAACTTACCTGCACTTCCACAACAATTGAAGTTCTCAATGATTCCAGTATCAACTGAATGTTGCTTGTCAAACTTCAAACCTACAAAAAGATATTCCATAGAGCAAAAACAAACCTAAGGTGCTTAGTATTTATGAAAACTTAAGTCATATCAAAAGCATAAGCTAACTACTAACAGATCATGAAAACATATCAGTAACATAATGGTCAATAATCAAGAGAATTTCCTATAAGCAATGAGAATTGAGTGCTGGAAAAGACTTCACAAAAAGCATATTACAATAAAATTGGTACAACCGTGCATATAGGGAAATGCCTAATTGTCAATACACTATAATGGTATAAGTGCATACAAACGTGCATTCCTGACATCAAGAGATAATAGCCACTTTCATGTATATGCACTAAAAATATATGGATTAGCAAAGTGATTGTGGCCGTCATCCTATCCTAGTATCGTTATTTACACTTACAGGACCATGAGCAGTATTGGCGAAACATTTTAATAGTCCTAGGAGGAGAGTAGATATAAACAAAGAGAAAAAGGTGTACCTACTATTCCACTATTGCATAAACCACAACGTTTGTTACAATTGGTTTCCCAATGTAGGTAGATGTATTTGTGCCAACCAGCAAAACCTTATGTAAGGCAATCTACAGTTGCAAAGAACTAAAATTAAACTAGCAGGAAACATAAAAAAAGCTTTGAAAATTACAAGCAAATATTCATATAATATTATCACTTTAGCAGGTGTCACCACTAATCAGTAACCAGTCATATAATTTCATTTGCCCAGCTTTAGGCCTAATTTCTTACAAAATACTTATGTTGGGCTCCTTGAAATTACAAATCCTAAGTCAGAGTCTAGACCATGAATGGGTCTTAATTATATATTGACAAACAACATATAACCATGTTCAGGTAAATTTTTATAATAATCAATCTATAAAAAAGAGAAGGGAGCATTCATATTGCTGTGATTGGACCATACTTTTAAATACATTGTATGAGCAAGCTAGTAAAAAAAACTTCACTCTCCACCACAAAACATTTTGTATCAAGTCCTCTGGGAGAGGCAAACATTTGATATAATGATCAGATAATTGTTATAAATATATTTTCTTGGAAAACCAATTACACCATAATAAAATAACATACTGTATTGTACTCCAAAAAAAATTAACATATTGTATTTTACCAAAAGAATGGCATATTGTAATTCGTGTGTTCGCGCACACTAACATAAACACTATACTAGTACTCTGTTATTTATTATCCCGGTCCCAGCTGCCCATCACATTCACATGGCAGCAATTTTAACGGCAATGTTTCGGGAGAAAGTTGTGGTAGTAAGTTGGTGATGGTCACAATCAAATACAAAAACACATAATGAATGTGAATGAGTTTAAGGAATGATGCATGTCTATGGTTGAAGAACTGAAATGAATTAGAATTTCAAGGTGTCAAATGGCAGCAATTAAGAACAATAAGTAAACAAGACATGTACCTTATCATTAACCTTAGCACCTTTCAGCCTCTAAACAACAATCCAACGCCTAGGGTGAACAATATATTGGCGTGAGCCAATCTAAACAAAGCAAAAAAACATAATCAGTTCAAAAGCACAAGAACAAATGACAATTTGCAAAAACCCGAGAATAAAAAAAGTACCAATTTACCTATCCAACAATTTGGAAGTGGGAACTATAACCCAACAACATAAACAATAGTTAAAATAATCTGAATTAACCATTTTACTCAAAGATTGCTACTTTTCAATAGCACTAAAATATATAAACAATAATTAAAATCATTTGGGTAGCCACAAATCTACAAATTACTCAAAGTTTACTACTTTTCAGTAGCAGAAACTCATTTGGGTAAGCAAAACTCTGCAAAACCATGTAGAATTACTAAGAAAACTCATCTGGGTCACCCTTAAAATAATTTGAATTAACAATTTTACTTGAAGCTTGCAACTTTTTAGTAGTTTAAACAATTGGGTCACCCCAGTAGTTCAAACCATTTTACTAGTAATTTTATTATATAATTAGTACAGGCACTTAGACAACTATGATGTAGAGTATATAATGGTATTAGTAATGCAACTTGATGGATTTGCACTGCCACTTGAAGACTCCAAAATAGTTGAATGCCCAGATCAATAACACATAAATGCTTAAGAGTCAAGAGTCGATATTATGGTTGGTTTAGGTAGCCCTATTACTATCCATGGGTTCTTGTCCTCATCATTTAAACATCGGCTCCTGATCTGTAAAGTATAATCAACTACAAGATCTTCATATATCATCTTATCATGCTTCATAGGAAACTAATTTTGAAAGAGACCATAAATGAGGCCAATTGTTTACAAATACAATTCGTAGAGGCCATAAGAAACATATTATAGTTATTAAACACACACACACAGAATTCATTCCTCCACTTTAAATGAATCCCATAATTTGTGCAGTCCCCAAGTCTAAAACTCTAAATGATTACAGAGTAAGAATGAATGAACTGACAAAGTAAGGAAGAACCAAAAGAAGCACATATAATCAACAACATCAAATGTTAAACAACAATAATATTTTTTTTTACACTAGGTGAGATCGGCCAACAACATCAAATGTTTCTAAGCGAAAAATCACCATTTAAAAAAAATAAATAAATAACACCCACAGAAAGCCTAAAATGCAATTTAAACATCAAATGTTTGTCATTATATATCTCTCTGTATGCAATGCAATTGTACATGCCCCCTTAACAGTAAGCCAAAAACTCAATTGGCAACAGTAAACTAAAAACATAAATTTAAAATAAAAAAGCCAAAAATTGATTTCTCAATTAGCAACACTTGCGCAATTTCTAGGTCAGAATTTAGAAGTAACTAACAATTAAAGATTCATTGCAACAAAGAGAGCGAGAGAGAGAGATACGAAATAGGTACGTACTCACAGCAGAGGACGAAAATGACTCGGACGAGTTGAGACAAACTAGAGAGGAGAAACCTACAAGCGAGATAGACTTGGTGAGCCACTTACACAAGTGAACCGGTGGGCTTTGTGTTGCAGGAATGGGATGAACAGAAGATGGCTTACGGTGGTCGAATAGGATGGAGGAGATGGGGTTGAGTGTAGAAGGGATTTGGTGGGTGAGAACAGAGGGGGTTTTGGTGTTTGGTGGTTTCAAATGGTGAAAGAGGTGGAGCGGTTTGGGGAGAAATGATATGTTGGGTTTGGGGAGAAATGTTATGGGGAAAGAGGTGGAGCGCCGTAGCGAGAGTATGAGGGAGAGAGCGAGAGAACGAGCTGAGAGATGAGATAACGAGCTTAGAGATGAAAGATGAGAGATTTGGGTTTCCAAATGGAATTAGGGATTTATTAAGTACAAAAATTAGAGACGAAAACATTTCGTCTCTATCTTTAAAATATTTATTAATTAAATAATATATAATTTAGAGACGGAATAAATCCGTCTCTAATATATATGATTTTTTTAAAACACTTATTTAGCTAAATAGAGATGAAATTAGAGACGAAAAATTTAGAAACGGATAAATTTCATCTCTAAAATCCGTCTCTAAACATATTTGACTTTTTAAAACATCACATTGATCGAATAGAGATGGAATTAAAGACGGAAAAATCTGACATGGGTAAATTCCATCTCTAAATTTCATCTCTAAGTATATTTGACTTTAAATTGACCAAATAGAGACGAAATTAGAGACAAAAAATTTTGATACGGATCAATTCCGTCTCGAAATTCCATCTCCAAGTTTTATATTTTATTTTCCCTCTCTAATTCATCAAATCCGTCTATTTTCGTCTCTAAATTCTGTCTCTAAATCAGCAATTTCTAGTAGTGGAGGACGACAAGTCAGGGGTGCTAATTGGAAACACTAAACAAGATAAAGATGCGGATAACAATTTGAATCCTACTAACAACTAGGCTTGGAGCACTATCTGCCACGCTACTAGCATGGTCAATGTAGAGATTCCCACTCCCTATGTGACCTCTTTATCAACAGTGTTGGCTTGTTGTCCTTCCTCCCATTGAGTACAATTGTGTGCTCCATTGTCAATGACCTGAAAGCAATTCACAAAAAGAGGAGGCTACCTTTGAAGAATGATTAGTGCAAAAGCGTAACCTAGAGTCAAATGACGATGGAACATACATGAGAGCTTTCATGGTCACCACCTAAACCACACCACTATATTTTCACATTTCCACCAATCACTCCTTTAGTCTTGTTGAAAGTTTTTTTGGGCATATGGCCATCCTTTGTACTTTGAGACTTAGTTTCATCTTTCATTCTAATAATGAATTAGCTATCTTTGACAAAAAAATAAACTAAAAGGTCACTTGACATTCAGGTAGTTTTCCATCTCTAAAATAACTTTTGATCATGTCTACACACACATATAACTTTATTATTTATTTTTAATAAATAATTCACATAAAATTCATAATATTCTCATATACTTTTGTTACAACTTAAGTTTTTGAGAAATCTAAAGTCCATCCCAAAAGAGACTAATCTATTAAGAAGGAGAATTTCATGACTTAAATATCAGATTGGGAGGAGCATGACATTGCGTACCTGCAAACGCCCACTCTAATTGCCCATTCAGGGTGACTTACACTATGAACCCATTTGATACCATGTAACCTTTAGGGATGGCAACGGGGCGGGGCGGGGATGGGTAGTAGCCCCCCGTCCCCTGCCCCCGCGAATAATATCCGCCTCCACCCCTTCCGTTTATCTTTCCCCATGAGTAAACAGTATCCGCGAATATCTCATAGGTACCCATTGTAAAAAAATTCAAAAAAATAAAATAAAAAAATAAAAAAAAAGTATAATATTATAATTTTTCAAAATTTTTTCAATACAACTTAATTTAAAAATAATGTCAAACACCTAAAATACTTTTAATTTATATAACTTTATAATATTTAAATTTATATAATTAAGTTTTTTAATAATTTTATATAAAATATTTATATAAAATTTTTTATGATATCATGTCTGAGGAACCACCTGAGCGCATCAGTCGTTTATTAAACGGGGAAAACACTAAACGAGTATTTATATCCGCGAAAAAAATTTGACGGATATTATCTGCTTCCATCACAAATATTACCCGCAGGTACCCGCGGGACGAGTAAAATTGTCATCCCTAGTAACCTTTTTCATGTTTTCTTGTTTATAGGTTGCTCTTTGCGTCAGTCAGGGCCTGAGCGCATCAGTCGGGCTTGAGCGCCAACTACCATATTGAACCTTTATATTTGCTTATAACAATTTCTTTATATATTTGTCTTACTTGCTCATTGAACATTTTTCATTTATCATTATTCCATTTTTTCTTACCTTTTCTTTATTTATCATTGTTCTAATTTGTAAACAATAATTTAATTTCTTCTCTATTCTTATGTACCACACTACTTATTTAGGTGCTTTTCATTAGTAAAAAATAAAAATAAGAAAATGTTTCATTATTTCTTGACTTTTGTTTACTTTATACCAAGATGTTAATATATACTGTTTCAATTAGGTAGTTAGAATTGATAGTTAAGAGTTGTTAGAGTATTTACTAGGTGGTTAAGTTTGTTATAGCTTATCAGAGCTAAAACTGATACTATATAAGCTAATAACTTATTGTGAACCTTCATTTCATATTCATTTAACACATAAAGTTTCTAATATGATATTAGAATCTATTTCGATTGGATCATCTGCAGATGTCTAGCCTTACAAACTTTATGCTCTAAAAGTCCCGTTCTGAGCATGAAAAGAGTGTGTTATGGTCTCACAGTTAAGTATATCATGACTTAGAAAATCTTCTCTTATTGAGTTAACTTTTAAGGTGGAATTAGACCCAGTTATTCAAATATGGTTTCAGAAGTGATGATTCTACATGCATCTCTCTGATTCTTTCCATCACTTTCTTGCATTTTCCCTCTATTTATCTTTCCCTTAGTTCTTCGCATTTCTTGCAACCATGGCACAGTCTTTTGTCATTGGTGATGCTTGCAATCCTTTTTTTCTTCATCATTAAGATAATCCAGGCTTGATCTTGGTTTCTCAACCATTAAGATAATTCATGGAGTTGATACATAAAAATGGCCCCCCCACTGCCAAAAACAAGTTTGGCTTTGGCTATATCTCACGGCCAGATGGCATTAATCCATAGCTATTGGCTTCATGGGATCGCAACAATAATGCCGTTAGTTTTTGGCTTCTCAATTCTGGTTCCAGGGAGATTGTGGCCAGTATAATCTACTCCAACACAGCTGCAGTGATTTGGAGTGATTTACAAGAATTAATGCTTTCAACAGAAGAATGGACCACATATCTTCCAGTTGAAGAAGGACTTGATGAGGCTGCCAGTTTCTGCCATGTTCCATCAATCTGTTGCATCGATGCACAACTAACAATCAGCATTTGAAGTTGGTTGTTCCAATTCCCATTCTTCTGATCCTCAATTGGCTTGCTGTCAAATTTGCTGCACATTCATGATAAAGATTATTTTAAAAATATTTATAAATTTAAAGACTAATTTATATATATATATATATATATATATATATACACATAAATATATTAAATAAACAAATCAATAAAAATTATATGAACCAAAATTTTAATTTAACACAATCTAATCTAATAGGTCTGTGTGCATTCGATATATATAATAAGCCGCCACCTAACAGTATAACTAGACTTTTCTCAAGGAGAAAATCCCAATTGAGCACCATATATATGATATATAATCTCAAAATAGTTGCAAATAAAGACATTTTATTATATTTTTGTTAATGATTCAATGTTCAATATTATAAATCTGATTGTTTTTCTTTTTTTATCCAATAAATCTGATTGTTTTAGTGTATAAATAATCAAATTGTATAAATTAAACTCGATTACTTCAAGAATACTTAAGGAGGATCTATTAGTTATTTTTGAAATAATTATAATTTAAATTTTTATATAAAATTAAAATAAATGAATATAAAAAATTAATTTATTACTTTAATATAACAAATTAAAAAAATAGATAATTACTTTATATACAAATTAATAGGCCTACACAAAATCCAATCCTGTAAAAATAATATATAAAAAGTTACTTAACAAAAATTTGATTTGCAAATAACATATAGAGGATAAAAGAATGAAAAAATTAATGTCAAAGGTTGCTATGAAGGAGTATATCTAATATTAAAAGAGATATAAAAATTCAAATTATTAAAAATGATTACATAAAATTTATTTAGAGAGAAGGAACATTGAATTTAGCTTAATGAACAAAATATTCTCATAAAAAAATTTATGAATGATTATTACTTGTTAATGAGTGGTTATTTATTTTTCATTGAATAACTAACAATTTTAAATGAAATTTTATATTAGATATATAAAGTTAAGAAGAAACTTATGAATAATTATTATTTTTTGTTGTGTAGTTATTTGTTCACATTGAGTAGTTAACAATTATAAATAAAGTTTTATATTAAATCTATCCACTTTAAAAGAAATTTATGAATGACTATTATTTATTATTTAATGTCATTTATTTTTGTTAAATGACTAATGACAATAAAAGAATATTCTTTTTGTAAAAATACATGAAGTTATGTAAAAATTTATAAATGATTACTGTTTATTTTGAGTGGTTGTTTGTTTTCTCTAAGTGACTAACAAAAATCTATATTATATATATGATTAAGAAAAGTTTTGTGAATAACTGTAATTACTTGTTATTCATATGTTCTTAGTGAATAGTTAACAGTAAAAAAATTTATAATAGCTAATGCTTATTAATGAGTAATTATTTATTCCTATATATATAAGTTGTTATTGCTTCCATCAATTATATTTTTATCCATTAAATAAAATATAATACTCTCTCTCTAAATAAATTTTGTGTAACCCTTCTTAATAATTTAAACTTTTTAATATCTTTTGAAATTAATTACTCCTTCCTTCAAATTAATTTTCCTAAGTGTCTATTTGACTTCTAAAATTGAACATAGAATTGAAATTGAACATCTTAATTATAATTTTTATGTTTGAAATATCATTTAGAATTGGAATTGTAATTCTATAATCTAATTTTATGGAATTAAAAAATAACTAATTAAATCTTTCTCAATTCTTAATTTATACATTAAGAATTATCAATTTCATAACTTAAAAATTAAAGTCTCTTTCTCTCCACATTTATTTATAAACTATCATATTTATTAAGATTCTATATTTATATAAAAAATTATTTTTATATTTATATAAAAATTATTATAATAGCTATTTATTTTTTCTAAAAAATTCATAAACAATTTTGTTATGAAAAAAATGACTATTATATTATAAAAATATTATTGTATGAATATTTTTATTAATTTTAATTTTTATAAATAATTTTTTAATATTTTAGATCATACATTTAAATAATAAAATTATAATTGAATTTAGAATTATAATTTTTTATCTTAATTCTTTAACAACTCTAAATATAAAATATAAAATTTTAAACTAATTCTAATTTTAAAAAAATTAAAATTAAAATTAAAATCCTGTATTTCAATTTCAATTTCACTTTCTAAGTGGATTATAAAAGATTTGTGCAATGTAACTTAGCGTCTCAGCCTCAATATCAAATTTTGTCTTGTTTTGAAGTAACTTTTGGGAATAAACCCCAAAACTGATCCTCTAAAAATTATTATGTCATCACATTAATTTTTTAAAAATATTTTTAATTAAATAAGTCTCTCAAAAGTATAAAATGTTACCATATTTGTCTTTATAGAAAATTAATATTAAGTAACAAAAGGACGAATGTAATGATATTTTATATCTTTAAAGACCTTATTTAATAATAAAAAAATAAAAAACTAATGTAATAATATCATAATCTTTGTTTACTTTAACTTTCGGTGTAGGGAATCCCAATTTACCATTATCAGTACGTGAATATTCTTTCACCTATTTGTTAAATAAAATGCTCTAGCATAACTTCAAAATTTATCATGAAGGAGTTCGATTATCCTATTGAGATAACCTGGTTATTCCCTTTTATTAGAGCGAAATTCTTATATAAACATAGTATATTCAAATTTGATGTATTAGGTTAATTATAATATTAATTAAGAGATAATTATTATAATTAATTATTAAATAATTTGATTTAATTATTTTAATTAATATTATGATTGGTTTAATACATTCAATTTGAGTACATCATATTTATGTAAAAATTTATCTTATTAGATTATTAGGTTATCTTATTAAGTTATTAGGTAAGTTACGGGACAAAGTTACTATAATCAAGAAAGAAAAATGTTATTTTTTTATCCCGTATTAATAGTTCAGTTGAAAAATGGTGTAAAAAATACGAGAAAAATAACCAGGTTTAATTTTCACTTTTTACAAATGTTTTTTATCTCAATTTTTTTCTCTATCTACTACCTTCTCTTGACCTTATTAAAAGATCTTTATAAATATTCTTTATCTTAATTTTTTTTGGTTTATGTACCACCTCTCTCCGGCGCAACGATAATTAAGAGCCCCTTTTCTTCAGGCTCACAGGATCATACTTAAGCTTTATCAAAATAAAAATATTATTCTTGTATTTAATCTTTTATATTTTGATTTATACATTCCATTTTATAGAAAAAAGAAAGATAGAAATCTACCTTATTTTTTTCTTTTCCTTTTATAAATAATAAATGTAAGAAAAAAAAGTATATAAATTTAAGTGTATGAAGAACATTGTTTTGGCTGAGAAATTGAAGGTTTTCCATTCTTTGTGCTTTTGTTGGCTTTAAATTTTGAGCTTTGCAATATCCTCCTAAAACATTCTCTTAATAATTTTTTTATTATTTAATAAAAAAAATATTAAATAAAAAATTAAATATAACTATTATCTTAAAAATATAAAAAATATTTAATATTTTTTTCATTTAATAATTAAAAAGATTATTAATTGAATATATTAGGAAGATTAATCATTTTCCTTAAATTTTATAGTCCACTCATTGTCCCCATCACCGTATATAAATTCCAAGTTCTGAGAAGAAATACCGTAGTCGGCCGCGTATATTAACCGTTTAAAAAATTGTTTTAGTCAAAAAGAAAAAAGCTATTTGAAAAACGAAATTAGAAAAAAAAGAAAAGAAAAGAAAAGTCGTTTCCTCACTTATTAAGCTGCTCCTTTCATGGTGCAAAAGCCTTTTCAAATCTTCATTTCACTTCTCACGTACCTGGCCTTTTCAACTATAAATTGGCTTCACCCCCCTCCCTTCTCCTTCCTCACTCTTTCTTTATCTCTCTCTCTCTTTCTCTCTCTCTCATGACTTTGATTTCTTCAGTCTTCACTTTCAGCATAGCCTTTTTCTGCAGGGCTTTGAACATGGCAAAGAGTAGCAGAGAGTATGGGAGAATCTGTAAAGCTCAGGAGGGATAGCGCCGCGTGTGACACACATGAATTAATTTTTCATGGTGGTGTACTTGTACTTGGCGCTATCTATCCTGAGTTTCACGGGTTCTTCTTACTATATATAGTATACCATCACATTCACAGGTGCAAATTGCAACATATCGTTCCTAGTTCCCACTCATCACCACAGGAAGATACCCTTGGCTAGCAACTCACTGAAAACTATTATAACTATACTTCTTCCTCCCTCACCTCTCTCTCTCTCTCTCTCTCTTCACAGATTGCTAATTTGCTAGCTATAAACATCCCTGGTACAGAAATCAAGATCTTGATGATGATGATGATTAGGAGTTGTACGGAATTGACCTTCATCGGCTAGCTTTATATATGTTTTTACTGAACTTTTATTTCCTGATTATGAATTTTCTTAGCCCTCTATGTCAAGCTATATGCATGCTATCTTCTTTTTCTTCTTCTTTTCTGAGTTTGTTTTTTATCTGATTTATGTCAAAACAAAAGTACGATGAACGAACGTTATGTACTATATGAAGTGTTCTTCTTTTGACTTCTCTTATGTTCGTGCTTGAACTTATTATTTGGTTGGTGCTTTTGCTCATTTCACGTAGCCTGATTTTTAGACCTTAGAAGGTTACCTCGCTGACCGGCTCACTCACAGAAAAGAATTTGCTAAATGATTTAGATATATGGGCAATTCTATGATACCAATATTTTGTTTAGATATGATATCAATCATTTTATTACCTATTAATTATTTTTTATAGAATTTTAAATATTTATTATAAAATCAACATTACAAACATGTTTGAGAATTTACTTTAGATATCATATTCATTAAGTACCATAGAAATTTGCAAATAGAAATTTTCAAGAAATATATATACTCTAAATTCTAGAACATGGTATGCATCTTAGAATCAGGGGGTAGCGTGCTGTGGTTGATTGGTTGAGTCCATTTTATGTAACCTGTTTTTTGTTCTATGCTTATAATTTCATCTAGGCAAAGTTTTTCTTTTCCAGGATAATCATGGGCTTTTGCTGTGAAAAATCAAATATCAATTTCAATACATAATAATTATCTGTCTTTCTATTTTTTTTTAAAATCAGGAAAGTATAACAAAAGATATAAAAACATATATATAGTATGCAGGAATTACTTTCATTTAAATATAGGCCTTATAATCTAACTACTAATTTTTTTTTATAAAATAGTTACTTTGCTTCTTTATTTGTATTTTTGTTCAATTTGGTTTTCTGCTATTTATTTTTGTCAATTTAATTTTTATTTTTTAAATTAGCATTTAATGTAATCTTTTGTTAGAATTTTATCACTTTTTATCAAAGTAATATTGATATATCACTAATTAATAATAGTTGCATAATTGTCCTATTATATTTACATTATCGTTATGTTATTATTTTTATTAGAATTTATAATAAAATTGTAATAAAAATTACATTAAATGATAATTTAAAATTAAATTGATAAAAAAATAAAAGATTTAATTTAAAAAATAAAAATAAGTGATAAGTTACTTATTTTGCCTTTTTTTTTCTTTCAATATTTTATTTTATATGTAGCTTCCTCCCATTCTTTCAGGCCAGATTCACTGATCTCATTTTTCTAGCCTCTTCTCCAGAAGGGCCTACTACTACAAAGTTCGTGACGGATATTTTGAAGCCGGTTACTGTCTGCTGCTTTGACCTGCTTACTGATATTATACACAAATTAAAGATACGAGTTTTTCTAAGTTACTGACGATGTCAGAAGAGACGTCTGAATTATTGCTTTTATAAATTTGATAAAAACCGACACACATCTCTTGTAAGTGATATATTTTTCACATATTTGAATCTATGTTATTTTTTTATATTATTAAATAAAAGAGTAAAATAAACATAAAAATATTTATTAGTAGGATTTAATTATAAATTATAAAAATTATTTTATAATTTTTGTGATTTTTTTATAATTATTTATTTTTTTATTTAATTATATGAAAAAAATTATTTTTATATTTATATTTTATATTTATATTTTATATTTATTTATGTGATAGAATTATAATAAAATGTATAAAAAATAATATAAAAGTAGTTGTAATAATAAAAATTATATACATATAAAGTAATGTTAATAAAAATATGTATGATTAAAATTATTTTATATTTTTATATATTTGTTTTCTGAAAAGATATTGATGAGTAATGAGTTGTTCGATTTTAAATGCTGAGTTCTGAGGTAGCAGTCTTTCTCTTTTGGGGGTTGATCTGGCCTAAAGTGAACCCTAGTCTTCACCTTGGAACTAGAAAGCTATCTATTTGAGTTTATTTAGCTAGCTAGGGTTTCCATAATATTTGACTGCAACTTTTGCAGGCCTTTTTCATCAATTATAAATGGTGGGTTAGATACTGTGGATGTTGACTGGATTCCAACTTGCTTCAGGTCACAGGTCTCGTCGCTTTCCTTCCTACTACTATAATTAACATTTTTATATTCTCCATCATTAAATTCCCATTAAAAGTAAAGTTAAAGAACAAACAAACATTAACCGTTCAATTGTCAATCAAGTTGGTTCGGAGGGTAGGATAAATCGTAAGAATATTTTTTATTATGTGAGGTGCGTAATAGATATTTTGGGTTTTATAAAAATAATTTGATAACCGATTCATATGAGAGAATAAATAGGTTAACGGTGTTTTATTTATTTTTAATCTATTATATTTTGTTAAGCTGATATATCACGTGGTTATTAATGTATATTTTTTTTAGCGGCTTGCGATGAAATGATTTATTAAAATTAAAAAAAATTTAGTTATATATAATTATATTACATTATCTTTACACATATTCAAAAAAAAAATAAAAAATATATAATTTTTTATGATAAATAAATTTAAAAATTTATTTTTTTTTTCTCTCTTTAATTTTTTATAAATATATATAAAAATAACATAGATACAATTATATATAATTAAGAATCTCTCTAAAATTAGATGTTTATATATACAGGTTAGGTCTCTCCACTTTTAACAATGAAAACTTTACTTATTAAGAATCGCATCATTATGACTTGAAGAATGAAAGAAAAGATCTAAGATTTAATCCTCAATGGAGATTGCTCAATACAATTGTGGCTAAGAAATGTATGCAATCTAACTAATCCTTCTCGATTCTATAATCATATATAACGTCTTAATTAAAATCTTAAATAAATTAATAAAAAATATTGAGTTTGATTTTTGTTAATGATTCTTTGTTAATACTAATATTTGTAAACATTGCTATGAGTTTTTTTGGAGACTTTACTTTTTTTTTTGGATCTCGAGTTTTCTTGGAGGCTTGCTGCATATTTTAATTCTAGAAAGAGACCATTTCCTTTTTCTAAACTTTCTGCAACCAAAAAATAAAAAGTTACCCCCTACAATTCCTTTTCTTTCAATCACTGGAAATCTTCTCTAATGCTCTTTTTACTCCTAAATCATTCAGTTCATGCAAATTAATTAACTTGAGCTCTTATAGATGATGATGATGATGCTGAGTTTGACCTTCAAAATTAGGCAATCTCCCGAAAATTTGCCCCCCTTTTTCCCCTTACATTTCTTTTCCCATTTCACTTATCCAGTTCCTGTTATACATGCAATGGAAATCATCTGGTTGGCCATTATGTGCGGTTGGGGTGCAATATAATATTCAGGCCTTGTTTCAAAATTGAGAAGCTTGAATCAACTTTAGGGTACAGGAGGTGTCTTGTTAAACGGGGGCAAAGCAACCAACTTTAAAGAAATTGATCTCCAAGCTTCTACTGTTATTATTGCATATATCTATTGTGTAGAATATTGAGATGGATTATGGTACATCTTCATCTCGGGGGATTATGATTTTAAGCTACCCATTAGGCTTTTGTTATCCCAAATAATGTGATATAAAATATAGTTACTTTAATTGAATAAATAAATAGTTATATTATTTATTGTAAATAGTTTATAAATAAATATCTTTAAATTTCAGCTCAACAAGTATAACTTTATAATTAAAATATATAAATAAATAATTAATTTAATTTAAAAATTAGTTAATAATATATGCATAACATTCCTAAAGGGGTTGGACTGGAATCCTTAACAAAAAAATTATTGTATGTTCTTGATGCACAATAAATATATATTTTAGGATAGATATTTATCATTAATTTTGAATTAATGAGTTAAAATTTATATAAATTTGTTTGAAGTTAATAGTGGAAACCTTCTCTGAAATATACAATTATTTGTTTTACGAACATGCTAAAAATTTTCGTCCCAATTTCTGGTACGGTCCTTGAGGTTTTCTTTTCTTTTCGTTTCTTTTTCCTCCCTGCCGTTTTTGTGTTTTCATGACAATGGATTTTGAATATTCACGCTATTCCTAAGTTGCCACTGTACCCTGACCTCAAAGCTTCAACAATGCTTACTACTCATGTGGATTTTTATTTGTTCATTAAGGTTAAAAAGTAGAGATTAAAGAATTATTAAATATATTGAATGATAAAAAATGTAATTTAATATAATTAAATTATTCTATCTCTTACATAGTTAATATTTTTTTCTCTCTCAAGTTTCATTAAACTCACATTCTTTCTCTCCCTCTCACTCCATTCACTAAAGTAATTGATTTTAGAATATTGTAAAAATAAATTAATATGTATTTATTGAATTTAATAGAGATAATAAATATGAAGATAAAGTTAAAAAAAATTAATAGATATTCTTTGATTTTTTACATAGACATATAATATTAGACAAATTAAAATTTCTAATTGGACAAATAAAAATAGATGGAGTGGGTACTTATCAAATATACTCTTTTGTTTTAAAATGTTTGTCATGTATAATAAATTTTGTTTTATTTTATTTGTCGTTTTAGAAATCAATAAGGTATTCATTTTTTAACTTTATTTTTGTTTTATGGTATCTTCATTAATTAAAATGAAAAACAATATTAATAGACTCTGAGAGTAATTTAAGCAAATAATATTATATTTTCTAAATTTGGAGATATTTAATAAATTTTTAATCATTATACAAAAGAAGAAGAAGAAGAAGAAGAAGAAGAATATGGAGGTACATGTATATTTATATGGAAAAGTTTACTTACACAAATAAAGCAAAAATAGAAGCTATACTGACTATTTTTTTCAAAGTTAAAGTTGGTAAATTGAGAAAAAGAGAAAAAAAAGTATTCACATAACCTCAAAAATAGGGTCTGTATTTTTTCTACAGGGGAATGGATCCTTTTATTAAATGGAATGTACTATTTAAATTTTTATATTTATTTTTTATATAAAAATTTAGAATAACACTCGTGTGATGCACGGATTATAAAACAAAATTTTTAAAATAATATATAATAATTTATATAAATAATAATAATATATGATAATTATATTATTATAAAAAATATATATTTATAATTTTTATAAGTGATCATGAATGATATAGAAATTTCACATTGTAGTTTAAATATTTATTGTAATATTTTAGAGTTTAAAATATCAAGTTTATATATAAATCTTTTGGAATATTTTAAAAATTTCAAAATCTATTGAAAGAATATTCAAAAATATTTTTGTTTTATAAAAAATCTCAAAAAAGGTTTATATATATATATATATATATGAAAGATTAATTTACACTAGTGTAAATTAAAAACATTCTTACACTATTGAATAATTTTTTATTAAATATTTTTCTCACAAAATTTATTATTGAATTAAAAGTTCTTATTATATAGATTATATTTATAAAATTTTACATTAATTCAAAATTTTTTAATATTTCATTGACATAAGTCGAATTAATGTAATTTATACTTTTAAAATATATAAAAATAAGAACCACTTAATTACATTCTTATTGATGTTTAATTTTTTAAAATTTGACACAAATGATCAAGGTGTTGAATAGTTATAATTCAATAGTTAGATTGATAAAAATCACATTTTTTAATAAATTATTAAATGGTGTAAATATATTAAGTCTTATATTAGTGTAAATTAATCATTTCATATATATATAATTATTAAATTAATAAGATAATAAAATTCAAATTCAAATTTAAATTTGTAATGAATTATTAATAACATAGAATCTTTTAAATTTGTAAAAATAATTTTCTTTTTCTTTTAATTTTTTAAAAAATAATATTAAATTTTAAATTTAAATTATATTAATAACACAACATAAAATTATCACTTGATAGAATTCATTGAATTCTCTTTCTATATTGATTATATTGATTTTATATGAGAAAATTCATTCTCTCGTTTCTTTAGTGAGTTAGTTTGTGCAACTAACACCGCGTTATTTATACATCATCCTCTAGGTTTTGGCGATTAATTGTTTTGGAAATGGGGTATAGCTGTGATTGAATGTTGTTCGTGTCTTACAAGAGAGCAGCCAACAGGAATTAATTTGTCCAATGCAGTGGCAGTGGGAATGGCAGACCAAAATGATTATGCTTGTTGAGAATGAATGATTTCTACCACCAATGGCTCAAACTTTGAAGGAAAACAAGCCTTTGGCTAATTTCTGAGTTTCAGCAACTTTGGTTCTGAAGAATTAATTCATTAAACCTTCGCTCTATTTTAAATATTATTTTAGTGAAAAAAAATTAATTTTATTATAAATGACGTTTTTTATATTAATAAAATATTAATTATTTTTTTATTTTTATTCTTATACTTTAAAAATCATAATTACTCAAAGAAATTAGACAAATATAATAAAATGAAATAATTAATTGAAATTGAATAAGAGTAACTTAATAAAAAAATCCATAATTAAATCTTAGTTTAATATTTCTTAATTCTTGTACATTGCATTAAAATAACACTTAAAATAGATTAGAGAGAGTATATTTTAAATAGTACCACAAAGAGAAATTATTGTATATTCTTGTAACACAATTAATATACTTCATCCGTTCACTTTTATCTGTTCATTTGAGAATTTTGATTTATTTAATATTATCTTGTCCATTTAAAAAATAAATAGTATTTATGAGTCTTTTTCTAACTTTTCATCTTCTTTTATTATCTTCATTAAACTTAATAAATACATATTAATTAATTTTTCAACTTCCTAAATTCAACTACTTTAGTCAATTCATGGAAAGAGGTAGAGAATATGACATTAATGAAGATAGAGGGAGAGGGAGAAAATATTAATTAAGTGAAAAAATAATAATTTAGTCATATTAAATTATATTTTTTTATCATTTAATATATTTAACAATTTTTTTAATTATACACATTAACCTTAACAGATAGATAAAAGTAAACGAAAGGAGTATGTTTTAAGAAAGATTTCTACTAATAATTTTAAGTAAGTAGACTAAAATTTATGTAAATTTATTTAAAATTAATGTTAGAGATTCTTCCTAAAATATGCTTTATTATGCTCCAGGAATATGTTAAATTTTTTCGCTTGTACAAAAAATAATGGTACCACAAATAAATTTAGAATAATTCTATATCCTTTTGATTCTCGCATTGATCCAGCGCCCTGCACTAAAATGATGCAATGCATCGGATAACAAGTATTCTCAAAAAAGATTTGAGGCATATTGATATAGGTGGAGCAATAAAAAATGGTGCCCGAGGGAAATTGCATTTGCAACTATATTTTTCTTTTATGTATAACTGTATAACTACCTCTGGTAGGGAGAAACAAAATTAATAAAGAATTGAATATTGAATAGGCCAAAAAAAAAATTGAATATTGCTTTCATGTCTCCTTTGCTGCAATAAGTAGAAAAGGAGTCGCTATCATACTTTTATTTATTTATTAAATCGAACAAAATAAGAAGTAACTTAATTAGTCTCTTTTCAACTGAGATTGTCAGGTTCGAGATTTATATTCTCATTATTCCCAAATTAATTAGTTTTATCATTGTTTATTCTCTTTTTTATGCTAAGTGAAAAACTGATTTCTATCGAAAAAAACAGTTGCTATATAAACTATGATCAAGTTAAGGGTTCAAGCTAAAATTTAAATAAAATAATTCAGTTGGACGAGCCAATAAATATAGTGAAATTATTAATGATAAATAACTAGTTAGGTTAATTAATTATTATTAACTTATTTACTAATTTAATTAAGTACTACCTTCCAAGTTTTATCCCCTTATTATTTTTAGAAAAAACTTAAGTAAAGTTCTTTAGGTGCTTATGGTGCTTGTTTTCAATAGAAACATGACATGTGTACATTTTTCTATAACTCATTAATGAAAATTTTAAAAATAATAATTAAGTAACTAAAAAATAAAACACATGTCATGTTTCTATTGGAGACAAGCACCACAAGCACTTAAAGAACTTTACCTAAGTTTTTTTCATTATTTTTTTCCCAAGATTCAGTGGTTTCGGTGAGTCCCTCCTAGTAAGAGTGTAAGTGGGTGGTTTGATTTGATTCATGAGGAAAAATAAATTCAAACTAATCAAAATCAATTAGTTCAGTTTGATTTAATTTTCATATTTTTTTATAGCCAAATCCGAACTAAACTGAATCGAGCATTTACGGATTGGTTTAGTTCAGGTGATCAGGTTGACCATTTTTTTAACACAAAAATTAACTAAATAATTAATTTTCCATAGCAAAAAAAATACATAATAAACCTATGAGAAAATTTCTGGAAATAGAATCAAATTTATTGATTTAAACACTAATAATTATTTTATGTTTTAGAATATGTATTAAGAGATTCATAAAGAGAGAATAAATAAACATATTAATATTTGTATCAAGAAATTATATTTGAATAAGTTAAAATATTATTCAAGAGAGATTTAACTTGACAAATTGTATACTATTACTATTCAATTAAAGAGGAAGTTGTGAGGCTACTAACCTGGAAGTATATATGTAACCAATTGAACCCCTAAGGACATGAGTAGAGCTAATGGAGACTTGATTAGTTGAACTTTGAATCAGCAACCTAACGAATCCAAAGTCTCTAACCTTTGCAGTCATATTTTCATCAAAGAGAATGTTATTGGGCTTCAAATCACAATGCACAATAGGAACTTCACTATCATTGTGCAGGTAATCTAATGCACAAGCAGCATCAATATCTATATTTAGTCTCTCCATAAGGTTCAACTCATTTTCGTTTGTATGCTTTCTCTTCTCCTTAATCCAATCTTCTAAGCTCTCATTACTTAAATACTCATAAACCAGAACCAGAAATTCATTATTGTTAAAGTCAATACTAGAACATTTAAAGTCAATTCATCATTTCCAAGCTTTTAAGTTCAGATGATGTTGCTGTTGTTACCTTCACTTTTTTGTTCTTTATGTATAGTAGTAAGTAAATTGTCAGACATAGTATCAGTGTTACTACTATAGTTATGATGATTTAATGTCTGACATGCCTTCTTCCATGGTCATGAGGCTCATATGCAAAATACAAGTAAAATTTTTTATTGTCTTCTAAATGTGCAGCAAAGAGATTTTAGAAAACTCCACCACTAAAAATGGTTCCTTCTAAATCATTATAAGAGAGGTTCAAAAGTCAAAGGGCATATAGATTTTGAAGTTCAATAGGAATGGATCCAGAGAGTTAGTTGGAGGAAAAATTCAAAGTTTCCAAGCGTCTCACCTCTCCAAGAGTTTTTAGAATAACACTTGATAGCATATTCCTGGCCAAAAACAAATTTTTCAAGCTCAGACAATTGCTAATTAAACTGGGAATGTCACCAAACAACTGTTAATTTTTTAATTTTTCAATATATACTATGGCTAATATTGACTAGAGTTAATTTTATAATCCAACCAACTTATTTAATAAATTGATGATGAAATAAGTTAAAAAATTAGTAATTATGCAGATCATGACTAATTATTATTAATAGAGTTAAAACACTGGTGTCTCTTTTATATAGGACTAAACCTCTAATTGTAAGAAATAAGTAAATAAGTTTGTTAATAAAAATCCACCAATATCATGAAGTACTATGAAACCAAAACATGGATTCATAATGCTTACTTGAAAATTTTCTACAACCCTAGGATCTCTAGGATTTTTATTAGGGTGAATTATCATTGCTTGCAAAGGAAAGAAAGGGTAAGTGGAGTAGGAGACATATCACCTCTCATCAAAGTGATAGAAATGAGTCAATTTTTAAGTGGATTAAAAAGAAACGTTAATTCAGGAAAAAAAAAAGAAAAATGGAAAACATCAGCATAAATGTCGTATTCCACTCTTTCTAAATGTCAAATCCAAAAGTAAACAAAAGAGAACCATTGTTTCACCTTTGTGGTCGGTGAGCTACAGTGTCGGTGGGCTGTGGTGCTTGTGAGCAGAACCAAACGTTTTGGCAGATAATTTTTCTGTCTTTTTGCGTTGGACGAATGGCTCGACCCGAGCTATGACAGAGCAGATCTGACCTAAGTTGTGGCGGAGCAGAACCTACGGTGAGCAGCGGTGCCGGTGAGTAGAACTGAACATTTTGGTAGAAGAGTTTTCTAGCCTTCTGCGTTGGACGAAGACGACGTTTTAGGGGTTAAGAATTGAGAAAGTATTACAAAATGTAAAAAAAAAAAAAAACAAGTAGTAGCCAAAAAAATTGTAGCATAAATTAAAAAATAATAATAATACATAAATATATGGTTTTGTTTAGTTTTGTTTGGTTTGGTTTTGAAATTTTAAATTCGAGAACTAAATCAATTAAGCTTTAATTGGTTTAGATTTTACCCGAATCAATTAATATGTCAAAATCAAACTGAACTAATTTAATTAATTCAATTTTGATTGATCGTGTTGGTCAGATTATTCGAACTACTTTACACCAGCTCGTACCTCCTAGTGCAACTGGATTTTACTATGGACAGAACAATCATCGGTCAAACAAAGATAGGGTTTGCTTGGATTGTTATGCGCTAGTCACAATTAAAAGGAAATTTATGATTAATATTACTTAGAAATAAAAGAAATAAAAAAACTGAATTATTCCAAAACTTTTATAAATTTTAATTGAATTTTATAATACATTTCTTTAAAAAATGAATTTAATATAAAAATTTAGAAACATGGCATATATATGCACATTTTAATAATGACACGTAATGGGAAAAAAAAGGTAAAAACTTATAAGCCAATGTAAAGTTGTCAATTATACATAAATTTATTAAAAACTAATATTACTCTGCATCTGTTTAGAAATAGATATAAACAAAATGCTTTTGATATATATTCCTTCTGTTTTTTTTCTCTTAAACGTCATTTTATAAGAATTAAAAAAATTATTAAATAGCATAAACTGTAAGAAAACATAATTATAATGAATTAAATGCATTTTTTTAAAAATAATTAAAATATTATCATTCCATTAATATTTATTTTAATTTTTTAATAGAAATATTAAGAGAAAATAATAAAGTTGAAAAAGAAAACATAATTAAGATTCGTACTTTATCAAGTCAATATGAAAAATTCTATTGTATTATCTATTTTTTAGGGTATAGTATCTCATTGACTTGATTATTTTTTAATATATATTATAAAATTAACATTCAATAAATATTTGATAATTTATTATAAATACTATACTTATCAGGTTATTATAAAAATTCCTAATCAATCAATATATAAATTAAAATTATTAAATTTTTGTAAAATGACAAATAAAAAATAAAAAGTATATATTAATGTATTTAGTTTTGATATTTTATCATTATAAAATTTCTTTATATTATTATCGAATCATGAAAATTTACTACAATGCTCTTTTGATACTGTATCTAAAATGAATTATTAAATATTTATTAAAAATTAATTTTATAATAAATATTCAAAATTCCATTAAATATAACTAACAATCAATAAATAAATGTCAATTCACTCTCAATATTCAATCTACGAAAAGAATGGGGATGTGCTACAACCAATAGGACGCTCGAGCACTAACGTACTCGTGTACGTCATGCACTGTTTTAATTTTTTCTTTTAAATTTAATATTAATTAATCGCAATTTTTTTTTTGTTAATAACCTTGAACGTATATGCCCTTGAGCTTTTATTAACAAATCTCAAAAAACATAGATATCAAAATAACTATTATAGTTATGTATTGTTAAATTATTAAAGAAACTTGATTATCATTGTTATTATTTAAAAAATCTTACTCTTTACATGATATGCTAAAAATAATAAAAGTTTTGTTTAAAGTATTTTAAGGACATTTATAAAAAAAATTTATGAAATATAAAATATTTAATATACTAAAAATTTAAAAAATATTTTTATGTAAAAAAATTTATTTTTAATTTTTAATAAATACTCTTAAAAAACCAAATAACAGTTATACAGAAAATCTTAAACTTAAAATAAATCAAATTTAAACTTTATATTAATATCACTGCAAAAAGTGGGCTCCTCTTAGGCATTTAATTCTGTACCCTGACAGTTGGCGGCTAAAGTTGAGCTGCACCGTATTGAAGTCCTCTGAATCTCTGATCGTTTGCTGAAAATACATTCTTGATGGGCCTACTGTTGATTACTGTTGATTGCGATAAATGGCCCCTAACAACTGCCACAGAATTTATATTATGGGCCCTCATGTTTGTAGGCTGTCATGGGTCTTTTATTCCTTTACACGATTTGCTGTTCATAGTATTACTGGGATCCATTCATTTATGATCTATTTGACATGTTATATTATATTTAATAAGATAAATTAATATAATATATTATAATATTATTAATTATTTAATATAAATATTATATTATATAAATTTATTTATTAAATTTTTTTATATATTAAAATAATAGATAAATCTTGTACTATCAAATATTATATTATCAGACTTTATACTATTAAATCTTATCATATCTTTTATATCAAACAGTTGTTTACAAAAGTATATATTATGACCCCAAAAATGAAAGAAGGAAAGTTAGGAAAAAAGAAAGTGAGTGATTATATTTGTACATCAAAAGTTTTACATCATCTTTTTACATTTTTAGTTTGAGATAAAAAAAGTTTGAGAGAATGTATATTAAAATATATATTTTTCTTATTTTATTATCGATTTTTCTTTTATAAAAATGATGTAACAAAAATGATATATAAATAACATTTTTCAAAGAGAACATATATGCTGAGAGCTGGGCTTAGCACCAATATCAATTATCAACAAAACATGCTCTCTTTGTTTTTTTTTGTACAAACAAAACTTGCTTTTAAGATGTATGAAAACTATATATATATATATATATATATATATATATATATAATAATTATTAAGGAAACAAAACTAGAAATATTAAGTGTAATGTTTACCTCACAAAATCAAGAAAAAATGTTTAACCATTAGAATTAAAGGGAAACACTAGTTCTCCCACTTTGACGTATATCCACAATCCTTTATCGGATCTTTTTCTTCTTTCTTTCTCTTTCTCTCTCCCTCTTTCCCTTCCTATGTGATTTTGGCGTGTATATGGTTTTCAGAAATTTTCATGCATGACAAGGGTTTTCCCAGCACAACGTTTGCTACAAACAGCCAATGGATGGCTGCAGCACTTTCATCCTTCTCGTGTCCTGAAAGAAAACTTGATAAACGATGGTAATTCGTTTGCATCTTCAGTTTCCATTACGTGTCAGAAAATACAAGATTTTCACCCTATTGGCATCTTTAATGGCGACAACCCTTTAGCTTACACCTTCTCACTACTAATGTTGGATCTCATTCTCGTCATTACCATCACTCGCATTCTTCGTATTCTTCTTAAGCCTCTCAAACAACCTAAGATCATCTCTCAAATAATTGTAAGCTTCATCTTCTTCTTCTTCTTCTTATTATTATTATTTAATCCTCTTAAAAAAAATATAGAGAATCAGAGTTTTTGTCAGCATAATGTGTCATGCATGTTTATTGAGATGTCCTATCATTTTATTTCATTCAACAATCACTCTTATATTTTGTCAAAATCCGAACTATTTTTTTTTTTACTGTGTAAAATTACTCAGCTTCTTATATTAAATTGTATGACACTTTGTGTGACATTACTTTCCTAATTGGATATTATTAAAATTTTCATGTTTTCAAGGGTGGTATCATTGTTGGACCTTCCGTTCTGAAACGCAGTAGATGGTTTGAACATAACATAATGCCTGATGGGGCCCAATACCTGGCGAGTAATCTTGGAGTAATGGGATTCATGTTCTTTGTTTTCGTTTATGGTGTGAAGATGGATCTCACCCTTATAAAAAAAACAGGAAAAATGCACGTATGCACGGCATTGGTTGGCATATGCATTCCCACAATAGCAGTGTTTGTTGTGGCGCTATTGATGAGAAAGAACATGGACAAAGATCTAGCCACGATTTCTTCGCTAGGAATAATAGCAGGATACTTGGGGATCACGGCATTTCATGTTCTCTACGGTGTCCTCAAAGAGCTTAACCTTCTAAGCTCAGATGTAGGGCGAATGGCATTGTCCATGGCAATGATTGGCGATGTATTGGGTGTGGGAACCGTTGTAGTCTTTGAGGCAGGAAAACAAGGAGAAACAGGAAGTGAGAATGCCTTGTGGTTTATGGTTTCTCTTGTGCTTTTGACAGCGTTCATTTTGTTTTGTGTTAGGCCTGCAATGATATGGATTAACGAGAACACTCCAGAAGGGCATCCAGTTGACCAGTCTTTTGTGATTGCCATTCTTCTAGGGGCTTTTGTGATGGGGTTTATAACTGATTTTTTTGGCATGGCAATTGCTAATGGGCCGCTGTGGTTGGGCTTAGTAATTCCAGATGGCCCTCGTTTAGGAGCAACACTAATACAGAAGAGCAAGACAATTATGACGGAATTTCTAATGCCATTTTCATACATTTTGGTGGGATCATATACTGATGTGTTTTCCTTGAGCGCTGTTGATTGGAGTAATTTGTCACCATTATTTGTCATGGTTTTAACTGGGTACTTGACCAAATTCTTTTCCACTTGGGTTGCTGCATTATATTGGCGGATGCCATTGAGAGATGGACTAACCCTCAGCCTCATTATGAGCTTAAGAGGCCAAATTGAACTTATATTGTTTGTGCATTTGATGGACAAAAAGGTAAGCTCCATCTTATATTTCTTTATCTTTACATTACTTTTACATCTTACACAAACACACTTCTCAATACACTTTCTCTCTCTTTCTTCTTTCTCAAATAAGTACAAATGTAAGAAAGATGTAAAGATAATGAGATGAAAATATCTTTTCCATATAGAATTTGGTTCATGTGGATCTAGTACAGGAAAAATACAAATATACTATTACAAATTTATAATTTGGTTATCTATTAGAAAGTAGAAAATTGCATTATGAACTATAAATTTCTTCCAAATATTTTCTTTTTCTACATGAAGGTTAAATCATCTATGGAAATGATAAGTTTCGAAGAACTCATCCGATTATTATTGTGGTTTGTGTGCGTGCGTATGCAGATCTTAAAGATACCAGGATTCACATTATTGGTGCTTATGACAACAGCTTTGACTGCAACTTTCACTCCTCTAATCTCCATACTATATGATCCTACAAGGCCATACATGGTGAGCCAAAGAAGGAACATTCAACACAACCCTCCAAACAAAGACCTTTCAATAGTGCTATGCATTGTTGACACTGAAAGCATAAATAGCCTCATCAATCTACTTGATGTCTCCAATGCAACCTCAAGAAATCCCCTTTCAGTTTGTGCTCTTCGAATAATAGAACTTGTAGGCCGTGCTAATCCGTTATTCATAGACCACGCGAAACAAGAAGTGCCTCACATTTATCAATGGACACACACCATAAACGCCCTTAAGCATTATCACGAGCTTAGAGGAGAGTCTGTGAAGATCCATTTTTTCACAGCTGTGTCCCCAAAGCAATCAATGTTCCAAGATATCTGTGAGCTTGCACTTGAACACGAAGCTTCTTTAATCATCTTACCTTACAATAAGGGAGGTGTTCATAACCATACTGTGAATACACAAGTCCTTGATCATGCACCTTGCTCTATTGCAATTCTTGTTGACAAGGGTCTTCTTGAATCCTCCACCACGGGCAGTTCCCGTATTCGATCTAGTCTTCGATCTCAACACCGATTTGCTGTGTTGTTTTTGGGAGGTGCAGACGCTAGAGAGGCTCTTGTTTATGCAGATAGAATGGTTGACAACCCTGATGTGTCCCTGACAGTGATACGGTTTCTATCTCACAACTATGTAGGGGACAATGAAATAGAGAAGAAGCTTGATGATGGAATTGTAACTTGGTTTTGGGTTAAGAACGAGATGAATCCAAGAGTGGTGTACAGAGAGGTGGTGGTTAGAAATGGAGAAGAAACAATTGCAGGAATTCAGGCTATAAATGATGGTGCTTATGATCTTTGGATAGTGGGGAGGAAACAAGGGATAAACCCTATTCTTCTTACTGGGTTATCAGAATGGAGTGAAAGTGAAGAGTTGGGACTCATAGGAGACTATGTTTCCTCTCAAGATTTTTTTGGCTCAGCTTCTGTTTTAGTGGTACAACAACAAATCCTAAGAGGATAAAATTGAGGTCAGCTACTGCATGCTTGGTGATCTCAAAAGACTGATAAGAATTTGTTTACTTAGCATTGAGATATTATTTAGCCACTTTCAGATACCCAGTAGCTAGCCTAATTAACTTGATTACGTGTGAATATTTGAGATCTAGCATTTAGAGGAAGACAAGTTCAGTGTTCTTCAGAAATTAAAAAAACAAAGAGATAATGTTGTAGTTCTCTGTAGAACACAGCCATGTATCTCTTACTTAATAAGTAAATGAGTTTTGTTAATAAGTGTCGTAAAGATACTTATTAAAGAAGTAAAAATAAATTTTTTTAAATGAAAACACGGTAAATAGTAAATTTTTTGCAATTTTCAATGTATTTAATACTTTTTTTACTTAAAATTTTCCATTTTTATTTCTTTAACAAGTGTTCTAAGTAAATAGATGAATGAAAAAAAAACTCAAATTTTTTATGTTGGTATGAGTTAATACTCTCTCTTTGTTACATGATTCAAAGATTATTAGTATATGTATTCGTGCTATACATGGAATAATAATAATAATAATAAAGATGATATAAATAATTAAAATTAAACTAAATTAATTTTAAAGAATTATTTTAATAATTTCACATTAAAATATGATTGATAAATATTTTTAATACAGATAATAAGTAATTATTAAGTTTAATTAAAATTATAAAATTAGCTAGAAATATATAAAATATAAAAATATTAATACATCAATAAAAAAAACGTGACTTTTATGTTGGAAAGAAAATATATAAATAATTTTTTTAAATATAATATTGTGTCACTAACTTCATTTATCATAAAATATTTTAATGATATGACTTTTTGGTTGAACATACAAATTTTTTTTGGGTAGAAAACATCAATGAACAGAATTGAAGTTGTTCAATATTCAAAACTAAACATTTCTCTAATTTAAGAGATATGTGATTTGTGGTGTTTGACCGATTACTCACATAATTTTAAGTGAGATATAGTGTTTAAGTAAAATTCTCTAAAAAATCATGACTTAAGGATTTAAATCCCTGACAAAAACTAACAAAATGTTTTCAAGGACCGCAATGTTCGTCATCTTAAGGAATCTTAAATATTCAGGTATGAATTAGGGTCATATTATATGAGAAATAGATATAAAAAGAATTATAATAAAACCTACAATTATTTATGTAAGATCTATTAATTTTGTTTTGTGTCTTTCTCTCTCACAATATAATCCTATCATGTTAATAAGAAACATGAGAAGATCTTAATCCATTTAAGTATATCCTTCCTTAAGGTTTTTGTTCTTAGAAAAGTCCTTAAATATAATGGTTCTTTAAATGAATTTGACTTTGTTTATTAAACTATAGGTCCAACTTTTGTAAAAAAATAAAACTATAGGTACAACTTTTTCCATCATAATCCATTATTTAGGATACAATTATCATCACTTTGCTTCATAACTTTGGTTGAAGATTTTGTGGGCAAGACCTGTAAGAAAAAACATAAACAAAAGATAGACATTTTTTAAAACCATGATTCAAATATTAATATAACTGTGACAATATATTAAAAATATACAACAACAAAAAATCACTCAAAGAGAATGGAGGAATATATAGAAGCTTACCTCAGAAAGAAGACAAAGAAAACCAAAAAGTCACCTAACATGAAGGGATTAAAAATATCAGAGAAATTTATATAATATGATTCCTTTGTATTTTGAAATTAGAAGAATTAAAATAAAATCCAGTCAAGAAAGAAAGAAAGATAGAAGCTTAGCTAGAGAAATAAGTTAAAGAGAACCAAAAAGGTGAAAACAGGGAACTGTAAAGCAAAGAAAGATTAGTTGAACCAAAATGAAAAGGATGAAACCGTAAACCAAATACCCTAATGTGAAGGAATGAATAATATCAGAGAGAATTTATATAGAGTGAATCCTTTGTATTTTGAGATTAGATAAACTTGATTTAAATCATCTATTATATTAGAGGCAATCAATCGTTTGTAGGTCAAACAAAATATTATTAGATGCAATCAATTAATTAATTAATGAATTAAAAGGAGCAGTTTTAAATTTTAGAATTTGAATCCATATATATTATTTGAGTCATTGAATCGTCCTTTGAAGGTCAATAAATTAGACTATATTTATATTTTTTTTTTGGTTCAATATATTTAGAAATTTAAAGGGATGTAAACAGATAATCATGTGAATGAATTAAATCTATATTGAGAAATTGCATGACAGATTGTTTAGCCAAAATTAGGCTATATTTTAAATAATTGCACAATCAACTCCATTCAAAGGTGGCAGGATATGTGATAATTATAGATAATTGTAGACAACTATAATTATAGATATATATAATTCAAATTTTCAATTTTGTCAAAATAGTGAATAACGTGAGATTAATCTTGTAATTATCCAAATTAAATGTTAAATAGAATAAAATACTAATTTCAAATTATGTGATAATTATAGATAATTGTAGACAACTATAATTTTAGAAAAATATAATTCAAATTTTCAATTTTGTCAACATAGTGAATAACGTGAGAATATTCTTGTAATTATTCAAATTAAATGTTAAATAGAATTAAATGCTAATTTCAAATTATTGTCCTAAGTGAGTAATTTACAATTCAAATTATTCTTTTCAATTAAAATAGAATTGCTAATTTCTGCTCCAATCTCCCATTGATTAGGTATAAATGTGTCATAAACACATTTTCATATTTGATTGTACTGAAAATAAATTACAATAATTTATTTCAAATCGATTCAGTCATTGCTTTGACAAATATTGGTTTTTCAAAGTTGGAGAGCCTCCACCACCATAGAACCGCCGAACCCATAATCCATACGTTGTCAACCACTGTGTCAACCCACCCCATTTTAACCCGTAGCCTAGCAAGCATCCATGGCAACCGCTGCACCAGACTCACTGCGTCGACCTCTGCGTGAACCATTGCTGGTAGGGTTTTGCTGATTTCAAAGTGCTAAGTGGTTTGCGGCTTCATCATCTTGTGTGTAGGCAAATCCAATATTATGTCGAGTTCACCATGAATGAATTCCGCCTAATTGAGAGGAAAAAAGTTGAAGGCCAAACATGGCGCTCTGTATTGATTGAAACAAACGTTTCTTGATGTGTTTTTATACTTAAAAGCCACTTCAATCTAGGGCTTTCAATAATACAGAGGAGGGTTTTTTTACAATATGGCAAGAGATTGTACATTTGTCAATTGTAACTGTACACATGTGAAATGTCTTTGTACAAATGGTAGCAACAACTGACACGTAGAAATAAATTAAGACATGTAATTACCACATGACAAAAAATTAAGGCATATAATAATTGACATGGAAGATATATGGCAGAAGAGTAAGATATGTACATTTTTTTTTTTACTGATAAAATTTGTTAGGCCAGCCTGCTTATTTGTTAAAATTAGGTAGATTGAATTTTAAAATTGTTGATCTATTTAAATCAATGTACTTTTAACCTAATTCGTTTAACTTACGAGTTTAATAGGCTTATCAATTTAACCTGCGGGCTGATTCGTTAGCCCATTTATTTATTTACTTTTTTTAAATTATCAATAATATGAATTTAGAATTTGATTTAATAGATTTGATATGCTCTGAATTTAAAATTGCTTTTGTTTTGAAATTGACATTTAAATTTTTATTTCACTTTGATTTTGTGATTTTGATTTTAGACAATGATATGTTAATTTTAAAGTAAACACATTCTCAAAAAAAAAAAAAAAGAGCAATGCGTTAGGCCCTCCGAACTAGCCTTATATATATTGCTAACAAAATGGGTCGAGTTTGATAAGTCGACCTGAATAACCCGTCAAAAAGTACGAGTTGTGTTACAAAAATTCAAACCTAAATTTAATTTGACTGACATGGTCCGACTCAATCTAGCCTAATTCAAAATCGGACTGGTCCGTTGACTCGAGTTTTAATTATTTTTTTAATATAATAATATATACCTAAAAAAAGAATCATTTTTTACTTAAAAATTAAATCTTAATTGATAATTAAATTAATTATTTAATTTATTTATCATTAGTACAAAATTAAATAATCAATTTTTTTTATTAATTTAATTTTTTTAAAAATTAAATTCATTATTAAAAAAAAAGAATTATTAGACTAATAGGTCAACCCATCTAACCTACAGTCCGCAACAAATTGAATTAAATTAACAAAATATTAGTCTGAAATATACTTGTCTTGACACAAAAATGACTCAATCCGAAATAGTCTAATCCAATCTGGCCAACCTGACTCATTTTACTAACTCTACATATACGAGTTGAATTGGTAAAATACAAGTCCATTTAAATTAACATATTTTGTCTCAACCCATTTAATTCATTGGTTAAACGAGCCAGACTTAAGTGACCCCATTTTATCAGCCGTACATAATACGATATCTATACGTCTATATTGTATTTAAAACTAGTCGTGTATTTTAGTTATCCCATACATGAACGATATGTGTAATTATTGGTTAATAATATTTATCTATTGGTTATGAAACTATGAATCAATTACTGATAAGATGGGAATAGACTAATATTTTGATAACAAATTAATACACGTTATTAACTAATAATTTACACATTATTAACATATATATGAGAGGTATATAGGTATAGAAGAAAAATTTCCCTAATTTATATTGTCCGACTTATAATGAGAAAGGCAAATATTTCTTCTACACCTGAAATTCTACACCTCCAGTATACCTGTTAACAAAGTGTAAAGTATTGGTTATCATGTATTGATTAGTCATCAAAATAGTAATATGTATCCTGCTTATCTATAGTTGATTGTTAACTAATAATTAATTTACACATTGTTAACAGGTATGAGAGGTGTTGAGTCTCGAGCGTAAAAATAATAAACTGAACGAGAAATGTTTCTTGCGCACTATTTTTTTCACACCATTACTTATATCTTTTTGTTTGGGGAAAAGAAGATAAAAAAAAATTTATTGAAAAGTGTATTTTTTTATTATTCAAAAAAGTAATGTAAGAATGATATAATGAAAATTGTGTAAATAATATTATTAGACTTAAATAGCTTATAGCTTGCTCGATAAAAATAGTGTAAGAATTATGCAAAAAATAAAAATAATGTGCAAATATCATTATTGTTTATCATATTACTTTAGAAAAATATTTTTTGTACACCTCTAATATAACATTTGAGTGAAACATCGTATATGAGTGTGACGGGATATTATCATATACCATATATAAAATTAGAATAAATATACCGTATAAGTGAAATATTCGTCTAAATGTTTTATATTGGAGGTGTTCAAATATCGTTACTCATTCCTTTATCTCCCTCCGTTTCTCTCATTCTCTTCTTTACCGTCAGTTACACTTTTCTTATCACATGTTCCCCTTTTCCCATTAGTTGCAAAGCACTGAAATAATCTTGATCAACTCACACCAACTTACTGGAAAACTTTCTAAACTCGGGAGTTGTGACTATTATCAATATTCGTCTAGATGTTTTATATTGCAGGTGTTCAAAATCATTACTCATTCCTTTATCTCCCTCCACTTCTCTCATTCTCTTCTTTACCGTCAGTTACACTTTTCTCATCACATGTTCCACTTTTCCCATTAGTTGCAAAGCACTGAAATAATCTTGATCAACTCACACCAACTTACTGGAAAACTTTCTAAACTCGGGAGTTGTGACTATTATCAATATGGAGGGCTTAAAGTGAGTTTGAGTGAAAACTGCGTCCATGGTGGAGAAAACAACACCTTAAGCATATATAAGTGCACTTATTCTAATTATTTTTTTCTTGATTTCTTATTCCCAGTAGAAAAAAGATAGGGCATAAAATCAACCTTCAGGCTAACTACATCTGTAGAACAATAATAGTATTACTAAGGATATATCTGCCGAACATTAATATTTAATAACAATACTGAAGTGAGAGAAGTGTGTAAATGATATCTAAGATGTAATCGGTGAATCATTAGTCCACTTGCAACATCTGGAAAAAGGAAATGGGTACATGCTGCATAAAATTGATCTTTGTGTTGTTTGACCACAACATAGCGGTTTCATGTTTACTTTTCCTATTTGGTTTGTTTAGTGTTTGTAATGACCAAAAAAAAAAAAAAAAAAAAAAGAAAAGAAAAAGAAAAAAAAAGTTGAACATTTCAGCCTTACCCATTTCAGAAGGCAATTTGAAACTCAACTGTACAAGAACATACATTGCAGGATTATATGAGAATGAAGGATGTCATAATAGTAATACTGCTTATTTTGGGTACCCAAAATTGTTTTACTCCTATTTAACTAGCACATACTTTGTCACAAAAGATTTGCAATTATTTGATTTGTTATTTTTTACTTTTCAAATCAATATTTTTTTCCGATAAAGGTTTAGGAATCTGGGTTGTTGGTATGTCTAGTATTTTTGGGGGCGGGGGGTGCGCCAATGACATCCTTGTTGGAATATCCACCATGAGCATATCCAATTCTTTCCTTTCTCTTCTTTGCTATAACTTATATATATATATATATATATATATATATATATATATATAAACTATAAAGACATATCTAGTGAGAGGAGATTTTATTGTGAGAGGGTGAGAAGAGTAAATCTTGACCATATAACCATACATGGATGGTCAAAATTAAAAGTTACTTAAAGGTCATGTGACCACTTAAAAAAGTCACATGCATTTATATTTTAATCTTAACCATTCATGTAAAATTCAATATTCAAGATTCACTCCTCTCACCTCTCACAATAAATACTCCTCTCACCTGATACACATTCTATATATATATATATATATTCCACAATTGATCCCAATTCCCAAGGTAGTAAAGAAGCAACAATATTTCTATAACAACTAGCATTCATATTGAGATTACAGAACCAGAGAAAAGATGGTAAAATGAATTTGCATTTCACTGAATTTAGTTGAATGAGCTGAGCTCTACAAGGTATATATTACAAGTATCTCGTAGAAAGGCGAGGCCGAGTTCTTCTTGCACTGGGCCCTTCCTTCCTTTACCATCCGACTGTAAGATAACTAACATAACAAAAATAGTTCAACTAACTAACTGACATTTTAACTAACTAACTGTTAATTAAATACATTGAGTCTAATACTCCCCCTCAAGTTGGAAGGTAGATATCCTTGATACCCAACTTGGACATTAAGGCATTGAAAATGGGAGCTGTCACAGGTTTAGTTAGGATGTCCGCGAGCTGATGTGCAGACTTAACATTAACTAATCGGATGACTCCATTGAGAACCCTTTCTCGAATGAAATGGCAATCAATTTCAATATGTTTCGAACTTTCATGGAATATAGGATTGGTAGCAAGATGGATTGCCGATTGGCTATCACAAAAAAAAAGTGTTGGACCAATTGTGATGCCAAAGTCTTTCAACAAATATGTGAGCCACTGCACCTCACTGGCAGCACTTGCAAGTGCCTTGTACTAAACTTCTGCTGAGGATCGTGAGACCACATGTTGCTTCTTGGACTTCCAAGATATGAGAGAATCTCCCAAGAATACACAATGGCCAGTTGTGGACCTTCGAGTGTCAAGGCAATTGCCCCAATCAAAGTCTGCATATGCCTTTAGGGACAAGGTAGAAGTTGCTGAGAACAAAAGTCCTGTACCAAGAATGGACTTGAGATACCTTAATAGGTGATGGACTTTATTATACATGATCTAAATGAGCTTTATTCTTTTATTCTTGGAGCTGACATGTATTGACTCGGCTTTTCACATATAATGTAAATCATAACTAATATCTGGCCTAGAAATGGTTAAGTATAGAAGCCTTCCAATCAACCTTCTATACTGTCCAGAATCAAGCAATGGATCATCATCCAAAGTACTAAGTTTCAGGTTTGGATCCATGGGAAGAGTAGCAGGCTTGCTATCCAAGAAACGAGTATCATCTAAGAGGGACAAAATGTATTTTCTTTGAGATAGGTAGATGCCTTGCTTGGATCGTGCAATTTCTAACCCAAGAAAATACTTTAAATTGCCAAGTACTTTAAATTTGAATGATTAAGAAAGAAATTTACCATAGAATCACACACATGGCCAGTACCACCAAAAAGTTTATCACCTCTCAAATAAACACTTTGTATTATATATATTCCACAATTGATCCCACTCCCAAGGTAGTAAAGAAGCAACAATATTTCTATAACAACTAGCATTCATTGTACTTAGCTCTACAAGGAATAAGATAACTAACATAACGTAAAAATAGTTCAACTGAAGCATTTGGACCAGATATTATTATATCATCGACATAGACTAATAAGATGACAAAGGTGTTTCCTGAGCCACATGTTGCTTCTTGGACTTCCAAGATATGAGAGAATCTCCCAAGTGAAAAGGCTATAATCACACTTGGATTGTGTGAATCCTGACTGAATAATGGCAGTAGAAAACTTTTGGAACCATTGGCGTGAAGCTTGCCTTAGACCATAAATGGATTTGTTCAATCTGCATACAATACCCTCCCTCTTAAATTTGTATCCTAAAGGTAAGTCCATATAAACTTCTTCAAAAAGATCTCCATTCAAGAAGGCATTATTCACATCAAGTTGCAATAGATGCCAATTCTTGATGGCTGCAAGGGATAGAAGTACTCTCACAGTGGTCAATTTAGCCACTGGAGAAAAAGTATCCTTAAAATCAACACTTGCCTGCTGTGTATAGCCCTTAGCTACCAATCGAGCCTTCAATCTGTCAACTGATCCATCGGGTTTGGTCTTGACTTTATAGACCCACCTACATCCAATTGTGTGCTTGCCATGGGGTAGAGGGACAAGAGACCATGTATTATTAGCCTTCATTGCAGTAAGCTCCTCCTTCATAGCAAGTTCCCACTCAGGAAACTTAACTGCTTGGTGATAAAATTGAGGTTCATAGAATTCAGAAACCTGATTTATGAAGGCATGATAAGAAGGAGTGGGTTTTTGGTAAGACAGATGGTTGGAGATGGGATAAGTAATGACATGATTTCATTGATACTGTTGTAGATAAGAAGGAGGTCTGGTTGATCTAGTTGATCTTCTGGTAGGTAAGTTGGAGTGATCAGGTAATTGGTTTTGAGGTGGTGATTCAGGTGGCAACTTTGGAATATCAGGTTCAGGGTTATTTGAAATGTCAGGTTCAAGTTCATTTGTGAAGGGTAAGGTAGGTTCAGGTATGATAGTTGTGGTATTTAGTGGGACATCAGATTGGGAATTGGATTGAGGGGTGTGATTAAGTAAAGATCTAAGTAGGACAAAATCAGGAAAATTGTCTATTATAGCATTTGGAGGATAGATTGTGTGGAAAGGAAACACTCCTTCATGGAACACCACATCTCTAGAAATGATGAATGTCCTGGCAGTGAGATCATATAGTTGTATCCCTTGTATCCAGTAGGATATCCCACAAAAATAGTAGGAATTACCCGAGGTGTGAACTTGTTTCTTGTAGAAGGTAAAGTTGAAGCATAGGCAAGACATCCAAAAGATTTGAGATTGGAGTAATTTGGTACTTGCTGGAATAATATTTCATAAGGAGACTTTTCCTTGAGAAGTGGTGTAGGTGTTCTGTTGATGAGGAAAACTGCAGTTTTCATACACTCTCCCCAAAAAGTAATAGGAAGCCTAGCTTGGAAGTAGAGTGCTCGAGCCACATTCAATAAATGCTGGTGTTTCCTCTCAACCACAGAGTTTTGTTGTGGTCTTTCAACACAACTAAACTGATGCAAGGTACCTTTTTCAGCCAAGAATTGTGTCAAAACCAATTCTTTTGCATTGTCTATCCTGATCTGCTTGGTAGTCAGATGAAACTGTGTTTCCACTAAAGCAAAAAATTGTTTTATGCAAGATGTGGCATCAGATTTGGATTTCAACAAGTATATCCAGGTGAATCTAGTATGATCATCCACTATTGTAAGGAAATATCTCTTGTTATCATGTGTAGGAGCATGATAAGGCCCCCATATATCACAGTGCACAAGTTCAAAAGCTGAATGGGACATGTGATTAAAAGATTAGAAAGGAAGTCTTTTCTGTTTTGACATAGGACAAATAGAACAACTATGCACAAATTGAGAATCAAGGATGTGTAAATCAAACTTTTTATTGAGAAATTGTAAACATTTATTTGACAAATGTCCTAGCCTACTATGCCACAAATTGTGTGCAGAGACAATATTGGAAACAGAAACAGAATTACAAGTAAAATGAGGTATACATTTCTTATGCATGCTATCAAAAACTGTAGGTGAGGAAGGGTGAGGTGTGTAGACATAAAGTCCTTGCAGCAATTCACCCTTGCCAATCATCTTCAATTTGCTGAGATCCTGCATGAAGAAAGTGTTAGACTGAAAGACAATAGCTATGTTTGAGGAAGCCAACAAAGCACTGACAGATAAAAGATTGACATTAAAAGATGGAATATACAATACATTGTGCAAAGTAATATCAGAATTTAACAACACAGAACCAATGGACATGACAGGAACAAGTTCTTTATTTGGCAAAGTAACAAAGGAATTAGAAACTTTGTTGTAAGAAATAAAGTGATCAAGTGAACAAGTGATATGATATGTAGCACCTGAGTTTAGAATCTAAGATTTGTGGGGAAAAGAAAAATTGGATTTATTACTAGATATAACAGAAAGAACAAGACCTGAATTCTGATCAATAACAGGATATTCAGCCTTTGGATTTGTAGCTTGTGCTAGCTGTGCAGACAGCATAGAGAGCAGCATCTTGCAATAATCAGCAGATAAACCAAGACTGGAAGAAGGAGTCTCAGCAGGGCCAGAAACGTGATGCACAGTCTGAGATGTTCCAGGATTGGAGTTCTTGAATTTGTAGTTTGGTGGATAACCATGAATCTTATAGCAATGATCCATAGTATGTCCAATCAAGCCATAATGAGTACAAATAGGTCTATCCTTTTTGCCAGAAGAGGATCTTTGTTGCTGTCTTGGCTGAAAACCTTTCACTGCAAATGCCACTTGAGAATCAGAGGATTCTGATACAAAAATCCCTAATTCCTTTTCTTTCTCATCTTGCAGAACCATGGAGAAAACCTTAGAGATCGGAGGTTGAGGGTCCATGAGCAAGATCTGACCTTTAACATGTGAAAAACTATCATTGAGTCCTATAAGAAACAAAAAAAACATATTCATTTTGAAGGAACTCAAGTAGAGGTCTTGCACCACCACAAATACAATTGCACACAGGCTTGAATTCCTGAAATTCTTCCCAAAGAGACTTCAATTTGGCGAAGTACTGAGTGACAGTAAGGGAACCTTGAGACACACTACCCAACTACTTCTTGACTTGGTAAGTGCGAGGTCCATTACTTTGTTGAAATCGGTCTTTTAGATCAGACCACATGATAGCTGCAGATGCACCATTGATGATGCTAGGAACGATGTCCTTGGACACTGAATTCAGAAGCCAAGAACGAATGACACTATCATTTCGTTTCCAAGAAATAAGGAGCTGAGGATCATTGCCATCAGGTTGAGGGAAAGAGCCATCAACATAGCAAAGCTTGTTTTTGGCACTGAGAGCCAATTCCATGGATTTACTCCATGAGTTGAAGTTATCACCAGTCAAGGGCTGAGTTACAAGAACAATCCCTGGATGATCAGAGGGATGAAGAAAGAGAGGGTTATTGGCTTCATCATTCGCCATTGATGCAGAAAAAACCAGAACTTCAATAGAAGAACTTAAAGAAAGAAAGTGAAAGAAGAGTATGATTCAGAGTTTACGGAAGAGAGAATTTTCTCTGATACCATATTGAGATTACAGAACCAGAGAAAATATGGTAAAATGAATTTGCATTTCACTGAATTTAGTTGAATGAGCTGAGCTCTACAAGGTATATATTACAAGTATTTGTAGCTGTAAGATAACTAACATAACAGAAAATAGTTCAACTAACTAACTGACATTTTAACTAACTAACTGTTAATTAAATACATTGAGTCTAATAATTCATAATTATGTTTCCAATATGCAATGAACACAACATCAGAGATTAGAAAAACACTAAAGCCTAAAGACACAGCATAATGGTTCAAATTCAGAGGGAGAAGGCGAAGACAGTGATGAAGAAGTGAAGAGTAGAAACAGAAGAAGAGCACGATTCCAACAGATCACAGAACCATATATAGGAGGAGCACCACACCCTTTGAAGATGGGGATCATTGAGGGAAGCAGAGACCAAAGGAAGGGAGAGGAAGATGGGGATGGAGGAAAAGCAGAAGCAAGAGGCTAAGGTGAAAATTGGGTGAATTTGGCGACGGGATAAAACTAGAGAAGGAAATCATATCCAAGTCACATGAGATTTCATGTGTGAGGTAGCTGATAACTTTGACATATAATCTTAGGTAATTGTGACATTAGATATTCTTGTCATGTGTCCCATGTCAACAATACTTAACAGTATTGAAATGGTATTAGTGTCTACGGACCTAGTTATAAAATTTTAGAATTATAAGAACTTAGTTAAAAAAATTTAAATTATAAGAACTTAAGTAAAAACTTGACGAAATTATAGGGATCAACAAATTAATTTAACCTTAACCTTAAATTAATGAATCCTCATAAACATGACTTATTATTATTATTATTATTATTAGATGAGAAAAACTTTGAAAAATCATTTGGTCTAAATTGAGGCTTAAAGTGCACAACTGTAGGGAATACCAACTCAATGATGAATTAACATGACACTACAGATGATAAATTTCAATACCAAAGAAAACTGATTTAAAAAAAAAATCAAATCAAATCAAAACCAAATCCCAGGAAAAAAAAAACCATGGGCATCAACCTTGACAGGGATAAATTTTGTTCAAAAATATCCAAAATCATTTTAAAATAAATCAAATTATAGGTATCAAATCACAATATATCAAAATTTAATTCTTTATTTTTTGCATGAGAGCATAATGTCTTTTAATTTTGAGGTTTAAAAAAAATGTAGCCGAAGTGACAAATCATAAATTCACAATATCATTTTTAAATTAACAACAATTTTAATTTAGGCTATTTTAAATTATAACTAATTTAAACTTTAAAAGTCTAAGCTTTGAGTATTCAATTAAATTAACTATTTAAGGAAAGTTCTATCATACATATACGTATGTATGTATGTATATATGTACTATGATAGAACTTTCATTAAATGGTTAATTAAATTGAATAAGATGCCCTTCTCACTTGATATACTTTATATATATATATATATATATATATATATAAACACTCACATTTGATTCAAGGGTTGCTTTGGACATGATCAAAACTGGTGTGACCTCATGACATCCTTATGCACCACTCATATATCTTATTAAGGAGTTTCTTAGCCAATCATGGGATCTCCAATTGTAGCATACTCTTAGAGAAGGGAATGGATGTGTGGATCTTTTAGTGAAGCTTGCTCATTCATATGTAAAGCATACTCACATTTGTTTTATTAGCAGAGGCTAATAGAGTAGTTTTTGATAGAATGATCTTTGTGCAGTTGTTTTTGGGCTTAGCCCTGCTGTTCATAAAAAAAAGTTTAAATTAGTTATAATTAAAACAGCCTAAATTAAATTTTTTGCTAATGAATGTAAAAATAATATTATGAATTTATGATTTGTTACTTCAGCTACTTTTTTTCTTCTTGAAAAATACCTAATTTAGAGATGAAATAAATTTCATCTTTAATTGAGATAGAAATTGAGACAAAAAATGTAAATTAGAGATAAAATGTTAATTTTGCTCATTAGAGACAGAATTAGAGATAAAATTCATTATCACTGCTATAATTAGTCTCTAATTTCTATATCTAAATGATAAATATTATTGTTTTAATTTAAAATAAAGTTAGAGATGAAATATTACTATCTCTAAATAGGGATGACAATTTTACCCGTCCCCGCGGGTAATACCCATGACGGGGGCGGGTAATACCCGTCAAATTCCCTCCGCGGATATAAATACTCGTTTAGTGTTATTCTCGTTTAATAAACGCGACGGGGGCGGGGTGGTTCCCTCACATCGCTATGGTTCTAAAAAATTTTATATAAGTATTTTATATAAAATTACTAAAAAACTTAATTATATAAATTTAAATATTATAAAGTTATATAAATTAAAAGTATTTTAGGTGTTTGACATTATTTTTAGATTAAGTTGTATTGAAAAAATTTTGAAAAATTATAGTATTATACTTTTTTTTCATTTTTTATTTTTTTAATTTTTTTTTTGAAATTTTTTACAATTTATTGGGTACCCACGGATATCTGCGGATACCGCATACATGCTAAAAAAAAAAGATAAACAGTGCCCGCACGGATATGGAGGCAAGGGCGGGGGTGAATATTATTCATGGGCGGAGGACGAGGGGCTACTACCCGTCCCCGTCCCGCCCATTGCCATCCCTATCTCTAAATAATGTTTGAAAATTTAAAAAAAACTAAAATGGAAAAATATTATTTTCAAAAATAGTTAGAGATGAAATTTTTTCCCTCTAAATAATTAATATTATTACAAATAATAAATATTATTTGAAGAAACTAAAATCCTAAAATGGAAAATATTATTTTAAAAATATTTAGAGATGAAATTTTGTTTTCCTCTAAATATTTAATATTATTACAAAAAGTAATATACATATATTAAAAATATATCTTTTTAAGAAGTTATTGAAGAATATATACCTTTCAAGTTATTAAGAATATACACCTTTATATGAATTTATTGAAATAATTTGCATATTAAAAATAAATTTAGCATAATATTTGGAAAATCATGTTTATATTAATTACCACATCTTTGTACTAAAAAATAATTTTGAAATCTCATTTCATATTAAATTATTGTTCAGCACTTAATGTACAGTAATGTGTAATTTATATTTTTATACTAATTTTATTTTTAAGTTTGTGATGATACTCTTGTTTAATTTTTTTATCTAGTGTCAAACTTGTGATTCCTTTTTTAAATATTTTTATTAAATTATTAAACAAATAAAAACATATTTCATAAGAAATTCATATATTTTAAGATAAAAAAGAACATGAGTATAATATAAAAATTAAATAATATTAAATAATTATTATGTAGGATCTGCCTATATCAATATACTCAAGTATATATGGTACACAAATAGAATTAAATTTATGGAATCAATTTAATAAATTTTGTTTAAATATTAGAAAAACCTGCATTTACATAGAAAAGAATGATAAAGATGAATTATAAATTTAAGATGAATTGATTAAATATGATAAATCAAATAAGAAAATTCAAAAATTATAACTTATACTATGCTTAAAAGGTAATTATAAGATTTTTTGTTGTGAAACTATGAGATACGGTTATAAGAACCAGACCGACCTGGACAGTCTAGCTGAAAAACAAATGAATCGGCCTTTGAGTCATTTCGGTCAGAGCTCCGAGTCATTTTTCATATTAAACCGGCCAAACCTGACTAAATCCGCTCGAACCGTTTGGCCCGCTTGACCCATGACCAGCTTGCAAGCAGCACCTCACAACATTCGGGCTTTGGCAACCCAAATCTCCATTTCTGAACTTTTTGTTTCTGGTTTCTATGGAAAAAAAACAAAAAACTTCTCTCTGTCTTTGATTGGGTAACGTGTTTGTGAAAAAGCAAAAAAGAGACAGGTGGCTTCTCCGGAAACAAAAATATGGGTGCATTAGTATATATATTTTTTTAGTTATCTGATTTTTGTTTTTATAATAAATTATCTATTTTTTCTAAATGATAACTTATTTTTTTTATTTCTCCATCTTTTTATTCTTGATTATATTTTTTTATTTCTATAAAATATCTTAATCTTTTTCCTAAATCTTTAAGAGCACTGATAGTATGTTCAATTTGTATTTCTTTTTATCTATTACTTTCATTCATTATTTTTCTTTTAGTCCTAGGCTCTGATACCAATTTGATTATCAAGTGTTTAAATTTGTCATTAGTTAAAATTTTCTTATATTCTTTGTTTTAAATATTGAGTTAAATCATTTACTTGAACTGTTGATTTATTTATTTCATCTTCTTCGCTAGCTTTTTTCGGTTCATTAAATCTAACCGGCTTTGGTATTTGCTTTTCTTTATATTGCAATAGTTTTGGTTTATTTGTAAAAATTCATAATTCTGTTATTTTATTTTTTTTGAAATAATATATTTTTCTATATCTGCAAATAAATATGGAATATCTATTTTATCATTATTCTTAAAAGTAATACTATGATGTGAGATTGTTAATGTATAACTAACACAATAAGTGACTGAAAAAATTTTGTCCGCTGACTTCATTAAGTCTTTTCTTAAGAAATTATGCTCTAGTGTTAATGATTGTTCTAGTATTTGGGTATTTAAAGGTATTCCAATATTTGATCTTACTTCAAATTTTAATTTTTCATAGACTAAATTTCTTTCTATTACTCCTAATATCTTATCTTTTAGATCAGTAATTATATCATCTTTTAATATTGATTCTACAGGTGAATTTATTTATTCTTGAAAAGTTGATTTAATTAATACTTGTACTACTCCTATATGAATATATCCTATTTTTCTTCTATATTCTTCTTTCTTTATATTTCTTTTTAATTCTATAAGTTTTTTCCTATTTAGTAATTGTATGCATGTATTTCCTTGGGCATCTGCTATATCCATTGGTGCTTCATTATTTAGTTTTCATCATAAATGATATTTTTCTATGATTAAATCTTTTTAGTATTCCTCCAAGTATCTCTTTTTCTTTCATATTTGCTTTTTTTGTTAAATCTAAGTCTTTTTTTATATTTTCTTAAAAAGAGATTGATTTACTATAATACTTCCTTCATAATTTTTTTTTTCTTCGGTAGTATGTAAGTGTTCTATATCTTTCTTCTTCTTTTATAGTGTGAATACTTAAATTAATTATTGAAATTCTTATTTTTCTATCCATTAAGGATATAATTATTTCTTCAGATCTAATTTCATATGATTTTACTGCTTTAAGAAAATCTATTCCTAAAAGTAGTTTAATATTTATTTGTTCTTCAACAAATAATTCAGTTTGAATTTTTACTTCTGAGTTAAAATAAACTTCAATGCTTGTTTTTTCTTTAAAGATTTTTTCTTCTCAATTAAATTTTACTATTGTTCTTGGTATTGTTTCTTCTATTTTACTTGTTAAATCTTTACTTACATAACTAAGACATGTTTCAGTATCAATAAGTATAGGCATAATGATTCCATTTACTCTTCCTAGTACATGATATTGACAATAATTATTCGGGAGGAGTTGAATGAACATACCTGGTTTGGAATTCCAAAGATTTCTTTCACAACTACTGCTTTCGTGACTATTACTTCAGTTTGTTATTCTAGAATTCTTTCTAGCCCACTACTGCTTCCGTGATTGAATTGATTAAGTTGTTTTGGTAATTTGAGTAGGGTAGATAGATTGATAGAATTGAGTAAAGATGAGGAATTTTATTGATAAGTGGTTATAAGTACAAGGTAATGAACACAGTCTCAAGTGCCCGACTAGATTCCATAAGGAACTAGCAAAGTTTTCCTAAGAAAACTTATCTCAACTGAGATTTTTCAAAGTTTTAAAAATTGAAAATCTGCTCTGCCTTAGCATAAGAGAGCTTATTTATAGGCTAAGGAAGGCTTAAAATTATTCACAGAAATATCCTTACGACGTAAGTGCTTACATCAGATCATTAATAATTTATATAGTGACATAAGAGCTTACATTACTCCTCAATTATTACCTCATCTGATGATACTTTTTTTTAATTGTGTCAGCAACCTCCTTACCTTTTACACAAAGTTCACATGCGTGGTTCCCACTAGTCTTCTCCATTAGCGGTCCTTGCAGTGCATAAAAAGGAATTTCAAAGCTTGTCAGAAAATTCATATCTTTCTCCTTTATTACTTTACCACTTGTTTTGCTGAGCAATAAAGTAGTAGGTCCTTTGTATAGAGTTTTGATAAATGATTTCTTTCTAATGCTCTGGCACTGCGAGTAAATACTTGTAAGTTAGTTGGACAGTATCTGAGTAATTTAATCTTCTTTGTAGACCACACCAGTTGGGTCGTCCTTCAGGGGGAAATTATTGTTGTTTACTCCCACAAAGACTAAGTGCTTGGCTTGTTGCTTAGTAATGAAGTCGAGATAAGCTGAGTAGAACTTCATAAAAATGCTTCGCTCCTCTGCTATATTTTTCTTAAACATTTGGACTGCTTCCTTGAAATTTTGGGGAGACATATTAATTTCTTCTAAATTCAGGCTTAAGTAAAGACAATCAATAAGTCCAAATTGGAACATATTGAATGCTAGTATTGAAGGTGCTCTAAGGAGAATAATTGCTTTGATTCCAAAGAGCTTTTGGTCAACCATGTAAAAACAATTAACCTTTTCCTTGTCACTCTAATTGATTAATCTTTTGAAATTTTTCCAAAAATTTTCCTTTGGGAATTGTACCTACAATTCATGTTTTTTTTCTATAATTAATTTGAAAATTATCTAGAGAAGAAGGAATTTTTCCTAAAATTTTGAGTAAAGATTGTTTTACTGATGAATGTTTTATTGTTTCTGAAAAAGTTCTAGGGCCAAGATAGACCTTTTTCTCCTTTTTTGATGTTTCTGAATACTCCTTGGGTGCTTTTTCTGCTTCTTCATTTGTTAGGTATGATTTGTGTAGAATTCCTAAAATCTTTTGACAATGTAGTGCTGCTTTGAACCAGTCATCATAGATTCTTGGAAATGGTCCATTGAAGATTACATACCATTTATTAGTCTTTTTCTCTTCTTGCTTAAATGCTTCTTCAAGAAATCCTTCTGCCTTGAGTTGTAACTTTAGAACTTTAATATCTGCTTCAGTAAGATCTAATTCCTTCAATTTTTGTCCTTTTAATGCTTCTTTGAGCTCCAGTTGTCGCTTAATCATTTCTATTGTGCTTCGTTCCATTCTCTTGAAAGTATATCTACAAGAACATTCTTTCCACCTTTAATGTGTGAAATTGAGTAATTGTATTCGGTAAACTTCATTTGCCATCTAATTAATCTTCCTTGCTTGTATGTTCCTTTGTGATTAATATTTTTGAAACCTGCAACATAAGTAGAATATATTCGGACAATAAATTATTTGTCAAGCACATAAAAAATCTGATGTTTTTCCAACATTCGAATTAGTGCCAATGTTTCCTTTTCGTGAGTAGGATAATTAATTTCACTGTCTAAGAAAGTTTCAGACATGTATCGACATAGTAATTCTTTCTTTTGTCTAGGAGGTTTTGCTTTCATTACGCCTCCCCAATATTCATTTGATGCGTCAGTTTCGATAATAATTAAGTCATCATCTGATGGATGATATAGCTCAAGAAGATTTTGGCATAAGTATTTTAATTTAATAATAATTGCTTCGTCTTCCTCAGTCCAAGACAAAAGGACATCCTTCTTTAGCTTTTGCTGAAGTAATTTCCTTTCTGCAACAAGATTTTTTATAAATCCTTCATTGGAAATATACATTAGTAGACCAAGGAATCTTTGTAAATCTTTTTTATCTTTTAGTTTAGTAAAAAAAATTTGAAGTTTTTCTAATACATGCTTTTGCATTATTATTTTTGCTTTTTTGATTTCTAAACCTAAATAATTAATTTTATTTTGAGTTAAAACAACAATTTTCTTACTTAGAACTACCCCATGTTCTAAACAACTACTTAATACAAGCTTTACTTTTTCAAAATGATCATTTAAATATTTGTTAGTAAAAACTAATATACCATCAATATAAATAAAACAAAAATCTTTAAATTCCTTAAGTATTGAATTTATTCTTCGCTGAAAAATACCTGGTGATTGTTTGAGTCCCATTGGAAGTACATTTCATTCATATTGCCCTTGGGGATAACTGAATGCTGTCAAAGCTTTAGATTCTTCTGAGAGATGTATTTGGTAAAAGCCTGACTTACAGTCAAAAGTACTAAACTAATACATGTTTCTTATTCTTTCAATAATTAAGTCTTTTCTTGGAAGATAATATGTGTCTCCTTCCATTGCATCATTCATTTGCTTATAATTAATTACTATTTTTCTTTTTCCTCTTTTTATTTCATTATGATTTTCAACATAAAATGCTGGTGATAAGTGTTTACTCTTTGATGGTCGTATTAAACTCTTATCTTCTATTTCTTTAATGTCTTTTGCAAATTCATCTCTATCTTGTTTTGTATAGATCATAGATTTGCCTTTTATTTCCTTCATTGGATCTTTTAGTTTTAATTCAATTAATTCCATATTTTTTTTATTAATTTTTGGATCTAGAGGATTCTCACTACATATTTTTTTAAAAATTCTTCAATGTAAGCTGGAATTATTCTACCTGGTTCTAAGTTAACTAATACAAGTCAAATTTTTTGGCATACTGCCCCAACTATCTCATCACATTTCAGTTTGCTAAGCTCTGATTGTTTCTTAGAGTAAATACATTCAGAAAAATGAATAATTGTCTCTTTTAATTGTTTTCCTCTAATATATGGTGTTTTAAGTGTTATGTGTTCTAAAAATTAACATAACAACGAATATAATCGTAAGAAATTATTTTTTAGTATCATATCTAAACCAATTTCTTGTTGATATATTGTTGGTACCATAAATAATTTATTTTAAATTTTTAGAGTAATTCTTTTTGTTACTAAATATAGAGGATGTACTGATCCATCAGCAATTTGGATTTTTAATAGTTTTTCTAATTTTTTCCATTTATCAAATAGTACTTTTGTTGCTAGACAAATACTTGCACTTGTGTCAATATTGGCTTCAGTTTCTTTATTATTTTTTTCAATATTAATTTTAATATAAGTATTATTCGGATTCTGTTTCTGTCGCGACCATAAAATCGTGGCAGGATAGCAACTTAAATTAAAAAAAAATTAATCAGGAGTCGCCACCAATTTTATTTTATTTTTATTAGAAAAAATTGAAAAACCCAAGTAAAAAAATAAAAAATAAAAAAAAATCTTTGAAACCAGATTGAATTCGGGAGTCGGTTATGTGTAGGGAAGGGAGGAAACTTAATCCCGCAGCACCCCTAACACACCCGTCCTAAGACGGTACCTTAAATTAATTGTGCAAATTCTTAATAATCATTAAAAATATTTGTTTTACCCCTTTTGTAAAAAATATGAAAAATAAATTATAAAAATTTAATTTTTGGCTTGACGGAATATGAGTCTCGCTCCTATGTATCCTCAAGTGCAATGAGGAATTCAAAGTCACGTAATTCTTTAAAAAAATAATTGTGGTTTAGTTGATTTTAATCTTAAAAAATTGAATTAACAAGTCGTCGCGACTCAGTTATTCAAATTAAGGATTGAATAGGTGAAGCTTCGTCAAGTAGAGACGCCACCCACTAATCATCAAATTTGTTACAAAATTTTTATTTAAAATTTATCTAGGAAAAGAAAAAATTAGTTGATTTTATTATTATTATTATTTTATTTTATTTTATTTTATTTTAAAAGAAACAACTTAATTATTTTTTAAAAATTTTGAATTAACAAGTCGTCGCGACTCAATTAATTAAATTAAGGCTTGAATAGGTGAAGTTCGCGTCACGCTAGAGACGTCACCCACTGATTATCAAATTTGTTACAAAATTTTTATTTAAAATTAGTTGATTTTATTATTATTATTATTTTATTTTATTTTATTTTAAAAGAAACAACTTAATTATTTTTTTAAAATTTTGAATTAACAAGTCGTCGCGACTCGATTATTCAAATTAAAAATTGAATAGATGAAACTCATTACACCGAGAGACGTCACTCATTGAATCATTAAGTTGTCGCAACTCAAATGATTATAAAATTAGCAAGCTGTCACAACTCAGCTAATCTTATTTTATTCTTTCTCAAAAAAATTTAAATGTTTTTTATCACTTATTTTTTTTAAAATAATAATAATTTGAATCATCAAAATTCGTCTCTAATTCGATGATTATAAAAATTACGATATTAACGAACTCGCTACTCGGATAATCATATTTTTATTCTTTTCTTAGGAGGTTCAATTACTTTATATTTTTATCATCATTTTATTTTAATTATTTATTATTTATTATTTTTATTATTTCTATTTATTTTTTTATGTCATTAAATTAAGTAAACACTATCAAATAAAAATTAATCCTAAAACAAACAAAAACAAATAAACTCAAAATATATATTTTTTGACCCTTTTTTTTTTTTTTTTGACATTTTTGTATTTTTATTAAAAAAAGAGAGTAACTTTGACATGAATGGGCTTGGCCCAAAAAAAAAATTAAATATTTTTAAGAAATAAAAGAAAGAAAGATTAAGATAGAAAACAACAAAACAGAAGCAGAAAAACGCAGGGAGGGAAAAATCATGGTGGGTGAGAAAGGACGGTGGCTACCAGATCTGGATGGGACGGTGGAGGGTCGCGCGGCTCCGGGTAGGTTCGATTTTGGGCTACGGCTGCGAATGGATGCTATTGGCGGTTCGTGGGAGGCGCAGCTGGTCGTGGGTAGACAGGGGAGGTCGGTGGTGGTGCGCGCTCGCGTGATGGCGCTGCTCAGGTTGACGCGGGGACGGGCCAGCAGTTCTGGTTCGCGAGGAGGGAGATCTGGGCGGCGGTGTACGCGTTTGGGTGGCTGCTGTTAGTTTGGTGCGGCGATCATGGTGGATCTGTGGGTTTGAGGCAGTGCCGCGTGAGACAGAGATGGGTCACGGGGCGCTGGGTCGTACGACGCGGTGGTGGGATGGAAGGTGAGGAAGTGAAGGAAATTTGATGATGAAGAGATCACGGTGGTCTTGCTTGAGCTCACAGTGAAGGGAGTGAGGCTTTACGGTGGGTGTGGGTGTGGCTTTGGTTGGAAATGGGTGGCTTGGAGGAAGATGAAGTCATTTGGTTGTGTGTGATGGTCACGGTTAGTTGGTAGTTGGGAAGTGAAGAATCTTTTGAAGGTGGGTTCACGTAAATGGTGGAGGGATGAGGAAGAAGATGGTAGGGATGGTTTTGAAATGGAAGTGAGGGGGATGAAGGTTACGTGTGCATGGGTAGTTATGGAGGTAGGTTTTTGGATTAATGGTGGAGGGAGAAGTGAGGTGGTTGCAAGGTGGAAGGTGGCAGAGTGAGGGAGATGAAGGTTATTGGGAAGTGATGATGATGGAGGTAATGAGAGGTTCCGTGAGCTTTTCCTGAAGAGAGGATCCCCCTTTTTTTTAGACAATCCATGTATATATTGTGAATAATATGTCTGTGCAGCCCGTGAGTGTGAAGGAAAATTTAAAAAAACATGTTGTGTGTATATGTCTGTGCAGCCCGTGAGTGGAGAGAGATGATGGGATATTAAGATCATCTCGTGATAATTGGTGATGGAGTTATCTTTGTATTATTGAAGAAGGTGAGGCTGCTGTAGTGAACGTGTAAGGTTTTTTTTTATTTTTTTTATTCAGGGGATAGGTCTTTTTTTCTTTTTAGTTGTAGTGGCATTAGATACATTTTTTTTTCTTTTTAGCAATCGACAATGGGTGTGGGTCGGAAAAATACAAATGAGTGGAGTAGGTGGTGGAGTGATAACAAAAGGAGAAAGCATGTAGGGTCTTTTATTTTTTTTTTTTTTTTATTTTTTTTGTTTTATATATATATATTTATTATTTTTTTAAACCACCAAAATTAAGTGTTCATAGCTTTTGAAGATAATTCATCTTCTGAGTATTCATATACAGTATTGTCAGTATTACTTAATTCTTCTTCTAATGGTTCTAGATTATATATTCTATACACTCTTTTTATTAATTTTGTTTTTTCTTTAAAATCCTTTTCCTTCTTTTGAGGACATTCATTTGCATAGTGGCCTTTAATATTGTATATCCAACATACACATTTCTTTTTTTCTTTCGGACAATATTTTCTCGGCATTTGTCTTTTTCTTCTAAAATATTTTTTCTTAGTATTTTTTTAGGTTTTTTTCCTAGGATAAGTTTTTCTTAGTCTGAGTTTTCTTTCATAATACCTTCTTTTCTTTGTAGTTTGATTACATCCATAGTTTTCTAGGTTTTCTATTTCTCGGTATATCACAAAGAAATTGCATTTCTTCCTCTATTTAGTTGTCTAATTATTTCTCTTTGTATACATTGTTCTCTTTATTCATAATAAAGAATTTGTATAATTCCTCCTAACGTATTAGCTATTTCTCTTGATTGAGTTTGTCAAATTGTTCTTATTTTTGTATTAAGTGGATATAGTAATTTATCTATAAATATATTCATATATATTTGTTTTGTATCAGTGTTTAGTTGATAATAATATTTTTGATATTCACAAATAAACCTTTCTATTTTGCACATATTACATATTTGTATTCTATTTAAATGTGCTTTTGTCTTTTCATGTAAAAACCTATTTACATCTTCTCTATGTTCAAAAGTATTATATCTTATAAATTCTTGATAAATTAGTCTCATAATTATTCTAGCAAATTATTTATTATTTCTTACAGATCTCACATATTGTTGCCACGCTTTCATCATTAATACTCGAAGAAATTTTTGTATATTTCATTATGTTTTATAGATTAATAAATTCTTAATGTCTATTAAATTTAATTCATTAAATCTTCATCAGTTGTTATAAGCAAAGTTATTTCATTAGTCCATTGTAAAAATATTTCTTCTTTATTTCTTGCATAATCAAAATTTAATTTTTTTCTTGTCCTAATACTTTCATAATGAAGTTTGAATTCCTCTTGGATCTTAGTCCATCTAGCATTTTTTCTTATATATCATTGATTATACATTGTTTCTTACTCATATTTATCTCATGATTCATCTGGGTTACCCCAGTATTCATTCCATTTTCTTTTAGGTTTTGTACCACTTGACTCTTTTTTTTCTATAAATATTTCATTATAATCTGATTCAATGTCTACAAGTACTATAATTTAATATAACTTCCTCATTTTCCCTATTTGTTCTATTTTTTGTATTTTTTATTTTCTTTTTTAATTATTTTTAATTATTCTAATAATTGTTAGATTTCTTCAATATCATTTGATTTCTTTGATGATTTCATATATTCATTTCTTATCCCCTCCATGAGGTTACTTGATTTTAAGAAATTTGAAGGCTCTTGTTCTATTAATTTAATTAATTCATTTGATTGTATTTTTAATAATTCTTCTAAATCTTTTTTCTTATATATCTAGTATTTTGTTCTTCTTCTAAAAGATTTTCTAGTTGTAGAAATTTTTTTCAATTCTTTTAATATTTTTATTTTCATCAATTTCTTTTACCTTTATTTATATTATTAAGTTATATTATTAAGTATATTTATGATGTTATTTATTTTATTTATTCTATTTTATATTCTATTACATGTACAATTTACAATTCTATTGGTATTTTCTATTAATAACATTATTTTTATTATTTTCTTCTAACATTTTTCTTAATTCATTATTCATTATTTCAATTTCTTCTGATATTCTCATCTTTAACCTATCTTTTATTTTTATTAATTTTAAATTTATATTTTATTTTTCTTTTGTTTGTATTCAAAGGGCCACGATGCCCACGGGTAGAGATGAAACAAGTCAGGTCAAGCCAAGCTTCACCTTAAACAGGTTAGGCTTGTGTTACAAATATTTGGCCTGAACTTGACCTGTTACCTGTCAAAGGCCTTTTTTTGGGTCTAGCCTGGTCTGTTTAAGAAGCCTGACTTGACTTGAAACATGTTTAGAAGCCTGATTTATATTAAGGCCTCTAAATAGGCCAGCAGGTCAAGGCTTTTATATAGGCCTCAAATAGGCCTAAGCCTTTAAACAGGCATTGAAAGACCATTGAAAAATAAAATAAAATATAATTTTATAAATAAATATAAACAGGCCGGCCTAATAGGCCTAACAAGCTTTACTGAGAGGTCAGATCTAGTCTATTAAAAGAAACAGGCTTTTAAAAAGGCCTGAGCCTAACTCATTTTCTAAACAGGTCAGGCCTAAAACAAAGCCAGTAGCCATAAGCTCTTAACAGTGGTGACTATTTCCATCCCTATCCACGGGGCACCGGAGATTTCTCCCTCTATCAATCATGCACTCTATCTATTTTTTATATGTAATTAGATTTTGCGGCGTGTAATATACGAGCAAGTTAAAAATTAAATGTTAAAAATAAATATAATTTAAATAAAAATAATTTTATTAAATAAAATATATGTAATAATTTATAAAAAATAATATTTATAAATTTAATTTAAAAATATATAATACTTTTATAATAAAAAATTTACTCTAATATAAATATTAAAAAATTTAAATAAAAATGTCGAAAAATAACTTATATGCTCAAAGAAAATAATTATAATATAAATAAAAAAATTATCTTTTAAATGTACAATTTAATCCAATAATTTTATAAAAAATATTTCAATAAATTAATTTTACTAAAAATTACATATAAATTAATTCAATTTATGTTCACGTAACTCAAAAGGAATAAGTCAAGCGATAAATAGTCTAAAATTCAGTTGAAAATGCACTTATGAGATAGGGAAGCTCATGTATCCTAAGCAAGTATAGTCTCAAAACTAAAATGTGTGACGAAACTTTATAAAACAAAAAAAATATGTAATTTTTCATTTTCTATTAGTTTAATTTTTATCTTTCATTTTTTTCATTCCATTTGTGTTTTTTGTTATTTCTTTATTTATGTAATTTTTAGTATTTTTATTTTTTAAGGAGTTTACATTAACATTCTAGCATATTAAGTTTTTAGTGTTTGAATATATGTCATTCATGTGTGCAGTCGGGTGAAAACAGGTCAGGCCAAGCTAGGCTTTGCCTTAAACAAGCTCAATTTGTATCCCAATTATAAGGCTGATTATGAGATATGAAATAAATAGGCCGATTTTTAAGGCTTGACCTGACCTTGTTAAAAGCCTAGTCTGACCTGAAAGCCTATTTAAAGGCCTACTTTGCAATGAGGCTTTTAAATAGGCTAACAGACCTACTTTTAAATAGGCCAACAGACCTTTATATAGATTAACAGACCTACCTTTAAATAGGTCAACACGTCTTACATAGGCTAACAGACCTACCTTTAAATAAGTCAATATGCCTTTACATAAGCTAACAGGCCTAAGACTTGAAATAAACCAATGAGTCTACTCAAAGCCAATAGACTGTTGTTATAATTTAACACTCATCTTCTAATTTTATAGATACTCACTACTTTTTTATCCTAGTTTTTGGTCGATGTGGGACTTGGAGATATACCAAGTTGCTCACTTTCTTACTCTAGTCTTTCAAGTTCCACATCGACCAAAGATCAGAGTAAGAAAGTAGTGAGCATCTATAAAAGTAAAGGGTGAGTGTTATAGATGTTCACTACTTTCTTACTCTAATATTTAGTCGATGTGGGACTTGGAGATATACTAAGTTGCTCATTTTCTTACTTTAGTCTTTCAAGTCCCACATCGATCAAAGATCAGAGTAAGAAAGTAGTGAGCATCTATAAAAGTAAGGAGTGAGTGCTAACTTATTATTTTCGTTCTAATAAATATATTACATTAGATATATTAATAAATATATTATTTTTATTCTAACTTACTAACTTAAGTTTTAATTATTGACTTTTATTAAAATTTAATTAAAAATATATTAATATATTATAATAATTTAATAATTATAATTATAATTTATAATTATTATAATAATACATATTATATTATATATAATTAAATAGAATTGTGAATTGTCGTTTATCATTAAAAGGCATTATTAGATGGCTACGAGGCTAACCTGACCTTTTAGTTAAATAGGCTTTTAAAAAAGCCTTGGCCCAACTTGTTTAAAACAAGTTAGTAAGTGAGAAAAAGCTTTCAGTGTCGTAGCCATAGGCCCTGATGGCGATATGCTACTTATTTCCACCCCTATGTGCAGATATGTTAGCGCTATATTAAAAAAATATAGAACAACACATGATATGTAAATAAGAAAACTATTTGACACATGACATAAAATTAGAATCTCTCTTGTCAATTAAGAGTGACACATGATAGAATTATTATTATTATTATTACTATATTGATATTGATTGATTGATAAGAAGAAATTCAAATAATAAGTGTTTTTAATTTTGATGCAATAATTTTTTTCTATAAAATTAATTGTAACATATGTAAATCATAAATTAGGAACAATTAAATGGAGTTCTTATTTTTTATACTTTTTTTCAAATATAATCCCTTACTCTATTCATTACATTAAAAGGGAATAATATATATTTATGGAACAAATTGTATTTTCTTATATTTGATTCTTTTTAATTTAATGAATGTGCGCTATTTTGTTTCCTCATTAATGATAATGTGTTTTTTCACATTTAAAATAATCAATGCACACTATTATTTGATTTTGTAATTAAAATTAATTTTATAATGGTGCCTTTCAATTTAAATTATTTGATAACATTTTCAAATAAATAATATACATTATCGTTATTTAAAATGATTGATTAGTGAGTTTTGAATTAATTGATGAAAATTTTATATGATTGTAATCAAATTTAATTTATTGGTGTCAATTATAATTATTAATTAATTAACTTTGATTAATGAGTCATTTATATAATTGTTGATGTTGGAATTAATAATAACTAATTATTTTATTATTTTAATTAATTAATTTTTAAATATGTGTCACCTATATATACAAACATGTTAATATTGTGTTATCATTTTTTTTATAGAAGCACATCGCATTAAAATAGCAAGCTATTTGACACATGACATTAAAATAGATGAGTTATTTAACACATTGCAAAAAATTAAAACTTTACTACCACCTAGGATTGATATATGACATATTTTTAGGTTATATATCTTCTTTTTATATATTATATGGATTATTTATTTGAAAACTTGTCCTGTAACTTGTTTGAACAAAGACTTTTCATTTCAAAATGACATTGTGTAGTATGGGCCAATGCAATTCTTGACAAATTAAGCTCATAACATGAGGTAATACATTTTTTATTCTTAAAAAATTTAATCAATACTATTGACTGTTTAGGATTTCACTATTTCAGATTTTGTTGTTAGACATTGAAAACAATTTTACTCGCGTTATTATTAATTTGTGAAAAATAAATTTGCTTTTGGATTATAATATTAAATTATAAAATTTTAGATATTATAATTAAGTTGTATTTTATATTTTATATATATAAAATTCATATTTTCGGTTCGACCATTAAAATCCGTCAAATCGTTGATTCGGTGACCCAACCTTTTGACCAGGTTGATATTCGTTCCGAGTTATAGGTTGACTTGTTTAACTTATTTATAACTTGATTATTTTTATTTCTTGTATCAAAATTTTCCTTTGAAGTAATTTTTAAATTTATTAATTTAGTATTTTATAGACATCTTTATGTTGAAAGATGAAGTAAAAATAAAAATAAGAGGAGAAGACTCTTAAAAATTAGAGTTAGATAAATGATATAAAATAATATATAAAATTAAAATTCTCTAAATAGAATTAATATTTATAAGTAATAGTAATAAATAAATTATTGTTTTTTATATCTTTTTTTATGTAAAATTACAACTTTTTTGTGTATATATATATGCATACACAAGTTATTTATGAATTTTTATTATCAAGCTTATAAAGATTAAGTTTGACTTATTTATATAATTAAACTTAAATTTAAGTCTAAATTTGTTTGTTTAATCAAACATTTAATAAGTCGAGTTTTAATAATTCATGAATAATTTAGTTAATTTACACCCCTTATCATATTTCACTTGAAAGAACCTCCAGAGTTATAACTTTTGTTTGTTTTTTAATTTCTCATGTGCAGAATATAATTTATTTGGAAATAATGTCATGTTCCCGCGATGGTTTTGGCAGTCTCACTCTCACAGCTTGCATATTTTCATATAAGTTTCGACCCGAGGGATGCTGTTTGATTTCGAAGATTTTATTGATTTTAACCCCAATGAAACAATGTTTTGAAGACTAAATCGGAGATTGAATTGAAATCTTCAAGTCAAAATTTAATTGGTTCTACTGACTAAATTTATAATTAAGCCGTAATTAAAATGTAATTAAACTGGATATTGTTTAAGCTGGTGACATGATCAATTTATGACCCAACAACCAGCTTGTTTGATCCGATTTTTGAAACACGGCTTTGAAGTACGAAAATGTCTCGTGTCCCCTCTAAATACTCCACCGTCGTGGCTTATATAGTTATATTCAGCAAACAAAAAATATGTTTGAAGTAAAAGTTATCTAGATTTCCAGCGGCCAAAATCTTGTGATTGGTCGTCATGGCATATATTCAATGGAGTGAACATAAATAGCTAATCTTGTGAAAGCAAGAAGCCTTATTTGTTGAGCTTTTGAAAATTTCAGATTTAAGGGCTGAAAAAGCCACTGCTGATCATTGACATATGGGGCACCTATTTACTCACCAATATACCAAGCAACCAAGGAACCTGATTATGGTTACTCTAAAGTCAGTTGGCGTCTACCTAATATATTAATAACCACGGCTAGGAAACATTCAATATCATAATATTACAAGTTACCATTCACAAAGGAAATTAATATGGAGAGCAAACCTACCAAACCTGCTTCATTTGAAATATATTAAACACCTAACGTGAAAGAGATGTGCTAATGGAATCAATTAGTGCCTAGATTGATGATTGAACAATAACTCAGTCCGTTGAAGAAAAGGTGACAATATCCATAATGAAGCTTTTAACTAGTCAACTAATCAATTCATGCTTCTCATTCACCGCGTTAATTACATCTTCATTGGCTCCTTTAGTTATTTTCCTTCTGGCCATTCGATCCTTCATATTCTATTAAGCTAAGTTTTGTAGTTCGAGTGAGTTACTGTTAATTCCACTTCCACATTACGCATACATAGCATGAATTCTTGGAGTTGTGCCTTGACATGCTATGGCACTGAATTTATTACGTCTATGTTGAAGTAACTTACGCAAAATAGGACAGCGAGCACCATTACATTTTTTTTGCGTGTTGAACTTGTCATCTGTCAACATGGTAGACTTAGAAATGCCGAAACTGCAATTCTTATCACCACCGAAACAAAAAATTCAATCTAACCTTAACTGCCCTATTATTTTCTTTTCTTTTTATTCTTGCTTTTCCCTAGCTTGAGATATTCCTATGTTTCAGTGTCAGAACATAACAAACAAACAAAGGAAATGCAAATTGATATGATTCAGAAATGATAGTTTCACAAAGTGTTTGGACACAGAAATTTCAGTATTTCACAAATAATGAAATAAGAGGCTGAAAATTTTTTGTAGTGTGTGAAAAATGATAGATGAAAAAATTCTATCCATCCATTTGAAGTCTGTGTAGAAAATTTTTGTGCAACCATGGTCCACATGATGATATTGACGTTTGGATTGTTTGATCAGATGACTGATTTTACTGTCATTTTCTTTGAAAATTGCAACGCTACAAGGTACAAATTCAACTTCTGTTACATATTTTGGTCAGAGGTGACCATTCAAATAAACCATGCTCCCACACCCCCACCGCAAAAAAGAGAAAGTAAATAACCGTGAATCAAGCTAATTAGTGATTTCATAAAGAAACATTCGGTTCGCTGGCCTAACAAATTTTATATGATCCATAGATAGTGTCAAACCTTAAATTAAATGGGTCTGTGTCAAACTATGAGATTCCTGTCCCATTATTTTGATTAAAAGAATAATGCTTTACTCAGACACGAAGTTATTAACGAATGAAGTACGACGGATGAAAATGGAAAACTATAACTCTCTTGTTTATAAGTAATATGAACGAAGGGAATGAAAATGTAAAGTAATTGTAGTGTTATATTATGTCTCCTTCTTTACCCAATATATATATATATATATGAGACATATATAGTGAGAGAAATTTTTATTGTGAAAGAGTGAGAAGAGTAAATATTGATCATATAATTATATATGGATGATCAAAATAAAAAATTATTTAAATGTCATGTGACCACTTAAAAAAGTTACATGTATTTATGTTCTAATTTTGACCATTTATGTAAGATTCAATTGTCAAGATCCACTACTCTCACATCTTATAATAAATACTCCTCTCACTAGATACACTCCCTATATACTGGTGAGAGGAGTGTTTATTGTAAGAAGTGAGAAGAAAAAATCTTGACTATTAGATCTTACATGAATAGTCAATATTAGAACATAAATGCATATAATTTTTTTAAGTGGTCACATGACATTTAAATAACTTTTAATCTTTACCATCCATGTATGGTTGTATGATCAAAATTTACTACCCTCACCTTCTCACAATAAAACTTCTTCTCACTATATATACCTCATATATATATATATATATATAAAACTTCTAAACTCGTTATTAAGATGATGAGCATGTTTGGTAGAGCTTATGATTAGTTTTTTTTGGGAAAAAAATTATTGTAATAGTGTTTAATTATATTTGGCAAAATCAGTTTCAGCTTTTGCACGAAATTTAATGTAAAATAAAAACTTTTTAAAGCTAATTTTCATAATGCTGAACATTGAAACTTATGATTTTAGCTTATAAATTATTCCTTACACTTTGATATATAAATACCATTTTGTCCTCAATCAAGTAATTTTTTTAATCATTCTATACCTATTTTAATAATTTAATACATAAAAATAATTCTTTTTTATATCATCTAAACGAATCAGATTAACTTAAAATCATTTTACAGCTAATGCATCTAAACATAAAAATAAATTAATTATAATCGATTATAATAAAAAACTTTTATACAATAATCGATTATTAAGCATAATCAAATTTTTGTAAGTTTCCCAAACACATATTTTGAAAAAGGATCAATCTGTAGTTTAGAAAGCACATATTATATTTTTCCCTTTTCTCTCCCTAATTACATAGGGAAAGATTGGTTTTGATGGGTTTAATTATTTTCATTTTTATTAATATCATTTTCCTTAGCTTCCCAAACAAGGTAATATTTCACCCTTAAGGCCTTAAGTTCTACTTCTTCCTGCACGCACACACATGCAAGGTTTTACTTCTTCCTGAATAGTGAATAGTATCTTAACAAGCACTTTATGAAGAAGATTTGTTAATTCAGATGCATTTCTAGTGCACCTCTATACATCTAAATCACAGAATCTAGCATTTGCTCCACAGTAGATTGCGATGGGGGGTGCACCAAATCCTATATTTTATTAGACTAATAACCTTTCAACATTAAGTACCTTGATGATTTTCCACCTATATAAATTAAAATGAAGACCAAATCAACATTTCCCGCTTTATCACTCTATATAAGCTGAACTCTAGACCAAATCTCACATAACCCATGCAACTCCATTCAACATTCAACATTCACCAAAGTTAGACAACAATGAAGACTTCCCACCTCCCTGGCAAGTCATGTTGCTCTTGTTTCTTACTCGGCCTACTTGCTCTTATTGCTTCCCTTGCTTCAGCTGCAGAGACTCATTATCATGAATTTGTTGTAAGTGTTGGTTTAATGATCATAAAACTATTCACTACTGTTTTCCAATATGGTTTGAAGCAGTTAGTAATTATCATTTCTTCAATAACTGATTGACATAGATTCAAGATAAGCCAGTGAAGAGGCTGTGCAGAACCCAAAACATAATCACTGTCAATGGGCAGTTCCCAGGGCCAACCGTGGAAGCTAGAAATGGTGATTCCCTTGTAATCAAAGTAGTAAATGCTGCACAGTACAACATCACCATCCACTGGTAAATAGCATCTTCATTCATCTACACGTGAATTTCATGCTTAAACATCTTACATTGCAGTCAGAACATTTCCCCCAGACTATTCTCTAGGCTGTTAATTCACTATGTTAATGATACATACTTGAAATTCATCTTCTTCACAATCTGATTGTGTGTCCTGTGCATCAGGCATGGGTTGAGATTGCTGCGAAATCCATGGGCAGATGGGCCTAGTTATGTGACTCAGTGTCCCATCCAACCAGGGGGAAGTTACACATACCGCTTTACCATCAAAAACCAGGAAGGGACGCTATGGTGGCATGCTCATACCGGCTTCCTGAGAGCCACTGTCTATGGAGCTCTCATCATCTATCCAAAATTGGGTTCTCCTTACCCTTTCTCTATGCCTAAGAGAGAATTTCCCATCCTTCTTGGTATATCTCTAAAACTACCTCTTATTCTGCTAAACTCACTTCTATAATCTCCTTGCACTTGGATCAAACCTTTGCATGCTAGTGAACACTTAAAAAGCTAATGAGCACTTCATTTTCAGTGCCATAACAGATTATGTTGTGATAATTCCACAGGGGAATGGTTTGACAGGGATCCTATGCTCCTCCTAAGGCAGACACAATTTACAGGAGCACCTCCAAATGTATCTGTTGCATACACCATTAATGGGCAACCTGGTGATCTGTACAGATGCTCTAGTCAAGGTTTGCAATTATTATTGAGTCATAATTTCCATTTCGGTCTGCATTCTCTTATGATTGAGAAGGATATAGAAATGGCTGATAAGATATGACAAACACAATGCAGAAACTGTACGTGTTCCAGTAGATGCTGGAGAGACAATTCTCTTGAGAATCATCAACGCTGCACTCAATCAACAACTCTTCTTTGAGATTGCCAACCACAGGATGACTGTAGTTGGTACAGATGCTGCATATGCCAAGCCTTTCACCACTAGAGTCCTCATGATAGCACCTGGTCAGACTATCAATGTCCTGATCACTGCTGATCAACCCCCAGGTCTATACTACATGGCAGCAAGCGCCTATCACACAGCCATGAATGCTTCCTTTGACAACACCACCACCACTGCAATCCTAGAATACAATTCTACCAGCTGCAATAACAAAAACAGACCAAGACCAGTTTTGCCAGTTTTGCCAGTCTTCAATGATATAGCCACTGCAACTGCATTCACAGCTGGTATCAGGGGTCGATCCCGGGTTAAAGTCTTTACAGATGTTGATGTGAGTCTATATTTCATAGTGGGGTTGGGATTAATCAATTGCACAAATCCTAATAGTCCCCGGTGTCAAGGACCAAATGGAACCCGCTTCACAGCCAGCATGAACAATGTTTCTTTTGTACCCCCAAGCACCACCTCCTTAATGCAAGCCTATTATCAAGGGGTACCTGGTGTCTTCACCACAGACTTTCCTCCCGTTCCCCCTGTACAATTTAATTATACTGGCAATGTGCCACGGGGGCTATGGACGCCTTCAAAAGGAACTAAGCTCTACAAGTTGAAGTATGGTTCCAGGGTGCAAATTGTTCTGCAGGACACAAGTATATTATCTACTGAGGACCACCCCATGCATATTCATGGATTCCACTTCTATATAGTTGGTTCAGGTTTTGGCAACTTCAACCCAGCAAAGGATCCCGCCAATTTTAACCTTGTCGACCCACCTGTGAGGAACACCATTGGACCACCTCCTGGAGGGTGGGTGGCCATTCGTTTTGTGGCTGATAATCCAGGTAACATACTATACGACTGCAAAATTTTGTCTTTCACAGTTTGTATTAGAATTACATATTAACCCATTACGTGATTTTCTTTCACTGCTGCAAATCAGGAATTTGGTTCGTGCATTGTCACATAGACTCACATCAGAATTGGGGTTTGGCAATGGCATTTTTGGTGGAGAATGGAGTTGGCCCATCACAATCTGTAATACCTCCACCGGCAGATCTACCCCCATGTTAAGATCAAGAAAGTATCATTAGTTATAATTTTTATGTCCTGCTTTATGAGTTGTTCAAGGACTCCCCAAATAGACAATATGGCTTTCTGCTATTCCCAATCCAAGAATAAGACTATGCTTAATTAAGTAGCATGTTAGCGGCCCATTGATTATTATGTGTAATTCTATCCCTTTTAGAAGAATAATAAAAGATATATGATTTATTTTACCAGTTTCATTTTTTGGGGAGAAAATCTGTTTCATTCTGACAAGTTCATAGAATATTTCAAGATTAGACATTGACTTCCATTTGGTCCTTCAGTGGAAGAAATGTCTACATTGCAAGTGTGCAGGCAGATAATTTTGTACAAAGCACCCTAAGCAACTTATTCAAAGAATATTTAATTTTTAGCAGCCCACTATGAACAAGCATGTGAAGTTGATCCTGATTGGTCATGGAAACAAGTAAAGACATCATAAGACCTCTTTAACAGGATTGCCTAAAGCAGCAATATGCACCAACTGTCATGTTATATGGTTTGCACGTATATAATAGTACGTAAATGAGACACTTATCCCGCAAGCTTTACAAAGTTTCCTAGGAGCCAGTCGGATCAAAGAAATGCATACAAGCACATAAACAAAAGAAGGCTCTATAAGCAAAGTGAAAAAAGAACAATCCTTGTAGCATAATAAAGATCATATTCTAAACAATAGCTTTAGTATGTTGCAGCTTAGGAAATCTTTAACAAGGTTGCTTAAATCAGCCAGCTACAACAGTGGTCAAAATATATGGTTTTCAGGTAACAGGTGACTGAATTACTAAAACACTACTCAAAAGGCCAGAAGATTTCAGGATGTGCCTTTTTCATGTTGAGGAGGGAGAAACGTTGAGTAAAGAACTTGCTTTCCCGCTACAGAATACTGATATATTAACACCTAACGACAGTATGTATCCAATGCTGGGCTCAAAATGTCACATGTATCAGGCTACAAATTTCAAGCAACGGGTATCATTGTGCACATTTTGACATCGATAGGAACAGAAGCGCATACCACATCTCACACATGTATAATTGGCAGAAAAACCACAAACAGTACAGAAGTGGCGACGGGTAGTTGAGCTTGGAGGTCCAACTGCTGCTTTCCAATAGGAGGGAACATGTGGAGGCAATGATTCTAAGTTTGCCTGCATTTGTAGGAAAGGGGTTAATGAAAAACCCAAGGCAAGAGTAAAAGTCACAGATTATCAGTCAGTGTGTATGATCTCTTCTGGATTTAATCACCTCATGTAAGAGCTCAAGGAATGTTCTTGGGGCCTTCCTAGCTTCAAGTGCTTTTGCCTGCCTGGTTTTCCTTTTGGTGCCCTTAGATTGCTTTTTTTGCATATATACTGCGAAAAAAATACAGGTCCAAAAAGAAGGGAAATTAAAAGGAAACCCATTAAGATCAACACAACAAAATGCAACCTTTTTTCAAAGTACGCTTAATGATAGACACTGTTCAATGAACAAACTCCATGCACCATCCAAATGTTCAATGAAAAAAAACATATATAGACACTCAAAAACATATAACAGCAATTCAGAGGACCAAATAATAAATAAAGGGAAAACAAAAAACCTTGATCTTCATCGTCTAGAGAAGCTTCATCATCATCATTATTGGCATCTGCAATGTCAAATCCTGCATTGTCATTCTCCAAAGCATCGAGGCGTGCAAGAGCTGCCTAAATAGGGAAAAAAAAAGAACATACACACAAAAAAACAAATTGAAATGAAAACCCAATCTCGAAATTCTGCAAAGCTGATAAAGTAATCAGATTTCTTACTCGAAAACAATACCCCACAACGAATTCAGGAACAGAATAGAGATACCTGGGTACGGTTGTCAGTGCTGGCAAGTGCAGAAGCCATTTTGGACGCAACCTTTCGAGTTCGGCTCGACATGCGGCGAAGTGAGTTGGAGCCATCATCCTCCATTTCTGCCAATGCAGAATAAAAATCAAAACTTTAGAAAATGGGTTCTTTTCTTTCCTTTCTTTCTGCGTGATGATTGTGTGCAAAATACAGAGAGCAAGTAGCTATTAGCTGGTGGGATCAGGAAGAGTTTTGGAAAGAAGAAACGAAAGGGAAAGAAAAGTAGAAAACTGGCCTCTCAAAATCAGAAATTCCTTCAGTACTCTGACTTTATATTACGGTACCGGTACCGCTAGGTGTCTTAATAACAGTGGTTCATATAGATTTTTATTTTATTTTTTAATTTCAGAAAAACGAACAATCTGCTCACCCGAGACATTATACATATTTATTAATATTTATAAATTATATTGCACATAATTGTCAAAACAAAGTCAATGTTACTGAAAACTACATTGAAATAGAGCCATATTAACAACCTTGACAACTCAACAAGGATGAGGGGAATACAAAAGATAAAGAAATGTGAAGAAGAAAAATAAGGTAGATATAATGAAGTAAAGAAGGAACAATGGCGAAATCGGGAAAGACCACAAGCGAGATTTGAAGAATTTATAGTTGGGAACTTATGGGTCATGTGATTGTTCGTGTTTTTCTTCCCTTCTTCTATGCCTTCTCCCTTTTCCTCCACTTTCCGAAGATAAGGGAGTTAGGAGTAAATTGGAATTGTATTCTGGTAGTTGCTGATGCAAATTTCGGGTTTTAGAGTGCAAAGATATATAACATCATAGGAAAACGAGGAAGGTAGATGCAAGAAGGATGAAACGTAAATATTATAAGTGTGGAGGAACATTATAAATTATTAAAGGGAATTGCTATGCTATCTTAATTTGTGCATAGCTAAGGTAAGTTTTCAAATATAGAGATAGTAAAATGAATGGAGCGTAACGGGTCAAACAGTTTAACTAGGAGTTTGGTTGTATTTTGTAATCTATTTTTTTAGGCATGTTATTTTAGTATGTTCTACATAACATATGGATCGTGGCATACTTTATACATTTAGATCTTTTCATGTTTTTTTTTTATATAATTAAGTGAAGGAGAGAGATAAATATAAATGTATTTATTAATAAGACTCTGTCATAGTTTATAAAAAAAAATTATAACTTTTGTGTTTATTTATCTCCTCTTCTTAACTACATGAAAAAAAAATAATATAAGAATATTTAAATCTCAATATGTATTGACCCTTTGGGCCATTTTTAAATTTTTTTTTTGTAGCAAATTAAATAGATTAACTCGCAAGTTGACTTACCTAATATGTCAACTCATTATATTTTTTTAATTAATGTCAACTTGCGAACACACCATAAAATTGAATGAATTGACCATTCCAATCCATATTCCAAAAGCGGATCAACCTGTCCACCCTCATTTTTAGCTAACCAACAACGGATCGGGATGATTTAACCTCCATTGTCATGTCTGGTCAAACATTCAATAAATGCAAATTTCATAATAAATAGTTAAAATTCTACTTTTTTATGGTCAATTTTAATGTCATTGTGGTATAAGACACACAAATTAATAAACACAAATCAATCTTTAATTGTGAGAATTTTGTACTAAACAACCCTTATTTAATTTCAATTAATTACTTCACTTTATTATGTTTATCCAAATTTCATGACTAGTTGAGACTTAATAGATTTTAAAGTATAAAGACATAGTTGAAAAAATAACAATTAATATTATCTTAACATGAGAAAACATTATTTATAATAGACCAAAATTTGTATACTAAAATGATACTTAAAATAAATTATATGGAGTATTAAAAATAATCAAATAAAAAATTTGATGGATATTACAACTGAATAAAATACAAAAGATGAATATCACATAATTGCCCATTACTAAAAGAGGAATGATCAACTTACTATAATATAAGTTTTTTTTTCTTATACTTATTTTAATCATTAATTTTATTTTTATCTAATAATTATCTTTAATAAAATAATCACAATCATTAGATAAAAATAGAACTAATGATTAAAAATAAAAAAATACTTATACTAATATAAGTTAATCCTTCCTCTTACTAATCAATGAATAGACTTACATAGAATCAATGAAGTTTGAAATTGAACAATTGGACTTACAAGTATACCTGTTCTTACAAGCAATGATTAACAAAATAGGATCGAAGAGGCCAATTCACTCAAAAAAATCGGGGAACTATTCATGTATTCAATCTAATCAACTTAAAAAATTAGAATTTCAAAGAATCGATCAAAACAAATTTAAACGGATTAAAATCAGTTGTGAATTGGCTTTTATTTAAAAATATATATTTCATTTAAAAATAAATTTTTATCCAAATAAAGACCTAATTTTAAGTTACAAAAGTTCACATGCAAAATTTAATAAATGTTTTATTGAATTTATGTGAAACTTGTAAGTATAATTTCTTCTTAGTTTTTATAAATGTTATATGTTTATATGTTTTATTTATTATACAATATGAGACCTTAAAATATTATGTAACATAATATGATATATTAGTATATTAATTTATTACTTAGTATATTACATGATATTAAATTATTTATATTTAATTATCACTAATTTGACCATAATTAAATCAATAAACTATAATCGATATCTTCATTGATTTAATGAGTACTCTAATTTTAAAAACATTATTTACAAGTATACATCGTGGACTTCTCCACTTGTCAAATTTTAATTAGATGAAAAGAAAAAAAAGATGTACTTTAAGGGTTTTTTTTTTGTCAACTACTTTAAGGCTACGTTTAGTACACATGATAGTATAATATAAGATAAGATGATAGAATAATATAAAGTATGATAGTATAATTAATAGGATAAGACATAATCCTATCTTTTATTTGATAATAAAAGGATAAATTAATTGATTGTATAATATTTTTTTTAAAGACCAAAATATCCTTTAACATAAAAATTAAAATAATTAGAAAACAATAATAAAAAAGCCTTATACAACTCAGAATCGAAACACACAACAAATGCTGGTGGTGATGGTGGTGGTGGTGGTGGTGGTAGGCGGTGGTGGTAGTGGCGACGCACGATAACGGTGGTGGCGGCGCGCGGTGGTGATGGCGGCATGGCGGCGGCGGCGGCGATGGTGGTGATGGTGGCGGCGGTGGCGGTGGTGGTGAGTGGTGGTGGTGGTGGTGGTGGGGACGGCGGCGGTGGTGGTAGTGATGGTGGTAGTGGAGGCGGTGGCGGCGATGGTGGTGGCGGTGGCGGCGGTGGTGGTGGTGGTGGTGGATTAAGGGAGATTAGATGAGTGATAAAAATGAAGTTGAGGATAAGATTGGAATAGAAATCCTATCATGTCTTATCATGTACTAGGGGAGAGGATAGAGTTATCAGCTTAGAATAAGATAAAATGACTTGACCTGATTTTATTATACTATCAGTTGAATGCACCAAATATTAAATAAGATCTGATAGTATTAGCTTATATTATCATATTTTCTTTATACGATGCACCAAACGTAACATAAGAGTGTTAGTATCCTACCAAAAAGTAACACTCTTGGAGAAACCCCCCTCAAAATAAGCTCGGTCCAAAAAATGGGACGGGCACTTGTTCAACATGATCTGAATCGGTGCAGCTTAGCCCAAAAACATGATCTGCTCAAATAGAATTGGGTTGAATTATAAAAAAGATAAAAAAATTACTTTAAAAGGCTAGCTTGTGAGTTCCAAACCGAACATCTGACTTGGCTTTTAGATTATTCGTAAATTACCCTTAAAAGTTTTAATTTTATCATTTATATGCTTGAATTTTAAATATTTAGTAATTTATTATTTTTCTTCTTCTTTTTTTAATATTGGCGAATATTTCATGCATTGCACTTATTTTTAAATTTAGATAAAGTTTAAAAATTTAAAATAAAAATAAGAAAGATGCTAAAATAAAAAAAGGTGTGATATACATAATAATTAGATTAAAAGAGAATTTGAAATTAAAATTTAAAAAAAAGAAAAATTAAGAATGACACGTTATATTTTGAAGGAGAGTATAATAACAAATTTAGTAATTCTCAAGTAGATATACTCTAATTTAACATATAGAAGTGGATATATAAGGGTGGATTGTTAACAACAAACCAATATTTTAAAAGTTAGACCAAATTAACTAGTTGAACTGGTTCGATTATGAATTAAATATATTTTAAATTTAAATATTATCCACTTCAATTACAGTTTAATTATGATTTAACTATAAATTTAATCTCTTGAATTAATCGAGTCATCACTCATAAATCTCACTAGTTCAATCTTCAATTTAATTTTTAAAATATTGTAATGAAAATTTCATTTTTTGTAATTGAGTGGCTAATAAATTGATCCTTTTAGCTAGGTCCTCAAATTGCTTTATATAGCTGGAGGATCCATCTCAATGTGTTATGGAAGACTTGACTTTTGAGGCTTATGATGAATAAATTCAGCTTCAGATTAAAAAAAAAAGCGACCAATTCATTCCCCCCCCCTTTCAACTAAACAAAATGCTATATATAGAGGAGGAAAACGATAAAATATTAGTTAAACTAAACAATTAATCTCTATAATTTTACTCAATTTGAATTTTGGTTTTTATAGTTTTTCTTTTTATAGATCTTGGTCTATGTAGTTTTATTAATTTAGATTTTGGTCCTTAAAAAATGAACACCTTAATAATTTGAAACTGTAAGGATTAATTCTTAATGAAAAATAAAAACTATTACCTTACTAAGAAAAAATTATAAAAACTAAAACTTAAATAAATTAAAAATATAAAGACTAATATCATAGCAAGTAAAAATATAAAGACCAATGCAAAAAACCTACGAAGACCAAAATCTAAATCAAACAAAATTACATAGACTAATTATTTAATTTAAGTTTTTTTTGGGTACATAACTTAAAATATTTTATAGTTACACTATGTGCTTTAACATCTTTTTTATTGGAATAAACTTAATAACCGTGTATATGCCCATCTTTCTTTCTTATTGGCATCTAGATTTTTTTTTTCTCAATCAAAATAACCATATACCTTTTTAAATATATTCATGATTTGTCCTAATTCAGTAACCCAACATGCCTCAATTCATTCGAAATTGAATCTAGATTTATCTTTAAAATTGAGTTGGATTTGGGCTCAATTTTATAGTCCGAAGGGAATATTGGCTCGGGCCGATCCAGCTTAATGTTATATATTTAGTTATTTAGTTATATGTTTTAAAATAATTTTGAGATAAAAATGAAATAAAATATGTGTGAGACAAAAATTAAATGAATGCACTTATTAATGGACAAAAATATATATTTTATAATTTATCAAAAGTCTAAAATTAAAACGAATATATAAATTGACTTTAAAAAAGAATATTTTGAAAAATCACTTCCTTTTAAAGAAACAAACGACAAAATATTTTTAATATGATACATATCATTTGAGTAGAGTGAAGGGTGTAATTTAAAAAATAAAATATATATCGTAACCATTGATAAGAAAAGTTAAAGTTTAGAATTTATAAGATACATGCACTCACATATAACATATTTTATATATATATATATATATATATATATATGATAAATTACTCTTTTGATTGTCTAATCAACAATTACCATATCACATTTTACTCTTTAAAATACACCTATCATTTTAGATGAGCCCAAATATTTGAATTTGTTTCGTGTCATTAATTTAATCTATTAGTTAAATGATGAAATATCCATTAAAAATGAAGCTAAATGATCAAATAAAATATTCTTTGAAAGGGATACATTCAAGTCATATCAAAGCCTTTCAAAACTTCTGATAAGTTTTTGCTTCTACTATTATATGCCACAATATCCTTGCTGCACAAGTTCACAATGACTTTTGCTTAAGATGAAAAATGGATGAATTATCATTGGAATGACGTGAAATAAAAACATTTACAATTTACATTTTACATACCGTAAACAATTTCACGAAGATTATTAGAATGTCCGATATACCCAGCAAAACCAAATTGCCAAGCACTAGTCATATCTCGGATTAATCCTCCAAAACCAGCTCTACTCGGGTTCCCAAAGCAACTGCCATCAACGTTTAAAATTATAGTATTTTCACCAAAGGGGTGCCATCTCACCCACCTCTCCTCTCGGTTTCCTTTTGTAAGGTCAGTGAAACACAACTTTAGAGAATTATAAAAAGTATAAACTGCTGATAGAAGCTTATGCAGAGGAAAATTCTCATTACCTATGCAGTGGCTGTTTCGCGCTCTCCATGCCCACCACACTGCTGCAGTAAACAACAGCCCTTGAGGTCCAGTTGTGTCTTCTTTCAAAAACTGGATATTGTTCCCCTGATGGAAAAAGTTGTGACTGCGAAATCCAAGAGCCTTCCACATGCTTTGAGACAGGTCACAATCCCGAATGCAGTGAAGGAATGATTTATTCTCCCTTTTGCAACGCTGGCATATGCTTGACTGGAACAGACCACGATGATGGAGCAAATTGTAGGTAGGAGTTGCTTCATGACAGGCTAGCCAAATAAGGAATTTAACCTTCTCTGGGGCTCTGAGCTTCCATACCCAAGTCCATGAAACATTGGTTGGTTCCTCCATTCTTCTCTTCAAGAGCCAAGAATATCCAGTTTTGGTGGTATATGTTCCATTTAAGTTCTCCTCCCAAATATAAGCATCTTGGACTCGCTCATTCAAATGACAATGAACCTTCTGAATTTCTTCTCTTATGTAGTCTGGTAGAGGTGTCAGGAGATGTTGCAGATTCCAGCTATCCCCACTGAACACATCTCTTATTCGAATATTTGTGTCCTGGATATTGACATAATCCACATGAGTACATAGGGGGCCCAAGTTACTCTAGTCCTCATACCAAAATGACGTGTTTCCAGCACCAACCCGCAACCTGAAGCCCTGTTTGAGAATAGATTTAGTTTTTGAAATAGCACTCCAGATCAAAGAGCCTGTTGTCCGCCCTCTTGTCAGAAAATAATTGTCAACAGAATATTTATGATATAAGATTTGGACCCATAGCTTCTTAGAACGCTGCTGCATCTCCCACACCAGCTTTCCCAAAAGAAAAGTATTTGCTTCCCGAGCCATATGCACCCCAAGTCCTTCATACTTCTTAGGCAATATGACTTTTTGCCAACCAACTAGATTAATGCCTCTGTCCCTATTACCCTTCCAGATAAAATCATGGGTGACTCTGTCAATCAAATAGCAGGTTCTTTGTGGAAGCCAAAAAATCTACATATAGTAAGTGGGAATGGATGACAGAACAGAGGAGGCAAGGGCTAGCCTACCAGCTTTATTTAAAAATCTGTGCTTCCAAGAAGCCAGTCTCATCTTCATCTTCTCAATGACAAAATCAAAGTCAGTCTTTTTGCCTCTACCTCTTATGATTGGAAACCCCAAATATTTATCAAGAGCATTAGTACTGCGAATGCTGGAAATGGAAGTACACTTTTCAATCTTAACTCTTGGGACCCCTGCTGAGTAAAAGGCTCTGGATTTTGCTAGATTCATCTTTAGCCCTGATGCCTGGCTGAAATTATAAAAAAGGCTTGTGATCCATCGCACTTGGGCACTATTCGCCTTAGCAAACAGTAAGACATCATCAGCAAAAAATAGATGAGACACCCATGGGCCATTTTTTGAGATTTGGATAGGCGACAATTTCCTAACATGAACCGCTTCAGTGATAGCAATAGATAGCTTCTCCATACACATAACAAAAAAGTAAGGGGATAGCGGGTCCCCTTGTCTTAGACCCCGAGTAAGAGAAAAATTTGGCAGCCGCTTACCATTCCAAATAATCGAAAGGGAGGATGAGGTCACGCAATGCATAATTAGCTTCACTGTTGGAGAGGGGAAACCAAAATCAATTAAGCAAGCCTTGAGGAAGCTCCAGTCCACATGCCAATACTGCCTGGTAGAAAGCTACTCTGATAAGGTCTTATAATATCATTAAGCAAAGGACGTATGCGGTTTACTAAGACCTTGGTGATGATCTTGTAAAACGTGTTGCACAAGCTAATAGGACGGAACTCCTTAAAATTACTCGGGTTGTCGACCTTAGGGATAAGAGCCACTAAAGTTTCAATAATTACTGGATTAAAATAGCCTGTGACAAAAGCTTCACTCACAAGCCTCCATATATCATCACCTACAACATGCCAGTACTGCTTAAAGAAGATCCCTTGGAAGCCGTAAGGTCCAGGCGCCTTATACAGCTTCATAGAATTCAAAGCTAAGGATACCTCTTCTTTGCTCACAAGCTGAGTGAGTTGTCGTTGACCTTGTGCATCCAGGCAAGGCATGGCCATGACACTGAAGGAGGTGGATCGCTCCTGTTCTGATGAGCAAAAGAGAGACTGAAAATATTTTTGGGCTTCGACTTGAAGGGTAGCATCATCAAATGACCAGATGCCATTCGGAAGAGTGAGCCCATGAATTTTATTACGTTTCCTTCTTATAACTGTTTGCGCATGGAAAAATGAAGTGTTTTTATCCCCAAGTTTAACCCATTGTTCTCTGGATTTCTGATACCAGTGAAGCTCCTCTTGGAACAAGATTTGGTTATACTCTTGTTGAAGTTGCTGTTCAAGGTGGACAAAGGCCAAAGAATCCACTATCTCCAGTCTTCTTTGAATTCCTTTTATTCTAGCTTCAATACTCTTCTTCCTTTGGAATATATTGCCAAACACTTCTTTATTAAATCTGATTGATTCCTCTCTTATTTTATCTAAAGCATCAACCGGTCTACCTTGCTTCTCATGCCAGACATCTTCTACCAAACTTTGAAATTCATCATGGACAATCCAAGCAACTTCAAAACGAAAAGGCCTTGGCCCCTTTACTTGAGGTAGACCCCCCAAGCGAAGGAGAATGGGATTGTGATCTGAATGGAGGCGGCAGAGAATCTCCACGAAGGCTTCTGGGAACGCCATACGCCATGGAAGATTCGCTAACCCCCTGTCCAGCTTCTTCGAGATTCATCTATTACCTTGACAGTTCCTATGCCACATAAATTTTCCTCCCACAGTGTGCATGTCCACCAAACCACAACAATCCAACACTCTTGAGAAAGCCTCAGCTCTGGAAAGCGAAAAATTGCCCCCTTTTTGTTCACTAGGGAGAAGAATTTCATTGAAATCAGTTTAAGGCTTGCTTGGGATAGAGGTCTAAGGAGCATCACGTGTTACACAGATTCTTTGTCTGTTCTCAAGTTAGTCACAGAGCCCTTGCATCTTTTTCACAAATTTGCTACATTGATTCAAGATATACGTGAGATAATTCAAAGAGATTAGACTGTTAAGCTATGTCACACTCTAAGAGAAGGGAACCAGTGTGCAGACATGCTGGTTAAAATGAGAGCTTTGAATAAAGATAAGTTGATGATTTTTGATACACCTCCTCAAGGGATGAGTCACCTGCTACTTGCTGATAGCTTGGGTGTGGCTTTTAGCAGAAGTTAGTTTGTTTTTACTATCTTTCTTTTTCTTTGTTTTCGTCCCATTACAAAAAAAAAACAATTTCACGAAAAGAAAGTAAAAGAAGAAATAAACACAAAAAATAAAAATAAAAAAATCAAACACAAACGTTTGAATATTTAATATATACCAATAGATTTTGTTTTTCATCATATGTGGTGGGGTGTTGGAGTAAATCAATAATAGTCCTTCTTTTATAAAAATAATCAGTATTTTATAGTACTCCAACACTGATGTTGTTGGCTCTTAAAAATCAATTTTGATAATTATACTATAGACAATGGGGATCCCAACTCCCCTATGCCCAAATGTCAAAGATAAAATTATACGATATAAATGAATTTAAAAAAAAATCAACTTTTTGAAAATAATTGATCCCATTAAATTTGAGAATAATAAATTTTGAAGGGAAAGAGGCCCAATGGAATTGGGGGCCCGGGTTTGAAGACAAAGCATGATAGTCCATAGTCCATAATAGAGTCAGAGGAGTTGAGATTTGTAGAAGAGAAGTGAGAAACAGAAGAGGGCATCATCAGGTCAGCAATCCGGCGAAGTCGAAAGCAGAGAAAGAGAGAAAGGGGATGGCGTCCAACGCAGCGGTGCCGTTTTGGAGGGCGGCGGGGATGACATACATAACGTACTCGAACATATGCGCGAATCTGGTGAGGAATTGCCTCAAGGAACCCTACAAGGCCGAAGCCATCAATCGCGAGAAGGTCCATTTCTCTCTCTCTAAGTGGAGCGATGGGAAGCCCGAAAAGCCTAGTGAGTACACTACTCTCTTTTCTAACTTCACATTATAATTTTGATTTCATGGATCTGTTATAATCAGATCTATTCAGGCAGACAATCATGGAGATTTCTAGTACTTGATACGCAATTTACAAAATTAAGGGCTTAGGGTTTCTGTCAATTTGGCTATGCATATGCTGAACCATAATCCATCTTATGTTTCACAGTTTGATAGTTCAATATTAGGATGTAAGTATTATTGCCCATTCCAACATCAATAACAGAATATTTATTTGTATATGCTCGTTTTAACTTTGTTCTAACAAGATTTTCTGCATCTGCTTATATTTGTCAAACAAATCTACTACCCAATAATATTGCAACTTGATAAGGACTAGTGGATAATAATGTTCTTACGACAAGGTCCTCTTTGTTGTTTTAAAGAGGGGATGGGTGTTGAAGTCAAATATGTTGTTGCTTGTTGACAATATTTGCTTGAGTAAATGGCCTTTTTCTATTTCTCGTCATAATGATTTGCAATTTATTTAGTTTTGTATTTGCTTTATTCTGATAAAAGTGTTCAATTGTTTTTTATCAGCTATTCGTTCAGACACCCCAGAACATTGATTCGGAATAGTTGGAAGCTTTGCTTGCGTATAAGTTTGAGAGCTGGAAGCTATTTGTCATTTTGAACCTTCCTGTGCTTTTCTATGTTCAACTCCTTTGTTTTTCCTGTCCATGATATGGCTCATGCATTGGATTTTATATTTGCATGGTTGATCTTTTAATAATTTGAGTTTAAACATGTGATTTAAACTTAATGACGGGTGGCTGTGTAACTTTCAAGACTGCTTCAGGGTCCTGAAATGAGTTAAATGACAATATCCCTTCCTAAGATGAATCTTAAACTAAATTGAAATATGTAATAAGCGAATTGAAAGCATGGGGCTAAATCATAGATGTTTGATGCATTATCACTCTCAAATAGATGAAGGCAAGGTTGTAAACATGACCTTTGGATGATATTTGAGGATGCATCAACATATAAGCAAAGTTAAGAGATTGGTCCCTCATGGAAACCTGAATGCTCCATGGCTCATTCGATAATGAATGCTGATGGAACTTTCAATGATGTAACTCATGAATAAGGGGAAGTGAATTTTATCATAGTAAAGTATGCTAAACACCTGTTAAGCTGCTAGTTATTCCAAGTAGTCACTTTATGGCTAAAATATCTTTATGGCTAATATGGCAGACGGGTTCCTAGTGCATCGAGCCGATGTTGTGTAAATTTACCCACAGCCAATTGGCACTAACGCAATTGCCAATTGGAAAGTTGGTTCTTTTCTTGGATCTATTACAAACAGAAAGTAAGTGACCAAGTGTGTGTTTGGTTTGCAGTTTGACACTGCAAACGTAGGTTCAGCTCTTCCTTGAACGGGTTGTCTTTCGTTTGGCAATTTCCCATTTCGTTTGCTTCAACACATTTCTCTCCTCTAAGTCACGTTTGTAGCAAAGGAGGAAAATTTTGCTTTTGTGTTGAATTTTTGTCCGTTGGAAGAATTGAATGGAGAATTGAAAGGGGAAATTACCAACTACCTTCACACGCTTCTATCCCTATAGTTCGCCTCTGTTTCATTTGGCCGTTTGTTCTTACAAGACACACTGTTGAAACTTGTAGCGGTGAGGCCAATCCTTAATCCATTCAATCTCAATGTTTCATCATCATCATCTGGGTATTCCTTATTCCTTCTTCAGATCTTTTTTTTTTTTGCCTTTTGAAAATTCTGTTTGAGCTTTTCACTGTTCGAATCTACATGCTTCCCAATAAATTTTCTGGGTCTTGCTTATTCTAGAGTTCTTCTTTTGAGCGCTTTAGCAGATTCCATTCGTTGAGTCTCATGCTGGAGATCCCAACCGAGTTATCTTCATTTATGGTCAGTATTTCTTTTCTTTTTTTTTTCTGTTTTTTTTTTCTCTTCTTCTTTTTTAGCTGAATTTGGATTAGAATATGCTTTTTATTTATCACATTTTGTTATTATTGCTTTTGATTCATGGATTTAAAAAATTTAAGGTAATTTTATGGATTTTGATTATTATCAGTTCTTTCTAACTACAAGCCTGTTACTTTCATGTTTTATTGTGGATCTTCCAGAGATATTATCATGCATCAGTTTTGAGATTGAACATGTGTAAACCTGAAACCATTTTTGTGATTCATGGCTGCCTGTTATCTGTTTCAAACCATTTTGAATATCTTGCTGCTGGTTAACTCCTGATTTTGGCGAAAACCAAAGTTGAGTCCTCTTTTGTCGGGGGAACTTAAAGTGTATATTGTGCAAGTATTATATGGGTCGATAAACCACATTGGAGGGATTTTGATTCAGAAATCTGGGATGTTAGGGACTAGGATCATATGCTTTTGGGATTTATTTGTATCTTGTTTGAAAAAGACATCATGGCATCATGTTTTGGTGTTATCTGAGGCTGAAATGTTATTTGATGTTAACTTGAGCTACCAAACTCATATTTGAGCACTGTTTTCTGCATTTGAAAGATGACATGTAAGGCTACCATGCATATAAATTCCAGCTCATGACTCTTTTCCCATTAAAACATGATTTTTGTCAAAGCCAATACTGTTTCTGCATAATGACAGTTTCTGGCTGCACCTGTTGTTTTGCTCGTAACTTGAGCTACACAATTTAGAATTGTTCACTATCAGTCCCATTTGAAAGCTAATATATAGGGCTTCAATATGTGAAATCCTTGGTTTTTAATCCTAAGCCAATAAATGGCAGTTTGCATATAAAGCTAGACCATATTTTTTTTCACGAGTGTTTGATTTTGGAAGGATAAGCTATGATGTTTGATGGTCTTCCCTATTGCTGGGCAGGGGTTTTATGGTTGCCGATCACATATATGACATTATTAGTAATGTTCCCATTTAATTTCCATCATTCTTGCTTAGCAGTGCTGAATTCCGACATATGGTTGTGGCTTTAAGAACTTATTGGGCCTCGTTTTTTGGATGACAGATATGCAATGACTGGACAGCTCACTTCAAAAAGTGATGTTTACAGTTTTGGAGTTATACTGCTGGAACTCTTAACTGGGAGTAAACCTGTCAATCATACACTGCCCCGAGGACAGCAAAGCCTTGTGACCTGGGTATCAATTTCTCTTTTTTCTTTCTTTTATTTTAATAATTCATTTCTGTCTTCTCCTTTCATTGAATTTTGGATTTTGCACATTGTGATTCTTGTTCATTGGATTTTAACAGGCAACACCAAAGCTTAGTGAAGATAAGGTGAAGCAGTGTGTTGATGTTAGATTAAACGGAGACTACCCTCCAAAGGCAGTAGCAAAGGTAATTAGATTATAATCTAAAGATGGAATATTGTCTTTTAGTTCAATTTTGATATTCCAAAAACATTGCTTTTCAAAACTTGCTTGCAAACTTTTTATTCTATTCTTAAAAAGCTTAAAGGAAAGGAAAATATGCTGTTTTGACTTGTTGGAGCAAAATTGTTAAAAGTTTTCATTTCATCATCATATTTATTTTTGTATTTTTGTAAAAGATGGCTGCTGTTGCTGCACTGTGTGCAATATGAAGCTGAGTTTGGGCCAAATATGAGCGTTGTAGTCAAAGCTCTACAGCCACTACTCAACACTCGTTCTGTTCACCCAAAGGAAGCACCGAACCTGTAAAGTCCCAATATCCTTCTTCATTCCTTGCAGATTGCAGAGTGCGTTCAACGAATTGTCTTTTGTATCTAGTGTCAATAATTATATACCGTCACCAAGGCATATAAGTCTTACTTTAAGTATCGTTTGCATTATTATATTTTGTATTTTGTAAGTTATTTTTTTAGGCATGTTATTTTAATATGTTCTACATTACTAATTACTTATAGGTTTTGGCAGGGTGTATGAATTTAGATCGTCTGATATTATTAATTTTCCTTGTGATCAAGTGAAAGAGAGAAATAAAAATAAAAGTATTTATTAGTAGGATTCTATCATGGTTTGTGAATTTTTTTTTATAATTTATGTTTATTTTTCTTTCACTTAATTATATGAGAGAAAAAATGACATAAAAAGATCTAAATCTCATGATATATTAATCCTTTGGGTCATTTTTTATTTTTTATTTTAATTTTTTTTGTAGCACGTTAAATAAATTAATCCGTAAGTTTGACTCATCTAATTTGTCAATTCATTATATTTTTTTAATTAACGCCAACTTAACACACCACAAAATGAGATGAATTGGTCATTTCAATTTGTATTTCAAATGCAAATCAACCCACCCTCATTTCTAGCTAACCAACTATGGATAGGGGGTAGTCAATTGCATTATGTCTCGTCAAACGTTTAAAATTTTTTTATATGATTAATTTAAAATGTCATTTTGGTATAAGGCACACGAATTAATAAACACAAAATCAATCTTTAATTGTGAGAATTTTGTACTAAACAATCCTTATTTAATTTCAATTAATTACTCCACTTTTTTTTATCTATCCAAATTTCATGACTAGTTGAGATTTAATAGATTTTAAAGTATAAGAACAGTTGAAAAAATAACAATTAATATTGTATTGACATGATAAAACATTATTTACAATAGACCAAAATTTTTATACTAAAATGATACTTAAAATATACTGATAGAGTATTAAAAATAACCAAATAAAATATTTGATGGATATTATAATTGAATAAAATAAAAAGATGAATACCACATTGCCAATTACTAAAATATACAGAGAATCAATGAGTTTGAAATTGAACAATTGGACTTACAAGTATACCTGGTCTTACAAGCAATGATTAGAAAAATAGGATCGGAGTGTCCAATTCATTCAAAAAATCGGTGAACTAGTCATGTATTTGATCTAATCTGCTTAAAAAATTAGAATGTCAAAGAATCGATGAAAACCAATTTAAATCGGTTAAAATCAGTTGTGAATTGGTTTTTATTTTAAAAAATAATAATTCATTTTAAAACAATTTTTTATCCAAATAAAAACCCAATTCTAAGTTAGAAAAATTCACATATAAAACTCAAAAAAGTATAAAAAAGTTTATCCCCTCTTGACTTTTATATAAGTTGTATACCTTTATATTTTATTCACAAATCTATGTGAGAATTGTAAATGTGATTTCTTCTTAACTTTTATAGATATTATATGTTTAAATATTTCACTCATTATACAATATGAAATTTTAAAATACTATGCAACATAATGTGAGATATTAGTATGTTAATTTATTACTTAATATATTACATAATATTAAAGTATATATATTTAATTATCACTAATTTTACCATGATTAAATCAATAAACTATGAATTGATATCTTCACCAATTACTAATCTAATTTTAAAAACATTACTTACAAGTATACCTCATGGATTTCTCCCCTTGTCAAATTTTAATTAGATAAAAAAAAAAGAGATGTACTTTAAGGGTTTTTTTTTTGGCCAACTACTTTAAGGGTATTAGTATCTTACCAAAAAGCAAGATTCTTGGAGAAACTCCTCTCAAAATAAGCTCGGTCCAAAAAGTGTGACAGACACTTGTTCAACATGATCCGAGTCGGTTTAGCTTGGCCCAAAAATATGATCTGCTCAAATAGAATTGTGTTGAATTTTTTAAAAAAATCTTATTTAAAAGGCTAGCTTGTGAGGCCCAAACCTAACATCGCACTGGGCTTTAGACTATTCGCAAATTACCCTTAAAAGTTTTAATTTTGTCATTTATATGCTTGAATTTTAAATTTTTAGCAATTTGTTATTTTTCTTCTTTTTAAAATTTTGGCTAGTATTTCATGCATTGCATGTGTTTTTAAATTAAAATAAGAAAGATGCTTAAAATAAAAAAGGGTGATTTGCATAATAATTAGATTAAAATAGAATTTGAAATTGAAATTTAAAAAAAGAAAAAGAGAAGTTAAGAATGACATGTTATATTTTGAGGGAGAGTATAATAACAAATTTAGTCATTCTCAAGTAGATGTACTACAATTTAACATATAGGAGTGGATATATAGGGGTGGATTATTAACAACGAACTAATGTTTTGAAAGTTAGACCAAACCGACCGGTTGAACTGGTTCGACTATGAAATGAGTATGTTTTGAATTCAAACATTACCCAGTTCAACTACAGTTTAATTATGGTTCAACAACAAATTTAACCTCTTAAATTAATCAAGTCACGACTCAGAAAATCTCACTGGTTCAATCTTTGATTCGATTTTTAAAATATTGCATCGAACTTTTCATTTTTTGTAATTGAGTGGCTAATAAATTGGCCCTTTTAGCTAGGTCCTCAAATTGTTCTATATGACTGGAGGATCCACCTCAATGTGTTATGGAGGACTTGACTTTGAGACTTATGATGAATAAATTCAGTTTTTGATTAAAAAAAAAGAACAATTCATTCCCCCCAACCCCTTTCAACTAAACAAAACACTATATATAGAGGAGGAAAACATAAACATATTAGTTAAATTAAATAATTAGTCTCTATAATTTTACTCAATTTGAATTTTGGTTTATATAGTTTTTTTTTATAAATCTTGGTCTCTGTAGTTTCATTAATTTGGGTTTTAGTCCTTCAAAGACAAATACCTTAATAATTTGAAATTGTAAGGATTAGTTCTTAATAAAAATAGGGACTAATATCTAAATGAAAAAAAATTATAAAGACTAAAATCCAAATGAGTAAAAAATTAAAAACCAATATCATAACGACAAGGACCAAAATTTAAAAAAGTGAAAATATAAGGACTAATGCAAAAACCTACAAAGATCAAAATCTAAATCAAATAAAATTACATAGACTAATTAGTTTAGTCATTATATTTATATAAATTAGTTAGTTAAATTAGATGTCATGCATTCTAATTTGTTTCTCTAATGCATTGTGTTAGAAAGATATTATATATATAGAGGAGGCATCAACTTACACCAGTGTAAGTCTTTTCTTCTTACACTCATTTTCAGTCGTTAGTTCCACTTTCATCTAATGGTTGAGATTATTTCATTAAAGGTAATCACGTGTTAGTTTCACTTTCATCTAATGGTTGAGATTATTTTTTTTTTTCAACTTTGATTTTCGTTTCTCTCCCCAACAATGAGCATCCCACCCCACCCTCTCTTCTCTCACCCCCCCCCCAAAAAAAACCTCTTTTTCTTCCAAACTTCCTTTTTCTTCCAAATATGAGAATGTTAAATTTTTGGTGTGGCTGATTTTGCATGGCTCAGTTCTCGTTAATGACAAGAGAATGAGGCGTGATCTAGTTCGTGAATCTGTATGTCCTCGCTGTAATAATCATTCCAAATCGATTTTGCATTGCTTCAGGGATTGTACGAACATTTTTGCTGTATGGGTTATGCTTGGCTTTCATCAAGGCCCTAACGATTTCATGAAGTAGGGTGCAAAAGACTAGAAGAAAAATGGAGTTTGGAAGAAAAAAAGGTTTTGGGGAGGTGAGAGAAGAGGAAGTGGGGTGGGATGCTCGTTGTTGGGGAGAGAGAAATGAAAATCAGAGTTGAAAAAAGTGTCACGTAATTATTTTTAAAGAAATAATTTCAACCATTACATGAAAGTGATACTAACGGCTGAAAATGAATATAAGAGGAAAAAACTTACACTGGTGTAAGTTGATCTCCTCTCATATATATATGGTTTGGTTCGGTTCAGTTCTCGAATTTGAAACTTTTAATCCGAGAATCAAACCAATTAAGTCTCATTTAGTTCGGATTTTACTCGAATCAATCAACATACCCGAATCAAACCAAATCAATCTAATTAGTTCGGTTTGACTTGATCGGGTTAGTCAGATTATTCGAATTAATTTACACCCCTAAGACTAATTATTTAGTTTAACTTTTTTTTTGTACATAACCTAAAATATTTTATACTTACACCATGTTCGTTAGCATCTTTTTTATTGGAATAAACTTAATAACTGTGTATAAGTCCATCTTTCTTTTTGTTTTTTTTTTCTCAATCAAGATAACCATGTACCTTCCTAGATGTGTTCATGGTTTGTCTTAATTCAGTGATCCAACATGCCTCAAGTCGTTCGAGTTAGACTGGATCTGGATTTATCTTAAAATTTGAGTTGGATTCGGGCTCAACTTTGTAATTCGAAGGGAATATTGGCTCGGGTTGATCTAACTTAATGTTATATATTTAGTTATTTAGCTATATTTTTTAAAATAATTTTGAGATAAAAATGAAATAAAAAAATATGTCTGAGACAAAAATGAAATGAACGTGCTGGTTAATGGACAAAAAAATATATTTTAAAATTTATCAGAAGTCTAAAATTAAACCGAATATATAAATTGACTTAAAAAAAGTATAGTTTATGCTGAATGATGTTGTTCTTATACATGTGTTAAGATTTTGTTGTCATCTCGTGGCTTTCGTTATGTGTAACAAGTGTTAACTTTATGATGAGATCCCTTTTTATTGTTTTTGAGATTGCCTAGCAATCATCCCTATCTGAAAAAAGTTTAATTTTATGATACATTCAAATTTTTTCGCTCATACTATTAAGGAGTGGGTTTATTGACTCTCTCGTTCTCGTGACAGTCTTTTTTTTGCTGCACTATAAGAAATATGATGAAGCAAAAATAGATTCGTATTTGAGGTGATGTAAACTTGTCTAAAGGTGTTTTAACTTTTAGTTAATTACTTTTTTCGTTTTTCAGTCTTAAAAAAAAACCCAGACATTAAATGAAATTATTTGCTTTAAAAAAAGTGTGAAATAAAAAATCACTTCCTTTTAAAGAAACAAGCGATGAAAGATTTTTAGTGTGATATATATCATTTGAGTAAAGTGAAAGGTGCATTTTAAAAAATAATGTGCATATCATAATCATTGATGAGAAAAATAAAAGTTTAGAATTTATAAGATACATGCACTCACATAATATATCACATATATATATGATAAAATCACTTTCTTAATTTTCTCATCAACAATTACAAGCCCACATTTTACTCTTTAAAATACACCTATCATTTTAGATGAGCACAAATCTTTGAATTAGTTTCGTGTCATTAATTCAATTTATTAGTTAAATGATCAAATATTCATTAAAAAAATAGCTAAATGATCTAATAAAATATTCTTTGAAAGGGATACATTCAAGTCATATCAAAGTTTTTCAAAACTTCTTTTAATTTTTTGCTTCTACTATTGTATGCCACAATATCCTTGCAGCCACAAGTTCACAATGACTTTTGCTTAAAATGAAAAATGGATGAATTATCATAGGAATGACGTGACAGAAAAATATTTATATTTTACGGACCGTAAACAATTCCACGAAAAGAAAGTAAGAGAAGAAATAAACACAAAAAATAAAAATAAAAAATCAAACACACAAACATTTGAATATTTAATATATACCAATAGTTTTTGTTTTTCATCATATGTGGTGGGGTATTGGAGTAAATCAATAATAGTCCTTCTTTTATAAAAATAATCAGTATTTTATAACTGATAGGTGCAGCTTCACGGTCCAATTTAAAGTTCTTCCCTTCAAGTCGCATGAGAATGTGAGATGACAATTAAATTCAGTAGTTATGATAAATATAGTATAAAAAATTAAAGTTGATTTCTCTTGTACTTATGAAATTGGGAGGGTTGTAATACCCTTTCCAGTAGGAGTAAGTAAATTTAAACACATGTTCATTTTATATCTAAGTCATGACTCATGAGTTAGTATGAATTAATTTTATTTTATACTGAATGGCAACATGGATTTCTTTCATAATTTCAAAAAATTTAACCCAATTCAGCAAGGAAGTTTTGAATTTCATTAACACCCTAAAGAACTCTCCAAACAACAAGAGGATGCAACAGTGACATTGGATTGGTGAGTGTAAACGATCGGATGACACTGAATTCATGGTGGCTGTAAATGACTACGGTAGTCGATGCTGATGAATTTGGTAGTTAGAGCTCGGGATTGGGGCTTAGGCATTTTCTTATATGTTTGACTCATATTTCCTCAAATAAATTATACGAGCTTTAAAACAAATTTAACACTAAACTCATACTATGTAAAGGATTAAAAAGGATAAAAAGTTGAGCTTTTAGCGAAGTCAACAATTGAAGGAAAAATGTTGGGAAATTTTTGCATTTTTTAGTTGGGTTATTTTTTATCACGAAAATTGTATAAAATATTCTTGTCACTTTATATTTACAAATAAGTTTAGTGATTAAGCTTGACATTAAAATCTCGTAAATAATTTGTGTGTGTATATATATATATATATAATTATAATTATAAAAAAGATATAAATAACAATAATTTATATATTACTATTACTTAATAAATTTTAATTCTATTTAAAGAATTTTAGTTTTATATATTATTATTTACTACTTACCTAACTCTTATTTTTAAGAGTTTTCTCCTCTCATTTTTTATTTTTACTTCATCTTCCAACATGAAGATATCTATCATATACTAAATTGATAAATTTAAAAAATTCTTCAAAAGAAAAATTTGATAAAAAGAAATAAAAATAATCAAGTTATAAACAAATTAAACAAGACAATTTTAAACTTCATATTTTTTAATAAGTCAAACTTAAATTTTCAATTTGAGTCACTTAAATAAATGAGTTAAATTTAAATAATATTTTTTTTACACGTTAAGTATTCGATTTGAGTAAACTCATTTACTCCTTTCAGTAAGATGCACACATCTCAATACGAATGATTCCTCATGTATAAATTTAGAAGAATTTGAGATTGAATATCCCCCGACCCCAGCACATGGGTCCAAAACCCTTTTATATTCTGTCCACTTTGGTTAGCAGAAAATTACATATTTAAATACAATTACCGAGGGAAAATGATACTTGCAAAGACAAATTCCTCAAACTCCCATGCACGTCATTGGGCACAACTTGGTCCCATTGTAACTCTTTTATGAATGGTCCAAATGAGTCCGACCATATTCCAAGTACAAATGAGGATAAAGTTTGCACTTACTCTTTCCCGACCATATTCTAAGTACATGGGCTAACCAAAAATAGGGCTTGGAATGATGATGGTAAGATCTGATCTGGATATTTAAAAAATATTAATTTTCATTCAAACAATCAAACCAATAATACATTGCCAAAATTTTTGGTCGGACAAACAGGTAAAAGATCCGGCAACAGCTCAAAAAAAAGGGGGGCCGGGGGGAGGGGGGTGGAGATGTTTAATGTACACTTCAGAAAATTTTACAAGAATATGACCAACAGAAACTAGAGCCGGTAAATAAGATAGCAACAAAGTATGATTACTGTTCCACAGAAGCTTCTCACATGGTATTCTGTAGATGAAGCTAATGAACATAGCAACAGAACTGAGGCACATTCTCAACCCCTGGCATTGAAGGTTTTCTGGACAGAAATTGTAGAGCCGTCTGTCAAGCTGAAATAAAACTTCAGCACCAGTAAATGATGACGTTTATTCAGAGCTGAGCTATCTGCCGTTTCATAGACTGTAATAACTTCAATTTTGAAGCACAGATGGCAGAAAATTCCATCAATACTTTAAGCTTCCCAGTCATCATTTTCCTGGCGACATCAGCAGGACTCCAAGACTTAAGTGATTGGGTGATACAATCGCCAAGCTCCACATCATTCATAGAGGAAATAAATGTTTCTAAAATGTGAAAGACCTGCCCGGGCCCATTGTTCTGCCCATTTTTCCGAAGAAGAAACAGAATATCCTCCAAATTCTCATCTTCAGGTCTTCTGTTCCATTCACCTATCCATTTCATAACCTCCTCTAACACATGAGATAAATGCTGGACAGAATCTGTGATTGCATGAGCCAGATTTGAGCTAGACTGATAAACTGATCCACTTTTCTTTTTCTTTTTACTAGATGGAAGACAGGATCTCAGACAAGACTGGATTACAAGTCCATGCCACGCCAAAGGTTCTGTAACTAACTGCATCAGAAGTTGAATGTCGCTCCAAGCAGAGCAGAGCTGGGGTTCTATGGACCTAACCTTATCTAAAATATACTTCTCCAGCAAAGAATCTAAGATATTCCAAATACGAGGCCTACATCCATTTCTATCTGGCTGCACAAGTTCATGGGAACTCAGGCTCCATGCATTTAAGAATAAAGTGAAATTCAACCAATCTATCAAGTTGGAGCCAGAAACCTGCAACAGTTTTTTGAAGATATGGATCAAATTCCTAGTTGCAACCATATAAATAAGGTATTTTCATGTATGACAAAATAACTCAAACATGACGCCACCTAAAAGTAGCTGCAACGCTGAGTTGTCAGGTGCAGTTGTTCAAACAAATGCCCCCAAACTGCAAACCCCTTGATATCACCAAATTGTAAATTCTTTAACAAGAGAAATTAATAGTTATATTATTTGCACAGTTGTCAACGCACACCTCTTCCACAGCTGTGAGATGACATCATCTGAGTTCAACTGGACCCAACCCACATTAAACTTTTTTAGTACAGCTCAATTTTCTACACCATCACATCTAGTGTGCAAGTATCATTTCCCGTATTAACATAAATAATATCTTTCCATTTCACTTCTGAATTCTGAAATATCCAGATCATGGCACACTTATATCAATTTAGCTCTCCATTGGGAAAATAATCACGTAAGATTCATATTTGTGAGGATATAACATACTAAAAGCAATACTACTTAGTCTCATTTTCATGGATCTCATCATATATTTCAACAATAGCAGCATAAAATTTAAGCAACCATACCACAGAAGATCTTTCACCACTAGAGAAATTTGTGACCACTTCTATTGCTTCAATGAGGGAAAAACCCAAAAATTGTGCATAGCGCTCAAGCAATAATTTCAGCTCCGAAGAGATGTCTGGTGTAACAGAACCATTGACCTCGACATGCTCCTTGACTGATGCTGAAGCACTTTGAATAGAAAGATAGATCATCCGTGGAAGTAGGGATTTCTTCTCAATGACTCTCTTGAAACTTGTCTCCCTCTCTTTGGTCTACATCCATTGCCAAACCATGCAATAAAAGGAAATACCAAAAAAATATACATTTAGTTAAGTTTTTACTGAAACAAGCATTATAAACCAGGCACAAATCATCAAGGACAGAATTGACCTACCAATATTTCTCTAGGACAATAAGAAATCCCTTCAAATGGCCCTGAAACATAAGTCAACTATTTACTAAGTTTAACATAATTATCAACAAACACTAAATACATTGGAATACAATACTAAATTATACCTGAAGTCTGAACCATGAGATTTAGAACTGCACTTTGTCAGTTATATACAAAAATACCTTTCAGATTCCCCTGGGAATGCCAAGTCCAACTATTTTCAAATTTATTTGGACTCTTACAAACCCATGCATCCATCCATCAAAACCAACCAATCCCATTCCCAACCAGTCTGTCCAATCAGACACTTGCTCAAAACTTATTGAAAACTTATTGATTGTATATTTGGAAATATGGTTGTGTAAAGATATGAGCAATGGTTGCTGCAATGCTTAAAATATTGTGCGTGCGCCTTCTCTGTATTTTCTTGTATTTTGCAATATTTGATTCATCAAGAGGTACAAGAGCTTTGCTGCGCAAGTGATCTTAAATTTGATACTTGTTACCCCATTCACATAACAAGAATCAATTACAGCACAAGGTAGTAGTGAACCTGTGCTTTGTTCTCTCTTCAAGCCCAAAGGACTTTTGCTTGAGGGAACAATGTTAAGGAACAGCTTAAGCTATTAGGTTAAATGATTTGTAAACAAGATACAAGGCAGCATCACATACACTTTCACTTACTTTGCTTTAAGTTTCAAAGCCAATTTGTTATTCATTTTAAATTTGACACATACTTTGAGGATTTGTATACTTTTAACATATTGATGCTAAATAGTTGCAAGCCTACAAGATGCATTGTTTCTAAACTAGAAATATGATTGAAAAACTAACCTAAAAGGTAATTTTTCTCCAAAGTTGGCGTCCACCAGGGCCGTGACTGCAAGTCTTCATTGAAGGTCAAAGACTTCGACCCAATCTCATTAGACAGCTCAAGGAAGTGAATCCCACATTTCAAGCTTTCAAGGACACCCTAAGAAAATATGCACTCGTTAAACCTACCATCACATTATTAAGAAAGGTGATCCACCTACACCAAAGTTGCAAGACATGAATCACCTCTTCTTCTTCAATGTTATCTGAATTCTGCTTCAGCTGTAAAATGGGGGCTTCAACTCGTGCCATTAAATACTGACTAGAATGCTGCAACCGTTCTTTAAACTGGACAAATTCAATTACCTGGAATATAACGTATATTTATGCCTCAGTTCAATCAACTCAAACATGGACATGGTTCTTTCAATTTCAACATTACATTAGAATTGACATGAACAAAAGATTATTATGCAATCTGTATCTTATATGTTACATAAGCAGTATCATCTCAATCAAACTATGCAACAAATGGACATATGCACTATTCATGTTTTGTGAATATATGGTACTCCACTTAGAATACAACAAAACATGGTCAAATATCCACTTCATTTCTAACAAGGTTCAGCAGTAATCAATATATTTATTAATAAAATAGATCCTTTAATGTTTTTGACAAAAGGAACCACACCTCAGATATGAAGATTGTGACTAAGCATTGATTATCTCTAGCAAGTTATGCATGAAGAAATCTTTAAAAGAAAATAGGCTCGCAATTTCAAATTTATGCATCCATATGCTCCATGACTTCAAAAGTAAAGTCTTTAAAAACAATTAGAAAAAACTCAATTATACATACTTTTGAGTAATTTCTATGGCGATATGCAAGAAATGTTAGATCTGCAGATTCTCTGAAGTGGTCATCCATAAACTTCAGGTAATCCTTTAGCAGACTGTTTAACTCAGTCCAAAGTGGAGATACCAACATCTGAGGCAAAATGTGGTGCAAAACACTTTCCATCAAGATATTCTTGACATCCAGTGATTTATACCTGAAGAGAAGAAAAATATGCTTTACATAGGATAGTGACAACAAATTGTCTAAGGAGCACAAATACATAAACCAATAATCAGTATGTGATAAACATGAAGGTGAGTTTTAATGGAAATAATGTAAAATTAATGAATTGAACTACCTTACCATTCATACGCCACTGAAAGAGCACCACAGTGGCAATACAAGTGCGACAACAAGATCTTGTATTGTGACACATATCTGCCAAAGACAAGAAGAAATGTGTAAGATATTTCAAAGAAAAAGTTCCTGTCACAAAAGCATCATAAACATTTAGCTCAAGATCTGCTGGTTTGAAGCAAACCATCTAATGTTTCAAAGCCAGTAGTATAAACACAATATGGAATCAACATTGAAAGTAACAAAAACAAGAAAACACCCATCAATCCTTGCAAAAGATATCATGCACTACATCATGTCAAAAATATAGACTTCTTTAACATTCTCTCAACCAAATAACAAAAATTTAAAAATCCATTTAAGATTGAGAAAAAATATTTTTAGTTCACATAATTTAGTTGTGAAAGTACAAAATGAGAAGGGAGGATAGAGAGTAATAACATAAGAAATACAAAAGCTTTGCATTGTTCATCCTTCTCTATGGTTGTCAATAATGCCAAGAAAGTCAACAATCCACTGTACTATTGGAAATTGCAACATCCATAGGTTCATAAGTCAAAAGCCACCATATACCTATAGCTAACCTTTATAGTGATAAACTCAAATCCATCTAATAAAAATAGGAAAGTCCTAATTCACAAGTAATTCTTCTAATTCAAAAATTATACCCCAAAGTCCAAACAGTAATACTAATTTGAGACAAATCCTAGAAATGTCAACAGAATATTAAATTGTGAATGATAAAGCTGAGCGCTTTACAAGTTTTTTCACACTATTATCTTATGATAAAGTTGCTATTCTCACTAAGTAGTTTCTCAAATGTGATTGTTCACAAATGCATAATATAATACTATTATATATAACATATGAAGACATGCAAAACATAGACAAGATGCATCACATGATAGCCCAAGACCTACACAACCCCAATGATATTCATCTTCAACTTAATGCATTTTCATGTGAGATTCCAAGATATAATGCAAAATAATTATCCCTAACCTTCGTATTGCCAAGCCGAACTCCAAAACCATAATTGCCTCTACCAAATAGCCAACATTCTTAGTATGCCAGAATAACTATACAATTAATATCACAAGATGTTAATGGTGGTCAGAGCATTGTATAAATTTTTGAAATTTGAAAAATTAACTCTTAACACATTTCTAAAACACAACAATGTTTAGCAATGTTAAATACATGTAGCACATGAGAATCATACACAAATCCAAAACAGAATGAAGAATTAAATTTTAAAGTAACAATAATTCTTGTTTTACTTTAAAATTAATTGAGAAACAAACAAATTCCTCATTTGGAGTTCTCTTACCCACTTCGTTACGTTCTTTTTTGGAGATAAAAAAACTTATTGGGGGAATAAAAAACTCACGTTTTTTTTAATTCAAATAAAATAGACTTGCAAAACAAGAAGCATTCAATCAATACATCTTCTAGGGAACAGCATCAGCAGAAATAAAATACAATACGCTGAACTCTTAAAACCAAGTTTAAAGTTAAAAAACATAAAATTGTTTTGAGCACACAAGCCCACCAGATCACTTCCTGCTAAAGTCATAATTGTTTTTTTAATAGAAGAATATTATTAGAAAAGAAAAATAGTGAAATACAGGAGCAGAGGATAAGATATCCACCTAAAATAGAAAACAAAAAACACAAAAGCCATAGCCAAAATTGACACATCAACTTTCTGTCAAAAACAGAGTCTGACACATCAATCTCTCTGCATATTTACCATTGAAAACCCTCTCAAGTAACCATTATATCTCTTCATATGTCTCCTCACCCTCCCCACCCCAACCCCCCCCACCCCAACCCCCAAATAAAAAAGATATGTAGATAATCCACTCCAAAATAACAGTAATACCTATCAACAACTTGCAGATCCATATGTCTACAGGGGGAAAAAACTAACAAGAGTAGAATATCTTCAACGTGATTTTACTAATGTGTGATACAAAAAGAAATACATATAATGAAACATGGCATACCTGAACCAACAAATTGCATGTCATTGAAAGCAGCTCCTCACCATGCATGCCCTCCTGAGGATCCAAGTCCCTTGAAAGTGGAAGGTTTTTGCAATACATTTCAGACATTTGAACACAAAAGACCTCAAGATCTGGGACAAGTTCAGATCAGCTTGTATTAATTACATTAACACTCAATATTGAAGCTCAGGTTGTGACCTACAAGCCACAAGCTCAGAACTGAATAAGTTTGTTTCTCCTCTCTCCCAATGGAGGAAAAAAGATCTAAATAAAATTGTTAAATATAAAACCATTCATGAGCCTTCACCGAATAGGTTAAGCTTTTGGGAGAGTTGGTTCTTGATATGGTATCAGGGACTCTATGACCAAGTGGTCAAAAGTTCGATCCTTGCCACCTCTATTCTTCTAAATAAAAAGTTGAATTTAAGCACAATGTAGGATGGGCCTATGCATTGTCCACGGTTCAAGCCCAAAGGGCGAGCATGGGGGGGATGGGTTAGATATAAAACATTCATGAGCCTTCGCCTAACAAAAATAATTGGGGGATACATCTAAGGACCATTTTTGTAGCAGAAATAAAAATATTAGAGTAAAATACTCCAAAATATAAACAAGTTTGGAGGTGCAATAAACTAATAATAACTATTCTTCGTTTTATATCTTAAAAGATCCACTAGATCTGTTAGACTGAAAAACAGGAGTGTCAAGCACCAATTTCTCCTAAAAGTTTTCATTTAAAAAAATAAAATAAAAAACCCTTTGGGCTCGTGGACCAAGCACAGGCCCCACTCAGCCTTGTGATGAAATTATATTAAAATTAAAATTTAATTAAAGAATGGAAGCAGCAAGGATCAAAACTAACATTTAGTTATAGAGAATCTAATATTGTGTCAGACTAACTTTCCTAAAAGCTTAATCCATAAGGTGGAGGCTCAGGCATGGTTTACAACTTTGAAAAGGCAGAACATAGGAATTTCTAGGAAAATAAGTAAATAATGAATTAATGCACATTTATATGCAACAGTATGAGACCCACCACTTGCAGAAGACTTGAACATATCCCCTAGCAATAATTGTCGAATTTTGAGAAGGCTTATAGACAGCCCAAGTGTCTTGGTTGGCGGGGTTGATAGCACATCGTTGTTTTTCATTAACTTCTCCAAGAGCTCTGTCTTCTTATCAGGAGTGAAGACTTCAACAAACATCTCAACATCGGAAGTAAAGCAAGCCAAGTGACCAAACCTATGAACATTAAACAGAGTTCTTAATCAAAGAATTGTAGAGTTGCACTTTTCCAAGCACGCTTCACATATGAAAGGAACCAATTTACTAAAATATTTGGCACAGAACTCAAACATCTCTGCAAACAGCATAAAACTAATATGGTCAAAAGATGCTAAAAATAGTGTTTTCACATTTATTAAACAAACTAAAGTAAGCCCTCAAATAGCATAAGTGGTAATATACAGGTCTTAGTCTGTCAATATATATAACCAGAATTAACTTCAATTCTTCAACAGATATTGAACAAGGACCCACAGACTGCAGCACAACAACTACCAGATCTGAGAACCCATAAACCTATATTTAAACTCCGTCAGGAATTTTCTCCAATGGCATTAGTCAACATTAAATGTCATTCCAGACACCTCACAAAGCACTCTACAAGCATGAAATTTAAGAAGAAAAATAAGAAAAACAAGAAATTATAAGAATGATAAGTTCACCGTTATAAGCTACCTGCAAAAGTATTGCACAATGCCATCCATTAAGTTGCCATCATTCCCCTTCCCACGTAAATGCTTTCTTCTTTCAATTTCCATAGTTGCCAGGTATGGACACCTTATCATGTTGTTAACAGTATCTGCATGTAACTTCTGTATAAAAGCTGATGCAATTGATATTCGACTGTCGAACTGCACTTACATTGTAGTTTATACATGAATCAAATTCCATGCAAATAGTAAAAGGCAATCTATGCATAAATCACTGTCATAAATAAAGACCATCAAAGGCTAAACATTCACCTGTTCGTCTGACAAGTGTGAGACCTTGCAATTGACAAATTTTGGGGGATGAACTGGATCATTAACAGCCTCATCACACCAAATGCTGCCATCTTCCAGCAAACAGCCTAGATAATGAAGGAAACACTCCCAGTCATCTGGACTGCCAGATTAAGAAACAACATCAACAGTAGCAAAAGGTAGGCAGCAAAAGTATTAGTATAATAAAAAAAATGCAAAAAAATAAAATTATGAATGAGTTTAATTCAGGAAACAAACATCTTAAAAATCACTTCATAACTTAATTGGGAAAAACACAGATTAGAAATTTTGCATCAATGTGAATGAAGGAGTAAACTTGAAGTGACCACCCTGGTACTAAGCCAGATCTTAGAGTACAACTTAATATAAATTGCTTAATAAAGGCACAAACCAAGAATAAAGGACAGTGTGAAAGCAAATAAAAGAACTAAAATTCAGAGAGCAGAAGATATCAATTAGCACTTATATATGCATCACAGTTTCAAATTTGGCTACAGCAGATAATTAGCATCACAGATATTAAAAAAATAGAAATCCTGTCCGCTTCACAGACAATGACACAATAAGAGGTCAGCTAGTGGCCAGACTTGTATAGCCCAGGTACCATAGGGATTAAGCAATACCCCCCCCCTTTTTCTAGTTCATAAGTTTACGAGTATAGGACTGAGTGAAGATACAAGTATAGCACATTAACCTATATAAAAGAACAATAGCATTATGAAATGAAAAAGGAGCTAGAATAGCTATAACCATAAATGCTTATTCCAAAATTCAATTTTGAGCATGCTTTCCACACATCATTTTAGTGAGATACACAATATTGCCAAGACCACTTTTATCCATTAACAACTACCACCAGTTACCAATCTAAGATTTTGAAATGTTATTTCTAAACACAGAGTCAGCATCCAAGGCATACCATGACTCTAGAATTTTGTGAAAGATATCAGTAGCAGCAGCATAATCACCTGCCTGAGCAAGAAGTCTCCCCTGTCAACTTAAAGTCAAAGTATACATGTTGATGAGAAAAGTCAAACAAGAGAAATGAGAATAATGCTCCTGGTTTTATTTTTTCTTTTTTTTTATAAAAGAATAATAATATTAAAAAGGAAAGAAGAGACATAAGAGTGAAGGAGGTTAAGATAGGACAATAGACAAAAACAAAATTAAAGCAAAAAACAAAAAACAAAAACAAAACATTAAAGCTTTCCAATCACTCTGCATGTCAAACAAGGAAAAACCCTGAAAGAAACCATGTGAAGAGCACCATAGAGAACCTATGAAAACAATCCTATCTCAAAGCAAGTTAAATCTTTCTTCTGTTTGATATTTATCTTCTACTATAGACAAATGGGTCAGAAATACTGATTCTTATGGTGTGTTTTCCTATAAATCATACTCCTATTTTCTATCTATATAAAGAAAATTTCCATCTTGAAAAACACCTTCGGAAGTTCAAACCTTCCCCTTAGGTCAAGTCTACTTTATACGATTAATTCTAATGACACTTTGCAATTCTGTATATTTAACAAAGCTTTGTCTCCTGATACGTGTGTGATGTGTCTCTTTAATTCAGAAACAAATGCACATTCAATTTTACAATCCTTGAAAACGATGTACTTTCAATAGTGCACCATAGATCAAAACTAAAAATGATGCACTTCAGTACAAATTTTAGCTTATTCTCAATAGGCCTCTGAAAAAGAGTTTACCTCAAAAGATCTATCTTCACATATTATATCCTTATAATATTGCATGGAATGGATCATCTCCGCTCTACAGATTTATTTATGACTTCCACCACATTAACCATTGAACAACATCCTCCCAAATAAACCAATTCCCCCCCCCCCATTTTAACTGGATGGACATTTTTAATACTCAAAAGAAATAATATACAAAATCCAAAAGTTAAACTGAATTTACAGAACAGGAAGAAAGCTATTGAGATTACCTGTATTCGTAGCTTATCAACATCAATCATCAATAGTGATCCCAATTTCCCAGAGAGAATTTCCAAAGCATCCCCAAACTTAGATTGCCGTTCCAATATGGAAATGTAGACCATAAGAGCTGCAACAAACTTTGGAAATTTAACACACATGGTTTGTTTAACGATACAACACAGTCTTATGGTAGTTCATAATAGATAAGAAATAAATAAGTAGAACACCTTCAGGCTCATGTAAGCTATGTGAAGCAACATGTTTCTTAAGTAAACCTTCAGCTAAAAGTAAAAGCTTCTCTCCTCCATTGCTGCAAAGTACCTATCAGGAGTCCAGTTGACATAAAATAAGTCAATAGAATATGTTTTATACAGAGTTACATTAAGCCACTATGAATAATTTAATATATCTGAAAGAAAAACAGAAACAATGTCACATCAATGAACTATTGCTGAAAACTTCACTTAACAAGGTTTCTAGATGCATAAGGTCCGGCGTGTTTTAAAACCAAGTTACAAATAAGTAGCAGTGTAGCATTCAGGAGTTTGGTTCAGAAAAGATTTTAATGTTAGCCATCAAATATTGATATCAACTACAACTTCCCCAACTCAAGACCATGTCTTTGCAACACATTAAATCTGATTGATGACATAGATGGTTATAAGTTGAAGGCCCTTTAGTCAGACATTCTTTCTATCTAGGAACCACAACATCTACACAACTGTATCACCATTCACCTAATAGCAACTGTGTAGGTTTTTTGCCAAACACATTATAGCCTTGCATATATATACTAATACAACTTCGCTATGAATGGGACCAAAACTTCTCGAACCTGAAACCAGACCAGACTGTTAAGCTACTGCAATCATCAACAGCTTTGATCTTGGCTCTGGTGACCCACAGGTCTTTGGAACAATTCTGAACTGCATATAAAATATCTTCTTAAAACTATATTCTTTTCTTGCAAATTATTTGACTTAATTATGTCTGGCACAAATTAGAACTTTTTTGCACTCCTTCGTACTCTTTCCTTGTCTTGCATGTTCTTTGTGCTATCATGCACTAGGCAGTAAAGAATACTATCATATCTTAAGCATAGTATCAATTAGTACAACAACAACAACCAAGCTTTTTCCCACTAGGTGAAGTCGGCTACATGGATCAAATGACGCCATTGTGCACTATCATAAACTAAGTTTTCAGAAATGCTATTCAAATCTAAATCTTACAACTAGTATCAATTAGTATTTATAAATATTTTATTCTTACAACTTTGACCAAAAGAAAGGGGGGAAAAGGAAAAAGAAAAATATCCAATAATCAAAATAATGCTTGTTCTAAAATGAATCAATCAAAAAGAAAACATTAAATCATAGGTCAGCACAAACTGTAAATAATAAAAAAATTACTAGCAGTGTCCATGCCATGATGTTCTAAATATATATACTTTACTTTCTTGCATTTATCCATTATATCATGACACTCACTTTCAAGTCATATTTATTCCCTTACAAGCTGTACTCAGCCCCGAAACAAACATTTAACACATGTTGCACAAGATAACTTGTTGATGAAGGGAGAAGAAAAGAATTGGGGAGAACCTGTAATTGGATGCTACAAACTGCCCAAAGCAGAAACCTTTCTTCTCCAACAAGTTTGTACATTTTGATAGCTGTCTGCCAATCAGAAAAAAACGAATGAGTGAATTTATATAAAATAATAATAATAATAATAATAATAATAATAATAATAATAATACATAATAAAAGACAGAGAGAGAAACACAAAGGGCAAACCTGTTGTTGCTTCACAAATGAGTACTCACGAACATAGCAGTTAAACAGCCCCATCATTAGCTCCAAATTATTAGGGAATTTACCACAAGCATGCTCATAACAGCTGGTAGCCAAATCCACTGATCAAATTATAAACAAACTTCAGTCACCAAAACAACACACAACACATATAACAATATCAGACACCAACAACCACCCCCCCCCAAAAAATAAAAATAAAAAACAACAACAACAGCACTGACAGTGATCCAATCGCTGAAACACTATCTGCAGAGTACTGAGAGTGAGATCATCCATCAACAGCGAATCGTTCGCGTACAACAGCTCCTTCGCGTTCAGGCAAACGGACAACGCTTCCTCGGGCTTCCCCATTCGCTCCAGAATCAGAGCTTTGAGAGCCTAATCACAAATTCACAACACGAAACATGTAAATTTCGAAAAGCAGAAACGAAGCGTGTTGGGGGAATTAGGGTTCTTACGAGAGCATAGGGGGAATTGGGGTGCTTGGCGAGGAGCGTGATGACGTGCTTGAAGGCGTTCTTGAACTGCCGCGAATCAATGGCGTCCCATATGGGGCGAACACGGCGCTCTGGAATCCCTCCGGCTAAGCCGAACTTGGACGCCATTGGAATTAGGGTTTGGTGCAGTGCGAGTGCGAGTTGTTGGTTCTTCGAGAACGCAGAGATGAACACGAGAGTTGAAGTTGAAGATGAAGATGACTAGAAACAGTGTACAAAGGGGAAAACCTAGAACTGAGAACTGGGCTTGGAGTGGCGGAAGTGTAAATGGACTTTCAACTAAAAAAGTTTGCAAATACAAAATTCAAACTGTTTTTTTTTTAAATAAAATAAAATTCTTTACTTTTTTTTACGAGAAAATTCTTTATTGTTATGCAATAATATAAATCATTGCTTGATAATATAAACTAATTTTATATATCAACAATATATTAAAATTAAACTATTTTTCTTTATAAGACAATCTCTTTTTTCATATATATATATAAATATAGTAAAATTAAACTATTTTTCTTTAGAAACAATTAATGACATATATATATATATATGAACAATATATTAAAAAAGAAAAAATAATTAAACTATTTTTATTTATAATAATGTCAATCTCTCAAATAATTTTACATATATATATATATATATATTAGTAAAATTATTTGAGGAGTAATTAATGACATTATATATATTATTATCACTAAATATTAACTATATAATTAAAATTGAGTTAGAATATTATTAATAAAATTTAATATGAAAAACTTTTCTGGGCTTTGCCCCTTAATATACTAAAAAATTAATATGAAAAAACACAGAGTTAAATTATATAACCTTTTTATGACATTAAAAAAGTAATTTAACATGTTCAAATAAATTAATACGATATATTTTTTTTTATTTTTTTATTATATTTACACACTATATACGTAAGTGTTAAATTATGCATATTTTATATTAGAAGTTCACCATAATATTACTACAAACAAATAAAATAAAATCAAGTCATATAAATATTTAATTTTAAATACGAATCATATTACACTTTATAAGAATAGATGTTTGAATTAATTTATTTTATATATAGAAAAAAATTTCAGTTAAAAAACTTCTCTAGAATATTTTAATTATAATTTTTTTAAATCAAAACAAGATAATTCAAACATTTATTAGATATTTGTATGCTAAATTAAATATTTTATATATGTATGTGTATGAAATTTAAAAGCGCAGGAAAGATGATTTGTGCAATGCTATTCTTGTGTTGGCTTTAATGAAGTCAAATGTTTTGTCACTTGAAAATAATGTAAATGTGTAGAATGTAATTACATGTAAAAATTCAATTTTTTTTGCTTCAAATAATTTTTGGTGTTATGATATTATTGTTTATCTTATTTAAGGTACTTGAGGAATTTGACCCCTAAAAAATAAGAAAAAGAAAATAAAGGATACACATCTCAACACTTGCTTATTAACTAAATGACCACAACTTTGCAAAAGAGTTTGGTGATGTTAAGTTTCAATTTGCCAATTAGCTGACCAAATGAGTTTCTTTCACATAAGCAATAAGTGAACTTTACTTCCTAATCTAGATTGATCAAGTTCTAAATTCTTCTGACAAGAGAGGTGTAGTGATTAGAGATCATACACTACTTAGTCACAAACTCAATCGCAAACAATGAATCAACTTAAAACCACATCCTAATGAACCCATGATCCAAGGTTATCTCCATCCCAGTTAGATAGAGCTACTAGAACAAGTCGAGTTGCCCCAAGCCAAACCATTTTCTAGTTGAGCCAAATTGGATTAAATATGTTTTAAGCCAGTATCTTGTTAGTCCAATCTAACCTAATGCAAGCTATGGGTTAGGTGAGCTAGTCCATCATCTTGCCAACTTTTTTTTTAAATGCAATAAAACTAATCTTTTAAAAATGTGAATCAATGAAAATTACGAAATTAGGGTGCCAATGACAAATAAATTACAAAAATAACCTAATTGTCAATTAGACTTTAATCCTTCAAACAAAAAATGATAGTATATTCTTTGACAATAACTTATTAAGTTATTAAAAAAATTAGATTTTATCGATTTAATTTTGAGTTGGGCTAAATTAAGTTAAAAATAAAATTAAACTTGAATTTTGTTAATCTAGCCCACATATTTCATCAAATTATTTAAGTCAATTCATTAGACTCGGTTAGTTTTACAGTTTTATAGTTTAAAAAAGTCTCCAAAGCTCAAACATGAGGCACTACAAGAGCCTAGGTTTCTCAAATAGGTGATTTAAGCCCCAATGACATCACAAAAAACCCCACAACAACCTATAGAGGAGCCATAATTCCTATAGGACTAGTCAACATTACATTTACCCTAACCAATTTCTAGAATTTGCCACACGCTGTACTGTTGAGTGTAGAACTGCTACTGTGGTGTTATTGTTGAATTGAAAAATGATCACCTTATATTTAAAAAAAGTTTGAAAAGTGGAGATGTATTATTTATATTTTTTTAAAAGATATAATTAATAAGAAAAAAGTAATAAAAAATATGAATAATAAATAATATAAATAGAGTTTCTAGTAAAAATATTCTTTGAAATATATGTATTATTTTTTGTCATATAAGAATATAACGGGTATTACAACTATTATTAATTAATACATAATAATTATATGTTTTTAGAAACAAGAGTTTGAAAAGTGGAGATGTAATCTACTTAATTTATAAAATCTCTAAACAATACTAACAGTAATAATTTCCACTCAAATTTCATCTCCTATTATAACATGTCATTTCTAGTAATGTCCTCAAATATTCTTTGAATTGCAATGACACAATTTTTTTTTGTCATAACTAACCCGCGCAAAGCACGGGTATTACAACTAGTCTTATTTAAAGGAATTGTATTCAATTTATGATTTTGTTAAAGGACATTGTCTCATCCTTTTTAGCAAGGATGCATACTTCTGTCCTTGCGTTTAAGGGTTGGGGCAAGCAATAAAGTGTTGATTAGTATTAGAGATATATTTTTTATCATATTTTTTAAATAATTTTTTATTAAATTACATTACATATTAAAATAATATTTAAATTTAATTATATCACTCAAAATTAATTATATATATCAAGTTAATTATCTATTAATTAAAACCCACGACTTTTTTTTGATTCGTAGGTGAATAAATATTATTTTAATATATAATATGGTCTAATAAAAGAAAATATGTTTAAAAGATAATAAAAAATATATTAATAGTAAAACAAAATTTGACTCTAATTCAAATTAAAAATAAATTTTTCAACCTCTTTTAATTTTATGACATATATTTATTCTTCTAATTTCTTTTAACCCCTTCTAATTTTCAACTCTATTAACTTAATAAAATAAACATACCTAATAAAATTAGTTGAGATTGGACGACTTACCTCCACCATCTTAGGCTATGTTTGGATTGACATGATTCCTTAAGAAGTAATATGAGAAAGTTCGTCATTGGTGGTGTTCTTCAAGATTTGTGTGGAAATTCTTTGTGTGTATGTGCTAAATTAGTGAACCTTTGTGATGATTTTGAAGCTGCTCTCCTGGCCTTCATTTTTACTCTTGAAGTTTCTCTTCAAAAAACTTGGTTATTACAACCTAATCTTGATTATTTCTAATTCCTTATTTGCTTTATCTTGAATGGGTGATGAGAAGAATATTTCATAGTTTATGCAGTTTCTATGGAGCAAGTTTAAATCTATCAAGAGGTGCTTCAAGAACTTACATTTTGCTCACCAAAAAAGGAACTTTAAGCATAAAAGAGCTTCTTGAGTTACCTTAGAGGATCAACAGGTTTTTTAGTTTTGTTTTTAAGTTATGCTTTGTTGTTTATGTGTTCTTCAAGGTTCTCTTTTCTCTCTTGTTTATATTTTGTTATTGCTCTTATCTGTTGTGAAGAATTTTTTAGAGCCTATATCTCTAGTATTTATTCCATCTCATTCCATTAAAAGAGATTCCATTCCATTCCATCTTATTGGACTAAAATCCTTTACATACCCTTATATATTATAAGCAAAGGCAGAAATAAGATCTAAGGTTTGGGAGGGTTTAATAGGCAAAATAAACTTCCAGATGTTGCGTGCTCTCTCATTTTGAGATGCTGCACTCCCTGCACTCCCTGCACTTTGAAATGCTACGAGCCCTCTCAATTTGAGATGCTAACCTCCCTCCCACTTTTAGATTCTACCTTCCTTCTCACTTTGAGATGCAGCCATCTAACTTTGAGATGCGCGATCTTTCACATTTTGAGATGCAATGCACGCATGGATAAATCTATGGTAAATAATTCAACCAACAAGAATCTTTTGAGGATAACTGATGGCCATAAACCAAGAATGCAAAGTGATAAGCCATGAGGGAAACACGTCTCACATACATTCGGATGACTTCAAGGGAAACATGACTTACTTCTTCTCCCTGGATGACGTCAGAGGAAACAAGGCTTGCTGCCATCTTCGTAGATGACTTTGCGAGAAACACGGCTCGCATTTCTGCGGATTAATTTGTGGAAAACATGGCTCGCATCTCCATAGATGATTTTTGGGGACATGGCTTGTATCTCTATGAATGGCTTTGGAGAAAGCATGGCTCACGTCTCCACAATTTGCTGCGATAGGTAACCCTGTCTCTTTAATATCACCATGGAAAACTCTTCAATATGCTTCCCTACTTATGGGAAATATTTAAGGCTGGGGAAGAGACACCTTATAGACTCATTACTATTTGTCTCTTCCATTGGAGTTGCTGAATGTTTCGAGCGTGGGTTCTCTTTGCCTTGGAGACGTAAATATAGTTAAGGTCAAGCCATTTGTGGATAATAGAGAGAGCAAGTAAGGTAACCATGTAGAATGCTTGGGTAGGACATCTTAAGTAGCCAAAGTTGTGTGTCTGAGGTTGGGATGTCTTTGAGGGCAAGTCACTACCTCTAGTGAGACCAAGAGAGCTTCCCATGTGAAGTAGCAAGTAGCAAGCTTAAATGGTGTTTTATGGTTTTTAGAGGTATTAGTTAGGCTAAGATCATAGAAATTTATTTACTTTTAGTACTCATTTTCTATGAAAAAATTGACTCTTGTCATCTCTCTTTCTCTTTCCCTCTTATCCTCTTTCTTTTATCATCTCTGTTTGTCTAAGTTCAATATCCTAAAATATCATTTCAAATTTTGGTTTACATTGGTTTGCTCCTTGTCTGAATTCATTGTCAATTTTCTTGGTTTTTTCTTTTGTTTTCTCCTAGTTGTGCAATTTTTTTCTTGTATGCATGTATTTTATTTTTGTTTTGTCTGTAGCTGAGTATTGGATGCTGATGATGCAGTGCAGGAAAACAATAGGAGTGAACTTGAAAGGGTTGACAGAGAGAGGCAGGCTGACTTCTTAAACATGTTGAAAGGATTCGTGGTTAGTCAGGTATAACTTATGTCTGTTCTTTATCATATTTGATTATCAGAGCTACCGAGGAACTTTAAGTCCCTCCTTAAGTAGAATCTTTATTTTCCTTAGCTCATAGTCTCCACTGATTGCAAGATTAGCCATGTAGCTTTTGCCGGTCTGTGTCCTGACAATAAAGTTGTCATATTGCCCAATTAAGATACGAACACAATAGCTCCTAGCTCCTTTTACATTTCGATCAATAACTGCTATGTATATATATATATAACAATTCCAAGATACATCTATGTTGACTGAGAATTGCTTAATGATAATGCAAATGCAGAAAGAAAACAGGAGTGAACTTTATGGGGTTGTCAAAGAGAGGCGTGCTATGTTGACTTCAAAATTCATGTGCAAACTCTCCAGTCTCCAGGTTAGCCATATCAGAATTGAGGGCAAGGAAGTAGGCTCTGAAAGCTTAAATCCATTCTAACCAACTGCCGTTCAGTAATGGTAAGTAATAATTGGGATCGTTCTGCAGGTATGGAAGCCAATGTACCTAGTTTGGAACATTGGTGGATTTTCTTGTGTTTGTTGGACCTGTTTGGTTGCCTGGCAACCTTGATTAAACTTGTAGATGCAACAGTAGTAGTTTCTGTCAAACACAAGGCAAATGAAATAACAAATTAACAATCAACACATACCTACTTAATATTTACCAATAACCTTGTTTTTATTTTTGTATCAGCCTTCAATTGCAACTCTCCCAATTTTTGCTTCGATACAATGACAAATTGAAGTGTTCAGTTCTTTCAGAAATGCTCAATAATTTATCTTGATACAGTTTCATTCTCAATCATTTTGTAAGATGTAGCTCATTGAATATTGTTTTCTTTGATAGAAAAGGTACGTGATGATTACCTTGGGTATACAGAATTTAGGATTGTTTTCTGACCATACTTCTTCCATACGCGAAAATCTTTAGTAATGGGCGAAACTACAGTCCATGTTGGTTGAATATTTCTGCAAAAATTTCATATAAAGAGGTGTGTTATTATTAGAACCTATAAATTTTTATCATGCTAAAATAAGAACGAACTTCATGAACACAAATCCTTAAATGATGTAGGACTAAACAGAATTACTAACACATATGGCTACATGCCATTCTTGATATTAATTTGACAGCAGCTGAAAATCAAACAATCTGACTTACTTGCGGTTTTTGAGCTCATCTCTTCCCTGAAACAACCTGTTTATTCCAGCCACAATATGTTGGAAGCCAAAATCTTGATACATATCAGAATATCTGCAAGTTTCCACACCATCCGGAAATCTTGTCATGGAATTTTCATATGCCAGCCGACTCAGCAACAAGGTTTTCTTCAAGTTACTCGTTATCTCTTCTCTTAGCTGGTCATCAAATATAACCCATGTAGATTGCACCTCACATATATCCTCAAATTGCGAGACAAACAGGTCGAGCTTCTTCTCTTTCAACGACTCTACAGCTACATCTGGTGTTAGTGAATCATTATCTACACTCAACATGTCAATTACCAGATTCCATGAGGTCCTCTCAAAGTTTCCAAGGTACTTCTGGACATTCACTATGTGTTTCTGGATCCATTCCTCACCTAATAGCTTCCCAAGTTCACTATCCTTTGCCTTCTGAACTATGTACGTGCAATTGTTCATCATGAAAACAGAGCTTAAAGCAGAGTCCTTGTAAATTTTGGACTTGGCCTCCAAATTACTCTCTAACAACTCCATAATCCTAGCCACCTGGACAGATAGTGAAGTAGATAATGACACTCTATCCTCAAACTTCCGATATTCTCTCAATCTTGGCTCATTGTCTTGGAAAAGTTGATCAAGGTTCTGAGGTTGCCATGATTCACAAGCAGCACAGAGGAAGTTCACTACATAGTAGTTAATTGGATGAACCCCACCACCGGGAACAGCTATCTTTGCAGGGTCCAAAGAAATAAGCTCCTCCAATTCCATAAAAGCACCTCTTATCCCTTCCACTATCCTTTCCCAGATTGTGATTGCCTCATTTCTAACAACCACACAGCACTGATCAGAGAACAATGATTCCAAGTCGGGTAAAACGTCTCTCAATGTCTTCCACACATCAAGGATACTGAACAAACGCTCTGGTGATCCATCCCTGATAGCAACAGCATTGGCGAAATTCAGTAGCTGAATTGTTGGTCCCCAACAAACCTCCATGAAACAGAAATCAGCATAAGGAGGAAAACCGAAAAAGACTCGATTGCATAAGTCCCGTTCAATGGGGAATAGTTTCCTTACAACGTACTTGGAAGCTTCCATCCATTGTTCAATCTTATATTTGAGGTAGTTCAATGGTCTCCTGTGGACCTCCTTAATGTTGAGCTTATGGAACCCCACATGGAGCAGCTTCTCATCCAAGAATTGTCTTCGCCAGGTGCAGTAGACTTGAGAGCACTCCTTCACAAACCCACCAGCTATTGCATGTTTAAGCTTAGCATCAAGGTCCAAAGGGAAAAAAATGACACCCTCTTCTGTTACCTTTGTTATCCCCAGAATGGTAAATAATTCTTTCTTGCGGTCATTAGCACCTTCTATTTCTATAGCTACATGTTCCGTGACAGTGACACTAACTGTCTGAGTAACTAGTTGAGAATCCAAATGAGAACGAAGGACGATGAGTGAATAACAGAAGAATGCTCCAACGAAAGAGAGCATCAAGTTGATCTTCATCAGTTGTAGTGTAAGACAACCTAGGAAAAAGTTGAACAGGTCAACTTCGAATCCAAGGTCAACCTGCCTTGACAAGCTGAACGACATTAAAGCAAAGGCACCACACGAAACCAGGCTTAATATGTCTGGTTTTCCATTCATGGCTTTGTCGTAGAAAAAAGAGTAGAGAGAGGTGAGCATCAATACCAAAAATCCCACATGAGCTTTCAGCAGGAGACTGCTTGAGAGTTGCCATTTCTTTGCAAAAAGTATCATGCAGCAGATAATCGAACTTGCCACAGTGTAAAGAATGATCTTGAAGAAGTTCCACTCTCCAAATAGATGCTTGGAAGGTGAGCTCAGTGCATAACAGAGTAGTCCAACTAGGCTTGACACAAAACCTGCAAATCTCCATAGCTCAGGCTGGATAATCAAACTTCGAATCCGGAAAGACATTATCTCCTTGAAATGGAGGCACGTGAGGGCCATGAAATGAAAGGTTCGTGGTTGGAAAGTAAAAAGGCAAAGATGAATACTAGTTCCTTTCTTCTTCCTGTTGTCTTTCAATTTGAAGTAATTTCATGGAAAGAAGGATATAGTAGTTCCTATTTCCTTGGTGAGAGCTGGTAGGTTTCATGGAATTCCCAAAGTCAAATGGAAACCGATGAAAACGCGTACTTGTACAAAATGTCATTGTAAATTACTTGCTATCCATATGTCATTGTAAATTACTTGCTATCCATATGTCATTGTTTCATCCTCATGGGTTTGAAGAATGGGAGAGTGAGTTTAACAAAGAACAAGTCAGTCAGGTTTGAAATGGAAAGAGATTTGTGCTTGTCTGTGTTTGGGAATGCCAAACAGCTTTTTTTAACATTATTTTCACGTGTTTTTTAAAATTAATTTTATTTTTTTCACAAAATTCAATATATTATTAAAAAAATTAAAGTTTATTTTTTTATAATTTTAAAAATTAAAGTTTATGATTCTAACTTTATAAATTATTTTTTACATTTTAATATATAAATATTATGATGTTTTTAATTAAATAAATTTTTAAATTATTTTATATTTATTTTAATAATTTAATGTATAAAAATAATTTTTTATATTATTTAAATAAAATAAATTAACTTAAAATTATTTTTTAATTAACATATTTAAATATAAAATTAATTTAATTATAATAAAAAATTTATATAATAATTAATTATTAAAATAATTAAATTTTTACAGCAAAACACAAAATATTGACTCTAATCAAACTTGTATGAAAGAAGCTAACGTAGAACTTCTGATACTTTGACTAAATAGACATTTTGATAATATAAGTTTTTAAATAAAAAAAGGGTGGTAGCCCGTTATACCTAATAAATTCTGAAATTTTAAAATCTTTGAAAACGATGATGTTAGCAGTAGGACAATTCTTCTATCCCAAATCTTTTAGCTACCACTACTGTTGAGTGCTGGCTCCGCCCTTTTGACTTGTTGGATTTTGTGCATCTTGGGAGTTGGGCCTGTGCTTTGTTAACAAAGTTTAGTAGCTTTAGAAAGGTGTAAATAAATTTGTACTGCATCTAAAAAACCCTGAAAATTTTGTACTGCAAACAAAGTTTACTTTGTTATAACAAAGTTTAGTGTTCATAACCATGGGCACTTGGAATCCATGTTTCAATTCATACTTAACTCTACAATTTTAGAAGCGTGTAAAATTAAATCGGCAAAGATCCTCATAACGTGCAATCGATTAACCAGTTTTGGATTTGGATGGGCATTGTACTCTTATGGAACAGAAGGCTTAATTTGATTGTTTTGGAAATTGTTCTTGAACAAGAATTATTGCCACAAAGCCAGTGGCTCGTATACTCGTGACTTTTAAATATGAAAGGAAAATTCATGGAAAGGTGCCAGTTTTTGTTTTATAATGTAAATCAATTCCAAGGAATGGGGCGAGAATCTTGGATGGAGGAGGAGCAGGTTTAAAAATAAATAAATAAAAAAGAAGAAGAAGAGAAGTGGTGCTTGCTCCAGTTTTAAGGAGTTATTTACGTGTTCACTTCTCAGGCCTTAGGATGCTTGCAATTAAATTAACAACAATTATATTCTCATATTATTTTTATTATATCATTCTTATATTTTTTTAAATAATAAAACAAGAGAAATATATTTCGCAATACACACTCGTTTTCTTTTTTCTTAAACAAAAAAAGTGTAACATATAGTATAAAGAAAATTGTGTATAATATTCATTTTCCTTGAATTAATTTTAATGCTCAGCAAGATAGGGGTGAAACAGTAGTTGAATTAGCACCTTGCGTACCATTTTAGTAAAACTGGCTTGAAAAATGTATACTTTTTTTTATATTAATTCAAGATAATACGTATATCTATAAATCTAAACTGATTCAAAACTAGGGAATAGGAAATGTGTAATAGTGTTCTAAACTTGTAATTATGTATTGGCTACTAACTTGTAGCCAACTTGTAATTAACTATGTATAAGCTACTAACTTGTTACTATTGTTTAGGGGTCTAAAGAATATGATTTGTGTATGAATTACCGAGTTAATTTTATATACTAGATTTTATGACATGTGTATTATGTTATTATCATTCATAGGGCATTGGTACATGGTAGGAATTGGAAAGGCACTGAACTATGAATTTTAATCAAATAAAATCAAGAGCAGTGGCTTGGTTTGATCCATTCCATGGTTCAGTTTGATATCTAAAATTTGAGGACTCGTAAAGATCCAAATGAATTTGAACCTCAAAACAAGCAAAACTGGCCAAACAAAAGCCCTGCTTGAAAGTGGTCATTTCTTTACCAATTACATGATGCCCGCCAAGACGAAACTCACCAGAGTGTGTAATTTATCCATCTTCTTCCATTCCTCGCTAAAAGCCCAATGTATATATATATATTTATTTTCTTTATGTAACTGAGCATTGATCATAATAATCCAAATACGGGAAGACAACAGACTTGAACTTAAATGGCTTAATAAAGAAAGGCATGCTGACTTCAAATTTATGTTCACACTATAAGATCCAGCCTCCTTTTTGAAGGTAGATTGTTCAAAAAACAAATTCTTTTGGTTATGACTACAGTTTAACAATGAAAAGTAATTTGTAGGATAACTTAAATTTATTTTTTTAAATATTAATCTTGTTTTATAGTTGGGGTTTATCAATCAGGATCATTAACAAGAATTGGTTCCTGATTAGTGAGTATTGGCTTGTGTAAGCTTTTGTGGAGCATTAATACGCATTCTGCATGTGTGGAAGCCAGTGTACCTAGTCTCGTACGTTGGTGGATTTTCTTGTATTTGTCGGACCTGTTTGGTTGCCTGACAACCTTGATCAAACTTGTGAACACACCAGTAGTGATCTCTGTCAATCACAGCGAGAATTAAACAGTAAGTTTCTAGATTTAGTTTATGCAGCAGCGCCTAGAATTACAACTGTTTAAATTTTTGCCTTGTCTGTATGTTAAAATCGAAGTGTTCAATTCTTGCAAAAATGCTAATTAAGTTACCTGGATACCATTTCAATCTGTCATTTTGCATTTCGTTGAAGTTATCTTTTCTTCAGTTTGCTTTAAAAGAAAATGAACAAGATGATTACCTTGGATATGAAGAATTGAGGAACGTTTCCTGACCACGCTTCCTCCATTCATGAAAATCCTTGGTAATGGGCAGGACTACGGTCCATGTTGGTAGCATATTTCTGCAACAAATTAAGACATACATTTTTAGGTAAGAGGCTTGTTGTTCCATCTAATATCTTGAGAAAAACATTCAGTACCTACAAAATATTTTCAACCTTACATAATCAAAAGAAACTTTGGTAGAGCACCAATTTTCGAAAGACTCTGACACTAATCACAAGTTACATATAGGAATACACTATTATTGTCTTAACCTCAAAACTTGTCTTACCTGTGCCTTTTGAGCTCATCTCTTCCCTGAAATAACTTGTCTATTCCGGCCACAATATCTTGGATCCCAAATCCAAAGTCACCATACGTACTGGTATCTTCTTGTGTTTCCTTAACATTTGAGAATCTTGCACTGAAATTTTCATATGCTACCAACAATATTTCTTTCAACGAACTTCTAATCTTTTCTCTTAGCTGAGCATCAAAGATAACCCATGTAGAATGCACCTCACATATCCCCTCAAATTGCAAGATAAACAGCTTAAGCTTATGTTTGAAGGACTCCACAACTACATCAGGTGCCAGTGACTCATTATCTACGAGCAACATGCCAATTACCTGATCCCATGAGTTTCTCTCATAGTTCATACGGCATTGCCGCACTTGCGCTGTGTGTTTTTTGACCCAGTTGTCACCCAACAGCTCTCTCAGTTCACTATGTTTTGCATTCTGAACAATGTACATCACATTGTTCATCATGAAAACAAAGCGCAAAGCAGTGTCCTTGTAGTATATTTCTGAGTTGGCTTCCAAACTCTTCACCAACAACTCCACAATCCGAACCACCTGAAGTGACAGTGGAGAATGCAATGACATTCCATGATTTTCAAAAACTTGCTCCAGTGTCCTCAGAGATTGACAAGCAGCACGAAGGTAGTTCATTACATAGTGAGTAATTGGATGAAGTCCTCCACCAGGAACAGCCACCTTTGCAGGTTCCTGGCATATCAGATTCTCAAGGTCCATGAAAACGCCTTTGATTGCTTCCCTCAACCTTTCCCAGATTGTGATTGCCTCATCTCTGAGAGCCACACTGTACTGATCCCAAAACAATGACTCCATGTCAGGTAACAGGTCTCTCAATGCCTCATACACTTTGAGGATCCTGAACAAACGCTCTGGCGAACCAGTCCCATTAGCCACAGCATTGGCAAAATTCAGTAGCTGAGTCATGGTTCCCCAGCATACCTCCATGAAACACAGATCAGCATAAATAGGATACCCAAAGAAGACAAGGTTGCTGAGTTTTCTTTCTTCTGGGAGTTGTACCCTGAGAACGTAGTTGGAAGCCATAATCCAACGTTGAATCTTTTTTTCTAGGAAGTTCAACGGTACATTATGGATCTCCTTCATATCAAGTTTATGTAATCCTATTTTCATGTTTTTTGGGCCCAAAATTTGCCTCCTCCAAGTTAAGAAGAGATGAAAGCACTCCTCAACAAACCCAGCAGCAATTGCCTCCTTAAGTTTAGCTTCCATGTCATTAGGAAAAATTACTTTCTCTTCTCTTTTTGCCTCAATCCCCAAAATGGCATATAATTCTTTGTTGCATTCACTACCAGCTCCTCCAACTTGCACTCGGTTTGCATCCTCAATTTCTACAGCTACATGCTCCGCATGGTTAGCAGTCCCAGTTTGTGCTTGAGAATCCAAACTAGAGCGAAGATACATGAGCAAATAACAGAAAACAGCTCCAACAAAAGCCAACATGAAGTGGATGGTCATGAGTTGCACCATGAGAAATCCAAGGAAGAAGTTAAACAGATCAACTTCGAATCCAAGGTCAATCTGTATTGACAAACTCAATGACATGAGAGCAAACGCGCCACTGGAAATCAGGCTATATATGTCTGATTTTCCGTTGGCTTTTATGCCATAGATATAGGAGTACAAAGAAGTGAGCATAAAGACTAAAAACCCCACGTGAGCTTTCAACAAGAGACTCCTAGAAAGCTGCAACTTGTTTGCAAATAACATCATGCTGCAGATAATGGAACTCACCACGGTATAAACATAGATCTTCAACAAGTTCCACTCTCCAAATAGTTGTTTGAAGGAGGAACTCAAAGCAAAACAAAGCAGGCCAACTGGGGTTGACAGAATTCCCACATATCTCCATACTTTTTGTTGGATTAGCAAATTTCTAATTGGATTGGGAATCATGAATTTTTCTTTTCCTTTCTCTCTGAGCTGAAGAAGTGTGTTGATTGCTTGATGAGATTGTGTTACAAATAGAGGCAGGGAATGGATTTCACCATGAAAGGAACTGCATAAGTAGTAACGCCAGAGAGGCCGGTCAACTTGGCTTGGAACGATGATTTTGTTACATATATTTGTGAGGTAAATACTAGGCAAGACTTTAGCTCCTTCTTTGGATTTTAAATTTGAAGTAACTTTCCTTGAAAGAGGCTACTCTATACTCAGATTAGTTCCTTCTCTTTGTTTGTTTTGTTGAGTACAAAGACGTAAGAGAAATGAAAAGGAGGCATGGATTAAGAAGGTTATTCAATTGACACATTTTTTTTGGTGTGTGGTATCAATTGACTTTAACCTGATGAATCAATATGTTAATTACACACTGAATTCACTATTAACTCACTACTCTATATACACAAGCCTTTCTTATTCTCTTTTAGCTAATTGTGTACGAGGAGTGAAAGTTACACATAAATTACAACACACAAACTATACAATTGTATCACGGAAGAGGATTCTCTCTTATTTTTAAAATAACGGGAGAGGTCTTGTTGTTAAGTGAAAGGCAAAAATTATATATACTGCATGAGGTATATTGTAAAAAATATTATATATATCATATGCAATATGTTAAAAAACATGTATTTTTAACTAATAGGATCTTCTCTTATTTTTTAAGAATTGGAGAAGATCCTAATCCATTAGATTACCAACCTGTCTTTTTCTTTTTCTTTTTTTTTTTTTTTCTCTCTTTTCTTTGTTTCCATCCATGGCTCCCGATGACTTTGTGTGGTGCTGTGTTTGAAGTGTGTAACTAACATTTCTAAATTGTATATACAGGTTTTTAACTGAATGTATGGGTACCAATGGACTTAATCATGACAAGAAAAGAAAAAAAAAGGATTATGTTATTGCTCATCTTGCACACTTTTTTTTTGTCTATATTTTAATTTTACATAAGAATCGGTTTAAGTATTTTGATGTCTTATTTATTTATAAATTTATGTTTCTCTATTTTGTTGGAGATTTAAGATTCCATAATTCACAATCTTAGTTCATTTTCTTCACAATTTAGATTTAAAAAAAAAAAGACCCTCAACTGAAAATCACTGAGTGCAACGACAAAGGAGAAAGGGTAAAAACAAAGAATTATCCTTGCTATTTTTCATCTTTGTTACATCAATGCAACATATTCATCATTTTAACTCTTACAGCCAAAACCAAAAACACACAGAATTTCTCGAGAGGAGAAAGAGAAAATCTAGACAAGAACCCAAAGCATACTATATTAGACCATTGTTGGGCCCACAAGAACTCCAACCGAAGATGCAGGCCCAGCATCACCAACGAAAGGAAAAAGCCCAAAAGCCCATGGCCACGACTCGTCCTGCTCAAGGAACAGATCCTCGGGAACCCGAAACGCTCCGTGAGCAAACACCAACCCCACCCCCACTGTCACGGCGGAGGCGACCACCGACACCACACTCGTCAGCAGAGCCACCACGAAAGTCGCCATGCTCAGCAGGAAGAGGGCTTCGCAGTAGGTGAACGCGCGGCCCAAGATCACGAGCTGCTGCTCCGTAGGCCGGACAACGTAGAGGAAAATCCACGCGCCGGCGAGGGAAGCTTGGAGAAACGTGAGAGGGAGCGTGATGTGGGCCGCGGCGAGCACCACCGCTATCACGATGAGGTAGTTGACGTGGAAGTAATACCCGTTTTTGCGGAGTCGGGAGAAGGCTTCGGCGAGTGATTCCGGCACAGAGATGGCGCTCCGGTCGGCGATGCGCGTGGTGGGAGAGGCGCGTGAGGAAGGCTTGGAGAGCTGCGATGGTTACAGAGAGCTTCTCGGGGGGCATTGCTGCTGCGAATAACGGTGAGGTTGATTCGTCTTGCTTTGGTTTGTTTTTCAGTGATTCATTTTTTGTGATTTTAATTTGATGGATTTTATTTCATGGTTCATGTAAAATGCAAGCTAGATTTGTTAACCTTTTAGTTCAAATCTGGAATCATAATATAAAAATTGTTCCTTGATTCAACAGTAACTGCATGGGCTGCATGCATATATATGAGGAATGTGACGTGATGGTGAAAATTCCTGTTAAATAATTTTATGCAACCAGCATTTCTTGCTTATCACATTATTCACAACTACGTGAGAGTTTTAATTACACAAGGGGTAAGTCGTAAGCATTTTTTGTTTTCTCCAGAGCTCAAAGGGGCGCAGAAGAATTATTGGAATATGATGGTAAAGAAAATGTATTCCGACCCTATTAAGGAGTTATGATGCATTTATTTATTTATAAATTTGATTGTTTGATAACTACGTATGCACTCACATGATTCGATCTTCCGTTGCATGATCAGGAAACGTTTAAGTTACTCCACAATTTCCTCAACAGAAACTGTAGGCTTCATGCAACAGAATTATTGAATGTCATTTACATGCATGTTTTTTTATGCAGAATTATTGGATGTTTACATTATTTTTTAAGCAGATCAATGGATGTCATTTACATGTTTTTTTTTTTTAACAGTATGTAACTCTCATGAACTTTAACTTTTTTTATAAATTATCGTTATGAACTTTAAAATTTTTTAAATTAGTCTTTAAATTTTAATAAATATCTTAATAAATTATTATGTTTAATTTAAATTTATTAATTCATTAATGATGATATTGTATAATAACATCTTATTTATTTTGTAAGAATAAAATATATTTAAAATTAAATTTTAATAAACAGTTCTTGATTAATGTTAATATAAATAAAATGATACTAAATAATATTATCGTTAATGAATTAATATATCTAAATTAAACATAAAGATATATTAGAACATTAATTAAAATTTAAAGACTAATTAAAAAAATTTTAAAATTCGTAGTGATGATTTGCATAAAAATCAAAGTTTAAAGAGTATTTATATTTTTTTCTTCTTGTCTTCTCTCACAGTGTTGCACACTGTTAAGAATTAACTTTATTTAGAAGTGGATTTCTACAATTATTTCACTCAATTTAAAATTAATATCGTCACTTATTGTTTCCTTAGATAAACCGTAATTTATAATTCATCACCTCGTAGAAACCTTGAGATAGATGCATCCACACACAATGGTATACCGATCATGACCATTACTCTATTACCATTATAACGTGCAAGGCAAGACTGTGATCATTGAGCTGGGAAATAATTAAAAATGTTATATAAAAAAGACTAAGAGTTAACTATTTATAGCATACAATGAATCTAGATAAATATATTAATATTCATAATTTCATGTATTGATATCATTAATATATTGGTGTTTTAATTAATTAGGGGTATGATAATGTAATTTAAATTATGAATAATCTTTCTCTTTGGCCTTGTTTAATTATGTATATTTAAAATATTAAATACTTAATAGGACTTTTTGATCTCAGGTAGACAGCTACACAATTTAAGAGGCATTAGCCTTGGAAGCCAAAACAGAGGCTACCGTAAAAAGTTGAAGTCCTAACAGCTTGTAGTTGATAGCTGAATCTGAGTAGCCTGCAAGTCCTTCAAAATATAATCAATGAGTCAGCTTTGAGCTGTTAATATTATACCCATTTCGTTGGCCTTTCCATCATTTTAGTCCGTGATTGTTCCGGGTGATTCGCTCGATCTGCTTCCATCCCCATGTCATATTCATTTCATTTTTCATTTCACCAAAATTGAGATTATTGAACTTATTTTACTTTTACTTTTAGTTCTCTTTTGTAAGTAATTTTAATTTTATTAAGATTATTTGACAAAATCTTAATATAAATTTTGCATTTTGATTAATGCTACCCACATATATTAATATACATATAATTTTATATCTATACAATTTTTATCATCTAATTAAAATTAATCCTACCAAAAATTCTATATATTTTCACTTTAATTCTACTATCTTATAGTGATGTGAAATAATGTAAAAGAAAGGTCTTGTGCTACTAACAATTTTCTTTGGCCTTATGGCTAATGTGACTGCATAGAGACATAGTGATGCGTGTCAAAAGAACTCAACTAAACCTCTTTTTGGGTCAAATTGAAGCATAGCAACATGAGCATTTATGTATAATAATTGGTAATGAGAACATGTAAATTCAAAGTCAATTAGCATATAATAAAAGGGATGCCGAGTTTTGTAATAATTGCACTTATCAGCTCCTCAATCACGAGGTTGTAACAATAGGGAAAGTTTATACTCTCAAAATAATATATTGAATGATATATGTTTTAGGTAAAAATGGTATTTTTATTTTTTTAATTTAATGTTATATATATATATATATATATATATATATATATATATTTTGATCTTTTAAATTTAAAATATTTACTCAATGTAGTCTTCCATTGCGATTTCAACATTAAGGTTAGGACATGACGTTAATGGTGATGATTTAGAGCTGACATGGTCATTAAAGGACCAAAATGAAAACAAAGAAAAGAATTAAGGGACCAAAACACACTTTCTCTCTCACTTTCTTATCCCTAACCCTAATCAGCCCTAGTCGTCAGCGTCGCCACCATTCACCAACCAGCCAGCACCCAACAACCATCGTGACTAACACAAGTTGTCCAACAGTCAGCGACCACAACCAAAACTCCAGCACAAATCGTCACCAAATCATTTGACATCCAGCGCGAGCCATCATCGATAGATCAAACACAACATAGAGCCCAGCCGTCAAACACAGTCACTGGCACCAACCTACCACCATCAACCACAGTGAATAAGCCACCATTTTATGAACCATATACTACTGAAGACGCCACTAATCAGCCATTAGCACCATGCATGAACTAGGTGTATTGATTGAAGACATCTACTATACTACGTAAGTTATAAGCCAAAACGGTATCAACAAACTCACAAACCTTCAAATCTCACTTACCATCCTAGGACCCAGATGTCAACCACCGTGAGCCATATTTACCCCACGTTGACTCTCAAAACAAAAACCCAAATGGAGAAGAAGAAGAAGATTTAGGGAAAGGACCAAATTAAAAATGAAATCTAAAATAAAGGACTAAATAGAAGCATCACCAACCCAACTAAGCCACTTAACGGCCACATCATTGCAAGTAATCATCTTAGTGCCGTGTTAGTCTTTTCCATTATTGGGGTGACAGAATCGTAATAAAAGATTACATTGAGTGACGTTCTACACTTAAAAGGATCAAATTGACTAAAAAAAGTTACAGGAACAAATTGAAAATAAGAAATAAAGATAAATAACCAATTTTTTTTTGCCTAAATGTATTTATTTATATAATTTATAAAAATATATTTAATTTAGAGATTTAAAAAAATATTTACATCATTATATATATAAATAAGGATAAGAATACGTATGTTATTTCACATACTTATATTACTTTTTTTTAATACAACTCTCATTTTCTTTCTATCATTATCTCTTTGATTCATTCAAACATACCTGCTTTGTTTGGATGAGGAGAGAAAATGGGAAGAGAGAAAATGGGAAGAGAGAAAATAGAGAAGATAGAAAATAGAGAGAAAATTGTATTTTCTCTCCTATTGTTTGGATCAAGAGAAAATAGAAAGAAAGAAAATAAAAACTTTTCTTTCTTTTGTTTGGTTGAGAAGAAAAGTGAGAAGAAAGAAAACAGAATTATATAAAATGACTAATATACCCTTCATATTGAGAAGATAGAAAATGGGAGTTTGAATAGGGATAAAATGGTCATTTCACTCCACTGCCACATTTTCTCTTCTATTTTCTCCTCATCTAAGGAGAGAAAACTAAAAACGTGGATCCCACCACCACATTTTCTCTCTTTTCTATTTTCTCTCCACTGCCAAACAAGAGAAAATGGAATATTTCTTTTTCTCTCCTCTCATTTTCTCTCCTTCCATTTTTTTTTGAAACAAACAAAGGGACCAAGAGAAAGAGTTTTCTATCTATTTTTTTCTTCTCTCCTTTTACTTTTTTCTCATTTTATTTTCTCTTCCAAACAAAGGAATAGATTAGCATTCCAAAAATCCGTTAAATTTGAAGCTCGATCATTTTTTTATCCTTCAATTTTTGCAATATTTAAATTGACATATAAGTCCAGTCAAAGGTCAAAACACGTAAAAACAAACAATATAGAACTAAGAAGTTTCCATGAATAAAAATATACAATAAAAAAATGACTTTGAAAAATAAAAGGCAGAGAAAGCTGCCACGCTAACGAAACGTCCATCGGAAAGCGCTTTCCACTTTCCCGTCCCGTCCCTTCCACCTAGCGTGTTGTCCTCTGCAGTTTCCTCATTTTACCCTTTTCCCGCTTCACTTTCTCACCAGAAAACGCGTCTTTCCAGGGACATATCCGTCATTCCAACCTGAACCTTGAAAGAAGCTACCTCCTACTTCTTCTTTTTCTGCTTCTGAGTGATAAGCTGTGTTAGTAGTGTTAGTGTTACTAGCTAGTAAAGCAAGCTTTCACTAAACTCACCCAGCTGTGACTGTGACTTTCAATGGCCGAAAACGGCGAAGAGAAGTTACTGGCTGTGGCGCGGCACATAGCAGAGACGCTGGGCTACAACAACCACAACATGGCCGATGACATTCTCCAAATCTTCTCCAACTTCGACGGCAGGTTCTCTAGGGAGAAGCTATCCTCCGACCAGGGTGCACACAACGATCCTCTGGGCTGTGCCGCACTCGAAAAAACCCTCAACTCGATCGACCGTCTTATCTCCCGCCACGTGTCCTCCGATAAGCCCATCTGCTCCAACCCCGCCGACTCCGCCGCCTTCCTTGCCGCCGTCGACGAGTTACTCGCCACCATCGACGATTGGAACCCCCTCGCCGCAGACAACACCGTGGGCGCGTGGCTCACTCGCGCCGACGACATGCTCCATCAGGCCATGTTCCGCGCGGAGGACGAATTCCGCTCCCTCATGGAACTCGCCGGTGAGTCGTTCGACCTGACTCGGGAGCACAGCAACTTCGAGTCAACTCGGAACTCGGCGTTTGACTCGAACGACGACGAAGACCAAGAAGAAGACGATGAGGACCTGATTCCGGTGGCGCAGCCGGTTGTGGATTACGACGTGTTGATCGACGCTTTGCCGGCGGGAACCATCAATGACCTCCGCGAGATTGCGAAGCGCATGGTGGCGGCAGGGTTCGGGAAGGAGTGCTCGCACGTGTACGGCGGTTGCCGGAGGGAGTTCTTGGAGGAGAGCGTGTCGAGATTAGGGTTTCAGAAACTCAGCATTTCGGAAATTCACAAGATGCCATTTCAGGACCTTGAAGACGAGGTGGAGCGATGGATCAAGGCCTCTAACGTGGCTCTCAGGATACTCTTCCCCAGCGAGCGGCGACTCTGCGATGGCGTCTTCTCTGGCTTCTCCTCCTCCGCCGCCGATCTTTCCTTCATGGAGGTCTGCCGCGGATCGGCGATTCAGCTGTTGAGCTTCGCCGATGCCGTTGCGATTGGTAGCCGCTCGCCGGAGCGGTTGTTCAGAGTCCTCGACGTGTTCGAGACAATGCGCGACCTGATTCCAGAATTCGAGTCGTTGTTCTCCGATCAGTACTGCGCGTTCCTTATGAACGAAGCTATTGCGGTTTGGAAGATGTTGGGGGAAGCGATCAGGGGAATTTTCATGGAATTGGAGAATCTGATTCAACGTGATCTGGCGAAGGCGGCGGTTCCTGGCGGCGGGGTTCATCCGATCACCCGCTATGTGATGAACTACCTCCGTGCAGCTTGCCGGTCGCGGCAGACGCTAGAGCAAGTTTTCAATGATAATGTGATTTCATGGAAGGATTACCCTCAGGTTGATGATAGAGTTAGAGTGCAACCCAATTCTTCTTCATTATCTGTTCAAATGGCTTGGATTATGGAGTTGTTAGAGAGTAATTTGGAAGCAAAGTCTAAAATCTACAAGGACCCTGCTTTGTGCTCTGTTTTCATGATGAACAATGGCAGGTACATTGTTCAAAAGGCTAAAGATAGCGAATTGGGAACCCTCTTGGGTGATGATTGGATCAGAAAACACACTGCGAAAGTGCGGCAATACCATGTCAGCTATCAAAGAAGCTCGTGGAACAAGTTGTTGGGGTTCTTGAAGGTGGAGAATAATGGTTCAATGGCTGCGGCAAATGTTGCAGCTAAGTCAATGAAGGAGAAGCTCAAGTTGTTCAACCAGCATTTTGAGGAGATATGCAGGGTTCAGTCTACTTGGTTTGTCTTTGATGATCAGCTCAGGGAAGAAATAAGGATTTCATTGGAAAGGATCTTGTTGCCTGCTTATGGGAGCTTCATTGGAAGGTTCCAGAATGTTCCGGAACTTGGCAAGCATGCTGATAAGTATATCAAGTATGGAATGGAGGACATTGAGGCTCGGCTTAACGATTTGTTTCAGGGAATCAGTGGATCAAATGGTGGCCGAAAGTGAGGATGAAAAGGTACTGATTCTTGTGTGTATGTATGAATTTGTAGTGTAATTAGAATACAAAGTTTTGGATGTCACAAATGTAGTCCTAAAGAATTTGTGACCTTGTGGTATATGCCATTGTACGCTTTTCTGCTCAGAATCATCATATATTAATTTATTCTGATGAAAATTATATTCTGAAGTTAATACCATATGAGTTAAAAAAAATAAACATTTCTGTTATAAAATTTGAATTCCAAGTGGTGATTACTTTCAACTGTTCCATTACCCCAGGAGTGTAACATTTGAATGCGTAGAACAGTACAGGACTATGAGCATACTCGTTCACGAAATTTAGTATATTGTATTAATATGTACGTTTCCTGTTTTTATTTTTTGAGTTTTCTTGGTTCAAGTCCAGAGTCCTAACTGTGACAGGGATTAGGATCTTCTTTTTATTTATTGGAAAAAAGATTAGAATATTTTGTCTTTTTTATGTTAGTTCAGGGAGGAAGATTCATAAGCCTTTAGGACTAGGCTAATGGAGGTGATGGTTAAGAAATTTAGATGGTTTGCAGGAAAAACTTAAACAATCTGCAATCATAGGTTAAAACATTGAAAAGGAGGAAGATTCATCTAGTTTGAATTATATTCATAGTGCTGGACTAGTTGAGTTAATGGGTTGTTTTATGGATTTATGGCAGCGTCCACGTTGCTCCACACTTTTAATGAAGCATAGGTGCTCCATTTTCTGAGGATCTTTGATCTTGTAAGAAAATTGATCAATGGCTAATAATAATTAATTGTAAGAGTTTGTATGAGAAAGTTGAAAATTATAGATTATGCTAATAATCGATTATTGTTATAATCGATTATAATTGATTATTGTTATAATCGATTATAATCGATTCATTTTTATGTTTGGATACATTTGTTATAAAGTGATTTTAAGCTAATATGATTCGTTTAGATGATATAAAAATCGTTTTATTCATTAAATTATTAAAATAGGTATAAAATGATTAAAAAAATTATTTGATTGAGGACAAAATAGTATTTACATATCAAAGTGTAAGAAATAATTTACAAGTTAAAATCATAAATTTCAATCTTCAACTTATGATTATTAGTTGTAAAATTTTTTTCTTTCATTGAATTTCGTGTAAATTTTTTTTTAAAAATAATCTTTTTACCCAAATATAATAATTATTTCACAAAACAATTTAATCACCTAAAAACAGTTGAATAGGAAATAATCTATTTTTTCCAAACGTGCTCTAACTTGAATAATAGGTTACTTGAGTATAATTGTTAATTACAAGCTTTATTTATTTTTTAAGCCCTTAACTCTTGTTATTTTCATTCTAATCCATCAGAAACTGAGTTTCTCTCTTCCCATATTTTCTCTCTCTTCTGTAACTGAGCTTACTCTCGTGGGTGGTGAAAATGGAGGTGCTTGCAAAAAACAAAATGTAGATGTGAAAGGAGGGTGTCTTCATGGAGGAAGTATGAGCATGACAACACAACTCTCACTCAAATCGCACCACCATCCTCTCCTCCGTCCATCAACTGTGAACTCACCACCGCGTAATGTGTTGCCAGAGCCATGGCCCCCATACGTCTCCACCATGTACAAGCCACCACCAAATGCCTACCCACTCCAGCATGATATTGAAACCCAAATCCATCACCCATCTAGTATTTCGATTTGGTCCTCTGTCATTGATGTTCAAACAATAGTGTTTTAGGGTCTTTTATTTTGTTGATATTTGGGATTTTTTTTTTTTGAATTTTAGATTTCATCTTACGTGTGAGTTGCAATTCCAGAAGGTGGGGGCTCTTGGTTTAATCTTTGAGGAATAAGGTTTAAACCAATGGAGGGAGGTTTCAATCAATGATAAAAAAATCTCCCTGGTTATGAAATTTGTGGAACAAACCCAACAGGCTAGTTGAATGATTTTCATATTTTTTCAAAATCCATTTGCTTGTTTGAGATGCAAATAAATGTATAAAATAGCTGAACCATGGAGCTGAAAGGATCTGATGTTTTAGATCGAGTTTGCCGGTGCCTTGCTGGTGCTGGGTTGTGGCACTTGGTGGTGGTGCTTGCAGTAGCTCAGGTGGAGTTTTGCAGCAAGGACAAGAAAACGACTATAAAGAATAAGTGTATGTTTTGAGATAGCTTTAAAAATTTATTATTTTGATAATTAATTATTGTATAATTTTTTTTATTATAATCGATTATAAGAAAAAAATTATATGTTTGGATATATTAATTAAAAAATAATTTTAAGTTAATCTGTTTTGTTTGGATAATATAAAAAAGAATTATTTTTATATATTAAATTATCAAAATAAATATAGAATAATTTAAAAAATTATTTAATTAATTAAAAATATTATTTGATTAAAGATAAAATAATATTTATATTTTAAAATATAATGAATAATTTATAATATAAAATTATAAACTAAAATTTTAATATTATAAAAAAATTAAAATATATTAAATTTTATATAAAAATTAAAATTAAAATTATTAAACATAATTAAACACGATTACAATAATTAAAAAAAAAAGTCGTCAGGGCTGGGAATAATTTTTCCCAAAACATCCGTGATAAGCAAAAAATCAAAGTTTATAAACCGGTTCTTACCTATGATAAGCAGTATCAATGCTACCTCCCCTAAGTAGAGCATTTTAGACGGCACCTTATTTCTTAAAAACATTATAATGTGTTGTGGGTCGATTCTATCATGGACTTTCTTACGTTAGGGTGCATGATGCACCGTTGACTTGATCTGCAGTAAGAGGTAGGTAGAATAAGTAAGCTGTTATTTGTTATTTCTTCACCAAAAAAAATAAATAAATAAACTTGGTAATTCTATCTCCGTCTCTTTGGAAGGTTGCATTATTCAGCCTAATAATTGAACTTCATCTCCGATACCATGATGCCAGGGATGTCGATTGAGGCTACAAACTTCTCAACATCATAAAATTATTCCTCAATTGCCTTTTTATTCACCAACACCACGTTGAAATCCTTCATCAGTTTTCCAAGCTCCTTATGGATCTCCTTCATCAGTCACTGCATGGTGAAGGATCTCTCCAATCTGCTCGGTGAATTTGTCACTACACCTTATCAAATTCTGAAATTTCGTTTTTGCATTTTTTTTTGTGGTTAAAAAATGGGGAGTCTGGGAGCAATTGAGAGGCGCTCGATGACTTTTACCCGCCGCTGAAGTTGTAAATGACTGTGAGGTAGGCCGATAAGCAGATCCCTCCGGAGTCACAATGGGATGCTCGCACCGATTTCATGGCTTCATCCCCTCATTAATCCCACCTGGTTAAAGGCTTTTCTAGGTTCCCTGCAAATTCTGACACTTTATCAACAGCACTAGCTCTGAGAAGCAAAAGTGAGTATGGAAAGTGACACAGTTGAAGATGACCTCGTGAAGAAAGAAAGATTAGGGTCACTTTTACAAATACGGATCGAGATCCTTTTTTTTTTAATGAGAGAGTTATATTCTTAATTTAATTGTTCAAGCTCATTAGATCATAATAAAATAAATTTAAGTTGTTGATCTAATGAACTTGAGTCATTAGATCATAAACATAATTCTCTTCTTTTCTTTGAGTAAAGGAGAGGATCTTAATTCTGCAAATACATGATGACGTATTTAAAAAAAATTTAGTATTTATTTCTAATGGTTGATGTATTTTAAAGCTAAATCAAGGATTAAGATAGAAGGTCGATCAAGCACCTTAACTCGGAAGGTGCATCATAGAATTAGCCTGGGTTTTGAGATTCAAACACACAAATTAATTTTTTGTACTAGTTAACTTTACTCAGATAATAGTTGGTTCCTGTCTTTATCAGTATATCCAAATCCTTGTTTTACCTAGTTAGGATTCATGGAATTTGATTGGCGCTAGAGAAGCTTCTTTTTTTCTTCTTTTCCTTTTGTCTGTTAGTAGCTAAATAGATAGAGACAATAGCTACGATTGATTGATTTAAGAAATTGTTTCTGCAGTATGTTCCAAGCCCTGTATCGATTCTGCCATTGCCTTTCTTTTATCCAAATATAATACTGAGAAGTAGAGCCCTATAGCTTTGAAACTATTATCCAATAGCCATCTTGATTCAGCGCTTTCGAGCTTTGCCCCAGCTCTGGATAGTCATGCTGCTCATACAGCTAGTGCTGGATGAAAAATAAAATTCTATTGGTGATATGAAAAACAGGGTTCTGGAAACGACTCTCTAATCCCAATGTCATAAATCATAAAATTATGGTGTAATCTTGTCACTTAATTTTAATAATGATTCAATCTAGCAATAATTTCGTGGCATTTGTACATTTGAAAACTGAAGGAAATGAATTATGCAACTTCATCTAGGTAATTTTTTTTTCTTTGCATAACACTATTTACGCAATTACTGAATATAGCAAGAGACAAAAAAAAGGTCGAAATTGCAATTGGTAGTAACGAATACCAATAAATGATTTAATTTTGAACTTTCTAAAATTTTTATTGTCGGATTCATTTTCAAACAGATTCTAACTTCTAAGTAAAAATAACAATTTTAAGTCAACTATTGTTATGGATGGAGATCATCTATTCTCATTTTTTATCTCTTCACTTAAATTTTAATAAGTGTAAAATAAATTAAGTGAGAAAGTGATATATAATTAAATTTAAAATACTTATTAAAATTTAAGTAAGAAGACAGAAAAAAAAATAAAAAATAAAGACAGGTGATCCTCATTCCTATTGTTACACCCGACCCAATAACGGCCTTCGTTATTGTCATCGTGGCCAATGCAACCACAACAATTAACAACATAATAATATTGGTAGCTTTTTATATCCAAATTATGTCCTTTTTTCTTTTGTTCACCATTATCCAAATTATGTCCAAACTCCAAACACCATCTAGAGAGCTTGCAAGACCAACCCCACGTTTTGGGTCTTCAAAACATTAATCTTAAGTCTTATCTTAACAAGTCCATTTCCTTTAATTTCAGACAAATCCACATCTAATACTTTTTTTTTATACAGTAATGTTTTAAATGTTCTTAAAAAAATTTAAAGTATGAATACTTCATATTTTTTTACTATTAATGTTGTAAAAAAATTAGTTGATTTTGTATCAATGACTCTTATGTTTCACCTGCAATCTTGTTAATAGATAAATAATATCAATTTCCTCCTTTTTTTTCTTTTATCTTTCTCTCTCCTTTCTTTCTCTTTCCCCTTTTCCATCTTCTTTTTTCGTCTCACCCTCTGCCATCAAACCTCCATAATCACCACCATCTTCAACCCAAAAATCATCCCAAAACAATATCCTCCACCCTTTGAAATCTAAAAACAGAAACCATCAACAAGAACAAAACTACCCCAAACCAACACCTCTACTCCAGTGTCACAGATTTGCTTACCTCATCGCGGATCCACCCATCTCAGCTCTCATGAACCACCATCATGGAACTTAAGGGAATGTTCTCCACAACTGTGCTGACAGTTGTTGTTGTTTTTGGCTCTTGTTGAGTAGAACATGAAGATTGTGAGGACAATAGTGAACTTTGTATTGTAATGAAACATTTCTAGATGCAAATTGAAATTGGATTTTGAGGGAAAAGTGTAATCATCACCCTTAAGCAAAGTGCAAACAAAAAAAGAAAAGCATAGTTACCTAAGTTTTGGTCCTTTTTTTAATATATAAAAATAAAAATTTGAAAAGCATATAATTATCTTGTTGAGCATGAGATGATGGATTAAATGAGAAGAAATTTTATTTTAGAATGTTCAAAATAATCCAATTATAATCTGACTATCAGACTTAATAAGATATCTCAATAAATGTCGCAGAAGTGATCCGAAAAATTCTACAACCTCAAAATGATCACGCCAATAAAGCATTCTGAAGGTCTTGTTTAGAAATTCAGTGGCTGTGGCAGATCTGATGCATACGTTCACCCATCTCTGTTTGGATGAAAGAGAATTCTAGGTTTTCACGACATGATTTCAATGATATTCAAAAAATGGTTTTTGTTTTTTGTTTTTTTTTTAAACTTAACAAGTCAACGAAAGTTTACTTATAAAAACAAGTAATTTTCAAAGAGATCGATATTCAAAATCTTGTTAGGAGCATTGTAAATAGATACAAATATAACAATGAGGTTTGAATTTATAACCTCACGCAAATTATTTAAATCTCTCTACACTAACTCAATTCTAGTGACTCACCTCACCTCTAATACTTTATACCGTCTTTTGCCAATCTTTTCTCCAATTTGAATGGTTTTACAATGCGGGGTACGTATTTTTAATATTTGAATCCACAGTTTGAGAACTACCAATTAATTGTTAAACAACCACGGGCCATTTTCTAAACAAATATGAATTTTTTATATCACTTTTCTCTTATATTATTAACCATATCATTTTTTCACTTAATTATAATTATTAAAAAATAGTGTAAAAAGTAATGTATCAAGAAAAACGATATAAGCACATCATTTTTCTTTTCTAAAAGTAGCATCTAGTTCATCATGAAAAAAGAATTGGACGATGCTATTCAACGCTCGAGCGCACAGGCACTTGAGACTTTGGCTCATTGGATGAATGTTGTTGTTTTGAGATGTGTGTGACTTTGGTTTAAAAGAACTTCTTTTAAAAAAAATAACAAGGCAATAGAATCTCGAGCGCTGTTCGAGTTTTATGTATCAGATCCCAAAAAGAATGGTAGAATTTAGATCTAAAAAACCCTTTGGGAAACTCTAGACGTTCTCCTACATATTTCTAATTATACCTAAGTCGGCCATGTTTACCAATTAAGTTGCATCACCAATTCAGGAGGCTGGAACCAATGTATGTGTGAAGAAGGATGAGAAGATCATCCTTTTTCCCATCCTCTAGTTGGTCGGCACGTTGGCTTGATTTCTTTGAATAGATAACCCACACTAGGGAGAAATTATTGCAAGCTAAAAAATAAATGCATGTTTAAGAAAATCTTTATCATTGATTATAAGTAAATTTACATAAATTTTAACAAACAAATTTAAATTAATGATGAAAATTTTCTTGAATTATGTATTTATTACTGTTTTATGAGCATGCTAGAATTACTTCACAATAGGGTTAACAATGAAATAAAACATTTGATGCATTATTTTCATCAAATTATTGAGAATCTTGCTCATTTTAACAATGAGATTTTACTTAGAACACTTGTTAAGGAAGATAAAATATAAAATTTTATATGAAAATAAGACATTTAATGTATTAGATATTTAAAAAATTTTATTTTTTTTTTATTTTAATATTTTTAATAAGTGTTCTTAAGTAACGAAACCCATATATATAATTTCTTAAAAAATAAAATATAAAACTAATTAAGGAAGATATAAAGACTATACATAAAGTATTGAGAAATAGTTTATCCTTCATAATCCTCATAATTACTAAATGAAAAAATATTAAATATTTTTTATGTTTTTAAGATATTAGATGCATTTACTTTTAAATTTAATATTTTCTTCATTTAGTATTAAGAGGATTATTAGGAAGAATTTATAGGAAGATATAGAATTATTCGTAAGTATTATACACTACAAGAAATTTGAGATCTAGCGACGGAATTTTGCAAGGGATAATTTTCCCTCGCTGTTCCCTCGCTAATCAGCGAGGGATCTGCGACGGAAATATTAGCCCTCGCAAAATTTGAAAAATATAATATGGGAAAAAATACCGAGTTAATAGCGAGGCAATTGAGAGGGAAAATTTCCCTCGCTAAAATTAGCGAGGGTATTACGAGGGATATTTTCCCTCACTAAATATTAGAGAGGGAATTGAGAGGAATATTTTCCCTCGCTAACTAACAAAAATGTAGCGAGGGAAAGTTTTGTCGCAAATCCCTCGCAAAATCTAGTACACCTAATTACAAATCCCTCACAGATGCGCTCACCTCTTACTATCACCTCCTCTATTCTCGCTCTCTCACTCTCACCTTTCTCTGCTCACCTTCCCTCTCACTCTCAATCTCGCTCTCACTCTCACTCTCAATCTCAATCTCGCTCTCACTCTCACTCTCGCTCTCACTCTCACTCTCAATCTTGCTCTCCTCTCTCTATTCTGCTCTCCCTCTCCCTCTCCCTATCCCTCTCAATCTCACTTTTACCTTTCTCTGTTCTAGTCTCCCTCTCCCTCTTACTCTCAATTTCACTCTCACCCTCCTTCTAAGCACGACAGCCACGCGAAGACGCTTATAGCAGCTCGCCCACTCTGTTTGTAACACCCACCGTAGGGTGTCACATTTATGTTACTTAATAACCCCCAAGTTCATATAAGGTGACGTTGTAATAAAAAGATAAGTCAATTTTTTTTTTGACGACCATAAAATAAACTTAGCGGAAAATAAAACATTATAACAACCTCACACATAGATTACATCATATACTTATTGCAAACGTACTGTTGGAATTATTTATTTTACAGCCCATGTCTCAAACTAAAACACACTTAAATAAATTACACACATAGTTCATATAGAGTTCAAACTTGCCCAAGTTTAACTAAGCAGCGGACCCCTCAGATGGGTCCTCCTCGGGTTCCTCAGCAGGTAGGAATCCGTTATGACGAGTAGCCCTACGGACAGGTGTCCGGGCTGACGATACTATACTGATTTCCGTTGGGACATAATTCCTGGTGTCCCAGTGTCGCCTGATATGCAACGGAAATTCAACATGAACTAAGATAGTTACACAGAAAAATGGATCTCTACGAAACAGTCTGCTAATGCTAACAGTCAGATATCCCTCATAAATAAGTCCTCGCTCATCGGGACTTGTCCTCCATTCTTCAGCTCCTCCGTGAAATTGTAGACGTACATATCCGAAGAAGAAAGCGCTCTTGTCGTCATACTTGTCGAGTCGGCGTTCCCGGTAGTGAGAAGTAATTCTTCTTCTGCTTCTTGTACCATTTCTTTCTCAACGTCTTCACCCAATTATCAATACAATATACATATATACATACAAAGAGGTGAGATTATCTACGCCAATACAAGCATGATAGTACAGAGATAATACAAACAACACATCATGCAAAATATCATATCATGATCACAATTATACCATCATCATAGTGTAAAATAATAATTACCATTGTGCCACTATCACTGTTTAAATCATACAACAATTACAACAACACCATCATATAAATATAGATGCTCAGTTTCATGCATGCGTACATAGACTCAATGCCCTACTCCATGGAGCTAGTACTCAAGTCGGAGAAATTGATCGAAAAGAGTCAGCGGTATTTCGTGCTTCAGACCAAGTGCTTATAATTATATCTTGCACATCTAGCACATACACAACAGTCTTTGTCAGATCTTGATTAAGAATAGTGTCTCGGTCCAGATCACCAGTGTGTTGCATCGGTCTAACCCACGGTACAGAAGAGCTACCAACTGCCCATTATGAGCAACCCGCACCCCGATGCCCCGAAGGTCCATAAGTGACCTACACTACGCGTATCGCACCCACTCAAGAGGTGTACGTTTCTCCTAGGCAATTAGCTATATCCAGTCCATCGGACCATTTTCAATGCATGTGTAATGCACCAATTACCAACCAAAGGTAAATCACATAATTTCTCATACAAAGTTCAAATACTATTTTACGTTCGTAAAATGGATTTATGCCAATTATAGGCAAATTGCTCGATTTCTTGTACAATATTCACATACTTGATTTTTAATCAGTAAAGTTTACTTGTATAATTAATGACAACATTATATTATTGTATTTTTATCATTCGCAAAATATTTTTGTCATATTTTTACGGTCATGTAATATTTTATTACGTAAATAATGATTTGTAACATTTCTATTACGTTTAAAAATTGCGTAACAAATTTTTTTTTTACTGTATTCTAAAATACGTAAAAATATTCTTTCATTTTTAAATCGCATAGCGATTTTTCTACAACATTTCGATCGTGTAAAATGATTAAATGCTTTAAAAATTACGTAGAAATATTTTAACATTTTTTTAATTGTGTAATTTAAAAATTACATTTTTGAGCTACATAAATCAATTTTCACCATTTCTACACTTTGAAATATTATTTTGGGCTTTTCTTAATATAATATAATCTCTCACCTCATTTCATTCCTATTCTTTTTTTTAAAATATTCCTTTTCCGTAATATAATTACTAAAAATTTTATTTTACTAATTTGATCTTGTAAAATCTCATCTTGTTAATTTAATTACTATTTTTAACTTAAAATATCATATCATTTTCCAAAGCTTAAAAATTAAATTATCCTTAAATAAATTTAAGTTACAAACGTTTTCTAAATCACTTCTAAAAATTTATTCTCTTAAAATAATTTGATGTTCGCCACTTTTAAATTTTCTTTTTCTTTATTTTACTAAAAATCCTTTCTCAACCAATTGATAACACTTGAATTTCCCTTTTAAAATCCTTCTATGGAAATTCTTATATTTTATAACATCAAAACATTTTTTCTAAGTTTATCAAAACCTTATAAATGGTCTTTGGAACCATCAAATATTTTTCTTTGAAACATCTAAGTTCAAATCTTGTTTTATACACAAATTATTTTACTAAAACTCCATACTAAAAACCGTGAGCATCATTGTTTGGAATAACAACCCTTTTATTATTATTATTATTTTTTCTAAAATCATTCAATTTCATCCTTCTTGAAAATCTAATTTTGTAAACACCAAGTTGGTTGGTGTCTTGGCTGAAATTTTCTTAAGTCTAAGGACTAAAAAAATCAAGTTCATTGTTCTTGAAAATTTTCAATAGAAACCTTAGTTTTTGAGAGCCAAAACCGTGAGCTTCCTATGACCTTTGAAGCCATAATTTCTTGTTTCCAACATACATTCCATCATAATATATTTAACATATATCATTATGCATATTATAAGCATACCATATAAACAAGTAAAAATCATACTAAGCATGCATACACAATTAATTCATGCAAAGCATATCAAGCATAAACAAAATAATTAAAAACACATAACACAAATAATTTATTACATGACCATGGATATGAATCCTCACATGGATTCATCATCCATCAAATATAACCATCTCTCACCACCATGCTTGGTTGGTGAGATAAATCTCCCTCTTACCTCTTGAAGAACTCCAAAAGCTCATTGCTTTGAATTTAGAACAAGATCTCCTCCAACAAAAGTCTCTTGAACATAGAACAAATACAAGAAAATTAGTATATTGAACTTAATTAAGAGGAACCATGGATCAAACATGGTTTAGAACATGAAAAAGAAAAGAATAAAAGAAGTTTTCTTACTCTTCACCAACAAGAGCTCTAAAACTTGATCTTAGAAAAAGTCCTTCAAGATGTAAGAATTTGAGAAAATTCTCAACAAGAAAGTTGTTTAGAACAAGGTGATGATTTAAGAAACTAGGTTGTATGAAATTAAAAAGTGATGGAGTGTGAAGAGGAGTGCTTGGCCGAATGCTTCACTAAGGAGAGGAAATAGAGTTTTTCTCTTCGGTTGATTTTTTTGGAACTTAGAGAAAATAAAGAAATGAAGAATGTGAAGTGTGTAAATGAAATAATTTGACATCCTAACTATGCATGACCGTGGACTTCATGGAGAGAAATGCCAAAATGGAGTTTTGAAAAGCATGCACATTAATTGATCAATAGTAACTTGTCTTCTCCTTTTTCTTTGGCCTAAAAAGGCTATGTTAACTTTGTCTCCCATTCTCCTTGCTCTTCAAAAACCGCCCCCCTCCTTGCATGATTCATGCAATTTGTCATCTTTTCTATCAATTATATGAAGCATTCCTAACCATTGATTCATTCAATGGTTAGGATTTAAGTAGATTTTGATTTTTAGAAGACAAAATCTAAGCCATTGGATCTTTCTTCTTTAAATCCTAGCCATTAGATGTGTCTCCAAATGAAATGTCAAGATTGCATCTTCAAACTTTACATCCAAGGGTCCAAAATGGTTGTAGAAATTTTTGATGACCAATTCTCCACCATTGATTTAAATCCAAATCCAATGGTCATTAATGATCCATCTCCACTATTGATTTATTTTACATCCAAGGGTTGATAATGGTCATAGTCCTTTATAAGATTAAATCTCTACCCTTGATTTAATTTCCATCCAACGGTTATAATTGATCCTATTTACTTTTAAGATTAAATTTCTAATAGTAATTAAATTAATGGTGGATATCCAATCCACCAATATTAACTTAATAATATAGAATATTATTTTGAGTCACTGTAACCCCACAAAACATACATTTACTGTATTTTTACCGTCACGATAAATAAATATAATAAAAATACGATAAAGGAAATTTTCTAAAACTGTTTTCGGATTCAGGTTTAGTAAGATCCCCTGTCTCCGTCTAAACAGTACAAATTTTTCTATGCGTAGAAAATTTTTCACTTTGCGGGACCCACCTGGGCCTACGTATGGCCACCTGAGCCCACAAACACCTCGCGGGGCTCACAAATAGTAAAAAAAATCAAAATCACACATAAAATCACAAAATTAGAAAATTCACAAATATCAAATCAGATTACGTAAGTTAATTAAGACTTAAGCAATAAAAATTAATTTACGTAAATTTTTTCGGTCCGAAAATTATTATTTTCCTGACACGGAACAAATCACTCAAAATGACCAAATATGCAGACGAAATATTCAAAATAATTTTACAGTGCACAGAAATCACTAAACAGTAGAATTATGTTAACTTGTCAAAATTACTTATTTAATACATAGAAAGTTTGGGGTGTTACAATTCTCCTCCTCTACAAAAGTTTCGTCCTCGAAACTTGACGAACTTGACTTCACATCCTTAAAATAAAAAGGGATACTGTTCTTTTATCTTTTCTTCTAGTTCCCATGTAGCTTTCCCGCTTACATCATCCCAAATAATTTTAACCAATGAAATTTCCTTACCTCGAAGTTGCTTTGTCTTTCGATCCTCAATCTTTACTGGAACAGTGTCATAAGTTAAATTTTCCTTCACCATGCGGCTTGATAACATGAGTAGGATCAGAAATATATTTCCGTAGTTGTGATACGTGAAATACATTGTGAAGGTTTGACAGAAAAGGTGGTAATGCAATCTGATATGCCACCGGACCTACCCGACGTAAAATCTGATATGGTCCGATAAACTTTGGAGTGAGCTTCTTGGACTTAAGCACTCGTCCAACACCCGTCATAGGCGTCACTCGCAAAAATACGTGGTCACCTTCTTCAAACTCGAGAAATTTTCTCCTTTTATCAGCATAACTCTTTTGCCGAGTTTGACTCATTCTCATTTTATCTTGAATCATCTTAACTTTCTCAGTTGTCTGTTGAACAATCTCTGGTCCTAATATAGCACTTTCACCGTCTTGATACCAACATAACGGTGTTCTACATCGTCTTCCATATAATGCCTCATAGGGTGCCATCCCTATACTTGAATGGAAACTGTTATTGTATGTGAATTCTATCAATGGTAAGAATTCATCCCAGCCTCCAGTTTGTTCCAGTACACAAGCTCTCAACAAGTCTTCTAACGATTGAATCGTCCTTTCTGACTGACCATCAGTTTGTGGATGGTAAGCAGAACTTAGACGTAGCTTTGTTCCCATCGCTTATTGAAAACTATCCCAAAATCTCGATGTAAACCTTGGATCTCAATCCGAAATGATGCTGGATGGTACACCATGAAGTCTAACAATTTCACTGATGTACACCTGAGCCAACTTTTCCATTGAGTATTTAATATTAATCGGCAAAAAGTGAACTGACTTAGTAAGCCGATCAACAATTACCCAAATGGCATCATGACCCTTCCGAGTCTTTGGTAGTCCCATCACAAAATCCATTGCTATGTCATCCCATTTCCATTCGGGAATAGGCAAAGGTTGCAACATTCCCGAAGGTCTTTGATGTTCCACCTTAGCCTTCTGACAGACTAAACAGGATGATACATACTTTGCAACATCTTTCTTCATTCCTTGCCACCAATATAATTGTTTTAAATCTTGATACATCTTTGTGGCTCCTGGATGCATACTCAGTTTACTCCTATGAGCTTCCTCCAAAATCAATCTTTTAAGATTTGGATCATTTAGCACACAAACTCTTCCTTGAAACTTCAAAATTCCATTAACACCTTCGCTAAAATCCAACACTGCCCCTTGACTCTTTGCTTCTTTTGCTTCTTGCAAATATTGGTCACTTGTTTTGTCCTTCACGATTCTATCCATCAAATCATTTGAAATGGTGATCATATTTAAACACATCTTGCCCGTCAATTTTACGATAATCGCATATCCCGAAATTCTTCTATCAACTCCTTTTCTTTGATCATCATAACAGAAGCACTAAGTATTTTTCTACTCAACGCACTCTACGACATTCGCCTTTCCGGGATGATACTGCAATTGAAAATCATAATCTTTCAGAAACTCTAACCAACGCCTCTGTCTCATGTTCAACTCTTTTTAGTCAAACAAGTACTTCAAGCTTTTATGATCACTAAAAATAGTGAACGTAGCTCCATAAAGAAAATGTCTCCATACTTTCAATGCAAACACCACAGCTGCCAACTCCAAATCATGAGTCGGATAATTCTTCTCATGATTTTTCAACTGTCTTGAAGCATAAGCCACCACATTACGGTTTTGCATAAGTACACCACCCAATCCTTGGTATGAAGCATCACAATATACCTCGAAAGGTTCATTTGGATCGGTAAAATCAACACTTTGGTGAAGTAGTCAATCGTCTTTTCAATTCTTCAAAACTTTCTTCGCATGCATCACCCACACGAACGGTTGATTCTTTCGTGTAAGTTGGGTAAGAGGTCCTACAATCTTTGAAAACCCCTCAATGAAACGTCTATAATAACCAGCTAATCCGACAAAACTACGGATTTCTGTTACAGTCTTTGGTCTTTCCCATTCCAAAACTGTCTTCACCTTTGAAGCATCAACTTCAATTCCTTTCTCCGATATCACGTGTCCCAAAAATTGAACTTCATTCAACCAAAATTCACATTTGGACAACTTGGCATACATCTTATTCTCCTTTAGAATCTGGAGAACCACCCTGAGATGTTCAGCATGTTCCTCCTGACTTCAAGAATAAATTAAAATGTCATCTATAAAGACAACAACAAACTTATCCAAGTATGAACGAAAAATTCTGTTCATGAAGTCCATGAATATGGCTGGTGCATTTGTCACACCAAACGGCATCACTAAATATTCATAATGTCCATAACGAGTTCGAAAAGCTGTTTTGGGAATATCCTCCACTTTCACACGTATTTGGTGATACCCAAAACGTAGATCAATCTTGGAAAATATTGCGGCTCCTCGCAATTGATCCATCAGATCATCTATCCTTGGAAGTGGATATTTATTCTTAATCGTGATTTTATTTAATTGCCGATAGTCTACACATAGACGTGAAGTTCCACCTTCTTCTTGACCAACAAAGACCTTTGGAGCTCCCCATGGTGACACACTAGGTCTCACAAATTGTTTCTCTAATAAATCCTCCATTTGTTTCTTCGGTTCGGCTAATTCTACCGGCGACATCCGATGGGCGCTATAGATATTGGTCCGGCTCCAGGTACAAGGTCAATGGCAAACTCAATTTCCCTTACTGGTGGCAGTCCAGGTATATCTTCAGGAAATACTTCAGGAAATTCGTTGACTACAAAAATATCTTTCAAGGCATCTTCACATTGCACCTCTAAAGAAGATAACAATAGATACCCATGATCTCCTTCCTTCAAACAAGCTTCCACTTGAGTAGCGTTAGGAATCTAGGATCCTTAGCCTCGAAACACTAATGTCTTATTCGAACAATCAATTAGGATATGATTAGAAGACAACCAATCCATTCCCAAGATTACATTAATCTTGGAAAGAGGCAAACAGATCAAGTCCACATAAAAGATTCTATTCCTAACACGAGATAGGACAATTCGGGCATACTTGTTGATGTAACTACAGACTTATCAGTAGGAGTAGCAACATTCAGATCATATGACAATGCGGACACGGTCAATCCCAAACGCTCAACACAATCACATGCAATGAAAGAATGTGTTGCTCCCGAATCATAGAGTATGGTTAAAGGATTACCTCCAATAGTACCTCCTCCATTATCAAGTCCTCGGATTTAGCGGCTACTTCTCCGCTCATTGTATAGACACGACCACCACCTGTGGGCCTTGCAAGTCGAACATTTCCCACGAGAGGATTCCTTCCTTATCGATCACGCTTTAGAGAAATGTCCATGCTGTCCACACTTAAAACAAACAACCTCCTTATGTTGACAATCTTTCGTGAGATGGTCCTTCCCACATTTGAAACATCGAATAGAGTCCCAGCTTGACTTGCCTTATTGCCGCTAGAACTTCCACCCACAAATTGCTTCTTAGTCGACTTCTGCCCGGTTTCATATATGGCTTTTTCTTTGAGAGCGACTTGCTTGAGTACTCTTTCCTTTTTGGAACCTTGCGGTCCAAAATTCTTATTTTCTTGCCGCTCGTTGATGATCAATCTCTTCAATTTTACGATATTTTTCAAGCAAAGTTGGAAATTGATTAATCTCCAACATCGATACAAATTTCTCTTAATATCCACTTTAATCCTTCTTCAAATTTCCCGCATTTCCACCATCCGGATTCATCCGCAAATATCTCGAAAATCGAGACAGACTTTCAAATTTTGCCGCATACTCACTTACGGACATCAATCCTTGTCGTAAGCTCGAAATTCCATTTCCTTCATATGCCTCACACTTGCTTTGGAAAATATTTCTCCGAAACTTTTGCTTAAAAACTTGCCATGTCACCATCCTTCCTTCAGCTTCCAACAGTCTTCTAGCTCCTTGTCCACCAACGTTCACCATCTCCTACCAGCATAAACGTTGCCAGCATAAGCTTCCGTTCATCAGCACAACCCATACCATCAAATATCTTTTCAAGTTCTTGGATCCAAAGTTCAGCTTTCTCCGGATCAAACTCTCCACGAAACTTCGGTGGATTATTCCTTCGAAACTCAGACAAACTGTGCACATTTTCATTAGCCCATTGATTTTGTTGTGCAACCACTTCCGCCATTCTCTGCATTGCTGCTACAGCTGCAGCCATGTTCCCATTACCATTCCCATTATCGCTCCCATTAAGCTCCATATCTGAGCCATTATTTCCACGTCCACGTCCTCGTCCTCGTCCAGACATTACTTTCTTCACTCAAACTGGATAATACAAAGAAAGTAAGGTCAATCTTCAACAATATTGTTTTCTTCTCAGAAAACAATAACAGAGAATTTTCAAACAATATTATTTTCTTTTCAGAAAACAATAAAAGAGAATCACACAACACAAACAAGACAGACCTAACCACAACCTCGAAAGACTCAAACTTGGGCTCTGATACCAACTAATGTAACACCCACCGTAGGGTGTCACATTTATGTTACTTAATAACCCCCAAGTTCATATAAGGTGACGTTGTAATAAAAAGATAAGTCAATTTTTTTTTTTACGACCATAAAATAAACTTAGCGGAAAATAAAACATTATAGCAACCTCACACATAGATTACATCATATACTTATTGCAAACGCTATTGTTGGAATTATTTATTTTACTGACCCATGTCTCAAACTAAAACACACTTAAATAAATTACACACATAGTTCATATCGAGTTCAAACTTGCCCAAGTTTAACTAGCAACGGACCCCTCGGATGGGTCCTCCTCGGGTTCCTCGGCGGTAGGAATCCGAATTGTGACGAGTAGCCCTACGGACGGTGTCCCGGTAGACGATACTATACTTGATTTCCGTTGGGACATAATTCTGGTGTCCCGGTGTCGCTTTGATATGCAACGAAAATTCAACATGAACTAAGATAGTTATACGAAAAAATGGATCTCTACGAAACGATGCCGCTAATGCTAACGATCGGATATCCTCATAAATAAGTCCTCGCTCATCGGGACTTGTCCTCCATTCTTCAGCTCCTCCGTGAAATTGTAGACGTACATATCCGAAGAAAGCGCTCTTGTCGTCATATCTTGTCGAGTCGGCGTTCCCAGCCGTTAAAAGTAATTCTTCTTCTGCTTCTTGTACCGTTTCTTTCTCAACGTCTTCACCCAATTATCAATACAATATACAGATATACATACAAAGAGGTGAGATTATCTACGCCAATACAAGCATGATAGTACAGAGATAATACAAACAACACATCATGCAAAATATCATATCATGATCACAATTATACCATCATCATAGTGCAAAATAATAATTACCATTGTGCCACTATCACTGTTTAAATCATACAACAATTACAACAACACCATCATATAAATATAGATGCTCAGTTTCATGCATGCGTACATAGACTCAATGCCCTACTCCATGGAGCTAATACTCAAGTCGGAAAAATTGATCGAAAAGAGTCACTTTTGGTATTTCGTGCTTCAGACCAAGTGCTTATAATTATATCTTGCACATCTAGCACATACACACAGATCTTTGTCGATCTTGATTAAGAATAGTGTCTCGGTCCCGGATCACCGGTGTGTTGCATCGGTCCTAACCCACGATGCGAAAGAGCTACCAACTGCCCATTGTGAGCAACCCGCACCCGATGCCCCCAAGGTCCATAAGTGACCTACACTACGCGTATCGCACCCACTCAAGAGGTGTACATTTCTCCTAGGCAATTAGCCATATCCAGGTCCATCGGACCATTTTCAATGCATGTGTAATGCACCAATTACCAACCAAAGGTAAATCACATAATTTCTCATACAAAGTTCAAATACTATTTTACGTTCGTAAAATGGATTTATGCCAATTATAGGCAAATTGCTCGTTTCTTGTATAATATTCACATACTGATTTTTAACTGTAAAGTTTACTATATAATTAACAGACAACATTATATTATTGTATTTTTATCATTCACAAAATATTTTTGTCATATTTTTACGGTCACGTAATATTTTATTACGTAAACAATGATTTGTAACATTTCTATTACGTTTAAAAATTGCATAACAAATTTTTTTTGTATTCTAAAATACGTAAAAATATTCTTTCATTTTTAAATCGCATAGCGATTTTTCTACAACATTTTGATCGTGTAAAATGATTAAATGCTTTAAAAATTACGTAGAAATATTTTAACATTTTTTTAATCGTGTAATTTAAAAATTACGTTTTTGAGCTACATAAATTAATTTTCACCGTTTCTACACTTTGAAATATTATTTTGGGCTTTTCTTAATATAATATAATCTCTCACCTCATTTCATTCCTATTCTTTTTTTTTAAATATTCCTTTTCCGTAATATAATTACTAAAAATTTCATTTTACTAATTTGATCTTGTAAAATCTCATCTTGTTAATTTAATTACTATTTTTAACTTAAAATATCATATCATTTTCCAAAGCTTAAAAATTAAATTATCCTTAAATAAATTTAAGTTACAAACGTTTTCTAAATCACTTCTAAAAATTTATTCTCTTAAAATAATTTGATGTTCGCCACTTTTAAATTTTCTTTTTCTTTATTTTACTAAAAATCCTTTCTCAACCAATTGATAACACTTGAATTTCCCTTTTAAAATCCTTCTATGGAAATTCTTATATTTTATAACATCAAAACATTTTTTCTAAGTTTATCAAAACCTTATAAATGGTCTTTGGAACCATCAAATATTTTTCTTTGAAACATCTAAGTTCAAATCTTGTTTTATACACAAATTATTTTACTAAAACTCCATACTAAAAACCGTGAGCATCATTGTTTGGAATAACAACCCTTTTTATTATTATTATTATTTTTTCTAAAATCATTCAATTTCATCCTTCTTGAAAATCTAATTTTGTAAACACCAAGTTGGTTGGTGTCTTGGCTGAAATTTTCTTAAGTCTAAGGACTAAAAAATCAAGTTCATTGTTCTTGAAAATTTTCAATAGAAACCTTAGTTTTTGAGAGCCAAAACCGTGAGCTTCCTATGACCTTTGAAGCCATAATTTCTTGTTTCCAACATACATTCCATCATAATATATTTAACATATATCATCATGCATATTATAAGCATACCATATAAACAAGTAAAAATCATACTAAGCATGCATACACAATTAATTCATGCAAAGCATATCAAGCATAAACAAAATAATTAAAAACACATAACACAAATAATTTATTACATGACCATGGATATGAATCCTCACATGGATTCATCATCCATCAAATATAACCATCTCTCACCACCATGCTTGGTTGGTGAGATAAATCTCCTCTTACCTCTTGAAGAACTCCAAAAGCTCATTGCTTTGAATTTAGAACAAGATCTCCTCCAACAAAAGTCTCTTGAACATAGAACAAATACAAGAAAATTAGTATATTGAACTTGATTAAGAGGAACCATGGATCAAACATGGTTTAGAACATGAAAAAGAAAAGAATAAAAGAAGTTTTCTTACTCTTCACCAACAAGAGCTCTAAAACTTGATCTTAGAAAAAGTCCTTCAAGATGTAAGAATTTGAGAAAATTCTCAACAAGAAAGTTGTTTAGAACAAGGTGATGATTTAAGAAACTAGGTTGTATGAAATTAAAAAGTGATGGAGTGTGAAGAGGAGTGCTTGGCCGAATGCTTCACTAAGGAGAGGAAATAGAGTTTTTCTCTTCGGTTGATTTTTTTGGAACTTAGAGAAAATAAAGAAATGAAGAATGTGAAGTGTGTAAATGAAATAATTTGACATCCTAACTATGCATGACCGTGGACTTCATGGAGAGAAATGCCAAAATGGAGTTTTGAAAAGCATGCACATTAATTGATCAATAGTAACTTGTCTTCTCCTTTTTCTTTGGCCTAAAAAGGCTATGTTAGCTTTGTCTCCCATTCTCCTTGCTCTTCAAAAACCGCCCCCCTCCTTGCATGATTCATGCAATTTGTCATCTTTTCTATCAATTATATGAAGCATTCCTAACCATTGATTCATTCAATGGTTAGGATTTAAGTAGATTTTGATTTTTAGAGACAAAATCTAAGCCAATTGGATCTTTCTTCTTTAAATCCTAGCCATTAGATGTGTCTCCAAATGAAAGGTCAAGATTGCATCTTCAAACTTTACATCCAAGGGTCCAAAATGGTTGTAGAAATTTTTGATGACCAATTCTCCACCATTGATTTAAATCCAAATCCAATGGTCATTAATGATCCATCTCCACCATTGATTTATTTTACATCCAAGGGTTGATAATGGTCATAGTCCTTTATAAAATTAAATCTCTACCCTTGATTTAATTTCCATCCAACGGTTATAATTGATCCTATTTACTTTTAAGATCAAATCTCCACCGTTGATTAAATCAAGATTAAATTTCCAATGGTAATTAAATTAATGGTGGATATCCAATCCACCAATATTAACTTAATAATATAGAATATTATTTTGATTCACTGTAACCCCACAAAACATACATTTACTATATTTTTACCGTCACGGTAAATAAATACAATAAAAATACGGTAAAGAAAATTTTTTAAAACTATTTTCGGATTCAGGTTTAGTAAGATCTCCTGTCTCCGTCTAAACAGTACAAATTTTTCTATGCGTAGAAAAATTTTCACTTTGCGGGACTCACCTGGGCCCACGTATGGCCACCTAGGCCCACAAACACCTCGCGGGGTCCACAAATAGTAAAAAAAATCAAAATCACACATAAAATCACAAAAATTAGAAAATTTACAAATATCAAATCAGATTACGTAAGTTAATTAAGACTTAAGCAATAAAAATTAATTTACGTAAATTTTTCCGGTCCGAAAATTATTATTTTCTTGACACGGAATAAATCACTCAAAATGACCAAATATGCAGACGGAATATTCAAAATAATTTTACAGTGCACAGAAATCACTAAACAGTAGAATTCTGTTAACTGTCAAAATTACTTATTTAATACATAGAAAGTTTGGGGTGTTACACTGTTCCCCTCCTTCTGAGCACGACAGCGGCGCCACCCAAGCGAGCGACAACCCTGCAGGTAAGTTATCCCACCCCTTTCTCTTACACACTCATAAATGGCATTATTGATTCTAATAGGTTTTGAAAATGCAGGTGGGAAGCTCGTTTATCTGAGCACAAAGAAGAGAGCCCCCGGACCCAAGTGCCCCATTACTGGAAAGAGGATTCTGGGGGTATACATATTTCATTCCTCTTTTAATTTTTTTTACTGGACAAGAATATTACTCTCAGTTTGAATAATAATTTCTCTGAAAAATGGTTCAAAGACCCTCCCAGTCACCCCACTTGCTTGAACAATGAATTTAGTTTTAATGCAATGTAAATGTAAGTCATCCAATATCCATAGGTGCCCATAACTCTGGTTGTAACGTGTGTGTTTGATCCCTCTGGCCCCATTTTTGCTAGTCCAAAATCTAACAATTTTGTTGTGAAATCCTATATTAAACGAGAACCACATGATACGGAGGATTCACATATCATTGTCAAGTGTTTTATTTTGTCCATTTTGTGGACATCTGTCATTTCTGTCTGATGTTTGTTACTCTTGCTCTTTATTTTGTCCACATATCATGCATCAAGTGTTTTATTTTGTTAATTTGTGGGCATCTGTAATTTATGTTCTAATGTCTATTACTTTTGGTCTATAAATTATCCAACTATCTGTTTGAATCATTTGAAAAGCTAAGCTATATGCTTATGACATTTCTAGAATAGTAATTATGTATTGTTAATGAAACATAATCAAATACCCTATTCTAAATTTGCTGATTCAAAAAGGCTGAGATCAAGATAAGTATTTTGAACCAGAATGCTATTTTCTAAGGTGAATCGTATTGAATCATGGTAAAATATATTTAAAAAATGCTATAAAAATATATACCTATAAAATGAAAGGAAATACTTACAATAGTAGCTTTAACCCAAAGTTAACATTAATAATATCACATATGGCCTTTAATAAACCATTAATTTTAGAAAATGCAAATGTAAAATTATATCTTTTGTTTCAAATAAAAAAAATCCCATTTGTCTTTTTTTGAGTAACGGCAAACAAATTGAATAACAAGAGTGAATTTTAGTTTAAGATATGAGTCAGTGGTCATGAAATCCATCTTTTTACCCCCTTTCTTGGTGAGTGAGCCTGTTCATTGACCTTTAAATTTTTGGAAAACTTATTCTTTGAAAATTTCAAATTCTTAAATTCCATTATTCCATTTCTCTGTGCATTTTGGTTTCTAAATGGTAGTTGGTATTCTGTGCAAAAAGTTCCTATATGCCATTTCATTGCCTTACAAACATGTTTGTTTTCCCAAGCTTAGCCATTTCAGTATTCCTCTTCTGTCTTGCTTACCACACACACAAAGATTATTGGGTTTGCTTGTGCCCAATCAAATGTGTGTGTGTGTATATACTGTAGGGTCTAATTGTAGCAACATATGTTAAAGAATAGAAGTAGTTCTCTTACCAAAAAAGAAAAAGCCTTTCTCTCAACCTAAGGCACATTGGCAGTGGCTTATGATCTATATTATAGTCATCATATTTAAATTTCATAACTGTTGTTGCATGATATATGCTCCATAATTTCTTATAGTAACTTGTACTTTATTGCTGGATACTCCAAGCTTTGTCAAATAGGAAGGCCATTGTTGTGGAGTTTAATGCAATCTGTCCAAGTCTCATTGGGAATTAAACATGGCTTGGTGCGATAGTGTAGAGCATCAGTACAAGTCGTCTAAAATTTTTGATTTCTCTATGTAGGGAATTTCTCATTTTGCTCTCAGTCTTTCAATTCATCGCCAAGGTATGGTTTTCTTCTCCTTCTCTTGTTAAATTGAAGTCCCTTTTTATTATTTCTTTTAAGCCAAATTAAATTTTAGTCTTTTTTATAAGCATTTGATGCTGATTTAAATGGTTCTGTTTCCATTGGTGTTAATTCTGTATGGATTTTGTTCCCAATTTTATTGTGTTCATATTTTCCCACCCCACAACCTATTTCTTAATCCCTCAGTCACACTTTTATTTTTTTGACGTATGGGTATGTGTTTGTAGATAGAGGATTGATAGGCAAAGATGTTGCGGGGTTCAGTCTAATTGTTCTTGAAATGGATAAAACGTCTGATTCTAGTGGTGAGAACAGGCAGGATAATAAATTGCGAGGGATAAGCAAGGCCAACACTTTCCCTCGCTAAAATTCAGAACAAAATCCAAACGGGGATACAACTAGTAAATAGCGAAGCAATAGTGAGTAAATTCTTGCCCTCGCTAAATTTAGCGAGGGAAGTGAGAGGGAATATTTTCCTCGCAAAAATTAGCGAGGGAATTGAGAGGGAAAATGTTACCCTCGCTAAAATCAGCGAGGGATTTGCGAGGTAGTAGTTTCCCTCGTTAAAATCAGAGAGGGAATTGCGAGTAATGATATCCCCTCGCTAAATTCAGAGGCATAATTGCGAGGGATTAGCGACGGAATAATTTCCCTCGCTAAATTTAGAAATCCCGCTCACTCAGAAAAAGGGCCAAAATGTCTCTTTTAGGTTACAGATTGCACATCTCCTCCCCAAATCAAATCTCCTCCCCCCCAACAACCGTACGACCTTCCCCTCCACCACCCAAGCCCTTCCCCGGAGCTGAACACAGCAGCCACGCGACGCAAGTAACTTCCCCTCATTCTACAATATTATCCTTGAGCAAAATAGGTATTCCATGCAACCCATAAAAAGACCTGAGTGCCTTAGCTCTTCTCTCTTGGTCAGCTCTATCAGCTTGTGCTAGTGCATCTGGGTTCACCTCTAAGACCCCTTTGAGAATTGGGTTTAGCTTGTGGATTTGTTTGAGGTAGAACTCAACTAGTTGCCTAGAGGTTAATTAGTTTATTTGGCAAGCAAGTTGGAGATCATGCACAGTTGCCTCCTCCAATGTAAACCCTTTGCTTGAGATAGTGGCTAGACCACATGAGAATGTGACTAAAAGGATCAAATAAAGAAATGGGAAGAAGGAGAAACCATCTACTAAAGTGGAAGCCATTAGAACATTATAGCATATCAGCGTGTCTTTGCTGATTTGAGGGAGTCTTTGCTGGTTTTCTGCATAATGTTGCAGAAAACAACCAAAAATCACATTCCCACACCTCAATACTTATTGAGAGAGTAAAGTATTTACCACAATACTTGCATATCTAACTCAACTTAAACTATTAAAGGAGTTACCCGTATTTCTAGGATTCAAACCATCCCAAAACACCTTGAAATATTGCCTAAAAAGGCTGATTTTCAAGATTGCACCAAATGTGCATCCTAACTCGTAAAATTCTAAAATTTTATGGGAAGATAGCTCTCTCCCCTATCTTTCCAATGGCGTAAACCTCACCTCATTTGGATAAGCGTATCTAAACTTATGCGACATTTTGCAGAAGCAAAAACAGGGAATTCACTGATTCACCCGTTTCTGCGCTGACTTTAAACTGCAAATGGGAACAAACTACGCACAGGAAAATTCTGAAATTTTCCAGCCAAGAAGCCTTACATGTTACCTTCAAAATGCCACTGGGTTCACGCAAAACGGACACCGTAGCAGGAAGTTAAGCAATCTGGTTTACTGGCTGCCAGATTGCATTTTCTGCAGAATCCAACTCTGATTCAAACCGATACTGGCACTGTTTGGCTTGGTGTAAAATTCTGAAATTCTTACCACACGTAGCCCTGTGTCTTAGCTTTAAAATGACACCAAAATCAGGTCAATCCGATATGTGTAGCTCAAGTTATGCGACAAACACCACAGGCTGTTCGGGTGCTTTGTCCTGATTCTCAAATTCGGGTATTGCATAATCTTGGTTTCTAACCAAGTTCTAATCCTCAAATCATGGATTCTAAGTGTTTTCTAAGGGCTCCAATCCATCAACTAACTAGTATCTAACTCATTAAACTTAGATTATGATCAAAGTCAATCAATCACAACCTAATTCTCATTTTTCTCCAATCCTTTTGTAAGATTCTCTATCATGAACCAAAAAGGTTGGTTTGCACTATAAATGGCTATCTAATACTTATTAGACTAAAATTATCCTAACTTAATTCTTGGAAGCAAGAATCAAGTTAAGAGCTAGGATTTTGCTCTCCAAATCTAGTTTTCCATTCGAAATCTCTAACCCCCATTCAAAAGAATAAAGAGGGAAAAAGAATAGAAATCTCCTACCTTTAGGTGATGACTAACCTTGGAGCCTTGCTCTTCTTCTTTTCTTCTTCCCTTCCTTTCTTCTCATTTCTCTCTTTCTCCCCTTTGTTTCTCTGTTTCTGTTCTTTTCTATTCTTTTGTTTTGTTTTCTGCTGGGGGTCGTGGGTTAAGGGGAAAATCGAAACTTAAGTTCCAGTGTTAGGATTCTGGTTCACGTTTATTCTCATTTTTCATATCTCTACTAGTAAATCGGTATTAAAATACACAACCAGTATACTTAAAAATACCTAACTGACTCCGATTCTTCTCAAATTTTAACTGTATCTTACTTAACTCATTTGTGACCTAAAAACAATTTCTCTTAGATTTTATTTATGTTTTTCTCTCCTATGAGGTACATTTAGGACTATCTAAATATGACATCAAATCTTGGATGTTGGAAATAAAAGTTATGAATTTCTAACGAATTATGTGTTAAGAATATTAGTTTGATTTAACTTTTGATTGTGCTTTAACATATGCTTAAAGTTTTATTTTCTTATTCGAGTGAAGATTTGAGCAAAACCTTAGTTTCCCGTTTGAGATTCAATATGAATGAGCACACATACTTATTGTTCGTACTGCTCATTGTATTGAATCTTGAATTGTCCAAGTTGGACAATTTGGTAAGAAATTTTTCCTTCACTTGGTTAATAGTTATTATTTAAATCTCATATCTTATACTTTTTGATATTTCGGTGTGCTACATTTCCTTTTGTTCTCTGCGTGTATACTTAAACGCGGTAGATCTGACTGCGTTATAGTCATGCACGTAGAGACCAATGGGAAATGCTGCCGAAATTTCGTCAAGTATAAAATATGAGATTTAAGGAATAACTATTAACCAAGTGTTGAAAAAGTTTCTTATCGAATGGGATAGGGTCATACCATGTTAAGAAATATGTATTAATGTGCTAAACCAATTTCAGCAATCATGAGACCCGATCGAAGTTGGATGTTACGAAGAAATGATCCTACCGGCTATGTAAGTGAAGAATTCAAGGATGGAGTTGATGATTTCATTAGGGTTGCTCAAGGAGACCCGACAATTAGTGATGCATTAAATCGCATCCTTTGTCCATGTGCTAGATGTAAGAATCGTGCTTGGAGGGAGGTATTTGGGGTAGAACAACATCTGTATAAGTACGGATTTGTGGATGGTTATGTAAATTGGACCATTCATGGTGAGGACATATGGGGAGATAGCGGCTCAACATCCATTGTCCATGATGACGACGTGGAGCCTAGGAATCCATACGTGGATATGGTTATGGATGCCGCAGGTGATAGATTAAATCCAGAGGCTCAAGATTTAGAAGAGGATCCAAATGCATCAGCTGCGAAGTTTTATGACTTGCTAAGAGACACTGACGAACCTTTATGGGATGGTTGCCATAAGCACACGAAATTGTCAGCTGTAACACAACTTTTGAACTTGAAGTCGGAGTTTAACATGAGTGAGAGTTGTTATGATAGAATGATTGTCATAATTAAGAGCATGCTTCCAGAGCCTGAAAGGTTACCCGAAAACTTCTACAAATCGAAGAGAATGGTTCGTGAGCTGGGATTAGGATATGAGAAGATAGATGCGTGTCTTAATCAGTGTATGTTGTATTACAAAGAATACAGTGACAAGAGACTCTACTCAGTTTGCTTAGTATGTGGACACCCACGATTCAAACCGAAGGCGGGACGTTCATCGAATGAGAAGGATGTGCCGCACTCAGTGTTGTGATATTTTCCTATTATGCCAAGACTCCAACGTCTGTTTATGTCCAAAAACATTGCACAGTATATGACTTGGCATGCGGATGGAGTGCGTCAAGATGAATCAGTGATCAGGCATCCAGCTGATGCTGAGGCTTGGAAACGATTTGATGCTACCCATCCTACTTTTGCCCTAGACGCTTGAAATGTTAGGCTTGGCCTGTGTACAGACGGTTTTAATCCATTCAGCGGTTCAGCCACACCATATTCATGTTGGCCTGTTTTTGTCACACCGTACAATCTACCTCCAAGTATGTGTATGAGAAGGGAATACATATTCCTCACTCTTGTGATTCCTGGACCAAAGTCACCTGGTAAAAGTTTGGATGTCTATCTTAGACCCCTAATTGACGATCTGAAGATATTGTGGGATGATGGGGTGCAAACTTATGATGCTTGGAAGAAGCAAAATTTCGATATGAAAGCGACTTTGTTGTGGACAATAAGTGACTTTCCAGCCTATGGAATGCTGTCTGGGTGGAGCACTCATGGAAAACTTTCTTGTCCGCTTTGTATGAATCACAGTAAGTCATTTGTGTTGAAGCACGGTAGGAAATGTTGTTGGTTTGATTGTCATCGCCAATTTTTGCCCTTTGATCATCCATTTCGCCGTGATCGAAACTCTTTTAAGAGATCAACAGTGGAAAAATCGAATCCACCGCAACGGCTGAGTGGGACAGATGTCTTTAATAGAGTGACTCAACTTAAGGAAATTATTTTCGGCTTGAATTCAGGTAAAGAAAAACAAGATGGCTTTGGTATACACCACAATTGGGTGAAGAAGAGCATATTCTGGGAATTGCCTTATTGGTCGACTAATCTAATACGACATAATTTAGATGTTATGCATGTTGAGAAGAACATGTTTGATAATATCTTTAACACTGTCATGGACATAAAGGGCAAGACAAAAGACAATTCAAATGCAAGAGAAGATTTGAAGATAATATGCAAACGTCCTACCTTGGAGCTAATAGTTGACAATGGCAAGTGTAAAAAACCAAAGGCGACGTATGTCTTAGATGCCAATAAAAGAAGGATGGTATGTGAGTGGATAAAACAGTTAAAATTTCCTGATGGGTATGCGTCGAATATCGCACGTTGCATCAATGTAGATGGCGGGAAGATATATGGAATGAAAAGTCACGATTGTCATGTTTTTATGCAAAGGTTAATTCCTCTGGCATTTCGTGATATCTTGCCAAAGCCTATATGGGGACCGTTAACAGAACTAAGCTTGTTCTTTAAAGAAGTTTGCGCAACTGAAATTCGTGCTTCTACCATGGAGAATGCAGAGCTTTCTATCATTGAAACAATTTGCAAGTTAGAGAAGATTTTCCCTCCAGCATTCTTTGACGTGATGGAACATCTAGTCGTGCATCTCCCTTATGAAGCTAAGGTTGGAGGACCAGTGCATTACAGGTGGATGTACCCCTTTGAGAGGTGTATGCTGTACTTGAAAAGAAAGGTCCGAAATAAGGCAAAAGTTGAAGGATCTATTTGTGAAGCGTATATTTTAGAAGAAATTTCTAATTTTGCTTCCATGTATTTCGATCCCCACCTACAGACCAGACGCACTCAAGTTCCTCGGAATGACGACGGTGGGGAAGAAATAATTAATGAACGATTGTCTATTTTTAAGCATCCATGTCGTCCTATCGGGAGAGGTCGAAATAGATTCTTGACGGATGTGGAACTTCAGATTGCTGAGACATATGTCTTTGGTAAATTGTGGAGAAATAGAACCTTATCTCCGTAAGTTTACTCTCTATCTAATGAATTTGTTATTAATGTGCTAAATTTATGCTAAATATTAATTATTGTATTGATTAGACAATTCGAGGATTCGTTAAGGGATACAGATCCCAATATAACTGATGATCAAATTTTGGAAGCTCGGGATAAGGACTTCAGTAGGTGGCTAAAACATCTAGTGAGTCCTTTTTATCCATAATAGTGATCAATCATATTAAACTCAATGTGCATTATGCTAGATGTTACAACTATCTACCGTCTATGTAATGATACAGGTTAATATACGTCAAGTCGAGAATCAAATGATACGAGGGATAAGTTACGGTCCATCCAAGTCCGTGACTTCTTATTGTGGCTTAATAGTTAATGGGTACAGATTTCATACCAAGGTGTACGGACAAAATAAAGCTACCATGAATAGTGGCGTATGTGTTAGAGGTAGTATATATGGTGAGAATGACTTCGACTATTATGGTATCATTGAAGATATATTGGAACTGTCATATGTAGGAAATCAGAACAAAGTATTTCATTTACAATGTCATTGGTTTGACCCGATAAATGGAGTCAATGTTGATGAGAGATATGGTTTGGTTGACATCAAGCATAAATCAAGACTTCACTCAAATGAGCCATTCGTCTTAGCCGAACAAGCACAACAAGTGTACTATACAAGATACCCACAAAGTGAGAATAGAGCTAGTGGTGAATGGTGGGCAGCATGCAAGGTCAGAGCAAAACTCTTTGTGGCTGAGACATTGAATGAGGAAGGTGATGAATTGAATGACTTAACTGCCACTGATTATTACCAAGATGATGGATCCATTGGAACACACAATCCTGTGATAGATGATGAAACAGTCTCCTTGTTTGATGCACATGCCCAAATGGAAGAAGTTAACATACGTGATATACATTATCCAATTGACGATCTGGTTGATGATGAGTTCATTGATGACAACGAAAATAATGAAATTAATGAATTCTCAGAGGAAGATGAGGAATCTGTTGCTTCAGACTCAAGTGGTTAAAATTGAAGCTTGTTCAATAATTTTCGTTAATGGTACTTAAATTAACTATCATTATTATATTTTGAGATTTTTATTGACATATAATTTCTTAACTCGTCATGTTTCATTATGTTTCTTTATGCAGATATCCATCATGACCATTCGAGGTAGAGGTGCTGGACGCAGTCGTGGGAGAGGCCGTAATGGTGCATCTACCTATGATTCTCCACCAAGACAAAGATTCTCACCTCTCCAGGTATACACAGTAGGATAATCTTTTAATTATTATTAACTCATGATTTATATAAATGTAATATATACGTGTTTTTTATATATAATTATATTAGGTGCAACTTCGCCCATCGGCCCATCGACTAGTGCGAGCTACCAAATCGTCTAGTCCATTGGCCGTTGGAGGCGCATCGCCTTCGTCCCACCCCCTACCGACCCGGCGATTTCTATGCCACCCCTGGCCGACCCACCCACTAGCGGCCCGAATGTGGTGCCTTCATGTGGAGAATCCAATGCGAAACGGATAGCGAGGAACTTATATATGTGGCGCTGTTCTGAACCATAAGTACTAGTGACATATTATCTTTTATTACATGTATTTACTTTCGGATAACTTACATTATCTTATTGTACTTACGGAGGAGGTTTCTACTGTCGAGGGTGACACGTGACATTATGTACAATGTCATGACACGGATGCCTGTTCCTGGCTAGTACGTGGCGAGGTTATCCACCGAGATGAAGGAAATACTATTTACTTGACTTCATAGTAAGTAATTGTGTTTCTATAGAATTATATATTATACGTTTATTGGAAAATAAATATAGATACTTATCCTTTGTGTAGGTTAAGCATCGGTTCACATCGATGCTTTGATCGCGGCATGGCGAGAACTGTACGGGAACGGACTATCTTAGACCGTTATCCGGACCATTTGAACAAAGCACGAGATAAGGCCTTTGAGCGGGCAAATTCAAACAACTTAGGCGATATTAAGGGCCATGGGCCCAGAGGAATGAGGACGGAAGTGTGGGATGGCACAGGTCGACATTTGGTGACAGATAAATGGATGACGAGTCTGCAATGCCCAGAAGGAACAGAGCGACCATGCCTGATGCCTTGAAGCATACAAAGGGTCGATAAGCTTTAGTCAACACAAGAGCAAGATGGTAATATAACTTCCTCATTTAAAGTTTTAATGATAAGCATCTGTGTATGAACATGTTGTAATTACTTGAGTTATTTGTCTATCTTGAGTATGACATAGTATTTTAGAGGGATTACCTTACTTTTGATATATTTTTATTATATAATATTCTTCTATATGCGATTACAGGAGGCAGAGTTAAAGCATCAGGTTTCTTACAGAGATTTGTATGCAAAAGTTCATAAGAAGAAAGATGGAAGCTATGTTTCTGAGCGCTCGAGGAATTTTATTGTAAGTGTCTTGTTCCTATTCACCAGTCATATATATTTTAGATTGTTCATTTTTTTGTTAATATTTTTCTTGTTTTGTTAATTTTAGGAGTCATATGACACCCGCATGAATGAGAAAAATATGGAGAAAACTCTTCCTCTCACCCTATGGTTGACCCAGGTCCGGTTGGATGCGGCGGGTCCCAACAAGAAGGGACGTGTGCATGGCATAGGTAACGGCTTGCACATTGGTAATAACACCAGGCCAACTTCATCCTCCTAGGTTGCGGGTCCTTCCCACTCTACACCGTTGACACAAGACATATCCGAAGTCGTAAACACAAGGCGGTGGGCATGCAAAGAATGGCTTCGTTTGTCCAGAGTCAACTTGTCCCTATGTTGGCGCCCTTCCAATCGTTTCTATCTACGATCGGATCAACAAATGTTGCTCCACAACCACCATCACAAGATTTAGGCAGGGAGGGTCGAGAGGAAGACGAACACGAAGACGAAGAAAATTTAGACTGATTGCTTTTTTTTATTCTTATTGTTACATTTGTATAACTTTCCATTGATTGATTATTTGTATAATAACATTATTGGATTATTTTGTATAAGTTTTTTGTTGTACCATTTTATAATTATTGGATTGTTGATTGCTGGATTTCTGTTTGTTGGATTGTGGTTTGATATGCAGGTTTTAGGGAAAGTTATATATATAAACAGGTTATTAAAAAAAATTTAGCTAATTAGCGAGGGATTAGCGACAGAAAACTCACATTGTAAATAGCGAGGGATTAGCGAGATAATAGCGAGTAAAAAATTAGCGAGGGATTAGCGAGCAAATGGCGAGGGAAAATTTAGCGAGGGATTAGCGAGCAAATAGCGAGGGAAAATTTAGCGAGGCATTAGCGAGGAAATAGCGACTGAATTCTACAGACAATTAGCGAGGGATTACCGAGGGATTAGCGAGGGAATTTAGAGACGGATTAGCGAGGGAATAGAGACGGAATTAATAGAGAGGGAAGAGCGAGGGAATAGCGAGGGAAATTGACAAAATTAGTAAATAATTTAGTGAACGAATAGCGAGGGAAATTTCATCGCCATTTTGCGAGGGAATATTAGCGAGGGATTAGCGAGGAAAATAAATTTTCTAGAGACGGATTAGAGAGGGAGTACTTTCCCTCGCTAATTAGCGATGAAAAAAAAGCGAGGAAACTTTCCCTCGCTAATCCCTCTCTAATCCCTCGCTGATAATATTAGCGAGGGATTAGAGAGGGATTAGCGAGGGAAATTTCCCTCGCTGTTTGCTTAATTTCTTGTAGTGATACATTTCAATAGAATTAAGTAGATGTCATTTATCTGGTCATCAAGACTTTCAAGAACATTTCATCACTACCATATCACACTGATTATGCCTTTTTATTTTGGATATGAACTTATTCTTACAAGGCCCCTATTTTTGACCTATACTTTATAAACCTGATCTGTGGATTCTCCTACCACATCTTTTAGGACGCATTTCTCATGATAGAAGATATTTTCAAGGTTCATCATCTGCAAAACTAATGAAGGAATTTATAATTCCAATCCTGATCATATATCTTCATTCAATTTGATTCCAGCCACTTGAACCGGTGCATGCATCATGGGAAATATTGATGCCTATTAGCCAATTTATCTAGGACCAAGAGCTTGTTTTAATATTAGATTTGATTGGATACTAACCCACTCGTGGATATATATCATACACAATTTATGGGTCTTGCCAGTTAGCACCGATGCTTAAAATTGATCTTTCCATTCTCCAAGATCCCATTCAATGTTCCAAAACATGAAGCAGTACTTACAAAAATATATTTAGATTTGGTAGTTACAATATGACATAGTTGAGGAACTTGAGTTAAAGCTTTGCTTAACATGCACTGCCATTTGTCAGGTATATAATAATATGGTAGAGAAGACAGTATACAATCTCACCTACTTCTGATATATCTCAAAATAAACGATGTGATCAATAGTTGGAGATGCATTTGTACTTTTGTGGTTGCAGTCTTGCAGACTGCAGAGAAGAGAAGAAAAGAGGCTTTTTTTTTTTCCACCAGTAATATATATAAATTGGTCGCGGGGGATCTCTCTGCTCTACTAAAAATGATTCTGCATATATTATGCTTCTTTGCATTTTTTGGTACTCTAACATACGAAACAAATAAGTATATTAATTATTAGGTTTTTCATTATTGATGCAATGCAAATATCAGTTCCTAGGCACGGCTTTACACCTTACATATTCTACACCTTATGTAAACTAAAACTCGTTGAATTTTTTTGTTGATAATCAAGCACTAGGTTGTCAGATTTTTATAAGAACTGCATACCAGCTACAGTTTTTGTAGAAAGTAACCTCTAGGAAAATAATAATAACCAAATAAACGAAAGCTAAAACTAGAATAACAATATATTAATATTTGCATTCAGATTTTAAAAAAAAAAACACTCATAACTAAGAAAAATAAAAATACCAAAATAAAAATATCTTGATTAACATTTAAATCCTTAATCTCGAATTAATATCCTAATAAAAAATAATTTTGCCCAGAGTCATTATTTATTACCATCACTAACATTGTTACATTCGCTACTGTTACTCACTGAATTGCCCACCGTGCCACTGTACCACCCTATGTAACAAATACTAATTTAGTTATTTATATCTATTTAACTTTAAAACATGACAATAATATTATAGATTTATTTTTAAAAATCTATATCATATATTCAAATAACGAAATTAATTTTTTTGAATTCTTTTATATAATTCTAACATTAATTATAATATTTTAACTATACTTTTCTCATTGTAATTAAAATTAAAGATTTTAAACTTTAATTCTAATTTATCGTGGAAATTCCTAAAAGTGTTGATTTCATCTCCACCCTACACTCATTGATGATATTCAGTTATTGCGTAAGTATTATTGGGTATTATAACATAAACAAAAGAACAAAACTTGTATTGACTTCAATCATTTCTCTCCAACCATTTCTTCCAACTTTTTTAATTATTTTTCATCTATTACTTTTAACCTCACTTAATTGAGGTTAATGAACACATAAAAAATAATTAAATAAAGTAGAAAAAAGTTGAAAAAAAATAGAGTTAAATTTTGTTTTAAACAAAATTATCGTGCGTCTGTTTCAACACATACATGGATAATATAGCTCGTCTACATGGCAGGCCACAAAGTTTGGACTATTAGTGTGAGACTGCGAGATAGCAACATGATCTTAGCAATGTACCTTACGTTTACCACAAACATAAAGCGAACTATAAAATCTAACAGGTATAAGTTTTGGAATATCAACATCAAAGAGAAAACCATGGACGCAAAAGCCATCACAACAAATCTAAACATGGGTCCGTGAGGAAAAACAGCCATTAGGTCGCATGAAGGGTCCATTCAATGATCTTCAACCTTACCAACCATTTCAAGATTTAGACAGTGCCGGAAATCAAGCCTTACTTGCTTTACATACCAAGAGATGGACATTTCACCAAAATCATTTTTTGCTCTCTTCCCTAATAATTTGGATAGGGTTATTTTCCAATTAACTACTGCTTCATATATATACATATAATACATTACATGCACACAAACATATATCAGTTATTGGTTTATCTTTACAAACCAACTCACAATAAATTGTGGATCAAATGGCTTTTGTTTTCAAAATTTATTTTTGATTTGTTTTGAAACAAAAAACCAGTTCGAAGTTTGAAGCTTTGATTAATGTGTGAAACTACTTATAAAATTCTTATTTATCTGTATCTTATACATCAATAGGGCTCATCATTTAAATTTAGTAGTCTCATTTATATAATCGTACATATATAGCTGCCAATATGAGAATTATTATATATTGGTAGTAGCGTAATCAAAGAGAAAAAGTTGGGGTAGAGGATTGGGAGATCTTCTAAAATATTAATATCCATCTAATAATCTAATCCCAAGTCCTGAACCAAGCAGAATTACGGGTAATGGTATTCTAGTACAAATCCTAAATTTGTCGTGTACTGAACTGACTTGCTATCATAATATCATTAATTTGGGTCTGTTCATTTATACCAATCTTAACTTCTCTTGTGTATCAAATAAAAAAACTGGTTACCCACGTTCACTTAGGAATTGTCAGCAATGCACCAACTGTTTTATTTTTATTATATTTTTTGAAAATTTGAAGTCATTCACTCGTTCACTATAATTTTTTCTTTCTTTTAACTAAAATTACACTCATTCCCTTTGGTTTATATCAAACAAAATTAATAATACTATCAACACACATATATACACATATTATTTATCTACATAATTTTTATTATTCAATTATAATTAATCTTATCTAATTTATTTTACATTTATACTCTAACTTGCACCATGCATTGTTCAAACTTAGTACACTGAATCGCATTTCATTAAGCACAACACTCACATCTGTTCAGGCTTACTATTGGCAGGTGTAAAGTGGAAACCCCTCCAAGCCCTTCAACCTAACCTGCATTGCCAGCTATTGGCATCATTTATGCACATATAGCTCAAGATGAAGACCAAGCATCTGCATCTCAATCCTGTACCTAGAGATGATAGTTTCTAGGGATGCTAAAAACTGAAGTAAAAGAACATGCACTTGACTGATAACAAAACGATCCTCGAGGAGATGGTGGTGTGCAGTTTATAGAGTTAAGAATACACAATAAGATTTGGAGTATATATAGTACCACGGTAGCATTAATTTGGAGGATCTTATAATAATCAATTAAATGATGATTACCCATCATTTATACAATATCAATGCTAGTCACTTACGTACACTTTGTTAGTGAACTATACTTATTTACACTCTGAGAAAGATAAAAATAGAAAGTGAGATTGATTAATTAAAGGGGTTTCCACCTTGGCTTTAGTGTAGTGTTGAGACAAACTAATTTCACGTTGTTCAATAATGGATTAGTACCTCAAAGGCTCTCTCTTTCTGTTACATTTAATGGTACACTAGGAATCTTGTAAATGGCATGCCTCGTGCGTTCCTTTAACCACCACTATAGTTTATGAGAACGTTTGATTAAGGTTTTCAGCTGCTGTGGTCGGTGCCGGAAACCTCAGTGCTACGAAGCTTCGTCCTCTAATGTGCACCTAAACCCCTGCACTAGCTGCCAATTGCAGTCACTTACCACGCTACCTAAACTGCCTAATGTATATATTCTCTTTGACTCAAGAAAAGAAAAAGAAAGAACAAATGTATATGTATTGGTTAGACTTAGACATGACTTGAAGAACAACGTCATTGTCTTGGATGGATTAATGATCATAGCTTTACTCTATTGCAAGTTTTAGTCTATGATATGCAATTGTAATTTTTTTACATTTTCTATTTTCTAAATTTACTTTTCTACTTGTTTTCTTTTATTTATAATTTATAGCTTTAGATCCAACATGTGTTAGTCCAAACGGCAGGAGATCTTTTTCTCTTAACCTTTTATCTGGAATTTTCATGAACACTTAAGAATAAATTAGTTATAAAGACAAAGAGAGCCAGCCAAGAAATATATTAGTAGCATATATATACTTGTAAAAGCCAGCCACATAACTGGTCAATTAATAAACTTCGAATTTTCAGTACAAATACAAACAGAACAATAAAATATATAAAAAAGGAAAATTATATTTATATTTGGAAATAAATGAGTTTTGTTTTTGTTTTTTTGTTTTTTGACCAAATATTCTCACAAGTATCACAATTATCTTTCTCCAAAAGTTGAACTTTGATCATCTCTCAATGAGATACAACTTACTTATACCAATACACTCAACCCTTGTTAGTTAGAAATAAGTGAGTTTGAAAAATAAATCAGAAAAATAAAACTGTTTTTTCTAAAATTTGGGACGTAGATCTCTAGCCTCCCAGACATATTTTTATTTTATAAACAAAATTTATGAAAAAAGAACACGTATTTCAGACCCATTTAAAAATAAGGGGCGATGGAGAGATCGAATCACCGAATTTGTATACTTTGAAGGGCTATCTAATTTTCACACGCTTTCATCCAAAATTTTCTGTTCCATTAATTGGTCGATATTTATTTATTTTGAACAAAATTATATAAGTATATTTTTTTTGAATAAAATATGGACCTTATGAATTTTATCAACAATGAGTTGTCCTATCATCGTCACCTAATTTCTTTCATGAAAATAGAGTGTACAAATATCTGTCATGAAAAGAAACTTTCTGAAGCAATAGAAAGATCGCATCATGGTAGTCCCCATTCCCTCCAATTATATATATGAAACAGGTAAGGTAGCCTGGGGATTAGGAGATGAGTTTATTAATTATAGCTTGGTCCACATTTTAACTACGGCAAAAATTCATCTACGAAGAAGATAGCTAGATGATGGCTGCATCAATAATTAAGTTGAATCATTGACCAGGCTGGTCGAATGAGATATACCCTAAACCTACACCCTTAGGCTAGTTAATCACCACCTACATATTGATATTCTTTTTAATATTGATATTACTTATTTATGCACATATATACACACTGACAACATAAAAGATTATAAATTAACAGTAGTGATGATTGTTACACATATTGATTGACTTGCTTATGATAAATATCGTAAATAACGTTGGAATTTGAATCAATATAAATTTTTTTTTAGGGAAGTTCTATTAGACTCAAGAGAATGGAAAAATGAGGACTCAGAGGATCAAATCATACTACATAACCACAGTCCATGATAAAAATTAAGGTTGATACACTATTAAATGTTTTTACATTAAGTGTAGAACAAAATTATGATTAAAGTATTGAAAAACCATACGGAACTTATGTACTTTAAAGTTTTCAAATCAAGAAATAAATTTCATATTTACATCATATTATTCAAAATTTAAGTTAATAAAATTTTAATTTTATATGCATAAGTCTTAGCTCAAGTAAAACCAAATCACTCAAGCTGTTTTGTTTACATTTTAATCTAGCATATCTCTCTTCTTACCAAGTCGTAGACTTTGATCTTTTTATAAAAATAAAATAAAATCGAATTTGATATCCTTTTTGCCCAAATCAATAATGTAAATGCATCCATGTCTTTTGGTTTTTGATTTATATGTTTTACCATTTTTTTAAAAAATAATACTTTCATTTCTTTTTCCCCCCTTTGGATCTTTTCATTAGAATTCCAAATGCTGAACAACTGATATACTAGCTTTTTAGACACACACACTGAAAGATAATGTACTTTTCCAATTCAATACGTACCTAATTTAATTTATTAGTGATAAATTTGAAGGCTGAAGACTATGACTTTGAGATTTGGTAAACATGGTTACCTTTAAACGCGGAGTTCATAGTTTTCAAGTTTTATATTTTTGTCCTTATTGAAGTTACGGTGGTGTTTAATATATACTTTTTAAAAAAGGGTGTATAGTACATTATTTAATTTAAGTTATTAATTTATTTATAAAATAAATTAATAATTTAGATCAATTACAAGAAACATGTTAAGTAGATTTACTTTTTTTTAGTTTTCTTTTTCTTTTTAGTTTTATATTTTTTTTTACATATGACTACCATCAACATCGTTGATTTGTAGGCCACTATATCTGTTGTTCTTGTCACCTCAATTTTTTTAAAATTGTATAATCGTATAAATATTAACAATTAAAATTTATAAATTTTTTCAACAAACACATTACAATTTTAAAAAAATCGGTCAACTCCAATTTTTTTTAGGTTGTATAGTTGTATAAATATTATCAATTAAAATTTATAATATTTTTTAACAAACACAATTATAATTTTAAGAAAAAATTTCAGTGTGCAATTATTTATGAAAAAAATATAAAAATTTATAATTTTAACTGATGTTATCGACATAGTTGTGTAATTTTAAAAAAATAAACAATAGTCAGTCAGAGGTGAGGTGGCGACCAATGGTGGTGATTGACGTCGACAGTGGTTTTCGACGACTGGCAGCCGACAATGGTGGCCTGAAAAAAAAATTGTAATTAAAAAAAAGAAGCAACTAGTAAAAAAAAGCCTATAACAGCAGGTAAAATATAAGGTATATGATACATCTTAACTTAGCAAAATGCACCATAGCACTAGCCATGAGAAAAATAAAAATCAAATCAAATCAAATTTGATATCTTTTTGCGCAAATCAATAATGTAAATGCATCCATGTCTTTTGGTTTTTGATTTATATGTTTTACCATTTTTTTTAATAAATAATACTTTCATTTCTTTTTCACCCCTTTAGATCTTTTCATTAGAATTCCAAATGCTTAACAACTGATATACTAGCTTTTTAGACACACACACTGACAGATAATGTACTTTTCCAATTCAATACATACCTAATTTAATTTATCAGTGATTAATTTGAAGGCTGAAGATTATGACTTTGAGATTTGGTAAACATGGTTACCTCTTTAAACGCGGAGTTCATAGTTTTAAAGTTTTATATTTTTGTCCTTATTGAAGTTACATTTGATTAATTAGGAAAGGATCATGGGCTTTATTCCCTTTCGTTTTGGTTTCCTTTTTCCTTTCATCTTTGTCTCTTTTATCGGTGAACGAGTTTCTTGGCCAGGTACCAATATTTATTTATAACCTTCACACTACTTCCCATGGCAGCTTGTGGATCTAAATTAATCTGTGATCAGTTTATGGGAAATGATGTTTTGTTTCTTCTGTTTTTTACGACAAATAAATAATAATAATAGTTCAGTGTACCGAACAGTAAATACACACGAATTATTTCTTATAAGACAAACCGTGTTAGATGCATTATATTTTGTAAATCTATCCCTCATTCACGTTTATGCGGTAACTAATCCAAAATTAACAACAACCTTCGAAGTTCATTCCCAGTAAGTACATATTTTAGTTCATCTGTTTTTTTTCTTTTCTTTTCAAATGGATATATTTTTCTTACATGAAATTAAAGAAGTATTCACTTGAAAAAATTTACAATTACTTAAACCCTTAGTATAACTAGCACACAGTGATGGCTTCCCCAGTATATATGTACATTTATTCATTATTATTATGAACTATTTCACTTCCCTCATTTAATATTGATATAGGAAAAAGTGAAAACTAAATTATCTCTCCATATTCTTTTTTATTTAGTTTTTTTTTTTGAGATTATGAGGTGTTCTCATATCTAATTGTAAGATTAATTCTCACTTGGATGTTGAGTTAACCCTGGCCACAAAGTACTTTAAGTAAAATTCATAAGCTGGCGTTTGACATAAGCACCTATATTATGAGCACCAGAGTTATATATGGGAGATTGGGAGTGTAGTGGTACTATCCTTTCTCATTAGCCTTATTATTCTAATTGGAGTGAGTGTTTTCCTTCTTCTAATTTGAGTTCGAATCCTAAATACACTAAAAGGGAAAAAAAATCGCTCTCAGTTAATTTAAGAGTAGAGTATGGTTGCAAATGGAGAATGTGGAGTGGACAAGGGTAACCAGGAGACGACGAACAAATGTGGCTGTTTCATCAAGAAGGAGATCAAACTGGAGAATGGACGTTTCTTGTAACGATGTAGGGGGGCAAACAGACAGTAAGGATTCTGTTTCTTTTTTTTTCTCAGAATTTCCAGATGATTTCGGGGCGAGAGAGATGTGGAAGGTTTTCCAGAAGTATGGGAGGGTAGATGAAGTTGTCATTCCTTCAAAATGCGACAAAAGAGGACGTCGCTTTGGCTTTGTACGTTTTTTTGACGTTAAGGATCCTGTCATCTTTGCTACTAAACTTGATAACATTTTCATCGGCTCTCAGAAGATTCACGTAAACCTTCCTAGGTTTCATCGTAGTATGAGGAGCGTTTTGGGTCAGGGAAACATTAATCCGCAGCCAAAGCGTTTTTACGTGGCGGCTAGGCAACATGCACAACGAAGAGAGGGGATCTCTTACGCTAATGCTGTGAAGAAGGGTAACAGTTCCAAAGATGAAGTTGGGATGGATAAAAGTAGATTCATTAAAAGGAATGATTTTGCACATCTTAATTTTGTCATAGGGGAAGATCAGATGCAAAAGTTGAGAAAAACGTTTGTTGGGAAGGTGATTAACGCAGGTGCGACATATAGTATGCAAGAAGAATTCCATAGACAAGGTTACTTTGCTGTTAGGATCACACCCTTGGGCTCTAATCTCGTTCTTATGGAATCCAATGACGATGGGGAAATCCCGGCGCTGATTAACGACGCCAAGGACTGGTTAGCTCAGTGATTTGTTGAAATCCGTGAATGGAGCCCTGGAGAGGTTGATAACGAGAGGTTAGCCAGGATCCGTTGTTACGGTGTGCCAGCACACGCCTGGTCGGAGGAGTTTTTCGAGTTCTTAGTCTCTGGCTTTGGTGTTTTCGTTTCAGTAGACGATAACACAAGAAATAAGGGCTCTATGGATGTTGCAAGAATCTTGTACAGAACTAGGTATCACGACTTGGTGAACAGGGTGGTGAAAGTGGATATTAACGGTGATTTGTTTTCTATTAAGATGGTTGAAGATTGGTATGGACCTATTCAATGGTCTTCTCCCATAAAAAAAACACTGTCAATGTCCAGTTCTGACAATGAGACCGTCGATGGTGATCTCAATTTCCCGGTGGAAGGTGAAGATGGAGAGTTCTCTGATGCAGGGGATGGTTGCAATTCCAATAACAACGAAACATTTATGGATCATAATTTTAATGAGATTTCCCATGATATCAATGAAGTGGAAGGATCGAGGAATAGGCAGGTTCAGTGCCTGGAGGGAGTTAATAACGGATGTGGAGACGTTAGTGGTGATGGACTTTTAAAGCAATATAGTGGGGACAATAATAATCAGAACTTATTGCACATAGAACCTCTTGGCCAAGTATCTCCTGATAATTTTATAACGAGTGGCAAAGTGGTAAGTTCAGAGTGGCCTCTTGAGCCCATTTCCTCTTCGGACAAGATTTCCTTTGGGCCTGGCTCTGGATCAGAAGGACGTGTGGTGCGTGCAATCCAGCCCGGTCCCTCTCTGGACGTTCCTAACGTGCAAGGAGCGGTTTTGGCATTGGAGTCTAGCAAAGGAAATAGAGGTTTTATAGGCCCCTTAACTTATGACCACGTAGAGGGGTGCACGGGGTCTTTAGACGGGCTTCTAGAAGGTGAGAACGACTTTTCCTTTATTGCAAATAGCATTCATCTACCTCCGCGAGCGTCAGACGGTGATTCTTCCTTCATGGGAAGTTTTAAATTCTCTGGTGGTTCTGTTTTGTGCAGGGGATCTATATCAGATTCTGACATTCACTGCTGTAACAATAAGTTTTGGGACGGCCATGAGCGCGGTGTTACCATTAAAATCTGGAAGTTCGCAAAGCAGTTGGGCGTCTCCGGAAAAGAAAGGGATGAGAATTATGTTGCCGTGATTAAGGAAATGGAGGCCAGAGATCGTTCGGCCAAGGTTATGAGGGAGATAAAATCAGTGTATCCATGAAGATTGTTTCCTTAAACGTGAGAGGACTTCGGGATCGGGCAAAGAGGAGAAGAATTCGATCCTTCTTACTATCAGGTAATTTCGATTGTTGCTTGATTCAAGAATCTAAATGTTCGGTGGTTGATAATAATTTGATTGAGAGCATATAGGGTGGGTTGGATGCTGATTGGTTCGCCATTCCTGCTGAAGGGTTTTCTAGTGGCTTAATATCTGTATGGAAGTCTGGTTTGTTTACTGTTAATTTTCATTTCACTAGCGCCGGTTTTCTTAGTGTGTGCATTTTTATGAAGAATTCTTCCTCTTTGATTTACATTGTTAACGTGTACTATCCTTGCATATTAGCGGGTAAATGTAAATTGTGGAATGATTTATGCATGTCTAAAAGGGGTTTTGCTAAAGGGGTTTGGTGCATAGCAAGGGATTTTAATGCCATAGTTTCCAGAAAGGAAAGAAAGGGTTTGAATATGCATGTTAATCAGACTGAATTAGTGGAGTTCAGGAATTTTATTGAAAATATGGAGGTTGTTGATATTCCTTTACTGGGGAAGAAATTTACTTGGTTCAGTGCAGATGGCATTTCTATGAGCAGAATTGATAGATTTTTATTGTCTGAGGATCTTATTGATGAATGGAAGGTCTCTGCTCAATGGGTTGGTGACCGAGATACATCTGATCATTGTCCAATTTGGCTGAAAATCTCTGAACTTAATTGGGGCCCTAAACCTTTTCGTTTAACAACTGTTGGTGGATCATAAGGAGTTTAAACCTTTTGTGGAAAATTGCTGGAATAACTTTAAGGTAGACGGTTGGAAGGGGTATGTTCTCAAGGAAAAATTAAAGTTATTAAAGGAGAAGCTGAAATGGTGGAATAGGGAGGTTTTTGGCATTATGGATTTAAAAATTGACAAAACAGTGGAAGAAATTAATAGTCTGGATGTTGCCGCAGCAGAGGGTACTTGTATTGATTTAGATAGTAGAAAGTTGTTATCTGCTCAGTTTTGGCAGCAATTACACAATAAAGAGAGCTTGATTTTGCAAAAGTCAAGAGCTAAATGGATCTTGGAGGGGGATGCTAATAGCGTGCATGCCTATGTGCGAAAAGGCGAAAAAATCAAATTCCTACTTTAAAAGTGGGTGGTGTTTGGGTTGACGATGTGGAGGGTGTCAAAGCTGAAGTCAAGAGTCACTTTCTTCTTTCCTTTTCTGAACATAATTTTAGTAGACTTACCTTGGACGGTATTCCTTTCTTGCAGATTTCAGATGAGGATAATAGTGTTCTTACCGCCCGGTTTACATATGAAGAGATTAAAGAGGCTGTGTGGAGTTGTGATGGAAATAAAAGTCCTGGGCCTGATGGTTTCAACTTTAATTTCATTAAATCTTGTTGGGATTTCTTTGAAGGATGAGGTGTGCGCTTTTATTCAGGAATTCCACTCAAATGCTTTCTTGCCAAAAGCTATAACTGCTTCTTTCTTGGCCCTTATTCCCAAAAAGGATCACCCCCAATCTTTACTTGAATATAGACCTATTTCCCTTATTGGTTGTTTGTATAAAATTATTTCAAAGTTGTTGGCATCAAGATTGAAAAGAGTTCTGGGTAAGGTTATCTCTCCTTGCCAATCTGCTTTCCTTCCAAACAGGCAGATTCTTGACGGGGTTTTGACTATTAATGAGATTATCGACTTGGCAAAAAGGAGGAAAGATCGTTGTCTTCTTCTAAAGGTTGACTTCGAAAAAGCATATGACTCAGTTAACTGGAAATTTTTGGAATACATGCTGGTTCGGTTGGGTTTTAGTGTTAAGTGGAGAAGGTGGATAAAGGCATGCATTTTCTCTAGTTCAGTTTCGGTTATTGTGAATGGAAGCCCCACAGATGATTTTGATGTTAAGAAGGGCCTTAGACAAGGCGATCCTCTAGCTCCTTTTCTTTTTCTTATCGCAGCTGAGGGATTGTCGGGATTGGTAGGAAAAGCTGTGGGTCTGAACCTTTTTCAGGGGTATAAAGTTAGCCAGGAGCTTTCTTTTCCTATTCTTCAGTATGCAGATGATACCATTTTGTTGTGCGAGGCCTCTTGGGACTCTTTGTGGAGTATTAAAACGATCTTGAGAAGTTTTGAACTTGTTTCCGGACTAAGGGTGAATTTTTCCAAAAGTAATCTTTTTGGTTTGAATGTGGATGATTACTTTCTGTCAGCTGCTTCTAATTTCTTATCTTGCTGTGTAAGGAGCATTCCTTTTAATTTTCTTGGTATCCCGGTCGAAGCTAACCCAAGGAGATGCACAACTTGGTCCCCGGCGGTGGAATCTATGAAGAAGAGATTATCCTTGTGGAAAGGGCGCTTTCTTTCATTGGGAGGCAGAATCACCTTAATAAGTTCTGTTTTGTCTAGCTTGCCCCTTTACTTTTTCTCTTTTTATAAAGCTCCAAAGAAAGTGTTGAGCACTTTGATTTGCATCCAGAGGAATTTTTTGTGGGGAGGTTCTAGTGAAACACAAAAAGTACATTGGGTTAACTGGGATAAAGTATGCTTGCCTAAGAAGCTTGGTGGCTTAGGGGTAAAAAACCTTGAATTGTTTAATATCAGTCTCCTGACTAAATGGAAATGGCGTTGCTTGGTTGACCATAATGCTCTTTGGTACAAATTGTTGTCTCACAAATACGGCCCTCTTACTAAGGGATGTTTAATCACCCCTTCAGGTTCTCAGCATTCTTCCTTGTGGTGGAAGGATCTAGTTTCGTTAGATTTGGGGTAGGATTACTAGGCCTTTTTGGTTCTCGGATGCAGTTCGCCTTAAACTTGGAACGGGTTCTGATATAAGTTTTTGGAATGATATTTGGTTGGGCGTTTCCTCTCTAAAAGATTGCTTTCCGAGACTTTTTCAGGTTGCTGAAAACACCAATGTGTCAGTGGTAAACTCTGGTGCTTGGTGTAATGATAGGTGGGTTTGGATTTGGCAGTGGAGGAGGCCCTTGTTTGCTTGGGAGGAAGAACTTCTACACGATCTTCAAATTTTGGTGTCTTCTATTGCACCCCAAAAGGAAGGTAGAGATAAATGGGTGTGGTTGTTGGATAATTCAAATTCTTTTAGTGTTAAGTCAACATATTTGCACTTATTGAATTCGTTTTGTTCTACCTCTTTGGACCATAATCTTGTCAAGTTTTATAAGGAGCTTTGGTTGGGTGCAATCCCGTCTAAGGTGATTGTTTTCGTTTGGAGATTAATTCTGGAGCGCTTACCTACAAGAGAGTTGTTGCATCGGAGGGGCATAATTTCGGATCCTTATGCAAATTGTTGTGTATTCTGTTTTTCTCAGTGTGAATCTGTTAGTCACTTGTTCTTCTCTTGTTCCTTTTCATATAAAATATGGTCCTTAATTTATGCTTGGTTGGGTTTTGATGGAGTTTTTCACAGAGATGGTGTTAATCATTTCTTACAGCATGGTGCGCTTTTAAGAGGCAAGAAGGTGCGGAAAGTTAGATATCTTGTTTGGTGTCTGTTGTGTGGTGCCTTTGGTTGCTGCGAAATAAAATTGTATTTCGAGGTGCTATTGCAGATTGCACTGCTGTGGTTGCTCATATTAAGTTCGTCTCTTGGGGGTGGCTTATTTATAGGGTAGGTAGAAATTTAAGTTTTTCTTTTGCTAATTAGTGTGTAAATCTTTTGGGATGTTTTCATGCCCTTAATTAACTCTGCTGGTTTTCTTTGTAAGGGTTGGAGTACCCCTTGTACTCCTTTTATTTAAGTTTCTTTTGCCTATAAAAAAAAAAGAGTAGAGTATATACTCTATTTGCTGGCTAATCGACACAATTTAAATATATTCTAAATACATTTTAAGTGAGTATCAATATTCTTTATATGTAGACTAATCAATACATTTTAGATAAATTTTTGTGCTGATATAAAGAAATCTTAAATATCTTATATTGATAACTCATAGAAGAATCCTTATTCTAGGGGAAAAAGAAAAAAGAGAATAATCCTTGTGGTATAAGTTGTTTTTGAAATATTTGTATGGAGGTAAAATCTACGTTTCATTTATCCGAAAAATTTTCGAAATTATTAAGCTAAAGTTAGTTTACAGAGATCAACAACCTGTTTCTATAAAAACTCATATAAATGTACAAAATTTAATTATTAAGGCTTATAATACAAAATAATTACTTATAAGTTGAAAATAATTATTCTATCTGGTTTTCACCTTCCCATTTTTAACATCTCTGCCTAGCAAAGGGTATGCTTGATAGAGAAAGTGAATATTAAGTGAAATATATATATATATATATATATATATATATATATATATATATATATATATATATATATATATATATATATATATACTTACTGATATTTGGTAGATAGTGAAAAATAAATAAAAAAATATTTTTTAACCGACTTTCATATTATAAGAGAAAAGAAAAAGAGTAACAATAATTTCACATATTTATATTTGCATACTCTTTCTATATAATATAATATAATATAATATAATTTTATGAGGCAAAGCATAGTTGAATTGAGTGACACATATATAGTTGTACCAAACCATACCATATATTTCTTATATATATATATATACCCAATAAATGAGAAAATTATTTTGATTCCAAAGTTTTCTATTTAGTTATTTTCAACTCAATTAGTCTCACGCCCCTTATATTTTCTCTTTCGTTTTAAAGTTGGCCTATAATGAACAAATGAAATAATAAATGTTTTTAATTACACGCTAGCTAAGTGAACTCATCAAGATGATGAAAGTTGAACTATGTTAGACAATTCATGTTCGTGAGTTTTTTTCCTTTTTCAAACTAATACACTTAATGAGTATTTTCCTGGTTTGTTCTTCTTGCGGATAAGTATTTGAGTGGCCTATACATGCCTGCATAGTCAAAGCAAAAGCGCACGATAATCATAAGGGTTCTCATTTTCCTTTAAAGCTAAGATCAGATTGAAAGGTGAAGCCAAAAAAAATGTTGAAAAATAAAAATAAAAAGAAGAAGAATCCATAACCAACTTGGCTAAATTTACTATAGCAGTCACAAGTTCTTAAAGCAACACAAGGCGGCTATACAACCTACAAGTTAATTACAGAAAGAAGGAAGCCCAACCCCACCATGCGAGAACATCCAAACTTCATAAATTGGAAATCACTATTTTCTGACAGGGCAATTTCGTCAATTTGAATCCACCCAGTTCCATAATTATTAACTACAACATTATCATCACCATTATTATTATTATTATTATATCCTCCTTTTGCATTATGAGTACGGTTGTTGCTATATATACACAACCCATTCTCCAACCCTTTCCCTTGTTCATAGAACAGAACCTCCCAAGATTCAAAGCTTGAGCTATCCAAAGACAGAGAAACGAAGTTTTTTTTTTTCTGATCAGGATTCAAACCCTAGATCAGTTTTCACTTTCAGCATAGACTAAAAATATAATGGGAAACAGCTTAAGGTGTTGTTTGGCTTGTGTTCTTCCTTGTGGGGCTTTAGACTTGATCCGAATAGTCCATTTGAATGGCTATGTAGAAGAGATTACGCGTCCAATCACAGCAGGAGAGGTCCTCAAGGCCAACCCTAACCATGTTCTAAGCAAACCAAGCTCTCAAGGTGTCGTTCGCCGGATTTTGATCCTCTCGCCGGAGACTGAGCTCAAGAGGGGCAGCATATACTTCTTGATCCCGGCATCATCTTTGCCGGAGAAGAAAAGAAACGTCAGAAATGGAAGCATTGGTGACAGTGATCTCAACAAGAAAGTGTCCCCCAGCAAGAAGAGCAAGAAGAAGTGTGATGATGATTACTCATCATCACAATGCCAAGGATTCACTGACAAAATCTCTAAAGAGAAGAAACCCTCACACCGGGATGGCCGGAAAGGCCGTGTCGGAATGTGGCGGCCTCATTTAGAGAGCATCTCGGAAGACTAGTTGTAGTTTTCTGTATTGCCGGCCGGTGCCGGAATCCAACATGCCGGGGATGAGAGGGAGAACCAAAAAAATGGTTCAATTATTGAAATATATAGCAACAGGACCTCTTTTTTTTTTCTTGTTTTATAATTGTATGTGGGTATTTTAATTTGTGGATAAAAAGTTTTACCTTGCTTTCCTGAATTTTATTTTCCATTTTTGTTTTTGGGCTGCTGATTGCCATGGCAGAATTGAATTTGATCACTTATAATTTGTTTACTTCATAGGAGGGAAAAATGGAAAAGAAAATAAAGGAAAAAAAAACTTGGAGTGAAGAATTCAAGTTTGTACCAACCGATTTATAACCTCATGTTGCATACAAATATCTTCCTTTTCTTTCTGTTTGTTATATACGAGAGTGAAGAAATATGAGTGTTTAACTTTAATTTGTACCCCACAATTTAAAATCCAAGCCCTTCTATTTGTCTTAAATGGCTTGTCCAAATGAAAATTTAAGAGCAGTTTTGTTTTTTTTAAAGCAAAATAAACATGGTGGCATCCAATTATAATGATCCAAATGCTGAAATAATAATTTTGAATGTTAGGCCCATTTTCAGATGATTAAGCTGAGTTAAATTTTGAATATTTAATTGGAGCATGCATGTTAGGCACATATGTCTACTCAAGGAATCTATATCTATTGCAAAAAAACGAAAAAAAAAAATATAATACTGAAGCTGACATTATTATTTCAATTAGTAACCAATTTGTTTGTTGGCCTAGAGTGTTATGCCACTTTAAGGCGATGAACAGTTGTGGGTATTGGAACAATCTAAGTACCAACAATTAGAAAAATATACAAGAATTGTTCGTCCATGTCAAGAAGTCAAAGTAAAACTTAAGCATAAAATTAAGGCATTTTCTTAGGCAAACAAAGGGAGGGAATTTCGGGTAACAACCTTATTAAATTTTCAAGCAAAAGTATAGATTATGTTCCAATTAAGGTTGATGATTGTGAGTCTACGCTTGCTCCCTCCCCAACCTTTTATTTTTATTTTTGCATTATTAACATTTTATGAGTCAATTCATGCTCGATCGGTTAGTGGAACTAGTTGGCCATTAATTACTACTACTTAAAAAGATTTAATATTTTTAATTTGTTTTTTAAGATATATTATATCTCAATACTCATAATATCCATAGAAAACAAGCCCACAATTAGTATAAATACTGACTTTTGAATATGAGTTATTAAAAACATGTGAGTTATAAATTATTGAGTGTATAACTATAAACAATTGATCAGTTATTACTCATAATCTAAAAGTTATAAGTGAAGAATAACTTGTACTTTTTTTGGTTTTTAATCAATTGCTAATGTAATTTTGAGCTAAGATAATGATTAGGTAAAATTTTTTAAGTGATAATTTTAAGATTTAAACTTTTAATATTGTAAGTAAAATTTACTTGGAGTCGTAATCTATTTCTACTATTATTGGGTAAATAACTTGTGCTTACTGTCAAGAAATAAATACAAGAAATAAAAGTGAAGAAATAGTTTGAAATCCCGGATTGATGAATGACTACTCACTAGAAGAGTTTTACTTGAACAAGTAACGACAATTAGTTACACATTAGAAAGAAACATTTGACAAGAAAAAGATAGATTGTTGAAACATTAGAAAGAAGTAAAAAGGTGTGGCTTGGTTTATGAAGGAGGAATACGACTCCATATATACCCCTTGATTTCAAAATAAAAAAGAAATATGGGTAGCTTATCATGTTGTCATTCAAACACCAATATTAGTTCTCAAATAGCGACATCTCCACGCTACATTCATAAAGAAACAAAAGCAAACAAGCTGGCATATATTGCTTAACTTATTTCCTATTAATTACTCAGTTCTTCACATGGATTCCCCTCTCCTCTCTCCCATACTAATATTAGACAATTCTTTGCACATCCCTTTGTCAGACTCCAACTCATCCATATATTATTATACTAATTCGTTTGGACGATATATCTACTTTGGCTTCACTCCTCTAGATCACGTTCATAGATCGATGCACATCTGTTTTGGTGAACCTGAAACGAAATTAACTGATTGTAGTTTTTTTTTTCGAAATAAAATGGTTTACCTTTTCATTTCAAACCACATAACTTAAATTATAGGATTTATTGGGTGCCCTTTTTACAAGGCAAAGTGTCATCGATTTCATTAAAAGGAATGACATAGGTAAATTTGTCTTAAACTCTGAATATTAATTATCTTTTAATCAAAAGATAACTAATTACCCGTCTGTGTTATATTGTAAAAGAATTTATGTTAACAAACTTGACTGTTGATGACGTATTTATTTTAAAATTTTGAATTTGCTTGGATATTGTAAAATAAAATCACTTTAGAGTATTATAATAGACAATTTTTTTTATAAACTTAGTGAGTCATTTTAAAATTGATTTGTCAAGTACAATTTAACTCACGGCGAAGATAAAAAAAAATCTTCTCGCCTATAATCAATTTTTAACAGTCTAAAAATTTTATGAAAATTAATTTTGGCAGACTACTCAAACACTGTTGAAATCACATTTGATCTCAAACAAACAGGTTTGAAAAAGCTTAACACGTGTGGTATGATATGTTCATATAATTAAGGAGTTGGATCATTCAAATTTCACAAATAATGCATCACAAATTGTATAAGTAATTGAAATAAAGAGGGAGATCCAAAGCAAGGAGGAAGTGGCACTGAGCCTTGCGCGGCATTTGGTTAGGACAAAGTAGATCAAGACGCCAAGTTCACGGGATTAACTCTCCAAATCCTGGAGGACAACTTGGTTGAATCTCTCAATCGTGGAGACACCCGATCATTGTGGTTCACTCATGAATTTGTTTCCCGGAGTGAATTGCGATCTCACAATAGTCTTTGAATATTGCGGTCTAAATTTGATTCTATATTGTCTAATTAATTTGACATTATTGTAACACAATTTCAACTATGGTGAAGTTTAATGGAGTGTTTTAAAAATCAGATTAAATCAACCGGTTAAATTGATTAGACTATAAATCAACAATATTTTTTATTCAAACAACATCTAGTTTAACTTAGTTTAATTACGATTTAATTATAAATTTATAACTAGTTGAATTAACTGAAGTATGATCAAGAAATCTCACCAATTCAACCTCCAATTCAATTTTTAAGACATCGGTTAATGAGACTTGATGAAGAAGAATATGTCTCTGTATATGTTGGAAGTTCGGAAAGAATGAATGATTCAACTCATCATAAAGTACCTCTTATGCATAACTAATTGCATGTTTTGCGTTATGTTTTGAAACGAGAATGTTCATTGTTTGAATATGCGAAAGCGTTTCCTTGTGAGGTTTTTATCTCTCTCCTGTATTAATATGGTTAATAAATGAAGAAAAAACATTTTTTTTTTGGATAAGTAGAAAAATTATGCCTTTTATATGTAATTGCAACTTGCAAGTTCACAATATAGAAAAGGAAATTATTTTCTTTTTGACTAGTTGATTTAAATTTTGATATACTGCGTTTTAGGATTTGGATTAAGTAGATGAGTTAAAAATTAATTTGTGTATATAGATTAATAGATCCATTATATCATATGTCTGTTTGATTGATATATACCGAAATTAATATAGGGTTTAGTTTTTTTAATGGCATATATATAGGCATGCCACAATCAATCCACCCAACCTGTATTTTGGAATGTCACGTTTCAGTTGTGCTTGTTTGAGGAGGGGTAAAAAAAATAAAAGTCACTTCACTCAAAAAATAAAAAAGAAAAGAAGGTATGATATGGAAAGTAAAATACAACAAAGCCCAAATTATAATCACTACTACAGTTAAAGTTGAAAGTAGTCTTCCATTATCTATCAAGTAGCAATGAGCTAAAATTAAAAACATTCTCTTTATCTTTCTCTATTTTCACTCACTTATTTTGATCTCAAGCACATTCTTTATTTCTCATTCCCCCTCAGCTCCAACTTTTAGTCCTTAGAAACACTTATCTTATACAACTTTCAAACATAAACTACTCCCTAGCCTTTTTAGTCGTGTTACACTCTTCCCTCTCCCCCAACAAGAAACGCAAGTAATTCATCTATCCTTAAGTTGCTGAAAATTTTTTAAAGAAAAGAAATCAATAAATGTGATGCTTAATATGACCACACATACTCCTTTTTGAACCATTAAAGAAAAGTGTCAAATAAGCGGTGGATGGCATAGAGCATGTGTTCCATCTCTCTAACCGTACCATGAGTACTCCTGGTTGCTGAATTCAATTAATATATATTGTTGTCCTCATAATTGATCTGTACTGGTTTGTCGTGCATCATTGTATAAGCCAATTCAAGATGCTTCCGTATAAGCTCCATTGTCTTTTTTATAATCAACCATGATTGATCATTTTTCATCACTATAACCCTCTTATCTTTTTGTTTGCTTTGAGGGTTGTTTATGCAAATGCAACTTAAAGGTAGATTATGTCTTCAGTTAGGGTAGCCAACCCAAAGATTATAATTCGATAACAACGGGTTATGCTCCCTCCATTTCAATTAATTACTTTATGAACACTTATAATAATCCTATTTAAAAAAAAAACACATATCTCTTAAAAGTACATATAAAAGGCTTACTCATTTAGACATTTAGTTACATGTTTTTATTCACAAATCTATGGACGACTATGTTGATTTACAAAGCATCAATTTAACATACTACTTGTAAATAATTGAAGTATGTAGTCCTAAACCATATGTAAAATCTAAAACTATGCTTTTGATCTGTCCTATGGTTAAAGAATTGGCCACACCATGGCGGTATCACGGGGCACTTCCACAATAGTCACAGGTTCTTGCTTCATACCTTCGATGGTAGGGTCTAGATGCAAGTTATGATGATCAACCTCTAACCTCTTTTGTTGTTCCACTACCAATACAGACGCATCAAAATTAGAATCCAAAGGCACTAATATGTTTTACAGTATTTGAGTTACGGATACTTATTTCATTCATAATTAAGTCCACTGAACAATTAATGGCGTCTCACTTGCATGGAATATTTTCCTCATCTTTGGGATGCATGAGATTTGGTTATATTTGGAGTAGGCATCCATAAAAGAGTGGTTTTGGTATCCTAAGGCATTATCTACCAACTTATCTATGTTAGGTAGTAGATAAGAGTCCTTAGGGCGATGTAGTCTACACACGTTCACCATTTCCCAAATGCCTTCTTTATCATCACCACGTTTGGAGAGTCATGTCATATAGGTGATTATAAAACTAGCATCAAGGAGTTCTTTGACTTGTTCTTCTATCTACGACCTTTTTTCTTTCTTGACTTACCTTTCTTTTCATTTATGACACAATTTTGGCATTAGGATAAAACGATAATCAATGTGAGATAAAGTTGGAATCAATGTTGAGCATATGCATTGCTATCCATGCGAATAGGTCTCTGTTATTCTAGAGAAATTCTATTAACTTGCTTTGTTCTTCGTTGGAAAGGTGGCCTCTTATTTTGGTGACTTGTGAGACCTAACATCCTACTTGCCCTTCAGGCTATGGGCGTTTCTCTTTGAGCTCATCCCAAACATCTAACTCAGCCAACAAGACGTTTGGATGACCCAAGGTTGGCCTGCTAGTTGTCTGGGGTGCATGTGTGTTGGGAGGCTAAGTGGCTTTCAAGCTAGCATTATAGCAACTTCTTCCCACTACCTAGTTTGCTTTCATGGTAGCTACCTCATTGTTCTCTGCCAGGAACTTTGTTGTGAGGTGGTGGTCAAGATCACTACTTTGAATTGATTTAAGGAGGGCCTTTCTAAGACGATGTATGCAAAGGGCAGTCAACAACTAGGAACTTCACCTTGGTGGTTTTAATCTTTGGTTTGGTTTTTAGGGTGAGCTGGAGTTCAACATACCTTTCTGGTTCAATTTTGGCCCTGATGAATCTGGTTAAATCTATGGAGAAGGGAAATAATTCATTTTTGGGGAGCTTTGGTCTCTTAAATGCATCCATGAATATGATATCAACTGAACTGCCTTGGTCGATAAATATTAATTTGACATCAACTTTGGCTATGACTCCGGATATCACTAGGGGGTTATAATAGCCAATCATTATTCCTTCATTGTCTTCATTAGAAAAGATTATAGGGGGTGCCTTCCACGATTCGCTAACTTGTTACGAGATAGGTCAAGAAACGACATTGAGGGCAACTTTGAGGTGTTTTTTACTTGAGAATTTGGTTTCTCCACCTTCAGTGAATCCTACTAATATGGTATTAATGGTCCTTATTATCTCGCCTCCCCAGTGTTCCTCCTTTGTTGGGAGGGAGCCTAGGGTGACCTTTGTTTTTGGGATGCTCTGCATTCTCAAGATGACCTTTGTGCATGGTCTCTAGTTGGGCATCTTTGCCTTGAATCTATAGATAAGGACTATTGAGGACTGTAGCTTCATTTTCTATAATTCTATCTTGAGGAACATTCTGGTATCTTATCCTAGAGTTGCAGGACATACTACCCTAAGCTGCCCTCATGAATGAGTGTCTCAATGATATCTTTAAAGTCAATGTAGTATTTTGTGTGATGGCTATATTCTCCATGGTTATTGCATCTTTTAGATTTGTCTAGCCAGCCTTGTCGAGTAGAGGGTATGGCTTCGAAAGCTGGGTGATCTAATTGTGATATACCTCCTCTAGAATCTTACTCTGGGGAACATCAAGGGGTGTGTATTCATTGAGTTTCTCCCTAGGTGATCCTTTCGGAGGATTCCAATGGGGTTAGGAGTTTGAAGTTTTCTTTGAGGGAACATCATCGCTCTTTTCGACATCTTTATCAGCTTTTATGAACTCATCCATGTTGGTGTATTTCTTTGACCTGTTCTTGAGGTCATAGAGATCAATGGGGGGACTTTTTAGCTAGTGAAATAGTGAAAGGTCTTGGCCTTAACAAGACCACGATAGCGTGCTTGGCCACAACTTTGTTACGATTCTTGATCTGCAATGCTTCCTTGCTAGATTTGGTCATGTAGTCTCTGAGGGACTCATCTCGTCCCTCCATGAAATTAATAAAGTTGGTTGAAGTATTTGGTTGCGCCTTACTAATAGTGAAGTATATGAGAAACTTTGTTGTGAACTCCGAGAACTCATTCATCGACTTTGAGGAAAGTGACAAGAACCATTTCAGTACGGCTTTCTTAAGAGTTTTGGGGAAAGTACGACACATGGTAGGGTCAATTTTGCCCACAAGTAACATAAATGGGCTAAAGGACTCTAAATGCTCTTGGGAGTTTGATGTCCCATCATAGGGCCTTATATTTGTGGGGATTATAAATCCCTTAGGGAGTTCTATGCTCACAATGAAGCCAGAGAACAGATGATTGAACGTATATGGTGTGCTCACTTTTTATGGGGTGCAAGGCCTCAAATTGCTTAGGATTTTGGTTTGGTTGGACTTCATCCCGCTATCTGTCATCATTTTCTCCCATTCTTTCTAAGGTGTTTGGCTTCTTTAAGTCCTTGATCTGTTTATTCTTGGCATCAATCAACCTATTTTGAGCCTGGATAAATGTGAGGAGGTTTTGATAATTCATAGCTTGTGTTTCTTGTTTGACCATGGTAGCCTATTGCCCTGCCACTAGAGGTTCTGGAGTGAGATTTGGTATGCCTTGTGAGGCTCTTTCCACTATGGAACGCAAGGCTGGCCAGCGAGGAGGTGGAGGTGGTGGAGTTGGCTCCTTGAGATTTTCTTGGTTCCCAGTCACCAAAGCCTCCACCCCATCTTGATGTTGCTTTTGGTTATTATTAGTTTGCTTGCACTTGTTAGTCATGGGTGGCAAAAATGGAAATCGAAATTTACACGATCTTCACAAACAAGGCTAATGTTCTATAACAAGATAAGGACTTGACATACCTAGCCTCGATTAGAATCGTTGAAGGTGATGACACCACCTAGTGCAAAGGCAAACAGGGAGTGTTGTACTTGCAATGCACTCCAACGCTCAAATTAGGGTCACCAAGAGGCTAGTATGAATGAAGAAAGATGCATACTTGAGTGGCTAAACCATTTATTCATAGTATGAGGTTGTTTACTTAGGAAGCAATCCTAGAGAATCCTGTTTCGTTGTGTTTAGAAGTCTAGCAGAGTTTATGAGGATTTTACCCCCTTATCCCCATCTAGGTGGGAATTCTGTTGCAGCTCTTAATCCCTTTTAGAATGTGAGCTTGCTTTTAATTGGACAATAGAGTATCTTGGTGGGCCTAGGATTTGCTTACTTGGGCCACAACCCAGCAGGCTAGGATCCAGAAACCCGAAATCCATTCTAGAACACTACCCATCAAAATCAATTTAAAGCAACTTTAAGAGTTTAAGTGACCGAATGACATTTACCATTTCCAAGCTATCTCTCATTATTTTCCTGGTTTATGATTTGGATCCTGTCGACCTTAAACTTGTGAATCATATCACTATCACCATCATAACTACTGTAACCTTTACATACGTATGCTCAGTCGTGCGCATTGCATATGCCAAGGCTTCACGGTCGTCTGGTCTTTCTATAAAGATCATAGTATCATACCAACACTGTAAACGGGTGTATGTATATGCTTAATAGTTACTCATACACAAGGTGCCACGTTCAACTAGGATCCCAAGTAAGCAAGGTGCATGCGATTCAATGCTCTAATAAGGTTGGGTTGATTCTGTGACCCCATCTGGTGTCTAAGCTTGTGAAATGGCATAATCGGCATGAATGCTTTCTTATTGACGTTGGCAACTTTGTCAAATAAACCAATAAATCAAGCTGCTCAAAATTCATTGCACCATTTCGTAAGATTGTAGGCGTCGCATTGCTCAGTTTGCAAATAGTTCTGCTACATAGCCCTTCACATTAAATGTTTGCATTCCTTATTAAGTTTTTTATTTATAATATTATATTGTAAACTTTGCCTATAAAAGGCTGGAACATGTACCAAGTTTGAGATCAAGTGAAGTGTTTCAAAGTGAATCAACCGATCTTCTTGCAATTGTTCTCTGCGTAGGCAATTGTTATCCTTATTCTTATTACTCTTTGCTCATACAATCAAGGTTTTTCTTTTATTTTCTAGTGAGGTTTTTGATAAATCAAGTTTGTAAAGTTTAAATTGCTTTTATTTAATCATATTAGTCTTTTTAAAATTTTGATCAAGGATCATCAATCTAGATTACATCATTCATGATATTTTTACTAGATAAAAATATTTGAAATCTCAACCAATGTCCAACCTTACCCCAACATTTCGTCTCTGCGGCTTGCATACATCTTATGGTGCATTGTCTCATAAGGGGAGATGGATTCTCATATGAGAAGGCATTTAAGTGGTGTGAATGAGTAGAGAGCATTGAATTCGTTTTGCAAGCAGGTTGACTTATGTCTGTTATATAGTTAGAATATAATGAACCTATAGTTGACTTATATCTGTATATAATTATGTTATTATAGTAGATACGCATCAGTTAGCAATTACAAACAGGAGAGGTAATTTTGACGTTATATCTTTGATATTTTGGTTATGTTTGTAATTGGTTTAACTTTCTTAGCATAATGATTATTTGTTATGTGACAAAGAATTCAAACTTGAGGTGTGTTATAGGTTTAAAATGTGGAGAATTGAAGAGCAAGTTTAACACCAGATAAGGGCGATATCTGTAATTTACTCTAAACAAAAAGTTAGTTTTATTAATTTAAAGAGAAAAGCTACTTAGGTGTGTAATTAATTTTTTACCTCGTTTGCTTCAATCCAGTAAGAGAGAGAAAGGCGAGATAGTTAAAAAAACAACAACTAAACAACTAATTAAACCTGTGAGATCTGTGTAAAATCTTCGCCTGTGCAAATAACACAGCCGTAAATTAAATTGTGGAGCCTACTTATTTTTTGTTTATTAATTTCTTTCTCCCAATATGATGGTGCAGTGAATGCAGGTAAATTGAGACTACTGAGGCTTTCAACATTTCAACTGATATTTATTCATATAAAATCATAACCATTGTGTTACCATTTCTCATTCTGATAATAAAACACAGAAGCATTATGGTACGAGCTGAAGAAATGAATGACAGATCTTCTAGAGAAAATTGCAAAGAAATTTACATATACATATATCTTCTTGAAATTCACCTAACATACCGGAGCCCACGGTAAAAGTGTTGCTGTTGCACCACCAAAACTGAAAATGAAAAATCTGGTGTGGCTAGGAGGTTCCCAACTGGCCCAAGCTCAGGTAGCTCACACCATTCTGTCAAGCCTAGTGTACATGGAGAGTCTGGCACATGATGTCTACCCACTATGACCAAACTAAAATTTCCCTCCATGCCTCGGATAACTTTTGTTGTTCCTGCCCCATCTTCCACAATCTCCTCCTTGAAGGTCACTTGGCCATTATGCTTATGACTATACCTTATATGCTCCATCAAGTCAATGTAAGGGTTCTTCACATTCCATTGTTTGACATGCATTTCAGCCCTTACCCAAAACACTGTAAGTCTTACATGCGGATGTTGAGCTATGCGCAGGCTATAAGCCAGTGCCTCATGGTCATCACCACCACCTAGGAAGATCATGGCAACTTCACAGTGTAACTTCTCATGGATAACTAATAGTTTGCCACTCATCTGGCTTCGATCAATTAGAACTCCAACAGAACAAGGAGCTTTCATTAGAACATTCTGGTTTAGTGTCCTAATTGAAGCATTGGAAACGTGGGCTTTTCCATCAATGGTCCAATGCTTATGGAATGGCACAATCACAATGTTAGATTTATTGTCCATTGCCATGTAGCATATGTCATCATGCATGCTTGCATATGGTGCAATTGCAGTGAAGCACTGCAACGTGACACACCCTTTGTTATGCAGCTGAAATTGATCAAAGACATTGCTTATGTGTTGAGAGGAAGTCTCCTTATGTGATGAATGGTTAGTGCTCTTGTTTTTGGTAAGAATGGAGGCTGCCCTGCCTGACAGCTCCATGAGATGTAGAGCAAAGACTGAGAGGGGTGTAGCCTTTGTGGGGTTTGAGACTTGAAGAAGGTTGATGATTGGATATACATTTTCTTCATTATGGACGCAGACAAGTATTTTGAGATCAAAGTCCTGCTGGGAGTCTCTAATCGATCTTCTAATATAGGATCTGTACCTCCTTGAAGGATCATAAATGTAATGAACAATTAGAGTTGCAAACCCAGTTACAGCCACCATAGTATATATCTGAAGGGTGAAAGTCAGTCTGCCTGTTGCCTGATGATATACATTATATAGATGCAAATTAGCACAATATATAATTAACATGTCTAAATAGTGAAAAACACAACACAAACTTTTTTATATGACTTTGTTCTTTCAAGAACTTGTTGGATCAACAAATTGGGATTATTAGCAGAAGCACACTGATATGGACCATACTAAATGAAATGTGATGTGTAAACCAATCTTAATTAATTTCAATCTTTGTGCAATCATATTTTTTTCCTCATTATTCTGTAACCGAAAAATGGAGGAAAAGTGTTTCTAGTACCTTAGAGTTCAACAATAGGTTGTACAGAGAGAGATCTAAAATGCCTTTGCAACACATGATTAAAGCCAGTGCAAAAGAATCCCAGAATTGAATCTGAAAGTGAATTGATGGTAAAATGGTGCCTAGAAACTTGCCTAAGTACCCTGCAAGTATGATAACCTCTATGCTTGCTAACTTTGATCCTGCTGTTGAAGGAAAAGCTGTGCTCAGCCCACTAATTGTACAGTAAGCTGGAATAATCAAAGTAGAACCAATGATATCAAGTCTCTCTGTAAGAGCAGAACCTAAAGGGGGACCATCTGGTAAGACCACGCCAAACAAAAAAGAAGCAAAGAAAGCAGGTTGCCCAACAGATTGTGCACTCATCCCAACAAACAAAAGTATACACATGATTGACAAGAAATGGCTTTTTGTCATGGGCTTTCCCTGTGGATTGCGGTTGGAGATCCATATAACCAGTGGCCTTAGCAGGAAGAATAAGATGGAGAAATAACAAAGTGACAAAAACAATTCTATAATAGGCACATATGACTGCTGTTTCAGGGCTCTAGCACCATTGATTACAACAAAATACATTATCCACATACATGCATCACTAACCATGGAAGTAGATAGAGCCAAGCGTCCAATCTCTGAATTAAGAATGTTCATCTCATTGAGGAAGCTACTTATGACAGCAAATGAGGTCAGACCACTAATGACCACCACACCGTAAAAACCAACCTCTTGAGGTGCCATAGGGGAGAAGAATATATCAACAATAGTGAAAACTACGGTGCCAAGTGCTATAGCAGACATGTGGCCTGTTAGACCAATTATCATTGCCTCTTTTCCAATCCTCAAGAACTGTTTGGGATTGACCTGTACCCCTATCTTAAAGAAGTGTATTACCATTCCAAATTCTGCAAATGTTGAAAGTGTCATTCTGCTTGCTGATGGAAATAGCATCTCTAAGCTTGACTCATGTCTACCTAGAAATGAAGGACCCAATATGATACCAGCCTGATGAGAGAATAAAAAAGGAACAATAAATAATATATATCATCAGATGAATTCTAATAAGAGAGTTATGTCGAAGAAGCATTGATTCTATATCAAAGTCCAATTATCCCAAACGCTTAAGCTGGAATGCACGCCCATGAATGTTTTTATATCTTTAGCAGTTATGCTCTCCCTAGCTAGCTCTTTTTCTAGAAATTGGCTTAGTAGTACAAAAAAGGTTTATCTTGCAATATATATTCATACATAGTGCAGTGGAACAAACACATTATTAATTATGATAGGTTATAGTAGCTAATTATTAATTGATTATAGTACTTATCTATTAATTAACGATGTAATTGGACTTGTACACCTAATTTGAGCGCTTTAAGTTTATGCAAGAATTTCTCTATCTTGCAATACTTAGATTCCTTCCGTTCCTAATTGATGATTATTACAACTCAAAATTAATCAACCAACAAAAGGTAGCTGTTAATTAAGATGGAAGAAAGAAACTTACCACAATCTGTGCAATGATCATAGTTTGATGACAAGGCCTCAGCAAGAGATGAACAAGTCTACCGACAACGAACATAAGAATAATCTCACCTAATAGGACAGATGTGGTGTGACGGAGGGGATTATCTCCAAGCCAAATGCCCCTGGTTTTGTGCCGTTCAATATATTGACATACTAGCTTTTCATTGCCAACCATTCCATAAGAACTCAGCTCACCTAGCCCTTCATCATCCATTTCAGCAGATTTAATAAATGTTAATGCTCCAAAGAACTAACTAAAACCCAGATTAAGGATAAGAACAATGCAAATAAACTTCAAAGAATGTGTGTGAGAGAGAGATGATACAAAGAGAGACTGAAACGGCAGTTTAGATAATGGATGGACGAGGAAGTTAGAAGCTTAATGGTTGAAAAGTGACAATTTAGTTTATCGTTATCCGGTAAAATTGGTTAGGCAAGAATAGTAATTTTTTAAAAAAAATTAATAAATCTTATTAATTGCTGGTCTGAGATGAGGTACGATGTTAGTATGTTACCATAATTTTAGGATTTTTGGTCCTTGAGTCAAAATGAAGATGATAGTGAAGTGCCAATCTAGCTTATTTGTCATGTTGTCAACAATAATTACAAGTTTCGGTTATTTTAGTTAAGAAAGTCTTTGTTTATTTATTTTTGGGTGAGAATCTAAAATAAAATGAGGTATATTATTGCATCATGCCAAACCAACAACATCGCAAGGATGGACCAACGAGAGAATGTCAATATATATGATTTTTTAATTTAATAAAAAAATTTAGTGAAACCGGTTGTACTTGTACACGTACAGAGACTGAAATTTATCTATAATTAAATTTGCTTAGATAATTTTTGTCAAATTTAAAAACAAACTATATGAATTGACACCATTGTGTGAACTTTTCTTAGAATTATTGTCTCAAAATTGAAACCAGGCGAACAAATTTCAAAGAGAACCTGCATCCTTAGTCTAATTTATTACTAATGAAGAAGAAAGAAAAAAAAAAGCCTCGGGTGGCTGGCTCCTCCATTGACTTAGGCAATGTATCTTGCTCACAAAACAAAATATATTGTCCTTGCCATCCCGAAATATTTACTCTATGAGGGAGGTAATCACCAAGCTAAACATTTTTTCTGCTTCCAGCCAACTATTTGGCCAAGCAGGTTGTAAATAAAATTTTCACATGGAACTGACATAAAATAGTGGTTTATGTTTGGTTGACCAAAATTGTTTTCCCATTTTTGTTTGGCTGAGAACCATGAACTATCACCATAATAATCCTATAAAGACCATAGCAAAAACAATGCAACTACTCCTTCATGTCCTAGTCTTCAATGAATGGAGACATTAACATGCACACGAAACAAATTATGTAATCAAGATATACTGGAAGTAATGCTTCCATGGCCTCACTTTTTGAGAGGCTAATTTATACGACACTAAGGAACTGCAGAGATCTTTGTGGCCATGCCAATCATTGCAGCAGGATGAATTTCATGTTCTTTGTCATGGCCTAGTTTTTGTGTGCTGAGAAGCTTCTTGCTTTGATCCAATTGATGTACTGACTTTTGTATTGATTTATTCTATGAATTGATTTTTAAGCTCAGAAAAAAAAGAAAACATAGAATAAGAATTGAGAAAAATGGACATGAAATATCAAACATTTACACTCATCACTTCTCTTGTTAGTAAATGAAGTCACAAAGAATGAGCAAAAGCAATGCAAAGAAAATAGAGAAACTGAAAACAAAGAGGAGATAAAAGTAAAATTGAAACCACGTTAAGAGTGGTACATGATCTACATCCAAAAAACACTAAGTCTATACATATGACTGTTGCTGTCAAATCCTAAACGTTGCTATATATCTACTCTTCTCAAGTGCGTGGTCTCCTCTGGATCACGAAATCCCCAAAATCTGGTTTGTTGTTGCACCACCAAAATTGATGTTTTGGCTCCGATATTTAAGGAGGCAAGAATCTCTCCTACAATTCCCAACTCTCCATGCTTCCATTTCCTAAGTTCAGACATCAACTGTGAATCTGCATGCCTCCTCCCAACCATGACAAGGTCATAAATGCTCTCCATGTATTCAATAACTGAAAGCACATCCCTTCCATTCATTATTGACTCATCTTTGTAAGAAACTCTATCATTCCGGAAGGCATTGAGCCTAAATTGACTCAATACTTGAGTATCAAGCATTTTGCTCCTTTCCGTACCACCAACTATATCTGCTGAAGATGAAAAATGAAAGAGAGTAATATGTACATTAGGATGTTCTGACATGCGTCTTGCATATGCAAGTGCTTCTCGATCATCTGCACCCCCAAAGAAGAACACAGCCACTTGATATATTGATTCCTTGATATAACCACACCAAAATTTCTTCTGATTGCCACGATCAATGAGGACCCCAACTGAGCAGGGAGCTTTCTCTAGAACATTCTTGTTGAGCTGCTTGAAGGCAAAAGTTGACTCTGTTGTCCCTCCAATTATCCACTGCTTATGAAAAGGTATGATTATAAAAGTTGCTCTCTTTTCAAGTGCCAAGTAGCACACATCATTGTGCATTGTAGCATATGGAGAGATGCCTTTATAGCAATGCAGCGTGAGCTTGCCCCTATACGCATGTTCAAATTTGCTGAATACGTTGAAAATTTTTTCAGATTGAGTAGCATGTTGACTAGGCTTTTCGCGTGGCATATGTGCAACAAGCAGAGAGGAAGCTTGGCCCACAAGCTTAACAAGATGGAGCACAACTAAATCAATGCGGCTTGCTTCAGTGGGATTGGAAGCAGCAAGGAGGTTGAAAATAGCCAAGACATTATCTTGTTTGTGGATGCAAGCCAGTATGCGCAGTTCTTCACCATTGCGGTGATGCAAAATTGTCCTTCTTTTGTAAGCGAGAAACCTCTTGGAAGGATCATAAAGAGCTTTCACAATAGGTGACACAATACCGGTTATAAGCACTAAAGTAAGAACCATAATTGCAAAGCATTCTTCATTCATGGCCTGCAAATTCATAAAAGTAACCCCTTAGCTTACAAAATACAAACTTGTATAAGTTGTATTGTACACATGAGTGTAAAACATGGCTTACATTTTCTAATTTCCAGGTAATCAACAAGGCCAATTCAACAGTGCCTTTGCAGTTCATTATAAAACCAAGAGAAAGGGCATCTCGAAATGGCATCCGACAGAAAAGTAGAGGCAACAAAGCCCCTATAATTTTCCCACAAAAAACAACGCAAACAATTAACTGAATTACACCCAAATTCTTCATCTTTTGTATGGCATAAACATCTGTCCTTAATCCACCTACAGCAAAAAGGATAGGCAAGAGCACTACTGAAACAAAACAGTCAAGCTTATCTACCAGTGCTGCTCCTAATGGTGGGCCATCTGGTATAGCCAGCCCCACCATGAAAGATACAACAACGGCATTTAGGCCAATGACTTCACCCATAAATCCACAGAACATTAGTGTTATAAGAACCCCACAAATATAAATTTCCTCAACAGGTTTCCCCTCTGGCGTGTGTTGAATTGCCCATAATGCAGCAGGATGAACTACAAACACGATGAACAAAATAAGAAGAGTGCAGGAGAAGCAAGACCCAATAGTTACTCCTATTGACTTTGTGGTGGTAAAGTATGCTGCAAACTTCAATGCCGCAAATAACCAGTAGCAAACATCACACACTAATGAAGAAGAAATAGCCAACCGCCCAATCTCTGAATTGAGGATCTGAAGTTCAGCAAGAAAGCAAGCGATTACTGGAATGGCTGTTATACATAGAATTTCTATCACAAGAGAAAGCACCTTAGAAACATCATGATCCAATGATGCAAACTGGCGGAGGAAAAAGATAACCGTTCCAGCAAGAGTGTAAGGAACAAACAAGTTCAAAATTCCTATGGCAAAAGTCCTTTTAGCTGATCTAAAAATGATGGTTGGATCTATCTTTACCCCAAGTTGGAAGATGAATAACATGAAACCTAAAAATGCTAAGGTATCAAGCACATTTCTTCCTTTTGATGGGAAAACCTTGTCGGCAAATGCTGAGTTGTGCCCAAGAATTGAAGGACCTAAAGTTATACCACCCTGGTGAACATAAAACATTGAAGAAATAAATCAGGTACATATCACTAGCCTCTCAATCTCATTGAACCATAAACCATAAAAAAAGAAGTGTGTCTATTACAAATCATGTAGCCAGGTTACCAATGATCAAAAATCAAAATTAAATTATCTAGTCACAGAATAATAGTAGGCGATAAAATAATTTGGTGACTATTAATTAGTCATGGATTTAGTGTCAACTAAGTGGTGCACTGGACCATTGGTCAGTTCACACTGCTTAAGCAAATATATTAATTAGTCAGTGAGAATGGTATGGAGGACAAGCCATCGTGGCCAGCTGAATAGTTAAAGACCCTAATCTAATCAATTGGTTCAGCAAATATCTGTGCTTTCAACTTCTCACTTCTTTCAAAGAAAAGGCCTCCAATGGTGGGAGTTAGAGACTCTCTGAAGTACTGTTTTGGGCCTTTTCGCAGCTCTCTGCTATGACTACATTATATTATATTTTTGGTCATTCACCAAGTTATCCTTATATGCATTGATGTGAGACTAACATCTAGGCTAGGGTGGTGATTAAATAAAATCTTCTCTAAAGTGGTGACTTCGGGATTTGAACTCCTGATAGTACAGTGAAATCGTAGTCCACTCTCATTGCGACCGACCACTATTTGGTTATGACAGCATTATATTATTCCATCAAACAGAATTTGTAAATAGACATAATATTCTCTCACACAATCTCCTTAAGAACATTATAAAGCGTTAATTAACAATAATGGGGTTTCTTTTTTTTTTTTTTGGGTACAAATAATGGGGTTTCAAATACAATTACCTATATATATATATATATATATATATATATATATATATATCATAACAGCCAATAGAAGATTAGTGAATAATCCAATACCAAATGGTATTTTAACATAAAAAATGAAGAAGAAGAAGGAAGGTTGCAAGCTTACAAGAATCTGAGAAACAAAAGAGGGTTGACCGAAGGGCTTGAGAATAAGGTAAAAGAAGCGGGTGAAGATGAACATGAGGAAAAGCTGGAGAAGGAAGAGAGGGAGAGAAAAGGCAAGTGGGTCATCTCCTAACCAGATTCCCCTGGAGTTGATTTTATGAACTGATTGGCATATGAAAGAGTCTCCAAACTGCATCTGTGCCTCCATTCCAGCATGCGTAACATTGTGAATGAGCTTGTTCTGGCCTGCATCCATGGATGGAGCAGCATGAGAGTGGTTGAGAGACATTGTGGGGAGGAAGACAAGAGTGAAAGGCAGAGGAATGGAGGGAATGTGAGAGAAGAGAACCCATTTGGGAGAGAATTGTGATCATGAACGGACGAGATGCAGAGAGAGAGAATCAAAGCCAACAGCTGAGGCCTGAGGGAGCGCTAATGCTTCCATCTTATACGTTTCTGTGCTTTGACCACAGATATAAATAAGGGTGTCATTGTTGGACATTGGTGATGCTAGTCCATTACTTCACCTACACGGGACATTGCTTTTTTGTTTGCCTTTTGTCAATTTTTTTTTAATATTTCTTTGAAATATGTGTTAAATAAATCAATATAATTAAAATTTATAAATTTGATTAAATTAATTAATAATCTCAATGCCACATTCATGCGAAAAAAATCTAATATAAATTATTGTCTCCAAATTGAAGGCACAGATGGCGAAGTGTATTTTTTTTGTAACCAAATAATAGGTTTTAATAGAAATAAACTTAATTTTCAAATAATAACATGCAAATATTTTTTAATTACTCACTTCTTTCGTTTGTCTCTTTTTTAATTGGGAAAAAATGCAGACACACATGATTATATCAATTTGAGATATGCTAAATCATAGCAAAACATAACAATAATGAGATTAGAAACTAATTCACCAGATAATAAATGACAACACGTTGGAATGGCACATCGGGTACTATGATATAAATTATAACTAATATGATATAAGAGAATGGATTTACACTAGCTATATTTAAGAGTTTTTCATATTAACGCAGCTATTAGGTCTTTGGTTTGGTGATTATTCACTTAATAATAAATGAATGTTTCCCCTCATTTGATTAGAATTGTAACCTCAAATATAACAACTCAAAAAAAAAAAAAAAATACAAGTGCAGAGAGTTTTAGTTGCACCAAATACGCTTTTTTTTTAAATGAATTATGAAATATTAATATTTGTCAGGAACAAAGAAATTCATCTTGCAGAAAAGAAAAATTTGTTAACATTCTGTATTTACACATTCAGATCTATACGGGTAGAATCCTATTAGCAGGAGCAGGGCGGTGATATTGACCCAGAGTTTAAACTGCAAGCATTAACTTCTTATTTCTGTAATCAATTAAAATACATCAGAGGCTGCAACATCTGTGAGGGTGGATACTGCTTCCTCCAATTAATAAATTTCATTTCAATATGCTAAGCTTCTTGGTTAATGTCATCAGAAAAGACATTACTACATATTATGTAAAATATATATGTAATTAAAACTGTCGTGAAAATATTAAAAGTGGGAAGTGCTATTTAATAACTTGCAGAAGAATATGTGAAAAAAATATGTAAATATGTGTATGGATATTTACCCATCCCATCATTAGTCAGTTCTCAGCTTGATTATCCTATAGTAGTGGTTATATTCAAATGAAATTAGTCATGGCAAACTTCTCAAATTTTGCCTACGTATAGAAAATATCTGCATCTGAATTTGCAAATTGTTTTCTATTTGTCCCCGTGCAGTAATATCTGAATGCAAGGTAGGTTTCCTAATGGATACTCACTTGCCAATGACCTTAATGGCATAGAGGTTTAGTTGAGGGAGTATGCAGAGAATGATTATGCTCCTTGACTTAGGAAATGCCTACGTGTACAGAGGATAAACACAAAGCATGGTGATGAAGCATGTCAAAATGTAAGTTAAAATACAATGGCAAACAATAATACAGCCCCAGCAACCATGCTTTTTTACAAACACCCCAGTTTCAACAACCATTACATACTAAAATGTAATATCTTCAACTTTTAAGTAGGCAACTCAGCAAAAACATTACTTAGAAGCTTCATAAAGACAGAAATCAACAACAGCAGATGCTACAATTGAAGTAATAAAGTGTAGATATTAAGAGAACAAAATATTTCATTCATTCAACTCTTCATTTGTAGGTATGACAATGGACAAAAAAGAATCCGGGAAAGAATCAATTTAATTGTATAAAATCCTATCCTATACTGTGGAGAAAACAATAAAAAGAATCTCTACCAAAAATGTTAAGAAAGGCAGAAACCAAAAAAGAATTGCAAACTTCTGATGAGTTGTCACCACCATTGATGTACAAGAACTCCATTATTTCTGAGTGAAGTAAGCAAATCCAGGCATTCAGAATAGGTCGTCTGATACTTTGCACTTCTCTGACCAGGGCAGTACCTCTGCCACCTATTGTAACGGCACTCAAGGAAGAGCTCATCAATCAAACAGATAGCCCCAGTCTCAATCAACCTTGGGATCAGATGAAACTCAGTCCCTTCCACATCCATCTTCATAACCACAAAATCCCTGTACCCAACAGCACTCTTCAGCCAATTTGCAAAATCAAAACCATGAATCTTATCCATATCACCCATGTGGCTGGAAGACGTTTGCACAGGGCTGATCCTACCCATCCCTCGACTTTTCCTCATGATTTTCTTACTTGGGTCTCTGGTAATCTCAAAGAACAAGGTCTCATTCCTCACCCAAGCAGCATAGGGCAACAAAGTGACCCCTTTCTTTGTCCTATACTCTTCATGAAAGGCCTTATCAGCCTCAATTGCATAAACCTCAAAGGTTCTGTTCTGTTTCGGGTACTGTTTCCTGAACCAGCTAACTATGCTAGAACCATAGCTCCTGGCTCCTACATCAACATACACATACCTACTCTTAAAGCTTATGTCAACCATGGAACTTAGGTACTTTATCTTCTTCACATTCCTCTTCAACGTAATCCAAGGTTTCAATGGCTCTTCCATTATCAATGCCTCTGCATTCACAATTAATTCACGTTTATACCCCGGAACAAAGCACTTATTCACGGAATTGCCATTTGGGGCTGATTTTTCTAGGGCAAGAAATTCAGGGCTTTTTTTCTTCATCAAAATCTCAAGAATTGAAGATGATGAATCAACACCGTTGATCTCACGGGACCTGATCAATTCGCAGCAATTGAACAATTCAAGGAAAGAATTGAAGCTGTACGCATCTCTCGCCGCCGTGTGAACCGCCAGGAACCCGCCCGGTCTGAGCGTCCTGCCAATCTCGGCAGCGAATTCCGCCGGCCTAGGGGACTGCTCCAGGCCGCCGTTGCCGGAGAACTCGAAATCGAAATTCTCGCCAGGAAACGGTTGCCGGCAGCCATCTCCCTGGACGATCAAAGGCGGCGACGGTTTCTTGAAGATTCCGACGGAATCGACGATGCCGACTTCTTTCAGCGCCAAAACGTCCTCGCCGGCGGGCGTGTCAATGCAGAGAGCTCTGGAATTTGGGGAGAGGGACCCCTCGGCGATGAGGTCCTGGAAAACGGCGGTGTAGTACTCGACGGAGCGGCGCCAATTCTTGCCGGGAAACGGATCGCCGGTGCCGGAGGAAACGTCGGGGCGTAGCTTGGGAACGGGGAGGTTGAGGTTGAGGTTTTCGGATAAGAAACAGAAATCGGCGGAATAGCAGGATCCGCCCCGGACGGTGACAATGTAGGCGAATCGCGCGGCGAAGACGAGGACAGCAAAGGAAAACAAACGTACCAGAATGTTGCTTAGAAAGCTGTGTTTCGCTGCGGGTGGCTCCATGGATTCGAATCAAGAAATGAGAGAGAAGAAAGATGGGTTCTCAGAGATGGAGGGTTTGAAAATTGAGTCAGGTTTTGAGGGTAAAATTGGAAACTCAACCACTGGGCCGGTAGTGGTTTTAAAAAAACGACGTCGGATTTACCTAGGAGCCGAGGAGATGAAAACCGCTATACCACTGAATTAATGCGGAATGACGAAAATGCCATTATGATGCCGTTGGTCTTTTTGGTAACGGTTGATTTGGCCCAAAGTTTATATTAGGCCTCCAAAAATGAGTGTTGGTTTATTCATCCAAAATCAAGGCACAAAAAGTGTGGATTTTTTTTATTATAAATTTTTATATTATTAACGGATAATAATTGTTTTACCTGAATGCTAGAGGTGTAAAAGATTCAAATGAACTATAATTAGTATTCGTTGATTTTATAGAAGAATATTGAGAATAATGAGTTAAAAGTGTAAATATATCACTACTCAAGTATCAACTATTCATTATTTTTTGAGTTTCTATATCATTTGTGATAACTTTCAAACATTAATGTAAATCCAAGGAGTATTATATATTAATCAACATCAAAGAGGACCAACACTTGAAAGGGAACCAACACGAGTGCGATAAAATCTTTGCTAATTCATGTTGTTTCTAATTATTACTACAGAATTGGAAGCTTGCACGGCATTGATGGCTGCTTAGCTGGAAGACTATGTATATAACCCATATATGTCACCTCCTACCTAGTGGCAAGTTGTTAATATTTAATTATTGTCAAGTATTATTCATGTAAGTACAAAATTTTAAATAAACTTCTGACAAGTTATCTAGTGCTAAAATTTTAATTAAATGTATTTTATTTAAATTAACTATGAATTATAAATATACTCACTAATTAAATAAAGTGCAAAAGCTCATAGCCTCATCCCAATACTTGGTACAAGGAATCAGGACATGGGGCAATCCTGCAAGTCCGTGTGGATCAGATAGCATGACCCCACTTGGATAGGATGACACCATTTGTTTAAAGACACAAATAAAGTTGACTTATACCACCTTACCCACCAAGAAATCCATCCTCAGCTCCCCCACCCCCCAATCTTTGACTGATTATGGCCCTAATTAAATACAAAACCAGTGACATCTCCAGCTCCAATTAGCAAAGAAGCACTGGGTCCAGGGTCCTATTCTTTTATACCATGTTACTAAGATTCTAAGATGGCCAGGGATAGCACACAAATGAGCATGTAATGAGTGTAGTATAGTAAGCATGTTATAATATAGTGTACAGCAGAAATAGTTCTAAAACAGTACATTTATTGTGAAAAGTATCTATTTTAGCCTGATAAATAAGGAAAACAAAGGAAAAGAAAATGAAATACTGCAAAAGATTAACACGAGGCCCTCTACTCTAGCTCCCAACTGAAGTGACGGGAAGCCCCAAAATAATCAAAAAAAAAATTACGAACACCATGTGTAACATACAACAATTATAAAATATACAGTATATATACCAATCCTGTGGGTGTGGAAATATACAATATAACAAACTAAAAAAATGTAATAAATGGAATGAACCTGATCTTATTTGTCAAATAAAATCCTAAATCATCCCCTTCCAAAAATTCCGACATTCCAAAACTACGCAAAAAATAAATAAATAAAATAAATATTCCTTTAGCGTAGCAAAGAATCAAGAAACGAGTCATCTCTGGGCTCCTCCTTGGCTCTGGAAGGAAACACATTGTCAGATTGCTGATTCATGTAAGACTCCATTAGATTCTCAAACCCTGGGAATCCAAAACTTCCTGGACTCTGCAGCATCTCTAGGGTGAAGGGTGATTGCCCTTCAGGTGCTGGTGGTCTAAGGCTCTGAAGAGAATTATTGTTGATGGAATTGTTAGTGTACTGAGTCACCCTTATGGCAGGGGCTGCACTGATGGTGCTGTTTGTGGTATTGGTAGGCATTGGTCTGTTGATAGAATGGCTGTTACTGCCACGTGCTGCAGGGACGTCATGGTTGTGCTTTCCCTCATAGGTTGTGATCACTGCCCTTAGGTCATGTGAGGCTCTCTCCACGTGCTTCCTCACTGGACATCCTGGGTGTGTGCACTTGTAGTAACTCCTACGAGTCACAAATTAAACACAAAGTAAGACGAGACAATGTGGGGATTCTGTTTATTCTTGTACATGACTACATCACATGCACACGTGTGAGAAACGAGGGTTGCCAAATTTGACCAAGAAAATTATGACAATGCGAAGCAAAGCAGGTGCAAGCATACTGTAGAATTCCAACAAAGAAAGCCACTATTGCTAAGATACCTAAAAAGATAGATACTGAAATAGCACGCATCATGCACTAATGATATGTATACCATATTTGCCCAGTTAAGAAGTGTCATGATTGTACATAATTACTAGCATGAGTGAGGAACTCTGTGATGGGATTCTCAAACTACTATTCTTAATAGAACTTCAAAGGAGAACAACTTTCAAAAAGTTGGACAATGATTTAAAAGTAAAACGAAAAGAGACCTCTTTTTACCTTGGATTTGGATTTCCCTTTACTACTTTCTGTCCATATTTCCTCCATCTGTACCCATCATCTAGAATATCAATGTCACTGGTTGTCTGAACGACAACTCTGGGCTCTCTCACTGTTCTACTTCCAGGTGCTGATATACCTTCATTTTCACCTTCTATTCTCCTGGAATATTGATGGAAAAATTAATTAATCAGAGAATGAACAAAACAAATTATTTGCAAAGGCCACACAGTGGATTGGAGAAACCATAATTATGTTAAGAAGTGATCAAATAAAAAAATAAACTCACCATCTTTTGGCATCAGGCTCATCTTCATCAAATTCATCTCCTCCTGATTTACTCTTCTGGGAACTCTGCTCAAAATCCTCATCTCCCATTGATATTGATGAGTTCTCCGGAGTCGCAGCCGAATCCATTTGTCCATTGCCATGTGTAGCATATGATTGATCTGGTATGTCAGTGCTGGCATGATTTGAAGGAGGAATTGAAAGAGAAGATGAATTCCTCCTGGTAGACTGAGGCTTGGGATGGTTATGAGTACCTTTGTAAACTATCTCAGTAATTTGGCCATCTAAAGCCCTCTCAACCTTTTTCTTTGTTGGGCAATTGGGGTACGTGCATTTGTAGTAACTTCTTGGATTTTCACTCCCTTTCACTTGTTTTTGCCCATATTTCCTCCAATTGTACCCATCATCTGACCTTCTGCTTAAGGTCTGAGCTTGTGGATGGTAATTGTTATTTTGGACACTAGCAATCTCAGGGGTGAAACTCTGCATCGAAGAAGAGTTTTCAGTTTTCACCATACTCATACTCATTCCTGAAGAAAAACTATCTTGTTTGGTGGCTTCCTGAAAACTCCATGCCGGTTGCTGTACAAGAAAGGTTTAACATGTCAGAGAACACAACTTATTCTGTAAACCAATAAGAAAAAAAACATAGAATTTGCATAAATGAGTCTGTGGCTGTGCATTGAAATTGGTCACATACAGTTTGAACTGTGCCGTTTGAAGATTGAAACCCTGCTGTGGATGGAACAGGAGGCCGTGGCTGAGTTTGGAACGAGAAACTAGAGAAGTTTTTGTCTTCTTCTTTGATACTTTTTTGGTTTTCCCCAGAAATGCTTTTCCAATTGAAGCCCTGAGAAGCAAATGCTCCAGTTGTTGGAGATGGCAAAATCTGTATAAAGTATAAACAAAACCCAAAAGGATACATACCCATTAATCCAATAACAACATAAAGTTACTACATACAACAAGAATCACAAACATAATTCATAAGCCAGACAACAATACAAAACAAAGGGTTACCAAAAACAGCAAAATCAATACAAAAGCATGTTCAAACTTCAAAGCAGTTCTCTTGATTATCATATAAACGAAACCAATGAAGAATCCTCTTAGAAGATGAACTTATCAGGTCAATTCAAGTCTCAGGTCAATTTGAATAAAGGCAAAAAAATTTTTCAAAATCCTGTTCCATTTTACTTTCCTTTGTTGAAGATTTCTGAGGAACCAAACAGAGTCAACAAGACCAAAAAAATACAAAATTAAAGAACAAGGTTGGAACCTTGTGAGACTTACGTTGGAAGAGTTAAGGAGAACTGGGGAGTCAAGAAGTTCAGCAAGGCTCAACCCAGGAGGGATGGCAGCAAAGTAAGAAGAAGGAGAAATGGGAGGGGGAGAGAGAGGGAGAGAAGGAGGTGGTATGGACTTGAATTTTGGTAGACCCAACACAGTTCGACCCGACAACCCCGGAGGCCTTTCGGGGACTCCGAGGTTGTTGTGGTCGGTGGGAGAAGCAAGGAGGTCAGAGAAGGAGGTGGTCATGGAGAAGGTGAAGTCGTTGGGGTAAGAGGGTGTAGAGGTGTCTAAGCTACCAGAAGAAGAGGCCATAAGAGAAAGAGAGAGAAAAATGGAAGGGTTTAAAAATATGAAGAGTGAAGAGTGAAGAGAGAGAGAGAGAAGAAGAAAGGGGTGAGGTGGTGAAGAAGGAGAAGAAGGAGGAGAAGTGGGTCACGTATGAAACAAGGATGAGAGAGAGGAGATTTCTGGGAAGGTAACTGAAGAGAGGAAGGGGTGGTTTGGTTTGACCATGAAATATTTGCCACCGTGTATTTTTAAATTGTTATGATCTTTTTCTTCTTCTTTTTTTAGTCAAAGCTCGTGGGTTTGACTGGATGGCGGCTGACACACACACTGAGATATCTTTCTTTTGTTCTTTGTATTATTTGTTAATTTTGTTTTGTGAAACTGCTCTCTGCACTCTCCAGCTGTGATGCCTTCCATTTCTGCAGTTGGAATGAAAAGTGGAACCTGTTCAGGCTCGATCAGCATCCTCTAAAGTACTTACATTGTGCAGTTGGTGAGTGAAAGAAACAACAAAATTGGTTTTATAATTTTTTTAAATGTAGATTATCTTTTTTCATTTATATGTCTCATTTTCTCTCCTAATTGAGGAAGTAAAATAATACTTCAGAAAATCCTCCCCGGCTGAGGCTATTCTCTGCATCACATTAGCCACTGTTCATGCCAGGCCCTTTCTTTATTATGTCAGAAAAGGTTTAGGAGGATCATCTTCAAATCAAAGCTTGCAACACATCTTAATAAAATATCTAGAGCAATCATATATAAATAAGATTTTATAATTACATTCACGCTATTAAATATGTTTTGAACTTTTTTCTTCAGATGAAATATGTTTTGAACTTTATATTATTTTATATTATTTTTTATATCAATTCAAACGAAATATAATGACATTACATATTTGTTATATTTTTTAATTATTTAAATAGAATTATCATGTACAGTTATTTGGTATTACTGTATTAATCTTTTACAACCCAATATTGTTAGTCCCTAATAAATATTTTTATTTTATACTCTTAAAATAACTAAATAAGTTAACAAGAATGAGCACAAAAAAGTTAATAAAGATTGGCATATAACTATTAAGGCCGAATCATGACAACTAACATTGGACAATATTTTTTTCAATGCAACAGTGAAAAAACATGTTTTTTAATACAAAAATGATGTTATTACATTATTTTTGCTTCAATATCATTTTTTATATTTTTTAAATAATTATAATTAAGTAAAAATAAAAAAATAAATATAATAAATAATATTAAAAAGAATATAAAAAAAGATATATATATATATTATTAATAAAAATATTAGAATTATTTTTAATAAATGTTTATCAAAAGAAATTATTAATTATCTTTCATTAAAGTGATCGAACATTCATTTGCAATGGCCCAAAGTTAAAATCTACGAAACATAGATATTAGATATGATATAGATACGAATATAAAATATATTAAATTTAAAATTTTATAAGATATAAATATGATATATATATATATATAAAATTACAAAATTTAAGAAAAATTATTCATAATTTATTAATATCATTTTTATAAGTTTAAAAATTTATAATATCTTAATATATATTATATGCATCAATATTTATTACATAATAAGTCTCTTATAAAAAATATGAAACATAATTTTTATTAACATATTTTAAAAAATCTTTTAAATTAATTTTTCTTAATATAACTAACCATATATAAGTATATGTGCATAAAAAAAATTAACTATAGAGAATATTAGTGTGAGATAAACTTTTGTGACGATGAAATGAATGACTTGATATGAGTAGGATAGAAAGAGTAAATGAAAATAGTGGTGCATAAAAAGATAAAACTTAAAATATTGATATGTGAAAATAGAAGTTTGAGATGTCAATCATGTGATTGAATTTAGGTGAGTTACAGGCTTACTAATTAAACATTAGTAATGAAAACTAATTTTTTAAATAAATAATATTAATAAGTCATGTTCAAATCATATTTTAAACGTGTCTAAGACATGTTTATTATGTATTCAAACTAAAAATAATAATTTTTTAATCGACATATTTAAATACATAAAATACATATATCGTATAAGTATTTTCATATGTTAAACATAAATATATATCTGACATACTAACATATTTCAAAAATAATATATCCGTACTTATTAGGTTAAAACAAATAAGGCTTAAGTTAGTTGAGATTTAAATCTTCCTAGAATTTGTTGATGAGTTATTTATAAATATTTCTACAATAACTAATTACTAAACGTAAAGCCTACTCTAACATACAGAAATAGCTACTGTTAATCTTAAATTTTAATCCATAAAAAAAAGCACCAAAAGGCTAAGACAATAAGAATATGATATGTAAAGAAAAATTTTAGTATCCATCAATCTCTCGTTCAATTTGCTGAAAAATGGCCATTAAAATTGGTTGGTGCTTATCTATGAAGCATAGATATGGATACTGAATACAGTACATAATATGAATATAGATATAAAAATATATTAAATTTAAAAATTATAGGACATAAATATAGTATATATATATATATTACAAAAGTTAAGTAAAAAAATTAATAATTTATTAATATCATTTTTATAAATTTAAAAATTTATAATATCTTAATATATATTATATGTACTAATATTTATTATTTAATAAATTTTTTTTAAAAATATAAAGCATAATTTCAATTGATATATTCTAAAAAATCTCTTAAATCAATTTGTCCTAATAAAATTAATCATAAATAAATACATGTGTATAAAAAAATTAATTAGAGAAAATATTGATATGAAGTAAGTTTCAGATGATGACGAAGTGGACGATTTGGTAAGAGTAAAAGTAGAATGAGTAGATAAAAATAGTAGTATATGAAAAGATAAAACTTAAAAGTCTAATAATAATATATAAAAAAATAAAACTTAAAATACAAATATATAAAAATAGTGACTTAAGATATTAGTTATATAATTAGGCTTGAGTGAGTTACAATTTACTAATTGAACGTTAATTATAAAATTTATTTAAAAAAATATTAATAAATTGTGTACAAATCGTATCTTAGACGCCTAAACATATTCGAGACTTATCTAAACACGTCCAAACATATCTGAGATTTATCTAAATTAAAAAAAAAATTAATCAAATATATTCTGACATATAAAATATATATATTATACAAATATTATCATATATCTAACATAAATATATATCAAACACACAAACACACCTCCACGACCACGTAACCATGCTTCCTAGATACTTATCCAAGAGAAAGTTATCATCTCTTTCGGCGTTTAACAATTTTCAAAGCATGAACAGGGGAGGATAGTTAAAAGAAAAGAAATTTATGATAGGATATTAGGCCTGTTTGATATGTCTTAATAGGTATAATAGCATAAATTAATATAATATATTATAATTTTATTAATTATTTAATGTGACGAATGTATTATATAAAGTTATTTATAAAAAAATTATATTAAAATAATAAACAATTTAGTCACATCTTAAAAATGAGATTAATTTTAATTAAATATTAATATATAAATTATTATAAAAAAATTATTACAATCTTAATACCCTGATACTTCATCTCTTTTCATATCAAATTTTATATTATTAAACTTTATTTTATCGTACGTTCCAAACTAGTCCACATGTGTAAAATTTGGTTTGCTGTGATAAGAAATACGGGCAATTGAGAGAAATCCAAATTGCAATCCAATCTATCTAGAAGATGACATGTGACTTGTGACGTGCAAGAGAAGGGTGCAACGTTGTTCTATCGTTGCATCTAGAAGAGGGCAGGCACAAACCCACAACCACAAGGCCACAACCTTTTTGTAAAAAAAGCTACGAGGTTGGAGAAGGAAAGAGATTACATACAGACAGAGACAGTGCTTCGATGCTTTTTTCTCCCCAAAATTCCTAGCTTTTGCTTTATGAAACTTTGACATTTGACATTTCCCAAGTCCATGCACCCGTACCAACATTTTCATAATCAATATCAATATCTATAAACATTTAAAAGCTAACATTATTCAATGTAGATTAGCAGATTATTGGGTAATATCAAATTAATATATTATGTAAAGTAATAAAATGACAAAAGTAGCAGGCTTTCCCAATCTTTAGTGATGCATAATCTTTTAGTATAGTACTCATTGGTGCACTGCATTCTTATGCTTAACATGTACCATGTTGCATTTTCTTTTAAAACAAAAGGACTCCAGATAACTATAAGTTTATTTCACAAAATAATTACAATTAAAATTAATTTTATGATAAAGCAATCGTTATTCATTGTATAATTACTATACTTAATTATTATTGTTTTACAATTATTTGCTTCTATTGGATAGAGTAATACATACTATATATATGTTCTCAGTAATTAGTAATCATTTTATTCTATATTATTAACTTCTAAATAATAATAATTTACTGTTTAAAATCCATCAACTAAAATAAACGATTTTTTTTACCAGAAATAAACGATTTTTTTTTACGTAAAAAGATGTTAATAAGATGATAGTGCAAGTATATGAAAGAAGAACAGGAAAATATGAAAGAAATTTTGTACCATTGTGTTTTCGTCAGCACATACGTAGCTAGCTGCGTACTTTAAGCTATTTCCAAAAGGGAAGAATAAAAAAAAATATAATTACTTAATTAATTTCTTATTCAATGCATTATATTAATTATATATTAAAAGAAACAAGAGAGAAAAATTATATATTCCCTTAAGATACTTCTTTAAACCTTTAGCTCTCCATAAATAATAAAGTAAACAAAAAAGATGAGAAGGAAATAATTTAAAAAAATTATTGTTGGGTTCATTTGATGAAATGATCTAATTCGGTTAATAATTGTGAATTAATAATTTAAATGATAAAGTAATTACATTAATAAAAGTCATTACATTATGTGTAGAATGAATAACATATTAATATTTTTGCTATTTTAAATTTTTGTTTACAATAAAATAATTACACTTTTAGATTCTTGTTGTATTGTGGAGGATAGTTATTAAAAAGATATTTGAAGAGAAAATATTGCTTTATCAAACATCAAACTAAAATATGCGATAAACTCATTTCATATCTTTAAAATAAAAAATAAAAAAACTCATTTTATGCCCTAACAACATTTTTTCAATCAAACAATATAACAAAGAAAATGAAAAATACATTATCTAAAATTTTACTATGTATTATCCAAGTCAATTAGTAAATACATTAAACTTTTAACACGTGAGAAATACATTAACTAACTTTCTACTATGTATCATATAATGTAGTAACTAAAAAAAATTAACACATGTAAAAAAGCGTCATATATACATAAAAATAAAAAAGAAATAAAATATAAAATTAAAAAAAAAAACAGAAATTACAAAGAATATGAATTCAAAAATGTCAAAAAATCTAAGATAAATTTAAATGATTGATTTAATTAATGCATTATTTTTATTTAACTTACTCAAAATATATAGACTAAAAATATAAGTTAGAGAGTGTTAAGAAATTAGAATGTATTGAGTATTATTTGACAATATTGTTATTGACTATTAATTATAATTTTTTGTACATATATTTTTTTTTTATTGTCACTACAATATCAATCAACTAAAAAAAAAAATTTTTAGTATAGATAGCAGTTAGTTTGATATACCTTTGATAACAGACTTGAAAAATTAAAGATTTAATTTGTAATATTTTTTATGAAAATGTTATTAATGGAATTTTTTTAGATATTTAATATTTAATAGTATTCAATAATCAATCAATCAATATAATATAATATAATATATTATAATAATAATAATAATATAGAAAAAGAAGATATACTGACCTAAAGTTTTATCATGTATCATTTAAGTCAATTAATAAATGCATTAAGTTTTTGACATCATCAAATAAATTTTTTAATTTTTTCTCATGTGTCATCCGATATAATATCTTAAAAAAATATTGACATGTGTAAAAAAAATATTATATATACATTAATATAATTAATCAATAAATCAATATAATAAAAGTAATCAATATAATCAATTAATCAATATAATTAATAATAATTATAATTAATATATAAAAAGAAAATACATAACCTAAAATTTTGTCATATTTCAACCAAGTAATTTTGTAAATGTATTAATTTTTTAACATTTGGTAAATACATTATCTAATTTTTCTAACATTTGTTATTTGATATAGCAATTTAAAAGAAATATTGACACGTGTAAAAAAAAATTGTCACATATACATAAAAATAAAAAAAGAAATAAAAAAACAGAAAAATACAAAGAGAAAAAATAATAAAAATTACAAAGAAAATCAATTAAAAAAGTAAAAAAACCTAAAAAGTTAAATATCAAATGATTGATTTAATTAATGTGTTACTTTTATTTAACCTACTTAAATTCTCTATGAGTTAAATGCAAAGGTTAGAGAGTGTTAAGGAATAAAAATATATTGAGTATTATTTGACAAAATTATTATAAACTTTTGAAATTTTTAAAAGATATATAATCTTTTAATTGTCATTGCAATATCTATCAATGTAAGTTTTTTTTTATAACATTTGACATTAATGATTAGTTTGATATAACTTTGATAACGAAAGTAAAAAAATTAAGAATTTAATTTGTAATATAATTTTATATAAAAATGTACATTAATGAACTTTTTTCTAGATATTTAATATTTAATAGTATTCAATAATAATTATAAAAGAAGATAAACTATTTTCATTAACACTTAGTTTGGTATTTTTTTAAAAATAGAGGGGAAATGTTAAGGAAAAAATGTAAATATAATTTCATTTTTATTTTATTTATAAATCTTTTTATTTAATAATATACTAAAATGACTATAAGTGATAATATAATTTTTACATTATGGGTCATATTAGTATAACTTTAAGAAAAGAATCATGATTGTACTACTTAGAAATAATGATTAAATTATAAAATTATATAATGAGATAAATTAATTGTAAAAAATGATATATCAATGTGATAGGAACAAAAATAGTAATATGAAAATATATTGGTGATAAGATTTATAATTTTAGATTATATTTTAATACCATCAAATCTTAAAAATTATATTAATTAATTTTTTATAAAAAATATGAACCAATACCTTAATTAAAAAAATTTATAATAATAAAAACTCAAATGAATAAAAAATATAAGAATTAATACATTAACATACTAAAATCTAAATAAGTGTTCAAAAAAAATTAAATGAGTAAAAAAATAATAAATGATATTAAAAAATTATAAAATCAAAAATTAAAATTATATAAATAATTTATTTTTTAATTTTTTTAATTATCCTTATGTATTGCATGAGTACAAAATATTAGTAAGAAAAATTATCACAAGCTATGGAGAAGGGGCATAATATTCAATATTTTTATTGTTTTGTCCCAAGTATCGTCGCATTTGTTTGTGCCAGCATGCTACTTTATGAGATCTAGAAACTGTGGATCACCAAAGATTCTGAATTCTGGAAAGGTGTCTGCTTTTGGAAGTTTGCAGCTATGCATAACCAACCAAGTTCTGTGTACGACTTTGGATATATATTCACCAAAAGCGTCTTCTTAGATATTAAAAAAATAAAACCACACTTTTTTAACTCACACCTAATTATTTAAAATTTTAAATTTTAAATGACATTATCAAAGTCTCTTTTGGCAAATAACGAAGCGCCACTAATACGTTAACAATCCAGATGGATCCAGATCAGTGTCAATAGTATTTAATTATGCATAAGCATAACTAATATTGGTCTTTTCCTATTCTTACTTTCTTCAGATTTCAAATATAAAGGCAATCTTTACATGATAGCCAAACTATCACTTCCACTTTTTATGTTTATGTCCTGCATAACATAGAGAGCCAACAACACAATTAGAAATCCATGCTGAAGGTCAACTAGAAACGTTGTTCCAAGTAGTAATAATCAAATGAATGGTTAGTTAGCTCTGATCTCATGTGCTGGCGGAATAGCCTATAAAATATAGCATAATTCCAATTAAGTAAAATAGGTTGACACAAAATTTGAGGTGGAGACCACCTTAGTTAATTTGAATTAAGATTATACATCTCGAACTATTAAACTAACTATACTTAACATAGCTTAACTAAACTAGCTTAACATATATAGCTGAAATACGTACACAATGATTAAATAAAAGTAAGAATCTAAAGCAGAATGGCCTTTGGAAAAATGGAGAGTGCACTTAGAATTAGATGGTGCCTTTTCTGAGATTCATTTTCTTTTACCTTTCCTGATAATAGCTTATAAAATTAATTTGTGTCATTTGGGAGTTGGGTTGAGTCCTCTTGACCGCCATAAATTAAGTTTCTGGAAGAAGAATGGGTCAAATATTAATATTCAAACTTAAGAATTACAAAGAACGTTCTAGCTTGACCCGATGAGCATTTTTCTATAATTAAATATCATTTTGTGCAAATCAAATTCTAATGAAAAAGGTACTGGGATAAAACAAAACACTAGAACACCCACGAATTTTGGTTTTTCTGGTGGAGATTGAGGAGCTCAGACGCTGACTTCATGCAGCTCAATCAAAGATTCAAAGACAAACCCTTTTTGTTTTCAGACTTTCCGTGGTGGTATATGTACACATTTCTCCTCACAAACCTCATAATTAAACATTCAATTATTATCATTTTTTTATCTTTTATCTTTCTTTTATTTATCAATGTCAACGATTCACTTTAATCTTTTTTGGTAAAACGATCCACTTTAATCTTTATGAGGGTTTTAATATAAAATTATTTGTACAGCCAACATTTCCCCCTTTTTTTCCCACTTCGCTACTCTTTGGTCTTTGCTAATACAGGAAGCTAAATATTCTCCTCTGCCATTACAAGAAGGTGGGCAATGCGCTTAATACTTCAATTAATATACAATGGCATGTAATTTTTAATAAATTCATATTTAAATAAAAATATTATGTATATCTAAGAATTAAAGTAAGTAACCACTCTTTTTTTTAATAATACAAAAAATAAACTTAATAAACCTGATCAATGAACTGCAATTATTACATCATATTTGGGGATCTAATAATTTTTTCTGATATTAAAACTTTTAAGAGGAACAAATAATCTCCGCTGTCACCATGAAGCTCTGCCTCTACACCATTAAAAGTATTATAATCGATGTCAAGTGAACTATTAACTAACTCATTGGCAATCATATGTGCACTTTCAATTTGAGTGAAGATGACTAGATAGTATTAAGGCTTGTGTGCATTAACATTAATTTGGGTGGAAATGCACCAATAGCTATAGCTTCCAACATAAACCATATGTTTGGACAATAAGCCATTTCCTAAGAGGCCCACCATAGTGCTGTGAGATACACTTGCAAACAATACTTTTGCATCAGCTTGACCTTGACGTAGAACACAAGATACGCCCAACAGTAATCCTTACTTGCCAATAAAGAGGATCTTTGACTTTTCAAAGAGAATTTTATTGAACCAGTCAAAGTGCAAAAAAATTATATTAGTGAGGCATATCACGTCCATTTTGATCACAACAGTTTTTAGGCAGCAATGGAAAATTCTGACTGGGCTTTAAGTCAAATATCGTTTTCCTTCATCCTATGTCGAGAGAAGCCCAGCAGCCACTTTTGATTGATAATGTCAGTAAGGGCTAAGGCCACTCAAACTTGGTGTAATATATGTCTATTCCTTAAAAATATATAAAAACGAAACAGTAACAGAGTAAAAATTATTTCAAAAAAGGTCTTTTTCTTTGTAAAAAAAAAAAAGTCTTATTCTAATAATCAGCTGTTGTAAGTTGGAGTATGCCATTCGAGTTTTGACTAATTTGATGTAATTACGGGACAAAATGGAATCGAGTATGACAAAATGCAAAGCAATTGTTCTAAAGTGGATTTAGAGGGTACCTGAGATAGACACGTTATGGTAGATTCTCCTTCACAACAAATGTAGACTTGTAACACGGGGGGTTGGAGTGCACCGCAGCTTAACTCCAACGCTCAAGTCGAGCAGTCTGTACAACAGTTTTAGGAATTGAGTTTTTGTTACCTTACTAAGATGACTTTACACCGTATTTATAGAAATATGTACTGATCTTAATGGGATTCTTATCGAATACTGAATGCAGGTAATTTAGGATTAGTATCCTAATGTGGATTGTCTTCCTGTTATTATCAGATATATCCCTGTAAACCTGAAATTAAGATATGAAAAGTATCTAACCATTAAGGATATCTGTCAATCCTATAATATCGTAAGTTGATAATTGGCAGTTACGGATATTTAGGGATTCATCCTCTGCGCGAATCTATCAATCACGATGTCATATACTGAAACTGCTCGAAGGCCGTAATCCGTGGTCCGGAATACATCATGAGTCTTCCTCTACGCTAGTTAGAAGAGTCCGGTAGTGCTCATGCCGGGTTGATCCATGGAGCTGGATCCCGGATCACGGTCCAGAACAGTTGCCCCCAGCTTGGCTCTTGGATGAGACAGACCAGAGTCAAGTTTAGAACAGATCAACCATTGTGTGGTAAGTCGACGGGTAGGTGTTAGACCTCGGGTCATTACCGATGTCCTTGTCTTATTCAGTTACGAGCAAACGTCGCTGCCCCCAAGCATGAGTACTAAGGATTCCTGGAGACATATTCGACGTGGACCCCAAACGCGATCTTTGACGTAACAGTCTGCGGTTCTCTGGGAAACTGATGCTTGGACTTTATTGGAAAGTAGTGATTCTTTAAAGAAAACGTCAGTTTCATACGGATTTTTTCAACTGCTCCCTATCTTTGTAACCAACCAGAGATCAAAAGCATTTATTTTGGCTTACTTCATGGGATCAGGTCACCTTTTATGGGACCAATCAGAATCCCTCATGCATGCTATAAGTACTGAATACTTCTTCATGGGTTTGCATTCCATCCTTTTTCATTGTCGAACACAGATGATTTCTTCCAGGGGAATAAGTGTAGTTTTTTCTTCATTTCCTCCTTGTGTGAAGAGAGCTTCATCATCTGCAGAGACTATACTTTCATTTTTTCCAAAGTTCTTGAAGAGATTTTATCTTCTCCGAGCGTTTTTCCTTTTTGACAGGGGCCTTTCTATCTTGGCGTAAAATCGGGTTGCTATGCATTTAGGGAGGCGGAAGCCTTTCTATCCTGGCGTACACGGGGGTGTCTGATCCAACGTGTTGTTAGGATGGAATAATGCTTCTGTCCTTCATTGCATGGGGACCCGATGGAGAACATTGTTCCTCTCTCCTTCTTCTCGGCGGGCTGCTTGAAAGCACTTGGCCGGTCTTTTTCGTAGTAACGGCTAGAAATGCAAGGATGCCTGGTCAAGGGAGTGAAGACCCCCTTGGAGCAACCTGGGGTGGTCTGCTTTCTTTGACTTACTTTCAAGGAAGCAGCGCGTATCCGCTTCTGCCGGTATTCCTGCGAGAAGGTGGGAGAAGAACGAGTGAGCGGAGAATTCCTACTCCGGAGTGGCTTCACTCTGTTCCGGGGTGGAAAGGCCGCTGTAGCTACTCCGTGACTTGAGGCAACTTGGAATGACTGACACCGGCGGAGGATTCTTCAGCTAGAGAGGTCGCTCCCCTTCCAACGAGCGAAGGAAGATCTCGCCCTTTAGTTGCATCGCGGAGAAGCAGTGCAAAGAACTTTGGCACTTTATCCGGGGTTATGATCCTGGTTTTCCAATGTTCTGCAAAGCCTATCCACTTTTTCAAAAGGCCGGGGTTTGGAGATGTGGATGGGGTACGATCCAGGCAGCCGGAGACATTTACCGCCTTTCCCAGGGTATCGTTATGCATTCCATGTCTCAATATTTTCTTTTTCCTCTTTTTCGGTTGTATGACGATGTATGGAATGAAGATGATCCAATAGACTTTACCTTCTTTGTATTTGTCCTATACTTTCATTATATATATGTGTTTTTCCACCGAGGTAATTCTGCCTGGATGAGTCCAACGCTTATCCCAGTATAACCAAGTAAAGACACTGCCGGGATAGGTCCAATGCCAACCCGGCATAATAGCCATAACTATACCTCGGAGATAGCACGTTGTCCGTGATGTCAATAATTAATTGGGCCTGGAATCCGTGGTACAAACCTGGGTTCTCATCCAACATTCGTATGACGCTTTGGATTACTGCGTAACCGTCCTTTCAACTGCTATTACAGCTGGGTGAGCCACGTGTCGCGACTTCATCGGAGGGACGAGCCTAGAGCTCCGCGAGCCATGATGAGCACCTTTTCAACTTGCATCGGAGGGGACAGAAATGTACCTTAACCGTTCAGCCCTTTATAAATAAAAGGTTTGTCTTTCTTACTCTATCATTTTTTGCCTCCTCTACTGAAAACATCGTGCGTTGAAAGCTTTGGCTTCTTTTCGGGTGCTTCCCACTCACGGCTTCTTCATTGTTCTGGCACAACTTCTCCACTTTCGAGCATTCTACCTTTACACAGTAAGTTACTTTCTTTCAGTCTTTTTGTTATTTACACTTTCAGTATGTCAATGGCTTTTCCGAAAGTAGAGTAGCTTCGCATTTCTGGTCTTGCCTTCAAATAGGGCTTAGTGATTTAGGAAGATATGGTCGCCTCCCTGAAACACCAACTTTGCCACGCCATGCGCGATGGAGGAGTTCCCCTGGATGCTTTGTTTCTGGTGGGACAAGAGGTCGGTAGGGGAGGTTAGGATTACCTCGCTCTCCCTGTGTCTGAATCTGTGAAACTATTGATTCTGACAGTTTCTTACTGACTTCTTTGGATGTTCTCAGGATTCCCATGGCCAAAGGAAAAAAAGCTAGGGTCCAACCTCCGTTTCACAACGTCCGTGATCCGGCAGAAGACGAGCTGGTTCGAGTTCGGTGGGGTCCCGGGTTGGTATGCCCATAGGTAATGGACGACGTATGGGACCGTCAGTCCAAGTTTTCAAGCAAAGCCGTACTCCGAGAGTCCCTGTTCGCCTTGGAGTTAACTGTGAACAAGGCTCGAGACGACGAGTTTGAAGTTGTCTGCCCAACCTGGAATGAGAGAGTGTGCTCCTGTCGAGAGGAGGGTTCACACTTCATGTTCCTGTATGAGTCTCTTTTTCTCAAGTTGGGGCTTAGGATGCCGTTTTCTGACTTCCAAATGGCCGTCCTCCGTACCCTCCAAATGGCCCCTTCGCAAATCCACCCTAACGGTTGGGGCTATATCATATCATTTGAGAGGTTTTGTCGGTTAATGAGCCTTAAGTGCTCAGTGAATACCTTTTTTTACTTTTATACAAGAATAAACACCCAGGGAACGATAAGGCAAACGAGCTGGCTTGTCATCCGGTCGCGACTCGGGCGAAAATCCTTTGATGTTTTCGAAGAAAGCTTCAAAGGGTTTAAGACCGCGTTCTTCAAGATAAAAGCCAAGGAAGGCTGTCGGCCTTTCTTTCTCAGCTTGGACGGGGAGTCGGAGTTTCCTCTTTACTAGACGCAGAGGTGCTGGGATGTGCCCGTCGACTTGATTGAGAATGAGGTGGAAGATCTCGACCCTGAGGAGCTTAGGACCGTCGGGTTCATAACCCAATATGCCAAGAAGCATGGGAACATCAATATTAGAGATGTTCTTCATATCCCTGGTGATGATCTTCTTTACGCTTTATTAGGTAGGAATTAGGGCATTTTTAACCCTAGTATCCCTAGGTGTTTGCTCCGTCTTCATATATCAATGTTTCTTGATGTGCTGACTGTATTTGTTTCTGTTTCTTTTCAGTTAGCAACATGACTTCTAGGTCTTCTATGGTTACCTTACAATCGTCAAGGAACCGGAGGAAGGGAAAGAAGGCCGCGGCTTCTTCCTCCACAGCCGTTCCGGACCCTTCCGACCGGGGTGCTGTTATCGGACAGCAAGATCAACCAGGATCCCCTACCCACAATTCAAGAGGGAGGAAGAGGCAGGCTGTCGGAGAGCCTTCAGAGCATGATGAAAGGTCGTCGGATGTCGGAGAAAGGGAGAGGGCGGACTTCTTGCCAATCATCACTGGGCACTCTAACCCCAGTCCCTTCATATATGGGCGATTTTTGGGTGGCGAGGTGAGGCAGCATATTGCTAAGCAAGGTCTGGCCCAAACCTTAGCCGCACTGCAGAGGCAAGCTCTCCGAGCAGCGGCCGAGATCCGTTTCATCGAGGAGACCATCGAGAACGCTGATTGGAAGGCGTCGGAAGAGCTGAAGATTTTGAGGAAAGAAAAAGAGGAAATCAACCAGAAGTTGACTGCTTCCTTGAAAGCCGACTAGGACAGTAGGGCGAGGGCTGTCGAACTTGAAAAGAAGGTCATTGAACTGGAGAAGGCGTTGGCGGACTCAGAGGCTGCCGGGAAGGCCGAGAAGCTTGAAGCCGACAGAACCATTAGCGCATTAAGGTCCGAGGTGGTAAAGCTCGAAAAGGAAGTGGAGGAGCTAGACGGAGTAGCTGGAAATGTCAGAGAAGAGTAGTTTCAAAATGCTGTGAAGCAAATCTAGCACTTCAACCCCGGGGTCGACCTTATCTTAGAGGGTGTTACCCCGGATAAAACCTTCCATAATGGCTAACTTGTAGCTGTTGTGGAGTTAGCAGCGAAGGCTCCTGGTGGTAACCCGGAGGTTATCCAGATCCCGGAAGGGGAAGAGGCCGACGTCTAACCTTTTCTTGCTTTTTTCATTTTGTTGTTTTCTGCCCCCTGCGTGGGGTTTTGTTACTTGTACGAACAATTGTCCCGTTTTTGGGGTTTTATAATTAATGATTTTGTTCAACCGTTTATTCTTGTTTTTCATGGTCCGACTTAGGTCCAATGCCCATTTTCATTATAATGGACTTAGAAAACTTCTTATCATAGAAAATCATGGTCCGAGATCCTTCACTCATACCATTGAGTGAATGGTATTCCACTTGACTTAGGTAGAAATGACGCCTTAGTCTGTAATCTAACGCTTATAATAATCAAGCGTCAAGAAATTTTAGATTTAAGCAAAGTAAAACCTTAATCCATATTCCAGTGCTTACTATAGGGAGTGTTTGGAATTGCAGATATCGGTAAGAACAACGCCTGGCATTTTACGGAAACCCTTTTGCCTAAGGCATTAACATTGATTAACCTTGCCCGGGGTAGATACCCCTTCTTGGTTTAGGTATAAAGAAGGAGTTTGTACATATAATCCATATTGTTTCCTATCAGTTTTACACTTTAGCGATTAAGGCAGTGCGTTCGACCAACCTTGATACCTGAATAACCATTTTATTGATGATATTTAGAGGACGAGAGTCCGTACACAATGTATTTATTCAAAACAAGAACGGATCAAAGGTAATTCTATTAGAGGGTTGAGTCACTGTCAGCATTTAGCTATAGTACTTTCTTAGTTTATCCGTATTCCAGTAATTCTTGACCGGGGTTCCAGATAACGTTTCCAAGGTGTAAGCTCCCTTACCCGTACTGATAACGACATGATAGGGGCCTTCCCAATTAGGGGCTAGTTTCCATTGGGAGGCATTTTTCCTTCCTATGTCGGCTCTCCTGAGCACTAGATCGCCGGGCTGGAATTTTCTTGGGGCCACTTTCTTGTTGTACCTGGCCGCTGTCTTCTGCTTGAGGGGCGGCATCCCGTATGTGAGCCACGTTTCATTTCTCTTCGAGCAAGTCCAGGTCCTCTCTGATTAGACCAGGATTACTGTCGGATGAGAACTATTGGTAGCGCCAATTGGGTTCCCCTATCTCTACCGGGATTATGGCCTCGCAGCCATAGGTCAACTTGAAAGGGGTTTCTCCCGTCGTGGAATGAGGAGAGGTCCGGTATGCCCAGAGAACATGGTCAAGTTGCTCGACCCAATTTCCTTTGGCTTCGTCGAACCTCCTTTTTAAGCCTCGCATGATGATTCTATTAGCGGCCTCGGCTTGTCCATTTGTTCTGGGGTTCTCGACGGAGCTACAGTGGTGTTTTATTTTCAATCCGGCTAGTAGCTCTTCAAAAACTTTGTCTTTGAACTGGGTACCGTTATCTGTGACTACCGATTCCAGTATGCTGAATCTGGTGATAATATGGCGCCAAGTAAACTTCTGAATTCGCGCCGAAGTGATGGTGATCAGGGGTTCGGCCTCGATCCACTTAGTGAAGTAGTCTACTGCTACCACCAAGTATTTAAACTGCCCTGGGGCTTGAGGGAACGGCCCCAAAATATCCATACCCCACCTGTAAAAGGGCCAGGGAACCGACGTCGTGAACAATTCTTCAGAAAGGGCTTGAAAATGATCTGCATGATGCTGGCACTTGTCACAAGCTTGAACATGTGCATGAGAGTCAGCTTCCATTGTTGACCAATAGAATCCTGCCCTTAATACTTTTTGGGCTAGGGCTTTGGCTCCCAAGTGGTGACCACAGCTTCCTTCATGAACTTCAGCTAGGGCGTATTCTGCTTCTTTGGGGGTTAAGCACTTTAGAAGAGGGGAGGAGAAACCACGTCGGTATAGACGGCCATTGTAAATAGTGTATCTGACCGACGTCCTTATCAATCAGGAGGCCTCTTTCGGGTCCGACGGTAACTTCTCATACTGCAGATAGCCCAGTATAGGAGTGATCCAAGATGGTTGATGGTCCTCCACTTGGGATATGCTGTGATCCGTGATGAAGGGTTTGGAGAGAGTTTCTTGGATTACAGACTGGTTGTTGTCGGAGCTCTTCGTGCTGGCCAGTTTAGACAAAAGGTCTACTCTGGAGTTCTGTTCCCTTGGAATGTGCTCTATTTTGACCTCTTCGAAGCCTTTCAAAAGTTCCTGGACCTTGTTCAAGTATTTCTGCAGGAGGAGTTCTTTGACTTGATATTCGCCTCAGATTTGGGAGGTTACTAGCTGGGAATCACTGCAAAGCGTGATCCGCGTTGCCTCCAGGTCCTTTGCCATTAGTAAGTCGGCGATGCAGGCCTCATACTCGGCCTGATTGTTTGAAGTCGGGAATTCAAACTTTAGGGAGTGCTCCAAGGTCAAGCCTTCTGAGTTTTCGACAATCACTCCGGCCCCGCTTCCTTTGGGGTTCGACGATCCGTCGATAAAAATGGTCCAGAAGGCTTTCATATGGTCACCGTTATCTGTTGTGAGTTCCGCCAGGAAGTCCGACAACGCTTGGGCTTTTATTGCCAGTCGTGGTTCGTATGTGATTCCAAACTCTGAGAGTTCGATCGACCACGTAATCATTCGGCCGGCCAGTTCTGGCTTGTGTAGCACCTGTCGGATTGGTTAGTCGGTTCTTACCACCACTGGGTGGCATTGAAAGTATTGTCAAAGTCTTCTTGCGGTGATAATGAGCGCAAAAGTAACTTTCTCAACCTTTTGGTGTCGAAGCTCAGGGCCCTGGAGGACCTTACTTACGAAGTAGACAGGCTTCTGTCCTTCGTTGGTTTCTCTGATTAAGACTGAACTTACGGCCTCGTCGTGGACGGATAGGTACAAGTAGAGCATCTCTCCGGTGTCCGGCCTTGTCAAGATAGGAGGGGAGGACAAAAGATTTTTTAATGACGTGAAGGTATCTTCACACTCCTGAGTCCATTCAAATCTTTTTCCCTTCTTGAGCAATTTGAACAGGGGGAGAGACTTGTGAGCGGCTTTAGCTAAGAATCTTGTGAGGGCTGCTATGCACCCCGTAAGCTGTTGTACCTCTTTGACGTTCCGGGGACTTCTCATGTTGAGGACGGCCTGACATTTATCCGGATTGGCTTCAATCCCTCTATGAGTTAGCATGAACCCCAAAAATTTACCGGTCTGGACCCCAAAAGCGCACTTCTCCTGGTTTAACCTCATGTTGTACTTTCGGATTTGTGCAAATACTTCCTCGAGGTCTGCCGTGTGTGATCTGCTGTGCTGGGTCTTTACTATCATATCATCTATGTAGACTTCTAGCATCTTTCTCACTTGATTTTCAAAAACCTTGTTCATCATCCTCTGGTAGGTGGCTCCTGCATTCTTTAGGCCGAAAGGCATGACCTTGTAGCAGTAGCTCGCCCTGTCGGTGATGAAAGTGGTTTTATCCTCGTCCCCAGCGTGCATAGGAATCTGGTTGTACCCGGAATATGCGTCCATGAATGAGAGCCATCTGAACCCCGAGGAGCCATCCACTAATTTATCCACATTGGGGAGTGGATATGGGTCCTTGGGACAGGCTTTATTCAGGTCGGTGTAATCTACGCACATCCTCCATTTTCCATTGGACTTTTTTACTAAAACTACGTTGGAGAGCCATGTGGTATATGAGATTTATCTGATGAAGTTGCCATTTAGTAGCTCTTTAACTTGGTCCTCGACGACTTGCTGCCTCTCGGGTCTGACCTTCCTCTTCTTTTGCGCGACCGGCTTGGTACCTTCTTTAATCGACAATCGGTGGCAAATGAAACTGGGGTTGAGTCCGGGCATGTCGGAGGAAGTCCAAGCGAAAAGATCTTTGTTTTTCAACAAGAGTTCTGAAAGTTGCTGCTTTTCTTTTTCACCCTGACGAGCTCTGATCTTGGTGATCTGTTCAGGGTTGGTCTCGAGTTGGAGGGGCTCCAGTTCGCCTTCGGGCTGGGGTCGGGTTTCCCGGATCTCTTCTCTAACGTCCAGCTCCGTCATTAAGATGTTAACCTGGTCAGTAGCCGAGGTGGATGCTACGGGGCTCGACCTCCGAGGTACTTTACAGATCTTCAAACTCTCATTATAGCACTTCCTGGCTGCAATTTGGTCGCCTTTTACAGTGACGACGTCATTGTTCTTGTTGGGGAACTTCATCATGAGGTGGGTGGTGGATACCACCGCTCCGAGAGCGTTGAGAGAAGGATGGCCCAGGATGATGTTATAAGCCGAGGGGCAGTCCACAACCAGAAACTTAACCTTGACAGTTCTGAATAGTGTAGATGATCCGAGAGTCAGGTGGGTTTCGTAGTATTCGACCGAGGTGATCTTCTCACCGGTGAAACCCGTCAGTTCTCCAACGTGGGGAGTCAAGTCGGATTGCGGGAGCTCCAACTTCTGATAGAGATCTAGGAACATGATGTCGGCTGAACTCCCTTGATCGACGAAAATTCGTCGAACTTCAAGATTGAAATTACCCCGGATATGACGAGTGGGGTCGTCGTGATCCGGGATTATTCTGCCGTAGTCTTCGTCTGAGAAGGTAATGAGAGGCGTTTTTTTATTCTCCGCTTGTGTTCTTAGCTCTGAGTGGACCACGCTAAAGACTGTCATTCTAAGGGTTTTCTTTCGAGCTCCGTTGGAGGATCCCCCTCCGGCAAAGCCACCGGCAATAGTATGGATCGTCCTGTTGGGCTCGACGCAGTGGTCGTCGTTGTCGACAGGGGGAGTGTTCCTGGCTCGACCCTGTCGATCGCTGTTATCTCGTCGAGGCGGAGTCCGGGATCTTCTCCTAGGGCTTCTTGTCCTTCTTCTGCGTGTAGGGGATGGGCTTCGACGTCTGCTGTCTCTGCGCCTATTATCCCCTTCGTTGTTTTGTACTCGGAGGATATACTGCTGCAGGCGTCCGGCCTTGATTAGAAATTCAATGGCATCGCGCAACTGATAGCAATCCTCTGTGTCATGGCCATAGGCTTTATGCCATGTGCAATGCTTGGAATGATCCTTCTGCTTGTGCTTCTTGATAGGAGGCGGCCTCCGGATGTTCTGAAACTCCGTGTTCATTACTTCCCTCAAGATTGTTTCCTGAGGTGTGTTCAAAGGAGTGTAGTCAGCATAGTTTCTCCGTGGTGGGCTACCCTTTAGGGGTCGTGACCTTGAGGAATTCTGGTTGGGCTTTTGGTGAGAGGACTCACCTTTGTCCCACCTCCTATGGTCTTCTGTTGCTTCCTCCAAGTAAACGTACTTCTTAGATCGTTTCTGGAAGTCGATAAGATTGTCAGGCTTTTTTTTTGCCAAGGACTTGAAGAAATCGGAGCCTATCCGAAGACCGCTCCTAGCATAATGCAAGGCTATTCTGTCTTCAAAGTTTTCTACATTTGTGCAGGCAGCCATAAAGCGCCTAACGTAATCCCGAAGGCTCTGGTCCTTTCCCTGGCGGATCTTAGCCAGGGATTTGATGGATTTCGGTTGCTCATTGCTCGTGGTGTACTGCAGCAGGAAACACTGTTTGAGGTCCAACCAATCCACAATGGCTCCCTGTGGTTGGTTGGTAAACCATCTGAGGGCTCCCTTTTTGAGGGAGAGGGGGAAGGCTCGACACAATGGATCCTCCATAGAAACACAGGGACTGCTCGTAGGCGTTTATGTGTTCCTGGGGGTCCGTGATCCCGTCGTAAATTTCAAGGTTTGGAGGAAACTTGAAGTTCCTCGAAACTCGGAATTCCATGAGCTGGTCGGAGAAAGGTTGTTCCATAGTTCCTCCATTCCATTTATTGTCCCCAGCATAGGGAATTCCGTCATCAGCGTGGGTCGTCCTTCTGTTATTTTCCACGTCGGTCCGTCTATCACGGCGGCGCGGCTTGGGTTGGTTTTCATGCATGGCGCGCTGCATGTCCTCCAGCCTCCTGAATTGATCGTCGAGTAAGTCCATATGTTGCTGCAACATATCTTGAAACTGGCGTTGGGAACCTCGAGTTTGATGTGTGCGTTCAGAGCGGGATGCACGATCATCGAACTCGTTGTTCGGGATTCCCAAACGTTGGTGCACTGGAATCCTGCGCTCTTGAAGGCTCTGATCGCCTCTCTGAGCTGGGAATTCAAGTCTTTCCCTGACAGAAATCCTGCGTGATGGGTTGGGAGACTCCTCAGAAAAGGAGGTAGAGTGCCCATCACGTCGGCTTCCTGATCCGGGTGCCTGATTTCTCACAGCAGAGGTTTGAGCCACGAGTGGAAGCAGTGGTGGTGGTGGCGGACGTTGCATGTCGGGATATTGTCTCTGGTTAACAGAGGCTTGAGCAGCGTCTCTTCTGGAGTTTTGCCTCGTATTAACCATGGTTGGGTGGGATTAGAAATTTATGGTCCCCACAGTCGGTGCCAATGTTCTGAAGTGGATTCAGAGGGTACCTGAGATAGGCACGTTACGGTAGATTCTCCCTTCGCGCAGCAGCGGGACTTGTAACACAGGGGGGTTGGGTACCTGCAAAGGGACTCTAACGCTCAAGTTAGGTAGTGCACACCAAGGTTTTAGGGATTGGGTTTTTGTTACCTTACTGAGATGACTTAGCCTCGTATTTATAGAGCATGTACAGAATCCTAATGGGATTCTTATCGAATACTGAATGCAGGTAATTTAGGATTAGTATCCTAATGTGGATTGCCTTCCGTTATTATCAGATATATCCCTGTAAACCTGGGATTAAGATATGGAAAGTATCTAACCATTAAGGATATCTGTCAATCCTATAATATCGTAAGTTGATGATTGGTAGTTACGGATATTTAGGGATTCATCCTCTGCGCGAATCTATCAATCACGATGTCATATACTGATACTGCTCGAAGGCCGTAATCCATAGTCCGGAATACGTCGTGAGTCTTCCTCTACGCCAGCTAGGAGAGTCCGGTAGTGCTCATACCGGGTTGATCTATGGAGCTGGATCCCGGATCACGGTCCAGAATAGCAATGAACCTACTAGATTAAGTTTGTCATTTGGGTAACGCTACCATGGGCCGAGACCCGTACCTCTAGCTAATATGATATAAAATATGGTTAATTCATTTTCATGATAATTATATTATTTAAAATTTATAATTATTATTTAATTAAATTAACCTTACTTTATATCACATTATTTGACATTTTATCCTCAAATATTATGATTATTTAAGTGTTATGACTATTATATAATTAAATTAATCATATTTTATATCACATCATTTGAGGATAAAATTACACCTTATAGATATTGTAGAATTCTCCTTTTCATTTTTTTAAGATTGCTTGAAAGGAATTTATTTACTTTTAAAAGGAGTTGAGGTGGTTATTGACCCAACAACTACTTTGAACTAAAATTATAAGTGTCTTTGGTTTCACGTTTGTCATACCAAATGTCCGTTGAAGCTCCTCAAACACACGTTCAATCTAAAAGTTTGGGTGTTTTTTTGTTTATTCAGCTTTAATGTAATTTTGCTCTCAAATCCTAGTTTTAGTTGAAGCAATATTTTCGTGATTTTATGTTGTAAATGTGGCCGTTGAAGAATTTGATGGAAAAATTGAATTCCCAACTACCTTCTCTAACATTTCTAATTACAACTTAGAGCATTTTGACATAGTTTAAATCATTGTGTCAACAACATTTTTTTTTAAAAGAAGTTGTTTTTACTATTTATTACATGACTATCTTTTACATGTTTCACAATTTTTGTTTTAATTTTTGTTTGAAATTCAATGTATTATAATAATTTTTTATAAACTTAAAATTTATAATTTTAAATTATAAATTATTCTAAAAACTTTGAGATATAAATATCATTTTGTTCTCAATCAAATAAATTTTTTAATTATTTTATGCTTATATTGATAATTTAATACATAAAAATAATTCTTTTTATATTATCAAAATAAAACAGATTATTTTAAAATTATTTTTAGTTAATATATTCAAATATAAAATTAATTTTATTATAATCAATTACACAATAATTGATTATTAAAATAATCAAAACTTCTATAATTAATCCAAATACACACTTAAATGGTTAGAAGGTTCAAAGCTTTGATATTTGATATGAGGTTCTCTCTTGTGGTTCATTTGTGCCAATCTTTTTGGTTCAAAAGTTTCTCTTTGATCCAAGGTTCTCTCTTGCCATCTATCTAAGGACCACATCTAGTCCTTCCAAGCTCCAAGGTGCAGTACCAACTCTGTCTCCAACTTCCCTTTTCTTAGCATATTCTTTTTTTTTCTTTTGTAATCTATTGTACTCTTTTATGAGGTTTATGCTATTTTTATATTTGCCAAAATTGTAAAAATATGTTAAAATGTGGTTTGAAATATTCTCAAATTATAAAAATATGTTGAAACATATATAGTCTGAAATATGATGAAATGTGCTTTAAATATGCTCAAATTGCAAAAATAGTCTAAAATGTGCTGCCAACTACGGAAAAATAAGGTATGAAACATGCTAAAACTATAAAAATATACTTATATGTGATTTAAATATGTTAAAGTGTAAAAACAAATTATTTTCTTTATTTTGTAGCAGAACAATGAGTAACAAGAAGAGAAAAAAAATGTGGATATCTTATTAACAGATAATGAAGTTCATAAGCAAAAATTACATGAAATTTGAAGACAACTAAACAATTTATCCATCAATTCTACAAGGGAAAAGCAATAGAACCTCCTTTACAAAAAACAAAACAAAAGGATGGGAAGTTGCTATATCCCAATTTAATAGGATAAAAGAAAGGCTATATGAAAATAGTAAGTCACAAAACAAGTGGGGTAATCTTAAGAAATAATGGGCAGTATGGTATAAGTTGTTTGCCAAAGAAATGAGATAGTGCAAAGAATACAATGAATGCACCAAATGAGTGGTGGAAGAAAAAGCAATTGGTATGTAGTAAATTAGTGAGTAGTTGTAAGTTTTAGTTTTATTTTGTATAATGTGTTGAGTTGATATGTTGTATATGCGTACGAAAAATCCTCAATGGAAAATTTAGACACAAATATGCATTAACCACATTGTTTAAGGATGTGGTGATTACTTAAAAATTTGCTTGAGCACCCTCATGGAGTATTACCTAATGGCATACATGAATATGATGATGGGTATTGTTCATGTATTGAGAGTGGTTGTGTAAATTTAAAAGAAGATTCAAGAGATATTGAAGAATCTTTACTAGTTTGGAGACTTAAGTTCCCTCCTAAAAATAGATAATTAATGTAATAAGTAGAATTACATCTGCATTTACGTCACAGTTGAACGGTTGTAAACACACTCGTTATATTTGATGCATTTATTGACGAAGTGATGGCCGAGTTTCAAAACATGAAGGTCATTGCAAGTGATCTTTATTGATATTCTCAATTATGTCAACTCTTAATGTTCAAGTCTACAAGAGAAATGTTTGTATATTTACAATGCTTTGAGCAGAAATTATTGGATTGGCTTAAGCATGTAACTTATAATCTATTGTCATTCAAAAAAAAGTTAGATTATTATATTTAACTAATTAACTTTTGATTATGCTTTTGTATTAGGTTGAGTTGAATGTACTTAAGTGATTTCTAATTTCTTTGCGTAACTAACCTTTCGTATGCCTATGTATTGCTTGTGCTTTTGTCTGTTATGTCTAATGTACTGTTAATGTGTGCGTACAATTTTTTTTTATTATATTTTGGGGCTTGTATGTGTATGTAATGCTTGGTGAATTAATTTATTTATTTACTTTTATCTCCTTTATATTTTATTGTGGAAATGATTATGTGTAATCCATATATATATGTAGTTTCTGCATTAAATCGCAAAATTGGTGTTTGCAAAATGTTATACTAGAAAATTGTACATTGCATGATAGATTTTTGCATAATGGCACACTACATAATTAGTTTCTATAGAATTGGGACACTATAGCGTTGGTTTATGTAAAATTGGGTAATGTAGAATTAATTTTTGTATAGTACGTAAAATCATTAGAAATAATTTAAACTTAAATGACACATCAAAATATTTAATTTTTGAGATAATTAAGTTGTTTCTTGATCGCCCCACTTAATGAGAAAGGTTTTGATTATTGCAGTAGGGCATTGCAAAATCAATTTCTACATAATTGAGTATTGTAGTTAGATTTATAGAGTTCATCTATTATCTGTAATATAATATAAAAGTTATTTCACTAAAGTTGTTACATGGCATTTTTTTAAATTTTTTAAATTTTTTTATTCTTTGTAATTATAATTTGATGTTGTCTTTTTTTTTTAATCTTTTATTCCTTCATTTTATATTTTTCATGAGACTTTTTATTTCTCTCCTTTATATGTATCTTCCCGTTATGTCTCCTTTATTTATATTATAAATAGATTATATATAGAATAGATAGATACTTGTAATGAGATTTTCTGTTATAGCCCCTTGATATAGATTTTTTTTTTGGGCTATTACTCTTGGATATAAATTTTACTCACTGAAAAGGTCAGACTGTGTACCTTTTAATGCACATTTATCAAAATGTAATATTAAGTTTCTTCGAGCAAATTCGTACGGATACAATGACTATTGATTAAATGTTTATTATCCAATAGTGCAAAATACGTTAAGATTCCAATGATTGTTCTTTTTAATATATTGTTCAATGTTTATTATAAAAAAAAGATAATTTTATATCTCTTTTAATATGTAGATATTATATATATATATTTTAAAGATATATAATTAAAAATAATAATAAAAAATATAAGTATAATAAATAATAATAGATAAATATAAAAAATATATATATATATATATATTATTTGTTATAAGAATATCAAAATTGTTATAAAATTTGGTTTAGTATAGGAATACACAATTATATTTTTGCCACATGGCATTTTTCCTTAATTTTAATTTTTTATTTTTTTAAATTATAACTTTGTTTATTTTCTTTGACTATTTTTCTTAACTTTTCATTTTTCTAACATTTTAGATTTTTCATTTTTCTCTTGACTTTTATTTTTTTTTCATGTCAAATCTTTACAGTTTTTATAATTTTGCAAGAATAGCAATCAAAGTGTATTTTGTTTTAGTAAATTATAAAAAATACTTAATTTTTTTGATAAATTAATATTAAATAAAAATATAAAAATATACATTTGTAAAATGCCCTTTAAATGATATTCCTTTGCATATTTATGATTTTTATTATCTTTTAATCTTAATCTTATAGTTTCTAATAATAATAATATTTAAATAATATTATAATTTTATTTGATTTCTATATTTTAATTGATAATATATTTATATTTATATTTTATTCATACTAATAATATTAGCATAAGATGGTTTAAATATTTATAAATATATATAGGATAACATAGTAATAAAGATCTTACTTAATACATGAAGTCTTTATTAAGAGAGAAATTATCAAAATATAATTAAGATTAAGTTATAAAATCATTTTGTAAAATTTAAAAAAATAAAGAGTAATGATTATAAAAGTTATTCATGTCCTAAAAAAATTTACATAGCATGTTTAAATAAATATAATATCCTTTTTGAATTATGTATTTGAAGTTAAAAAATGCATCTAAATATTGTTAGAAACAAACAAAATGAAATCAAGTCATATAGTTATTAAATTTTAAATATGAGACTTTCTATTATATTTAATAAGATTCTAAGTATGTTTAGATTGATTTATTTTGTACTTAAAAAATTAACTAAACATTCCCTTTAAAATATTTTGACTATCAGACTTTTCTAAAAATAAATTAAGCTAATTCAAACATGTATTAAAAATTATTTATTAAATAAAAACCTTAATATATATTTAATTTAAAAGACCATACAACGCACGAGTAGTATACCTAGTACTTTGTATATACCTTTGCTAGAACTTTAGAATATATTTCAATTTTATGATTGCGAGAACTTACATATTTATAACCACTTTTTGCTAAGTGAATACAAATATAGAAAATCAGGCAATTAACAAGGAGCTTGGGCATTCAATAATTATATATATAACACATGATATTAAGGGATGTACAAATGATCAGTTTTGGGCTTTGTTTGGGACAAAGCTTTTTTGTTTTTGGTCGCCATTTTGGAGCCACCAAGGCCCAAAATGAGCAAGATACAATTACAAGACAAACAAAGCTGCAGTACTCTAGATTAATCTACGAAGCACCGACATGAATACGAATATAAATATAGAAATACATTAAATTTTAAAAATTATAGAATATGAATATGACATATATATATATATATATATATCAAAGTAAATTAAAAAACTTAATTTATATATATAATTAAAAATTTTAAGAAAAATATTTATAACTCATTAATATCATTTTTATAAGTTTAAAATTTTTTAATATATTAATATATGTTATATGTGTCAATATTTGTTATCTAATAAGTCCCTCTTAAAAAATATGAAGCATATTTTCTATTGACATTTTTTAAAAAATATTTTAAACAAATTTCTCTTAATAGAACTAATCATGTACAAGTACATGTGTATAAAAAAAAACTAAACGGAATATTAGTGTGAAGCAAATTTTGGTGACGACAAAGTAAACGACTTAGTATGAGTGGGGGTAGAAGGAGCAGATGAAAATAGTAGTGTGTGAAAAGATAAAATTTAAAAGTCTAATAGTGACTTGTGAAAAGATAAAATTTAAAATACTGATATGTGAAAATAGTGGCTTAAGACGTCAGTCATGCGATTAAATTTGGATGGGTTATAGGTTTACTAATTGAATATTAGTCACGAAAACTAATTTTTAAAAAAAATATTAATGATTTGTGTCCAAGTCGTGTTTTAGATGAGTTTAAGTATGTCTGTGATATATCTAAGTATGTTTGAAACATATATACAAATTAAAAAAAAATTTAATTGAAAACATTCAAAAATATAAAATATGTGTATCATATAAGTGTTATTATATATCTGATACGAATATATGTTCGATACGCGAATACGTTTGAAAATCGACATGCCTATATTTTATAGATGTTAATAAGACACGCACGCTTGTTTGTGGCAGATAATCAAGCGCTTCCAAGCATGAATCAAGCGCCAGTTTGGGACAAAACTGTCTTTTTCTTTTTTCTGTTTTTGTCATGGACAAAGCTGTTTTAAATGATCTATCTTATCAATTTTGGGCTTTGACTGGGACAAGGATCTTTTGGGCTTCTCTTTATTCTTTTCAATTTTAGGCTTTTCTGGGCTTTTGCTTGTTTTAAACAGTTTTTCAGTGATTTTTTTTGTTAATCAGCTAATTCAAATTTGAAGGCGGCCCCGGGCTATCCCCCTTCTTTGAGAGCCTATACATCGTCGCCAAACGTGTTGAGATCAAACCAAGTAATTATTTAATATGTAACAAAGTGTATTTGGTTAAACTTTTTTTTTAAAAAAATTAAGATACCAAAAAAATATATATATTTGTTCTCTCTTCTACTTTTTTATATTTTTTTAGAAGCAGCTCATCCTAACTTTTTTGAAAAATTTGATTATTTTTATATTGTACTTATTTTAAAAAATTTATCTAAATACTTAAAAATATTTGAGAAATACTATTTTTATTAAAAAAATGCTTTTTGTCAAAAAAATGAACAAATGCACCGATATATTTACTACAAAATAAATATTCTGACAAATAAAAATATAAAAGAAGAGATAAATTTATGAATATAATTAAATTTTAAATAAAAATAAATAAACAATGAACCAAATTAATACAAGACCAATTTGTATCGTAAAATAAAATATATTTAAATTATAAATAAATATATGCAATTAGAGACTGTCGGTCTAATTTCCATTTACGTGATTTTGTAAGAAATGTTTGAAGAATATAAAACAAACATTTTTCAAAATATATAGATATTAAGGCTTGGGGAACTTTACTAAGTTTTCTTTATTATTTGTAACTAACATTTTGATGGGCACGTCAATCTACATTTTTTTTTTAAATTTAAGATTATAAAACTAATAATAAAGAGTCCATTATAACTACATAGTTTTACGAAAAAGAAATAAAACTGTAAATACAATTAGAATTAGAACTTAAGGATTGCTTAAAAACAGTTCAACTATACAAATAAGAAGTCAAGGAATCTAAGTTGAAGGATAATAAGAAGAAGCAACCTACAAAGATTTTACATTACTTTCCAATAAAATTAAGATTACAAAGATTATTTATATGTTTTAAGATTGCTAAGTCTATGATCTGGCATGTGACGGAAGGTAACCAAGATGGATTGATGAGGCATCTTAGAGATTCGAAGGCTTGAAAAAGATTTGACTTTATTATTCTGAATTTGTCGTTGATCCTCAAAATGTACGGCTTGACTTAGCTAGTGATGGTTTCAACCCTTTTGGAACCATGAGTACAAACCATAGCATTTGGCCAGTAGTTCTTATCTTATATAATCGCCCTCCTTGGGAGTGCATGGAGCAAACTTCATTCATCCTCTCAATTATCATTCATGGAAAACAAATGGCAGGGAATAACATAGATGTGTTCTTACAACCTCTTATCAAGTATTTGATGGATTTGTGGTATGATGGAATGCAAACATTAGATTATTCAAAGAATGAAATATTTAGAATGCGAGCAGTTCTGATATGGACAATTAGTGACTTCCCTGGACTTGGTACCTTATCTGGGTAGAACATGCACACTGGCCTTGCTTGCCCCACATGTAACTTTGACACAGATTCTTATAGACTGAAGCATAGTAGAAAATGGTGTTTTATGGGTCATCGTCATTTTTCTAGAAAAAGGACATAAATTTAGATTGAATCGAGCTCATTTTAATGGGACAATTGAGAAAAAGGATCGACCTATGACATTATTCGAATCAGACATCTTGAAACAACTTGAGGGCATTAATGTTAGCTTTGGAAAACTTCTAGAGTCAAATGACAAAGGTAAAAGAACTCGAGGGAAAACCATTATTGAAGATGGATTGGGACAATGGAGAAAGACAAACATATTTTTTTATCTTCCTTATTGGGAGACTAACTCATTGCATCACAATCTAGATGTTATGCACATTGAAAAAAATGTATGTGATAATGTGGTATACATTTTGCTCAATGAGACTGATAAATCAAAAGACAATCTTAAAGCTCGAAAGGATCTTAGAGAAATGGGTATAAGGAAGGCTCTTTGGCTAGATCAGAATGGAAGATATCGCCCATCTTCATTTACAATGTCAAATATAAAGAAAGATGTATTTTTGCGAACTTTAAAAAATGTCATAGTGTCAGATGGGTACTCAAGCAACATTTTGAGGTGCACTGACTTGAAACAATGAAAGCTGTTTAGAATGAAGAGTCATGATTGTCACATTCTTATGGAGCAGTTATTACCATTTGTCATACGTAAATGTTTTGCCAGACAAAGTGGTTGTGGTGTTAATAGAGTTGTGTTCATTCTTTTGACAATTATGTGCCAAAAGCTTAAGTCTATTAGATCTTGACAGGATCCAGTCTCGAATCGTTCTCACCCTTTGTCACTTAGAAATGTTATTCCCTCCATCATTCTTTACAGTCATGGTTTATTTAACTTGTCATCTAGTTGGTGAGGCCAAACTTGGAGGCCCATTACATTATCGATGAATGTATCTAATTGAAAGGTAAATATCTAATTTCTTTGTTGTAGGTTATTCTTTAAGGTAAATATCTCATATTCCTTAATTAATTCTCAATCTTACAACCTCTTAGGTATTTGGGACACTTAAAGTCTTTTGTACGAAACAAGGCACAACTAGAAGGTTCCATTGTTGAAGGATACCTAGCTGAAGAGGTTCTTACCTTTTGCTCTCTCTATATAGAAGGGATTGAGGCACGAATTAATAAGCCTGCACGAGTTAATGATTATCCTGATGATAAAGACTCTTCACATTTGCCTAGCACTTTTCCACCAATGGGTAGAGTACTAGAAGCTTCCTCAACCTTTGAGTTGTCAACTATGGAGAAAAGACAAGCACATTGATATGTGTTACTAAATTATGCACAAGTCATGACATATATTGAGTAAGTACTTAGGAAAACTCTACATAACACTTATGACTAAGATGAAAGCACTTATTTAAGATGTAGTATGAATATTAATTGTTTATATAGTGAATTTAAGGATCAAGTCTGAATGTGGTATAAGGGGCGAAGGCTTACAGCTACAGAGTTAGAAAAGATAGTTAATAAAGACTTCATTGATTGGTTTCCTTGTAAGGTGGGTTCAAAATGTAATGAAATTGTATTTGTTATATATTTTTTTTGTTAATATAGGTTTCTAAATTTGAAACTACAACTAAGACTTTTAATGTTATTGTTTTAGCTTATGAACCTAGACGTTGCGAATTTTGTGTTAGATGATCTAAATATTCTAGCAAAAGGTCCAACATGACATGCTAGAAAGTTTTCTACATTTAATATTAATGGGTTCAAATTTCGGATAACAGTTCAGGAACATGGGTTGAAAACCCAAAACAGTGGAGTTTTTCTAACTTTTTCCACATCTTATGTTGCTAGTGGTGTTGATGGGAACTTAAGGCAAGTTGATCTGTCATATTATGGCAAATTAGAAGACATCATTGAGCTTAATTACTATGGTCGATTTAAGGTGACACTATTCAAATGTAAATGGGCTAATACCACTAGGGATAGGGGGTTTACAAAGGATGCATAGAGTTTTACTTCTGTTAATTTTTCACAAATGATTCACATGGGTGGCTGTGAAGAGCATGATCCATACATTGAAGCTTCACAAGCTCAAATGGTGTATTATGTGGATGATGAGGTGAATAAAGGTAAGAGTGTTGTTGTGCATTTGAAGCCAAAAGATTTGTATGATATAGGAGAAGAAGGAGATAATGAAGCTTATGAGAATGAGTCATACCTAGAGCAAGACTAAGATCAATTCTTTGGAGATGTTAATGATTTGCCATTGTTAAGGGAGGATGCAGATGATGAATTATTAAGTGAGTGGAATGATAATGATGATGTTGGGAAAGATGAACATATGTCAGAATAGTCAACAGAGTGAATATATTTATGGTATGACTTGGTGGTGTGCTAAGTCTATCATCTATTTATGTATGTGTTAGTTTTTAATAAAATACTCCTATGTTTAACTTTATCATACACTAATATAAATTAATTATATTTGATTGTTTCATTTATATATGCAGATATGTCAAAACCAAAGCAAATTAAGAATCTTCTCAAACAAGTAGTTGGGGACTCCTTTGCTATTGATCCAGTTCACATTCCACAACAGCCACCACATGATTGTACCTCAACACCATTTACTCCTACTGTTTTGCAGCCATTGACTGACACTCCACTACAGCCCCCACAGGGTTGTACCTCAACATCATTTGCTCCTACTACTTTGCAACCATTGACTGACACTCCACTGCAGCTGCCACAGGCATGTCCTTTAGCACCAATTACTCATGCTGCCTCACAGTCATGTAACTAAGCCCCATCACAATCTACGTAGTCTGATGCCCTATCTTCATCACGTAAACGTAAATTTGAATGTGAATTCAGTCATTATTTGTTTGTGGATGTTATAGGTATATATAGATGTAAAATGATAGAGTATTTTGTTTATTTTTATTTTTTCTTAATTAACGTATTTAACTTGATCTTTATTTGTTACAGATGAAGAATAAGAAGTAACCAAGAAAATGAGGTTGAAGGTCTATGATGTCCATAACTTGTTTGATGGAGTGTGTGTAGTGGTGGATTTTGATGAGTTTTTTTGTCCTATTGGAAAGGCAGCTGGACTAGTTGTAGGAGTTTATGGACAATTGGCAGTCGATTCTCTTCTTTTTCCTATTAACATTGAAAAGTGGTCAAATATGCCTGACACTTTCCGTGACCGCCAATGAGATCATTTCTTTATGGTAGTACCATTTAAATTTTTTGCTTGTTCTATTTTTAAATTTTGTACATATAAAAGTATAATAATCTAACATTCTTTTTGTTTAAAGCGTCAATTTGATTTCAAGGTCAATGATAATAATATTGCAAGGAGATATATTGAACAATCCATTGGGAAAAAAATGGAGGGAGTATTGTCAGAAGTTGTGGAATACATTTTATGACTCAACAATGAGTAGAAATGATATTGTCAATAATGTCCCAGAGGATATTAACATAGAGCAATGGGCGTCTTATGTTGACTATAGCTTAAGGCCTGAGACAATGATACTCACTTCATATTTATTGAATTGTTGATTATAAATAGTTTGTCATTACACTAAAGAAATTTATCTATTTTCATTTGTAGGCACTTTGTAAGAGAAATCAAGAGAATTAGAAGAAACAAATTATTCCTCACACTTATGGTGCTAAAACTCTGGCTAGGAGAAGGGATGATTTAGTAGTTTAAGTTCTTATCCTTTATGGATTCATTATTTACATAAAGTACATATTTAATTGATTATTACTTATGTCATATGTTGAAAATTTCAGAAGAAAGAGACGGGAAAGATTATTGGTCGGGGCCCGATGTGGAATATAACTCACGAGAACAAAAACAAGAACTTTGTAAATTATGAGGTTGAGAAGATAGGGGTAAATATCAATATTATTGTTCACTAATATATGTTAAACAATGATATAATAGATTGTCTTTGTAAGTTTTCATTCTCTTTTTTGGTCTTTAATGTAGAAAGAAATTGATAAACATTTAAGTCAAAGAGAGGATAATTACTCTGAAATTTCTCCAAATGATGTTGTTGGTGTGGTATTTAGAAAAGAGCACTTTGGCAGTGTTCGAGGATTAGGCATGGGAGTGATTCCTACCATTGCATTCAAGCATACTACCACACGACTTGGAGTTATGAACTTAGGTTCATTTAGTACTAATACATCCTCTCCTGACTTACGACAAAAGATGGTGACTATGGAATCACAATTACAAGCATTGTGTGCCTATATTGCTACAAAGGAAGGAGGAAGACTCCCTGAGGAGTTAGCTGGTTTATTTCATAATCCTACACCACATGTATCTCATCTAATATTCAAATGTGTATTGTGTTAGTCATGTTGACTTAGTCTTGATTCCTACTTGTCATTCCTTTATGTTAGTTGCTTTGTACTTAAGGATTTTATCTTAAAATTTATCTTGTTTAATTCTTCAGATCTTTAGGCTACATCTTAATTCATTAGATCCTTGTAGTAGTTCCAATCACATCAATAATGTTCATTGATTTCTTAAGCAAATATAATGTTATTTTATTGATATCTAGACATTAGTGTCATAAACAGCCTTGCTAGTCCATCAGATGTTCTCGACATCATATTTATGTCTTTGTGTGTGTATGTTAGGGCGGAGGTGGGGATGGTAACAGGAAGAAAGCTTGCATGATGCACAATATGGACTGGTGAAAATCTATAATAACACATTTATGGATAAAGAAGCAACTTAGGGCATGCCTAACATGTGTTTGTTGCATCTAACTGTTGTCTATTATCTACTATGCTACAACAAATTTGAAAACTGGAAGGACTGATGATGTATTTGATTTGGACTTCTGAACCAGTTTAAAACTAATTCTTTTTTCTGCCTATTCTCATTCATTAACTTTGTGCTCAGATTGATGGTGGCTGCTAATACTAATTCAACTAGCACTTGTAAACTATTTAATGCTTGTTGCTTAGCTGAAATATTGGGGATTTAGGAAGGGGGTAGAGGTTGGGTGGAAGCTGTGGGGGGGGGCGAATTTGCCAATAGCTAAATCGAACTTGGTCAATGCTAGAGGCACACCCATCCAGTTGACCTACAGGACAAAGGCATGTTAGCCAAAATGCAAATTTAGATTCTATTTTACTATAGTATGCCTTTGAATTAATTCATAATTTAAGAATTGGAAAACATCCCTTTGAAATAATCCTATATGTCATTGATCTTGTGTCACCAACAGGCTTATAGGAAAATTGTTTTATTACTTGAAGAAGTTAACCAAGATTATAATCAATGAGCATAGGAATGATTATCCTCTCTTGTCTTGGGGAAGTGGGGAATCAATAAACCCATATTTCCTTGATAGCTGGAGAAAAGATGTCCTCTGTATGAAATTTGTGGTTGATGATATCTTGTAAGTGGCATCAAAATTTACTTATTGCTTGTGCTTTGCATTGGAGTGGAGGCTTATGGGACAAATTCTAGTTAAAAGCTTGCAACACTGCCATATAAAATCACTGTTTGCTTTCCCTATGTGTTGTGATGTTGCTTTCCTTATGTGTTGTGCTGTGATGGAGGTCCACTGTTGTGATTTGGGTTTTAAATTTTGAACATTCAAAGTGACTTGAGATTAAGTATATGGGTCCTGTTTTGTTTAATTATGAGTCTTCATACTTATGGTTAGATATGTTAGTTTGTATTTTGATTGGGTAATTATGGATCTATGAAATTATTAATGATTATAATATGCTGCTTAAATGATGTTGGGTTTTTATAGATTTGTGGTTCAATTAAGTCATTTCTTTTTTAATAATATATTGCTTGTAGTGTTGCATAGCCATAATTAATGCTATCTTTGGAGAATCTCAAACATAATTTTGTTATTCTTGTAGGTACTGGATGAAGGTAGTGGAGTTCTATCGCCTAATGACTCAAGAAGATCATGCAATGGAAGTAACATTCATCAATTAGTGGATATTTCGAGACTCATTAATCAATTTACTAATTGTTGCCAAATAAATTACTATTTAAAATGTTATTTCTCAAAACTTTTAAAATCTATCTGTAATTTAGAGTTATTTGACTTGTGTACTCATATTACTATTTAGGATGTTATTTTTAAAAACTTTGATGATTTATAATGTGTTGTTATTGAGCTAATGTACTCATGTTAAATTAGATATTTAGTTAATTAAATTAATGAGTATTTCTTTTTACATTTCATTAATCAAAATTATTATATTTATATTTGTGGGTTTTGACAAACAAGAATTTTCATAATAAACATGAAAAATAGCTTGCATTGTGTTAGTCATGGTGAGTTTATATCATCACCATTTAGCGCATTAGGGTGGTTAAGAACTGCCACAATCATCGAAGTAAACCGTGTATTGTTATATAAATTACGGCGGTTTAAAATAGTGATTTTTTATGTAACTTACTGCAGTTCAAAATTATAGTAATTCTCTATAAAATACAACAATTTAAACCATCATTTTATACACAATTAACCTGTAATTTTTAGGTCGATTACAGCAGTCCTAAACTGCCTTAATTCTCTGTAAATTATGGCAGTTTAAACTGTTATTTTATACACAATTAAATCGTAATTTTTTTGGTAAATTATGACAGTCCTAAACTGTCATTTTATGCACAACAAAACTGTCATTTTATACATGATAAAATTGTGGCGGTTATTGTGGCGATTAATGGGAAACCGTTTTATTATACCGAATGACGGAGATAATTACATCAGTTTTGGAAATTGCCATTTAGACAAAAAATGAAAGTTAAAACTGCCGTAATATGCAACAAATAACTGTCGTAATTTACACGTTTTTTTGTAGTTGACTGACGTCTCAAACCACTATTTTCACATATTAATATTTTAAGTTTTATCTTTTCACATATTATTATTAAGTTTTTAAGTTTTATCTTTTCACACACCATTATTTTTATCTGCTCAGTCTACCTCTACTCGTACTAACTCATTCGCTTTCTCATCACCGAAGCTTATCTCACACTAATATTCTTTCTAGTTAATTTTTTTTTATGCATATGTGCTTGCACATGGTTAGTTTTATAAGGAGAAATTAGTTTAGGAGATCTTTTAGAAAATGTCAATAGAATTTATGCTCTATATTTTTTGGGAGGTGCTTATTAGGTAATAAATATTGACACATATGACGTATATTAAGATATTATAAATTTTTAAACTTATAGAAATAATATTAATGAATTATGAATTTTTTTAAATTTTACAATTTACATATATATATATATATATATATATATATATATATATATATATATATATATATATATATATATATATTTTCGTGTCATATAATTTTTTGAATTTGGTGTGTTTTTTCATATCTCAGATTATGTCAGTATCTCGTATTCGTATTTGTGCTTTATAGTCGAATCTTTAAAAAAATATTAATAATACACTCTTTTAGATAGATTTTTTAATATTTATTTTACTATTAATCTAAAAATAAATATTATTAATATCATTTTTAATAATCTTTTCAAGTATATAAAATAAATTAATAATAAAATAAATATTTAAAAAGTATAAAAAGTGTATTAATATTGTTCATCCTTAAAATAGCCATGCTAACTAGCTTTGTCTTTATTTAGCGCTAGAATCACACTCTGCCGGTCTTTAGTATATTTGATTTCTGAACTCATTGCTACAAACGCCTGCATTTGCATAAGTTTAACAACTTCATTATTTTATACACACAGTATCCCGACCCGGAATCTCAATTGGAATGAAAATCTTAAATCTATACTAAGTTATATATAGTTTATACAAACTTCAAATTAAATTGCTGAAACGTCACCAACCTCACCGACCTTCTTCATATTATAGTTTATACAAATTCATTAATATATATACACGGTATTCAGTGCACGAATCTAGGGGCATGAATAATTTTCCATATAATATATCAAGCTTACCTTTCATGCATGGGTCCCCCATCTCTCCAAATTCAAAACCTCTCCCTCATCTTTGCCCAAAACCATGGTATTGCGCACGTTACATTTGCAATCATAAATTGTAGAATAAAACTTAGTTTCAACCCTTATTTTTAATTTTATTTAATTTTTTTATGAGTTTATTAACTCAAATAAAATTAAAAATAACATATAAAAAGAGATTAAATAAGATTAGAGACATTAATTGAAACCAAATTTTATTATAAGTTTTATATGATTTTAGTTCTTACATAAAAATTGGTTTAGTTATTAAATATATTTGTATAAGCCCTATACAAAATTAATCACTTATATAAATGTAACATAAGAAACCCTACCTCCGCAACATTAGGCAACACATACGAACCAAAATTCAGATCAACCACAAGCCTCTATATATAGCTTGGGCTACAACCGTTCTTCTGCCATGAAGATCAGTGTACGTCCCGGCGAGGATGAGCCAGAGAAAGTCTCCGGGGTATCACCATCACCGGCGGAACACGAAAACCACAACCTGAAGATAGTGAAAATGGTGTACAAGGCATTGCGTGGTGGTAACACAGAGAAGCTTGTGAGACTATTAGGGCCAGAGTTGGAATGGTGGTATCATGGACCACCTCATTGCCAATACATGATGAAAATGTTGACTGGTGAGTCAACGCATAAGGCTTTCAAGTTTAGGCCACGGAGAATCAGGGCCATTGGTGACCGTGTGATTGTTGAAGGGTGGGAGGGGATGGGGGAGTACTGGCTGCACGCGTGGAGACTCAAGGACGGGATTATTGCTCAGCTGCGTGAGTACTTCAATACCTTGCTCACTGTGATGCTTCGTGTTTCTGAGGATGGTGATGAGGCTCGGCTATGGCGGAGCACGTCACGGGCTAGGGTTCAAGGGTCGTTACCGGATCTTGTCCTTGCTATCTGAATCACCATGCATGATCAGGCAAGCAAGAACCTTGAATCTTGAATCTTGAATCTTGAATCTTGATGGATATGTTTTAACTAATTAGTGGTTAGAGTACTGGTGGGAGGAAGGAAATATAAATGTGTATCCAGAAAAGGTTGTACAAGTTACAGCATATAATTATACTAGATAAATATAAATGTGTATCCAGAAAAGGTTGTACAAGTTACAGCATATAATTATATCAAATAAATAAAAGTTCTGTTGGGAGAAATACTGCACTTCCTTTCAATCTTTCTATCAATTTTGTTAGAGAATATCATATCTTTGTCAATCAATTTAGAGAATACAACATCTCCTTCTATATAAATATGCAATAAATATTAATAATTAAAAAATATATTACACTACTCACGCACAAAATTTAATATAATTTGACTAATATACCTATATCTATTGATAAGAATAGTCAAATCTACTATCAAAACTGACAAAATCAAGAGGGAGATGAATTGATTTTATATGATTCAATAACAAAAAATTTAAATAACTAAATAATAATTGTAATACAAAAACAAGTAAAATTGAAAGTAAAGAGGAAATGGTTAAGAAAAATGCATAAACAATTTTTATACTGATTCGGGTCACAACCTGCGACCTATATCCAGTCCCCAAGCATAAGCTCGAGATTTTCTTCACTTGTCCAATTTTTTCTTACAAGGACTCCGACAAACCTTCCTCTACCTTAACCTCAAGACATAGTTACAATGGTTTCTTTCACTAAGGATACCACAAAATCTCCTTCTACTTCTACCTGAAGAAGAGTAACCTTACAATAGTTTCTTTCACCTTTATGCTCTTATAAAATGAACTACAATAAATTCCAAAAGCAAACTCTCTCTGTAGAGTAGATACACAAGTGTAGAACTAACTAGAATGAGGAAGATAGATATATCAAACTTTCAGGAATTCCTCACTTTTTATTTGAGCAAGTGATTGTTCCTCTTGATCCTTTCCAAGGCCTTCTATATATAGTGGATGGCTTCCCTTAACATTTGCTAGCCGTTGGAGGTTGCAAAAAATCAGCTAAGAGACTTTAAAAACCATGACATATGCAGCTCGGACGTTTTTAAGTAGTTGCTAGTTCGCTCAGTACATGCTGTTTTAGTTGCTATTCTTTTCTGGTTTGAGTATAACTTGCATTTTGTAATCTTTTAGCCGTTGGAACCAAATAGCTCTCCTAAAATTGTGCTTGACCATTGGAGATGAGTATTTAAAGCCATTTAATCCTAAAAACCAATCAACTCATCAAATCACTATATATATATTTGAGAGAGATATTTGCTCTTTTTAAATAGAAAGTTTTGACTTATAATCAATCACATATCAACAAATTAATAGAGAAAAAATCAAATCATCTAAAAGACTCACATGCTCAAAAACTTAAATGCATCATCAAAACTTAAAATTCAACATTCTTCCCCTTTTTTATGATGACCCTATTATGAAACATAAAACAACAATTTGAGCATGGTAGAAATCAATAAATTTTCATATATCACATGTTTAATAATAATTAGAGGTGGCAAAACGGCCAACCCGCCTCGCTCTGCCTTCAACTCGCCAAAATGTGGGGCGGGGCGGGTTGGCTCATTTTGAGAAATGGGTTGGAAGAGTTAACCCATCACATTTTAAGATAGGTTAGCGGGTTGACCCGCATAAAAGAGAAAATGAGAAAAAAGTAGGCGGATTGATGGGTCAACCCGCTTAACCCAAAAAATGTATAAAAAACAAAAAAATCCACAAAAATTTAAAAAAATAGAAAAATTATAATTTATAGAGACTAAAAAAATAAAGAAACAAAATAAAATTAGTATCATACCTATAAAAATACTACAAATATAAATAAAAAGACTCATTTATAATACTTAAAAAAACTCAACCCAACGCCTACCCGCCTGCCGCCCCGCTTAACCCTCAGGTTATACGGGGTGGGTTATGCGGGTTGGAAAATAAAAGTGGGTTGAAAACTTGAATTCAACTCGCCAAAAAATGGCGGGTTGACGAGTTACTCATTTTGCCACCTCTAATAATAATCAGAGTTGGCAGCAAAAATATAGGAGTAAAAAATATTTAAAAAGAGAAGGTTTAGAAAAGGCTCCCCTTTAATTTATGAACTTTAATTTATAAGCTCCTCCTTAATCCTTTGAGGCTTGCTATGCTCCCCCTTAATTTGTGAACTTTAATTTATGAGCTCCCCCTTAATCTTTGGAGGCTTGCTATGCTCCCCCTTAATCCATGAACTAGCTTTTAGGCGAGCTCCCCCTGAGTTCATGCTCTAAATTGATAAACCCGTCCTTTCTCCCCCTTTAGCATAAAAAAGGTCAAGTGTAATGCAAAAATAGTCCAAAAACTCATAGCAAGAAAAACAATAAAGATAGTCATAATATAATTCTAAATGCAAAGGGTTATGATCAAGAAAACATACCAAATTATACAAGAATGGTAACCATACCAAATTTTTAGATTTTCAAAAACATATTAAAAGGATTTAGAATATTGAGATGCAGTTTAAGAAAGCATTTTGAAATAAACTTTCAAAACACTATCCAAAAGAACACTTTTGTCATATATTTATCTTCAAGAAATTCAACATTCATCATCAAAACTTTTAGTGGACCATTTATGTTCCTCATCACTTGGTATGCCAACATAAACAACATAGAGAATTTTTGTAGTAAACAACAGTACAAAGTTTCCAAAGCCAACATTACCAAATTAATCAATACATAGATTTTTTCAGTTAATTATTCCTCTTGTCACAACCAAATTAGCAAATAATAAATTGACAAGTTAAATATATATCAATCTTCAAGAAGATATCCATCCCACCATGCACATAACAGAATACCATTCATAGAGTCATGATTCTTAGATATACCAATAGCAGGAATAAATAACTAAAATGTGACCAATGGGTACCAACACGTACTAGTATTCAGAGATTCAAATAACTATATTTGGATAATCAATTGAAAAACAAGCCAGCAAATCAAAAACAAACTAATAACTTCGGATAGAATTATTAGTTAAAAAGCAGCCCAACAAACAACAAAAAAGAATATGCATAAGTCATTCCACATGTTGGCAAGAGCTTTGAGATTATTAGCAGAACATCTCTTAATCAAGCAGGTAATCTGGTTTTGTGCAGGATGCACAATATTGAAAGTCATAATATCTTTTACCATTCAAGCTTAAAAGATGTCCCTTGACAAATAAAATTACTCCTGATATATAAAAGTTCACGGCGTTCAAACATTCAGGATAATAAGATTGTGGAGAAACTTGTACTTGGTCATCTATAAATGCTGACAAACAGTCAAGCTAAAATTTGGTTGATTTTGCACAAGTAAAAAATTGTTACCTAACTTACCTTTAATGCTGGAATCAACAGCATAAGCCTTTGACATTACAACTTAGCATCTGACATGAATGCTGCAGACAAGGATTTCCCTTTCAGGTTGGATTTTTCGTTTGTGAAATCGCAAAGCCGGAGATCTAATGGTTTGTTATACACCATTTTCCAGACCAAATGTGTTGCTAATGGATGCATGCTCGCAGCGATTGGGCTCAGTTGACAATGGAGGCAGCCTCGAATGACCATGAACAAAACGCAAGCCAAAAATGGCACAGACGCAAGTGGCGCGACACAGGTGAGCTTTGGTGGACTACGGCCAAGCAACAATGGTGCTGCACATATCACGAACTGGAGCTAGTGTCGCCGGAAAATAATGGAGGACGACGCCAAAGCAGGAAGCATATGAACAATACAGGATTTGCATATTCAAATCATGAGCACCTGGGGTATGCAATATTTGTGTGTGGATGAAAGATTTGTGAGGAAAAACACATGATTAAGGCATGGTTTTTATGAAGAAAGCTAAAGTGTGAAAAGATTGGAGTTTTGGAGATTTTGAAAGAAAAGAATGGAGAAGAAGAAGGAAAAACGAGAGAGAGAAAAGAAGATGCCGTTAGGAAGGAGAGAGAAAAAGAATTTTTATTTTTATTATTGTTTTAATGAAAAGCCAAAGAAAAAAGCATTAGGAGAGAGTTTTTTTTGTTTTAAAAAAAAAGAAAAAACAAATAGAATAACGTGTATTTTTTTTTTAAAGAAAAGTCAATGAGAAAAGGCAAAGGTATCCTTAAAGAAATTTTAAATTATCACTATGCCCTTGTGTGTTTGATGACACAAATTCAGCTCTATACAAAAACTTAAGAAGAGTAGCAAGTAGAAATAGCAACTACTCTGTAATATCTATTTTGCCTAGTAATTGCTACTTTTAACAATAGCAACCAAATTTAAAAAATTGTAATAAGAAACTTAAGAAATGCTTGGACATGGTTCCAATCAAGTACTAAAGGCATAATTATCATATAATATCATCATCTCATGCACTTTAACACAAAATAACAATATTCATAAAATTCCAAAAAAAAAACACATACATTAAAATTATATACAACATTTAAAGCACATGCTATGCCAATATTTTGAGTCACATGATTTGTTTAGATTTTTTATTTTAAATTTGAATGATAACATTGTAACCATAACTTGACTCAAAACCCATAAACGAAATCCTTCAAGAATAGTTAAACCATTTTCATTCCTTATACGACAACTTACTCACATAATATGTTTCAAATATATATTTAATTAAGTAAAAGTAACAAAGAAGCATAAGTTGATATTAGTTTTACCAATTCTAATGCTTATCCTTTCTCATTGTCTCCAATGTGATAGTTCTTCCTTGTTTGAGCTTATGGTAGATGAAATTGACTAACTTTTGAGCATCCAATATTTCCTTGATGCTTTTCTTCAAGCATACCTACAAGATCAATTTCACCTTTGGTACCCAAATTCTCTTGGGTCCTTGGGGGTTAGAGTTTGAAGAATCAACCTTAGTAACTTTAAGAACTCACATCATCATAGAAACATTTTTCTTCATAGCACATGTATATGAGATGTGCCCTTTTTATCCATAATAGTTACATGTCACATATGGAGTTTGTAAAAGTACTTGCTTTCACAAAAAAATTCTTGTAATATTTTCACTTTTACAATTTTTAAATCCAATTCCAATTTTATTAATAGAACATTTTTGTTTTCCTAAGAGAATATCTAAATTTTCTTTTCCTTTTACAAATTTTGCAAGATCTTTAGTAAGCTCATCAACTTTTTTATTTAATAAAATATTTTCAGCAATTAATTTTTGTTCATTTTCATTTGAATATTTTCTAACTTCAAAAGCTCAACATCTTTTCTTAACTTCTCAAGTTCAACAAGAGCATCATCATACTTGGATTTTAAAGAAAAATATGATTTAGATAGTACAATAGAATCCTTTAACAATTGTTCAAATTTATCATTTAATTCATCATAAGAAGTAGGATGATCAAAGTCATTTATCTCATCATATTCATCATCTTGTTCACTTCTTGCCATGAAACACATTCGAGCCACCTCATCTTTATCTTCTTCTTCATTTTTCGATGAAGAGTCATCACAATCACTCCAAGTTGAGTTTGCTATCATTGCTTTCTTTTTCTTAGCCTTCTTTTGAAATTTCATCTTTGTGAAAGGACAATTGGATTGGTAGTGACCAACCTTTCTACATCCATAGCACACAATTTGATATTCTTTTGAATCATTCCTTTTGAATTGATTTCTCTTCCTTGAACCTAACTTTTGCTAGTTAAGTTTATAGAGTCTCTTGGTTAGGAGTGCTATATCTTCATCATCACTCATTTGAGTTTCTTTATCGTCTTTCTCTTGGTATGAGGTTGATGTGGCTTTGAGAGCAACTCATTTTCGTGTTGTGTTCTCTTCCTGCAATCTATTAAGAAAAGGTGATTCATAGGTTAGAAGATTACCTCTTAATTTGTCATAGGAAATGGTATTGAGGTCTCATCCTTCTTGAATCACAGCCACCTTTGATTGCCATTCTTTAGTGAGACTTCTTAGTATCTTCCTTACTAATTCTCTATCTGTGTAGACTTTCCCAAGAGCATCGAGGGTGTTGACTATGTTTGAGAACCTCTCGAATATCTCATCAATCTATTCTTCGTCATTCATGTTAAACAACTCGTACTCATGAACAAGCATGTCAATCTTTACTTTTTTTACTTGGCTTGTTCCTTCATGTGTGACCTCTAACTTATCCCACATTTGCTTGACCGTTTTGCACCTTGAGATTTTTCTAAAATCGTCTAGATTTACAGCACAATAGAAAATATTTTTGGCTTTTGCATTTTGTTCCATCTTATTCATGTCTTCATTATTGAATTCCTCTTCAGTCTTCTCTACTTCTTTGCCATCTACCACTTTCTTTAGAATGGATAGTCCGTTTTTTATCACGAGCCAAAGTTTGTAGTCGATGGACTAAATGAATATTCTCATGCGCTCCTTTCAATAAGTGTAGTTTGACCTATCAAAGTAAGGTGGCCTTAAGATGGATTGCCCTTCAATGACCTTTGAGTTCATCAAGTTTCCTACCATTGAATCTGCAAGGATCGACTTCTCAAGCGGTTAAGCCTTCCAGAGAATTAAGCTCTGGTACCAATTGACAGAACCAAGAGGGGTGTGAATTAGTTCTATATGGTTCAATAACAAAAAATTTAAATAATTAAATAATAATTACAATATAAAAACAAGTAAAATTGAAAGTAAAGAGGAAAGAGTTAAGAGAAATGCACAAACGATTTTTATATTGGTTCGACCACAACCCGCGACTTACATCCAGTCTGCAAGCATAAGCTCGAGATTTTCTTTACTTATCAAATTTTCTCTTACAAGGACTCCGACGAACCTTACTCTGCCTTAACCTCAAGACAGAGTTATAATGGTTTCTTTCACCAAGGATACCATTAAATCTTCCTCTACTTCTACCTGAAGAAAAGTAACCTTACAATAGTTTCTTTCACCTTTATACTCTTATAAAATGAGCTATAATAGATTCCAAAAGCAAACTCTCTCTATAGAGTGGATACACTAGTGTAGAACTAACTAGGAGGAGGAAGATATATATATCAAACTTTCACGAATTTCTCACTTTTTATTTGAGCAAGTGGTTGTTCCTCTTGATCCTTTCCAAGGCCTTCTACATATAGTGGAGGGCTTCCCTTAACATTTGCTAGCCGTTAAAGGTTGCAAAAAATCAGCTAAGAGACTTTAAAAACCATAACATATGCAGCTTGTACGTTTTTAAGTAGTTGTTATTTTAGCTCCCAGTAGTTGCTAATTTGTCCAGTACGTGCTGTTTTAGTTGCTATTCTATTTTAGTTTGAGTATGACTTGCATTTTGCAATCTTTTAGCCGTTGAAACCAAATAGCTCTCCTAAAAATGTGCTTGACCGTTGGAGATGAGTATTTAAAGCCATTTAATCCTAAAACCTAATCAACTCACAAATCACTATATATATATATATATATATATATATATATATATATATATATGAGAGAGATATTTGCTCTTTTTAACTAGAAAGTTTTGACTTATAATCAATCACATATCAACAAATTAATAGAAGAAAAATCAAATCATCTAAAAGACTCACATGCTCAAAAACTTAAATGCATCATCAAAACTTAAAATTGAACAAAAACAAATAAAATCTGTAGGCCTTACAAGACAATGTTTCTCAAACTCTCATTCTCACTCTTATAATTCTACCAATTCTCAAATACAAGTATTTATAACTCATATTTCCTAATTTTCTATTGTAAACAAATTTCTTACAAATTTTATACATATCTCACAAATCTCTAACATATTTTTCAAATCTTTTACAAATCTTTAACATATCTTCATATATCTCTTCATATCTTTCATATTTTCACAAACCTTCCATATCTTTACAAAATAGGAAACTAGTGATAACAATCTTTAATGGAATTTGGGTCAAACTCAACAATCTCCACCTTAATCCAAATTTCATCATCTCTAACAAAACAATCTTCAAACCTTTAAACCTTTAAATCTATTATTATCAATGAAACACGCCGCTTGACTTCCATGCTAAGAAGACTTTCGACAACACCTGCCACCATTCATAACGCTCAATCTTCCAAATCGTCAAATCAAATTTTTGTGCTTGCACCGTCGTTATATGGAACACGCCGCTTGACCTTAATGTCAAGAAGACTTTCGATAAACCTACCATCAGCATAACGAGACACGCTACCTGACCTCCATTGTCAAGCAAACTTTTAACACAAGGGCCCAAGGGACCGTACCATGGCTTAGATCCTCGAACTTGGCTCTGATACCACTTGTTGAGAGAAATACTGCATCCCCCTTTCAATCTTTTGGAGAATATCATATCTCCATCATTCTTATTAGTGAATACCACATCCTCGTCAATCGGTTTGGGGAATACCACATCTTCTTCTATACAAACATGCAATAAATATTAGTAATTAAATCACACACAAAATTTAACGTGGTTCAGGTAATATGTCTACATCTACGGATGAGAAGAGTCAAATCTACTATCAAAACAAATATAATCTGCAGACCTTACAAGATAATATTTCTCAAACTCTCATAATCCTACTAATTCCCAAATACAAGTATATATAACCAATCTTTCCTTGTTTCTTATTGTAAACAAATTTCTTAAAAATCTTATACATATCTCACAAATCTCTAACATATTTTTCAAATCATTTAACAAAATTTTAACATATCTTCATATTTTTTATATTTTCACAAATCTTTCATATTTTCACAAACTATAAGATACTAGCGATAACAATCTTTAATAGAATTTGGATCAAGCTCAACAAGTTTGAGGGCTGATATATTGTTCCTCTTGATGATTTTATGTTTTCTTTTATTTTTCAAATAAATTTTTGGGGAAAAAATTAGTTAGGTGATGTGGAATAAAAAGAACATTGATCTTGCCTCATAAGAAGCGGAATGAAATTAATTAACGAAATTCATCATAAAAATAATCATTAGTATATAGCTCAGAAGAAATAATTATAAAATATATGGTCAACACTTCAATCTAACACTTTGATGTTAATGAAGATCGCCCGGATTTGGAAGTTTTCAACATGTCTTCAAGTAATAGTTAATTATAAAATCTTGTCTGAACTAAATTTATTTTGGTGTGAAATTTCATTTCCAACACTAAATTTAATTTTCAATTATATAATTATTAATTTTTAATAAAAAAAATATATACAGATTATTATTATTTATTTAACCCTTCAATTCTTTTATTTTAAACATAATAATAATAATATTATTATTATTATTATTATTAAGCTCTCATTTCTCTCGTCTTTCTTTTCCTTCATTTTCCCGTGTTCTTCCCTTCTCTTTCTCTCATAACTCTCAAATATATTACAATCACAACTTAATTATTTGTACAATATATGTGGTTTATGTAAGTGTTATTTACTGCCCTTAAACTTTAAACTTAAACCTAAATAGATCAACAAGTACAGTTGTGAATATAAAATTTGTTTTGGAAACACGTGAATAAATCACCACACAAAAATGTTACTTTCACAGTTAGATTTCTACACTTCCTTTTATGGTAAAAGGGAGAGAGAATTTAAATTCACATTTCTCTTTTTTAACGCTTTACCCTTTTTTCTATAAAAGGTATATATAAAAGAAAAGTATAAAACTTTACGTGTAAGAGTAACATTGCTGATTATCTTATTCACACCTCACCTTAAATCTTAAGGGCTGTTCTAATGACAAATATGAGTTTGTAATGCATGACCATGGTTATTTTTATTTTATTTTATTTTTTTAGAGCGGTAGAGGTGGGTAAGAATGGTTAGGTGTATTATTAGAGGTAGGGGTGGGGTAAGAGTGGTTAGGTGTATTATTAGAAGTTCGAATCATTATATTGCCAATTTCTTGGTATTATATAAACATTCTTGTAAAAACGGATTAATTAAAATAGAATTTAATTTTGATACTTTTACACTTATATTTAATAGGATGGAGATCACCTGTCCCCATTTTCTGTCCCCTTTCCTGTCCCTCCATTTAAATTTTGACAAGTGTAAAATAAATTAAATGAGAAGGGGACATGTAATTAAGTTTAGAACATTTGTCAGAATTTAAGTGGAGAGACAGGGAAAGGGATAGGGAACGGGGACAGGTGATCCTCATCCTATTTAATAATATGTTTCTATATTATTTAATGACTTTGACATTTTATATAATTATTAACATAATCAAACATTAACTCATTAAATAATGTATTAATATAATATTGGATCATACTTTAAAAATATTTTACACAACATTACATTAAAATTAAATTCATCAAAATATATTATACTACATGAACAATTATGAACATAAACAAGGCTGATATATACACAAGTACTGATAATTATTTTTATATTAACGACAAAAACTACATGAACATAAACAAGGCTGATATATACAATTGAGAACCCAACCACGTACCGAGAATAAGATGAATGTTATCAGATCAACAAATGATAGGATATATGATCATGATACGTGGTTAATATTTATTTAACCAGCCATTATTTCAACAAACCAAACCAAACACAGCAGAAAATATTAAACGCCACAAAACCACAAACACAAGCACACTTGCTCTTTTGACCGCCCAAATGCACATAGATTACGTAACCAACGAAACACCACTCAACAAGAGTAGTGATTCAACTTGAAATTTCATGGCCATCTTTTCTAGTAGACTAGATTGCCAGAATAAGTCCAGGCACGGAATCATCACAAAGCGTGCTCTGCCAAATGCTTTGACACTTGGAAGCATTTGACACCGTTTGTGACGGTGGTGCCGCCGCTATCCCCAGCCGAGTCACCGTCACGGAAGTGTTCACGTACTCCCTGACCTGAGTGATGACCCCATCAGCAGTGAGAGTCCAAGCGTGCACCCACCACACCAAGTTGGCCTCGTCGTATCCTTCAGCAACGACCACTGATCCAAACCCCACTACATGATCAGGAACCAAAGCCTTTGACGACGACGGTGGTGGTGAGCAGCCAGTGAGCCAAGGAACCAAGTGGTGGCGATGGCATGGTGGGCCGTGGAACCACCACTCCAAATCTGGGGCCAGAAGTCCATGTACGGTTTTGGTTTCTTTGGAGGTTAAGGCTTTGTATAAGTCTGTGACCACTCTCTTGTTGCGCTCCTCTTCCTCTAGGCATGCCTGTGACTGTGAGTTTGCCAGCTCCGGAATATCAAAAGTAGACTTAGTAGGATAATTACTTAGTTGCTTTTTGCTTCAAGGAAGAGAGCTATGGATTTTAGGAGACAATGGAAGTGAATGCAGGGTGGGGGGATTCATATACAGCAGTGGAGCTGAGATGAGTGAAAGGGATAGATGTAGGTATATGTCGAAAGTTGAGTTGCATGCATGAACAAGGGACCCACGTAATAATTAAGAGTAATGCTTGTTCACATCTCCTTAGATGATGAATCAAATTATAAAGAATAATATATTATTCACATATATTTATATGTTATACACATATCACTTTATATTTATACTTTCATTTTATCACCTTATTATGATGTGAAGTGATATATACCTTGAAGTTGTATATCTAGCATTATTTATGTATAAATGTGTCAATTAAAATCAAATGTGAGATAGTGCGTGTCACTATCACTGATTAATCACGGTAGGAATTTAACTAAGTGATAATTTATGTTTGTATAATTGTATGAGTCCTTTTGGATTCTGCTTCAAGTGATATGCCAATTTGTTTTTAGTTTATGCTAGGTCATGGAGTAGTTATAACTTAGATTGAAAGTTGATAATTGAGTAAAGAATATTCTGAGCCACACACGGGAATTTCATTTCAATGAGGGGAAGGTTCCTTATTGCCAAGTCATTCATTTAAGAATTTTTGTTGAATTGTTGCTTGTCTCATGTCACAAAGCACATTATTTAGTGCGAGCACAAATGACTTACACAGTTTAGTTGACTCTTTACGTTTACAGTAAGTTCACACATTTGCCCCCTATGTTTTATGATAATTTTAAGGGTTAAATTCAATTTGGCCTTATCTGGTTTGGGGCAATATTACTTTGTTAGTTTATCTCCTGTGATTTATTTTATTATCATTTTGCTCGATTTCATTACATACATATTTGTTAGTTCATTGTCTTTTTTGGATATATCAACTAAGAAAGTGTTTTTATCATTAATTCGTTAAACCAGCGGGCTTACAGGTCAAGACGTATCAACTAAGAAAGTGTGTTTATTTATGTTATCATTCGTTAAACCAGCAGGTTTACATGTTTAATTTGCAAACATCAAGACATATCCATTAATATGGCAACTTTAGCTTAAAGTTCCTAATTTCAGCAAAGGATAAAATTGTTTTCAAGACAACAAAATAGACACATTAAGCTAACAAATTGATGAAATCATGAGGGACAATATGCTACTAGAATTTGCCACGGCAGACAAAGTCACGAAGTGAAGATTATATGATGATAAAGTAATATAACGCCCTAAACCACTATGGGGCATATTGAATTGTACCCTAATTTTAGTTACTTTCATCAGCCAATATTAGAGAAGACAAGTTTTGGATTACATGATATGATATATTCCGTCAAAATTAGCACTTTTTATATCAAATCAACTATAGTTCCTCTGTAAAAAAAATTTTTATAAAAAAAAGCATGTAAAAATGTAGAATATATAGAAGAAAAGCAATAGCAGTTTTTCGATTCTTATAAATATGATTCACAAACTCTTGATATATAGTTTAAACATTTCCATACAATAGCATGTACAATTTTATATTTTTTTAAATATACCACACATTGTAAAGAAATAAAAAATTATACCAATATTTTATTAACTTTAACCAATCGTCCATTTTTCTGAATTCCCTCTACATCTCAGAAACATACAAGTGCATCAATAATTGAAAGGGAAATAGAGAGAGGGAGGGAGGGAGGGAGGGGGAGAGTTGAACTTTCTCACAACAATTCATAACATCTTTTCTATTTTTTATTTTAAATTTATTTAGATACTCTCTTATATACTAAATGTCACCTTATTATCTATTGTATATATCTTATATCTACGTAAATGCTTTGAAGAATGATGATAGTATTAAATGTTATTGCAGAGTTAATGCCAATGATAATTAATTTTAGAATGGTCATAGCTATTCTAAAAGCAAGCACTTATAGCCCATAAAGTTTGCAAACGTATGCTCATAACTATGCTACAAGCAAATATTTAAATTGTCTTGAAGAATGATTAAAATGGCACTCAGGCTACAAAGTTATGCACACGTTAAATGGGTGAGTATGGTCATAATTATTCTAAAAACAAATATTTTATCATTACTATTTTAGATTGGAAATTGAAACACATTAAACTATTGAGTTATATAAGCAATAACATTTAATAATTTTTTTTAAATCACGAAATATTTTCATAAATTTAGTTAATTTAAACTACACATAAGATTAATTTTTATTCAACTGCTGAAGCACTAGAATTATGCAATATTCCTATAAAATTTGTTTCCTTAAAATTTAAATTTGCATTCTCAATTCCAAAAACTCGAGATTACTTACCACACCTCCAACTACCCTCTGTAGGTTTTTTAATAATATTCTTTGAATGTCTATTTATTTAAGTTACGATTGAGAATGCAATAGTGGGTAATAACATTTCCACATATTATTGATATTATTCGAATGGCCTTCAACTTGGAAAGATAAACATTTCACAATCTCGTTACGATTATAATTATTTACATTTATAGAAACAATAGCATTAATGAAATAACGAGCTAATACCCTTCGTGCAAAATTTCAAAACCTCTAATATTCTAAAAATAATCAATTTTCAAGTGTGTTTTTTTTTTTTCTGTCAATTCCTTTGCATCGTTATCCAAGTGAAAAGAAGTGGTTTTGGGTATTTTGCTAATAACAATGTCGTCTCCCATGACTTATATCAACAAGTATGTATAGTTTTTACTTCCTTCATATTTTAATTATAAGTAATTATTAATATACCTTATTTGTTTTGATATCTTTTGCAACTAATATTTTCTTCATAATCTATTAGGATAAAATTATCATGCATTGATGATCGATATGCCTTCCTCAACAGCCTCTATTCTAGCAGAGATGATTAGAAAATAGAAGTCCAAGTTTTAAGATTATGAGACACTCTAAATATACATCAAAAAGACAGCTAATGAGTATAAATATGGTTTCTGTAAATGAAAAGGTTTGATCTTTTTACATTCTTCATAATTTTTTTTCCTTTCTAAAATGTTAGCTTTACTTATCTTGTTGTTTTGTTCTTCTCTTAGGGTAATTACATACATGCTTCTACTGGAAAAAATATTTGTCACAAATTCAAGAATATATTGAAAAAATATATATTCGCTTAAAAATTTTGTAATGTCAAAGAAATAGATTTACTGTGGTTTAAAAAAAAAAATTGGATGTTGCATTTCTATGCGACAACTATTATAAAGAAAATTGACCATTATGACGTCGTAACTTTTTGTAATATCTTATTTTTTATAAAAAAAATTTATGAATTTTTTTAATTTAATTTAAATATTTTATTTAGTTTTAGTTTACAATAAATATTACTAACTGAAAAGAGATTAGATAAATTTTGTAAGAATTTAATTAAAATTATTGAAATTGACTTTTTAGATAAATTAGATAATAAAATAAAATTTTAAATTTAACAGATATATTTAGATATTTATAAAATATATTTATGGATAGATATTTACAAGAAGAAATATTAAAAAATTATTAAAAAATATTTATAAAATAATATTATTTTAATTTAAATATATAAAATTATTCATTATTTTATAATAAAAAAGAAGAAAATATGGGATAGGTGCTACGTGCACCATTTTTCATTGGTGCCACATGCATCATTTCCAATTGGGGCTACGTGGTTCAATGGTAGCCAATCCCCGTGCCTATAAATTGACAATAATAGAAGTAGAAAACGTAACATAGGGGGAGAAAAAGAAAATGAAGAGACACCGCTAAAAGTGTGAAACGTGAGAAAGACAAAGAGAGAGAGAGAAAGTGAAATAGTAAAGGTGAGAAAACCGTAGGAAGAATGGAGAAAAAGAGAGATACAAAGAGAAAGAAAAAAAAAAAAAAAGCGAAGGAAGAAAGTCTTCATGAGGTAGGAGTTGAATTTTTTTAAAAATAAAATAAAATTATGGTTTTTAATATGTTTATACATTTTATTAGTTAGTTTATTATTTTAATAATTTGTATATATTATTATTTTTGTTAAATTTATTATGTATATGTAATGTTATGAAAATGTGATATTTGCTTAACTTTAAAATGTTTATAATATTTGATAAATTTTAGAATTATTATAATTTGAATATTAACTTTTTTATGGAACCATTATAATAAACTATAAAAAAATTAAAATACTACTCAAGACCTAAGTTAAATAAAAATTTTTAATTATATTATGTAATAAATGTATGTGTATGATTTACATGAACTTTCTTATATTTATCTTGACTTAGGAGTAATTTTATGATTTTTATTTTTTATCTTTGTAATAAAAGGACTTTTATGTAATAAATGCACTATTAATATCAATACAAATTATGGACCATGACAAGGACTTGACAAACTATGAAAAATGATGAGAGCTAGGTAACTATGGACTATGATGTGGATTTTTAAAAGAATTATTAAATTAATTTTAAATCATAAATGATCCCTTGAAGAATTGATATTTAAATTTAATAATTTTAAGTTTTGTAAGTTTTATTTAATTGTCATGATTTATTTATATGATAAATTTATTTATGATATATTAGTAGTTTATATTGCTTATGTTTGTGTGTGATGACAAGTAAGTGAATTTTAAAAAAATTTGTACATAATCATTGAAAGGTAGAGAGATGAATTTCTTTTTATATTACCTGCCTGATTAGTGTGAGTATGTTTATCTTTGTTGTCATAATGTTAAAATAACACCAGAGATAGGGTGAATTTCCTATGAAAGTGAAGGTGTTCGAGTAAAATGTGAGACAAGTAGACATGAAAAGAAAAAGAAAAATAAATGATGGATTCTCTGTGATGAGAAACTTGCTTGCTGATGGTTGCAGATATTTGTTGATAATTGGTATTTGTTTACTGATATTTGAGGAACTTATTGATGTTAATATATAAGACTATATTGCATGTTTTATTTAGCATTTGTTTTGTTATATTAGAAATGTGTTATTTTTGTCATACTTTGGTTGTCATGTAATTTTCTGTGTATTTTACACAGTTAAAATTCATCATATATTTTTGAATATTTTTATAATTATTCATTTCTTACTAAAAATTTTCAATTCTCGCTATATTTATGGTATTTTCAGACTAGAATAGGATGTATTATGGTTATCACCATTTAAATCGACTAAGTATAGATTTTTGTTCTAAAGGAGAAGGATATAATTACTAAAAATATGCGTATTTGTATTTTTGAGTAAACTTTACGATTGGTGTGAGATTTTAATTTATAAAATTATAAATGTATATTATAATTTTGTGTTGTCTTATATCAATACTTATTTTTTATATATTTTTTATTTCAATTTTAATTTTTATCTGTAAAATTTTATAAAGTAATTCACTAATAATATTATTATGAATATATTTAAAACTATTATTTTATGCAAGGGGTTACACTCCTCACCACACTTTTAGTGGCCTTTGAAAAATTGTCCACTCAATGTGGCAAAAATGTAATGATCGGTGATTGCTATAATTGAACAACTTTAAAAATACAAATGAAAACAAACTCGTACAAAAACAAATTAAAATCTCAATTTGTTTTATATTAAAACGTAACCACTAAAGTTAAGAAAAGTGTCAGGAACTTTCTAGATTATAGTTAAGCATAACCACTAAAGTTGTAAATTCTCATGGTTGTCATGAATTGCTTCAAGTAGTGTGATTACATAGCGCAATCAAGTCATATATTCTCTTAGTATATGGATATTAATTAATTTATCTTACATTTCAAGGTATTATATAATTCAAGCTAAATTTGAGGTATTATCATATTTTCTTCTTCTCTTGTCTCAAGTCAATTATACTTATTTTATGGTTAGCATATTTTTAATTTTGCACTATGGTAATTACAACAAAAAATAAATAAATTAAATTAATGTGAAAAAATGTATTTCAATGTTTTACATATATGAAATCCAAACGTAATACTAAACTCGGTTTACTATAAACAAATAAATCCAATTATAGATAATTTATAATAAAATATTATTAAGTTTACAAGGTTTATAAATCAATAAATTATGGTCTATAACATGATTTATAATATTGAATGCATATATCAATATGTATGCATTCTAAGCAAATCTAAGAATCAAATTCATTTATAAGTAAAATGAATTCCGAAACAAAGGTTTTAAACGACTTATATCTATCAAATTTCATCAGTCTCATCCTTATTTTAATTCTACAAGAGGTTTTTTGTTTAATTAGAAAGTAGGTTGAGTATAATATTTCCAGATTAGCAAGACCATGACATTTAGTGAACATGTTTACTTTTTCTTATAATAATAATGTCTTTGTTTTCATATAGCAATTTGGGATGTTTTGGTGAGAAGTGTAATGAATTGATTTTGACAATTTGATTTCTGGAATGGGTTGATTCAGTGAATCACATTACTTGGAGACTGTGTATAATATTCCATTTTACAATATCAATATACCTTTTTGAGATGCATTTAATAGGAACAATATGGATCTTTGGAATCTCTTATCCATTATTAGGAATAATGAGAATCAAATACTCACATTGACAGCAAAACAATTTAGTGTTTTCTTTGCAACATTGTTCAGTGGACAAGCATGTTGAAATTAGGGAGGAGGAAGGATCGATGGGTTCTAGTGTTGGGAAGGGGGGGGGGGGGGGGGAACGGCTGGAAGGGAAAGAGATAGGAGGAAAACAGAGATAGTTGTGTAAGATTAGCAAAACGATGTCATTTTTTAATTTAATTGGCTAAGTTAAATATGTTATGTCATTTTTTAATGTTGTAGACTATTTTTAAAAGTTGATATCATTAAACTTAAATGAATGGAGAGATGAAAAATTGAGAATTTTAAATTTTAAGATCTAAATTAATAAAATTTATTTTTAAAAACTAAATTAATTAAAAATGATCTTTCAGAGATATCTTGTTTTTATTGTCAAAACTGCATTAGATGAAAGAAAATGATCTCTCATTTTTTTAGTGAGTTTTGTTATATCTTTATAAAGAATTTTCTTAATAATTTTTTTATTTAATAAAAAATATTAAATAAAATATTAAATGTAATTAATATCTTATGAACATAAATTTTTTTATTTAATAATTAAAAAAATAAATTAGGAGAATTATTCATTTTTGGAGTATATACATACTATAAAAAAGAAAAAAACAAAAGACATGGGATTCGTAGGTGGCATGAGTCATGACATCGGAGTTAATAAACACACCGACCTGAAACATGGATGGATTTATTTTGAAAAGTCATCGTATGACACGTATGCTTGCCATTTTAGTTTTAATCTCCATTTGTTCACGAGAGAGAATTTCATGTGTAGAAGTTTTTTTTTTTATATTATTAAATGCGTGTTAAATTAATTATAATATTAAAAATGTATTTAATGAGAGATAATAATAATTTATAAAATTAATATGACACATATATAATAATATAGAATAAAAACAATTTCATTTAAAATCATTTAAGGAATTCTCTGTTTATAATATGCAATTATCAAATGAAGATCATTTTTCTCTTTTTTGTTTTTCTTATTTTTTATTTAAATTATAATTTTTATAATAAATAAAATATAATTTATTTTTACTTGATAAAATTTAAATAAAAAATAAATAAAAAAGACAAATGACCTTCGGAAACAAATGATCTTCCGGAATACGTGATCTTCATTCGTAATTCTCATATTCGAATATTCATCCTTTGTCATTTGGCATTTGTCAACCCCAATCAAATCAAATTTTTAATATAAAATCAAATCCCCACTATCCTGCCACGCGTATGGCGTTACACGTCATATCCCCATTTTGTGTGGTTCTACCTTTTAGGTTTGCATCAATATTATTACCGAAATTAAGTTTTTGTCACTTATTCTTATCCTTTCTTACGTACACTAAAGTAAAAGTTATACTTATTCAAAAGTTATACATTTTAAATTAATTTTTTATATATTTAAAAAATATATAAAAAATAGATTAATTTATACATTTTCAAATCCCCACTATCCTTTCACGCGTATGGTGTTACACGTCACATTCCCATTCTGTGTGGTTCTAGCTTTGAGGTTTGCACCAATATTATTACCAAAATTAGGTTAGTGTCACTTATCATTATCCTTTCTTATGGTACACTAAAGTACAAGTTATACTTATTCAAAAGTCATACATTTTAAATTAATTTTTTATATATTTAAAAGTGCATATGTTCAACTGCTACTTATATATATATACAAGAAATATATTTAATATAAAAAAAAATTATTGTGAAAGAATAAAAGAGATAAATTTTAAATATATAATCATATATAGATAATTAAAATTAAAATTTATTTAAAGATTATATGAATTTTAAAAAATTTATATATATTTATATTTTAATTTTAATTATTTATATAAAATTTAATGATTAAAATTTATTTATTTTATTTTTTATAATAAATATTTATCTTATCAGATATGATATGTTTCTTTTATATATATATATATATATATATATATATATATATAGGCCCTGGGTGACAAAGAAGGTGTGAGACATGCAAAGGAGTTGAAGATGGGAAAGATGGTGGCAAAGATGGAGGAGTAAGAGGCAGACATGACGAAATTAAGGTCGCCGAAGTTAGGAATGTTTATGGGACATGTTTGGACAGATTTGATTTAATTTGAACTTGATTTGATACTTTGACTAAATTATTTTCTTGAATTTAAATTTGACTAGATCATGGTCAGATTAATTTGATATGTAAATATAATATGTAAATTTAAATATTATACATAATTAAATTATAAAATTATAAAAAAATAATAAATTAAGATATATTTTATAATATATATTTTTTAAAAAATAATATCAATATCAATATATTATTGTATTATGTAAAAGTGATTAATTTAATTTAAGAAATATTATTATTTATAATTAATTATTTCTAAAAAAGTAATTTTTTTAAAAAAGTCTAATGTCAGATCTTGTTAAAACAACTTAAAGTATGATCTAAATTTAATCCAAAAATATTCTAAATCTATTTTTTATAACTTGAAATAGTTTTAATTAACTTTGGGTTAAGACATGTTAGTAGAATGAGTTGTGTCTTGAACATTTTTAATTGGAGTGGAGGAGATAGGAGGCATGGGTGAAGTTTCTAGTGAAGAGGTCGGATTTGGCGACGATGGGCATGCCAATGTCCCATGAGAAGTGGCAAGCGACGCTGGTAGAGTCGATGCACCATAACTCCATGGGGTGGAACTAGTTTAACTTGAACTGGTCTGATTTGGGGTAATGTTATCTAAAAAAAAAAAATCTTATATAACTCTTACAATTCTCATTATCATTATCCATTTTTTTATTTTCTCTTTGTCTCTCCCTTTTCTTTTCACCATCTATAGGCCACATCCCCTTATGTGAGTTATGTAATCCTTTTCATATGAAACAAATATTTTCCCTAGGTTCAGTTTAGATATTAGAATTAGAATTGAAATATATAATTTTAATTTTAATATAAATTATTTTATAATTAGAGAATTGATTCTAAAATTTTAAATTTTATGTTTAGATTGTCAAATAATTAAGATATGAAGTTTTAATTCTAAATTCAACTCCAATTTTATTATTTAAATATATGATCTAAAATTTTAAAAAATTATTAACAAAATGAAAATTTTATAAAAATATTAATAAAATTTATATTAATAAAATAATACTTTTTATAATGAACAGTCATATTTTTTATCATAAATAATTTTTATAAAAACTATATTTAGAAAAAATAAAAAAATTGAATTATAAATAATTTTTATATTATAGTCATTTTATAAAATATTAAATTTCAATAAATATGATTCCTTGCAAATAAATAATAGTGTGAGAGAGAGAGATTAAAAAGTAATTATTGTTAAAGTTAGCAAAATATCATTATAAATATTTACTTCAAAAACTAAAGCTATTCAAAAATATTTGCCAAATACAAAAGTTTAATTATTATTTATAAAAAATTAAATATATAATTTTTTTGACATTAATAAAAAAATTAGTTACAAAATTTTAAAAATTAACAAAAATATTAGTATAACAATAATAATTTTTATATTATAATTATCACATTTTTTTAATTTTCTTAGTAAGGTAAATTATATTGAACTTATTTTCATAAAAAAAATTAAGATAAGGGAAAGACTCTTTAATTTTAAAGTTTAAGAATTAATAATTATTAAGATATGTACTAAGAATTAAGAAGAGTTTATATTAGTTATATTTTAATTTCATAAAATTAATTTATAAAAATATAATTCTAATTATTAATGTTATTCTAAATATAAAAATTAAAATTAAGAAGACAAATTTTAGCACTAATTCTATGTAACAATCGGGAGTAATTGTTATCATAATTCGTAAATCAAAACTGCGGTTGTTTGACCAAGTTGAACGGAAAATATTATAATTATAAATAATAACACAGTCAAACCATCAGATGAAAAAAATATAAAACCAACGAAGTAGTTAAAGATATTTCATTAGCCAAAAAAGTTTATAACAAATTTTTTAATATAACTACAGGTCATATTTAATTTTAAAAAAAAATTAAAAAATGTAATCTCATTACTGGTAGAAACCACTCGTTTACAAAGAGGGATCAAAACAAGTACAACATAAAGATCCCCAAAACACATTGAATCTTTGCACTCTGAAATTTCGGATCTGATCCTACTGACTCCACAATTTTAGCCTCATATTAACCTGGAAAAATATTATTTTACCTCATTTTTTCAACATTATTTTTAAAACACCTAATTAATGATGTACAATTTAATAATTAATTATATGTATTAATTAATTAATAAGTAAATTTATAGTTTAGAATTTGAAACTTAAATTTATTTATTAATTAATTAATATATATGATTAATTACTTAATTTGTATATCATTAATTAAATATTAAAAATAATATTAAAAAAATTGATGTAAGAAAATCGGAATTGTATTAACCTCAATGCATCCGACTCCACAATTTTGTGGTACCCTAGGCTGTGCTTGACAGCTGCCACATTGTTATACGAAAAATTCTAATATACAATTCTAAGAAAAGAAGTTTTTGAGTCAATAATTTATTATTAAAATAAATTAATAATTTAGATTAAAAGTCAAATTTTATTTAATAATATTTATATTTGTATAAAAATTTAACTAAATTACTTTTTTTTATACAAATAACTATACTTACAGAAAAATTACAAATTTCAAAAAATACCCAAAACACATTGAATCTTTGCACTCTGAAATTTTGGATCTGATCCTACTGACTCCACAATTTTAGCCTCGTATTAACCTCAACGCATCCGACTCTACAATTTTGTGGTGCCCTGTGCTTTACAGCTGCCACATTGTTATACGAAAAATTCTAATATAGACTTTAAAAAAAAGAGAGACTTTTGAAGCATTGATTTATTGTTAAAATAAATCAATAATTTAAATTAAAAAAGTTAAATTTTAATTAATCATATTTAGATTTATTTAAAAATTTAAGCAGATCATTTTTTATACAAATAATTGTAGATATAAAAAATTTATAAATTTTAACTAATAATTTTTTCATATACTCTAAATATATATAAATATTATCAGATTATAAAAAAAAAATGATCATATTGAGTAGAAGCTCCTTGTCATACATGCTGCCAAAATTAATTGACAGGGTGAGGTAATTGTCCCTTTTATCAGAGGAAGAAATTATGAGGGACCAGTAGGGACCACAGACCACATCAATTTTACACTACAAAATGTACCATCTACTCTTCAAAGTAACAGAGAGGGAGAGGGTTAGTCAAGGTAAATGTACTACGTATAATAATTTGTAAAATGTAGTAAAATAATAACTCAATGACTGTATTATTGGGAATATCTGTTGAAACAATAACAAGGTCTCATCTTCATGAATGCTAGGGTGCCCTGCCTTCTGCATTAGCAAGGTCAAGCACACTCGTTGTAAGTGGTTAAATCAGAAATGGCATGTAAATACTACAAAATTTATATGATGCAACGGTCTTTATTTGAAATAGGAAAAGGATTTGTAAGAAAACATAAACAGCACTAGAGGTTCAAGTGAAAAACTTGGTCAGCACAAACTGCTACAATAACCGGACCAGCCAAATCACCAACAGTACACCCTGAAAAACAGGTAATTTAAAAGAGGGAAGCAAAAAAAAGAAATGAACCAACTTTGCATTATTCAACCATAGCAAATAAATTAATTAATGACAATGTGACAATGTCTGCATGCATTGTTCATAATCTTACCAATCCACTGGCCAACTGAAGGACGGAAAAGGGCAGCACCAATTCCTGCCCCAATAGAGGCAAAAATTAGAGATGCATTACACCTGACTGTCGCCATGAAAACCTTCTGTCTAAGAAGTCTGATTCTCTCAGCCTTGTCAATATTATCACCCTCTTTCTTTGACATGGAAGTCAAAAATTGACATAATTTGATGCCTACTTGGACAAGCCATGATGCTGCAAATCCAAGCATCTGCCCTGTACACAAACATTAGCACAAGATAGTTGAAGTCAACAGCTCAATTAACCTTATAACAGACAATTGATGAATTGCTTTGACCTCTGAAAGTTGTTCTGCTCACAGAGAAGAAGTAAACTAAAGTACGCATTCTCCTTGCAGCCTTGCGAGCAGCTGATTTAGGAACATCTGTTCAAGAGGTCACATAAATTGAATGCATAAAAGATTAATAAAAAACAAAACACTTGATGCCAAACGATCATCTTCCCTACTGATAAATTAGTAGTTTCCTTGATTATAGTATTTGCTTTAATTGTTATGTTTATTCTTGATCATCTTATCATCCAAATAAATCAGCATTTAGAAACAATTTGGATATATATATATATATGCACCTTTAAGTAGTTTCCATGCCATTCTTCGTGAAACATAATGAACAGTAATTCTTTCTAAAATGCGTCTAGTTGTCACGACAGTAACCTGTGATGAATTCGAAACAAATCAACTTTTCAGTTAATTTTCAAACATTGTTAGATAATAATACAAGAAAAAAAAATATAAGACTCCATATACAGAATAAACTAATAAAGTAAAATTATGGAACAAATATTTTTATCACATGGCCATTTTAGTAAATACCTAATAGAAAAACTTCAAGAACCAATATCATGATTAATGGATCACTAACATAAAGTTCCCTATGGAATCGAAAGTAATAATTGATGTGGAGAAAATTAACCAAAGTTGTCACTGATCGATTCAAAATGAATGAATTAAACTAGCATCCTTGTTATTTTGCCACGTTAATATAGAAGATTCAGAAAAAGAAACAAACACATGCATACACACATATATGCACGTATTTCATTTTGAAACTTGACAATCTACGGTGATTTTCTAAGATACGAGCTACATATAGCATCTCAACACCCAATGATTCTAACACTAAGTCACAAATTACTGAATGCTGATGGCAGTTGCACATTATAGCGAATATTGCATGCCATCATGACTCTTTGTGAACCAATAATAGGATAAATAAAATAAGGCTCACCTCACGGATGATTTGCAGTATTGACTTTTTGAAGGAAACAGCCAGACGGCCACTAAGGTCATCTTGATTGTCCTGTAGAAAGTCATCATCATCTTGTTCCATATTTGCATGAGGCTCCAAAAGAGGCAAATAGAATATCAAGAATGACCTTAAGGTGATCATTGTAAATGACTTCAATTCAAAAGCAGATAACAGAGGTTTAAGTTCAATGTTGTAGTGCTTTGTACTATATTTCAGAGAATCAAGGTAAAAATATTTCTCAGGTACACTTCTTATATTAGAAATGTAATCTTCAGAAATTGCTGCTCCAGCATCACAATAAGCAACCGGTGTCCTGAAACTGAAGTTATGTGGCTAGAATGTCAATATATACTCAATGTTAACCAAACAAGTAAAACATGACGGAAAAAACAAGGCAAACTGCTTGGTTTCAGCTGAGGAACGATGTTAACATTCATTTTTCTATAATTTTCTTCTATTTTAGACTTTGCCAAATAATGCTTTATCCTGCATTCCAAAAATTTAGACAGCAAATCATAAGATGCTAAAAAGCTATGAACCCTTTTAATTTAGCTAAAAGTATGGCTAAGACATTTGACCAAGAAAACAAAAGAGCTAAATGGATGAGTGCAGAAAGGATATACAAATATGATGATTTTTTAAAAACTTGGATACAGGTAATATATATTAAATAAAATATTTATATTTGTCTATGTAAATAAAATGAAATTAAATTTATCCACCTGTGACCACCCCAACCCGAGTCCCATATCTTCTCTAACTTGTTTGGTGAAGATGAAAGTATACTATTCTGTGTGTGATGATTTTGAGGAGGATAAGATTGCAAGAGTGAGAATATGCATTGAGGGAGGTAATTGGCAAAAAAGGGACTTAAACATGTATCTCAGATTTTTCGAGTGGCAATACTTTGATGGCGATGGGGTACTAAAAAAAATAGCGATATGTCAAAAAATCGAATGCAGCCGTATCATATATCAGTATAGATACAGAATTACAGATACATATATGCCACTAATTTTGTTGGAGTATCCTGTGCATCATGGGATCAGAATTTTAACTTTTTACCATCCAGATCAAATTCAACAAAATATTTCTTATCAAGCTTTGATAAAATAATAAATCCAAGTAAACCAGACCAATGATTTCTATAAAATGTAGACATTATACTTGGATGAAACTGTGTAGAGAAAATTGGGTGGAGGATCATACACAAAGAAGTCCCTTGAGGCAAAAGAGGTCCCGGCAGCAAAAGAGGCAGCGGTGGCAGATGCAGAAAAAAACCAACAAGATTGATAGGTCCGTGCCGTGTGAAAGGCTTGGTTAAAGCTTTGGTTTTTCCTCCATAGATCTAAAAGTAATGTTATTCCCGCCATTGTAGAACCTTAATTACAAGTTACAGCACTAATCAGCAAGTCATGAAATGGTTGGCAAATCTATTAGTTTTGATCCAATGAAATTTCAAATTTCAATAGGTTTAGTTAGGTTTTGATTAATAAATTTGATTTTTGAGTTTCACAGGCAATGAAATGATGTTGACATTTTAGAAATACAAATATTTTGTGCAACCCAAATAACCATGAATACTGAATTATGTAAATGCATCCAAGCAACATAAACATACCTTGTTGGGAAATTGAGACACAAATTAGCACACACAAATACGAGGGAATAGTAACGCCAAAATAGGAGAGGCTAGCCTAGAGAATGTAAGGAAATTGGAAGGGTTGAGTTAGAAGAGGAGACAGAGTGCAGTGGGCCAGTGGGAAGAGATAACAGTTAACAGATTGTGTTTTTAGTACGTACGAGACACTATTTTTGTGGCAACTTGGATCTGTGATCTGTCTTATGTTTACTTTCACTACCATTTATTTATTTAGTTTTTCACATAAAATTTTAGATATTTAAATTTATATAAGGAATTAAGATATTTAAATTTATAAGTTCAAAAATTAAATTTATCATACATTTATTGAAATTGAGCACAATGTTTCTTTTACATCATAAAATTTATTAATAATCAAATGTGTCAAATTTTTTAATAATTTTTTAATATAAGTGATTAAATAATCAATTAAAAGATCATTTTCTATCTTGTTTCTAAATTTATTTTTGACAATTTTCATAGTTAAAAATTATGTTTTATTAGTAATAAAGGTTATTTTTCTTGACATGTTAAAAATATTATGTGTGTTAAAAATTTATATAAATGTTAGGGATTACAACAACTGCTTTTCCCCTTTTAAATCCATCTCATATTTACATTCGATCATATGAGCTAAGCGTGTTTTCATAATTGTAAATGTACATTTTTTTTATTATATAAAGCTTAAGAAAAGAAAGATTATCACTTTTCAAAGTTACGACATCTCACAAGTCTCAACACAAACTTACCTATTTATACATCAAAGGACTACAAGCAGAATGTACACTTTATTTATATTTATGCATGCATACGTTTTTAACATATAATCTTACACAAATATATTGTCAAATATTTATTAATGGTAGGTTTTAAAATAAATATTTGATAATAAAATACAGGTTTCAATCAATAATCTTGTAACTTAATTAGCACCTGTCCAAATCTTTAAATGTAACGTTGATGTTGGAGGTTCATTTTTTTTTTTTTTAGGTTGCATCTTTAACTAAGCCACCTTTTTCCCTCTACTACCCAACTAGGTAATAATAATAATAATAATAATAATAATTATTATTATTATTATTATTATTATTATTATTATTATTTGACAAGTTACCATGGGCAGTAATAGCCATAAAAATAAATAAATAAGGGTACCGTGTTCAACTAATAAACACTTTATTATCTTTTATTTGTAAGATATTTGTAAATATCACTTTAAGTTTTTTAACTCTTAGATTTTTATCATAAATAGTACATATATTTCTTTTTACACTCTTTTTAATACTATTTATTATATTTAATTTTTTTATCATTTTTTTCATTTAATCACACTCATTCAAAATGAGTGTAGAAAAAAAATGATATATGAATATAATTTTCCTAAGTTTTTTAAAAAGTTTGTGATATGTCCAAAGCTTATGTGACTAGGAAGCGGGTTGCAGTGCTTCCCCCACATCTGTTTCTATCGCGTTGTCGATATTCATTTATATCTACATATAAATAAAATAAATTTTAATATCATATATAATAATATCTTTCAATAGTTTAAAATTTTTACAAATTTAAAAAGTGTCATAAATAACATATTAAATTTAATTATATTTTATAATAATCAATCTATTTAAATAATTATTACAATAATGATATATATTTATTAAAATAATTCATTATAATTTTTCATCTTATCTCATAATGAAAGAAGAAAAAAAAATATAATATATATAATACTAAATAAAAAAATATTTGACAGATTTGCAAATACCTCGGGACAAATAATACGATTCTCACCCTATCCACATTTATTAAACAATTACTCGTCCCCTTCCCCGTTGTAGTAACCCCATTTTACAATCTCTCTACACAAACATTTCATCTTCCTAAACTTTCACTCACTTAAAAAGGAATAAATATATCCCGTCAAAAGAAAAAAAAATGAAATAAGCAAAATTGACATTTTAGTCTCTTATCTTTATTTTTTTTTAATTTGATCTTATATTCTTATATTGCAAATTATTTTCAATGTGATTCTTTCGTTAGAGTTCTATTTACTTCTTAACAAAAGTTATGACATGTCACTTATTAGTAATAGTTACATTATAGTTATGTCATTGCCGATATTGACATATCGTCACTTTCTTTAAGGGGTAACGAAAACTTAACGAAAAAATTATATTATAAATAATTTATAAAATAAGTGATAAAATTAACAAAAAAAAATAAGAATAATTTAAAAAATAAAAATAAGAGTAAAATATCCTTTTTGCCAAATGAAATAATAAAGCCTAGAGCCCAAGGCTGGGTGGAAGCCCAACTAATCAGAACAATATAGTAGTATTTTCTGGCCCAAGGCTGGAGAGTTGGAAGATCCCAAAGTATCTCAATTTTCCACTGCTACTCTCATCTCCCTTGTCTTCCAATTCCAAAACCTCAAACCTCACTTGTGTGTCTCCTCCGTGCATCACTGAGATTCAGAGAAAGACAAAAAAACAAAATGTTGCGGTCCCTTCTGAGAGGCGCAGCAACCAGCTCTAAAACTCAGCCATGGCACCTCAACCCAACTGCAACCCCATTTCTCACTTACTCCTCCAAGGCCCCTTTCAAACCCTCCTCCTCCCCCTCAGCCGCTGACGCCCTCTTCGACGAACAGGACCGCATGCGCCGCCTCGCCGCCGACGAGAAGGACCCATCTCTTGACGTGGGCCCCGGTGGTCGCCCCCTCTTCACCTCCGCCCCTTCCTTCTCCCACCTCTCCCGCCACGACACCTGCACCTACTTCAATCTCGCGTACACACTCTCTCTTTCTGCTTCGTCTCCCATTGTGTCATTTCCTTGAACATCTTGCGTGCGTCGTTGATTCTGACCCTTTTTGCATTTTTTTTTTTGTGGTTTCAGGAAAGAGGGCTTGCACGCGGTGCTGCCCGAGGGATTGCCCGCTGGCATGGTGAAGGAGTTCCAGGACTCAATGAGAACCGCTTTACTTGTTCGGCAGAGCTTCTTGGACCTTCGTGATAACTTCCGCCGTGTCCTTGATCCCCCATTGTGGTCTTCTACTGCTAAAGGTGTGGTCTTTATGTTGTTTTAATCTGCCCCACTTGCTTGATCCTATCGAATTGGGTGATTTTTTTTATGTTCATTTCGTTTTACTGGTTGATTTTGGGTGTTTGATGATGCATTTGTCACAATGTTTTAAAAACTGAATTCGAGATTGAACCAGCAAGAGCTTTGGGTCATGGTTCAATTAACAGCTAAATTTTGATAGTTCAACTGGAGTTGGAAACATGGCCGGTTCATGGTTAGACAGTCTAACCAGTTGTATCAGCCGGTCCAGTTCAGTTTTTAAAATGTTGATTTGTTAGGCTTAATGTGATGTGTGTTTGAGTTTATTTATTTATTTTTTTAATAGGGATTAAAGTTAGAAAGCAAGTTGTGTTAGATGGTCCTGTTAGCTGTGGGAAGAGCATTGCGCTTGCAATGCTTGTTCAGTGGGCGCGAGAAGAAGGTTGGCTGGTTTTCTATGTTCCCAATGGCAAGGAATGGACTCATGGAGGGTTTTTCTATAAGCATCCACAAACAGGTCTATGGGACACACCTGTCCAGGCTGAAAATGTCCTCAAGGCAAGAATGCTAATTTCACTTTTATTCAGTTCTACTTTACACACTGCTCTTTCCGGTTCTTAGAACGTTGCCAGAAGAGAAAATAATGTAACAATATGAACTGGTATAGTGTAGTTATCAACCCCTATGCATGTAGGTAGCCAGACAGATAGATTTTTACTAAAGAAAAATTCAAAATTGAGCTAGAAGAAGGAAAAGGGAAAAGTCGTTATCCTTCTTATTTGTTATTTTGATTTTTTCCAGGATTTTTTAAAGTACAATGAGTCCTACTTAAAGCAACTGCCATGCCAAATACTTGATCCGATCCCATTGCGTGAGGGTGCTGGTGTTGGATGGTTGAAAGATGTTGATTCCTTGGCAATTCCTGAAGGTACAATGTTATATGAGCTGGTGAAGACTGGAATTGAACAAACACATGCAGCTGTTGGAGTGGTAGTTCGTTTGAGGAAAGAGTTATCACTTGTTAAAGACAGGCCTGTACTTATTGCCATTGATCAAGTGAGAAACATATTCCATGTTGTTAAAGTGATGCTCATTCCTTGAAATTATTTGTTCTCAAAATTGGGTTTTGCTATATTTTGATTCTCTTATTTGCTTTGGTTGTGTGTCTCCAGTATAATAACTGGTTTACATTCAGTGAGTACGAGGAGCCAGTCACTATTCGCTCTTGTCGGCCAATACATGCTAGGGAACTTACAATGGTTGGTGCTTTGCTTCTTAATATTTTTGAACAATGTTAGAAATACATCCCTTTATGGATTATAATAACTGGTTGCCTGCTTCTGAAATTACGCTACATTTTCATGTATTCTTATTTGCTGTAAACTTGCTTCTTTGGGAATGTTGGTCATCCTTGGGAAAGAGAGCTTTAATGTCTGGCATTTATATTCATCTTCCTTAATATTACTTGGGCCAACAGTTAGGCTTTTGTGCAAATGATTAGATGCTGCCATCCTACTGTTGCAGGTGAAGGCTTTTAGGTCAATGATGCATGATGATATGATGGTAGGGGCATTTTCTCATTCAACAGCGGTAGGAAAGCTTCGAAAAGACTTACCAGATGTTCCAGTAGATGCTCGCATTATGTTTCCTCGATACAGTTTAGATGAAGCCGAGACTGTTTGCCATTATTATTTAAGGTATGCATACACTTTCTATGCTTGCCAGGTTGATAACATTGCTTATGGCATCATTTAACAGTTTCTAGTGTATAGCAGATAGAAAGGCCATCATTAGTTAATCAAGTAATCAGTCTAAAATAATTTCTCTATTTTGATATAATTCCTCTTTAATTCAATTTTTGTTGTTCAGTTTTCCTATTTGAAAAGTATCATGGTTGGACATTCCCATATCCGGTCTACCTCAATAATTTCATCAAAATAGAAACATACATTCTAGATATTTGACTGGTTCTTCAGCAAGTGGCGAATTGATTAATGACCTTGTATATTTATATATTTTTCTAGTCCTTAAGCAAAAGTATTATTGTCAATCATGTCTTGATTACACGTGTCTTCTCATTCTTTTGTATTTAGTATATTGACCTTCTATTTCTGATTATGTTAACCGCGTCTATCATCCATTGGTTATTGTTGGAACAATAATCTTCGTATAAAAAAGAACACGTATTTAAGATCTTATTATCTTTTTGAGAAAAGAATATTGCTTTTGCCTTGTCATGACTGATACTTGAATGCAAACAAACTCCATAGCTTGACAATTGTGTTTCAGATTCTGAGTTTGTTGCGTTTTCATTTCTGACAGGCAAAGGCTTATTCATCGTGAAGTATTCTCAGAAGAAAATTGGAAGAAAATATACTTCCTGTCCAATGGAAATGGAACAGAGATGAGGGGGTTAGTTCCTTTCATGCGATGACAGACAACAGGTGCATCATTTTTTCACCAATGAGATGTGTTCTGACTGTTATCAATAATGATATTGATGTTTCATTTTCTGTTGAGTTATTCATCATAGGATACGGTGACATTGCTATTTGCATGATTCACTTAAATCTGTTTAAATAACATTAAGAATTGTTGTCAAAGGCAATGTACCACTATGTATATTTTTTTTTGGTTTTTGACTAATTGGTCATGCAATTTCGGGTCAGAAGTGATTTCGGGCCGGAAGTGGTGTTGGTTAGGTAAAACTTTCCTTGAAGTGGCGCACCTTGTAATTTTAGAATTAGTAATAATTTTCTTTGAGTTTTGTATTTACTATTATTTTCTTTTTTTAATTGAATGGGATTCTTATTATGAAAGTGAGTGAGACAATTATGCGCATATAAAGTTTTTTGGTAATCTTTTTGTGTGTGTATAAATTCTCTGTTTTTTCAGAAGTTGTATTGTGTCTTGACTAATTCGGAGTTGAGCTGGGTTAGACCACAAAAGTCTAAAGTTTTTCTAGTGCTAATCTTTTTTATTTACAAGATTTGAATTCGAAAAACTTTGCTTAAAAAGAACAAATGTTGAATTACTTGAATTAACTAAGTGTTAGTTTTTTTATAATCTTTTAAATTAAAAAGAATTTTTTTTGGTAATAAAAATTTTGAAAGATTACTAGCAGTTAGGATGGTTAAATCCTAAACCTTAAACCCTAATAATAATAATAATAATAATAATAATAATAATAATAATAATAACAAAGCTAGTGACTTGATATCACACAAGACAAGCAATTCAATCTTAGGTTTGGGGAAAAGATGAAAGGAAAGGAATACTTCGAAAATAAGAAACAAATTTGACATTTGGTCTGATATTTTTCTAGCTAAGTGCTATCCTCATCACCTCTCATAAGCTTGAGGGCCTCCATCTCCTCCCTGAACTTGGGCATGGAAGCTTTGGGGAGGGATACAAAGACCCTAACTCCTCCTTTCATTGAAGGATCCAAGTTACTAGGAGGCAAGAAAAGGCACAAATCCACGTAACCAAACATGTTCCATGGGACTGGTACTATATTCACTGAAGCCTTCCATCCAAAATCCACTTCTTCCAGGAGACCCAATTGCCTCCAATCTGTTAAAACCATAGATGCACCTGTACCTTCAATCCTAATGTTACATTTCCTCATTGTCTCCAACATGTTGATTGAGTTTCTGATGTATTCATTGTTAAAAGGAAGCTTTTTGCTATCTTTGATGAGCTTCACAACCTCTGAGAGTGGTCTTTCATTGAGTTCCTTCACTGTTAGCACCACATTTGAAGCCACAAAAGCATTCCCATAATACCCATCAGGCAAAGGTGGATCTAATAGGTGTCTCACCCCCACTGCTAAACAGAACAAAGTTTTCCCATCAGAGCTCAATTTCAAAGCTCTAGCCTTTGACCTCCAAACGTAGGCACCAAGTGTTTCAAGAGTTGTGAAGCTTTCCTTCACACTGTCACTTTCCTTCATCAGTTTCATTTTGAGCCTTTGTATGCTCTCACCGTTCAAGTTAAAGCATTCATGCGAAATCTCTGTAGTTGGCCAAAATGGTGAAGCTGCCATTGAAGTCTCATCTATGGGAAATTGGAGGGGTTCCTTAAGAATTGTCCCCACTAGTCTCTCTCTCTCCCACACAGGTTTGACAGAGGGCTCACTTTTCCCGCTTGCAAGTTCAGCCATGGCTCTGAAGAATTGTGATGCACCAAACCCATCACAAACAGTGTGTGACAAGCCCATTCCAATTGTGAAACCCCCACAGAGAAACTTGGTCACCTTGAAAACCAAGGGACGGTGACTAGTTTCATCTTGAGAAGGGTTATCAAACACCAATTTCTGTGCGGTTGGAACATCAATCCCTTCAAGATGGTGAAGAGAAGAGAGTTCACAATTAGCAGTTGCCTCCAAGAATGGAACTCCAACAGAATTGCAGTTGATTCCAAGTTTTCCATCATCATTTGTTATTATCTTCCCTGCAAGAGGATAATAGTAAACCAAAGCCTTTGAGAGGGCTTCTTTTATCACATGAGCAGGGTCTAGCTGGCCATTTGGGCAATCAAGATTTGCTTGGTATACATAAATGGTTTGACAGAGGATGTTGAGAGTAGGGCTATTGTCAATGGTGGACAGAGAAAGAATATCAGAAGGTGTGGGTTTGGACGGTTTAATAATCACTACATCCTTCATATCAAGGGAGAAGGGTGTCTTCTGATTTGCCATGGAAAAAGATGGGTAGAGAATAGAGTTTGTGAGAATATGAGAATATCTATGAAGTGAGATGAGATGGGTCTGCTTCATATCTATATATACAACTATTGTGCAACTCTCCTTCGGCCTCATCCATCCATTGTGAAATCGGAATCATTACAATCCCGACTTCAGAAGTGGAATTGGGTGAACAAGTTGACGCTGACAGAAATGGAATTGGGTAGTGACACCTTGATTGGGAGGGTTAGGAGATTTGAAAGTGTTGCTTACAACTAAGTTACTTGATGCTCTATTGATATATTGAAATTTGTAACAATTTGTTTGGCTAAAACTAATGAAGCTTGTTTGGAACTTACCAATTAAATTAGATCTGCAGGGTTGCCTGTGGCTTGCATGTAATATTTTCATTTAAGTGAAACGCTTACTCAAATTATTCTTATGTTTACTATTGAACAGGACCTTGAAGTTGAAAGCATTTGGTTTTATCATCATCATCATCATCTATTGTTAACTAGACAAAATGTGTCAATGCTGGGGACGCTTCAGTACAGCACTAGCAGATACAATAATATTATTTTTACATCTAAAACTCTATACTTTTCCTTACACCTACTATTTTTAAAAAAGAAAGAGAAAGAATAAAAACAAGGAAGTAAAACTAATTTGAATTTTTTTCCAAAATGAGTAGGTATAAGGGATAGGTGTAGAAGTTTGAGTGTAAAAATAAAATTATTAAAAAAATAATCATATCACATTATTTTTTTACACAACATTTTATATTAATTAATGATATATAAATTTGTGATTAATAATGTGTATTGATTGATTATTGAATATTGGTCATGATATGATAATTGACTAATACTTATTAATTAATTAATATATGTTATTAATTAATTAATATACAAATTTGTAAATTATTAAGTAGTATAAAAAATGATGTAAGAAAATAATGTGAGAAAATTGGAATTATATTTTTGCTAGTAGATTATATATCTTTTCCGTGGTGGAAAATTCTAAAGGCAGACCGTTGTGAGTGGAGATCAAAGATACACGAATATGAGCAGATAATTCCTGGATCGCACTCAATAAAGCTATTGGAGCAGGTTTCATATCCAGAAGTCACATTGCGATGAGGAGTATGAGAAAATGCTAAATTTAGAAATGTTATTTGTGAAGGTAGAGTGATAAAGGAACGGAGATTAGTGTGCCAAGACGCTCATTATGGAATAATGAAGCAAGTTAATTTCGTGTTCGTGATGTAAATAGCTGGCTAGCTGCTTCCTCGAGAGAAATACATGAGAACAGTTTTAAGTCTTATTGCTTATTACTCTTTCTTCATCTTCTACAATTTTAAAACAAATTTTATGTTTCATTTACGATAATTAAAAGCATTCAATTCTGATATGCATGAGGATAACTCTTCAAGTACTCAAGCTAGAGAAGAAAGGATATTCTATGAAAAGTAGAGACAAGACATGAAGGAGATATAAGTTCTTCTAAAGTGAGTTTGTCTCTAAAATAATTAAGTAAGAGTATATTCATCATTAAATTTTAATAAATTAAGATATTAATAAACTTTAAATTAAATTAAAGATAAATAAACATTTATTTGTTTACTTTAAAGATATACTCACTTTAAAGTAACTTTTTCTGACGGAACTAGCATGAAACCATTAGTAACAGAAAACAAAATTTTGATCAGGGGAGAAAAGCAAAGGGGGCGGGGGGCATTAGGAGAGAATGCTTGCATTTTTTTTATTGGTATTGCAGCTAGGTGATATCTGGACTAACTTGCACACACTTAGATTAATCCACCTCCCCGTCCTGACAAAAGCAGGCCATCCACGCCAGGCTTGCATTATTTATTAACAAAAATAGTAATTTTGACATTATTTTCCCCTCATTTCGTCATAGATCTGTCACTAATGTGGTTTCCCAAAAACATAAAAATTTTCATTGTGATTTTTCTTTCAGTAGATTTAACTCAGACGAAAACTTTTGATATTGCATCATCTCCCTTTCCTTTCTAGCTATTTACTAATACTAATTTTCGTGACTGAGGCAAAACAATCCACCCTGGTGTGTAACATCCACTATGCTTTGGATGTTAAGCTTGTTTAGGCTTTAGCCTTTATGAACTTGGTTCATGCATAACTTCAATAAGTTGAATTTAGGAAAGTTCCAACAAGATAATAATTAAGCCTAGAAACAGTGGCCATTGAGTGATTTCTTGTCAAAACCTAGGGTAGTTCAACTAGGACGTCTATTGTGTTTCTTGCATTTGTCATGGTTTGGTGGTATTCCGACAGTACTGTTCAGGATCGAAAGAAATTTTTGTTGCATTTGACTCCTGAATGCATTTTTATTGTTTATAGCATATCCCCCGGTGATTCATATCATATGTTCCTTGACAGAAGCGTATCCACCATTCGTCTAGTGTGGGCACACTGAGAATTTAATGTCCTAATTAGGCATAGTACAGGCGATTTTAGATACTGACATTCAATTTTACAACAACATGCCCCTCCTCCCCAAGTAGACATACAGAATTTACAAGTCATTTCCGATATTGGCTAATAGCTTTCAAACATGAGAAAGTTTGCACATGGGTTTACACTTTGCATAGACATTCTGAATTTCTAATAACCAGTTCACACAAAATAAGCCATATCATTATTGATTATTGATGGTACATCCAATATAGTAACAAACACAGCCTTAAGCCTCAGATGTATAGATATCAACATAAGCAGTCAGAACTTTCAAACAGTTTTGGTTTTTAAGTTGCACACATAGAAGTAGGAATAGAGGTTCACAAGTCACTTTGTTTTTTTGAACTGTAAGAGATGTGCATATTACAAATATGCAAATAGAGAGAGAAGGTAAATATAAATTAGATTAATAATATTCATTAGTTATCACCTCTCTTTTTTACCCCAATAAGGAATTGAAAATTGTGAAAGAATCATCCAACCATGGTCCTTTTTCGTCCTCTTTGTCGCACTACAAGTTGTAAAAATGTATGGAAGTAAGTACAGCTTCTTAAGGAAAATGTCTTAACTTTAAACAAAGAAGGAAGGTAGCACCTTGCGCCAGCTTGTTCAATGTGGATGACCACTGCTTTGATGACTTGCGATATGCAGCAAGGATCCGATCCATCTGTCCAGACAAATTTCGATATTAAAATATGTGAGTTAATTGATATGCAGCAAGGATCCGATCCATCTGTCCAGACAAGTTTCGATATTAAAATATGTGAGTTAATTGATTACTTGTTCATAACTTCTGTTTGCCCAAGCAGAAACCATATTATAGAAGAATAAGTCTTCGGTCCCTCTCATTAGAATCTTTTACTCAAACGGCATGGGCTCCCAGGCTTGTTAAGTAAGTCTCATCCTCTTTGGAAGACAAAGGCAAGTAAGTTCATTCAGTACAAAGGAAAGCGTAATTGTTGGTCATTGATTAGTTCATTTGTGAGATAAGGAGTTCACCCTATTTAAGATTATTTCTTGCTTTTGCCCATACATATCCCATAGTATTATTATTTTACAATCAAGTAAAAAATTGAAATTTGACTTAGTGAAAAGGGATAATTATGCTTTATCCCCTAAAGTTTTTGCCCAAATCAACCTTAGAGCACAAACTTTAAAATCCTGGTCGTAAACAGTAGAAAACAGGACATTAGAAAAAGCTATGTACTCCATCGGTAAATTTTTGGCCCAAAAAATAAATACAGTCATGGCAGGTGACCTCTCCATTGTCAGTGTTAACTAAATTATTAACTGAAGTGTATGTTTATGAAACTTGAGGGTGGTAAAATGTAAGGCTTTAAACTTGGTGTACTAAAATTAATTTGGACAGAAACTATAGGGAGGTAAATTGTAAATTATCCTAAGGAGAAATTCAAGTATTTGAAGGCTTAAATGCCAAGTTTTACCACTGATTCTGTGGAGTACACTCCATTTCAAATCCTCATGATAAATTCCTCTTTTCATTTCCTCAATGTATAACAGTTAGGACTAAGGGGAAAATTAGAAGTTGGCTTACCACATTCCCACATGAAGAATGCATTGAAAGAAGGGCTCTTTCCAGAACATACAAATCAACAGCTTTATCTTCCGGTAAAGTTGAAGTGAAGCTCAAACCAAAGTCAATGAGAACCTATACAAAATACACATGAATTTCTGTAACACAAGTTGATAATATTTTTCATTTTGCATAGACCGAGTACGTGGAATGGAGATTACCAGACCTAAGATATGAAACGAAAATGAACTCACCAACTGATTGGTATCATTCTTCAGTAACATATTTGATGTAGTTAAATCACCATGTACAAGACCGCCATCATGTAATTTTCCAATTGCATCACCAATTTGTGATGCAATATTCTCCAGCCGCTCTTCAACAACACCACGTGACCCAAATTCAAGAAGTACATCTTTAACAGAAGGGCCCGCAATATATTCAAATGTTAAAGTGTGCAACACAGGATCCACAGCATACAGCACAGGAGTACAAACCCCAAGTCGCCTTGCTTTGGTCATGCACCTGGCCTCCTGCTCCAACAATTGATTGGTGGAACAAAGCATTCAAGACATGCAACAAAACGGTGCTAAATATATAGAACTTCATCTGGAAAAAAAAATTGCAACTTTATCTAAATCTGACCGCATTTAAGCGCTTGAGTGTCAGTTTAGAATCCAAAGTTGGATGCCTGTACTTCTTTGAGAAGCGTTCCTTGACAACAGACCTCCTTCCCACAAAAGAAGACTCAAAAACCCTCTATAAAATGAAACATCAAAATGGGCATAAAGATTTGCAATTTTGCAGGTCCAATTTCCTCTAAGTAGTTATGAAAAACAGAAAAACCAGGCAAGGCAAGCGTGCCTTTATCAAAAAATAAAATAGGGTGCACCATCAGAACAAAAAAAGATTGAAACTTTACATACAGGGTAGATGTTAATTGCTTCTACAAATCCAGGGATTGATTACACTTACAGCTTCGGCTCCTTGCTTGAGCAGAATGAGAGAGCTATCTCTCGGCTCAGCTTCAGTCTCCATAATATTGAAGATATTGGTAGTGAATTCCTTGTATTTAACCCTTTAGCTGCAATTATCTGTCAAAGGAAAATGAATTATTAGACAATGGAAACTTGTTGCTAACACAAGCAGCAGGTATTTGAGTTGAGAAAGTTCTTGTATTTTCTCTTCAATTCGTGGCGAGGAAATTGGGTAGGGCTCCGAACAGTGTTCGAAGCTTACTCTGTGCGGCTCATGTTTGAGGAAGATGGAACAAGGGCACTGGCGAGAGATGGAAAACAGAGACAAGATCTTCAAAGAGAGGGAAATTAGGGCATGGTTGTATAACCTAGACCCGGTCAGAGGGTTGGGTTAGCGAGTCAGCAGTCAAACCACAAGGCAAGCAATCAAACCGAAAAACCCGGATAAAGAAGAAAAAATTAAAAAAATGCATATATCCAATACATATATCCAATGCCACCTTCACTTGTATATAAGATTCCAAAACAGCTAGTAAATATAATGCTAGTTCAAACTATTTCTTCTCTAACCTGACTTTGGAAATAATCCAACTACCACATATATAACTAAGATTGATTTTATACGGATGATATGAGTCATATGATATCAAACTTTTCTGCTCAAACTGTTCTTATTATATTACAGGTTTTCAAATTTCTTATTAAATGTAATGATAGCCTACTCAAAATGCTCTGGTTGTAAGGCATGTAATATCCGAATAAAAATGGGCATATTTAATTAATTGGCCACTTATGACCTTTGAGGTTGCAACTTGGAACAATTCTTTGGGTTCATTGTTAAACTAATTTTGGAATTGACTTTAATAATGCTGTCACCCAAGATTAGAATTATCAGAGCAGCACAACCCACTAAAAATTTTCAAAATTTGAAAGAGAAGAAATATCAAACTTCTTTGATTTAAGTGGCCCTAATACTCAATATTCACTTATTCAGTATTAAATCAAAATCTTCATAAACAGCCAATCCTTTCACTAGAATATCAACAAAAAGGATTCAAAAGAAACTTTAAACAGAAACATTTTAGCTAGTAGGCAGTTGAACAAGCCCATTGAAGTACGCTGCACATGCTTAACCATTTATTTTATTCAGAAGTAAATATTCATAGTAACATGACATTATTAACCAAAGAAATCAAGAAATTTTCACATTGTTACATAATCTAATTCAGCTTCATTCTGTTGAGGCAATTCATCAAACAGAACAAAGACATATCCCATTAATTAAAAATATAAATACAACCATACACCATGAACTAATTACTCATATCATATCCAGTCTATCCATCCATTCAAAATTTTCGAAATACATAAAAAAAAAAACTAAAAGCACCAACCAAATAAGAGAAACAGTTATTGCAAATCAAAACTGGAAGGATGACAAGCCAAGTGAGTCGCAGCTTTTAATGCATACCAGAAACAGAGAAGACTTTGATGGAGTCGACGTCAATCGCAGCCTCCACTCCAAAGAGGCAGAAACCACAGTTTTGTACTCTGTTCGTGTCTCAACTCTCAACCAGAAACAGGGTAGGGAAAAACAAAACAACGTCGTTTGAGCAAAATTTTTTATACAAGAGAAAGAGCATAGAAACGCATTAACTCCGTAAAAATAAAGATAATATACCTTTTTTTTGGGGGTGAATAAAGATAATATACTATTAATAAAACCTCAAATATAAATTAAGATTTAAAATAAAAATTAATTCTTTTGATTTTGATCTTTTTAATAAAATAGTTTCTTTTAATTTTAATTTTGATAATTAACTCATCTGAATTTTTTATATAAATTATTTGAAGTTACTTAATATGTCAAAATAAATTAAAATGACCATATATTTACTCAATTAAATATTGTCATTAATAAACAAAAAAAAATTAAGTCATATAATCCTTAAATTTTAAACAAGAGTCTCTCTATAATTATAAAAGTAAAAATATGTTTGAATTAATATGTTTTGTATCTAAAAAAAACTTTTGAGCCGAAATGTTCTATTTAAATCATTTTAATTATAAGCTTTTCTAAATGCAAAATTAATTGATCTAAAAAAGTTGAAGAATTAATTAATCCATCTAGATGTATTCGGCTAAAAGTATCTCTTAAAATAACTTGGGCGTGACTTATTATATAGCCTCATTTGAGGTAAAATTTCACACAAAGAAAAATAACATAAACTAATTTCAAACACACAATAAATATTTATCCATTAAATTAAAAATTCATGGTTATAATAGATATGAAATTTAAAACTGGTAATGAAATTGTATGCCTGTTATTTATTAAAATTAAAATCTTATGAAGCTATTTGTCAAAGTAGCGATTAAAGTTGAATAGAGTAATTTGCATTTTAACCTTAATCAAGCGTGATTTTGTCATAATCAATTGGTATCGTGCCGTTCATTTCAACAAAATAACACTCTTTCAATTTTCTGGGTTATGACTGCTGACCTTGTCTTTGGATTTTCAAGAATAATCCTATATTGTTCATTAACTTTCAGTTTCATTCCACGTATTTAAATTAGGGCCATTAATGTCAAACACGACAAACAGTTTTGGCTGAAACGGTAAAGTCCAAGCAAATTCTTGAAACAAGGTCACCTTACCAGTTTCTACTACTAAGTATGTCCAATTTCACTCGTTATCCGTTCTCACAATCCTACGTTGGCTTTCCCCCAAAAGTATAATTATCAATTTTGGTTTTACATTTGGTTTGCAAAGACTTTCGCCTGCCTAATACTGGACCAAGGGAATTCAATGTTACAGACTGAGAAGTAAGCGGATTTTGTGTCATAAAGTATTTTGCAAGTGGCTTCTATGGTCTATGTTTTTTTTTGTGTGTATACTGAAAACTTTTAAAATGCTCCTAAAAGAGCATAGAGTATGAATGCTTCAAAATGTATTACCATTGATTAATGAGCCAACGAAAGTTTACCTGTAAAAGCAGGTAAACTTGTTATGCGCATTGATGATCAAAATCTTCTTAGAAGTACTGTAAAAGCCTCCGTATATACTTGTACATGTCCTCACGTTGGGAGTATAGGATAAATTTATTATCAAATAGCATAATAAAAAATATGTTAGTATGTTACATGAAAGACAAATCATCAAAGACGGAAATAACGGGAAATCAGAGATAGAACATGTTATTCAAAGTGCCAATCAGTAGAAACATAAAATCTACAATTATGAAATCAGAGTTAGAATATGTTCTTCATCCAAGATTACTGCATAGGCTTCACATCTTTGACATTGTGTAGTCCATCACGTCTACAAGAAAATCTACAATTAAGGAGAAAATAACCTTAATTAGCAAAGAAAAAAATTAGTTCTAGGAAGAGAAAGAAAAAGGTGATGATAATGACGCCAATCAACCTGCATCTTCCTTAGTGAAGCAAAGTGGGGGTGTAATCCTTAAAACATTTCCATGAAAGCCACCTTTCCCAATTAGCACTCCCATATCTGAGAAATAATTGTAAGCTTAACATTAACAAAAAATTAGTATATCACATCGTTTAAAAAAGATACACAAATCATATATACTCATTTGTGTGCACATAAGTATGTATCACAGATAGGAGTCTGAAATAGACCTTTCATCTGTTCAATGATCTGCAGCATTTCAGCTTTTGCAGGAGTTTTCAACTCACAATCTTTCACAAGTTCAACTCCAAGCAACATTCCTCTTCCCCTCACATCCCCAATTACTGATAGCAAAAAATACGTTAGTCATCAACATCCAAATATCTCTGCTCAGTGCTCACTACCCCTCCATCCCCAGGCAGCAAACCAAAAATCGAAAAACAAAAGGAACTTACTTTCATGCTTTTCCATTAGTGAACTAAGTCGCTCTTTTAAATATGATCCAATGACAAATGCATTTTGCTGAAGTTTATCCTTCTCAATCACTCTCAAAACTGCTAACCCAGCAGCAGTACAAACAGGATTTCCTCCAAATGTGCTAAAATAATTACGGTAAGTCAAGACCTTCGCAATCTGAGGAGTTGTAACCACTGCACCAATAGGTGCACCATTACCAATTCCCTGAGATGACCGTGGATAATGAAACTCAAAATATCCAGAGATGTAATAAAGTGACCCACCTTAGCAGGTGCCCAAGTTGTCACTGTTTCAAAATAATGCTTGACAATTGGCATGTTCTCCAAACAGTGTCAGTGGAATTTCAGACTATTATTCAACATTAGTTCAATGACTCATATGCTAGCACTACTTTCTATATTCTGTAATTTAAGGATGGCTTAACAATTGTTCATTAAATAAGACTGCAGGATTAATTTAGTATTATAGTCATATGCATTATGCAATGTTAGACAAAAAATAGTGAGGAAAATCCAAACCTTCAACCAGTGATAATTTTCTTTTTGAAATTTAGCAGAAAAATTCAAGAATTCCTCCATCCCCATATGAAATTAAAACTTATTTGTATACAACAGCAAATTGATCCATATACACACCTATCATAGCCAGCATTCAGACATAAGAAGCAGAGTATCATGATATTATTTGACTATTTGAGCTAAGGTATATTTCCTTTGTACTAGTAGATTCATGTCTTATAGACTAAATGCATATAATCTAAGAAAATGGTATTATTCATCATATATACATGAATGCTGTGTGCAAATGCCAAGTCATTACTAGAAGTCCCATTGAGTTCCCAGAAAGGCCACTGTAAAAAATCACTAATGCCACTTATGACTAAAGAAGCGCTACCTTTGCTAGTGTTACAATATCAGGAACAATTCCATGTGCCTCAAAGCCCCAGAAGTGACTGCCAGTTCGACCAAAGCCTGACTGGACCTCATCTGCTATACAGAGACCTCCTGCTTTTTTTATGATGCTATAAACTGCAGGCAAGTAACCTGGAGCCAATTCTATCACTCCACCCACTCCCTGTCAATCATGAACCTTTCACTTAATAATTTGCATGCATGCCATTGTGAGAGACAACGTACCATTATGCTTTTCTATGTTTTACCTATAAATGATAGTATTACCTGAATGGCCTCAGCAATAAACCCAGCTACATGACCACAAGTTCCATAATCAATTATATCTTGAACATCATTTGCATATTTTACTCCATCTGAACCAAACACACCTCTATAGGGATCTGGATTAAGGGCATGGTGAATTCCAGTCTACTGGCATAGATGCAGTGACAAGTATAAGAGTGGATGCAAGTTGGATTTTTTTTTTCTTTTTTTAAGTTGTAGCTGTAATTGATGCTATAATAGATTCAAACAAGCACTGGTTCAAAAGAGAGAACCATAATTCAGTTGCAAAAATGGCACCTGTACAACATTAAACTTGTGAAAAAATTGAGCAGTGGCACTCATTGTTGAGGTTGCATTGCCGTGATATCCATTTCTGATGGAAATTATATCATGGCAGCCAGTGTACAGCCGGGCAATCATCAAAGCCAGCTCATTGGCTTCTGTCCCAGAATTTGTGAAGAACACAACCTGAAAAATTGAAAACTTTTTCATCAATTTAGTAACACACACAGCTTGAAAACAAAATTGAGTAAATTAGCAACTTAGTCCTAAAATTATTTTCCACTTGCAATTTAGTCCCTAAATTTAATTATTTTACGAGTTAGTCTTTAAATTTATAAAACCCGTATAAACTTAGTACTTTCTGTATCTCCATTTAGTTGCTAAGAATGACTAATACAAGTTTGGTAAAATAATCAAATTCAGAGAGAAAACTGCAAATGAAAAATAATTTCAAGGACTAACTTGATGGTTTATCCCACAAAAAATAAAAATAAAATTAAAAAGGAAAAACCTTGAGTTCCCCGGGCAACTTAGCAGCAAGCGCCTCAGCAAAATCAACAACGGCATGGTTCAAATAGAGGACAGTGGTATGCTGCAAGAGCCTAGTCTGGTTAACAGTTGCTTCAACCACCTCAGGGTGGCAATGCCCACATGAAACAGTGGCAATGCCACCAAAGGCATCAAGGTATCTGCGACCATTTTCATCAAACAGGTACTGCATTTTACCCTCCACCAGATTTAACTGCCACCCATGTAGAAAAAAACAATCTTTTTTATGCAAAAGCACTTCATATGAGGTAGAACACTCTCTATGGCTGAAAAAAATGCTTACTGGGTGGGTGTAATAGGGGCCAAGGCATGTAGGGAGGTACTCCTTTCGCCTCTTCAAGAGGTCAGATGCTGAAGGCCCTCTGTAGGGTGTTGGAGTGTGATTGAAATGTGGCATTTTGGGAAGAAAATCGCCACCATCTTCGTTGCTTCGAGCTTCTGTGGAGCACAAACGGCGCTGCCACCGGCACATTTTGTCCCACACTGACCGCTGACAAAGTCGCTGCATCCTTTGCAATTCTGTATCCTGTCGTTCTTCAGAGTTACTCGCGAGCTTACGAGATCTTAAAACTAATTGACACTAGAAATTGTATTCGAAAGATACGTGGGAATCTTAACCATGTGAAATGTTAGTAAAATATTTATTTTAATATTTATTTTATTATTGATGTATTTCATATATTTATAATAATTATCAAAGAAAAAATATTAACAACACTTATTTTTAAAATAATAAAAAAAAAATATATTAAAAAAATATTTTAAAAAATGTATTGTTAGCATTTATCTTTCATACATAATCAAAAACGAAAGTTAACTGGTCATAAGTTTAGGTGACTTGTGAGCTCTCAGATTACACGTACAGGTGGAAATAGGGTCAGGTCATGCTAGGTCTTGTTTTAAACAGGTTTGATCTATTTTTCAAATATAAAGCTTGAGTCTAGCCTATTTACTTGACATAGACCATTTATTAAGGCCTGCATGACATTTTTTAAAAGTATGATATAACTTAAAAATTTATTTAAAAGTTTATTTTATAATAAAGTTTTTAAATAAACCAACAGACTTACCTTTAAATAAGTTAATAAGATAGGTTAATAGACTTAAACCTTTATATATGTTAATAGACTTAAACTTTAAAAAAATATTATATTATTAATTAATTAATTATATAATATAAATATTAAATTTTCATAATATATATAATTAAATAAACCCGACGACTATTAGGTCTAAAAGACTTTTTCAAATATTTGAAATATAACTTGTTTAACTAAATAGGTTTTATAAAAACTTTTACCTAACCCTTTTATTAAACAAGTCGATATCTTGCTAGCTTTAAACAAGTCAAGTCATAAATCGCGATGGTACTTCTATTTATTTTACCCTTAATCACAAGTTAAGCAATTAAATTGAAAATTTTTAGATAAAAATAAAAAAAATATGTATAAAAATTACTATATGAAAAAAAATATATTAAAATAAATTATATAAAAAATATTTTATATAATATAATCAAATTAACAATGATAATAATATAACATCACTTTTAAAAATTAGATTGATTTGATAATGATATAAATTAAGAAGCTAAAAAAATAATTCAACAAAAACAAATGGTCTATTGATACAATCATCAATATTGACATAATCACCAACCAATCAATATAATATATAATATAGAAAATGAATATACATAACTTAAAATTTTGTAATATGTCATCAAAGTCAATTAATAAATGTATTAAGTTTTTGACATGTGAAAAATATATTACCTAATTTTTTACAATGTGTCATCGATGTATCAACTTAAAAGGAATTTTGACATATGTAAAAAAATACCACATATATATCAATATAATCAATTAATATATCAATTAATCAATATAATCAATAATAATTATACTTAATATATAAAAAGAAAATACATAACCTAAAATTTTGTCATACTTTATTTAAGTCAATTAGTAAATGTATTAAGTTTTTGACATGTGATAAATATATTATTTAATTTTTTTATCATGTATTATCGATGTAGCAATTTAAAAGAAATATTAACATGTGTAAAAAAATTGTCACATATACAAAAATAAATAAATAAATAAATAATAAAACAAAAAATTATAAAGAGAAAGAAATAAAATAAATTACAAAGAAAATGAATTAAAGAAAAAAGTCAAAGAACCTAAGACATTAAATGACAAATGATTGATTTAATTAATATATTATTTTTATTTAACCTACTTAAATTGTATGAACTAATGCTATGTTTAGTGCACATGATAGTATAGTAAAAGATAAGATGATAGAATAGTATAAAGTATGATAGTATAATTAATAGGATCTTATCTTTTGTTTGATAACAAAATGATAAATTAGCTGATTGTATAATATTTTTTTTAAGACCAAAATATCCTTTAGCATAAAAATTAAAATAATTAGAAAACAATAATAAAAAAGCCTTATGGTGGTGGTGGTGGTGGTGGTGGTGGTGATGGTAGGATGGTGGTGTTGGTGGTGATGGTGGCAGGTGGTGGTGGCGGCGGCATGGTGGCGGTGGAGGTGGTGATGGTGGCGGTGGTGGTGGTGATGGTAGTGGTTGCGCAAGGAGAGGAGTAACAAAAATAAAATTGAGGATAATATTAGAATAGATATCTTATCATGTATTTATCATGTATTAGGAGAGGGGATAGAGTTATCAACTTAGAATATGATAAAATGACTTGACCTGATTTCATTATACTATCAGTTGAATGTGTGAACACCCAATTTTGTCCGGGACGTTTTGTAAATAAAAAAAAAGATAAAAAAATAATAATAATAATTAACCCATTAACCCATTAACCCACAACCCATCGATTATCCTCATCCTTAACCTCAACACTTATCCTAAAACAGATTCCATCAATTATCCTAATCCCTAAGCACTTATCCTAACCATCCCCAAACAAACCTATCCTAAATTAACTCAAACTCATCCTAACATAAACCCATCCTATCTAAAACCCATCCTAAACAAACCTATCCTAAATAAACTCCTAATCACATTCTAACTCAAACACCTTAGCCTAATCCTCTCCTATAAAACACCTAACCCGTACGCAGAGCAGATGATCAGAACCCATACTGAGAATCATACTTACTCCTCAGCCATAAACACATTTTCTGCCCTCTTTTTCAAGCACGCAGCGTTCCTGCCATTACCCCCACTTTCATCTTCTCTCCCATAACTGAGTCAACTCAGTGAGTTAACTCACCTTTCTCACCATTCCATCTTCTCCAACTTTCACCCACACCATCAGAATCACTGTTGCCTTCCACCTTCAAACCCATCATCCACCCTCAACCGTAAACCAACCCCCCCAAACGGAGATCACGACCCAATCGTGTAGCAGCTCCACCTGTGCCGGAACCAAGCCGCACGACCGTAATCCTCCATCTTGGCCGAACGTGCCCCCGAACAAAGCCTGAAGCTAGCCACGACGCCGTCTCTTCCGTCCACGACGCCGTCTCCTCCGTCCACGACGCTGAGTCGCGCCACCCAGCCGGATCAGGTGCGTCACCGTCAAAGCCCTTCACTACCATAGCCGCTTCTCACCATCACGACCGAATCTCGGTCCGACCAAGTACCAAACCGGTCCGTCCCACGCCAGATCCGAGCTCGTCGAACTCCAGCCGCCACCGTTAGCGTCGCCGAACCGCTCCTCCCTCCCCTCGGTGCTCGTCCCTGTGGCCACCCGCTTCTCTGTTTTCTCTGCGGAAAAAGTTCCAAAGCAAACAAAAATACCCCTTTTGTCTAAACCGTAAGCATTCTGTTCTGTTTTAATTTTTTTTTTTTTTTTTGGGGTGGTTTGGTTAATGGGCTTATTGGGCTAAAGGAAAGATAATAAAAAAGGATAATAAAAAAAAATGAAATAAAAGAATGATAAGAATAAAAAAAATATATAAATATGAATAATTGAAATTTTCTTTAATAATAATAATATGGGTTACCGAGTTGCGACAGCTTATTAACCCTTGTATTTTGTAAACATCTGAGTTGCATGACGACTTGATGGTTTACATTATCATTATTATTAATATTATTCAAATTATATTTAAATCATTATCATGTTTTCAATTTTTAAGTTAAATCGTTAATTGATAATTTTTAAAAATAAAAGTTTTGTAACAAATCTGATAATCAATGGGTGACGTCTCTAGCGCGACGCGAGCTTCACCTATTTAATCCTTAATTTGAATAACTGAGCCGCGACGGCTTGTTAATTCAAATTTTTAAAATTATTTTTAATAAAATTAACCAACCCACAATATTTTCTAAAGAACTACGTGACTTTGATTTCCTCATTGCACCTGAGGATACGTAGGAGCGGGATTTTTATTCTGTCAAGCCAAAATTTAATTTTTTATAATTTATTTGTTGATTTCATTATTTTATTTTATTTTTAGGGGTAAAATAAATATTTTCAAAGATTATTAAGAATTTGCATAATTAACTTAAGGTACCGTCTTAGGATGGGTGTGTTAGAGTCTTGTGGGATTAAGTTTCTACCCTTCCCTACGCATAACCTTAGCTCCCGAATTCAATCTGGTTTCAAGGACTAATTTCTATTAAAGGTTTTCTAATTTTTCCTAATTAAAATAAAATTAGTGGCGACTCTAATTAAAATAATGTTTTAATTTAAGTTGCTATTTCGCCGCGATTATTACTTATCGCGACAGGATGGCGACTCATTGGGATCTCGAGAGTCAAGCCTATAAAAGTTGGTTTTGCAAAATTTTATAATCTTTATATGTTTGTTTTACCCTTTTTTTTTTCTTTTTTCAATATTTCGATGTTTTATTTTTATTTTATTGTTAATTATTTTATTATCTAAACCTTAGGGTAGAAAATTTTTGGAATTTGTTTTGTATTTGCTTTGTTTTGCGGGATGTGGGTAGTCTTTAGGATTGTAAAGGTTTATACGCTCCCAAAGACCCACTACACCTACACATAAAGCACACACATTCGAGTGGGGCCCTATACCCGGGTCTGAGTGAAACCTAAGTTAAGTAGAGGTTGCGTAGTGGTAGCCATTTTGGATGTACTTCCTGTTTGGTTATCGCGAAAACCTCATCTAGAGTGCGCTTTTTCATGAATGTCCCACACCTAGTTGGTTTACCCACTATTTCGTGGTCAACATTCTGAAATAGGACTTGGCTCTAGAGACCTTTAAAATAGAAAAGCCACCCCATGGAAGTTCTCACGAACCAGAAAGACTCTTAGATCTTTAGGATAGAATTCCCAAGTTTAAGGCAACCCCATTAGGACACAAAGGGAGCACACCTTTCATTACCCTTAGATTTATCCATATCTTGTGAGTTGTTCAGTCTTTTAATGTGACAAACCATACTTGCGTCCCTCTTAAAAAATTTTTTCTTTTCCAAAAAGAGGAGATGAGTCATTATTAAAGGGCCAACAACTCACTCACTCATTATTGCATCACAAGTCATCATCCTTCACATCATGTTTTCTCCAAAAACCATGCATTGACAGTTCTTATGTGTTAAATCCAGGTTTGTTGGGGGACTGTTGAAACTAAGTGCCTAAGGATTAACAGTGAGTATCTTTGATTAATAATGGAACATATCATGGGATCAGATCACAATGAGGTTGTTTTGAGAAAGACTTTGCGACTTAAGGCCAATGAAGTTGACACAGAAAGCCTAATGTTGAAGAAGACACAACGCCCGACCTTCAACTGCGAGATATGGGAAGATTCTGAATCTGTAGAGGTTGATGTACGGTAGAAGCTATTACCGCGCTAGCCCAATTCTACGACCCACCATTGCGTTGTTTCACGTTTCAAGATTGTCGGTTGGCCCCCCCCACCTTGGAAGAGTTTGAGCAAATCTTGGGCTTGCTTGGTTGGAAAAGGAAGAGCCATACCTCTTTATAGGCCACCATGCATCCATGCCAACCATAGCAGACATCTTGAAGATTCATGTGAAGGATCCGCAAAAAGCAAAGCAAAATAGGAAAGGAACAGAGGGATTCCCAAGGAAATATTTAGAAGAACACATGCACCACCTAGCCAAGGTTGAAGATCGGAATACCTTTATGGATGTGTTAGCCCTCACTATTTATGGCAACATCCTATTCTAGAGTAATGAAGACTTGATAGATTTTGCGGCGATAGATGTGTTTCTCGCTCGAAGGAATAATCTTTGCTAATCCTGTCCCAATTCCTTCTTCTTTGATGTTTATTATACTTTGAATTTATGCCATGAAAAGAAGGGTAAGCGGATCTTATGTTGTCTACCGATGTTATTCGTATGGCTCACAAGTCACATGTTCAAGAGGGGCTACGAGGACCCATGTCCCATTACAAGTCTCAAGATGCTCCAGTTAAAGACCAAGAACGGCCGCGAATGGGCCGAAGAATTGGCCAAACTTGAGGAAAAAAAAATTGTATGGTACCCACAACGTAAAGAAGGGCAAACAAAGTGGTCTATCGGTGTGAAGGCTTTCCCAATGTTCCTCTCATGGGTACTCGGGATGCATTAACTACAACCACACACCGGCATTGCGACAATTAGGCTATCCCATGATGGGGCCACCATCGAATTGGAAACCGTTCCTTTCGTCTATGACATGCAAATGGAGTGTCTTGAGACACTTAGGAGAGTGCGAGACGCTTGGAAGAAAGTTATTAGAAAAAGTAAAGAGTTTGGGAGTCGAAGTCGGGGTTAAAGAAAGTTACGAATATATTACAAGAACAGGCGCGGGGAAGTTAAGTTACCCTTTAAAATCCCAAGTAACCTCTACGATTGGTAAATCTTTGCCTCCGACTTCAATAGAAGATGAAGAAATAAAAGAAAAGTTAGTGAAGCCAACAAAGAAAAAGGGAAATTAGAGCGAGTTGGAAAAGGTTCGCCGGACATGTGCGCTTTAAGACGTGAAAATCTTTGAGAAAAACGTTGCTCTCGAAAAAGCAAACAAAAGGCAAAGGACGAGCAAGATAGTATGTCAAAAATCGAGAAGATGTTTGGAAGGCTGCAAATAAGGAACTAAGGCTCAGGGCGGGAAAGAGATAAGGCTCGACGAAAAATCAACAACTCAAAGAGGCTGCTCGTAATTGCCAAGACAAAGACAGAATAAGGCTCTTCAAAGCGGATAGTATGAGGCAACAAGTGGAGACAATGTCGACCGGATATGAAGACATGATCGGGGTTGAGAGATTGCGCCTTGTCGAGGAGATTGCGGGGGTATGAAGCGGCATTGCGACAGGGACATGAGGACTTGCGAAAAATGATAGATCATGCAAGACAACAAGACGAGGACATTAATGGATGGAAAGAAGAAGTCCATTTTTGGAGAGACCAATTCTCGAAATCGGCATGCCTAGCCAACACGGCAATCGCAGACATTCCATATTACTTAAAGGTGGCGGATAAGATGGTCGATCCTCTTAAGACTCCGGCAGAGATTAATGACTTCATTGAGTATTGCAAGAATCTTGTTGGACAAATGAAGCAAATGATCAGGGTGCAGTCATTTGAGAAGGAGGAATTAGACTAGACAATGATGTATTTCAAGTAGAGTGGAAATGATGTATTCCTCTTAAATAATGTTGATGATTCTTTTTCAATTGAATAAAGTATGCCTTTTTGTTCTTCTGATCCTATGTTGCACTGAAGATCCATTACTTTTGAACGAGACGTTCTAAGTAATGGTCATGACAAACTTTTGAACGAGACGTTCTAAGAAACAGTCATGACGAACAAAGATTAAAGATACTCACTCAAATCCGCCCGGCACGAATTAACAATGGTCCTTTAACAAATCAATAATAATCATGGTTGTTTTAACAAGTTTTGCTTTGATTGTTCACAGAAAATTTAAAACCATTGCGCGACCAAGGAAAGAAGACACCAATCAAACCCGTGTTCACAACACAAGGGCTCGAACAAGGTTGCTTGTAGCAATGGCGGCTGAGAACGAAGGTAGGAACCTAAGTTTGGAAGTAGATGAAGTGAAAGGAAGGGTGAATGAGGTGACGAATCTCAAAGAAGAATTGAGGAAATGTTGTCGGCCATGAGGGAGACCTCACCTTGATGGGGCGGTTGGAGGTACAGGAGTAACCGGCGCACTCGCACCCACTGAATACCACTTCCATGAGGACAAACCCAGGAGTCACTACTTGAGGTACCTTATGTGGGAGGAACCTCAAACACTGCATCAGTAGTGATTCCTATTGGAGAAGGATATCATTCATTAGAAGGAACTCGCAATGAGGTCCATGGTAATACTGAGTTCACGTGGGAACGCCCACATATGATGACAACTGGATTTCCTACCCAAGTCTTGGACATGCAACTGTTCAGAATGATAAGATGAAAGAAGAGTGGATGGAAAAGATGGAAGAGCAAATTAAGGCGATCAAGGGTCCCAAAGACCTACGGTCCCCTTGGGATAGAAGAATTGTGCCCTATTGCTAACATCGTCATCCCCAAGGATTTCAAAGTCCCCGAATTTGTCAAGTATGATGGGAGCACCAATCCTTTTTCCACCTAAAAACTTATATTACCAAAATGTCCATTTGGTCAAGGGATTGGAAGTTCCTCGTCAATTTCTTTCATGAAAGTTTGACTGGGCTGCTTTGGAGTGGTGTATCCAACAGGGACCTCTCAAAAATCTTCTCTTGGGATGACTAGGGCAAATTTATTTATGGGTCGATATCGGTTTAATCTGATACATGACCCCAACTCGAGAGCAGATTGGGAACATTACGAAGAAAAGTGAGGAGACATTCAAACAATATGCCCGGAGGTGGAGAACTCTTGCGGCCCAAGTGCAACCGCCGTTAACTTTGACCGAGATGTGCTCATACTTCTTGGGAACTTTAGGAGCTCCTTATATTGGGACAATGGCGGGCGCCGCTTATAGAGACTTTGGTTGATTTAATCGTCATTTCTTGGAGAAAGAATTGAAATTTTGGTAAAGGTCGGAAAATTGCCAGCTGGCAATAATGAGAGTAGTTTCAAGAAGGGGTTTCCCCCTAAGAAAAAAGAGCTGGAAGTGAGTTATGTGCAGAATCTGCAGCCTTTACGACCCCGATATTCGCCATCCTACCCTGCATACCGACCACCCCCATACAACCCAAACACGTACCCTTCTTATCAGACACCTGCACCATCCCATCTACCTAGCCCAACTGCCCCTCCCGTAAATATACCTCAAACCCAGCCATTCCAAATCAACAATATCCCGGTACCTCAGTCATATGCACCAACTCGCCCAATCTATACTCAGTATCCATCTCGGCCTCCGCAAAATTTCCAAAACTACCCACAACCTCGACCAAACTTCCAAAATCAAGGCCGTTTCCGTACCCAAAACCTACCCCCTTTCCCAAAACTGTCCATCTCAAACGCATCTATTCCAAAGGCACATTTGATGCTCACCTCATCTCGGGAACCACCGTACGTCCCCTACAACCACCATTTCCAGGCATGGTACAACCCCAATTTAACTTGCAAGTACCATATGGATATTTCGGGGCACTCAATCGAGGATTGTGAGTCTTTCAAGATGGCGGTAAGAAAGCTTATTGCTTGTGGAAAACTGGACATTCAAGAAGAGGCTGGACCTAGTATTGTCAGCAATCCAATTCCTGATCATGGTGAAAGGAATGTGGTAAATGCTTTAGAGATGGAAGGACCCCCAATAAGGAATGCCATGAGCCTGCGTACGCCGATGACTCAAATATTTAAGGGGTTGAAGAAAGCCGGTTATGATATCACGGCACCAGCTTCATCAGTAAAAGAAGAGGAGAAGTACGATGAAGAATCAAAATGTGTTTACCATTGTGGGGAAACAGGACACGATATTGAGAATTGTTGGGACTTCAAGGTTCGGGTCCAGGATTTACTCACTTTGGGAATAATACAAGCTAGACAAGGGGTAGCTTCCTCTGAAGAAGTTAGTATGGTAGAACGCTTTGTGCTGAAGGTGCCACCTCTCAACCAAGCCCCGCGCCAGGGAGAGTAGTTATTCTGATTAAGAAGCCAATGCCGTTAAACTTATGATGATACTCATTCTCATGTACGTGGAATTATGAAGCTAAGGTGGAAATGAAGGGAGTCGGGAAGAAATTTCAAAACCCAGGGTTCTTTGAAATACTCCGAGGATGAAGGGTGTGTGACTAATATAGTTACAAGGAGTGGGCGATGTTATGGCCCAGTAGAAGTAGAGAAGAAGAAGAATGTTAAAGAATGGAGTAAGGAGGAAAATGCAAGAGAAGAGGAGAGAGGGAAAGAAGAGGAGGAAGAATTTTTGAAGATCATGAAACAGAGTGAATACGATGTGATGGAACAGCTTAAGAAGACTCCAGCAAGGATATCTCTTTTGTCACTCGTTTTGACATCTGAGTTACATCGAAAAGCGCTGCTAAAGTATTGAATGAGGCTTATGTCAAACCCGATGTTACCCCTGAGAATGTTGTCAGCATGGTGGACCCGGTAAAGCACGTTAACATGATCACATTTATGGATGAAGAGATCACCTCTCGGTCTGAGAAAAACCCACGGGCCTTACACATAACCCTTAAATGCAAAGGGTATATAGTTGCAAAGGTTTTGATTGATGGGGGGTCTGCGCTAAATATCTTACCGAAGTCGACTCTAACCTCATTGTCGATAAGTGAGGATGAACTGACACCTCGAGAAATGGTAGTGCGAGCCTTTGATGGAAATAGGAGAGGCATTTTAGGAGAGGTGACGTTACCATTAGAGATTGGTCCAAGTAATTTTTGGGTATTGTTCCAAGTTATGAACATTGAGCCTGGTTACACTATGCTCCTGGGGAGACCATGGATCCATCTTCTTTGTGTTTTCCTTCTACACTACACCAAAGTATTAAATACATCGAGAATGGGTCGGTTATTACTATACACGGAGAAGAAGAAATCATGGTGTCAAAACCGGTTTCAGTGCCGTATGTGGAAAGTGCAGAGAAAGATGAGGAGAATTTGTGGCATAGCTTTGAGGTAGTTGAAACTGAACTCAGTGGGGGTGAGCCCTCGATGCAAACTGTGAATCAGGTGGTGGCCCGAATTATGACTAATAATGGGTACCAAAAAGGAAAAGGTCTGGGATCAAAATTGCAAGGAACTCGGACACCGATTTCACTTCCAGAAAAGTTAGACAAGTTCGGATTGGGGTACGAAGCAGCTCTGGAAGAGAGAATGGAGAATGTGACTTTGGGGAAAAGGAGTGATAAGGGCAAAATGAAGCACATTCCTCACCTGAGGGAGACATTCAGGCACCAACCAAAGTAATCATGCCTGAAGAAGTCATTCGTCCACAATACCATCTTACTATCAATGCATTGCATGAAGAAGGCCCCGAAGAGTACAAAGCAATCGGCCTTTCATCAAGAGGAGCCATTGAAGAGCTGCGATCTGAATCAATGATTGATGTTATTGCTTCCAAGTAATTGTCTAGTCATGTCTTAGATATTTATGTCTAGCTATGTTTTTATCTTGTATTTATGTTATTTGAGACAATTAACTAAATAAAGTTGCATGTTTATTCAAGTATTCCTCTGTTCACTCTCTTTGCTTACCTTCTTTTTACATTTATTAGTTTCCTTTTCTTGTGTTTCTTTTAAATAAATAAAAAAAAAAAAAACTTCCTTCTCTTGCTTTATCATTTCTACTCTATTTTATCTTTCCAACTCCCCATAAATTACTTTCCAGGGATGTGAGTCTTGTAGAGAATTAGTCTCGTGAGAGGGACCTTGAAAACTTGTCAATTGATTCCCCGCAATGTTTGATGAAGAGGATCTAGGATTTGGTGAAGAGAAAGAGATTGTTGAAGAATTTGAAAAAATCTTGGAATACTCTAGAGAGGAAGTTTGATGTGAGCAATGAGGTAATAGAAGTAATTAACATGGGAACAGAAGAAGATAAGAAGGAGTTGAGAATAGTGGATAATCCTGAGCGTATAGAAATGGTGGCACTATTGAGAGAGTTCCTTGATGTGTTCGCATGGTCCTACTGAGAGATATGCCTGGATTAGACCCTGGAATAGCATCACATAAAATTCCACTATATCTAGATGTAGAACCAAAAAGGCAGAAGTTGAGAAGAATGCACCCGGATATGTCATTAAAGATCAAAGAAGAAGTGACTAAGCAGCTAGAAGCTGGATTTATAGAGGTGTCAAGACACCCGCAATGGGTAGCAAATATTGTGCCAATACCAAAGAAGGATGGGAAGGTCAGGATGTGTGTGGATTATAGAGATCTAAATAAGGCCGGTCAAAAAGATGATTTCCGCTCCCCCATATTGATGTTCTTGTTGACAATACAAAGAAGAAATCATAGGTTCTCATTTATGGACGGGTATTCCGGGTATAATCGATCCCTATGGATGTTGATGACAAAGAAAAGACGACTTTTATTACACCTTGGGAACCTTTTGTTACACAAGAATGTCATTTGGATTGAAAAATCTTTGGGGCTACCTATCAACGTGCTATGGTTGCATTATTTCATGATATGATGCATAAAGAAATTGAGGTTTATGTGGATGATATGGTAGCAATCCAAAGAAAAGGAAAGTCATGTAGCATCTTACGAAATTATTTGAAAGACTCGGGAAGTATAAGTTGAGGCTCAATCCTAATAAATGCGTTTTCGGAGCATCCACTGGAAAATTACTCGGATTCATCGTTAGCAGAGAAGGGATAAAGGTGGATCCGGATAAGGCAAAGGCAATACAAGAGATGCCTCCTCCTAAGACAGAGCGAGAAGTGAGAAGTTTTCTTGGGAGACTTAATTACATCGCTAGGTTCATTGCTAACCTGACCAGCACTTGTGAGCCTATATTCAAGTTGTTGAAGAAGCATCAGCCAGGAAAATGGGATGAAGAATGTCAAGAAGCTTTTGGTAAGATAAAGGCTTATTTGATGAACCCTCCTGTTTGGTACCCCCTACACCGGTCGATCCTTTGATATTATACTTAATCATCGTCCCACTTCATGGGGGCAATCTTTGAAGCGACATGATGAATCGGAAAAAAGGAGCGGTGCGATTTATTAACGAGTAAGAAGTTTAATGTTGTGAAGCTCGTTACACACGGCTATTGAGAAGACTTGTTGTGCTCTAGTATGGACCTCAAAACGATTACGAAGAATTACACCACTTGGCGATCTCTCGAATGGACCCTCTGAAGTACATATTTGAAAGCCCTCATGTCTCATTAAGGGTTTCCAAATGGCAAGTGATATTATCAGAGTTTGATATCAAGTACATGACTCGAGAAATCCGTCAAAGGGAGTGCAATTGCGGATCATTTGGCTGAAAATCCTCTTGAGGGTGGACAACTAATGACATCTGAGTTCCCCGATGGAGAAATTTTGATGGCAGAAGGAGAGGAAGAAAAAAAGGAGTCTGCGTGGAAGATGTATTTTGATGGAGCAGTCAATATGTACGGCAGTGGCATAGGATCTGTTGTTGTCTCGCCAGATGGAAAACAATATCCAATTGCTATTAAGTTGGATTTTGAGTGCACTAATAATGTTGCGAATACGAGGCCTGTGCTTGTGGTTTACAAGTAGCAATTGACTTGGGGATCAAGCAATTAAAAGTATTCGGAGATTCGGCACTTATCATTTATCAAGTGAATGGTGAATGGCAAACTAAAGACCCAAAGTTGGTGCCCTATCAAAAGTATTTGACCAAGTTGACTGAGAAGTTTGAAGAGGTGACCTTTTCCCATATGGCTCGAGACATGAATCAGTTCGCAGATGCCTTGGCCACTTTGGCCGTAATGACTAAGTTGGATATCCACAATAATGTCCACCCATCCAAGTAAAAATACATAGTGAGCCGCGTATTGTGCCAATGTGGAGGGTGAGCCAGACGGTAAACCTTGGTATCATGATATCAAGCAGTATATCCAACATAGAGAATACCCAACTGGGGCAAGTGAAGTGAATAAGAAGACTATTCGCCGGTTGGCTATGGCCTTTTTCTTGAATGGGAAGTTCTATATAAGAGAAGCCATGATGGCACCTTACTCGGTGTGTGTGGTGCTCGGGAAGCTCGTTTAATCATGGTGAAGTCCATGAAGGAATTTGTGGGACTCATGCTAATGGTCATATGATTGCACGAAAAATTTTAAGGAGCGGTTATTATTGGTCCACCATGGAAGCGGTTGCATAGAATATGTTCGAAAGTGCCATAAATGCCGGATATATGCAGATCGAGTCAATGCACCTCCATTCCCCTTGCACAATATGGTATCTCCATGGCCTTTCTCGATGTGGGGAATGGATGTCATTGGGCCGATTAACCCCAAAGCTTCCAACGGTCATCGTTTCATTTTAGTAGCAATCGACTATTTCACCAAGTGGGTAGAAGCTTGCTCGTATACTAATATTACTCAAAAGGTATTTTTGAAATTCCTCAAGAGGGATATTGTCTGCAGATATGGAATCCCGAGAGGATAATTACAGATAATGCTGCTAATCTCAATGGTGCCGAGATTAAGAAGTTCTGTGAGAATTTCAAGATCAAACATCATAATTCAGCTCCTTACAGGCCTCAGATGAATGGTGCAGTTGAAGCTGCAAATAAGAATGTCAAGAAAATTATGGCTAAGATGGTTGTTAACTATAAGGACTGGCACGAAATGTTACCCTATGCTTTGCACGCGTATCGTACCAATATACGATCAAGCACCGGGACAACGCCTTTCTCCTTGGTATATGGGATGGAAGTCGTTCTCTCCCATAGAAATTGAAATTCCTTCTCTAAGAGTATTGATGGAAGCAGAGTTGGAAGAATCTGAATGGGTGAAGACTCGATATGAGCAATTGAATATGATAGAAGAGAAGAGACTGGCAGCTATTTGTCATGGACAGTTGTATCAAAGCAGAATGGCGAGCCTTTAATAAAAAAGTCCGTCCTAGAGAATTTGGAGATTTAGTATTGAAGAAGATTCTCCCTAATCAAGAGGATGCTAGAGGAAAATGGGCTCCGAGTTATGAGGGTCCTTACATCGTTAAGCAAGCATTTTCTGGAGGGGCTTTAATTTTGCAGAATATGGATGGAGAAGAATTGCCAAGGCCAGTAAATACTGATGTTGTCAAGAGATTCTATGCCTAAAAAAAAAAAAAAAAAAAAAAAGAAGAAGAGAAGCTCGTTAGGTTGAAAACCCGAAAGAATTAAGCAAAAGTTAGAGTAAAAAAAAAAAAAAAAAAAGAAGAAGAGAAAGAAAAAAAAAAAAGGAGGATCCGTTAGGTCGAAAACCCGAAAGGGCGGCTTAAGCAAAAGTTAGGACAAATAAATAGGCAAAATCTCAAAGGAAGGAGGTCTGAAACTCCAAACTGGGGCAATTTTTATTCTGCGTTCAATTGGCCATACTGGGGGAAAATGTCTGAAAGATTAAAGGAAAGATGTGTTGAAGAAATTAGCAACAGAGACAATATTTGGATTATCAAATGGTTGCAGGGAATCAATTGAATGAGGAACAAGGAACCAAAACTCATTTTCTTTCCACTTGCAATTTTCTTTTGTTTCTATGTTTTCGTCTTAAGCATGTGTCTTACCAGATATTCATCATATTACCAAAGTAATGAAAAGAAGTTTGTTCATTTAACGAATTTCTATCCATACATGAATGCATGTTTAACTCACTAAGTTAAGTCTCAAATAACATAAATTTAAGGTTAACAGCTTGATTCTGACATTTCTACAGCAATCCTTCGATGATTGAGTTAGATTGAAAGATCTCAGTAGCTCAAAGTATAGTTTGCAATGTGACATTTGGTTGAAGTGATGAAGAAGAAAAAGGGTTAAAAAGATTCTGAGATAGCCAAAGGGTCTGAGGAAGAAAAGCAAGTGAACAAGGGTTTGATTGGTCAAAGCTTTCCAAAAGTCGTCGCTGGTTCGAATGATTAAAGGAAAGAAAAGAAAAGAGAAAAGAAAGAAAGAGAGAATAAAGATAAAAGAAAAAAGAGAAAAAGAGAGAGAACGAAAGAGATTTTAAGGCATTGTCTAACTGTCATGAATGTTTCCATTGCATTTTAAGCGCATCGGCTCCCTGCATTTGCATTTTAAGATTTTGAGTGCATCATCTCCTTGCATTTTGCATTTTACTTTAGAGCGCATCGGCTCCTTGTCTTTTAATTCCTGTTTTTTTAGTTTTGAGCCCATTAATTCCTGTCTTTTACTTTTGAGCGCATCGGCTCCCTGTCTTTAATTCCTGTCTTTTACTTTTGAGCGCATCGGCTCCCTGTCTTTTAATTCTTGTCTTTTACTTTTGAGCGCATCGGCTCCCGGTCTTTTAATTCCTGTCTTTACTTTTGAGCGCATCGGCTCCCTGTCTTCTAATTCATGTCTTTTACTTTTTGAGCGCATCGGCTCCTTGTCTTTTCATTCCTGTCTTTTACTTTTGAGCGCATCGGCTCCCTGTCATTTCATTCCTGTCTTTTACTTTTGAGCGCATCGGCTCATTGTCTTTAATTCCTGTCTTTTACTTTTGAGCGCATCGGCTCCCTGTCATTTCATTCCTGTCTTTTCCTTTTGAGTGCATTGGCTCCTATCTTTTACTTTTGAGCGCATCGGCTCCTGTCTTTTAAGTTTCTATCATTGAGCGCATTGCTCTTTGCATTGTTTTGTTTCTTTTCGCTCCCGAACAAAATTGAGTTCATGTCTTTACTCGTTTCTTACCATGATAAAATGAAAAATTACGGTCATTCTTTTTATCTAGTAAGAAACAAGTAAAGAGGGGCAACTGTGAACACCCAATTTTGTCCGGGACGTTTTGTAAATAAAAAAAAAAGATAAAAAAAACAATCTTTTAACCCATTAACCCACAATCCATCAGTTATCCTCATCCTTAACCTCAGCACTTATCCTAAAACAGACTCCATCAATTATCCTAATCCCTAAGCACTTATCCTAACCATCCCCAAACAAACCTATCCTAAATTAACTCAAACTCATCCTAACATAAACCCATCCTATCTAAAACCCATCCTAAACAAACCTATCCTAAATAAACTCCTAATCACATTCTAACTCAAACACCTTAGCCTAATCCTCTCCTATAAAACACCTAACCCGTACGCAGAGAAGCGGATGATCGAACCCATACGAGAATCATACTTACTCCTCGACCATAAACACATTTTCTTGCCCTCTTTTCAAGCACGCAGCGTTCTGCCCATTACCCCCACTTTCATCTTCTCTCCCATAATCGAGTCAACTCGGTGAGTTAACTCACCTTTCTCACCATTCCATCTTCTCCAACTTTCACCCACACCATCAGAATCACTGTTGCCTTCCACCTTCAAACCCATCATCCACCCTCAACCGTAAACCAACCCCCACACCAACGGAGATCACGACCCAATCGTGTAGCAGCTCCACCTGTGCCGGAACCAAGCCGCACGACCGTAATCCTCCATCTTGGCCGAACCGTGCCCCGAAACGGCCTGAAGCTAGCCACGACGCCGTCTCTTCCGTCCACGACGCCGTCTCCTCCGTCCACGACGCTGAGTCGCGCCACCCAGTCGGATCCGTGCGTCACCGTCAAAGCCCTTCACTACCATAGCCGCTTCTCACCATCACGACCGAATCTCGGTCCGACCAAGTACCAAACCGGCCGTCCCACGCCAGGATCCGAGCTCGTCGAACTCCGGTAACCACCACCGTTAGCGTCGCCCGAACCGCTCCTCCCTCCCCTCGGTGCTCGTCCCCAGTGGCCACCCGCTTCTCTGTTTTCTCTGCGGAAAAAGTTCCAAAGCAAACAAAAATACCCCTTTTGTCTAAACCGTAAGCATTACATTCTGTTTTAATTTTTTTTTTTTTTTTTTGGGGTGGTTTGGTTAATGGGCTTATTGGGCTAAAGGAAAGATAATAAAAAGGATAATAAAAAAAATGAAATAAAAGAATGATAAGAATAAAAAAAATATAAATATGAATAATTGAAATTTTCTTTAATAATAATAATATGGGTTACCTGAGTTGCGGACATGACTTATTAACCTTGTATTTTGTAAACATCCTGAGTTGCGACAAATTTGATGGTTTACATTATCATTATTATTAATATTATTCAAATTATATTTAAATCATTATCATGTTTTCAATTTTTAAGTTAAATCGTTAATTGATAATTTTTAAAAATAAAAGTTTTGTAACAAATCGATAATCAATGGGTGACGTCTCTACAATACGAAAGCTTCACCTATTTAATCCTTAATTTGAATAATGCGAGTCATGACGGCTTGTTAATTCAAATTTTTAAAATTATTTTTAATAAAATTAACCAACCCACAATATTTTCTAAAGAACTACGTGACTTTGATTTCCTCATTGCACCTGAGGATACGTAGGAAGCGGGATTTTTATTCTCATCAAGCCAAAATTTAATTTTTTATAATTTATTTGTTGATTTCATTATTTTATTTTATTTTTAGGGGTAAAATAAATATTTTCAAAGATTATTAAGAATTTGCATAATTAACTTAAGGTACCGTCTTAGGATGGGTGTGTTAGAAGTCTTTGTGGGATTAAGTTTCTACCCTTCCCCTACGCATAACCTAGGCTCCCAAATTCAATCTGGTTTCAAGGACTAATTTCTATTAAAGGTTTTCTAATTTTTCCTAATTAAAATAAAATTAGTGGCGACTCTAATTAAAATAATGTTTTAATTTAAGTTGCTATTTCGTACACGATTATTACGGTCGCGACGAATTCTTTAAATAAGATCGATAGTATTAACTTATACTATCATGTCTTATTTATACGATACATCAAACGTAGCCTAAATGTATATGTTAGAAAGTGTTAAGGAATTAGAATGCATTGAATATTATTTAATAATATTATTATAGACTATTGTAATTTTGGTAGATATATATTTTATTAATTGTCATTGAAATATTTATTGATCTAAGAATTTTTTTTTTGGATAGAAATTGACATTAATGATTAGTTTGATGTAACATTGATAACAAAAGTGAAAATTAAGGATTTAATTTGTAATATAATTTTATATGAAAATGTCATTAGTGAATTTTTTCTCTATATATTTAATATTTAATAGTATGCAATAATAATTATAAAATAAAATAAATTTTTTGCAATAAGACTTAATCTAATATAGTTTTTTAAAAATAGGAGTGAAATGTTAAATGAAAAATATAAATATAATTTTATTTATATTCTATCTATGAATCTTTTTAATTAACGATACATAAAAATAACTATAAATGATCATATAATTTTTATATTATTGATCATTTTGGTATAACCTTAAGAAATGAGTTCGATTGTACTATATAGAAATATTGATTAAATAATATGATTATATAATGAGATAAATTAATTATAAAAAATGGGGGACCAATGTCATAGAAGCAAAAATAGTAACATGAAAACATGTTGGTGACAAGATTTATATTCTTAAATTGGATTTAATATCATAAATCTTGAAAATTATAACAATTAATATTTCATAAAAAATGTGGACCAATACTTTAATGAAGAGAATTTATAGCGATAAAAATTCAAATAAGTAAAAATATAATGATTAATATCTTAACAATACTGGACTAAAATCTAAACGAGTGATAAAAAAATCCAAATAAGTAAAAATATAGTAAATGATATAAAAAATATAAAAAACTACAGAGTCAAAAATTAAAATTAATTAAAATTATATAAATAAATTATTTATTTTTATTTTTTTAATTATTTTTTACATTGCACAAATATAAAATATTAGTATATAAAAAGAAAGTATTGATTTATAAAATTCATCAAATAGCAGCTTTAGGTAGTGCCACAAATGTAATTTGACTTCTAAATTTTTTTTAAGGAAAATGTAAACTATTTCTTACAAATTTAAAGAATTTTTTTACTTACAAATGTCATTTATAGGTTGTGTATCAATAAGTTATTATAAATTTAAATTTAAGTTTTATTGTTATTATTTTATTAATGTAATTATATATATATATATATATATATATATATATATATAAATATGAAAACTTTTTTAGATTTTTTATATAATAAAAATATTTTTGAACACTCTTTCAATATTATTTGAAATTTTTAAAATATTCATAAAAATTTATGTATAAACTTGATATTTGATATCGTAAAAAATATAATAAATATTTGAATCTCAACAAAAAAAATTTCTGCATCACCTATAATTATTTATAAAAATTATAAATATTTTTTATAATAATAAAATAATTATCTTATATTATTTTTAAATATTTATTTTATAATTTCATATATCGCACGACTACTATTTTAATATATTTAATTATAAAAATATTGTATGTACTAAATTCAAATCTTAAAAATAATTATTTAAAAATTTTATATATCCAAAATTCTGATTCAATATGTTCTTGTTTGATTTACTTTGCTGCCATAATACATAAGAATCAGACCAGTCAAAAAATCGGACCACAAGTTTTCCCATCCAACCTGTCGGGCCAGTCCGGATGGAACAACTATGCAAAAATGTTCAACACATGTATAAGTGTGAGTGTTGTGCCATTCTGGATATAAAATAACTGCAAACATTTGATTCACATGTACTGCACGTGTCATTTGTACAAGTTGACTGACACATAATTACTCCAATGGTACAAGAGTAAATCCATATTTTAGTGTATTTTTTTAATAATATTTTAGTACTTTTAGCTCGTAATAAAAAAATACATTAAAATAGTCTCTATGTATGAGATTGAAGGACCAAAATAGTGTTATTTTTTATTTTTCAGGAAAGACTGGAATTCATTAATAAGAACAAGGTCCAACGAGGCCAGATTACAAATTGGGTTAAGAGCATCTTCAATTCAAACTTGGTCTGGATTTGAGAGTGCTAACTTTGGTAAAGCATTGTGTGAAAAATAATTGACCCGAGTCAGTCTACCTCCAACAACAGCTCAAAGAAACATGAGTCTTGGGCTAACTTGAGGCCCAAACGAGCTGCATAAGTTGCGTGTAAGACATCTTACTTCAATTTGATCTCATTTTCTATGATAAAATTAAGTGTACGTTTAAGATAATTATGAAAATTTGATTATTTTAATAATTAATTATTATATAAATTTTTTTATTATAATTGATTATAATAGAAATAATTTTATATTTAGATATGTTAGTTAAAAAGTAATTTTAAACTAATTTTAGTTTAAATGATATAAAAAGAATCACTTTAATGTATTAAATTATTAAAATAGATATAGAATAATTAAAAAATATTATTTGATTGGGGATAAAATAATATTTACATCTCAAAGTGTAAGGAATAATCTATAATCTATAATCATAAGCTAAAATTTTAGTGTGTGTTTAGGATAGCTGTAAAAATTTGATTATCTTTAGTAATCGATTTTTGTATAAATTTTTTTTGTTATAATCGATTATAATCGATTCATTTTTATGTTTGGATGCATTAAGTTGCGTAAGCGATTTTAAGCTAATCTGATTCATTTGGATAATATAAAAAAGAATCGCTTTTATGCATTAAATTACTAAAATAAGTATAAAATGATTAAAAAAATTATTTAATTGAAGATAAAATTGTATTTACATATCAAAATATAAGGAATAATCTATAAGTTAAAATCATAAGTTTCAATTTTCAGCATTATGAAAATTAACTTTAAAAAACTTTTATTTTGCATTGAATTTATTGTAAAAGTTGAAGCTGATTTTGTCAAACATGATTAAATACTATTATAACAACTTTTTTCTCAGAAAAAGCTAATCACAATCTATACCAAATACACCCTTAGTATTATAAAAAAAAATTAAAATGTATTAAATTTTGTATAAAAGTTGAAGTTGAATTTACCAAACATGTTAAGTTACTATTACAACATCTTCTTTTTTTTGGAAAAAAAAAAACTGTTGGGGAAGGAAATAATCCTTTCCAAACACGTTCTAAATTGGTGTTGATAAAATAATGTCCATTTAACCCAAAAAAAAAAAAATTAATGTCCAAATGTTAAAAATGATCAAATTGAAGTAAAGAATAAATTAATTTAAACTTTTTTTAAAGAACCAAATTAATGTCATCTTTGAAAACTAAAATGAGTGTTTATTCCAACTGTATCTATTTACCTCAAATGTGCTGCACATGACTTTTGTTCAAGTTCACTTACACACAATTAGAGAGGGCTTGTATAAAGAAACAAGAAGAGGGCGTCTAAAAGGAGAGAACTTCTAGGGATTTAGGGCATGTTTGGAATTTTTTTTTAAAAAAATAATCAGTTATTTTTTAAATATTCTCTCAACAAAAATTTAATTATAAATTATTTTAAATATAAATTAAACAAATCCAAACACACACTTAACATTTCTTCTTCTTCCCAGCCCGTGTTAAAGGCAAATGGACCTAGCCATTTACTCTGTTATTTTGCTTTCTATTTGGTTTAGCTCGATGCATACATATGTTCTTTGAGATGCTTAGAAGAATTAAATTGAAAACAATTAAAAATTATAGAACTAAAATTTTAATACAATTCACTGTTAGAAAAATAGGATAGGATTAATAAAAAACAAGAAAATGAAAGAAAATATCTTATTCTTAATTTAATAAGAATTTATTTATATTAATATTTTAAAAATTAGATCGAATCGAGTTAAACTAGTCATATCTCTGATTTAAATATTAGAACTAATCAAATCATATCTCAAAATATTTGCAGGTTCAATGTATAGTTCGGTTTTTTAAAATTGATTTATGCAATTCAATGTATTCATTTAAAATTGACTTATCATCGGGCAACAATAATGAAAAGTTACAGGACAACAACATCAAAAGCCTTATTAGGTGGAAATAAAAAGTGACAAAAGAAAAGAAAAGAAAAGAGAAAAGTATGGAGGAAAAAATACAAAATGAAACAGATCTGATACATGATTTGTTGCTCTTTGATTTACCTTCCTAGGGTTTAATAAGGCTGAGAGCTTCCATCTCCTCCCTGAACTTGGGCATGGCAGCAGTGGGGAGGGATATGAAAATCCTAACTCCTCCTTTCATTGAAGGATCAAAGTTATTAGGAGGCAAGAAAATGCACAAACCCTCAGCCTCAAACATGTTGCATGGAGGGGCTACCATATTTATCGGTTCCTTCCATCCAAAATCCACCTTTGGCAAGAAACCCAAATTCTTCCAATCTGACAAAGCCAAGGTTGCACCAGGACCTTCTTCAACATTAAAATTCTCTGGATTGGTCTCTATAGTGTCGATTGTGCTTTTGATAAAATCACGGGTAAAAGCAACATTTTTACTCTCTTTGACAAGCTTCACAATCTGTGAGAGTGGTCTCTCATTGAGCTCCCTCATTGTTAGCACAACCTGTCCTTCCGTAATAGCAGTCCCATAATACCCTTGAGGCAAAGGAGGATCCAAGTGGCGTCTCACCTCCACTGAGAAAACCAACAAAGTTTTCCCTTCGTAATTCAGTTTTAAGGCTCTGGCTCTTGACCTCCAAACATAAGCAGCAAGGGATTCAAAAGTTGTGAAGCTTTGCTCCATGGTTTCAGTGCCTCTTTCCTTCACCAAACTCATCTTGAGTCTTGTTATGCTCTCGCTGTCCACCTTGAAGCATTCATGCGTAACATCTGTGGCTGGCAGAAATGGTGAAACTGCAGATGAGGCCTCATCCATGGGACTTGGCATTGGTTGTGTAGTGATTGATCCCACTAGTCTCTCTCTCATCCACACAGGTTTCACAGAGGGTTCACTTTTTCCACTTGCAAGTTCAGCTATGGCTCGGAAGAATTGAGATCCTCCCCACCCATCAGAAACAATGTGTGAAGTGCTCATTCCAATTGTGAAACCTCCACACACAAATTTGGTCACCTTGAACGCCACAGGATATGGGTAGCCATTTTCAACTTGAGAATTAGAAGGAAGATCAAACACCAAGTGCTTTGTAATTTGAATGTCATTATCATCCAAATAATTAAGAGAAGAAAGGTCGCAGTTAGCAATTGCTTCTAAGAATGGAACTCCATCATCATCATTAGCATAGTTGCAGCTGATTGCAAGTTTTCCGTTGGGTTGTTGTTTTACTAGCCTACCTGCAAGAGGATAATAATAAAACAATGCCTTTGAGACTGCTTCTTTGATCACATAAGCAGGGTCTAGTTGGCTATTTGAGGAATCATGATTTGCTGATCGGTATACATGAACGATTGGCCAGACGCTATCAGCGTAGGGTCTATGGTCAAGGGTAGACAGAGGAAGAACAGTAGAAGGGGTTGGTTTAAATGGTTTTACATATACAACTTCTTTCATGTCAAGTTTCAGCAATGCCTTCTGATATGCCATGAAAAACTATTGAGGATATTTCAAATGCGAGAGTAATCTGTTTTTTCTTATTTTAATGGTGGCTATGCGTCATGCATGTCTGTATATGTGTATATATAGAGAAATTCTGAGCTCTAAGATACATGCCACATTTAATATCACATCAATTGGTGTGTATACGGAGAAATTCTTAGCTATAAGACTGATCTTATCTAGAAACTAATTATTGAGGCAATCAATATTATAAAAGTTATTTAAGATATTTAAATAAATTATTTTTATTTTTAAAATTAAATGTATTGTACTTTTATTGACACTTTTCATATTATAAAATTTATCAAAAATTGAAATAGTATCAAATTTTTGGATAAAGATTATTTTTTTTTAAAAAATGAGAGAGTTATGTTCTTGATCCAATGGTTCAACTTCATTGGATTATGATAAAATAAACTTAAGTTCTTGATTCAATAAACTTGAGTTATTGGATCAAGAACATAACTCTCTCCTTTTCTAAAAAAAAGAGATGATCATAATCTCAGATTTTTTAACAATATTTTCTTTAATATAAATGATCAAGTAAAATGATTCAAGAGTTTTAAGCTTTTCCATATTAAAAACTTACAAATTCTCTTCCACTACAATGCCGTGAATAAAATAATATGTGAAAAAAATTAAAATAATTAAAAAAAATGTGATGGTGGTATAAAATAAGTAAAGTAGGAAAGACTGTTTAAAATAATCAACAAATTAAATATATTAAATATTTTAGATGATTCTATTTAAATATTCAACAATCAGGTATAAAATTGGATTTAACTCTTAAAATTAATCAACTATACATACAACCAATTAAAAACGCAAAAGAGAAAAACCAAAATTTAATAAATTTATTATATATTAGTGCATTGATGGTAAAAATAATTCGTGTATATGACTATTTTTATTTTCTTGGGGCGGAAGCTCCCCTAAATCCGTCACAACGTCACTCTATGCTGCATGTCACATTTAATATATGTCACATCAATTAGTAAGAATATACACGAGAGATGAGTTGGAACGGATTTAATTTGATGCAAAATTAACTCAATATTTTATTCGGACCATTTTATTGGATTCGAACTCAACCCTTCTATGACCCACTAATAATTGAGTTAAAATTGAGTTAATTTAATATGTAAATATAATATATAAATTTAAATATTATACATTATAAAATTATAAAATTATGTAAGTAAGAAATAAAAATTAAAGTATATTTTATAATAATTTTAAAATAAATAATATATATCAATATAAATATATTATCATATTATATAAAAATTATTAATTTAAATCATAAAATCTTATTATTTATAATTAATTATAAAAAAATATAAATTTTTAAAAAATGTATGATACTAGATCATATGAAGAAGACTCAAAATATAACTCGAACACAATTCAAAAACTCATTAGGTCTAATTTCTTAAAACTAAACTCATCCTAATTAGCTTTGGGACTAAATCGAGCAGGGTCTTAAACACTTCTATCAATTAGTATGTATATAAAAAATTTACAGCTATTTTGTAGGTTTAGTGAAGGTTTGTGATTGATTTTTTCTACACTATGCTAAAATTTAACTTCGTTTTATTAGAAAAAAAAAGGAGCAACAATTATATAACTACTAATCACTTGGTCAAAGAAATTATGTTAATATATTAATTCTCTGAAAAATTTAAATTATTAAGTAAAATCTCATAAAATTCGAAATCAATGTGAATTGTTAAACATTTATTTGTAGCTATTGTCGACCGTTTTGACAATTACATTATAAATGCCAATCAAAGCTAATCGTCATTTATTCTAGAAAAGCTTACTAAAAAAAATCATTCATTCTAAAAAATAAGGACACTAAATTATATCAAGTATTTATCCTTTGCCTCTCTTTTTTAATCTCATTTTCTTACCTTTATCATCATTTTATCAAAACTTAAAAGTCATGATGTATAATTTAATTTTATTTAGATAGTCATGAGAAATTTGGTTCCCATCTAACTTTAGAATGACACAAAAAATAGAATTGAAACAGTTGTCTCCCAACCACTTGAATGTCTCAGTGTTCACCAATAATTTATAATAAAATTATATATATATATATATAATATACATTTCAAGGTAATAAGTTGATTAATAAATATAATTAAACGGTTGATTGATTAGAAAGTTAATTAATTGAATTATATAATAAATTTATAAAAGCCAATCACATTTATAACATATTTAGAAAGTCAATCCCATTTTTTATTTTGTAAATACATAATAAATGCAATTGATTGAATGACAAATCTATAGCTACAATAATATGTACTTTTTATGGCTTATTTCAGTGAAAGGCATGATAGGTGTCACTAACATAGGTATTTAATTTTTCTTTCAACACAATTTTCTTAAATAGTAAATTCAAAAAAATTTCAAAATTCAAATTTTATTTGTTTAGATAAAATTACAAGATTACAAGGAACATTATTTATTTTATTTAAAAATAAAATATTAACAATTTTTCAACATCCACAATTAAAGATGATTCCTCCATGATTAAGTTTGTTGAAATGATCATTCATGTCATGTCCAAAAAAAAAGGTTTGTTGAAATGATTGTAACAAATCTCATCTCATTGATTATAAATAACAAATAGCATTATCCAATTTTATTTCTTAATGAATGGGAAAATATATATCAAATCAGGTCTTAAAATTGAAAAAAAATTATTTAATTTTATTTTCAACACATATCATTTTGACTCATGGATATAAATTTAAGAAGAAGGATTTCAATTATTGTTTGATTATTCTTTTACTTTGATTTCTTAATGAATTTTATTGTTTCATTATTTCACTGACATATGCTCTATTATTTTTCTACCCGATTAATTCGTTGAAATTCTAGGTTTATGAGTTAAGAAGACACAATTTCTTGATTCCTGACAATACTTTAATTCTTACTTTTATTTCTTTAATTTCACACCTCACATATTTATGTTGTTCTTACATCTGTGTTTTATTTTCCCCATGCTATTTTACATTTTGGAGTTATTAAAATAAGGGTGTCTGTGGATTAAATTGAATATGTTTTGAGAAAAAAATGTCAATATTGATCTAATTCAATCAGTTTTCTTATGTTCATATGATCGATTTAGTTTAAAATATAAATTTAATCCAATTTAATCTAATTTAAATCAGTTTTAATTACATTAATTTTTTGGGTTTTTATTATAATTTGTAAACTACACAAATATATCAAAATATGACAATCTAAATTCATTAAAATATATCAACTATGAGTCTAAACTAATTAACAAAAATACAAAAAATATAAATTCAAATTAACTTATCAAAAAATAAATACAAATTCTAAATACATGTCCAAATCCAAAAAGATGAAATTAAGTTTGACTTGGAATATTGTAGGAAAGTTCCTAATAAGTATTGGTAAGAGAGGAACTTTATAGGTAAAATATTATTTTAAAAAAGTATAATAAATTTTTGTTTCCGTTTCGATTGGATCCGTTTTCAAATTTAAAAACAAAAATCAATTTGATCCAAATAATTTTTTAGTTTTTTGGTTTTTCAAATTGATTTTTTCTATTTTGATTGGATTGTTTGATTTTGAACATCCCTAATTAGGGATTGTCTTGGAGTTAATGGCTACTAATTTTGATAAGATTTTGAACATAAGTTCCCAAAAAGAGACATGGAAGCTGAGGGTTCAAGTTGTTCGCTTGTGGCCGTTGTCAGGATTTAACAACCCAAAAGTTCCTAATTTGAATTAAGATCGTTTTGGTAGATGAATTAATGTGTAATTTTCTCTTTCCATTAAACCAAAATTACAAAATATTTCCATTATGGATAGATGACTCTATTTTTCATGTTACAATAGGAAGGACAAATTCATGCCTTTGATAGGAAGATGTTCGTTTTGTGAGTTTCGGATTCTTCTAGTAGAGGGATAAGTATAGAACATAGCTTATATTGGTGTTAGTATACTGGATTGTTCCGAATAACTAGACATGAATATCATCTTAAATTCTATTTTCAAATTTCTGTTGAACAGAATAACTTCAACAATTCTTTTGTATAGTTTAAACCTCATTCCATAATTTGAGGTCTTTTTTTATACTGATAAAGGGCTTTCATAAATTTATGTGCAAGGGAATAGAGCATATGTAAGAAGAAGGAGCTTGACTCCCTTAAATATGTAATTTTAGATTTGATCTATAGATTTATGTGTATGAAAATAACACTGTTAGAAGGGATTCTTGTTTAGACATTTGATCGTATATCGAGAGATTAATTTCTCACTTATAGAATGAGGAAATACTCTAAAAAAAAATTCCATATTTAATAGGTAATGTGTAATTTGATATTTTATTTATTCTTTTATCTTTTTGTTGGTTATATAAATCTTCTAATTCATTAAGTTGCTTTAGATGTTATAGGTCTAATATCTGTTGTTGGAATTGAAAAAGAACATAAAATAAGAAGCAAAAGAGATTAAGTTGAATACCACATAGCTTAGTGTGGATCTGTATTAATCATGAATATTTTTAGGAAACCTTATAATTTTGGGATTTGTATTTACAAATTTCGAATACAAAATTTTTAACTGATTTCAGGATGAAGTTAGAATGTGTTTTGTTTGGTTCTTGTGTAATAAGCTTAATTATTTTCTAGTTATATTAGTGAAGTCATTATCTTAATAATTCTTTTAATATTTAATAGAGAATGTATTAAATGAGAAAGTAAATACGTTAAATATCTTGAAAACATAAAAAAAAAATTAATATCTTTTTCATTTAATAATTAAATGAATTGTTAAAATATTAACTATAAAAAAATTTAAATTTATTCACAATTTTGTACATATACTAAGGTCTGTTACATGTTGGTGAATGGTGCCAAAAAGTACATTAAACACTTCACATCCTGGTCTCCAAAGCTTTTATGGCTGAGAATTGAGTGGTGGGTACATGTAAAGTAATTCGAAACAAGAAATTTTGTTTAAATAGTGAACTCAACTAGACCCATGAATTTTTAGTAACGGAGGTAAACGTTTTTGTAGTTGAACTATATGTGAATGATTTTAAGTGGATAATGTTATTTGTTACAGTTAGTTTATAGAGATAAAAAAAATGAGAATTTTTTTTTTTTTGTATTATGAGTATATTGATATTAAACTCATGTGAATATTATTAAAAAATAAAAAATAATATTATATAAGTATATTCAAGTTTTAAATCACTTGAATGTTATTAAAAAATTAAAAAATAATATTATATAAGTTTTACTTTATAGTACTATAAATTTATTAATTTATGTATATATAAAATAAAAATTACATATATAAAAAATAAAAAAGACATATATAAATATACCTATATAGGATTAAAGAAAAATTGTAGAGTGAGGACATATATCTTCACTTCTCAACACATATGTCCGTTTTTGAACTCAAGTTAAGTATATTAGATCAATTATAATATGAATTAATAAATAATTTTAAATAATTCTATTAATTAATATTGTAATTAAACTAATCCACCTAATTTGAGTATTGTAACAATTTTTCATCCGAAAGTTAACTTTGTCAAGTGAAGCTGTCTAGCATTTATTAGATGAGAAAAACTTACCTTCTTGTGTCTTCTCTATAAAGGCATCAAAATCATATAAAGGCAACAAAATCTCCGAGACACAACCAAACAAGTGTGTGGTTTAATGTCTTTGTCCATGAAAGAGACCGACATGTATTTATGAAAGCAAAGTTAGATAAAGCTTCTGAATTAAAATGAAAATCGTAATTAATATAGATTAATCAAATCAATTCATTAACTACCCTCAGTGTGTGTTTGATTTTTCGTTTGCAAGACCCAAACCCACCTTTAACATGCTACAGCATGATCTTGACTTTTTATAAACCTGTTTCGTTATACTTTGGATTAATGTACCAAATCCCCTTTTGACCATAAACATCCGTTTGAGTACAAGTAACTTGGACTTTGTTTCTACGTATAAAGGGTGGTTGTAACACTATGATTATAGGTGTTAAAATAAGTCTAGTTCAATGAATTGAGTCGAATCATTTAATAAAATGGGAAGGTTATGTTAAAAAAATATTTTAATTCAAATATATTTTAACTCATATTGTTTTAAGCTGACAGAAAGTTAAACTAATCTGTTGACTTAATGTTTAATTATTTTATTAATAATTTATATGATTTGTAAATAGTTTTACTGTTACTTTTTTAAATATAAATTAATTTGTATCACAAAAATTATTTTATTTTATGTTTGTTATGATTTAAATTATGCAAAAAAATTATAATTATGAAGTATAAAGAAAAAATCTTTAAATATTAAAAACATAAGAGAAAAATGAAAAAATAAGAAGATAATTCAGGTTTAAAATAAACTAGGCTTGCAAAATCAAATTTATCCAAAATCAAGTTTACAAACTTTAATCCAAACACATACTTAGTCCTCGGAAGATGAGTTTCTTAATATATGTTGATCCTTATGCGTGTAAATATGCTCAAACTGTTCATGGAAAATATCCCCAAAGGTTAGAATAGAAAAGCAAATATTCAAAATGCACATTTAGTTTTACGTCATTTTATAAAGATTGTCTTCTATTTTTATTGGTTTAATTACACATTAATGTATAAATTAAGTAGGGCCAGCAACGGTTGGTGCAAATGTTAAGGGCTGTGAACACCATATTCTGTTCAGGTCAGATTGAAAATTTATCAAAAAATAAAAATAAAATTATGAAACAAAAATAAATATTTTAAATCCAATTTCAAAGCAATGTACAAAAAAAATATCAAATTTCAAAATCCAATTCCAAGCCTTTTAGTTTAACAATCTTCGGCCCAGTATCACATAACTCATCCATGCACAGTTGGCCCATTAGCTTGATCCATTACCTAAGCCTGAGCCTTTTAGTATTATTATATTTTAATTATAATTATTATTATTTTTTGCGTTGATTCGTTGGTTTACATTTCCTTTGGCACTAGAATATGACTTCAAATAGAATTTTGCTCCTTGAGATTAAGATTTGTTTCATTGTTATGACTGGTTGTTTTGTTATTATACATATAAAAAGAAAGGGGCTGTTTCAGCATTGGTTTTGGTTTGACGACATTGTAAAATTGATGAAAACTGAATAATTATTATTTACTATGAATGTAGGTTTATACATACAAAGTAAGACGATATGCAAAACTAACTAAGATAATATTCTTATCAGAAAATTAAGTTATCTACAACTCCTAAATATATAACAAAAAAGCAATAAATTACAAGAGATAAAAACTCCTATCTACAACTCCTAAATATACAATAAACAAGTAACATATTACTAGAAATAAGGGATTAGAATGTTTAACTGTGAATGCTTATATTTTGAAGCATGTTAAATGAGTTTTTGATGATAATAAAAGTAAAAAGAGAAGATCAAAAGCAAAAGAAAAGACCAAGATCAAAAGAGATATATTAGATATAAGTCTTAGAATATCAATGTAAAATACCCTTTAAGTATCTCAATGATTCTCAAATGATTTTTCAAATATCATTTTTAAAATCAGCTTATAAATTCAAAGTTAAACATGTTTTTCAAGAAATGTTTATTTTTAATCTTGGATTCAATATTCATGAAGGCATTTATGTTTAATCCAATGATCTAAGTGTTAGAAATGACTTATAAACTTAATTGGACTTAAAAAAATGTGTTCAAAGGCCAAGGTAATCGATTACACATGTTTTGTAATCGATTACAAGCTAAATAGAGAGCTGGTAATCGATTAAATGGAGCATGTAATCGATTACAAGCAAGTCAGAGGCCTTGTAATCGATTACACCAGTAATGTAATCGATTACATTGAACCCAGAAAGGCAAGAATAAGTTCAAGAAGGTATGTAATCGATTACAAAGCAAGTCAGAGACCTTGTAATCGATTACACCAAGAATGTAATCGATTACACAGAGCCCAGTAAGCCAAGAACACATTGGAACAACAATGTAATTGATTACATTTGTTGTGTAATTGATTACATGCAATCTGACAGAGTCCAACGGCTATTTTAACTACATTAAATGCTTGGCTTTATCACCCCCAACGACTCCTTTCTTCATTTAACTTAAAAATACTTGCTTTGGGTCTTCATTAAGGGTTGAACTTCAATTTAGAACATCAATCTAACACTCATATACGAGAATCAATCCTGAAAACATTTTTGCCTTGTTTTTGTGAGAAAACTTGAGATATTCAAAATGGGCATAGTTAGAGCTTCAATTTGTATCAATCTACTATTTGAGAGAGTTTCTATCATTCAAACACTTTGTTTATTGTGTAAAGAGGGTGAGGTATCCCTCTAGTGAAAAAGGGTGAGGTATCCCTTGTTGAGAAAAAGGTGAGGTATCCTTCAAAGGTGTAAAGAGGGTGAGGTATCCCTCAAAGGTTGTAAAGGGTGAGGCATCCTTGTTTTGAGGCTCAAAGCACAAAGGTGAGGTATCCCAAGGTGTTATTGAGTGCTATAATCTGTAAAGGTTTTCAAGCACCCGTTCAAGTTTAAAGTTTAGTGAAAAATATCGAGTGGTTCGCTTGAGGACTGGGCGTAGGTCACAAGGGGTGGCTGAACTAGGATAAATCTTTGTGTTTGATTCTCTCAACCCTATCTCTTTACATTTGTGCATTTACTTTATATGCTTACTTGAATATTATTCATTTTGCCTTATTTAATTTGTAAGTAAAGTATTCAATCTCATTTATCTATTCACTTCAATTATCCAATAGCTTCAACGAAAATTGATAAACAAACGTTTTATGAAAGATTTGTGAAAATATTTCATAAACTTAATTCACCCCCCTCTTGAGTTTGAGGTCACTTGGTAACAAGTGGTATCAGAGCTAGGCTCTTGTGTAAAAGGTTTAGCAGCTTCAAGAAAAAGTGATGGCCTCCTCAAATGAGTTTTTAGAAAGTTCTTCTATCTATAGACCTCCCTTTTTCAATGGAGATAGGTATGCTTATTGGAAAGAATGAATGAAAATTTTTATTGAAGCTATTAATTTAGATGTATGGGATACTATTGAAAATGGTCCTTTTATCTCCACAAAAGTTGTTAATGGTGTAAAGGTTGATACACCAAGAAGTGAATGGACCAATGATGATAAGAAAAAGGTCCAATATAATTTGAGTGCCAAAAACATCATTACCACATCCTTGGGGTATGATGAATTCTTTAGAGTCTCAAATTGTAAATCTGCCCAAGAAATGTGGGATACCTTACAAGTAACCCATGAGGGTACTAGTGAAGTGAAAAGATCAAGGATCAATACTCTTACTCATGAGTGTGAGTTTTTTAGAATGAACCAAAATGAAAGCATTCAAGAAATGCAAAAACGTTTTACACATATTGTAAACCATCTTGCTTCATTGGGAAAGACTTTTCCTAATGAAGATCTTATTAACAAAGTCTTGAGATGTTTGAGCAGGCATTGACAACCTAAAGTGACGGCTATATCGGAGTCAAGAAATCTCTCAACCATGACCTTAGCCACACTTTTTGGCAAGCTCCAAGAATATGAATTGGAATTAAATAGACTCATCCAAAGTGAGGAGATTGACAAGAAAAAGAAGGAAATAACTCTCAAGGCCACTTCCTCCATGATTAATGACGATGATGATGATGAAGATGATGGAGATGGCTTGGAAATAGATGAAGAGAATCTTGCTCTACTAGTAAAGAATTTTGGAAGATTTTTCAAGAAGAGTGGAGCTCAAAGAAGACACCATTTTCCCCAAAAGAATGTCCATCACAAAGGGAAAGGAACCTCATCTACTCCTAAAGCTTTGAATGTGGAGAATTGGGTCACATGAAGATGGAGTGCCCAATTTATCAAAGTAAAGTAGAAAAATATCACAAAAGATCCTCAAGGGAGAAGAAAGAAAGAAGAGCCGACATAGCTTGGGATGATAATGACATAGATTCAACCGATAGCTTGGATAATGAGAAAGCCAATCCATGTTTCATGGCTAGAGGAGAAGAGGAAGATGGAGATGACATGGAGGTAACATCCTCAAATTCTGAATCAAACTCTTCCCTTTCCTATGATGAATTACAAGATGCATTTGAAGAATTACATAATGAATAAGACTTGCAAAACTTGTTTCATCATCCAAGAAATCAATTTCCTCATTTAAAAATCAAATTTATGCTTTAAACAAAGAAATTGAGGAATTGAAATTAGAAAATGAAACTCTTGGGTTGATTGATGCAAACTCTTCATGCATGACATGTTTATCTCTTGATAATGCATCTACACCCTCATCTTGCTCATCATGTAAAGTATTTGAAATTGAGATTGAGGATTTGAAAAATACTCTTTCAAAATTTACCTTTGGAAGGGATAATTTGAACATATTGTTTGGGAACCAAAGATGTGTTTTTCAAAAGGCGGGTTTGGGGTATAATCCCAATAAACAACAAAAGTTTCTCAAGAATTTCTTTGTTTTATCAAGTACATCAAGTAGTCCCTTTATTAGATGCTTTCATTGTGGTAGGAAAGTGCATAGTACATCAACTTGTAATATAAGGAAGAATATCAATAATAAGTTAGGAACTAAAATGGTTTGGGTTCCCAAAGGCACTTTGCCAAAAACTAACACACAAAGACCCAAGAAAATTTGGGTACCAAAAGTTAAAAATTGAAGTAGGTGTGCTTGAAGGCCAAGAATTGACTTTGGATATCTTGAAAAGTGGCTGCTCCAAGCACAAAACCAAAAAAATACTTCAAGCTATCCTCCTTGTCTCCCAGAAGCTTGAACTTGCATCCTTTGGTTAAGTGGAGACTTGCTCTATGCTTTACTAGTTTAATATCTTGAATATGCTAAATGAATATGCTTTTTTTATATGAAATGACATGTATAATATCAATATCTTTGAACTTGTCATAATGTATCAATCATGCATCTAATTCTGCTGTACAATATATTGGTCTGTTGCATAATATGCTTATTTGTTGCATAATTTGGTCACCTTGTTGCATAATGTCTTATTGTATAACATTTTGCTACATAATGTCACAATCTTTTGCATAATACATTAACTTACTGCATAATATGCTTTTTTGATGCATAATATATTGCTTTGCTGCATAATGTGATATCTTGCTGCATAGTATGATATTTGATGCTTTCCTTATGCTTAATCTCTATCTAACCCTATAATTGCTCTTGTATATGACTCTGTTTTCTATTGGCTTAAATGATAAATACCATCTAAGTTTCTCTTCATATACATATGCTATTGTTATCACATCTTGTTGTGCTAAATGGTTTATACTCTGATATTGATTCTGCTGAGCTAAAATGATTATATCCAATTTGAATGCTTATGTTTTCTTTTTGATAATGCCAACCGGAGAGAGATTAGTGAAATATATTGCATGTGTACAAGGGAGTTTTGCGCTTTCACATATTCTATCTCATGCATACATTACGGGGGAAAGTTGCGCTTAAATATCTGATGTTCAAATAAATGTAAATATTTCTCCTTCTGTTGAATGTTTAGTTTGTCATCATCAAAAAGGGAGAGAATGTGAATGCTTATGTCTTGAAGCATGTCAAATGAGTTTTTGATGATAACAAAAGCAAAAAGAGAAGATCAAAAGCAAAAGAAAAGATCAAGATCAAAAGAGGTATATTAGATTTAGGTCTTAGAATATCAATGTAAAATACCCTTTAAGTATCTCAATAATTCTCAAATGATTTTTCAAATATCGTTTTCAAAATCAGCTTGTAAATTCAAAGTTAAACATGTTTTTCAAGAAATGTTTGTTTTTAATCTTGGATTCAATATTCATGAAGGCATTTATGTTTAATCCACTGATCTAAGTGTTAGAAATGACTTACAAACTTAATTGGACTTGAAAAATGTGTTCAAAGGTCAAGGTAATCGATCACACATATTTTGTAATCGATTACAAGCAAGTCAGAGGCCTTGTAATCGATTACATTGAACCCATAAAGGTAAGAACAAGTTCAAGAAGGTACACCAAGAATGGATATTGTAATCGATTACAAAGCAAGTCAGAGGCCTTGTAATCGATTACACCAAGAATATAATCGATTACACAGAGCCCAGAAAGCCAAGAACACGTTGGAACAACAATGTAATCGATTACATTTGTTGTGTATTCGATTACACGCAATCTGACAGAGTCCAACGGCTATTTTAACTGCATTAAATGCTTGGCTTTATCACCCCCAATGACTCCTTTCTTCATTTAACTTATAAATACTTGCCTTGGGTATTCATTAAGGGTTGAACTTTAATTTAGAACATCAATCTAACACTCATATACGAGAATCAATCCTGAAAACATTTTTACCCTATTTTTGTGAGAAAAATTGAGATATTCAAAAGGGGCATAGTTAGAGCTTCAATTTGTATCAATCTACTATTTGAGAGAGTTTCTATCATTCAAACACTTTGTTTATTGTGTAAAGAGGGTGAGGTATCCCTATAGTGAAAAAGGGTGAGGTATCCCTTGTTGAGAAGAAGGTGAGGTATCCTTCAAAGGTGTAAAGAGGGTAAGGTATCCCTCAAAGGTTGTAAAGGGTGAGGCATCTTTATTTTGAGGCTCAAAGCGCAAGAGTGAGGTATCCCAAGGTGTTGTTGAGTGCTCTAATCTGTAAAAGTTTTCAAGTAGCCGTTCAAGCTTAAAGTTTAGTGAAAAATCTCGAGTGGTTCGCTTGAGGACTGGACGTAGGTCATAAGGGGTGGCTGAACTAGGATAAATCTTTGTGTTTGATTCTCTCAACCCTATCTCTTTACATTTGTGCATTTACTTTATATGCTTTCTTGAATATTATTCATCTTGGCTTATTTAATTTGTGAGTAAAGTATTCAATCTCATTTATCTATTCACTTCAATTATCCAATAGCTTCAACGAAAATTGATAAACAAACATTTTATGAAAGATTTGTGAAAATATTTTATAAACTCAATTCACCCCCTCTTGAGTTTGAGGCCACTGGGTAACATTAACACCCCCCCTCAAGATGGTGTATGTAGATTAGAAAATAGAAACATCCATCTTGGCCTTCAAACGCACAAATTGATTTCGTCCAAGGGATTTGGTAAATAAATATGCAATTTGATTTGTAGAACCAACTTTCATGGTTTTAATAAGGCCAGAGGCAATTTTTTTGCGAACGACATGTCAATCAATCTCAATGTACTTAGTGTGCTCATGATACACCGAATTGGATGCAATGTGAAGTGCAGATTGGTTATCATAGAACAAAGGAGTAGGTGTAGAAAGAGGAAGACCAAAGTCACGTAATAAGTAGGAGAGCCAAGTTACTTCACAAGTGGCATTGGTCATTGCTTTATGATGCGAATTGAAAGTTGCAAACCTAAGTGTAGGTTTTTTCAAGTAATAAATTCTCAGGAATCTGATGTCGATCCACAGGGAATTGATAAAGAAAAATTCTTTGATATAAAGTAAATATTTTGTCACAATAATAAAACTGATAAAACTTGGTCACAAATAAAAAAGACTTACTTGAGTTATGAGATCAACTCTTGGTAAATAAAATAAGGATAATATTAATTCTTTTTATAACTCAATTAAAATCTACACATAATGGAGCTTCCAATCGAAAAATATAACGTTCAAAGTTCATTAAAAATTATATACGTAATTATGTTATGATTCATTTAATCATCTATTAATACCACCACTTATAAATGGGTTCAAGCATTCATTGTGCCAACCTTTTATCTACAATGAATCAAGACCTCTACTTTATAAGGAGGGTTTCTAAATTGATTGAAAACAAAATACAATACATATAATGACCACTTGAAAATATATCGTTTAAGCACAAGAAAGAAATGAATCTAACCTTATTTCATTACCAAGGGCTTCACCCTTTCACCCAAGTAAAATGAAACTTAGTTACTCATAGACAAGAAGAAAGAAAGAGAGAAGAAGAAGAAGAAGAACATGACTTTCATTTTGAACAAAGGAAAACTACTACAAGAAAAACTAGTAACAAAATAACATCATTTTGGTAACTAACACCTAACACCTTCAATGATCTACTAAGGCTCCCTTTTATAGAGAATTAGGCATACAAAATGACAAGAGGGCTGAGTCATGAGTGAGTGGATGAGTGGGAAATGAGTGGAAAATGTCAAATGACTTTTGATGAGTGAAAAATTATGGAAATTCTTTGTCTCTAAAATTATTTAGCTCTGAAGTCATTGCATTCTTCATTGTTTCACCAAGTGGTCTTCATAAAAGTTGTAGGCCTGGATCTTAGCTTTCAAATGCCACTAGAATTACCTCAAAAGGACATCTACAGCCTAAGATATGACCCAATTACTACACAGTATTTAGGTCCAGTTACAGCTCCTCTATTCTGACTTCCAAGCCTAATATGGCCTCCAAGGAGTTTGATTTGAGTCTTGTGTTCTTCATGAAAGTTGTTGATATGGATCTTAACTTACAGATACAAAAATTTCAGCCCAATTCAGATCTTACAGCCAGAGTTATGCTCTAATTACTGCACACTATTCAGGTTTCAATCACAAAACTCCTATTCTGACTTCCAAACCCAATTAGTTCCACTAGATGTCTGTCTTTGATCTCGAGCTCTTCATTAAAGTTGTAGAACTCTCTCTTATCTTTACAACAAGATAAAATACATAATTAGTAGATATCTAGAACTCAAAATATGACTAAAATACAAAAATATTATAAGACATAAATCATGCTAAAAAAATCAATTAAGTCCAATTTGAGTCTAAACTTATAAAACATAACCAAGCTCAATCAATTAAGTACATAGAGAGTGTAAATGACTAAAATTGAGGGTTTATTAATGTATCAAATATGTGATTATCAAATTTCTCCATACTTAACTTTTTGCACTCCTGGACAAAACACACAAGACTAAAAGTAGGAAAAAAAAAATAACACAGACTCAAAAGCTAAACACTCTAAAAGACTCAATTTCTAATAATATTTAAGAATGAAGAGTAACTAATCATTCAAGTAATCAAAACATTTATGAGGTAACGTTTCTTCACATCTCAAACCAACAAGTAAGGAAACTTCAATTGAAAAGCATGAGTCAAGGATGATAGATCTTCACAAGATTCACTCTCAATCTCTCAAGTGTTTAAAAGGTAGGTATTTCACTCAATTCAACCCATGAAAATTGCACTATCATAAGCTTGCTTATCTTCTACTTCTCCACTACTCAGAACACACGCACACACAAATCATGAGGACTTTATTCAAGGTTGTAATGTGGTCAAGGTAAAGGAGAATGTAATATGGATATGACAAGTTAAATACTAAAGAGAATAGAAGAGCATGAGAGTTGATTTCAATTAACAAGCATGAAAGTTCATCCCAACTCCACCTAATACAAATTCCCTTTACATATTTTTTTTTCTTTCCTTTATTGCCTTGTTGACCCTTCTTTACACAACCCTTTTATTTTTGTTTTTGTTTTTTTTAAAAGATGAACATAATATATACATTTAAATAATTTTTTTTTCAACCATTCTATATACACACCCCCACACTTGTTCAAGAACTCATCCAATGACAAAACTAATGTTCTCTTATTCCTTAAGGTCAGGTAAGAATATGGTTTTTCATTTAAGGCACATAATGAGTTCGAAACAAAGAATGGTCAAATAAGCTCAAAGGGGTTAAGTAAAGGGAAATAGGCCATTTCCAATGCTTTACGTAGGCAAGAATCAGAGAATTTCCAAGAAGTCATAAGAGTGTCTGATATCATATTGAGATAATATGCTGCTAAGTAAGGCTGACTATTTGATTAAAGTAGCTATTTCAAGAAAAATACCTCAATCATATTTATGTATGCATATGAAAATATAGTCTCAAAAAGAATCAAAGTAAGTTCTAGAGTAACAATTCCATGAGTGAAATTCACACAAGAAAGAAGAGAATGGTACAAATGTTCAATCTATTCATCAATAGGCTCAAAATCTCACAAGGCATAATTCTATCATTCTCAGTCCACTAATTCAACAACCATAACCAAGCATATAAATTTTAAGAAAGAAGACAATTTACTCAATCATGCAAATTTTCCTGAATTTGAATTGCTACTTCCACACAAACTAGTTGTCTACCTAATTACTCCTAACTCTGCCACCAATTTTGATGCGTCTCAAGAGTAAATAATTTACTCCTTACTCTGTCATCCCTAATTACTTTTGTTGTTAATAAATTACTGACAAACATATAAACACAATAAACATATTAACAAACACACTTTCTAATTTTTTTTGTATTTTTTGTATTATTTTTTGTATTATTTTTATTTTTTTTACACAACTATTCTTCCCCTAATCAGATCACAACATTGTCCTCAATGTCAAAACATAGTTAGGTAAAGGATAGAAGATAATACCTGTTGTTGTAATTACTAAAAAAAGAAATCTTGCACAAATTAAAATAGAAACAAAGTACGATACATAAAACTAAAGATAAAGAAAAGTTATAGATTAAGTGCCAGATCACACTCTTGTTCCTTGCTGCTGCCTTCTGACCAATCTATCTGAGCTATTACTGGTTCAGGTTCATAAATAAAAACTTGTAATTTATCAATTAATTCATCAACAGTAGAAGCAGATATAAGGAGTCGTCATACCGAAGGTGTGATAAAGTTCTGTTCCACAGCATGGTCAACAAAAGATAACAAATTATCAAAGAAATTATTAGCATTCAACAAACCTATGAGTTTATGGTGGATGTTCAGTTGGGCCAAAGAGATAATTTGAAAAACTTCTTCCAAAGTACCAAAACCACCTGGTAAAGCAATGAATCCATCAGAGTTTTCAAGCATTGTCCTCATTCGTCCATGCATAGATGATACTTGAATTTTTAGCTCAATTGTCTATCCAATGATGTTCCTTCGAGTTAAAGATTCAGGAATGATACCTAAAATTTGACCACCTCTTATATGTGCAGAAAGTGATATAGCCCCCATTAATCAAATGCTACTTCCTCCATATACAACACGAATGTTCCTCGCAGCAAGTGTTCTAGTAACAGTACTTGCTGCATTTACAAACTCTAAACTCTTCCTATAACTTGCTCCACAAAATACACAGATACTGATAAATCTACGAACTGAAGAAAAAGCTCCATCCATTTCTACACTCACACTCTATTTAAATGATTATGAGTTGTAGGAAAATAAAGAAAATGAAGTGTTTAAATAGGGAAGAGAATAGAAAAAGTAATAATAGCTCCTATATGGGTAGGTTGGCTGTTGTCAGAAAAGTTTGAATTTAAGAAATTTTTTTTAATGATTTTTAAATTTTTTATTTTTTTATTTTATTTTTATTTTTTTTAGACTTCAAGAAAATCATCAGGGTAAAGAAGTCTAGAAACCCCTGAAGGACTCTGCCCAAAGGATCGTCTGTCCAAAACCAAAATACAACAAAATCAAACAAAGATAAAATTAAAACAACAAATGATGGCATACCTTTTATGTATAGTTTTCCTGGCGTATCTTTATATTGCGTATCATGAGTGCAGTAATACCAAGACGGCTCAGTCAATCTAGGAATTATTCTCCCTCCCGCTTGTGGGATATTTTGGATTGAGCTACGATGCAACTAATTAAAGTGCGTAAATCTGACAGCCACCACCAACGACCACAGCCAGTGAGAGGTCGCTGGAGAGCCTATGACATTAAATCACAGGATCCAGCTCAGAGGCATTGTCACACGAGAATGCAAGCACGGGACGCTTTTATCTATCCATCAGCAAGCAGAGCCTACAGTTGAAACCTGGGAATGCTTGCACGGCTCTCTACAGAGCATGATACACGAACCTTATTTATGAACCGGCATGCGAAGGTCCACTCGAGTCAATGACGGATCTAACCCTTAGGGAATTGATCTGAGGCCCTAAGGTTAAGTGCTCTCCATTTGATTTGAAGCCCTAAGGTTAGGGGCTCTCCATCCAGTTAAGGACAGAGTACATAAAAGTTCGCCCTTCTTTCTTTCTTTTATTTTTTTTATTTTTTTCCTTTCTTCTTTCTTTTCTTCTTTCTTTTTTTTTCTTTTTTTTAAAGAAATGTATAAGATAATATATACAATTTATTGTGATTGTGACTCACATCTTCCTCTGATTTCACGTCCAGAAACGGTTTAAATGCTTTCTATAGTCGAGGATAAGCTTCCCATCTAATTTTCTTATAAATTGGAAAACAGGGTCTTTTTGAGTCAGATTCCCAAGACTGTAACGCTCTTGCTCGTCCCTGAAAAGATTCCACAAATTAAGAAGTTCACGCTGCACATATCCACAAGAATACGTCTCAAGAGTTAATAAGATATTATCTAATGACTCCTTACTTAGTCCATTCTTAATGAAGAAAATTTTATCTTCTCTGTTTATGGAAACCATTCCCAAAGAACGAAATCGCGTATTACAATTTCATCGCGCATATTTGTAACAAACTTTCATTTTTTTTGCTTTTCTCCTTTTTGAATATGAACTTTTACTGAGACCTGGCATGTATGGGACAAATGAATCTGAAGATTCACCAGCTAAACGAACCTTTGCTTCGATTATCCAGTGTATATCTTCTGGGATACCCTTGTACATTAACAGTTTCAGTCTTTCACACCTAGCTTCTTAGATTTTGGTTAAAACATTTTAGGAACAGAAGGGAAATACTTTCTTAGATTTGAGAGAATGACATCTATTTTGAAGGAGAAGGAATCAGTTATTATGGGAAATTGAAAAATAGACCGACTTGAGAGTCACAGAGTACCGTTATCCGCCACTTAACCGGGAACATAAAGAACTGCAAAAAGAAATAAACAAAATTAAAATAAATTCTACTCATAACAATGATTAGAAAGGGATATGGATTCTACCTCAACAACTTGATGTTCCAGAAATAGTTTGAGTCTTTGTTCATTGACCTTAAATACATTATCATTCTTAGGATTCTCAATGTCTATGACCCCATGAGGATACACATGTTTGACAATAAAAGGATCAGTCCACCTAAATCTTAATTTTTCAGGGAATAGGTGAAGACGAGAATTATAAAGCAGAACTTTTTGACCAATTTCAAAAGATTTTCTCAAAATTGATTTGTCATGAAAAACTTTTGTTCTAACTTTATAAATCTTTGAGTTTTCATATGCATCATTTCTCAATTCCTCAAGTTCATTCAATTACAATTTACATAACTTGGAAGCATCATCAAGATTTGAATTGAAAGCTTTAATTGCCCAAAATAATTTATGCTCCAATTCTACAAGCAAGTGACAATATTTTCCATAGACTAACTGATAGGGTGACATGCCTAAAGATGTTTTGAAAGCAGTACGATAAGCTCAAAGTGCATCATTTAATCTTAAAGACCAATCTTTATGATTTGAATTAACCATTTTTTTTCAAAATTTTTTTAATCTCCCTATTTGCTAATTTTACTTGTCCACTTGTCTGAGGGTGATAAGGGGTATTAATTTTGTGTGTAATGCCATATTTCTTAATTAAAAATTCAAATGGTTTATTACAAAAATATTTTTCCCATCACTGATGATAGCTCGAGGGATTCCAAATCGACTCAAAACATTTTCTTTTAAAAATTTAAGAACAGTTTTGTGATCATTGTGTCGACATGGAATCGCCTCAATCCATTTTGAGACATAATCAACTGCAACTAAAATATACACAAATTCAAATGATGATGGAAATGGACCCATGAAATCAATTCCCCAATAATCAAAAAATTTAATGACAATGATAGGGTTCAAAGGCATCATGTCTCTTTTAGAAATGGAACCCAATTTCTAATAATTTTCATAATTTTTGCAAAAAATATAGATGTCCTTAAATAATGTGGGCCAATAAAATCAACACTGTAAGATTTTTGCAGGTGTTTTCTTTGAAGAAAAATAACCTCCACATGCTTCTAAATGATAAAATTTAATGATACTACTTACCTCATTGTCAGGTACACATCTCTAAAAAATTTAGTCAGGACAATATTTGAACAAATATGGGTCATCCCAATAGAAAATTTTCATCTCAATCAAATTTTTTTTTCTATCTTGGTGCATCCATTGAGGCGGCATCTTACCTGTTACAAGAAAATTAACAATGTTAGCAAATCAAAGCATGAAATTAATAGAAAATAAAAATTTATCAGAAAAAGAATCATTGATAGGTGTGCTATCAAAAGATAAGCCTATTGTAAGTTTGGACAAATGATCTGCAACAACATTTTTGGCTCCTTTCTTGTCTTTTATTGTGATGTTGAATTCTTAAAGCAACAAGATCCACCGTATCAACCTAGGTTTGGCATCCTGGTTAGACATTAAATATCTAACAGCAGCATGATCAGTGAAAACAACAGTGGAAGAACCAATTAAATAAGCTCAAAATTTGTCCAATGTAAAAATTACAGCAAGTAGTTCTTTTTCAGTAGTAGTGTAATTCATTTGTACACTATTCAAAGTTCAACTTATGTAATAAATTACATGAGGCTTACATTCCTTTCTTTGCCCTAAAATAGCGCCAACAGCAAAATCACTAGCATTACACATCAACTCAAAAGGCAAAGCTCAGTCAGAGGATTGCATGATAAGAGCAGATGTCAAAAGACCAATTAATTTTTCAAAATTTTTTGACAATCTTGGGTCCAATCAAATGGTGCATCTTTTGTTAGAAGATTACATAATGATCTAGATATTGCACTAAAGTCCTTTACGAATCTTCTGTAAAATCCTGCATGTCCTAAAAAAGAACAAACTTCTCTGACTATTTTTTGGGAAGGCAAATGAGCAATTAATTCAACTTTAACCTTATCAACTTCAATTCTTTTAGAAGATATCATATGACCTAACACTATTCCTGAGGTAATCATGTAATGACATTTTTTTCTAATTTAACACAAATCCTTTTTCTTTGCATCTTTTAAGAACTTTTTTCAAATTATCAAGACAATTTTCAAAAGAATTTCTAAAAACTGTCAGGTTATCCATGAAAACTTCTAAATAATGCTCAATCATTCACTGAAAATACTTAGCATGCATCTTTGAAAAGTTACCGGAGCATTACAAAGACCAAAAGGTATTCTTCTATATGCAAAAGTGCCAAAGGGGCAAGTAAAAGTGGTCTTTTCTTGATCCTCCAATGCAATTAGTATTTGATTATACCCTGAATAACCATCAAGAAAATAATAGTAATGATGCCCTGCTACTCTTTTCAAAATTTGATCAAGAAATGGCAAGGAAAAATGATCTTTCCTAGTGGCTGCATTCAAATTTCTAAAATTAATACACATACGCTAACTGGATGAGACTCGAGTAGGTATTAATTCACCTTTTTCATTTTCAACCACTGTTATTCCAAATTTCTTAGGCAAAACTTGTGTAGGGCTTACCCACTGGCTATCAGAGATAGGATAGATAATTTCAACATCAAGTAATTTAAGAACTTCAGCTCTAACTACCTCTTTCATGTGTGAATTTAATCTTCTTTGAGGTTGTTGAGATGTTTTAGCATTATCCTCTAAATATATTCTATGTGTACAAATTAATGGATTAATGCCTTTTATATCCTTTAATGTCTATCCAATTGCACTTTTATGCATTTTAAGTACTTCTATCAATATACCTTCTTGTTCTTTGGTCAGGGATGAGGAAATTATCACTGGAAAGCTTTGTTCTTCTCCCAAAAATGTGTACTTCAACCCAGCAGGTAATGACTTTAGTTCCAGTGTGGGTACTTTTTCATGGGTATCATCATTCATGGTTTTTAACTCTTCGAATCTTGACTTCCATCATTTGTATTTCATTACCTGTGTACAGTCAAGCAAAGAGCATATTTCAGAAACATCATCATCTAATTGTGTAGCTAAATCAAATGAATTAATTAAACAAATTTCTAATGGATCAAAAGAACTCCTGATTTGAAGATGATCATCTATAATGGCCTTAATCCCTTCAATTTCTTCATTTCCATCATAAACTTCCTGTGGTTGCTTGCATATGTTAAAAACATTAAGTTCTAGTGTCATATTTCCAAATGTTAACTTTATCACTCTATTTCTGTAATTTATCAAAGCATTAGATGTTGCTAAAAATGGGCGACCTAAAATAACAGGAATTGACTTGCTACTATTTTTCATATGTTCAGTTTCCAAGAAATTCACAAGATATATGAATTTATCAACTTGTACCAACACATCTTCCACTATTCCTTTTGGAATTTTAATTGATCTATCAGCAAGTAGAAGAGTTACAGAAGTTAGTTTTAACTCACCCAGGTTGAGTTGCTGATAAACTGAATATGGAAGCAAATTAACACTAGCACCAAGATCAAGTAAAACTCGTTCAATTTTATGTTCACCAATAATGCATGAAACTGTTGGACAACTAGGGTCTTTATATTTCAACGCATTATTGTTCTGAATAATGGAACTTACTTGTTCAGTCAAAAAGGCATTCTTTTTCACATTATGTTTCCTTTTAACAGTGCACAAGTCTTTCAAAAATTTGGCATAACAAGGAATCTATTTGATAGCATCTAACAGAGAAATATTGACCTTAACTTGTTTAAAGATTTCAAAAATATCATTGTTATGGTTCACTTTACTCGAATTGTTTAATGCTTGAGGATACGGAGGTGAAGGCAAGGGTTTGGTCTCCTTTTGACTAGGTGGCTTATCAACTCCTTCCTTATCTTTAGGACTTGACTCATCATTTTTCTCACAAGGTTCATAAATTTATTTTTCAACAACTTTTTCACTCCTAAGAACTATCACTGACTTGACTTGATCTATTAGTTGGCTTTCTGAACTACCCTCATTTAAGCTATACTGACTCTTGGGATTTGGTTGAGGTTGAGAGGAAAATTTTCCTTTCTCGTGAATGACAAGTGTAGAAGAAAGTTTAGTAAGAGTGTCTTTTATGTCAATCATGGCTTGAGTGTTTTGGTTATTAATGGCCTCTTACTTTTCCATGAATGCATGCAATGTTCCCTCAAGTTTTTTCCTATATGGTGGGACATAAGGTGCATATCCTTGAGAATTTTATGAATCCTGCTATGCCTGAGAAGGTGGTGGTTGCATGAATTGTGCCTGATTGTTGGTCCTCCAACTAAAGTTTGGGTGATTTCTCCATCCCGGATTATATGTATCTGAAAAAGAAGAAGTGAATGACTTTTTTAAATTGTTCATTGCATTTACTTGCTCATGCACAACTTCTTTAAAAATAGAAAATTTTGAACATTCATTTGTTGAGTGTCCCAATTCATCACAAATGCTACAAATTTCTTCATTTTACACATATTTGATTTCTTTTACTTTCCTTGATTCCATGACTTCAACATTTCTAGCCAAACTAGCAAACCTAACATTTAGATCTTCTTCTTGACTAAGATGATATTTTTCTTTACTAGTATTTGCAAGGTTATATCTAATTGAATATTCAGAAGGATTAATACTATGTCAAGATTGAGAATTTTCAGCCAAATGGTCTAAATAGTCTAAAGCTTCTTTAGGTTCTTTATCAAGAAACTCACCATTGCACATTGTTTCCACAAATTGTTTAGTTTACCCTTCATAAAAAAAGCTTATAGTGCACCATTTTTTAAAATCATGATGTGGACAAGAATTCAACAAATCTTTAAAACGATCCCAATTTTGAAAATATGCTTCATTTGAGTTTTGAAAAAAAAATTGGATTTGTCTTTTCAAAGCATTGATTTTATGTGTTGAAAAAAATTTCTTTAAAAACTCACCTTACATTTCTTGCCATGTGCCAATTAATCTTGGTTTCAAAGCATTAAGCCAAGTTTTTGCTTTATCTTTCAAAGAAAAAGGAAACAATTTAAGTTTAACAACTTCTTCAGTGCAAGTTTGATCATGAAAAATAGTACATACTTCCTCAAATTCTTTTAGATGTAAATATGAGTTTTCAGATTCTAAACCATGGAAATTAGGAAGTAAAGAAATCATACCTGACTTGAATCTAAAATTGTTAGCATTGAGTGAAAAGATAAAACATGATGGACTAGAATTTCGAGATGGTTGCAAATACTCATACATAGTTCGCAACGGTTGATTTTCATGTTCATCATGCATACTTTCATTTTCAGCCATTATGTTTGATGTGTGTGATTGTGATTCAGATAAATTAATATGTAAAGTACAATGATTAACTTTAACCAAACGACCAGAATTTAAATCACGATACCACTTAAGTATAAATAAGTAACTTAAAATATAAAATAAAATGTACAAGTTAGCAGTATAAATCGTCCATTAAATATTAACAAAGATGTGGTATAAACCAGCCACCAAATATATATTAACACTTAGTAAATAAATATTAACAAAGGTGTGGTATAAACCAACCACCAAATAAATTAATAAGCAAAAAAATTAAAAAGTTAGTATGCAGATAAATTAAAATGTTAAAAATAAGTAAATTAAAATGTTAGAAGTAGATAAAGTAAAAAGTTAGATAACCGATAAAGTAAAAAGTTAGATAGTTAGTAAGTTAGTAAGCAAGAAAATTAAAAGGTTAGTAGGTTAATAAATTAGAAAGTAAAGTACATAAAGTAAATTTAAAATATGAAAACCAGAGAATCGGCAGAGTCGATTTTTTGCTTCAGCGAGAGAGAAGATAAGAAGAAAGATTATTTCATTAATGATTAAAAATTATAGAGAGATTAGTGAGAGTTTCTCCCACTAAGTTAATACGTTAGTAAGTACAAAGAAAAAAAATTAAAAGAGTAATATATATATATATATATATATATATATATATATATAAGATCCACAGAAAAAAATATAAATATATATATACAAAATATTTACACTATAAATTTGTTCTTCAAATTAAGTCCCCGACAACGGTGCGAAAAACTTGATGCAGATTAAAAATTACAAACTCAAGTGCAGGTTGTTTCAAGTAATAAATTCTCGGGAGTCCGAGGTCGATCCACAGGGAATTGATGAAGAAAAATTCTTTGACATAAAGTAAATATTTTGTCACAATAATAAAACTGATAAAACTTAATCACAAATAAAAAATACTTACTTAGGTTAGGAGATCAACTCTTGGTAAATAAAATAAGGACAAAATTAATTCTTTTTATAACTCAATTAGAATCCACACATAATGAAGGTTCCAATCGAAAAATATAATGTTCAAAGTTCATTAAAAATTATATACGTAATTATATTGTGATTCCTTTCATCATCTATTAACATCACCACTTATAAATGGGCTCAAGTATTTATTGTGTCAACCTCTTGTCTACAATGAATCAAGATCTCCACTTTATAAAGAGAGTTTCTAAATTGATTGAAAACAAAATACAATATGTATAATGACCACTTGAAAATATATCATTTAAGCACAAGAAATAAATGAATCTAACCTTATTTCATTACCAAGAGCTTCACCTTTTCACCAAAGTAAAATGAAACTTAGTTACTTATAGATAAGAAGAAAGAAAGAGAGAAGAAGAAGAAGAAGAAGAACATGACTTTAATTTAGAACAAAGGAAAACTACTATAAGAAAAATTAGTAACAAAATAACATCATTTTGTAACTGACACCTAACACCTTTAATAATCTACTAAGGCTCCCTTTTATAGAGAATTAGGGATACAAAATGACAAGGGGGCTGAGTCATGAGTGAGTGAATGAGTGGGAAATGAGTGAAAAATGCCAAATGACTTTTGATGAGTGAAAAATTATGGAGATTCTTTGTCTCCAAAATCATTCAGCTCTAACATCATTGCATTCGTCATTTTTTCACCAAGTGGTATTCATGAAAGTTGTAAGCCTAGATCTTATCTTTCAAATGCCACTAGAATAACCTCAAAAGGACACCTACAGCCCAAGATATAGTCCAATTACTGCACAGTATTCAGGCCTAATTACAGCTCCTCTATTCTGATTTCTAAGTCCAATATGACCTCTAAGGAGTCCGATTTGAGTCTTATGTTCTCATGAAGGTTGTTGATATGGGTCTTAACTTGCAGATACCAAAATTTCAGCCCAATCCAAATCTTACAGCCCGAGTTATGCTCTGATTACTGCACACTATTCAGGTTCCAATCACAAAACTTGTATTCTAACTTCCAAGCCAAATTAGTTCCACTAGATGTCCGACTTTGATCTTAAGCTCTCATGAAAGTTGTAGAGCTCTCTCTTATCTTTCCAATAAGGTAAAATACATAATTAGTAGACATCTAGAACTCAAGATATGGCCAAAATATAGAAACAGTGTAAGACATAAATCATGCTAAAAAAAATTAATTAAGTCCAATTTGAGTCCAAACTTACAAAACATAATCAAGCTCAATCAATTAAGTACATAGAGAGTGTAAATGACTAAAATTGAGGGTTTATTGATGTATCAAATATGTGATTATCACTTTATACTCTGCTTCAGCAGATGAGTGGGATACCACAACTTGCTTCTTTATTTTCCAAGAAACCAAACTCGGACCCAAGAAAATGCAATATCCTGAGGTAGAGTGTCGAGTGATAGGACAACTAGCCTAGTCCGAATCACAGAAATCTTGAAGTGAAAAATCGAAAGTAGAGGGAAAGAATAGTCCCTGTCCGGGAGTGCCCTTGAGATAACGAATGAGTCGAATTGCAACATCCATGTGGGGTTGCTATGGAGCATGAATAAACTGGCTCAAGATGTGGACAAAATGAACAATATCTGGACATGTCAATGTGAGATATATGAGGCACCTAACAAGGCGACGATATAGAGAAGGATCAAGTAATGCAAGACCATCCGAATGAGATAATCTCAAATTTTGATCCATTGGGAACTCTATTGGTTTGGAAGCAGTATAACCACTATCAGAGATAATATCAAGTGCATATTGCTGTTGTGATAAGAATAAACCCCGTTTCAATTGAGCAACCTCAATACCCAAGAAATACTTCAATTTTCCAAAGTCCTTTAAATGAAATTTGTTATGCAAGAGTAGTTTAACGAAAGTAATAAGCTGCTGGTCAGAACCTGTAAGGACAATGTCATCTACATATAAGATAATAAGAACAGAACCAGAGTCCCAATGAAGATATAAAAAAGAGTGATCAGCAGCACTGTGGGAGAAACCAAAAGCAATGAGAACCTCTTAAAATTTAGAATACTAATTCTGTGATGCCTGCTTTAGACCATAAAAAGATTTGTGTAATTTACAGACAAGTTGCTCGCCCTGATAATGAAATCCTAGTGGTAAACGCATAAAAACATCCTCAGCAAGATCACCAAGTAAAAAACCATTTTGCACATCAAGTTGATACAGAGGCCAATTTTTGGCAGTAGCAATAGAGAGTAATACCCGAACTATAACAAATTTGGCAGCTGGGGCAAAAGTATCACAATAACCAACCCCTTCAATTTATGTATATCCCTTCGCTACTAGTCGAGCTTTTATAATGCTCAATGCTTCCATCTGAATTGTGCTTAATTTTAAATACTGAACAACAACCAATTAGTTTCTTCCTAGGTGGCAATGGAACTAAGGACCAGGTCTTGTTATCGCAGAAGGCATCAATCTCAGACTTCATAGCATTATGCCATTCTGGATACTGCTTGGCCTTTGAGTATGACTTCGGCTCAGAGGTAACAATTAAGGAAGAAAGGAAAGAGCGATAGGAAGGAGAGAAACAATGATAAGATAAATAATTTGAAAGGGGATAAGGCTTACCTAGGCCAGTGGTTGAAGAGGATGATTGTGATGAGGTGAGGGAGCACTGATAATCAGCAAGGTAGCCCGAACGGCGATGAGTTCGCTATGGACGACGGGGCGCATCGAGAGGAGAATCTGGAGGCAACACTGTTGGTGGGGCTAGCTCTAGAGATACAAGGTCAATGTCAAGTGGAATGGGTAAAACGGGATTGGGGTGAGAAATTGGTGTGTGGGGAATCTGTTGTGGGGTGGGAATATTATGTAGGGAAGAGAAAATAGGGGTAGTGAGCGGGGAAGATGTGGGTGGGTTGATGGGGTTAGTACTAGAATAGTGAAAATTTGGTATAATGGGAATATTATCTAATGGTGAAAGAGATAATACCAGTTTAGGATTCTGAACATTAAGTATATGATAAGTAAAAATATGCTCATGAAATATAGCATCTTTAGTTACATAAATTATTTTTGAATTTAAATCAAGTTTTTTATATCCTTTTTGACCATGGGGATAACCTAAAAAAATGTCTGGAGAAGCACATTTTTCAAATTTGTGATGGATGTGAATGTTTTTACCATAAACTAAACAACCAAAGACATGGAGATGAGAAAGATTTGGTTTTTTTTTAAATAATATTTCATGAGGTGTTCGGCCTTTGAGAACTTTAGTAGGTAGACGATTAATAAGATATACAGCAATTAACACAAATTCTCTGTAATAATCTAAAGGCAAATTAGATTGAAAATGCAAAGCACGCGTAATATTTAACAAGTGTCTATGTTTATGTTCTTCAATACCATTTTGTTGTGGAGTATCAACACAACTTGACTAGTGTAAGACACCCATGTTTTGAAGAAAAAGATTGGTATTGGAGTTGAAAAATTTACGCACATTGCTAGATTGAATTTTTTGGATGTGTATGAAATTGTTTTTTAATCATCTTAAAAAAATTAGGAATAATTGTGTTAACTTCACTTTTCTGCTGTATAAGAAAAACTCAAGTGCTTCTAGAAAAGTCATCAACAATAGTTTGGAAGTATTTAGCACTAAAGGAATGATTTTTTGTATAGGGTCCCCAAACATCAAAATGAACTAATTCAAAACACTTGATAGTAGAGATGCAACTTGAAGGAAAAGCCAAACGAGTTTGTTTTGTCAAATGGCAAATGGTACAAGTACACTTATTAGAAAACTTAATGCTAGAATCCAAACTGCTAAATTGAGGAGATAAAGAATGAGCAAGGTGTCCCAATTAACGCCAATGCCATAAGTCAAATTGTGAACCAAAGGATGTTGTAGATAGAAAAACGGACGGAGAATTGGCCATAGTATAGAGACCTCTGTGTTGCTTACCCATCACAATAATCTTCTTCTTCCTTTGGTCCTGTAAGAAACAAGAAGTAGGAGTAAAGGTGATCTAAGAATTAATCTTTTTTGTGAGTTTGCTAATAGATAGGAAATTAAATTTAAACGAAGGAACATGCAAAATATTAGGAATTAGGAGACCAAATTTCAGATAAATAGACCCAATATGATGAACAAGAACACACTTATTATCTGGTAATTTAACAAAGGTAGAGAGGGAAGTATATGAGTGAAAAAGTGATAAATCAGAGACCATATGATTTGTAGCACCAGAGTCTAAAATCCACAAGGAAGGACAAGATGGAAAGGTGACAAAACAACGAAATGAGGTACCTGTGAAATTTACTAAAGGTTGATTATTACCAATCTTTAGCAGAGAAATGAGTTGGTGTATCTGAGATGAAGTCAAGGAAGGCGAAGAGTCAGAATCCAAAGTTGACATAACAACAGCAGCACTGGGTTGAGCTGGCGATGAAGAAGACAAGGAACCATGACCATCACGTGAAGAAGAAGGACCACAGCGGGACTTGCCACCAATGTTATGTTTCCACCAAGGGGGATAACCAATCTTAGAGTAGCAGCGACTATCAGAGTGACTATCAACATTACAAATGGTGGAGTGATATTGAGGTTTCGCACCACGGGAAGAAGAAGACTGTTGAACATCCAATGCTTATTGTTCCAAAGTAAGAGGCCATGAGTCAGACAAGGAACGTTGGCGTTCTTCCTGTAAAAAGAGAGAATATGCCTTAGGCACTGATGGGAAAGGCTCCATGAGGAGGATTTGACTACAAATAAAAGCGTAGGAATCATTCAATCCTTGCAAAAAATCCATAAGTTGATCAATAGCATAAATGTCATTGAAGTTGGGTATAACACCACAAGCACAAGCTAAAAGAGTGCGATAAGAGTCAAGTTCATCATGCCTTTAGGGTCGTGTAATAAGTAGAGATGGAGTTGGTGCATTGGGAGAGATTCAAAATTGCACAATGAATCTCAAATATGCGAGGGGCATTTTTTTGATTGAACCGAGCAAGAAGATCAAGCCAAATATCCTAAGCATTTTTTATCCAAATAATGGAATTAGCAATGGTAGGAATAGTGGAGTGAACAAGCCAATATTGAACCATGCTATTGCAGCGGACCCAATAAGAAAGGTTAGGAGAATTGGATTTTGGTTTTGGTATGTTACCATCAATAAAACCAAGTTTATCTTTGGCCTCTAAAGCCATGGTAATGACTTGGCTCCAAGTAGGGTAATTGTCACCATTGAAAGGCTAAGTGACCAGAGGCTGTCCTGGTTGTTCAGAGGAATGAAGGAAATAAGGTGAAGAGGAGTCAGGTTGATTAGAGGCAGCCATGAGGAAAGAAAGGTCAAAGGATAATGTGTGTTTAGGCTGCTACCCTGTAAAATTGATGAAAACTGGATAATTATTATTTACTGTGAATGTAGGTTTATATATACAAAGTAACAAGATAAGCAAAACTAATTAAGATAAGATTCTTATCAGAAAACTAAGTTATCTACAATTCCTAAATATATAACAAAAAAATAACAAATTACAAGAGATAAAAACTCCTATCTACAACTCCTAAATATACAGCATATAAGTAACATATTACAAGAGATAAAGAATTAGAATGTTTAGCAGACTGAACTATTATGATTAAATAAGTCAGTTGTGCATGGTTGTTGATTTGATGCTCTTGGTTTTGGAATCCATTTAGTTTTTTAGTTTTCCATCAAATTTTGCTGCATGTTCGTTAATGAGTACTCAATTTCCACACCACAAAGTTTGAATTCTTTCATTTGAGTTGCTGGCATGTTTCCTATGTATACGAGTTTGAGCTATTGTTTAAGCTGTTTAGAAAGGCTATGTGCACCAAGTCACATTATGGAGCTGTCATGATCTTTGGCAGCCCTTACTTTTTCATTCATAACTTGAGCTAGAAACATCATATTTGAGTGATTTTTTTTTTTAAAATCTAAGACATAAGGCTTTTTCATACAATTCATGTTTTGGACTGCACCTCTTTTTCTTTGCATAACTTTAGTTGCACTTATTTAATTTAAGTATCATTTGTTTTCTTGGGAAACTAACATATAAAGCTTTTCATCACGAAAATTCCAGGCTCAAATTCATCCTTGATTAGAGTCAGTTTTGTTTTCAAAGTCAGGGTCTCTCCATATTTTCATTTGTACAACATGCATAACTTTGACTACATGTGTCCAAATCGCACACTACTTGTTGCATTGTGAAGCTAGGGATAGAACTTGCATCTTTATTTTTTTTCTTTTTCTTCTTCTTTGATTTACTCCTTTTTTCTGCTTGACACCAGGTTTTGCAAGAACTCGGACCAGATGCCAGATGCTGCAGGTTTTCGTTGTCTGGCACCATACAGTGTTATTCATGACTCGAGCTCTATAGCTCAAAATATTGCACTTCTTGGCTCAATGGAAAACTGACACACCGGGCTTTTAATCATGAAAATCACAAGTTTATTTTTCTAACTCACAATTTTATTTTCCCCTTTTTTTTGCATTTTTTTAATTTTTTAATTTTTTAATTTTTTTAAAAATATTTTTACTGTGATTAACAAAATACTCCAAAAAAACTAACCTACTAAGAAGAACAAAACTTGGTGCAGTAATAAATGTGGACCCACTAAGGAGCAAAATAATTTTAGAAAAATGACGATTTTAAATCACTTTTTTTTCACGTAACTTTTTACATCATTTTTTAATGATTATGATTAAATGAGAAAAAATGTTGACATGTAAATATTAATCTTAATAATATAGGGAGTAGTGTAAAAAGTGATGTAAAAAAAATATAGTGAGAAAATCAAGATTGATAATTTTAACCTCAAACCAACAAAATAAAGCATGAGAAAACCATTAACAAAAACAAAAATATATTCAAATATAAACACTAAGGCTTAGGCTCCAGCTACCAAAATAAACCACCCCACATCTTCAGTCTTTCTTTTTTTACTAGCATTTTTATATTTTTATCATTTTTTTAAGTTTAGATAAGAAAACTGATTAAAACACATAGAGACACAAACAAACAAATAGGAAAAAGAAAATAGCAGGTGCCGTCTATTATGCACTTTGCGACTTAGGATGCGTGAACACACTTGAATGTAAGCTATGAATTTTCATTTAAAATACATGAATGGCCTCAAATATTGAATTACCGATTACCTGTTAGATTGGTAAATGTTTAAAATTGAAAAAACATACTTAGGCCTAAAAAGATTTTTGAATTGTATTTAAGTAATTACAACAAGGTCCCTACTTTCATCTTTTTCAATCTTTTGTTCCCTAGCAGAATGTTGTCCCCCACCTGGGTCCAGAATAGGGATGACAATTTTACCTGTCCCCGCGGGTACTCACGGATAATACCCGTGACGGGAACGGGTAATATCCGTCTAATTTCTCTCACGGGTAAAAATATTTATTTTGTGTTATCCCCGTTTAATAAACGGGGCGGATGCTAGGGTGGTTTCTCCCGTACCCACAGGTACTCGTAAAAAATTACACAAATATTTTATATAAAATTACTAAAAAACTTAATTATATAAATTAAAATATAGTAGAGTTATATAAATCAAAAGTATTTTAGGTGTTTGTCATTATTTTTGAATTAAGTTGTGTTGGACAAATTTTGAAAAATTATGGTATTATATATTTTTTTCATTTTTTCATTTTATTTTTTTAATTTTATTGATTTTTTTTACAATTTATTGAGTACCTGCGAATATCTGTGATCCATTTATCCGCGAAAGAATGATAAACAGGTATCCACACAGATATGGAGGCGGGAGACTATTATCCGTTCCCGTCCCGCCCTGTTGCCATCCCTAATCCAGAGGAAACGATTGACGAAACTTTCAAGTGACTTACAGTGTGCTCTGTTTAGGTGTGGCTAACGGTACTACTAATAGGAACCACAAATTCCCAATTCAAGTGGTTAAAGATCAAAACATAACTTCGCATTCAAGAAGGAAAAAAAGAAAAAAATTATTTGCAATTTTGACTTTTATGTTTGCGTTACATCATGATTGGTATATACACTTCAATTGCCCAATTAGTAGGTAACTAATAGTTAATGTTTTTAAAATTAGACCAATAATTGAACTAGTAAGGACACTAGTTTATTATTTATTAGTTTTTATTTATTAGTTTAACTGTATTTGAACTGTAGTCGAATCGATTATAATTAAATATATTTATATTTTTAATATTATAATATATTAAGTAATAAACTAACATATTAATATCTTATATTATGTTACTTAGTGTTTTAAAATCTCATATTATATAATAAGAAAAATATCAAAACATACAATATATATAAAAATTAAAAAAATGTCACACTTACAAATCTCATATAAAATAATAAGTAGAACATTCAAGTATAGAACTTATATAAAAACCAAGAGGGCAACAAATCTTTATATGTCTTTCTTTAGCTTTATATGTGAGTCTTTGTAATTTAGTATTGAGCCTCTATATGATTCAAAAATTATTTTTGAATAAGTTAAAAATGTATTAAAAAAAGAATTTTAATTTTTCCTTTTAATAAAATTGATTCAAACTAGTTTTTGACTAGTCAGGCTAATTCTTGAACGATTCTCTTAAAAGTCGATTTTGTGGATTAACTGGATTAGGACTTGTGATCAATTCACTGGTTTTTTTATCCAATCAGCTGGTCCGTCTGGTTTTCTCAACATTGCTAACAGTAATATAATATGTATAGCTACTACTAATGTCTACAATTAAAAAAGATTAAAAGATCATACATAGATAAGAAGAAAAGGAGAAGAATTAGTGGTGAAAACTTAACACAAATCCATCGATGATGACAATGGCAACCTTGCATGCACCTAGCATTGTCCTCCTTGTGATGACTAAAGAAGTACAACAACTTCACGTGCCCCGCCATAATGGGAAAACGTGGCACGATTAGGGTTTGAGACCGAGGTGTATACAGTTGATGGTGCTATTGGTGAAGGAGAATGGCAGGAGCTAGACGGGGATCTTGGAGTTGGTCTCATTTGTTAATTGTTAGGGACTGTAATGAAGAATATTAAGTTTATAGGGTTAAACAATAAATAACATAAAATACCTCACTACTTCTAATAATAGAAGGTAATTGAAACGGTGCATTAATGATGCACCACAACTTGATAGGGAGATAGTAGAATCCGCCGAAATTAAAAGAGCAATCAGTCTATAACAAATAAATCCCAAAATAAACAAAAGTTAACCCAAGTTAAACAACAAAGCTAAATCCACATGAAATATAATAATAATAATAATAATAATAATAATAATAATAATAATAATAATAATAATAATAATAATAAGAAGAGAGTTGATTGCAAGAAAGGGACAGAGAGAGGGGCACACACTAGTTTTCAGTTCAAGGTGTAAAGAGGTGAAAATAGTGGCTATGCAGCTTGGGCTTGAGGGTGGTTGAATGAGTGGTTTAGATGGTGTTTGTTTGTGTTTGAAATTCTAATCTCAGGGAGTTCAAGTGTAGTTTGAGTTGGAGTTTGGGTTTTTTTTTTTTTTTTTTTTTTTCTAAATTTCATTGGATGGTGTTTTGGTTGAAGATGGTGGAGGTGAGGTGGATTGAAGATGGTGGAGGTGGGGGAAGTTCCAAGGGTTGATTTTTGGGTTAGCTTGGTGAAGGTCTGGTAATGAAAGGATAAAACAAAGGGTGGATTTTCTGCCTACAGGCCTTCCTTCCGTTGGGGATAGAGAGCCCAAAAAGAAATCTGCATCTAGGATTAGTAAAGAATCATATAAATAAGTTTGATATCATATATCAACTTAAAATTTTAAAATATTATATTTATAAATATTTTCATTTATATCGCTTTCAGGTTGTCTATTCTTTTAACTGTTATTATATATTTTTTATTTTTATAACAATATTATAACCGCAAATATTCATTTAGAAAAAATACTAACAAATGATTGCCGTTATTAAAATGTAAGTCTTGGTCCTTTTTTAAAAAAAAAATCATTTCAAAATGCAAGTATTGGTTTTATTCTTTTTAATCCATTTATTTATTTTTAAAATGAAAGTCATAATATTATTTTATTGGTGTTGCTGCTTTTTAAAGCTTTAAACAAACTCCTAAGAGCATGAATAGTATTATATTTATTTCATAATATCTGTGTTAAAATTTCTTACGTAATGATTTAAAAATTTATTAAAAACACAAAAAATGGGATAGAATATTTGATTCCAAAAAAGCTCAATCCCTATTAATAAAATAATTATTATAAGCAATAATAACCAAACATATATTATTCCACTAAATAGATAATAAAAAGAAATATTATTTAAACATTTAAAATACGATACTTAAACAACATTTCACTTACATTAAAATATAATACAAATCAAGGTAATTATTCATACGGTATACGATTACAATGAATCACACTTACATACAACAAAATGTCTTAAATGGATTGGTATCCTGATGGTCCAACAACATTTTTGTACAAAACATAGGATAAGAATTACATATTTCCATCCATTCTAACTATCACAAAGACATAAAAGAGGGCAACAGTAATGAAAAGTGACAAAAAGAAAAGGAAAAAGTATAGAGGAAAAACAACATAACATAGACCAGATACATTTGTCGCTCTGAGTTACCTTCCTAGTGCTTAGTAAGGCTGAGAGCTTCCATCTCCTCCCTGAACTTGGTCATGGCAGCACTGGGGAGGGATATGAAAATCCTAACTCCTCCTTTCATTGAAGGATCCAAGTTACTAGGAGACGAGAAAATGCACCAGCCTATGGACCTAAACATGTTGCATCGGGCCGGTACTATATTTACTGGTTCCTTCCAACCAAAATCCATCTTTTCCATGAAACCCAAATGCTTCCACTCTGTCAAAGCCATGGTTGCTCCATTATCTTCAACATTAACATACTCTTGTTTCGTCTCCAAATTGTTGATTGTCTTTCTGAAATAATCACTGGTAAAAGCAACTTTTTTAGTCTCTCTAATGAGCTTCACGATCTCCGAGAGTGGTCTTTCATTGAGCTCCCTCACTGTTAGCGCAACCTTTGCATCCACAATAGCATTCCCATAATACCCATCTGGCAAAGGAGGATCCAAGTGCCGTCTCACCCCCACTGCGATGATCAGCAAAGTTTTCCCATCGTTGTTCAGTTTTAAGGCTCTGGCTCTTGACCTCCAAACATATGCAGCAAGGGTTTCAAAAGTTGTGAAGCTTTGCTCCATGGTTTCAATGCCACTTTCCTTCATCAAACTCATCTTGAGTCTTGTTATGCTCTCGCCGTCCACCTTAAAGCATTCATGCAAAACTTCTGTGGCTGGCAGAAATGGTGAAACTGCAGCGGAGGCATCATCCATGGAACTTTGCATTATTGGTTGTGTAGTGATTGATCCCACTAGTCTCTCTCTCTCCCACACAGGTTTCACAGAGGGCTCACTTTTTCCACTTGCAATTTCAGCTATGGCTTGAAAGAACTGAGATATTCCACTCCCATCACAAACAATGTGTGATGCGCTCATTCCAATAGTGAAGCCTCCACACAGAAATTTGGTCACCTTGAACGCCACAAGATGTTGGTAGCCAATTTCAACTTGAGAAGGAAAATCAAACACCAAGTGCTTTGCAATTTCGATGTCATTATCATCCAAATAATTAAGAGAAGAAAGCTCGCAGTTAGCAATTGCTTCTAAGAATGAAACTCCATCAGCATTATTACAGCTGACTGCAAGTTTTCCGTTGGATTGTTTTACTACCTTACCTGCAAGAGGATAATAATAAAACAAAGCCTTTGAGAGTGCTTCTTTGATCACATAAGCAGGGTCTAGTTGGCCATGTGGGGAATCATGATTTGCTGATTGGTATACATGAACGCTCTGGCAGATGCTATCAGAGTAGAGTTTATTGCTGTCAAGGGTGGACAGAGGAAGAACAGTGGAAGGGGTTGGTTTAAAAGGCTTGACATATACAACATCTTTCATGTCAAGTTTGAGCGGTGCCTTCTGATATGCCATGAAAAACAGTTGGTAGAAATGAGAGAGAGTATTATGAAATGAAGAGTAATTTTTGTGGTGGCTTTGCTTCATGTCTATATAATATGTATATATAGAGAAATTCTTAGCTATTAAGGTGCATGTCACATCGATTGATGTGTACATAGGAAAATTTTAGCTATGAGGTACATGTTATATTTCAAGGTGTCTCACATCAATTAATATGTATATAAACAATTTTAGGGCTATTTAATTTGTAGGTTGAGTGAAGTTATCTTTTACATTGTGTGGAATTTGGTGAGAAGAGCAGGGTCAACATCATCGTCGTGGTGCTGTGGTTGAGATCTGAGGTTTCTGATGACGAAGAAACTGGCGAGGGTAGCAAACAAGAATATGAGAATGAGCCTCAGAGGACACATTGTTTCTCAATCAATTCAATTTAATCCCTCTGTGAAAAATGTGATTGAGAAATGTGTGTGTGTGTGTGTGCGTGGCTGGCAGAGTATGACCCAGAAAAACAAAAGGAGATTAACCTTAACTATGATTTTAAGTGCTGCTGCTAAATTAAAATGGAAAAGACATTGTGCAGGTCTAGTGGACACGCACAATGGAAAAGGCCACATGTGGTTCGTGGGGTTTGGTGCTGATCAAGTTTAGTCAAATTCTTCAGAAAATGTTTATGACATGATAATGATACTTGGCACACGGCATAAGTTTAATTTTATTTAATCATATTTTATTTATTTATTGTTTTCCTTTTAGCTGATAGTAATAATGGGAAATAATAAGTAATATACCATGACTCTTGAAAGGAGGCTTTTATTATGCACTTATAAATAACAAATAGCATTATCCAATTTTATTTCTTAATGAATGGGAAAATATATATCAAATCAGGTCTTAAAATTGAAAAAAAATTATTTAATTTTATTTTCAACACATATCATTTTGACTCATGGATATAAATTTAAGAAGAAGGATTTCAATTATTGTTTGATTATTCTTTTACTTGGATTTCTTGATTAATTTTATTGTTTCATTATTTGACTGACATATGCTCTATTATTTTTTCTACCCGTTTAATTCGTTGAAATTCTAGGTTTATGAGTTAAAAAGACACAATTCCTTGATTCCTGACAATACTTTAATTCTTACTTTTATTTCTTTAATTTCACACCTCACATATTTATGTTGTTCTTACATCTGTGTTTTATTTTCACCATGCTATTTTACATTTTGGAGTTATTAAAATAAGGGTATCTGTGGATTAAATTCAATATGTTTTGAGAAAAAAGGTCAATTGATCTAATTCAATCAGTTTTCTTATGTTCATCTAATCGATTTAGTTTAAAATATAAATTTAATCCAATCTAATCTAATTTAAATTAGTTTTAATTAGATTAATTTTTTGAGTTTTTATTATAATTTGTAAACTACACAAATATATCAAAATATGACAATCCAAATTCATTAAAATATATCAACTATGAGTCTAAACTAATTAACAAAAATACAAAAAATATAAATTCAAACTAATTTATCAAAAAGCAAATTCAAATTCTAAATACATGTCCAAATTCAAAAAGATGGAATTAAGTTTGACTTGGGATATTGTAGGAAAGTTCCTAATAAGTATTGGTAAGAGAGGAACTTTATAGGTAAAATATTATTTTAAAAAGTATAATAAATTTTTGTTTCCTTTTGGATTAGATCCGTTTTTGAAATTTAAAAACAAAAATCAATTTGATCCAAATATTTTTTTAGTTTTTTGGTTTTTCAGATTTATTTTTTCTATTTTGATTGGATTGTTTGATTTTGAACATCCCTAATTAGGGATTGTCTTGGAGTTAATGGCTACTAATTTTGATAAGATTTTGAACATAACTTCCCAAAAAGAGACATGGAAGCTGAGGGTTCAAGTTGTTCGCTTGTAGACGTTGTCAGGATTTAACAATCCAAAAGTTCCTAATTTGAATTAAGATCGTTTTGGTAGATGAATTAATGTGTAATTTTCTCTTTCCATTAAACCACAATTACAAAATATTTCCATTATGGATAGATGACTCTATTTTCCATGTTACAATAGGAAGGACAAATTCATGCCTTTGATAGGAAGGTGTTGGTTTTGTGAGTTTCGGATTCTTCTAGTAGAGGGATAAGTATAGAACATAGCTCATTTTGGTGTTAGTATACTGGATTGTTCCGAATAACTAGACATGAATATCATCTTAAATTCTATTTTCAAATTTCTATTGAACAAAATAACTTCAACAATTCTTTTTTATAGTTTAAACCTCATTCCATAATTTGAGAGGTCTTTTTTTATACTGATAAAGGGCTTCCATGGATTTATGTGCAAGGGAATAGAGCATATGTAAGAAGAAGGAGTTTGACTCCCTTAAGTATGTAATATTATATTTGATCCATAGATTTATGTGTATGAAAATAACATTGTTGGGAGGGGTTCTTGTTTAAACATTTGATCGTATATCGAGAGATTAATTTTTTACCTATAAAATGAGGAAATCTCTAAAAAATAAAAAAAAAATTCCATATTTAATAGGTAATGTGTAATTTGATATTTTATTTATTCTTTTATCTTTTTGTTGGTTATATAAATCTTCTAATTCATTAAGTTGCTTTAGATGTTATAGGTCTAATATAGGGATGGCAATTTTACTTACTTCATGGTATCCATGAGTAATACCCGTAACGGGACGGATATGGGGGACAAATTTTCCCCCGCGGGTATGAGTACCCGTTTATTTGTTACCCCCGTTTAATAAATGGGGCGGGGGCGGATATGATTTCTCCCGTACCCGCGGGTACCCGCAAATAAAATTACAAAAATATCCTTATATAAAATTACAAAAATATCCCTATATAAAATTACCAGAAAGACCTCATTATTATCAAATTTTCACTCTACTCACTCTCATCTCACTCCCTCACTCGGTAAATTCACTGACTTCACTCCCCCACCTCCCAATTTCTCCTAATCCCTAGTTCCTACTTCCTGCCAAAGTGCCAAACCCAATTTCTCCAAACCGTGAGTCCGTGACGGCTGGTCGACCACATCTTCAACCACAGGACGGTGTTCAGAGGTCAGTTGCGCTGTTCAGAGGTTGCTGTTGCCGTTCGAAGCAAGCCCACCGTCGTTGGAAGCTCGCCGTTCGACGCTGTTCAGATAGTAAAGCTTCAAGGTAATAACATTTTCCTTAACAAAAATATGGTGCTGCAATTCTGCTTAAAACCCTTTGAGGTTTTATATACCAAAACTGTTGTGTAGTGCTATTACGTACCTGTAATCTTGAAAAAAAAAATCCTATTGCTTCATAGATAATCTTAAGTGATATAAGTTCCTCTCCAATCTCGTCATTCACGTGGTCTTATATTTAAGTGAAATAACAAAAAAAATTACTCTATGCTTGTGCTGCAATCTGATTGGTTCAGACTTTCAATTCAACTAAGAAATATGGATCTAGAGGATTCACAACTTTTTCAAACAAGTTGAGGGACAAGGCTAACCAGAGTCTTCAACATTGCTATGATACTGTGAAGTGAGAAAATCCTCCTTCGGGGATTATGGATTATGCAGATGCTGCTTTGCTTGCTGATTCTGTAGGGACTATCTTTGCTCTGTTTGGGTCCTGTTCTTTTTGGGCTTAACCCCGTTATTTTACCCAAAATAATAAAAAAATAAAAAGCTTTCCATTGATTTTTTTAAATACTGTTTTTAATTAGCTCTCAGTATTTATATTGTGGGTTGAATGTTTTTTCATTAACAAAACAAAACAGGACATATGGGAATGGGCTAGAAAGGGGATTGAAAAAAAGAGAATAATTTTTTTTTAAAGGTTAAAAAGAAAATGAAATAGAATTATATTATTAGAAGTGGGTAGAGTGATTTATACTGTCTCATTAGAAGTGGGTAGAGTGATTTATACTGTCTCAAGCAAATACTTTCTTTTAACCAATTGCATTTCATTCCCAATATTACATACTATTACTATCTAATATCTATACTTGCCAAGTGATAGAACCATTACTTGTTGTGGCTATTGACAATTTGCTATTATAGATTGCATGTTATACACTTTATATTCTGACAGTTGTATTTTATATTTGTAGAATGTCTGCCGAGCAAACTTCTACTCCTATGGGCAATGCCAATGAGCAAGTTCCATCACCTGTCGTAGGTGAAAGTCAAACACCATTATCCACTGAATCCAATAATGTTGATGAATCACAAAACAATCTTCTAACTTTACATGAGGCTCCAACTCCAACTCCAACTCCAACTCCAACTCCAACTCAATCTGAGGATCCAATTGGAGGTTCTAAAAAACGAAAACTAACTTCAGATGTTTGGAATCACTTCACGAGGGAGGTGATAGATGGAAAAATGAAAGCCATTTGCAATTATTGTAAGGGAAAGCTCTTGGGTGATCCAAGGCAAGGAACGTCACACTTGCGTGAGCACTTCAAGAGTTGTAAACTTCGAACAATTCGCGATATAAGGCAAGCATTCATCAAAACTGAGCAAAGAGGGAGTGAAACAATTGTTGTTGGTGCTTATTCATTTAATCAGGATATAGCAAGGAGTAAGCTTGCCAACATGATTATTCTCCATGAGTATCCGTTGTCCATTGTTGATCATTTCGGTTTCAAAGATTTTTGTGGTGCTCTCCAAATTTATTTATTTAAGGTGGTTTCTCGTAACACTATCAAGAGTGACATTATGAAGCTTTATGATAGTGAACAAGAGAGGACAAGGACGTTGTTGGCAAATAATCCAAGTCGGATTGCAATCACCACTGATATGTGGACTTCTGGCAACCAAAATAGAGGCTATATGGCTATCACTGCTCATTATATTGATAATTCTTGGAACTTGCAAAGTCGAATTGTGAGGTAATAACACCAAACTTCTACTAATAATACTATAATAGTTCTTATTATTTTTGGTTTTGTTGTTGATACTTAATGTGATTTTTAAAATCTTCATTTATGTCTTAGGTTCATTTATGTTCCTGCTCCCCATACTGCCAAAGTTCTTTCTGATGTCTTGATTCAGTGCTTGATGGATTGGAATCTAGATAGAAAGTTGTCCACTTTGACTGTTGATAATTGTACTACAAATGATGCTATGGTTGAGCACATTTTAGATAAGATTTCACCTAGGTCATTCATTTTGGGTGGTCTGTTGTTTCACATGCGTTGTTGTGCTCATATATTAAACTTAATTGTGAAAGATGAGTTGTCTATAATCTCAGATGCTATTGAAAAAGTTAGAGAAAGTGTTAGTTTTTGGACAGCAACACCTAAGAGGGAGGAAAAATTCAAAGACACATGTGATCAACTAAACATTGCATATGTCAAAAAGCTTACTCTTGATTGCAAAACTAGGTGGAATTCTACTTTTTTGATGCTTCATGTTGCCATACAATACAAAGATGTTTTTGGTCGCTTGGCACGGCGTGAGAATCAATATAAATCTTTGCCTAGTGATGATGATTGGGATATGACAACTGAAATTTGTAAAAGGTTACAATTGTTTTATAGTGTGACTGAATTATTTTCTGGTACTAAGTATCCGACTTCAAATGTTTATTTTCCAAAGATATGTCAAATTAGATTGGCTTTGAGAGAGTGGCTTGGTTCTTCTAATTTCATTATTCATCAAATGACTTCAACAATGATTGCCAAATTTGAAAAATATTGGAATGTGATCAATGGGGTGATACGTAGGCACTTTTAGATCCCAGGTATAAAATGATGATGCTAGTTTACTTTTTTCCTAAAATTTATGGAGAGGATTCAAATTCTGAGATTACAAAGGTGAAAGCTATTTGTGAAGATTTAATATTAGAGTATCATAGCAACACCAAGGGCAAGGAAACTACATCTTCATCTTCAAGGCCAAATGTGGTAAATAACATGGGTATAGCGGATATTGAACTATCAGAAGAATGGTCGTCAGATTATGATTTATTTGTTAGTCAACAAAATTCTACTAATATAAGTGCAAGGACAGAGTTAGAACACTATTTAGAGGAGCCTGGTGTTGCCTAGATCAAGTGGAGAGTTTGACATCTTAAATTGGTGGAAGACAAATGGGTTGAAATACCCAACCTTGCGATGATTGCTAGAGATTTTCTTGCGATTCCTATCTCCACAGCTTGCTTGAGAATCGCATTTAGTACCAGTGGTCGCTTTCTTACTCCACATCGCAGTAGATTATTGCCAAATACATTGGAGGCATTGATGTGTTGTCAAGATTGGTTATGGTCTGACATACAAGGTAATAGAGCATTACTAGTCTTAATTAAATATCTATATTAATTCATAACTACAAATTTACAATTAATTAATTTTTCTTCTTTCAGGTTCTTCAAACTCAAAAGTTGATGTGGACCGTTCGACTAGTGTATTTCTAGAAGATATCGATGATGATGTTGTTAGTGAATTTTTTTTATATGCTGTCATTTTTAAGTTTCACAATAATGTTAATTTTTAAGCTTTCATTTATGTAATTTTGTTTTGTAGGAACCAAGTGGTGGCAGTAGTTCCATCATTAATTAAGGAAGCCATGAACTATGATGCTCAATATGTTTAAGCAAAACTTGTGTTGTTATTTTGATTTTAAGTGTTTTAAGATGTTGGATCAAGTTATATTGGAATTTGACATTGTATTTGGATGTTGGTTGAATTTTAAGTATTTTAAGATATTTGATGTAGTTATATTGAACATTGTATTTGGATGTAGGTTGAATTTTAAGTGTTTTAGGTGTTTTGGAATTATATTTGGATTAACTTATGTTGGACAAATTATGAGAAATTGTGGTATTATATTTTATTTTCATTTTTTTAAATTTTTTTGAATTTTTTTAAATATTTTACAATTTATTGGGTGCCGTGATATCCATGGATATCCATTTACCCGCATGAGAGAATAAACGGCATCATGCCTGCGGATATGGGGCGGGGGCGGGGGCGGGGGCGGATATTCATCCGCGGGGGCGGGGGGCGGGGGACTACTATCCGTCCCCGCCCCGTCCCGTTGCCATCCCTAGTCTAATATGTGTTGTTGGAGTTGAAAAAGAACATAAAATAAGAAGCAAAAAAGATTAAGTTGAATACCACATAGCTTAGTGTGGATCTGTATTAATCATGAATATTTTTAGGAAACCTTATAATTTTGGGATTTGTATTTACAAATTTCGAATACAAATTTTTTAACTGATTTCAGGATGAAGTTAGAATGTGTTTTGTTTGGTTCTTGTGTAATAAGCTTAATTATTTTCTAGTTATATTAGTGAAGTCATTATCTTAATAATTCTTTTAATATTTAATAGAGAATGTATTAAATGGGAAAGTAAATACGTTAAATATCTTGAAAACATAAAAAAAAATTAATATCTTTTTCATTTAATAATTAAATGAATTGTTAAAAAATTAACTATAAAAAAATTTAAATTTATTCACAATTTGGTACATATACTAAGGTCTGTTACATGTTGGTGAATGGTGCCAAAAAGTACATTAAACACTTGACATCCTGGTCTCCAAAGCTTTTATGGCTGAGAATTGAGTAGTGGGTACATGTAAAGTAATTCGAAACAAGAAATTTTGCTTAAATAGTGAACTCAACCAGTGATAGACCCATGAATTTTTAGTAACGGAGGTAAACGTTTTTGTAGTTGAAGTAGATGTGAATGAGTTTAAGTGAATAATGTTATTTGTTACTGTTAGTTTATAGAGATAAAAAAATGAAAATATTTTTTTTTTGGTATTATGAGTATATTGATATTAAACTCATGTGAATATTGTTAAAAAATAAAAAATAATATTATATAAGTATATTCAAATATTAAATTACGTGAGTGTTATTAAAAAATAAAAATAATATTATATAATTTTTACTTTATAATATTATAAATTTATTAATTTATCTGTATATAAAATAAGAATTACATATATAAAAAAATAAAAAAGACATATACAAATATATTTACATAGGATTAAAGAAAAATTGTAGAATAGGAACATATATCTCCACTCCCCAACACATATGTCCGTCTCTGAACTCAAGTTAAGTATATTAGATCAATTATAATATGAATTAAAAAATAATTTCAAGTAATTCTATTAATTAATATTGTAATTAAACTAATCCACCTAATTTGAGTATTGTAACAATTTTTCATACGAAAGTTAACTTTGTCAAGTGAAGCTGTCTAGCATTTATTAGATGAGAAAAACTTACCTTCTTGTGTCTTCTCTATAAAGGCATCAAAATCATATAAAGGCAACAAAATCTCCGAGACGCAACCAAACAAGTGTGTGGTTTAATGTCTTTGTCCTTGAAAGAGACCGACATGTATTTATGAAAGCAAAGTTAGATAAAGCTTCTGAATTAAAATGAAAATCGTAATTAATATAGATTAATCAAATCAATTCATTAACTACCCTCAGTGTGTGTTTGATTTTTCGTTTGCAACACCCAAACCCACCTTTAACATGCTACAGCATGATCTTGTCTTTTTATAAACCTGTTTCGTTATACTTTGGATTAATGTACCAAATCCTCTTTTGACCATAAACATCCGTTTGAGTAGAAGTAACTTGGACTTGTTTCTACGTATAAAGGGTGGTTCTAACACTATGATTATAGGTGTTAAAATAAGTCGAGTTGAATGAATTGAGTCAAATAATTTAACAAAATGTGAAGGTTATGCTAAAAAAATATTTTAATTCAAATATATTTTAACTCATATCGTTTTAAGTTGACAGAAAGTTAAACTAATTTGTTGACTTAATGTTTAATTATTTTATTAATAATTTATATGATTTGTAAATAGTTTTACTGTTAATTTTTTTTAATATAAATTAATTTGTATCACAAAATTTATTTTGTTCTATGTTTGTTATGATTTAAATTATGCAAAAAAAATTATAATTATGAAGTATAAAGAAAAAATCTTTAAATATTTAAAACATAAGAAAAAATGAAAAAATAAGAAGATAATTCAGGTTTAAAATAAATTAGGCTTGCAAAATCAAATTTATCCAAAATCAAGTTTACAAACTTTAATTCAAACACATACTTAATCCTCCGAAGATGAGTTTCTTAATATATGTTGATCCTTATGCGTGTAAATATGCTCAAACTGTTTATGGAAAATATCCCCAAAGGTTAGAATAGAAAAGCAAATATTCAAAATGCACATTTAGTTTTACGTCATTTTATAAAGATTGTCTTCTATTTTTATTGGTTTAATTACACATTAATATATAAATTAAGTAGGGCCAGCAACGGTTGGTGCAAATGTTAAGGGCTGTGAACACCATATTCTATTCAGGTCAGATTGAAAAATTATCAAAAAATAAAAATAAAAATATGAAACAAAAATAGATATTGTAAATCCAATTTCAAAGCAATGTACAGAAAAAATATCAAATTTCAAAAATCCAATTCCAAGCCTTTTAGTTTAACAATCTTCGGCCCAGTATCACATAACTTATCCAAGCACAGTTGGCCCATTAGCTTGATCCATTACCTGAGCCTGAGCCTTTTAGTATTATTATTATTATAATTATTATTATTTTTTGCGCTGATTCGTTGGTTTACATTTCCTTTGGCACTAGAATATGACTTCAAATAGAATTTTGCTCCTTGAGATTAAGATTTGTTTCATTGTTATGACTGGTTGTTTTGTTATTATACATATAAAAAGAAAGGGGCTGTTTCAGCATTGGTTTTGGTTTCACGACTGTGTAAAATTGATGAAAACTGGATAATTATTATTTACTATGAATGTAGGTTTACATATACAAAGTAAGAAGATAAGCAAAACTAACTAAGATAATATTCTTATCAGAAAATTAAGTTATTTACAACTCTTAAATATATAACAAAAAAGCAACAAATTACAAGAGATAAAAACTCCTATCTACAACTCCTAAATATACAATAAATAAGTAACATATTACTAGAGATAAGGGATTAGAATGTTTGACACTCCCCCTCAAGATGATGTGTGTAGATTAGAAAATAGAAACATCCATCATGGCCTTGAAACACACAAATTGATCTCGTCCAAGGGATTTGGTAAATAAATATGCAATTTAATTTGTAGAACCAACTTTCATGGTTTTAATAAGGCCAGAGGCAATTTTTTTGCGGACGACATGACAATCAATCTCAATGTGCTTAGTGCACTCATGATACACCGAATTGGATGCAATGTGAAGTGCAGATTAGTTATCATAGAACAAAGGAGTAGGTGTAGAAAGAGGAAGACCAAAGTCACGTAATAAGTAGGAGAGCCAAGTTACTTCATAAGTGGCATTGGTCATTGCTTTATACTCTACTTTAGCAGATGAGTGGGATACCACAACTTGCTTCTTTGTTTTCCCAGAAACCAAACTCAGACCTAAGAAAATGCAATATCCTGAGGTAGAGCGTCGAGTGACAAGACAATTAGTCTAGTCCGAATCACAGAAAGCCTAAAGTGAAAAATCAAAAGTAAAAGGAAAGAATAGTCCCTATCCAGGAATGCCCTTGAGATAACGAATGAGTCGAATTGTAACATCCATGTGGGGTTGCTGTGGAGCATGCATAAACTGGCTCAAGATGTGGACAAAATGAACAATATCTGGACGTGTCAATGTGAGATATATAAGGCACCCAACAAGGCAACGATATGGAGAAGGATCAAGTAATGCAAGACCATCCAAAGGAGACAATCTCAAATTTTGATCCATTGGGAACTCTATTGGTTTGGAAGCAGTATAACCACTATCAGAGATAATATCAAGTGCATATTGCTGTTGTGATAAGAATAAACCCCGTTTCAATCGAGCAACCTCAATACCCAAGAAATACTTCAATCTTCCTAAGTCCTTTAAACGAAATTTATTATGCAAGAGCTATTTAACGGAAGTAATAAGCTACTGGTCAGAACCTGTAAGGACAATATCGTCTACATATAAGAGAATAAGAACAGAACCAGAGTCCTAATGAAGATAAAAAAATAGAGTGATCAGCAGCACTGTGGGAGAAACCAAAAGCAATGAGAACCTCTGAAAATTTAGAATACCAATTTTGTGATGCCTGCTTTAGACCATAAAAGGATTTGTGTAATTTACAGACAAGTTGCTCGCCCTGATGACGAAATCCCGGTGGTAAACGCATAAAGACATCCTTAGAAAAATCACCAAGTAAAATACCATTTTGCACATCAAGTTGATACAGAGGCCAATTTTTGACAGTAGCAATAGAGAGTAATACCCGAACTATAACAAGTTTGGTGACTGGGGCAAAGGTATCACAATAATCAACCCCTTCAATTTGTGTATATCCCTTCGCTACTAGTCAAGCTTTTATAGTGCTCAATGCTTCCATCTGAATTGTGCTTAATTTTAAATACCGAACGACAACCAATTGGTTTCTTCCTAGGTGGCAATGGAACTAAGGACCAGGTCTTGTTATCGCACAAGGCATCAATCTCAGACTTCATAGCATTATGCCATTCTGGATACTGCTTGGCCTCTGAGTATGAATTTGGCTCAGAGGTAACAATTAAGGAAGAAAGGAAAGAACGATAGGAAGGAGAGAAACAATGATAAGATAAATAATTTGAAAAGGGATAAGGCTTACCTGGGCCAGTGGTTGAAGAGGATGATTGTGATGAGGTGAGGGAGCATTGATAATCAGCAAGGTAGCCCGGATGGCGATGAGTTTGCTATGGACGACGGGGCGCATCGAGAGGAGAATCTGGAGGCAACACTGTTGGTAGGGCTAGCTCTGGAGATACAAGGTCAATGTCAAGTGGAATGGGTAAAACGGGATTGAGGTGAGAAATTGGTGTGTGGGGAATCATTGTGGGGTGGGAATATTATGTGGGGAAGAGAAAATAGGGGTAGTGAGTAGGGAAGATGTGGGTGGGTCGATGGGGTTAGTACTAGAATGGTGAGAATTTGGTATAGTGGGAATATTATCTAATGGTGAAAGAGATAATATCAGTTTAGGATTCTGAACATTAAGTACATGGTAAGGAAAAATATGCTCATGAAATATAGCATCTTTAGTTACATAAATTGTTTTTGAATTTAAATCAAGTATTTTATATCCTTTTTTACCATGGGGATAACCTAAAAAAATGCCTGGAAAAGCACATTTTTCAAATTTGTGATGGATGTGAATGTTTCTACCATAAACTAAACAACCAAAGACATGGAGATGAGAAAGATTTGGTTTTTTTTAATAATATTTCATAAGGTATTCGGCCTTTGAGAACTTTAGTAGGTAGACGATTAATAAGATATGCAGAATTAACACAAATTCTCTGCAATAATCTAAAGGCAAATTAGATTAAAAATACAAAGCACGCGCAATATTTAACAAGTGTCTATGTTTACGTTCTACAATATCATTTTGTTGTGGAGTATCAACACAACTTGACTAGTGTAAGACACCCATGTTTTGAAGAAAAAGATTGGTATTGGAGTTGAAAAATTTGCGCGTATTGTCAGATTGAACATTTTGGATATGTTTATGAAATTGTTTTTTAATCATCTTTAAAAAATTAGGAATAATTGTGTTAACTTCACTTTTCTGTTGTACCGAACGACAACCAATTGGTTTCTTCCTAGGTGGCAAAGGAACTAAGGACCAGGTCTTGTTATCGCACAAGGCATCAATCTCAGACTTCATAGCATTATGCCATTCTGGATACTGCTTGGTCTCTGAGTATGAATTTGGCTCAGAGGTAACAATTAAGGAAGAAAGGAAAGAACGATAGGAAGGAGAGAAACAATGATAAGATAAATAATTTGAAAATGGATAAGGCTTACCTGGGCCAGTGGTTGAAGAGGATGATTGTGATGAGGTGAGGGAGCATTGATAATCAGCAAGGTAGCCCGGATGGCGATGAGTTCGCTATGGACGACGGGGCGCATTGAGAGGAGAATCTGGAGGCAACATTGTTGGTGGGGCTAGCTCTGGAGATACAAGGTCAATGTCAAGTGGAATGGGTAAAACGGGATTGAGGTGAGAAATTGGTGTGTGGGGAATCTGTTGTGGGGTGGGAATATTATGTGGGGAAGAGAAAATAGGGGTAGTGAATAGGGAAGATGTGGGTGGGTCGATGGGGTTAGTACTAGAATGGTGAGAATTTGGTATAGTAGGAATATTATCTAATGGTGAAAGAGATAATACCAGTTTAGGATTCTGAACATTAAGTATATGGTAAGGAAAAATATGCTCATGAAATATAACATCTTTAGTTACATAAATTGTTTTTGAATTTAAATCAAGTATTTTATATCCTTTTTGACCATGGGGATAACCTAAAAAAATGTCTAGAGAAGCACATTTTTCAAATTTGTGATGGATGTCAATGTTTCTACCATAAACTAAACAACCAAAGACATGGAGATGAGAAAGATTTGGTTTTTTTTTTAATAATATTTCATAAGGTGTTCGGCCTTTGAGAACTTTAGTAGGTAGACGATTAATAAGATATGCAGCAATTAACACAAATTCTCTACAATAATCTAAAGGCAAATTAGATTAAAAATGCAAAGCACGCGCGATATTTAACAAGTGTCTATGTTTACGTTCTACAATATCATTTTGTTGTGGAGTATCAACACAACTTGACTAGTGTAAGACACCCATGTTTTGAAGAAAAAGATTAGTATTGGAGTTGAAAAATTTGCGCGTATTGTCAGATTGAACATTTTGGATATGTTTATGAAATTATTTTTTAATCATCTTTTAAAAATTAAGAATAATTGTGTTAACTTCACTTTTCTGTTGTATAAGAAAAACTCAAGTGCTTCTAGAAAATTCATCAACAATAGTTTGGAAGTATTTAGCACTAAAGGAATGATTTTTTGTATAGGGTCCCCAAACATCAAAATGAACTAATTTAAAACACTTGATAGTAGAGATGCAACTTAAAGGAAAAGTCAAACGAGTTTGTTTTGCTAAAGGGCAAATGGTACAAGTACACTTATTAGAAAACTTAATGCTAGAATCCAAACTGCTAAATCGAGGAGATAAAGAAAGAGCAGGGTGTCCCAAACGCCAATGCCATAAGTCAAAGTATGAACCAAAGGATGTTGTAGATAGAAAAATGGACGAAGAATTGTCTATAGTATAGAGACCTCTGTGTTGCTCACCCATCACAATAATCCTCTTCTTCCTTTGGTCCTGTAAGAAACAAGAAGTAGGAGTAAAGGTGATCCAAGAATTAGTGTCTTTTGTGAGTTTGCTAACAGATAAGAGGCTAAATTTAAAAGAAGGAACATGCAAAATATTAGGAATTTGGAGACTAAATTTTAGATCAATAGACCCAATATGATGAACAAGAACACACTTATTATCTAGTAATTTAACAAAGGTAGAAAGGGAAATATATGAGTGAAAAAGTGATAAATCAGAGACTATATGATTTGTAGCACCAGAGTCTAAAATCCACAAGGAAGGACAAGATGGAAAGGTGACAAAACAACGAAATGAGGTACCAGTGAAATTTGCTATAGGTTGATTGTTCCCAGTCTTTAGCAGAGAAACGAGTTGGTGTATCTGAGATGAAGTCAAGGAAGGTGAAGAATCAGAATCCAAAGTTGACATAACAACAGCAGCACTGGGTTGAGCTGGCAATGAAGAAGACAAGGAACCACGACCATCACGTGAAGAAGAAGGACCATGACGGGACTTGCCACCAATGTTATGTTTCCACCAAGGGGGATAACTAATCTTAGAGTAGCAGTAACTATCAGAGTGACCATCAACATTACAAATGGTGGAGTGATATTGAGGTTTCGCACCACGGGAAGAAGAAGACAATTGAACAACCAATGTTGATTGTTCCAAAGCAAGAGGTCGTGAGTCAGACAAGGAACGTTGGTGTTCTTCCTGTAAAAAGAGAGAATAGGCCTTAGGCACTGATGGGAGAGGTTCCATGAGGAGGATTTGACTACGAACAGAAGCGTAGGAATCATTCAATCCTTGCAAAAAAAAATCTATAAGGTGATCAGTAGCATAAATGTCATTGAAGTTGGCTATAACACCACAAACACAAGCTAATAGAGTGCGATAAGAGTCAAGTTCATCATGATATGCCTTCGGGGTCGCGTAATAAGTAGAGATGAAGTTGGTGCCTTAGGAGAGATTCGAAATTGCACGATGAATCTCAAATATGCGAAGGGCATTTTTTTGATTGAACCGAGCAAGAAGATCAAGCCAAATATCCTGAGCACTTTTGATCCAAATAATGGAATTAGCAATGGTAGGAATAGTGGAGTGAACAAGCCAAGATTGAACCATGCTATTGCAGCAGACCCAATAAGAAAGGTTAAGATAATTGGATTTTGGTTTTGGTATGCTACCATCAATAAAACCAAGCTTATCTTTGGCCTCTAAAGCCATGGTAATGACTCAGCTCCAAGTTGGGTAATTGTCACCATTGAGAGGCTGAGTGACAAGAGGTTGTCCTGGTTGTTCAGAGGAATGAAGGAAATAAAGTGAAGAGGAGTCAGGTTGATTAGAGGCAACCATGGGGAAAGAAAGGTCAAAGGATCATGTGTGTTTAGGTTGCTACCATGTAACATTGATAAAAACCGGATAATTATTATGTACTGTGAATGTAAGTTTATATATACAAAGTAACAAGATAAGCAAAACTAATTAAGATAAGATTCTTATCAGAAAACTAACACCATGTTTAGATGATAGGTAATGAGGGGAACGAAAGGGAATGAGGGAAACGAAAATAATTTCCCTTATTTGAGAGTTTTAAAATACATAGGAAGGGAACAGAACACATAGAGAATCATTTCCCCCCTCTTCCCCTCAATTGTTCAACTTTTGTTCCCCCAAAAATTGAGGTAGAATGAGGAGAATACATGGGTAATCCATTCCGTTAATGAAACTTCCAAATAAAGAGAATGGAAACTATCCTCTATTCCTTTCCACTCCATCCCACCTATTCCGTTCCGTTCCATTAATGAAAAAATATCCAATCATAAGGTAAGTTATCTACAATTCCTAAATATAACTTCATCTCTACTTATTACACGCCCCGAAGGCATATCATGATGAACTTGACTCTTATCGCACTCTTTTAGCTTGTGCTTGTGGTGTTATACCTAACTTCAATGACATTTATGCTACTGATCACCTTATGGATTTTTTTTGCAAGGATTGATTGATTCCTATGCTTCTGTTCATAGTCAAATCCTCCTCATGGAGCCCCTCCCATCAGTGCCTAAGGCCTATATAAGTAACAGATTACAAGAGATAAAGAATTAGAATGCTTAACAAATTGAGCTACTATGATTAAATAAGTCAGTTGTGCATGGTTGTTGATTTAATGCTCTTGGTTTTGGAATCCATTTAGTTTTTTAGTTTTCCATCGAATTTTGCTGCATGTTCGTTAATGAGTATTTAATTTCCACACCACAAACTTTGAATTCTTTCATTTGAGTTGCTGGCATGTTTCCTATGTATACGAGTTTGAGCTATTGTTTAAGCTGTTTAGAAAGGCTATGTGCACCAAGTCATATTTCTTTGGCAGCCCTTACTTTTTCATTCATAACTTGAGTTAGAAACATCATATTTGAGTCATTTTTTATTATTTTTTTAAACCTAAGACATAAGGCTTTTTCATACAGTTCATATTTTGGACTGCACCTCTTTTTCTGTGCATAACTTTAGTTGCACTTATTGAATTTAAGCATCATTTGTTTTCTTGGGAAACTAACATATGAAGCTTTTCATCACGAAAATTCCAGGCTCAAATTCATCCTTGATTAGATTCAGTTTTGTTTTCAAAGTCAAGGTCTCTCCATATTCTCATTTGTACAACATGCATAACTTTGACTACACGTGTCCAAATCGCACACTACTTGTTGCATTGTGAAGCTAGGGATAGAACTTGCATCTTTCTTTTTCTTTTTTTTCCTTCTTCGATTTACTCATTTTTTCCGTTTGACACCAGGTTTTGCAAGAACCCGGACCAGATACCAGATGTTGCAGGTTTTGGTTGTCTGGCACCATACAGTGTTATTCATGACTCGAGCTCTACAACTCAAAATATTGCACTTCTTGGCTCAATGGAAAACTGACACACCGGGCTTTTAATCATGAAAATCACATGTTTATTTTTCTAACTCACAATTTTATTTTTCCCTTTTTTATAATTTTTTAATTTTTTTAAAAATATTTTTACTATGATTAACAAAATACTCCAAAAAAACTAACCTACTAAGAAGAACAAAACTTAGTGCAGTAATAAATGTGGACCCACTAAGGAGCAAAATAATTTTAGAAAAATGATGATTTCAAATCACTTTTTTTTTTCACGTAATTTTTTGCATCATTTTTTAATGATTATGATTAAATGAGAAAAAATGTTGACATGTAAATATTAATCTTAATAATATAGGGAGTAGTGTAAAAAGTGATGTAAAAAAAATATAGTGAAAAAATCAAGATTGATAATTTTAACCTCAAACCAACAAAATAAAGCATGAGAAAACCATTAACAAAAACAAAAATGTATTCAAATATAAACACTAAGGCTTAGGCTCCAACTACCAAAATAAACCACCCCACATCTTCAGTCTTTCTTTTTTTACTAGCATTTTTATATTTTTATCATTTTTTTTAATTTCACACATAGAGACGCAAACAAACAAATAGGAAAAAAAATAGCAGGTGCCATCTATCATGCACTTTGCGACTTAGGATGCATGAACACACTTGAATGTTAGCCATGAATTTTCATTTAAAATACATGAATGGCCTCAAATAATGAATTACCAATTACCTGTTAGATAGGTAAATGTTTAAAATTGCAAAAACATACTTAGGCCTAAGAAGATTTTTGAATTGTATTTAGGTAATTACAACAAGGTCCTTACTTTCATCTTTTTTAGTTTTTTGTTCCCTAGCAGAATGTCGCCCCCCACCTGTGTCCAGAGGAAACAATTGACGAAACTTTCAAGTGACTTACGGTGTGCTTTGTTTAGGTGTGACTAACGGTATTACTAATAAGAACCACAAATTCCCAATTCAAGTGGTTAAAGATCAAAACATAACTTTGCATTCAAGAAGGAAAAAAAGAAAAAAAAAGAAAAAAAATATTTACAATTTTGACTTTCATGTTTGCGTTACATCATGATTGGTATATACACTTCAATTGCCCAGTTAGTAGGTAACTAACAGTTAATGTTTTTAAAATTAGACCAGTAATTGAACTAGTAAAGACACTAGTTTATTATTTATTAGTTTAACTGTATTTGAACTTTAGTCGAATTGATTATAATGAAATATATTTATATTTTTTATATTATAATATATTAAGTAATAAACTAACATATTAATATCTTATATTATGTTACTTAGTGTTTTAAAGTCTCATATTATATAATAAGGAAAGTATCCAAACATACAATATATATAAAAATTAAGAGAATATCACACTTACAAATCTCACATAGAATAATAAGTAGAACATTCAAGTATAGAACTTATATAAAAACCAAGAGGGCAACAAATCTTCATATGTCTTTCTTTAGCCTTATATGTGAGTCTTTGTAATTTAGCATTGAGCTTCTATATGACTCAAAATTTATTTTTGAATAAGTTAAAAATGTGTTAAAAAAAGAATTTTAATTTTTCCTTTTAATAAAATTGATTCAAACTAGTTTTTGACTAGTCAGGCTAATTCTTGACCGATTCTCTTAAAAGTCGATTCTGTGGATTAACTGGATTAGGACTTGTGATCAATTCATTGGTTTTTTTTATCCAATCAGCTGGTCCATCTGGTTTTCTCAACATTGCTAACAGTAATATAATATGTATAGCTACTACTAATGTCTACAATTAAAAAAGATTAAAATATCATACATAGATAAGAAGAAAAGGAGAAGAATTAGTGGTGAAAACCTAACACAAATCCATCGATGATGACAATGGCAACCTTGCACCTAGCATTGTCCTCCTTGTGATGACTAAAGAAGTACAACAACTTCACGTGCCCTGCCATAATGGGAAAATGTGGCACGATTAGGGTTGCAGACGGAGGTGTATACGGTTGATGGTGCTATTGGTGAAGGAGAATGGCAGGAGCTAGACGGTGATCTTGGAGTCGGTCTCATTTGTTAATTGTTAGGGACTGTAATGAAAAATATTAAGTTCCATAGGGTTAAACAATAAATAACATAAAATACCTCACTACTTCTAATAATAGAAGGTAATTGAAACGGTGCATTAATGATGCACCACAACTTGATAAGGAGCATAGTAGAATCTGCCGAAATTAAAAGAGCAATCAGTCTAAAACAAATAAATCCCAAAATAATCAAAGTTAACCCAAGTTAAACAACAAAGCTAAATCCACATGAAATAAGAGCAATCAGTCTAAAACAAATAAATCCCAAAATAAACAAAGTTAATCCAAGTTAAACAACAAAGCTAAATCCACATGAAATAAAAGAGGGGTTAAACAATAAATAACATAAAATACCTCACTACTTCTAATAATAGAAGGTAATTGAAACGGTGCATTAATGATGCACCACAACTTGATAGGGAGCATAGTAGAATCCGCTGAAATTAAAAGAGCAATCAGTCTAAAACAAATAAAAAAAAGAAGAATCAAGGTGTAAGGAGGTGAAAATAGTGGCTATGCAGCTTGGGGTTGAGGGTGGTTGAATGAGTGGTTTAGATGGTCTTTGTTTGTGTTGAAATTCTAATCTCAGGGAGTTCAAGTGTGGTTTGAGTTGGAGTTTGGGTTATTATTTATTATTTTTTTTAAATTTCATTAGATGGTGTTTTGGTTGAAAATGGTGGAGGTGAGGTGGATTGAAGATGGTGGAGGTGGGGGAAGTTCCAAGGGTTGATTTTTGGGTTAGCTTGGTGAAGGTCTAGTAATGAAAGGATAAAACAAAGGGTGGATTTTCTGCCTACAGGCCTTCCTTCCGTTGGGGATAGGGAGCCCAAAAAGAAACCTGCATCTAATTGGTTAGTAAAGAATATTATATATAAGTTTGATATCATATATTAACCTTTTTAAAATATTATGTTTATAAATATTTTCATTTATATCACTTTCAACTTGTCTATTCCTTTAACAGTTATTTATTTTATAACAATATTATAACCGCAAATATTCATTAAGAAAAAATACTAACAAATGATTGCCGTTATTAAAATGTAAGTCTTGGTCTTTTTTAAAAAAAAAATCATTTCAAAATGCAAGTATTGGTTTTATTCTTTTTAATCCATTTATTTATTTTTAAAATGAAAGTCATAATATTATTTTATTGGTGTTGGTGCTTTTTAAAGCTTTAAACAAACTCCTAAGAGCATGAATAGTATTATATTTATTTCATAATATCTGTGTTAAAATTTTTTACGTAATGATTTAAAAATTTATTAAAAACAAAAAAAAATGGGATAGAATATTTGATTCCAAAAAACTCAATCTCTATTAATAAAAGAATTATTATACAACAATAACAACTAAACATATATTATTCCATTGAATAGATAATAAAAAGAGATATTATTTAAACATTTAAAATAGGATACTTACACGACACCTCACTCACATTAAAACATAATACAGATCAAGATAGTTATTCATACGATATACGAGTACAATGAATCACACTTACATACAACAAAATGTCGTAAATGGATTGGTATCATGATGTTCCAACAACATTTTTGTACAAAACATAGGATAAGAATTACATATTTCCATCCATTGTAACTATCACAAAGACATAAAAGAGGGCAACAGTAATGAAAAGTGACAAAAAGAAAAGAAAAAAGTACAGAGGAAAAACAACATAACACAGACCAGATACATTTGTTGCTCTGAGTTACCTTACTAGGGTTTAGTAAGGCTGAGAGCTTCCATCTCCTCCCTGAACTTGGTCATGGCAGCACTGGGGAGGGATATGAAAATCCTAACTCCTCCTTTCATTGAAGGATCCAAGTTACTAGGAGACGAGAAAATGCAGAAAACTACGGACCTAAACATGTTGCATCGGGCGGGTACTAGATTAACTGGTTCCTTCCAACCAAAATCCTTATTTTCCATGAAACCCAAATGCTTCCACTCTGTCAAAGCCATGGTTGCTCCATTATCTTCAATATTAAAGTACTCTTGTTTCGTCTCCAAATTGTTGATTGTCTTTCTGAAATAATCACTGGTAAAAGCAACGTTTTTAGTCTCTCTAATGAGCTTCACGATCTCCGAGAGTGGTCTTTCATTGAGCTCCCTCACTGTTAGCACAACCTTTGCATCCACAATAGCATTTCCATAATAACCATCTGGCAAAGGAGGATCCAAGTGCCGTCTCACCCCTACTGCGATGATCAGCAAAGTTTTCCCGTCGTTGTTCAGTTTTAAGGCTCTGGCTCTTGACCTCCAAACGTATGCAGCAAGGGTTTCAAAAGTTGTGAAGCTTTGCTCCATGGTTTCAATGTCACTTCCCTTCATCAAACTCATCTTGAGTCTTGTTATGCTCTCGCCGTCCACCTTAAAGCATTCATGCAAAACATCTGTGGCTGGCAGAAATGGTGAAACTGCAGTGGAGGCATCATCCATGGAACTTTGCATTATTGGTTGTGTAGTGATTGATCCCACTAGTCTCTCTCTCTCCCACACAGGTTTCACAGAGGGCTCACTTTTTCCACTTGCAATTTCAGCTATGGCTCGAAAGAACTGAGATATTCCACTCCCATCACAAACAATGTGTGACGCGCTCATTCCAATAGTGAAGCCTCCACACAGAAATTTGGTCACCTTGAACGCCACAAGATGTTGGTAGCCAATTTCAACTTGAGAAGGAAAGTCAAACACCAAGTGCTTTGCAATTTCAATGTCATTATCATCCAAATAATTAAGAGAAGAAAGCTCGCAGTTAGCAATTGCTTCTAAGAATGAAACTCCATCAGCATTATTACAGCTGACTGCAAGTTTTCCATTGGATTGTTTTACTACCTTACCTGCAAGAGGATAATAATAAAACAAAGCCTTTGAGAGTGCTTCTTTGATCACATAAGCAGGATCTAGTTGGCCATGTGGGGAATCATGATTTGCTGATTGGTATACATGAACGCTCTGGCAGATGCTATCAGCGTAGAGTTTATTGCTGTCAAGGGTGGACAAAGGAAGAACAGTGGAAGGGGTTGGTTTAAAAGGCTTGACATATACAACATCTTTCATGTCAAGTTTGAGCGGTGCCTTCTGATATGCCATAAAAACAGTTGGTAGAAATGAGAGAGAGAGTATCTATTGAGGAGATATGAAATGAAGAGTAATTTTTGTAGTGGCTTTGCTTCGTGTCTGCATATGTATATATAGAGAGAAATTCTTAGCTATTAAGGTACATGTCACATCGATTAGTGTGTACAAAGCAAAATTTAAGCTGTGAGGTACATGTTATATTTTATGATCTCTTTTTTTAAGTTTAATTTTTTTAAATTTATTTATAAATTTATTTTATATTTCATAAAAATATTATAATCACATATAAATTAATTTAATATTTTCATATTAATATATAATAAAAATATGATAAACGTATAAAAATTATACGAAAAACATTTTCTTGTATTTTAAGGTGTCACACATCAATTAATATGTATATAAACAATCGGTGAGGTAGCGGACAAGAATATGAGAATGAGCCTCAAAGGACACATTGTTTCTCAATCAATTCAATTCAATTCCCCCGTGAGAATGTGATTGAGAAACGTGAGTGTCTGTGCGCGTGTGCTGGCAGAGTCTAACCCAGGAAACAAAAGGGGATTAACCTTAACTATGGTTTAAAGTGCTGCTGTTAAATTAAAATGAAAAAGACATTGTGTTGGTCTAGTGGACACGCCCAATGGAGAAGGCCACACGTGGTTGGTGTAGTTCGGTGCTGATCAAGTTTAGTCAAATTCTTCAGAAAATGTTTATGACAATGATAATGAATGTTACTTGGCACTCGGTTGGGATGGAAATACATCAGTCGACCTATTAAAGATTTGTGGATTAGTCTATTTTAGGTCTGATCTGACCTGATCTATTTAGAAAATAAGTTAGATTCAGATCTTTTTAAAAGTCTGTTTCATTTAGTAGGCTTGGCCTGATCTCTTAGCAAAGTTTGTTAAGCTTATGGACAAAACTTAGGTAAAGTTTCTTAGGTGCTTGTCTCCAATAGGAACATGACATGTGTACATTTTTCTATTACTCATTAATGAAAATTTTGAAAATAATAATTAAGCAATTAAAAAATAAAACACATGTCATGTTTCTATTGAGACAAGACCACAAAACTACTTAAGGAACTCTACCTAAGTTTTCTCCTAGCTTTATTAAATACCTACTGTTTATATTTATTTATAAAATTATATTCTATTTTTTTCCAATAATCTTTCAAGGCTTGTTTAAAGGTTTAGGTTTAAAATATTTGAGACACTATACTGGCGCTTACCATAAATTTATTTAGATGTCTTAATATAAACTAGGTTTAAACAAGTTTCAGTGCCACACTTATTAAACAGTAAAGTCGACTCAAAAAAGCATTTGACAAGAATGCGTCGACTCAAGTCGATATTTGTATACAGTTTTGACCATGTTTAGGGTGAAGTCTGACATGACCTGATCTGTTTCTATTCTAGCACTCGACAGAAGTTTAATTTAATTTTATCTTATTTTATTTATTTATTTATTTATTTCTTTTTTGCTGATAATAATAATGGGAAATTTTATTTTGCAATTGACTTGATAATAAGTAATTTATCATGACCTTTTAAAGGGTTCCTCTGGCCATAATTGAAACTAGTTTAATAATTTTTTTTTGAGTATATTTGGTTGGAGAAATTTGAAGACACTTCGTTCTAAAGTATATTCTAATAAGTGAAAGAGTGAATCCCATAAAAGTTGAAGTTGTTGGGTAGAAGCTTAAGTTAGGTGAAATCACAATGACGTATGAGTCGAATCATGTTCAGTAGTAGATACTGAATTATACTTTGATAGACACATTTTGATAGTTTTTTCTTGTGCAGCAGTAACAAAGCGTGTTAGAATAGAGGGGAGGGTTGATACCTGTAAATGGACTCCAACGTTCAAGTTAAGTTGTGTATAAGAAAGGTTTATACTGTAATTGTAAGGGTGGAAATAAGTTAAATTGTCTGTCAAGGGCCAATGGCCTGACCTGCCTAAAGCCTGACCTGACCTATTTATTAAATAAGTTAAGCCAAGACTTTTTTAAAAATTTGTTTAACTAAAAATACCAAGTCTTAGGCTAATAGACCTTTTAAGCCTAATGATGAGACCACGGCAAGTGTACCGGATCGTCAAGTAATAAAAATGGTGAGAAAATTGGATATTGTTCTCAGGGATCAATGACCAATTACCAATTCACGAACTTAACTACTATTCAAATAGAACTTTGGTTCAAAGGGAGCTCAATTGTAAACAACTTAGCATGTAAGAAAATAAATTAAGTAAAAAGATTCTTTTTGGTATTTTAACTTTGACAATTTAACAAACACTTAGAACACAAAAGAGATAGGAATTCAAAGATAAGAAAGAGTTGGGATCAAGTTTCATTTGATTTCGTTTGCTGCATATTAACCTGGAGTTAAAACAAACTTCTACTTCTATTTTGTTATCGGATTCTCCAAAATATCCAAGTCCTAATTCCTTAAGCACAAGAACCTTAAATCCTAATTAAAATCCCAAATTCCTTAAGTGATTCTAAAAGGGAAAAAACATTAAGATTAAGAATCCAATGAGATAACAAGCATTCATAAACTATTCCTAGCACAACGAATCACAAGGTTCACAATCTCAAACAAAGTTCACACATCAAATTTTTATCCAATGCATAAACCTACAAAATCAGTCTAAGGATGATTAAACCCTAGAAAACTTTAAGAATATAAATTATAATCTCAAAACAGAAGTATTCATTAAGTATAACTGAATCCCAAGTCAAATACAAGCAAAATCCATCAAAATCCACTTAATCCCAACAAGGGAGAGTTTAGCTAGACATAGAAACAAATGCAGAAACTAAAACAATAGAGAAGAAGATGTAAAACTCCATGGAAGATTGAAGAAAATCTGAGCTCCCACTCTTCTTCTCTCCAAGTCCCCACAGTAGAGCTCTCAAAATGGGGTTTCCCCCTTTTTCCTGCGTCTGTGTGCTCAAAACAATCCCCCTCTGATGTGAAATGGGCTAAAATATAAATAGGCATTCGCGACACCCATCGCCCAGCGGCCACCCGGCGACCTGACCTTTTTTTTAATGAGCATTCTGACCTTCCACCGCCCGGCAGCAAGTTGGCCGCCCGGCTACCTGGGAATCCTTCAACCGTCTGGCGGCCAGTTGACCGCCTGACTACCTAGGCTATTTTTGTTTAGTGGACCTTACACCGCCTAGCGGCCAGTTGGCCACTTGGCTACCTGGGAATCCTTCCACAGCCCAGCGGCCGGCTACTTGGGCTATTTTTACAGTTTCATTTTTCTTTGATTTTCTAAGCTCCTAGGGGTCCAAAATACATGTCTGGCAGTTCAATGAGCTCTTCAATTTGGCTTCGAGCTTTATCCTTTTTCCCTTAGTGCCTACAATCAAAACATCAACAAATGAGCTAAAGCTCCAATAATTCTAATCAAAATGAACTAAATCTAACAAACTAAAATAGATCAATTAAAAAGATAAAATAAAGTTGTCTTAAGGTCAAAAAGTCGTCAAAAGTTGGACTTAAGCGTGAAATCTACTCAAAAAGCTTTGGAAAAACAGATAATCTAGCAGATTATCACCACCCCAAACTTAAAACTTTGCTTGTCCTCAAGCAAAACAGAATAACAAACTAGCCAAACAAAAAGACAACTTCACAACTCAAACACCAACGCTGAACTGCATAGAATAAACCAAGAGTGTCCCATAATTCAAAAGCATCAAAGTGACAACAAATCAATTCATACATGGATTCCTGAAAGTAGAACTCTCAACTATGTAACTGAAACTCAGAGAGTCAAAAATAAAGATCATCACAACCATGCACTGATCAATTACAGCTTGAAAGCTAATGAACACGGCTACAAAGTACACCTGATAACTGGGTCACTTAACCTCTCTATAGGTGAATAGAGACTCTTAGTCACTCTTGTATTTGGGCTTGTGTTTCCCTCACTCATCACTTATTGAGCCCACCCTCCTTGGATTTGCTTTTCATCTCAAACATGCTTGCACGCAACTCATAAATGCAACAATCAAAAGGGCTTTTTAAAGGTTATAATGGGGTCAAGGTTAAAGGTGGACGAGATAGGATTTGACAAGCTAAGACCCTAGAGAATAAGTGAGCATTAAGACTTTCATTATACTTCTCCTCATGAATTTAAGCTTCTTTTTATTCTCTTTCCCTTTTTCCCCTACAACTTTTCTTTTCATTTATTTTTCCTTTTTTTTTTTTAAAGATCTGTCCTCATAACCATAATTTTCTTTTTTCTATATATATTTTTTAGCCACATTCAACAATAGTCACCACAAACTTAGTACATTGTTAACTCACATATTCAATAAGTTCAATGCTCACCTACACCTTTCGAACGGATAAGACATTAATTATTTTGGCTAAGACATGTTGTATGAGTCAAACAAAGAATTCAGTTTATTAGGCTCAAAGGGGCAACACAATAGACATAAACATCATTTGGTTGGTTATCTGGCTATCTGGCTTAACAACAAAAATGCCTTTTATCATGTCGATACATTGTGCAAATCACGGCATGCAAATGAGATTCAAACAAAGCTAGGAAAATAGAAACTCACGAGTGACCTCTCATCAAAGCAAAAAATGTTAAAGGCTCAAAACAACTCCCAAGGGTGAATTATGAAATCCAATCACTAAAATTACTAAGTACATCAATAATAAACTATAAGATTCGTGCATGGAAATCATAATCCTCATTCAAGTACCACAATATAAGAAATAAACCCACAAAGCTTTTAAGTTTTCCTAACAGGTAGTACATGCATGGTTGGCTCACATTATAATGATACTATTAAACATAGGGACCCACAAAAGCAAAATCCAAACAGTTCAACATTGGCTTGACTCAGGAGCTCTGTTCTGTGTGTGTGAAAGTGAAACAAAGAGTGAAAAATGTAAATAGTGTGTGCTACATGAGGTAAAATAATAGATTTTTTTTTGGTTGCAAGTAAGGTTAGGAAAACTCCCTAACATCCTCCCAAGAAGCGCTTGTTTAACGTCCCGAGCCTGACGTTGCCTCTTCACTCATCACGGTGGCTTGAAACAAGAGAAGTAGGATGACACTTTTCTTTTCTCAAACCTTTGCCACCATTCTTGGTCATTGACCTTGCAATCCCCTCCAAAGGCGTTTTGAATTTGACTTGAACCTGATAGTTCTGAACACACCTTAGCATGTGGAATTTCATCAGGCTATGGAGGTCTCAATTTTTCAACAGAGGAGAGGTTAACTTGTAGTGAACCATGGATAGTGGGAGGACCCTTCTCTGTACCAGCAATATCAAAGATAGGAAGACATTTCTCTTTTTTATCAACAATCTTAGAAGTAGGAGGATCCGCATTGATTGATAAGAAAGGGCTCTTACTAGCCAAATCATGTAGATGCTTATCTTGAATGCATTTGACAAGGGCATAAAGATCTGATATTGGTACAGATTTATCAAAAACATTGATAGTCACTTGATCACCATTCACCCTCAAAATGAGCTCTCCTCTAGGTATATCAATCAATGCTCCTGAAGTAGCTAAGAACGGTCTTCCAATAATTAGAGGGATATTAACATTCTCGCCCATATCTAGAATCACAAAATTAGCTGGGAAAATAAATTTGTGCACTTTTACTAACAAATCTTCAACTATTCCATAAGGATTCTTCACCGACCTATCCACAAATTGGAGAGTTACCATGGTGGGTTTTATTTGTCTAATCCCTAGTTGCTTGAAAATAGATAAGGGCATGAGATTAATGCTTGCTCCAAGATCGCATAGGGCTTTACCAAATGTTCTGTCACCTATGGTGCAAGGAATTAAAAAACTTCCAGGATCCTTAATCTTAGGAGGAAGCTTCTTTTATAGAATTGCACTGCACTCCTCCGTAAGCATAATAGTCTCTTCATTCCCAATCATTCTCTTCTTAGACAACAATTCCTTCATGAATTTCACATAGGAGAGCATTTATTCTAGAGCTTCGGTAAACGGGATACTGATTTGTAGCTTGTTAAATACCTCTAGAAACTTCCCAAACTATTTTTTATCATGCTCCTTCTTGAGCCGTTGAGGGAATGACAACTTGATAGTTGGTGGTGGCATCTTCTTTTCTTGCCCCTTTTGTGACTCCTTTTCATTAGAGTCATTGAGCGAGTCAACTTTAGATTTTCTAACTTCTTTATGAGACACTTCTTCACTAGGATCCTCAACTTTACCTTCATTGTTGTTCTCCTTCCGTGGTTGAGGCTCAATTACTTTCCCACTCCTAATTGTTATGGCGTTCGCGTGCTTCATTCCTCTAGGATTTGGGACTGTGTCACTTGGCAACGAACCTGGAGGTCTCTCTGAAACCTGTTTTGCTAGTTGGCCCACTTGAGATTCCGAATTCTGGATTGATGTCTCTTGATTCCTAAATACACCTCTTGCCTCATCCATGAAATCGGTAGTCTTTTGGACAAAAGAGGAGGTTTGAGAAGTTAGTTTCTCTACAGCTATTTCCTAAGAAGCCTTCTTCTCAATAGGTGGAGGTTGAGATGAAGAGCCTTGATGCAGAGTGTTGAGGAGGACCTTGATATGAAAATTGTTGTATTTGAGGAGCTTGGTTGCCTTGATTACCCCATGAAAAATTCGGGTGATTTCTCCACCCCGAATTATAAGTGTTGGAGTAGGGGTTGTGTTGTTGTCTTAGAGGGTTATTCATGAAGTTGACTTGTTCTTGAGATGGAGATCCAAACATGTTACCCGGATAATCTACATTCTCATGTTCTCCTCCACAAAAATCACATGATAAAGGAGCATTTCTTACTGCATTCACCTTCAGAGTGTCAACCTTCTTCGTGAGATTCTCAAGTTGTTGAGTCAATATTTTGCTGAGCTAAAAGTGCATTCATCGAATCAACCTCCAAGTACCCTTTCTTCCCTACTGCTCTTTTCCCATTTCTTTGGCAGTTATTGTTGGCCATTATTTCAAACAGGTCTCAAGCTTCTTCCGGAGTTTAATAGTTCAAGGCCCCACCTGCTGCAGCATCAATCATTGCTCTAGTTTGAGGTAGCATGTCATTATAGAAGCTTTGCACCTGGATCCAGAAATCAAAACAGTGGTGTGGACATTTCCTCAATATTTCATTGTATCTCTCCCACGCTTCACTGAGAGACTCCCCATCAAGCTGCCTAAATGATGTGATCTCACTTCGCAACTTTGCAGCCTTGGATGGGGGAAAATATATTGTCAAAAATTTCTGGACCAAAATTGCCCAAGTAGTTATGCTTTCTCTTGCCAATGAGTCTAACCAACTCTTAGCCCTGTCCCTCATAGAGAAAGGAAACAATCTTAAACGAATGGCATCCTCACTCACTCCATTTAACTTCATAGTATCACAAATTTGAAGGAACCTTTGTATGTGTGCATGTGGGTCCTCAGTATCGAATCCCCCAAACTGATTATTTTGAATCAAATGGATTAGAGCCGGCTTCAACTCGAAATTGTTTGCTTGAACTGGAGGTCTTGCTATGCTTACCCTACACCCATCCATGTTAGGAATAGGGTAGTCCATGAGAGTCCTAATAGGTGGTTGTTGTGGTGGTTGAGGATCTACATTTTCTCCATTGTCCGCCATGTCTTCAACAACTACTTGAGCGTCACCCAAATTTCTTCTTTGTTCTCTTGTTTGCTTTCTCAAAGCTCTTTCAGTCTTTCTTATTTCTGGGTCAAAAAGAAGTTGATCCGGATGAACTTTACCTCGCATACAATGAAGACAATGTGTCAGAATAAAGATAACTAAATAAAATGTAAAAATTTAGATATAAATTTCTAAACGTACTAAAATAAGTAAAATAAAGAAAACTAAACACAATAATGAATAAATGAAAGAAAAGATAAATGTTTAAACTAGTAGCTGCCTTTGATATTACCCATATTGGTAAAATCAATCCCCGGCAACGGCGCCAAAAACTTGATGAGACCACGGCAAGTGTACCGGATCGTCAAGTAATAAAATAGTGAGAAAATTGGATATCGTTATCAGGGATCAATGACCAATTACCAATTCACGAACTTAACTATTATTCAAACAGAACTTTGGTTCAAAGGGAGCTCAATTGTAAACAACTAAGCATGTAAGAAAATAAATTAAGGAAAAAGATTCTTTTTGGTATTTTAGTTTTGACAATTTAACAAACACTTAGAACACAAAAGAGATAGGAATTCAAAGATAAGAAAGAGTTGAGATCAAGTTTCATTTGATTTCATTTGCTGTATATTAACCTAGAGTTAAAACAAATTTCTAGTTCTATTTTGTTATCGGATTCTCCAAAATATCCAAGTCCTAATTCCTTAGGTACAAGAACCTTAAATCCTAGTTAAAATCCCTAATTCCTTAGGTGATTCTAAAAGGGAAAAAGCATTAAGATTAAGAATCCAACGAGATAACAAGCATTCATCAACTATTCCTAGCACAACGAATCACAAGGTTCACAATCTCAAACAAAGTTACAAATCAAATTTTCATCCAATGCATAAACCTACAAAATCATTCTAAGGATGATCAAACCCTAGAAAGCTTTAAGAATAGAAATTATAAACTCAAAACAGAAGTATTCATTAAGCATAACTGAATCTCAAGTCAAATACAAGCAAAATCCATCAAAATCCACTCAATCCCAACAAGGGAGAGTTTAGCTAGACATAGAAACAAATGCAGAAACTAAAACAATAGAGAAGAAGATGTAAAACTCCATGGAAGATTAAAGAAAATCTGAGCTCCCACTCTTTTTCTCTTCAAGTCCCCACTGTAAAGCTCTCAAAATAGGGTTTCCCCTTTTTTCCTACACCTGTGTGCTCAAAACAATCCCCCTTTGACGTGAAATGGGCTAAAATATAAATAGGCATTCGCGACAGCCATCGCCCAGCCGCTCGACGACCTGACTTTTTTTTTAATGAGCATTCTGACCTTCCACCGCCCGGCGGCAAGTTGGCCGCCCAGCTACCTAGGAATCCTTCAACCGCCCAGCAGCTAGTTGGCCACCCGGCTACCTGGGCTATTTTTGTTTAGTGGACCTTACACCACCCAGCGGCCAGTTGGCTGCTCGGCTACTTGGGAATCCTTCCATCGCCCGGCGGCCAGTTGGCCGCCCGGTTACCTGGGCTATTATTACAGCTTCATTTTTTCTTGATTTTCTGAGCTCATAGGGGTCCAAAATACATGTCTGGCAGTTCAATGAGCTCTTCCATTTGGCTTCGAGCTTTATCCTTTTCCCTTGGTGCCTACAATCAAAACAACAACAAATGAGCTAAAACTCCAATAATTCTAATCAAAATGAACTCAATCTAACAAACTAAAATAGATCAACTAAAAAGATAAAATAAGGTTGTCTTAAGGTCAAAAAAAGGTCAAAAGTTGGACTTAAGCGGTAAAATTTACTCAAAAAGTTTTGGAAAAACAGATAATCTAGCAGATTATCACCTAACAGACTAGACTAACTGTTTAATTATATATAATATAACATATATTATTTATAATAATTATAAATTATAATTATAATTATTATTTTATTATAATATATTAATATATTTTTAATAAAATTCAAGAACTAAAACTTAAGTTAGTAAGTCAAAATAAAAATAACATAATTATTAATTATTAATATATTTAATGTAATATATTTATTAGAATGAAAATAATAAGTTAATACTCACATCCTACTTTTATAGATGTTCACTATTTTCTTACTTTGGTCTTTGGTCGATGTGGGACTTGGAGATGTACCAAGTTACAAAATTATTGAGGCATATAGTTTGCAACTTGGTATATCTCAAAGTGGCAAATCGACCAAAGATTAGAATAAGAAAGTGGTGAACATCTATAAAATTAGAAGGTGAGTATTAAGTTATAACAAAGACCTATTGGCTTTAAGTAGACATGTTAACTTATTTCAAGGCTTAGGTTTATTAACTTATGTAAAGACATGTTGACCTATGTAAAGGTCTGTTGGCCTATTTAAAGGTATGTCTGTTAGTCTATTTAAAGGCTTCATTGCAAAATAGACCTTTAATTAGGCTTTTAAGTCTGGCCAGACTTTTAAAAAGTTCAGGTCATGCCTTAAAAATTGACTTATTATAGACTCACAGGTCAGACTCAGGCCTTATAATTGGGATATATGCTAGACTTGTTTAAGGTAAAGCCTCGCCTGTTTCCACCCCTAATGTAAGCAATAAGTTACCTATAAAATGTGAATAAGTTTGATATTTATAGAGTGTAATTAAAGTTTCGTCTCCCTTAATTGTAGTAGGAAATTTCTATAAGATTGGAACATTGATACTGCAGTTAGAGACAGTTATGTGTGTTATAATTTCATAAGATCGTGATTAGTAGTTACAGATAGTTTGAGATTTATTCACTGTGTAAATATCATGATCATGATGTAGTTGCCTAATGCCGCGGTTCGACATATGTGATACTGAGGTCTTAACAATGTGTGACCAATGCTTGATTGGAATGTCTATGACGAACTCCAATGGGACGCATGCTGGATTGATCCACTAAACGTGGTTCAGATCATGGTCTAGAATAAGTCAAATTCTAATTTTTGTGTTGACCTAAATTTTATAAAGTCATGGTTTTGTCAATATCTTTTATTTAAAAATATTAAATAATATTGATCGCAACTTAAATTTAGCTTATTATTTATATATAACTTATATGCTTGAAAGGATTTGTAAATTTTCATTCGTTACATTTAGCATTTCCATATATATATAATTTAAGGAAGAGAGATCTAAATAAAAACAAATGGCACATTGAGTAAAATCTGTCACACTAATACATTTTGTATATATATTATGAATGAGACAATTTCTGTATATTTTTCATGTAAATCTTCAGATTTTATGAACATTGACATTTTCAAAATTTTAAGTAAACAAATTAAATTTTACAAATGAAAAGTTAGTGAGTTTGCAGCACTTACTTACGTTAATTATAATTCATTTTTGTTTTTTAATCATAATGTTATAAATCTTTTTTCTAGGTTGTGTACGAAAGTTTTAGAGAATGCGACGGAAATGAAATGAAAATAGAATATATCAAATAAAATGAATTGTCTTTTTATATTTTATATTTAGATTTCTTTTAACGTTCAATTCTTGGAAAATCAGTAAGAGGAGGTGCAGCAAGTACATCAAGAAATATTAAATTACAAATCTTAAAGGGGTCATTCTCTATCCAAATATTCCCCTGCCAACTACGCCAAATCATGTGCTACCATGTTATCGTGCTTTCCAACGTGTAAAAATGAAATATCCTGGAAACGGTCCAATGAAATATCCTGCTGTGTCTGTATTCAACTTGTACGTACGCATCTCCTGTTTGTGGGATCCAAGTTTTTGGACATGGAATTCGGGGTAGATCACACATCATTTTCTGGGTTGAGGCATTGTTCATATCCTTGAATTCCCTTGGCCTTGGATATAACAATCTCGATGGGTTTATCAAATTTGTTTCTGGTTGATGAGCGTTGATTTGGATTATTTAAAATGAGCGTTGATTTTATGAAATACAATACTTCTTCCATCATCGTCACACACACAAATATATACATGGAGAGTATAACTTTTCTTGGTTTCTCAGGTATATTCTGTCGTCGTCGTCATTGTGATACACACACTATATATAATGAACATATATGATGAGAGACGTGTTTATTAGAAGAAGTAAGATGAATAAATTTTGACTATTAAATCTTATATTAATAATTAAAATTAAAATATAAATATATGTAATTTTTTTAAGTGATTACATGACTTTTAAGTAATTTTTACTCTTAATCATTTATGTATGATTGTATGATTAAAATTTATTCCTCTCACTCGCTCAACTATTTCATATTATTTGTGTGAGATTAATTTTATCAGTTATAGAGTAACACACAAGGAGATTAATAAAAGATACCATATTAGAAAATTAAAATACCCATAAAGAGATAGGAAAGTCACAATATTTACCTTTAAAAGAAGAAGATTTAGACGACCAAACTCAAGGTTTATTATATTTGAATAAATTATTAGAAAAACATATAAAAACAAAAGAAAAAGAAGATGGTAGGGCTGCCATTAAAGAAAGAGGACGGTGGGGCTATCACCAAAGAAGGATCTAACAAGTGAAAGAGTGAATATCTAACCACTTAGTTAAGGAGGATCTAACAAGTGAAAGAGTGAATCCCATAGAAGTTGAAGTTGTTGGGTAGAAGCTTAAGTTAGGTGAAATCACAATGACGAATGAGTTGAGTCATGTTTAGTAGTAAATATTGAACTGTATTTGGATAGACATATTTGGATGGTTTTTTTTTGTGCCGTAGTAGCAAAGTGTGTTAGAACTAATGGGAGGATTGATACTTATAAATGGATTCTAATTCTTAAGTTAGGTTATGCACAATAAGAATTTATGCTGTAAACAATAAGTTACTTATAAAATATGAATAAGACTGATATTTATAGAGTGTAATTAAATTTTTATCTCTTTTAATTATAGCAAGAAATTCAAATAAAATTAGAACATTAATATTGTAATTATGAGCAGCTAAAAGTAGTTATGTGTACTATAATTTCGTAAGATTGTGATTAACAGTTACAGATATTTTGAGATTCATCTACTATGCAAATCTCGTGATCATGATACAGTTACCCAATGTTGCGGTTCGACGTACGTGATATCGATGTCTTGACAACATGTGACCCGTGCTTGGTTGGAATGTCCATGGCAAACTCCAAAGGAACGTGTGTCGGATTGATCCACTAAACATAATCCGAATCACGGTCTAAAATAAGTCAAATTCTAATTTTTGTATTGACTTGAATTTTTATAAAATCATGGTTTTGTCAATATCATTTCTTTAAAAATATTAAATAATATTGATCACAACTTAAATTTAGCTTATTATTTATCTATAACTTAAATTCGTGAAAGGATTTGTAAATTTTCATTCGTTACATTTATCATTTCCATATATATAATTTAAGGAAGAGATCTAAATAAAAAACAAATGGCGCATTGAGTAAAATCTGTCACACTAATACATTTTGTACATATATTATGGATGAGACAATTTCTGTATATTTTTCATGTAAATCTTCAGAATTTATGAACATTGACATTTTCAAAATTTTAAGTAAACAAATTAAATTTTACAAATGAAAAGTTAGTGAGTTTGCAGCACTTACTTACGTTAATTATAATTCATTTTTGTTTTTTAATCATAATGTTATAAATCTTTTTTATAGGTTGTGTACGAAAGTTTTAGAGAATGAGACGGAAATGAAATGAAAATAGAATATATCAAATAAAATGAATTATCTTTTTATTTTTTATATTTAGATTTCTTTTAACGTTCAATTCTTGGAAAATCAGTAAGAGGAGGTGCAGCAAGTACATCAAGAAATATTAAATTACAAATCTTAAAGGGATCATTCTCTATCCAAATATTCCCCTGCCAACTACGCCAAATCATGTGCTACCATGTTATCGTGCTTTCCAACGTGTAAAAATGAAATATCCTGGAAACGGTCCAATGAAATATCCTGCTGTGTCTGTATTCAACTTGTACGTACGCATCTCCTGTTTGTGGGATCCAAGTTTTTGGACATGGAATTCGGGGTAGATCACACATCATTTTCTGGGTTGAGGCATTGTTCATATCCTTGAATTCCCTTAGAGCTGGGATGGCCTTGGATATAACAATCTCGATGGGTTTATCAAATTTGTTTCTGGTTGATGAGCGCTGATTTGGATTATTTAAAATGAGCGTTGATTTTATGAAATACAATACTTCTTCCATCATCGTCACACACACAAATATATACATGGAGAGTATAACTTCTCTTGGTTTCTCAGGTATATTATGTCGTCGTCGTCATTGTGATACACACTATATATAATGAACATATATGATGAGAAACGTATTTATTAGAAGAAGTAAGATGAATAAATTTTGACTATTAAATCTTATATTAATAATTATAATTAAAATATAAATATATGTAATTTTTTTAAGTGATTACATAATTTTTAAGTAATTTTTACTCTTAATCATTTATGTATGATTGTATGATCAAAATTTATTCCTCTCACTCACTTAACTATTTCATATTATTTGTGTGAGATTAATTTTATCAGTTATAGAGTAACACACAAGGAGATTAATAAAAGATATCATATTAGAAAATTAAAATACCCATAAAGAGATAGGAAAGTCACAATATTTACCTTTAAAAGAAGAAGATTTAGATGACCAAACTCAAGGTTTATCATATTTGAATAAATTATTAAAAAAACACATAAAAACAAAAGAAAAAGAAGACGGTAGGGCTGCCATTAAAGAAAGAGGACGGTGGGACTATCACCAAAGAAAAAGAACAGTAGCCTCTCACTCCAATACTCTGACATAAGGGAGACTCAAAATAAGAGAGAGATAGAGAAGCAATTAATTTTGAACTAACCATATACATGTTGTAAGATTGCAAGAGTTATTAATTATTATAAGGGTTTAATTTTGATATATTGTTAGTGTAAAATTTTTTATACTATCAATTAATTATATATTATTATATCATAAATTTTGATATAATTATTATAAGAGTCAAATATTTTTAATTATATAATAATACATAATTAATTAATGATATAAATGTTTTTACATTGATAAGACATATAAATTTAATCTTTATTTTAAAAATATTATAATGAGTCTAAAGAAAAATGATATAAAAGTTTTTTTTTTAAAATGATGTCTCATTTATTGCCTCAAACTAAATACATGCAACAGTGTTATTAAATTGTTTAACATTTTTTTTAAATTGATTCAAGATATCAATGAAGTGATTTTATAGTTGATTATAAAAAAAATTAATGTACCATACTCAAATATATTTTATATTTTTTATTTTAAATGTTATTCTAATTATTGAACCATACCCAAATATATAAATTCGGAATTTTTAAATTGATTGTTTTCACATTAAATTTCTTACAATTAATTTCTTCAACATTAATTATGTTTGTCGAAATTTCTACTACATACTCTATCTCAAATAAACTTTAATTTAATACAGATCCTGAGGTCTGTTACTGTTGGTGAATGGTGCCATAAAATTCCATTGAACACTTGACATAACTTGGATGCAGTCATGCAAGGCATGAGAATGGGTCTTTTTTTTTTTCCTTCCCTCTAGTTGGCTATGAATGTATATGATTATTATTATTATTGGTCTGGTCTCCAATGCTGTGGCTGAGAATTTAATGGTGGGCACAACCAATATTGCATGTGTTAATAATTTGGTAAGTGTACCAAATCGTACAAGTAATAAAAAGTAAATAAGGTTGTCAATCCCACGAGGATTGTGTGTCAAATATCAATGTAAACTTAGAAATCACTAATTAAACTGAGAAAATGATTTGATAACTTTGAATTGTATTAATTTTTAAACAAGTGTAAAAGAAATGTACTAAAAACAGAGCAATTGACAAATTAAAGAATGTTTTTGAATTTTTAAGGAGAAGAAAATTAATCAAGAAAAGCGGCTAGGGGTCGAATCCCATTGTTTACCCTCTTATGCTACTGATTAATTCTCAATACAAGCAATAATCATGCATTTGAAGTTCCAATCAACAAAATTAGGCAAAGATCAATTCCTTAATTCAAAACCCCTTTAACCCAATCACAACTCCCAATTCCTTAGGTAATTGTTAATTCAAGTTAAGCATTAATAACAGTGATTTAATGAAACACATAATTACAATGATATATTCCTATATTCAATCATAACTATGTTAACTCTACTCAGATCTAACATTAAAACGAATTTTCCAATTCGAAGTAATACCCACATTCAAATCAATAATGATCAAGTATTGATTAGCATTAAGTAATGAGTAGAATGTTCAAATCCATGAAATTAACTTGTAAAGAAAAACAAATCAGATCACATAAGAGTATTTACAATGTTCATCTGACCCTAGCCATAAAGAATTTAGCTACTCATAATGGAAGAAGAAGAGATGAAAGAATTCAAACAAATAGAGGAAGAAGAAGCCATTGATCCTTCAAAATCTTGTTCCCAAGCTTGAATAATCAATGGAGATGGAAGAAGATGAAACCCTAGCAGAGCTATGGGTAAAACCCCAATATTTCAGAGTTTAGAAAAAGGAACAACGAAAGATCCCTAACAAATGTTTCATCTGGCTTTTTAAAATTGGCTGGATAACGGCCATCGCCTCGCGATGGCCCCTCATCGCCTCGCGATGGCCCGTGCGACAGCAAGACTCACAGCAGCTTCAAAAGTCCTTCCATCCAGCATCTCGCCTCGCGATGGATGTTCCTCGCCTTGCAATGGCTCGCATTATCGCCTCGCGATGGAAGACTATCGCCTCGCGATGGCGCGACTGGAACGAAGCCTATAATCCTTTCATTCATCTTCTCGCCTCGCGATGGCGCGACTGGAAACTTCGCCTTGCGACGCTGATTCATCGCCAGGCGACGAACTAAGTAAGCAACTCTTTTCCTTTCTTCTAAGTTAAATCAAAACCTGTTTCAATCAAAGATTTAAATCTCATTAGCCAGTGAACACAAAAACCTATAATACTCAAAAACAATGAAAACTTATCTAAATTCTACCTAAATTCTTTAATTCTAAAACTAATTTGACCCAAAAACTTACTTGTGCTAGAGATTCAACACAACCCCAAACTTAGAGTTTTGCTTGTCCTCAAGCAAACAACAATTTCAAACAAGGGTCAGAAGATTGAACAATCCACCAAAGTTTCATCAATCATTGCATAATCAATTCACTTATTCTTTTGTATTTGTGTTTCCCAATCATCACAGCTTTAGATAACCAGAATCATTGATCCACTAAGAGCAACATATCAATCCTCACTACTCCTCTCCAGAAAAAGTGTTTCACTCAACTCAAGTGTTTAGAGGTGTAAATTACACTCAATTCACATCACAAGCAGCACCTTACCATAAGCTTGACAAAGTTCTAGAGAAGTAAATGCAATGCAATGCACACACACACACACACACACACACACACACATAAAAAGAGGTCTTTTTGGGTTGTAATGGGGCTTAGGTAAAGGTAGGAAATTATTTGGATAATAGGCTTTTTGTACTTGGAATTAGACACAAGTCATTTCATGACACTCTTAAGCCATCCTTTAATTTATTCAGTACCAAATTCCCCAAAATAATTCTTCAAAATAAAAGAAATGAAAAACAGAATAAGATGCAAATTTTTTTCTTTTTTTGTTCCTTTTTTTATATTTTATTTTCTCTTTTTTTTTCATTCTTATATTTTTTTCATTTTTTTTTCGATCAATTTTTTTTTTTGTTTTGTTTTTTTTTTGTTTTTTTTTTCAACATTGGACATTGGACTAGAAAAAGTCTACAACTACCCCAAACTTAAAACATTGCTTACCCTCAAGCAACCCCAAACTTAAGAATGTGTCAAGACATGCCATGAAATGACCCGTACCTAACTCCAAGTAAGTAGGGACAATGGTTTTCCAGTTTTTTGGCTTGTAATGAGGGTGAAAATCAAAGAAAAAGCTAAAGGCTTAAGGGGGTAGCAAAGGATCAAAGTATGCAGGTGGTTTATTTAGGCTCTAGTGAAGAACAAGAAAAGTGTCTCAGTGTGTTTGAACAAGCAAGCAAAAACAATTAAGAACAAAGTCAAGTTCTGAAAAATGCCACATGCAATGGAAGCACACATGAAAGAAATGATAGTGTTTAGGCCCAAATACTCACAAGTGTGTGAGAGAGTGAGAAAAGACATGTCACAATCAATTTCACTTTGAATAAAGTTACAGTGAGTTGCTAAAAAGCTACACACTCAAGCAAAATTTCAGCTCCTTAATTACACAACTCATGCAAAACTAGGTGTCAAGTTCACAATGTGTGCAAGATTTGAAATTTAAGCAAGGAATGAGTTCAATGCAGACACAACATTCAAGAGAATTGAATATGCAATGAGCTTACAAGGGGGTGCATATTCATTGTGAATTTTTAACAAACATGTGGTGGGTGAAGTACATGAAATGATTGAATTTAAGAACAAAAATACCTGTAAATTACTATTCCACAAATCCACAACTTGAACCAAAAACACAAATCCACAATTTGTTTCAACCACAAAACACTCTTAAATTCTCTTGTTATCAAGCACAACTCGTGGTCGCAGCATGGTAGCATTAAGGAAAAGAAAGATTTACCATGATCCTTAGAGTGAAGATAGAGAGAGAAGACATACCTGAGAATGGATTGCAGATAAATTGAGTGTATAGAAGGGGTTAGAATAAGAGAAATGGAAGAAATGAATATTAGGTGAGGGGTTGAGAGAAAAACCCAAGCATAGCTTTTGGAAGAAGTTCATGGGAAATCACTTCAAATTGGCCAAGTGTTTATAAAAAGCGACCCATCGCCTGGCGGCAACAACATGTCGCCCCGCGACATCACATTCTGGCAAGAAGAAAAGATGGTTCATGATCTGTCGCCTGGCGAGTGCTTTCCATCGCCTTGCGATGAAAGTCAGTAAGCTCTTACTGGAAATTCGCCCTGCGATGAAGAAATATCGTGAGGCGATGGGTACTGGAAAAGAAACCTGAATTTACACATCCCATCTCGCCTAGCGAAGGCTTCATTCTCGCCTTGCGATATAAGTCAGTAGCCTTTGGGTAGAAATTCGCCACGCGATGGGAGATCTACCGCGAGGTGATGAGCACTGGGAAGAAAATCTTGAATTTACAACTCACATCTCGCCTCGCGATGAAGAACCATTGCCTCGCGATGTAAGTCAGAAGCAAATTGGAGAAAATTCGCCTCGCGATGAAAACTTATCACCTGGCGATGGCAGGAATGGAGGCACATAGAACCCTTTTGTCTTTCACATCGCCTCGCAATGAAGAACTATCGCCTCGCGATGTCTGATCGTGACACAACTTCCCCTTTTTTTCTTGCAAATCGCCTCGCGATGAAAATCCATCGCCTCGCGATGAAGACTGAAATACTGATTTCACTAGGCGAGAAGACACATTCGCCTAGCGAGGAGCTTGACTTCTCCATATTTTAACTCTAGCTCCCAACACTTCATTCCTTGCTTAAAAAACAACACAATTACAACATTATCCCTGCAGCAACAAGTATTAAATCAGATCAAAACTAGCATTTTATTTTGACAAAAAGAAAACAAAGAAAATCTCTACTCAAAATGAATGCAAATTGATTAAGAAAGAAAAATTGCTTGGGTTGCCTCCCAAGAAGCGCTAGTTTAACGTCGTTAGCTCGACGCCTTATGATTTTTATGGCTCATGCAAAACAAGAGCAACTTTTGCTCTTTCTATCACCCCACCAAGATAAGGTTTCAGCTTCTGGCCATTGACTTTGAAAATCTTTTTTGAAGTTGGATCCTCCACTTCTACTGCTCCATAGGGTGTCACTTCTTTGACTATGAATGGTCTTGACCATTTAGACTTCAATTTTCTTGGAAACAACTTTAGCCATGAATTAAGCAATAACACATGTTGTCCTAGATAAAATTTTCTGTGTGAAATGTACTTGTTGTGATAGACCTTCATCTTTTTAGGAGCAGCCTGAACCGGATTCACCTAAGCACTATTCAAAATATGGTAAATCATTCCGGCTTCAAGGAGTTTCAACACCTCCTTTTTCACTACTTCTTTCATTGTGGGATTTAATCTTCTTTGTGGCTGAACCAGTGGCTTGAATTCCTCCTCAAGTTTGATCTTGTGCATACAGAAAGCTGGACTAATCCCTTTTAAATCAGAGATAGTCAATCCAATTACAGTTTGATGTTCTCGGAGGACCCTTACAAGCTTCTCTTCTTCAGGTTTTGATAAAAGACTACTGATTATCACTGGATTTGCATCTTGATTACTAAGAAAGGCATATTTCAAGTGAGATGGCAAGGGTTTCAACTTTAGTTTTGTTTTTTCCTCTACCTTGTCATTACTCAGCTCTTCTTTCACCTTGTTAACAGCGTTTTCTGTTGGATGTGCTGCTAGATATTGCAAACATTCCCCAATGACTTCATCATCCACCTTTTCATGTTCTTCAACTGAATTCACAATCACTCTTTCAAGAGGTGCAGTTGGAGTATTTTGCTGAAAAGATTCCTCAATTGTAGTATCAATCAAATCTACCCTATAAGAAATTTCTTTATCATCTGGGTGTTGCATTGCCTCAAAAACATTAAAGGTGACTTTCTCATCCTTCACTCGCAACATTAACTGCCCTTGCTGGACATCAATGAGGGCTCTCCTGGTAGCTAAAAATGGTCTTCCAAGAATCAGAGGTATCTCTGCGTCCTCATCCATGTCCAATATGACAAAATCAGCCGGAAATATAAATTTATCGACCTTCACTAGCACATCCTCTATGACTCCATACGGGTGCTTAATTGACCTATCTGCCAGTTGCAAAGCCATTCTTGTGTGCTTGACCTCACCTCCCCCAAGCTTCTTAAGCATAGACAATGGCATCAAATTTATGCTTGCTCCCAAGTCACAGAGAGCTTTACCAATGGTCATATTGCCAATAGTGCACGGAATTGTAAAACTCCCCAGATCTTTTAATTTTGGGGGAAGCTTCCTTTGAAGTATTGCACTGCACTCTTCTGTCAATGCGACTGTTTCATCCTCTTTGAACTTCCTCTTCTTAGTCAATAATTCCTTCATAAATTTAGCATATGTAGGCATTTGCTCTAATGCCTCTGCAAAAGGAATATTGATTTGGAGACGTTTGAAAATGTCCAAGAACCTTGCAAACTGCTCCTCTTTCTCCTTTTTCTTGCTCAAGTGAGGATATGGTAACTTCACATATGGCGGAATCACTTGAGACTTATCCTCATCTTGCAAAATATGACGCTTTGTTCTCCTCAAGATGGAGTCTTCATCTACTAAGTTAGAACTCTTTTTATCCTTCTTTTTCTGATTTTCAACCTCCACTTCTTTTTCTTCTTTTTCATTTTCTTCTATGTTCACAATGTCACTCTTTTTATTTAAGTCTTCATCCAACATCTCCCTCACATTTGTCTCAGCAGATCCTGAAACTAATGGCTCCACCACGGCTGGTGTGATAGTTTTCCCACTTCTTAAAGTTATGGTTTTGCACGTCTCATTCTTGGGATTATCGACTGTATTGCCAGAAAATTGTCCCCTGGATTGTTCAGCAAATTGCTTTGAGAGTTGTTCGATTTGGTTTTCAAGGTTCTTGATGGATGCATCTTGGTTTTTGAAACGAGCCTCTTGATTTTGGAAATTGGTTTGGGTCATATGCATGAATTGAGTCAATGCTTCTTCTAAAGCAGAAAGCTTCTCTTTAGGTTGCTGTAGTTGAGGAAGTTTGCTTAATTGAGGAGCTTAATGTACCCTACTCAAATATATTTTATATTTTTTATTTTAAATGTTATTCTAATTATTGAACCATACCCAAATATATAAATTCGAAATTTTTAAATTGATTGTTTTCACATTAAATTTCTTACAATTAATTTCTTCAACATTAATTATGTTTGTCGAAATTTCTACTACATACTCTATCTCAAATAAACTTTAATTTAATACAGATCCTGAGGTCTGTTACTGTTGGTGAATGGTGCCATAAAATTCCATTGAACACTTGACATAACTTGGATGCAGTCATGCAAGGCATGAGAATGGGTCTTTTTTTTTTTCCTTCCCTCTAGTTGGCTATGAATGTATGTGATTATTATTATTATTGGTATAGTCTCCAATGCTGTGGCTGAGAATTTAATGGTGGGCACAACCAATATTGCATGTGTTAATAATTTAGCAAGTGTACCAAATCGTACAAGTAATAAAAAGTGAATAAGGTTGTCGATCCCACGAGGATTGTGTGTCAAATATCAATGTAAACTTAGAAATCACTAATTAAACTGAGAAAATGATTTGATAACTTTGAATTGTATTGGTTTTTAAACAAGTGTAAAAGAAATGTACTAAAAACAGAGCAATTGACAAATTAAAGAATGTTTTTGGATTTTTAAGGAGAAGAAAATTAATCAAGAAAAGCGGCTAGGGGTCAAATCCCATTGTTTACCCTCTTATGCTACTGATTAATTCTCAATACAAGCAATAATCATGCATTTGAAGTTTCAATCAACAAAATTAGGCAAAGATCAATTCCTTGATTCAAAACCCCTTTAATCCAATCACAACTCCCAATTCCTTAGGTAATTGTTAATTCAAGTTAAGCATTAATAACAGTGATTTAATGAAACACATAATTACAATGATATATTCCTATATTCAATCATAACTATGTCAACTCTACTCAGATCTAGCATTAAAACGAATTTTTCAATTCGAAGTAATATCCACATTCAAATCAATAATGATCAAGTATTGATTAGCATTAAGCAATGAGTAGAATGTTCAAATCCATGAAATTAACTTGTAAAGAAAAACAAATCAGATCACATAAGAGTATTTACAATGTTCATCTGACCCTAGCCATAAAGAATTTAGCTACTCATAATGGAAGAAGAAGAGATGGAAGAATTCAAACAAATAGAGGAAGAAGAAGCCATTGATCCTTCAAAATCTTGTTCCCAAGCTTGAATAATCAATGGAGATAGAAGAAGATGAAACCCTAGCAGAGCTATGGGTAAAACTCCAATATTTCAGAGTTTAGAAAAAGGAACAACGAAAGATCCCTAACAAATGTTTCATCTGGCTTTTTAAAATTAGCTAGATAACGGTCATCGCCTCGCGATGGCCCCTCATCGCCTCGCGATAGCCCGTGCGACAGCAAGACTCACAGCAGCTTCAAAAGTCCTTCCATCCAGCATCTCGCCTCGCGATGGATGTTCCTCGCCTCGCGATGGCTCACATTATCGCCTCGCGATGGCGCGACTGGAACGAAGCCTATAATCCTTTCATTCATCTTCTCGCCTCGCGATGGCGCGACTGGAAACTTCACCTTGCGACGCTAATTCATCGTCAGGCGACGAACTGAGTAAACAACTCTTTTCCTTTTTTCTAAGTTAAATTCAAACCTGTTTCAATTAAAGATTTAAATCTCATTAATCAGTGAACACAAAAACCTATAATACTCAAAAATAATAAAAATTTATCTAAATTTTATTTAAATTCTTTAATTTTAAAATTAATTTAATTCAAAAATTTAATTGTACTAGAGATTCAACATGGTAATCCCAAATTTAACACAGTCAAATGAAAAGTGATTTAGCATTTATTAGATGAGAAAATGAATGTATCTGATTATTATTATTATTGGTCTGGTCTGCAAAGCTGTGGCTGAGAATTTAATGGTGGGGACAACTAATATTGCATGGTAATCCGAAATTTAACATAGTCAAATGAAAAGCGATTTAGCATTTATTAGATGAGAAAAACTTACCTTCTACTGTCTTATCTATAAAGGGATCAAAATCTCGAAGACGCAACCAAACAAGGATAATGTTCGGTGTTTATTAAAAATATGTTTATTGTATGTTGATTGTTAGTTCGTGTGAAAAAGATGTTGAATTATATTGTACATAATTATAATATTTTTATAGAATATAAAATAAATTTATGAGTGAGTGGTTGGTCTTATGTTTTTATCCAGGATAAAAACTGACAGTATTTATGACTGCAGAGTCAGACAAAGTTTCTCAAAGAACTAAGAAATTTTGTACCAAAAAAAAAAACAAATTAAAATGAAATCGTAATTAATATAGCATATTCAAATCAATTCATTAACTATCCTCTCATTCCTCTGTAGACGAGTTCCTTAATATATGTTGGTCCTTCTGCGTGTAAATATGCTCAAACTCTTTATGGAGAATGTTCCCAAAGGTTAGAATAGAAAAGCAAATACCAACTTAATTATTGCAAATGGAAGGAATTTAAGTCTTTTAAATATATAGTTTTAATTTTAATTTTAAAATTTATATATATAAAAATAACATTATTGAAAAGAATTTTTGGTTAAATATTTAAAGGTATTCTAAAAAATTAATTTATTATCTATCGAGTAATATATATATCTAATGAAAAAAATATTTATTATAAAAAATGAAAAAAATGAATTTTAACTATTAAATCTTATATAAATAGTTAATATTAAAACATAAATATATGTAATTTTTTTAAGTAATTATGTAAATTTTAAATAATTTTTAATCTTGATTATCTATGTATAATCAAGATTTACTCATCTTACTCTCTTACATTTAGTTTTACATTATTTCATAAAAGTTATCTTCTATTTTCATTAGTTTAATTACACATAATGTATACTTTAACTTGTGTAGTTACCCGTGCACAGGTAACTAAATTCCAACCTATTTATCATATTACAATGTTATTCAATTAACTACAAATACCACAATACCAGAATGTAAACAGAGCTGCTATACCTCTTTTTTGGTCCTACAACAACCAATGTACAAAGTCTCAATGGACACATCACATACTGACCCCCAACAGTTTAGTTTTACGTCCAATTTAATGAATCAATTTCACCCACGATACATTCACCTGCTGAAGTTCTATCACAAACGCTGTCTCTTGCTTTTCAATAATCACATATCTAAAGTCCTTCATTTTGGAAAGATAGTTCACATTGATATATCATGCTACATAGGTACATTGTGTTAACATAGACACAAACAACCTAATCGAACACAGTTACAATCCACAAAATAGGAACACCATTACACATACTTCATATTAACTAAGTGAACCAAACCCAAAAAAAAAAAAAGCAACTCTGAGGTCAACCCAGTAGCTCCCTTGTGCCTTCAACTACGCCAGATTGCTGCAAGGAAACATCACAAGGAAAATAACATAGAATCAGCAAAGCACAACCAAATTCAAATTCAATACATAATTTATTAAAAATATATGTATTAAGAAAGTAAAAATAAAAATAAAAATTAAGCAACCTATTGAGCCTTTCCCAAGCAATTGAGAGGTCCAAGGAAAAAAAAGAAGAAATAAACCTTGTATTAGATCATATATAGGAAATAAAAGTAAAACTTTAGACCGAAAGACATAGAAAATATAAATAAATACTTTTGAGGGTTTCAATTCAGTTATTAATATATTAAAAGTATCTTTGTCCTTTGTCAATAGTTGAAATCTTCCCATCGAGAATTGCCCACAAGATTTATTTGCATTGATAAAAAATATTAAATTAATTAATTGACGAACAAAATTCAGTTATAAGATATTTTAAACATTCATTTTCTTCTTGCACTTCCTTAATCTGGAGAGACTTGAAGTCTTGAACAACAGCAATGTAACATCTGCTTGAAGCTGTGATGTTCAATAGGTTTACCGTAAAATACACTACCAACTCTAATTAAGCCAACAAATTCAACACCGACTGATGCAGCGAAAATAGGATTAAAATTGGGAGCCCATCCTCTATGACAACCTCTGCTGCAGTTTTTTCTTTTATTTTTCCGTGTGTGTCTTCTTTCCTCAAAAGCCTAGCTTGAAAGGAAGTCAGACATGAGATAATAGTAGAGATAGAGGTAAAGCCTGGTCTCACAAGTAAAAAAAGAAAAGTTACAGCTCACGGGAAAAATTTCCGGATATGTCAAGCCTGAAATGAAACAAATATGCAGAAATTGAAGTGGGGAAATTGAAGGAAAACACATGCATTCAATAAAATTTGAGCAAATAACAGTGAAATGAAGAAGCTGCAGCACCTTCTAAGATTATAACTCAATGGACAATTTTTAAATCTATCAAAATGTATATGATCAAGAATAACTCCTACAACAGTGCTATCTCATATGCAATATATAGCAAGTGGATGCATGCAGATTACATATGTAGATTATAAGCTACAGTAAAGATTTTCTCACTTACAATTTTGAGGTAGAAGGAGGAAGATGTATAAAAACAATTATCTGTTGAAATGACCATTGCTCAACTCCTGCATAGGAAAATATCAATCACATTTAAAAGGAGGAAGATATATAAAAATAATTATCGTCAGAAAGTTCTATACAGACCCCATAATTTAGCACATCAATACTTAGTTTTCCAATTTCAACAACAGACATGTGAGTACGAGAGTACAATTCTCACATCACTTAAATCAGAATTGGTACATATAGTACCTACTATCTTTTGCTCTTTCCAGAATATATCTCCATTATTTTCCTTAACTAATCATTGAAGGAAATAGTAAAAAATGGTCCTAGCACAAGATGTGTCAGCCTAACCTATCACTTCGCAGTCTAGCTCTTAATAATCTTAACAATTCATAAAAAGATAATACATTATCTTACCAAATTATTCCTTCACCTTTCTTTTATGGTGTAGCTCCATAATAAAGAGGATGTGTTGCCTTCAATCCAAAGAGCACCATCAACAATACAAATTGAAGCAATAATATTTATATTATCCAAAGAAAAAAGAAGCTGACAAATCAAGCTAGTAAAATAGGGAAGAAATAAAGAGTAAAATAGTTAGCACCTAACACTTCCATAGAACTACAGAGTTGAAGGAGAAAATAGTAAAACCGAAATGAAAAGCACTGTCAATCAGGCACAGATAATTAGCACAAATTATCAAGCAGAAATTATAAAATGGATAATTAAACCAATGTTTAGAAAATTTCAGCATATAAATTACATCCAGTTATCCCACCATCCAATTTATCAGGCGCTGAAAAGGTAGGAGGAATCAACCTGAACGTATCATTGTCTCCCTGAAATGAAGCTACAAATCCAATCCTTTGCTCCTTTGTAGAGCCTGAAGAATGTTAACACAAGAATGAGAAGACTTTAAATTCTCTTCTAAGAAAAATGAACAGAAACTAATCAATAACATCAATATGGTAATGAACAAAGATAGTTGAAACATAAAAGATACATACTTTGAAATCCACTAAATCCCTAGGATAGAATTTAATGGCAAGAAATAAACTATAGCTCTTTCTTCTAATAGGACCCCAAAGGTGACCCAAGTATATGTCAGGAGAAAGTTTCGGGCTGCAAAGAAATTAGGCCAGAGGGAAAGAGAACGTACATCACCAAGTCTGTTATTAATTTACTGAGATAGCACTAGGTGAGTGGGAAAGTGAGATTAATTGTTGTGTGGGGGTATAATGGTGGGGAAGGGAACGTGAGAAGGCAGGGAGGGATTAATTGTTATAACTGCTGGGAAGGGAACGTGAGAAGGTAGGGAGGGATTAATTGCTATGTGGGAGAGGGAAACGTGAGAAGCAGAGAAAAATTGGGCTAGGCTCTTGAGAGGGACTGAACACCCTTCATTTGCTCAAACTATCTGTTACTACTGTCTTCTGAATTTTTCCTAGATAATCTCCTATAACTTCTGGGCTGATATCATTCTGATATCATCCTGAGTGCATCAATTTATCAGTGTTCTTCATTTTTCTGTCCAAGTTTTACCAGTACCTATCATCTTCAAAGTTTAAAACACTAAACATCATACAACAGAGCAAAAGCATCACCTGCTCATTCTCATTCAGCACATGTATTTTTTAAAAGCTGAACAAATTTGGAAGACAAACCACACCCGAAATCATTCAGTACAAGTATCTTATAAAACAGATTTATATTTGAAGAAATAAAGCATTGTGGTTAGAAAATGCAAATTCATGTTCAACAAATCCTCATCATAAGTTGTGAACTGAATATTTTTTGAATTTTCTTAGTATCTAAACGGTTCATATTAACACATTTCTTTAGTTTTCCTAAATTCAGAAACAGAGCCAAAGCCAGCTTAAAGCTACCTAAGAATCATGAAGGAAAGTTATCAATGAACTTAAAGGATCAGAATACAAATTTAGAGAGACCGTTTTTCAGATCAAATTAATGAGAAAAATTAGAGGAAAAAAACTTGAAGAACAAAATGAAACACTCTGATTAATCAAAAAGAAAATGGAACCATAATATGATAAAACACTCTAAAGTTTATGTTAATAGAAGGGTCCCCATATGTCTAATATAAGAATAAGAATTATGATCAAGACGAAATATAATGTTATTCGTTAAAAAAATCATTATGAAAGCAGAGGACTATACATTATGCTGCAAAGGTTGTGCAAATGACTGATTTCATTGCTACTTAAGGATTTGATTGCAAACATATTTACACATGTAAAACTGACCACACGTCAGTAGCCTTCAAAACCTTCGTTCTTTCTTGACTTTCTGGATGCTTGATCCATGAGCATAAAACCCCTAGCAAAATTCAAGAATGTTCTTTTGTAAAGACACTTGCACTTGAAATCACAGTAATTTCATAATAAGAGCAGGTTTCATATCTACCACTCACATGTTTGGTTGATCATCAACAACATCATCTCAAGCTTTAATGAATTTATTTTGACAGATTCATTGGTGAAAGCAACTCCGTGAATATCTCTACCTGTGAGCGGCCTAGACATATGAAGTCAGAAAAAACCAAAATAAATGAGGAATCAAGTATGAAAATAGGATTTAATTTTGATCCACTAATAGTGTGAAGAATTTTACACTATCGGTTAACCATATGGTGCTGCCTATTTAGAAAATAATTAAAAAAGCTAGTGAAAAACCTTAGTTATTGCAATGATGTGGCACTTTCTTATTTACACTGACAATGTATCAAATTGAAACTAAAAATAATATATATAAAGTATTTTAATAGTTTATGTTCAAGGTATTGAACTTCTGCTATGTTTATTATGACTTATAGTTAGAAATCATGTTTCATAAGTTGAGGATTGCAACCCTGAAAACAAAAGCTGAGCTTCAGTTTTGACATCTATTGCTGTAAGCTCCAATAATTTGATAAAACCTTACAAATTCCTCCGAAACAAACTATAATATATCTGATTGAAGTTTAAATCCTAAGTGATAATCAACTTTCTATAATGTTATAAAGTTTCTCAGCTGTATCTAGCAAATGTGAAAAAGACAAAGTCAACCTTATTTCAATTTGGTACGAGTTCTTGCAATGCACGCATCATCTCGTTGATCTTGTCTCTTCGCCTCTGTATGAATAAATCACTAAAATCACCAATTATAATCTTATATAAATCAGAAACAACAGTGCACACACTTAAGAGGGAAAATTTGTTGTTTTATATTTAACGCAACACACAAATAGCATATGATCTTGCTCACACATTCAGATAGATTATGCACTTCAATTGAACAGCTTCTCTTGGAGCCCGTACCTTCTTGTGCAGGAGCTGCCTTTTAACACCCACTGATTCTTCCTCAACAAACTGCAAGTAAAAAAATAGAAAAAAAAAGTGGTTTATAGAGGAACACTAAGCATATAAGACAGTGTAATTCTAAGACATTAAATTCGCTGTGGCACTCAGAGTCCTCAGTGTCTCGACTTTATCGCTTCAAATTTTGATTTGGATCGTCTGAACCTCTATCTGCACCATTTTGCCGGAGCAAACAAAGGAAGAGGCTACTGCTGGCTCCAAACTATTTTCAACAGCTTCGTGTCCTTTACTGCCATTTTCACCAAGAATTAGATTGGAAGTTTGATCAATCTTAGACACAGCTTCTTTGCAAGCAGGGTCAGACTTCTTAGAAACAGCAACATTCTACTTAAGAGATTTTGGCTCCAACAGTTTCAAATCAACCTTGTATGGCTCCATAACCTGCTGACTATGATTGGTTGATTCCTTTGGACATTCACCACTTGAATCAACTTCTGATGATTTAGGAGGATTGCTTCTAGTTGCAGCAGCAGCACCTTTATTCTACAGCAGGTCTTGCAAAATGGGAGAAATTCATTATGGTGGAACTATTGCTAGGCATAATTTGGATCTTGCTTCTCCATCTTTAAGCTAGAAAAACCACAAATACATATACAGAATATCTAGTAACCACAGAGTAAAAGATTTAAAGGATAGTAAACCCTTAAAAGTCTTCACTCTCACCAATTGGACCATAATGACAGGTTAGGAATAAAACTGTTGACCTCGTCTACGTAATCTCCAAAAAGGGCAACCTCTAACTTGACACTGCATCAATAAAAAGTAAATTACGAAATTGTTCATAGAATATATGAATGACAATGAAATAATATAAGTAAGATAGAAAACTTAAACAAAAGGAAAAATACAAGCATAGTAAACCATAGTAACAGGTTCTATAGTGGAATATATAATTGGTTCAAGTTCTATAGTAAATCATACCTATCACCTAATCAGAATTTCATTAAAAATCCTAAAACATCATAGCATACTAATTAGATAACATAAATTCAGTTACAACAATGTATCAAGTATTTAAATTCTAGAAAACTTAAAAATCTTAGTGCAGCTAAAAATAAGTATCAAGTATACTAATTAGATAACAGATATTTGATTGAAGATATATGAAACATGCAAAGAACAAAATTGTAACACCAAAGTATCAAGTATTAAAATTGCTGAAAACTTTAAAAACTGAGTGTACCTAAAAATAAGTAATGAACATTAGTTTAAATAGTCGGTCAAGATCACATTTAATATCATATAAGTCATACCAGTTAGTAAACAAGCCATTTTCCAAAATAAGAAAAAAAGAATCACATTAAAAATCCTAAAAGATCATAGTATACAAATTAGATAATATAAATCTAATTAATGAAACATTATTTGGTAAATAATACATGAAACATGCAAGGAACAAAACTGATAAAGCAAAGTATCAAGTAGATATATTGTAGAAAACTTAAAAACTGAGTGCACATAAAAATAAGTAATAAACATTGGTTTAAATAGGCAGTTAGAATTACTAAAATCTAGTTCAAGATATATGAATCATGCAAGGAATAAAACTGTGTGTAACAACAAAGTATTAAGCATATAAATTGCAGAAAACTTAAAAAACTTAGTGCACGTAAAAATAAGTAATAAACATTGCTTTAATTAGGCAGTCAAGATGACATTCAATATTATATAAGTCATATCAGTCAATAAGCAAGCTATTTTTCAAAATAAGAAAAAAAATCACATTAAAAATCATAAAAGATCATAGTATACTAATGAGATAACACAAAACAACTTAATCAGACATTATTGGGTAAATGATATACGAAACATGCAAGGAACAAAATTGATACAACAAGTATCTAAATTGCAAAAAAGAGGTAAGATAACAACAAGTATGTAAATTAGTATCAACTATACTAATTAGATAACAGAAATATGGTTCAGGAAATACGAAATATGCAAGGAACAAAACTTTAATAGCAAAGTATCAAGTATCTAAATTGTAAAAAACTTAGTGCACTTAAAAATAAGTAATGAACATTGGTTTAAATAGGCAGTCAGAATCATATTCAATATCATATAAGTTATATCAGTTAATAAGTAATCCATTTTCTAAATTAAGAAAAATAAATCACATTAAAAATCCTAAAAGATCATAGTATACTAATTAGATAACAAAAATCTGGTTAATCAAACATTATTTAGTAAAAGATACATCAAGCATGCAGAGAATAAAACTGATACAACAAGTATCTAAATTGTAGAAAAAAGGTAAGATAATAGCAAGTATCTAAATTAGTATCAAGTATACTAATTAGATAACAGAAATCTGGTTCAGGATATACGAAACATGTAAGGAACAAAACTCTAACAGCAAAGAATTAAGTATCTAAATTGCAGAAAACTTAGTGCACCTAAAAATAAGTGATGAACATTGGTTTAAATAGGTAGTCAGGATCATATTCAATATCATATAAGTCATATCAGTTAGTAAGCCACAAATTTTCCACACAAAAAAATCACATTAAAAATCCTAAAAGATCATAGTATACTAATTAGATAACACAAATTCAGTTAATCAAACATTATTTGGTAAAGGATGCATGAAACATGCAGGGAACAAAACTGATAGAGCAAAGTATCAAGTATATATATTGCAGAAAACTTTAAAAACTGAGTGCACATAAAAATAAGTAATGAGCATTGGTTTAAATATGCAGTCAAAATCACAAAAATCTAGCTCAGGATATATGAATCATGCAAGGAAGAAAATTGTAACAACAAAGTATTAAGTATATAAATTGCAAAAAATTTTAAAAAAACGTAGTGCACGTAAAAATAAGTAATGAACATTGCTTTAATTAGGCAATCAGAATGACATTCAATATCATATAAGCCACATCAGTCAGTAAGCAAGCCATTTTTCAAAATAAGAAAAAAATGACATTAAAAATCATAAAAGATCATATTATACTAATTAGATAACACAAAACAACTTAATCAAACATTATTGGGTAAATGATATATATGAAACATGCATGGAACAAAACTGATACAACAAGTATCTAAATTGCAGAAAAGGGGTAAGAAAAGGGCATGACCTATCAACGTCAAGCACATTGGTTTAAATAGGCAGTCAAAATCACAAAAATATGGTTTAGGATATATAAAACATGCAAGGAAGAAAAAAATAACAGCAAAGTATGAAGTATATAAATTGCAGGAAACTTAAAAAACTTAGTGCACGTAAAAATAAGCAATGAACATTATTTTAATTAGGCAGTCAAGATGACATTTAATATCATATCAGTCAGTAAGCAAGCCATTTTCCAAAATAAGAAAAAGAAATCACATTAAAAATCATAAAATATTATAGTATACTAATTAGATAACACAAATCAACTTAATCAAACATTACTGGGTAAAGGATATATGAAACATGCAAAGAACAAAACTGATACAGCAAGTATCTAAATTGTAGAAAAGGGCTAAGAAAGGGGCATGACCTATCAACGTCAAGCTCAATGACTATAATCTTGGTCTTCTTTCCATCTTCGTCGTATTCCTTTTCAGTACCAACCGCTGTTAGCAGGCCCATTACATCTGCTTAAAAAAAATTAAAACCATATTGGATACAGTATAACTAAGAACACATTATAAAATTATTGAACTTGCGATTACCAACTAAAAAGGGAAACTCTCCATCACTCTGAAAAATGTTGTCAAATGAAACTAGCTTACAACCATAAAAAAGAATCACTTCACTTTCTGATGACCTTATAGTAGTTCTCAATTGAAAATTTAAACGATATTCATGTCTCGTAGTTTGGAAGTATCCAATGTTACCACCAACACCAAAGTAAGCAATTATATAAACTTCCCCTTCAAAAAGAAGTGGCTTAAATTTGTATATCAAAGTTTTTCGCACAAATGCATGCATGGTACAACCCTGCATTTAAATCAAATGAATAAGATATCACACATTTAATAAATTAATGGATGACAATGAAAGAGGAAAAATCTTACAAATTCGTCCATGAAGACCATCCAATGGTATTGATGGTCTTAGGGTTATTGGAACTTGGAAGATACCATAGTCAGACCACGCAAACCTTCACCTTCCAACACTCCCTTACTGGAGTGATTTTCTCCAAAGGATCAATACGCAAAGTCATAGAAGATAGTAAACAAGAATGAATCAGAGAAAGGAATATTATCAAATATACGTAGAAAAATATAGAGAAAAGAAGACACAACCTTAAGAAACCAGTATCATTTGCATTCACAAATCCATTTATAGGCAAAAATTATAGAGAAACAGTTAGGGTTTCGAACTTATTCACATGACTAGTCATCGTCGTTAAACCCTAACCAACACAAACATGGAAATCATAACTAATCAACTGGAACACCAACAAATAACCTGCAAATAACATATGCATGCGATTAGGGAATAATTGAAGGAAACACAAAGTTACCAGGGAGGAAAGAGAAAGAGAGAGAATCGAGGAAAGGGGAAAAGAAAATAGAAAAAAGAGAATTAGAAATAAAATTTACAATAACAATCAGGATAGGTGAGAGTTAAAAAATAGATGAAAGAGAATAAATGGGGAAGGAGTTGTAGCATCACACATGCCATGCATGGAAGAGAGAGGGAATAAGCGAAGGAAACACAAAGTTACCACAAGAAGAAAGAAAAAGAGAAAGGTAATAAGCATGAGCGTAGGTGAGAGAAATGAAATAAATGTAATGTTTCGTAGATACGAAATGAGGATTTCAAATTGAAACTAAATGACAATAATAATGAGGGTCGATGTGAATTTAAAAAGAAGAAAGATGAAAGAGAATGAATGACATGTGTCATAAATGTTCAAAATTATCTGAATTCAAATTAATTTATTTATTAAATAAAATTCAATAAAAATTGAGAAGCTTTCGAAGAGTAGAAAGGTGTAAGTTTTGGAGGAAAAAAACGTTACCAGAAGCTGATACTTAACATAACTTTCTTTATAATGGCTTTTCTATATCTAGTATAGATTCGCTCGAGAGGTTCTTCCTTTTCCTGCAATGAATTAATAACACAGGGATACACGTGTTGTCTACTTGTTTTCTTTTCTGACATTGTGTTTTGAGTTTGACTATTCAATATGATACTTGATGTCCAAATGGCTAGCAACTCTGCCAAATCACAATCCTATTTCTTAACAAAGAAAGAAAAACTGCTGAAACTCTAAGAGAGCGTACCTCTAAAATGAACCTCTAGAACTCTACAAGAGAGAAGACGAGGCATGTTTTTTTTGTTATCTTGATGTGGTATTACCTGCAGCCTCTGTACGTCTGTGCTATATGGGATCTCCAAAAAATCTGCAAGGATCACTTACTATGCTCCTTTCGGAGCACCCTTTTTGGAGAAACTCCCATGTATACGAAAGCTTCTTGCTGGCACATACATATGATTTTTTCCTATTGTGTTTCTCACCCCCTAGTAACTTGGATCCTTCAATGAAAGGAGGATTAGGATTTTCGCATCCCTCCCCAGTGCTGCCATGCTCAAGTTCGGGAACGAGATGGAAGCTCATAGCCTTATTAAACCCTTAGGAAGGTAAATCATATGTATTCGATCTGTTTCACGTTTTTTTCTTCCTCCAATCTTTCTTTCTAGTATCTGTTATATTATCGAGGATGGAAATATGAAAATCTTATAGATTTTTCTTTTATTATTTATACAGTTACAGTGGATGAAAATTAAATCTTTTTCTTTTTTAATTATGTCAAATGAAATAAGATTTGGTGTGTTTATTATGCTCATTACAATTTTGTCTTTTAATGAAAATTTAATTGTCAAATATTCATTTATTGTTTACAAAAGAGTATCTGCATTCACCATTAACACAAAGAATAAACCATGTGGTTATATATTCTTTGTTGACTGCAAGAGATCAAAGGTCCTATGTTATATATGCTCTTAATTAACTCTCATTATCTTCTATGCATATAAAATGCAGATTGCCATCGAGTAGAGATCCCTTTTGGTAACCATAAAATTCCACAGCTGAAATGGGACGTTCTCGAAAATTAACCTCAATGAATTCATCAATATATATATTTCGCAAGTACTTAGTTGCTGTCTACATATAGCAGAAATCCCTCACGTAATCACTCCAATAAATTCTCAAAATCAAACCCTTGAAAATTATATATGCATGGAACATTGTAAATGCTCAGAATTCCCAGATTTGATTCAACAAAGAGATACTGCTCTTCTAGAAACGAGCATTAAATGCAAGTACACCAAGGATGAGGATCCATGCTGATTGATCCTTAGTCTCTCACAAACATTTAAAGCTAGGTTTGAACCCAAAGAGGTTTTCTTATTTCTTTATTGAACTTTGCACTGTATACACATACTTCTCATATGTCGTGCATTTCCGTTAAAAATTACAGAAAAAAGTATAAGATTGTATGTAATAACCGAACAAACCATATATATCGCGACACATTAAAATTAGGCCAAATAACGACACGAACAGAAATTTATTATGATCCTTACAATAATACCTCCAATGAATCAAAATAGAAAAACAATTTAACAATTTGTTAGAGACTGATATTTTTTAAATACTTTAAGTTAAGCCAAATATGTTGTATTTTGATGTAAAATATGCTTCAGTTGGTCAGGTTGGGTATAACTTGTGTGTTGATCCTTATTTCAAGGAATAATGGGTGAAATGTTAGCAAATTGAGTAATTTATAAACATAGTTTTAAGTTACAATTGTGCTTGCGGTTGCATTTGCTTTATAATTTTGAAAATTATAGATAATTACAGAAAATGGTGTGATATTCATTATTTTGTGAAGAAATATCTCATATTTAGTATTGTGCAGACAGCATACTATCTAACTCTCTATTGATTTGTACATATATATGTGTATTGTACCTTAATGAAATAGATTACACTCGCCTACTGGCTTATGTTCTTTAATTATGATTTTCTTACTACATTTTTCTTTTACATCATTTTTTATACTATTTTTTATATCATTAATTATATCACTTTCTTCTCGTCACTTTTTATTAAAAAATGATGATCTTATATTACTTTTTATCTCACATCACTTTTTAATGATTATGATTAAGTGAAAAAAAATTATAAGAAAAGTGATGTAATAAATGATATATATGGAATAATGTAAAAGATGATGTGAGATAAAAATATGATAAGAAAATCATAGTTGATATTCTTTTATGTTTGTTCTGTGACACAATTTCACTAAAATGTAATTAATTTATATTATCCACAAATATTAACCGGAAAGTGATTGAAGCTGCATCCAAACTCCTAAATTGAGATGCTAATTCAAATTCATAGGAGGAAAATAAATATTTAGATTCCTAGTAAGGATTTTACCTAGTTTTGCAGTTTTTTTTTCCTGTATTTATTTGTTTCACAGCATATTCAAGGGCTTTCACTCCATCATCATTACATATATTTTAAAGAAGCAGTGAACTCATAAACGGAGACACATAGAGGAAGTATAGACTAGAGATTTTCTTTATGTTTGCCAAAAACACCAAACCCCTCCTTCAACTTCATCTACCAAGGGAACACATTTCAAATTCTCACCCTTCAACGCCTATATTTCCCTTACACCACCCTCTCTCACTGTCACTGATCCAAATCAAGCAAACCCATGCACGCGTCGTCGTTTCGGGCCTTTCCGGCCATGCCCGCTTCATGGCTCACCTTCTCTCTCTTCTCTCTCTCTCTACCTCCTCTTACTCCCTCCCCTACTCCCTCTCCATCTTCCACTCCATCCCCTTCCCCACCGTCTTCGCCTTCAACACCATCATTCGCTGCCACACCAAAGGAAACTCACCTTCTCAGTCTCTTGCACTCTACTCCTCCATGCGACGTCGTTTCCTGAACCCCAACCCCCATACCTTCACCTTCGTCTTGCACGCGTGCAGCAAGAACAACATAACCCAAGGGGTGCAAGTTCATGCCCACGTGATCAAGCTCGGTTTCGCATGCCACGTGTTCGTTCGAAACGCGTTGATTCACATGTACTGTGCATGTTCTAGAGTCGAATCTTCCAAAAGGGTGTTCGAGGAAGATACCCTTTGCAGGGACGTGGTCACCTGGAACTCCATGCTGGCCGGTTTGGTCAGAAACGGTGAGGTTCGTATTGCAGGGAAGGTGTTTGATGAAATGCCTGAGAGAGATGTTATCTCTTGGAGCACCATGATAATGGGGTATGTCCAAAATGGACTCTTGGAAGATGGGTTGGAGTGTTTTAGAGCGATGAGGGAGAGAGGAATAAGACCCAATGAGGCTACATTGGTTACGGTGCTTTCGGCTTCGGCTCAGTTGGGTTTGCTTGGTTGTGGAAGGTTCATTCATTCCATCATTGAGTCTGTGAAGTTCCCAATAACTGTTCCCATAGGAACTGCTCTGGTTGACATGTACGCAAAGTGCGGTTGCATTGAAGAGTCTAGAGTCTTGTTTGATGGTATGTTGAAGAAGGATATACGGACATGGAATGTCATGATTTGTGGCCTAGCTTCACATGATCATGCAAAGGAAGCGCTTGTGCTCTTTCACAAGTTCATAAGTGAAGGTTTTTGTCCAGTGAATGTGACTTTCGTTGGAGTCCTAAATGCTTGTAGTAGGGCAGGTTTGGTTACTGAGGGAAGGCATTACTTTAGGTTAATGGTAAATGATTATGGCATTCAACCAGAGATGGAGCACTATGGCTGCATGGTTGATCTCCTGGCTCATGCTGGTTTAATAGACGAAGCCGTTCAGTTGATTGACACAATGGCGGTTCCACCGGACCCTGTATTGTGGGCAACACTACTTGATGCATGTAAGATTCATGGATTTGTGGAAATGGGAGAAAAGATTGGGAATAAGTTGATACAGTTGGATCCAACCCATGATGGTCATTATGTACAATTAGCTGGAATCTATGCAAAAGCAAGAAAATGGGAAGATGTAGTTAGAGTTCGCAGATTAATGATCGAGAAAATCACCAATAAAGTTGCAGGATGGAGCTTGATTGAAGTGCAGGGTAGAGTTCATCGCTTTGTTGCAGGGGACAGAGAGCATGAGTGTTCTTCAGACATTTACAAGATGCTTGAAACAATAGGACTGAGGATAACTGAAGCTGGTTACTCAACAAAACATCTTACCTGTGCTGCATGATAAAGGAGAAGAAGAAAAGGTAAGTAACATTCAATTAAAGAGCACAGTGAAAGCTTAGCAATTACTTTTGGCATTTTGCTAATAGTAGTTGGTGATTGCATCAGCATTGTGAAGAACTTGAGAGTTTGCAAGGACTGCCACGAGGTGAGCAAGATTATGTCCAAAGTGTTTGACACACCATTTTAAGGCAGGCAAATAATCCAGTCTTGATTAATGGTAAAACGTATGTCAACCCTGTATTTTACCAGGCTTTTTTCTTTTTATATGTTTACAATTTTCTTCCAAGTTTGATTTTCCTTAAATAATTTCGCATGATTTACTCATTGGATGAGTTTAAAAGGAAAAAAAAAATGAACAAATAACAATAAGGGGACAACTGAGAAGAAAATGAAAGCCCCTATTCTTACAGATTCTTTTTCCTTCCCCCATTCTACTGCACGTCAGTCACACAGCTCCTCCCCCCTAACCTCACTTTCGCGTCCATTTTCCCAATTATCCACATAGCATCAACCACCATCCCCAGCACTACAACACGGCTTCCCCTCTCTCCCATTCCCATTCCCCTACCAATGTACTCAACACCATTCCCATTCCCTTACTCTACACACTAACACCAATACTCCTTCACTCACCGCACACACTCAATGCACCCCATTCCTCTCTGCACTAACCACCAGCTTTACTGCACACACTCACCTTGCACCTTCACACAGCACACATGCCATCGCCCATGCCATGAATTTGCCCACTCACCACTTGCACACACTCATGTAACCAGACTTCTATAAATTTCTCAATCAAGGGAGTGATAGGGAGAGGGTATTCACCAAAACTTTTTCACTCAAGACGCTTGAGATATCACTTCAGCTAGTTGTATTTAACACTGATGCCAGTAGGATTTTCACCTGAATATAAGGTCCAAGGTGCTGCTGGATTTTGTGCTTTCTTCTAGTTGGGAAATATAATAAGTTATAACTTGGGGCTTCTCATGTTCACAGTAATCATGTACTCAGCATTAGTTGATCAGCAATGGAAAAATCAATTGTATATGGATTAGATCTCACTTCCTGAACTTCTTTAGCATAGTGTTGTATCTATTTATTAGTGATATATGTGTCAGTGCCTGTAGGTGTGTTTAATCCTCAGAGCAATGAACTCTGTTTAAAATGTTTGGGAGGCCAAGTTTAGGGTGAGTGAAAGAAAAATTAGGGCCATGAAGGGATACGGTGACTTCTAGAGGAGCAATTTACATAATATATTGGGAGCATCGTGTAAACAATTTTATAATTAAATGTGCCACTGAAAAAGATTTAAAGAATCAATGTGGTTAGAGTCTTAGAGGTCCATGACTAAAAAAGTATCACTTAGTTATTCATTTATTTATCATTATGAAATCAGCAAGGACTCTGCCTAGAAAACTGTTTTGCTATATCCCATCAGGTGAAGCCATTCGTTTATATTGATTTGGACTCACGTACATATCAAGGCATGATCATGTATGCTATATATATATATATATATATATATATAACAATTATCATTCTGCATGCACCATTCACCACAAGAGAAAAACTAATATGTTGCTAGACCATGAAAATCTATCTTTATGCAGAAGAGCAAGTAATTGATAGCTTTTCTCTATTTCTATTATCTCTTTGTTCTGTCTTTCCCACTCTCAACCCTTTCTTGCTTTTTTCCTTTTCTGACCGTTTTTAAATGTAAGAAGTATCAATACATGACTTAGCTGAAAGCATCAATTGACAGCAGTTATGACTTGTCAAAGATAAGGGTTGTCTATATTTTCATTATATATATTGCTGGGAGTTATGTAGAATATCCATGAAGAAATGAAACATTTTGATTTATCTGACTAGAAATTATTGGTTAAAGAATATGACAAGGATGCTAGTGTCTTTCTTTTTCATGCATCTGTTTTTTTTTTTTTTGGTTCTCTTGTTTTCAGATTTTGGAGATGCATATGATGGTGGAGTTAGTTGAATTAATGTAGTGGGAGTATCCGAGTATGATCTTTACCAAACAGACTAGTATTACACTAAGTAATATTTATTGATTATTGGGGGTCAAGTCATTCATAATCGTGAGGAGAGCCTTATGTTGTGTGGCATTGTGATGTTCATGCCCTATGTTTTTGGGTTGAAATATTGACCTCCATTTCAGTACAATAGGAATTATGATTAGTTTTGCTCATCTTTTTCTACTAAAGAGAAGAGCTTCCTTTTGGAAGATATTTGATTATAGCTTTTGGCAGGAATGAGTATAGGGAGAAATGGGGTTAGGCATCTTTGGATGCCCTTTATTCATGTCATGATGTGTGAATCTCACATTGCGTGTGTTGTAACTCAAGTTCATCAATGTGAGTCTTACATGCTCGTGGGGTGACCCTTTAAGGATTGTTGGCGATATCATGTGACTGTCCTATATTTTGGATCTAAATATGGACCTCAATCTCACTGGCACAGAAGTTATCGTTCTTTTTGATAACTTATCTTTCTCTTCTAAAGAGAAAATTTTATTTAAGAGATTTGATTATATTGAAGATAATTGTGTTTGTTATGAATCATCTAATTTTGTTGTTGCAAGCACCGAACATGATTCCTCTCTTCTTCCAATGAGATACTTCTGCTAGTAAGTTAAAATACTGGTGTTTGTATCTCCAAGTTTCTAATCACTATTGACTGGAAAAATCAGATGGGTAATAACAGCCTTATAACTTGTCTTATTTTGTTATGTCAAATCAAATGTACATGGAATCTGTTGCTTGAAGAGTACACGACTATTCGGTCTGATATTTGAGCTTAACTCTTACTTACATTGATGGATAAATCCCTGATTAAATCAATGTAAGGTATTTGAGTTTATATTATTCAGATATATGGTAAGAAACGATTCTAAATTTCAAAGTGGGTCCATGCTGTAGATAGTTCAAAATGATCTGGCCCACGTCGATCTCATGGATGACTTCATATTGACAAAACATGTTATCGCCAGTCCCACCTTGGTGTCTCTCCAAAACTTGCTCCCAGTACATGATACTGTATAACAAGAGAAAAGCCTGACTTGAGACAAGAAACTCATTGGGATTGTTCTATGTGATGCACACTTTTATCGCCTAACAGCCGCAAGTTATTGTACAAGTCTTCCCGCTTCTTAAAAGTTAACTTTCCGTCCATCTCCTTAAGGCCAAATGAATGTGTCTTGTTTTCATATGTTACTGCAAAATCTTAACTGTCCATAAATGCTCTTTTCCTCTTCCACGCATAATCTTTTCAAGCATGGGTGGTGGTTATAAGAATAAACAGTGGAAAAATGGTTCTATTCATTCAAAGTATAATCACAAATTCACAATACAATATGAATATGTACAGTAACACGATATAATGGATGACTCAAAATTGAACAGGTGGACAGCAGCAACATTTTAGGACGAAGAGAAGCCTAAGGGAAGGCACTTAATATTTACAATAAGGACATTATTATGTCAATACTCCAATTGCGGTAAACCACATTTTACATGTACAGCGACATTATTGCATTTAAGTGGCGGCATATTATTTCTGACTTGGTTTCACATTGTAGGCCTCTAGCCCCTCCTTTTCTTCTCAACATATAAGCCCTCACACCCCATCCCCTCTTAGGAGCTTAGAAGTGCAATTCAAATATTTTCCCAAGCTTCTTCACCATGCCTTCTACTGCTCTTCAATGGTTAAGCCTTGTGGGCATCATTTGGCTCCAAGCCATAAATGGAACAAACACCAATTTCCCTGCTTACTCTTCCCAGCTGAAGCAGCTTCTTTCCATTTCCCAAGTGCAGCTCAATAACCTTGCCTTTGCCTCTGATGCAGGGAAACTTGTTGGCTGGTTTTCTGGTGTTGCTTCTATTTACCTCCCCCTCTGGCTTGTCCTCATGATCGGTTCAACTCTTGGGTTAATCGGTTATGGTGTGCAATATCTCTTCATAATCAACCAAATTTCCTCTTTGTCCTATTGGCATGTCTTCTTACTAACTTTTCTGGCTGGGAATAGCATTTGTTGGATTAACACAGTCTGCTATGTTGTCACAATAAGGAACTTCCCTTCTGATCGCCAAGTTGCTGTGGGATTAACAACTAGTTACCAAGGTTTAAGTGCAAAGATTTATACCAATATTGTTGATGTTGTTTCTCCACAAAAGAAAGCTAGAACCTTTCTCTTCCTAAACTCTCTCTTACCTGTGATAGTTGGCCTAATAATAGCTCCTGTAGTCAGGGAAATTGAAGTCACAAGTCCTAAGCGCATGGGTGCTGGATTTGCTGTGATGTTTGTTATTACAATTGCCACTGGAATATATGCTGTGATGAGCAGCTTGCAATTTGTCACAAGCAAAATATCCTCACTGGGTATCTTAATTGGTATTCTAGTATCCCTTTTCTTCCCTCTACTAGTCCCAGTTTCTGTGAAGATCAAGGAACTAGTGGGATCATGGCACACAAACAGAGAAAGACTAAGAGTCTACCATTTTACTGTGGAAGAGAACACTAATGATGAGAGGACAGAGAATGAGGTGAAAGAGGGTGAAGATAGCAGAGAAGTTCAAGAAGTTGGTGTTAGAGAAGAAATTGGAGTGAAGTTGATGCTGAGAAGAATAGATTTCTGGTTATATTTCTTTGTCTATTGTTTTGGTGCAACAATTGGCTTAGTATTTCTTAATAACTTGGGACAAATAGCTGAATCCCGGGGTTGCTCTGGTACTTCATCTTTGGTGTCCTTGTCTTCATCTTTTGGGTTTTTTGGCCGTCTCATTCCAGCTCTTATGGACTACTTCTACAGGTAATGTAGAACATTTTCTACCTTCCTATAGCTCCCCTTTCCAACATGGAAAAAATTCCTCCAAATGAGTTTATTTGTATAGTAAGTAAATAAGGGTGTATTTACTCTTGATTTAATTTAATAATTATCATTATCTTAACCTATTAAATAATTTAAGAGTGAATATATTCTTATTTGTTCACTTTACAAACAAACTCCTTTTAGATGAGACTTGTGCATCTAATACCAACCAGAATAAGTGTATTTACATTTTCATTTAATGCAAATAATGACTAGGGATGTGTTAGTTGATCTATATTGATGAAGACAAACAAAACTGTAAAATTAAAAGCGGCTCCTCTTATTGACATGGATTTTGTTACTTATTATGTTTTCAGGGAAAAGCGTACGATTTCAAGACCAGCTTCTATGGTGGCATTAATGGCTCCAACGGCAGGTGCATTCTTCTTACTTCTCAACAGAACTGACATTGCACTCTACATCAGCACTGCCGTAATTGGAGTGTGTACTGGAGCAATCACTTCTATTGCTGTTTCCACAACCACTGAGCTATTTGGCACCAAGCATTTCTCTGTGAACCACAATGTGGTCGTGGCCAACATTCCCATGGGCTCCTTTCTGTTTGGCTACTCGGCTGCACTTATTTACCATAAGGAAGGGCTTGAACGTGGGAAATGCATGGGCATGGAATGCTACATAAACACTTTTATCATCTGGGGTTCCTTTTGTTTCCTTGGTACTTTCTTGGCTTTGATTCTACATGCTAGGACTAGCAAGTTTTACTCACAAAAACAATAGGGTACACATTTTATTTTACCAATTTTACACCATCATTATATTATCTCTTTAATATACACGGTGGAGCTTGTAACTTCTACGCCAATCTCACCTAATATTACACCAGTGTACTAGATAACTAGATAGGCTATTTCAAAATAACTATACTACAGGCGAAAAGAGATACATGTTACAAGTGTTACTGACCCTTGGTCACGTAGTCAAACAATTTATAATTTTTGTATAATTTCTTAGTTAGAAAGTGCTGTCATGGAGTTGTGGTACGGCAAACGACAACAATGTGCTGTTTCGATGTCTTCAATGAATGAAAAAGCCGTTTCAAGATTTAACTTTCAGTAAAAATATTTTTTTAACACCAGATACAACACTCATAAGATTTCATGTCGCATGTGAGTATAACTCATTATTTTCATATACCGTCTGAATGATTTTCTATTTTATACCATATCTCAATGTGAATAAAAGTATCATTAGAGTACGTGTTCAAATAAAGAAACTCAACTTTTAGTCTATTAATGGGTCTCTAGCATTTAAAAAAAAAAAATCTATGATGATGGTATCATCACACGCATTATTATAAGACTATAGAAATTATCAAGTAGATATAATTTATTACGTTATTTTTTATATACTTAAATTATCATTTGATATATATAAAAAAATATTATTAAAGATTGATACAATTTTATAATAATTTTTATTACTTTACACATATCAAATAATAATTTAAATGTTTATAATATATTGTGTCTACCTAAAAATTATTTTATAAGACTAATCCCTCGAACAATATTATAATTAAAAGATTCTTTCAACAATTACCTTTTCTAAGCTCAATTTTTTAGTTTGTGAGAAGTTTAGAAGGATGGGAAAATACTCATTGTAAGATTAGGCATGTCAATGAGGACTTAATTACATTAACATTTACTTATAGTCCATTAAAAAATAATTGCTAGTAGAAATAATCAAATATAAACCTTTCAAGCATTCATTTTTTACTAGTACCAACCTTACTGGTAAGGTATAATTTTTTCATCAGCATAATAATAAAAGTCGTTATATGATAATAAAGATGATCAAGGCAAGGTGATAGGTATACATGGTCCGTATGGTTCAAAAGGGGTTGGCCGTTCTTTCACAACTCACGAACTGCCTCTGTCCCATTTCTGGCATTTCACACACTAGTTTTTTTTTTCTTTTTTTTTTAAAAATCTGCACAAACTAGTTAAAGTTGGAAATAATGATGAGTCACATAATTAATATAAAATGATGCAATGTATAAGGGTTTTCTCTTAATTTTTTTCTTAAAAATTAGCCTACCAATCTTGTCAGTTAAAAATGAAAGTTAAAAAGACAAATATTTAATATTTTCGAAAATCCCAAAACTCGCTTGTTTAGTTTTTTTTTCCTTTAAATAATGAAAAGGATTGCTAAACTACTTTATAAGAAAATTTAGTTAAGATCTCCAAGACAGATTTAACTTGGAAAAAAACATAGATGATGACATGCACGCACCGCCACGTGTCGTGGGTTTCAAAGATATCCCACCGTCCAAGTAAGTAGTGTTGATTTGGGTTCCAAGTCGAACTTCCAAGCCGTACAGATGGATTGATCAGTCTCGTACCATTTTAGAGTAAGAGGAATGGGTTTTATTTATTCTTCAACACTGCCCTGAGTAGGGTATTCCAGAAAAGAAAAATCCTGAGTGAAATTACCAAAACAAGGAGCAGAATGTAAATAAATGTGGAAAATTATTGTATGATATTGCTATTTATGTGACGTAGACTCTAACATGATGAAGTTGAAACATGGTGAGATTCTGAAGGTAGTTTGCTCGTACCCTATATTACTTTCACCTTTTCAATTAATAAAAATTATCCCATACTATCTAATATTTATTATCCCAAATAATTAAGATATTAGATACATCTAATTTTTGTTTTTGGTTTATTTTGCTTTATAATATGTATGGTGTTTGCCATTATTTCTTGCAATTCTTCAAACTGCGCTACAATAAAATGAGATTGAGGTCAATTCTTTTTTTCTTTTATTTGACTATATATATATATATATATATATATATATATGCACACACACAATGAGAAATAAATTTTATTATTTAAGTTCATATAATAAAAAATTTAAAAATATAATTTCATCCAAGTTAGAGCATAATACTATTTCTCCTTTTTCTCACACTAAATTGGAAAATAATAATATTTTAGAAAATATACTATTATATATTCTTAACACTTGAGATTATCCTAACATATGTTAAGATATGTAATTTATATTCTTAATGTAATCTCAACCGTTAAAATTATAACTTTAATGTTCAATAATGCGTATCCACATTTTGTGACATTAATTATTAGTCCCCACTCAACATGAGAGAACGAATCATCATTCTTTGAGACTGTACTTATGAAAATTCTGTAACCAAAATTAATAGATAATTTCTCAGCAAGAATGAAGAAATCCACCTATATATAAATAAAGATTTTTTTAAAATAATTTTTTTAAAATAAAAAACTAAAAATATATTTATTCTTAAATTATTAATAAGTTAAGATTACAATATACTCTAAATTAAATTAAGAGTGAATATATTCTTATTTACTCACTTTACAAATAAATTCTTTTTACAAATAAGTTCACTTTAATATAATTTTTTGGGGAATGATATAAACATAACACATACCCATTATTCATAAATCGGGTAGGTCCTCGTCTTAAATGATACCGATGATGCAAACATGATGATTGCCTCGAGTCATACTCTAAATTTACATTCTGAACCCATTTCATTACAAACATTGTCACTTATTATAAATTTTAATACTTGAATGCCATTTCTAATTTTCATTTATTTATTTTAAATTAATATAAATAAGAGTATGAGATATTTATAAATTCGTGAATTTGCAAGTAATTAACATGTTTTCTTTATAAATGTATGATGATCTAAATATTCATTCAGTATTGGCCCATTGTATCCTTCTGTTTTTCACGACTTTTTTTTTTCTTTTAAATTTTTACAATGGGGCAAAAAGACCCCCAAAAAAAAAAATCCTCTAGCAAAAATGAAGTAGCATTGCATCTATTATTGTCAAAGTGATATTCTTTTTAACAGTTAAGACTAACCCTGAAGACTAATTGAATTTTACTTCTGATTTTATCGTAAAAGTTAATACTATCCCTTGAGACTTGACAATAATTTTACTTTTTTTGGGTTAATGTCTTACCTTATAGTTATAATCCCGCAGACATGATTTGTACAATGCATGTATAAGCATCTTATCATAGCCACCCATTTGTATCGGTTACTGGTACATGCTACATTACATACACATATCTGCAAAGGTTTAATGGTTAATTTTGCTCTATGGAGCTTGGTTTGTTTAGAAAAAATCCAACAGATAGTTTTGTCCACTTGCTCTTGTTAATTACCTTCTCATGTCTTAATCATTACTTCAATTAACTATAAACTTAATATATGCGAACTTAGGCCTGTTCTTTATTTAGAATTCTATTTTTAACTATACAGTTTATGATAGTCTCTTGAATTTGGGTGGACCAGTATGCCACTAAAAGTAAAGTGATTGTGAGATTACTTGGATGGTTATGAATTATTGTAATTTTTCTTCTGGCAAAACACTTTCAATATGGAAAATGATAGTTACACAAAAAAAATTTACCCCATTTTATTCTTGTGAATGATGTATAAATAATTAATAAGTAATGTATATTATGTGGTGAGAAGAAATTGACTTATTCTTTTCCAGCGGTAGAAAGGCGCAGCCTTTGGCATGGTACAATAGTGTAAAAAAGATAAAGGGGCCCCTTGGATATCTTGTGCCCTTGTGGTTTGCCACACATACAATAAAAGCGTGCATATGCACAATCCTTCAATTAATCCAACAACATGTTACAATATATAAAAGTTTATGCACGCAATTTGAAGTGGCCGAATGAGAGCAACGTGGAGGATCCACCACAATAATGTAGCATTAGTTCAACGAAGCCACATGACATTTCGTGACAAAGATTGTTTTTCTAAAATATTCTTAAATTGAATTACTTAAAATAGATTAATGGTGACAGATCTGTTTTTTAACCTGGTCAAGATTCAAACAGCGTAGTCCAAGAATATGTTAAGTTGATAAGTATCAAATAAAGATCAAACATCAGTTTCCTGTTGATTAAAACATCAACATAGCTATTAGCTAGCTAGTGCCATTTTTCTTTTCTCATGGCAGGAGCAAATTGATCTTCTGCGGCAAGAAATTAATATACTGACCCAGGAAACATGGTGAATTTGGAATGTGTAGACGCAAGGGTGATGCTTCCTTTGACTCATGACAACGATTTGCAACAATTTTCAACAAATCAATAATTAATATAATAAAATATAATAATAATATAGAAAAGAAAGATATATGACTTAAAAATTTTGTCATGTGTCTTTTAAATTAATTAATAAATATATTAAACTTTTGATATTTAATAAATATATTACTTAACTTTTTGTCATGTGACACTTCCTAATGTAACAACTTAAAAGAAATATTAATATGTGTAGAAAAGTTGTCACATATAAATTAATATAATTAATCAATTAATCAATGTAATCAATCAATAAATATAATCAATTAATCAATATAATTAATAATAATTATAATTAATATATAAAAATAAAATACATGACTTAAAATTTTGTCATACTTCATTTAAGTCAATTAATAAATGTGTTAAGTTTTTGACATGTAGTAAATACATTACTTAATTTTTTATTATGTGTCATCCGATGTAGTAACTTAAAAGAAATATTGATATGTATAAAAAAAATTATCATTTATACATAAAAAGAAAAAGGAAATAAAAATAAAACAAAAAATTACAAAGAAAAATAAAGAACATAAATTACAAATAAAATTAATTAAAATAATAAAAAAATCTAAGAAGTCAAATGTCAAATAATTGATTTAATTAATATGTTATTTTTATTTAGTCTATTTAAATTGTATGAACTAAAAGTGTAGGATAAAGAGTGTTAAAGAATTATAATACATTGACTATTATTTAGCAATATTGTTATAGGATATCATAATTTTTGGTAAATATATATTTTTTCGTCACTTTGGAATATCTATCAACCTAAGAAAAAAAATCGAGATAGAATTTGATATTAGTTGTTAGTTTAATGTAACTTTGATAACGAAAATGAAAAATTAAGGATTTAATTTGTAATATAATTTTATATGAAAATGTCATTAATAAACTTTTCTCTAGATATTTAATATTTAATAGTATGCAATAATGGTTATAAAGAGAAGATAAATTTTTTGTATTAAGATTTAGTCTCGATATATTTTTTAAAAATACAAGTGAAAAGTAAAGAGAATAATTTTAATATAATTTTATTTGTATTCTATTTATGAATCTTTTTTATCCGATGATACATTAAAATGATTATAAATGATAATATAATTTTTACATTATGAATTATTTTGATATAACCTTAAAAAAGAGTTCCAATTGTATTACTTAAAAATATTGATTAAGCAGATGATTATATAATGAGATAAATTAATTATAGAAAAATAGGGTACCAATGTGATATAGGAGCAATAATAGTAACATGAAAATATTAGTGACAAAATTTATATTCTTAAATTAGAATTAATATCATCAAATCTTGAAAAATATAATAATTAATCTTTTATATAAATTATAAACCAATACCTTAATGAATAAAATCTATAGTAATAAAGACTCAAATGAGTAAAAAATATATAAAAATTGATATCTTAACTTTAACAAGTATGAATTAAAATTCAAATAAATCATAAAAAATTTAAATAAGTAAAAATATAATAAATGATATAAAAGATATAAAAAAATTATATAACTCAAAATTAAAATTAACTGAAATTATATAAACAAGATATTTATTTTAATTTTTCTCAAATTATCACGTGTGTTATACGGTTACAAAATATTAGTGTCTCAATTGATAAACTCTTTCTTTTCTTCATCTGAACATGTCAAATTCTTTTTCCCACTAAGCGAATAAGTAGATTTTTTGTATGTACAATAGTAAGCAAAAAGAAATGGATATACTTGGTTGAATTGGACTAAGTCATAACACATCATCATTATTGAAAAGAAGCAAAATAAATAATCTGCGATAATATTGGAGAAGTAGAGTTTATAGGCGCTAGGATTAGAGGTGGGAAAATGGGCCGAAGTCCACAAGCTAGCCTTAACCTACTATCTGCGCAAGTTAAACATTTTGTGAGTCCATTTAAATATAGCTCTTCAAGTCTGGTCAGTTTAATCCGCAAGGCAAGCAAGTTGTAGCTTACGGGTTGGCTAGCTGGCCTATCAACCCGCAAAGTCATTTAATATTATTTTTTTAAAAAAACTTATTGTCTAGTAGGCAATTTGATCCAAATTATGAAGTACGGATATATTATTGTTAAATTGTATTTGTATATTAAATACGTGTTTATATTAGATATATAGAAATATTTATACATATATGTCTCTTGTGTATTAGAATATATTTAATTAAAATAATTATTTTTTTTAATTTGAACATTTCAACATATTTAGACACGTTTAAATACGCCTCGTATTAATGTATGACACGCCTCTAAACACGATTCATTAATATTTTTTAAATAGATTTTATGATTAACGATCAATTAGTAAGTCCATAACCCATCCAAACTCAATCACATAACCAATGTCTCAATTCATTATTTTTACACATCAGTATTTTAAGTTTTATCTTTTCATACATTACTATTAGACTTTTAAGTTTTATTTTTTCACATAACATTATTTTTATCTGCTCTTTCTACATTTACTCGTACCAAATCGTTCACGTCGTCGTCACTGAAACTTACTTCATACCAATATTCCCTCTATTTAATTTTTTTATGTACATATACTCATTCATGATTAGTTCTATTAAGAGAAATTGATTTAAGAGATTTTTTAGAATATATGAATAGAAATTATGTTTCATATTTTTTAAAAGAGACTTATTAAATAGCAAATATTGATACATATGACATATATTAAAATATTATAAATCTTCAAACTTATAGAATATAATATTATAAATTTTTTTATTATAAATTTATATATATATATTAAATTTATATATATATTATATATATATATATATATATATGTTATGTCCGTATATTATAATTTTTGAATTTGGTGTATTTTTATTTCTGTGTTCGTGTCGTGTCCTGTATCCGTATTCTTATTTGTGCTTCATAGGTGTAAAGTGTAAATTAACACAAAAAGTAGAGGAAATCTACCACTAGTATTCAGCGCAGACGAAATAGTAGGGGTGCACAACCCGACTTGCCAACCCGACCCGATCATATATATCTAAGTCGGTTCGGGTAATTGGGTCTGTTCAGGTCAAACTAGATAAACCCGTTTGAATATCGGTTTGGGTGACGAGTTTAGTAACCCGACCCAATGACCCGACCCAATGACTCGATGACGCAATAAAACGACGTCGTTTTGCCTATATTCAAGTTTTTTTTATTTTTTCCTTGTAACCTGATCCAGTTAGGGCTGCACAACCCGACCCACGGACCCGCGAACCCGACCGACCCGACCCTGACCCGATCGTATATATCCGGGTTGGTTTGGGTAGACGGGTCGGTTCGGGTCAGATCTAATAAACCCGACCAGTCATCGGTTCGGGTGACGGGTTTGGTGAACCAACCCGATGACCCGACCCGATGACCCGATTACCCCAAAAACGAAGTCGTTTTGAGTAATTTCTATTGAAAAATATTCATGGGTCGGTCCAACCCGACCACCAACCCGATCACTAACCCGACCAACCCGACCACCAACCCGATCAACCCCAACTCGATCAACCCGACCACCCGATCATCCGACCCGACCCAACCCGATTATCATCGGGTTGGTTCGGGTCGGGTTACACGAAAAAATTTAACACAACCCGACCCGACCCGACCTTATTTGATTGGTTTGGACATTTTTTACCCTCAAACCCGACCCAACCCGACCCGTGTGCACCCCTAAATCCAGTGACCCGACCAACCCGATTAACTAACCTAATTCTAATCGGGTTGGTTCGGTTCGCGTTACCCAAATTTTTTCTCCTAAACTTGACCCGACCCGACCCGAACACAGATGATTGGTTTGGATTTTTTTCTCCCCTAAACCTGACCCTACCAGAATCGTGATCACCCCTGCGAAATAGTGTAGATAGAGGTGGCAAAACGGTCAACCCGCCCTGCCCCGCCCCGCCTTCAACCCCCTAAAATGTGGGGCGGGGTGGGTTGGCCCATTTTGAGAAATGGGTTGGAAGAGCCAACCTACCTCATTTTAGGATGGATTGGCGGGTCAACTCGCCTAACCCACTTAAAAATAAAAAAATGTATAAAAAATAAATAAATAATCCACAAAAATTTAAAAAAAAGAAAAATTATAATTTATAGAGACTAAAAAAAAAAAGATAAAATAAAATTAGTATCATATACATAAAAATACTATAAATACAAATAAAAAAATTCATTTATAATACTTAAAAAAAAAATCAATCCAACGGACCAACCCGTCCCCGCCTCGCTTAATCCGTGAGTTATGTAGGGTGAATTATGTGAGTTAAAAAATAAAAATAAGTTAAAAACTTAAATATAATCCATCAAAAAATGACGAATTGACGGGTTTACCCAGCGACCACTAAGTGTAGACGCCCTTTTAGATCGTTGAACCAAACAATGAAACAATACAAGTCACGATTACACGACAACATTAATATATTGGGATAGTATTATATACTCCCTCAGTCTTGTCTTTTATATTTTTTTCACAAGAATTAAAATATTATTAAATAATTTTAAATATAAAAAATATAATTAAATATAATTAAATTATTTTTTATTAAAAAATTATAAAAATTAATTAATTATAAATTATATATAATTAATTGTTTAGTTGAGATAATAAATAATAAAAGTAAAGTTAAAAAAAATTAATACTTTATTGATATTTTCTTGATATGTTAAAATGACATATAATTTAGTTTAATGGGACAATCCACATTGATATAACGAAAGTGATGAACTTACAACAATGACATAACGTCCCGAATAATCAACCTGTTTGCCAAGAAAAATCTCCCAAAATCTTCATTTTTTGCCCTCAATTATATCTAAAAATAATTTATAAACCTTATTATGATCATCTTTCATTGGTTGTTTGCGGATTTCATTATTAAGAACTGTATCAATGACTTCTTATACCAATAACAAATTTTTTAAAGTGGCAGTTATAATAAGACAGAGTGAGTATAAGGGATTTGTTAACTTCCTCTCACATTTTTTTTTGGTTGTAGGAGGTTAGCATTATCCATCTTTTGTTTTGGACAAAAAAACTCTTCATATATTCTTTTAAAAACAACTTAAACTTGTCAATAATTTAGTTACTTAAATCCTTTTATTTTATTAAGATCTGACCATTGATTTTGTTTTCTCTAATGATTTAATTTATTATTTCAGCATTATTAAGAAGTATATCCACGGCTTCATATACGAATAACAAATTTTCTAAAGTGACAATTATAATAGGACAAAGCGAATATAAGAGATTGCTAACTTCCTCGCACTTTTTATATATTGTTGTTGTTATAGGAGGTTAGCATCCTCAATCTTTTGTTTTGAACAAAAAAACTCTTCATATATTCTTTTAAAAATAACTTAAACTTGTGGGTAATTTAGTCATTTAAATTCTTTTATCAAGATCTGACCATTGATTATGTTTTATCTAATAATTTAATTTACTATTTAGGAAGATTAATTAAGAAAATCTCAAACTAATTGGACTTTTGCGTAATGAGGGAATTCTTCCCAATAACCTGCTACGCCTATAAAATGCCATATCCACAATCCATAAGCTCACACTCACACACAACAAAGCTTTACTTACCATCATATATACCTTCTTCATCTCATCACTTCTTGCATTAGTCCTTTCTGTCTCTCTTGTGTTAGAAAATCATGGGTGTTTTCACTTATGAAAGCGAGCACGTTTCTCTTACCGCCCCTGAAAGACTATACAAAGCCGTAGTCCTGGATTCTAGCAATATCTTCCCAAAAGCTTTACCAAACTTCATTAAGACTGCTGAAACCATTGAAGGAGATGGAGAGCCTGGATCTTTTAAAAAAATTAAATTAAATAAATAACTAAAATAAAAAAAATTAAAAGAAAGTAAATATATGAAGGATGTTTTTACTATATATAAAAAGGTTAAGGATCAGAATAGACCAAGAATAATTTAATATTAATTATGTCAAATTATTATATCCAAATAATTTATCTTATGAATATCTAGCGACAAATGCTCATAAACAATCTATCAATGAAGCACTAAAAATAATAATCAAGTATATGACCAAATTTTTTAATTAATAGTAAATTATTAAATCATCAAATGTATGTTTAATAAGAAATCATAATTAATATCCAACAATTACCACTAACACTCAAATAACACAAATAAATTGTAAAATATAATAAAAATATGATTGAACTCATCTAAAAATTTATTCATATAACCCGATAAGAAAATAGAATCAATAAACATTAAATCTTAAAATTAAATAAAAATAATTTAACATAACAATACCAAAACAATCAAAATTTTATCATTTCTTTAGTATAAAAAATTTAACAAAACATAAAAATATTATAACATAATAAAATTATCTTACTAAATTTTTTCATAAATATTGCTCTTTTTCTTCTATTCTCTGCACTGCGTTTCTGCTTCATTTCTAGTTTCCCACGGCACTGTGTTGTTTTTTAACAAGCAGAGTGCACGTTCTCTATTTATAATTTGCTGTGATCCGCCTTTCAAGAATCACAATACAAACTTTTTCTTTTCAACCTAATCCACGGCCCATGTGACTTTTTGGCCTTTATTTTTTTATTTTATTTTTTTTTATTTCTTACTTTAACGTCTAATTAGACCCAATAACATCAATTGTAACCAAATTCTCCATGCTTGTTAAAGTGGATTGGATTTTGTAATTTGGGCTTGACTTTGAGACAATTGCATTTCCTAATTATTTTATATCATTAGATTTTTTTTTAAATCTTGCAAATATAATGACAATTAAATAAAATTAACTTTTATCAATACTTAAATAATAATATCATAAAACTATTAAAATTAATTATATTAAATTATAATAATACCTATTTTTTATAGAAAAAATATATAAAATAAATTTATTATCAATGATCCAGTCACATAAGACACTCTAAATAGATACGTACTCTAATTGTGAAAAGTTGAGTTGGAGAGAGGACATAACAATCTTATATAGCTATTACTATTAGACCTTCATATCACGGGCTTGAGCAACGTTGGATTTATATGCTTAATACAATCTTAAGTAGGCTATTACTATTAGACCTTCATATCACGGACTTGAGCAACGTTGGATTTATATGCTTAATAGCACATTAGATCTATACTTGACCACCCAACTAATTCATAAAATAAAAGTATGTTTGCATTAAATTATTTTTGAAAAAATAATTGTTTATTTTCAAAAATTATATTAAGAAACTTTATATTATGAATTTTTTTAACATAAAATAAATTAATTCAAACACATATATTAAATTGTCAAGTATAATATACTTTATATCACTTATTTGTTTGGAGTAATCATTTATGAAGTGTCCCATTAATCGATTTTATAAAAACAACATAAAATAAATTTATTAATATTAGCCCACAGAAAGATTTATGAAGATTTTTATAACATTATGAAGATTCATAATGTAGCACAATATTGATGTATCAACGAGTAGATAACATTAAAAAAAATATGATAGCCATAGTCACACGATTTTAAAAGCTACTTTAACCCAATTTCTTTTTCTAAATTCTTTTCCAATACCATTTAATACATCATTTTGATAAATAATTAAATAATCATTCATTCATATATCTTACTCAATTATAAAATTAAATCTTCACAATTTATCGTAGAATATAATCTTTGCACACTTGTTGTGGAAACAGACGGAAAGTATAAACATGATAAATAAATAACAGAATGCTTATTACAAAAGTTAATAAACTAATGCTCTAAGCTCATGTTTGGGAACGATTTTTTTGTTACCCAACATATGTTATTTGGTAAAAAATAAAGTTTTTGTAACAGTAATCGTGTATGTTTGGTAAATTTATTATATGAAATTTAATGTATTTTAAGTTTTTTTCATAATGTTAAAATTTTAACTTATGATTTTAAATTATAAATTATTCTTTATACTTTGAAATGTAAATATTATTTTGTTCTCAATCAAATAATTTTTTTAATCAATCAAATAACTTTTTTAATCATACTATACATATTTTGATAATTTAATGCATAAAAATAATTCTTTTTATACCATTCAAACGAAATAAATTAGTTTAAAATCGCTTTTTCAACTAAAATATCTAAACATAAAATTGATTTTATTAAAATAGATTATAACAAAAAAATTTATACAATAATTAATTATTGAAATAATTATATTTTCACAACTATCTCAAATACGCATTAAGTTAATTGATTCAGACTCTCTATAACTTATCTTTTTAAAAAAATAACAATTTCTTTAATTTTTATTTTTTCAAAAATTAAACACATAATTTTTTATACAATTTTATATAAATAAAAATACACATAAAAAAGATAGTAAAATTAAACTAGAATTGAAAGGTTGAGTATTTTGTAGGTAAGAGATTATAGAATCAAACTTCTATATCGTTATTATAAAAAATAAACACAGAAAATAAGTAGATTTTCAAAACTAAAATGCCAGTTAAAAAAAAACCTAAAAAGAGTTCGTGTAATTTCATCCAATTTCTAAAAATGGCTTAACATAATTTACTCTACCCTAATTGTATTGATTTTTTGTTTTTAACAAAGATCAGTTTATTCATTTGTGAAAACACCCAAGTAATGAGGAGTCCAAATCCTAATTATGGCCAAAAAAAATATTGCAAATAAATTCAAAAAGTAAAAAAAAAAAAGAGAGAGACTAGAAGGACAGAAAACCCTACTACAATCTGTTCCTCACCCTCCCTCAGTCACGGTTAATGAACCCTCTCCCTCTCTTGTTTCTCTCGTTGGTCACCAGTCGCCGGTTGCTCAGTTCATCGTCATTCGACTTTTAAGCTCTCTCTCACTCATCTCTCTTACTCGCCAACTGCTATTCGCCATTGGACTCAGCCTCAACTTCAATTGCGTGGTTGCCTTAGCCTATAGCTGGACGTTGCAAACCAGGACGATATGGAGCGAGTTGGTCCATATACCCACCTATAGCTGGGATTAATTAATCATGCACCATATTTATAAATTACATATTGGAATTCTTTCTTTCTTTTTCTTAAAATTATGAAAATGTTATAAGATAAAAAAAAAAATAACACAAATTGATTTTATATTAAGCTAATGGACTAAGAATACAAATAGCCAACAAACTTAAAGCTCAATTAGTGAATGATGTTATTATTGGAGCTTTGATCATCCTTGGAATATGACACGGATGAGGACACAATCAAATTAAAACTCACAAACGTGAAGTGCTCAGTCAGTCACTTCTATACTTTGGGTATGGGGAAACTTCAACTTGGAAGAAAAACTGATGTTGCGTCCATATGTGCACCATCCTATGTTTGAACTTTCTATTACGCGTCACCGATCTCTTACTAATTAATATGCCATAATTTATAGGGAAGAAAGAGAAGCTTTAATTAATACCATAAGGGGAAATCCAGAGTGAAAAAAATTAAAGAAAGAAGAAAAATACATGTGAGTATGTATAGAGTAGGACAAATTGATGAAGAAATGAATGTGATTCTTCAATTCATTTTAGATGGGTCACTTATAGCATCCTCTTGGTTATAAGGTGAGGTATTTGATCTACACAGTCAAATTAATATATTATTGTATATGAACAAGGCTTGTAGGACAAGGTTTTAGTGGAGTTTCTTCCTTGTATGTGGTAGCTGTCCATCATAAAAACACATACATACTCTTTGTTTTAAAATATTTGTCCATTAAGTTTTTACATTAGGATTAATAAAATCATTAAATAGCTTCAATTATAAAAAACAAATATAACTGCATTTAATAAAAAAAATTATTCCATTAATGTTCTTTCTCACTCCATTTAGTAGAGAAACCAAGAGACAATAATAAAATTTAAAAAAGATTAATGTTTTCTTAATTTTTTAAAACTACAAATAAAATGGAAAAAAATATTTTATAAAACCGACAGATATTTTAAAATAGAATGAGCATTAAATAACACTTCAACTACGGAAAAAAAATTAATTTCAAGATCATGTTCTATCTAGTATAGTGATTTCAAATAACAACTGACAACTGTCCCGTAAAATATGAGAAGGGCGCTGCCAGTATTCTTAGTAGTGAAGTTAATAAGAAAAACAAAAAGGATAGAAGATGTTTCTCGGTCCGATTTTGAACTTTACCTAAAAGTCAGATTTTCATGTTCAAAGGTCTCTTGAACATAGTACCATTATTCCGTTTTCACATACAGAATTGAAGTATGTCAATGTTGTGGAAAAATATGATGACCTCTTTGACTGAGTTTGAGCGTAACATGTGTAGCATATTATTCGTCAATAGAATGATAGCCACAATTTTTGACATTAATATTTCATCATTCAATGCTTAGTATGAGACTTGGATATTCCTCGAGTAGGAGTATTATTTTTCGTATGAATACAACTATTTAGGATAATTTATCAAACATTCATTAACCTTTGTTTATTGAAGAATAATACCAACACACTCCATTTAATACACTATTTATTATTGACCCACATCCCACACTTTCTTTAAAATATGACCTGTTTACCATTTTTTAAAGTTTACTTAAAAAAAAATTTAATCTTTTTTTTTTTTTCAAAAATGCTATTCAACCAGAAATTTTGACTTATTCCTAATGGCCGAATGATTTTGGGCATCTTAAATGTAGTGTCATTTCTTTCCCTTTTTTCCTCTCTTTCAAATCCAAGTCTTCTAGGCTAACCCACCACCAAGACTTACAGTATTATCCTTGTGTTTCATTATTAAATCTCGATAATAACTTCAATCTCCATGGTCTTGAAAGTGGAAATTAACCCCACTGATTAAGATAATTCTTTGAATATTAATATCTACTCTCAATATTGTAGTAGCGGTGGTGGACTGGAAACATGTACTCCTTTTGTGAAAAGAATGAGTTCAACAATAACAATTCTTCTCTCATCTTTGTTTGATGCCAAAATTAACAGAATATGAGGAGAGGAGAGGAGAGAGACGAAACTGCAAATGATTTGGTGAGAGTAGAGCTAAAATCATGTTTTATCATCAATCACACCCTCGACTCTAAAATCAATTTTCATTCTTTGGGTTATACGAAATAAACAAAAATGGCCCCCTTTCCATGGAAGGCCGCTGAGGAAGTTTAGAGAAGAGTGAGAGTACGAGAGATGGGAGCTTCTCTATTTTTACTTTTTAAGTTTTGCTAACAATTGTCCTTATTTATTAAGTAAGTCAAAATAAAAAATTTTAACGAAAATAATGAATTCAATACATTGAAAATTACAAAAAATATTATTTCTTTCATTTCTTTTTATTTGTCTTTTAAGATTTTTCACAAGAATTAAGAATACTATTAAATAATCTTAAAATTAATATAATATAAAAAATAAAGATACATGTCTTACAAAATTGACATATGTCTTCTTTGTTAGTAGGTAAATGTTTCATTTGCTTAACATGTGACATTTAGACTATCTAATATTCTGTCATATGTAATCCTATGTGATAGTTTTTTCTACATATGATATGATGTGATAACATGAGACATGTGAAAAAAAAATTACACATGTACAAAAATTATTTAATAAATAAATTAAAAAAATATAATACACCAAAAACACAAATAGAATAGAAAAGAAAAGAAAAAATTACACTTTTTTTGTTTAGAGAATTAATGTGTTGAGAATCGATACAATTACACTTGTTGTCTAGACACTACCTATGCATTGAGAATTGATGCTTAACGGCAATGGTTGTTGAGGTTGCAGGTGAGTATCTAGGTTGACACAAAAGACAATGATAGCAAGCTCGAGATCCAATGACTTGGACAAAGGATTAGAGGAGGATGTGAAACTATTATTGAGATTCTGTCATGGTTGTTGTCAAATTCCTATGTTCTAAGGAGATTTCACTATGGACATACATCAACGCCATAAAGAATGGTCGAGAAGAAGAAGAGGAACGTCAATGAGCATAGTTCATATTTGAATTTCCATCCTAATTTACTAGCATTTATATTCAGTTAACTAATTAATTACCTCAACCAATTAATATATTAATTATTATTAATTATCTTCTTTGAATCTCTACTAAAATTATCTTTTATAAATAATGAATAATATTATTCTTCAAATTCAAATAATTTAAATAACAATATAATTAAAACTTTTAAATTTCAAACTCACCATTAATGAATATCATTTATTTACTATTAAATAATTTATATATAATTAATTTGTTGTCTAAACTAATTAATTCGTTAATTTTTCATTATCTTTCACTAATAAGATTTATATTCAAATAAATAATCCACATAATAAAATAATTGAAATTTGAAATTTTCTCCTATAAGTGCATGTCATTTATGGACATTTAATTAATTGGCTCAACCAATTACTATTTTAATTATTTATTGTCTTTTATAAATAATATTATCATTCAATTAATTTAAATAATAATAATAATAATATAATTAAAATTGAGATAAAAAAATACTTAGAACTTTTAAATGAGTGTAACTTCAAAATTAATCAATTAATATAATATAATAATATCTAAAAAAAGATAATGGCCTAGAATTTTGTCATGTGTCACTCTTAGTTGACAAGACATGCTTTAATTTTCTGTTATGTGTCAAATCGTCATCTTATTTGCATATTATATGTTTTTCTATTATTATTTTTTTGGCAATACAATTTGTACATATGGATAACACACATATTCAATCACTAAAAATTTAATAATCTAAAATGTTGATGCAAACTCTTTAAAAATGAAAAAATAATACTAAAAATTACATAGGTAAAGAAAGAACAAAAAATACAAATAGAATGAAAAAAGATAATAAAAAATTAAACTAAAAAAAAATAAAATAAATTTACATGATTTTTTTTTTGGTTTTATGAGATTTTGTCACACATTTTAGTTTTAAAACCATACTTGCTTAAAATACAAGAGTTTTTATTCTCTACAAGTGTATTTTCGGTTGAGTTATAAACTATTTATCACTTGACTTACTCATTTTAAGTTACATTAACATAAATTAAATTAATTTATATGTAATTTTTAGTAAATTTAATTTATTAAAATATTTATTTTATAAAATTATTGGATTAAATTATGCATTTAAAAAATAAATATTTTTGTTTTTATTATAATTTTTTAGAGAAATAGGTTGCTTTATAACATTTTATATTTAAATTCTTTAGTACTTTTATTGGAGTAAAATCACTTAATGAAAATACTATGTATTTTTAAACTAAACTTATAAATATTTTTTTCTTGATGAATTATTAGATATATTTTATTTAATAAAATTATTTTTATGTAAATTATATTATTTTTTCATTTAAATTATACGGGTGCAAAATCTAGTTAAATTAAATATAAGTTGACATGCTTAAATTATCATTTCATACTCCATTAAATATGTGTAAAAAATTATAAAAGTTAATTAATATGTGTAACTATTAGGTTTAGTGGAGATAATAAATGTTATGATAAAATTAAAAAAATTGATTAATGCATTTTTAAAATTATCAATTGACAAATAAATTAGGATAAAATAAATTTTTTAAAAAGACAGATAAAAAGTAACGAAGAGAGTATTTGCCTTGTTTTCATAAAAAAATATTTATTTTGATTTCTTTAATAAATGTCCTAGCAAAACCGCAACTTTTTTTTAAGAAAAGAAATTGTTTAAAGCTTTAATCATAGTTAAATAACCTTGATGACTTTAGAAGTTGTTGCAAAAAGAGAAATGAGAATGCTTTAAAGATTTTTTAAAAAAAGTAAAGAGAATATTTTTAATTTTTCTCATATAAGTCACACTTAAAAATGAATGTGAAGATATGGTTATCAATTAAAAAATGATATTTATATATTATTTTTTATATATATATTACTTTTTATATTAATTTTTAATTATTATAATTAAGTGAAAAAATAATAAAAATAAAATAAAATAATTAATAATATAATAAGTAACATAAAAAATAATGTAAAAAAATAATATAAAAAATATCAAATAATAGAAAGTGTGTTGGAAATAATCTGGGAAAGAGTGTCTTTAGTACGATGAGAGAAGATGACGTCAAGGAAGTAGAAGACGTTAACCTGTGCTTCCTCTACTTTTTAAAACAATAGTGCCTTTAAGGCCATTTCTAATTGGATCAGCATCTTCTTCTTCTCATTCCATCAAATAAGGATGATTTTGTTAGCTAAAAATATATGTCTTTTTAACATATTATATATGATATGTTTTTATAACATATTGTATACGATAAAATTTATGTATTATAAAGAATAGGACCTCTTCTATTATTATAGGAGAGGATTTATTTCTTTTCTAATATATATTTTTTAAAAGAGGATGTATTATATATTTTATAATCTAAATCATTGATTTATTCATAAAATAAATTAATAGCTTAAATTAATTACAAAAAATCTGTTAAGTAAGTTTCTTTTTTTTATTTTATTTTTTAATTTTTTTAGTGTTATATTTTTTTTACATACTATCACTGCTATTGTCATCGGTTACGCTGCTTGTCGACTATCACCTTGGTCACTTTCAATTTTTTTAAATTATATAATTATATAAATATTATCGCTTAAAATTTATAAGATTTTTTAAAAATACAATTATAATTTTAAGAAATTCTATCACCTTTAATTTTTTTAAATTGTATAACTATATAAATATTATCGCTTAAAATTTATAAGATTTTTCAATAAGTAATAGTTTTAAAAAAAAATTTCAATATCACAATTATTTATAAAAAATATAAAAAATAACTGATATAATTTTAATTAATATTATTTATAGAGCCTATATAATTTTAAAATATATGAACAATAATTAATAGAAGTGGTAGCAGCCGATGGCGGCGTTGATCGACATTAACCGACGTTGACCAATGTTGACCGACATCCCCAAGTCTCTAACAGTAACTCTTAAGAGTTTTATATTGTTTATCTCAATAATTTAAGTGTGATTTATATATTTATTAAATTATTTCACTTAATACCAATTGATTTTAAGTTAGAATCTCACTGCACTAAGAAGCTCCTTCCAGTGTGATGCAGGCCTAGCCACAGCACCGCCTGAACCCCACTGCCATAGCTTTGAACCAAACCACCAATGGCCTTCGACTGAACCACCATGGAACCTCCCTTGCGAGCCACCACGTCAACCAAACTTGTTTATTGGAGCCACTATACCCAAAACTCAGAAGTACGCCTTCCTTTCGGACCAGTAGCCAAAGTCCATATTTGGGTCTTTAAGAAGAGGATGAAGCATTATCGTTTTGAGTTAGTTACTAACACTAACATCGTTAATTATTTGGATAGCATTTGAAGGGGAGGGCTTTGAAGCTCTATCAATAAATTTTAAGAAGAAAATTACACCTTAAATTTCAAGAAGTAAAATGCATATGACTTAAAGTTGAAGGAAATATATTATACTTTAAACTAAATATTAATATGCAACTCCGGCGCAACATGCGGGCTAAAAGACTAGTATTCAAATAAATTCAAAATGTTAAAATTGATTGTTTAAAATTAAATTTCTTACGGTTAATTTCTTTGAATCTAATTTTGTTGATAATCAAATTTTTTATACGTACCTATCTTAAATCAACTTCAATTTAGGACTGCTAATAATAATAAATTAATAAAAATGACCAATTAACCATTCAAAATTGTCACTATTATTATAAAAATGATTAATTATTAACCATTCATCTTTAATATTAAATTGTTAACAGTCTTTCTTATTAAATTTTCCTTCAATTTAACACTGATCCGCGGTCTGTTACATGCTGGTAAATGGCTGAATTAATGGTGCCATAAATTTCCATTTAAACACTTGACCTAACTTGCACACATGGCTTGAGTCGCTTGACAATGAGTCTCTTTTCTTGTTGGGTATGAGTTATGTGATTATTATCATATGAATGTTGTCTTCCCTTAAAATTCCACATGATGTGACACACGGCCACAGCCACGTTATGGGGCGGCTATAAACAGCTAAAGCATCCTGACCGCAAATTGAATTAATGAATTGATGGTAACTCTTTTTGGTTTGTCAGATGTTAATTACATATAATTGACAAGCACAAAACTAGTTTATCATCCTAAAAAGAGTAATATGTAGCCTTTAGGTACATTGGGTAAAATTGATATGATAAGATTTGATAATATTATATTTGATAGCATAAAGTTTGATAGTATAAAATATAATAAGTAAGAGTTAAAAATATTAAGATATTTAAAATTATAATAAAATTTTTTTATAAAAATTTATACATTAAAATTTAATCAAATCTAATTTCATCTTAAGATTTAATTAAATTATTAATTATTTTAATGTATAAAAAATATGATAAACAAATTTATATAATTTAATATTTATATTAAATAATTAATAAAATTATAATATATTATATTAAATAATTAATAAATTTATAATATATTATATTAATTTATCTTATCAAATCATATTAAATAAGATATGAGTGACACTATACAGCTTTGATAGCTGTGTACAATCCCCAAAAAAATAAAAAATCATTATACTGATCTGATCTGATGTATCCATTTCATTATAGTTTGAATTCTCGTTGCCATCAGAGAATAATTTCGAATGAAAATAAGAAACAATTTCTGGCCATAAAAACATACGCCCATGCATTGCGGATAGGTTACACATTTAAATTAATACAAAATTTCAAGGTTTAAATATATTTTTTTGTCACTCTAAATGTATTAATTTTTAAGTTTTGGTTCTTCAAAATTTTTTGTTATAATTTGTGTCATTTAAATTTTAGAATAGAGTAAAATTAGTCTATATTATCATTTGTGAGTGAAATTAACTCAATTTAATCTCCTCATATTAGACCTTCCATCATTTTATGGATTAAGAAAAAAATTAATATGAGAAGGTTAGATTAAACTAATTTTATTCATTTTTAAAATAAAAATAAAAATTAATTTCATTCACTTTTTAAATTACAGGAACATAAATAATTAAAAAAATTATTGAGAGTCTAAAATAAAAAATTGATATATTTTGAAGGAGAAATAAAAACATATTTAAGCAAATTTCAAAATTGCATGAAACTAAGCTTTTCAAACTGAGGGTTCACTTAATTTTTGAGAGAGAAAAGGATTAGCCAAAATCAAAATCACTAGGAAGGTGATGAGCTGAAATTTATCGATGAAATCAAAATCTCTATAATGGCATCAAAATCTCGACGACGCAACCCAACAGGCAACAGGTGTGGCTTAGTGTCTTGTCCATGGATGAAACTGATACGTATTTATGGACGCAAAGTCAGAAAAAAGCTTCCGAAAGAAATTAAACAGAAATCGCAACGGTGAAGATACATAGCACTAATCAAATCAATCAATCAACTAACCTTCTCATTTCGTTGAAGATGAGCATCTTAATATGAGTCGATCTTTCTTTTGCGTGCCAATAAGCTCAAATTGTTAATGGAAAATATTGCCAAAGGTTATAATAGAAAAGCAATTGTTCAAAATGCACATTTACTTTTGTTTTATTTCATAAATATTGTCTTCTATTTTCAGACCATGAGATTGTCTTCTATTTTGATTGGTTTAATTGCACATTAACGAATAATTTAAAGCTTAAACTTCTACCTGCTTTTTTGTTTATGAAATAATCAGAAATCAGTGAATACCAGTTTTCCACATCACATAATAGATTATCTACCACTCAATATCTAAGGTAACGATTTGTAATGTGACAAGGGCAAATGACTACGTTCAATGAATGTAGAGACGCTTCATAGACTTAAAAACAAATAAATAAATAAACTGATATTAACAACATGTCTTCGAATTTACAATATTTCACCGGCTTTTTCTTTTGTTATTGAACTTACGAGTCTTAATTAGCCAGCTTGATTACTTACGAATCTTAATTTGGATGGAAGTAACATGTGTAATTAGATTGATTATTTAAATGGAAATTATAAGATATATAATATTTTTTAAAATATCGTAAAAAAAATATCTCTGTTAAAATAATAACTAAAAAAATTAATAGTTGAGAGTAATGTTATAAACGAAGGTATTAATAGGTACCAAAAACCACAAAAAGACATTAAATTATATTTAGGAATAAAACAAAGATCTATTCATATGTATCTTTCTACAATGCAATATTATTTATTCTAACATAATTATTAAATTTAAAACGACACTTGCAAGTCATATCATTCTGTGCCAAAAAAATTAGTCTCACACTGTAAAGATATCCTGTACAAAAAAAACAAAAACACTTGGATTGAATCTTGTTTCGTTTGTCATTCAAATTCAAATCATATTCACAAAAAATTGATAAGTCGTTAATTTGCAGCCACGAGAAGTAGCATGACTCAAACTTATCAATATTGGATGCGATCACTTTGTCACTATTTAGCCTCCAATCACCAATCTATTCCATCATCTTCTTCAATATAAAGATCGACTGCATCAAAGTTTCTTTCGTCACTCTTTACGAAGCCAATGTATGGATCTAAACTTTACGTATCTTCAAGGTTCAACCGATGTCATTGCCACATAAACATGATACGTTGGCTCAACATACCTAACCTCATCGAAGTTAAACCCTAATTTTTTTCTTTTTTACTTTGGATATTTTCTAATTAAAATATTGATAGTTATACAACATATAATTAAGGGATGTAAATGAAAAGGAATTATTCAAATTAATACTAATTACATGAGCAATCGGAAATTTTTTTACTTAACTACTACATCTAGTCTAAAATTGTATGAGTAATTGGTCAATAATCAAAAAATTTAAACTAATTATGTTGATTTATATAAATGTTAACAATACCCAACAATGGTTGATTGTAGTTATAACCTCAGGAGAACTTTACATACAATGTTAGGGATTTAAATCATAGTTACCAAAAACGTGATTAGTGAGGATACACAGTACGAGTACGGATACATAATTCTTCACTTCTTATAGTTATATTATAAGACTTTCTTTATGATGAATCTAATATGTAATTTACATGGTGGTTGAGAAAATCTGGTACCTATAATTTGAGTCATAGAGTTGTTATTTTGGAGATAAGTTTACTTAATTATCACTTTTAGTTTAAAAGTTAGTTTCACAATAATGTTTATGGGAATACATTAGTCAAAGATCGAAAAATATAAATGTTAAATAGTTTCATCTTAATCATTATGATGCTTTTCTAAATTTCAATAAAGTATAAAAAAGGACAAAAGTAATTTAAATATAACATAGTAAGTTTAAAATCATTTTTACTAAATATTTTAAATTATTTTTGAAAAAAATATTTAGAAAAACTCAACCCATTATTTTAAAATTATAAACCATCCTCTTAAAATTGTAGTTAATCATAATTACATGTAGATGTTTTATATTTCCACTTGATTGAAAAAATCAAAATAAAATGTTCTTGACAAAATACAAATACCTTTATGACACATTTAATAGTCACCGGCACCAGAGGCACGCCGGCACCGCGAGAGCTGATGATCGGCGACCCTTGTTTTTATCAATTAAATATCATGTAAGAAAAAAATATGAGAGAGAGATAGAGGGGGGGGGGGGGCAATTATCTTTTTTTAAAAAAATAATTGGTAATGTTATATTAATTAAATAACCATAATATTTAGCCAGGGTTCACCACTGGACCTCAGTCCACCTAACCATACAGGCCCATCAAGTCCGAATTGGATAATGGATAGTATGCAACAATTCAGCCCGCAAAACGCAAATATTTCAATACTTCATATAGATCATGAAATAGTTTTTCAGCATTTTCAATATTATTGCAAAACTAAAACACTATCTCAATTATGATCCTCCCCCCCCCCCCCCCCCAAAAAAAAGTTTTCGTGTATTATACCGTCCCAGTGAGTAATCATTGTTTGGAGGGATTGGAAAATTAGCCATTTTAACATTTTCTTCTTTTAATCAAATTAAGTATAATGAATATATAGTTGTATTAATTTATCAAAACAAAGCTTAAAGTCCCTCACATGCGTTTTATTGAATTTTTTTTTGGCCAAAATAATAATATTGGTTAGATCAGGATTCAGAAGTATCTAAGCATTAAAAAAAAGTACAACAAAAATAACTTTAAGGTGTACTTGTAAAAAGCATTCCAAATATGGTAGTTGTTAATGAGTTAATAGCACATGGAGAGATTTTTAGGTACTTTTAGAATAATTTTTTTATTTTATATTATTGAATATGTATCACATCAATTATAATATTAAAATATAATTAAAGTAAAAAGTAATAATAATTCACAAAATTAATGTGACATATATTCAAGACTACAAAATAAAATATTTTTCTTGTTTCAAAAGTGCCTAAGAAAATTTCTTACTTACATACATATTATGTAAGGAAAAATATACGAAAGAGATATAGGGGGCCAATTATCTTTTTTTTTTCCTTCCTTCCCTGCCTTTTTGTAATTGTACATCAGAAAGAACAATAAATATAAATTTTTTATTTTGGTAATATTATAATAAATAAATAACCACAATATTTTAGGGTTAACCAGTGGACCTCAGTTACAGGCCCATCAGGTCTGAACTGAATAGTATTATGCAACTCATCCCTCAAAACGCAAATACTTCCAACACTTCGTATGTATTATATAGCTTTTCAGCATTTTCAATATTATTGCAAAAGTAAAACACTATCTTAATTATTACCCAAAAAAAAAAAAAATCTGTGTGTATTATACTGTCACAGTGAGTGATCTTCGTTTGGAGGGACTGAAAAACTAGGCATTTTATCTTCTTCTCCTTTTAATAATTTTTTTTTACAATAATTTATGTACAATGAATAGTTGCATTAATTTATCATAAGTAAACTTTAAGTCCCTCATATGTGTTTTATTGAAAAATAAAATATCTTTTGCCAAAATCATAAGTTTTTATCTGAATCAGAAGTGTTTAAACTTCTAAAAATACAAGAAACATCACTTCAAGTGTGTACAAATTATTCTAATATGTTAAAAAGCATTCTAAACTTGATAGTTGTTAATATATATATATATATATATATATATATATTGAGACACGAGATATTTCATAACTTCAACTCATTTGAACCGCCAATTATAATTATTAATAAAAGCTCACATGACATAACAGTGTTTAATGTCATGAGTTTAATTTTATTCTATTATTACTTTATTCTTCTTTCAACTCTCCTTTATAACTAAAAAAAGTAATTACATAATATTCAATCACAAGTGTTACGCAAAACAATTCAAAGCTCAACGAAAGGATATTATCATATTTTTACATACAGCTTAATTATTTTTTTTTTCTTTTTTGGTGATATGGAAGTAAAGACAAGCAAACTAACGGAAATGGAAGACTCCTAGAGCATCATCTAGCAGCAGAGGCGCAAGAGCAGCAGGAGGAAGATTGCACACCTTCAGCACATCCACATCATAAGCTCCTTTTTTAGCTAAAAGGTCAGCACAGAAATTAGCTTCCCTATTAGCATGAATAAGCTGGACATCCCAATCCCGATCCATGATAGCTTGAATATCAACAATGACAGTAGCATAGACATGGAACTTAACAGCAGTAGTACTATTAGATATGAGCCTACAAGTCTGCGATGAATCAGACTCACACCAGACCTTTCGAAATCCCAACTGCCAAGCATAAAGGAGACCATGTTTTATAACCATGAGTTTCGCAAGAAGAAATTTTGACTGCCCAATTCTGCCACAAAAATCAGAATATAAAAAATTTATTCAATTCAATCATTTTAAAATGAGTTCATTGTGCAACAACACACGGATACAAGTCTAGTTGTAATTAATTAATCATAATTATAATTAGATGTTTATATTTCCATGCACTTGTTTAAAAAAAATCAAAATAAGACAAAATACAAATACATTTATGACACATTTAATAGTCACCGGTACAGCGGCCGCCGGCACCGCAAGAGCTGGTGATAGGCTTTTATCAAATAAATATCATGTAAGAAAAAATATATGAGATAGAGACAGAGGGGTCCAATCCAATTATCATTTTGTTTTTCTTTCCCTGTGTTTTTGTAATTGTATCTCAGAACAACAGTTTTTTTTCTTGATTTTGTAATGTTACATTACAATTTTTTTTTTTGGGGGTCTATATAATGCTATACTAACTAAATAACCACAATATTTTAGGGTTCACCACTGGACCTCAGCCCACCCAACCTTACGGGCCCATCAAGTCTGAACTGGATAATGTGCAACAATTCAGCCCACAAAACGCAAATACTTCAATACTTCATATGTATCATGCTAGTTGACAAAAAAAAAGAATTTTTATCATGCTATAGTTTTTCAGAATTTTCAATATTATTGCAAAACTAAAACACTATCTCAATTATTGTTAGAATTGTAATGAATTTGGAAAAGTGAAAATCTGATATCATCATGAGAATAGAAGTATTTATACAAAGTGTTAAAAACAGAAAACTAACTAAAATAGTTACAACTAAAAGTGACTTAAAATAAAAAACGGTTACAACTGAAACAATTCAATTAATAATATTAAGTGGATTTTATATCCTCTAACATTCTCCCGCAAGTTGAAGCATATAAATCTGTCATGCTCAGCTTGGACACAATTGAATGAAAGGGAATATTATCTAAAGCTTTGGTATGAATGTCAACAAGTTGAGCAGAAGATGAAATTGGCATCAAGTGAACCACACCAAATTGAACTTTGTCCCACACCAAATGACAGTCTAATTCTATGTGCTTTGTGTGCTTACGGAATGTTGGATTGTTGAGATTGTGAATGGCAGAGAGGTTATCACAATAAAGAGTAATAGGAAGCTAAATGGATTGCTGCATATTGTGCAGCAAATATAAAAGCCATTGTAGCTCACATACAGTGGATGTCAAAACACGATATTCTGCTTCTGAAGAGGACCGAAAAACAATGTTTTACTTCTTAGATTTCTATGAAATTAAAGATGAACCAAAAAAGATGAAAAAATTAGTAATTGATTTTCTGGAGTCAAGGCATGATCCCCAACCTGAATCACTAAAGGCTGTCAATTTGAGATCTGAAATTGAGAAGAAAAATAAGCCTTTGCTAGGACAACCTTTGATATATCTAAGAATTCTGACTGCAGCAAGATAATGGTCCTGCATTAGATTGGACATGAACTAGCTCAATTTATGAACAACAAAACTAATATCTGGACGTGTTATAGTAAGATACAATAATCGTCCTATAAGGCTTCTGTATGACTTCGAATCAACATAAGGTTCCCCTGTAGCTTTTTGTAATTTTAAATTAGAAACCATAGGTGTGCTGACTGGTTTAGAACCAAGTAATCCAGCATCATCAAATAATTCTAAAGCATATTTCCTTTGGGATAGGACAATACCTGCCTTGGATTTGGCAACTTCTAAGCCAATAAAATTTTTTAGAGGACCAAGATCCTTGATTTTGATTAGATAATGTTTGACAATAGAGATTTCATTCATATCATTCCCAGTAAGAACCAAATCATCAACATAAACCAAGAATATAGTAATATGTGAATTTGAAGTCTTCACAAATAGAGAATAATCAGATTTGGACTGACAGTATCCCAAAGAAATCAAGGAAGAAGATAGTTTGGAATTCCATTGCCTGCTGGCTTATTTGAGGCCAGATAATGACTTGACAAATTTGCATACTTGGTTGGGTTTAGAAGATTGGAACCTGGTGGAACAATCATATAGACTTCCTCATTAAGTTCCCCATGTAAGAAAGCATTATTTACATCAAGTTAATGTAAAATTGTAAATGCCAATTCTTGGCTACAGCTAAGGCTAGAATTAATCTCACTATAGTAAGCTTTACTATTGAAGAAAAAGTCTCAAAATAGGTTACACCCTCTTGCTGAGTATACCCCTTAGCTACTAACCGAGCCTTATATCTTTCAACACTACCATTTGCTTTATATTTGGTTTTAAAAACCCATTTATAACTAATAGGTTGTTTTCTAGGTGGTAACTCAGTAAGTATCCATGTCTTGTATTGTTCTAAAGCAGAAATTTCTTGGTCCATAGCAGTTTTCCAGTAGTTATGTTTAATGGTTTGCTTGTAAGTTTTAGGCTCAGGTATAGATGAAATAGAGAAAAGAAAGTGTTTGTGTGAGGGTAACAACCAATGATAAGAATGAAATGTAGAAATGGGATAATGAATACCTGAGGATGAATTAACATCTGTAGCAAAATTGACTATATTGCAATGATAATCCCTTAAGTAATTTGGTGGATGTCTTGACCTATATGACTGTCGTTGGGATGGAGCAGAAGGTAAAGAAGTAGAAATTGGTATTGAAATGGAAGAAATATCAGAAGACTCTGCAGTAGGAACATTGTTTAAATATGGAGCAAAAGATTGAGAAATAGAGGAATTAGATACAGAAATAGGAGCTAGGTTTAAATGATCAGGAGTGAGATTTGAAGATGAAAGTTAAGAAGGAAGAGAAACTGGAAAAATATCAATAGTGAAATTTTGTGTTTCAACAAAGAAAAAAGAAAGATATTTTCATAGAATATTACATTTCTAGAAAGGAAGACTTCTCTAGAATGAAGATCAAACAAAAGAAGACCTTTCACACTATTTCTATGACCAATATAGATGCATTTGTTGGCCCTATGGTCAAATTTGGACCTGTTGGCAATAAGAGTGGAAGAATAACATAATGATCCAAAGACCCTTAATGATGAAAGATCAGGATGCTTATTGTTGATACCTAATTTTGTCCATAAAATTTTGTCACTTAATCAAGGATTAACGCTTAATTGCAGTGTTGTGAGCGCTTGTTTTTCTTGGTCAGTTTTTTTATTTTATTTGTGCAAAAAAAAAAAAAAAAAAAAATAAAAAAAAAAAAAAAAAAAAATAAATAATAAAAACTCCTTCGATGTTACAACAAAAACAAAAATAAGCAAACAATCAAGGGAAAACGTAGCTTTCCATAGTGTCTCTTGCAGTGCTACTCAACAAAATGCATGTCATGGATGGGGAAAGGGCAGCAGGCATTGGAGAAAGAGAGCTTGGAGCAGAGGGCAACATACACAAATGGGGAAGTGTTATGGTGACCCAAGCTGGGTCAACCTGGCAGCCTCTCCACCTCGGGCAGGGGAGGCCTCCTTCTTTCAGATACAAAGGAAGCAGGGGAAGGCAAGCAGGGAGGGCACTCCAACAGGCAGAGACGACACCTTGGCTCTCACAGAGAACCAATCTCTATAGCCAACATCACAGCACCACGAGCTCAAGCCTATTCTCCCCACCATCTCCTCCAAACCGTACCCAAAGAACCACCCTTCACTATTCATCTCCTTCTTCCTCCAAGCCACCACCTCAACCAATCTCCACCCCAATCACCAAAAAAACCACAAAACACTTCACCTCCATTACTCGCCAAACACCCCTGTAGCCACCTATTTCCAACCAAAACAGTGACCATCCTCACTCACCATCATCCTCGCAGCCTCTCCTCCCCCACCGTGCGTCGCCTCTCCGCCCAGCAAACCGCGAGCACGCCGCTCCAACTCCATCGGACCCAGATCGGAATCAACCAGATCCGAGTCGTCCACCCCGCGTTCCGTCGCGTCGTTGCCACCTTCCCGGGCCGAGTCGTTCGTCTTCGCCATAGCACCACCCCACGCCGTCAAACCAAGTTCCCGAACGCCCGACGCGAACCCGCGGGCGGATCCGGATCGACGCTCCACGCGCGCAAGAATGTTTCCCTCCCACCGTTCCGTCGCGTCGTCGCCACCAGTAGCCAAACCCGATCCATCTCTCGCCAACTCCACCGAAGCCACGCACCACGCGAGCGGTCCACGAAATCTCCCTCCCATTTGTTTTCCATTTCGTTTTCCTTTTTATTGCAGAGACCAAGTCTCTGTTTGTTTTTTTTGCTTTTGTTTATTTGCTTTTGTCCTTTGCTTTCCTTTTGCGTATGTTCTAATGTTTTTTTTTTCCTTTTGTTTTGTGTTTTAAAATTCTGATAGATTTAGCTTCTTTTTTTTCTTTTCTTGTTTTTTCTTTTAATGGGCTTGGGCTAATGGGTAGAATAGATTAAATTTCTTTTAGTTAATGGGCTTGGAAATTTTTTATTGTTATTTTGTTTTATTTTATTCTATTTTCTTTAAGAAAAGTTTAAAAAAATAAAATAAAAAGAAAAAAATCTAAAAATCTAAAAAATAAGTTTCGCTTTGGGTTGGCTGATTTGTGATGTTTATGTTTAATCTTCTTTGGTTACTTGACTCGTGGCAGTTTGTGTTTATCCGTTTGTCTTCGTATATTTCTTAAAAAAAATAAATAAATAAATAAATAAATATCTTTTAATCTACGCAATGACCAATGATGATGATTGAATAGCGGATGCTGTCTTCATTATCGTTGAGCTCATAAGGGTTTATTGAGTAGCCAAGTGCTGCCTTGAATCCCGTGCGATGATGATTTGTTTTCAAGTAAAATTCCTTTTCAAAAATTTCTTTCTTAATTAAAATCAATCAACTCATACTCATTTTCTAAAGAACTACATGACTTTGAGTTCTCCATTGCACCAGGAGATACGTAGGAGCAGAAATTCATTTCTGTCAAGTCAAAAAAATAAATTTTTATAATTTGGTTGTTTCTTTTACTTCTTTTCAAAAAAAATAAAAAATAATAATAAATGATTACAAAGTATTTTGTTTAAAGGGGTTAAAATAAATATATCTGAGATTACTAAAATTTGCACAACTAATTCAAGGTACCATTCATGGAACGTGCAGTGTAGGGTGCTAATACATTCTCTACCTGTAATCGACTCCCGAATCCAAACTCAATTTCCAAAAAACCAGTTTTCCTGATTAAAGGGTTTTTCTAATGTTTTCCCAATTTAAATAAACATTGGTGGCGACTCCATTGTTTTTTATTTTTTTCGGTCTTCCAGTTGCGATCCCGGTTGCGACAGCTGGCGACTCCACTGGGGATATACTGAGAGTCAGGCCTATTGTTGTTAGTTGTGCAAATCATTAATAATTCCTATCTATTTATTTTACCCTTTTTTTTTTTTTCTTCTTTGTTTTTATTATTTGCTTGTAAATATATTCTATATAGTTTTTATGTAAATATCTGCTAATGTTTTTTGTATTTATTTTGACATGACTTACTTGTATATATATTTTGTGCTTAATTGTTGAAACCTTAGGGTAGACGATTCTCACGTTGGTTGTTGTATATATGTTTTGCGGGTTGGGTTTTTTTTTGTCTTTTAAGTTTTTGTACAGGTTTGTATGTTCCTTCACACACGTCACTATCACTTATCTCACACACCTTTTGGGCTCTATACCCGAGTCTGTGCGAACCCGAGGAGTAGGAGGGGTCTCGACTTTTGTTATTGAGGAGCTTTATACTCACTTGACATTTGTCGAGACACCACTCAGATTGTTACCAGTATCATGGACTAGTCATATTGAGAGGGTTTATCCCTACTTGTGATTAATTCATGAATTGGGTCCTTATCTTTCGAGATGGGGGCAATCTGGGGACCATGACTTTTTAGAAGATAGATCCGTCCTGAAAAACCTTGCACTGGTAGAATGAACATAATGACATAGAAAATTTAGAGTCATCCATCTCCTTAGGTTACACCTGATTAGGACACAAATGGAGCATACTTTTTCTTTATCTATTCCTCATGTCATTCATCCATGCATTCCTTTTGGTTTAAAAAAAAAAGAAAAAAGAAAAAAGATACATGATATTGCATTTTCATTCCTATCTTTTCTTTTTTCTTTTTCTTTATTCATTATCCATTTATTCCTCATGTCATTCACCCATGCACTCTTTTGGTTAAAAAAAAATTCAACAAAAAAGAAAAAAGATACATGACATTGCATTTTCATTCCTAGCTTTGCTTTTTTCTTTTTCATCATTCATTATCCATTTACCTCTCATGTCTTTCCTTATCACTTTCTTTTAAATAAAAAAAAATGTGCATCCTCTTGCACTTGCACGGCTTGCATTTTCATTCATTCTTGCATTTTCATAAAAATTTGTCAGCAGAACAAATACACATCGTCTTGCATTTTCATAACAGTCTCAGCATTTAGAAGAAAAATAAAAAAGGGCTAGGCACCCTTTGGGTTTACAACCCTGTGAGGGCTCCTTCATTTAGACTGCTAATACATTTTCCTTAGAGTTACCTCGACGAGAGGTATCCCTAAGGTGCATTCTCCTGTTTGTTTTGCTTACATGTTCCCTTCATTACTTCCTTTTTAGGGTGAGTTTTCTTGGCAAAGAGGAAAGGTTATTACTCGTCAATAGCAAGGAATGGAAGAAACATATCAAGGACAGAACTCCAGCAATGCAGTCGACCTCAAGAGGAATATAAGGGTTACAGTAAATGGCAGTGATCTGAGGTATGTGAGGGACGTTACCCAACAAATGACCCCTAAGGCTCGATCTGAGTTCTCAAGCAGTTATGGGCAGATTCTGGATTTGCTGCGCATTACAGTTGAGGAGCCCGTCTTGAGTGGCCTTGCTCAATTTTAGAACCATTTTCTCAAATGTTTTGAGCTACCTAACTTGGACATTACACCAATCATAGAGGAGTATGCAATCATGTTGAGGCTTCCAATGAACAAGCACCCAAATGTTTATCTTTATGGAGGGTATTATGTATCAGTAGGGAAGATAGCAGAATTGATAGGGGCTCCAACAAGTCAATTGGGCATGGAAAAAAGGGGAGGAACCGAAGGCTTGAAGAAAAGTTACCTAGAAGCACATCTTCAATATCTAGCACAACAAGGAAAGTGGGATTTCTTCAACAAAACATTGGCCTTAACCATCTTTGGGATAGTGTTATTCCCATTTACCTCAGATGTGGTAGATCAAGCAGCAATGGATGTATTCTTCAAGTTTGAGAAGTATAAAGCAAATCCGGTCCCTGCTATCCTTGCTGATACTTTCTTGACGATGGAAATCTGTCATCAAAAGGGTGGTGGAAAAATTCGATGCTGTACACATATGTTGTACGTTTGGATCATGACGCATATGGATGTACAGAATCGCCTGGGACTCTTACCTGACCCGTTGAGGAATTTTGGTCGCATACCAATGAAGCCACAAAAAGCTTATGAATGGAAGAATGAGTTCGTGAGGATGGGGCCAGATTCTTTTAAATGGGTATGCCCGTGGTATCATGGAGAAGAGATAGTTTTCAGCTGTGGTGACTTCCCGAATGTTCCTTTGATGAGCCCTAGAGGTGGTGTATCATACGCGCCAATCCTCATGCTTAGGCAACTCCGATGGACTCAATATGCGCCCAGTGAAAAGCAACTTGAAGGGTTCAGCTTCTTATACTAGCAAGATGGAAGCACTACTAAACAAGAAAAAGAGATTAGAGATGCTTGGAAAAATATTCATATGGCAGGAACAAAGGAGTTAGGGAAGCATGTAGTGGTTTGTACCCCTGAATACATGCAATGGAGAGAGGCAAAAAGGGTGCAGAATAGTATCCCTCAGACAGTTTCAAATGATAAAGGTCATCCTCAAACCATACCTCAAATGGCCACTGAGATTGAAAGACTGAAAGCACAAATGAAAGTCTTGGAACAAGGAAAGGAAGCCGCTGAGTTAAAAGTAGTCATCCACCAGAGTCGATGCCAGAAGCTAGCTGATGAAGTTGAACATTTAAAAGATGTGTGTGCAGATATTGCTGGGACCCCAAGCCGAGCAAAAAGGGCAAGGAAAGGAAAGGAGGTAGAATTTGAAAAGACCACAACAGAAGTTCATGAATTACGAGCAGAGATAAGTGCTCAGGAAGAGACAATGGCGTTGGTTTTGCAAGAGAAAGAAAAGTTGGAGGCGAATGCTAGGGTGCAAGATCGTAGAATGCGAGTCTTACAAGAAGCTCTGACTGAGGCAAAGCGCCACTCAGACCAAGGACGAGCATTAGCTACCAAATACCACGATGCACTCGTGGAAGTAAACCGAAAGAATGGGTATTTGGAGCTCGAGATTCAAGAGTTGAGGCGAGATCATGAGTAGTGGAGACTTGAAGCCCAAAGACTAGTGAGGCAAAAAGAAGAATGGGCAGAAGTGTGGCAATCAGTAGCACAAGACCAAAGGGCTGAAAAAGAGGAATGGAAGAATAAATTTGAAGACATATCTGACAGCTTACAATATCACACCGCGCAACTGATTATTCATTTCGAAGAAGCAGACATTCAGGCTCACATAAACCCCTGGTTACGACTACCATCAAAGATTGTTGATTTTATGAAGTATTGTCGAGGTCTTGCTAAGGGTTTTAGAAAAAAACAAATGAAGTTATTGATGTAATTGTATTACATTTTGTGGGAACTAAATCTTGTACTTCTGAAGTTTGAAATGAAAATGGATGCTCATTGCTGTGTTTTGTTATCCTTTTATCAAATATTGTTCATTGAGATGTGAATTCTTCCGTGAATAAATTGTCAACCATATTTCCGCCTCGAGACGGTTTGTCCTTGAGTGAAAGTATGGAGAGTTTGGTTCTACGTCTGCATTGCCAGTGAATGGCGTCCATTGAGGAATGAATATTCCCTTGGATTTACCATCAACTACATTTTTGCCTAAAGAGAGATATGCCCTAGTGCTAAATGTAGGGATTTTGCCTTGCTATCGAATGTTTGTGCGAACTTTTCCACGGTCACCAAGTATCCTCACAGGGCACAAACTTGTTCCCTTCGCTAACAAGGGAATCATATTCATCTACCAAAATAAAAAAAAATAAAAATATCGGCATAAATAGTCATTGCTTTGCATACATGCATTTTGTCATTTTGGTTTAGTCAATACTAATAATCGCATCATGTTTCCTCGAGCAGAAAAGTAGACATTATAGTAGGAAAACAGCTTCCACGACACCCTTACAGGACTCGTTCCCAAGCAAAGATCATGGATGAGATAGAGCAGACGCAAGATTTGAGGGATGAAGTGAACCACTTTCAGGGGAGCAAATGTCTAAGATGTTGGAAATGTTACAGTCTATGGAGAGTAGAAGAGCACGTACGGGAATCCCTCAGTGACAAATGAAGGACATCCGGCCACACCTCCTTGCCCGCCTGGTTTTGCTGCGTTCTCCCTACAATACCAAGGCTTTAATCCTCAAGGGATTACGATGCCGCTCACCATTTGCCTAAACGGCACCACTCAACCTTCAGTCGCCAGTTCACAGGGTAACCAAGGGGCGTCTTTTCCCCCGTATGGCCTCCCTCCAGGTTATATACCACCATTAGCCACTAGTTCCCCCAATAATGACATGCCAACAGTGTCCCCAACTTCAAATCCCACGAACCTTACCCAAAATCAAGCCACTCAGTCAAATGACAACGAATCCCCGCCAACACAACACCCATACCCTTTCTTCATCCCGCCATATGGTCTCCATCCCAGTTCTGTACCACCGCAAACTGCCAATCCTCCGGGCAGTAGCATGCCTGCTTCAAACTCCTTAAGTGTAGCTCAACCACATGCTAGTGGAACCCCACTGGGACAACATTCTGTTCCCACCATCATGCCACAATACCCGTTGAATTCCTCTGTGGAAAACTCCCAGTCCAGGGAGAAGTGGGAAATTCTTGAAGAAAGACTACGAGTCATTGAAGGGGCAAGTGGCTATGATCTTTTGGATGCTTCAGAGCTCTGTCTTGTCCCGAATGTGGTGATTCCTCCCAAGTTTAAAGTCCCAGATTTCGACAAGTACAGGGGAACTACTTGTCCAAAGAACCACCTAACCATGTATATCCGCAAAATGGCTTCGCATGCTCACAATGACAAGCTGTTAATCCACTTCTTTCAAGATAGCCTAACTGGGGCAGCCTCGAATTGGTACACGCATCTTGAGCGTGCCCATATACGATGTTTCAAAGACTTGACTGATGCTTTCTTGAAGTAGTATAAGTATAACATCGATATGGCACCGGATAGACTACAATTGCAGAATATGGCTAAGAAGGACGCTGAGACCTTCAAGGAATATGCTCAGAGGTGGAGGGAAATGGCCGCTCAAGTAGAGCCCCCATTGGTGGAAAGAGAAATGGTGGCTACATTCATTGACACTCTGTAATCACCTTTTTATGACAAAATGATAGGGAGTGTGTCATCAAATTTCTCAGACATGGTCATCATTGGAGAAAGAATTGAGGGAGGAATGAGAAGTGGGAAGATCATTGAAAGTTCAACTGGAACATTTAACGCCAAGAGGCCCCCGATGGGGAAGAAAAGAGAAGGAGAAACCCATGCTGTTACCTTTGACCAGAGAAACTTCACCCAAGGCGGATATAGTCAAACACCTGTGAGCCATCAACCATCCTTCCAGACTCCTTTCGCACCTTACCACACGTACTTTCCTACTACTCCACCGATTCCATATCCCCAGCCTTACCACCCTTATGTCGCCAACGCTTCACACGCTTCCCATCCTCAACCTCACAACCTAATGAGGCCTCACCAAACGCCACTTCCTACTCAATACCCGGCACCCTCTACTTTACCACCGCAAACAGCTCAACCATGGACCCAAAATCCAAACACAAACCAAAGAAGGCCACCAAATAACCAAGAAAGGAAGTTTGTCCACTTCGACCCAATTCCCATGACCTACACTGAATTACTACCCCAACTCATCTGTAACTCTCTTTTGGCTCCTTGTCCGATGAAGCCATTAGAACCCCCATACCCTAAAGGTTTTGACCCAAATGCCAAGTATGATTACCATGCAGGGGCCGCAGGGCATTCTACAGAGAATTGCAAAGCACTAAAGTTTAAGGTGCAAGATCTAATCAATGCTAAGTGGTTGAATTTCAAGACAAATGCTCCTAGTGTGGGTCACAATCCTTTACCAAACCATGGGAATCCCACAGTAAATGCTATAGAGGAGTGTTCGGCCCTGCAGCTCATAAGACAAACGACAGATGTCAAGACCCCCATGAGGTTTATCTTTAAAGAGCTGTGCAAATCTGGGATGATGGAAGCTCACATTGAAGAGAAAGGGGGCAACAAAGGTGAAATAATGTGCAATCTCCATGGGAATGTGGGGCATTCTATTGAGGAATGTGGTGAGTTCAGACAAATCCTCCAAGATCTAATGGATATGCAATTAGTGCAAATAGGTCATCTATGGGACAATGGTGGCGTAAACATAGTGGATAAGTGTGCTATTCCACAATTGCAAGAAGGTCAGGAAGCCGTAAACTCTCTGGTCCCTTCCATTGCAAATCCAGTTATCAAACCATTGGTTATCTATTATACTGAAGCTGCATATGCGCCATCCCCTTGTGCCCCGAAACCTATCACCATTCAAGTTCCCAGTCCTTTTCCCTTCAAGGACACTCGAGCCGTGCCATAGAATTATGATGTGCAAGTCCTTAGAAGTAATCCCACGAATGATCAGTCGGAAGTTGCGTCTGGTTCGACTTCTATTGTTACCAATATATCAGGGATTAGGGGAGTGACCCGGAGTGGCCGCGTCTACACTCCTGAGGAGCTACGAAGGGACCCAGAAGAAGAAGAAAAGGGGAACCGTAAAGGCAAAGTCAAGATAGGGGAGACTTCCATTGGGAACGAAGCAAAAGAAAAAGAAAGGTCTGAAAAGGCGAAGGAGTACAAAAAGAGGTATCGATGAAGAAGCTTGTGAGTTGTTGAAGTTTATCAAGCAAAGTGAATACGAGTGGTAGATCACCGATCGCACCCCCGCAAGGATATCGCTTTTGTCCTTATTGATGAATTCTGAATTGCATAGAAAAGTGTTGATGAAAATACTGAATCAGGCTCATGTTTCTCATGACATTACAGCTGACAAGTTAGGTGGTATTATTGGTAACATTACTCGCGATAATTATGTCACTTTCACTGATGATGAGATACCAACTGAAGGAATGGGGCACAACAAGGCACTGCACATTTCATCAAATGTCAAAAGCATATAATGGCTAGAGTGCTCATTGACAATGGTTCCTCCTTGAACGTGTTACCGAAATCAACCCTTTCCAAGCTGCTTTTTGATGGAACTCGCATGAAACCAAGTACGATGATAGTAAGGGCATTCGATGGCACCAGAAGAGAGGTCATGGGGGAAATTGAAATACCAGTTCAAATTGGTCCTTGCACTTTCAATATACTCTTCCAAGTGATGGACATTACGCCATCCTACAGTTGTCTATTAGGACGACCATGGATTCATTCTCACTGGGAGTCGTGCTTTTCTACCTTGCACCAAAAAGTAAAATTCATAGTTGATAATAAGATGATTACTGTCTTTGGTGAAGAGGACCTGCTGGTGAGCAAGCCATTGGACACTCCTTATATTGAAGCTACAGAAGAAGCTCTTAAAACCGCGTTCCAAGCGCTAGAGATTGTCAATGCCACCTATGTGGAGGAAGGAGCTCAAGGTCTGAAGCCCCGGCTATCTAATGCATCCATGATGATGGCTAAGGTAATGCTTGGAAAAAGGATATCAATATGGAAGAGGACTAGGAATGAATGGACAAGGCATCGTGAAATTCTGGGCACCCTGCGAAAACAAATACAGATTTAGGTTAGGGTATAAACCCACCAAAGCAGACAAAAGAAAGGTCCTAGAAGAGAAAAGGGAGAGGAGGTTGGCTAGGTTAGAAAATTGGGAGTCTAAAGCTGAGGGGATCCCCATCTGTGACATCCGACGAAACTTCCGAAGTGCGGGATTAGTGTTTCTAAACCAAGTGACCGCTATCGAAGACGATCAATCCATCAATCATGGTGTCAACTTGGTGTACCCTTGCTCCCCAGATGCAGAACTCAACAATTGGGAGAGCGTTGATTTTCCCATGACCTGTGAAATTGATTCAAAGTAATTTTGTAATGCTAATCCTTTAGCTCTGCCCAAGGCTTTAGGATAATGTGTTGTGAAAGCGGGCTCACATGTTTCCATTTCAATATTTACTATTAATAAATGCATTTTCAGATTATCTTGCTATTTCCTTTTTCTTCTGTTTAACTTTTTGCTCGACCATTTCATTAACTTTTATTCATTACCCTTTTTTTTACTTGTGTTAACACCAATAAATACAGATCTGAAAGTGACTCTCTTGAAAATGGAAGTGCTATGACCCCATTATACGATTTTGACCATCCCGTTAATCATGTTGATGAGAATAATGATGCCAATTGGGAACCCTCTCCTGAGCTAATGAGATTAATGGAACAAGAGGCCAAGGAAATTCAACCCCATGAAGAGCCAACTGAACTGATTAATTTGGGGACAGAGGATGATAAAAAAGAAGTTAAAATTGGCACCACCATGAAAGAAGATGAGCGAAGCAAATTGGTTAAGCTCTTATCTGATTTTTGTGATGTTTTCGCCTGGTCGTACCAAGATATGCCTGGCCTAGATACTGGCATTGTTGAGCACAAATTGCCATTAAAACTAGAATGTCCTCCGGTCAAGTAAAAGTTGAGACGAATGAAGCCAGAGATGTCACTAAAAATTAGAGAAGAGGTTAAAAAGCAGTTTGATGCAGGTTTCCTCACTGTTGCAAAGTACCCTCAATGGGTCGCTAACATCGTCCCTGTCCCAAAGAAAGATAGGAAGGTGCGAATGTGTGTTGACTATAGAGATTTGAATAGGGCCAGCCCTAAAGACAACTTCCCTCTACCTCACATTGATGTTTTGGTGGACAACACTGCTCAACATGCATTTTTCTCCTTCATGGATGGTTTCTCGGGATACAACCAAATCAAGATGGCGCCTGAAGATATGGAGAAGACCACATTTATCACTCTGTGGGGAACTTTTTGCTATAAGGTGATGCCATTTGGATTGAAGAATGCCGGAGCAACTTATCAAAGGGCGATGGTGGCATTGTTCCATGACATGATGCACAAAGAAATAGAAGTTTATGTGGATGACATGATTGCAAAGTCAAAAACAGAAGAAGATCACATAACCGATCTGCAAAAGCTCTTTGAACGGTTGAGAAAGTTCAGGCTCAGACTGAATCCTACTAAGTGCACTTTTGGGGTAAAATCAGGCAAGCTCTTGGGGTTTGTGGTTAGCGAGAAAGGGATAGAAGTTGATCCAGACAAAGTTCGAGCAATCATAGAGATGCCAGCTCCTCGCACTGAAAAAGAAGTTCGTGGGTTTTTGGGAAGGCTGAACTATATTGCTAGGTTTATATCCCAATTGACGGCAACATGCGAGCCAATCTTCAAGTTGTTGCGTAAAAACCAGACAATAGAGTGGAATGAGGATTGTCAGGTAGCATTTGAGAAGATCGAGCAGTACCTGCAAGAACCCCCAGTTTTGGTACCTCCAAGGTGCCGTGGAAGGCCTCTCATCATGTACTTGACTCGTGTTGGATGAATCCATGGGTTGTACTTGGGACAACATGATGAAACCGGAAAAAGGAGCAGTGTCATCTATTACTTGAGTAAGAAGTTCACCAACTATGAGGCAAAATACTCATTGTTGGAACGCACATGCTTGCGCTTTGGCATGGGCAGCGACCTTAAGGGCAAGATATGTTGTGTTACACTACTTGGTTAGTGTCCAAAATGGACCCGATCAAGTACATCTTTGAAAAACCTGCCTCACCGGGAGGATTGCACGCTGGCAAGTTTTGCTATCAGAATATGACATTGTCTACGTCACGCAAAAAGCAGTCAAAGGCAAATACCGCTGCAGCATTTCTTGGCTAGTCAACCAGTGGAAGATTATGGGTCTATGCAGTGTGAGTTCCCTGATGAAGATGTAATGGCTTTGTTTAGAGAAGAAAAACCCTCGGAAAAAGAAAAACGGACTTTGTTGTTCGATGGAGCTTCCAATTCACTGGGGCATGGAGTTGGGGCTATACTGATTTCCCCTAAAAATAATTTCATCCCAATCACTGCTAGGTTGTGCTTCGACTGTACAAACAACATAGCTGAGTATGAAGCGTGTGCCATGGGAATCCAAGCAAAGAGAGACTCAAAGGTAAAAGTTCTTGAGGTATATGGGGACTCTGCCTTGGTCATCCATCAGTTAAAGGGAGAATGGGAAACTCGAGATGCCAAATTAATCCATTATCATGCCTACATCAAGAAGTTGATTGAACAACTTGACGAAGTTACATTCCATCACATCCCTCGAGAAGATAATCAGTTGGCTGATGCCCTAGCCACATTGTCATCAATGTTCAAAGTAAGTCAGGATAGGGACTTGCCGCTTATAAAAATGGAAAGTCGTGACCAACCGGCATATTATCAAACGATAGAAGTGGAACCAGATGGGAAACCGTGGTATCATGACATCAAATGCTTTATCAAGAGCAGACAGTACCCTCCACATGCTTCAAAAAATGACAAAAGGACCCTCAGAAGACTCGCAATGGGTTTCTTTCTAAATGAGGAAGTGCTTTATAAGAGGAACCATGATATGGTGCTGCTAAGATGCGTTGATGCAGCAGAGGCAGAGAAGATCATCAAAGATGTTCATGAAGGTTCTTTTGGAACTCATGCAAATGGGCATGCAATGGCAAGAAAAATACTAAGGGCGGGATACTATTGGTTGACAACGGAGACTGATTGTTTCAACTATGTGAAAAAGTGCCATAAATGCCAGACATACGCTGATAGGGTTCATATGCCACCAGCACCTCTGAATGTTTTAACGGCACCTTGGCCATTCTCGATGTGGGGAATGGATGTCATAGGACCCATTGAACCAAGGGCCTCAAATGGACATCGCTTCATTCTGGTTGCAATTGATTACTTCATAAAATGGGTCGAAGCCGTTTCTTATGCCAATGTCACCAGGAGTGTAGTGGTCAGGTTTGTCAAAAGGGAGCTGATTTGTCGTTATGGTTTGCCAGGCAAGATTATTACAGATAATGCCACTAATTTGAATAATAAGATGATGAAAGAGATGTGTGAGAATTTCAAAATTGAGCACCACAATTCCTCACCCTACCGCCCGAAGATGAATGGGGCAGTTGAGGCAGCAAACAAGAATATCAAGAAGATCATCCAGAAGATGGTTGTAACATACAAAGACTGGCACGAAATGCTACCATTTGTACTGCATGGTTATCGCACATCCATTCGTACTTCAACTGGGGTAACCCCTTTCTCTTTGGTTTATGGAATGGAAGCGGTGCTCCTTTTTGAAGTGGAAATCCCATCATTAAGGGTGCTGATGGAGGTAGGACTAGAAGAAGCCGAATGGGTCCAGACTCGACTTGATCAGTTGAACCTCATTGAAGGAAAAAGATTAACTGCACTATGTCATGGTCAGCTTTACCAGAAGAGAATGATGAAGGCCTATGCGAAAAATGTGCGTCCTCGACAGTTTCAAGAAGGAGACTTAGTACTCAAAAAGATCCTTCCCATTCAAAAGGATTTTCGAGGAAAATGGACTCCAAACTATGAGGGACCTTATGTCGTAAAAAGGCCTTCTCGTGAGAGGAGTTTTGATTCTCACAAACATGGATGGCGAAGATCTACCACTTCCTATAAATTCAGATGCAGTCAAAATGTACTATGCTTAAAAAAAAAGAGGAAAAGAAAAATGGCTCGCTAGGCTGAAAACCTGAAAAGGCGACCTAGGTAAAAGTTAGAGCAACCCGCTAGGTTGAAAACTTGGAAGAGCGACCTAAGCAAAAGTTAGGGTTGAAAAATGGTACTTGACACATCCGAAGAAATGAACATACCTCAAGTCATAAATTGGGGCAGTTTGAATATACGAAGTCTTGTCAGGAGACACTCCCAATATGTAAAAATTGGGTCAAATCATATTCTGAAACAGGCAAGGGGATGTTCAAGGTTGCGCACATGGGAAATTAGCACTGTTTATTCAAGAGAGCATCACTGGAAGAGCTGGAAAATTCCGCTCCAACATTTCTTTTGTAAACCTTTTCAATTCGAGTTCCATTTGTACTGCCTTTCTTGTACTTTTCCTGTCTATAATGATAATTCCTTTTTGTTGCAACCCATTGTTGATTTAATATGCATTTTTATGATAGTTTTATATTGAGATGTGAAGCAGGTGACAATATGGCAAAAGCATTTAGATTTGCTTTAACAATCTCGAAGGTCATGGGAAACGCAATGAAATCCTAACAAGAGTTGATGAGAAAAGTAAGAATCATCAGACAAATCATAAGGCCAATCAACGAATGTTACTGTTCAATCTCGATTCTGTTGTGGATAAAGTCCTTAAGGGTTGTGGAATTAAGAGTGACTCAATCAAAGCTCTGAAGTGCAAAAAAAAAAAAAAATAATAATAAATAAAAAAAAATTGCTTACTCAATTTGTTCATGAGAATCCCTACAGTAGGGCATTCATTACATCATTTCTAGCATCACATGCACTGTCCTCAAGCATCACATCCATTGCATCATCATGCATCCATTGCATCATGCACCATCTCTGCATCACATACATTTACAAAGTCAATACATTGTCTTTTAATTCCCGGGTCCCCGCACCCATTGTCTTTCAGTTTCCGGGTCTTCACACCCATTGCCTTTTAGTTTTTGGGTCCCCGCACCCATTGCTTTTTAGTTTTCGGGTCCTCGTACCCATCGCTTCCAAAGCGAGTTAGGGCCTTGTGCCCATTGCCTTTTTCTTTTTGTCAAGCTTTAGCGAATACCCGACTCAAGACCTTGTGGTCTTTTCTGTTTTAAGTTTTTTCTTTTACATTAAGTTTCAATGGATACCCGACTTCATAAGTTTTTTTTTTTCGTTAAGCTTCAATGGATACGACTGACCAAAACTTTTTATCTTTTTGCTTTAAGTTTTCATTAAGCTTCAATGCGGATACTGACTCAGTAAGTTTTTTTCTTTTCTGTTAAGCTTCAATGGATAACTGACCAGTAAGTTTTTTTTTTCTCGTTAAGTTTCAATGGATACCGACTCGCAAGCTTTTTATCTTTTTACTTTAAGTTTTCTTTAAGTTTCAATGGATAACCGACTCAGTAGTTTTTTCTTTTTTAAGTTAAGTTTCAATGGATAACTGACTCATAAGCTTTTTATCTTTTTGCTTTAAGTTTTCTTCGTTAAGCTTCACGGATAACTGACTCAGTAAGCTTTTTTCTTTTCATTAAGCTTCAATGGATAACTGACCAAGTAAGCTTTTTATCTTTTGCTTTAAGTTTTCTCATTAAGCTCCAATGGATAACCCGACCAGTAGCTTTTTTTTCTTTTCTGTCAAGCTTCAATGGATAATTGACTCAAGCAAGCTTTGTGACTTTTCCGTTTTAAGTTTTCTTCAAGCTTCACGGATAACTCACCAAGAAGCTTTGTGTCTTTCTGTTTTAAGTTTTTTCTTTTACGTTAAGCTTCAATGGATACTGACTCAGTAAGTTTTTTTCTTTCTCGTTAAGCTTCAAGAGATACCCGACTCAAGCAAACTTTGTGACTTTTCACCCTTTGTCCGGTTCGACGGATGCCCGACTCATGAACTTTCTCTCGTTTAGTGTCCATTACCTTTTTCGTCATTTTGCTTTCTAAAAAAAAAAAGAGAAGAAAAAGAAGAAAGAAAGAAATAAAAGGAAAAAGAAATGAAAATTTCTATGGACAAAATTAAATCAATTCCTTTGCTTCCCATTTATTTTAAATGCAAAGCAAAGGGGGCAGCTGTTGATACCTAATTTTGTCCATAAAATTTTGTTACTTAATCAAGGATTAACGCTTAATTGCAGTGTTGTGAGCGCTTGTTTTTCTTGGTCAATTTTTTTATTTTATTTGTGCAAAAAAAATAAATAAATAAAAAATAAAAACAAAAAAATGAAAAATAATAAATAATAAAAACTCCTTCTGATGTTACAGCAGAAAACAAAAATAAGTAAACAATCAAGGGGAAAACGTAGCTTTCCATAACTACTGTTTAGTACCGCTACTCAACACCTGCATGTCATGGATGGGGAAAAGCGGCAGGCATTGGAGAAAGAGAGCTTGGAGCAGAGGGCAACATACACAAATGGGGAAGTGTTATGGTGACCCAAGCTGGGTCAACTGGCAGCCTCTCCACCTCGGGCAGGGGAGGCCTCCTTCTTTCAGATACAAAGGAAGCAGGGGAAGGCAAGCAGGGGGGACACTCCAACAGGCAGAGACGACACCTTGGCTTTCACAGAGAACCAATCTCCATAGCCAACATCACAACACCACGAGCTCAAGCCTCTTCCCCCCACCATCTCCTCCAAACCGTACCCAGTAACCACCCTTCACTATTCATCTCCTTCTTCCTCCAAGCCACCACCTCAACCAATCTCCACCCCAATCACCAAAACCACAAAACACTTCACCTCCATTACCGCCAAACACCCCCCATCTAGCCACCTATTTCCAACCAAAACGGTGACCATCCTCACTCACCATCATCCTCGCACCTCTCCTCCCCACCGTGCATCGCCTCTCCGCCCAAAGAAACCGCGAGCACACCGCCCCAACTCCATCGAACCCAGATTGGAACCAACCAGATCTGAGTCGTCCACCCCGCGTTCCGTCGCGTCGTTGCCACCTTCCCGGTCCGAGTCGTTCGTCTTCGCTGTAGCACCACTCCACACCGTCAAACCAGAAGCTCCCCGGAACGCCCGACGCGAACCCGCGGGCCGGATCCGGATCGACGCTCCACGGCGACAATAGAATGCCCCTCCCACCGATTCCGTCGCGTCGTCGCCACCACTCCCGGCCAAACCTGCTCCATCTCTCGCCAACTCCACCGAAGCCACGCACCACCGTGAGCGGACCCACGAAATCTCCTTCCCATTTGTTTTCCATTTCATTTTTCCTTCTTGCGTAGACCAAGTCTCTGTTTGTTTTTTTTGCTTTTGTTTATTTGCTTTTGTCCTTTGCTTTCCTTTTTTTACTATGTTCTAATGTTTTTTTTTTTCCTTTTGTTTTGTGTTTTAAAATTCGATAGATTTAGCTTCTTTTTTTTCTTTTCTTGTTTTTTCTTTTAATGGGCTTGGGCTAATGGGTAGAATAGATTAAATTTCTTTTAGTTAATGGGCTTGGAAATTTTTTATTGTTATTTTGTTTTATTTTATTCTATTTTCTTTAAGAAAAGTTTAAAAAAATAAAATAAAAAGAAAAAAAATCTAAAAATCTAAGAAATAAGTTTCGCTCTGGGTTGGCTGATTTGTGATGTTTATGTTTAATCTTCTTTGGTTACTTGACTCGTGGCAGTTTGTGTTTATCCGTTTGTCTTCGTATATTTCTTTAAAAAAATAATAAATAAATAAATAAATAAATATCTTTTAATCTACGCAATGACCAATGATGATGATTGAATAGCGGATGCTGTCTTCATTATCGTTGAGCTCATAAGGGTTTATTGAGTAGCCAAGTGCTGCCTTGAATCCCGTGCGATGATGATTTGTTTTCAAGTAAAATTCCTTTTCAAAAATTTCTTTCTTAATTAAAATCAATCAACTCATACTCATTTTCTAAAGAACTACGTGACTTTGAGTTCTCCATTGCACCAGGAGATACGTAGGAGTAGAAATCCATTTCTGTCAAGCCAAAAAAATAAATTTTCATAATTTGGTTGTTTCTTTTACTTCTTTTCAAAAAAAATAATAAATGATTACAAAGTATTTTGTTTAAAGGGATTAAAATAAATATATCTGAGATTATTAAAATTTGCATAACTAATTTAATGTACCATTCATGGAACGGGCAGTGTAGGGTACTAATACCTTCCCTACCTGTAATCGACTCCCGAATCCAAACTCAATTTTCAAAAGACCAGTTTTCCTGATTAAAGGGTTTTTCTAATGTTTTCCCAATTTAAATAAACATTGGTGGCGACTCCATTGTTTTTTATTTTTTTCGGTCATCCAGTCACGATCCCGGTTGCGACACTTATTGTAGAGAAGATAAAAGGGAGAATGATGTCCAAACTTGGCAGAAGGAATTAAATTCATGATATGAACAACATGTAATATAGAATAAGACCAAAAATGCTTAGGAAGATGGGATTGAAACATGATGGATCTTGCTATTTTAAGAATGTGTTGATGTTTGCGTTCAACCACCCTATTTTGTTGGAGAGTTTCCATACAAGTAAGTTGATGAACAATTCCTTTGGATTGGTAAAAATGAGACATTAAAAATTCTAAACTATTGTCTTATCTAATAGTTTTGCTTTTGGTGCCAAAGTGTGTATCAACTAGAGAAATGAAATTAATGATGTGATTCCTTGTCTCAGATTTATGCTTAATTATAATAACCCAAGTGAATTAAGATTTGTCATCAACAATGGTTAAAACAATCTATGACCATGTAAAAGGGGAATAGAAAATGGTCCTTATATATCAATATGTATGAGATAAAAAAGAGAAGTAGAAACAAAATTGCTTAAAGGAAAAGATAATCTTCTTTGTTTGGAGAAATGACATATGTCACATGCCTTATGAGTTACAAAATGAATATTGGAGTTCTATTTATGTATTTGATTGTAACACTGAGAATAAGGATGTCCTAAATGAAAATGCCACAAATCAAAAAATGAATTACAAAGAGTAAAGGTTACTGACAAAGCAGCATTATTAATAGAAGAAAAAATGGTATATGAGCAGAACATGGTGTTATCATCACATATAAGCCTCCTCAAACTTCAACTCTGCCAATCATCCTCTAAGAATTTAATTCCTGTATGATACAGAATTGATAAGTAAAACAAAGTTGACAATGTAAGGAAGAAGTTAATTGTATAACTGAAATAAGATTGAAAGAGAAATGAGGAATGTAAAGAACATTTGTAAGAATAAGGGAAACATTAAGAAAGACAGTACCAGAATACTGTGCATATGTAGCTCTGACCATTTGGAAGACAAACAGTGATTGGTTTTATGGATTTATAAGAAATGAGAGAAGACAAGGATGAAGTTATATGATCAGTTGCCCCTGAATCAATGATCTAAGTTGCAAAAGCTTTACCTGAGGAAACATTGGAGGTTGTCACATTGTGTGTACTGACCAGATTTGAATTATGAAAGGTAGAGGTGGGATTTGATTGAGGAAGAAGTGCTAAGAGACCTTGAATCTGTTGTTGTGTTAGACCAACAATTGATGGATTATTATCTTGACTACCACTTGGAGGAATTGTTGCAGTAACATTATTGACAGAAACTTGAGATTTCTTGGAGATATATCCAAGTGGAAATCCATGCTTGAAAAAATAAGTATCTACTGTGTGATTGGTACAACCACAATGAGTGCACTATTTTTTAGAACTGCTTCTGCCACTAGAAAATCTTTCTCCAAAACGACCTCCAGAAGAACCAGGACCTTAATTATTAGAAAAATGATTAGGAACATTATTTGTTTGAAATGCTAGAACAGAGGGATTAGGCAAAACACCAACATGTAATTGTCTCTCTTGCTGAATAATCATCGAGAACACTTTATTCAGTGGAGGTAAAGGATCAAGTAACAAAATTTGGGATTTAACTATTGCATAATGCTCATTCAGACCTTGAAGAAAACAACACAGTCATTGTTACGATATTGTTGAACAATCTTCAAGGCATCACAAGAATAAGGAGTGATACATTTACAGGAAGGAAGAGGTCAAAAATTGCACATTTCATCCCATAGGATTTTGAGCTTAGTAAAGAACGCAGTCATAAAACTATCACCTTGTTTCAGAGAGTAAATTTTCACATGCAATTGAAAAACGTGGACAAAATCACACTGTGAAAAACAATTTTTAAGATCGTTCCAAACATCTGAAACTTGATAGATCCAGATGATGCTGGTAGCAATGGTAGGTGACGTAGAACGATTCAACCATGATAATACCAATGTATTACACCACTGCCAGTCTAAAAGAGAGAATCGTCCTTTGATGGCTTCTTGATCAATCCATCAACAAACTCAAATTTGTGCTTCATTTGGAGAGCCATCGTCATTCCCCGAGCCTAAGAGTGGTAATTAGGACCTTCAAGAATTGGAGAAACAAGTACCAATGATGGATTTTCATTGGAATGAATGTAATAGGCATTCGTTGGATCTTGTGAAGCATCGGATTTGAAGAGGGAAGCCATAAAAGCTGAAGAAAGCTTCAACAATGGCAAGAGAGAAAGAAGAGAAACATAGCAAGAACGCAGATAAAAACTAATATCGTGTTAGAATTGTAATAAATCTGGAAAAGTGAAAATCTGATATCATTGATGAGAATAGAAGTATTTTATACAAAGTGCTAAAAAAAACAAACTAAAACAATTACAATTAAAAGTGACTTAAAATAAAAAACAGTTACAACTAAAACAATTCAGTTAATAATATTAAGTGGATTTTATATTCTCTAACAATTATGACCAAATTTTTTTTTCGTGTTTTGTACTGCCACAGTGAGTGATCTTCATTTTGAGGGATTGGAAAAATAGCCATTCATCCTTTTCTCCTTTTAATCAAATTAAGTACAATGAATATATAGCTGCATTAATTTATTTGGGAGTTTGAAAGAAAATAAATAAGAGTGATGAATAATGGAATGAAATGGAATTAAAGGCAATGAATAAAATAGAATAAAACATATCACTCTATTATTTTGATATTTAATAAGTTTAATGAAGAAGTGGAAGGAAGTTTATGTCATTTCCTCATTGACCTCCTGATTTAGAAGACAAAAATTTGAAGTTTTTGAATGACGAGAGAGTCAGGTACGTGAGGGACTAGATAACTCTCCTTTGCCATTATATTCTCTCATTTTAAATAAATCCTAAACATACTCTTGTTAAGTTTATTCATTTCATTTCATTTCACTTCCTCCGTTGTCATTCTTCTAAACATAACCAAGTCCATCACATGCATTTTATTGAATATATATACAAAATCAGAATATTGGTTAAATCATTAGTATTTAAACATCTAAAAAATACAGCAAAAATCACTTTAAGGTGTGTAAAAGTTATTCTAATATGTTAAAAAACATTTTAATGGTTAATAGTTTACATAGAGAGAATTTTAGGTGCTCCTTTAGTAAGAGAAATTTTTTGCTCTGTATTTTTAAATGTATGTCATATGGGTTATCTCATATAGCTTTTCATGTAATAATGTCATGTGAAAAATAGATATACACACAAAGAGATTTTATTAATGAAACCTAATCAAAATGTGTAAAACTTTTTTATAATCTTTTTATCTATCTCTCTCCTTTATATGACCTTATAGTATAAAAAATCACATGACAAAATTCATTATTGTGCCACCTTAATTATAATATTAAAAATATAACTAAAATAAAAATAATAATAACTCTCAAATTTATTATGACACACATCCAATGCTATAAAGCAAACATTTCTCTTACTCCAAAGTCATCTAAGAATTTTTCACTTACATGACTTAACATGTAAGGAATATATAAATAAGAGAGAGAGAGATAGAGGGACCCAATTATTTTTTTTCTTTCCCGTCTTTTTGTGATCGTATCTCATAACAGTTTTTTTTTGTAATATTATAATAATTAAATAATCACAATATTTTAAGGTTCACCACTGGACCTTAGTTACAGACCCATCAGGTCTGAATTGAATAGTATGCAACAAAGGTTCAGCCCACAAAACGCAACTACTTCAATACTTCATATGTATTATGTGGTTTTTGAGCATTATCAATATTATTGCGAAACTAAAACACTATCTTAATTATGACCAAAAAAAAAAAATCCACGTGCATTATACTGCCACAGTGAGTGATCTTCGTTTTGAGGGATAGGAAAATTAGCCATTTTATCTTTTTCTCCTTTGAATCAACTTTTTTTTTTACAATAAATTAAGTATAATGAATAGTTGCATTAATTTATCAGAAGTAAACTTTATGTATGTTTTATTGAAAATAAAATATTTTTTTCCAAAATTAGTAATTTTTATCTGGATCAGAAGTGTTTAAACTTCTAAAAAATACAAAAAAAAAAATCACTTTAAGGTGTGTAAAAGTTATTCTAATATGTTAAAAAGCATTCTAACATGATAGTTGTTAATAATAGCTCATATGACATAACAGTGTTTAATTTCATGTGTTTAATATTATTCTATTATTACTTTATTCTTCTTTCAAGTCTTCTATTAACTAAAATAAGTAATTACATAATATTCAATCACAAGTGTTAAGCAAGACAATTTAAAGCTCAAAGAAAGGGTAACATCATGTGGGGAGAAAAAAAAATCAAAAAACAAAGGGTAGCTGGGTAACATCTCTTTCCCTACAAAGAATAATGAAGAATATATTATAACAAGAATTATTTCCCAAAAAGCGCAGATAAAATAATTTCTACGTTATTATTAAACTTAAAATAGTTTTGAAACTTTATTCACAAAGCTCCCTTGTATGGGACAACTTGGCATTCCGATGCTGGTCAGTGAAACAAGAGAGGAAGCAAGAACATAGGAATCAAGTGCACATGAGCTGATCATCAGATGGTAAGCAATGCACGTGAGCTAAAGCAGTAAACTGAAATTCTCTTGCATGCATTCGTATTCGTAGGCAAAACCGTAATTCATGTTATTTGGAAACATTATATATTATATACATAAAAGGTGTTTCTCGATGGCATTCTGCATATTTTGTATGCATAGAAGAGAATAAGAGATAATCAAGAGCATGTATAATAAAGGATCTTGGTTTCAATAATTATCGCTTGCAATAAACAAAGAATATTAATTAGCGCATGAAACTTGGAATTCAAATTTCGAAGAGTGAATTTGTCTTCATTGAAACAATATATCTGTGGAGTGAATATGTTGTCACGGGCCATAATCACACGGCATATATGAGGATCTGGTTTTTGTGTGTGTGTATATATATATATATAAAACAAAATCAGTAAAATGAACTAATAATTAATCGAGAACGACAAAACTTAATTAGCTAAGTTAACAATTTCTTCAACTTAAAATTAAACTTTTTTAAGTGTAAGGGAGTATTAATTTTTTTTTGTTACATAATATTAACTTATATAGATATAAATATTTGACTATTTTTAAGCATTTTTTAGAGACCAAGAGGTGATTAATTTATACTATATACAACAAGTTTTTTATTAATTTTTTTAACATTTTTTAATCATAAATATGTTGAAATTGTATTCTAAACGAATTTAAGAGATGTCATACTTGATCCGGTTCAAAGTAGTTGAAGGTGGTAGGCGCGACAGAGTGAAGAGGGAGGTGTACTTATAAAATGTATTTTGACGTTTAAATTAAAGGGAATATCAAATTTGTATGTGTAGAGTTGAAGATCTCATACTTGAGAGTTTTGTCTTGTATTTATAGTAGGATGACTTGTAAGATAAGTCATATCTATTACATTAATAAAATAATTATGACTCATATTTGATTCCTTAAATTTTTTTATTTATGTAGGGTTTGACTATGATAGAATTAATCTTCTTTTAAATAACCGTTTGATTGTGGACTACACCAGGTTGGATCTGTGCCTCGGGCCAACCATTGGGCCGCTTCATATTGGGCTTAGAGTCAGATTCTCGTCCAAAACAAATTGAAATTTTTTTTAGATTAGTATTATAAGTCCGTCAGAAATTGTTCAATTGTTTTTGGGTAGTGTTTTTTAACTTTTTACTTGTTACTAACAAGATTCCCTTTCTCTTCAACATTACTGAAAGCACTACTACATTCATAAAAAATAATGCCTAAATTTGTGAGAATTGAAACACTTACGGTTAGAATTTATTATACATTTATAACCTATTATACATTTAGAAAATGGAAATTATGCACCATCTCAAGTTTGAGTATATTATATATCCAAACTTTTACCTGTAATAGTAAATTTTTTTTTTAAGTTACATCTATTTTTTTTTTCAACCTGTTTTTTTTATAGCCACCACCGCAAAAAAATTTATTATTTGCCACTGCTACCCACCTCCGATTGATTACTATTTATGTTTTTTAAAATTACACAATTCTGTAAATAATACCAATTAAAATTATATCAGTCAATCTTTAAATTTTTTCATAAAAAATCAGTTAAAATTATATCAGTCAATCTTTTCATAAATAACTGTGCATATTAAAAACTCTACAAATTTTAACTGGTAATATTTACACACAATAAAATCTGTAGAATTTTTAATATGCATAATTATTTATAAAAAAAATATAAAGACTAGAATAGTTTTAACTGGTATTATTTTAACGATAATTTTTTACACAGTTATGAAACTTAAAAATAAAATAGTACCTATGTAAACAGTAACTCTGGTCATGAATAGTGAATTTTTCGACATAAACAGTGAATTTTTCAGCTTGAACAGTGAAGTTTCTGGCATGAACAGGGAATTTTTCAGTATGAACAGTAAATTTTTTGACATAAACAATATCAGTAAATAGTATGATGAACAATGCAACAGGTTATAGGTCGTTAATCATAACCATTAATGTATTTTTCAACACAATTAATGACTGAGATGCACAAAATACACCATACACCCTGCATAACTGGGTGTATATTAGAAATAGCCTTAGAACATGTTTGTTTAAGCTTTGTTGTCTGGGAGAAAACACGTCGTTCGAGGCAGCATTGCGACGACGTAAGTATTTTTTCTTTCTCTCAAATATTCATTTGTGGTGGAGAATCTTAAACAAACAAGCCATTACTCATTAGTCATTTGTTATAATATTGTTGCCTTTTCACCTTTCTCTTTGGTCACGACCATGACACTCTCGTCATCTTCTTTGACTCTTTTCTTCTCCATTAATTTTCAAATAAACGTCGGTTTTGAGAATTTGCTTCAATAGCTTATCGTGTCTCATATTAATCTTTTTCCTCATGGGCTTGTAGAGAACCTCAAGTTGCTCAATTATCTTGCAATCTGAGTTTAATTCTAACTGCTCAAAAACACAAACAACCCACATAATCAAATGTGGGAATGATTATTAATTTTTACCATATATATGAACATATATTTTCCCCATACCTCTTCAATTGATTCAGGTACATTAGCCTTTATCCTTGAACAGTAACCCAAAATTGACTTGAAGTTCATACACAGCTTCAAAGTCTTTTCGTAGCGGTTGAAGCTGCATCTTTGTCACTTATTTATTGTACAAAAGCTTTAAAAAGTCTTTCAAGTTGCATAGTAGTTGCATTGATCACTATCTAAAAGATCGAGTCATCAACATTGATGGACGAGAGTGAGACTTGGGATCATTTTTGCTTGTCTTTACCAAGGTCTCATTCTCATTCTGAGGTAAGAAGGTTTGATTTTGCGGTTGGCAGTATTCTTTTTTTTTTTTAATTCTATAATTTACCACATATCAATGCATTTTTTTGATATTCTTTTCTTAGACTCAATTGCATCTTTTCAAAATTGATTGATGACTTAGTTGTGCTGGCTTGAATTATCACACAAATTGAGATAAACATTTAATATAATTTTGGTATATGTAACTTTACTCGATCATACACATGATCTTAGACATTTTAATATATATATATATATATATATATATATATATATATATATATGTATGTATATATATATATACACACACACACACATATATATATATATATATATATATATATATATATATATTATTAATTTCAACAATGGAAGCTCCCAAAACTAGGGTCTTTTGCTGTGTCTGGCACCATGTTTAGCAAGACTACCCACCAATTTGCCTCACAAATTCGTATATATGACAAAAGGTGACTGACCACTCACTCATTCAAATTAAGATTTCTAATATCTTTGATCACATTCCAAAGAGGATGAAGATGATTAGCTTCAAAGTCCAGCAAATAGAGAGCTTCTTTAGAATCTGATTCTATAATCACTTGCATCTAACCTCTGTTCATAGCGTGAATTACGGCCTTTGCCTTAGTCTCAGCTGTCATATTGGTAGTCCAACCCTATAGCTAAACACAGAAGCCCATCAACTAAAACTAGTATATTAGTTATCACTTTCTTATAAGTTAATTATGCTCACTGTGGGACTTATTTCATTCGGATATGTGTACCATTACCTAGTGACCAGTTCTTTTGGCTACTTGCAACGAGTAAAATCCAATTGTGTGAGCCACGTGAATCAACAGCATCCCATGCATGAACAATAATGTTTTATTTTATTCAGTTTTTTACAACTAGCAATTCCAGGAATCCATTACTTTTTGTCATTTCTAAGCTTTTTTGGTTGCGGCCTTGATATGCAACTGTGGCGTTTTTTTTTTCTTTTCTGTTTCTTTCTTTTTGTTTTTTGAGCAGCAGCATGGAATGGTAACATCACATGTGCTTCCATTACATTTTGAACCTTGAAGAGGTTAATTTCAAACTGCAAAGTGCGCCCAAAAAAGGAAAACAATAAATGAAATAAGAAAAAGAAAATGAACGAAACAGTTTAAAGATATATTTGAAAACCTATAATGTAATTGCCACTCAGTCAGTAATTTGCCTATGTAACGGAATTTCCATATATGTCAGTTTGTTTGAATTCAATGCCCTATTGTGCAATCGGAGAGCACATATATAGAGAAAAAGATGGGACAATTGTAACAACTTATTAAGCTTTTAAAATAATTTATCCTTGACATGGTATCTGAACATCTACGACTAAGCAATAAAGAGTTTTATATTTATCACCTTCATTTTTCTAATTAAGAAGTTAAACTTCAATACATAATAAAAATGCAATAAATTTTTTTGTCCCATACTTATTATTATCAATCCCATATCACACTCACCTAAAATTGAATCAATTACTTGTATGGAGCCTGAAAAAGGCAACATATAAGGGATTCAAACCACAAAGTGAGAGCAGGAAAGTGGGGGCACCTATGGCTGTTTGGTTGTGATCATTAACAGGGGACTCGTGTGAACAGATGGTATTACTGTTTGTAATTTTTTTTTCCTTGCCGAAGACCAGTTGCATGATTTATCGTAGACATATCCGGAGACAAATCCAAAGCTAATTTGACGCATTAACCACCAATCCCATCATTCCCAAGAAATAATTCTAAAGTTGAAGATATTATGCTTGGGAATGTTTGTGGTACATGATCTGTCATTCTCCGTAATAAGAGTTTTTTTTTTTAAATAGATGTTAATATGAGAAACCTTAGAAGTTTCAATCAGTAAACACACGAAGAATGGAAAACAATGAAGGAAAGATATGAATTCATTTCATTATATTTACTTGCAAATAAGTTTACCAATTAAGCTAACTGACACCTTATTATAGAAAAGAGTTTCAAAAGAAAGGAAATGGTTGTTTGATTAGTTATATAATATACCCAATGTAATTCATACAATTATATGTATAGGAAACAAAAATTATGGAACATAGAAGCCAATGAGAATTAAAATCATTCTCTAAACTTATAATCACTTGTTTTAAAAAATATGTAACAGTAGAAAAGAAAGAAAAGAAAGATCCTAATATAAATACAAGATGATGAGGCAATAGAATAACATAAAATAAAATAAAATAGGAACAAAATAAAATATTTCTCTTCTTCTAGATCACTTACGCCTCATTTGGAAGAGCTTAAGCTTTAGCTTATTTCTGCTTATGTATTGCAATAAGAGCTGATAGAGTATTTTGGTCATGTTTAGATAAGCTTATCAAAACAGCTTTGAAAACTTATATATAAATAAGCAGTTTTGAGCTTAATTTCTTAAGCTAAAAATTAAAGCTTATAAACTAATGTTTAGTTGATTTAAGTGGTTCAAATCTTATTTTTTAAAAATAAGTTCTCGAATTTGAATCTTATGAATTAAAAAAATTAATACTCAGAGAATTTTACACCTTTATAATCCGACTCAATTCAATTTTAAATTAGTTAAAACTTAATATGATTTCTAAATATCGAGAAGTTTACATCAAAAAATTAAAGCTTATAAAACTAAGCTATTGCGAAAGTTTAAAACAACATTAGGCAATTATTTTTTTATAATAATTTTTAACTAAATTAACTTTAATGAATTGTCAAAATTTAGCTTCTGCATTAAGTGCTTCTCGAATTATCAATTCAAGCATTATTCAATTTATTTTAGATTGCACTTATGACAATAGACCTTATTTATCAAGCTTTATTTAAATATGCTTATTTAACTTATCTATCTAAACTGTCCAAAGGGGCCTTAGTAGTACTAGCTAGTAACTAAAGCAACCAAACCTCGACTTATATGATTATATCCAAAAGCTCAGCCTTTATGCATAGAAATAACCTTTTCACCTTTCACGTGATGAGAGTAAACTAGAGCATGTTTTATATCAGGATCTATACATCTGATATGATTTTTCTTTTTCTTTTTAAACTATGAGGTATCTCTACATATTCGACTCATTTGAACCGTTTATAGAATTAATCCCTAGCCATTTGATCATGATTTTTACGAGGTTGACAACCATGATACGTCTTCCTCAGGCTACGAGCCAAATGGCCAACAAGTTTTCAAGTACAATAATGTTAGATCTTAACACTTCTGGTCACCAGGCTCAATCATATCCATGCTAGTTAATCTCAGCAGTACATATATTCCCAACCTGTGGAGCATACTTGATCCTAACTATTCAAACTGTTATTCACTTTGGTTGGATCTGATTGAGTGCGTCATGGGTTCCTGCTATAGACCTATAAGCTTCAATTATGTAATGTAATTTTTAACAATGTTATTTACACACTATTTTTACTACATTATTTTTATTTTATTTTATTTTTAATAATAAAATAAGAAAAACATACATATAAATATATATTATGTCTCTGTATTTTTCCACAAGCAAAAAAATGTACAAAATAGTGTAAAAAAATGGTGTTGAAAAAAACATTTTTCATTATGAAATAGCGACATACTACCACGAAAATATTCTTGCATACTCCTCCTCGTACATCTGCACCGGAGCCTGGACGGGTCAGGTTTTGTCCCTATATGAGGCCCACGATGAAATGTATAATCTGTCTGGACGTCTGGTGCATAATTGCACATTCATGTGGTGTAATTTTCAAGACATTCAAAACCAAACGATCTTGTTCTAATAATTATAACCTTATCTTAGAACGATACTATTTTCACGACACTTATGTCTTTACTTAGAAACATTATAAATTGTCGAAGCCTTATAATGTTGCAAAAATTAGCATATTATTACTCGTCTAAAATTAACACATGGAGAGACAGAATCAGAGAGAGAAATAGCATTGGCCACAAAATAAGTGATGTTTCTTTTTTAAGTGCAGTATTTGTTTTCAAAAACAAATAGGGTCGGCTTAAAATGTGATAATAGCCAATACATTGCTCGACGTTGCTCAGCATCTCCATTAACCCACAATAACATGTTCCACGCAATGTTAATAACCCACAACCACAATGCTTTTCTTTTTCTTTAATGCACAATGGTTATATAAGTGTATCATAGAAGTCTAATAATTAAAAAAATTCTTTAACAAAAAAAGGCTTCATAAGTAAATTACAATATAATTTCTGTTCATAAAAACTATTTGAGTTACATAAAATAGGAGGAATTTTAGATATAGTTCAATTTTTTTGGTCTTATCAGGTTCTATGTAATCATCGTTTGAAGTGTCAGGCTACCTTTCTTCATAAATACTTTCTTGTATGTTCAACCGCTGAGTTTAAAGTTGCTTGCCACTTGATCTACTTATTGTGAATTAATATGATTTAATTTGAGTGATTTGTTAAGATCTTACATCTCCTTAATATATGGACAAAATACTCTTTATAATAATTTGGACAATCCTCTCCCTTAAACTAATATTTGAGGTTAAGTTAAGCCTAATTCATTTTCAATTTTAATCCTGATGTTACGAGCTAAAATGATGATTTCATCTTTATGAGTAAATATCTTAGTCTTCATTTCATATTATTCTCTCCATAAAATATCAATTCATTTTAAAATATCTTATTCTAATCAACACATTCACCTCCATATTGACTATGGTAATCTTTGTTTCTTCCACTGCTATCATTGCTGCGTCTACTTATATTATTACCATCTTCATTATTATTTATTAAACCGGCCATTTTGGCAATTACCAATTGTTTATGTCACTTTCATATCTTCTATCGCCACGATTTGTTTTCACAGATTTGTTATTATAGTTATGTGGAAAATTGTTTTGGAGTGCTAAGCAATGCTCTGTATCTCTGATCATGTTAGATGCGCCGAATATTTTTATATATGATATGGATTACCCTAAAGATATTCACAAGTCTCCATTCTAGCTAAAATCAACCAGCTTGTTAGATTGAGAGCCTTTTCGTGCTAGGTCGTGTAAAGAAGAGACCAGCCTGTATCATGAAAAATATCCCTCAACAACAGTTAACACCATCTAGAGTTATAGAGCACCATTTAGTTACTAGGAAACAATTTCCCTCTCTATTAGAAGAGAAATTCTTGATTGCACACAGATGTAATACATCATATTTATACATATTCACAAAAAGGTAGAGAGAGATGATGATTTTTTGTAATAAGTGAGTTTAGTGAAACTCATTTTTTCATCTTTCTCCAATTTTTTGTCTATGTATAAATCTAACATATTACATTTGTGTACAACCAACAATATCTCTTATTAGAAATGTCAAAATAATGGAACTTTACACCTGCATTTTTTATTCACAAAACGAACACATAAGTTAATTTCCATTATTAAAAATAAGTCTTTACTATTCAGATAAACAAGTGAACAACCTTCCGAACATATAATTTTATAGGAAACTAGTATTGAAGGATTTTCAAAATTTGAATGAACTAATTCCGCTTAATTAACTCGAATGGTTAAGAGAAACTGTGAGATGTTAGTGGATAAAAATTGGTTTTCTTTTCTACTTACGGGCTTAAAATTCATTGGAAATTTTATTTCAGAAATAACAAAATGCCTTCCCAAAATCAAGAATTGTTACCTTTATCATTTTAATTAATCTTTTCATAACAAGATAAAAAACGACAGAAAAGAACACGACACAGTCTGAAGCCTTTTTGGTGTTTGGTTTGGAGGAACTGGAAAATAATAAACAAATTGCATCGTTTTTCTTTTTTTCCAACATTTATAATAAAACCAAAATTTCTTTTAACTTTTCTTGGTAGATATATAGGGGAAGCCAAACCAATAGAAAGAGAAAGAAAAAGAGAAAGAAGAGAGAGAATCCCTTCCCCGTGAGGAAAGCTTGGAGGCATCCAAAGAAGACACCTAAAACTGTAACATGTTTTTGACACTTAGCTTTAATGCTAGGTGCTAGTTGCTGCTGTGAATGGTGTCTCAATCGGCCATTAAGATTCCTTGCCAGTTTCCAACTTAACCCCATTGACATCAATGCACCAGTAGGGATGAAAATAGGTTAGAAGGCTCTTCAAAGACCTATGACATGTCCTATTTAACAAAAATGTTAGGTTAAAACTTTTTAAAAAGTCAATTTAGTTAAACAAGTTAAGTTTTAGGTTTTTGAAAAAATCTTTTAAGTTTAATGAGCTAGCCTATTTAATTATATATATTATTATTATTTATATATATTATGAATTTTTAATATTTGTATAATAAAATTAATTTAATAAGTAATATAATATTTTTTAAAACCTATGTTCCATTGGATTATATAAAGGCATAAGTTCATTATCATATCTCGTTAGCCTATTTAGAGGTAGACTTGTTAACTTATTTAAAAGTTTTAATATAAAGTGAACATTTAAATAATTTTTTCGATTAAGTTAGACTTTTAAAAAAGTCAAATCAAATCATAAAAAATAGTCTATGTCAAATTAAGCCTTATATTTTGAAAACAGGTCAAGCCTATTTAAAATAATGTCTGATCTGACCTATTTTTACCCCTATGCACCACCATCGCTTTCATTAGTTTTTCACGTTCCCATGCAGAAGTGTTTGTTTTCAGAAACATGTATATATACTGTTTCCCCTTATTTTATGACCCTACACACTTCTTCTTTCATATATATGTATGATGCATCCACGGCTTATTTTACACAGGACAAACTCACACCAGCTTGCAGATATTGTCTATTTCTTTATTATCCACTTTGACTGCTAAACTCATGTCCCTCCTAAATGATTAACTTCCTGTTTTCATCCAACTAGTTCAATTCCTTCTCTCATATCAAGTTAAAGTATTTTGAAGAAGTAACTGGTAACTATAGATAACAATATATAGGAGTAAATTATAGCAAATGTTGTATATATATAGTTTAAGAAACCAAATTGAGAGAAAAAAATTCATGATAAAGTTTTATTATCATTTTTTCTAATTAACAGAAAATCATACTTGACAACTCTACCCTATATGCTTGTGAATTTTCTTTTTCTTTTGTAAATTTAGCATCCAATAGGTCAATGGATGAATAATAATTAAATTTGAGGCAATTCTAAAACAAGGCATGGTAAAAGGTAATTGGACTAACTTAGTAATCTTCCACAAATTCTTACAAACTAGTATTACACTACTCCACTAAGAACGTAATACGTAGCATCAAATAACCACATACCCCGTTGGATTAAAAATAAAATCCTATTTAATTAGATTTGAACGGTTATAAAACTAAAAATATCTAAGCATTTTTTGTGATCTACTTAACATTGTGATTTTCCTATTTTAAAATGTGATTACTGGTCAAATTTGTTTAGTTATTCTTTGTTTTAACTTCACATTTTCTTTTCAAAAAAAAAAAAATACTCCCAAGAATTTATTTTAATGCCGTGAAAATATGCCGTGTCAAACTAGGTCTTAATTAGCTTGACAAGAACAAAGTTGGTTCAGTCACAATGAATATAACACGAGGAAAAAAACAAGATTGCCCTTGAAGTTAAAACATTGCATGCATATGGTAATTCCAATACTGCATCACATGTGATCAACAAGATTCTGTGTCCTCATCCTCTTTATAAACCATCAAATTTTGTTTAGACTTCTTTATATATAGTTCTCTGATCTTGAGAGAGAGAGAGAGAGTGAGTGCGAAAAAGAGAATGGTTTCCAAGGTTCACAAGAGAACAGCCATGTACAGGAACCTACAACTGCTTCGTTCAATCACATACTCCCATTCGGTGATTACTCTGAAACATCTCTTTCTTCTCTTTTTGCCTACCATTTTCCATCATTCAGTTTCTGGTTAACTTTTTATATGCAGAATCCACTTTAAAAAGGGAACACAGCTGAATTCCATTTCATTTCTATCACAATGATCATCTTCTCTTTCTCTTATCAAATATATTTCATCCTCTTAATTAATCAAAGCTTCTAGGGGGATTTCTAAACTTAATGTTAAAATCTGAATAAAAGCACTCATTTTGATCAAGAACCCTTTTCTTCATATATCTATTCAGAGACAGTGAGATAAATTCTGCTAGCTTGTCTCTTGCTTATATATATATTTTTGCCTTTAAATAGATATTGTTCAAGGAATTGAAGATCGTGTTGAGATATGATGTAATATTTTCTGTGTTTATGCAGCGCCGTAGCACCTCAGTGTTGTTGGATGCGTCGAAGTACATACAAGGTTTAAAGCAAAAGCTGCAAGAATTGAACCAATTAGCAGTAGCAACATCACAAAAAATAGTTGACTATGATCCAATGCCTATGGTATATATAAAAACCTGATCAATAATTAACTGATTCATCTAATCCAGTAGAAAGGATTCTGCTGGCTTACTCCTATCCGCAGATGTTGTGTAATTACTTTTGTTGTTGTTATTAATGATTTTGCAGCTTAAAGTTGAACCACAAGAAGAGGGCTTTATGATCAAGGTGTTGAGTCAAAGGAGTTGCGAGGGGTTGCTGGTGTTCATATTGGAAGCCTTTGAAAAGCTGGGTCTTGATGTCCTCCAGGCTAGGGTTTCTTGTGCTGACAACTTCTGTTTAGAAGCGGCTGGAGTCAAAGTAATGATGTGACACACACACACAATGTACACACACAATTATCTATGTCAGGAAATCACTCACCCTTAATTTTTCTTGTATAGTTGTATTGTAATTTACAACTTTGGGTGTAGCCACTGACGCAATTAATTATTTGTGGATGTCCCAGGAGAACAATCAAGATACTCGCCATTTGGATGCACAGTTAGTTGAACAAGTCGTGTCTGAAGCTATTCAAAACTGGAGGGAAGTTACACAGCAATAATGATCCGGAAACTCTTGTCCTTATTAGAACAACTTTTCTTTCTTGAGTTTCCTTTTTGTTTACATTGTTTCATCTTTTTTATGGATCAAGATGTTTACCTTTCTGTTGAGTTTTTGTATATTGTAAGATAAGGTAGTTGCTATGATACCCTATTAGGTATGGTATGCAAGATTGTCAAGCATTTATTGAATGTTGATTTTATAATAAATACTTAAAATTTTATTAAATATGACTAACAACTAATGAAATACTTGATGGATATTATATATCTAAAAAAAAGATACGTAGTGGAATAATGCCATGTAAGATAAGGATAAATTTATTGGAGGGGAAAAAATGCAATTTAGTCTCTTAAACTTAGGGTCGTGTACATTTTAGTTCTTAATATTTAAAAATATGTAACTCGATCTCTAAAATTTTTAGAATATGCAAATTGACCATTCCATCCAAATTTCAATCAATTGTTAATGAAACTAGTCATGTGCGGCTCACATACTTACTTTTGAGACCAAATTACTAATAAGTAAAGCATGTACCACTCACATGCTTCTCCTCTCACTTATAACCCTAAGACTCTTCCCCCCTCCCTCGAAAAATCATTTGGAGCCCTAATCCCAATTCCCTCCTGTCGCGATTGGGATCACGACGAAAAATAGCAGTCTCGAGAGATTTTAAAATATGGAAAATGGAATCGTCACTAATTTTATTTAAATTAAAAAATTAAAAAACCTTCTTTTGAAAATAGTCTTTGGAACCAAATCGAATTCGGGAGTCAGTTATGGATAGGGAATGATGAAAATTTAATCCCACAGCACCCCTAACACACCCGTTCTAAAATGGTACCTTAAGTTAATTGTGCAAATTCTTAACAATTCTTGAAAATATTTGTTTTACCCCTTCTGCAAAACATTAAAATATTTTTAATTTTAATTTTTTAAGGAAATAAAAAAAGAAACCACCAAATTGTGAAAATTTAATTTTTGGCTTGACAGAAATGAAATTCTACTCCTACGTATTCTCAGATGTAATGAGGAACTCAAAGTCACGTAGTTCTTTAGAAAATAATTGTGGGTTGGTTAGTTTTAATGATGAAAAGGATTTTTGAAAAGAGATTTTATTTGAAAACAAATTTATTCTTGGATAAGGTTCAAGTTAGCACTAGGCTACTCAATAAACCCTTATGATCTTAACGACATTGAAGATAACATCCGCTATTCAATCATCATCATTAGTCATTGCATTGATTAAAAGATCTTTTTTTTTTATTTTCATTTTTCATTTTTTTAAAGGGAAGTGCATAATGACAAACAGGTAAACACAATTTTCTATTAGCTAAATAAATACGAAAAAAGTAGATTAAATGTCATGTCAGCATCACAAACCAAACAACTTAAAACAAATATTTTTAACAATTTTCAGATTTTCCTCCTTTTTTATATTTTATTTTTTAATTTTTTAATTTTTTTTACTTCTTGGCTTCCCATTAATCACAATACACAACATAAAACATACCATTAAACAAATTAAAGACTATCAAACGAGGACCAAACTTATGAATAAATATATATATATATATAGGGAAGATCAACTTATACCAGTGTAAGTCTTTTTTCTCTTACACTCATTTTCAACCGTTAGTTTCACTTTCATCTAATGATTACCTTTAATGAAATAATCTCAACCATTAGATGAAAGTGGAACTAACAGTTGAAAATGAGTGTAAGAGAAAAAAAGACTTACACTGATGTAAGCTGATCCCTCCTCATATATATATTTATTTATTTTCCATTCTGATTTTTTTCCTTTTCTTTTGACATTTTTTTTTATAAAAAAAGACAAATGCATACAGAATGGGCTGCTGGGCCAAATGGCTGTAGTTCAGCCATAACCCAAAAAAAGAAAAGAAGAAAGAACACAAAACAAATAAAAGAAAGGAAGATAAATGAGTACTCTGGAAACATAGAGGCTGTGTTTGGGAGTTTGGAGGGAAAGGAAGGAGAAGAGTTTAAAAGAAAAGGAATGGAAGGAAAATGAGAGGTTTATCCTTCCCCTTGTTTGGGAGTGTGGAATATATGAAGGAAAAGAATTGGAGGGTTTAAGATATTTTTTTTACCATTTTACCCTTTATTCAAAAAAATTAACATAATTAATGTTTTATAAAAAATATTAAAGTGAAAAACTAATAAAAAAAATCTATCTAAAATTTCTCTCATTATAATTTTTCTTTCTAAAAACTTATCTTCAAATATATATTTTTTCTTTAAAAAAATTCTCTAAAATTATTTTTCTCTAAAAAAATTCTCTAAAATTATTTTTTTCTCTAAAATAATAATAATATATCATTTATTCATTATTTTAATTTACATAACTTATATAGAAAAAAATTATACAAGTATTTATCATGCTCCTCCCAGCTTCCCTTTCTTATCTACAATTAGCACATATTCTATATTAGTCAAACATCAATAAACTCATCATTTCGTTCGCCACTGTGCACTGTGTCTTAGTTCTAAGACATTTGGAGCAATAAAAAATTATTCAAGAATATCACCTCAATGGAGCAGCTGAAGCCAAGCCCTGCAAACTCTTCCCCTCTCACCTCACTCGGCTTCTTGGACAGAGCAGCCACCGTGTACGGTGACACCTTTTCTGTTATCTACAACGACACCACCTACACCTATTCCCAGACTAAACGGTGATGCCTCCAGCTTGCCTCTGCCCTCTCCTCCCTCGGCATCCGCTGTGACCACGTTGTCTCCGTCGTGGCCCCCAACATCCCCGCCATGTACGAGCTCCACTTCGCTATCCCCTTCGTCGGTGCCATTCTCAACAACATCAACACCTGCCTCGACAGTGAAGAAAGTGGAATAGAAGTTGGGTCACGGTGGGGAGAAGTGAAGTGAAGAGAAGATAATGATGGTGAGTTGATGAAGATGGTGGGGTTGGGGTGGTTCATCATGAAGTTGATGTTGGGTTGCAGAGAGGAGGATGTTGGGCAGAGTGGCTGTGTCGGTGAGGTGAGGTGGGTTGGGGATTTGGGATGAAGGATAAATGGGTAAAATTATATCAAAACCCCCCAAATTGGGGGAACCAAAATAGGAAGACTTTGGAGGGTTTATAAAAATCCCACTTTCCCTTCCCTCTTATCTCCCTCTCTCCCAAACAAGGATTTCTCAACTCTAAACACCTCTCTTCCTTTCCTTTCCCTTCTAAACCTTGCTCCCAAACACAGCCAGAGACGCAGAGGAAGAGGAGACCAGAGGCGCGACTGTGATGCCCGATTACTGGGTCAGAGCGCGGCTGGATGACGGTGATGCTCGGTGAGACGGGGACCAGAGCGCGGTTGGACAGCGGGCTCGTGCAGATCTGAGTCCTGTTCAGGAGAGTGCGGTTGCGCTACACGGAGGGACGGCTTGCGTGGTTAGACGGCGACACACGGCGGGGGGGGAACTCGAGGTTCTGGTTCGACGGCTAGCCGGAGAGGTGACGCTACACACGGTCATGGGGGGACTCGCGGTTCTGTTCAGTACTGGCCGGATCTGGGAGTTGCACGGCTTGGGTCTTAGTGTGATGGCATGGTCAAGGGTTGGCTCTTTGGGTGGAGATAATGGTTGTTTTTGGTGGATTGAAGATGGTGATGAAGAGTGGGTTGAAGGTGGTGGTTGTTTATGGTGGATGGTTGAAGATAGGCGGTGGTTTGAAGAATGGGTTGAAGATGGGGTGTTTGTGGGTGGTTGGTGGTGGTTGTAGTAAGGTGATTGGGAAGGTGAGATGAAGATGGTGAAGTGGAATGTTGAAGTGGTATCCGATGGTTGGAGAGGAGTGGGGTTTCGATTTTGGGAGTATGTAATGGTGAGTGAGGTTTTGTTGTTTGTTCGGTTTCAAAGTGATGGTGGTGGGGTTAGTTTGGTTAATCGGTTGTGGGTATGTACGCGGGGGTGAGTGTTAAGGCCGTGTTCTGGTGAGATGGTGGTTATGGATGGATGATGAAGGGAAGTGGTCACGGTTGGAAGCTTGGAATGGGTGAGATGCTCTGTGTTTTTTTTTGGTTGAGGGGAAGAGATGGTGAAGATGGAAAGGTGGTTTCTGGATTGGGTGGCTGGTGTGGTGTGGAATGTGATTAAAAATACATATTAAAAATAGTTGCCAAGTTCCACAAAAAATATAAAAACCTTGCAACCAGTTGTAGTAAGCAAGGGTCGATCCACAGAGAACCAATTCAATTAACACTATCAATCCAATTCCTAAATTAAACTCTGATGAAAAATAAACAGTAAAAGTAAAAGGGGGGTTTTGTTGATTAAAACTAAAAAGAGAAATTAAACTTAAACCAAAACAGTAAACACAAATTGAATTACGAAGTTAAAGACATTGGTTAAGAGATGGAATCCACCACTAGATTTATATGATTATGCTAACTTACATATTCTTTATACCAACATGATCAATTATGTTCTTATGTGATTGTGAGATAAATTCCCTGTTTTCCTTAAGTGTTGGCCAATTTAGCAACCGCTCAAATCAACTCCTAATCATTGATTAGTTATAAAGCAACCGCTCTTACAACTATCCAACAATTGCATTAAGATTTAGAAAACCAAACACACTAAGATCTAATCACACACCGGGATTAAATTACTTAGAACATATATTTCACTAGATCTATTACCGCAACCGCGCATAATATATCCAGATCTACCACTTTTATAATTGGTAAATAGCATAAAGATAATTATACCCACATGAACATCATACATTCTGCTAGATTTACTACCGCAACCGCGCATAATAAACCCAGATCTACCACTTTGAAAGCGGGAACAAGTATAAAAACCTTCATACCAACAATAGATTCAGAAATATATGAATAAAAACATAACTGTATTGATATAAAGAAATATGCAAGATTCACATAATCAAAACTAGGGTTTCATCTTCCCTTAACCAAATAAGAAAACTAGCCACACATGGCAAATTCAAAAACAAGAAAAAAACATAGTTCGAATGAAAGTGCAAAAGAAAACTGAAGATCAAACTAGTTTCCAAAGGTTGGGGATGATCGATCTCCGATTGCTCGAACTCGAGACTCCAATCTTCGATCCAATCTTCCTCTCTCTTGTTCTTTGAATCCTCTTCAGCCCCTTGGCTGCTCCCAGCCCAGACCTCCTTTAAGGGCTCTAAGCAACCCTATTTATAGGTTTGGATACCTAATTTAATATCAAAATACGAATTTAACTTTCTGGTGCGACGACACGAGACGTGTCATATTACACGGCCCAACCCGTGTTCAATTCTGATGACAGATTCTCAGCTATTCCAAAGTCAGAGAAGAACACGGCCCACCCCTTGTCACTTGACACGGGCCGTGTTCTCGGTCAAGGCTTGAAATTGACTATTCCTCATGAAGTCAGAGAAGTACACGGCCTACCCCGTGTCATTGGACACGGGCCATGTTCTTCAAAACCTTCCAGTCTTCAAAGTCAGAATAATACACGGCCTACCCCGTGTCATTTGACACGGGCCGTGTTGATCATTTTCTTCTAATCCAGCCTTGATTCTTCATGAATGCCCTTCTTCCTTTGCTTCTGAGGGTAAAACTAATCTTCTTAAGTATTCATCTCTCTCCTCAAATGGCCATTAAGCTTGGTTTGATGCTAATGGACTCAAACACTCAAAGATATCCTGAAAAGCATAATTCATTTATGAGTGTTTATAACCACATTTAGCATAGTTTCGCAATAAACATCCAAAGACAACTCTAAATCAGAAACTTAGCTAAATGTCAACAATTGAGCATATATGGAATTCAATTAAATCAATCATAAGGCATTTAAAGTATGGAAATAATCGACAGATCAGTGGCTATGGGTGATCAATGGAGGAAGATGGTTGTGATGGTGAAGATGGAGATTGAAGATGAGAGTGAAGGGTGTGTGCAAACGTGAAAATGGGGATGAAGGGTTAGCTTGCTATTTTTTGATTAATGGGGGAAGATGGGTTCTTTTGCTGTGTGGTTTGGGCACGTTGGAGGGCTTCCCCTCTTAGGCTCTCTGTGTCTGCTCTCTATATTGCCTGCACCTGATTCACGAGATGGAGAGATTGCCAGGTTGATCAAGCTTGGGTCTCACTCAAATTTCTTCTTTCGTGCTTCATTCCTCTACTCCATTTTCTCTCTTCCTCCCAATACCTGTTGTTTTCCCTTTTCATGTCAAACCGTTTCTCCAAGGTGCATAAGTGCTGAGGCTACAGGCTGCACTTCGCTCCTGCAAAGATTGGAGGTCTATGGTGGCTACATGCTGCACGCTCCTGCAGCTTTTTTTTTAATTTTTAATTTTTATATTTTTTTTATCTTTTTTTCTTATTTTTTTCAAAATAAATTAAAACCAAGTGACAAAATGAACTAAGACATAATTAGAAGATTTTGTCAAGAAAGTGGATAATTATTAATTTTTTCATTTTTTTAATCTTTTCTTTGTTTTTATTTTTTCAGGGCTCGGACAAAATTGAGTGTTCACAGTTACCTCTCTTTACTTGCTTCTTACTAGATAATAAGAAAAATTGTAATTTTTTTCACATTATCGTCGTAAGAAATGAGTAAAGACATGAACTTCAATTTTGTTCACCAATGCATAAGATGATAAATGCAAAACAAAGCAAGAACAATGACAGAAATTTAAAATGCAAGGAGCTGATGCGTTCAAAATAAATGACAGGAATTTAAAATGTATGGAGCCAATGTGCTCAATATAAATGACAGGAAATTAAAATACAGGGAGTCGATGCACTCAAAGGTAAATGAAAGAAATTTAAAATGCATGGAATTGATGCGCTCAAAAAGTAAATGACAGGAACTTAAAATGCAGGGAGCCGATGCGCTCAAAAGGTAAATGACAGGAATTTAAAAATTCATGGAGCTGATGCGCTCAAAAGGTAAACAATAGGAATTTAAATGACAGGAGCCGATGCGCTCAAAAGGTAAATGATAGGAACTTAAATGCATGGAGCCAATGCACTCAAAAGACATTAAAATGCATGGCACTGATGCGCTCAATAGAAATTAAAATACATGGAGTCGATGCGGTCAAAAGAAATTAAAATACATAGAGCTGATACGCTCAACAGAAGTTAAAAGACAATGAGTCGATGCGCTCAAAAGGAATTAAAATGCAAGGAGCCAATGCTCTCAACAAAAATTAAAATGCATGGAGCCGATGCGCTCAAAGAAATTAAAATGCAAAGAGCCGATATGCTCTAAAGAATTTAAAATACAAGGAGCTGATGCGCTCAACAGAAAGTAAAATGCAAGGAGCCGATGCGCTCAACAGAAATTAAAATGCAGGGAGCTGATGCGCTCAACAAAAATTAGAATGCAAGGAGCCGATGCGCTTAAAAGCAATTAAAATGCAGGGATTCGATGTGCTCAACAGAAATTTAAAATGTATGGAATGCATAGAGCCGATGCGCTCAAAAGAATTGACAGAAATTAAAATGCATGGAATGCATGGAGCCGATGCGCTCATAATTAACAGACAGGAGCCGATGCGCTCAAAATTAAATGATAGGAGCCGATGTACTCAAAGGTAATAAATAAGAGCCGATGTGCTCAAAAGGTAATATACAGGAGCCGATGTGCTCAAAAGTAATAAACAGGAGCCGATGCGCTCAAAAGTTTAAAAGACAATGGGCTACTGCGACCCAAAATTTAAATGACAATGGGCTACTACGGCCCAGAATTTAAAAGACAATGGGCTATTGTGGCCTAAAATTTAAATGACAATGGGATACTACAGTCTAAAATTTAAATGACAATGGGCTACTGCAGCTCAAAATTTAAATGACAGTGGGTAAGGCCCAAATTTAAATGGCAGTGGGCTAGGCCTAAATTTAAATAACAATGGGCAACTGAGTTCCAGAATTTAAATGATAGTGTGTAAGGCCCAAATTTAAATGGCAGTGAGCGAGGCCCAAATTTAAATGGCAGTGAGCAAGGCCCATATTTAAATGGCAGCAAGTAAGGCCCAAATTTAAATGACAGTGGGCAAGGCCCAAATTTAAACGACAACGAGCAAGGCCCAAATTTGAATGGCAGTGGGCAATGCCCAAATTTAAATGTTAGCAATGGGCAAGACCCAAATTTAAATGGCAATGGGCAAGGCCCAAATTTAAATGGCAATGGGTAACTGAGTCCCTGAATTTAAATGACAATGGGCAACCGAGTCCCTGAATTTAAATGATAATGGGCAATTGAGTCCCGGAATTTAAATGGTAGTGGACTAGGCCTTAATTTAAATGGTAGTGGGCAGGGCCCAAATTTAAATGGCGGCAGTGGGCAAGGCCCAAATTTAAATGGCAGCGGGCAAGGCTCAAATATAAATGGCAGTGGGCAAGGCCCAAATTTAAAATGGCAGCGGGCAAGGCCCAAATTTGAATGGCAGTGGGCAAGGCCCAAATTTAAATGACAGTGGGCAAGGCCCAAATTTAAATGGCAATGGGCAACTGAGTCCCTGAATTTAAATGAAAATGGGCAACTGAGTCCCTGAATTTAAATGACAATGGGCAACTGAGTCCCGAAAATTTAACTGACAATAGGCAACTGAGTCCCAGAATTTAAATGGCAGTGGGTTAGGCCCAAATTTAAATGGCAGTGGGCAGGACCCAAATTTAAATGGCAGTGGGCTTGGCCCACATTTAAATGGTAGTGGGCTTAGCCCAAATTTAAATGGTAATGCAAGGAGCCGATGCGCTCAAAATTAGAAAACACAATTTTCTTTGAAAACATTGTTTTTTGTTTTTATCTTTGTTTGCTTTTTTTTTTCTTTTGCTTTTCTTTTTGCTTTTTTATTTTTCTTTTTTTTTCAAATTTTATTAAAAGTCCTTTGAATCAACGACGACTTTTGAAAAACTTTGACCAATCAAATCCTTTGTTCACGTGTCTTTCTTTCTTCGACCCTTCGGTTCTTTCCTTATTCTTTTTTTTTTTTTTTTGCTCTCAGCTCTCTTTTTGAGAAATGAGATGAACCCTTGCTTGGTTGATTCCTTGAGGAAAAAATTTTGACACAGTATTAAACTTTGTCCCTCGTCTAATTGATTTCTTACAACTACTTGATAATTCAATCACTATCTCTGTTGCTACTTCCTTCAACACATCTCTCTTTAATCCTTCAAAAATTTGCCCCAATATGGCCAACTGAATGCAAACAAAATTGCGCTTATGTAGCTGATCAAACGTAATTCAAAATTACCCCAATTTAGTGCGCCTTTCAAGGCATTTCAGACCAACTTTCTTTGAGATTTTACCTATTTATTTGTCCTAACTTTTGCTTAGACCGCCCTTTCGGGTTTTTAGACTAACGAGTTTTTTTCCCTTTTTTTTTTCTTTTCTTTTGCTTAGGTCGCCATTTTGGGTTTTCAACCTAACGAGCTTTTTCTCTCCCTTTTTTTTTTTGCTCTAGTACCTCCTCTTCCATCAATTGGGAATTCCAAGTTCTCTTTGATTTGAATTGTTCATCAGGAGATTACCATTAGATGGTCAAATCATAGTGTTGTACTCATGTTCACCTTACCTGAAGCATTACGTAACAGATACTCATGAATTCAAAAAGTACAACAAAGATGAAGCAAACAACTTCTAGATTATTCTTGGAAGTTTGACTACAGAAAGGGTATTATTTACAAAGGATAAAGACACAAGAAGTAGAATAGCAAGAAAGTCAAAAGGTTTTTTTTTTGTTTTTTTTTTCAGTATGGACGTGATTGATCTTTACTCGACAACTGGACATCATGACCATTGTTTTGTCAGGTATCTGCAAAAATCTGCCCTCGTGTAGGGTATTAAATGAATTTGACTTAGGGTATGTCATTTATGAACAAAATTGCCCCAATGTAGGCCCTTTAACAACAAAAATTTGCCCCAGTGTGGGACAATTGAATTTTTTTTCTTTGCCCCAGTGTAAGTCAAATCGAGCAGAGTATAAACTTGTTCTAGTATAAGGACAAATTGAACTAAAGAGAAATTTACCCCAATTTAGGACTAAATTGAACAGGGTAGGAATTTGCCCTAGTGACTAAAAGATTTGCCCCAATGTAGGTCAAATTGAACCAAGAAAAAAATGTCTCCGTGTAGGACTAGCTTGAACAGGTTAGAAACTTGCCCTAGTGTAATTTTTTTTTCTTTCTTTTTCTCTTTTTTTCTTTTTTTTAAGGAACAATGAACTAGATACTTACATGAGCATAACCTTTGTCTCAAAATTAAAGTTAATGAAAATGACAACAATCCTTCATTGATCGGAATGGACCTTTTGAAGCTTGTAACGTGGCCAAGGTTAGGGGTTATGAAAGGAAAGTTAAAAGGGTCAAACAAGTGTTTTAGGGTTGAATGAGAGTAAGGATCCTTGTTCAAAGTTAAACTTTCACACTTTTCTCTTTTTATTCTCCATTTCTTCCCTATTCCATTTCATTTTCTTTCATCCCCTTTGTCATGACTCATTTCATTTCATTTTCTTTCTTTTTTTCCCTTCTTTTATTTTTTTTTAATTTTATTCTTCATCATTTTTTTTAACTTTCTACCCCTTTCACCTTTTTTTTTCCATTATGCTTCAAAATAGTCATCATGACAATCATCCTTTGTTTTGTGTCATCCCCTAGTGTAGGGGTAGTCATTGTCCAGGATTTATTGAAGAAAACTTTCAAGCTCAAAAGGGAACAACGAGAGATAATGAAAAGATGAATTCTTGTGAATGATAGAGAAAGGTAGCCAATCTTCAATTTAAATCTTGATTGTTCATTTTCAAAAATCTTAATTTAGAGACAAAAGGATAATGCATACCAAGTGATTATTCTTTGCTCCCTTTTATTTTTGTTTTTGATTCTTTTTTTTTTTTTTTGCAAAAGACACTTACACACGCAGACTTTATTGACATCCACTAAACTGAGAATTGACAAGAATTAGAGTCACATGAGATCCAAATACAAAGAAGACACTTTAAAGAAACAAAAGAGAATAAATGTCAAGAAAGACGTTGTGACGAAAATGACAAGAAACAAGATATCCATGCAAATTTATTACATTAATGCTTCAAGAAAGTCAACATAAGTCCATCATCACTAATTTTTTTTATGGCAATCACTTCAATCAATTCCTCAGATCTCCCATTGTTCAGAGGTTTCAAATTGCTGGAGGATGAATGACTTCTTCAGAGATGATTATCTCGACTGGTGCGGGGAGTATTTCCCTCAGATGAGGAATGTGCTGCATCATTTTCTTTTCCCAAAGTTATGCTCCTCACCATTTCCTCCAACTCTACATTGACCTTTTCAGAGGAAGCTATATCTTGCCTAGCTTGTATTACTCTTGAAGCGAGTAGTTCTTGGATTCGCACCTTAAAGTCCCAACAATTCTCAACACAACTTGATTATTCATCCTGCTTCTCCTCTTCTTTCATAGTTGCAGTCGGTGCAGTGATACTACAACCTGCTTTCTTCAGCCCCTCGACTACTTCAGCCATTGGCACATGCAAGCTTCTGATTTTTCCTATGGGTGATCCTTCCATCTCTCATGCATTTACTTCATCAAGAATTGGGCTATTGACAACACTAGGTCTAGCTATTTCTTGAATGTCAAACTCTGCATAAGCTATTAGCTTCCTTACTACAATCTTGAAAGATTCACAATCTTCAATTGAGTGCCTTGGGATGTCCCTATGGTATTTGCAAGTTAAACTCGGGTTATACCATGCTAGGAATGGTGGTTCTAAAGGACGCACGGGACTTCCCGACATGAGGTGAGCATCCAACAACCTTTGGAATAAGTCTGCGTTTGACATTAATAATATTAGGAAAGGAGGTAGGTTTTGAGGATGGAAACGATCTCGATTTTGGAAGTTTGGTTGAGGCTATTAGAGGTTTGGGTAATTTTGTGGAGGGACAAGTGGATATTGGATATGGGATGGGTGAGTTGGTACATATGGTGGTGGTATGGGACCATTGTTGGTTTGGAATTATGGAGTTGGGGTGTCATTTGTGGTTGGAACAATTTAGTGGGAAGGGTAATAAGGAAGTGTATGTGTAGGTGTTTAGTATGGAAAGTGAAGGTTAGGGTTATATGGTGGTTGTTCCCACATGAATTCGACATTACCGTGGACCTCATTTCGAGTATCCTCTGAAGAACGACACCTTTCTCTGATAGGAAGCACTAGCGGTGTAGTATTCGAGGTCCTTCCCACAACAGGAATCTGAGTGGTGATCCTGGGGTTTGTCCTTATGGAAGTGATAGTTAGCAGGTGCGGATGTGCCCCAGTCACTCTTGTACTTGTAGTAGCCCCAATCAAGTTGATAATCGTCTTCCTCATGGCTAACAACATTTCCTCTATTCTTCTCTGGGATTTTACCATTTCAATCATCATCTCTTTCATCTCATCTACTTTCATACTCAGATTTCTTCCTTCGTTCTCATCTGCCATTGTTGTAAGCTTTGTTCGAGCCCTTATGTTATGAACTCAGATTTGATTGGTGTCTTCTTTCCTATATCACACAATGATTCAAACCAGTTTGTTTTATTAAAACAAAAATAATATTTAACAAAGAATGAGATGAAATGCATGAGATGCATAAAATGAAATGAATGAACTTTGAATTTTTTTTATTTTTCTTCCCTTTTTTTTTAAAAAAAATGCTATGTCATGAAAATGCAAGATGTTTTATTTTCTTTTTTTTTTAAATGTTATGAATGTCATGAAAATGAAAATTGAAATTTTTTTTAATGCTAAGAATGCTATGAAAAGGTAAGATGGTGTATTTTTTTTCATTCATTTCATTTTTTTAGTGTTATGCATGCCATGAAAATACAATATGCCTTTTTTTTAGAAAGCTAAGAATGTTATGAAAATGCAAGCAATGAATAATGCAAGATGAAATAGCTTTTTTTCTTCTTTTTTTGCTTATTTTTTTTAAAAATACAAGAATGACTGACATGAGAAACAGATAAATAAATAAGAAGAAATATGCTCCCTTTTGTGCCCTAGTCAGGTGGAACCTAAGATTTAACAGTCATTATGTTCAATCTATCAGCGTAAGATTTTTCAGGATGATTTAAACTTCTAAAAAGTCATGGTCCCCAGATTGTCCCTATCTCGAGAGACAAGGACCCAATTCATAAATTGATCATAAGTAGGGATAAACCCTCTCAATATGACTAATCCATGATACTGGTAACAATCTGAGTGGTGTCTTAACAAATGTCAAGTGAACATAAAGCTCCTCAATAACAAAAGTCGAGACCCCTTCTATTTCTCGGGTTCACATAGACTCAAGTATAGAGCCCAAAAAGTGTGACGTAAGTGATAATTACGTGTGTGAGGGAGCATACAAATCTGTACAAAAATTTAAAAAGACCAAACCCGCAACCTGCAAAAGTATATGTACAATAGCCAGCAAGCAATCATCTATCCTAAGGTTTCAACAATCAACAATTAAGTACAAAATATATACAAGTATATCATGTCAAAATAAACACAGAATAATGCTATCATATATTTACATAAAAGTACTAAATAAAAACTATTTACAAACAAATAAGAAAACAAAATGGGTAAAATAAATAAATAAAGATTATTAATAATTTGCACAACTAACAACAACAGGCTTGACTCTCCAAATATCCCCAGCGGAGTCGCCATCTGTCGCGACCAGGATCACGGCGAAAAATAGTAGACTCGAGAGATTTTAAAATATGGAAAATGGAGTCGCCATCAATTTTATTTAAATTAGAAAAAATTGAAAAACCTTCTTTTGAAAATAGTCTTTGGAACCAGATCAGATTCAGGAGTTGGTTATGAATAGAGAAGGGTGGAAACTTAATCTCACAGCACCTCTAACATACCCGTTCTAAAACGGTACATTAAGTTAATTGTGCAAATTCTTAACAATCCTTGAAAATATTTGTTTTAACCCTTTTGCAAAACATTAAAATTTTTTTTAATTTTAATTTTTTTAAGGAAATAAAGAAAAGAAACCACCAAATTGTGAAAATTTAATTTTTGGCTTGACAGAAATGAAATTCTGCTCCTACGTATCCTCGGGTGCAATGAGGAACTCAAAGTCACGTAACTCTTTAAAAAATAATTGTGGGTTAGTTAGTTTTTCTTATGAAAAGGATATTTGAAAAGAGATTTTATTTGAAAACAAATTTATTCTTACATAAGGTTCAAGTTAGCACTAGGCTACTCAATAAACCCTTATGATCTTAACGACATTGAAGATAATATCCGCTATTCAATCAAAATCATTAGTCATAGAATTGATTAAAAGATCCTTTTTTATTTTTATTTTTCATTTTTTTAAAGGGAAGTGCACAAAGACAAACAGGTAAACTCAATTTTCTCTGAGCTAAATAAATAGGAAAAAAGTAGATTAAATATCAACATCACAAACCAAACAACTTAAAACAAATATTTTTAACAATTTTTAGGTTTTTGTCCTTTTTTGTATTTTATTTTTTAATTTTTTAATTTTTTAATTTTTTTTTTACTTTTTGGCTTCCCATTAATCACAAGACACGATATAAAACATATCATTAAACAAATTAAACACTATCAAATGAGGACCAAACTTATAAATATATATATATATATATATATATATATATATATATATATATATATATATATTTATGTTTATTTATTTTCCATTCTGATTTTTTTCCTTTTCTTTTGACATTTTTTTTATAGAAGAAGACAAATGCATACAGAATGGGCTGCTGGCCCAAATGGCTGTAGTTCAGCTATAACACAAAAAAAAAGAAAGAACAAATAAAAGGAAGGAAGATAAAAGAGTACTCTGGAAACATAGAGACGTAGAGGAGGGGGAGACCAGAGCGCGGCTGGACGACGGTGATGCTCGGCGAGACGGGGACCAGAGCGCGGTTGGACAGCGGGCTTGCGTGGATCTGAGTCCGGTTCAGGAGAGCGCGGTTGCGCTATGCGGAGGGATGGCTTGCGGGGTGAGACGGCAACGCACGGCGGGGGGAACTCGAGGTTATGGTTCGACGGCTGGCCGGAGAGGCGACGAGACTCGCGGTGAGGGGGGACTCGCAGCTTTGCTCGATACTAGTCGGATCCGGGAGTTGCACGACTTGGGTCTTAGTGTGATGGCACGGTCGAGGGGTGGCTCTTTGGGTGGAGATGATGGTTGTTTCGGTGGGTTGAAGATGGTGATGAAGAGTGGGTTGAAGGTGGTAGTTGTTTATGGTGGACGGTTGAAGATGGGTGGTGGTTTGAAGAATGGGTTGAAGATGGAGTGTTTGTGGATGGTTGGTGGTGGTTGTAGTAAGGTGATTGGGAAGGTGAGATGAAGATGGTGAAGTGGAATGTTGAAGTGGTATCGATGGTTGGAGAGGAGTGGGGTTTCGGTTTTGGGATTGTGTAATGGTGAGTGAGGTTTTGTTGTTGTTCGTTGCAAAATGATGGTGGTGGGGTTAGTTTGGTTGATCGGTTGTGGGTATATGCACGAGGGGTGAGTGTTGAGGCGTGTTCGGTGGGATGGTGGTTATGGATGGATGATGAAGGGGAAGTGGTCACGATTGGAAGCTTGGAATGGGTGAGATGCTCTGTGTTTTTCTTTTGTTGAGGGGAAGAGATGGTGAAGATGGAAAGGTGGTTTCTAGATTAGGTGGCTATGGGTGATCAATGGAAGAAGATGGTTATGATGGTGAAGATGGAGATTGAAGATGAGAGTGGAGGATGTGTGCAAACGTGAAAATGGGGATGAAGGGTTAGCTTGCTATTTTCTGATTACTGGAGAAAGATGGGTTCTTTTACTGTGTGGTTTGGGCACGTTGGAGGGCTTCCCCTCTTAGGCTCTCTGTGTCTGCTCTCTATATTGTTTGCACCTGATTCACGAGATGGAGAGATTGCCTGGTTGATAAAGCCTGGGTCTCACTCAGATTTCTTCTTTCATGTTTCATTCCTCTGCTCCATTTTCTCTCTTCCTCCCAATACCTGTTGTTTTCCCTTTTCATGTCAAACCGTTTCTCTAAGGTACATAGGTGCTGAGGCTACAGGCTGCATTACGCTCCTGCAAAGATTAGAGGTCTACGGTGGCTACATGCTTCACGCTCCTGCAGCTCTTTTTTTATTTTTTTATATTTTTTTTTCAAAATAAAATAAAACCATGTGACAAAATGAACTAATACATAATTAAAAGATTTTGAAAGTGAATAATTATTAATTTTTTTATTTTTTTAATCTTTTCTTTGTTTTTATTTTTTCAAGGCTCGGATAAAATTAAATGTTTACACCTCCCCATCAAAATTAAATCTTAACAATCATCAACCTTAACCCCAACAATCATTCAATCATTTAAAAAATCTCAGTCTACCTAGCTAAGACCTATCAACAAAGCTTATCTTTGTTTCATCACAAAATCGTCCATTTCTCATACAAACTCCGCCATCAAGCTTAGAATTTAGGCAGTCATCAACCCCTCACCTGAACCCGAATCCTAGCTCCTACTTCTCTATAGCCAGCACCATCATGAGTCACTGGTGACCCAATCGACGTCTGTTGCCTCAAGCCCTCAACCACTGTGAACCTCGCTTGAAACTGCCATGAGCTTTGATACCCTGGACCTATATCAGACTCGTGACCAAACTCAATAGATTGGAGCCATCACGTGTCTGAATGAGCTTGAACCACTGTCACCTTCTCCTGCCATAGATGGTACCGCAAGGACGCAACCCCTTGCTTATTTTCCCTTGTCTTTGAAAACACAGATCACTCTTCTTCTTCATTTGAACAAGGGGAAGGGAAAAGGAATTTGGGTTAGGGTTAATGATTGTTAGGATTTAATTCTGATAGGGAAGGAATTAGGGTTAGGGTTCTAAATAAGAAAGGGGATTAGGATTAGAAGTAGGAGGAGAGACATGTGAGTGGCATATGCATCACTTAAGGTAATTTGGTCTCAAAAATAAGCACATGATGAGCCATACGTGACCAATCTGTTAGCAATTGACGAAAAATTAGACAGAATGGTCAATTTGCACATTTTGAAAACTTTAGGGATCAGGTTACACATTTTTAAATATTAGAGATTAAAGTGTACACAGACCTAGGTTCAGGGGACTAAATTTCATTTTTCCCATTTCTGAAGATATCAAACACCTGTTATACAATTTTCTTTTCATCTCTCCTTAAATTTTTAGTGAATGAGAATAAAGAGGTTTGATTTCAGAACATATACTTTGCTATATGTATTACCTTATAGGAAGAATGTTCTAGTGTAATAGATGAAAGAATCAAAAGGAAATTTTAAATATAGGGAACATTTTTAAACGACGGATGTTGGCCCCAAGGGTTCATAATTATTAATTGATTTTGATGATAATAACTCTTTAAGTAAAGTGCTAGTTTAGTTGTTAAGGGGATATAATCTATATATTCTAAAATTTCTCAAAGAAATCTCATGATATTTTATTGATAAGTTTATCAAAAGTGTGCTGTAACGAGTGTTTTAGGAGTCAAATTGAGTTATTAACCATGAAAGAAACTTCAGACATGTACTGTTCATGAACAAGTTTTCAAGACAACTTAATTATTCAATATATAAGACTAAATTTTCAAATAAGTCAATTGGATCAATTTTTTACGCTAGTACTGAAGAGTTGTTCAGACTTTTTTTCAAGAGTGCTGGAGTGTACTTGAAGAATGATAAAAGTTGAAGATGTAAATTGAAGAATGTTTGTTCGATATAATGGAAAAAAGACTTGAAAAGTTCCACAACATTCAAGAAGGTTTGATGAAGCTTCAAAAGAGATATTTTGAAGAACAAGCCATACCAAGAATTCAAGTTTGGAGAGTTAAGGATTAAATTTGAAGAATGAAGAACACAATAGATGCTCTAGTTTACTTTTTGAAGAGATCAATTAACTAATGAGCCAACTTGGAATATGAATTATGAAGTTTCAATCAAGGCACATATACATGAATAATATTAACTAAAGTGCATAAGAGTTAATATTTAATAGAGAAATTCTTCAATAGTTACTATTACGTCACGTTGAGAAATTCTTAAGTGTTCCCGGAGTAACAGAATTCTCTTACTCTTTATCATTTAATGTGTGTCACATCAACTTTGTAGGTCATTATTGTCTCCTACTTTAACTACATTTTAATGTTATAACTGATGTGACACACATTGAATGACACAGAAGACAATTCTCTTATTTCAAGAACACTTAAGAATTTCTCCTACCACGTCATTTTTATGCATTCAAATTATCATTTGACACATTTAAAAATAACTTTAGAGATTAGTGCATTTTTAACATGGTTCTCACAACCTTACATATCTCAAATAATTATTTGAGTACCTATAGTAGACCATGCCTAACTAAGAATGACTCTATCTAATATATATGTAAGGCATGTACATGAATAAGAACATACATTACTTCTTCTTTTTTAATAAAAATAGTAATAAGGATAGGTTGTTAGAAATTGTTCTATGATTTTGGACTTCCATTGATTTATATGTTTGCTAAAACTAGTTGAATAGTAACTTGATGTTTCCTGTAGTCTATTTTATTATATTGTGATCAAATGATTTATTGGAAATTACATGTTGGACTTCAAGTTCAAATATTATGTGTGTTTAGAAAAAGTGTTAGGCTCAATTAATTGCTTGATTCCATGATAAATGGAATAAAACAACCTTTCAATGAAAGGGCAAGTCCCCTCTCCACTCCCTGTGTGTGTGTGTGTGTGTGTGTGTGTGTGTGTGTGTGTGTGTGTGTGTGTGTGTGTGTGTGTAAAGTGTGTGTGTGTGTGTGTGTGTGTGTGTGTGTGTGTGTGTGTGTGTGTGTGTGTGTGTGTGTGTGTGTGTGTGTGTGTGTGTGTGTGTGTGTGTGTGTGTGTGTGTGTGTGTGTGTGTGTGTGTGTGTGTGTGTGTGTGTGTGTGTGTGTGTGTGTGTGTGTGTGTGTGTGTGTGTGTGTGTGTGTGTGTGTGTGTGTGTGTGTGTGTCTTTTCAAGACACATGTTGTATCTTTTGATTAACAAACTATTATTGCCCCATCCAAAAGTGAATGGAGAAGGAGAGGAAGATCCTGATTCCTATAATCCACAAGTGTGTACAATCCTTAGTGTTTCTTGATCCTAAACTTAGCAAAGAGCAAGATGTCTATAAGAAGTATGCCTTTAATTATTAATATGGTGTTCTAAATTCATGAATCTATGATCTAGGGACATACTTGGTATGATTTCTAATTTCTACATAAGTTACTCAAATACTACCAATTAAGGTGTTAGTGACAAGCCTAGGATTTCGAAGGAAAGGGAGAGGTCGATCTACACAGATTATTATGTCTAGGGTATTCACCAAAATCTATTATGGCTTTACTTGCTCATTATGATTTGGAGTTACACCAGATGGATGTGAAGACCACTTTCTTGAATAGAAATCTTTACGAAGAGGTCTATATACAACAACTAAATGGTTTTATAGAAAATAGAAAGGAGCATATGGTATGCAAATTAAAGAAATCTATTTATGATTTGAAGCAGCTTCTAGACAATGGTATATTAAATTTAACAAAGTTGTTTCTTCTATGGGTTTTGTGGAGAATAAAGTAGATCAACGCATATATCTTAAAGTCTGTGGGAGTAAATTCATTTTTCTTGTTCTCTATGTGAATGATATTTTACTTGCTAGGAATAGTTATGATCTACTTGATGAGACTAAGATTATGTTGTCAACTACTTTTGATATGAAAGATTTTGGAAAAGTTTCTTTTGTTTTAGGTATTAAGATTCATAGAGATAGGAGTCGCAGGCTTTTGGGCTTATCTCAAAGAGCCTATATTGATCGTGCTCTTAAAAAGGTATAATATGAAAAATTATAGGTCTGGTGATATTCTAGTTGTCAAAAGGGACAAGTTGAGTAAAAAGTAGTGTCCTAAGAATGATATTGAGATGATTTCCATGACAAATGTGCCTTATACTAGTGCAATTGGTAGCCTTATGTATGCTCAGGTGTGCACTAGACCTGATTTATCATTTGCTGTTAGTGGATTGGGCAGATATTTATCTAATCCAGGACATGCTCATTGGGTAGCTTTTAAGAAGGTTATGAGATACCTACAGAAGACAAAGGATTGCATGCTTGTTTATAAGAATATGGATGATTTAAATGTCATTGGCCACTCTGATTCAGATTTTGCCAAATGTATAGATGATGACAAATCTATTTTTGGATATATTTTCATGTTAGCTGGAGGAGCTATATCTTGTAAAAGTATAAAGCAAACTCTGAAAGCTTCTTCCACAATGTAAGCTGAGTTTATTGCATTGTATGGTATTGCTTCACATGCTAAGTGGTTAAGGAACTTCATTTTCGCTCTTGGTGTTGTTGACTCTATTTCTAAACTATTGAATTTTTTTTGTGATAATCGTTCTAATGTTTTGTTCACCAAAAATAATAGAACCATTTCTGTCTCTAAACATATAAGGATCAAATCTCAGTGGTGAGAGAATTGTTTGATAATTGAGAGATTCTTGTTAAGCATATTCTTACTGAGGAGATGCTTGCTGACCCCCTAACTAAGGGACTTAGACCTATAGTGTTTGTGAGATATGTTGAGAACATGAGTATTATAAGATCATTTGATATAATTGATTAGTGAGAGTTATTATTTATTGTATACTTGTTACATTGAACTTATGTAATGTTCATTTAATAAAGTTATGTGCATGTTTTTTTTATATTATTGTTATAATAATTACTGTACAATTTTATTATACTGTGTTATCTTGAGATGTTTAGTTTCCTTGAAGGAAATGGTATTTCATGATAAATATGTTTGTAATCTCCTTAGAGAGATTGATTGTGTTTTCTTAAGAAAACATAATAAGATCTATACACATTAGCTTAAAGGGGCAAATGATCACAAATTAAACTATAATGTGTATCTACACCAGCACACTTTATTATGATCATGGTAATAAGATTATTAGTTACGTAATCATTGGTGAATTAGATTTTAAATAGTTTATCTGTCACTTATGACTCTTACCTGATAGTTTTATTGAACTCTTTGATCATGTTTATTTGTTAGTATAGTCAGGTTATTTCAGTAGTCACAGTTGTTCACCTAGAAATTCTTTTCTTTCAAAAGGAATTTGTAAAATGCCTATATTTTTATTTATTTATTTATTTTTAAAATTATTTTGAGTTAAATTAAACTGAATCAATGTTGTCCAAGTAGAAGAATGTTAAAATTTTTTTATGATTTTAGACTTTCATTGATTTATCTGTTTGTCAAAACTGGTTGAATGGTAATCTGATATTTCTTGAAATTCATTTTATTATATTGTGATCAAATGGTTTATTAGAAATTAGATGTTGGACTTCAAGCCCAAATATTATGTGTGTTTAAAAAAAGTGTTTGACTCAATTATTTAATTTCATGATGGGTGGAACAAGACAATCTTTCAATGAAAGGACAAATCTCCTCTCCACTCTCTCTCTCTCTCTCTCTCTCTCTCTCTCTCTCTCTCTCTCTCTATATATATATATATATATATATGTATGTGTGTGTGTGTGTTTTTTCTTTTTTCTTTTCAAGACACAAGTTATATCTTTTGACTAACAAACTATTATTATTTCATCTAAAAAAGAGATAAGGAAAGGAAGATCCTGATTTTTATAGTTTACAAGTATGTACAATCCTTGATGTTTCTTGATTATAAACTTAATAAAGAACAAAATGTCTATAAAAGACACGTTCTTGATTATTAATATAATATTTTAAATTTATAAATCTATCATCTAGAGACATACTTAATATGATTTCTAATTTTTACGTAAGTTACTCTAATACTACCAATTAAGGTGTTAGTGACAAGCCTCGAAAGAAAAGGAGAGGCGTACACAGATTATGATGTCCCACTAAAGGATTTCTCGCCAGGGGCGCCATAAGATCTTCGTGGAAAGCAATGACCACCAAGTGATATTACAGGCTAAGAAATTATTCAAACCTGTGAATTTTAGGGAGTGCAGAGCCTTGTTCAAAAATCTTGAAACAGTTGAGCGAACATGGGGAATAAGCAGATGTCATAAAATGTGTGATATATAATCAACAAAGCTTAACTTAGCACATACGAAATTTCATGTTTAATTTAATTACCAAAACTTACATGACATTCGTGGTCAAAGTCGAGCAACAAATTATTTTAGTCATCGATTACGATCTTCCATTCCGGTTACAATATAAGCTCTCGATAATTATCTGTTACGGCCTGCTCTACCATGGGCATGCAGTGGAAGGCCTATAATAGCATGAATTCTTTAATTACTATCCTCTAGTTACTAATGAAGAGTAAACAGGTAGTTGTGTTAGATATATAGGATAAATAAGAGCAGTGATAGCTCTGTCATCTATATAAAATTATTATACTTATTATTTTTATTTATAATAAGCGTATAAATAAGGCTAGAAGCCTCTAGCTACTATCTACATGAAGTAAATAGAATCCCAATCCAGTCTTTTTATTGTTCTTTTATGTTTCATTACCATCCTAACCAGTCAAAGCAAAATATGGATGTGCAAAATACCGCCGCCATTACAGACCAAAAAGACTGCGCATCAAACAATAGATTCAGCTATGGTTATCGAATGGATGGGATTTTGGTTGAAGTACAATTTCTTTTTCTTCTTTGAATAGAATATCTCTATACATATTGTGAGATTGATTTCTTGAGCACTGTATAATTAGTTATTAATTAAAAAACTGTTTTAATAATTATTTTTTTCAAAATTTTAATTTTAATTTTTTTAAGGGTATATTTGAACGTTTCAAAGAAAAAAGAAGAGAGTGATGTATAAAAAAATAAAATAAAAAAATAAAAAATAAAATGAAAAGATATATATGCCACTTTTTTGTTTAGGAATTTAATAAAAGAATAGAGAGAAGTGAAGTCATTCCCTCGTAAATCGCTAATTTGAAGAGGGACAACAAAACTGACGTTTCTAATGGCAAGGAGGGGCTTTAGATCGTCTCTCATTGACCATTTCATTTTTTCTTTATCAAGTAACTCGCGGGCACATATTTTATGACATTTATCATGTCATCGCATGCCAATTTATTACTGGTTATTCATATCCAAACATAACTTTAAGAGTCCAACTCTTAGCACCTTACTCTTGTTAGTAATTGAAAAAAAAGTTTTTTTTTAGAATATCTCCTCATTTAATAGTTAGAAATTAATTTCTCAAAATATAATTAGATATTTAAATAAAAATTCTTTAAAATAATATTATTTATATATATATAAATTTTAAAATTAAATTTAAAATTACATATTTAAAAAATTTAAATTCCTCTCACTCATACTTAATACATGTTAGTATTAAAGTACAAGCTTTGAAGTATACACAAAGATAAATGAAAAAAATAAAAAAGAATAACCACGTGGCATTTTCATTCTTTCTTGAATCATACCTTAAAAATAAATCAAAAAAATAAAAATATTGTGGCGGCGTGCCTTTTCACTCTTCGTACCAATTAACTCTTTTTCATTTTTTCTTACACTCTTTCAACTTATTTGACGGTTGGGCTTTCACAGGTCCCATCCAAGAGCAGCAAAACCGAATGGAAACTGATGATTTTATATATCTTTTAGATGTGTAACTATTGTATATATATTTTTTAAGAATATGTGATTAAAAAAAATATATAATAAATAATATTAAATAAGATGTAAAAAAAAATATATATATTATTTGTAATAAGAATATCAGAATTATAATAAAAATAAACACATGATATATATAATCATATATGTTGAATTGAAAAATAAAATATTATTAAGTTAAATATTAACAGATATAAAATTACTACTTTTAGACTAGAATTTCTCCTTCTACACGTTGTTTCGTTAACTAAACGGGAGATTGGGAGAAACAGAAAAAGAGAAAGAACACGTTCTTACAGCATTTTGTGAACAAAACAAGCAGATTCTTTGTTCAAATAGAAGACTTTGACTGCCTCTTATAGTAGCCCTCAATCCCATCCCTCAAGTGGTGGCAACAGCTACATTAACGTGGTTCCTCTGTCTCTTGTTCTTCCTATCCTTTGGCCAAAGAAAGGTGGTTGAGTGGGAATTCAAAAGCCAGCAACCACGACCATGCATACCAATAAATCACATGTAATCGAACATCTTTCTTTGCTGACTTTTTCTCATCACATTATTAATTACATTGAAACTCTAAAAGCTGGACAGTAGTACATATATATATGTGTGTGTGCGACAAATATATTAATCATCCATCACAAGTCACATTCAACCAAAATTAGTATAAAGCTTCGGCTTCCTTACATTGCCTTCTTATCCGTAGAGATAGAAATGAAGCTTTTATGGTTTCTTCTGCGCTTGTTCTGCCTGCTGCTGCTTCTTTTCCATCCCTCCATTGCTTCCAGGTAACTCTTTATTTACTATGCAGCACCAAGGTGATTAACCGTAACTGAATTCTATTTCATTTCAGTTTTATTATTCATGCCAATGCAGCTATTCGAATATAGTGGCTTCTTTTGTAAAGAGCAGTTTGATTTATGACTTTATTTGACAGGTCATCTCCTCCTTCCCCTGCTTCAGATCCTCATGAAGGTCGTCAATTGGATCACCCTATAAGGTCTCCTCCAGCGCCAAGGGATGATTCTAGTACACGTCCATGATTAAGCATAGACTCCAATATTCTCAGCTATGTAATACCTTTATTTTTTTCGGGGTGCACTAATAGCACCGTTCAATGCTGTTAATAAAAATTTAAAATTGTTCGAGGTAGTAACCAGAAGAAAAATAATTTCTGATCATGAATATCAGCTCCAAGGATGAATAAACTATAGCCTTAGTGCATGTTTGGCATGGCTTTTCAACAGCTTTTTTTGAGAAAAAAGCTGTTTGAATAATGGTCATGACACGAAATTGAATGTAAAATAAAAGCTTTTTAAAGTTGATTTTTATAATGCTGTTAAAGTTCCCATTTTAATAGATTATTTCTTAATATGTAAATGTCTCGAGGTAAATAATTTTTTTAATCATTCTATACCTATTTTAGTAATTTAATACATAAAAGCGATTCTTTTTTATATCATTCAAACGAATTAGATTAACGTAAAATCGCTTCTGATCAATGAATCCAAACATAAAATGAATCAATTATAATCGATTATAACAAAAAGCTTTTATACAATAATCGATTACTAAGCATAATCAAATTTTTGCAGTTATCCCAAACACACACTTAATTATATGTGGCATGAAAATTGAAAATGCTAGGATATGGCGTGTGTTCCCATGTTAATGGTACGGAGTAAATGAACTAATGTAAATTTATTTTTTTTGGGCGAACTAATATAATATAATTATTGAATAAAATTATTTTAAAATGAACTTTATTATAAAGTGAATAAATAAGATTATATTTATTTTTAAATTATTTAATGGATTAAAATCACAAATACACTTTAAATTATTAAATTAAAAATAAATACACTCATATTTATTCATTTTATAAATAAATTCATTTTAAATGAGTTTTTTTTGCATAATTATTTATTTTTCATATAATTATCTACGAAGTGAATTGAAAAAACTAAGAGGAAGAGTGAATTGATTTTTTTTTGAAAAAAGTTCATTTAAAATGAACTTATCTTTAAAGTGAGAAAGTAAGACTGTATTTACTTTTAGATCATTTAGTGGTTAAAATTACGATTCACTTTATTAAATCAAGATGGAAATACTATTACTTACTCATTTTAAATTTTTTTTTCCAATTATTAAGGTTCATTTACACAAATTTATAAAATTAAAATTTGATGCAAAAGAAATACAAGTAACTAAGAAATTTTATGGATGAGAGGATTACACAAAATAATTTATTATGGTTAAGCCATAACATCTGACTTATGTGTAGTTACCAAGCAATCGCTTGAGAGTTACTTCTCATTAAATTTTTGCTTACAAGGATTTTAATGAACCTCCTCTACCTTAATCCTAAAGTAAAGTGTGCTTAAACATGTAGTTTCTTTCTTTTAATGACACCACAACATCCTTCTTTTATCTCTACCCCAAATAGAGTAATTTAAATCAAAGAAAGTTCCTAAAATGTTACCCACACCATCTTTCTTCTCACTAAAATAAGACTTCTACTCACAAATGTTATGGTTGCTCTTATGATTAAGTTACAATAGGTTTCAAAACTCTCTAGAATAGATAAACAATTTTGGAAGCTACAAGAACGAAGAACAGAGAATAACAAGAATGCAACAATTCTTCTTGAATTTTGGACAATAGTAGTGATTAATCTTCTCCAAAGGGTTCTTGTGTAGTAGAAGATATCTTACGATTTTGCTAGCTGTTGGAGAGTGATTGGAGCTAAGAAATAGCTTCATTAAGTTGTGGAAAGTGAAACACGGGTAAATTGCATAGTTGCTCCTTTCATTCTTAGTAATTGCTCGTTTAGCTACTCTTTTACTCTTTTTTTTTTTAACTTCTTAACCGTTGGAAAGTGATTTATTCTCCTTATGACTGGAAACTAACAGGTAGAAGAGCTTATTTCTAAAACAAGGTAAATCAAATAATCAATTTAACACGATTCAAAAGAGTTTCTTTATTCAATCAATCACATATCAAGAAACTTGGAGACTATTTATTGAATAGTATGGAAAAAAAATAAATCTATACAAAAAGCCACTAAAAAACACATGCTCAAAAACTTAAATTGTATATTCATCATCAAAACTTAAATAATAATAATATTTACAAGTAAACTCTCATTTTAGTCCCTAAAATTATATGCATCGGTCACATTAGTCCCTAAATTTTTAAAATCAATAACTTAGTCCCTAAAATCTCAAAACATCAGTCACGTTAGTCTCTGCATCTTTTCTCGTCAATTAAACTTAACGGACATGCACGCGTGGTATGTTAAGTGTCAAGTTGGACGCTGATGTGACCTCTTACCTCCCCCAAAATGACGTAGTTTCGCTTGTGTCCCAAAAATCAAAGGTCTCTAGAATAAAACGATATCGTATTGAAAGTTGAGGGAAATTTTTTAGATCCCCTCCAATTGCAACACTGAAATTTATGATGATGATGAGCATTCATTAGCTCCCAATCTCAAAAAAAATATCATAGCCCCTGCTACTCCTTCTTGTTGTTTCAACACGCCCGTCTCCAAACTAGGGTTTGATGAAGGGTTTTGATGGATCAACAACTTGGTCTCATGCATGTTGTCGAACAACTTTCACTGTTGGAATAAGAGTTGGAGTTGTGCTCTAGTGGCATAGGGGTAGTTTTCGAGGAGGAGTTGTTCTTGGAAGGTTTGTTGTTGTTGGAGTGTTTTGATGGGTTGTTGAGTGAGGAGTTTGAAGGAGTTTTGTTGGCTTGTGCTGTATCATGAGTGATCAGATGGGGAGATAAAATGTCATTGCAATTGGGGGGAATCTGGAAAATTTTGAGTAAACATTCACTTTAATTCCTGAAATTTCATGCACTAGTCATATTAGTCCGTGAATTTTAAAATATGAAAAATCAACCACAAGTTTCTGGGTTTGTTCAAATCAACCACAAGTTTCTGAATTTGTTCAAATCAAAGACAGCTTAGCATGTACATGACTCTAGTATCTTTTTTTGATCCAAAGCTAGTACCTTTTTTTAAATCTAAAGTTAGTACGTTTTTTTAATTGAGTTTAGCAATTTCATAGGTGAATGAGAAGTAGGGGGAGGGAAGTAGTAGAAGAAGAACAGTGTAGTAGAGGGAAGGAACCATATAGCACTTGGTGAAAGTCATGATATGAAACCCAGATTTTGCAGAGGTCAACTGAGATAGTTGTAGAGGTCTATGATTTTTATGAGCAAACATGACTTTGAGATTGTGTTGTTGGTATGAAAGCATTTAGATCCATTCAAATTTTTGAGTGGGCACTTGTAGTTGAGCTCAAGTCTCAAGTCTTGGTCTGAAAGTAAAAATGAGTGTACGACAGAGTAGGGAAAGAGAAAATAGAGAGTGTTATTTTTTCAAGGACTTTGTGACAATTTTTTTTTTGGGACCAAACTTATAAAGACAAACTTTCACACTATAATTTTGTGTGAAATTGTATTGTTTTGAAGAGGTAGGAGACTACGTTAGTGTCCAACTTGACACTTAACGTGTCACACGTGCGTGTCCGTTAAGTTTAATTGACAGAAAAAGATGTAGAGATTAACGTGACTGACGTTTTGAGACGTTTTGAGATTTCAGGAACTAAGTTGTCAGCTTTAAAAAATTAAGAACTAATGTGACTGATACATATAATTTCAGGAATTAAAGTAAGGGTTTACTCTAATATTTATATATCAAAATTTTCATATGATTTTTACATCATTTCTTTTCTAAATAATAAAACAAATAAAATACAAACTCCAATATATTATCTCTTCACCCTTTTTATCCAAACAAATAAAATATAAAAATAATGTAAATTTTTTGACGTACAAGTATGTTACTCTCTAACCTAAAGCCCTGCATTACCAGCAAGGGATTTTCGTGCAGTACCTCCAAGGCTCCAACCAAATACTCACCGTTGTGAGAAACCGTGAATAAATTGGGGCTTTTTAATGATTGTAAAGTGAAATGGTTTTGTTCCAACTAAATAAATATATTCACCGTGTCCGTATGTATATTAACTGTGTGTTAAATTAGTTCAAAATACCAAATCATTTTATATGTCACAAAAATATACGAAATGATTTTGCACGTGATAGACACCATTCGAATGCATTACAATTGAACGAATAATGGGAGTCGATTGCAAATGATTAGTAGAAGTCAAAAGGCTCATTTAATTGAAAGGCCCATTTAGCGTCTGATCTCTATCTTGGATTGGTCACAACTCCTCTTTCTCTTTTGCTCAGTCTCTTCTCCCTCCCTCCATCCCTCCCTTCCTCCCATTTTCGTTAAACCCTATAGTAACTGTAACACTAACAACCCTCTCCTCTGCTGCAACCGCCAACAACCACATTCCAACCTTACGACGTCGTTTCCGAGGGAGCCATGAATCCCTCTTCTTCCACTCTCATCACTTCCCCTTCTTCTCCCTTCATCCCTCTCCGCCTCCCCTCAATCTCCAAACGACGCCGTTTCAGAGTCTCCTTCCCTCGCTGTTCATCCGCCTCCTCTCATGCGCCGGCGCCTGTCCAGAAGGACCTCAACGGAATCGAGCTTGTCGTTGACAAGCTATCGCCGCCGCTGAGACTGGCCACCTCCACCGTCGTCGTCGCCGGCGCCGTGGCCGCCGGGTACGCCTTGGGCTCCAGGTTCGGTGGAAGCCGGAATGCCGCGCTCGGCGGAGTCGTGGCTTTGGGAGTGGCCGGCGGCGCCACCGCGTACGCCTTGAATGCAGTTGCTCCGCAAGTTGCGGCCGTGAATTTGCATAACTACGTGGCTGGGCTTGACCACCCTTCCACGTTGAAGAAGGAAGACATTGATGGAATCGCCAACAGGTTAGTGCTCATTGCTCATTGCTGTTAAGCGTTTTTTTTTTTTGCATTAAATTAGTTATAACTTTGCTAGAAATTATGGATTCTAAGGTAGTTGTGGTCCGGTGTTGGTCAATTATCAATGACGATAATTATTTATTTAAATTCATTATCAATATATGTTTTTTATTTTTATTTTTATTTTTATTTATATCTAATTCTTTTGATTCTTTGTAATGGTTAATTTTTCAGGTATGGTGTGAACAAGCAGGATGAGGCATTCAAAGCAGAGATTTGTGATATATATAGCCAGTGAGTGACATATCAAGTTCCCACTTCATATTGAGTTGCCCATTTGTTTTTACTTTTTTCATATATGTACATGTGGATATGAATGTTTTGTAAGAAATGAGTTATGATTTGGCTCTGGATTCCTGGATGTCTGTTTAACTTTAGTGTTGAATGATTAATTTGCATTGCATTTCAACTTTCATTCAGGTTTGTGTCTTCTGTGCTTTCTCCTGGTGGTGAGGAACTTAATGGTGATGAGGCTGATAGGATCATCAGCTTCAAAAAATCTTTGGGAATTGATGACCCAGATGCAGCTGCTATGCATATGGAGGTATTATTGTCTTGTGTTAATTCTGTACATATCTATGGAGATTGAATACATTTGTTATCATTAACGGAAGCAGTTACCTATCTTACTGGTTTGGTGCTTGTCAACCCCCAGATTGGGAGGAAACTTTTCAGGCAAAGGCTTGAAGTTGGGGAACGTGAAGCTAATATTGAGCAGCGCCGGGTAAGTCAATTGTACTATTATATCTCAACCAATAGATGGAGGATTTAAATGAATACTTGGAGCTTGACCATTGTTAGTGTCTCCAGTGCAGGCATTTCAGAAGTTGATATATGTGTCAAATCTTGTTTTTGGAGAAGCATCATCTTTCCTTCTACCTTGGAAGCGTGTTTTCAAGGTCACTGATTCCCAGGTAATTAATTACTTATTCGTCAATTGGTATGCATGTCATGTGTAATGTGATTTGTATTTGTATCAAGCAATTAGTCTAGGAATATAACTGTATTGTCATGTATAGGCATTTTCCGGAAAACGAAGAACTAAGATTTTGCAGCATGAATTGCATATTTCCATGCGTGTCAATACTGACATGGATGTGGTCTCATTTCTTATGATTTTAATATGTTCTCATTATCATTTTTCTTTTGTTATCCTAGTGTTTTTTTTTTTTTCATTTGACTAGTTGACAATAATCTATTTTTCAAGGTTGAAATAGCTATGCGTGACAATGCCCAGCGATTGTATGCTTCCAAGCTGAAATCAATTGGCAGAGGTAATTATGTAATGCTTCTAGGGCTTCAGTTGGTCTTATTGTAATGAAGTGTCAGTGCACTAGTTAATCAGTTAATCCTCATGTTAAGTTGTCATAGTTTTTATAATTTGTTTTATGTTAAAATAATCATGACAATCTTGCTTAGATTACAAGAAGTTAGTTTGGTACACTTTAGTTGGCTTCAATCCAATGCCTATTAATGGCAAGAAACGATTTATACAGTATGCTCTTCTTTTGTTATGCATGTGTTTTATCTTATTAAATCAAGCCTTAAATGTTCTGGCTGTATTCTTCTGATATGTTAGAGTTTATTCTATAATTCTCTAAAATAACTGCAATCGAAACAAACAAATTCATTCTATAGCAACTTTTAGAAGTAGTGATCCGATTTTGCTTCCTTTAGTGATAACCAAATATTTCTTGCCAGATATTGATGTAGGACAACTTGTTACACTTAGAGAAGCTCAATGTTTGTATCGCCTTTCTGATCAGGTGCATTTTCTTTATTTCTTCTTTCAAAAGCAGAACTGGGGTAAACCTTTCTCTCACTATCAAAGAGTTCCTTGGTGCGGTATAATTTACTATTTATTAATTAAAATGAAATTTTCCTTTGAAGCTTGCTGAAAACTTGTTTAAGGAGCATACAAGGAAATTGGTCGAGGAAAATATTTCAGTAGCGCTTAATATACTTAAATCCCGCACAAGAACAGTGTAAGTTTTCTAGTTCTCAAAAGAGTATTTTATAGTCATGTTCTTAAGCGCCTATTGTTAGTGGATTTTCCTAGCTTCAACTATTCTTTTATTTGAGGGATTTGGTCATTACAGGTTTTCAGTAATAGTTGAGCCTGTGTAAATTGATGTCCCAACAAATGCTTCCATGTGAAATATTGAATTCTAGAGATGCTTTTATTAGCTATCTGTTACCTATGTTTTCTTAGTTTTTTAATTTTTGTGGATGTAAGCAATTTGCAAATGTAGAATTTTCCCCTTCTAATCAATTTAATGTTCAGTCCTGGGGTTAGCCAAGCCGTAGAGGAGCTTGATAAGATATTGGCATTCAATAATTTACTCATCTCATTAAAAATCCATCCGGATGTGGATCGCTTTGCCCGGGGTGTTGGCCCAGTTTCTTTACTGGGTAATCTTCCTGACTGATTTTATTTTATATTTTTGTTCTGTTAACCTTCAAGTATTGAATCTAAATTCTTTAAGTTGACTTTAGTTCACCTTTGGCTTAGGTGGTGAGTATGCTGGTGACAGAAGGATAGAGGACTTGAAACTCCTTTACAGAGCATATGTCACAAATGCTTTGTCTGGTGGTTGCATGGAAGATAATAAGGTAAATGGCCATTTCATTTAAATATAAACTATGGAAAACATATATTTTTTCAAGAAAATAAGATATTTTGAAGTTGAGTTTGGCTTAGTGTTTTCTTGGGGAAGAATATTTCAATTTTTTTTTATTGAATATTATTTTAAAAAATTGTATGGGAACATGTAGAATTGATTTGTATTTGGACAAGATGAATGGAACAAGCTAGCTGTAAATTGGTGCTTTATGCTTTCTTATCTTCCAAATTGGCTTACCAACACTTTCAATAGGTGCAACCGTGGATTTAATTTTAACCATGAATACAGGCAGAAGCTATGCCTATAGTGAGTCTTCCTGGTCATTCTTTATTGCCTGTTCTTTGCCTTCTGTTTTTCTCTTTGAGATGGTACCAAAGCCTGATTGAACAGGTTGTTTAGAGTTCAATCCTTGTTGCCCTCAATCTCATTGTAAATATTTTTCACTGCCAGTGGGTTTTCACTTGAGGGAGCATTTTGATGTTATAAAACAATTCTTGAGTCCTTGCTCAACAGCTTTAGCTTTTAAACCAGGTGGTTTTTGACATTTAAGATGTACAATCGTAAGATTCCCCCTTGAATGTAGTTCGTTCATTCTTGAATTTTGAAGCCCTGAATCAGCATACAGGTAAACAAAGACGCATAACCATTTGCTCTAAAACCATCATAAAAATAATTAGGAAAAGTAAATTGATATAAGCTCTGAAACTTGTCTTGTATATTGGGATTATTGTTCTTTAGTTAAACTCTCATTTTTCAAAGATAAAGATTATTTTCTTATATATTTATCATTTGTTTCAGCTTGCTGCACTAAATCAGTTGAGGAATATATTTGGGTTGGGTAAACGTGAAGCAGAAGCCATTACGCTTGATGTTACATCAAAAGTATATCGCAAACAACTTGCACAGGCTGTTTCAGGTGGTGAGTTAGAAATGGCAGATAGCAAAGCAGCATTCCTTCAAAAGTTGTGTGATGAATTACACTTTGATCCAGAAAAGGCCAGTGAAATTCATGAAGGTAACTTGTTCTATGTCATCTTTGTCATGTGTGTACACTTTCTTAGGTTATATTTTATATGTGATTCCTAATCTTAAGGTTGTGATAGTAATATTTCAATTTTGCAACTGCTTCTTAGTTGTTGTGATGATTAGCTTTTTACATAATATGACTGTTATCTTTTATGTTAAATTTACTTTATTATATCTAACTCTTACTATTGTATCTTATTTTAAGAAATTTACCGCCAAAAGCTTCAGCAATTTGTGTCTGATGGGGAGCTCAGTGAGGATGATGTTACTGCTTTGTTGAGGTTGCGTGTAATGCTCTGTATACCTCAACAGACTGTTGAAGCAGCTCACTCAGATATCTGTGGCAGTTTGTTTGAAAAGGTAATGTTTCTTTCCTCCTCTCTAGTTCATTGGTTATATTTACTGAAGTCAATGCACATCTGTGACTGTGTCCTGCTGTGCGAAAGTACAATCCAAGCATCCATTTCATGACATTCTGATAATGTGTCTTCATCTAATTTATTGTTTAAGATACCAATCTTGTGTATCCTCTGTGACTGATAGATTAAGGTTTGTCCACCATTTTTGTTGACATGTCTAAGAAGAAATTAATAAGAATGGTTTGTAGCTTCTAGGAGGCGGCACAGTGGGGGTTTTCTCCAGGGCATTGTTGTTTCCTACAATTTATTTCTTATTTGAGGGCAGATATTGGTTCTGAAGCTTCTTCTATCTCTTTGCAAAGTTTATTCTACTCTCTCTATGGATTGGTAGAATGGAAATTCTCATTTTCATCTGGTGATGATGCAGTTACTTAACAGTAGCATGGAAATGGAGACCCTGAGATGGTCTGCAGTATTTTTTATCTTATACTTAGAATACTTGTGCTGTCATAGTGTTTGCACATGATAGATTTTGTCAAGAATTTCTAGAATTGTGTTTCGTTTGGAATTTTTAGTCTGAAATTCTTGTTTAGGCTGTGTCTTTTCACTTTATAGACATGTATATACTTACTATTAAATATCTGTGTTGGTTTTGATTGTCTTACACCCAAGCTGAAAAAGAACTCTCAAATTATAGTTAGTTGATGCTATTTATATGCGAAGAAATTAAGGTATTATTCTGATTTTGCAGTGTTGCAAGGGTATGTTTCAATTTCTGCCAGATATATTGAATTTATGAGTTAATAACTCATGTTTTTTCTTTAATAGGTTGTCAAGGAAGCAATTGCATCAGGGGTTGATGGATATGATGCTGATATCAAGAAATCAGTAAGAAAAGCAGCACATGGCTTGCGACTAACCAGGGAGACTGCTATGTCTATTGCAAGCAAGGCAGTGAGTACTCCATTTGTCAGGAAATTTGATGGTCATTTATGAGGATTTGAAACCGGTTTAACTTTTGCTATGATGTTTTTATCACACTACAGGTAAGGAAGATGTTTATTAATTACATAAAAAGGGCGCGAGCAGCTGGAAATCGTACAGAGTCTGCAAAAGAACTCAAGAAGTTGATAGCTTTCAACACCTTGGTTGTGACTGACTTGGTGGCGGACATTAAAGGGGAGTCAGCTGATGTATCAACCGAAGAACCTGTAAAGGAGGACGTGACACAAACTGAAGATGAAGAATGGGATTCTCTTCAGACACTTAAGAAAATAAGACCGAACAAAGAACTTGTAGCAAAGTTGGGGAAGCCTGGTCAGACAGAAATTACTCTTAAAGATGACCTTCCAGAAAGAGATAGGACTGATCTTTACAAGACCTACTTGCTTTTCTGTCTGACTGGTGAAGTGACAAGGGTTCCATTTGGTGCCCAGATCACTACAAAGAAGGACGATTCAGAATATGTTTTTCTAAATCAGCTTGGTGGGATCCTCGGTTTGAGTAGTAAAGAAATAGTGGAAGTACATAGGAGTCTAGCAGAGCAAGCTTTTAGGCAACAAGCTGAGGTAATTTTAGCTGATGGACAGTTGACAAAGGCCAGGGTTGAGCAGCTTAATAATCTTCAGAAGCAAGTAGGCTTACCTCAAGAATATGCTCAGAAGATAATCAAGAGTATAACCACTACCAAAATGGCGGCTGCCATTGAAACTGCAGTAACACAAGGGAGGCTCAGTATTAAGCAGATAAGAGAACTTAAGGAAGCCAGTGTTGATTTAGACAGCATGGTTTCTGAGAACTTGAGAGAGACCCTCTTCAAAAAAACTGTTGATGATATTTTCTCATCAGGCACTGGAGAGCTTGATGAGGAGGAAGTGTATGAAAAAATCCCATCAGATCTCAACATTGATAAAGAGAAAGCAAGAGATGTTGTTCGTCAGCTTGCACAAACTAGGTTATCTAATTCACTCATTCAGGCCGTGGCACTATTAAGACAGAGAAATCGTGAAGGAGTGGTAAGTGATTTTCTGAAGCTTCATGTTAAGAAAATTCTTATATATTTCCAGATTTGGTTGGGGATAGTCAATTGCGATTGCTTCTCGTCCTTTGTGCAGGTTTCTTCACTCAATAATATGGTGGCTTGTGACAAAGCAGTACCCTCACGGCCACTCTCTTGGGAAGTGCCAGAGGAGCTTGCTGATCTATACACTATATACTTGAAGAGTGATCCAACTCCTGAAAAGTTGTCTCGTTTGCAGTATCTGTTGGGCATAAATGATTCCACAGCAGCTGCTCTTCGGGAGAGGGGAGATAGATTACTTAATATTACCGCGGAGGAAGAGAAGTTTGTATTCTGAGTGTTTTAATAGAATAGTTGACATTAGGCATATAGGAGAGGTAGCGAGCCCCCCACCAATCAACCAATTTTTGTTTGCCATTTTGGTTAACGGTGAAAGTGTGAAAGAGAAAAGAAAATCATGATTGTAGAAACAGAGTAGAAACACAAGAAGATGAGGAAGAGGAAATGTTTTGTATATATTTTGAGTATCAATGTACAATGAGGCGCTCCTATTTATAGGATAGGAGAGAATAAAACAAAACCGGAGTCAATCTTATACATAAAGTCTAATTAATTCTAATTTGATTATGAGATATTAACAAATAAATAACAAATTATTTACAATCGTAACAAATAAATCACGATCGTAACATCTCCCTTCAAACTCAAGTAGGTGCAACGGTAACTAACTTGAGTTTGGACAGTAAAGTGCGGAAGCGACTAAGAGAATGAGGTTTGGTGAATAAATAACCTGGCTGATCAAGAGTGTCAATCGAGACAAGATGAAGATCACTGTGCAGAAGATGTTAATGAATGAAGTAATAATCAATCTCAATATGTTTGGTGCGTTCCTGGAAAACATCGTTGTGTACAATTTGGATGGCACTACGGTTGTCACAATGAAGATCAGTGAAGGAAGATCAGTGAAGGAAGACTGAGGTTTCTCTAAATCAGCAAGAAGCTAATAGAGCCACAATATTTTGAAAGTAGTATCAGCAAGGGCACGATATTCTGCTTCAGTGCTGGAGCGAGCTGTCAGAGTTTGTTTCTTACTCCGCCAAGAAATAAGAGAATCTCCAAGAAAAATGCAAAAGCCAGTGGCGGAGCGACGGTCACTGGGATCACTGGCCCAATCGGCATCAGAGTAGGCTCAAAGAGTCGAAGGGGATGCAACAAAATAATGAAGATCATAAAATAAGGTACCCTTGATATACTGAATAATACGGAGGACAGCAGCATAATGGGTGGTACGAGGGGCAGCCATGAATTAACTAACCAGATGAACAACATAGGAGATATTCGGTCAAGTAACTGCAAGATAGATCAGGCTGCCTATTAGCTGACGATAGAGAGTGGCATCATCCAACAAAGTACCATCCTGAGGAGTAAACCGAATGTTGGGTTCGAGAGGAGTATGTTCGATTTTGCAATCAGTGAGGCCTGCTCGAGAGACAAGATCAAAAGGATACTTAGCCTGTGAGAGAAATAAGTCATCGTTGGAAGATAGAACTTCAAGCCCCAGAAAGTAACTTAAAGGTCCAAGATCTTTCATATCAAAATGTTGACATAAGAATTGCTTGAGCTCAGTAATGCTAGTAGAATCATTGCTAGTAATAATCATATTATTGACATAAAGAAGCAAGACAATAGTACTATTTTCTATTTTTCGAGTAAAAAAAGCAGAATTATGAGTATTGGAAGAGAACCCAACTGATTGATAGTGCTGTGAAGTTTAGCAAACCAGGCCCGATGTGCTTGTTTGAGACCATAAAGAGCCTTACGAAGACGGCAAACCTTGTTGGCCGGACAAGTATATCCCAAAGGAGGACGCATATAAACCTCTTCTTCTAACTCACCATTAAGGAAGGCATTTTTAACATCCATTTGTGTAAGTGGCCATTGTCGAGTGGTTGCAATGGCAAGAAGAGTTCGAACAGAGGTGATGCGTGCAACAGGGGTAAAAGTTTCTTCATAATCAATACCATACTCCTGAGTGAACCCTTTTGCCACTAGACGAGCTTTGTACCGCTTAATAGAACAATTAGAAAGATTCTTGATTTTATAAACCCACTTGCATCCTACAAGAGGCTTACCAGAAGGAGGATCAACAAGGTCCCAAGTGTGAGCATTCTCCAATGCCTGTAATTCCTCCTGCATAACTTGCTGCCAATGAGGGTCGGTAGAGGCTTCCTTATAGGACTGTGATTCACGAAGGTGAAGCATAGTAGAAAAATAATGGTAATCACGAAGATAGGTAGGTGGAGTTCTTACCTTATGAGGACGCTCAATGGTGGGAGGTGCAGAATCAACGGTCGGAACAATATCATCGAAAGCAGAGGGAACATCGGAAGAGGCTTGGAGCTCACTGGAGGTACCTGCATCTGTGTCACTAAGGAAGTAATCAACATCGGGGTTAGTAAAAAGAGGAGTAGAAGTGGACAGAATTAACGTAAACTTGGATAATGAAGAGAACATTATATGTTCCCAGAAGACAACATGACGGTAGATACAAATACGCTGAGATATCGGATCCCAACAACGGTAACATTTGTGCTTTGTGCCATACCTGAGAAAACAACAAAGACGATTGGAGGAGGACAAAATAAGCACAACCAAACACTTTAAATGAGTGATAGTCTGGTGTAGTGTGATAAAGACGCTCAAAAGGAGAGACAATACCAAGGACAGAGGATGGGAGACGATTAATAACATGGACAGCAGTAAGAGCAACTTCACTCCAGGAACGTTTGGGACAAGAGGCTGAGAGAAGCATGACACGGACTGAGTCAAGAATGTGATGGTGCTTTCTCTCAGTGCAACCATTTTGTTGAGAGGCATATGGACATGAGAACTCAGACAAGGTACCTTGTGCACCAAGAAAAGAGAAGAGCTTAAAATCACAGTATTCCTTGGCATTATCTCGGTGAAAAACTTTAATGACTTTAGAGAATTGTGTTTGAATCATATTGGCAAAGTTAATATAAATTTGAGAAAGTTCATGACGATTTTTCATCAAATATATCCAAGTAAAGCAAGAATAATCATCAATAAATAACACAAAATACCGAGAACCTCCCATAGTAGGTGTGGGAGCAGGGCCCCAAATATCAGAATGCACAAGATCAAATGGTGAAGCAAAAATAGAAGTACTTTTATGAAATGGTAAAGCTGGTTGTTTAGCAATTTGACAAGCAGTACAATCAAGAAACTCATTAGTAACAGATCTTAAAAGACCCTGAGACATAAGAGGACGCAGTTTTCCAAGAGAACTATGAGCAAGATGTTGATGCCAAATCTAAATGGAAGAGGTGGTGGAAGCAGCGCAAATGTTGGACATTTGGGGAACATGTAGTTGAGTGAGCTCAAATAGCCTTCCAATCTTACATCTAGTCCCTATGAGTTGTCCCTATGAGTTGTCCCGCTCGTGGGTCCTGCACACGACAGCCAGAGGAAGAAAAAATAAGTTCATAACCAAGATCACATAATTGACTAATAGAGATAAGGTTAAAATTTAGTTTAGGAATGAGATAGGTGTCAGGTAAACTTAGATTGGATAGAGAGATAGAACCCTTATGACTTACATGCATAAGAAATCCATCAGCAGTGTGGATAGAATGAGCAGTGTCATGTTTAAATAAGGATAAAAAGAAATGAGATGTAGAGGTCATGTGGTTACAACAGGCAGAATCTAAATATCATGTACGATTACCTGGTGTGGTGGAAAGGGCTGCAGGGGTATTACCATTACCGGAAGAAGAAAGAAGTTGTTTAAGGAGGGACTCAAGATCACTGGCGGAGAAGGCAGACTGAAAAGATTCAGGAGATTCATTGGCAGCAGTAGTGGTGGCAAATACAGGTCTAGAAGAATTAGGATGAGGTTGATTCCTGTTCTGGTTTCGTGGAGGAGGATGAGTGGGACAATTTTAAATTAAATGTCCTGGTTTTGTGTAATATTGGCAACAATTTGAAGCAATATGACCCATTTGCTTGCAATTGTGACATTCAATAGTGGGGCAGTCGGAGTAGGAATGCCCTGACTTTCGACACTGATGGCAAAATTTGGCTACTTTATCTGGAACGGCAAAGGCAAGATCAGCTTTGGGATGAATAAGACCCAATCTAGTTTTTTTCAGACTTGAGATATGGAAGGACATCCTCAAGTGTGGGCAAATGATTCTGATGTAGTAAGTGTTAGGGTCAAAACGTGTTTGCCCATTTGCTAACCGCAAGTGCACGGGTCGCACAAGTAATAAAATGATGAGTACAGATATCGTTCCCACGAGGATAATTTTATTTCCAATGCTAAGTATTAACCGATAACTTACCTAATTCTATTCAAGAACATAAAAATGGATAAAAGGAAAGAAAGTAAAGACATAAAGCAATAAGGATAAACGGTTAGAGTTTCGGGAAATCCTTCTTCACCCATTACTTCAACCAACAACATGCAATCCTCATCATAAATATGAATGCAATGCTTAGGTTAGCTTGAGAATCTACATTAACTAAACGCCTATGTCTAGGTCATCTAACCATGGTTTCATTTGCCCAACTCTCTAAGTGTCCTTGAGAGCTAACACAAAATCCACTCTTTAAGGTCTATTCTCAAACACATGTTATGCATGACTAATGGGTATATGTCTATCCCATTAGCGAATCAACTCATCCCGCCATTGGAATAGAATCGAACATGCATCAATCATACATATGATCTCAAACCCAAATCCCTATGTCTAGGTTCATTAGATTTTATCAAATCACTCAAATGTTGGCCAAACATTCAAGAGCATTAAGCACAATATGATTGAACAAAATCAAAGATCCACACAAACTCAGAGAAGAACAAATCATTAATATTAATAAAAGGATTCAAAGTCATCCCTAAATAAAGCTCAGCTATACAATGAACATGAGAACAAATTACAAAATACATGTTCAAGAAATGAGGAAGAGAAAAGAGAAAAGAGAGAAGGAGAAAGCTTATGGATTTCGCCATTGAAGCTCGGATCCTCCTCCAAAAGAAAGAGGGCTTCCATCCTTAGCTCCCCAAGCTCCATCTCCACCTCCAATGGAGGTCTAGCCGCAGCCTCTAACCCAGAAAACTAAAAAACCTAAAACCTAAAAGAGAGAAACTGAAAGAGTCAAAAAGGGTGCGTGAAAAATAGAATAAATAGGCTCAGTTCGCTGACGTGCGCCGTGGCGTGGACAAGTCCACGCCTCGGCGCAGAGCTCTCTGCCCTATCAGTATTGGGCTGGCTGACACAGCCACGCCGCGGCATGAACATTCTTGCGCTGCGGCGTGGAAGACTGGAATGCTTCCTTGGCTTCTTTCCTCCAATGCTGGGCTTTGGCTTGCATCAATTTGTCTCTTTTGAGCCCTTCCTACATTAGAGAAAGCACCAAATTAAATATAATTGCAAATCTACTTAATCAATCAACAAATATGCACAACTTGCTCAAAAACATAAAGGAAGGTATCCAAATGACATTTAACAAGTATGAGCACAAAACCTTCCGAATATGCATAAGAACAAGGACTAAGCATGCCATGAAGTACAATTATGGGGCATAAATAACTATATTTTATGGAGTTATCACACCCCCAAACTTAAGATGTTGCTAGTCCTCGAGCAACACAAAGTATGACTAAGAAAACTCACTTTGACAATTCATGCTCATATGCATTCGACAATGATAAATTCAATTTTCTTTTAACCACAACCAGTGCACAATGATTATAATGACTCTCAAAGAATGCTCAAGCCTCAATGTTAAGCTCAACACATACACAATCCTTAACATGCCATCAATCAAGCTTCCAATCATGCACATGACATCTCTCATAAACATGCAAGCTCAACTTATCTTTTTCAAATCATGCTCATTCGGATAAGTTTATGAACCTACACATGGATACAAATCAAGATTCCACAAAATTGTAGCACAACTCTCTCTCCACTAATGTAAATCACACATAATTTAGGATCAAGAGGGACTTTAATAGCTTATAATGTAAGGCCAAGGTGATGAGGTGAAGAACAAAGGGGAATGGAAAACATACAAACATTGAGAAACATAACATGATATTTCAAGACTTGAGTCACTACAACAAGGGTATACAAAATGAAACAAATAACACTATTCAGAACCACTCGATGTTTTTTTCATTTATGCTTTCTTTCTTTCATTTGTTTTTTTTTTCTTTTCTTTTTCTCTTTTTGTATTTTCTTTTTTTCTTTAACAAAAATAACTTTTTGTGCAACAAACGGTTCCTTCCAGTCACTTTTGTATTGAACAACATAAATACCCTAAACAATGGACTCAAGTGAAGAAATAACATATCATGCACCCAACAAACATAAAAGGAAGGAAAAAAAAATTACAATGCTTTCGCATGCATTAGAATGGTTACAAGGTAGGAAATATGAGGGTGAAAGAAGAACATAGAAGGCCAAACATTTAGAAAGCTTCAAAAGAGGACCTAAGGATATAATCATGTAAGGGTAAGCTTGAAAGGCTCAACTGGTCCAAACAATGCCCTAATCACTTCCTCAATCATGCACAATCTAGGATTTCGCCTCAAGAGAGTTGCAAAACAATTTCAAGGATAGTAGAAATCATCCACATGCACAATCCATAAACATTCTCTAAATAAACACTCAAATCTTTTCAAAGTTAAACAAGCATCTAAGTGAGAAACACATCATGCATAAAAACTAACAAGATTGCTTAAGCATGCTTCAAGATTGCAAATGGTTACATAAAAGAATCGAGGACAATTGCAAACATTTATATCATTGGCCAACCATCACACACTAGCAGATGGCAACAAATCATGCATTCAAAAGATTTATCATTTTTCATTCAAGCATGCATAACATCGTGTATAGAATGTTGAAAATTGAAACTTTTATCAACAGCCTACTAATAATAGTCAAAACAGGATATAATCATGAAAGCATGATGACTATCACTAGCACATACTTAAAGTATCAAAACATGTGTAACATTAAGCATCAAAGGTAAAAACATGCAAAGATACTCCCCCAAACCAAAGTGAATGTGTGTTCTTGGTGTTCATGGTTTATAGGGTACTTGAGCAAGTCAAAACAGCAAGCAAACTAGAATTGAGCACTATTAAATAAAGAAAAACAGAGAAAATAACAGAAAAAATGCAAAACAGGGGGCCACACCGAGGCGTGAACATTTCCACACCGAGGCGTGGAGCTCTCTGGTGCGTGTTTTTGTCAGGCAGAGACTGGCACGCCGCGGCGTGGAAATTCTCACGCTGCGGCGTGAGAGGTGATCTTCTGCGAGTGCAATTGACAAACCAATTCTCTTGAAATTGGTGTTCCATTTTGACCCCTAGCACCTCCAAAACATGTCTAAAAACTTAAAACATAGTATGTACAACAAAAACTTAACAAAAATACAAAATCAAACTATAACTACTTATCTAAACAAACCTAAAACAAAAGCATAAAAACATGAATTAAAACTATTTACAACAACAAAACATAAAAACTTAAATTAGAACTAAGCAAACTCATTGTCAATATTAGCAATACGGAAATAATGCCTTATCCCCGGCAACGGCGCCAAAAACTTGTTAGGGTCAAAACGTGTTTGCCCATTTGCTAACCGCAAGTGCACGAGTCGCACAAGTAATAAAATGATGAGTACAGATATCGTTCCCACAAGGATAATTTTATTTCCAATGCTAAGTATTAACCGATAGCTTACCTAATTCTATTCAAGAACATAAAAATGGATAAAAGGAAAGAAAGTAAAGACATAAAGCAATAAGGATAAATAGTTAGAGTTTAGGGAAATCCTTCTTCACCCATTACTTCAACCAACAACATGCAATCCTCATCATAAATATGAATGCAATGCTTAGGTTAGCTTGAGAATCTACATTAACTAAACGCCTATGTCTAGGTCATCTAACCATGGTTTCATTTGCCCAACTCTCTAAGTGTCCTTGAGAGCTAACACAAAATCCACTCTTTAAGGTCTATTCTCAAACACATGCTATGCATGACTAATGGATATATGTCTATCCCATTAGCGAATCAACTCATCCCGCCATTGGAATAGAATCGAACATGCATCAACTATACATACGATCTCAAACCCAAATCCCTATGTCTAGGTTCATTAGATTTTATCAAATCACTCAAATGTTGGCCAAACATTCAAGAGCATTAAGCACAATATGATTGAACAAAATCAAAGATCCACACAAACTCAGAGAAGAACAAATCATTAATATTAATAAAAGGATTCAAAGTCATCCCTAAATAAAGCTCAGCTATACAATGAACATGAGAACAAATTACAAAATACATGTTCAAGAAATGAGGAAGAGAAAAGAGAAAAGAGAGAAGGAGAAAGCTTATGGATTTCGCCATTGAAGCTCGGATCCTCCTCCAAGAGAAAAAGGGCTTCCATCCTTAGCTCCCCAAGCTCCATCTCCACCTCCAATGGAGGTCTAGCCGCAGCCTCTAACCCAGAAAACTAAAAAACCTAAAACCTAAAAGAGAGAAACTGAGAGAGTCGAAAAGGGTGCGTGAAAAATAGAATAAATAGGCTCAGTTCGCTGACGCGCGCTGCGGCGTGGACAAGTCCACGCCTCGGCGCAGAGCTCTTTGCCCTATCAGTATTGGGCTGGCTGACACAGCCACGCCGCGGCGTGAACATTCTTGCGCCGCGGCGTGGAAGACTGGAATGCTTCCTTGGCTTCTTTCCTCCAATGCTGGGCCTTGGCTTGCATCAATTTGTCTCTTTTGAGCCCTTCCTACATTAGAGAAAGCACCAAATTAAATATAATTGCAAATCTACTTAATCAATCAACAAATATGCACAACTTGCTCAAAAACATAAAGGAAGGTATCCAAATGACATTTAACAAGTATGAGCACAAAACCTTCCGAATATGCATAAGAACAAGGACTAAGCATGCCATGAAGCACAATTATGGGGCATAAATAACTAATTTCATGGAGTTATCAGTAAGGATGCGCGGATAGGTTCATAATCATCAGTAAGAGCCATTAAAAACTAGATAAGATGAGTACGATTCCGATGAGTCTTATACGTTTTTAAATCAGTTGCATCTTTCAGAAAAAGCTCACATGAGATCAGCTGATCTAACTTCCATCTGTGCTAAAAACTCATAAACATGTTGACCAGTTTGTTGTTTCAAAGTATTAAGTTCCTTTAACAGTTTATACTGATGTGATAAATCAAATATAGTGTAACATTGCTTTAAATGATCCCATACCTCTTTGGCGTTCTCATAACACCAAAACTGTAGATGAATACCAAGAGTAGATGTATTGTGAAATCAAGTAATGATCTGATGGTTCTTGCTATCCCATTCCTCTAATTTATCAGCATAGGCTTCAGGAGTATCAGTAGCGCTTTTGGTGGGGCTCTTTATATCACCTGTCACATATCGCCAGAGTCTATGACCTTTCAAAAAATTGCGCATTGCTTTGACCAAATGGAAATAATTTGAGCCATTAAGAATAACTAGAATAGGAAAAAAGACATCAAATTTTTCCATTATAACACAATAAATTCAAAAAATAGCACTATTGGAGCAGAATTGACGAAAATTGAGTGCAAAAATGGAAAAATCTCACCGAAATACTTAAGAAAGGGTCCACAAGGGATAGTCAACACGCGGTCAACATAGTCAAACACACAATCAACACTTTGGTCAATGGTCAACACGCGGGTAGCACAGGAGCGAGTCGGGCACGCACGTCTGGACCAGGGCACGTGGATCACACATGTAGACGGGAGAGGCGGCCCGTGGGAGTGAGTTCGACGGTGAAATTTCACCAGTGATCAGATCGGCAGACGGAGGTTGTAGCAGTTAGGGAGGTGAGACTTGGAGGCAGCCAGAAGGATCAGAATGGAAGAGGGCCGACGGTGGACCTTGGGCACCAACCAAAAAATACCAAAAAAATCATCGGAAGAGAGACAGAGACCTAAACTCTTGATACCATGTAGAAACACAGAGTAGAAACACAGGAAGATGAGAAAATATTTTGTATATTTTCTGAGTGTCAATGTACAATGAGGTGCTCCTATTTATAGAGTAGGAGAGAATAAAACAAAATCAGAATCAATCCTATACATAAAGTCTAATTAATCTTAATTTGATTACAAGATAATAACAAATAAACAACAAATCATTTACAGTTGTAACAAATCAATAACAAATTAATCACTATCGTAATAATGATATAGATTCTTGTAAGAGATTAGCACACCTTTGGACGTAGATGTTGGAAATTCCAGATAGCCATTATAATGTGATTGTTCAATTTAATCAGTTGGTGTCTATGAAGCATAGACACGGACACGGGATACGACACATGACACGAATAAAGGGACACACCAAATTTAAAAAAATTATCGGACACGGACACGGCATATATATATATATATTAATATCAAAATAAATTAAAGAACTTGGTTTATATATTAATATCATTTTTATAAGTTTGAAGATTTATAATATCTTAATATATGTTATATGTACCAATATTTACTACTTAGTAAGCCTCTCCTAAAAAATATGGAACATAATTTCTATTGATGTTTTTTAAAAAATCTCTTAAATTAACTTCTCCTAATAGAATTAATTATGTACAAATACATGTGCATCTAAAACAAAATTAACAAATAGGAATATTGGTATGAGGCAAGTTTCGGTAACGATGAAGTGGACAACTTAGTACGAGCAGAGGTAAAATGAGTAAATAAAAATAATAGTGTGTGAAAAGATAAAACTTAAAAATCTAATAGTGACGTATCTAAGTCATGTCCTAAACGTGATCAAGCGTATCCGAGATGTGTCCAAACTAAAAATAATAATCTTTTTAATTGAATACATTCGAACACGTAAGACACGTATATCTTTATGTGTCTGACATGGACACGTATCTAACATGCAAATATACCACAAAAACGGAGTGTTCGTATTTCATAAGTTGGTGTTTTATATCAATGAAAATCATATCGAGTGTAACAGTGTATATATTTAATAGCAAGGCAGGCTGCACGGAAGCTATATGACCATTGATTGTCATGTGAGGACAAATTGGGTTGTTTATCTTATGAAAATTCAATACTGGGAAGGTAGCAGTGTAACATTAGAAATAAGGAGAGGTGATAGTAATTGTAGAAGGGTATTTTCATACATGCCTAGTCGTGGTTGCAATAGCTTAAAGTGGCAATATTTTCGACTATATGGCTGTAGAGTTTAAAAAATATTTTTACAAAATATGTATTTGCTAGTTATTTATTCTGTGAATTTTTCATTGTGAATGTAAATATATATTTAGTCTTTAATATGATAAATATACCTTTATGCCGTAATGCAACTTATTTGTGAAGAAAATAAATAACATGCGTAGATATATTTCTTTTTCTCTTTTTTTTTTCCTTTTTTTTTATCTGATGCATAGATACGTTTCTTATTAACGTAATTAGGGGGGGGGGGGGGGGGGGCGGGAATAGCATGATGCTCTTGATTCAAAATTGTTTAACAAGGTACAAGAACTTGGGCTACATTGAAGGCACAATCAGTTTTACTCCACATGAAGCAGGTTAAATTAAAAGGATTCAATGATACATGATATAGCATATTGTATTAACATAAAATTGCATATTCTTTTCATTTGAGCTTTTGTAAAATTAGATTTTCATTCTCTATTTTGGCTTCATTTTTTTCTAGTATTTTAAAAGTATTAATATCGAGGCAAATAGGGTGTTTGTTGTCATTTTCATTTGTTCATCTTTATATCTCTAATCGTAATAATTCTAAGAATAGATATGTGATGTGTGGGTAAACATACATTAACAAGTTCGAATTTCAACTACACTAATTTCTTGAAAATAGACTGTAAGAAATATTTTTGTGAATTTTTTAATTTCAGTATGAATGATGTGCCTTTGACCGAATTAGGGAGGTGAATTAGTCAAGGTGCACGCAAATTGTCCGGATACCACCTAATATGCATGCATTCATTTCTATAGTTTTTCTTGTTTTATAATTCTCATATTATGTTTTACCAAAGAGACTTAAATACATACATTGAACTTGATTCAAAATTGTTTTATCAAGGTACAAGAACTTGGGCTACATTGAAGGTACAATCAGTTTTACTCCACATGAAGCAGGTTAAATTAAAAGGATTCAAAGATACATGATATAGCATATTGTATTAACATAAAATTGCATATTCTTTTCATTTGAGCTTTTGTAAAATTAGATTTTCATTCTCTATTTTAGCTTCATTTTTTTCTAGTATATTAAAAGTATTAATATCGAGGCAAATAGGGTGTTTGTTGTCATTTTCATTTGTTCATCTTTATATCTCTAATCGTAATAATTCTAAGAATAGATATGTGATGTGTGGGTAAACATACAGTAACAAGTTCGAATTTCAACTACACTAATTTCTTGAAGATAGACTGTAAGAAATATTTTTGTGAATTTTTTAATTTCAGTATGAATGATGTGCCTTTGACCGAATTAGGGAGGTGAATTAGTCAAGGTGCACGCAAATTGTCCGGATACCACCTAATATGCATGCATTCATTTCTATAGTTTTTCTTGTTTTATAATTCTCATATTATGTTTTACCAAAGAGACTTAAATACATACATAGAAAATAATAACAGAATTTTCTTTTACAATTTGAAGCTATTGCATAACTGCAGAGATGGATTCTTAAAGAGAGCCGAAAAGAAGGTTGTCAACCATGAGCTTAGTGGGGTGTTGGGCAAGGGTAAGTAGGTAGTCGTCTTGCATCTTATTTTCCATTCCCACTGCTTGCTTGCAAATTCAAATGAATAGGGGAAAGTAGAAATCAATATTTTATCTTTATCAACATGAGACACAAAGGATAAATGGTGGACCTCACTTGAGACATTGAATATGCTAGTGACGCAAGAAAACTCCCTATATGCATATGATGCTAACTTCTAATTTGTTAAGGTCTCAGTTCCTTAGTTTGAAATTGACTTAATTATGGTACAATTTTCGCAAGCTTTTGACATCAGCTTACTTCCTCTAACAAATCAGATTTAATATGAACCCTTTAGACCCTTTTTTGTATATAACGTTTACTTTTTGGTATTATTATTAAGGAAAATGATTGTTACACATAATAACAAGACACATCTCTTCATATCATCATATGTGACAAAATTAGAGTAGAGTTATACAGAAAATGAAGTGGGATCAAATATAATTAGAGACTAAAAATTATATAAATATAAAGTAATATGAGTGTAAGTATGTATAAGTAACATTACATCTATTATTAATATTATCATCATTTTGCGGTGCGGACACTTAAGTCATAGTTGAAACACTAGGAATGTTCTGAAGTTTGGCAGATTGGCAGAACTTGGGTTCAAAGTTTCGGAAATAATTTTGTTGACTAATTTGATTCCTTTTATCGCAAGTTCACATTCCAAACTATGATAGTTTATGAAATGAAGGCACCACAGCCCTTGTATTTATTTTTCCTTTCGTCAGTCGTGAATAGATATATCATGATTATATTCGTTTGGTATAAATATTTTATTTTTTATATAGTAGAATTATTATACAGTATATAAGTTGGTAGCCAGCATTTATGACTACTATTCATTGTTGAAGATTAGGCTATCTTCCAAGCGCGCGTGCTGGACAGAATTAGTTATTGGAGATTGGCGTTGACTATATAGGTCAAAGCATTGAACCAAATGTAATTTAATAAGAATAGTAAATTAGTAATAGAGCTGGCACGAAGATAGAATGATGTGATGCAACTTAAAAGTGGTTAAAGAAGTGTGCTTTTTGAGTAACTCTCAATTTTCTCTTTCTCAACTCAAACATTTTCCCAATACTACGTATTTAAAATACACTTGCTTAACAAGCAATCACTTTAAAACTACTAATTGAATAAGTGAGGTAAAATGTTTACCAGAGAGTATTTGGAGCAGCTAAGCATTAAAAGCCCAAATGTGCAGGGTAGAAATTATGAATGAGCTAGTTAGCTTTAAGCAGCTATAATTTTTTTTTTCCGAGTGGAGTTATGAGACTAATAAGATATCAACGAAAAGCTCGTTTTAAGCCCATTGTCATCGCACTTGATTGAGCCAGATTTTGAGCCCAAAATCCATCACTTAAACATGTTTTGAGACTATTTTAGTTTTTTCTTAATATTTTTTACTTAATTTTAACATTTTCTTGTTTAATTAAGAGTTCTAACTTCTAAGTAGCATTGGTCATCACCACCCTATAAATATATTATGTTAATTTTTTTTTATTTTGGGTCAAATATGTTTTTTTTTAATCATCTTTTGGAATAATATCACAGACTTTTTCTCTCAAACTTTGAGTTTCTTTATTATTGTTTAAGGCTTAGTTAAGTGCTACCATTATATTCATGCGACTTCGCTGCGTCAATAAAGAATATACTTTTATTTTCCTATACCTTCAGTATTAATACAATTCAAAATTAGCAACTATCACTAATTATTAAAATGGTGAATTTGGGTGTAACCCAATAATGCATGTGTAATGTATAGTAGTGCGTTTCCTTTTCTCTTTTTTTTGACCAAAGTCGATCATAACTAGAGATGTCTGCTGCATAGGGTCCAAAGTGGAGCGCGCATGCCTCACTATAAATTAAGCTAGAGGAGCAGTGCGTTTACTCAAAGAATCACAAGTGCAAAGGCACAAGCCTCATAGCTAGCCACTTGACTTACTAAATTCTCATTAATTGCCATTGCCAGTGATCTCCGTTGTGTAAACAATGGCTTTCCACTCACATTATCACATATTTTGCTTCTCTATTTTGTTTTCCCTGTTTGCCATAGCCTCTGCTCAGCTATCTTCAGATTTCTATGAAACAACATGCCCCAAAGCCCTCTCTACCATAAAATCTGCAGTGGTCAGTGCAGTTGTCAAGGAGCACCGCATGGGCGCGTCCTTGCTCCGTCTCCATTTCCATGATTGCTTTGTTAATGCACGTTCTTTTTTCCTTTTCCTTCATCTCTCTCACTCTCTAACTCATGCATAAGTGCATGTATTCATACACTTACATATATAAGATTATATATTTGGAAAACCTTGCCTAGGCATGCATGTATGACTTAATATTTTCATAAAATTAATATTTTATATTCTTTCATGATAATTTTTTTTTTCATAAGTTCTTTTTTTCTTTTTATATATGTAATGTGTGTGTGCAGTTAATAGTACGATATTAGGCACATTATTTTCGTCATATATGTGTGAGTACTAAGGCATGGTTCGTGCTTTCGTGTCCAATCTTACATGCATCCATTACTTGATAACTATGAGTGCAAATTTTAATTCAAACTGCTTTATCTACGTGGAAGAAAAATGAAATTATTTAATGCAGTAGTTGTAAGCTATTGAACTTAATTATAGCACTCATGGAAAAAACAGCTTCAACTTCAGATGATCTAGAAATATTTCATCACATCTTCGACTTTGTCATGAAATTAAAGCTAGCTAGCATGCGTTTCTATACACATTTGGAAGCATCATGGAAAAAATTGTAATCATTATTGATTGTTACGGATGAAACTTGTAGGGATGTGATGCATCAATTCTATTAGATGACACTTCGAGCTTTACCGGAGAGAAGTCAGCTGGTGCAAATGTGAATTCTGTGAGAGGTTTTGATGTAATTGACGACATCAAAACTCAGTTGGAGAGTGCTTGTCCCGGAATTGTTTCTTGTGCAGATATTCTTGCTGTTGCTGCCCGTGATTCTGTTGTAACAGTAAGTTTAATACCATAATCTTGTACCCAAAAAAGAAAGTTTAATGCCATAATCAATATGATATGAACAGATAGAAAGCTAGAGAAATAAAGAAGAAAATCTATATATATTTGTCAGCTTTAAAAATTTCACTGCTCTTATATAAAATAAAATGTCTTGTAATCTGTAGAATGGAAACAACTTTAAAGTTATTATATGCAACTAAGATCGGATAGATAACTGCAGTACTCATACATGGATATTTTGATGCAGAAAATTTATATCTTAAATGTAGATATGGTTAATTTAAAGCTTTAATTGACGTGTGTTTTCTTTTCATTATCTCAGTTGGGTGGTCCATCTTGGACTGTTGGGTTAGGTAGAAGAGATTCAACCACTGCAAGTAAAGATGCTGCCACTAAGGATATTCCATCCCCTCTAATGGATCTTAGTGACCTAATATCTGCTTTTTCAAATAAGGGGTTTACCACCCAAGAGATGGTAGTCCTCTCAGGTAAATTAATAGCACATTAATAAAAAAAAAAAAAATACTCTCCAATATACTCAATGACTTTTATGGTATCTGATTAATTAATTACCCTCATAATTAAGATTATGTCAACATGACAACAGGTGATCTTGAGTTATCTAATGTATTTTTTTTCTAAAATTTACATGTATAGGAGCTCATACAACAGGGCAAGCAAGATGCCAGTTGTTCCGAGGCCGAATTTATAATGAAACCAACATTGATTCAGCTTTTGCAACATCAGTGAAGTCAAACTGTCCAAGCACTGGTGGTGACAGCAACCTTTCCCCACTTGATATCACCACCAATGTGTTATTTGACAATGCTTATTTCAAGAACCTGGTAAACAAGAAAGGACTTCTACATTCTGATCAGCAGCTCTTCAGTGGTGGTTCTACTGACTCTCAGGTCACTACCTATAGCACCAGTCCTTCAACTTTCTATGCAGACTTTGCTAGTGCCATGGTGAAAATGGGAAATCTTAGCCCTTTAACAGGGAAAAGTGGCCAGATTCGTATTAACTGCCGCAAAATTAACTAAAGCATAGAAAAATATGATGAGCAAAACATGCTCATCCGGTCGCCACCTTTCATGTTTTATGGTATTGCCTTGTGTATGTCTACTGTCTAGTCATAATGATCTAAGAATCTGAATTATAAGGTGTTGTATAGTCAGTCAGACGCTCTTGTAGTTCTCCATTAATTTGTCAATTGGATACTTAAATAAAGAGTGCTATTATTCGTCCACAAAAAAATAGTGACTTGTTATTCTCATACCACTTTTTGTTGGCATTTGAAAGTTGAACTTGGGTAATTTGGGCTTTGAAGAAGAGTTGACATGGTTTGAAGTGTTTAACTATTTGATTCAAAATACTTAAATTGGAATTATTAGACTCATATGCTAGTTAATGGGCCTTGGTCCATCAAGCTGAAAAGAGATTATTTTTTTCTTATTTATGAAAGACTCTTTTCGATTTCATATATCACACTTATGATTAGGATCATTTGCAGTTTTGAAATGAATTGTAAGATATGCAATTTGTAATTTAACGATTCAAAATCAATATCTAAAACTTGTCATTAATATTTTATTATAACAAAAATTAATTTCAATGATTGAGATTCTCTATAATTTAAATACAATTGCATTAATTGGTCCTCCCTCTCAGACACTCACATGTGCTTTTTTAACACTTTTGTAGTGTAAAAGTTACATCATTACAGTCCCTACACACGCATTAATTGGTCCAATCCGGACCCACTATGTGTGGGGCTAACGACCAATAAAAAATGTTATTTAATTTCAACACTGTTATATATTATGAAACTGAATTTAATAAAATCCACACGAAAACAAATACAAATAAAAGGTTAAGTAATTATAATTATTATTTATTTAAAAAATACATTACTCACAAAACGTAAATTCTGCTTTCTCTCTTCGACTTCGTGAGATTTAACATTTTTCATTTAATTTCTATACCTCAATCCTATATACCTCCCTATACATGTATCATTTTTGGGTAAGAGAGAGAGAGAAGGTGAGGAGAAGTGAGGGAAATTTGAATTTTTTTCTAAAATTAATAGATATAAAAGGTATATATAAGATTGAGTATAGAAATAACATTAGTGTAGACCAATTCTTATCCAAGAAAAGTGGTGAATATGATGGTGTAAGACAAAAAAAAAGTGTGAAAAAAATCATTTCCCTTCAATAAAGTATTTAGATAGAAAGAGCAAGTAATAGATTACAAGTTTAAATTTTTAGCATCAGATATATGAAGTACAGAAGATAAAGATTCTACCAGTTAACCATTCTGCAATTCAGTCTTATTATATCTCCAATAGTCCACGTGAGAGGTTAACATGTTGGTGTGCGCTAGCTGAAAGGTAAAGCAAAGGCGTTTGGCTTGCCAACCATTAATAACACTATAATTCAATCAAGAATTATAAATTTATATTAATAAGTAATAAATCAATCATCTATCACAAAAAAGAGTAGAAGAGTTAAATTATATTCGTAAAAAAAATATCTACTTTCCTATAGACATTAAAGTATGAATGGAATTCAAAAATACAAAATAAAATATGAATCTATCCTAATAAAATAAAAGAATAAATAAATTAGATGAAATGTGTTGTAGGATTTTTCCAAAATGCTTTTTCTTCATGATTCCACTCCTAATTCTTGTTTCTCAATCAATGGTCTCTCTTGCCGTCTTCTTCCGGCCTTGATCACAAGCTCCCCTTGCTTCCCGTCATTGATGACTCTCTTTTTCCTTTGGTTTTCTCTTCTTATTTATAGATTATGTTTAAGAGTCTTGTTTTCTGTTTTATTTGATCTTCTAATCCATCTTGGTCTCTAACTCCTTTGATCTTTATGATACGGATTCTATTTCAATCAGAATTATTTTGAATTTTTCCATTAATTTAGGTTTGACTAAAATTTAGGATCAATTTAGATAAAATTCCTTTTTAAATTTCATTTTCAAGATATCTATCAATTTAATCTAAAATCCTTTATATTATACTTAAAAATCTAAATATAATCATAAAATAGATAAAAAAAGATAAAAATATTAAAATCTAAATAAAAATAATTCAAATAAAATAAAATAAAACAAAATCAAATAAAAACTCTATCAAATAAAATCTAAAAATGTGTGCAATTTAATAACACACCATACATTTTAAATTGACGACAAGCATGTCCTATGTTATAAATTAGTGCAACAGACAGAAACATGAAAAATATTATTCTTTTGTAATTATTGTTGTTTTGCATAAAAACAGTAAATATTTATGAAAAAATTCACAAACTCACAAAATTTTAATCAAACTATTTATATATATATATATATATATATGTATATATATATATATATTTCATTTTTCTCTCTCACTTTTTTCATCTGCTCTGCATATGGTTATTATTGGCCTTTGCAAAAATTCTGAAAAGTTTGTTTTTGTATAACAAACATTACTTACGTAAAACTTTATCAAAAAGTTGACTATGTTGCGAAAAGGAATTCACCCAGCCCAAATAAAACTTTTTTTTTATATTCTTGTCATTAAAATAAGACTACTAAAATCTCAACACTATCAATCAGATAAGTAATTATAACAAATTTCAAAGACAGAAATTTTAATTAATATTTAATACACACTCTTTTTTAAGGTAAAAAACTCTCAATTTATGAGAAAAAAGAAATCACGCTAGTTTAAAAAATCTTCTATTAAAAATGTTTATGGATATATAAAAAACCTTCTTAACCTTATTAAAAATTACCATATAAACGAACTATACTCTTAAAAAGATGATCAAATTTTAAACTCTAGATAAGATAATTGTTAAGAAGACATCTTAATCACGACAATTCTTAAAGGTTAACCTCGTAGCAATATGTACCTGGTTAAAAACCAAAAATTACCACAAAATCAAATACTATTTTTTAAAGATATAACAGTAAAAGAATAACCCAATAAATCCATTAGTGTAGTAAATCACTCCTTCTCCTATGGGCGGCTCACGGTTTCTCCTTCTGCTGTCTGCTTTCTCAAACTCTTTTACATCTAGGGATGCGCGGCATTATCATCTAAAGCCAAAGGAAGTGTATGTTCCACTCAAAACTCCCTCCACCACCTCAAGCTATCATTATCCTTTTATGTAATTTTATTTTATCTTTTGATCTTAAGCCAGACCTACCTGACAAGGCCACAGGGAAAATTATATATTGAAATATTGAATTGAAGAATTATTGCATCGCTTACTGTATCATCTGTCGCTTGTGTATAACTGAGGTGTCAAGGGAGGAACAGAGTCATTAAGGCAGGACATCAATTAAGCTCATTTTTCTATTAACCAAGAGGATTACATTGTATTAAAATATAGAAAAAATATTGCCTTGTATCCTCGTGACATAATTTTATTAGAGATATATATAATACGACTATTTATTAACTTTTACTTATAGGTTAAGCTTTTTGAAAAGTTAATTATCAACATAATATCAGAGTCTTTATAATAAAGTAATTAAAAGATGTAATGAAATCATTCATGATTTTTAACCTAACAATTTTTTTAGTACAACTTATGCTTTTAAGAATGATAATATTGACAAGTTCATCTATTATCATTGCATCTTACCACGAAATAGTAAAATTTGGATAATCGTATTGATGGCTTATTTGGTTTAACGTTTGGCCAATTAATTCATTGGGCTAACATGGTTTAAAATTTGTCCCAAGGTTTTTGCATACTTTTGGACTCTTGGTTGAACAAAGTTTTCTGGTCTAATGTTTTGCCAACTGATGTTAACTCTTTGATGTAGGTGTTTATTTTATACAAATGTCACTAATGATATGATATAATATTACTTTTAACAATGTCAAAATAAATGGTATCCAATGAAGCAATTTTATTTAATCATACTCAAACAAATTCAAAATTTCAAACAATTTTGAACTAGATCACATCACTATGGAAACCTAGATCACTTTGAAACCATGCAGTTTTAGTTGACTTTTCTGCAACTGATTCTGATCTCTCCCTCATTTCCAGTAAGAGGCTTCATGTTACCCATCTTGATCAAGGAAGCTTTAAAATCTCTAGCAAAAGCAAATGGGTTCTTGCTGTATAGCTGCACCAATGTGTCACTTTCACTACCATCTCCCTTGAAGAGCTCTTGATCAGAATGTAGGAGACCCTTCTTACTCAGCAAAGCCTTATAATATGTAGTGTCAACTCTTGCAGGAGTGGCATCCAATGCTGCTAGATTGTTATCTCCACCACTTATAGGGCATGTCCTATGCAAAGAGGATGCAAAGTTGGGGTCAATGTTGATGTCATTGTAGATCCTGTTCCGGAAGGTAGTGCACCGCGCAAATCCAATGGTGTGTGCACCAGAGAGGGCAACCAGGTCTTTAAGGTCCAGCCCATGAGACTTAAAATTTGAATGAAGCTCGGAGAAGTTGAAAAATGGGGGAGGAATATTGGAGTTTGCAGCATTCTTGCTAGCAGTTGTTGCATCTCTTCTGCCTAGTAACACCTTGTACGAAAAGAGTGGACCTCCCAACTGTTAAACAGAAGGACCTACTTGGTTAGTTTTTAGAGTTAATTTGGCACATAATAATTAACCAAAACTGAGAGAATGAAAGATTTGTATAACACTCACTATGGACAGAGAATCACGGGCAGCTATAGCTAAGATATCTGCACATGATACCACAGGTCGTTTGCAAGCTTTGTCAACCGCTGCTTTAATTTCATCAACCACCTCGAAACCTCTAATTGAACCAAGATTTGGGAGGGCGGTCTTCTCGCCAATGAAGTTAGGGGTGTCATCCAGCAGAACTGATCCATCACAGCCCTATGGTATAGTTTGCAACCACTGACATTTTATTATTGGGTGCGTGTAAATATGACACGGTAGGTTTGTGCTCAACTTAGAATTTCTCTAATGATACTATATTAGAAGTGACATGGTCACATGCAATGCTGCTAGAAACTTTCTACTATAGGTTCTTAATTAATTAATGGTATTTGGAATTTTGGAGATATGGGTGATGAGTTTGACGTGGACTACTATACCTTATTAATCAATTATCATTAAATTTGCAGCGTACTATAGTTTAACCTTAAATTCTTAATTACATTGAACACCAATGAAAAATAATTGTTTGACACATTAATGAAATCAACTTGACCTAGTCAAATCTGCTGCTGGAAATTATATATTTTGGTCACAAAAAAAAAAAAGGCAGCGGAAAACCGGAATAAGGGAAAACAAGAATGAAAAACCTGCTGTTTTAACACGGTAAAATAAGCAGCATATAGAAAAGAAAGTGTGGTTTAGATTATGACCATTGCAAAAGTATTTTAAACATGAATAATGATGGCATATAGAAAAGAAAGTGTGGTTTAGATTATGACCATTGCAAAAGTATTTTAAACATGAATAATGATGGTTGCACTTGCACATCATTTTGTTTTGTGTAACCCATGCATCATATTAATGAACCAAAAAATAATAATTATGATGATATCTTTTGTGAAGTTACTCTTGGAAAACTAATCAACGATTATTCTTAATTTTATGTAATTGATGACACTAGACTAGACCATATCTCATGGATCTGTAACTTACATTGACAAAACAGTCATGGAAATGCAAACGCAATACGGATGCTCCCATGCGTCGTTCACGGATAATTGCTCGCTGAACAACTGACCTAATGATTGGCAATGCTTGAGGGCAAACTTTGTTGTAAAAATCAGGAGTGAGCTGAGCATGTGTTGGGATCATGAGAAATGTTGCCAATGTGACCATGACAAGCACAGGGAAAGATTGGAGATGAGAAGCCATTGTGTTGTACTCGTACGAGGCTTAATTTGAGCTAGGGTATTGATGTGTGAGTAATTACATCTAGCTTGGGGCAGGGTTTATATAGAGGGAAGGTAGCAACTAGCTCGAAATAGTTTCCTTGATTTAATTACCAACCTAATATTTTATTTCATTGTGTTCCAACTGGAATTTTCTCAATACCATTAATGACCCAAACCACGTACGAGAAATGTTCAAATATTGCCCTACACCACTATATATATGGCATGCAATGATCACATATGTATATCATTGCAGGCCAGCGAAAAAAAGGGAAATGATAGTAGGATATATTATTTCTTCTTCTTAAAAAATAATGAAGCTTCAATGTAAACCGTGTCTATATATCAAACTAAGAGCTGGCAGCCAAAACCCAACACCAACTTTTCTATTCTATTTTGAGTAAACTCTTCATGCAAGTTGAGAGCGTAGTTGTCCAGCTAGTACCTATTTATTTAATTATTATATTATTTATGAATCAATATAACATGTACCTATTTAATTATTATATTATTGATGTGTGAGTTACATCTAGCTTTGGGGAGGGTTTATATAGAGGGAAGGTAGCGACTAGCTCCAAATAGTTTACTTGATTGAGTTACCAATCTAATATTTTATTTCATTGTGTTCCAACTGGATTTTTCTCAGTACCATTGACCCAAACCACGTACGAGAAATGTTCAAATATTGCCCCACACTACTATATATACGGCATGCAATGATCACATATGTATATCATCGCATGCCAGCGAAAAAAAGGGAAAAGTTGCATATTAAGTTAAAAGTAAGAATGTTAAAAAAACCAAGTGAAGAAATTTTAAGAAGCTTCTCCTCAAGAGTTGAGTAATCTTTTTAGGTTATATCAAAAACAGCAATCATGATTTGAACGTATCATTTGACTTAAACTTACACTCTCATCATTCGCTTAAATTGTCTCTAAATAACTTCCAGGTAATTGGTTAATGATAGAAGGATATATTATTTCTTCTTCTTAAAATATAATGAAACTTCAATGTAAACCGTGTCTATATATCAAAGTTAAGAGCTGGCAGCCAAAACCCAACACCAACTTTTCTTTTCTATTTTGAGTAAACTCTTACACTTAATACATCCATGCAAGTTGAGAGCGCAGTTGTCTAGCTAGTACCTATTTATTTAATTATTATATTATTTATGAATCAATATAACATGTATTGACTATTTTTAACAAACTAAAGTTGAAAACATTCGACCGAAAAACTGGATCAATTCTTTAATATTAAAATAATGGAAGTAGATCTTATCTTTTGTTTCTGTTTTGTGTAGTCTTACTAATAAATAAATAGGTGTCGCTTATTTATTCAACTTGTTTATTTATTTATTTTTTTGTTTTCCTCCCTTAATCTTTTAAGTTAAGTTTGATTGTTGGGGTACTCGTTTTTGTCACGTAATTAAGGACTACGTAAACCCGAGACTTTTTTGCTTAGTGTATCGCCAGTGTTTAAATCTCTCTCTCTATATATATTGCACAAAAAAAAAAAAAACCCTCTGTATTCCAATGTAATATAATGTGTTTTTACTGGAACACTGGTTCTTGCATGCAGTGCTCTATCGAATCATCAATAAACTTTTTTCTTTTTGATTTCTAAATATATTGAAAGAAGTTCATTTTATTTAACATAATATAAATTATATTAGAATCTGTGACGGATCTAAAAAATTTAAGTAATGAAAAAAATGACAAAGAACAATATATATAAGTAAAAAATTGTTAAATATTTATATTTACGTATTCAATAATATAAACTACAAGTTTAATTTTGGTTCTTTATTAGTACAAATTAATTCATTTCATATTATCATCTAATTATATGTCATTATAATGTTGAAAGAATTTAACTAATAAGATAACTGTATTGAGCAAGTAATAGTGGGAGCAAATCTTTATATATTATAAGAGATATAAGAATAATTAAATTATGTATAACATTCAAAAGAACATAGCATATGTCCCCAGCCGTCCCTATTTGAAAAATAGAATATATCTTATAACTTTTTTTGATAAAAATATATCTTATAAATGACCCATGGTTATTAAAGTAGTGATTACGTGCGTTTGTAAGTTCATTTTGTCCACATATAACATATAGATTTTTTCTAAGACTACGAAGTGTTCACACACTCTTTGGTTCTTGGGCTAATTCCTACTCAAACTTCAACTTGACCCTTACCACAAGATAAAGTATAGTGTTTTTTAAGTACATTTAAAATCAAACTTTAGAAGTTTATTCAAAATTCTGTTGACTCAGTTGCTACAACTACAACTAAATTCCGATGGCAAAGGCTTGTGGTAAGTTGCTCATATATATGGAGATATAGAAATTTCTTTTTCATATTATAATAAATTTATGATGAAGAAAATAATATGACTTGTATAACGCAGCTGATTGACAAAGATGATCATCCACGTAAAAGAGAAAATAATAATAATAATAATAATAATAATAATAATAATAATAATAATAATAATAATAACAACAACTGGTTAGGCAGTTGTATAAGATTGCAATGTGTTCTAGATTGGATTTTAGGTTAACAATTCAGGAGTAACTCGACCCATCAATATAATACTCAGATATTATTACGCGCTATCTTGATAAGTATATTAGCCTATTTATTAGGCATAAATATCTCAAATATCTTTAATGGATATGAAAGCTAATTACATCCCACATAAATAGGAAAATTAGTTAAAATGGATCATAATCTCTAACGAATTTTAATTCTAAATAACTGCATTTAATACAGATTACACTTATCCTAAAACACTCTTATAAATATCATGTCAAGTATCAAAGATATGTATCTTCTCTAATATACAGTCTGTCTTCTATGTGCACAGTCTAACTTGAGCGTTGGAGTACTTTTTGCAGGTACCCACCCCCTCACACTACTGCTGCCACTACCGTGCTATGGAGGAGTTTACCTTCAGCAACCGTGGCGTGTCTATCTCAGGTACTCATCTGAATTCACTTTAGAACATTGGCATCGTCTGTGAAAAACGATAAACTTCAAATCTCACCACTACTTATTCAAACACTTTTAGATGAGGTTTTGTTCCTCCACCACCGCCATGGAGCACAATGCAACAGCACCTATGGAGACGATGCTCTGCCCATCTCATTTTTCACATATCTCCTAACTCTACAGCAGTGTGATCACCTTGACAATCTCTTGGTTCCATGTTGAGGTAAGCAGTGGCGCCATAACGCCGCGATTTACGAGCAGCCATAGCCGTTGCCATCCTCCATGGGTACGAGGTTGTTTCCACGCCGCAGCAGAATGCATTCTCCATACTTACAATGGCACACAAATGCTCGGAATAGAACACAATGCATGGATTACTTCTTTTTCATTCAGTCAGCATATTCGAGTAAATTAAAATAAGTAGCTCTTTCCATAATCCATCCTTTCCAACTTAATAATGATAAAGACAGAATTAGCTCTTTTAAGCATTTCTGCTCACTGCAAAAGATGGATTATTTGCAAGTACGACCAAGCGTTCAAATTTATTTGAAGCAATTGGATGGCTTGTTGATTTCAATATAAAAGAGTAACTACGTATGTTACCATTTTACTCAAAAACGTGTTTGAAATCATAAAAAAAAACTTAATTTGATTTGAATAAATTTTTATATGTACAACACAACAGTATTTTTATATGTACAGCACAACAGTAAGATTGCATTCCAAGGATTTCTTTTTCACTTTTATAACTCACACACGTTTATACAAACAGTTATTTGTTAAAAATTGGTAATTTTTTATTCTTTTATTTGGGAAAACATTTAAATAAATCATTGATTGATATTATCGACTAAATAGGTAATTAAGTCGAACCTTCAAATTATTTTTCACTTGCAGTTTTGTCTCTAAAATTATTTATATGTATACAACTTTATTGGGATTCAAGATTAGATCAAGTGAAGAAAAAGATAGACACAATCACCATAAATAAGGTTCCATAATTTTTTATAGGGTCCTATCTATTTAAAGTTTTTGTATTTATTTCTTTCTTCACATGATTTTGTAAAGTCATGTCATGTAAAAAATTACACATGAGACTCTAAGAGGATCCATTTCCAAGTTTATCTTTCAAATTTACAAAACTTGTATCAAGTTAACTATATACTAAAATGAGATACACTACAAGAAATTGATGACTCAGCGACGGAATTTTGCAAGGGAAAATTTCACTCGCAATTCCCTCTCTAAATAGCGAGGGAATTGCGAGGGATTAGCGAGAGAAAATTGAGCCCCTCGCGAAATTTCAAAAATATATTCAAGTGGAAAACAACGAGTGAATAGCGAGGGAACTGCGAGGAATATTTTCCCTAGCTGATTTTAGCAAGGGAATTGCGAGTGAAAGATTTCCCTCGCTAAAATTAGTGAGGGAACTGCGAGGTCTAGTTACCCTCGCTAAAGTTAGCGACGGAATTGCGAGTGAATAATTTCCCTCGCTAAAATTAGTGTTCCGGCTGAAAAGGAGCCCACTTAAATAAAGAGCCAAAACTTAGGGTAGAATTAAAACTTATTTCATCCCTTCACAGTTCCTTCCCACTCACAACCACTACGGCCCTTCCCTCCTTCTGAGCACGGCAGCCATATCCCACCAACATCAACCCTTCACTTCCAATGCAACAATGACAGCGTTCAACTTCACTTCTCACTTGGTTCGACTCTGACAGCCCCTCCGTGCTTAGCCGAATCTCCGCCGAGCTTCCGAACACTCCATGACCACATTGAGGTGAAGCTCCTCCTCCTCCTCCCCGTTGATCACCCCATCCTTTCCGGCTTCGATTTCGTGCTCAATCTATCCGAAGACCCCCAAAGTCCATTGCCAGATTCCAAGCCTCTTGTAATTCGATCTGGTAATCTAAAAATGCTGCTTTTTTAAATTGTTCTTTATTAATTGATTTTGGAATTTTTCTTTTAATTTTTTGCTTGCTCTTTTATTGCGATCATGAATTGGTGTTCCTGCTCTTCGAAGCAAAAATCCTATACTATGATGGATCTGATATTCTTGTCATTTTTTATTGTGAAGGGCTTGCTCAAGCCCTTCGAGTCTTCTGTGAGTTCCAGGAGATCCCTACTTACACATTGGCTGACGTTAGCAAGGATGCAATTCTCAAAATGCATGTGAAGCAGGAGGTAGTTATGCACAAATCTATTTTGAGATTGGTCATTTGCTAAGTAGAAAATGAGATGTTTTCTTTTGTCTTTTTAATCATTATTGTAGACATCCCTGATTCGTCCATATGTTGTGTGTGCCGTATTGATAGGTTTAACTTTTGATAAAGCAAGATACAACAGCTTTATCGATCTCCAAGACAAGCTTCACCAAAACATTTGTAGGTAATGTGCTTTGACTCACTGCTTTATCCATTTTGAGCTCCATACTACTTGTTTCTCAATTCTAATCGAAATAGCCCTGTTTGTTTGAATGTTGTCAAATGTGGCCTTTATCTTCTTGCTGAGTTTTTGGTAACTTACTTTCATAAGTATTCTAAATACAATAATATCCTACTTGTTCTAAGCTGAGTTTGGTTTAAATGTTGTTTATCGATTTCTCATTCTCTTTGCTAGCTTTCATAAAAACATGGGAATCCTTGCTGGTCAGTTTTGTTTTCGCCTTATGCTCTTCGAGGCTTTAATATGGATACTGAGATTCTCAATGCCACAGCATTGAACTGGATAGAATCTATAATTTTAGTTTGAACTTTGAAGTGAAGTAAGGTTTAAAAAGTATTCTAAATTTTGTTTTCAGTAGGTAGTAGCGCCTCTAACTTCTGTAATAATCTAATTGCTTTGACTTAGTTCACATGGTGACGGTTGTTATTATGCCATTCACCATAGAACCAGGCAAGTCATGGCACTGCATTGTACCTCGAGATTCTGGTAGCAGGGTGGCTTAGAATATTTGACTTTACTTAACAGCAGCAATGTATGGAAATGGTGACCTCAAAATATTGACTTCTATCATGTTACAGTTGGGCAGCATCTCTTATTTTGTTAATGAATAAGCACATTTGAACTTTTGATAATTTCTCATTGTAGCAACTAAGATTTGTATCAAGTGTTTATAAGATATATTGGATGAAAGGAGCTACATTTTGGTCACACACCCCGAACCTCGCTACATTCTTGGTTTTTTCTATTAGGTTTTTGGTTTTTTTACTTTTTCTATTTTGGAGGATATGTTTTCCATAAAACAAATGAATTTATTCAATGACAAATTACTGGATATTGTTGGGTTTAAGTCAGCTAGCTCATTCTTTGGTGCATACCCTTGATTATAAACTACAACAGTAATAACATATATCTCATGGTACTAAAACTAAATATATACAAATATATATTTATAAACTAAAACTTATAGTTCTGTTATCCTTAGGAATTACATTCCTCCATATGGCATAGAGCCTACTCATTCTTAACCAGACCTAGGATATGTCCATCCTTAGTCTGGTTTAGACTATACTGATCTATAGCCTGGCATGCGAGTACTCATTCGTAGCCTATCATAGGATACACTGGTCCATAGCCTGGCATAGGATTTCTCATCCACAGCCTAGCTTAGGACTTTCTCTAGGTTCGACCTCATTAAGGGAACCAAGCCTTGCTAGGGTTCAACCTCGTTACACAAAGGAACCATATACTAAGGTTCAACCCTTGGGGAACCAACTCTAGGTTCGACCCGTAGGGAACTAACTCACTAGGTTCAACCTCACTTGCTTGAGGGAATCAACTCTAGGTTCAACCTTTGGGGAACCAACTCTAGGTTCAACCCGTAGGGAACCAACTCACAATTATTACTATCTCATTTCAACTCAACTTATTGAGAGAGTATAACATTTACCACAAAATTTGAATATCTAACTCGACTTTAACTATTAAATGATTTACTAGTGTTTCTAGGACTCAAACCATCCCAAAACACCTTTAAATCTTGCCTAAAAAGGCTGATTTTCAAGATTGCACCAAATGTGCATCATAACTCATAAAATTCTAAAATTTTATGGGAAGATAGTTCTCTCTCATATCTTTCCAATGCCGCAAACCTCACCTCATTTGGCTAAGCGTATCTAAAGTTATGAGACATTTTGCAGAAGCAAAAATAGGGAATTCACTGATTCACCCGTTTCTGCCCTGACTTAAAACTGCAACTGGGAACAAATTACATATAGAAAAATTATGAAAATTTCCAGGAAAGAAACCTTAATGTTAGCTTCAAAATGCCACTGATTTCACACAAAACGGACATCAAAGCAGGAAGTTATGTAATCTGGTTTATTGGCTGCCAGAATGTATTTTCTGTAGAATCCAACTCTGATTCAAACAGAAATTGGTGCTAATTGGATTGGTGGAAAATTCTGAAATTTTTACCACACGTAACCCTATGTCTTAGCTTTAAAATGACAAAAAATCATCTCATTCCAATGTCTTTAGCTCAAGTTATGAAACAAACATCACAGACTGCTCGGATGCCACCCTGATTCTGTAAATTCAGATTTTGCATAATCTTGGTTTCTAACCAAGTTCTAATCCTCAAATCATGGATTCTAAGTGTTTTCCAACCCTAATCATGGTTTCTAATCATGTTAGGATCATTAAACACTAATTCAACTCATCAATTATGAATTTAAACTCAAACTTCAAACTAAAATCCTACTTTTTTTTAACTAACCATTAAAAAGGAAATTATGGATTCTAAGGGCTCCAATCTATCAACTAACTAGTATCTAACTCATTAAACTTAGATTATGATCAAAGTTAATTAATCACAACCTAATTCTCATCTTTCTCCAACTCATTTCCAAGATTCTCTATCATGAACCAAAATAGTTGGTTTTAGCCATAAATGGCTATCTAATACTTACTAAACTAAAACTATCCTAACTCAATTCTTGGAAGCAAGAATCAAGCTAAGATCTAGGATTTGGCTCTCCAAATCCATTTTTCCATTCCAAATCCCTAACCCCCATTCAAAAGAACAAAGAGGGAAAAAAAATAGAAATCCTCTACCTTTAGGAGATGACCAACCTTGGAGTCTTGCTCTTTTTCTTTTCCTCTTCCCTTCCTTTCTTTCTTCTCCTTTCTCTCTTTCTCCCCTTCGTTTCTCTATTTCTGTTCTGTTTTTGCTGAGGTTGTGAGTGAGAGAAGAGAAAATGAAGAGAAAAGACAAACTTGAAAACTTAAGTTTCGGTACTGAAACTTATATTTGTTAAGGACACTTAAATCACTCTAATTCAAAATTTTCAGCTTCCAATAACTTTAGAATAAATATTAGGATTCATCTAAATTGTTGGTTCACCATTATTCTATTTTTCTATATCTGCTAAGATCAGTCGGGTATCAAAATACATAACCAATATACTTAAAAATACCAAACTGACTCCGATTCTTCTCAAATTTTAACTATACCTTACTTAGCTTATTTGTGACCTAGAAATAAGTTCTCTATACTTGTTTCCCTCAACTCAACTTATTTGTCACTTTTGTTTGGTTGGTTTAGATTTTGTGTGTTGTTCTGTAAATATTCTTTCACAGATTAAGGTTACCTGAGGGTTATTTGAATCTGGGTTAAATCATTTCCTGATTTTTGCTTACAAAAGTTTATACTCATGGTGGATTTGCATGATGACAAGGACAAGCAGAGGGCCCTGAAAACAGTCTCAACACTTTCAGGTACCAAATCATTGCTTTCTTATGCTTTATTCACTTTGGGTCGTTCCATCACTGAACGACCTTCTATTATCTTGAAAAATGAATTAGAGGAAGTCAAGGAAAGACAGTACTAGAGGGCTGCACGTCTGGTTCACTCTCTTCTTCACATTTTTATCTAAGATATGTTAATTAATATCTAAATTTCTTAGTTTTGAATGCTCAAATCAAGGGAACGTTAGGTAACAAAAAAAAATGATCTTTACATTCTTAAGTATTTTATGTATATTTAGTCATTTTAACTATTATTATATTAAATATGAGAATATTTATATTTGGGTATTTTATAATAGAATGATATTTTTTTTTGTCAATTGGAAGCTAAGTGCTACGCAAGGAGTAGATAATATGCAAATGTCCTACCTTGGAGCTAATAGTTGAGAATGGCAAATGTAAAAAACCAAATATGACGTATGTCTTGGATGCCAATCAAAGAAGGATGGTGTATGAGTGGATAAAACAACTAAAATTTCCTGATGAGTATGCGTCGAATATCGCACATTGCATTAATGTAGATGGCGGGAAGATATATGGAATGAAAAGTCATGATTGTCATGTTTTTATGCAAAGGTTAATTTCTCTGGCATTTCGTGATATCTTGCCAAAACCTATATGGGGACCGTTAACAGAACTAAGCTTGTTCTTTAAAGAAGTTTGTGCAACTGCAATTCATGCTTTCACCATGGAGAATGCAGAGCTTTCTATCATTGAAACAATTTTCAAGTTAGAGAAGATTTTCCCTTCAGCATTCTTTGACGTGATGGAACATCTAGTCGTACATCTCCCTTATGAAGCTAAGGTTGGAGGACCAGTGCATTATATTGGAATTGTCATATGTAGGAAATCAAAACAAAGTATTTCTTTTACAATGTCATTGGTTTGACCTGATAAATGGAGTCAATGTTGATGAGAGATATGAGTTAGTTGACATCAAGCATAAATCAAGACTTTACTCAAAAGAGTCATTCGTCTTAGCCGAACAAGCACAACAAGTGTACTATACAAGATACCCACAAAGCGTGAATAGAGCTAATGGTGAATGGTGGGCAGCTTGCAAGGTCAGAGCAAAACTCTTCATGGCTGAGACATTGAATGACGAAGGTGATGAATTGAATGACTTAACTGCCACTGATTATTACCAAAATGATGGATCCCTTGGAACACATAATCCTATCATAGATGATGAAGCAGTCTACTTGTTTGATGCACATGCCCAAATGGAAGAAGTGAACATACGTGATATACATTATCTAATGGATGTTCTGGTTGATGATGAGTTCATTGATGACAACGAAAATAATGAAATTAATGAATTCTCATATGAAGATGAAGAATATTTTGCTTCAGACTCAAGTAGTTAAAATTGAAGCTTGTTCAATAAATTTCGTTGATGGTATTTACACTGAAATATCATTATTATATGTTGAGGTTTTTATTGACATATAGTTTCTTAACTCGTCATGTTTCATTATGTTTCCTTATGCAGATATTCATCATGACCATTCGAGGTAGAGGTGCTGGACGTGGTCGTGGGAGAGGCCGTAATGTTTCATTTGCCCATAATTCTCCACCACTACAACATTCTCAGCCCTCTCCAGGTATACCTATAGGATAATCTTTTTAATTATTGTTAACTCGTGGTTTATATAAATGTAATATATATATATGTATTTTTTTGTTTATATATAATTATGTTAGGTGCAACTTCAGCTACTGGCCCATTGACCAATGCAGGCCTACCAGCGTCTAGTCCATTGACCATTAGAGGCGTATCAGCTTCTGTCCCACCCCTTACTGATCCTGCGATTTCTATGTCACCCCTGCTGACCCACCCACTAGCGGCCTGAATGTGGTGCCTTCATGTGGAGAATCCAATGTAGAAATAGATAGCAGGGAACTTATATATATGGTGTCTATCCCTGAACCATAAGTAATAGTGATATATCACCTTCTATTATATGTATTTACTTTTAGATTACCAACATTATCTTATTGTACTTATAGGAGGACGTTTCTCTCTTCGAGGATGACACGTAACATTATGTACAATGTCATGACACAGATGCCTATTCCGGCTAGTACGTGGCAAGGTTATCCAGCTGAGATGAAGGAAATACTATTTAACGACTTCATAGTAAGTAATTATGTTTATAGAATTATATATTATACGTTCATTAAAAAATAAATATACATAAATATCATTTGTGTAGGCTAAGCATCGGTTCATATCTGATGCTGATCGCAGCATGGCGAGAACTATCTGGGAACGGACTATCTTGGACCATTATCTAGACATTTGAACAAAGCACAAGATAAGGCCTTTGAGAGGGCAAATTCAAACAACTTGGCTGATGTTAAGGGCCATGGGCCCTGAGGAATGAGGACGGAAGTGTGGGATGGCCTGGTCAACATTTCGTTGACATATTAATGGATGACGAGGTCTGCAGCTACCCGAAGGAACAGGGCAGCCATGCCTGATGCCTTGAAGCATACAGCGGGTCGATAAGCTTTGGTCAACACAAGAGTAAGATGGTAATATAACTTCCTCATTTAAAGTTTTAATGATAAGCATCTGTATATGAATATGTTGTAATTACTTGAGTTATTTGCCTATCTTGAGTATGACATAGTATTTTAGAGGGATTGCCTTACTTTTGATATGTGTTTATTATATAATATTCTTCCATATGGGATTACAGGAGGCAGAGTTAAAGCATCTGGTTTCTTACAGAGATCTATATGTAAAAGTTCATAAGAAGAAAGATAGAAACTATATTTCTAAGCGCTCGAAGAATTTTATTATAGGTGTCTTGTTCCTATTCAAAAGTCATATATATTTTAGGTTATTTTTTTTGTTAATATTTTTTTATTTTATTATTTTTAGGAGTCATATGACACCGCAATGACAGAAAAATATGGAGAAAACTCTTCCTCTCACCCTATGGTTGACCCGGAGGTCTGGTTGGATGCGGCGGGTCCTAACAAGAAGGGACATGTGCATGGCATAGGTAACAGCTTGCACATTGGTAATAACACCATGCAAGCTTCATCCTCCTCGGTTGCGGGTCCTTCCCACTCTATATCGTTGACACAAGACATATCTGAAACTGTAAATACAGCAGTGGCAGTAGCGATGACTTCGTTTGTCTAGAGTCAACTTGTCCCTATGTTGGCGCCCTTCCAATCGTTCCTATCTACGATCGGATCAACAAATGTTGCTCCACAACCACCATCACAAGGTTTAGGTAGGGAGGGTCGAGAAGAAGAGGAAGACAAAGACGAAGATGACTTAGATTGATTGCCATTTTTTATTCTTATTGTCTACTTTGTATAACTTTCAACTATATTGATTGATTATTTGTATAATAACTTTCAACTATATTATTGAATTATTTGTACAAGTTTTGTGTTATGGCAATTTACAATTATTGGATTGTTTGTTATTTTTTTCTGTTTGTTGGATTTCTGTTTGCTGGATTGTGGTTTGATATACAGGTTTTGGGAAAGTTATATATATATATAGGTTATTAAAAAAAACCTACCTGGTTAGGGAAGGATGTTTTAGCGAGTGATTAGAGAGGAAATAGCGAGGGAATAGTGACCTAATAGCTACGGAATCATACAAGCCATTAGAGAGGGATTAGAGAGAGATTAGCGACGGAATAGAGAGGGAATTATTAGCAACGAAATAGAGAGGGAATTTCCCTCGCTATTTTGCGAGGGAATAATGTGGATGTTACCAAGTGGCTTCCAATACTCAAGAGGGGGGGTGAATTGAGTATAAAACTTTTTTGCAAACCTTTTAAATAAAATATAAATATTAAAACTTAATAAATAAATGCACAGAAGGAATGAGACGAAGAGAAGAGCAGAAGAAAATAAATGTGCGATAAAATAAATTACATAAAATAAAAAGATAAAGAGAAGAAGAGCAGGCACGATATGTATCCTGGTTCGACCACTAACCCACTTGTGGTCTACGTCCAGTCCTCGAAAGCCGAGATTTTTCACTAAGTATACAAGCTTCAATAGGTGCTTGCTACTGTTACAAAATAGAGCACTTTTCACACACAGGGACACTCTACCCTTGTGCTAAAGTCTCAGCCTGCAGGGATACCTCACCCTTATACAAACCTTGAGGGATACCTCACCTCGATACTGAGAACATATCGAAAAATAGATGAAGAGAAACTCTCACTCGAGTAAGTAATACAAATTGAGGTGCTAATGGAGCTCTCACGAAATATCTCAAAGTTTTTAATCAAGAAGAGCGTAGAAAATAGTTTTCACAAAACAGAGTAATCAGAAAATATATCAGAGTTATGGGCAAAGAAAAACGTGACCCAAGCTTGCTATTTATAGGGAAAAACGCGGAGATAGCCGTTTAGGTATAATTAATAGCATTTAAAACAAATTAACCGAATTCAAAGCTTTTGAAAGTTTCCATATCAGACTCCATATTCAAACGTGTTTATTCGAATAACTAAACAGGTTATTCGAATAATACTGTTCCTGAAACTAATTTAAAAGCTCGTCTGAAATGCGTTATTCGAATAACCAATGTGTTATTCGAATAACTCTGTTAAAACCAGAGTTCTGAAAGACGAAGGGTTATTCGAATAACAGCTAACCTATTCAAATAACATAGTTTAAAAGAAGTTCAGACAAACAGGTTTATTCGAATAACGTATGAGTTATTCGAATAACTCACTTAAAACATAGTTCTGAAAAACTTCATTTATTCGAATAAAGGATGGTTATTCGAATAGCCACTTAAAAAATAGAGTTCTGGAAAACCTTAGTTATTCGAATAACGGGATAGTTATTCGAATAGCCACTTTAAGAAACAGATCCTTGTGAAGGCATTTATTCGAATAGGCTAAGCTCTATTCGAATAACTCAGTTCAAAAATCGTTTTGACAAAGATGTTTTCAAAGATACTAAGTTTAAAAATAAGTTTTATCTTTTCTTTCAAAAACAAAGAGATATCAAAGTGAGCTCCGTACAATAGATCCTAAGTCCTAATGCTAATCAAATATAAATTTGGACTTCGTCTAATTATCATCTTTATTTATTCTTCACGTTTGTTATCATCAAAACAAGTCTTCAAAGGTATGCATCAAAACACAGTGGACATATTAGCGAGGGATTAGAGAGGGATTAGCGAGGGAAAAGAATTTTCTAGAGACGGATTAGAGAGGGAATGCTTTCCCTCGTTAATTAGCAATGAAAAAAAGTGACCAATTTATCCCTAGCTAATCCCTCTCTAATCCCTCGCTAAGACTTAGAGAGGGATTAGCGAGGGAAATTTCCTTCGCTGATTTCTTGATTTCTTGTAGTGATATAAAAAACATTAATATGAAACGAGTTTTATAAATTTAGAAACTAACTCATATATATAAATAAATTCAGTGATTAACTGTGAGTGAAGGATAATTCCAGAAACTAAGTTTCTTATTTACTCCATATTATCTTTTTAATTATTATTAAAATTCAATTCACATATTTTATTTCATTGTTTATTATCTTTTTTTTATAAATAACCCACAAATGATAAAACAAGTAATAATTTTTTTCTCATTTAGTATATTTTCGTTAGATCCTTCTTATCACATTCTCTTATCTAGGACTGCACACAGGTCGTGGTGGATCGGGTTTAGGGGAAATAAAAATTCAAGTCAATTAGTTGAGGTCGAGTTAGGTTGGATCAGGTTTGAATTTTTTTTTCGAGTAACCCGCACTGAACCAACCCGATTTGTAGACAGGTTGGTTTGAGTCGGGTAGTCGGGTTGTGTCTTCACTACTAGAAATTTGGGTTTTAGAGACCGATTTTTCGGTTTCTAAATCAAGGAAATCTGTCTCTAAAAGCCTCGTCGCTAAATATTAGAGACCGATTTAAAGCCGATTTTATAGAGATCGATTTTTTCAGTCTCTAAATCAGTCGATAATTTTCGATCAATTATTGGTCAATTATACTTCAAAAAAAAGCATATTAGAGACCGATTTAGAGATTGATTTTTTAAAGACCGATAAATCGGTCTCTAAATCAGTCTTTAAATCCGTCTCTAAATCGGTTTCAAAAAACATGAATATATTATATATTATACAAAATCGGTTGCTAACTCCGTCTCTAAACTAGAGACCGATTTATCAGTCTCTAAATCGGTCTCTAAATCAGTCTCTAAAAGGCTAAATATATTATATATTTTATAAAATTGGTCACTAAATCGGTCTCTATATATAAAAAAAAAAATAAAAAATTGCTAGAAGGGAATTATTATGGAGTTCCAAAGATTAACAAAAATCCTCGAGGCTATAGGATTTCCAAGATATCTAGAGTATAAGCAACATAAATCCTTATTAACAAACTAAGCTAACATACTTTACAATGTAGCAAGTTTATCAAATTAAATTCATCGATATATGGAGAGCAATAAATTAGATAGCATACTAAACACTTCACAAGTTAAACTTTAGTTTATCCGCAATCAGTATTATTCATTCAAATGAAGAAAATACCTCTTGCAAAGGCATCCTTGAACTCAAGACACAAAATATAACGGTCAAGTAATTCGAAAACTTCTATAATCTCATAAAATAAGCAAATATACATATCTTTAAATATACATATGTTCATTTTTCAATTACTTCATACGCATGTTTATAAACACAGTGCAACTTGAATTTATCCCAGCCACCACTTGCAATCAAATTTAATAATAATAATAATAATAATAATAATAATAATAATAATAATAATAATAATAATAACTTCTTATGAAGGTAAATCAACCAACTGACAGAAAGAGATATACCGGAGGTGCCCATAACTATATATATTAGGAGTTTGTGGCCAACATAGAAATACTCTAATCTCTAGGAAATAAGCTTGATCTCTTGTCAACTATAAACCATTGGGGGTCAAAATATATGCACGGATACAATAAGAACTCATGAATACATCAACCATAGCTTCAAAGTCACCAACAGGATATTGAACACTACAAAAAAAAAATGAATGATTATCAAGCAGAAAGATTCCTGAGTAAATCATAGCTACAATCATCATTTTGTTTTTATAGGATGATCATACACCACATAAGCACTTGCTTCTAGATAGCTTTTGGTCATAACCAAATATATGCAGAAAATTATGTCTCAAACAAAGGTGATGCATACATTACAATAGAAAATTATCTAATGATATATTACTTAAATATATATCATGCACATAAACAATGAATAGACAGTTTCAACATTACAAGTAAATTTCTATGAGTACAAGTGCATGTGTACTTGTATATTTTACGAAGGAAAAAAGAGACAATAGATTGGACAACAAAAGAAGAATGTAATTGAGTTAGAGGAACCACAATTAATGCATAAAAATGAAAAGTATCCATGAACTAAGGCAGCTACTTAAGAGCAAATTTGGAAGCCAACAAATTAGCTGATTTAGAGTTCAAGAATACACTAAAGCTGCAAATAAAACACAGCAGATAAAGAATATTACATAGGAGATAAAAAGTTTTACTTTGATCATTTTGAAGTTGAGTTTGTAACTTTAAAGACATTGGGAATGGTTAATAGTTTAGAAATCACAATCCTCCGCCAACTTGGCACCTTTATGGAGTCCTCATGCAAGCCCACCATGAGCTAGTGACTTTCTCACCACAAGCTGTAAGGTTGTCATGATGTCCATATTCTCACCAAGGGGTGCTGCTGCCTCAGTAGGTGCTACATCTTCTCTGTGTATAACATGGGATTTTGTTTTTTCAGGAAAAAAATCATATGAGAAACATAGTATAGTTGAAAACAGAATGACCATGAAGAATATACTTGTGTGTGCATTATCATCAAACTCTTAAATCAAAAGAGGCTCACAAATAGGCATATGCCTAGCAAAAGGTAGCTATGGATATTTAATTATCTGTTTTCTACTGTACAAAATGTTCACTCTCTACAAATGCCACATTGCCTAAAATACTATCACATACACATCCAGATGAACAAATATGCACTCAATGGTGGGCGAACCCACCTAGTGGGAAAACTGGAAAAGACTTCTATTGTTATTGTTGTAAAACAAGTATTGTATACCAAAAACATCATCAAGTTATACTGAGCTATTGCAAGTTTTAACAATAACATCAGATCCGATTTCAAACTTGTCTATACTCTATAAGATCTTATGTTCTACCCAACCTACAGTCCGAGATTTACCATTTACTCTTGCATATTTCATACCATTTAACTAGTAAAGAAGCTACCAACGTTTCTAGGGTTCAAATTTTCTTAAAAACACCTCAATTTTTACCTAAAAAGGCTGTTTTTCATGAGTGCGCCAAATGCACATACTAACTATAGAAATTCTGAGATTTTACAGTCATATATCCTTCCCTCCTATATTTCAAATGCCACAAACCTCACCTCATTTGGATAAATGTAGCCAAAGTTATGCGACATTATGCAGAAGCTAAAACAGGGTATTCTTTGTTTTACCCGAAAATGACCTGACTTTGAAATGAAACTAGGAACAAACTAAGAGCTAAAAAATTCTGAAATTTAACAGTCAAATAGCCTTATGTGTTAGCTTTCAAATGCCACTAGTTTCATGTAAATACGACATCGGAGTAAGAAATTATGCAATCTGGTTTAACAGGTGCCAGATTGCTTTTTCTGCAGAATTTGGCTTGGCTTCAAATCAAAACTGGAACTAATTGGGTTGCTCAATAATTCTGAAATTTTTATTACATGAAGTCTTATGTCTTATATTTCAAATGGATGTGGAATCAAGTCAATGCGATGTCTGTAGCTCAAGTTATACAACAAACATCACAGACTACTCGATGCTGTCCTGTTTCTGCATTATTCGGGTTTTGCATAATTTTGATTTTTAACCAAGTTCTAATCTTCAAATCATGGATTTTAAGTGTTTCTCAACCCTAATCATGGTCTCTAATCATATTAGGATCATTAAACACTAAATTCAACTTATCAATCATAAATTTAAACTCAATTAAGTAAGGAAATATCTTTTTTCTCATTTTGTGCATCAAGGGTCCAAACGAAGAGTTCCAAGTTTCTAACTCAAACTCCTATCATGAACAAGTTATAAACAACCATTGAAAACACATTCAAGCAAGAAAACACTTAAAATACCTCAAAATTCCATTTTGACCTATTATACCTCAACTAAGCATGATTTTTGGAACTAAATGCATCATGATTACATGGAAGTTACTGCCTAACATGTTATCTGGGATGTTACAATGTCCACAACCATCAAATACTACTACTAGTATAAATAAATAAATAAACACAAATCAGTATCCAAACTTCTACACAAGTGTACCTCAGCAGCATGCACCTCTTGATCTTGCACCATGTAAGCTACATGACATATCAGAAGACATATAGATGTTGTTAGAGAAAAGTTAAGCGTACCTCAAAGAAGACATGCACCTCTTGATCTTGCACCATGTAGGCTACATGACATATCGAAGAAAAAAAATAGAAAAAAAAAAAATTAAGAGTTGAATATATGGTTAAAGGATGCAAACTATAATATTGTGCAACATTGAGAACCCACCGACAAATTTAATATTTATAGCATAAAGCAAACCGTTGAGACTTTGTTCAAACTTCAAAGTTAACTAGTTTAAACTACTTTGATAAACTTATGTAGTGTGATTTATGCAATCTTGTAGGAAGATTGGTATACATGGCAAACTGAATAAGAAAATGGTAAATGTTAATTCATGGTTTTTTCAGGTAATTTATCTGTTAGACTGTTACACAATTCACGGTGGAGGTTGAGGAATATGTCAAAAAATAAAAACTAACACGAATAGGTTAAAAGAATAAGCATGGATTGATTACTTTAGAAGCTTGTTTGAAGTTTTGAAATTCGTTTATGATGTTGGGGATATAAAGGAAGTAATAAAGTCTATATACTAAATCCAGAACCTTAATTTTATCCCCGATTAATCGCTACAGTATAGGGCAATTGATGTAGAAGAGGTCCCAGAAGTTACAATGGAAAAGATAAACAAGGTACAAGGCTCCTCTTCCTTTTCCAACAAACACACATTATCTACTATTATCTTGACACCCGAATCAACATCTCCTTTTACTTACAGAGAAGTAGTCTGCAATCTTGAATGATATTCAACTAAAGGGATTCTAATAGATGTTTCAATTTTTGTGAATGCAATGCTTTATCACCAGTTTACCAAACCCCAGAAACAGAAAAAAGGACCAAAAAAAAATTCCTAACAGTAATTATCCTTCCATCAGGCCATCGCCAAATATAAAGTGGAATACATTGAGCACATGGAGAAAACAAGGCTTTCGTACCATTATATTTCAATACCATTCATCATATATACCAATAAAAACTCCACTTTAGATGAACCTATAATTATTACAAAGCCCGTTCAATATACTCTATACCTTACACTGTGAAGGTGAGTTCACTGGGACATTATCATAGACCTACAGTCTCTTGATTCGATCTCTTTCTCATTTAATAAAAAGTCTGCATTCTGCAAGCTTGGTTTACTAGTCAGTAGTCAGTCAAATAACGGGCAATCATAAATTTTGTTGAATGATAATCAACTACAGGGATTCTGCCTAACGTCAATGCCAAATAAAAGTAAAATACTTTGGGGAAAAAAATAGAGAAAACACGTCTATGTTTCATAACTAGCGATCATATCTAATATAAAATATAAATCAATAAACAACTCCACCTCACTCAGTATAATCTAACAGTGAAGCGATAAGCCAGTGAATAAAGCAGAATTACCAGAGCCAGCAGTGGTAATAGCTTGCCTATACTTCTTGTCTTGAACATCCCCAAAGAAGAAAAACTCCCTCAACACTGGTCTTTGTGGTCCCTGGCTTGGTCACAACGTACCCATCAGAATCCAAGATCACCGGTGACCATCCAAGAACTTCGTTGCAGGCTCGTGCCCAATTGCAAAGAACAATCCAGAAACCTTCAAATCAGAGTCAACTCCAGTCACCACATTCTTCACCTTCAATCCCCAAGAACCCTCTTATTATCTCCATCCCCATATGCCCTAACCACCACCGAATTCCAAATCACCTTGATCCAAACATAAATATACATAGTAGTTCACAAACTGGAATGCACAATAAGATATGGCAATTCATAGCAAATATAATATGTATTTATTTGTCTTATGGATTTTAATAGTAGCAAAAAAAAAGTGAAAACAGAAAGCAGAATTGTTTCAAGAGTTAATCTTGTCCAAACCTGTAGCAGGAAGAGCGAGAGCTCCTGAAATCCATGTTCTGGATCCACTTTCAGAACCGGCCCTCCCATAATTTGAAGCAAAAAAAGGCACTTTGCTGCTGAATGAAACAACTGCAGCAGCTACTACCGCGCGTCCTTTGGTAAAGATAATGATTTATGAGCTAGAGCGCACAAACGAGCGAGGGAGAACGGCGAGGGTGAACGAGCGAGGGAGAACGGCGAGGGTGAACAAGCTAGAAAGGACAAGCGGTGGCAGGGACGACGAGCAGCGGCAAGCGACGGCAGGGGTGATGAGCGGCGGCAAGTGCTCTGCTAGGTTAAAAATGGGAGAAAATGAAATGGATAGAAAAAAGGCAGAAGGAAAGGGTACACAGAAAGCTTAAAACGCGATAAGGCTCAGCGACCGCATTTTCGGTGGCTACATATTTTTCTTATTTTTTTATTAATTTTTTTATTTAGAGACCGAAATTTTGGTCACTAATTATTTAATTATTTATAAATTTTGTTATTTAGAGACCGAAATATCGGTCTCTGATAATAAGATAAATTTTTATTTTTTATATTTTTTTAGTGACCGAATTCGCGGTCGCTATATATTAAATATTTTTTTTGTAAATATTTTTATTTAGAGACTGAAATATCGATCTCTAATTCAGTCTCTAAAAAATTTAGAGACTGAATTAGAGACCGATTTTATTTCGGTGAAAAATTAGATTTTTGTTTTTTAATCGGTCTCTATTTCGGTCTCTATAGAGACCGAAATAAATCAGTCTCTAAATCGGTCTCTAAAATCTAAATTTCTAGTAGTGCTTCTTCTCTTTCAATCAATCCACACACAGATGATAACTCAAAAAATATATAAAAAATATGAAAAGTAAGAATACATCAGAAAAACTCAAAAAATAAGGGAGAAGCACCACCACTAACTTTGGTTTTGTTCGCCATCGCCACCAACTTCAACACCGTCAAAGTGTCTGGGCTCGCAAAATAGCAGAAGCACCCATCGACACTCATCGATCAGATCCAACCGCCATTCACCAAATCCAGAAGCATCAACCACCGTTCACTAGATCTAGAAGCACCTGCAACAAATCTGGGCTTGCATAAACACCCATCAACTAGATTTATGCCGCACTGTCACACGCATCATAATGGTCGAGTAACAACGCACCTCGCAGAAGCACCCATCGACCAGATCCGCGCCTCACCTCACCCAACGACGTTGAGCAACGACGTAGCTCGCTGAATCTCATGGTGGTTGGTCAAACGTCACCCGTCTGCATTATGGTGGGGACTAGGAAGGACAAACGAAGGTGGCAAGGAGGGGGGCTAGGGTTCAGGACCTGTAAAGCATAGGGAAAGTAGAATGATGCATATTAAACAGCTAACCTCTAACCCACAACAATACGCTGAGGTACCACAGTCAGAGAAAGAGACTTGTGTGTGAGTTTAGTAGACATAGCGTCGTGGCTGTGTGAGCAAAGGTGGTGGTTGTCACGAACTAGATCGTCGCCGCCGATGGTGGCTGGGCCAAGAGGGGAGGAGGAATTATGGTGAGAAAAGGGTTGGGATTGAGAAGGGGTGGTGCTTAGGGTTTCTAATTTGAGATTTTGCAGAAAGAAGGAATAAGGAAGAGAAATAAGGAGAAATGAATGAGGAGGAGAGGCTGACGCTCAGGTAAGAAAGTGAAAGAAGATATTATTACCACAACGATGTCGTTTTTAATCAGGTCATCGGGTCGGGTCATCGAGTTGACTTCTTGAACCCGTCACCCGAACCAACAAGTGGACGGGTTAATCGGGTTCTACCCAAACTAACCCAATGACCCGAACTAACCTGGATATTTTATAATGAGATGAGTTGGGTTGGTCAGGTCATCAGGTTGACCCAGACCCATGATCACTCCTACTCTTATTATTTTTTACAAGTTTTTTTATTAATTATTTCTATTTAAAATATTTTTTACTTTTTGAAATTATACATATTGTAAAATATGTGTGTGTTTTTGGTACAAAAATGTGTGTGTTTTTTATATACATGTAAAAGGGTATAGAACTACACTCACAACTATTTCATGCAGTTAACAATATCAAATTATCCACAGATACCTGTGACTTTTTGTTAGGGAGAGAATCGGGTAGCTAGTATATATCATTACTCAGAAATATAAAATTAAAGAATACCACATATATAGGCTTTTTTAATTTAATCCTCACAATTGCTAATGTAGAGTTTGAAAAAAAACAAAAAATGAGACCCGAAGTAGGTAGCATTATTATTTAAATATAGTCATGACATGAATGATTTTTATATAATTTGGGTTGACATAATCAAGTAAATAACATTATGTAATCAAAGAATTAGTATCCTCTTATAACAATAATAAAAAATTAGTCCTCTTACTAAGAATTATAAGTAGACCGTGGCAACATATAAAGTTCGGTCTTAATTTATACTGAAAGAAAAATCAAACGTAGTCTGATGTAAAAGAATATACTGGTTTAATCCTTATAACGACTTAATCTTGGAAACTCAAGAAACTCAAGAATTAATCCTAACGTAGCCCACCTTATAAAGACTCGAAATATACAACAAAATTGAGTGGGAGAAATTTTTGGGTTGAAATTTCTCATCTTAAGTATGTAAATCAATTTTTGACATATGTAAAGCTATATTAATAGGGATATGACATACAAATCACAGAATGATATGAAAAGAAATCTTCATATAGCTAATTAATCCATTACCGGAGCTCTTTTACTTTAATCCTGCTATTTTAAGATTGAACCGGCTTGGCTCGGGTTGGCCAGAGTGAATGTTATATATGTATTTAAGTATCTCCGGATTTCTAGGCTCTTAAGCTCCACTGTTTATAAATAAATAAATAAAAAGTTTCTCCTGATTTCGCTAACACGTAAACTCTATTAATTTGATGCTAAATAACTCCACACGGTATTTTATTGAGTTGACAAAGTATGAAGGGGCAGCCAATCTTCCTAGAAGCTGTTGGACAAGTAAATCGATCTTAATTTCTTATACACTCTGATGTAACTCAGGGCCGCATATTTAGGAAGAAAATTAGTATACATCATCATTATCTGAAACGAGTGAATCTTGCCCTGATTCAGTGGATTATTGTAGTCTATTTGCCTTCTACTTTTATTTGGCTAAAATGGAGTGCATGTTTGACTTTGAAAAACAAAGAATAAAAAGAAAATAATAAAAACAATGTGTGCATGTGTTTTCTTTTCCTACCCGAGGGTAAAGACCAAAAATACAGATGCTCTCAAGTTGTTTAGGCGTTAATTTGGTTAGTATGATTGTTAATAGAAATGATTCTATATATATATATTAATTCGGGTTTGAGTATGTCTTATTTTCTTCAATTTATTGCTCTCAACTGTGTATGCTTGAAATTGCTTGATACAATATATAAATGCATACAATATTGTCCTTGTTTTTCACATCAAATAATTTGCTAGCTTTTTATGTATATAGATACAGAAGAGAGAAAAGGTTTAACAGGATGGTGGTGGTTAACTTCTATTACGAAAGGAAAGGAGAAGAAAGGCAGTATATTGAAAGGTAATGTAATATTGATTGAGAGAAGAAGGTACAATTGAAGATGCAAGTTCTTTATATAGAACTTGATACAAACAGAGAAAATAACTAACATAACAAACTAAAAGAAAGCTAACAGAAAGCTATAAGCTAATAACAGAAGCTAATAACAGAAAGCTATAAGCTAAGACCTATTCAATACCCCCCCACAAGCTGGAGAACAGATATCAAGAACTCCAAGCTTGGATAAAAGGTTTTGATGGGGAGCAGGATCAAGGGCTTTGGTGAAGAAATCAGCAAGTTGATTATGGGTAGAGATAGGTAGAAGCTGGAATAATTTGTCTTGAAGCTTTTGGCGAACTATATGGCAATCAAGTTCTATGTGTTTAGTTCTCTCATGGAAGGAAGAATTTGCAGCAATATGGCGAGCTGATTGGCTATCACAGTATAGCAAGGCAGGTTGTATGGAAGGAAGTTTGAAATCATGAAGAATGTAAGTCAGCCATTGCAATTCACACACAGTAGAGGCCAAAGCTCTATATTCAGCTTCTGATGAAGACTTGGAGACAGTAGGCTGCTTTTTAGACTTCCAGGAGATGAGAGAGTTGCCTAGGAAGATGCAGTATCTAGTTACAGATTTTCGGGTATCAACACAACTTCCCCAATCCGAATCACTAAAGGCCTTGAGCTGTAAAGAAGAATTAACTGGAAATAGGAGACCTTGGGCAGGAGAGGCTTTGATGTATTTGAGAATCCTAATAGCTGCATCATAGTGAATGGAGGTTGGGCTGCTCATGAATTGGCTGAGCTGTTGGACAGAGAAAGTGATATCAGGTCTGGTATTAGTGAGGTAGATTAATCGGCCAATCAATCTTCTGTAGATGGTTGAGTCAATCAAAGGTTCTCCTCCTTCTTGAGAAAACTTAGTGCTTTTGATCATGGGGGTTGAAACTGGTTTAGAAGCCAACAAACCACAATCAGTTAATAAGTCCAAAGCATATTTCCTTTGGCTTAGGTGAATGCCAAGCTTTGATCTGGAAACTTCTAAGCCAAGGAAATATTTTAAATCACCTAAATCCTTAATCTTAAACTGAGAATTGAGAGAGGATTTGATAGAGTTGATAGTATGAAGGTTATTACCAGAGATTAAGAGATCATCGACATATACTAAAAGAATTGTGAAAGTATTACCAGAGTGTTGAATGAAAAGGGAATGGTCAGAAGAGGATTGACTAAAGCCATTCAAAAGAAGGAAGGTTGAAAGTTTGGCAAACCATTGCCTGCTGGATTGTCTCAAGCCATAGATTGCTTTTTGTAGTTTGCATACTTGAGCTGGATTAGAAGATGGATAACCAGGAGGCAATGTCATGTAGACTTCTTCAGTTAAATCACCATGAAGAAAGGCATTATGTACATCTAATTGGTGGATGTACCAATTCTGAGAAGATGCAATAGCCAATAGGAGCCGGATAGTTGTAAGTTTGGCCACAGGAGAGTAGGTTTCAAAAAAGTCAATTCCTTCTACTTGGGTGAAGCCTTTGGCCACTAGTCTTGCTTTGAATCTTTCAATGGTGCCATCAGAGTGGTATTTGGTCCTATAAACCCACCTACAACCAATAGCTGTTTTGCCAGGTGGAAGGTCTGTGATAGTCCAAGTAGAATTCTGTTCTAAGGCTTGAATCTCAGAATTCATGGCCTTGATCCAATTGGGATGTTGAATGGCCTGTTTGTATGAGGTAGGTTCAACCTGAGAGGAGATAGATAAAGCAAAATGTAAATGAGAAGGGGACAGTTTATTATAAGATAGAACAGAAGACAAAGGATATAAAGGAGAGGAAGAGGAAGATTCAGCAGCAGAAACAGAATTGCAATGGAAATCTTGTAAGTAAGAGGGAGTTTTGATTTGTCTGGTTGATCTTCTGGGCTGAGGAAGCGCTGGTTCAGATGCTGCAGGCTGATGATGCAGGGCAGGGTTAAGGATGGCATCAGGAGTAGAAGTGCTAAGAGGAGGAATAGCAATCTCAGGAGCTTGAGAAACAGGTATTGATTCTGAAACAGAAGCCTGAGGGGGAATGGTAATAGCAGTAGAAGAAGAATCCAGACCAATGGTAGCAGGAAAATCGAATAAAAAGGTACAGTCATGTGGCATAGAATTATCCTGAATATGAGAAGGAAATAGGGTAGTGGTAGAGTGATAAGGAAAAATAGACTCAAAAAAGATAGCATTTCTAGAAATGAAGGTTTCTTTAGTATGCAAATCATAAAGTAAATATCCTTCAGTGCCATGCTTATATCCAAGAAAGAGGCATTTCCTAGCTCGTGGGTCTAATTTAGTTCGATGTTGCAGTAAAGTAGAAGCATAAGAGAGACAACCAAAAACTTTAATATCAAGGAAGATAGGAGGAATACCATGCAACATTTCATATGGAGTTTTATGATTTAAAACAGGTGTGGACAGCCGATTAATGAGAAAAACAGAATGTGAGACAGCATAGGACCATAAAGGTTTGGGAAGGTTAGAGTGAAACATGAGGGCCCTAGTGACATTAAGCAAGTGTCTATGTTTTCGTTCAACAATAGAATTTTGTTGAGGTGTCTCAACACAACTAGTTTGATGAATGATGCCATGGGATGAAAAGAAAGAATGCATTTGAAATTCAGCACCATTGTCACTTCTAAGAATCTTAACCTTGGCATTAAATTGAGTATGAATGATATTAAAAAAGGAAGTGATGCAGTGTCGTGTTTCAGCTTTGGAGTGCATAAGGTAAAGCCATGTATGTCTAGTAAAGTCATCAACAATAGTTAAAAAATATTTATGACCTTGAACAGAAGTAATATGTAAGGGACCCCAAATATCCATATGTAAAAGGTCAAAAGGTTGAGTAGAATGAGTATAACTAGAGGGAAAAGGTAATTTAGATTGTTTAGCCATTTGACAAGAATCACAAACAAGTCCTTTATTGCAACGAATATAAGGGAATTGCATACACAAGCTGTCTATAACAGAAGAAGAAGGGTGGCCCATCCTAAAATGCCACAAATCAAAAAACTTATTAAGACTAGTAGTAGTTTGAATATTATTGACAGAAGAAACAGAAGTGTCATTAGAAGAATGAGAGGAGGGATCATGCTGGAGTAATACAGGTTGTGATGAACTTCAGCATGTCCAATCGTCTTCTTGGTAGACGCATCCTGTATGAGACAAGAAACATGTGAGAAAAAAAGTGACAATTAAGGGAAATAGCTAATTGATTGACAGAGATCAAATTAAACTGAAAACCAGGAATGTGTAAAACATTATGCAAGACTAAAGAAGGAGTTACATATACTGTGCCAGAATGCTTGGAAATAGAAGTAGCACCATTAGGTAATTTAACAGTGATAGGTGAAATAGGATGATAAGAATGAAAACAGTGAAGAAAAGGGCATACATGATCAGATGCACCAGTATCTAAAATCCAAGAAGAAAGGAAAGAGGGAGAAGTACCTGGTTTGGTTACACTAGATACAATGTGAGAAGAATTGTCAGTAATAGGAATTTTTGTGTTTGAACTCACTGAGGCATTGCTGTCAAGCTTGTTGGATTGCAACAGAGAGACCAGATATTTGAAGTCATCTCGGGTTAAAGGTAAGGCAGAGTTAGTAGGAGCAGAAGGAATGGAAGTAAGGGAAGGTGCTCCTGAGACAGTGGAGACTTGCAAAGCAGAATTAGAGACTTGAGATTTAGGTTTGTAGCCCGGGGGAAAACCATGTTTGAAGTAGCAGTGGTCCACAGTATGATTAGTCCTATTACAATGGCTACAAAGCATATTTGATCTGGTGGAAGCTCTGCCTCGACCTCTACCCTGAGTGTTGATGTTTCTGCCTTGAGTGTATGTTGCAGCAAAAGAGGTGGAGTCATTGCTAGAAGAAGATTGGGGTTTTTCTTGTTGAACAACTAAGGAGTAAGCCTTAGTAATGGAAGGAAGGGGATCCATAAGAAGGATTTGAGTTGTGACATATTCAAAAGAATCATTTAAGCCCTTCAAGAAACAGATAACAAGTTCTTTTTCTTTGTAATCTGTGACAGATTGGCTAAGGGTGCAAGTGCATTGTATAGTGCAAGAACAGGTTGGTGTTGGTCGAAGGAATTCAAGCTCATCAGAAACAATCTTCATGTCAGTGAAGAAGGTTGAGAGGGATCTATCACCTTGTTTCATGGAGTGTAGTTCTTGCAGCAAGGTTGACATTCTGAAGTGATTGCCTTTGGTGAATCTTGCCTCAAGATTGAGCCAAAGATCCCTTGCATTATCAAAGCAGATGGAACTTTGAGAAATTTGAGGTGAGAGAGTGCGAGTAATCCAAGATACAACAATATTGTTGCATCTTTCCCAAGCATCAAAGAGAGGATCAGTAATGGAGGGTTTGGAAATAACACCATTAACAAATTTTAATTTGTTCTTTGAAGAAAGAGCTCGATGCATAGCTTTGCTCCAATGGTAGTAGTTGTCACCATTAAGGGGTGGATGAACAAGAACATAACCAGGATTTTCTCCTGGATGTAAGTAATAGGGGCTGACAGGGTTAAGAGAGGGATCGGTGGGTGGATTTGAGCCATTAGAGGTGGAAGAAGAAGAAGAATTATTGGTTGGTGTCTCAATAACTGGTTCATCGGCCATTGAGAAGAGAAGAAAAAGAAAGAAGAGTGCTCTGCGGAAGCTGTAAAGGTGATATCAGTTAGAAATCTGATACCATATTACGAAAGGAAAGGAGAAGAAAGGCAGTATATTGAAAGGTAATGTAATATTGATTGAGAGAAGAAGGTACAATTGAAGATGCAAGTTCTTTATATAGAACTTGATACAAACAGAGAAAATAACTAACATAACAAACTAAAAGAAAGCTAACAGAAAGCTATAAGCTAATAACAGAAGCTAATAACAGAAAGCTATAAGCTAAGACCTATTCAATAACTTCTGAATGTTAACATTACTAGTTACATATGCTATTTATTAGAGATGTAATAAAGACATTTATAAGCTTTCATCTACTAGTTTAATCTTTTGCGAGAGTTGGTTTATGAACACTAATGGCACTAATAAGGGTGAGGTCTAAGAATATTTGAATGCTTAGTTAAGAATCAAGGGAAATCCCACAGCACACTTACATAGGCCCCCATAATACCAGTGCTAATTAAGTTGCTAACAGATAGAAGCACAATGTGCTTAAGAATCATGGAATCATGGCCTCAGTAGTGCCGGCTGTCTGAACTATGGCCCTCCTGATACAACTGATCTGGTAGTTGGCAATGCATTAGGACCTGCTTTGTCATAAACATCCAAATTCTGGAGTGAGTTGTGCACAGCACGGAAACACAAACAGCAATTTCAAACACATTGGAAGAGATTGAGGAGCAGCCGTGGTAATGACGTATGGCTAGGAATTCATATATAACTAAAAAATGGGGTAGGTGTTAATAATTTAATATGGAGAGCATGCATGTGACATGTATCTCTACTTCAGTTTGATGACAGTATAATTAATCTAAATGACTTTTGAGAGAAAATAGTGAAAATTACAGTAGGATCAGACCAATTCCAAGGAAGTGAAGCTTTCCTTCTATTTGTTTCTCTTTGATTATATAATACTTGCTTTATCATTAAAAAAAAAGATATAATACTTGGTTTTAAAATTTTCCATAGAAGTTACGCGCTCAGCATCACACCTAGTTTTTTCTTATTTCATGCTGCAAGCTGTAAAGAGGCTGATAAGATCTAATAGATTTGAGGAAGAATTGTATGTTCTTGATCTGAACCAAGGGTTACATATATACACGTTACACTCTAGCTTTAGGCGCCGGCCTTCCTAAAAAACAGACCTACAATCTCTCCTAATTTAGCTAGGTCAAAGATACAACAAATCACCACTAATATTGTTGATAATGATCTCGATAAAAAGGGAAAAGAAAGATAACACAAATGATATATAGTTAACAAATTTCTGCATTAACAGAATCCCAACAGATTTTTGTATCAATAGAATATCTTGATCTCATATTACCCCCCCTCAAGTTGGTGCATGCGGATTCCAAATGCCCAACTTGCGAAGGAAAGAATGAAATTGCGCACGACCTAAAGCCTTTGTAAATATGTCTGCAAGCTATGCATGAGTGGGAACATAAGATGGTTGCGGGTTCCTATGAACGATCTCATTACAAACAAAGTGACAATCCATTTCAAAGTGTTTGGTACGCTCATGAAACATGGGATTCTTTGCAATGTGTAAGGCAGCTTGACTATCACTATAGAGTTGCATGGGCATGGAATGGGTGATCCCAAGGCTTGAAAGAATACCTTTTACCTACTTCAAATTGCATGTGGTACTAGCCATTAAACGATATTCAGCTTCAGCAGAAGATCGGGACACTGTATGCTACTTTTTGGTTTTCCAGGAAATGGGAGAATGACCCAAAAAAAAAAAAAATCCATCCAGTAAGAAACTTACAGGTAAGAGGGCAACTGGCCCAGTCAGCATCACACTAACCATAGAGGCGAAAATCGCAACTATTGTCCAAGAATATTCCCTGCCCGAGGTTTCCTTTGAGGTATCGAACCACTTGTAAAGCAGCATCCCAGTGCTCTGTTTGTGGTTGCTGTATGAATTGCGAAAGAACATGGACACAATACGATAACTCAAGGTGCGTAAAACAAAGATAAATAAGGCGACCAACCAACCTATGATAGTGATCGGGATTGGCAAGGAGCACCCATTTGGCAAGGCCTAAGATGATGATTTTGTTCTAGCGGAGTGCTCATAGGTTTCGCACTAAGTAAACTAGCTTCACTAATAATATCCACAACATACTTTCTTTGGCAAAGGAAAATACCAGTAGGTGATCTGACCACTTCTACTCTTAAGAAATATTTCAATTTCCCCAAATCTTTCATATGAAAACACCTACTCGAGTAGTCTTTGAAACGCTGAATAGAGCTATGATCATTTCCACAAATAATCAGATAATCAACATAGACTAGGACCACCAGTTGTATTCCTTTATCATGCAAGGTGAATAGAGAATAATCTGAATAAGATTGATGAAATCCATACCCCTATAGAGCTGAAGAAAGCTTGGCAAACCAGCAACGTGGGGTTTGCTTCAACCCATACAGTGACTTGCGAAGTTTACACACCATACCTTGTTGAGAAGTCCAAAAACCAGGAGGGAATTTCATGAAAACTTTCTCTTGCAAATCACCATGAAGGAACGCATTATGCATATCCATTTGATGAAGTTCCCAATCCTTTGCGGTAGCAATTGCTAAGATAATCCAAACTGTGACCATTTTTGCTACTGGAGCGAAAGTTTCAATGTAATTGATTCCTTCAACTTGATGATTTCCAAGAATGACTAATAAAGCTTTAAACCTTTCTATGGTTCCATCAGAGTGATACTTAATTCTACAAACCCACTTGCATCCCAAGGCCTTTCTATTGTCTGGTAGGGGACATACTGTCCACGTGTGATTGTCTTCAAGAGCCTGTATTTCTTGTTGTATGGCTGAGTGCCACCTAATATCTTTTACGACTTCTGTAAAAATTACAAGCTCTTTCTTGACTGTCATAGTTGCGAGGAACCTGCGATGTTGCAAAGAGAATTTATCACAGTTCATATAATGGGCGATGGGATAGGGCGCACTTGATTCATGCTGTGGAGTGAGTGAACAAGGAGATAAGCTCATTGTTTGCACTGTATTAGTCACATAATTTCAGAGCTTCACAGAGGGAATCTTGGTACGCTTACCTCGTCCAAGCTGCTCCTCATTTTCTATTTCTGTATCTGTGGCAGCACACTCAACATGGTATGTTCCTCCAATATCTTGTGTATCCTCCAACTCAGTGCCCCCATACTTCAGCGCCTGCCTCATCTCTTGGTGACTCTGCACCTTTTATGTGTTCACATTCAACATTGTCAGCTTCAATATCATTTTCTACAGGTAGCATGTTGGTCATTGACGCACCACCACACACCGAAGTGGATTCCGCAAAGTGAAACTCAGCTTCAAAAAAATCAACATCTCTTGATACAAAGTAGGTTTTGTTCTCTAGGTCAAAAAGTTTCCATCCCTTCTTTCCATGTGGGTACCCTACAAATATACACCTCAAACTTATCTCCTTTCTTTCCTTGATTATGTGCATAACACAGAGATCCAAATACTCTCAAATGATCATAATAAGGTGATTGCCCATTCAACACCTCATATGAAGATTTTTCATTCAGCAATGGTGTGGGTGTTCTATTTATTAGATATCTAGCCATCAAAACACATTCACCTCAGAAGGAAATGGGAAGATTCCCTTGAAATCTCAGTGCCCGAGCTACATTGAGTATATGTCTGTGTTTTCTTTCAACTCAACCATTTTGTTGAGGAGTTCCAGTGCAAGATGTTTGGAATATGATTCCTCATTCAAGAAACTGTGTTGTCATGCATGTAAATTGCATTCCATTGTCACTCTGAATCACCTTAACTTTCTTCTCATAGTGTATTTCTATTAATGCAATGAAATTCAACAAAACACGAGATACTTCCTTTTTATCTAGTAACAGGAAAATCCAAACTGCTCAAGAAAAATCATCCACTATAGTTAAAAAATAATAAGCACCACAAGAGGATGGAGTTTTATAGGGTCCCCACAAATCACAGTGAACCAATTGAAAAACACTAGCTGCCTTATTATTGCTTAAAGGAAAACTATCCCTAGTTTGTTTTGCCCTTTACATACATTACACACTTTATTTCCACATTCACTATTCTTGTCACTAATATTTGAAACCAACTGAGTAATCTTCGAGGAAGGATGTCCCATGTACCTGTGCCAAAGATCAAATGAAGACACTCCATTGACTTTAAAAATGGTGAATCCCTCTGAAATAATAGAGTCCATCTCGTCGTTCACCCACACTAATCAGCGTCCTCAAAGTGCGGTCCTGTATCACACACAAAGAATTAGTGAACTGAACTATACACTTTGTTTTATCTACTAGCTGGGCTACGAATATCAGACTGCAATTTAATTTAGGTACGTATAACACATTGCTCAGTTTTAGGCCTCCTTCAAGAGCTATTATTCCTTCTTTTGTTGCAACAACTTGTTGTCCATCTGGCAGCCCCACAGGGCATCTTTGAATGGTTTTCAATTCACGCAGCAGTCTCAAATTTCTTGTCATGTGATTGGAAGCCCCTGTATCAATAATCCAAGCTGTTTCTTTACTTGTCATTCTTTCATTAATGTTTCCTTTGTGGCTATTTAAGATCTCCACTAGGGTTTGCCATTGTTCGGTACTCAATCTTGTCAGTCCACCCTTGTATATGTTTGTCATTGGCTCAATTGCTCCCCCAATAATGGCCTGGGCAGCATTTGGTTTCACACCCATACCTTTGCCACGCCCAAAATTGCACCACACCCTTGTTGTTGTTGTCTCTTTCCCCGACCACTTGTCTTTGTTTCATGTCGTGCTCTGTCACCCCATCAATCTAGATACCCAACAAGCTGAAAATAATTCGCGGCATCATGTCCTGCCCAGTTGCAATTTGAACAAACTGTGCCCTTATCTTTTGCATCTCCACGCCCTCTCGTTCTTCCATCAGTTTGCACAACCAGACCAACAACCTCCCATCGTTCCTCCTTAGTTCTAGTAATGGCCTTTACACGTTCTTCTTGTATCAGCGTAGCATATACCCGGTTCAATGAAAGCAATGGATCAGTGGCTAGAAGATTTGAACGAACTGTCCTATACAGCGCATCATCTAGTCCCATCAAGAATTGATGTACCTTTTCTTCTTCCCTTCGCTTCTCTAGTTTTGCCTTGATGTCACATTTGCATCCTCCACATGTGCATGTTGGTATATGCTGGTAGTTCGCTAACTCATCCCACAACGCCTTGAGCTTTCCATAGTAATTCACCATGGTCATTCCCCCTTGTTTACATTCAGCCAATTCCGATTTTAGTTGTTGAATCCTTGGCCCGTTCACAACTAAGAATCACTCTTTAATGTCCTCCCACAGTTCCTTTGCATTCTCCATATAAGAAATAGTAGAACGCAAAGACAATTCAATAGTATTTAAAATCCAAGACACCAGCATAGATTGCACGGTCCACCAATCCTCTATCTCTAATGATCATTCCTTTGGCTGTTGTACGATGCCATCCACAAACCCTCATTTTCACCATGCACGTAAGGAGGTCTTCATAGCTTTTGCCTATTCTTCATAATTTTTACCCAGCAGTCGTACTTGGGTGATTACGCTTCCTGGGTTGTCATTCGAATTTAGATCATAAGGAGATGACATCTTCTTCACCACCTGTTTTTCTAGCTCACGAACTTCTTCCATTTTGTGTTCCCTTAGTACTCGTTCTTAATTAGAGCCTAGACGCTCTGATACTATAATCGATTTGAGGAAGAATTGTATGTTCTTAATCTGAACCAAAAGTTACATATATACATGTTACACTCCAGCTTTAGGTGTCGGCCTTCCTAAAAAATAGACCTACAATCTCTTCTAATTTAGCTAGGTCAAAGATACAACAAATCACCAATAATATTGTTGATAATGATCCCGATAAAAAGGGAAAAGAAAGATAACACAAATGAGACAATTAATAGATTTCTGCATTAATAGAATCCCAATAGATATTTGTATCAATAGAATATCTTGATCTCATATTAAATATAATGAACAAATCACAGAGCAATTTGTAATTGGAAAATGCACTTGTTCTAAAGTGAATTCAAAGGAGTACTTGAGATATGTACGTCACAGTGGTTGAAGGTAGACTCTTCTGTAGCGTGGTAGCGGTAGCGGTAGTGCAAGAGGGTGGATATCTACAAAATGTACTCTAACGCTCAAGTTAGATTATACACCACATAGAAGACAGTTTATATATAAGAGGAGATGCATATCTTTGAGACTTGACATGATATTTATAAGAGGATTTTAGAATGAGTGTAATATGTATTAAATGCAGTTATTTAATATTAAAATCCAGTTAGGGATTGTAATCTATTTTAACTAATTTTTCTATTTATGTGAAATATAATTAGTTTTCATATCCATCAAGAATATTTGAGAGATTTATGCCTAATAAATAGACTGATATACTCATGAAGATAGTGCGTAGTAATATCCGGATATTATTCTTGTGGGCCGAATTACTTTTGAACTGCTAACTCAAAATCTGATCTAAAACAACACTATTATTCTGATTAAGAAATATTCGGCAGATGTAAGTACATGTAAATTCTATACTGAGAATCAAAGAGAAATAAATAGAAAAGCAAGTCTAAGGGAGGGAGGATAAAGAAGGTAGAATTAGAGGGAGAAGAGAAAGGCCGGGAGAGAGAGTAAGATCCTGTCCAAATTCTTCACACCATATGCCTCTTCATCGTGCCTTTTATCCTTCTTCTACATCCACCATTTCTCCAAGCAGTTAGGCCTGTGGGCCTTTGTGTTTCTGCCCGACACCTAGCCCGTGTTCCTATTATCCAACAATTTAGTTGGCCTGCACCTCTTTCCTTCTCTTTCACCACTATATACGCATTACACAAGCCAAGTTGGCCCTGCAAAAAATGACGAGTAAAAGATTTTTCAAATTTCCGCTGTATGCCCTTAAATTAAAGCCATGAAAAGAGCCAAATCCTTTGCAAAAGAATGGAATTTTAAGCAAGCACCATATTAAACACGGTCAAATTATTGAGCAAAACATCAACAATTCAACATTAGAGCTCTCTGGCTCTGCAGTTTATTTAGCTGCAGCATCTCATTTGATTTGAAATTTTGAACCATTCAGATGTGCCGGGAAGGTATCAATTATGAAGTTTTCATGAATAACCCAAAACTAAATTCTGAAATGTACGTAATATATTTTACAACAGTTCAAATTTTGCAAGCGAGTTATATATATATATTAATATATTTTTAAAGTTTTTAAAGCAAAAATTAGTATTAGAATTTGAGAACGGATTGGATAACTCAACTCTAAAAGCTAACTTAAAGAAGAGGATTGTCCTATGTGGGATACTTTGTATATATATCCCCCAATGTGGAATTTTAACACTATGCATAAAGTGATATGTCTCTTTGACTACATAGAGAGACACAGCCACACGCTTCCACTTTGTGTCAAGTGTCAACTACAGCATTTTGAAAATAATGCTAATTCTAATTTAGTAGCATGCTTAACCAGCTGGAATTTTAACTACCAGAATCCAGTCAAAGAAGCTGCTCCTGAATATCCAATAAAAGAAAGTTAAGCAAAACCCAAAATTTTCAATGAATAACAGTTTCAGATTGAATTTCATCATCTCATATGATAAACTACACAAAATCCCTGGTCTAACTTGTTCAAATGTCTAATTAAGATGGAAAAGATCTTAGTTACTTTGCAGGACAACCAATCATTGATATGTTATAAAAGAAGAAAGCCACACCTTTCTTAATTATGTCCCTGTTAAAAAACAGGATTGATCCAAAATTTAGAACCTCACCAGGAGATTTCAACAGCTGAATATGATACTTTGCAAACACTAGAACTGTAAATGATGCATATTCAGATATAAACAGCAGAAGGAATGGATAGGATATGTTGCACTATCATATGACTTGTTTCCTTTTCATATGTTTTTGGCTAAATGGAAATTTCACTGAGAAGGAGGAAAATTACAGCGAATAACCAACTCCCCCTACCAAGTCTAGAAGCCAAAGAACACAATGTGCATACCTATTAAACAAGATAAGCATTAAAATCAGATTAAACTCAAGAAGTTAATTGCGATCACCTCATAATTGTTTTATTTAATTCACTCGAAATTTCACAACTTTGTATTTACTTAAGGTGGGATATAAGTAGGGTAAGAAATGAGCCAAGTCAATTCATGATCTTCTTATAGCTTGGTCCATTTTTAACTCAATAAACTGAGTTCATTCAGGATCTAAATGAGCTAGAATATCTAATTTGCATAAAATATGGGCTAAGCTTCATTAAAAGCGTGTTCAACTCGTTTGTCATCTTTCTCAGTAAATATATATTTATCTAAAAATATATTATATTAATTGTATATAGTTTTGAAATATTCTTGAATTTTCAAGAACAAACTGCAGAAATCTTTGGAAATTGGAACGGATCCACTCCTTTTTTTTTTCTTTTCATTTTAGCCATTATCATTTGCTGGTCAAACATAATATTATGTGAGTTTTGCATGGTTTGAATTTTGGTGGCTTGATCATGTTGAAACTTGATAGAATTGAAAGAAAAATGATGTTTTTACATTTTTTTATATATCACTTTGTATTTTTTTTGGTGATTAAGTGAAAAAAATAAAAAAAAAGTGATATGATTAATAAAATAATATAAAAAGTGATATAAAAAAAGTAATGTAAAAAAAAGGGCTGAAGTTGAAATTGGATTGAAGTGATGGCAACCATGCAAAGAATCTTTGGCAAAGATACTTTGACTAAATGAGGCTAGTATGACCAACCATTTTGGATGTTTATAAGCTACGGGTTCAGATGCCACGTCTAAAATACCACCCTTCACCAAGCATTTGAAGTTATCGGGTTCCACGCTCATCTCTAGTGAGTATGTAGTAAATTAAGCTTAGCGCTTCTTTGAGTGAGTACTTCACGCAGTGAGAATAACTCCTTGTGTGATGGGTAGGAATAGTTTTTTGTTTGGTAAAAAATAGGAGAGAATTTTGCTAATAAAAAATATATGTTTGAACTTATGTATTATATGTGATATGTGTAATTTTTTTTTTTACAATATATACATGCAATATGTATAATTTTTACCTTTTATTTGGCAATAGGACCTCTCCTACCTTTTAGGAACAATCCTGATCCTTATATGATTGTTAGGTAATTTTGGAGTATATTTTGAGTATTTTGATACAGTTTCATTTAACACCTCAATCGTAAGAAAATTTTTATGATATCTTATTAAGTATAATATTCAAAGTGAATTGTTAAATACTTATTAAATAATAATTTTATAATAAATATTTAAATTTTTATTAAAAGTATCTAATAACCAATAAAATATCTAATAAATACTTTATCTCAAAAAAAGATAGGTATAATAAAATTGTGTTTAGAGTTTAGCGTATATCAAACAAGGATAACAATGGGAGTGGGTTCCACTCTAGGTGAGTGACTCACCCACTGTGTTCATCTCATAGTTAAGAAACCAGATCGCAAGTTCAGCTGAAACGGGTCATCTCATAGATCAGGTCAAGCTTCCATAAAAGGAATCTTGAAAACTTCTCTAGAACTGTATAAACTAGACAAAGCACATGAACCAAACCGCAGCTTAAAGAGTGAACCAGTGCAAGCTTCAATATTTTATCCCCATTGCTCAATAGACAAAATTTAGATAGAATTTTTTAAGAGTTTGTAATATTGTTCTCTTATAAAAATATAATATATGTATTATTTTTTACATCTCAATCATAAAAACTTCAAAAAGAAAGATGAGGTGACTAAAAATAATACATATGATATTTTATTGGAAAACAGTATCATCTACAGAATAAGAAGTTATTCTAAATTCCTCAAGTGGTGGTTGAAACGTCAAAACGTAAATAGAGTGAATAAATTAATTTCTCAAAATGATAAATTTTCTATGAGTATACAATAATCTCTCCCTAAGGAACTTTATTTTAGTTTTGCCCTACAAAGAATCAGTCTAATACAATAACAAAATTGTTTAAGTAGTAGCCATGAGAGAGCTGCACAACGAGAACAATGGATAGAGCATGTTGCAGCTGGATAACAACCAAATCTCAGAGGAAGGAAAAGGCTCGAACAGTGGAGATGGGAGAGAGTGACCCTATAAACCGTAGCGACTAACTTTTAACAACTCTTATATTTTTATCATAAATAGTACATACACCTCTTTTCATATTTTTTTTAATACCATTCATTATACTTACTTTTTTAACTTTGATTTTCTTATCACAAACAGTGCATACACTTCTTTTCACACTCATCCTAATATCATTCATCATATTTATTTTTTCCTATCACTTTCTCTCACTTAATCACATTCATCCAAGATGGGTGTGAAAATGGATGTGGGATGAAAAATGATGTAAGACCATCATTTTTTTATTTTTTTTATCACTTTCTCTCACTTAATCACAACTCTTAAAAAAGATGTGAATAATAATACACCGATTTTTAAGAGTGTAAGAGTATTATTTTTCAACTTTTAATCTAAAGGCACTGGCAAATAGCTCTAGGGATAAACATTGAGCCAAAGGTAACTGTTGTACTTCTGACCTTGACGACAAACTTGTTACGTTCAACACACACTAATTACATAATTAGCACAACTAGAGATGGGTCGGTTGACAGAAACGATATATTATTCTTTTGTAATTATTGGTCTGTTCAAGTTCAATTGATGACAAAGGTCATAAATTTAATGTGTATATGTTTAATGGAAAAAATGTTAATTTACATAAAGTATAAATAATAACTTGTAGTACTATTACTCTATTCAGTGTTCCTGGATTCCATCTCGATCGTAACTTGCATGTGCATAGCTAAGTAAGAGATAATAGATGAATCAAGTTAGGCTAGATATTCCATATAAATTAGCATAAACAAATAGAGCAGTTCCTTTCGTACAAGGAACTAAAACATACAAATAGTAATATAATAATATATGGTTCAATTTTGAACCTAGCATTATTAATCTTAGCAATCAAAATATTAATAAATCACACATTCATGGACAGTTAAAATTGGCATGACTTAGCATATAATTAATTATGCTGCTTCTTAATCTTTCATCAATATTTATTGTGGTCCAGACTTAAAAGATGCAATTTTAATTAACTTTTCTACAGTTGCGTCTGATCTCTCCCTTGTTCCCAGTAAGAGGCTTCATGCTACCCATCTTGATCATGGAAGCTTTAAAGTCATTAGCAAAAGCATAAAGGTTCCTGCTGTATAGCTCTACCAATCTGTCACTCTCACTACCATTTCCCTTGAATAGCTCTTGATCAGAATGCAGGAGACCCTTTTTACACAGCAATTCCCTATAGTATGCAGTGTCAACTGTTGCAGTAGTTGGATCCAATGGTTGTAAATTGTTATCTCCGCCACTTCGAGGGCATTTCTTTCTCAAAGAGGCTGCAAAACGGTGGTCTATGTTGGTGTCATTGTAGATCCTGTCCCGGAAGGTAGTGCACCTGGCAAATCCAATGGTGTGGCCACCAGAGAGTGCTACCAGGTCTTTGAGGTCCAATCCATGAGACTTGAAATTAGAAAGAAGCTGTGAGAAGCTGAAAAATGGGGGAGGAAGATTGGAGTTTGCAGCATCCCTGCTTGCAGTTCTTGCGTCTCTTCTGCCTAATAATACATTATACCAAAGGTGTGGACCCCCCAACTGTTAACAGGAACATGCATATTATGTTAGTTTCCAGAGTTTGGCATATATAATAATAACAAAAATTGCTAACTGGAATGATAGAATTGTTTAGAAAAAAATAATATATAGAGAAAGAGTATGTTAAAATATAAGTGTTTTTTTATTATTAAAAAAATAGTGCAAAAATTTCTTAAAATCTAAAAACAATTAAAAATAATATAATGAAAATTTTGTGTAAATATTTTATAATTGTTTATAATACTTACTATGGCTACAGAATCACGAGCAGCTATAGCTAAGATATCTGCACATGAAACCACAGGGCGTTTGCAAGCTTTGTCAACCGCTGCTTTAATCTCATCAACTACGTTAAAACCTCTTATTGAATTAATATTTGGCAAAGCCGTCTTCTCGCCAGTGAAGTTTCGGGTGTCATCTAGCAGTACTGATCCATCACAGCCCTGCGCTTGCAGGATATACAAATCAGTAAATTACACTAAATATAATAAAAGTGGCATATGTTCATATGTTACTATGTTTGAAAGTTTCCCACGTTCTGATCTTTTTTTATTATTATTATTTTGGTAAGGCCACAAGATATTTTTATATGTTCAACTTATTTAAACGGTCCATGAGATTAATTTCTATTTGATCCAAGGAGCATAAGAGTTATTCGATCTTCTTACAAAAGTTGCTTTCTTAAAATTTGATTAATAGTATTTGTTTTTTTTTATGACATGATGATCTGGGCACTTACTTCTGTGCGCGCTCAACATTTTGCAATACACAAGACTAAGAATAATTCACTAGCAATAGCTTAACCTTATAGACACGGATCAATTAAAATTGAAAATTTGTTTTGAAGCTGTAAATGAAATGGAATTGGCCCCAATTCTGCTAATGGACAACCATATTAACCTAGATACTGAAGAGATAATAGTTTTTGTTAGGAACATTATTGCCAAGTGAGTTACCATCAGATCAAAGTTCTGATGGCTTTTGATAATTGGTTTCTTAACGAATATATAAACCCCTTTTTGAGATTTTCGGCCAATATTGATTAAAAGTTCAATTATTGCTGCCAGTTTGATATAGTAAGAGGAGCGGCTGTGCAAGAAGTAGTTTAACATATAAGGATTGGTTCAATTGGTATAAAAATGCACTTTGACTGGAAAAGCGACTGGAAAAGGGAGAGATCTTAGTTAGCTTTTGGGAGCTCCAAAGGTGACGTCGAGGCAAAAGCTACATCTTAACATGGTTTTGGCTGGCAGAATCACTTGATGGCCTATGAGAACTTAAACTTTTATTTGTGTAAACCATAAACTCTTTAGTTTCCAACTTTGAATAATTAAGCAAATTAATCTAGGAAACTAGACTACAATATTACTCAGTTGTGTCTAAACTTATGGTACTAAAACATAAAACATAACCACATGGAGGTATATATATAAAAAGAACAGTAGCTGGTAATATTTGACACAGTAACTCACATTAACAAAGCAGTCATGGAAATGCAAACGCAGCAAGGATGCTCCAATGCGCCGTTCACGAATAATTGCTTGTTGAACGACTGACCTTATGACTGGCAATGCCTGGGGACAAACTTTCTTATAGAAATCACGAGTGAGCTTTGCATTGGTAGTAGGGATCATCAATGTGGCCAAAGTGACCATAACAAGAAAAAGAAAAGATTGGAGATGAGAAGCCATCGTGTTGTGCTCTTATGAAGCTTTGAGCTAAGTTATTATTGCTTTTGCTGGCTCGGGATATGATATTTATATAGAAAGAAGGTAGCCACAAGCCCTCAAGCACAGCTAACTAGTTTACTTGCTTGGGTTATCCACATAATATTTTAGTTCATCATATACAACTGGATTATGCTCCATAAAATTGCCCCACGTTTGACTCTATATATCTTTATATAAATGCAAAGTGAATATTACATCCAGCAGAAAAAAGGAAGCCACGTATTTAGTTGTTTAAATAAGATAAAATCACTTTCACTACTTTTGGAACAATGTTTCACTTATTAACCTTTTGTTATTTTCCTTAACTTTATTCGATTAAATATCATCCCATGACAAATTTCCAAATATTAAGATTCTCAAGCATTAGACTGATTTAATTTTTCCAAAATATAATCAGTAAACTTCAAAACCAGCTGCAAAATACTGTAGCACGCATCCGATGCTTAAGCTTATAGATAAATAACATTTCTACATAGCAATGAGCTGGCAGCTAAGGCCCAAAGCCGATTTTTATCTTTTATTTTTGCGGTGTTTGAGTAATTTTATTTACATAATAAAATATTAAGATACATGCATGTTGTGGGCATGATTGTCTATTACCAATTTATCATTTACTTTTGTATCGTGGTCAAGTGATTTCCGAATCAAAGATAGTTCATTTATATTGAAATTTGAAAATTCATAAAAATGTTTTTTGTGACCTTATCTTAAAAATTGTTATAAGTATATTTAAACTCATAATTATGTGTCTACTCACTCATCACATACTCATCTACCATTAAGCCAAACCTTAAGATTACATATGCCATTATCAATAAATAAAGTTCAAAACATTAGACTGATAATAGACTCAATCAGTTGTAGAATATTAAAATATTTAAGTTAACTATGTGATTAGATCATAGTTGTTTCTGTACCTTGTTCATATTTTCGTTTTCGTTTTCCTCTCTTAATCATTTGGTTGGGTACTTGCTTTTGCGTGTAAAGTTGTAACTTGTAAATGAATTTTTGCAAAGTCCCAATTACGACCTTTCTTTCCTTGAGTATTGTTAAAGATTTGAAAGTTTGTGTACTTATATGTAGTATAATATATTATTGGAGTGGTTCGTGCAATAATATGCCTTACGGATTTATAATAAATAATATTGAGTTGGCTATAAGACAAATCTTTTAGGAAGTAGAAATGTTAGCATGTGAATTCTTTATAAATTTTGGAAAATAATTGAAGATTTCTATACAGTGACACTTCTGAAACGAAAATACTAATGAACTTGTTTCCAAGTTTGTCTTCTCTCTCTCTCTCTCTCTTTATTATTATTATTATTATTATTTTACTGATCTGTTATTTGCATGCATGATGAGGAAAGGCCTTATAGATGAAGACATAGTTAAATTGTTCATAACATTTAAAATTCTCATTTTATAAGTATTTAAAATTTAAATTTTCTTCCGATAGACAAATGATATAGTGGAATGAGAATATATTAGATTGGAGAAAATCAAATGAGCAGTTTGACATATTTATTAAAAAGAAAATATTTAAAAAAAATATTTCTGCATTGTAGTTTGAGATATTATTATTATTCTTTATTTTAACATATTTATGAAGAAGAGAATAAAATGAGTTTTGCAATGAAGCTTATTAACACATTTTTTGGGTCAGTGAAAGTTTATAATGATGGGAGGTTGCCCCATTACGGTGACTATCAATGGAAGAACTATCAATAGCAATCGAATTCAAGACCTTTTCATCAACACTATTCAACCTTATTAATAGAACTAACTTTTATTGACTTACTAACACATGATTTCTCATATTAAAAAGAAAAACAAAAGAAAAAGTGCAATTTGAAATTGCCTATGGGGAGCCAGATATAAATTTATCTCTTTTTTCCTTAGAAACATGATGGTGCAATTTTTCAGAAAATAAAACATATATACAAGTCTTCCAGTAACACGATAGAATATAGATTTTAAAACATGCTAAATAAGGCCTTGACTACCAAAACTTCGAATGTTAAAGTCAGAACCCTGAAAAGAATTATAGAAAGTAATTAATTATATGGAACTTATATTTTTTCAATTATAGAAGCTGATGAAGAAATCTCACTTTTCTTGGGTCAAAAGCATACTTGGCGGCGATGCCTGAGACAGTGATCACGATAACAATGACTTCATTATTGCTTGAGCATTGAAATCATATGAAGTGCAAATAAGAATACTGTAATTGATCTTAGCCAAAAGGTCGAGAAGGTATTATGAAAAACAAGCTTAGTTTGTGATACACCTACATTTATTTTCTTAGAGCTTATGCATTACTATCCATGTTTTTAATATAATCTTGTGAAATAAGATTGTATCATCTTCACTGATTTTCTTTCTGCAATTTCAATAAAGCTAAAATTTGTTAGATGCCAATTAATTCTCTGTACTTAGCACTGACCAACTGAACCAGGTGATCAACACCATATATTATTGGTTCAGGTGGTCAATTAACCCTACACCATATATTATTTGATTTGAGAAGGTATGAAAGGCTCATCTAATCTTACAAAAAGTTGGTGGACAAGCAAATTTGGCCCCGCTGATATCTAATTATCAATGCATGCTAGCTATTAGCTAATAAAATTCAAGGCCACAAGTTTGGGAATAAAATTAGCATACATTCCACCATTATGTGTATTGTGTGACCACTTTTTTAGGCGTGGGCGCTGACAGAGTGAGGATAAAACATACAAACAGAAACTGCAGTATGGTATCATCAAAGTATGGAGGCTAAAGAAATCAGACAAGTGGACAACCGTCTACGGTGTTACAGAGCATGCTTAGAGACGATATAATGTATCAATACCTAGTATTTTTTCACTTTAAGTTTTGTTTCATTTATAGTTGATAGGTTTTTCTTCATTGTTTGTTTACGTTTTTATTAATTTAATATTAACTTGATATTTTATGTATATTTATTTATTTTATCATATTATTATATATATGTCTATATATGTCTACTCTAAGTGTTCTCTATTACATTTTAGCACACCATTATTCTTTAAAGGAAAAGAAACAAAATTAAATTATTCAGATTATATCTGAAATATAGAAGACTCTTAACATCATTTTCGATGAGATTTTGACTCTGATACCATATGAGATTCTAACTTAAAATTAATTAATATTAAATGCAATGACCCAATAAATATATAAATTATATCCAAAATATTGAGACAGATAATGTGAGACTCTTAACAGCTTGGTTTGGGTGTCTATGTGCAAGCTTGCGTGGACATGCTTCGAGAGTCCAAACTTACTCCTGCTGCCCTTTATTACTGGTGTGAACACCCAATTTTGTCCGGGGCGTTTTGTAAATAAAAAAAAAGATAAATAAAAAATAAAAAAATAATTTTTCAACCCATTGGCCCATTAACCCATTAATCCATTAACCCATAAACCAATCCGTTAACCCATCACCCATTAACCCACAACCCATCAGTTATCCTCATCCTTAACCTCAAGACTTATCCTAAAACAGACTCCATCGCTATCTTAATCCCCAAACACTTATCCTAACTATCCCAAACCAACCTATCCTAAACTAACTCAAACTCATCCTACCACAAACTTATCCTAACATAAACCCATCTTATCTCAAACCCATCCTAAATAAACTTATCCTAAACCTCCCATCACTTATCCTAAACAAACTCCTAATCACATTCTAACTCAAACACCTCACCTAATCCTCTCCTATAAAACACCTAACCCATACATCAGGAGGGGAGATCAGAATCCTATACTCAGAACCTGCCAAGCACACTTCTGCCCACTATCTCATTCACGTGATTTTCGTGATAATAGCATTCTTCATTTTCTACTCCAAACTGAGTTAACTCAGTGCCTCACCACACGGCCCCCCCTTCAACACAGCTTCAATCCATCTCTTCACCACCACAACTCCACCATCATCAACCAAACCACCTTACCTCAAGCCAGCTGCTCCTGCAAAACCCAAAATCACCTCACTAGACCTCCACAAACTCCACCAACCAGAACACTGTCCCGAACCGTTCCTCGCGACCCAGCAGAGCCAACCGCGTGCAACCGTTCACCGCCCAAACGACCATCTTCGCGAGACCTCCGGTCACCATCTCTGCGTCTCAGCGGCCAAATTACGACCCAAGAACTTCTGCCCCCAACTCGCTCTGTTTTCACAAACCGTGAAGACCCAGCCATACCCAATCCACTTATTGCCGGATCCGAGCTTCAGCCGTTCGACCTCCGCGCTGCCACCCGCGACTAGATCGGAACTCCTCACGGAATCCCAAAGCCGGCAGCCACCTCGCCTCACCAGCGTCCTGTCCATCCTCCGCGATTAGCGCTGCTTCACTCGGAAAGCACGACCGAACCGCCGAATAACCAGGGCCGAACTCCCATTGACGACCCTCCCGATCCGCAACCGAACCCGCCGTACCTCTGCTTCTGCTCACCGCCGGTCATCGTTTGCTCCATTGGAGCTTTCCTTGGTTAGTTTTGCAATATAACTGAAGAAGAAGCTAAAGCATCCTTTTTCTTTGTCTGAACCGTGAGCATCTTCCTTTCTCTATTTATTTATTTTTTTTTTTTTGCATAAATGGGCTTATTGGGCTAAAAGCAAAAAAAATCTAACAAAAAAAAAATAAGTAAAAAATAATAAAACAAAAAAAGGGAATATATAAAATAATTTAAACTTTTTTTTAATGATGATAATAATAATAATAATATGGGTTACCTAAGTTGCGACAGCTTGCTAACTCTTGTATTTTGTAAACGTCTGAGTTGCGACAGCTTGATGGTTTACATTATCGTTATTATTATTATTATTATTACTATTATTATTATTATTATTATTATTAATGTTACTATTATTATTATTAAGTTATTATCATGTTTTTTTAATTTTTTAAGTTAAATCGTTAATTGATAATTTTTAAAAAATAAAAGTTTTGTAACAAATCTGATAATCAATGGGTGACGTCTCTAGCGCGACGCGAGCTTCACCTATTTAATCCTTAATTTGAATAACTGAGCCGCGACGGCTTGTTAATTCAAATTTTTAAAATTATTTTTAATAAAATTAACCAACCCACAATATTTTCTAAAGAACTACGTGATTTTGAATTCCTCATTGCACCTGAGGATACGTAGGAGCGGGATTCATATTCTGTCAAGCCAAAAATTAAATTTTCATAATTTATTTGTTTATTTCAGGGGTAAAACAAATATTTTCAAGGATTATTAAGAATTTGCATAATTAATTTAAGGTACCGTCTTAGGACGGGTGTGTTAGGGGTGCTGTGGGATTAAGTTTCCGCCCTTCTCTACTCATAACCGACTCCCGAATTCAATCTGGTTTCAAAGACTATTTTTCTTGGATTTTTCCGATTTTTCCTAATAAAAATAAAATTGGTGGCGACTCCTAATTAAAACATTTTTAATTTAAGTTGCTATTTCGCCGCGATTAAAATCGGTCGCGACAGATGGCGACTCCACTGGGGATACTGAGAGTCAAGCCTATAAAAGTTGGTTTTGCAAAATTTTATAATCTTTATATGTTTGTTTTACCCTTTTTTTTTTTTTTATTTTAATATTTCTGATGTTTTATTTTTATTTTATTGTTAATTATTTTATTATCTAAACCTTAGGGTAGAAAATTTTTGGAATTTGTTTTGTATTTGCTTTGTTTTGCAGGATGTGGGTAGTCTTTAGGATTGTAAAGGTTTGTACGCTCCCAGCACCCACTACACCTACACATAAAGCACACACATTCGAGTGGGGCCCTATACCCGGGTCTGAGTGAAACCTAAGTTAAGTAGAGGTTGCGTAGTGGTAGCCATTTTGGATGTACTTCCTGTTTGGTTATCGCGAAAACCTCATCTAGAGTGCGCCTTTTTCATGAATGTCCCACACCTAGTTGGTTTACCCACTATTTCGTGGTCAACATTCTGAAATAGGACTTGGCTCTAGAGACCTTTAAAATAGAAAAGTCACCCCATGGAAGTTCTCACGAACCAGAAAGACTCTTAGATCTTTAGGATAGAATTCCCAAGTTTAAGGCAACCCCATTAGGACACAAAGGGAGCATACCTTTCATTACCCTTAGATTTATCCATATCTTGTGAGTTGTTCAGTCTTTTAATATGACAAACCATACTTGCGTCCCTCTTAAAAAAATTTCTTTTCCAAAAAGAGGAGATGAGTCATTATTAAAGGGCCAACAACTCACTCACTCATTATTGCATCACAAGTCATCATCCTTCGCTTCATGTTTTCTCCAAAAACCATGCATTGACAGTTCTTATGTGTTAAATCCAAGTTTGTTGGGGGACTGTTGAAACTAAGTGCCTAAGGATTAACAGTGAGTATCTTTGATTAATAATGGAACATATCATGGGATCAGATCACAATGAGGTTGTTTTGAGAAAGACTTTGCGACTTAAGGCCAATGAAGTTGACACGAGAAAACCTTTGTTGAGTCTGGGCCGAATGTTGAAGAAGACACAACGCCCGACCTTCACTGCGAGATATGGGAAGATTCTTGAATCGTAGAGGTTGATGTACGTAGAAGCTATTACCGCGCTAGCCCAATTCTACGACCCACCATTGCGTTGTTTCACGTTTCAAGATTGTCGGTTGGCCCCCACCTTGGAAGAGTTTGAGCAAATCTTGGGCTTGCTTAGTTGGAAAAGGAAGAGCCATACCTCTTTATAGGCCACCATGCATCCATGCCAACCATAGCGGACATCTTGAAGATTCATGTGAAGGATCTGCAAAAAGCAAAGCAAAATAGGAAAGGAACAGAGAGGATTCCCAAGGAAATATTTAGAAGAACACATGCACCACCTAGCCAAGGTTGAAGACCGAATACCTTTATGGATGTGTTAGCCCTCACTATTTATGGCAAAGATCCTATTCCCGAGTAATGAAGACTTGATAGATTTTGCAGCGATAGATGTGTTTCTCGCTCGAAGGAATAATGCTTTAATCCCGTCCCAAATTTCTTCTTCTTGCGATGTTTATTATACTTTGAATTTCTCGCCATGAAAAGAAGGGTAAGCGGATCTTATGTTGTCTACCGATGTTATTCGTATGGCTCACAAGTCACATGTTCAAGAGGGGCTACGAGGACCCATGTCCCATTACAAGTCTCAAGATGCTCCAGCTTGAAGACCAGAGAACGGCCGCGAATGGGCCGAAGAATTGGCCAAACTTGAGGAAAAGAAAATTGTATGGTACCCACAACAGTAAAGAAGGGCAAACAAGTGGTCTATCGGTGTGAAGGCTTTCCCAATGTTCCTCTCATGGGTACTCGGGGATGCATTAACTACAACCCCAGCACCGGCATTGCGACAATTAGGCTATCCCATGATGGGGCCACCATCGAATTGGAAACCGTTCCTTTTGTCTATGACATGCAAATGGAGTGTACTGAGACACTTAGGAGAGTGCGAGACGCTTGGAAGAAAGTTATTAGAAAAAGTAAAGAGTCAGGGAGTCGAAGTCATGGAGTTAAAGAAAGTTACAGCAAGGGTCAAGAACAGGCGCGCAGGAAGTTAAGTTACCCTTTAAAATCCCAAGAACCTCTACAGTTGGTAAATCTTTGCCTCCGACTTCGATAGAAGATGAAGAAATAAAAGAAAAGTTAGTCAAGCCAACAAAGAAAAAGGGAAATTAGAGGCGAGTTGGAAAAGGTTCGCCAGACATGTGCAGTTTTAAGACGTGAAAATGCTGAGAAAAACGTTGTTCTCGAAAAAGCAAACAAAAGGCAAAGGACAGAGCAAGATAGTATGTCAAAAATCAGAAGATGTTTGGAAGCTGCAAATAAGGAACTAAGGCTCCGAGGGCAGGAAAAAGATAAGGCTCTGACAGAAAATCAATAACTCAAGGAGCTGCTCGTAATTGCCAAAACAGCACAGAATAAGGCTCTTCAGCAAGCAGATAGTATGAGGCAACAAGTGGAGATAGTGTCAACCAGATATGAAGACATGATCAGAATTGAGAGGTTACGCACTGTCGAGGAGATTGCAGGGTATGAAGCAGCATTGCGACAGGGACAGGAGGACTTGCAGAAAATGATAGATCATGCAAGACAACAAGACGAGAACATTAATGGATGGAAAGAAGAAGTCCATTTTTGGAGAGACCAATTCTCGAAGCTGGCATGCCTAGCCAACACGGCGATCGCAGACATTCCTTATTACTTAAAGGTGGCGGATAAGATGGTCGATCCTCTTAAGACTCCGGCAGAGATCAATGACTTTATTGAATATTGCAAGAATCTTATTGGGCAAATGAAGCAATGATTAGGGTGCAAATCATTTGAGAAGGAGGAATTAGACTAGACAATGATGTATTTCAAGTAGAGTGGAAATGATGTATTCCTCTTAAATAATATTGATGATTCTTTTTCAATTGAATAAAGTATGCCTTTTTGTTCTTCCGATCCTATGTTGCATCAAGATCCATTGCTTTTGAACGAGACGTTCGAGTAATGGTCATGACAAACTTTTGAACGAGACGTTCTAAGAAACAATCATGACGAGCAAAGATTAAAGATACTCACTCAAATCCGCCTGGCACAAATTAACAATGGTCCTTTAACAAATTAATAATAATCATGGTTGTTTTAACAAATTTTACTTTGATTGTTCACGTAAAATTTAAAACCATTGCGCGACCAAGGAAAGAAGACACCAATCAAACCCGCGTTCATAACACAAGGGCTCGAACAAGGTTGCTTGCAAAGAATGGCGGCCGAGAACGAAGGTAGGAACCTAAGTTTGGAAGTAGATGAAGTGAAAGGAAGGGTGAATGAGGTGACAGTAATCTCAAAGAAGAATTGAGGAAATGTTGTCGCCATGAGGAGACCCTCACCTTGATGGGGGGCGCTTGGAGGTACAGAGTAACCGGGGCGCACTCGCACCCACCGAATACCACTTCCATGAGGACAAACCCGGAGTCACTACGAGGTACCTTATGTGGGAGGAACCTCAAACACCGCATCGTAGTGATTCCTATTGGAGAAGGATATCATTCATTAGAAGGTACTCGCAATGAGGTCCATGGTAATACCGAGTTCACGTGGGAACAACCACATATGATGACAACCGGATTTCCTACCGCAGACTCGGACATGCAACTGCTCGTAATGACAAGATGAAAGAAGAGTGGATGGAAAAGATGGAAGAGCAAATTAAGGCGATCAAGGGTCCCAAAGCACCTACGGTCCCCTCGGGATAGAAGAATTGTGCCCTACGCTAACATCGTCATCCCCAAGGATTTCAAAGTCCCCGAATTTGTCAAGTATGATGGGAGCACCAATCCTTTTTTCCACCTAAAAACTTATATTACCAAAATGTCCATTTGGTCAAGGGATTGGAAGTTCCTCGTCAATTTCTTTCATGAAAGTTTGACCGGGCCTCGCTTTGGAGTGGTGTATCCAACAGACCTCTCAAAAATCTCCTCTTGGGATGACTCAGGCGAATTTATTTATGGGTCAAGGTTTAATAATCTGGATATAGCCCCAACTCGAGAGCAGTTGGGAACATTGCAGAAGAAAAATGAGGAGACATTCAAACAATATGCCCAGAGGTGGAGAACTCTTGCAGCCCAAGTGCAACCGCCATTAACTTTGACTGAGATGTGCTCATACTTCTTGGGAACTTTAGGAGCTCCTTATATTGGGACAATGGCGGGCGCCGCTTATAGAGACTTTGCTGATTTAATCGCTGCTGGAGAAAGAATTGAAATTTTGGTAAAGGCAGGAAAATTGCCAGCTGGCAATAATGAGAGTAGTTTCAAGAAGGGGTTCCCCCCTAAGAAAAAAGAACCGGAAGTGAGTTATGTGCAGAATCTGCAGCCTTTACGACCCCGATATTCGCCATCCTACCCTACATACCGACCACCCCCATACAACCCAAACACGTACCCTTCTTATCAGACACCTGCATCATCCCATCTACCTGGCCCAACTGCTCCTCCCGTAAATATACCTCAAACGCAGCCATTCCAAATCAACACCATCCCGATACCCCAACCATATGCACCAACTCGCCCAATCTATACTCGCACCCACCTCGGCCTCCGCAAAATTTCCAAAACTACCCACAACCTCGACCAAACTTCCAAAATCAAGGCCGTTTCCGTACCCAAAACCTACCCCCTTTCCCAAAACGTCCATCTCAAACGCAGATCTATTCCAAAGGTCAGTTTGATGCTCACCTCATCTCGTGGAACCCCGTACGTCCCTACAACCACCATTTCCAAAGATGGTACAACCCCAATTTAACTTGCAAGTACCATATGGATATTTCTGGGCACTCAATCGAGGACCGTGAGTCTTTCAAGATGGCGAAAGAAAGCTTATTGCTTGTGGAAAACTCGGATATTCAAGAAGAGGCCGGACCTAGTATTGTCGCAATCCAATTCCTAATCATGGTGAAAGGAATGTGGTGAATGCTTTAGAGATGGAAGGACCCCCAATAAGGAATGCCATGAGCTCGCGTACGCCGATGACTCAAATATTTAAGGGGTTGAAGAAAGCAGTTATGATATCACGGCACCACCTTCATCAAGTAAAGAAGAGGAGAAGTACGATGAAGAATCAAAATGTGTTTACCATTGTGGGGGAACAGGACACGATATTGAGAACTGTTGGGACTTCAAGGTTCAAGTCCAGGATTTACTCACTTTGGGAATAATACAAGCTGGACAAGGGGTAGCTTCCTTTGAAGAAGTTAGTGTGGTAGAACGTTTTGTGTTGAAGGTGCCACCTCTCAACCAAATCCCGGCGCCAGGGAGGGTAGTTGTTACAGTCAAGAAGCCAATGCCATTTGCTTATGATGATACCCACTCGGTACCATGGAACTATGAAGCTAGGGTGGAAACAAAAGGAGTCGGGAAGAGACTTCAAAGCCCCGAGTTCTTTGAAATACTCCAGGATGAAGGGTGTGTGACTAATATAGTTACGAGGAGTGGGCGATGTTATGGCCCAAAGAGAAGTAGAGAAGAAGAAGGGGGTAAGGAGGAAAATGCAAGAGAAGAGAGAGAGGGAAAGAAGAGGAGGAAGAATTTTTGAAGATCATGAAACAGAGTGAATACGATGTGATGGAACAAATTGAAGAAGACTCCAAAGAAGGATATCCCTTTTGTCACTCGCTTTTGACATCCGAGTTACATCAAAAGCGTTGCTAAGAGTATTGAATGAGGCTTATGTCAAACCCGATGTTACCCCGAGAATGTTGTCGCATGGTGGACCCAGGGTAAAGCACGTCAACATGATCACATTTATGGATGAAGAGATCACCTCTCGGTCGAGAAAAACCCACGGGCCTTACACATAACCCTTAAATGCAAAGGATATATAGTTGCAAAGGTTTTGATTGATGGGGGTCTGCGCTAAATATCTTACCGAAGTCGACTCTAACCTCATTGTCGATAAGTGAGGATGAACTGACACCTCGAGAAATGGTAGTGCGAGCCTTTGATGGAAATAGGAGAGGCATTTTAGGAGAGGTGACGTTGCCATTAGAGATTGGTCCAAGTAATTTTCGGGTATTGTTCCAAGTTATGAACATTGAGCCTGGTTACACTATGCTCCTGGGAGACCATGGATCCATGCTTCGGCGCTGTTCCTTCTACACTACACCGTAGTATTAAATACATCGAGAATGGGTCGGTTATTACTATACACGAGAAGAAGAAATCATGGTGTCAAAACCGGTTTCAAGGTCCGTATGTGGAAAGTGCAGAGAAAGATGAGGAGAATTTGTGGCATAGCTTTGAGGTAGTTGAAACCGAACTCAAGGTGGGGGTGAGCCCTCGATGCAACCGTGAATCGTGTGGTGGCCCGAATTATGACTAATAATGGGTACCAAAAGGAAAAGGCCTGGGCTCAAAATTGCAAGGAACTCGGACACCGATTTCACTTCCGTAAAAGCTAGACAAGTTTGGATTGGGGTACGGCGCTCTGGAAGAGAGAATGGAGAATGTGACTTTGGGGAAAAGGAGTGATAAGGGCGAAATGAAGCATATTCCTCACCTGAGGGAGACATTCCCGACACCAACCAAAGTAATCATGCCTGAAGAAGTCATTCGTCCACAATACCATCTTACTATTAATGCATTGCATGAAGAAGGCCCTGAAGAGTACAAAGCAATCCGGCCTTTCATCAAGAGGAGCCATTGAAGAACTGCGATCCGAATCAATGATTGATGTTATTGCTTCCAAGTAATTGTCTAGTCATGTCAGAACAAGCGTATATTTATGTCTAGCTATGTTTTTATCTTATATTTATGTTATTTGAGACAATTAACTAAATAAAGTTGCATGTTTATTCAAGATTCCTCTGTGTCACTCTCTTTGCTTACCTTCTTTTTACATTTATTAGTTTCCTTTTCTTGTGTTTCTTTTAAATAAAAAAAAAAAAAAGACTTCCTTCTCTTGCTTTATCATTTCTACTCTATTTTATCTTTCCAACTCCCCATAAATTACTTTCCAGGGATGTGAGTCTTGTAGAGAATTCGCTCGTGAGAGGGACCTTGAAAACTTGTCAATTGATTCCCTGCAATGTTTGATGAAGAGGATCTAGGATTTGGTGAAGAGAAAGAGATTGTTGAAGAATTTGAAAAAATGCTTTGGAATACTCGTAGAGAGAAGTTTGATGTGAGCAATGAGGTAATAGAAGTAATTAACATGGGAACGTAAGAAGATAAGAAGGAGTTGAGAATAGTGGATAATCCCGAGCGTATAGAAATGGTGGCACTATTGAGAGAGTTCCTTGATGTGTTCGCATGGTCCTACGTAGATATGCCTGGATTAGACCCTGGAATAGCATCACATAAAATTCCACTATATCCGGATGTAGAACCAAAAAGGCGAAGTTGAGAAGAATGCACCCTGATATGTCATTAAAGATCAAAGAAGAAGTGACTAAGCGGCTAGAAGTCGGATTTATAGAGGTGTCAAGACACCCGCAATGGGTAGCAAATATTGTGCCGCACCAAAGAAGGATGGGAAGGTCGATGTGTGTGGATTATAGAGATCTAAATAAGGCCACCAAAAGATGATTTCCGCTTCCCCATATTGATGTTCTTGTTGACAATACAAAGAAGAAATCACAGGTTCTCATTTATGGACGGGTATTCCTGTATAATCAGATCCTCATGGATGTTGATGACAAAGAAAAGACGACTTTTATTACACCTTGGGAACCTTTTGTTACACAAGAATGTCCTTTGGATTGAAAAATGCTCAATACCTATCAACGTGCTATGGTTGCATTATTTCATGACATGATGCATAAAGAAATTGAGGTTTATGTGGATGATATGGTAGCCAAATCCAAAGAAAAGGAAAGTCATGTAGCAGTCTTGCGAAAATTATTTGAAAGACTCAAGAAGTATAAGTTGAGGCTCAATCCTAATAAATGCGTTTTCGGAGCATCCACTGGAAAATTACTCGGATTCATCGTTAGCAGAGAAGGGATAAAGGTGGATCCGGATAAGGCAAAGGCAATACAAGAGATGCCTCCTCCTAAGACAGAGCGAGAAGTGAGAAGTTTTCTTGGGAGACTTAATTACATCGCTAGGTTCATTGCTAACTGACCAAAGACTTGTGAGCCTATATTCAAGTTGTTGAAGAAGCATCACCAGAAAATGGGATGAAGAATGTCAAGAAGCTTTTGATAAGATAAAGGCTTATTTGATGAACCCTCCCGTGTTGGTACCCCTACACCGAGTCGTCCTTTGATATTATACTTAATCAGATCACAACTCAATGGGGCAATGTCTTTGGGGCAAAGACGATGAATCGTGAAAAAAGGAGCAAAGTGCGATTTATTACCCGAGTAAGAAGTTTAATGATCGTGAAGAAGCCCGTTACACGCTATTGAGAAGACTTGTTGTGCTCTAGTATGGACCTCAAAACGATTACGGCAGTACATGCTCTATTACACCACTTGGCTAATCTCCCGAATGGACCCTCTGAAGTTCATATTTGAAAGCCCTCATGTCTCATTAAGGGTTTTAAAATGGCAAGTGATATTATCAGAGTTTGATATCAAGTACATGACTCGAAATCCGTCAAAGGGAGTGCAATTGCGGATCATTTGGCTGAAAATCTCTCGAGGGTGGACAACTAATGACATCCGAGTTCCCCGATGGAGAAATTTTGATGGCGTAAGGAGAGGAAGGAAAAAGGAGTCTCAAGTGGAAGATGTATTTTGATGGAGCAATCAACATGTATGGCGCAAAGGGCATAGGAGCTTTGTTGTCTCGCCGATGGAAAACAAGATCCAATTGCTATTAAGTTGGATTTTGAGTGCACTAATAATGTTGCGAATACGAGGCCTGTGCTTGTGGTTTACAAGTAGCAATTGACTTGGGGATCAAGCAATTAAAAGTATTCGAGATTCTAAGACTTATCATTTATCAAGTGAATGGTGAATGGCAAACTAAAGACCCAAAGTTGGTACCCTATCAAAAGTATTTGACCAAGTTGATCGAGAAGTTTGAAGAGGTGACATTTTCCCATATGGCTCGAGACATGAATCGGTTCGATGCTTTGGCCACTTTGGCCGTAATGACTAAGTTGGATATCCACAATAATGTCCAAATTTCATCCAAGTAAAAGTACATAGTGAGCCCGCGTTGCCAATGTGGAGGGTGAGCCGATGGTAAACCTTGGTATCATGATATCAAGCAAGATATCCAACATAGAGAATACCCAATCCTGGGGCAAGTGAAGTGAATAAGAAGACTATTCGCCGGTTGGCTATGGCCTTTTTCTTGAATGGGAAGTTCTATACAAGAGAAGCCATGATGGCACCTTACTCAGTGTGTGGATGCTCGGAAGCTCGTTTAATCATGACCAAGTCCATGAAGGAATTTGTGGGACTCATGCTAATGGTCATATGATTGCACGAAAAATTTTAAGGAGCGGTTATTATTGGTCCACCATGGAAGGACTGCATAGAATATGTTCGAAAGTGCCATAAATGCCAGATATATGCGCAGATCGAGTCAATGCACCTCCATTCCCCTTGCACAATATGGTATCTCCATGGCCTTTCTCGATGTGGGGAATAGATGTCATCGGGCCGATTAACCCCAAAGCTTCCAACGGTCATCGTTTCATTTTAGTAGCAATCGACTATTTCACCAAGTGGGTAGAAGCTTGCTCGTATACCAATATTACTCAAAAGGTATTTTTGAAATTCCTCAAGAGGGATATTGTCTCAGATACTTTAATCCCATAGAGGATAATTACGATAATGCTTTGCTAATCTCAATGGTGCCGAGATTAAGAAATTCTCAGAAAATTTCAAGATCAAGCATCATAATTCACCTCCTTACAGTGCCTCGATGAATGGTGCAAAAAGCCGCAAATAAGAATGTCAAGAAAATTGTGGCTAAGATGGTTGTTAACTACAAGGACTGGCACGAAATGTTACCCTATGCTTTGCATGCGTATCGTACCAATATACGATCAAGCACTGGGACAACGCCTTTCTCCTTGGTATATGGGATGGAAGTCGTCTCTCCCATAGAAATTGAAATTCCTTCTCTAAGAGTATTGATGGAAGCAGAGTTGGAAGAATCTGAATGGGTGAAGACTCGATATGAGCAATTGAATATGATAGAAGAGAAGAGACTGGCAGCTATTTGTCATGGACAGTTGTATCAAAGCAGAATGGCCAGAGCCTTTAATAAAAAAGTCCGTCCTAGAGAATTCTGTTTAGAGATTTAGTATTGAAGAAGATTCTCCTAATCAAGAGGATGCTAGAGGAAAATGGGCTCCGAGTTATGAGGGTCCTTACATCGTTAAGCAAGCATTTTCTGGAGGGGCTTTAATTTTGCGAGAATATGGATGGAGAGGAATTGCCAAGGCCAAGAATACCGATGTTGTCAAGAGATTCTATGCCTAAAAAAAAAAAAAAAAAAAAAAAAAAAAAAAAAAAGAAGAGAAGCTCGTTAGGTTGAAAACCCGAAAGGGCGGCCTAAGCAAAAGTTAGAGTAAAAAAAAAAAAAAAAAAAAAAAAAGAGGTCCGTTAGGTTGAAAACCCGAAAGGGCGGCCTAAGCAAAAGTTAGAGTAAAAAAAAAAAAAGAAAAAAAAAAAAGAGGTCCGTTAGGTCGAAAACCCGAAAGGGCGGCTTAAGCAAAAGTTAGGATAAATAAATAGGCAAAATCTCAAAGGAAGGAGGTCTGAAACTCCAAACTGGGGCAATTTTTATCTTATGTTCAATTGGCCATACTGGGGAAAATGTCTAAAAGATTAAAGGAAAGATGTGTTGAAGAAATTAGCAACAGAGACAATATTTGGATTATCAAATGGTTGCAGTGGAATCAATTGAATAAGGAACAAGGAACCAAAATCTGGGGCAAATTTTTTTTCCTTGCAATTTTCTTTTGTTTCTACGTTTTCGTCTTAAGCATGTGTCTTACCATATATTCATCATATTACCAAAGTAATGAAAAGAAGTTTGTTCATTTAACGAATTTCTATCCATACATGAATGCATGTTTAACTCATTAAGTTAAGTCTCAAATAACATAAATTTAAGGTCAACAGCTTGATTCTGACATTTCTACAGCAATCCTTCGATGATTGAGTTAGATTGAAAGATCTCAGTAGCTCAAAGTATAGTTTGCAATGTGACATTTGGTTGAGGTGATTTGTTGCCAAGAAGGAAAGGAAGAGTTGACAAAAAATCAAGAGAAAAAAAGGGTTAAAAAGATTCTGAAATAGCCAAAGGGTCTGAGGAAGAAAAGCAAGTGAACAAGGGTTTGATTGGTCAAAGCTTTCCAAAAGTCGTCGCTGGTTCGAATGATTAAAGGAAAGAAAAGAAAAGAGAAAAAGAAAGAAAGAGAGAATAAAGATAAAAGAAAAAAAAAAAAGAGAGAGAATGAAAGAGATTTTAAGGCATTGTCTAACTGTCATGAATGTTTCCATTGCATTTTAAGCGCATCGGCTCCCTGCATTTGCATTTTTTAGTTTTTGAGTGCATCATCTCCTTGCATTTGCATTTTACTTTTGAGCGCATCGGCTCTTGTCTTTTACTTTTTGAGTGCATCGGCTCCCTGTCTTTAATTCTGTCTTTTACTTTTGAGCGCATCGGCTCCTTGTCATTTCATTCATGTCTTTTACTTTTCGAGCGATCGGCTCCTTGTCTTTTAGTTTTGAGCGCATCGGCTCCTGTCGTTTTTTTTTACTTTTGAGCGCATCGGCTCATTGTCTTTTAATTCTTGTCTTTTAGTTTTGAGCGCATCGGCTCTCTGTTTTTACTTTTGAGCGCATCGGCTCATTGTCTTTTAATTCCTGAGCGCATCGGCTCCGTGTCTTTAATTCCTGTCTTTTACTTTTGAGCGCATCGGCTCCCGTCATTTCATTCTGTCTTTTCCTTTTGAGTGCATTGGCTCCTGTCTTTTACTTTTGAGCGCATCGGCTCCTGTCTTTTACTTTTGAGCGCATCGGCTCATTGTCTTTTAATTCTTGTCTTTTAGTTTTGAGCACATCGGCTCCTGTCTTTTACTTTTGAGCGCATCGGCTCATTGTCTTTTAATTCTGAGCGCATCGGCTCTGTGTCTTTAATTCTCTTTTTTTACTTTTGAGCGCATCGGCTCCCTGTCATTTCATTCTCGTCTTTTCCTTTTGAGTATGCATTGGCTCTGTTTTTACTTTTGAGCGCATCGCCTCCTGTCTTTTTGCTTTTGAGCGCATCGGCTCTGTCTTTTAAGTTTCTATCATTGAGCGCATTGCTTTTTTGCATTGTTTTGTTTCTTTTCGCTCCCGAACAAAATTCGAGTTCATGTCTTTACTGCTTTCTTACCATGATAAAATGAAAAACTACGGTTATTTTTTTTTTTATCTAGTAAAAACAAGTAAAGAGGGCAACTCAGAACACCCAATTTTGTCCTATGCGTTTTGTAAATAAAAAAATAAATAAAAAATAAAAAATAATTTTTCAACCCATTGGCCCATTAACCCATTAATCCATTAACCCATAAACCAATCCGTTAACCCATCACCCATTAACCCACAACCCATCGCTTATCCTCATCCTTAACCTCAAAGACTTATCCTAAAACAGACTCCATCGCTTATCTTAATCCCCAAACACTTATCCTAACTATCCCAAACCAACCTATCCTAAACTAACTCAAACTCATCCTACCACAAACTTATCCTAACATAAACCCATCTTATCTCAAACCCATCCTAAATAAACTTATCCTAAACCTCCCATCACTTATCCTAAACAAACTCCTAATCACATTCTAACTCAAACACCTCAGCCTAATCCTCTCCTATAAAACACCTAACCCATACATCAGGAGGGGAGATCAGAATCCTATACTCAGAACCTGCCAAGCACACTTCTGCCCACTATCTCATTCACGTGATTTTCGTGATAATAGCATTCTTCATTTTCTACTCCAAACGAGTTAACTCAGTGCCTCACCACACGGCCCCCCCCCGCTTCAACACACTTCAATCCATCTCTTCACCACCACAACTCCACCATCATCAACCAAACCACCTTACCTCAAGCCACCGCTGCTCTCGCAAAACCCAAAATCACCTCACTAGACCTCCACAAACTCCACCAACCGAACACCGTCCCGAACCGTTCCTCGCGACCCAGCAGAGCCAACCGCGTGCAACCGTTCACCGCCCAAACGACCATCTTCGCGAGACCTCCGGTCACCATCTCTGCGTCTCAGCGGCCAAATTACGACCCAAGAACTTCGCCCCAACTCGCTCTGTTTTCACAAACCGTGAAGACCCAGCCATACCCAATCCACTTATTGCCGGATCCGAGCTTCAGCCGTTCGACCTCCGCGCTGCCACCCGCGACTAGATCGGAACTCCTCACGGAATCCCAAAGCCGGCAGCCACCTCGCCTCACCAGCGTCCTGTCCATCCTCCGCGATTAGCGCCGCTTCACTCGGGAAGCACGACCGAACCGCCGAATAACCAGGGCCGAACTCCCATTGACGACCCTCCCGATCAGCAACCGAACCCGCCGTACCTCTGCTTCTGCTCACCGCCGGTCATCGTTTGCTCCATTGGAGCTTTCCTTGGTTAGTTTTGCAATATAACTGAAGAAGAAGCTAAAGCATCCTTTTTCTTTGTCTGAACCGTGAGCATCTTCCTTTCTCTATTTTTTTTTTTTTTGCATAAATGGGCTTATTGGGCTAAAAACAAAAAAATCTAACAAAAAAATAAGTAAAAAATAATAAAACAAAAAAAAGGGAATATATAAAATAATTTAAACTTTTTTTTAATGATGATAATAATAATAATAATATGGGTTACCTAAGTTGCGACAGCTTGCTAACTCTTGTATTTTGTAAACGTCTGAGTTGCGACAGCTTGATGGTTTACATTATCGTTATTATTATTATTATTATTACTATTATTATTATTATTATTATTATTAATGTTACTATTATTATTATTAAGTTATTATCATGTTTTTTTAATTTTTTAAGTTAAATCGTTAATTGATAATTTTTAAAAAATAAAAGTTTTGTAACAAATCTGATAATCAATGGGTGACGTCTCTAGCGCGACGCGAGCTTCACCTATTTAATCCTTAATTTGAATAACTGAGCCATGACGGCTTGTTAATTCAAATTTTTAAAATTATTTTAATAAAATTAACCAACCCACAATATTTTCTAAAGAACTACGTGATTTTGAGTTCCTCATTGCACCCGAGGATACGTAGGAGCGGGATTCATATTCTCATCAAGCCAAAAATTAAATTTTCATAATTTATTTGTTTATTTCAGGGGTAAAACAAATATTTTCAAGGATTATTAAGAATTTGCATAATTAATTTAAGGTACCGCCTTAGGACGGTGTGTTAGAAGGGTGTGGGATTAAGTTTCCGCCTTCTTCTCTACTCATAACCGACTCCCGAATTCAATCTGGTTTCAAAGACTATTTTTCTTGGATTTTTCCGATTTTTCCTAATAAAAATAAAATTGGTGGCGACTCCTAATTAAAACATTTTTAATTTAAGTTGCTATTTCGCCGCGATTAAAATCGGTCGCGACAACTGGAGCTCCAACTTGTTCCAAAATAAAGTTTTGCAGGGTATCTAGAGAAGCTTAATAATTAGAAGACAATCAGGCATAGATGATCCAACCCCTGTGTGATCAAGAACAGCATTTAAGAAAAAGTGTGGACCTCTTATATTCATACCCCTTTTTTGTTTGGCCAGAGGAGGGGTGAGAGGTAATTCAACATTGACAATTATATTCACAAGAATCACAAAAGGTGATCAAGTTTACATAAATTGATAGGCATGGCATATAGGTTTAGTTGTGGAGAACATTTGGCTGAAACTGAAAACAAACAAGGATAGCATAATATTATTAAAAATCTATTTAGAGTAAAAGGGAAGGCTTAAATTAAAACCTGTTTAAATGCAGTAATTAAAAACAACTATTCAATCTGATATTCACCTTCAAAGAGTGGGGTACTTGCACTGGTTGGACCTGGATTTGGAAACTCAAAATTCCATAAAAGGTTAAATATCTTGTTGGGCTGGTTTACCATAATTCTCTACCAACGAATCAGCTCCGTTTTCGACGTGGTTTGGCTAGCGACTCTCATTGCCCAAGATGCAATCACACTTGCAAAAACACCTTATTACATTGTTTAAGGGATTGTCCTAATAAAGCAACGGAAGTGTGGACCATTCTGGCTTTTACTCGAGATACCACTTTTTCTTAATGGTTCTAGCAAAGACTGGATGGTATGGTAGGAATAACCAAGCCACAATGAACTAAAAGCTGCCTCTAGAAGAGTTGCGATGGAAATCAGATTTAGATTTGATCACAAGTCAGGACGTCACCTACCACCATTATGGGAATGTGATTCAGGAAATCCAACAGCGTTTACGTTTGGAGTGGGTGCTTAATATTAGGCACATTTTGCAGGAGGCTAACAAGGACCTGATTTTCTTCTACCCAACGGGTCACATGAAGTAGAGATATTCAGCATTGATTTTATAAACATATATATATATATGTAGGGTACCAGAGTTATAGAAACAGTAACACACAACTAAAATAGAGTTGAGAAAATTAGAACTGACACAAAATATTTAACGTGAAAAATCCCCTTTGATGATGAGGAAAAAGCCACGGGCAAGACTAGAAGATTTTCATCATGTAGAAGAAAATTACAAGATCTCTCTCTAGATACAAGGAGAGAGCAATAAGAGGAAGAAGAGAAGAATTTTGGGATGGATGAAACTGAATAGAGGAGGTCCCTATTTATAGCAGAACCTCCTCCATGTTCCATCGAAAACATCAAAAGAAAAAATTGCCTTCAATGTTGAAAAGCATGTCATCCACGGAAAGCATCATTGAAATTTTGTCATCTCATCTTTTTTGACTTTTGTTTCAATATATGCCACAAAAGTGGCTTTACAGGTATTCACAATCTCCCACTTAAAGTCACTTTTGGTGAACTTTCAAAACATTTCTCATCTTGTCAGTTTTATGCTGCCTACGTTTCTGATACGCTATAAGAGGATTTACATCATTTAAACTTGTCAGAGCTGATTGGTTTTGTCATAACATTTGTTAGGTTTTTTCTGGTATGAATCTTTTGCATATCCACACTTCCTTCTTCTACTACTTCTCGAACAAAGTGATATTGAACTCCTATGTGTTTTGCCCTAGAATGAAAGGCTGGATTTCTTGCAATGTGCAAGGCACTCTGACTGTCACAATACAAAAGAATCTTTTGTTGCTTGTGTCTAAGTTCCTCCATTAACCTTTTAATCCAAATTGCTTCCTTACATGCTTGCGTAGCTACCATATATTCAACTTCTGTAGCAGATAAAGCTACAATAGTCTGTAACTTTGATAACCAGCTTATAGCTCCTCCTACAAGTGTAAATACATAGTTTGTAGTAGATTTCCTTTTATCAAGATCACCTGTAAAATCGGAATCAACATATGCCCTGATAGCAAACTCTGATCTTCCAAAACATAATGCAGCACCTGATGTCCCTTTAATGTATCTTAGGATCCTCTTAACAGTATTATAATGTTCTTTACCATGATCTGCCATAAACCGATTGACCGCTCCCACTGCTTGTGCAATGTCTGGTCTTGTACATATCATGACATACATAAGACTTCCCACTGCTGATGCATACGGTACTCGAGACATTTCCATCCTCTCCGCTTCATTGCTAAGACATATACTTGAGGATAATTTATAATTGATAGGAAGTGGGGTAGAGACTGGCTTATAATCTTACATGTTGAAGCGCCGCAAGATTTTCTTCAGGTAGTTCTTTTGAGAAAGCTAGATCTTCCTATCTTTTCTATCTCGGTGAATTTGCATTCTTAAAATCTTATTTGCTGGTCCCAAGTCCTTCATATCAAACTCCCTAGCCAACTGTGCCTTCAATTCTTAGACTCGATCTTTGTTGGGGCCTACCACCAACATGTCGTCCACATACAACAACAAAATGATGAAATCATTATTACTAAACCTCTTGTAGTACGTACAATGGTCTAAACTTAGTCTATTGTATCCAAGGCTAATAATGAAGGAATCAAATCTCTTGTACCAACATTTAAGCACCTGCTTTAGACCGTACAGAGATTTGGTCAACCTGTAAACTAAGTTTTCCTTGTATTTTTCTTCAAAGCATTCTGGTTGGAGCATATATATCTATTCTTCTAGCTCTCCATGAATAAAAACTGTTTTCACATCTAATTGTTCAAGATGTAAATCAAATGCAGCACACATAGTCAGGACTACTCTGATAGTGGTAAGTCTGACAACTGGAGAGAATATTTCATTGAAATCAATTCATTCTTTCTGAGCATACCCTTTGACCGCCAGCCTTGCACGATATCGTTCCACTTGATTGTTGTCATCTTGTTTGATCTTATAGACCCATTTGTTACTAATGGCTTTCCGTCCCTTTGGAAGTTCAACAAGTTCCCATGTCTTGTTTCTATGTAGGGCTTCCATTTTTTCTTGCATTGCTGCCATCCACAAAGAAGCTTCTGAGCTACTCACAGCCTCCTAAAAGGTTGACGGCTCTCCTTTTTCTGTTAGAAGATAATATGCATCGTGGCTTGCTATAACGTAGTCTGAGTGCCATGATGGTTGTCTTATCTGACGAGTTGACCGCCGAACTTCTGTATCATTGGCCTCATATGGTTCTTGTTCCTCGTGCTCTGGTTCTTGTTCTACTTCAGAGGAATCTTCTCTTCTAGTTTTTCCATCTATCTATATCGTAGTTGTCTTTTTCAAAATGCTGACATCTTCTTGTTTACTTTGCAGTTTATTTTCTTCAAATATCACATCTCTGCTGACAATAACATTGCGGGCAATGAGATCCCACAGGCGATACCCCTTAATACTGTCAGCATAACCCAAGAATATGTATTTCCTAGATTTTGGATCCATCTTTGTTCTTTCTTGGGAATTGTACATCACATATGCAGGATATCCGAACACATAAAAGGAAGAATAATCTGTTGGCTTGCCATTCCACATCTCCATTGGTGTCTTTAAACCAATTGCAATTGATGGCGACCTGTTTATCACATAACAGACAATTTTAGCTGCTTCTGCCCAAAAAGACTTGGCTAGACCTGCAGTTCGCAACATAGCTCTTGTTCTTTCTAGGAGAGTTCTATGCATCCGCTCTGCTACACTATTCTGCTGAGGTGTATGCGCAACTATAAATTACCTTTGAATACCCTCTTGCTTGCAAAATGCGAGAAAATTACCATCTGTATATTATCCTCCATTGTCTGTCCTCAAGCACTTGATCCTCTTTCCGAATTCAAGTTCTACTCTTGCTTTGAAGTCCTTGAATATAAGAAACACATCTGACTTCTTCTTGATCGGGTACACCCATAGTCTCCTAGAGTAATCATCAATGAATGATACGAAATACTTTGCTCCTCCTAAGGACATTTTTGGTGACTCCCACACCTCAGAATGAATCAAGTCTAGTATGTGCTTGCTTCTAGCAGTTGATCTATCAAACTTTAATCTATGCTGCTTGCTTGTAACACAGTGCTCACAAAAAGGTAAGTTTACCGATTTGAGCCCCGGAAGGAGACCACATTCCGCAAGAATCTTCAAACCACATTCTGACATATGGCCTAATTTGCGATGCCACATTGTCATTGATTCTTCTTGGTCGGCTGATGCAACTGATGCGTCTGCTTTTTGCAATGTCTCTCCCTGAAGCATGTATAGATTTGCCGCGATTTTTTCTGCTTTCATCACCACAAGAGCACCCTTAACCACCTTCAAGATCTTAACCTTCAATATGGGTCTTGCACCCGAGGTCATTCAATTGCCCAATAAATAATAAATTCTTCTTTCACCTTTCACATGTCGTACCCTTCAATTGTGCAAACAGTACCATCGTGTAATTTTATTTTGACAGTACCAACTCCAGCAATCTCCAAGGCATGATCATTTTCTATGAACACAAATCCTTCTGAGATAGGTTCATAAGAGCTAAACCAATCTCGTTGTGAAGTCATGTGCCATGTTGCTCCTGAATCCATTATCCAAACATCAGTGAATTGTTTTCCACCTTTGGAACCAATTGCTACTTCGTTATAAAGGATTTCTCCATCATCAGAGGTACTCGCAACACATCCTTGAGAGGTTGTTGCTTCAAGAGCTTTTCCTGCATTTTTCTTATTGTACCAATAATCTTTCTTCAAGTGCCCTCTCATGCCACAATGGTAGCATTTGCAGTTCTTCCTTCTTCGTGACTTTAATCTACTCTGATCTCGGCTCCCACTAGAGCCACGTTTCGTTGATCTTCCCCTCGTCATTGACAAAGCCTCTGTTTGTTTTGAGCTTTCTAATCTGTTTTCCTTGTTCTTCTGCGTGGATTCTTCTTCAAGAATAGCAGCAGCAACATCATCAAATTGAAGACTATCAACAATATTATTATTTATTATGTTGATGATGAGTTTATCATAAGAGTCAGGTAGACTTTGAAGTAGAAGTTTTGCACGTTCATTTTCCACCATGTTGTAATTTGATGTAGTTAGCTGGGAAAATAGTGTGTTCAGATTGTTAATGTGATCTGTTACTGACATGGATTCACTCATTCGAAGAGTATAAAGCCTCTTTTTTAAGAATAGCCGGTTGTGAAGTGACTTGACCTCGTACAATTTGGTGAGTGCATCCCAAATCTCTTTTGCCGTCTTCTTTTCTGCAACACTTGACAAAACTGAATCTGCCAAAGCTAGATGCAGGTTACCAACAACATTGTCATCCATCTCCTTCCACTTGTCATCAGGTATTCCAGTGGGCCTACCTTCAATTGCTGCTAAGCAATTGTCCTTCCTCAAGATTGCCTTTATCTTCAGTTTCCATAAGGAGAAATTACTCCCATTGAACCTCTCAATCTCATATTTTGTTGCCATGTTTTTACACCAAATAATTTTTAACTGAACCGGCTTACAGTATTTCACTGTGAATAATACCGTATATATGAACAGTATTATACATATTACCGTATACTAGAACAAATCCAGTATGCGTTAACAATCACTGTAAAAGTATACAACTACATGTATAAATAGTCACCGTGAATAGTATCTGCAGCGTGAATAGTACTATATACTGGAATAGTGTCGTATACTAGAATAATGATCATAGACCGTGAACAGTGTACCAGGCAAGTTCTCAGAAAAGAGAGGTAGGTCACTAATGGACACGCTTAAATAACAAGTCTTTCTTAGCCAAAACTTTTCTATACATACATGCTCACACTACCACACTTTATTTCCAGTAATAAAAAAAATTCTTTTCTGATGTGGAAGATCAGTCAATGCTGCAGCCACAGAGCATACTAAGAATTTTCTTCTGAACCTTGCACCGTAGTAACCGAGATCTCTGATACCACTAGCAGGGTACTAGAGTTATGGAAATAGTAACACACAATTAAAATAGAGTTGAGAAAATTAGAACTGACACATAATATTTAACGTGGAAAACCTCCTTTGGTGATGAGGGAAAAACTACGGGCAAGATTAGAAGATTTTCACTATGTGGAAGAAAATTATAAGACTTCTCTCTAGATACAAGAAGAGAACAATAAAAGGAAGAAGAGAAGAATTTTGGAATGAATGAAACTGAATAAAGGAGGTCCCTATTTATAGGAGAACCTCCTCCCTGTTCCACCGAAAACATTAAAAGAAAAATTGTCTTCAATGTTAAAAAACATGTCAATCACCGAAAGCATCATTGAAATTTTGTCATCCCATCTTTTTTGACTTTTGTTTCAATATATGCCACAAAAGTGTATTCACAATATATATATATATATATATATGTTAGAAAATTAGAAATATATATATCTCTATTAACCAAACTTTATGCACTGTTAAAGATTGATTTACATGCCTAAAGTTGGAATTTTTTCCATTAAAAATTTCTCGAAATAGTACCCCCGAGTTGGATAACGTTCTGCTGGGCTGTGGCAGACATGATGATGATGGGTATGCAGATCTCAAGGCGGTAATTTCTTGTTTATCCTAATGTACCAAAAAAAGAGATGATAAATTTGTATGTTTCAATAATCACTAATCAGTAATTCAAACATTGCTTTAAAGTTTAAACATCAAATAAATGCCCCTCAGCCGCCAAGAAAATTGTGTAGTATTTGCACTCAACATCTAAACAGGAAAAAATTAAGGTCTCTCGCTACACGGCCCACTTATATAGCCTAGAAGTGCCCGACTCTCATAATACTAATGTTTTTATATTTTAAAATAATAAAAAAAATCCCAATTATTATGTAATGTTTTCGATATGATAATTATAATGTAATGTTTCTGTGCAGATTCAGGCAATTGCTCCCCGGATTATGTAACGTTACCCTACATGATAATTATCATATGAAAAACATTACATGATATTTGGTTTTGTTTGCTGAAGCTTGACGTTACAGGAACATGAACGTGTCATTATCTTTTGGGAAACGTTACATATAGTTGCTTGCTCAGATAACGTTACATGATAATTATCATATGGGAATCGTTATATTATGAGTTTGGATCCTCTCATTAATATGACCATTATGTTAAAGAGATAGATAAAGATTTTATCATACAAGGACTCATAATGATTTTTATAGGACTCATTAATTATATTTAAACAAAATTATGTCTTTTTTTTAACATAACCCTATTATATTATTGAATAATATAAGAGAATCTAATTCCGTTATATTATTTCATATTAAGAATATACTTTCTCAAATGCTTAATTGAGTGAAAACTCGTGAATGGTTTTGTATTTAACAGATATTGTTCTTTTGTAATTATTGGTCTGATCAAGTTCAATTGATTGAATTACTATTATTCCATTCTGTGTTACTTGATTTCATCTAGATCGTCACTTGCTTGTGAACAACTAAAGAGATAATAGATTAATCGCGTTAGGCTAGATTCCATATGATGACATACATAAATAGAGTAATTCCCTGCTAAGAGCATGCAACCAAAACACACACATTGTAACATAAGTACTCAACATCTAACCTTTAGGCTTTAGCCGACTTCATGTTGACACTTATGGTTCAATACTTTTTGAACCTAGCTAGAATTCTTAATCATAACAGTCGAAATATTAAATCACACATTCACCGACAGTTAAAATTGGCATGACTTAGCATATAATTAATTATACTGTTTCTTAATCTTTCATCAATATATGCCTTTATTGTGGTCCAGACTTGTAATAAGATGCAATTTTAATTAACTTTTCTGCAATTAAGTCTGATCTCTCCATCATCCCCAGTGAGAGACTCCATGTTACCCATCTTGATCAAGGAAGCTTTAGAGTCTTTAGCAAAAGCAAATGGGTTCCTGCTGTATAGCTCTGCCCATCTGTCACTTTCACTACCATTTCCCTGGTCCACAAGCCCAATCTACATAATAATTCTTTAAAACAATAAAACATGTCATAATTCCACCCAAAAGCACAGAAATTGAAACTGAGTTAGAATCAAGAACATAATAGTTCTTTAAAACAATGAAACAAGCCATACTAGATTGTAAACAAGAAATAATTTATCAGTTCCATTTGGATGCCATGTCTTACTCTCAGCAAGGTTCAATAAAACTAGAAAGGTTGTAACCTCATCATCAGGGTTTTAAATTGCGATCGCGGTCGAAGTCGCAGTCGCGTTGCGGATTTTGCGATTACAGACATTGTGAGAGTTGCGATACGGATTGCGATCGCTGCGGCGTGAATTTTTCACAACTTGACACAAATTAGATTAAATTATTTATTTTATTGTACAATGTATAATAACTAATAATTTATAATTTTTTTCATTAATAAGAGATATCTAATTAAATTAATTAATTAATATTAAAATATAAATAAATTAGTAATTACTCATATATTCAACAAAGTTCATACATAAAGTGATTATATAAACAAATATGTGTTTGTAAAATTAAAAAAAAATTAATTATAAATTATATAATTAAAACTGAAATATTATAAGATATACAATATACTTTAAACTAATTTTAAAAATTTGTTAACTAACAAGTTAATTGAAAATAAATTTTAATTTACAATACAAAATTTTTCTCTCACCCTTAATTTTTTATTTTAAATCTTTAATTTTTTTCTCATTATTTCAAATTTCTTTCTCCCTATCTATTTTTTTTTTTTTTTTCCCTTTAATTTTCTTTTCCCTCACATTTTTTCCCATTTCTCCTAAATTTTCCGTCTCCTCCTTCCTTCAGTTTCTCACCTCACTCCCTCCCCCTCTAAATCTCTATTCTCTCCTTTCTCATTCCCTCACTCCCTCACTTCTCTAATTTCCCCTTTCCTGTTCCCTCACTCCTCTATTTTGACCTCACCGCCTCACCCACTAGCCACCCTCAGCCCCTCACCATCTCACACCCACAGCAACACCCACCCACCCATAACAACACCCACACACAAATTAGCCATGGATTGAGTTGCTTACTTGAGGTTGCAGCTGCAAATCGATGAAGAACACAACATGCCTTCCACTCCTCCACCACAGATCTGGACCAACCTGATCTTGAGAGCACGAAACAGGGACGAACGCAGCAGAAGATGCCTTGGAGATGCGACGGTAGGAACTTCAAAAGAGCAACAAGATGGGTCTCTCAAGAGGTTAGGCCGTTAAGGTTGATTTGGTGTGTATTGATCTGTGATTTTTGGGCTTTTATACTGAGAAAAAGTGAATTTTTTTAAATGGCATTGTTTTGTGGCTGAAACGCCTTTACGGCGCGTCCGTCGCGACCGCAATGCCGTTGCGTCGCGGCCGTTGTTTGTGATTTCCATCCTCCCCCGTGTCGCGGCCTGAAACGGAAATGGGATTGGCCGCGACCGTTTTGTCAGTAACGGCGTCGCGACCGCTACTGACAAAACGGAACGAGATTTGAAACCTTGCTCATCATGTTGTAAAGTTGTATTGGGTGAACATGAATTTTGGGGTTCAAAGAAAGTAAAGGTTGCAAATAGGGAATATATGTGTCATACCAAACTAACCAATCAAACATAAAGGTGATGAACTTCATCTCAGATAATTTATCTCATAATATCAAACATAAATAAGTAAAAGCAAATCCTACCTACAGGTACAGCCAACCAAGAAAAGCTTAAAGTTTGATATCAGTTATTTCATAAAAGAACATCAATGACCATTAGCTACTAATAATCATTGGAAACACCACAGACAATAATATTGTATAAAATCAATACAGTAACTGATATTCATTTAGGCTCAAACAAATTTGTTGAGCAATATAAAGCAAGTGGAATCAAAATATTGTACCTAAACCCTTTGCCTCTTTAGTGAAGACAGACTTAGGAAGCAACAGAAGGGGATGGGACCTCAGTTTTCTGAATTGCACTGAGACTTTATTTTACCATTTGATTAGTATCCAAAAACCAGAAAGACATAAATAAATGATTTCAAATTTGAAGGAGGAGTGCTATATACGTGGCCATAGGCAGAATAAGAATAATAGAGAGGTACTAGGATGTTTTGCTTCTAAGTTTCAGTAGTCAAGTAAGTGATATTTTCTTTCTTCAATTTCGGTGTTAACGACAATACTGAAAGTGGGGTCTTCAACTTCAACTACCGCTAGTCTGTAGCTTTGGTTCCAGATCTGGGTCGGCGGCGCAGCGCGGTGGTGGACGGTTCACGGATCTGGTGCGACGGGTTGTGGGCTCGGGTGTTGCTCCCGGGTCGTGACGGCGCGTGGTGGTGGCTCACGGATCTGGGTCGCGGCTGACTTGAAGGCGCGACGTAGACTGGTGGCTTGGGGCTTCTGCGTTGCGCACGGCGTGGAGGCGCGACTAGCTGGACGTCTATGAGTTGGTGTTGACGGCAGCGCTGGGTTTTTGATGGGCAATGGTGAGGAGCGGCTACAAGTGACTCCGATGAACGGTGGGTCTGGTGACGTCCGTCAATGGTGGCTTATGTTTGGAGAGAATGATAGATAATGGTGGTCAGAGTTTTATAACGGAGAAGGAAAAATACTTTTGATTAAAAAAATTCTGTGGGGGAAATTTTAGAATTCATTTGTTATATTTACTATTAAAATTAGAATTTTTAAAGGTCAGTTTAAAAAATGTATTACTAGCAATTAGTAGGATCAGGATTTTTTTTATTAGTTAAATATAGGAGAATATTTTGTTAACTAAAAATACATATTTAAAATTATATATCACATATAATATATATAATTTTTTTTAATATTATACCGCATGCAATATATATAAATTTTAACTTTTGAAACGAACAGAACATCCTGTATCCGTTTCCCAATTAGTAGTATATGACCGCTAAAGTCCCTTTTTGTTGTAGTGGTGACAGCAATTCCTTATAGTATGTAGTGTCAACTGTTACACTAGTGGGATCAAATGGTGCAGAGTTGTCGTCTCTGCCACTTCGAGGGCATTTCTCCCACAAAGAGGCTGCAAAGCTGTGGTCTATCTTGGTCTCAATGTAGATCCTGTCCCGGAAGATAGTGCACGTGGCAAATCCAATGGTGTGGCCACCAGGTCTTTGAGGTCCAATCTATGAGATTTGAAATTAGAAAGAAGCTGTGCAAAGCTGAGATTTTGTTTTCAAGCTGTAATGATAAGGAGTTAACCTTAATTACATGAAAAATGATTTTTATACATCATTTTTTTTACACCTTTTTTTACATTTATTTTGAATAGATATAATTAAATGAGAAAAAATGATAAAAATAAATAAATATGATAAATAATATTAAAAGAGTGTAAAATATATATATATATATATATATATATTATTTGTGATAAGAATATCATAATTATAATTACATTGATAAAAGAAAATGAGGTGTAAGTTTAATATTTTTTAGGTTAAATATGTTATTCTTAAACCTTATTTTCTACACTTTCACTCTACACTTCCCCTTTATTAAAAAAAGAAAGCAAGAGGAATTCATTTTTTTTCTCTTTTCTCTCTTCCTTTTTCACATAAAAAGAAGGCATTGAGCAACAATAGAAAATGAACTGTAGGTTTAACATTTTTATTATATATTAAAGAGACGAAAAAGAGATAAATAATAAAAATAATAATCATTGTTCTTGTTAGAGATATATTATTAAATTTCTCAACAAATCAAATTTTTAAGATAATTGGTTTAACATGTACATATTATAACCATTTTTTGAGATTTTCGACCAATATTGATTAAAATTTCAATTATTGTTACCTCTTTGATAAGAGAAGCATCTTATAAGATAAAGAAAGCACCTTTGGTAAAAGTAGTTTAATACATAAGGGTTAGCTAGGTTCAATTGGTATAAAATTGCACTTTGACTAGCTAGACTCTGGAGAAGGGAGAGATCCTATAGGTTTTGGGAGCTCCAAAAGTGTCGTCGGGGCAAAAGTTATGAGAAAGTAGAACTTTTATTGGTGTAACGCAAACATATCAAAAGACCATAAACTTATAGTTTTCAACTTTGAGGCAAATCGTGGATGCTAGACCACAATATTACTCACTTGTTCTAAATTCATGATATTTGATCATAATATCTCACATATCTAGTGAGAGAATAATAATAATAATAATAATAATAATAATAATAATAATAATAATAATAATAATAATAATAATAATAATAATAATAATAATAGGAAAAACCATCTTAGAATTTCCAATACAACAAATGCAAGTACAAATAAATTGTTAAAATTGATAAAGTTCCTAAATAAATGTAGGTATCATGATAATTTCACAGGTATATCTATAATAGTTTTGGTTCCGATTTTCAAACTAGAACCAAAAAACGGAACCTTTCTAATTGTGTTTTTCGATTTTCCATTTTTTTATAGATTTGATTTTTTTTCAGCTTGATTGGTTTTTTATTTTTGTTATTCAGTTTTTCTAATTTTAACTGGATTAGTTTGGTTTTAGATGCCCCTACTAAAATCAATTGGTTTAGCTAATAAAGATAAAAAAATTTCATTTAAAAGATTTATGTTTGATTTTTGGGTGCCAACAATTTTCTTAGGTAGCGATTTATAAGTATTATTATAAATTTTCAGTGAAACTTATGACATGTTCTAATTTTATAATAGGACAATCTCTCCATCCCTAAACTTTTATTTTAGAAATAATGTTTTTCCTCTTCTCGTCGTTTCAGCTTTTAATTTGGAAAGGAATGCACTAGATATTGGCCATGCGTATGATATAAGTAATGATAATTTACCATTGATAAATAAATGCACACAACACAATACTTAGTTAGGCTTGGCAATCTCCCCGATTAGCAGGTACTCATCTCGTTGCAACCTATACGGAACGGGTTTAAGGGACGAGTTTTGATCAATGCACCTTGTTCTTTCCTGCACTTCACATTTTAATAAATATTTAATTTAAATAATAATTAAGTTAATTATATTAACTAATTTTTATTAATTTAATACTTATTTTGAATAGATTTTTAAATTTATCTTAAATGAATGATTAATTTAAGATTGTAATTAAATATTTATAAATTTAATATAAATTATTTATAAGCTAGAAAGCACGGACACCCCATTTTACTGGCGTATCCGCGTGTCGGACATGTGTCTGACACCGATACACGACGACGCACACACAACACGTGTGTCTCATGTGTACGGGTGTGTTCAATTAAAAAAATTATTTTTTTTTGTTCGGACACGTCTAGGACATATCTCGGACACACCGCGGATACATATTGGACACATCCTATTAAAATTTTAAAAAAAAATTACTGTGTAGCAGTGTACTAATATCACGGCCCATAAGTCCAATATCACTCGACCCACCCTCAGAAAAAAAAATTTATTCTTTCTCAATATATTGTGTTCACTGTGTGCTAATGGTTCAAGTTTCAAGTGAGTTTCACTTTAGTCGGATGGTTCAATTTTCAATTATTATTGGTTTCTTTTCTAGTTATAAATGAAGATGTTTGTGTTATCATTGAGGAATTGTGTTTGGATTGTTTGTAATCAAAACTATATATATATATATATATATATATATATATATATATATATATATATATATATATATATGTCGTGTTCGTCTTGGTAATACATGTCTTAAAAATTTTTAATTTGGTGTGTCCCTGTATCCGTGTCTGTGTCATGTCCCGTGTCCATTTTCGTGCTTCATAGTTTATAAGTATAGAGCGAGACAAAACATGTGCGGATTATTTTGTTTTTGTAAGGCTAGTACAAGTTTTAATTCTAATAACACAAAGTGGGGTCAAGTTGAACAAAAACCTACTCCATTGCCAAGCCTAAATACATAATGGAGTTGGTTGTTTTATTATTTTTTGTTTTTATTTTTTCTTCATCATGAAAAGAAGTTCTTGCGAAAGACTTATTGTACACAATTTATGTAGTCTAAACTAATTATACATTGGTATATTATCATTTTATATTAAATAATTATATAAATTTTTATACTAAGCAACTACTTTACATTTAAAGTGATTTGTTAAATTGTAATTAACTTAATTTATAGAAATTAGATAAACTAAATATACACAAGAACTTCTATATGATGAATCGCATAATGTAGCGAACCCATCAATTCCACCTCAATTTTTTTCACAAGCATATATACACATGTATAATATAGAAATAGTTGCAGCATATAGTTTTCTCATTTGCGATAATAGTATAAAGGTTGCCCTATGTACATTTCTTTATTCTGGTAATAGGTCAGTAACACACAAAATCCATGGTTTCTATTCCAAGCCTTATATCCTTACTTTTAGAACACTTGAACCAAGGGCCCGTGACCAAACAAACGAAGACCCAAATGTTTAAAGTTCGCTAAAGAAATTTTTTTTCTTGACCAAAAAACAGAAGAAATGAGTTTTCTTTTGGCTAGGTTTAACAATGGGACAAGTAGGCATGAGATTTGGCTCAAATCGATCCTGTCCCACTTATTTAGGGATTAAAATCTACACATACCCCATCTCGCACTTAATAATATTTTAAATTAAATTTATATAATAATTAATTGTAATTTTAAAATTAGTTTATAATTTTATATAAATTAAAAAATATGTTTAAAAATTATATTAAACAAGTAAAGATTAATTCATAATTAATTTTATTAATAATTAAATTAAAAGATAATATATATTTAGATTATATAGGTGAGATGGAGAGGGACAAATTAACTCTAAACTCGCACTAGTCCCACCTCCACCTCGTATGACGGAGTGAATTTTAAACCACACCCTTCGAGAGGTGGGCGAGTATCGCTCGGTGAGGTTATACTGACGAGCCTACTCATGGCATGTATTTTATGTGGGAAAAATATTATCATATATTTTTATAAGTATATGTATTGTTTATATTCTTTTTAAAGATATTTAATTTAATGAGAGAAAGTGATAATAAAAAATAAATTTAATAAATAATATTGACAAGAGTATAAAAATATATATATACATTATTAATAGTAAGAATATCAAAAATGTTTTGTGTGGTCCTATTCTTAACAACCAAAGTGTACTTTTTTTGGTAATTTAATTTTTTGAAATTAGGGTATACAATATGAGATAAAATCCACAGCCTTCACATTCAAATACCCAATGTGATCTTATTATCCAAAAAAAAAAACAATTAATATGACAAGCGTCTCATTTGGAGGAGTTTCTCAATATGAATTTAATTATTTACCAAAAAGAAAAATTAGAAGTAAAGGGTTTTCATAGTTTGCATGAAGTTAGAAGTTTAATTATATGTACTAACATTGTATATAAAAAAAAGGCAATCCTATTAAAGTTAATTAATGCTTCTAAAATGAAAAAAATTGAAAATAGCCTCTGTATTTATAACATTTTGTAATATACAAAAATTTGTATTTGTAATTTAATCTATAACTTTCACTTAAATCTAATTGATGAAAAAAAAACTCAAAACCTTCTACACAAATTTTCTTCCAGTCAAACCTTGATAATGATATCTTTCGAGCCTTAGCTTAATTGGTTGGCCACCTACTAAGTACTTTAATAACTATTCAAGTTCAAACATGAGTATATAATAAGGTCTTTCTATCTATGCTACATTCCTAATCCGGTAGGCTTGGCAAGTATCTAGTTATGGTAATAGTAGAATTAATTAATAGCATAGAGGGAGATTGTATTGAGCGGTCAACCAATACGTAGCTGGCTTTCTTTGAGTGGTTCAGCTTCATAACAATTTTTATTTCATTTTTCTAAATATGGAATTGTCTAAAAATTTATCATTATCCATGATGAATATTTAATTAACTTTTTTCTCCCTAAAATGAGGATAAGATGGATATTAACAATATACTAAGTAAGACAGAGATAGAGACAAATACTGTTTTTTGGTCCCTCTTTTACTCTCTCAAAGAATTAAAAAATCAAATGAAAGTGATGTTCAAAGTGCACAAATCACTCAATAATTTTTTACATTCTTGTTTGAATTGAATACATATAAACAAACAATAAGATAATTTCAACTTCTATTTATGAAAAAGTAACTCTAGATTTCACTAGAAAAAGAAAGAACTCTGGACAAAGTGATAGTAACCACTTGGTTCATTGCTAATGTTCTACATCTTTCTCTTTCTCATGAGCTAGCATGCATGCATGATGCATCACTCTTAATGAAAAACTAAACATTATGATACCAAATCTGTTGAATTTAGAGTATAAAAAGCATAGACTTGAGGACCAAGCTGATGAATTTAGTACATATAGCCATTATTACACAATTTAGTCATATATATAATCCAGCTAGCTAGCAGATCAGACAACATTGTTGAAACTACTGTTAGCAATGCAGAATTACTAATGCACATGAAAGTTCTAATTAACTAATCCGTTGTGCCGTATGTAGGTGATTAGAAAGAACGTAGGGCATTTTCTATGCCTTTTCTCCACCTAATCTACCAAAGTTTTAATTTGTTAACATGTGAGACCCGTTCACAATAAACTGTGACTCTGCAAGCGACCAATGATTGCATATATTGAAATTTGTGTTAATACTAATCATAATCAATTTCCACATTCAAAACTATGCAAACTTTCCAATAATTGGAGTTCAAGTTTGAAGCGTTTTTGTCCTCCACATTCACAAAAGCGTTCGCTGGTATTGTTTTAAAAAGCAGCCTCTGCTTTACAAGAAGTGAATTACCTACATAATGATTTTTCTGACCCTTTGCACAAATTGCTAGCCAACCATAGCAGGCATCGCTCAGTTAGTGTAGTACTTTGTTGACTTTAGTTTACTGTTGTTTATTTGTTTCCCCTGTCCTTTTCAAACCCCATGTTAGTTTTGTATCGTAATTTTGCAGTTTTGACTTTGGAAACAAGAGCTTTTCTTTTTTCATTTTTTCTTTAAAAAATTTCTGGTATAAAAAAGGTTTAAGCCCAAGCTACACAGGAATTAAATCGGGTACTGACAATTGGCAAAACCCCCCTGAAGCCAAGGATGAATTTAAATTTTAGAGGGCGTTTGTTGTGCTTAACTTACAAATATATATATATATATATATATATATATATATATTAAAAAAATTAATTTTCAGACATGCATAGTCAATTAGAAAAGATTTTGAAAAAAAATTAAAATTTTAAAAAAATTGATTTTTAACTTTTAATTAGAAGTTAAAATAAGTAGCTTCTTAAAAAAATTAATTTTAAGAAAAATATAATAGAAGAGAGAAGGTAAAAAGTATTTTTTATAATATTCAAACACAAAACAATTTCTATTTTTCAAGAAAAATTTTACAAAAAAATTATTTTTTATAATATCTTAAAATCACTTTTCTTTTAAACTTATCCAAACACACTATTAACTAATCATCATTTAGATAATATTTTGAATGTTCTCAATACAATGCATATAGCATAACAGGATACCTTTACTAATCATCATTTAGTATTGTGAAAGAGTACTAAATGTTTGTTTTGGTGCTCTAAAGATATGTGTTAACAAGTTAGTTTTAGTTCACCATTTATAAATAAATCAAATTAATCCTTTTAATGTTCATTAATATAATCAAATTAGTCTTTAAAGTAATATTGAATCAATCCTCAAAAGAATAAAATTAATAGCATTTAATTATCATGATCAATTTAATACTTTTAATGGTTAAAAAAAAGGACCAACGAAATATCACCAAAATAGATATTTATTCGATTAATAATAGAGGATTTTATAGTGCAATTCTTTTAAATGCGCCCCACATGACAGGCTGAATGAAATTTATAGCATGATTAATCTTTATTTTTTACAGCTTTCACATCCATAGTTTCGGTAGAAGAAAGCCCTCCTCATTTCTTATACTTGTCATTTTTATTTATTTCCTTAAAAAAATATATACATTCATCATATAAACAAAAGGTGGCAGTATTATATATGAGAAGGCCACAATTCTTTCTTAATTATGTAAAAATTGCAATCTTATGAACCAAAAGTTTTCTTTTTCTTATTTTTCGTGAAATAATTAAAAAGAATGTTCAATGAGCTAAAAAGGAACATGCTGCCTAACTATAACTCTGTCAATTTTCATATTTAAAATAACTGACTTCGTCGCTTTAGCTTGTTGTAAAGTTGCAAGTCAAATCTTTCACGCTATTACAAAAGGAGTAGGTAAATCAGGAAATCGAAAACGAAACGTAAATAGTAGACATCATCTGAAAAGTCTATAGTCAATTAATTTGGAGGACTCAAGGCACTCAACGCACACCATCTTCTACTAACAACTTCATTGGACCAGCTGGTTCCCTTATCTCAGTTTTAAAGCTGTCATGTAATTTCAGCCAAATCTCATATAAATGAGGATTCCAACTTTTTAACTAACTCATAATTATTGGCGCCGGACTAAAGCTTCACCAGACATAGCGTGCCAAATTGTTTTTCTATATGTCCATTTCATGTATAAACATGACATAGAGGTCAAAATTGTTGTCCATTTCTTAAATATAAAGATAATATAATATATTAATGTTTTTAATAGTTTGGATAGGGTTAAAGAAGGGGAATAAATAAGTCATTAGAAGTGAGTTAAATGATTCCCTCTTAATAATTACAGACAAAATTCAATACTAAGTATAAGGACAGCGCAGAAGTCAAGTTAATTAATATGATTACCTATTTAAATATTACAATATTTAACTAGAACACGTACAATTTTGTTATATGAACTAAGATACGGTGAAATTATGCAAGTTAATTTGTGCCTTTAATTAGTGTCTAACAATTTCTAGCATTTCTCTTTTTTTTTTTTATATCAAACTTCTAGCATTTCTCTTAAGAAAGGACTTGCCGTCGTTTTGCATTAATTGCCTTTCTTTGACTATATTGCATGCGCAGAAACTTTATATAAATATGATATGTATAGCCAACTTATGTGTTGACGTGAGAAGAATACCTACATATATAGATTCATGTCACTTAGAATGGTATAATTGTGTCCAAACAACTGGTATTCATGCAATACTAAAGCACATGATCCTGCATGGTTCCATTATGGCTAGTTATCAAGATGTTTATTCAACCTTACTATATATATTAGGATTAAATATGTTTGATTAAATAATAATAATGCATTCTAGAGCTTATAATATATTTTAGAAATAAATAACAAAATATTACGTTGCATTTTCAGCAAAATGTATTTCTTGGTTAATTTAATGACTAACTTGTTATCATTAATTAAAATAATCCACCCCTATATTTATATATTCAATTAGAGTACATTTTTTTTTATAATATCTTCATATCCTATTATACTCTTCCTTAAAGAATGACATTTTTAGTTTTTCTTTTTTTAAATTTTAAATTAAAATTCTTTGTTAAACTAATTATGTATGTATGGAAATAACATTATTGTTGGGAGGGTCTCTGCTTAAGCGTCTGACCGTATTCTAAGAGACTATCATCACTTATCGGGTAGGGGATCGATACTATGAGAAACAAAAAAAACTAATTATGTATATCTTATTTATAATTTAAAATATTTTTTCTTTTAATTTATATTTTTTAAATTCTACTTGAATTCAAAACAACTCGTATAATGCATGGAATACTTGTTAGTATATATTTATAAAATACAATACATGTTTTTATTTTAGTAACTTCAAACTTAAAAATTAATTTTACCTAATATTTTTTAAATAACTTAATTTTATAAAATTATTTTTAGGTTGACATTTCCAAATACAAAACTCATTCTTCTAAAATAATTTGTTATTCAAAACTGATTTTTATTCTAAATGAGTTTTAGAAAATCACCAGATTAGTTTCTTCTATAGCACGGTGGTTGCAACTGCGGTGCGAGAAGTGAGTACATGCAAAATGTATTCTGATGCTCAAGTTATACCATGAACAAGATGAGTAGTGCTTAGAATTAAATGCATACATTTGCTATCTTGTGTGATATTTATAGGAGCGTCTTGATCGATAAATAAAAATCGTGTTTAAATTTATATTAAATACTATTAATTAAAATAAAAATCCAATAAGATTGTCATTAGTAGAAATTTGAATTTTAGAGACCGATATAGAGACTGATTTATTTCGGTCTCTGCGACCGATTAAGAAACAAAAAATCTAATTTGCTATAGAAATAAAATTGGTCTTTAAATTTTTTAGAGATCGAAATATCGGTCTCTAAATAAAAAATTTACAAAAAATAAATAAATAGGTAGCGACCACAAATTCGGTCGATAACAAAATAAAAATAAAATAAAAAATGTGTCTTATTATTAGAGACCGATATTTCGGTCTCTAAATTAAAAATTTACAAAATAAATAAATAATGTAAAAATATAAAAAATTAAATACAAATATTTCGATCTCTAAATAAAAAAAATTAAAAAAATATCAACAACAAATTTGGTCGCTAAAAAATAAAATAGAAGAACATATCTCAGTGCAACTTGCAAACCCATTCCCACTTTCATAATAAATTAATAATACATCTTCAATTCAATTCAATTCCAATACATTATTATTCAACTCCTCCCAATCCCAAACCCAATCTCTCTACCTTTCGGTTTCGAAGCCCCTCTCGCCCACCTCTTTCACACCCCATCCTCCATGGCGGCTGTGGGTGGCTCCTCTGCCGCCATCACTCTTCCTTCTTTGCGCAATTCGCCCTCCTCCATCGCATTCTGCCGTTCCTCTCCATCACTGCCTTCTCAAGTTTCCATCTTTTCCAAACTGTCCCTTTCTTGCATTCGAGTTTCTGCAAGATCCCCTTCTCTCAATCTCAATCCAAGATGCAAGGTTGTTTCGAACAATTCGGTTTAGAAAAACGGGATTGATTTTAAAGCTTCCACCCCTTCCCCTCTCAAATTGCTGAAATCTTCTGCAGCTGACAGTGAGTCTTCATTCCTTAAATTCTCTATAATTATTGTGCTTTTGTTGTGCCCATTTCTGCTCCTTCATTCAGAAATTTTCCCTCTTTGAAAATTTCCCATTAAAAAAATGCATTTTCTGAATGCATAAGTGTCATTGCTTTAATTTCCAAGTTCTAAGCCACCATAATTTCACATCAAGTTTAATTTTATTATTATTATTATTATTATTATTATTATTATTATTATTATTATTATTATTATTATTATTATTATTATTATTATTATTATTATTATTTTGCAATTCTCAAGCACAAGAAACTGCTGATGCTAATTATTTTTTATGAGTAGATTAGAAACTTAGTCCCTGAAATTATTCTTCACTTAGTGAGCCAGTTTTTGGGCACCTGTATTTCTTAGTAAGGTAGTTTGGACACCTGTATTTCTTACTGAGGCAGTTTTGAGTCTGTATCTGGTTCTTCTTAACGTTACTTGAACCTTAATAGTTGCTTCTATTTTTATTTAAAGGAAGGAAATAACTATATATATAGATTTGCACCATCATATGATCCATCACTGAGTATCAAGTTTTATGAGCATACTACTGAGCAACTAGCATCATTGGGATGTCTCGTTGATTCAACAGAGATTGAAGGAACTCACGAGGGAGCATCAACAGCGGAAGAAATTGGGGCTGCTGATCAAGTAAGGAGGGAACCACATGGGTCAATAGGGGCAGCAGCTGGTCATCAAGTCATTGCACAGAGTAGTAGTGCAGAAATTGAGTTTACATCATGTAACTCTTTGACTAGCTGATACACTACTAAAAATTAATTAAATAGCAATGGAAAAATTCTGTTGCTGATGCATTAAATTTCGTGGCTATAATGTTTAGCGACGGAATCTGTCATGAAAAAATTTTCATCGCATAATCCTTGGCGGCTAATTTCATAGCGATGGAAATGAAATTCCGTACGTGGCTAAATAGAGATGGATTTTTTCGTCGCTAGTTAATAAAATTTTGTCACTAACATCCATGACCAAAGTTTCATATTTATTAAAATATTATTATTTAGTGACAAAATATTTTTCATCGCTAAGATGAAAGTATAGATCTGTTTCTTTTATCAACGAAAATATTTTCATCACTGATGACCTAAATTTTTTAAATAATCTTTTTAATATTTTTAAACAATCCAATTATACAATTTAAACCTGTATGCTACACAATACAACAATCCAATCCAAAATCAAGCAACAAATTTTCAAATTTTAAAAAATATCATTATTATGTCATACCATAGTATTTTAAAAGATCAAAATAAAAATATTTCAAAAGATCAAGATAAATATAAATTAAGTTATACAGGTTCTTTATCAAAATAAATATAAAGACAATGTATCAAACATCATTAGGAAAAAGATCATAATCATCCTCCTCTATGTCATCTTCATTTTCATCCCCATCACCAAGTAGCTCATCCTCGTTACCACTACCCATAGCTTGTGAGCCACTAATAGATGCATTCAAGTGCTGTAAGATTGTGTTGATTAAGTTTCCCTGTCCCACGATTAAATTTCCCCGTTCCATGATTGTGTTGGTGGAGATCCACTTCCCCTTACATGTGTGAAGCTGTGTGAATAGCTCCCAATGTCGTGGATTTCTTTTCAATTGTTGTTTCTGAAAATACATAAACAAAAATAATATTATGTGAAGACAAACATAATTAGTTCGAATCACAAATTTACTGGAATTAGTAGAGTACCTGCAAATGTCCTGTGCAATCAATGTAGGGTTGAGGTTCTTCTTTTACTGGATCAGTTTTCAAGATACCGTTGACATCCAATCCTTGACGTTTTAGAAGTGCTAGAAAGTTATAGGCAAGAAACAAAATTAGAAGAATGTAATAACTATCTGGCCAATTATGCTGATGAAACCAATTTAAAGGTGGAAAAACCTATCCAGGCCAATAACAACTGCAAAGTTTATTTAAAACTAACTTGCTACCATGCCACGACCATCTTCAGACATTGTTACATTAGTTGTCTGAGGCCAAGATTCAAACTTTCACTGTCTCAAATCCTTCAATTACACGAATTATCTGGGATTTTGGTCGACCAGTGCCATTGCCTAACTCCTATTTTTTGGTTAATAGCAATTCAAGAGTCATTAAAATTCAGAGCAAAATGCTAAACAATACTGAGAAAGAAATAAGAGGTGTTACATCTACAGTGCAAATTGCACTTTTTCTTTCATTAAGAGAGGTGTTTCTTCCCATCCACAAAAACACTTCCAACCCACAATCTAGAATATAGCATTTATTTGTGTCCAGTAATTCCCTGGTCAAAGAATCGGTCTCAATAGGTTTTGCCTTCCCCTTTTCAACACTGGAAAAGTGATAATTTCATTATAACTAAACTAGAGCATTATAGAATCCAATGTTTCAATATAATAAATAAATTTCATCAATGTAGTTGTCACAATAATTACATTATTTTCAAATTCTCAGAATTATCAACTTATACAACTTTAGGCTAAAAGAATAGTAAATTTGTAACAGTCTTGCATTGATAAATACCATAAGTTTACAGATGAAGAGGAATAAAAATAATACAACTCATACAGATAAGAAGAAACAGCGTGGGGACAAAGATGGCTGCATCAATCAATATAATTCACAATCACAGAATAGTTTCAAACTCACACAAAGTAGAAAAATAACTTGCTTAGTACCTGATCACCAGCCCCAACCATAACAAGAAGACTTGAGCTAAACAACATCTCAACAATAACGAAAGCTCCAACTGCTATAGGAAAAATAATTTTTTTAAAAAAAACTAAGACATACAAAATTTAGAATAAAAGAAAAGACTATGGAATTGAATTTAAAAACATCCTTTATCTCTCCATACTTGGTTTAAATGTACTAACTAAGTAATAAATCTAAAAAATGAAATGCATATCAGCAGCACATTGTCAAAGAAACATAGATTCATAGGATCACAGGGAAGACAATAATCCAATCAGGCTAACCAAACCAAACATAGACATCAACCTCTTGGTGGTAAAAACCAGGTACACTTCAAGAGCCACACCCAGTAAGTAAGGCACAATAATTATAGGCTTGTCATACAAAATAAAAAGATACTCACACAATAATTTACCCACACCACTTTTACACACGCGATTGACATGTATTATGTGATGATCCGATATATTAATAGTTATAAATATTTGCATGCTGATCACTGTAAAAGTGGTGTGTGAATAGCAAAATTGGAAATATAATAAATATCTTAAATAAATACTAGTTGTATGTAAAAGGCAAATCAAATTCAGTGAGTTACTGCAAGAATCAAAGAACCCCATTTGGAATTTCTATTCTAACCGCAACGCAACATTGAAAGATCAATTCAACCAAAAATCCATAATTACCTAGTGAGTAGCTCAGTCATTTAGCCTAAGTAAAACTCGTTATACCACACAGTGTTACCGTAACAGGGTTCGTGCCGGTCCGATGGCGAAAGGTAAATCCCCAGGCCAACACCGACGTCCTTGGTGACGGCGGTGACCTCAGATACAATGTCACCTTTCCCATTCTTCCACTTGGTGGAACGCACTGAGTAATCGGTGTAGTCAGAGGGCCACAAGCAGAAACCATCATGGTGTTTCGCTGTTAGTATTATGCGAAAAAAGCCAGATTCTTTGGCGACACTTATCCATTGAGTGGCGTTGAGTTTAGTGGGGTTAAAGGTGGTGGGGTTGGCATGGCCAGAACTCCATTCAGAGTTGGTGAAGGTGTTCATGCCGAAGTGGAAGAAGAAGGCCATGTAGCCCAGTTGCCATTTGAAGAGGGCCACGATTTGGAGGGGGATGATGGCTGCCACTGGTAAGCCGTGAGGTCGTCAATGGAGGGGAGGGTTGCAGGTTGGATGGCTATGAACAATGAGGATGGGTGATGATGAAGCCATGGATTTGGGGAAGGAAATTGATTTGGGGAAGGAACACATATTGAGGAAGAATGGAAGATTTTTTCTGAAGGTAAGTCGGGTGATATTGAGCTTTGTGGGGAGTGATATAAGACTAATAATATAATTATAAATATATAAAATATGTCAATTTCAACATAACAACAAAGAATGGCTTAACGGTAAGTGGAGTGAGCAAGTCATTACAATGGACTTTGTTTAATTCTTCTATCTTGTTTTTCAATGATGAAATCTTCAATTATTTTCATATAAAAAATATAGCAGCGGAAAATTTTCCATCGCTATATATTTTCATACAATAGACCTTTTATTTAAATAATAATTTTTTATTTTTTCATATAAAAAGCATAGCATGAAAAATTTTCCATCACTATATATTTCATACAATAAAAACATTTTTTTTAGAAATAAAGTGAGTTAGCGATGGAACTTGTCATGGATACGTTAGCGTCGAAATAATTCCATCACTAAATTCCATCGCTAAGTCCAACAACTGAATTCCGAGACAATTTTTGTCGCTGGTAGTCACGGTATTTTTTTCATCGCTAAATTCCATCGTTATTTCAATCATTTTTAGTAGTGATATTTGTTGTACATTTTGTTGTAGTTAATATTCGAATTATTTTATTTGGCTCCCAATGTACTTGTTCATATTTGTAACTTGTTAGGCTTTATTTAAAATGGGGTAGACCCATTTTATCCATAACGTGTCTCTACTTGTGAAAAATAATGTTACTTACGTATACATTATCTGCTTTATGAAAAGCATAAGTCATTCCTATATCATTCCAAAATGTGAAGCTTTTGGTCTTGGGTTGTTTATTTGTTTGCTTCCATTTTTTTCAATTCAGTAACTTCCCCAGGATTTTTGTAAATATTTCTTTTTAATTTCATATTAGCTCCTTGCATCAGGTTTGAACTATTTATGATTTAATAGCAAATAGGAATGTTACAGTTCTTTTAAACTGTTTATTAACACCTTAGTATTGGTTTCGGTTGCCACATATGGTAAGCCTAGCTATTGGAGTTCTCAATTGCATTCCTCTGATATTCTTTGTATGCTTGTTTTTTATGTTTCATGACAAATGAGCACAGTTGCTCTGGTAGGAGTCGCTTGATTTGCTAGCTTGATGGTACTTTTACATGATTTGTGTGGATTTATGAATTGGTACAAATCTAGTTTGGAAGGGGATGAGGTTCTGGTTGAAGAACCAGAAAATCTAGTTTTGTTACGTGCCTGGTGCCACGCCGCCAGGGTCTTCACGCCGCAGCGCGTGAGTTCCCAGGAGGTGATTGGTCAGCGCTTGCGCGCTTTTATAAAGGGTTTACTGCTATATTTAGCACTTAAAGCCAGAAAGGTAAGGTTTACTTCTATATTTTGTTCTCTCCTTTTCGAATTTATGCAATAGATATTTTGTCTTCTATTCTGTTCTTTCTATGTTTGATTCTTATTTTTATCAAAAAATTCTGCCATGTGTTTAGCTCTTTGAATAATACTCATCCCCTCTAGATATCATCTAGTTGTGCATGAAATAAGAATAGTGTTCAAATTTGCTTTCTCTACTTGTAAAATTGGTCTCAAATATGCATTGATCAAACTTTGAAGAGTTGTGGGACACTGAGAAGAAAGAGGAATTTGTGTTGATATACTTAAGTTTAGATTATAATAATTAAGTCATTTAATAGGCATGGTATGTTGATTTAAAAGAGATAGGTGCCTTGGAGATTTTATGATGAATATTTCTGACCTTGAATAATTCTTGAAACATGAACTTTGTAGAGATTTAAGGATTTGGTAACATTTTACATTCTTGATCACAAGTATGAGAAGACGAAGAAAATAACCTAAGCATAACACTCTTGAATTCTTCGCAATATCTCTCAAGTTGTTCTTTATTGCTTTGTAAAAGTTTCTTTAATAGATGTGGACTTCTGCTAAAATAATCCTATAATAAGACATCCTTTTTATTTCAGACATTCAGAAATTATCTAGTTTTTGGAATTTGCTATAAACTCTAATGTGAGTGAATTTTGTTCAGTAGCGAGAAGAAGGAGCAGATCAGCTTTAGAGTTTCACTGCTAGGAAGAACTCTAAATTGCAAAATCTGAGAGAAGCTGAGCTTTTGAAATCAGAGGCCTCAAAAATTATTATGACTCATTACCAGAAGAATGTTAAAAATGTCACTGGTAGAAAGAAAAAAAAGTCATCTAGCAGTCCTTTCAATAAAAGACAACCAAAAAGATCTCCACCTCAGCCAAGTGAAAATGGCAATTCAAGGTGCTTTTCAGCCTTCTCAAACATTTCTCATGACTGATGGAGCAGAAGAGGAGGAGGAGGAGGAGGACGATGACGAAGAGTTTTTATGATTAGAGTTTAGTTTGTATTGTGTTCAACTTTCTTATATTTGAAATATTGTAGTAATGAGATATTGTAGACAATGCTTAGTTTAATTTATTCTAGAACGTCTTGATGTTTAAATGATATATTCTAAAGACTGAATTAATTTAGTTTACGTTATTTTTTATTTATGTGTTTGGTTATGTATGAGATTGTTGATTGTTATTTATTAGGTGTTTTAAAATTTTGGATTTTAATAAATTTAAAAATATTAACAAATTTATATCACAAATTAGAGATCAAATTAGGGACCGAATATATAAAAAAACATTTAGTGACTGATTTAGAAATTGATAAACTGGTCTCATAATAGATTGAGGCTTTTAGAGACCGATTTACAGACTGATAGATCAATCTCTAGTTTAGAGACCGATTTAGTGACTGATTTTATAAAATATATAATATATTCAAAGTTTTAGAGACCGATAAATTAGTCTCTAGTTTAGAGATCGATTTAGCGACTGATTTTATAAAATATAGACACTGATTTAGAGACTGATTTTTTGGTCTCTAAAAAATCGATCTCTAATGTACTTTTTTGAAATATAATTAACCAATAGTTGACCGTAAATTAGCGACTGATTTAGAGATCGAAAAAATCGATCTCTTTAAAATCGGTCTCTAAATCAGTCTCTAATATTTAGCAATGAGACTTTTAAAAATCGATTTAAATTGGTCTCTAAATTGGTCTCGAACTATTTTAGAGACCAATTTTCTTGATTTAGAGACCGATTTTTTAGTTTCTAAAACCCAAAATTCTAGTAATGTGTTATTTCTTATAACTATCTCTTCTATTTATGAGGGATATAATTAATTTTCTTCTGTAAGGGATTTTGTTAGATATTTACTCTTTATAAATAGACATATTTACTTATCTAATAGCGCTCATAAATATCTAAGATTCAACTCTAACGGGTCGAGTTGCTCCTAAACCGTTAACCCAAAACCTGATCCAAAACAATTCTAATTCTAATTCTTCATTCCATTATTTCTAAAAGGGTTTAATAGTTTATAAGATATATCTGATTTCCTTCTTACCTAATTAAGTTTAGGAAAAGGGTGGGGGGAATCTGCAGTAGATACTGATGATGCCTTGACTTGCAGGTTTCTTTCGCACCAAACAGATGTTTCTGGTCTCATGATCAAGGGACCAGAAGTTGAAGAGGTTTCCTATAGGCCAAATTTCCGCTGTCACTAATTCATGTTTAGTGAGAATTATCATTCTATAGGGATACATGACTTTTGCTGATTTCGGTCGTGTGATTAAGCGCCTTTGTCTCAATACAAGGACAATAGTTGAAAGAAGAATCTGAGTTTAGAAACACGATTCTCAAATCAAAAACATTTTTTTCTCAATTAGAAGCCAATCATTTAATCACCATAATAAATAATATGTCAAATGAAACATTTGCTTCACCCCCACTTTCTCTTTCTACCATGGCAGAACCCCAAGTGAGGGAGACCAAAATCCTAACCGACATAAATTATAAGAACCCAAATAAAAAAAAAATACTAATGTAAGGACTAAAATTTAAATCACTGGAAACTATAGGGACTATGTTTAATTTAAACTTAATAATATATACACCATGAAACCAATTACATAGGCAGTGTATAAATTATAATCAATCAATACGTCCTGCTCAAGCATTACTTTTTAAGCTCACATATAAAAGAAAGAGGACAATCGTTCAGCTTGACTAGAATTTCGTTCATCCGCACAGTTTTGTGAAAGATTATTCAATGAGGAGAAAAAAGTGATATTGAAAGTGCCAGGACAATAGAACCACTCCATTTTCTTATTCTCTGAAAAAAAAAACATTTTATTAGTGCAATTATTTGTAACTTATGTCAGAGTAAGACATTTCTGTTATGAGTGAGAATGATAGAGAATAAAAAGAGCCTGCTGAGTCAGAGTATGTGGAATGCACGCGCCAGGCAAGAGAGTGGAATGAAAATGCTGGTGTGAGGCGCAGCACTAGGAGCAAACGGGACCACCCCATGTGAGGTGAATTTGTAAAGCACTAGTCTATATGTAATGGGTAATTGGGTAGAGGGAAGCTTATGCTGTTAGTGGGTACTTGATTTCTTCTCTTTCTCTACTCTGTACCAGCATCACCATATTTGCATTGTACTTCTGAGCTTGTAATTACTAGCCTGATGCTAGACTTCCATTTCCAGTAATAATACAAGCTCCTTCCCACGATTCCATTTCTAGTATTGTTACAGTGGTGCTTTCATCTACATCATGGCTGACAACACACGGATGAAGGAAATTTTTGCAGATCTGAAAAAAAACTCTGAAGCCATCGAGAACGCTGTAGCAGCGAACGACGCTAGATTCACCAGATTAGAAGAGAATCAAGCAGCTGCAGATGCTAAACTCACGCAAATCACTGAGGCACTAGAATCTCTTTTGGATCAGGACCGTGGTCCAAATTGGCAGCATGGTGTAAAGAACTCAACGACTGCTGGATTTCGGGTAAGCAAAATCAAATTAGATTTTCTTAGATTTAATGGGAAAAATGTGTTAGGCTGGATTTTTAAGGCTGAGCAATTTTTTGGGTATTACAATACCTCTGAGTCTGATCGTATTACAATTGCTTCCGTTAACTTGGATGAAGATGTAGTTCCATGGTTTCAAATGTTACAAAGAACTACCCCTTTTCAATCTTGGAGAGAATTTACTAGAGCACTGGAATTAGATTTTGGCCCTTCATTATATGATTGTCCTAGAGGTGCTTTATTTAAACTGAAGCAAACAACCACTGTGAATGCATATTATTTGGAATTCACTGCCTTGTCAAACCGAGTTTATGGTCTAAGTAATGATGCAGTTGTGGATTGTTTTGTTAGTGGTTTGAATGATGATATACGCAGGGATGTGATGATACATTCACCGATCTCCATTGTCAAGGCCGTAGCACTTGCTAAGGTCTATGAAGAAAAACAAATTGCCCAGAAAACCAGCCTAAACACTAAACCAGCCAGCTTAGCCAACTCAAACACAAACAATAGAGCTTTCTTCACTCCAAACAAAACCCAATTCTCTGACAAACCAAATAACCCCCCTGTCCTAAACACTCCACCCACTAGACCCATGAACCTTAACCAGAAAAACCCAAACATTAGACGTATTTCCCCTGCTGAAATGCAACTGAGGAAAGAGAAAGGCCTTTGTTATTTTTGTGATGACAAATTCTCTTTTACTCATAAATGCCCCAACAAACACCTCATGTTAATCCAAACAGATGAAACCGAAGCTGAGACCACCGAGGAAACCCCACCACCAGATATAACAACCACAACCATAACACAAGACACCCTAGAACATCACTTATCCTTAAATGCAATGAAAAGGTCAGGAGGTTTTGGCATTATCCGATTTCAGGGCAGAATTGGATCAATGGCAGTCTCTATATTGCTAGATGGAGGAAGTACTGACAATTTTATACAGCCTAGAATTGTCCATTGTTTAAAGTTACCGGTGGAACCAGCACCAAAGTGGCAAGTACTTGTGGGAAATGGCCAGAAAATGACAGCTGAAGGCATGGTGAAAGAACTGTCTCTGCAAATTAATGGGCAGGACATTATGGTTTCTGCATACTTATTACCTGTTGTAGGCGCTGATGTCATCTTGGGGGCACCTTGGCTTGCCTCATTAGGACCTCATGTGGCTGACTATGCGACTGCAATGATGAAATTTTACTTGAAGGGTAAATTTATTACATTGCGAGGAGAGCAAAACCAGAAACCTGAAGTGGCTCAGTTACATATGTTCAGAAGATTACAACAAACGCAGGCAATTATTGAATGCTTCACATTGGAATTAATTGAAACAGTCCGTCCATCAGATAAGTGGCTAGACGTGCCTACCAACATGGAACCTGATCTGATGATGTTATTACACACATATCAGGATGTGTTTCATACACCTACTGGTTTGCCTCCAAACCGGGACCAAAATCATGTCATTTCTTTGAAAGAAGGGTCACAACCAGTGAAGGTTAAACCTTATAGATATCCACATAGCCAAAAAGCAAAGATTGAAGAGATGGTCCAAGATATGTTGAGTCAAGGCATTATACAACCAAGCACTAGCCCATTTTCATCTCCTATAGTGCTAGTCAAGAAGAAAGATGGTTCTTGGAGGTTTTGTACCGATTACCGAGCTCTTAACGCTATCACGGTCAAGGATAGTTTTCCAATGCCTACAGTGGATGAATTGATTGATGAACTGTATGGTGCTCAATACTTTTCCAAGTTAGACCTTTGAAGTGGATATCATCAGATTTTGGTTCAACCGGAAGATAGACACAAGACGGCATTTCAAACTCACCACGGGCATTATGAATGGCTAGTAATGCCATTTGGTCTTACCAATGCGCCTGCAACCTTTCAAAGCTTGATGAATAAGGTTTTTCACAAACTGTTGAGGAAATGTGTCTTAGTCTTCTTTGACGACATCTTGGTGTATAGTCATACATGGAAGGAACACCTCACACATCTGGAAACTGTGCTACAGTTACTACACCAGCATGTTCTTTATGCAAAGCTGTCCAAGTGTTCGTTTGGGCTAGGTGAGGTCGAATATTTGGGACATATGGTCTCGGGCAAAGGCGTAGCAATGGAGAGAACCAAGATACAGGCTGTTTGTGACTGGCCTAGGCCAGGAAATTTAAAACAACTCAGGGGATTTTTGGGTCTCACAGGTTATTATAGGCGTTTTATCAAATCATACGCTTCAATTGCATCTCCATTGACCAACTTACTGAAAAAAGAAGCTTTTGTTTGGACAGAATCTGCAGAAAAAGCTTTTCAGGAACTTAAAATAGCTGTCACAAGTGCTCCGATTTTAGCTCTGCCCAACTTTGAAATGCCATTTGTGCTCGAAACTGATGCGTCCGGAACAGGCATAGGGGCTGTCTTAAGCCAAGCGGGCCACCCTATTGCTTATTTTTCAAAGAAATTGGCACCACGGATGCAGAAACAATCTACATATGTGAGAGAATTTTATGCCATTACAGCAGCTCTTGCCAAGTTCAGACATTATTTATTGGGGCACCAATTTATTCTCAAGACTGATCAAAAGAGTTTGAGGAGCCTTCTAGAGCAATCTCTACAAACGCCTGAACAACAAGCTTGGCTCCATAAGTTTATGGGTTATGACTTCAAGATAGAGTACAAGCCGGGGAAAGACAACCAAGCTGCGGATGCTCTTTCCAGATTGATGAACTTAGCTTGGTATGAACCACAAGTGAATTTCCTTCAACAGTTAAAGGCTGAAATTGTTCATGAGGCTCAATTGCAAGCTATTATGAAGGAGTGTCAAGTGACTGGCTATGCAGGACCCTATACTATGAAAGATGGGCTATTGTTTTGGAATGGCAGACTTGTCATACCAAATCAGAGTGCATTAGTTCAACAAATATTGCAGGAATTCCATTCTTCCCCAGTTGGAGGTCACGCGGGTGTGGCACGAACTGTGGCCAGAATCACTCCTCAATTTTTCTGGAGCACATTGAGGAAAGATGTTAAGACATTTGTGGAGAATTGTTTGGTGTGTCAACAAGCCAAAACTCTGACTACGGCTCCAGCTGGACTTTTGCAACCATTACCGATTCCTGCTCAAGTATGGGACGATGTCTCTATGGATTTTATTACCGGATTGCCTCTCTCTTTTGGCTTTACTGTAATCATGGTGGTGGTAGATAGATTAACCAAATATGCTCATTTTATGGGTCTTAAGACGGATTATACGAGCAAATCAGTGGCTGAAATGTTTATGTCAAATGTGGTTAAGTTACATGGGATGCCTAAATCTATTGTGTCTGATAGAGATAAGGTGTTCACCAGTAAATTTTGGCAATATCTCTTTGAATTACAAGGCACAACATTGGCTATGAGCTCAGCATACCATCCGCAGAGTGATGGACAGACAGAAGCAGTTAATAAGTGCGTGGAAATGTTTCTGAGATGCTTCACTGCCAACAATCCCAGGTCATGGTACAAAGCGTTGAATTGGGCCGAATATTGGTATAACTCTTCTTTTCACACGAGCATTGGTATGACTCCATTTAAGGCTCTATATGGTCGAGACCCTCCAATGATAGTGAAGTACAGTACTAGCTCAAATGAGCCACCAGAAGTGCAAGACCAGCTGTTACTGCGTGATCAGATTTTGGCTGAATTGAAATTCAATTTGCAGCGGGCTCAACAGAAAATGAAGTCACAAGCAGATAAGAAGAGGCTGGATGTGAATTATGAGCTGGGAGAGTTAGTGTTGGTAAAGTTGCAACCTTATAGGAAAAATTCAGCAGCTTTGAGGAAGCATCAGAAATTGGGAATGAGGTATTTCAGTCCTTTTCCTATAATTGCTAAGGTTGGACTGGTTGCATATACACTGAAATTACCTGATGCAGCAAAGATACATAACACATTTCATGTGTCTCAACTTAAGAAATTCAAAGGGGAGGCCACTGACTCTTACTTGCCATTACCGCTCACCACTATGGAGGAAGGTCCAATTATGCCAGCTGAGAGCATAATGCAGACCAAAACTGTGTTCAGAGGTAGCCAACAGATTCCTCAAGTGCTGGTTAAATGGAAAGGCATTCCAAGTACTGAAGCTACATGGGAAGACAGAGCTGATGTGGTGAACAACTTTCCTAATCTCAACCTTGAGGACAAGGTTGTTTTTAAAGGGAATGGTATTGTTATAAGTGAGAATGATAGAGAAGAAAAAGAGCCTGCTGAGTCAGAGTATGTGGAAAGCACGCGCCAGGAAAGAGAGTGGAATGAAAATGCTGGTGTGAGGCGCAGCACTAGGAGCAAACGGGACCACCCCATGTGGGGTGAATTTGTAAAGCACTAGTCTATATGTAATGGGTAATTGGGTAGAGGGAAGCTTATGCTGTTAGTGGGTACTTGATTTCTTCTCTTTCTCTACTCTGTACCAGCATCACCATATTTGCATTGTACTTCTGAGCTTATAATTACTAGCCTGATGCTAGACTTCCATTTCCAGTAATAATACAAGCTCCTTCCCACGATTCCATTTCTAGTATTGTTACAATTTCAACAAAAGAAAAAATTAAAGTGAGACACTTGCATTAGGCCAATTTTATGGTAGTAATCTTTTTTTAAGATATAATATTCATAAAACATTTTATGACGGTTAGTTATTTTTAATAAAATTTTAAATTTTTATTATAAAATTAACATTCTATAAATGCTTGATAATTTATTTTAATATCGTATCTATCATGATATAAAAAAATTCTCCTTAAAAGTAGAGGTGTCAATTAGTTCGGATAACTTAATAAACTCGATCAATTCAAATAGAATCAATTAAATTGGTTCGGTTTGGTTTGAGTATATTGATTGGTTCGGATAAAATCCAAACCAATTAAAGCTTAATTGGTTCGGTTCTCGGATTTAAAATTTCAAAACTAAATCAAACCAAACCAAATCATATATTTATATATATTTTATTATTATTATTATTATTATAATTTATGTTATAACCTTTTTTTGCTACTACTTGTTGTTTTGACTTTTTGTAATACGTTTCCAGTTCTCAACCCCTAAAACGTCATCTTTGTCCAAAGTAGAAGGCCAGAAAACTCTTCTACCAAAATGTTCAGTTCTACTCATCAGCACCGCATCTCACCGTAGGTTCTACTCCACCACAGCTCAGGCCAGATCTGCTCCACCACAGCTCTAGTCGCACCATTCTTCTAACGCAGAAAGAGACACTAGTGTTTTAACTCTATTAATAATAATTAGTCATAATCTGCATAATTACTAATTTTCTAACTTATTTCATCATCATTTTCTTAAATAAGTTAGTTGGATTATAAAATTAACTCTAGTCAATATTAGGCACGGTATATATTGAAAAATTAATAATTGTTTGGTGACATCCCCAGCTCATTCAGTAATTGTCTAAGCTTGGGAAATTTATTTTTGGCCAAGAATATGCTATCAAGTGTTATTCCAAAAACTCTCGAAGAGGTGAGAGACTTGGAAACTTTGGATCTTTCCTCCAACCAACTCTCTAAATCCATTCCTATTGAGTTTCAAAATCTACATGTCCTTCAGCTTTTGAACCTCTCTTATAATGATTTAAAACAAATCATTTCTAGTGGTAGAGTTTTTCAAAATCTCTCTGCTGTCCATTTAGAAGGTAATAAAAAAACTTTGCTTGCATTTTGCATGTAAGCGTCATGGCCATGGAAGAAGGCATGTTAGATATTACATCATCATAGTCACAGTGGTAAAACTGACACTATGTCTGACAATTTGGTTGCTACTATACATAAAGAACAGAAAAGTGAAGGTAATAGTAACAACATCATCTGAACTTAGAAGTTTAGAAACGATGAATTGACTTTAAATGCTCTAATATTGACTTTAAAAATAATGAATTTCTGACTCTGGTTTATGAGTACTTAAGTAATGGGAGCTTAGAAGATTGGATTAAGGGGAAGAGAAATCATGCAAACGAAAATGGGTTGAACCTTATGGAGAGACTGAATATAGATATTGATACTGCTTATGCATTAGATTACTTACACAATGATAGTGAAGTTCCTATTGTGCATTATGATTTGAAACCCAACAACATTCTTTTAAATGAAGATATAACTGTAAATGTTAGAGACTTTGGATTTATTAGATTACTGATTCAAAATTCAACTAATCAAGTCCCAATTATCTCCACTCATATCCTTAGAGGTTCAATTAATTACATATATACCTTCAGGTTAGTAGCCTCACAACTTTCTCTTTAATTGAATAGTAGTAATACACAACTTACCAAGTTAAATCTCTTTTAAGAATTTTTTAACTTATTCAAATGTAATTTCTTAATACAAATATCAATATGTTTATTTATTCCCTCTTTATGAACATTTTAATACATATTCTGAAATATTAAATAATTATTAGTGTTTAAATTAATAAGTTTGATTCTATTTTAAATTTTTTTTCATAAGTTTATTATGTATTTTTTTTGCTATAAAAGTTAATTATTTAGCTGATTTTTGTGTTAAAAAAATGGTCAATCCGATCACCTGAACCAAACAAATCCATAGATGTTCGGTTCGATTTAATTCAGATTTGACTATAAAAAAAATACAAAAATCAAACCAAATTAAACTAATTGATTTTGATTGGTTCAGATTTATTTTTCCTAAAAAATCAAACCAAACTACCCACTTACACCCCTACTTAAAAGTAATGAGGTATTAGTTGATTTTTTTAATAAGATTTTGGAAAGAGTGAATGGCCATTATAATTTAAATTTTGTAACCATTGCTAATGAAGTAGTGAACCTCTACTTCAGCTTTGTATTTGGTATCATCTTATCTAATTTATTTTATGATTCGAAGTTTTATTTATTATCTGAATAAAAAATAAAAGATATATCTAACGAATGCTCTAAAGACATTAGTTAAGAAATAAAAAATAAAAAAATATTAAATAAAAATTATATTTAATACATTAGAAGTTAAGAAAAATATATTTTTATTTAATACATATTTTTTTAATGAATACTCTTGAGACATTTTATTAATAAAAAATCAAAAGTAAAAAGGACCAAACTAGTAGGATTCCTAAATACAAGTCACTTAGGGCTCGTTTGGTGGTCAGGATAGGATAAGAACAGATAGGATAAGAGAGCAGGATAGGAGTAGGATAAGATATGAACAGGATAAGTTATTATCTTATCTGATGTTTGATGTCCACCAGATAACTAACCTGATAGCATTATGTTATCCTGTCTTGTATTTGATGTAAACTAGATATTATCAGGATATGATATAAATTATATGCAAATGACAAATTTACCCTTATATCAGAATTACATATTTTTTAAAAAAAAATTAACTTTTTTTTTACATTTTGTACATTTAAATTATAAAAAATTATATTAAAAAATCGCACAAAATAGATAGAATAAAAACGAAAGCAAGAAACAGAGAGGTAAAGGAGATAGGGCCATCTGTGTGTGACTAAAGATTTGGAGGGAGGCATGGTGCTTGGGTTGCTACGACTGCTGCATGAAGAGGTGGCTGATTTGCAGTGAAGGAGCGGTCTCAGGTGGCACGAATGACGCATGGATAACGATGGTGGTCTCGGATCTGCGATGTGGAGGCACGACGCGGCAGAGGCGCGACCCGACGGCTGCTCGCAGTGTTGGTGCGTGACGTGGATGGATCTACGACAGCTGTAGCGGGAACAGCAGTGGCGGTCGGTGATTTCGGGCTTGGTGGCTGAGATGTAGAGGTTTGTTTGGGTGGAGGTTGAGCGTTGGTTATGGAGGTGAGGGGTTGGACCGTGGTGGTCTAGGTTGGGACGATGGATGGGTGGTGTTTGTGATGGTTTGGATGAGGGTTGGAGGGCTGGAGTGGAAAAGAAAAATAATATCCTATCCTACTTGCTTCTAACCCAGCCTCATTCTTAGGATAAAATTTTAACTAGTGAGTAGGATAGGATAAGCTGACAGGATAACCATATCCTATCCTATTGGTTCACCAAACTATAGATTAAAGTAGGATATGATAGCTTATCCTATCCTACCTCTCCTATCCTGACCACCAAACAGGCCCTTAAAGTATCAATATTATATGCTGTGATAAAAAAAATATACAAAGACAATGAATAACATCAAAACAAACAATAGGACGGAAGCCAAACGATCTACAAAGGCCTGAAGCGAAGTAAAGAAACAGAGGCATCAAAAAGACATTATTATGATCGAAAAATACTGGTTTTTAAAAAAAAAATTATGTTTTGAAGTAAGAAATTAAAAAAAGAAAGGAAGTTCAGTAAATTTTTTCTCTACTATTAATAAAATGATACTTCCGTCGGTCCAATTTAAATGTCATTTTGGTGCAATGCATAAGAATTAAGAAATATTAAATCAAGTCTTAATTGTGAGAATTTTTTATTAAGCTACTCTTATTCTCATTTTAATTAATTACTTCATTTTATCATATTCATTTAATTTTTATGAGTAGTTAAGATTATTAAAATATAAAGGTAAGTTGAAAAAATAATAATTAATGCTTTATTGGAATGAAAACGTCACTTATAATAGGTCAATTTTTTTTTTTACTAAAGTAACACTTAAAATGGAATAGAAGGAATATATTTTTATGAGACAAGACTTCTCAAAAGTGAGTTTGTTTGTAAAATGAACAAATAAAAAAATATCTATTCTTAAATTATTTAATAAGTTAATATCACAATGCACTTTAGATTAAATAAAAAATAAATACATTTTTATTTGCTTATTTTACAAACACGTCCACTTTAGAGAATGTTTTTCGATGTTATGTGTTTTCACTTTTAATTTTTCTCCTTCCCTCTTTTGCAAATGTCTAAACATAATTAAGGGTGCATAGCTGATGGGAAGGATAGGTTTTGATCATATTGGCATGTTCTGCGTTTTCTGTAGATTAAAGGGTTAGTCGTCCACTTTGGGTATAACTCGTGGATAATATTCAATATTGAAACTGTCATGCTTATTTATTTTCTTAACGACAATAATAAATGAAGTATGGGCGTGAATCAGAGGAAAGGAAGAAAATGTTGAGATGCGTAGAATTTGCGAATAATTATAATGAAGATTATATGCATGATATGATAGATGTAATAATTTTATAACCACAAAGGTGTCGTTTATTTTTTTTTTATGTTCGGCTTACAATGTTAATGTGTAAAATTTAATTTAATATAAAACATGATAATTAAATTAAACAAGACACTTTCTAACAACAATTGATATTATTTTTTATTTCACATATTTTAAAGCATTGAAATTTATCTTCTACTGTAAATATAAAAACACTAATTCAAAATATCTTATAGGTCAAAATTTGAATTTTTAATAAATTAAGAAAATTAATCCATAATTTACTTTTTTCAACTCTTGAATTGGTATGTTAGTATGTTAGATCTCTATTTTTCTTGTTGGAGAACATCTAATATGGACCACCTTGGTCAATGAATAGACTAAGTACAAATTAGTCATTGATCTATTATTAAAATAAATCAATGATTAATATTAAAATATTATATCTTTACAGATTTCAACTAATAATATTTAGATTTACATATAAATTTAATTAAATTACTCTTTTTTTATGAATAATTATACATATAAACAATTTATTGATTTTAAATGATTATACACTTAAATCCACATATAAATCCTGCAAATCATAAATCCATCAATGGACCTCTTCTTAACTAATCCATATTAGCCTCTCCTTAAACTATTGCTTGAACTGGACAATTCAGCTTCTTTTTAACATATAATGAATAAGTTTGATCATTGGCATGTGTATAGTGATTCCCTTCGGAGTCACCTTGAAGCATCAAGTTCACTGCCTTCGACTCTAAAGTCCATATCTCAACTCTTAAGCATTACCATGCTCACATTTTATTTTTGGATATAGTTGTATTTTGATACCTATATAATATTTATTAATTATTAATTTGTATAATAAATATTTAATTTATTAATTATAACTAATAATTAATAAATACTTAATAACTAACTAAAATATTGATACTTAAGAAAAAAAGATTCAACACCGAAATGATTCCCCTGCATAAAAGCTTGTGAGGAGACATTTTTAGGTACACACAATGCAAAATAAATTCTCATACAGTCTGCTATTGCAAAGATAAACATGAGCTAGGTAACTTTCATAATACACACTAAAAAATGTAATATTAAAAAAAGTAAGGAATTGTTTGTTTGTTTGTTTTAGATTCAATTTCAAATTTCCAACCACGTTCAGCGAAAGAAAGTATGAACTTCCTCCTTCCAGAAGTTCGATGAGTAATGGCGTTAAGAAGAATCTAAAACAAATGGCACTATCTTGTGAGCTTTAAACTGTAAATATTAAAAATTAAATTAAAAAAGTTATATTAATCTAAAAAAAGTTACACCTGTTCCGTGTATGCCTGTTCCAGTTATAATCCCACGTTCAACAACTCTGATTCAAAAGCAGACAGTAGATGAATTATTGGTGGGCTGCATAACTGCATTATCTTTTGCCACTATTTTACTATTATTTCATCTCTTTTGGCGCGGTAAAGCACTATTAATAAAGCAGAATTACCAATAAAATATTCGAATAAGAAAAAAACAAGTAAGGTACAAATTGTCAACTGAGCAGAAAAAAGTAATAAATTATACTATATTCTTTTTTAATTGTAAAAAAACTGCCCTTATTTGTTTAATAAGTTAGAATAATCTTTTTCTAAATTTTCATCTAATAATTATTTATTACAATTTTATTTTTTAAATATATAAATTTCTTTTATATAATTTTTTGAACAGTTTAATATAAAAAAAAAAATACACAAATAAAAGTAAACCTATAAGGTTTTATAGATCATAATCGGTCTTGAGTTGCCAGTAAATCGTATCTTACATCATCTTTTGAGAAGAGATCATATTTATGTAGTTCTTTTTTATTTTGATTTCTCTTTTCATTAACTCTTTTGTTAATTTGTTTTTAGTGATTCGGATGCAAGTTTTTTTAGTGAACTTTCAATCATTTTTTATGTTCCAATCACTCCATATGATGCCATTCTAAACATAAATCATGCACATATCATTATACTCTCTCTTTCTTATGAGAGTTTAAATATAGTAAGAACTCAATTAATTTATCTTTGTAATTATTATTATTATTTTTTATTATATTTCATTTATATGAACCTTAATTTTATCAAAAAAACCTCTACAAATCTTTGTTAATTATATGTTATGTAAGAAGAATTATAGACTTTGCATTCTCTATATCATATTTTTGAACAATCATATTATTATTGATCTATAAATAAATGAGATCCATATTACACAAACTCATTCTTTCTCCGATGAATATACTTGTGTTTGAGATAAGAATAGTATTGGTTTGCGTGCCCTTTTTGTCAACCTATAAGCTTTTGTCTGATCATGGTGTCTCATCTTTCGTGTGCATATGGATAAAATGAATAAAAATTCTCATAATTTTTATAAAATAAATAAATAAGTTGATATTAATTATTAATAAATAAATTTATATTAATTATTAATAATTAATATAAATTTATTTATTTATTTTATAAAAAAATTTATTATAAAAAATTCTTATTCGGATATAATAATCTTTACAGGTTGGCATTGAACACGACATAATTTTTATTAATAAACTCTATCATGAAAAGCCATTTCATTTAGGAATATTTTTCTGTAAACCTAATTTATAAATCGTATGATAATATCAGCATACGATTTCAACTTAATTTATAAACCTTTTTCGGAATTTTTGTTAACTTGTGTCTTTATAACACATATGAAGAAATTAAAAATAAAAAATAAGTATTTATTAAATTGAAAATTTAGAATCCATTTAATACTTAATTAGGATAATTTAATAAGAAGTAATAATGGAAATTATACTTTCAAAAAAAAGTAAATATAAAAAATGACACAAATATATATATATTTTATTTACTGTTATCAAAAAAGAGAAAAGATAAATACTCTTAAAAATATTAAAAAATCCATTTATGAGATTTTTGAATTACTTACTTTTTTATACAAGCAACACTATTCCTAAAATGAATAGCATGGCTGTTTTCAACTTTGAATAGTCAACCTTGGCATGTTATCTACTTATCTCCGAGCAGCTACACAACTTGTGGACCCTACAATTTTGAAAAATCATAAACAAGCGTGGACACACCACTGGCACTGATTGAACAAATTAAGTTCATTTTCCCATAATATATTGTTTCCCAACTTTAAAAAAAAAAAACCATCCTTATCAATCAGTCAATCGGTACAATTCTTATTTTTCTGAATAAAATTGGAGAAATTCTTAGGTGTTTGGTGTTGTTAGAGTAAAAGAAATATTTTATTTTATATTATTAAATATTTATTTTATTAATTTGTGGATTATTATTGTTTATTTTTTGTATTTGGTGTAAATTTCATGTATCGAAAAATTGTATTAGTTCCCATTAATTACACCACAAGTTCATTTCCCTGTAATATATTGTTTCTCAACTTCAAAAAATAAAAAAAAATAAAAATTCATCCTTATCAATCCGTCAATCAATACAATTCACATTTTTTTGAATAAAATTGGAGAAATTCTTAAGTGTTTGATATTGTTAGAGTAAAAGAAATTTTTTATTTTATATTATTAAATATTTATTATATTAATTTTGTACATTATTATTGTTTTTTTTTTAAATTTTAAAAGTGTAAAACTCTTTTCATATTGACTTTTTTTGTTTACAAGATTCAAATATAAAACTTTATTTTAAAAAATAAATGTTGAATCATTTAAATCAACTAAGTGTTAGTAATTATTATAATCTCTTACTTTAATTAATATTTTTAATATTATAATCGATGTATCATATATTTAACACTCCTTCCATCCCTTTATAAACTTATATATTAAGGTTTTTATACAAAGATTAAAAACAAAATTAAATAGTACAAAATATAAAGAAATACGATCTAATGTAATTGAATTACCTTTTTTTCACTCTATTAATTATATTCATTAATATCATATAATACAATAAATTCTCTCTTTATTAAGGAAGGTTAAGTTGTAAAAAATTAATTGATGCATTATTAATATTATCAAATAATAGATATAATTTGAGACAAATTAAGATTTTTAAAAAGAGAGTTATTAAGAAAAAGAAGTAATAAATAATATAATAAAAAATAAAAAATTTCTCGCACTCCAACATCACTCAATCTCTAAAAAAAAAAACAAAAAAAGAAAAAAAGAAACTGCTATTGCCGTGCACTAGTTGGTCTTGGTCTTAATTGATTAGGTGAGGCTGTGTTACCAGCTTTATGCTCTCTCTATATATTGGAGAGTCTCATCCGCACAGTTCCTTACATTATAGCTATCCATCTTCCATAGCTTTACATAGAAAAAAAAATGGCTCTTTCTCCTTCTCGTTCTTCTTCTTCTTTCTCTTCATCATCATCAGTCATTGTTGCATTAGTTGTGTTCCTGCTTCTTACAGGAACATCTTCGGCTCAACTATCTGAGAAATTCTATTCTAAGAAATGTCCCAAGGTTTTCGACACTGTAAAATCTGTTGTTCAATCTGCTATTGCCAAAGAACGTCGCATTGGAGCATCTATCCTTCGACTCTTCTTCCATGACTGCTTTGTTGATGTAATTTTTACTCCTAATCTGTGCTTTCTTTTCAGCTATATTAGTTACTGAACTAACTTTTGCTTCTTGTATGATTTTTTGTTCAAGAAGTGATTCTTTATCCCTGCTATACCTCATATCATAATTATGAATAGTGTTACATTCTGATTATTTGTTTCACGTAAAGTTACTTTTGCACACATTTTCTAACACCTTTACTAATTTAGAAAAACGCAGAAAAAGAATGTGCATTAAAATATGTATTTATTATTTTATTACTTAAAATAAATAATGTAATAAAAATAATATATAAATAATAAGTTTCATTTTTTTACAGGCCATTCTTTTATCTCCTTTTCTTTCTTTCTTTCTTTCTTTTTTATTTTTATTTTCTCAAGCCACCAAAGTCTCTCCTAAATTCTGTTTGTTGTCTGTTGCTGAAAGGCATGTGCATTTAAGAATTGCTCTATCATTTTATAAAACTTAACTTTGGTTTTCAAAAAAATTTCAAAGTTAAGATCTCACAAAAGACAAGTACATATAACCCATCTTTCTGAGATATTCCTTCCTTTAACAAAGTAAACGTTGTAAATGGTTAATCTTACTAAAATTACCCGTAATTAGTTGTGCAATACTGTTTTCTTTTTATATAGTTCTGTTACTGGTCATTTTCATGATGACGTGTTTCTCGTTCTTTCTCTTTTCAAATAATTTGTTATTGACTGATGTGACATTTCGAATTACAGATTTCAAATAAAAAAAATGACCTAAAGCTAATGGCTCGAAGGTTATTCACCACTTCTTTTGTTTATCTATGTCATCAAATCACGTTGTATAGTACAATAATTTGACATTATGCACATATTTAATATGTCTTACTGGTTATTGCCGTCACTTGATATTTATATTTTTATTTTATTTTCTCTTAAAAATTAATAATTTCAAGTTTCAGTTGTGAAATATTGTCCCCCAATAACAGATTCAACCATGTAGAGTTCTATGTTCATCAATACCATATCCACATTTTTTCACAGTGGAGAAAAAAAATGAGTTTCTTAAATAAAATATCATGATTTAAAAAAAAAAAATCATTTGAACATGCACCTCAGTTCCCCTTCCTTCTAACTAATTCTTTTGCCTAATACTGCTTCAAAATATCTCAATTTTAATCGGATTTATGGTAAATTCACTAGTCATGTAGCAGATTTCCTGCAAACTACTTCTCTAGCTATAATTTACTGGTTGCCTGATGCTGCTGCTTGGAAACAGGGTTGTGATGGGTCACTACTACTGGATGACACTTCATCCTTCAAAGGGGAGAAGACAGCAGGTCCCAACAACCATTCTGCGAGAGGTTTTGAAGTAATTGATGCTATCAAGTCTAAGGTGGAGGCAGTATGTCCCGGTGTGGTGTCATGCGCTGATATCTTGGCCATTGCTTCTCGTGACTCTGTTGTGATTGTGAGTTCAAAACCAATCTACTAAACACTGAATTTCAGCAACTTCTTGTCACTAATTTTCTAAACAAAATTGACAAATTAGTTGTTTCTGACATAAAGGTCCTTAAAATATTTATTTATGTACCTATGTTGGTATATTTTATTGTATTCTGCAGCTTGGAGGGCCTTCTTGGAATGTTAACCTTGGTAGAAGGGATTCCAGGACAGCAAACTTCAATGCTGCCAACAATGGTGTGATTCCACCTCCCACTTCTACCCTCAGCAACCTTATCTCAAGGTTTCAAGCTCAAGGGCTCTCCACCAAGGACATGGTTGCCTTGTCTGGTAACTTTTTCTCTCTCTTTCTAATTCCCCGCTTCTCTCTTCATAAAGTGAAACAGTACTTTTTGTCTGTGTTGAGGTGACACATTTGATGATAATTTTTAAACAAATAACCATGGTTTTGCCTAATAAAATTGACCTGGATGTGACATTTAAACAACCACGCACATTGCGTAAGTCCTTTTTTTTCAGCTAAAATTCAAGTCATTCCATAACAACACAGTTCAGCAAAAATAAAAGCATGTTTATCCAACTGAGAAAATATGTCTATGAATGTCCAGGAAAAAAATGAAATTAATTACCATTACACAACTAGAAAATATAATTGGCAAACAATTTTATATAATTCTATATAATTATTTTATATAATTTTATACAATTTTAGAAAACAATTTGATCAAATAAAATAATATTGGGATTTAATAACCTTAAGTTCTTTCACATAAAAAATAAAAAACCCTTGAGTTCTTTACAAAGAGAGAATGAGAATAAAATTAATAAAGAAGAAAAGAAATACTGTTGACAGAGTCCTATAAAGAGCCTTCTCGTTAATAATAGTCGCGACTGTGCCTGTCGAATTAGTCTCATAATAATACTTAATTACATTTAATTTGTACATTAGATAAAAATAAATAAGTATTACTTTGACTAGTATTACATATTGAGATACAATCCTAACAACATCAAATCAATTACCAATTTTACTTATCCTCTAATTATATTATACCATGTATAAAAAAATCACCTAGCTCCCAGTATGTAGAGTTAAGTCCCCTTGGTAAACACTTTAGATGTCACAAATGTATCTGAGAAGAATTAGTGTTTTTTTTTTTTTGATGTTTTGTTTGTGGTTTCAGGAGCTCACACAATTGGGAAGGCAAGGTGTACTAGTTTCAGAACGCACATATACAACGAAAGCAACATTGACAGTTCATTTGCTAAGGCTAGGCAGAGGAATTGTCCAAGGACTAGTGGCTCAGGAGACAACAACGTAGCAGTCTTAGACTTCCAAACTCATAATCATTTTGACAACAACTACTACAAGAACCTCATCAACAAAAGGGGACTCCTTCATTCTGATCAGGTGCTCTTCAATGGTGGATCTACTGACTCACTGGTTAGAACTTACAGCCAAAATGAGAAGACCTATGATTCTGACTTTGTTACTGCAATGATTAAGATGGGAAACAACAAACCCTTAACTGGGTCACAAGGGGAGATTAGGAAGAACTGCATGAGAGTGAATTAGAAGAGACACAAAATATGAGTGGTTATTTTGTTGTAAACTTGTACCCCCCAAAAGTAGTAAGTTGTTTGTTGAATTGAGTAGTTGAGGTCATTTCTCGGGATGAGGATCACCTGTTTTCATTCCCTGCCTCCTTTCCTGTCTCTCCACTTAAATTCTGACGAGTGTTCTAAATTTAATTACATATCTCATTCTCACTTAATTCATTTTACACTTGTCAGAATTTAAGTGGAGGGACAAGAAAGGAGACAGGAAATGGGGACAGGTGATCTCTATCCCATTTCTCGTGGCTTGGAAAATTATGAATTGTTCAGTATTCAACATAATTTAAATTGTATTAATGTAATTGTGTGGAATAAATTATAAGGCATGCTTCGACATATACTATCACTCTAAGAAAAAGTTTATCGCTACTCTCTTAAAAGCAATTCTTGTTCGATAGCTTTGAATTGATCTTACACTTATGGGACAAATCCAACATAATAGTTATAGAAACAACATTTTTTTATTTACAATTAATTAAAGACCATATATGTACCCAAAAAAAGACCATATATAATATAATAATTCCGTTTTAGAGTGTAGTTATGTCATTTGAAAAGTTGATCCTCAACAGAATAATTACTTCTCTCAATAAACTATCTAATTTACACACATGAGGCACACTCTCCAGTATATATCTTCAAATTTTGGCTATATAAAAAAGAAAAGCGTCCTCACTGCAAATATTGTGCTGAATTTGGCCTAGGTACAAGAACCTATTAACATATAAGTCAAAATTAAAACTATTTATTTATTTATTTATTTATTTGTTTATTCATTTGTTTGTTTATTTGTTTATTTATTTATTTATCTATCTATTTGAATATAGAAACATTGTTATTTGAAGCCAAATGGTTGGAGTAAGTGAGATTCGTATAAAAAATTTAAATTTAAACTATGATAATGACTCATTGAAGTACTAAAAAATTTGATAGTTTACTCTTATTTCGTGTCATTTTGTCCTATTTAATTAGAAATCTCATATACAAGTTGGCAACAATACTAATAAAAACTAAACTTCTAACAAAATAAGGAGAATTTCTACTCCAAAAATTTTTAATTACATACAATTATACTATGTTATTCTTACACACATTTATAAAAATTAAAGAAAAAAATAATTTTTTATGATGAGTGAGTTTAGAGATATCTATTTTTTCTCTTTTTAATTTTTTATAAATGTGTGTAAAAATAATATAGTTTAATTATGTGTAAGTAAAAATTTCTCTTTCTACTATATCTTGATAGGTATAGTATTAAAAGTGAATTGTCAAATATTTAGTAAATATTAACTTTATAATAAAAATTTAAAATTTTAGTATTAAAAATAGAGTTTCAGAACACTTATTAAGAATATTAAAATAAAATATTTTAAATGAAGAATGAAAGATTTTTTAATTTTTAATGTATTAAATGTATTATTTTTATCTAAAATTTTTTATTTTGTATTCATTACCTATTACAATCCTTAAAAATAATTAATAATTAATAAAATATTTGATAGATACCATACCTTAAATAAAAAGATGAGTAACATACAATTGCCACAAAGTATGTTTTGGAACTAACTCCAAGGAACTATTAATTGCTTAATTTTCTAGTTTTCAAAACACTAAATTTCAATAAATTTTGTACAAGGTTCCTGCCGCTGAAAAAATATGGGACCAGGTTTGTTCTCTTGGTGTTGTTGGTGAAGAATGTGATAGTAAATATATTTCAAAAATCCACAATGAGATTTTTGAAATTAAAGCTATGGAGGTTCGTGATCATGATGCAAAGGTGGCAAGGGAGAATATCGAAAGGTGTCAATGAAGATTATGTCTTTGAATGTGAGGGGGTGGAAAATCATAAACAAGGTGCAAAAACTGGCAGAAGGGTTCAAATTAAGTTCCTTGATTTTGGCAACTAAAAAAATCTATGCTTTCTACAGAAACTAAATGCTCTGTGATGGATGATAGGATTGTTACTAGTTTGTGGGGTGGGAATGAGGTTAACTGGTTTGCCATTAAAAATATTCGATTTGTCGGGTGGCTTACTTTTGATGTGGAGAAATGATTTATTTTGTGTTGATTTTAATTTCCAAGGATCCTGTTTTATTGGTATTTCGGCAAATTGTGGAAATGATGGAATATTTTATTTTGTCAATGTGTATTCATCTTGCTTTATGGAAGGCAAAAGACAATTGTGGAGTGAGCTTAAAAATGTAAATAGGGATTTTTCAAGGAAATTTAAAAGTATCGCAGGGGATTTCAATGCGATTCAAACACCTTGTTTAAAAAGAAAGGGAAGGAATCAATATAAACCGAAGTGAGTTAGTGGAATTTAGGAGTTTTATTGACGAGATGAATGATGTATGGTGGATATCCCTGTTTTTGGTAAATTGTTCACTTGGTTTAGATGTGGATGGTGCATCCATGAAATACGATCTATTGGATAGGTTTTTTTGTCACTCTATTGTTCAAGGTACAATTTTGAAATGGAAGGCGAATGCTCAATGGGTTGGTCCCAATAAGACATCTCTGATCACTAAAATTTTCCCAGAAGTGGTTAAAATGTGAAGATAGGGATTGGGGTCCAAAGCCTTTTCGCTTTAACAATTGTTGGTTGGAGCATAAGGATTTTTTTTCTTTTGTCAAAAATTGTTGGATTAATTTCCATATTGAAGGATGGAAAGGTTTTGTGCTTAAGGAGAAATTGAAGCTTTTAAAAGAACAACTTCGTAAGTGGAATAAGGAGGTCTTTGGGTTCCTAGAATTATCTATTGATAATATTGTTTCTATTCTACATGAATTTGTTGGATGATTTGGTTGCTTTGCGAGAGGTGGTGCATCAAGATTCTTGAGAAGGTGCTCTCTTCCAACAGCTTTGGCGGGCAAATACATCTAAAGGAAAGTCTTTTAGCTCAAAAATCTAGAGCTAGATGGATTCTTCTTGGTGATGCAAATACACGATTTTTTCATGGTTATCTAAAAGGTAGAAGGAGAAAGAATCAAATTGAAGCAATAAAGGTTGGTAATTCTTGGGTTGAATCTATACGACATGTAAAAGGTGCAATATGGTCATTTTTTAGAGATAATTTTTCTTGCAATTTGAATTTTAAGCGCCTTGTTTTGGATGGGATTAATTTTGGACAAATTACTCATGATGAAAATGTTATGCTTACATCAAAAGTTTCCTTAGAGGAGCTTAAGGAGATTGTATGGAGTTGTGATGGCAACAAAAGTCCGGGTCCGGATGGCTTTAATTTTGCTTTTATTAAGAAAGGTTGGGATTTTTTGAAGGATGATTTGTTGGGTTTTGTACAAGAGTTTACTTTTTCAATGCTTTCTCGTTTTTAAAAGCAATTACCATTATTTGTTATTTTCATTGCTTTGATTCCTAAGATTGATCACCCTCAAACTGTTTCTGATTATCGACCTATTTCCCTTGTTGGTTGTTTGTACAAAATTGTGGCGAAAATTTTGGCCTCTAGATTGAAGAAAGTGTTGGGTAATATTGTCTCACCATGCCGCATTTTTATTTTATTTCCTTCCAAAAGAAACATTCTAGATGGTGTGCTTATTGCTAACGAAGTGATTATTTTGCAAAGAGGAAAAAGGAGAAGTGTTTGATGTTCAAGGTTGATTTTGAGAAGGCCTATGACTCTGTGGACTGGGGTTTCCTAGATTATATGATGTCTAGAATGGGCTTTTGTTATAATTGGCGTAGGTGGATGAAAGCATGTATTTGTTCTAGCTCTATGTCTATTTTGGTGAATGGCACCCTACGGACGAGTTTGTGGTCACTACTACTGGATGACACTTCATCCTTCAGGGGGAGTGACAGCAAGTCCCAAGGCAACCATTCTGCTTGCTCCCTTTCTTTTTCTATTGTTCCGAAGGTTTGCATGGTTTGTTAAAAAATTTGTTGATTCTTGGCCGATTCCGATTCTTTTAAAGCCTTTTGAGGTCTCTTTTCCTGTGCTTCAAGTATGCAGATGACACTATCATTATGTGTGAGCCTTCTTGGGAAATTTATGGTGTATTAAGGCAATTTTTTCTGACATAAAGTGCCTTTGAGCTTGTTTCTCGGTATATTTTATTGTATTCTGCAGCTTGGAGGGCCTTCTTGGAATGTTAACCTTGGTAGAAGGGATTCCAGGAAGTTAACTTCTCAAAGAGCAATTTATTTGGCATTTATGTTGATGATTCTTTCATGCAATCAAGGGCTCAAGGACATGGTTGCCTTGTCTGGTAACTTCTTTTCTTAATCTTGAGGTTTTGGCCATTTTCCTTTTAATTTTTTGCTTAATAAAATTGACCTGGAATTCTTGTTGGGGCTAATCCCAGGAGGTGTTCTAGTTGGAAACCCATCATTAATCTTATGAAGAGGAGATATATCGGGATGGAGAAAATCTCGATTAATCGATTTGGTAGAGTGGTCTTGATCAACTCTTTTTTTCAATTTGTCGGTATATTTTTTCTCTTTTTTCAAAGCTCCTAAAAAGGTAATTAACTCTCTTATTAAAATCCGTGAGAAACTTTCTTTGGGGTGGTTTGGATGATAATCGGAAGGTTTGTTGGATTAGTTGGGAAAAAGTTTGTAAACCAAAGTCTATGTGTGGACTTGGGGTAAAAAATCTGGAAGTTTTTAATTGGAGTCTTTTAGCAAAGTGGAAGTGGAGATGTCTTTATGATTGTAATGTAGAGTTGTTTGGTTTAACTTTCTCTCCCTCGGGTATGGTATTTTAAATTTTTTTGTGTTCTTGATGGTTACAAGATTGGGAACAAGGCATTCTCTCTTTGGTGGAGGGACTTGATTTCTTTAAATACAATATGGTTTCCTAATATGGTGAAACCAATTCTTGGTAGTGGCAATGTTATTAGATTTTGGGAAGATCAGCCAAAATGAAAGGTTCTGCTCTTTTTCCTTCAAGGATGTTTATCCTAATTTGTACCAACTTGCATCTAATCATCATATTTACTTAGAAGAGACACAAAATATGAGTGGCTAATCTTTGGGGTTTGGCTTGGAAATGAGTATGGAGGTGGTCTCGTGGTATTGGAAACGTAATTTATCTATAGATGAGGAAATTGCTTTTACCAATTTGAAACTTTGTTTATTTGATGTTAAACCCGATGTGCATTTGAAAGATAGATGGATATGGTACTTAAAAGCAATAAAATCTTGTTCGATAGAATTGATCCTAATTCCTTAATTGTGTTATATGTACAAAAAAAGGCTTATTCTAGTTTGCTCTAATGTGATTGTGAGGATGTCATTTGGTTTGAATTTAAATCTCTCAATGGCTTTTAAAAAAGTATGGAGAACTCTCCAGTTGTCCCTTCAAAGGTAGTTGTGTTTGTTTGGCGCTTATTACAAGATCGACTTCCTACTAGGGAGGCTTTGATACACCGAGGTATCCTGCTTCCTATATAATGGGTGTTGTGTTTTATCTATCTATTTGAATACAGAAACATTGTTATTTCCAACATGTGGAGACGGTGGACCATTTGTTTTGTCATTGTGAGGTTTCTTATAATCTTTGGTGTTCGGTTTACAATTGGTTGGGCATTTCATATACAAGTGTGTGGCTTGATAATGTGGTAGGGAACTTTCTACTCATAGGTTGCCTATTAAGGGTAAGCATGTTGGGAAGTTGTCTCATCTCTTTTGGTGTGTTAGAGAGATCTATTTGTTTGGACAATTTGGTTGGCGTAAAAAATAGAATTATTTTTCTAATGGTTGTGTAGATCTCAAAGTACCGTTGATTAAATATTAATTTGAAGATTATTTCATGGAATTCGTTCATCAACAGGGAAGGTAGATGTTCTGGGAGGTTATTTTCAGACTGGTGCTTAGATCCAGTTTTATGTTGTTCTTTTGTCTAATGTACTGTGTTTGACTCTTTCGTGATTTGGAGTATTTCTTATACTCCTTTGTTATTAATAATATTTCTTTTTGCTGATAAAAAAAATAATAATAAATTTTGCCTGAGTCAGCTTCGAATGAGATTTTACGTAGCATTAGCAATCACCAATACTAGAGTTTGTCATCCAATTATAATCGTACAACGGTCCCTCACAGCCACAGTCGTGCAAACTTTATTACCCGGCGAGAATATGCCGCTGGCTCTTAGTACTTATTTTACAAGTTTTCATTCCCTTTTTTTTATATCGTCATTATCACTGTTAATAACAAGCACTAGTTACAAGTGTTCAAAATATTGAACTAAAACAACGAAACCAACTATTTGATTCCATTTTCTTACTGATTTGATTTTCAAAAACAAGTTTGTATGATTCAAATTAAATTTGAGTTTAAATCATAAACACGCATAAGGTCTAGTGTATATGACTTACATGTAATTAGTCAGATTAATTCCATTACATTTTATGACTAGTATCGTTTTATTATAATTGAACATTAGCAGGAATTAAAAAGCAACGAACAAGGATTTGATGAAACTGAACCAAATAATGATTACTGATTTAGTTTGGTCAGTTCCAAAAGTTCAAACCCAAGTATTGGCATAGAAAAATAGAAGTCGTAGTCTTTTCAGAGGATGGATGGAGGAGGACAAATTATTAGGCAAACTTTTTGTATACGTTCTGTTTCTGTTTCATCGCAACAAAATATAGTGTAACCAAGTGTTGGGTTTGAACTAAATTCTATTAAAGATTATTATTGCTAGTTTCTTATTTATGAAGATATGCAAAAATATATCAAAATATATTAAAGATTTGTTAAAGATTTAAAAAATATGTTAGAGATTTATGAGATATGAATAAGATTTGTGAGAGGGTAAAGATATGTCAAGATATGTTAAAGACTTGTTTAAAAAATTTAAAAAATATATTAGAGATTTGTGAGATATGAATAAGATTTGTGAGAGATTTGTTTACAATTGAAAACTAGGAAGGATGAGTTATAAATACTTATATTTGGGAATTTGTAGGGTTATGAGAGTGAGAATGAGAGTCTGAGAGAAATTGTCTTCTAAGGTCTGCAGGTTAAATTTGTTTTGATAGTAGATTTAACTCATCTTATCCGTGGATGTAGACATATTAGCCGAATCACGTTAAATCTTGTGCGTGATTTGTGTGATGTTTTTTTTCAATTACTAATATTTATTGAATGTTTGTGTAGAAGGGGATGTGATATTCCTTAAACAGATTGATGAGGATGTGGTATTCCCTAATAAGATTGATGGGGATGTGATATTCTCCCAACAAGTGGTATCAGAACCGATGATTCGAGGATCTGGGCGATGGTATGGTCCTTTGGGCCCTTGTGTTGAAAGTTTTCCTGACAATGGAGGTCAGGTGGCGTGTCTCGTTATGATGGCAGCAAATGTAGTAGATGTGTCAAAAGTCTTCTTGACATTGAGGTCAAGCGACATGTTCCATATAATAACGGTACAAGCACGAAGATTTGATTTGAAAATTTGGAAGGTTGAGCGTTATGAATGGCGGCAGGTGTTGTCAAAAGTCTTCTTAGCATGGAGGTCAAGCGGCGTGCTCCATTGATAACGATAGATTTGAAGATTGTTTTGTTAGAGATGATGATGGAATTTGTATCAAGGTGGAGATTGTTGGGTTTGACCCAAATTCCATTAAAGATTATTATCGCTGGTTTCCTATTTGTGAAGATATGCAAAGATATGTCAAGATATGTTAAAGATTTGTTAAAAGATTTGAAAAATATGTTAGAGATTGAGATATGAATAAGATTTGTGAGAGGGCAAAGATATGTCAAGATATGTTAAAGACTTGTTTAAAAGATTTGAAAAATATGTTAGAGATTTGTGAGAAATTTGTTTACAATTGAAAACTAGGAAGGATGAGTTATAAATACTTGTATTTGAGAATTTGTAGGGTTATGAGAGTGAGAATGAGCATCTGAGAGAGATTGTCTTGTAAAGCTGCAGACTAGATTTGTTTTGATAGTAGATTTGACTCATCTCATCCGTGAATGTAGGCATATTAGTCGAACCACGTTAAATCTTGTGCGTGAATTATGTGATGTATTTCCCAATTACTAATATTTATTGCATGTTTGTGTAGAAGGGGATGTGATATTCCCTAAACAGATTGACGGGGATGTAGTATTTCCTAATAATATTGATGAGGATGTGGTATTCTCGAAAAGATTGAAAGGGAGATATGGTATTCCCCCAACACCAAGAACAGTGCAATACTACAATGCAATTGAATTGTCATGGGGAAAATGAAAAATAGGAAGGCAAGAACCGCAACCGCATCTACATGTGTAAGCATGCATCAATTTGTACATTTGATACCATGCTTTCTTAGAGATGATTGCCTTGCCTGTTTTAAAATCATCCAAGCACAAACATAATACCCAGATCCCTTTCTCATTGAAAGGGGCAGTTAAGGCGTCACTAAATAAACCAAATAAAATTATTTGTCCACAACCATCTTGCCCTAGCACGGTAACAAAAGCCAGATAACTTTTTGTTAAAGCAAAACCTAGACTTACATGTATAATTTCCTTCACATCACAGAAAGGTTTTTCAGAAGAGGACACAATCAATCCTCCATAAATATTTTTTTCCCTTTACAAGCAAGTGAAAACAATACAAAACACCTTTACACACATTATTTGAACCATGTAATGTATAAATTAGATACGTTCTATAAGAGTTAATTCAAAACCTTTGGATGGCACAAGGGGTTGGGAATTCAAAATCAGCTCCTCCCAGCATTACCATGTCTTTGACTTCTAAATTGATTAAGGAGAGCCCGGGCCTAAACATAGAACAAAATCCATCACCATTTTTTTTTGTAATAATAGAAATAATAGAATAAAAGGCAACTAAAATATGAAACTATAAAGAAAGAACCATACCTTTTCTTTGGCCCTTGGGTTGCCTGATTATGATAAAGCTACTAAGGGTGGGACAGCTCCTTCTTGGAGTACCATGCTTAAAAATTTGTTACTATGTAAACAAAGATGTAGAAGAGCAGCAGCTGCATTCTCCTTTCCTCTTGCAGAACCCAACTCGACAACCTCAACCAAAACAGGAATCCCACCTTCTTGACCAATTACATTTCTTCCTTCTGGAATTGTGGCAAGATTTGCTAAGACAGCCACTGCCTTATCAACCATTCCAGCTGTAGGGTCCATTAACTCCACAAGGTGCTTCACAGCACCATCTTGTACAATCTGATTCTTGTTTTCATGAAATATTGACAGATTAAACAAAGAAGTCATATCATCTTTCTTCCCCCTAGGGGTTTATTGGAGGTAAAATTACAAGTACTAATTCGACGGCTAGATGATGATATTGAAGAAATCTTCCAAATGTTGGACCGACGTAGGTGTTAGTGGCCAAACGTTGGTTTTTGTTGAAAGAACTCACAGCTGTTTTCACGGTTGAATAAAATATTAGTGTCGAATATGTGGCATAACTGTCGTATACGTGTCTAATTTTTAGGAGTCATTTATTTATATAATTTGCCTATAAATACTAGTGTTCACGATGTACAATGGGAGATTATTTGCTGATATACAATTCTAATATCTCACTCAAGCAGATTAACGGATTTCATCCAAGTATGTCTTCCATTTTCATTTCAAGTCATTTACTTTAATACAATTTTCTTCTAAAAGTTTTTTATTTCTAAGTCTTATTCTTTAAATTTCTTTATGTTTCATTGCATTTTTTTTTCTTTATCTACATTATTTTACTATTTTCCTTTAATTTTCTACACTCTATGTTTTCTCGCACTTTAATTTTTTGCACTTTATATTCTTTGCACTTTAATTTTCAAAGCTTTTATGAACTTTCATTTATCTACTTTTACTTCTTATATTAAGTTTTATAAATTCTTATTATTTACTTTTATTTCGTCTTCAAAGTCCTTTTCAAATGAGATTACTATATAATTTTGAACCCACATTCGACTGAAAATAAATATTTATTTATTGGAATTTGGCTTAACTAAATTTCACCATAAATAAATTGGCACGCCCGGTGGGACGAGTTCAGAGTAACTCGTAGTGTCACGAATCTCATTTCGTAAGAAATTATTTTATGCGTTTAAGAAGTGAAAAGTTTTTCTATTCTTCCTCTTCTCAAAATACGCAAATCATGCGTAATGCAAGTAACCAGGCGTCGGATGCACCTTTGATAGCCGTTACTGCACCACTCTCAACCGTTGTTGGTACGGGTCCTGTGGATGATGCAATAGTAACTAGTACTCTTCGGGATAATCCAATGTTAGAATAAGTGGTGCCTGGAATGACTCAGTTATCACAAAGTCAACCAAATAACCAAAGTATAATGAATTTAAATTTAAGGTTTATACCACAATATGGTTTGTCACCCAACTATGTTCCTCCTGTGTTGGCACAAATGGGACTTGGCTGCACTTTAGCCAATACTGTAGGCCGAACAGCGGCTTCACAAGGCCAACCACAAATAAGTTCAGCCTTAGTAAGTTTCAATGGCCAAGGAGCAGGGGTTGCAAGTACAAGTAATCGAACTCTTTTTCGACAGAAGAGATTGAATTTGGGATCAGTATTCCCAAATATGTCGAGGAACACTCCTCAAAATGCAACATGGCCAACCATGAATTATTTGGCCAGCTTTCAACAATAAATGGATGAAAGCAATCATGAAATGGTGCATATGTTCACTCAGCAAATGGGTGCTGTGATTATGCTAATCATGGAAGATACAAATAATGCTTGTAATGCATTGGCACAACAAAATGGCAAGGCTAAATCAAGCCTTGGGAATAGGAGAATTGGCCAATGATAATGCTCAAAGAGCCAGGCTTGGGGTAAATATAGAAGTAATTGCATCCCGAGTAAACATGGGACAAAACTAACAAAAGCTCGACCAACTTGGGCAAAATGATCAACCGCTCCTGGAATATGGTAATGTTCATGTACTTCGTCAAGGTGATGAGGATCAAATAGCTAGGAATGATGCAGCCATGAGATTGCTTCGACGAAATCTCGGGGGTATCAAGTGGTTGAGTAAAATGTAAATCAAGTGGTGGAACAGGTGCTGAATAGGTTTGGGTTCAATGTTGGATATGCCAACCAACCCTACTTTGTTTCGCCATTTCCTGAGTGGGTGCAACAAGTAGAATTGTCTAGAGGAATTAAAAATCCTAAACTTTCTAAGTTTGCTGGTGAAAGTGGGGAATCGACCATCAAGCATATTGCATGGTATACTATAGAAATGGGGGAGTTGGCCACTATTGAAGGCCTTAAAATGAGATTCTGCCCAAGTTCCCTTACTAAAAATGCATTCTCTTGATTTTCGACATTGAGACCAAATTCGTTCCATTCTTGGACTCAATTGGAAAGAATTTTTCATGACCAGTTCTTCAGGAGAGATTTGAAAGTAGGACTTACAGATCTCTTCAATATCAAGAGAATGTACAATGAAACTGCTGATTATTATCTTGCTAAGTTTTGACAAATGAGGAGTAGATGTTTTACTCCCATACCTGAGGTAGAAATAGTGAAGATTGTTGCTGGAGGTTTAGACTATTATATAAGAAAAAAGTTAGTGAACTAATATTTGGTTGATCTTGCCCAACTAGGTGAGAATGTTAGGCAAATAGAACAACTAAAAACTGAAAAAGTTCAGAAACAAAAGAGGTTCTTTAAGAGAGAAAAAATAGCATTTATCGGATTAGGTGAATCTGATAATGAGACTAAAGATAGCAATGATGAATTTGAGGTTAACATTGCTAAACTTCAGAATGGTCCTCCTTGTGTGTGTCAGGCTTTACAGCCTACAAGAAATAAAGAGAAAATGAATTATGTTAATAGAAAAATATATACATTCGACGTAACAAAAAATTGATAAAATCTTTAATTTATTGTTAAAGGATAAATAGATTAAACTATCGGAAGGTCATAGGCTACTAAAACTTGATGAAATAAGAGACTAAAAATATTGTAAGTTTCATAATAATTTCGGTCATGTACTAATGAATGTATTCATTTCAAAGATTTAATTCAAAAAGCATTAATGGATGGACGTTTGAAGTTTATTGACAAGCCTAAGGTGGATATGAAGGTTGATACAGATCCGTTTCAAGATGGAGTGTCCTATATTGATCAGCAGGTTCCTTTGAATATTAGAATGCTCAACATAAGGAATTTGCAGGAATTCAACATTGACATGGAAAATGCAATGGACGTCTATCTAAAGCCGGGAGAATCTCTTAAAACATTCCTTGAGAGGAAGAAAGAGAAAGGCAAGGTAATGTTATGTCCAAGATGCAATGCAGTGTATGATGAATTTACTGCAAAGAAAGCTGCTGAGGAACAACAGAGTGATTCACAGGGTAAGAAGAAGCTTTTCGATAAGAAAGCTTGAAAACCACAACAGCCCTTCTATACTCTAAGGCCAAGGCCAATTTATACGCCCAGGCCTAACATGAATGGCTGACTGGTTGAGCTTTCTGGTGAGTCTGTGGGAAGCAATTCATTTCCCAGAAGCTATGTCGGACTAGCTAGGACCAGAATGCCACCTACCAATGTTACTGTGGACAAGTGGGTTAAAAATTTTGCAATGGCAAGTTACACACAATTTCGACGAAATGTGGTTGCCAGGAAGAATAGATTTCAGAGAGATCGACCATTATGGAATAAATATTATAGACATGGTAGGATCAACCAAGACGAAGCTTTGATTGGCCAGAATATAGCAGGGCCATCAAAGTCTTTATCATTGTCAAAGAGTCAAGAAAGGAAGCTGCAGAGGTTGAGACAAGTGTAGAAAAGAAGGAACATGACTGAGGGTTTAGTTATTAAAACAACCCACAGAAACGGGATGTTTGGTAGTTGAAACTAAGCCAGCACCAAACGAAAATGAAGATGATAAGAAATTGAAGAGTATTGTCAGAAAAGAATTCGTAGATACAAAGGAATCAATTCCAGTGGAGCTGATAACAACTACAGTTAGATGGCTTAACATGAATGATAATCTCCGACAAGAAAAGCTTGCAGAGATAAAGAAGGGAAAACAAGTTCAAGGACCTATTCCAAATAAAACTAGAAGAAAATGGCCAATTGGACTAGTAGTAGCAGAGAAAGAAGCAAAGAAAAGTGATCTAACAGTCGAGAAAAATAGGGAAATGACTAGATTAAAAGCTGAAAAGATGATAATGAGAAAGGTCGAGATCAAGGACCTTAAAATTGAAAGTGGTGAGGATGTTGAAGATTGGTCGAAAGATGAAATCATGAAAGTCCTAGAGGATCCTGATCAAGATGTCGAGTGGAGAATGAAAATGCTTGACACGATCAAGGGAACGAGAAAACTGGCAAAGCCTGATTGCCAAGCCATAGATATGGACTTGTCAGCTGATAAAGTTATTGAGGCCTTGAATGATTCAGATGATCTTTTAGGCTTTGATGACAATAATCAATTCGATATGGATTTTAATTTGGATAAGGATCTGGATGACATTATAATGGCCATGGATAATAGTTTGCCATCGGAAGATTACTTCAAGATTGGAGGGTACATAAGTCATGAAGAGTTGTCTGATGAAGAAGAATTTTTAAAGTCAATGAGCGTGAATTTGATTTCGATTTTTCCAGCTGAGTTTGAAGGGTATCATGAAATCGAGTATATAGGAGAAAATGAAGAGGACCTTGATGACCTCAGTGATCATTGGCTTCTCTTTTAAGATAATATGATCACAGAGTTTGACAATACATCACAATTTGAGAAGCCAACAGAAGAACAGAAGGCTCATCTCCGCCCGTTACATATCAAGGCTTTGTTAGAAGGCAAGCCTACGAATAGAGTCTTGATAGACCAGGGGGGCGCAGCTATCAATTTGATCCCAAGGGCAATGTTAAAAAACTTGGGAAGAATGAGTCTAATCTAATGTCAACTAACATGATTGTCACTGACTTCAGTGGCAAGACTTCCTCGTCAGATGGAGTAGTAATACTGAATGTGCAAGTCGGATCCGTCGAAAGGCCAACATTGTTTGTGGTAATTCTAGCAAAATCAAGTTACAATATTTTGCTAGGAAGAGATTGGATACATGCTGTCGGAGTAATACCGTCGACGGTTCATCAGAAACTCATTCTTTGGAATACAAATGATCAGGTGGAAATAGTGAAGGCAGACGATAACCCTTGCTATTTGCAGTAACTTCATGTTGATTTTAAAATTTATGCTCCAAATATCAAGCTAGTCACGGCAAATGATGGAGCCATCGACAAAGATGCACTTGAAGTATGCTTAATGGACTAATTTGGCATTCGACTAGTGAATAAGGCCGAAAAAGATCGGCCAAGCACTAGCCATGAGTGTTAATGATCAGTTAGACAAATTGTCGGCTTATTTGGCCGACAAAGCAGTATACACCACTGAAGGTATACTGTCAGATTGTATAATAGATGATGGTCCTTTGGGATTCGAGAAAAGACTTGATGAAAAACAAGGTGTAGAGGTGGAAGATCCTTTGGAAGAGATAAACTTGGGCACTGAAACAGATAAAAGACCTATATTTGTGAGTTCATTTCTGCCAAATGAGTTCAAGGAATAGCTTGTCGAATTAATTGAGGAATACAAAGATTGCTTTACATGAGATTATGACGAGATGCCTAGGTTGAGCAGAGATCTTGTCGAACATAGACTGCCATTGAAAGAAGGATGCAAACCTGTCAAGCAAGCCAACATGAGATTTGCACCTGAGGTGGTATTAAAGATAAAAGAAGAGGTCGAAAGATTGCTCAAAGCAAGGTTCATCAAAACGACCAGGTATGTCGAATGACTATCTAATATTGTTCCTGTAATTAAGAAAAATGGTAAGTTAAGAGTATGCGTAGACTTTAGGAATTTAAATACTGCTGTACCTAAAGATGAATATCCTATGCCAATTGTGGACATGTTAGTTGATGCCGCATTTGGACATGAATTGTTAAGTTTTATGGATGGCCATGTAGGTTATAACCAAATTTTTATAGCCGAGGAGGATGTGTCGAAAACTGCCTTCAGATGTCCGGAAACTATTTAGACATATGAATGGGTAGTCATGTCTTTCGGTTTAAAGAATGCGGGGACCACCTATCAAAGAGCAATGAACACTATCTTCTATGATGTCATTAGAAAGTTCATGGAGGTATACATTGACGATGTAATTATCAAGTTGGATACAAAGGAAAGTCATTTGACAAACTTACGGCAGACATTTGACAGGATGAGGAAGCACAACCTCTAAATGAATCCAGAGAAATGTGGTTTTAGAGTGTTGGCTGCTAAATTATTGGGTTTCTTAGTTCATAAGAAAGGTATTGAGTGGACAAGAATAAAGCCAAGGTAGTTCTGGAAGCCACACCACTTACGAATAAGAAAGAATTACAATCTTTCTTAGGAAAAGTGAATTTTCTGAGAAGATTCATATCCAATTTGTCAGGAAGAACCAGAGTTTTCCCCCATTGGTCAAGTTGAAGGCTGAACAAGACTTTGTGTGAGAGTGATAACTCCATCAAATGCAGTTATTTGTGCCCTAATTCTGTGCTGGAATGAATGCTTAGTCCTTATTTATATTGCATATTTGGAGGTTTATTAGTTATATTTGATATATTCTGATTCTAAGCCTTTCTTGTATGTTTTATAGCAAATTAAGCTTTAATTGTTATGGATTAGGTAGATTTATATATATTACTGATTTGGTGTATTCTCTATGATAGGAAGAGCTCCAAACAAGGTCAAATATGGAGCGTTTAAGCTAAAAGAGGAAGAGGAAGCCAAATTAGACATTCTGCATCATCACGCATTGCAGCCTGTGAGGTTGTGGCCAAGCACTAGCTAAGAGCATTTTTAGCCATGCCATACTTGGACCCGAGGCAAGAGGGCCGCAACCCAGATGAAGTGGGCGCCGCGGCGTAGATAGACCGACCGTATAGGCGCCGCGGCGCAGTGCGACTAGGCTGAGCCTATAAATAGCTTTTACTCATTTTTCTCTCAGTTCTGGCCATTTTGGGCCATTTCCATTTTCTGTTCTTTATAGTTTTCTTAGTTTAGGTTAGTTTTAGGTTAGTTTAGTTTGACTAGATCTCCATCGATAGTGGATTAGAGGCTAGGATCAAGGATTGAAGGAGGATTCAAGCTTCAGAGACAAATCAATGAGCTTCTTTTCTCTCTTTTCCCTTTCTCTCTTCTCTTCCTTATCTTTTGTATAGCTGAGCTTTGTTTAGGAATATTTTGGATCCTTTTATATATATTAATGATGTGTTATTCTCTGAGTTTGTGTGGATGTTTGATTATTGTTCAATCTTAATCTGTGTTTAATGCTTGTGGTTGGCTGATCACTAATTGTATGATCCTAATATGAGCAAATGAACTAGACATAGGGATTTATGAATATGAATATGGTATAGTTGATACATGTTCGGTGAGTTCAATTAGCTTGGATGAGTTGATGATGTGTGTGAAACAACATCATGTTTTGTTCTTATTTTGCATGCATTCTTAGGCATTTTAGTTTCCCTTTTGGTTTGTTTTTCCCTTAGTTCGGATAACTGCGATGTTTTTGGTGTTCTTGTGCAGGATTAATGTTGAATTGGCCTTGGATTGAATGGAATGCTTGCATGTTTGAAGTTGGAACTTAATGGATAGCAAAAAGGTGCAAAAAGACCATTTCAGAGGGATTCACTGCCTGCCCGTGGTTTCTACCACGACCATGGTTCGAGGGAGTCAAGAAAAGCAAAATCAAAATTCCAGAATCAACCACGGCCTGGCAGTGGTGGCCACCACGGTCGTGGTTGAGAGTCAGCTTGACAAACTTAAATCCAGAACTGACCACGGCCTAGCCGTGGTACCCACCACGGGCGTAGATCGTAGCGCGCAGCAGTTTTTATGTTTTTCTTTTTATTTCTTTTGGGGACTTTTTAGCCAATTAAAACCCTAGGGTTATAAATAGAGGTTCTGAATACAATGAGGGAGTTCTAATTTGGTTTTGGAGGAGGCACATTGGAGGCTTTGGCTCTTGATCTTCATCTTTCTCCCTTCTTCTTCCATTGTTACGGGTTTGGGATGTTTTTAAGTTTGATTTCTTGTCTCTTCTTCTTTATGTCTAAGTAGTTTCTTTTATTTCTAGGATTGGGCAATGCCCTTTGATACATTGATAATGATTAATTGACGTTATTTCCCCTTTTATTAATCTTGAATGTTCTTTGATTCAATCCTTATTTTTTATTCATGTGAATTTGTCTTAGGCCACTTATTTGCATCTCATAGGCATTTAGGGACGTATTGAGAGGTGAACCTAAGTGTTGGAACCATAAGAATTGAACTTAAGGTCTAAATCACGAGAGTAGTTTTAGCCTTTCGAGGATTCAATGAATTACCACAAAGCGTAATGGGTTCAATTTAAATTCAATTACCACGAGTAGGAATTGATTTAATTAATGCGTACGATCTTGTATCTTGAGAAAGAACATTAACTAATTTAGGGTAATTCACCTTCAATTGAATTTCAGATTTAATAAAAGGGTTGTCAATTAGGATTTATCTTGTATCATTGTGGTATCCCAATCTTGGAAGCTTTCTTGAATCTGAATATCCTTCTTGATAACTTGCTATTTTTGTTCTAAATTTTGTACTTTGATTTTTATTTAATTGCTTGTTACTACGTTCTTCTTAATAAACAATCATATTCTCTTTTGTTTAATTTAATTGAATTAATTAATAAATTAGTATTCATGGACACAGTCCCTGTGGATTCGATCTTTTTATTACTTGACGACGAAACCGTACACTTACGGATTTCACGCACCAAGTTTTTGGCACCGTTGCCGGGGATTGTGTTTGTCTTGAATATCAATTTAATTTTTAATTTAATTATTTTAAACCTTTTTATTTTTACCATATTATTACATTCTTGTTTTCTCTTTGATTCTCTGCAGGTAATTTCTCTGGTTTATGCAAAGTACTAGACGTTCTGGGACTCTTGTTGAAGCAGATCCAAAAATTGAAAGAACTTTACGTAGAAGGAGAAGACAACAAAGGCAAAGAGTAAGAGAAATATCTGAACCACCACTTGTCATGGCAGCAGCTGAGGATAACAAACCGTTAAAAGAGTATGCAGCTTCTAACGCTCGGGGTTTGCAATCTGGAATTGCTCGGCCAGACATTGAAGCCAGGCACTTCACCATACCTCCTACCCTACTTTCTATGATAAGGCAGAACCAGTTTGGAGGATTGTCGTCAGAGGATCCTAATGATCATGTGGATATGTTCTTGGAGTTTTGTGAGACCCTCAAGATCAAAGGCGCCTCTGTTGATGCTATTCGTCTCTGCCTGTTTCCTCTATCGTTGAGAGATAGAGCTAGAGCTTGGCTAAAGTCTGTTCCTGTTGAGACGATAACTACTTGGGACCAATTGGAGCAAGCCCTTTTGGATAAATTCTTTCCACCTTCCAAGACTGCTCACCTAAGGACCCAAATCACAAGCTTTGTTCAGAAAGATGACGAGTTATTGTCAAAAGCTTGGGATAGATATAAGGCTTTGCTGGAAGCCTGCCCACACCACGGGTTAGAGAAATGGTTGATTGTCCACACCTTCTACAATGGTTTGGAATATTCTTCGAAGGTGTCTCTTGACTCATTGGTGGTGGAGCTCTGATGAATAGGAGGCTCACAGAGGCTTATGAGATAATTGAGAGTGTAGCTTCAAATCATCACCAATGGGCCAATGAAAGAGGGCACAACCCGAGAAAGCTCTCGGGAGGTAAGTTTGAGGTAAATGGTGTTGATTTAATTATGTCAAAGTTTGATTCTTTGAATAAATGTTTTGACATGCTTGAGAAAGCTCATGCTAATGCCATAGGTGCCTCTAACAATTTTTGTGAGATTTGTGGAGCACAGGGACATATGGGAGCTGAATACCAAGTTGGAATTGGATCCTCACATGGTGCACCAGTGGAGCAAGTGGAATCATGCCACAATTTTCATGACTTCAACCAAAAGGGGAGGAATGATCCGTATTCCCAAACTTACAACCCCGGTTGGAGGTCACATCCTAACTTCTCTTACCGGAATAGTCAATATCAAGCTGGGCAAGGTAGTGCTCAACCCTCTTCTGGATCTCAACAGGTACAAAAATCTAGACTTGAGTCTTTTCTTGAGAATTTTGTTAAGAGCCAGTCTAAGCAGAATGAGGAGTTTAGGCACCATGGACAAGTTGTAACTGAGGCCATTAGAGAGTTGTCAGCTAAGGTTGACAATTTGGCCATTCATAATAAGATGTTGGAAACCTAAATTACCCAACAAGCAAGCACTTCACATAGGCAACAAGGTAAGTTTCCTGGTCAACCAGAAATAAACCCAGGGAATGAACATTGTAAAGCTGTGAGTTTGAGGAGTGGAAAGAAATTAGAGAATTCCAAAGGTAAGGGGGAGAGTGACAAAGATGAGGGGACTGAGGAAAAAGAGACTAAGACACAGCCCTTAGGTGAGGAGGAAACTAATGAGAAAGTGTCTAAGTATGTACCCCCTGAGCCATACCAACCCCCAGTGCCCTTTCCTCAAAGATTGGCTAAGGCCAAGTTAGATAGGCAATTTGAGAAGTTCTTAGAGGTTCTTAAGAAATTGTACATTAATGTACCCTTCACTGAGGCGTTAAAACAAATGCCTACCTATGCTAAGTTTCTTAAGGACATCTTGTCTAATAAGAGGAAGCTAGAAGACTATGAGACAGTAGCTTTAACTGAGGAGTGTAGTGCCTTAATTCAAAATAAATTGCCTCTTAAGTTAAAAGATCCAGGTAGCTTCTCTATTCCCTGTTTGATTAGTAATACAAATTTTGATAAAGCTCTATGTGACTTGGGGGCTAGTGTTAGTCTTATGGCCCTTTCTGTGTATAAGAAGTTGGAAGTGGGTGAGTTAAAACCCACAACTATCTCCCTTCAATTGGCGGATCGGTCAGTCAAGTATCCCGTAGGCATCTTGGAGGATGTTCCTATTAAGGTTGGTAAGTTTTATATGCCGGTGAATTTTGTTGTGCTTGACATGGAAGCTGATGCTACAATGTCGATCATACTTGGGCGTCCATTCCTTGCCACTGGAAGGGCGATCATTGATGTCCATGAAGGAAAATTGACTTTGCGATTAAATGATGAGGAAGTAGTTTTTGATGTTTTTAAATCTGAAAATAATTCTAATTCCTCAAATTCATGTAATCGCATAGATGCTACTAATGTTGTGGATAGTGTTGTGCTTTCAAGTGAGCAGGAATCGGTGGCTGATGCTATGCTAGAAAGGACCTTGCCCAGGGGTACTACAAAATTTGAGGAGTCCAAGCCCTACAAGAAAGGACCTAAGAAGCAGAATGACAGTGTGTCGAGAAGCGTGAATTTAAACTTAGGGATAAAGTTCTTGTCAATAATTCGCTTCTACGTTTCTGTCCTAGTAAGTTATGGTCGAAATGGTCAGGACCATATAAGATTGTTCGAGTTCTATCCTACGGTGTGCTTGAGGTGCAGAAAAAAGACCATAAGTCTTTCATGATAAATGGCCAGAGAGTGAAACACTTTGAAGGAGTGGGGACTAAGCACTACTCCGTTGACGTCACCTGAGCACAGAAACCGGACCAAAGTCAAGCTGATGACTTTAAACAAGCACTTCTTGGGAGGCAACTCAAGCTTCTTTGTTTTTTTTATTATTTTTTTTATTTTTATTTTTATTTTTCTTTTGACTTTGTGTGTTGGATTGCTGGTTTGATCTTTATCTCATGGATCTTGTTTAGGTTTAACCCTTTTTGAAGCTCAAATTAGTAGGAAAGTGAAGTCAAAAAGTTCCACACCAAGCTCATGGAAAATTCCATGGCCATGGATGGAACACCAGAAGTTTTTCCACCACCGCAGTGAGTTCTTTTCTTTTATCCCTTCTCTTATTTTAGATTTTTACATTGGGGACAATGTAAGTTCTAAACTTGGGGGGTATTTTCATATTTTCATTTTCATTAGTTTCGTGAATTCTCATGTCTTATTTTGCATTGTATCTTCATGTTGCATTTTCACACCATCATATCTATTGGGTTTTTGGTTGAACTTGTGCCCCTCTCTTTTGAGGATTTTGAGTTGGTATTAATTTGGAACCCAATTTATTGATTCTTGTGATAGGCTACAAATATTGCTTTAATTGATAGTAGAGGTGATCTTTTGATAGTTGATAATTAGCATATGTTCTCTGAATTTATGCTTCTCATTGAATTTTTAAACCTCTAAATGTGAGTTTTGAGCTTATATGGGACTTATGCACTATATGATTTTTGTTCTTATTCTTTGTGTTGAGTGATATTCCTCATTGATCATGTGCTCTAGAACTTGATTTGAAACCTTTTTGAGGCAAAAATTTTGGTTGTATGCTTGAATGTGATTAAGGCATTTTAGGTATTTTTCTGGCCTTCTGAAATTGTTACACTTTCATCCTCTAGTTGCCCATTTTGAGCCTATTGCATACTTGTTTTCATGATACCTATGCTGAAACATTGTTGGTTATCATTTAAAATATTAAATGGAGTGAATTGGGCTTGAAAGTTGTGTTGGGAATTATATGTATTTGAGCTTCCTCTTTCTCAAAAAAAAAAGAGAAAAAGAAAAGAAAAATAAAAAAACATCATGAGATGAAAGCTTGAAAAAGAGGAGAAAAAGGAGAAGGAAAAGTAAGAAAGAAAATACTTGGAAATGTAGAGTTATGCTTTTGATTGAAAAATTGTCTTTGCTCCATTTAAGTTCTATTGGATTACTTGTGTTTATTGAGAATCTTGATGAACCCTTTTGTGCAAACCTTCCTTTCTCTTCCTTACCTAACATCATTCTCATGGCCCCATTACAACCCTTGAAAGACCTTTTGATTCTTGCATACATGCTGATTATTAGTGAAAATTTGGTTTCTTATCAAGCATATGGAAATGCATTTTCTTTGAAGGATTTTGAGCGTATGGTTTTCACCCTTAAACATTTTGAGTGTGGTTAGTGGAGTGAACTTAATTTAATCAGTGAGGATGCATGATTTTTGAGAACTTAGCCTCTAATTGGACTTGATTTTGATTACCTCTCAGATTCTTTGTTTGTCTTAGCCTATTGCTTGAATATTGTTTTCTCGGGTTCCTTATTCTTTATTATCTTTTGATCCCACATCTTGGTTTGACATTAGTTATTGCTTGGGGACAAGTAAAGTCTTAAGCTTAGGGGGATTTGATGTGTGTGAAACAACATCATGTTTTGTTCTTGTTTTGCATGCATTTTTAGTCATTTTAGGCATTTTAGTTTCCCTTTTGGTTTATTTTTCCCTTAGTTCGGATAACTGCGGTGTTTTTGGTGTTCTTGTGCAGGATTAATGTTGAATTGGCCTTGGATTGAATGGAATGCTTATATGTTTGAAGTTGGAGCTTAATGGATAGCAAAAAGGTGCAAAAAGACCATTCCAGAGGGATCCACGGCCTGCCCGTGGTTTCTACCACGGCCATGGTTCGAGGGAGTTAAGAAAAGCAAAATCAAAATTCCAGAATCAACCACGGCCTGGCTGGCCACCACGGTCGTGGTTGAGAGTCCGGCTTGACAAACTTAAATCCAGAACCCGACCACGGCTTGGTATGGTACCCACCACTGGCCGTGGATCACAGCCATTTTTTTATGTTTTTATTTTTATTTCTTTTGAGGGCTTTTTAGCCAATTAAAACCCTAGGGTTATAAATAGAGGTTCTGAATACAATGAGGGAGTTCTAATTTGGTTTTGGAAGAGGCACATTGGAGGCTTTGGCTCTTGATCTTCATCTTTCTCCCTTCTTCTTCCATTGTTATGGGTTTGAGATGTTTTTAAGTTTGATTTCTTGTCTCTTCTTCTCTATGTCTGAGTAGTTTCTTTTGTTTCTAGGATTGGGCAATGCCCTTTGATACATTGATAATGATTAATTGACATTGTTTCCCCTTTTATTAATCTTGAATGTTCTTTGATTCAATCCTTATTACTTTTATTCATGTGAATTTGCTGGCCACTTATTTACATCTTATAGGTATTTAGGGACGTACTGAGAGGTGAACCTAAGTGTTGGAACCATAAGAATTGAACTTAAGATCTAAATCACGAGAGTAGTTTTAGCCTTTCGAGAATTCAATGAATTACCACAAAGTGTAATGGGTTCAATTTAAATTCAATTACCACGAGAGTAGGAATTGGTTTAATTGGGCACGGATCTTGTATCTTGAGAAAGAACATTAACTAATTTAGGGTAATTCACCTTCAATTGAATTTCAGATTTAATAAAAGGGTTGTCAATTAGGATTTATCTTGTATCATTGTGGTATCCCAATCTTGGAAGCTTTCTTGAATCTGAATATCCTTCTTGATAACTTGTTATTTTTGTTCTAAATTCTGCACTTTGATTTTTATTTAATTGCTTGTTACTACGTTCTTCTTAATAAATAATCATATTCTCTTTTGTTTAATTTAATTGAATTAATTAATAAATTAGTATTCATAGACACAGTCCTTGTGGATTCGATCTTTTTATTACTTGACGACGAAACCGTACACTTGCAGATTTCACGCACCAGTTGATTCGTTAATGGGATAGAAATATACCAATTGGCCATGTATAGTGTGTGATTGAGAATAGATCGTTCATGAGTGGATCTTGGATCTACCAGGGTTGATTGACCTAGACATAGGCTTTTGACTATATCAGATTCTCAAGCTAACCTAATCAATGCATTTATGTTTATTACTTTGTTGGTATGTCCTGTTTATGTTCTTGCTTTTGTAGATTAGATTTAGTTTAGTTTATTATTTTTTCATTTTTATGTCCTTGAATAGAATTGATTAAGTTATTGGTTGATACTTAGCTTTATAATCGAATATCCTCGTAGGAATAAACTTTTACTTTGTATCTGTATTACTTGAGCGATCCGTGCACTTGCGGTAGCAATCAGGGAGCTTTGCCACCAAGAAGCCTTCGACCAGGTAAAGCAGTACTTGATAGTCCCACTGGTCATGATGCCTCCAGTGCCTCGCAGACCGTTAAAGTTGTATATATCAGCATCAGATGAAACCATAGGGAGTATGCTGGCTCAAGAAGATGAAAATGGCGTCGAAAGAGCCATATATTATCTTAGTCGAGTATTGAATGATGCTAAAAAGAGATATAGTGCAATAGAGAAACTTTGTTTAGCATTATATTTCTCATGTACTAAACTCAAGTATTATATGATGCCTTGTAATGTATTGGTTATGTCAAAAACTGATGTAATAAAATATATGTTGTCGAAGTCATGTTAAATGGACGTATTGGTAAGTGGACCATTGCTTTGTTAGAATTCTGTTTACAATATGTTCCAATGAAAGCTGTTAAAGGCCAAGCAGTTGCTAATTTCTTGGCTGACAATCCTTGTTTGGATATTGATAGCGTAAATTTCATCGGCTTAAAACCTTGGTATTTATATTTTGATGGCTCAAGACATCAAAATGGAGTTGGAGTGAGAATTTTAATTGTTTCTCCTCAAGGTACTCTAACTATGTTCATATTTGAACTTAAGTATACAGGTTCCAACAACGAGGCTGAGTATGAAGCCTTAATTGTTAGGTTAAAAATACTAATAGAAATGAAAGCACATAATGTGCATGTTTTTGGGGATTCACAGTTGGTCATCAAACAACTTACCCAAGAATATAAATGCGTCAGTTATAATCTGACAAAATATTGTATTGTGGCGAGTAAGCTAATGAAGAAATTCGACAAAGTGACTGTCGAACACATCTCCAGAATTTTAAATGAAAAGGCTAATGAATTGGCACAAATAGCCTCTGAGTATAAAATTTCGTCCAAGGTATCTAATGGAAATTAGGAAACTTTTATATCCATTAGAAGAAAGAGAAGTACTACAAAATGATATTTTGACAATTAATGACTGGAGATAACCAATTTTAAGCTATTTGGAAAATGAAAGTCAAAAAGTGGATGGAAAGTTTAAGTACAGAGCGTCGAAATTTGTAGTATTAAGAGGGGCCCTGTATAAAAAATCAGTTGATGGAAATTTAGAAGCTTGCCTAAGTGAAGCAAAGGCTTATATTGCCTTAGTAGAAGTCTATGAAGGAATTTGTGGAGCTCATTAGGCTGGTGATAAGATGAAATGGGTCCTCCTACGACAAAAGTATTATTGGCCTACACTGATTAGGGATTGTATAATGTTTGCTAAGTCTTGTGAAGAGTGTCAAAGACATAGCCATATACAGAATGTTCCTGCCAGTGAATTACATTCTATAGTCAAACCTTGGCCTTTTAGAGGATGGACTTTGGATTTAATAGGCCAAATTCATCCTACATCGTCGAAAGGACATAAGTACATTTTATTAGGAGTTGATTACTTTACCAAGTGAGTTAAGGCTATAGCCTTAAAAGATGTAACCCAACAAGATGTAATTGACTTTATAGAAAATAATATAGTTTGTCGGTTTGGAATATTACAAACTTTGACAACTGACCAAGGAATGGTGTTCATTGGAAGGAGAGTTGTCGAATATACCAATTCAAGGAAAATTAAAATGCTTACATCGACTCCATATTATGCTCAGGCAAATGGCCAAGTAGAGGTCATGAACAAAATAATCATAAGTCTGATTAAGAAGCATATTGGTCGATAGCCCAGGAATTGGCATAACACCCTTAACCAAATTCTATGGGCTTATAGAAATTCACCAAGGGAATCGACGGGCACTTCACCATACAAGTTAGTATATGGTCATAATACAGTGTTACCAGTCAAGATTAATCTTCAATCAGTTCGTATTAAAAAACAAGATGAGTTACCAGTTGAACATTACTGGGACTTAATGTTTGATGAATTAAACGAATTAAGTGATGAAAGATTAAATGCTTTAGAAAACTTGATTTGACAAAAAGAAAAAATTGCTAAGTTTTATGATAGTTGAATTAAGTACAAATCTTTTAAGGTTGACGATTTAGTTTGGAAGGTGATTTTGCCCATGGATAGGAATTGTCGAGAATATGAGAAATGGTCTCCAAAATGGGAAAGACCATTTATAATCACTCAAGTATTTTCAGGAAATGCTTAATTCAGGCCTAAGAATTAAGTCGATTAATGGCAAATATTTGAAGTCATATAGGCCGACAATATGTGAAGTTAAGGTTGACAAAGAATGAAAAAATGAAATTCATTCATATATTTGGCGATTGCAAGTTACATTGTCAAGTAATTTAAAATCAATGGGAATGCTTGACAACATCACAACTTGATTAAATTGCCAGAACTTTACAAAAAGAAAACAAATCGACACCTAACCAAAAATGGGAGGGGAAGATATACATTTAAATCTTTTGTAAAACCTCTCAAGAATCTTCCAAGGATTGTTTGTCAGTACAAGCTGTGTGATATTCTGCCTCAAGAGAATTTATCTTCGCTAATACTGCCTTGGCCTCGACAGCCCATTGTTTGGTGTTGTTAGCAATGCTTTGCTGCCTAGTAGTCCCTTATTGTAATGCAATGCTGAGTTTTTGCTTACGATATCGAGTCTCTTCAAGTTTTTTCTCCAAGTCTGCAATCTCTTTGTCTAAATCTGCCTCCTTATTTTTTTCTTTGACGAGATAATCTTTTAATTTAGCATTCTCGTTCTTCGCATTGGTCAACTGCTTCAAGATCTTGGACTTTTCTTGGACTTCTTTGGTATAAGCAGGAATGACTCGATGAATAGTAGGCATTTTTTATGACAGATTTTGGAGAAAATCTTTGACAATTGTAGGAAGAGCTCGATTGGCTATTGGCAGTTGTTGAGAAAGGGGTTCCAACTCGATCACAATGGCTATCATCCTTTCTTGAAGAGGTTGGTCAGAAACCAAGTGTTCAAAAGCATAGTGAAGGCGTTCTTTAGTTCAGCCAAGAGTCCAGTGACATAAGAGTCACTAGAATCTTGTCAATGCTGTGTAAAAGAGCGAGCTGACTGTGGAAAGTTTCTATGACCGCCCGATAGTATCATTATTAGTTTATCTAAATCTACCTCCATATCTTCAATATTTTCTGGTCTTGCAGAAATTAAATTGGTTGGAGAGGGTGGAGGTGGATTGATAGGGGCAAATTTAGCCATAAGGGTGTCCATGTCGATTTTGTTTGTGAGGATTTGGACAGGGTTGTCTTTTTCTGCCTGAGAAGGGCTCACAGTGCCCAAAGGAATTTGAGTTTCTTCAAAATTTGTGACAGTTTGGAATTTTATCGGAAGAGGCAGAGAGACAACAGGAAATGTAGGAATTGGAGGAGTTTGGACCTCTGAAAAAAAATCTCATTTCCCTGCCTGACAGGACTGTCGAATACAGCAAGACTTCATTTCTATAGGCAAACAAGGGAAAATAAGAACAAATAAAATTATGAAAATTAGTTGAACTTTGAAGTATTTTACCTTAGGAGACTATCGAGTTTGTTTTTCAGTTCTTGGTTTGATATTGGACGCTGGAGGATTTTCAGCAATTTGTTCAGCCTCTGGGTCTTGAAATAGTAAAAAAAATCAGATCTTGAATGGAATCCAAGTCTTAAGTACTTGAGGAAATGAATTATGTCGATTGAAATTTACCTTGGATAAGATTGAGACAATTTCTGTTTCAAGTTCAACGGTGGGTTTCAAACTGGAATTTGAAGATTGAGTTTTTTTCTTCGGCAAAGGTAAAATAAGATGAGATTTTACCAAGAGACATAAAAGAGGAAGTAACAGAAGACATACCTTTAAAAGGTTTTCAGAAGATGAGCTTGAGGGCTTAATAAGTTCGATGGAAGAGATGGAAGTGGAGTCACCAATCTGTATTCGACATAAGATTTAGTTTGAACAAGTTTAAAGACTAAGTTCTAAATTTTGGTTAGAAGAGAAAAAATATATACCTTGAGAGTTTTTGTTTTTAGGGGTTTAGCAGTAGCCTTGTGTTTAGAAGGACTTTTTGTCGAAGCAGTTGTGGTCGATTTAGCCTTTGGAGCTTTGGGGATAGGAGGATTTTGAGTTTTCTTACTCTTTTTCTTTTTTAAGGAGATAGTTTCTTCTTCTTCTTCTTCTACTCCAAAGGTCTCTTCAATGGGATTGCTACGAGAAGAAAATATAAATATTAGTAGACGAGATAAGAATTAAAAAGACATAATATAAAAAGAAATACCTTCAGGTATTTTAGTGATGATTCAGGTATCCTTGGCAAATTGTCCGTACGACAAGGCAAACCGACGAGTACACTTGACTTCTGGAGTTCTTGTAAGAAAGATGTTACTCACAGAATAGATCCTATCAGAAATAGAGAAGTTACCAGCCTTGGTAGGTTTACCTGGGAATTCGTCGGCCAAACCGAAACAAGCACAAGGAAAAAGCATTGGTATTAGAAAAGGAATTTGAAAACGTTCAAGCCATGCCAAAGGATTTTCTATGGAAACCGCAAGGAAATTAGCAGAGCATTTCTCCTTATGCGCTTGTTTCAGTTTGGCCACGACTTCTTCGCAGTGTCGAACAATTAAGCTAGGATACTTGAAGTCCCATTTGATCTTGTAATATTTTTCAAAAGCTCTAATATCTTGAATATGCTTACCTTTGGTTTTTGTTGAAGGCTCTTGACCCTACACAGGAACCAGAGTTTCAGTAATACGGCTTCGATAATCTTCAATATCAACATGGTAAGGGCTATAATATTTAGTCCACTATTTGACAAAGTCTTTTGAAACCCCCTATAGGGAGTGAATACAGAAATCAAGAAATGTTGCTTGTGCCTCTCATTCTTCATAGTCACACGTACAAGGTCTAACATGTTCAATAAGTGACCATTGAAGAGGTGTTCTTTGGCTTTTGAAGAGAATGGTGTTGGGATGGCTTAACAGAATCCTAGTTGTCGAGCTACCATGTTCGGCTATCCATTGAACCAGGAAGACCAGCAACCAGAATTTGCCGACAAAGAAAATTAGACCAGATAAAAATATTATTGGCCTGAATGGGAGGATCATTGGAAATTAGTGGTCGAGTAAACCACTCGGGACTAAGAGAACAGTCAGTGAATGACGCAAAATAGATGTCTTCAATGTTAAAAGAGATAAAATGAAAAATGCTGAAGAATTGCATGAAATTCTCCAAGTTTTGTTTATGGATTTTTTCATGTTTGACATGACAAAGTTTTATGCCATAGGTAGCAAGAGAGATTGTCGAAGGCGAAGTGTCGACCAAATAGTCTCCTAAGATGGCATTTAGCCAAAGCTGAAGTAGCCATATTGGACCACCAGAGTTAGTTTTCTTTACTTGAGACCGAATGCTTTGAACAACTTCGCCTATGCTAAGGTAAAGATTAACAAGGAGGAATTGGCTGAGAGCCAATTTTCGACCTTCATGAAGAAGATTAGCAAGTTAAAGATAAGATTTGGACACTTGAATTGACCTGGAACCTAGAGCATAGGCTGATAACCAAAGAAGAAGAAAAGCAACATGTTCTTCATCGGATACAGGACCTGTTTCTGGAAAGTAAAAACTAATGAAGTTTGAAAAAGAAGTTGGGGCCTTTGCGTAAACATCAATGGTATTCGAAGATTGGAGGACAGGAGTTATGACTTCCCCGTCTAGTCGAAGACCAGTTATGGCAGCCACGTCAAAGAGCATAGGACCCATTATGCCATAAGGGAACTGAAAAGAATTGGTGGTTTTATTCCAAAAGAAAAACGATGCACCCAACATGCAAGAATCCATTTTTATGGAGTAACGGGAGAGTTGAATACAGTCAAAGATACCTATGTTCCTCCATAAAACTTATTTAGAGGCTTGAACTCTATCAAGTCACTCAAGATACCCATTGATGTGGGTAGAAGGGGTTCTGAAAAGCCTCTTAGACTTGCTGAAATAACTGATAGGAATGGAAGGAAGAAAAGCCAAGATAGCTTCTTGAGGATTTTTACAAGGAAAAAGTTATGTATTTCATCAGTAATGCATTCTTTGGGCAAAATTGGGCTCAAGAAAAGCAGCTGGAGGATCTAAAGAAAGCGAAGAATCTTTGATAGGAAGAATTACCTTCGAGAGGTTCCATAGTTCAGACTTCTTCAGAATTTGATCTTGAACAATAACATGGTTGCCTAAATCCACTGATGGTTTGTTAGGAGATTGAGAGCTAGAAGCCATGCTGGAAAGCGAAGATTTGCAGAGGAGACGCACCAGAACGAGGTTAAAGATGATGAACAGTGGAGAAAGGAGTGAAAAGACGTGTGGTTTTACCAATTTAAAAAGCTATTTTTTTCAATAAGGGTAATTATGATCCATATTTATTAAGAAACGACTATTTAATGTCTGAAGTGATAATTTTAGTTGTGACCTTAGAGATTTTTATGGAAGATTTTACTGAATTCCATTGTTAAAAAAAAAACCCCTTGGGAGGATTTTGATAAGGTCTTAAGCGTCGAGATTAGGGCTAGAAGATGAGATTAAAATTTTTTCTTTCTTCCAGCAATGTCGAAAGAAAATTTTTGAGGGGCATCTGTTGGAGGTAAAATTACAAGTACTAATTCGACGGTTGGATGATGATATTGAAGAAATCTTCCAAGTGTTGGACCGACGTAGGTGTTAATGGTCAGGCATTAGTTTTTGTTGAAAGAATTCACAGGTGTTCTCATGGTTGAATAAAATATTAGTGTCAATATGTGACATAACTGCCATATACGTGTCTAATTTTTAGGAGTCAGTTATTTACATTGTTTGCCTATAAATACTAGTGTTCACGATGTACAAAGATATGTTAATTGCTGGTACACAATCCTAATATCTCACTCAAGTAGATTAATGGATTTGATCCAAGTATGCTTTCCATTTTCATTTCAAGTCATTTACTTTAATGCAATTTTCTTCTAAAAGTCTTTTATTTCTAAGTCTTATTCTTTAAATTTCTTTACGTTTCATTACATTTTTTTCTTTATCTGCATTATTTTACTGTTTTCCTTTAATTTTCTACACTCTACATTTTTTGCACTTTATATTCTTTACACTTTAATTTTCAAAGATTTTATGAAATTTCATTTATCTACTTTTACTTCTTGCATTAAGTTTTACAAATTCATGTTATATACTTTTATTTCGTCTTCAAAGTCCTTTTCAAACGAAATTATCTTATAACTTTGAACTCACATTCAACTGAAAGTAAATATTTGTTTATTAGAATTTGAGTTAACTAAATTTCACCATAACAGGGGTTCCATTCCCTAATAAATCAACCAGTGGTCTAATTGCCCCAGACCACCCTATGCTGATCTTGTTTTCCTCAATCACCGATAAGCTGAAAAGAGTGGCAGCTGAAATCTCCTTGGCTTCTGGGCTCCCTGTCTCAGGCACATGAATCAGAGGTTCAATTGCACCAGCATTTGCGATTGCAGTTTTGTTGTTATCATTAATTGGTAAGTTGACAAGTGCTGTAACAGCATTTTCCTGGATCCTTGTATCAGTCGATCGAAGTAAATCAACTAATAAGCTAATAGCTCCGCAGTTTGCAATCGCAATTCGATTATCCATATTGTGCTTAGCAAGAAGGCGGAGTTCTGCTGTTGCCTCTCTCTGAGTATCAAGATCAGAGCTCCCCAAACCCTCGACCAAAGTCCGAACCTGGTTTTCAATACCAGAAATTTCAGCTCTTGTTTCAAATACTATCCTAGGAACAAGCCTCTCTGATGGCCGCTGCCATATGGCTTGGCTTCGCGACCTTGTCTCTAAACGGGGTGGGAACTCAGGTTCTCTATGTGGAGATGGCATGGCAGCAGCACCAGCAGCATCTGGCCCTGGATTTAATTCGCCAGAAGCATCTCTACTGTAGCCTAGACTGGTTGACAGCTGAGGAGCACTGTTGTCATCACCTTGTGTTTCTTGAGGAAAATTTGCACTAGAAAGTGCACTGGAATAAGAAACAGTTCTAACATGGGTTTGAGATTGTTCAGAGCTAAAGGCACTGGAAGATTCCCTTCTAGATGGTGACATTGATGGTTGGCCAACTGAATCCACACTGCTTTCATCTGAGCTAGCAGACCTGTCATCTAAACCCGTGGGTGATATTCTTGCAAGATCCATATATTGCCCATTAACCATGCCACTTAAGGAACCTTCTGAAGTTGAACAGGGATGCAATTGTGATGTTCCCTCTCGCTGGATTCCACCAGAAGTTAAGTTATTACCTGATGAACTTAAAGAACAAGAACGAGCCGACTCAGGTGAGGATGGCTGGTTGCTCATGGAATGAGCAAAAACAGGTGACATATACCCATGGACTGATGCTTGATTTAAATTTGTAGACTTTGTGGGATCAACCAGCTTCACATTGTTTGATTCACACCAGTTTGCAGTTAGGGCCTTTACAGTGTAGTTAGGTATTAGGTTGGTGTGAGCCAGAGTCTGGCGTGTCTTTGGACAAACAGTAAGGCCAAGATCAATCCAGCTCTTGATGAAAGCCCGCTCATAGGTTTGCCCTGATGCCACAATCACTGGATCAGTCATCAACTCCAAAGAGAGAGGACAACAAAAATCAGCAGGTACTGGAACTGGGCTGCAACTCTGGGCTTGCTTAAGCATAACAAGACGCTCATGCATGCGCGTTACAACAGCAATCATTTGATCAATGTATTCAGCTTCTGCAGTCTTTTCGGTTTGTTCAGCATTCTCCTTCAACTTTTCAAGGGCCACAGCCTCAATTAGAACCTCCCGATTAGTCCTTAAGCCCAGGCTATCAGCAATTTTTGCCAGGACCTCTGAACTGGGTCCTACACCTTCCAGTTGTTCTGTAATAGCTTCTTTAATGATTGATGAGGTTTATTCATGTCCCAAAATTTTCTTTCAGTTATTTTTTTAAACTGAGATCATCATCATCCTCTTTTTTATTTAATAAATTTTTTTAATCTATTTTTAACATTCAAAATAAGATAAAGTGATAATGGCTAAGACATGACTAAAGGATTTTGCCAAGAAAGTGGACAATTATTAATTTTTCCATCATTCTTTTATATTTTTTTCAAAAAAGTTGTAATGCTTCGGACAAAATTGGGTGTTAACAATAATAATAAGAATAATAATAATAATAATAATAATAATAATAATAAGAATAATAATAATAACTGCTTTACACGGTTGTCTAAGATTGCAACGTGTTCTGGACTGGAATTTAGGTTAACAGTTCAGGAGCCCGGCTCACCAGGATAATATTCGGATATTACTACGCGTTATCTTGATGAGTATATCAGCCTATTTATTAGGTATAAATCTCTCAAATATCCTTGATGGATATAAAAGCTAATTACATCTCACACAAATAGGAAAATCAGTTAAAATGGATCATAATCCCTAACAGATTCTAATCTTAAATAACTGTATTTAATACGAATTGCACTTATCCTAAAACGCTCTTATAAATATCATGTCAGGTCTTAAAGATATGCATTTTCTCTAATATACAAATTGTCTTCTATGTGCACAATCTAACTTAAGCGTTGGAGTACCTTTTGGAGGTACCCACCTCCTTGCACCACCGCTACCGCTACCGCACTACGGAGGAGTCTACCTTCAACCACTGTGACGTGCCTATTTCAGGTACCCCTCTGAATTCACTTCAGAACATTGACACCGTTCGTGAGAAACGATAAACTTCAAATCTCACCACTACCTATTCAAACACTTCTAAATGAGGTTTCGTTCCTCCACCACCGCCATGGAGCATAATGTAGCAGCACCTATGGAGAAGATGCTCTGCCCACCTCCTTTTTCACAGATCTCCTAACTCTACAGCAGTGTGATCACCGTGACAATCTCCTGGTTCCATGTTGAGGTAAGTAGTGGCGCCATGACATCATAATTCGCGAGCAGGCCATAGCTGCTGCCATCCTCCATGGGTACGGGGTTGTTTCCCTGCCGCAGCTGAATGCATTCTCCATATTTACAACAACACCCAAATGCCCGGAACAGAACACAATGGATTACTTCTTTTTCATTCAATCAATATATTCGAGTAAATTAAAATAAGTAGCTCTTTCCACAATCCATCCTTTGCAATTTAATAATGATAAAGACAGAATTAGCAGCTCTTTTAAGCATTTCTGCTCATTGCAATAGATGGATTATTTGCAAGTATGACCAAGCGTTCAAATTTATTTGAAGCAATTGGATGGTTGGTTGTTGATTCCAATATAAAAGAGTAACTATGTATGTTACCATTTTACTCAAAAATGTGTTTGAAATCATAAAATAAAATAAAATAAACTTGATTTGATTTGAACAAATTTTTATATGCACAACACAAAAGTAAGATTGCATTCCAAGCAAGGACGGACCTAGGTGAACAGGAGTGGGGACACATGCTCTCACTCTATCTTGGAGCTTTTCTTTGACTTTATATGTTTTTATTTTTATATAGAGACACATGCCCCCACTAACCAACCTCACCTAGTAAAAAAAAAATTAATTATTGTTGTTGTTATGTATAATTTTTGCTCCCATATATAGATAAATTAGTAAATTTATAATGATAAAAAGTAAAACTCATATAATATTCTTGAATGATTGTTTGATTACATATATAGAGAGAAAAATATTTGATAATATTAATAATGAAAAAATCATTTAGCGTTTTCAAAATATAAAAACACAACTTTGCCCTCATTGTTGACTTTGCCCCCATTACCTAAAATTCCTAGGTCCGTCACTGATTCCAAGAAATTCCTTTTCACTTTTATAACTCACACACGTTTATACAACTAGTTATTTGTTAAAAATTGGTAAGTTTTTTATGCACAATTTTTAATTTCAAACAAGTCTACAAACTTGATGCGAGATTAATTGTTACATTGCGAACCTAAGTGCAGGTTGTCTCAAGTAATAAATTTCTCGGGAGTCCGAGGTCGATCTACAGGGAATTGTTGAAGATTAAGGTGAAGTAAATATTTTGTTACTACGATTAAAATTATTTACTTGGGTAAAAAGATTCACTCTTGGTAAATAAAATAAAAGTAAGATTAATTCTTTTTATAACTCAATTAGAATTCTCGCAACATGGAGGTTCCAATCAGAAAATACAACATTAAAAGTCCATTTAAAATAATATACGTAATTATATTATTGTTTCCTAAAAATATTACCACCACTTATAAATGGGTTAAAGCATTCATTGTGCCAATATTTTGTCTACAACAAATCAAGAACTCCTCTTTACAAATATGATTTCTAAATTATAAGAAACAAATTATAATACGTATAATGGTTACTAGAAAAATATAAATCATTTAAGCACAAGAGAAGAATAAATCTAACCTTACTTTATTACCAAGAGCTTCACTCTTTCACCCAAGTAAAATAAAACTTAGTTACTCATAGATAAGAAGAAAGAAAGAGAGAAGAAGAAGAAGAAGAAGAAGAACATGACTTTAATTTAGAACAAAGGAAAATTACTACAATAAAACCTAGTAACAAAATGGCATCATTTTGGTAACTAACACCTAACACCCTCAATGATCTGCCAAGGACCCCTTTTATAGAGGATTAGAGATACAAAATGATAAGGGGGCTGAGTCATTAGTGGGTGGATGAGTGGAGAATGAGTGAAAAATGATAAATGACTTTTGGTGAGTGAAAAATTATGGAGATTCCTTGTCTCCGAAATCATGCAGCTCTGAAGTCATTGCATTCGTCATTTTTGAACCAAGTGGTCTTCATAAAAGTTGTAGGCCTGGATTGTAGCTTTCAAATGGCTTTAGTTTGAGTTCAATATCATTTCTATAACTCCAGATACGTTCAAATTACTGCACACTACCCAGGCCCAGTCACAGCTCCTCTGTTCTGACTTCCAAGCCCAATATCACCTTCAAGGAGTCCAATTCTTGAAAAGTGTTCAACATGAAAGTTTTAGATATGGGTCTTAACTATTCAGCATCCAAATTTCAGCTCATTTTACAACTTTTAGCCCGAACAATGGCATGAACAGTACATATAGGTCAAGTTATTAGGAACAGCACTCTAGTTCTTGCTTAAATCCCAATTTGAGTTATCTACTCGTGTGATTGGGCCTTTGAGGTCTTCATGAAAGTTATATATCTCTCTCTTATCTTTCAAATGCCACTAGAATCACCTCTAAATACCACTTACAACCCAAAATATAGCTCAAATACAGAAACAACGTAAGATGTAAATTATGCTGAAAAATTCAATTAAGTCCAATTTGAGTCCAAACTTACAAAACATAATCAAAATCAATCAATTAAGTACATGGAGAGTGTAAATGACTAAAAATTAAGGCTTATTAATGTATCAAATATGTGATCATCAGTTTTTATTCTTTTATTTGGGAAAACATTTAAATAATTCATTGATTGATATTATCGACTAAATAGGTAATTAAGTCGATCGTTCAAATTGTTTTTCACTTGCAGTTTTGTCTCTAAAATTATTTATATGTATACGACTTTATTGGGATTCGAGATTATATCACGTGAAGAAAAAGATAAGCACAAACACCATAAATAAGGTCCTATAATTTTTTATGCGATCCCATCTATTTAAAATTTTTGTGTTATTTTCTTTCTTCACATGATTTTGTAAAGTCATGTCATGTAAAAAATACACATGAGACTCTAAGAGGATCCATTTCCAAGTTTACCTTTTAAATTTACAAAACTTGTATCAAGTTAACTATATACTAAAGTGAGATATAAAAAGCATTAATATGAAACAGTTTTATAAATCTAGGAACTAACTCGTATATATAAATAAATTTAGTGATTAAACTGTGAGTGAAGGATAATTCTAGAAACTAAGTTTCTTATTTACTCCATATTATCTTTTTAATTAATTTTAAAATTCAGTTCACATATTTTATTTCATTGTTTATTATCTTTTTTTTATAAATAACCCACAAATGATAAAACTAGTAATAATTTTTTTCACATTTAGTATATTTTTGTTAGATCTTTCTTATCACACTCTTTTATTTAGGGCTACACACGAGTCGAGTTAGGTCGAGTTTTAGGGGAAATAAAAATTCAAACCAATTAGTTGAGGTCGAGTTGGGTTGGATCAGGTTTGGAAATTTTTTTTGAGTAACCCGAACTGAACCAACTCGATTTGTAGATAGGTTAGTTTGGGTCGGGTAATTGGGTTGTGTCTTCTTCTCTTTCAATCAATTCACACACAGAGGATAACTCAAAAAATGTAAAAAAAAAAAGGGAAAAGTAAGAACACATCAAAAAAACTAAAAAAAATAAGGGAGAAGCACCACCACCAACTTCGATTTTGTTCACCATCTCCACCAACTTCAGCACTATCAAAGTGTTTGGGCTCGCAGAATAACAAAAGCACCCATCGACAATCATCGATCAGATCTAACCGCTATTCACTAGATCCAGAAGCACCTACAACAAATCTGAGCTCGCATAAGCACCCATCAACTAGATTTATGTCGCACTATTACACACGTCGTAATGGTCGAGTAACGATGCACCTCGCAGAAGCACCCATAAACCAGATCTGCGCCTCACCTCACCCGATGATGCTGAGCAATGACGTAGCTCGCTGAATCTCATGGTGGCTGGTTAAACGTCACCCGTCTGCGTTGTGGTTGGGACTAGGAAGGACAAACGAAGGTGGCAAGGAGGGGGCTAGGGTTCAGGACCTATAAAGCATGGCGAAAGTAGAATGATGAATATTAAACAGCTAACCTCTAACCCACAACAACATGCTAAGGTACCATAGTCAGAGAAAGAGAGTTGTGTGTGAGTTTAGTAGACATAGCGTCGTGGCTGTGTGAGCAGAGGTGGTGGCAGTCACGAACTCTATTGTCGCTGCCAGTGGTGGCTGTGCCGAGAGGGGAGGAGGAATTTTGGTGAGAAAGGGTTGGGATTAAGAAGGGGTGGCGCTTAGGGTTTCTAATTTGGGATTTTGCATAAAGAAGGAATCAAGAAGAGAAATAAGGAGAAATGAATGAGGAGGAGAGGCTGACACTCGGGTAAAAAAGTGAAAGAAGAAGGTATTATTACTAAAACGATGTCATTTTTAATCGGGTCATCGGATCAGGTCATCGGGTTGGCTTCTTGAAACCGTCACCCTAACCAATAAGTGGACAGGTTGATCGGATTCTGCCCGAACTAACCCAATGACTCGAACTAACCCGGATATTTTATATTAGAATGAGTTGGGTTAATCGAGTCATCGGGTTAACCCGGACCCATGACAGCCCTACTCTTGTTATTTTTTACAATTTTTTATTAATTATTTCTATTTAAACAATTTTTTATATTTTGAAATTATACATATTGTAAAATATGTGTTTTTGGTACAAAAATGTGTGTTTTACATATACATGTAAAAGGGTATAGTACTACACTCACAACTATTTCATGACTATAACAATTTAACCGATTAGCTATGGAAAAATCTATAGCTAATCTGTAACTAATCCGCAACTAGTCGAGATAGCTATGGATTAGCTATGGATTTTTTCATAGTCAATATTTGGTAGCTAATTAGCTGCCAGAATTTTCATAGCTAATCAGCAGCTAATTTTTAAATTTTTGTAACTAATCTGTAGCTAATTTTTGTTTAAAGTTTCCTTCGTTTCTGCAGCTAATTAGCTACAAAATATTTCGTATCTAATTTCGTAGCTAATTTTTATAGCAAGTTTGTATCAAATCCATAGCTATTTTGTTTCTAAATCCGTAGCAATTCCATAGCAATTTTCTAGCTAAAATCTATAGCTATTCTGTAGCTATTCCCTAGCTATTCTGAAGCTAATCCAAATTAATTTTATAATGATAATTAGTGTATTTTAAAATTATACCTGTATAAATATTTCAATCCAAATAGAAAAATCCAACAAATTATTGTGCAAAACAACAAAATATCATAATTATATTAATAAATTCAAAACATGTTCTACAAATAATTGTATTAATTATATACCGTGGGATCGACAATCTTATTCACTCTTTATTACTTGTACGATTTGGTATACTTGTCAATTCATTAACAAAATTGTTGGCGCCGTTGTGAGAGATTGTATTTCAATATAAAAAAAAACTTGTTAATGAATTGGCAAGTATACCAAATCGTACAAGTAATGAAGAGTGAATAAAGTTGTCGATCCCACGAGGATTGTGTGTCAATTATCAACGTAAACTAAGAAATCGCTAATTGAACCAATGAATAGCATGTATTTGAGTCAAGAATTGTAGTAGAACTTAGGATTTAAGAAAGTAAAATCAATGATGAATTATAAATCGTGCTGAAAGTATGAAACGAATTATCCTAGAATCAAACAACACAAGTGAATTGAGATTTTTAGAATAAAATCGGTTAGAGTTCGGAATCCTCTTAGCTCTCCTCTTATGCCGTAATTCTGTTCTGAATTCAAGTTCAACTCAAGCAATTAACATTCAAATTCACAAACTCAGATTATGCCCAATTCCTTGGCAAATAATCCCTTTAGTCTTAACTAAGAACTCTAATCCCTTAGGTGCTCTCAATTCAAACTAAGCAATAAGCATAAGAATTCATACAAATGCATAAATTCCACATCCTATTCCTAAGATTATGCAATTCATGGTAAATTTCTTAAAATCTAACCTAATGTCAATTTTTCAATTGAACAATCAAATCATAATAACAATTCCATTAATGGCCAGTCAAGGAAAGCATTAAGAGTAGAAGAATTTACTCAATTACAATGAATCAACATTGAATTCAAAATCAGAACAAATACCAAAGATTTGAACAAAAATTCATCATACCCTAACCTATAGAGTTTAGTTACACATGATGAAATTGAGAAAAGTAGAAGAAGTAATGTGAAAATTAGATGAGAATTGCATTGGATCTTCAAATCTTCTTTCCAAAGGCACTTAAACACCAATGGATCCCAAGAAGCTCTAAGAATCCTCCAATTCGCGCCCAAAAAATATCAGAAGTCCCGTAAAAATGAGCTGAGCATTGTATTTAAAAGTATAAAAAATAACTGTTTGCGCTCAGCATGAGAAATCCACGCTGAGCGCAAACAAGTCAGAAATGAACATTTCCCTTTTGCGTTGAACATGCGAAATCTGCGCTGAGCATGCGGAAGTCAATAGCGAATTCATCCTTTTACGCTAAGTGTGCGAAATCTGCGCTGAGCATGCGAAAGTTAGTAGTGAATTCATCCTTTTGCGCTGAGTATAGAACCCAGATACTGAGCGTGAACTTGATGGTCTTGAATTCCTATAAAGGATGATTTTCCAAAGTTCGTGCAATCCAAGAAAATTACCATAAGTGAGATTTATTTACACTGATTCTAAATCTAAAATCAATAACTTCTATTAAAAATTTACATAATCACAACCCTTTTTAGCCTATAAATCTACATATTATGCAGATTCATCAATATGTTTAATGAAAAAAATGTTAATTTACATAAAGTATAAATAATAATTTGTAGTACTATTACTCCATTCAGTGTTCCTGGATTCCATCTCGATCGTAACTTGCTTGTGCATAGCTAAGTAAGAGATAACAGATTAATCAAGTTGGGCTAGATATTCCATATAAATTAGCATAAACAAATAGAGCAGTTCCTTTCGTATAAGGAACTAAAACATACAAATAATAATAGGACAAAACTTAGGGAAAGTGCTTAGGTGTTTGTGGTGCAGTTCTCCAATAAAAATATGACACGTGTTTTATTTTTCAATAAAAATATAACATATATCCTAAGTTTTAGTCACTTAATTACTATTTTTTAAGTTTTTATTAATGAATTGTAAAAAAATATATACATATCATATTTTTATTATATAACAGTACCACAAACACCTAAGAAATTTTACTTAATTAAGTTTTGTCCATAGTAATATCATAATATATGGTTCAATTTTGAATCTAGGATTATTAATGTTAACAATCAAAATATTAATAATCACACATTCACGGACAGTTAAAATTGGCATGACTTAGCATATAATTAATTATGCTGTTTCTTAATCTTTCATCAATATTTATTGTGGTCCAGACTTGTAATAAGATGCAATTTTGATTAACTTTTCTGCAATTGCGTCTGATATCCAAGGAAGCATGGACACGGCAAAATGCTTGCCGTACCGGTGTCGGACACGATTACGACACCAGAGCGCCGACGACATTTTGTCGTACGGTGTCCGACCTTATTTTCTCCATTTTCGTGTTTGATCGCTCTCCGACACGGCCCGACACGGCTCGGACTCGACCCACAACGGCCCACCAACACGGCCCACCCTAAAATGCCAAGTTTAAAGTTCCTGTAGCTCTCCTTCATCCTCCATTGAAAAACACCGTTCATCTTTCTTCTCTCCCGCGTTAGTTTTCTGGTCACCGACGCTCCAGTATCTACTACTGCTAGACTGCTTTTCCCGGGTAAGACATGAAAAGAATACGACTAGCATTTTCTGTTCAAGAGTTGAAATCTGAAACACGGATCGGAAAATGAAAAGGTGAAATGCTTTAAAGCTGAAAAAGTTTGAATAACAAATGCTTATTATACTAATATTTTATTGAATGCTTTAAAGCTGAGAAAGTCAGAAAGTTTGTATAACAAATGCATATTATACTAATATTTTATTGAAATGGTGAAAACTGATACGTTTTTAAAATTATTTTAACTGTCTTTTTATAATACTAATAGTACAATACATATTTTGCCTTTTTATAATTAATTCATCACGTGTAACTTTTATGTTTAACTTTTGATTTAGATATATTTGATATAAAATAAAATAATAATAATTGATAAAATAAAAATAAGTGAGTGTTTATAACTTTATATCTTAAAATTTAATTCTTGTCTATTTTATAATGATGCAATTTATATGATTAATTTTTGGTATTGATAACACATTTTTATATTTTATTATACTGCAATTGCGTCTGATCTCTCCCCGTTGTTATCTCCAGTAAAGAGGCTTCATGTTACCCATCTTGATCACGGAAGCTTTAAAGTCGTTAGCAAAAGCATAAGGGTCCCTGCTGTATAGCTCTACCAATCTGTCACTCTCACTACCATTTCCCTTGAATAGCTCTTGATCAAAATGCAGGAGATCCTTTTTACACAGCAATTCCCTATAGTATGCAGTGTCAACTGTTGCAGGAGTTGGATCCAATGGTTGTAAATTGTTATCTCAGCCACTTCGAGGGCATTTCTTTCTCAAAGAGGCTGCAAAACTGTGGTCTATGTTGGTGTCATTGTAGATCCTGTCCCGGAAGGTAGTGCACCTGGCAAATCCAATGGTGTGGCCACCAGAGAGTGCTACCAGGTCTTTGAGGTCCGATCCATGAGACTTGAAATTAGAAAGAAGCTGTGAGAAGCTGAAAAATGCGGGAGGAAGATTGGAGTTTGCAGCATCCCTGCACCCTGCTTGCAGTTCTTGCGTCTCTTCTGCCTAATAATGCATTATACCAAAGGTGTGGACCCCCCAACTGTTAACAGGAACATGCATATTATGTTAGTTTCCAAAGTTGGCATATATAATAATAACAAAATTGCTAACTGGAACGATAGATTTGTTTAGAAAAAAATAATATATTGAGAAAGAGTATGTTAAAATATGTGTTTTTTTTACTATTAAAAAAATAGTGCAAAAATTTCTTAAAATCTAAAAACAATTAAAAATAATATAATGAAAATTTTGTGTAAATATTTTATTATTGTTTATAATACTTACTATGTCTACAGAATCACGAGCAGCTATAGCTAAGATATCTGCACATGAAACCACAGGGCGTTTGCAAGCTTTGTCAACCGCTGCTTTAATCTCATCAACCACGTCAAAACCTCTTATTGAATTAATATTTGGCAAAGCCGTCTTCTCGCCAATGAAGTTTCGGGTGTCATCTAGCAGAACTGATCCATCACAGCCCTGTGCTTGCAGGATTGAACAAATCAGTAAATTACACTAAATATAATAAAAGTGGCATATGTTCATATGTTACTATGTTTGAAAGTTTCCCACGTTCTGATTTGTTTATTATTATTATTTTGGTAAGGCCACAAGATATTTTTATATTATCAGTTTATTTAAACTGTTCGTGTGACGAATTTCTGTTTGATTGAGGGAATATAAGAGTTATTTGATCTTCTTGCAAGAGTTATTTTCTTAAAATTTGATTAATAGTATTTGTTTTTTTTTTATGACATGATGAGCTGGGCACTTACTTCTGTGCGCGCTCAACATTTTGCAGTACACAAGACTAAGAATAATTCACTAGCAATAGTTTAACCTTATATACACGGATCAATTAAAATTGAAATTTTGTTTTGAAGCTGTAAATGAAATGGAATTGGCCCCAATTCTGTTACTGGACAACCATATTAACCTAGATACTGAAGAGACGAAAAAAGGGGCAAATTTTATAATAATAGTTTTTGTTAGGAACATTATTGCCAAGTGAGTTACCATCAGATCAAAGTTCTGATGGCTTTTGATAATTGGTTGCTTAACGAATATATAAACCCCTTTTTGAGATTTTCGGCCAATATTGATTAAAAGTTCAATTATTGCTGCCAGTTTGATATAGTAAGAGGAGCGGCTGTGCAAGAAGTAGTTTAACATATAGAGTGTGTTTGGAATGTAAAAAAAAAGATAAATGATTTCATTTGTAAATCAAATTTAATTAAATTTTATGTTTGAAATGTTAAAAAATAGGAAATGATTTGATTTTTAAAATTTCATGGATTTCATTTCTTTTGTTTTTAAATTCTATCAAATTTAACAGAAAATGTAAAATGATAAAATAAAATCAAATCAATTCTCAATTTAATGAATTCCAAATACAAAATTTGATTTCTAAATTAATTCAAATCCTATTTTTTTTAAAAAGTTCCAAACACAAAATTTAATTTCTAAATCAAATCAAATCAATTCAAATCAAATCAAATCAAATCATTTCTTATTTTTATTCATTCCAAACACACACGTAAGGATTGGTTCAATTGGTATAAAAATGCACTTTGACTGGAAAAGCGACTGGAAAAGGGAGAGATCTTAGTTAGCTTTTGGGAGCTCCAAAGGTGACGTCGAGGCAAAAGCTACGTCTTAACATGGTTTTGGCTGACAGAATCACTTGATGGCCTATGAGAACTTAAACTTTTATTTGTGTAAACCATAAACTCATAAGTTTCCAACTTTGAATAAGCAAATTAATTTAGGAAACTAGACCACAATATTACTCAGTTGTGTCTAAACTTATGGTACTAAAACATAAAATATAACCACATGGAGATATATATATATAAAGAACAGTAGCTGGCAATATTTGACACCGTAACTCACATTAACAAAGCAGTCATGGAAATGCAAACGCAGCAAGGATGCTCCAATGCGCCGTTCACGAATAATTGCTTGTTGAACGACTGACTTTATGACTGGCAATGCCTGGGGACAAACTTTCTTATAGAAATCACGAGTGAGCTTTGCATTGGTAGTAGGGATCATCAATGTGGCCAAAGTGACCATAACAAGAAAAAGCAAAGATTGGAGATGAGAAGCCATCGTGTTGTGCGCTTAAGAAGCTTTGAGCTAAGTTATTATTGCTTTGGCTGGCTAGGGATATGATATTTGTATAGAAAGAAGGTAGCCACAAGCCAAGCACAGCTAACTAGTTTACGTACTTGCTTGGGTTATCCACATAATATCTTAGTTCACATCATATACAACTGGATTGTGTTCTGATGGAGACCAAGGAAGCTCAAGTGGAACCCCAATGGGCCCAATGCCCAAAGAAGTACTGCGAGGACTTGGAGACCCAATGACAAGGTCAAGAGCTAAGAAGGCTAAGGAGGATTTAGACAAAGCAGTCAACCACTTTCTTTCACTGAGCCCATTCTAGAAGAAGAAGCACTCAAGATGGTCCAAATGATCCAAGTTGATGAAGGGCCCAAATGTGGGGACATGATTTCTTCTTAGTCAATTTTATTTAATTATATATTTGAACCTTTTAATTTTCTCAGTTTTGGTTCTTATTTTCTTTTTGGGTTAATTTTATAATAAAGGCTTATTGTTTGGGCTTAACTTGCGCATAATAGAGCTAGGGTTTCCAATTGGGCCTAGGCCACATTTGCACTAGGATTAGGTTTTAAAATGTGCTAGCTTGCTACCTCCTTTAGCTAGACCTAGCTGCATACCTAATACTTATAAATAGGCTTGTGTTTACTGTATTTGACACTTTTTGACTTAGAGAATAATATTGCACTCCTTTGTGAGTTTTGAGAGCTTAGTTCTCTTGGGTTCTTGGTAGAGCCATCTTGGTTCTTATCAAAGGTTTTCTTACCTTTGTAGCGAATCTTCGCTTGACTTATCACTCTTCAAGAGTGTGGCGTCTTCTTCCTTCCATTCCTTTTCCTTTTCCATCTTTTCCATTTTTTACTATTCACAGTACTGTTCACGCACTGTTCACGGTACTGAAATGTGGTTAAGATTAACCTTGCCAGAGAAGTCAAGAACACCTACACTCTTACTTACGCTTGGAGTACTTCTCCCTCTGAAAAATGAAAATGAGATTTTTTAAACGCATAATCTACTTCAATTTGACACACACACACACACACACACACAAAAGAAAAGAAAAGAAAAGACAAAGTGCTAGTTATTTCATGTTGTATTTGGAGGAGACAGTGCAAACAACGAAGCAATAAAAAGTAGTGTAATTAATGTTGGAATGTAGTTTACAGATAAATATTTGCCAAAATATTCAGAGAACCCCAAGTTCCACCAATATTTGGGGTCCCAATTCCCAAACATGTGCTAAATAGAACATTGAACATTAACCTTCAAATCAGAATGTTAAGGCTTGAACAATCAGAGTATACAAATATTGAAAACTCCCATATGAACCAAGTTCATCCTAAATGTACAATTCTCTAATGACTTACTTGGCCATCTATGGCTTATTTATACAAGTGTGCTCACTATCTAACTAACTAATACAAATCGTATCATCTGCGTGCCAATTACATCCCCCAATATGTTATATATTATAGTTTGAAGCTTAACTCTTGTTGATTTGTGGTTTAATGAATGTTGCATCATGTGAAGCTCTACATAAAATATTTTAAGGCTTTGAACTTGTGCAGGTTAGAGCCTGAGAACTACTTTACACAAATCAAGACTGGTACAACTGGGTTTAAAATTTCGAGTTTATAGTACATGGCTTGTCAAATGGGATCTATGAATCTCGCCGGAGATTATCTATTACAGAGCTCAATTAAACATTGTAATTCAATTTTGCTGACCGTGTTTTCAGGGAAGGGACAAGAAAAACGATGCTTTGTTGAGAAAATTTAGAAAAGAGGAACAAAATTGAAAGCGCTTTTGCACGCACATGCAGTAATTAACATACGGTATTTCACTTATACATAATTGAATTCCAGAGTTCTAAAATGGAAACAGAAATGTAAGAAAGTGCAGTACCTTTTAGATTCAGAAGAAATAGGTGCATCTGGGTTGTGTTCCTTGGATTTAATGGAGGAATGCAGGGCATATCTCTGAAGCTTAGGTCTCGCAGAGTTCCCTGAAGCAGGAGCACACAGACCCTGTTAATATATTATTGTAGACAATACATGAATAAAAACAGTGAAGTAGAGAGGGTCAATTGCAATACGGTATGAAATGGAAGAAAGAAATAAAGGAATAAAGAAATGGACCAGTAGTCAGCCACTTGCAAGCTCGCAACTTCTCGTTATCTCGTACGCACAAATGATTTCAAGCAATGGAGAATGGAGATCGAGTAGTGGCCTAGTGGGGAAAATGAGACTTCGATATTTAACGAGTTGAGAGGTCGAGGTTTGAGAGGGAATGATTATTGGTGAATGGAGAAGGATTGGTGTTTCAGAATGGAGATTTGGGAAATTTGGAAATTAGGGATTGGGGTTCAGAGTTTAGAAAATTAATGGTGAATGGAGAAGGATTCGTTTTCAGAATGAAGAATTGGAGAATTGGGGGATTGGGGTTATAGTTGAGAAAATTATTGGTTAATAGAGAAGGAAAAATATTGGAAGGAATGGAAAAAGGTTCGTGGGTAAGCATTTGTGATATTTGCCACCAAAATTAGAATATTTAGTGGCCAATGTCCATTTGCCGCAAACAGAGTAGATTAGAGAAGGTATTACCGGCAATTAGTATATGGCCACTAAAGCATTGCCGCTAAAGCCTCTTTTTGTTGTAGTGACTAACTTATTGATTTTGTACAATGTCTAAGGAAGGAGACCCAAGTGGAAGTCTCCCTCCTTCCCCAAGGACAGCCGCAATGACATTACAAATACAAGTCCTAACAAGACATTTGGAAATGCTTTTTCAAAGACAAAGTGATGAAATCCATGAGAGGATTGATAGGTTAGAGAGGGATAGAACTTCCAACCATGATGAAGAATCCCATGAATCCGAAAGAAAAAGGAGAGATGATAGGAGGCAAAGAGGAAGAAGGAGATATGAGAGGAGAGATAGAGAAAATGAGAGGCTTGGGGGTGTGAATATCAAAATACCTTCCTTCCAAGGGAGGAATGATCCGGAAGCATATCTTGAGTGGGAGATGAAAATTGAGCAAATCTTCTCATGCCATGACTACAATGAAGAGAAAAAAGTGAAGGTGGCTGCACTTGAGTTCACAGATTATGCATTGATTTGGTGGGATCAAGCTCAAAAAGAAAGGGCAAGATATAGAGAGCATCCTATCATTACTTGGGATGAAATGAAGACTTTGATGAGGAGGAGGATTGTACCATCTTATTATCATAGGGAGCTACATAATAAGTTACAAAGGCTTTCTCAAGAGAGTAGGAGTGTGGATGAGTACTTCAAAGATATGGAGGTTGCCTTGATAAGAGCCAACATTGTTGAAGAAAGGGAGGCAACCATGGCTTGGTTTCTTCATGGTCTCAACCGAGACATTAGTGATATTGTGGAGTTGCAACATTATGTTGAGCTTGAAGACTTAGTGCATCAAGCCATGAAGGTGGAGCAATAACTCAAGAGGAATGGTACTTTGAAGAAGGCTTCTTCCAACTTCAACACAATAAGTTGGAAGGACAAACAAAAGAAGGAGGGATCCTCTTTCGGTCCAAAGGAACCCGTGGCTGCCCCTAAGGCCACCTTGCCTACTACTTCCACTTCATCTTCTACTTCTAAAAATAAGGACATTAAATGCTTCAAGTGTTTGGGAATGGGACACATAGCTTCTCAATGCCCAAATAAGAAAACAATGGTGATAAGGGACAATGGGAGCATCACTAGTGAATCTTCTTTTATTTCATCAAGTGAGGAGGAAAGTGATTGTGAGGTTATTCCACAAGAGGGAGACTTATTGATAGTAAGAAGATTGTTGGGAAGTCAAGCTAAAGAGAAAGATGAAGGCCAAAGAGAGAACATTTTCCATACAAGATGCCTCATTCAAGGGAAGGTGTGCTCTTTAATTATTGGTGGGGGAAGTTGCACCAATGTGGCAAGCACTCGCTTGGTAAGAAAACTTGACCTTAAAACTACTCCTCACCCCCGACCATACAAGCTTCAATGGCTAAGTGAGAATGGTGAGTTGATAGTGAATTAACAAGTGATGGTAAGTTTGTCAATTAGTAAGTATAAAGATGATATTTTGTGTGATGTTGTTCCTATGGAGGCTGGCCATATTTTGCTTGGAAGGCCTTGGCAATTTGATAAGCATGCTATTCATGATGGTTTCACTAACAAGTACTCATTTGTTCATAATTCCTTAAAGGTAACCCTTGTACCCCTTACTCCCAAATAGGTTTGTGAAGACCAAGTGGCCTTGAAGCTAAGAAGGGAGCAAGAGAAGGAAGATATAAAAATAAAATTAAAAGGGGAAGCGAAGAATAGGGACCAAGAACTTGAGATTAAGAGGGCTTGCTTTGCAAAGCAAGAGATATACATTTACGTATACAAGGACTTGTACTTAAATTGTAACTCCAACCCTCTACCTAGTGAAGTTGATTCTCTTTTGCAGGACTTTGAAGATGTCTTTCCAAAGAGTGTCCTTCCCGGACTACCACCCTTGAGGGGGATTGAACATCAAATGGACTTCATCCCGGGAGCCTCTTTGCCCAATAGGCCCACCTATAGGACAAATCCTGAGGAAACTAAGGAAATTCAAAAACAAGTGGAGGATTTGATGCAAAAAGGATGGGTGAGGGAAAGTTTAAGTCCTTGTGCCGTGCCTGTCATACTTGTCCCCAAAAAGGACGGTACTTGGAGAATGTGTACTGATTGTAGGGCTATAAATAATATAACTGTAAAATATAGGCATCCCATCCCTAGGCTAGATGATTTGCTTGATGAATTGCATGATGCATGTTACTTTTCTAAAGTGGATTTAAAAAGTGGGTACCATCAAATTAGGATAAGGGAAGGAGATGAGTGGAAGACAGCCTTTAAGACTAAGCATGGATTGTATGAGTGGTTGGTGATGCCTTTTGGGCTTACAAATGCACCTAGCACCTTTATGAGGTTGATGAACCATGTGTTGAGAGAGTTTCTAGGCAAGTTTGTAGTAGTACACTTTGATGACATCCTGATCTATAGCATAACCTTAGAAGAGCACCTAGAACACCTTAAGGCTGTGATGAGTGTGCTTAGAAAAGAAAAGTTGTATGCTAATTTAGAGAAGTGTGCCTTTTGCACCGACCATGTAGTGTTCCTAGGCTTTGTTGTGAGTGCTAAGGGAGCGCAAGTAGATGAAGAAAAGATAAAAGCTATTAGGGAGTGGCCTACCCCTAAGTCTGTGAGTGAGGTAAGAAGCTTTCATGGGTTAGCTAGCTTCTATAGAAGGTTTGTAAAATATTTTAGCACCATAGTCGCCCCTTTAAATGAAGTTGTTAAGAAAAATGTGAGTTTTAGGTGGGGGGAGGATCAAGAGACAAGTTTCAACACACTCAAAGATAGGCTCACTCATGCACCCATACTTGCATTGCCTAATTTTTTTAAGCCTTTTGAACTTGAGTGTGATGCATCAAATGTTGGGATTGGGGCTGTTTTATTACAAGAGGGTCACCCCATTGCATACTTTAGTGAAAAATTGCATGGAACTATTTTAAATTACTCCACCTATGATAAAGAATTGTATACACTTATAAGGGCTTTGCATACTTGGCAGCACTATCTTTTGCCAAAAGAGTTTGTAATTCACAGTGATTATGAGTCATTAACATATTTAAAAGGGCAAGGTAAGCTTAATAAGAGGCATGCCAAGTGGGTGGAATACCTTGAACAGTTTCCCTATGTGATCAAACACAAGCAAGGGAGGTAAACATAGTAGCTGATTCGCTTTCCAGGAGGTATACCTTATTAGCTACTCTTGAAACTAAAATGCTTGGTTTTGAACACATAAAAGAGTTGTATGTGCATGATGATGATTTCTCCAAGATGTATGCTGCATGTGAAAAAGGGGCGCATAAGGGGTTCTTTAGGCAAGATGGGTATTTATTCAAAGAAAAATGTTTGTGTGTGCCTAAGAGCTCATTGCGTGAATTATTGCTTAAGGAAGCTCGTGAGGGGAGATTAATGGGTCACTTTGGGATCCAAAAGACTTTAGGTGTGTTGCATGAGCATTTTTATTAGCCTAACATGAAGCATGATGTGCGTAAAATATGTGATATGTGCATTGTTTGTAAAAGAGCCAAATCAAAGGTAATGCCTCATGGACTCTATACCTCCCTACCTATTCCTGATTCCCCTTGGACCAACTTGTCTATGGATTTTGTGCTAGGTTTGCCCCACTCAAAAAAAGGAAGAGACTCCATTTTTGTGGTGGTGGATAGATTATCCAAGATGGCCCACTTCATCCCTTGCCATAAGGTGGATGACGCCATTCATGTGGCGGACTTGTTCTTTAAAGAAGTGGTGAGGCTTCATGGAATGCCCAAAAGCATAGTCTCAGATAGGGACTCAAATTTCTTAAGCCATTTTTGGAGGACCCTTTGGAACAAGCTTGGGACTAAGCTACTCTTCTCTACCACTTGCCACCCACAAACCGATGGGCAAACTGAGGTGGTGAATAGAACCCTATCGACCTTGCTGCGATTAATCATCAAGAGGAACATCAAAACCTGGGAAGAATGCTTACCTCTTGTTGAATTTGCTTATAATAGGGCTGTGTATGCTACTACTAGTTTTTCTCTTTTTGAGATTGTATATGGTTTTAATCCCCTCACCCCCCTTGATTTACTGCCTCTACCTAATGTTTCTTCTTTAATTCATAGGGATGGACAGGCAAAAGCTGAATATGTGAGGAAGCTCCATGAACAAGTCAAGACTCAAATTGAAAGGAAGATGGAGCAATATGCTAAGCAAGCAAATAAGGGAAGGAGACAAGTTTTTTTTGAACCAGGAGATTGGGTGTGGGTACACATGCGAAAAGAAAGGTTTCCTTTGCAAAGGAAATCGAAGCTCTTACCTAGAGGAGATGGACCCTTCCAAATCTTAGAAAGAATCAATGACAATGTCTACAAAGTTGACCTACCAGGTAAGTATGGGGTTAGTGCAACATTTAATGTGGCTGACTTAAGTCCTTTTGATGTAGGTGACGAAGGATTAAATTCGAGGACGAATTCTTTCGAAGGGGGGGGCATGATGGAGACCAAGGAAGCTCAAGTGGAACCCTAATGGGCCCAATGCCCAAAGAAACACTGCGAGAACTTGGAGGCCCAATGACAAGGTCAAGAGCTAAGAAGGCTAAGGAGGATTTGGACAAAGCAGTCAACCACTTTCTTTCACTGAAGCCCATTCTAAAAGAAGAAGCACTCAAGATGGTCCAAATGATCCAAGTTGATGAAAGGCCCAAATGTGGGGACATGATTTCTTCTTAGTCAATTTTATTTAATTATATATTTGAACCTTTTAATTTTCTCAGTTTTGGTTCTTATTTTTTTTTTGGGTTAATTTTATAATAAGGGCCTATTGTTTGGGCTTAACTTGCGCATAATAGAGTTAGGGTTTCCAATTGGGCCTAGACCACATTTGCACTATGATTAGGTTTTAAAATGTGCTAACTTGCTGCCTCCTTTAGCTAGACCTAGCTGCATACCTAATGCCTATAAATAGGCTTGTGTTTACTGTATTTGACACTTTTTGACTTAGAGAATAATATTGCACTCCTTTGTGAGTTTTGAGAGTTTAGTTCTCTTGGGTTCTTAGTAGAGCCATCTTGGTTCTTATCAAATGTTTTCTTATTTTTGTGACGAATCTTTGCTTGACTTATCACTCTCCAAGAGTGTGGCGTCTTCTTCCTTCCATTTCTTTTCCTTTTTCATCTTTTCTATTTTTTACTATTCACGCACTGTTCACGCACTGTTTATGGTACTGATCACGCACTGTTCATGTTACTATTCATCCTTTCATTGTTTAATTCTTTAAAACACGAAATCAACTCAAGAACGATTCGTAAAAATAATATGCATCCAACTTGGATGATATCATGCTCCATAACATTATCCCATGTTTGACTCTATATATCTTTATATAAATGCAAAGTGAATACTGCATCCAGCAGAAAAGAGGAAGCCACGTATTTAGTTGTTAAAATAAGTTGAAATCACTTTCACTACTTTTGGAACAATGTTTCACTTACTAACCTTTTGTTATTTTCCTTAACTTTATTCGATCAAATATCATTCCATGACAAATTTCATTAAGATTCTCAAGCATTAGACTGATTTAATTTTTCCAAAATGTAACCAGGAAACTTCAAAACCAATTGCAAAATACTGTAGCAGGCATCCGATGCTTAAGCTTATAAAGAGAATTCAGTGCAGAACATTTCTATATAGCAATGAGCTGGCAGCCAAGGCCCAAAGTCGATTTTTATTTTTTATTTTTTATTTTTTCTGTGTTAGAGTAATTTTATTTACATAATAAAATATTAAGATACATGCATGTTGTGGGCATGGTTGTCTAATACCAATTTATCATTTACTTTCGTATTGTGCTCAAGTGATATCCAAATTAACTAGTGTTAATTTTTATTAATTTACTTCTTTAGTTCGATCAAAGGCAATTTCATCTACATTGAAACTTGAGAATTCATAATAATATTTCTTGCGATCTGATCTTTAAAAAATTCATAAATAGATTCAAATTCATAATTATATATCTACTTACATATCACATACTCGTCTACCATTAGACCAAGCCTTAGGTTTCATATGCCATTATCAATAAATAAAGTTCAAAACATTCTACTGATGATAGACTCAATCAGTTGCAGAATATTAAAATAATTAAATTAACTATGTGATTAGATCATAGTTGTTTCTGCACCTTGTTTATATTTTCGTTTTCGTTTTCCTATCTTAATCATTTGGTTGTTGGGTACTTGCTTTTGCGTGTAAAGTTGTAATTGGTAAATGAAAATTTGCAAAGTCCCAATTACGACCTTTCTCTCCTTGAGTATTGTTAAAGATTTGAAAGTTCGTGTACTTAAATGTAGTATAATGTATTATTGGAGTGGTTCGAGCAATAATATGCCTTACGGATTTATAATAAATAATATTGAGTTGGCGAGAAGACAAAGTTTTTAGGAAGCAGAAATGTTAGCATGTGAATTCTTTATAAAATTCGGAAAATAATTGAAGATTTCTATACAGTGACACTTCTGAAACGAAAATACTAATGAACTTGTTTCCAAGTTTGTCTTCTCTCTCTCTCTCTCTCTCTCTCTCTCTCTCTCTCTCTCTCTCTCTCTCTATATATATATATATATATATATATATTTACTGATCTGTTATTTGCATCCATGATGAGGAAAGGCCTTATAGACGAAGACATAGTTAAATTGTTCATAACATTTAAAATTCTCATTTTATAAGTATTTAAAATTTAAGTTTTCTTCCGATGGACAAATGATATAGTAGAATGAGAATATTTTAGATTGGAGAAAATCAAATGAGCAGTTTGACATATTTATTAAAAAGAAAATCATTTTTTTAAAAATATTTCTACATTGTAGTTTGAGATATTATTATTATTCTTTATTTTAACATATTTATGAAGAAGAGAATAAAATGAGTTTTGCAATGAAGCTTATTAACACATTTTTTGGGTCAGTGAAAGTTTATAATGATGGGAGGTTGCCCCATTACGGTGACTATCAATGAAGAACTATCAATAGCAATCGAATTCAAGACCTTTTCATCAACACTATTCAACCTTATTAATAGAACTAACTTTTATTGACTAACTTACCAACACATGATTTCTCATATTAAAAAGAAAAACAAAAGAAAAAGTGCAATTTGAAATTTGAAATTGCCTATGGGGAGCCAGATATAAATTTATCTGTCTTTTTTCCTTAGAAACATGATGGTGCAATTTTTCAGAAAATAAAACATATATGCAAGTCTTCTAGTAACACGATAGAATATAGATTTTAAAACAAGCTAAATAAGGCCTTGACTACCAAAACTTCGAATGTTAAAGTCAGAACCCTGAGAAGAATTATAGAAAGTAATTAATTATATGGAACTTATATTTTTCCAATTATAGAAGCTGATGAAGAAATCTCACTTTTCTTGGGTCAAAAGCATACTTGGCGGCGATGCCTGAGACAGTGATCACGATAACAATGAAGTTCATTATTGCTTGAGCATTGAAATCATATGAAGTGCAAATAAGAATCTGTAATTGATCTTTAGCCAAAAGGTCGAGATGGTATTATGAAAAGCAAGCTTAGTTTGTGATACACCTACATTTATTTTCTTAGAGCTTATGCATTACTCTCCATGCTTTTAATATAATCTTGTGAAATAAGATTGTATCATCTTCACTGATTTTCTTTCTGCAATTTCAATAAAGCTAAAATTTGTTAGATGCCAATTAATTCTCTGTATTTAGCAACTGACCAACTGAACCAGGTGATCAACACCATATATTATTGGTTCAGGTGGTCAATTAACCCTGCACCATATATTATTTGATTTGAGAAAGTATGAAAGGCTCATCTAATCTTACAAAAAGTTGGTGGACAAGCAAATTTGGCCCCGCTGATATCTAATTATCAATGCATGCTAGCTATTAGCTAATAAAATTCAAGGCCACGAGTTTGGGAATAAAATTAGCATACACTCCACCATTATGTGTATTCTGTGACCACTTTTTTAGGCGTGGGCACTGACAGAGTGAGGATAAAACATACAAACAGAAACTGCAGTATGGTATCGTCAAAGTATGGAGGCTAAAGAAATCAGACAAGTGGACAACCGTCTACGGTGTTACAGAGCATGCTTAGAGACGATATAATGTATGATGTATCAATAACTAGTATTTTTTCACTTTAATTTCTGTTTCATTTATAGTTGATAGGTTTTCCTTCATTGTTTGTTTACTTTTTCATTAATTTAATATTAACTTGATATTTTATGTATATTTATTTATTTTATCATATTACTATATATATGTCTATGGTAAGTGTTCTCTATTACATTTTAGCACACCATCATTCTTTAAAGGAAAAGAAACAAAATTGAATTATTCAGAATATATTTTAAAACTTCTAATATTCATTAAACATGTAAAAACTTCAAATATTCACTAAACATGCAATGATGATGATGCTTGGTTTGGGTGTCTATGTGCAAGCTTGCGTGGACATGCTTCCAGAGTCCAAACTTACTCCTGCTGCCCTTTATTACTGGAGCTCCAACTTGTTCCAAAATTAATTTTTGCAGGGTTTCCAAACAAGCTAAATAATTAGAAGACAATCAGGCATAGATGATCCATCCCCTGTGTGATCAAGAACAGCATTTAAGAAAAAATGTGGACCTCTTATATTCATACCCCTTTTTTGTTTGCCCCGGGGGGGGGGGGGTGAGAGGTAATTCAACATTGAAAATTATATTCACAAGAATCACAAAAGGTGATCAAGTTTACATAAATTGATAGGCATGGCATATAGGTTTAGTTGTGGAGAACATTTGGCTGAAACTGAAACAAACAAGGACAGCATAATATTATTAAAATCTATTTAGAGTAAAAGAGAAGGCTTAAATTAAAAGCTGTTAAAATGCAGTAATTAAAAACAACTATTCAATCTAATATTCAGTCAGAGATGATAAACAGCGCAAAGAGTGGGGTACTTGCACTGGTTGGACCTGGATTTGGAAACTCAAAATTCCATAAGAGGTTAAATATCTTGTCGGGCTGGTTTACCATAATTCTCTACCAACGAACGAGCTCCGTTTTCGACGTGGTTTGGCTAGCGACTCTCATTGCCCAAGATGCAATCACACTTGCAAAAACACCTTATTACATTGTTGAAAAATTCTTGTATTCATACGTATTATGTTACATATACTCACATGAGGGAGAGTCACCCCATGTAAGTGTATGTAAAATACATACGTATGTATGCAAAAATTCTTTTACATTGTTTAAGGGATTGTCCTAATAAAACAACGGAAGTGTGGACCATTAGGAATAAGCAAGCCACAATGGACTAAAAGTTTGCCTCTAGAAGAGTTGTGTTGGAAATCAGATTTAGATTTGATCACAAGTCAGGACGTCACCTTCCACCATTATGGGAATGTGATTCAGGAAATCGATCAGCGTTTATGTTTGGAGTGTGTGGTTAATGTTAGGCACATTTTGCAGGAGGCTAACAAGGACCTGATTTTCTTCTACCCAACAAGGGGTCACATGAAGTAGAGATATTCACCATTGATTTTAAATATATATATTTACGTTAGAGATACACATACCTCTATTAACCAAACTTTATACATTGTTAAAGATTGATTTACATGCCTAAAGTTGGAATTTTTTCCATTAAAAATTTCTCACCCGAGTAACAGTGACGGATTTAGAAAATTTAAGTAGTAAGAGCAAATGTAATGTTATCAATACATAAATATAAAAAAAAAAAGTTTTAATAATTATATTTATATATTAAAAAAATATATTAATATAAATTATAAAAGATTAATTTTTAATTATTTCCTTCACATTTTTATATTTTAAAAATTATTGAATGATTTTTTATTATCATTATTATCAAACATTTTTCTTTCTATGTATGTAACTAAATAATCATTAGATAAAAATAACATATTTAAAAATAAAGATATGAGAACAAAAATTATATATATAAAAAATAAAAAATATATATATACTTATATAAAATTAAAAAAAATGAAGACATATATTCCCATTTACTTGTACTGCCTGAGTTGGATAACGTTCTGCTGGGCTGTGGCAGACATGATGATGATGGGTATGCAGATCTCAAGGCGGTGATTTCTTGTTTATCCTAATGCACCAAAAAAAGAGATGATAAATTTGTATGTTTCAATAATCACTGATCATTAATTCAAACATTGCTTTAAACATCAAATAAATGCCCCTCAGCCGCCTCAAACAGGAAAAAACAAAGGTCTCGTTACACGGCCGACGTATATAGCCTAGAAGAGGCCGACTCTCATAATACTAATGTTTTTATATTTTAAAATAATAAAAAATCCCAATTATTATGTAATGTTTTCTATATGATAATTATAATGTACTGTTTCCGTGCAGATTCAGGAAATTGTTCCCGAGATTATGTAACGTTTCCCTACATGATAATTATCATATGAATAAGGATTCTTTTCAGTTTGTGCAAATTGAAAAGGATCCAGTTCGTCAAAAATACGTATATTTTATTACATATTGCATGTGGTATGTATAATAAAAAAAAAAAAAATAAAAAAATTAATACTATATGTGATATGTGTGGAGAGAATCAAGTTAGAAGAAAATAGAGAATTTGGAAAAGAAATTGCATATCTGCTTTTCTTTCTGATTAGTAAGTAGATGAGCCACTATGCTTCACAGGCTGTTTGTGCTAAAGCCCTGTATTCTGTTTCAGAGGAAGACCTTGAGATAGTTGTTTGCTTCTTACTCTTCCATGAAACCAGTGAAGTCTCAAGGAAGAAACAAAAACCAGTGATAGATTTCCGAGAATCAGGACATGTTCCCCAATCCGAATCACTAAACCCCTTAAGATTTGTGTCAGAGGATGCAGGAAAGAACAAACCATTTCCTGGTGACCCTTTGATGTACCGGATGATCCTCATGGTAGCCTGATGATGTTCGGTAGTAGGAGAGTCAAGGAATTGGCTCAAGTTACACACAGCAAAAGAGATATCTGGTCGAGTGTGAGTCAAGTAGAGAAGTCTCCCAATAAGTTTCCTGTAGCTGGAAGGATCAGAGAAAGGTTCACCTGACTTTTTGTGCAGCCTGAGTTTCGAGTCCATTGGAGTAGAGCATGGTTTGGCTGCTAGCATCCCTGTGTCATTAAGCAAATCAACTGCATATTTCCTTGGGCATAGATTGATCCCTTGTTTGGATCTAGCTATTTCAAATCCCAAGAAGTATTTTAGGTCTCCTAGGTCTTTGATGCTGAATTTTCTGTCAAGGAGCTCTTTCATATGGCTGATTTCAGTGATATTGTTTCCAGCTAGTACCAAGTCATCCACATAGACAAGAATAGCAGTGAAACTGTTTGGTGTGGACTTGGTAAATAGAGAATAATCAGCTTTGGACTGTGTGTAGCCTGATTGCAACAGAACCTGTGTCAATTTGGCATTCCATTGCCTACTAGCCTGCTTTAGGCCATATAGTGACTTTTCCAATTTACAGACAAGAGAAGGATCAGAGGTGTGGAGTCCTTGAGGTAGCTGCATATAGATCTCTTCATGGAGATTGCCATGAAGGAATGCTGTGTTTACATCAAGTTGGTGGAGGTGCCAATTAGAAGTAGCAGAAAGGGACAATAGAACCCGGATGGTAGTCATCTTGGCAACAGGGCTAAAAGTCTCTATGTAGTCTATACCTTCAGTTTGAGTGTAGCCTTTGGCTACAAGCCTTGCTTTGTGCCTCTCAATAGATCCATCTGCCTTGTGTTTGATTTTAAACACCCACTTGCATCCTATAGTTTTCTTCCCGGGAGGAAGTGAAGTGAGGAACCAAGTTTTGTTTCTTTCCAAGGCCAGCAGTTCTGCTTGAATTGCCTTTTGCCAACAATCATGAACAACAGCATCTTTATAGGTGGTAGGTTCAATGGCAGATGAAATGGCTAATGTGAAGTGTTTGTGTGAAGGGGAAAGTTTATGTGAGGACATGTAGTTACAGAGAGGATACCTGATGCTTGAAGATGATTGTAGAGCTGTGTTGTTCTGGAGAGAGCAGTGATAATCTGCAAGTATGCTGGTACCTTCTTTGGCCGACTGGACTGTCTAAGTGCTGGTGCAGGGTTTTGAGGTGGAAGTGGTTGGTCAAGAAGGTTAGCAGCCTGTTGTTGAGCAGTTTCTGTCTGTTGTTGGGCATTTGCTGTGATTGGAGGTAGGATTATGGCTTCTAGTTGTATGTGTGGGCTGACAGGTGCAGGGATTGGAGAAGTTTCATTTTGGGCATGAGGGTAAAGTGGATATGTATTTGGTGGATCATGTGGAGTAGGGGAAATAGGAAAGGGTCTGCATATGCATTAGAATGATAGAATGGCAGAACTCGTGTGAAATTGGTTGGAGAGTTATATTGATCGAATGGCTGATATGGAAATGAAGACTCATAAAAAATGACATTTCAAGAGATGAAGGTCTCACTATTCCTTAAATCAAATAGTATGTAGCCTTTAGTGCCAGTTTTGAATCCCAAAAAAATAGCTTTTCTAGCTCTAGGATCCAACTTTTTCTGGTGCGATTGAAGTGTACTAGCATAACACAAGCAACCAAAAACCTTGATATGAGAGATTTCAGGGAGTTGCTTGTGCAGCATACAGTATGGTGAATTATTTGATAAAAAGGGTGATGGTTGCCTATTGATTAAGAAAATAGCATGCATGACAGCATAATTCCAAAACACTTTTAGTAGATTTGCTTGAAAAAGTAGAGCTCTAGCTACTGCGATATGTTAATGTTTTCTTTCCACAATATCATTTTGTTGTGGTGTTTCCACACAAGTGGTTTGATGGATAATGCCTTTAGAATTGAAAAAAAATCAGTTAAGTAGAACTCTTTCCCATTATCTGACCTTATACATTTAAGTTTAGTGTCAAATTGAGTTTCAATTAAAGCTGTAAAAGACTTTAAGTGATTGGCAACCTCAATTTTTTATTTCATGAGAAAAAGCCATGTGTGTCGTGTGTGATCATCTACTATTATAAGAAAGTACTTGTGACCAAAGATTGAAGGAATAGAGATAGGACCCCAAATATCAACATGTATCATTTCAAATGGTAACAAAGATTTAGTAGTGCTATTACAGAAAGGTAATTGTTTCTATTTTGCCAAATGGCAAACCTCACATGGAGTTTTTATTTGTACAGGATCAATGAAAGAATAAGACTTGTGTAGAACAACTAACTTGTCTTGTGAAAGGTGGCCCAATCTTTGGTGCCAAAGGTTGTATTTGGAAGCAGAAACTGAGTTGACAGCAACAGTTGAGTGCACAGCAGTCAAGGAAGGAGCCAGCATACTTGAAGATTGCATAGCATACAAACCAGAGTTGAGCTCAGCTACACCAATCATCTTCAAGGTATTGGTGTCCTGTATTGTACATTTAGAGTGAGAAAAAATCAGTTGACAGTGTAAAGAATCAGTTAGTTTGGAAATGGATATGAGATTAAAGTTGAAATTAGGAATGTACAATACATCATTAAGATAAAAAGGTTGAAGAAAAGACTATTGTGCCAGACACTTTTGCAAGAATGTTGCTTCCATCAGGGAGTTTGACAAGAATAGGTCTAATTTTCTTAAAGCTTTGGAATGCAGATAAAGAGAAACAGACATGGTCTGTAGCTCCTGTATCAAGGATCCAGTGCTCAACAGTGGATAGTTTAGAAAGAATACAAATGGTACCTGAAGGTTTATGAATTGATGAATGAGTTTGGGCAATGCTTATTTGGTTTGTGTGATGTGCATTTTGATGAGTGTTTGATTGTTGCAATAGGGCAAGTAAAGCTTGATGCTGATCAAGAGTGAAACTAATATTAAGTTCCTCATTTCTTTCCCTTCGAGAAGAATGTGATGCCATGCTTCTTTCATCATCATCAGAAGTCATATCATCTTCAGCAGAACAGTTATTGATGGCACTGTTCTTGAAGTAGTTGGGTGGATAACCATGCTTCTTGTAGCATGTATCTACTGTGTGACTTGACTTGTGACAGAAGGTACATATCTTGGTCCCTCTGCCACCACCACCTCTACCATTGGAGTAGGATCTTCCTCCTCTTCCTCGAGACTTGCCTCTACCTATCTGAGCTTCAGAGACATTTGCCAGAACCTTGTGGTCATTAAGAATACCACCATTGAATTGCCTTTCTTGCTGAATTAGCATATTAAACACCTCATCGACATCAGGCAAGGGCTTCATACGCATAATCTGTGATCAAACTGCAGTATATTGCTCATTGAGATTTTTCAAGAACCTATACATTTTCTTAATCTTTCATCAATATATGCCTTTATTGTGGTCCAGACTTGTAATAAGATGCAATTTTAATTAACTTTTCTGCAATTAAGTCTGATCTCTCCCTCATCCCCAGTGAGAGCTTCATGTTACCCATCTTGATCATGGAAGCTTTAAAGTCTTTAGCAAAAGCAAATGGGTTCCTGCTGTATAGCTCTACCAATCTGTCACTTTCACTACCATTTCCCTTGAAGAGCTCTTGATCAGAATGCAGGAGGCCCTTGTGTGACAGCAATTCCTTGTAGTATGTAGTGTCAACTGTTGCTCTAGCGGGATCAAATGGTGCAAAGTTGTCATCTCTGCCACTTTGAGGGCATTTCTCCCATAAAGAGGCTGCAAAGCTGTGGTCTATCTTGGTCTCAATGTAGATCCTGTCCCGGAAGGTAGTGCACCTGGCAAATCCAATGGTGTGGCCACCAGGTCTTTGAGGTCCAATCCATGAGACTTGAAATTAGAAAGAAGCTGCGAGAAGCTGAAAAAAGGGGGAGGAAGATTGAAGTTTGCATCATCCTGGCTTGCATTTGTTGCATCTCTTCTGCCTAATAATACATTGTACCAAAGGTGTGGACCCCCGCAACCCGCAACTGTTAACATTAGCACAATATGTTAGTTTTAAGAGTTTGGCATATATGTAACAAAATTGCTAGCTGGAATGGAATGGAGGATTTGCTTAATATACATATACTTACTATGGCTACAGAATCACGAGCAGGGGCTAAGATATCTGCACATGATACCACAGGGCGTTTGCAAGCTTTGTCTACTGCTGCTTTAATCTCATATCAACCACGTCAAAAGCTCTTAGTGAATTCATATTTGGTGGGGCATTCTTCTTGCAGGTGAAGTCACTGGTGTCGTCTACCAGAATTGATCCATCGCAACTCTGTTGCTGCAAGGATTGAACAAAATCAGTAAATTGTATATTATACCATATATAAGTCTGTAATAGAATGACATGTTCATATGTTATTCGGTTTGAATGTTTCCCTCGATTCTGGTATTTGGAGTTTTTATGATATAAAAATGGGCTAGGCACCTACTTCATCGTTCATCATTTTGCAGCGCACAAGAGTGAGAAGAATTCAATTACATTAATCAATGAAGATTGAGATTTTGTTTTCAAGCTGTAATGATAAGGAATTAACCTTAATTACATTGATCAATGAAAATGAGGTGTAGGTTTAATATTTTTTAGGTTAAATATGTTATTCTTACACCGTATTTTCTACACTTTCACTCTACACTACCCTTTTATTAAAAAAAGAAAGCAAGAGGAATTCATTTTTTTCTCATTTCTCTCTTCCTTTTTCACATAAAAAGAAGGCATCGAGCAACAATAGAAAATGAAGTGTAGGTTTAACATTTTTATCATGGATAAAACTTAGGTAAAGTTCTTTATATGTTTGTGATACTTTTTTCAATAAAAATATGATATGTGTATATTTTTTTATAACTTATCAATGAAAATTTTAAAAATAATAATTAAATGATTAAAAATTAGGACACATGTTATGTTTTTATTGAAAAATAAGATACATGTCATATTTTTATTGAAAAAAAAGCATCATAAAACTTAAAAACTTTACCTAAGTTTTATTCCTTTTATTATATATTAGAGAGACGAAAAAGGGATAAATAATAAAAATAATAATCATTGTTTTTGTTAGAGATATGTCGCAACTGGGATCGCGACGAGACGACAAAAAATAATAAGATTTTGAAAATCAATGGAGTTGCTACCAATATTTATTTAAATTGAGAAAATATTAGAAAAACCCTTTAATCAGGAAACTGGTCTTTTGAAAATGAGTTTGGATTCGAGAAATAGATTACAAGTAAGTAGAAAGGTATTAGCACCTACACCGTCCGTTTCAAGAATCCAGCTCCTTAAGTTAGTTGTGCAAATTTTAATAACCTCAAATATATTTATTTTACCCCTTTTAAAAAAAGATGGTAACTATTTACAAAAGAAAAAGAAACAACTAAATTATGAAAATTTAATTTTAACTTAACAAAAATGAATTTTTGCTCCTACGTATCTCCTGGTGCAATGAAGAACTCAAAGTCACATAATTCTTTAGAAAATGATTGTGGGTTGATTAATTTTAATTAAAAAAATGAAAAAAGATTTTGTTTGAAAACAAAATCATTCTTGCACATGATTCAAGTTAGCATCAAACTACTCAATAAACTCTTATGATTCAAATAACACTGAAGATAACATCCATTATTCAATCATTATCATTGATTATTGCGTTGATTAAAAGATTCTCTTCTTTTTTTTTAAGAGGAATGCACGAGGACAAACCAGTAAGCATAATTTTCCATGAGTTAAGTAAAAAAAAATTAAATATAAACATCACAAACCAAACAATTCTAAACAAATTTTATTTTATTCTCAGATTTTTCATTTTATTTATTTTTTATTTTCATTTTTCATTTTTATATATTTTTCATTTTTTTGTTTTTTTTGTACTTTTTTTTTTATCCATAAATTTACTACATGAATAAATTTAAACCTAGTTGAATCTTACGTAACCAAAACCCAAGCAAACAAAAGCCTTCATTTTCCCCTTATAGCAAACCTGGCCCAAACAACTCAAATGAATTTCTCTTTTTTTTTTAAGCCTGAATTCAAACCTAAATGCGTTAGCTCAATCTTTCAGCAAACCCAAATTCAGAACTCTAAAAAAGGGACAAGAACAAATAGAATGGGAAAGAAAAAGGAGATAGACTATCACTTGGTGTGAGATGCTGCAACAAGGAGGTACCCACTCTGACGATGATGGCAGAGTTGCGGCTCCAGCGTTCGCGGCGCGTCACCGGAGGATGAGTTCGCGTGGTCCGGACGGCGTGATGGACCGACGAGGGGCGAGACGGCGGGGTGCGCGCGCGACGGATCTTGATGGTGCGAGGGTGGCGCGCCGGTTCGGACACAGAGCAGGCGACTCGACGGCGCTGGTGGTTCCTGGCAGAGCGATGGCGGATCTGGTTCGACGGAGAGGACGCGGTTCGCGGCTCAGTTCGAGTGGGTCCGATCCTGGGCGTGCGTGGCCGTTCTCGGTGGCGCGAGCTCTGGGCCGCGGGGTTGAGCGCGGCCTGGGAGCCGAGACGGAGGCGGCATTACAGAGGATTAAAATTGGGTCACGACTGGTTCTGGGTCACAGCTGGGTCGTGGTTCCGTGGGTGGACAAAGGAGGATTTGGTGGCGCGATGGTTGGAATTACAAGTATAATCTTTTGGGTTTGGGAGTTGGCCGTACGGTGGCTTGTGGTGGGATACATTGTTAATATGGTATTAAGGAGGATGAAAGTTTGAAGATGGATTATTGTCTTGAGTTGAAGATGAAGAGGGATTGCTGCCAGGATGATAAATGGTGGAGGTGAAGGTGAGGGTGTTGGTGGAAGAGGTTGGTTATGGTGGGTGTTGGGTTGAAACATGGATTTTTAAATTGTTATGGGGTGAAAGTTGAGATGAGTGAGGATTTTTGGTTGAAGATGGGTGGTTTTGGTGGAGTGAGTCACTGTTCTGGTTTTTATTTTCCTTTTGTTTTATGGCAGAGGATGACTAATGGGAGGTGGTGAAGAACTTAAATGGGTTCATGGCTTTCTTTTTCAATTACGGGGGTTGTGGGTGTTCTGAGGATATTGGCCGTGGGTAATGGTTATTGAAGAAAATGAATGTGGTGGTGAAACAATGAGATTTGAAGTGGAGGGGCTGCTAACGATGGTGTGCTGATGATTGTTTTTAATGGAGCAAGGTGAAAGCGTTGGTGAGGATGGGTGAAGGGGTCGTAAGTGTATCAACAAATTGATATATTATTTTCTTCATTTTCAAATTTTTAAGATAGATGACTCCTCTGCCATCCTAGGAAAAGCAGCTTAGGTGCTGATAGAGTTTTCTAGCTCAGTTTTCTTTTCCATGTATTTTTTTTAATTTTGTGACTTTCTCCAGGCTTCCTTCTCTGTCAAATTGCTATTTTTGTGTTTCTCCTTGAGTGTTAGGTTTGCAGGAGCCAGGTAGATAATGTACTACAAAAAAATTTTCTTTCAATTTTTTTTTTAAAACTAGATCATCATTTTTATTTTTTTTTTTTTTTTATTTTTTTTTTCATTTTTTCTTTTTACTATTTTTGTTTTCCTTTTAAAAATAAAATGAATTGAAGGAAAAAAAAATCCGCCTATAAAATAAGAAAAGTAAATAAAATTATATAAAAAATTAAATAACAAACTGAAAAAAAAATGTAAATAATAATGAAAAAACTGCAATTATATATCTAATTAATATAATTTTTAAAATTAGTCTTTAAATATTCATTAAACATAAGTTATATAATATAAAAGAAAATTTTATAGATAAAATTATAGGATCAACAAATATTTTTATTAATTTTCTCAACAATTCAAATTTTTAAAATAATTTCAATTTTGAACTCAATATCATGTACATATTATAACCATTTTTTGAGATTTTCGACCAATATTGATTAAAATTTCAATTATTGTTACCTCTTTGATAAGATAAGCATCTTATAAGATATAGAAAGCATATTTGCAAAAAGTAGTTTAATACATAAGGGGTAGCTAGGTTCAATTGGTATAAAATTGCACTTTAATTGGCTAGAATCTGGAGAAGGGAGAGATCCTATAGGTTTTGGGAGCTTCAAAAGTGTCGTCGAGGCAGAAGCTATGAGAAACTAAAACTTTTATTGGTGTAACGCAAACATATCAAAAGACCATAAACTTATAGTTTTCAACTTTGAGGCAAATCGTGGATGCTAGACCACAATATTACTCACTTGTTCTAAATTCATGATATTTGATCATAATATCTCATATATTTAATAAGAAAAATTTTTATTGTAAAAGGGATTACTAAAAATTTGGAATTTAGAGATCAAAAAATCAGTCTCTAAATCATAAAAATCGGTCATTAAAATAATTAGAGACCGATTCAAATCGGTCTCTAAACTACTCATCGCTAAATATTAGCAACTGATATTAGTCGATCGCTAAATTTAGAGACTGATTTAGTGACTAATTTTTTTAAATAATCAGTCGCTAATTTCAATTGAATATTGGTCAATTATTTTTTAAAAAAGTACATTAAAGACCGATTTACAGACTATTTTTTAGAGATCGATTTTTCGGTCTCTAAATCAGTCTCTAAATCGATCTCTAAATCAGTCTCTAAACATCGATCCTCCTCCAAACAGCAACCACTATGAAACCAAATTGACCACTTTCAATCTTCACCCTTATCCCTATCCCTCACCACCATTAACTCACTGCAAACCACCATCATCCCTGCAACGACCTCTATCCACCATTCAACAACAACACTTGTAAACCTCCACCAAAATACAACATTCACCAAATCAAAACCCTTGCAACTCATCCTAAAATAGAAACCCAAAATTCCAATAAAACCATATTCCATCCCAAAACAGAACCACCAAACCTACGGCCACCGCGCACCACCAAGCTCCATGCCATGCCGTGAACTGCGCCTCCACACCACCGTCGTGACGCGAACCATGACAAGCCCCAACCACTAAATCCAGCCACCATAGCCATAGCTTCGCCCCTCAAAGCAGTAGATTTGCCACCCACTACCGCACGACCACGCCTACGAGTCACCACCTCGTTTTCTGTTGCAGTAACCGCACGACCACCGTCCACCCAAATAGCAGCGCCATGCCGCAAACCAGCCTAGAAACGCCACATCTCCTCTATTCGAACCAGTCCCCCAACCCAGATCGCACCACCGCGCGAGCTTCCACTGCACCGGTCACCCTGCAACCCATGAACCCGTGTCGCCAATATCAGATCCGTGAGCCACCGCAAGCCCAGAACCACGCGCCTGCACCGCGCCTATGCCACACCTCCTCCACGCCATGTCCACAAACCAACACCACCAAGCGACCCAGACCGCATGAACCCACACCTCCGCTGGAGCCACCGTAAGCACCATGAGATCTCCCCCTGCCTCGTGAGCTCCGTCCCGAACTCCTTTTTCCTTTCTTTCTATATTTTGTTTTCTCACTTTTAGAGACTAAAAGTCTCACTCAAAACAGTGGGTTTCACACCTTACGCCTGATAACGTTGCATTCTCACCTTTTCCTTTTTTTATTTTATATTTTTAGGGACCGAATTTTTGGTCTTTACATATTTATTTTTCTGTAAATTTTTTTTATTTAGAGACCAAAATTTCAATCTCTAATACCTTTTCCTTTATTTTATTTATTTTTATTTTTTTAGTGACTGAAATTCGGTCTCTAATTATTTAATTTTTTGTAATTTTTTTTACTTAGAGACCAAAATATCAGTCTCTAACACTTTTCCTTTTTTATTTTTTATTTTTATTTTTTTAACAATGAATTTACTACGGTCACTACCTATTTATTTTTTTGTAAATTTTTTTTATTTAGAGACTGAAATATCAGTCTCTAAAAATAAGATTTCGATCTCTAAAAATAAGACACATTTTTATTTTTTTAAAATTTCTTTTATAACATAACTTCGGTCTCTAAAAAATTTAGAGACTGCTTTTATTTCGGTAGCAAATTAGATTTTTTTTCTTAATCGGTTTCTATTTCAGTCTCTATAGAGACAGAAATAAATCGGTCTCTAAAGCCCAAATTTCTAGTAGTGGAGTAAATCTTGACTATACAATCATATATGGATCGTCAATATTAAAAGTTATTTAAAGGTCGTGTGACCATTTAAAAAAGTTATATGCATTTATGTTCTAATATTGACCATTCATGTAAGATTCAATAGTCAAGATTCACTTTTCTCACCTTATATATATATATATATATAGAGAGAGAGAGAGAGAGATAGAGATAGAGATAGAGATAGAGAGAGAGAGAGATGGTGAGAAGAGAATGTAAGAGGTGAGATGAGTGAATCTTGACCATTGGATCTCAAAAGGAATTGTCTTTTTAAGTAGTCGCGTAACTTTTAAGTAACTTTTTAATCTTGATCATTCATATATAGTTGTATGGTCAAGATTTACTCCTCTCACAATAAAAATTCATCTCACTAGATTTGTCCATATATATATATATAGTATAATAGTTAAATTCTAATTAAAGATTGATATAAGTGTTTTATAAATATGTTCTTAAATTAAAATTATTTTAAATACAGAGAATGTGACTATTATTGTACAAAAATAAAATTGTAAGATATTAATATCTCCTTCTAAAAAAAGTAAGTAAGAGGAAGTTAACAATTTTTAATCGCTAGTTTTACTTCATATATATATTTCATATATATATATATATATATATATATTCTCCTATATATAACAGTAGTGGGTATTGTTTCATGCAGTTACTTACATTAACAAAGCAGTCATGGAAATGCAAACGCAGCAAGGATGCTCCAATGCGCCGTTCACGAATGATTGCCTGTTCAACGATTGACCTTATATATGACTGGCAATGCCTGGGGGCAAACTTTCTTATAGAAATGACGAGTGAGCTTTGCATGGGTAGGAATCATCAATGTGGCCAAAGTAGTGACCATAACAAGCACAAACAAAGATTGGAGATGAGAAGCCATCGTGTTGTGCTTTTATGATCAGGCTTTGACCAAAGATACTATTGCTTTGTGTAAGTTACACCATAGCTAGGGATAGGATTTATATAGATTAGAATGAAGGTATGTAGCCACAAGCCGTCTAACCCCAATAACTAGTTTACTTGCTTGAGTTATCCACATGATAATAATATTTTAGTTCATCATACACAACTGGATTGTGCTCCATACCATTGGCCCACGTTGGCTAGAAGATGATAGTAGATGAAGTCAAGTGACTACATATGTCTTTAGGTAAACGCAAAAGTGCATAGAGAAATTGAGAGTTGACTCAATTGATAGGATGTTAAATTTTTAGCTATACCTTTAAACGAGAAAACCTCTCCTACCTTAAATTTTTAGCTCACAAAAAAAAGTGAATATTGCATCTAGCCGAAAAAAGTAAGCAAACGTATTTAGGCCTTAAATAACATAGAATTACTTTCACAAAATTTGAGAATTTATTTTCTAAATAAAATTAACTTCAATGTTTGACAAAAATTTAAACCATGTTTCATTTAGAATAAATATCTATTTTGATCCTTCAAAATATATGTGACATTGTATTAGTCCTCCTTTATAAATATAAGTTCGTCCTTTAATTGTACATACAACATCAAACTTATCATTTAATATCACATTTTTGCATTAAACTGATCCTTAAAATGATATCATATTGGTCATTACATGAAACTTATAACATAATTAATTATCAATCCGATGTCACTTATAAATAAAAGACTAATGTGATGTTATGTATATGTTTGAATGATCAAAATGAGTTATTTCTCTTTCATATATTAACTTTTTGTTATCTTCCTTAACTTTATTCAATCAAATATCATTCTCATGACAAACTTTTCAATAAGATTCTCAAGGCTAAAACTTAATTAGTTTTTCCATATTATAACTTTACACAGCCAATAATCTTCAAAGCCAATAGAAAATATTGTAGCAAGCATCCTCGTCAAGTTTTTTTTTTTTTTTGGAGGGGGAGTATATAATCCTCGTCAAACTTTTAGATGATGAGAATTCTGTCAGAACGTTTCTATATTAATATCTCAATATAAGCTGGCAGCTAATTAGACCCAAAACCAAATTTTCTTTTATGTTTTTGAGTAATTTTATTTTCATAGTAAAATATTATGATACACATAAGTTGCATGTGCGCAGGGTTGTCTAGTAGCTATTTTATTAATAATAATATTTATAAATTAATATGAGATATGCAAAAAATACAAGAGGTACATATATATGCCATAATCAATAAATAAAGATCAAAACATCCGTCTGACAAACTCAATCAGTTTGTAGAATATTAAGCTAAGGGTTTTTCTAGCAAAACCCTTAAAATAATTAAGTCAAATATATAATTAATTTGATCTTAGGTAGCGCTATCTCTGCATCGTTTGTTTTTGTTTTCCCCTCTTAATCATTTGGTTGTTTGCTACTGGTCGGATTTATAATAATTAATATTGGTTTGATGCGAAGGCAAATTTTTTAATAATAGAGATTTTAATTAGAGTTTTTTTAATGTATAATTAGAGTTAGTATTAAAACCCATGGTTGTGTTTGGAATGAATTAAAATAAAAAATAATTTAATTTAATTTGATTTAATTTGAATTAATTTGATTTAGAAATCAAATATTATGTTTGGAACTTTAAAAAAAATAAGAATTGAATTGATTTAGAAATTAAATTTTGTGGTTGGAATTCATTAAAATGAGAATTGATTTGATTTGGTTTTATTATTTTATATTTTAACCTTTATGAGAGGTATTTAGAGATATTTACTAAAGATAAAATAGTGTCTTCATTTCAAATCAAATCAAATCTTAACAAATCCTATTAAATTTGATAAAATTTCTAAAACAAAAGGATTGAAATCCATGAGATTTTAGAAATCAAATCATTTTCTATTTTTTAATATTTCAAACACAAGATTTAATTAAATTTGATTTACAAATTAAATTATTTTTTATTTTTTTACATTCCAAACACACTCATTGTGACTTGTACCCAAAAAAAAAAAAACTATTGTGACTTCTAATTGTTTAAATAATAAGTCATATATTTTCAATGTCAAAATGACAATAAATTCTTGACATGTGGATTACTCTCGTTATCATTTTTGGGAAATAATTGAAGATTTCTTTATATTGACACCTTGTGAAATGAAAATACTCATGAATTTGTTCCTAAGTGTGTCTTCTTCTTCTTCTTCTTCTTTTTACTGATCTATTATATATTTCCATTCATTATTTCGAAAGGATAGACGAACACATACATAATCAATTGGATTGTTCATAACATTTAAAATTCTCATTTTATACGTATTTGAAAATATAAATTTTCTTCCAATAGACAAATGGTAAAACGACAAATTATAACAGTTTTTTAAGAACAGTTTATTTCAAGGAGTAATTATAGATTATACTTTTGTTTATCCTTGTGGCACAACCATCTTAGAATTTCCAATACAACAAATGCAAGTACAAATAAATTGTTAAAATTGGTAAAGTTCCTAAATAAATGTAGGTATGACGATAATTTCATAGGTATGTATATAATATTTTTGGTTCCGATTTTCAAACTAGAACCAAAAAATGGATCCTATCTAATTGTGTTTTTCGATTTTCCATTTTTTTTATAGTTTTGATTTTTTTTCGGCTTGATTGGTTTTTTATTTTTGTTATTCAGTTTTTCTAATTTTAACTGGATTAGTTTGGTTTTAGATGCCCCCTACCTAAAATCAATTGGTTTAGCTAATAAAGATAAAAACATTTCATTTAAAAGATTTATGTTTGATTTTTGGGTGCCAACAATTTTCTTCGTTAGCGATTTATAAGTATTATTATAAATTTTCATTGAGACTTATGACATGTTCTAATTTTATAATAGGACAATCTCTCCATCCCTAAACTTTTATTCTAGAAAAAATGTTTTTCCTCTTCTCTTCGTTTCAGCTTTTAATTTGGAAAGGAATGCACTAGATATTGGCCATGCGTATGCTATTGGTAATGATAATTTATCATTGATAAATAAATGCACACAACACAATACATAGTTAGGCTTGGCAATCTCGCTCGCTTAGGAGGTACTCATCTCATTGCAACGCCAACCTATACGGGACGGGTTTAAATCTCGTTCTGTTGTGGGATGAGTTTTGATCAATGCACTTTGTTCTTTCTCGCACTGTACCTCACATTTTAATAAATATTTAATTTAAATAATAATTAAGTTAATTATATTAACTAATTTTTATTATTTTAATACTTATTTTGAATAGATTTTTAAATTTATCTTAGATGAATGATTAATTTAAAATTTTAATTAAATATTTATAAATTTAATATAAATTATTTATAAGTATAGAGCGAAACAGGACATGTGCGGATTTTAATTTCTTTTTTTTTTTACAAGGCTGGTACGTATTTTAATTCTAAGAGCATAAGGTGGGGTCAGACTGAGCAAATTCATTGCCAAGCCTAAATACAAAATAGAGTTGGTTGTTTTATTTTTTTTTTTTCCTTCATCATGAAAAGAAGTTCTTGTAAAGACTTATTGTACACAATTTATGTATTCTAAACTAATTCTACATTGATATATTATCATTTTACATTAAATAATTATATAAATTTTTATACTGAGCAACTACTTTACATTTAAAATGATGTGTTAAATTGTAATTAGCTTAATTTATAAAAATTAGATAAAACTAAATATACACAAGAACTTCTATATGATGAATCGCATAATGCAGCGAACCCATCAATTCCACCACAATTTTTTTCACAAGCATATATACACATGTATAATATAGAAATAGTTGCAACATATAGTTTTCTCATTTGCGATAATAGTATAAAGGTTGCCCTATGTACATTTCTTTATTCTGGCAATAGGTCAGTAACACACAAAATCAATGGTTTCTATACTAAGCCCAATTATATCTTTACTTTTAGAACACTTGAACCAAGGGCCCGTGACCAAACAAACGAAGGCCCAAATGTTTAAAGTTCGCTAAAGAAATGATTTTTTTTCTTGACAAAATAAAGAAAGAATTGAATTTTCTTTTGGCTAGGTTTGACAATGGGACTGGTAGGGATGAGATTTGGCTCAACTCGACCCTGTCCCACTTATTTAGGGATTAAAATCTACATCTACCCCATCTCGCACTTGAATATATTTTAAATTAAATTTATATAATAATTAATTGTAATTTTAAAATTAGTTTATAATTTTATATAAATTTAAAAATATGTTTAAAAATAATATTAAACAAGTAAAGATTAATTCGTAATTAATTTTATTAATAATTAAATTAAAAGATAATATATATTTAGATTATAGGTGAGATGGAGAGGGACAAATTAACTCTAAACTCGCACTAGTCCCACCTCATATGGCGGAGTGAATTTTAAACCACACCCTTTGGGAGGTGAGCGAGTATCCGCTTGGTGAGGTTATACTGACAAGCCTACTCATGGCATGTATTTTGTGTGGTCCTATTCTTGACAACCAAAATTTACTTTTTATTGGTAATTTAATTTTTTGAAATTGGGGTATACAATATGAGATAAAATCCACACCCGGCCCTTCACATTCAAAGACCCAATGTGATCTTATTATCCAAAAAAAATTTTTAATATGATAAGCGTCTCACTTGGAGGAGTTTCTCAATAAAATTTAATTATTTACCAAAAAAAAAATTAGTAGTAAAGGGTTTTCATAGTTTGCATGAAGTTAGGAGTTTAATTATATGTACTAACATTGTATAAAAAAAAAAAAGCAATCCTATTAAAGTTAATTAATGCTTCTAAAATGAAAAAAATTGAAAATAGCCTCTGTATTTATAACATTTTGTAATATACAAAAATTTGTATATATAATTTAATCTATAACTTTCACTTAAATCTAATTGATAAAAAAAAACTAAAAACTTCTACATAAATTTTCTTCCAATCAAACCTTGATAATGATATCTTTCGAGCCTTAGCTTAATTGGTCGGCCACCTACTAAGTACTTTAATAACTATTTAAGTTCAAACATGAGTATATAATAAGGTCTTTCTATCTATCCTACATTCCTAATCCTACCATAAGGCTTGACAAGTATCTAGTTATGTCAATAGTAGAATTAATTAATAGCATAGAGGGAGATTGTATTGAGCGGTCAACCATCTGGCTTTCTTTGAGTGGTTCAGCTTCAAAACAATTTTTATTTCATTTTTCTAAATATGGAATTGTCTAAAAATTTATCATTATCCGTGACGAATATTTAATTAACTTTTTTCTCCCTAAAATGAGGATAAGATGGATATTAACAATATACTAAGTAAGACAGAGATAGAGACAAATACTGTTTTTTTGGTCTCTCTTTTACTCTCTCAAAGAATTAAAAAAATCAAATGAAAGTGATGTTCAAAGTGCACAAATCACTCAATAAATTTTCACATTCTTGTTTGAATTGAATACATATAAGCAAAGAATAAGATAATTTCAACTTCTATTTATGAAAAAGTAACTCTAGATTTCACCAGAAGAAGAAAGAACTCTAGACAAAGTGATAGCAACCACTTGGTTCCTTGCTTATGTTCTACATCTTTCTCTTTCTCATGAGCTAGCATGCAAGCATGATGCATCAGTCTTAATGAAAAACTTAACCTTATGATACCAAATCTGTTGAATTTAGAGTATAAAAAGCATAGACTTGAGGACCAAGCTGATGAATTTAGTACATATAGCCATTATTACACAGTTTAGTCATATATATAATCCAGCTAGCTAGCAGATCAGACAACATTGTTGAAACTACTGTTAGCAATGCAGAGTTACTAATGCACATAAAAGTTCTAATTAACTAATCCGTTGTGCCGTATGTAGGTGATTAGAAAGAACGTAGGGCATTTTCTATGCCTTTTCTCCACCTAATCTACCAAAGTTTTAATTGGTTAACATGTGAGACCCGTTCACAATAAACTGTGACTTTGAGAAGCGACCAATGATTGCATATATTGAAATTTGTGTTAATACTAATCATAATCAGTTTCCATATTCAAAACTATGCAAACTTTCCAATAATTGGAGTTCAAGTTTGAAGCGTTTTTGTCCTCCACATTAATAAAAGCATTCGCTGGTATTGTTTTACAAAGCAGCCTCTGCTTTACAAGAAGTGAATTACCTACATAATGATTTTTCTGACCCTTTGCACAAATTGCTAGCCAACCATAGCACGCATCGCTCGGTTAGTGTAGTACTATGTTGACTTTAGTTTACTATTGTTTATTTGTTTCCCCTGTCCTTTTCAAACCCCATGTTAGTTTTGTATCGTAACTAGTGTTGAAACCCGTGCTCCGCACGGCACCAACAAATCCAAAGAGCAATGTGATTTGGAACTTTGATAATATAACAAATATTGTTATATATATATTTGGGTTGCTAAGTTAAATCACATATATGCAAGTGTGGAAATATAGTTGCATTGAAATTGTATTCAAATTTGTCAAGATGCTTATGGGATAGACAATTTAATTAGGTACATTTGATCTATTTTTTTAAATTTCAAAATACACCTTATGTGACTCAAAGAAATGTAGAAAATTTTTATTTAACTTTGTTCTTATGGACACAACCATGTTCAAAAAAAGACATATGCTACCTCTACTTGAATTGGTTTTCATATTATCATGGCTTGTGTACAGTGCTTACCACAGATGAAGTAAATAAAATTTAATATTAGTAATGCACAATAAAATTTGCATATTTGTAAGAACATGGATATTTGAAACATAAATGACACATACTTTGAAATCCACTAATTCCCTATAATAGAATTCAATGACTAGAAATAATTGTGGGAGACAAAAACGTGAGCAGCAGAGAAAATTTGAGTTAGACTACTGAGAGGGACTGAGCACTCTTCATTTGCTTAAATTATCTGTTACTACCGTCCTCTAATTTTTTCCAAGATAATCTCCTATAAATTCTAGCCTGACATCATACTGATATCTACCTGAGTGAATCAATATATCACTGTGCTTCTTTTTTCTGCCCAAGTTTTTCTAGTACCTATCATCTTCAAAGTTTAAAACACTAAACATCATACAAGAGAGCAAAAGCATCACCTGCTCACGCTCATTCAACACATGTTTTTTTTTTTAAAGCTGAACAAATTTGGAAGACACAGTATACTCGAAAACATTAAGCACATGTATTTTGTAACATATTTATATTTCAAGAAAGATAGCAGTGTGGTTAGCAATTGCAGATTCATGTTCATCAAATCCTCATCACATGGTGTGAATTGAATATTTTTTGAATTTGCTAAAAACCTAAACAGTTCATGGTAACACATTTCTTCAATTTTCCCAAAATCATTGTAATTATATTTGAGTGTGATTGTCTAGAAAATTTAAACAAACTCCATACAAATTGCGAAAATTGACATTTTGGGCAAAATAAAATATTCAACTAAAGCATGAAAATAAAAACTATCAACATACCAGTATCGAAAAAACAAAGTAATGACTCAATTCCATATATTGTCAAAGACCTCTTTGTAAACTACATTCTTCACCCAGCAAGAAAGTTGGCCATTGTTGTTAGAAACTAAGATCTTCAAACCACTTTTACACTTAACTCTAGAGACAGCAACATATAGTTGGCCATGTGAAAATACTGGTCTAGGCAAAAATAAACCAACATGAGATAATGTCTGACCTTGACTTTTATTGATAGTCATAGCAAAGCAAAGGCTTATAGGAAATTGTCTTCGTTAGAATTTAATTGGTATTCCTGGATCAGATGAGATCAAGTTCATTCGAGGGATGTAAACCTTCTCACCAATGTAATTACCTGTTACAACCTTTGCACCGATAACATTATTACCTAACTCGACAACAATAAGTCGTGTACCGTTGCACAAACCAGATGCTTGATCAATATTTCTCAACAACATAACAGGAACACCTTTTTTCAAAATCAATTTATGCGTCGGCAACCTCGAACATTTAATATCATTTAAGAATTCAGTAGTAATCCATGCAGTGTCAATATCAACATCTTCATCAAACTTGCATATGGAATCAAAACTTCGATACTCTTTTCCATCCCCAGGAATCAAAGACAATACAAAGTCATTAACCTTTTCAACAACCTCAAGTGTTGGTGCTAGTATTGCCCTATCTTCAAAAAAATTGTAGTTGCTCATATTGTCAAGCAAATTAGGAAAAATGCATGAAACAATATCTGCAATCTGGTTTTCTGAGTCTAAAATTAAAAGGTCATCAGCTATTTCGACATTAGCTTCACCATCATTCACACCTCCTAATTTCCCATCACCAATTGCAAGAATCCAATTTCCAAATTCTTCCATTTCAGCAACATTAGAATTGGCAAGACCAGATTGCAATCTCAAATTTTTTGTTAACTGTAAAACTTTGCAACATTTTCACAGTTTTGAGGAATTAATAGTTGCCAGGACAATATCTGCTCTAGATGCTTTAGGGATAACTAGAAAGACTTGTCTGAAGTCTCCACCCAAAACAACAACCTTACCACCAAATGGTTCATTGACACTATTGACACACGAGAACCTCATAATATCCTTCAAAGTTTGATCCAAAGCTTCAAAAGCCCATTTATTAATCATAGATGCTTCATCCCAAATGATTAAACGGGTATATTGAAGCAACTCTGGTTTAAAACTACCTTGCCTAATATTGCAAGTTGAATCTTCATTCAATTCTAAGGGGATAGCAAATCTAGAGTGTGCAGTCCTACCACCAGGGAGAAGAAGAGAAGCAATGCCACTGGAAGCAACATTAAGCACAACTTTGCCCTCAGAACGTAATCAATCTACTTGACAATGCTTTCCAAACAAAGTCTTTCCAGTTCCACCATAACCATAAACAAAATAAAAACCACCCTTCCCAGTGGCAACAGACTCCATAACTTGATCATAAATCAACCTTTGCTCTTCAGTAAGGGTCAAGAATAATTTTTTATGATCTTCAACCATTTCTTCTTTATTATATTGAAGCTCATTGACCAATAATATATTGTCAAACCCATTATAAGGTGGATGATCAGGATATGACATGCCAAGGAAATCTTTCAATGAGTTTCCATTTGAAAGCAACAACTTCTCAACTTCAATTAAGCACAAATTCTTTAATTCTACCATTCCAATGTCAAGCTTCGTAAAACAAAAACTAAATTAGTAATATTTATTTAAAGAAATCTACAGAACATATTTAACACTTCGCAACCATTACAATATTACAAATGGCAATATAAAATCATATAACAAATAATATATAAATGTTAAAACTTGAAAAAGAAGTTTTATAAATACCTGGATTATTCATCAATCTCCTCCTGTCATATACAATACCATCCGACAATATCTCTCATGTCTGATCCCACACAGTAGCAGGCTTACTCATAGAGTTAGACAACAACAAAGTGACAAATAGTCTCTGAAAGTACATACCAGATGCCAATTGCGCAACTTCTTTAATTCCATCAACAAATTCACCATCATTAGCTAATAATCCTAAAGCATAACATGCATCTTGAAACGTTCCATGGGTGACATTGTTAACAGTTCTCAGACTTTCATAACTTGTACAACCTCTTTGAATATTTAGTAGTAGTCGCATATAATACAACTCTCCCGTACCAGGTGGGATGAAATTCAACCTTCCTATGGATTGACCTTGTGTTCGAGGATGCCATTGGTGTTTATGTTTAGAATAAACAAATCGAGTGGGGAACTCACCATAAGTCAACTCTTGACCATCAGAAAATAGTTTATTAGCTTCTATCCAAGCCAGAAACATGGTCTTTTTATCCTTGTTCTTATCAACAACATCATCAATTATCTCATCATCTCGGAATGTAATCACCTGTTGCTTTGGAAGATGGAAAACCAACCTTTGAACAGGAGGCCACCTATGATGGATATCAAATGCAAATAATCTCCAAGCTGATTCACATGGAGACAAATATCTGCAATCATAGTATTGTTTGATTTCATCAACCTCATCAACTACATTACCACCATCCATTTCTGATGTCACAGACACGGTGACACGATCTGGGCCTTTATTGACATACTTGAATAAGTACTTGATAGAGTTTGATTTGTTGCAAAATTCCAAGTCAATGTGCACTTGGTACTTCATCAAAAGCTTTGGATTATAAGGCACAACAAACCTATTATCTAATTCAACATCATTTTGGATGGTTGTAATACCTGTGTCTCTTCTTCGATATACTGGATATCCCTCTTCATCAACTGAAGTACAATCAACAAATTTCTTTGAAAAGAACTCGGAGCACTTGCCATCCTTCATGCAAGGAGAATGAATTCTAGCAAAACCACAGGGACCATGCATCATGTAAGTTGAAACAACATAAAAAAGCCTAGGGAATCTATTTTTATCAGGCAATTCAGCAGAGATAATACTATCAATAAACTCAGCAGTTTGTGATTTGTTACTTTGTTGCAACCACAACAACATATGAGCATGTGGCAACCCTCTCTTCTGAAATTCTATAGTGTACATTCCTGTAAATAATAGAAAAACTATTATATGACTAACAAATTATTTGTAAGTTCAAATAACTAATCATAAAGGTTTGCAAATGCATACTAGCGACTACCTTCCCAAAGAGGTGACCTTTTTTAAAATCAGCCATCATCTCATTTATTTTCATGTGAAATACTCTACATGCAATATCTGGTTTATCAACAGCTGTGAGTCCCCTTGCAGAAACATAACGTTTAATTTATGGCCATTTGGGATTACATGTAACTGTCATGAACAAATCGGGATAACCAAAGCGTTTGCAAATTGCCATTATATCTTGACAATTATTAAACATGTATCGCCTACTGCCAGTAAATGAAGAAGGGAAAACCACACGGACTCCATTTGTAGTAGGTCCAATATCACCATGATCAATAGCCTCCTCCAAACCTTTCAAAAAATCTGATCTAATGGTGCTTTGGTTAGTCCTTATGAATGACAATCTTTGTGCTTCAACTATTGAATAGTAATCAACAATGAATTGTTGAAACAATCTTCTACTCCTTAGAACAATACCTTCTTCAAAAACCATTTCTTGAATCCTAAATGCAATGAACTCTCTTAAAGAAATCCAGAGCCTTTTTTTATTTGCCATCCGATCAAAGTTAAGACTTAAACGAATGTCCTCTTGGTACCCATCTTCTCCATATGGAAATAACAAAGGATATTGAAGAGGGATATAAGCAGTGTGTGTCTTATGGATTCTTTGCAAGACTCCATCACGACATTGAATAATAATATCCCTACCAACCTCAGAGCTATCAAAATCACCCACAATCAAAGCAGCCACTTCATCGACTGTTGGTGTATTATACATTCTCGCATCAGAGGCTCGATGTCTTAACAACCTAAGATGTAAATTAATAGCCTTAGATTGATCAAAAAGATCTCTAACTCTTCTAAACGATTGTGCAAGAATATTATGTTGGTCAATCATTTGAATTAAGTCTTTAACCAAAGAAGGATCAATATTTCTAACCTCATCATGTGCCCTGCAATTAATAAAAATAATAATTAGAAGGTGCACATTTAACTACATATCAATAAAGTTCCAACGTAGATCAAACAACAAAATATAACAAAAGATAGTCAAGCTTTAAAAACAAATTGGTCAATCACTCATCTAAAGAAGGAAGGTAAAAAAAAAAAGCAGAAACTGTAATGAATCAACAAAAAAAAATAATACCTGAAATGTGAGATCCTATTACTTAACTCATTCCTTGTATCATATATATATAATTGTGCAAATTTGGGTCGGTCACCTTCATTGGGAAGCAAAGATCCAATTCTGTGATAATTCTATCCACTAAGGATGAACTGGGGTGGCCCAAATCCATCATTTATAGAAGTGTCAACTTTTCCACCTATAGATGTGAAGGAGAACATACTATTGTATAAGCGAATATTTTCTAAGAAGTGAGCGCTTCTATGATCAACACAATTGAAGAGGTTCCACAATAGTTCAGGTGGCCTATTAAGGAAAGGTAGTTGAACTTTGCTTTTCATGCAGCAAATAGAAAACTCTGGATTACTTGAACAAACTAACTTATCATATCGTTCTTCATACCAAACAGTTGCACCACAACATGAACAATAACAAACACAATCCCCAAAATCTAGATAATCTACAAACAAACAAAAAAAGAAGACAATAATTTCAATAATGGGTAGAATCAAATAAAATAACTTAGATAGTTTATTAACTAATACTGTAAATGACCTTGACTTTCATTTTCTTCAAATAAAACATGATCAGTTGAAATACCTACATCCTCCCTCAAAATGGCATATTCATAAGAATCATGAACTTCCTCACAATAATAAACGACCGATGCATTATCTGTTTCATAATATAACTTAAAAAAATCAGCGTAAGCATATGTTAGATATTTTACACAAATCACGACTCCATTAAAACAACATACCATCATCAACACTCTCATCAGAAGTGTAATTGCACTCGCCATCCAAAGGAAATATGTCAGAATAATAGGAATCCATCGTAGATACACCCGATGAGAAGGTAGAAGGGTCACCTGTAAAGGTTGAAGAGGAAAATATTAGCACAAATCTCAATCATGGTATAGCTGCGAATTCGTTAGGAAACCCACAGCAACATACTGTAGTCATACAAATTGATAGGAGGTCAACAGCATTGCTTGACCACAAAGGTTTAAAATAAACATAAAACCAACAATGATTTTAATAAAATATAAAAATTCTAAAGAACGCTATTCAATTTAAAATAACTTGCAAAAAGAGTTGAGCAATTGCCTGTTGTTATGATTGATTTCTGGCCCATCGAAGCTAGAACACCAATCACTATTTCATCAAGTAGAAAATGAAAAAAATCAGATGATTAGTCAAAGCATAATCCACATTAATATTAAAAAAATAAACAAAATAAAAATTAACAAACCATTCTGAATGCTTAAGAGAGGAGGGCTCGAGCAAGATGCTAAAGCTTTAAAAGCACATCGAGGATACACAGTGGTTAAGTCACTGCGTAAATCCACTACAAAATAGGGCCAGATAAACATGCGAAAGTATTAAAGGTATATACATTGCACATGGCACCATCATGGAATGTAGTATATACACGAAATATTCAAAGTCTATTGAAGACAACAAAGAATATGTACAAAGCAAATGTTTTTTTAAAAAAACCTGCATTCTCTTTGTCAATACGCTTTGTCTTTCCCTTAATGTATGTTAATCTCATTAGGCGAGCCACTTTCGATTCAACACTTTCACTATCACCCATATATTTATTTAAACAGGCAAATAATTTGTTTACTTCTCAAACCTGCATAAAACAATATGCAAGAATACAACCCAAATGTTATCCATAAAAATCATATAGATATTCTATCAGTGGTTGAAGATGTTTGGATAATAAGTGGTAGGAAGAAAAAGATTCTTGTGTATTTCCTTAGTAGGAAGTTAATATATGTTTGTGGATCACTATTTGTAAAACACACGTATCCCTCAAGAGGGACAGTGTACTCTAAGATTTGGTACCACTTTCTAAACCCATTAATCACTAATTTTGTGCATGTTAAAATTGAGTTATATTTTTTAAAGAGGTAACTGATTTAAATCCTCTATCCAATTCTGAAATATACATTCTCTTTCATATATCCTTATTCCACAATTTATCAAGCGTGTTTGTAATTGTTTTTGTTTCTAATGATGTTTATATCGATAATAGATAGTAACAATGTTAATGAATTAAAGTTTTAGAATTTTTAAATTTGTATAGCTGAAGTAAACCATATTCACATAATCACATCACTCCCTTATTTAAGTGAGACCATTATGTATATCAAGATCATACAACATGAATCTTAATAATAAATAAGCGTTTACAAAGTAATTTGATATTTTTTGTACTTATTATTAAGCACATGCAAAATAGAATCTTAGCAGAATATGATATAGCTATATCAGTAGAATAAATAAAAATTTGATAAATACAATGCATGTTCATGCATATGATAATTAAATAGAGTTTTTAACACAATACATACAAGTGATAGAAAAAGGCAAGGTCAAGAATTTATCAGATATATGATAAAGATGTTTGTTATTTTGTATAAAAAATATAGCAAAACCATTACTATTAGTTATTTGTTATGTAGAATGCAAATTAATAATTTAATCATACCTGATTGTCAACGTATTTAGCAGGCTAAGTGTTATCTCTGATCAACAAACAAATGCAACAATAATCTGCTCTGCCACTATGCAATAGTATGTTGTATAGTTGGAATATGAGGCAAGTCGCTGAACTAAAGGAAATATTGGCTTCAACTGGATCCTCTGGTTATGGAACTTATAATCCAGTTCACAAAATATTGGCTTCAACTGGATCCTTGGTCTTCAAAAAAGCTCATAAAAGACCTAAATATATTTGATCCCCTGCAAATGCAAACGTAACGTGAGGCCAACTGATTTTGGAAGACCAGAACAATTTGAAAAATGTCCAAACCAACTGCAATAAAAGAAATAAAAGGCTTCAAGTTATAATGAATAGTCTATCCTTATTATTACTTTATATGGTTGCGTGAAAGGCAAGTTTTAGTCAAAACACATTGCTTTGTTGACCAATCATACATTAAATGCAATAGAGGTGTAGCAGAGCAATAACTATATATATATATATCTTATACAAAGAGAAAAAGTAAAAGCTAATAAAGTAAAGTGGACAAATTTAACCTTTTCAGATGAGAAGTTTCCTGCAGGTAAATGGTATTTAAAGATGTGAAAAGTTACGTGAGCTTTATTAAAAATAAAAGCATCCTAATTTTATTTTACAAATCAACACTGATAAAGTCAAATGGAGAAATTATACTTGTTAGGATGGGAAGTTCATCATAGTCATGTAAATAATATTCTAAAGTGTGTAAAAATTATGTAACTTGTGTTTAAAATTCAAGTATGTTTATTAATTTATAAAATTAAAAGAGAATAAAGTAAAGTGGGTATATTTTGCGTTTATGAGTGACAGATTCACTACAGACATGTAAAACATCATTTTAAATATATAAAATTATGTGAACCAGAAAACATATACACATAATTATTTATTTAAAAAAAATAAAGGTTGATAAAGCAAAATGGAGATATTTCACTTTTTTGGGTCTAACGTTCACCTCAGATGTGTTAAACATCTTTTAGAATGTGTAAAATCATGTGAGTGAGTATAGGTAACTGCAATAAGAAGATTACATTTAATATTCAATGGCCAGTGGGAAGTGGAAACAGGCACAAAATAAATAATATATATGCATGAGATTATATTAGTCAAACTTTGCTGACATAACCCTCAATGAAATTGCAGGTATAACTGTGGTTTGACAGCACCATAATGTTTACACGATAACAACATCAAAGCACTAACATCACAATGATGTATGCATTGCTGTGAAGGCTACACATTTCAATGCCGTTGTGTTCCCTTCTCCTTTAACAGTGGCATTAAGAAAGGCTCTTCTTGTAGCATGTGAGTGTTATCATCAAATTCAGAGTATCGTGTTTGGAGTCAATCGTAATTCAGTTGATGTTACAGAAATTCTAATTTCAGAGTCAATACTTGACTATTTTAAAGAAAACTTCGAAGATGGTCAAAAGAAGGTCATTCATTAAGTCATAATTGTTTACTTCATATAAAGTGGAATGCTTTATATCCATGACACAACCTTTTGACATCAAATCGAAATCATCATTTCGATATAAAATCAAAATTATTATTTTTGACATACTTGATGTCCTCACTTCTGATATGGAATCAAAGTTCCATTTCTAATATCAAATCAAAAGTATTATTTCAATGACTTCATGTCTTTATTACAATTTCGACTCTAATAAATCTAGAGAATGTATATGAACAAATTCATATTATATATAATAAAAAAATCAAACCATGCTTGACTATTTAAAAAGAAATCAAAAGATGGTCAAAAGAATGACATTTATCAAGTCATATAATTGTTTATATCATATAAAGTGAAATGTTTTATATCAATAGCACAAATTGACATCAAATCGAGATCATCATTTTAATATAAAATTGAAATTACTATTTCTAACATATTTGAAGTCATCACTTCTGATATGGAATCGAAATTACCATTTCTAATAGCAAATTGAAACTATCATTTTGATTACTTCCAAGTCTTTATTACAATTTCGACTTTAATAAAGCTAGAAAATGTGCATGAACAAATTTATATTATATATAAAAAAATCAAACAATGCTTGACTATTTTTTTAAAAAAATCAGAATATAGTCAAAAGAAGGTCATTTTTTAAGACATATAATTGTTTACATCATATAAAGTGAAATGCTTTATATCAATGACACAAACTATTTCTGACATCAAAACGAAAATTATCATTTCGATATAAAATTGAAATTACTTACTCGAAGTCATCACTCCTAATATGGAATCAAAAGTTCCATTTCTGATATTAAATCAAAACCATCATTTCGATGCCTTTAAGTCTTTATTATAATTTTGACTCTAATAAAGCTAGAGAATGTACATGAACAAATTCATATTATATATATATAAAAAATCAAACAATGCTTGATATTTAAAAAAAAATTCAAAAGATGTTCAAAAGAAGAACATTCATTAAGTCATATAATTGCTTACATCATATAAAGTGAAAATGCTTCATATTAGTGACACAAACTCTGACATCAAATCAAAATTACTATTTATGACATACTCGAAGTCATCACTTCAGATATGGAATCGAAAGTATAATTTTTGATAGCAAATCGAAACTATCATTTCGATAACTTCAAACCTTTATTACAATTTCAACTCTAATAAAGTTAAAGAATGTACATGAACAAATTTATATCATATATAAAAAAAATCAAATAATGCTTGACTATTTTTTAAAAAAAAAACACAAAAAATGGTCAAAAGAAGGTCATTCATCAAGTCATATAATTATTTACATCTTATAAAGTGAAATGTTTTATATCAATGGCACAAACTATTTGACATCAAATCAAAATCATCATTTCGATATAAAATCAAAATTAATTACTATTTCTGACATAGTCATCACTTCAGATATGGAATTGAAAGTATAATTTTTTATAGCAAATCGAAACTATCATTTCGATAACTTCAAATATTTATTACAATTTCGACTCTAATAAAGTTAAAGAATGTACATGAACAAATTCATATTATATATAAAAAAATCAACTAATGCTTGACTATTTTTTTATAAAAAAAAACTCAGAAGATGGTCAAACGAAGGTCATTCATTAAGTCATATAATTATTTACATCATATAAAGTGAAATGCTTTATATCAATGGCATAAACTGTTTGACATCAAATCAAAATCACCATTTCAATATAAAAATTGAAATTACTATTTCTGACATACTCGAAGTCATCATTTCTAATATAGAATCGAAAGTTTCATTTTTTATATCAAATCGAAAGCATCATTTTGATGACTTCAAGTCTTTATTACAATTTCAACTCTAATAAAGGTAGAAAATGTACATAAACAAATTCACATTATATAAAAAAAAAAGTCAAACAATGATTGACTGTTGTAAAAAAAAACTCAAAACATGGTCAACAGAAGGGCATTCATTAAGTCATATAATTGTTTACATCATATGAAGTGAAATGTTTTATATCAATGACACAAACTGACATCAAATCGAAATCATAATTTTGATAAAAATCAAAATTATTATTTTTGACATACTCGAAGTCATCACTTTAGATATGAAATCGAAAGCACCATTACTGATAGCAAATTGAAATTATTATTTCAATGACTTCAAGTATTTATTACAATTTTGATTCTAATAAAGTTAGAGAATGTGCATGAACAAATTCATATTATATAAAAAAAATCAAACAATGATTAACTATTTCTGATATCAAATCGAAATCATTATTTTGATATAAAATTGAAATTACTATTTTTGGAATACTGTCATTACTTCTGATATGGAATTGAAGTACCATTTTTTATATCGAATTGAAACTATCATTTCGTAAACTTCAAGTCTATTTCAATTTCGAATCTAATAAAGCTAAAGAATGTCCATGTCCATGACAATGAATTTCATTCATACTAAGCTTTACAATGCACGCTCGAAATTGTATGAAATCGAAAAGTGTTATTTTTATACCAACAAATGCCCTCCAATATTTATTCTCGAAGTATAAGAGATAAATATAATTATTAAACATTACTTTTCGAACTTGTAATGTCTATTTGATATGAAATGTTTATTTCATGAATTGGTCTATATTATTTCAAATATTTATCATTTATCAAAGTAATTCTTTTGTTTGAATTAACATTTACAATTGACATACGAAGGAATTTTGTTGTAACTGATAGAGCTACAGGGAAAATGTATCAAAGCTTATGCAAAAAAAGGTAAATAGACAAATAATATGGCAAAACATTATCTCATTGATATCAGCTTCACTTTACAATTGCAAGTATCTAGTGTACCATACATCAAAAGTATTTCCCGACAGACTGAGTTCTAAGGCACTATACATTGAACCTTTACATATAATTTTATCAATGACAACCTAAGGCACTCCCAAAAGAAGAAAACCACTAGATTTATTTACACATAATACTAATTGGCTGGAATATTACATTAGAAGCTAGTAACACTGTCAAAGTCCAAGTTTAGCACCCAAAAAAGGGTAGTCCCATACGACTACAGCTTCTCCATCTTCACCACCTTCAACACATTAGCATTAGGAGCATCAACAGCAGACTTCATAACTTCTTCAAGTTTTCTCTTTGCAGGTGTGATCTTAACATTAGCATAAGGTTCAGCAGATCCAAGGCAAACAACTTCATTAAGCACTTGGGAGGAAAAATCCTACAGGTAACAGAACACAGTTGTAAACTTCCATATAGTAGAAGAAATGAAGACTAACTTAAAATGTAATGAGAGAAGACCTCAGTAGCAACTGAATCATCTCCGGATTCATCACAGCCCAGGTTGTAAACCTTAGGGAATGGTGGGTTAAACAGGGCCTACATCCATTACATAGGTGAAATAAATTACATAATCTAATAATCAAAGTTTTAGATTAAAAGCAAATACAAAACAGCAGAAAACACTTCAAAAAAAGCCTGATGAAGATGAGAAAAATAAAATTTAAAAGTAATAGCATCCTTTATAGGGGTATTCTCAGACCCAGGAAGTTGGCATAGCAATAATGGTGTCATCATCACAAACACGTTTGACCTTGTATATTCCATTATATTGACTTGTTGAGACAGATTTGGTCTCAATTTTGAATAATAGCTTCTTCCCCAACAGAGAATTAAACACAGAGGGGTAGTTAGCCACACCTCCACCCTTAATTAAATAAAGATCAAATAAATAATAGTCAATAAGATATAAGTCACACACCATATACATGTAAACTATCAATAACATTAGTATATAAACAACTAACCCTCTTTGCTTCAGTTATTATCTCAGCACATGTTCTTTTGAATAGAAGCTGTCCATCACAATCAAAAAGAACTAACACAGCAGTGACAGTAGCATCTTCAATGTCAATTTTGACCCTATACCTAGAACACCAAGAAGAAATGGTCACGATGGCTTCAACTATTGCTTAAAGGAAAAAAAGAATAAACAAAACTACATGGATTAGTTTAAACAGACCTTGGGTTCACATTAAACACATGGGTGAAGCAAACATCACAATAATACATTCTTGAATCAGGTCTGACAGCCCGCCCACAGTTGCATGCTATATACCACCATGAATCACCATCTTCAACAATTCCTTTCACAGTGGCCATAATAATAAAATGTTCATCCTTGAAAAACAAAAATAGACATTATAATCAATCAATAACAAACAAAACATTTAAGTAAAAACAATGTAGATGGCACACACTCAAAATGAAAAGATGTAATAAATGTAGCATACTTAAGTTAGTGGGTTACATAAGAGCAGCATAAACAAAATGGGCACCAACCTCTTTAACCTCTATTAGCTACTCCAAAGACTTTCTAGGATGTAGCTTTATAAAGTCATCCTGTAGAGATACCCATTGGCCATCAAGAAGAAAACTGATTGCCTGAGAACCAACTAAGGTGGCAGCAGCAAGGCTGCAAATAATCAAATTTAAAAAAGGCCATAAATTAGGACATAAGACAAAAAAAGGAAAAATAAAAAAAACAAATGAAAACTAACCGACAACGGAGATCAATAGCCTCAGCAATATCAGGGTTGAAAATCAACTTCGTTGCATGCATAGCATTTTGTATCACCACTTTTCCTGTTCAAGGGTGAAACATTTGTCAATCAATTTTTTGTAAATTGAGGAGCACAACAACTAAAACTAATGTGAGTAGCATGCTAGTGCAAACCTTTAAATGTCTTGACCTTTGCAAGTTGAACAACAACTATAGGTTAGTCCAGATCACCAGTAGCTATAAATGCATTCAGAGAATCCACGTACTCCCCAAACAAAGCACAATCGAGCTTACCACTGTAACATACAAATTGAAAGTAGATAATAAGCTAGAGACAATGACGTATGATAGCATTTAAATAAATTTATAAATGAATAGTATTAACTCAGTTTAATATCCTATTTATCAAAGAAGAAGAAGAAGCCCACAACCTGTCATCAGTTAGTTCCACAAAAATCATTTTAGTTAACTTTCCCTCTCTTTCGTATTCTTTCTCAGCTGACACCCTAGTAAGTTGGCCAATGACATCTACACCAATAATAGAGATACATTTAGTATAAAAAAAAGGACATATATAAAGTATATAGCAATATAGGGGCTTAAGAACAGATGCAAAACCTTTATTATGGCTATACCTATAAGATAGTCAGATTCTCCATCAGTTCGAGAGATATCCTCAAGGGTATCAAGGCCAGTTCATTAACTGGAATTAGTATAGATTGAGTTGGATCCACCTTGGTCCTAAACTGAAAAACCAATCGAAAGTCATGCTTAGTTGCTTTGAAAGATCCTGAATATAGGGGCCACATTAAAGTACATCATTTCATAAACATCCCCCTCAATCAGCAGTGGCTGGAACTTATACACCAGCGTCTTCTTTACAGATGCTTGGATCCTTCCCCCCTGACCCAATAACCATGATGAAAATGGTACAACAAAAAAAAAATAGATCATCAATACAATGAAAACTCCACAACAACAAAAATACACAGAAAAATAATCAATTTAATGCAGTTACGCCACTTCAATTGAAAATTATTAATACACAAAAAATAGACAATTTCAAAATACACTTACAAATTCATCAACTAAAACCATCTCAATGGAACTTGGAACAGTAGAACTGCCAAAGCTAGGAATAGTCCACAACCGAATCACCGTGACCTTCACCATTCATGCCTCACGGTCAGCCTGGATCTTGCTCAATGGATCAAACCGGGGAGCCATATCAATCACAGTAGATGGTACAACCAAGAAGTGGCGTATCAATCACAGAAGAAAATGAAGCTCAGAATAACAATCACACGCTTCTGTTGAAGATATAAGAGAAAGTAGATGGCACAACCAAGAAATCATAGCAACCCCTATATATAGCATCAAAATAGTTGAAATTTGAATGAAGATATGGAGGGAAATCAACCGCCAACAACTGTTAACAATTGAGATAAAATCACACACTCAAGAAGAAGCCATCGTAGTTGTTAAGGAAAATGTCAGAGAGTTTGGACATCAATATACGAAACATGTGTTGTAAGCAAACTATATTAGAGATGATAGGAAAAAATGAAGGTTAAACCTGCATCCATAAAAAAAATAGGAAATCCGATTAGATATTAGATATTAGATATAATAACATAAGATAACGTACACAGATTATAAAATCATATATATGGGAATGGAAGTAACAAATTAGCAATCATAATGAGTGAAAAGTACTACTTGCCAATATTCAATCTACCTACCCTGATATAAAATAAGGAAGGACAGTATCAGTTCCAGTTGGCTCCCAATCGGTCTTCAAGCACGATTTTTTTTTAAAAAAGGGTAGGGCACGTCTGTTTTGGAGAAGGGAAAAAACGTGAACAGGGGACAATAAAAATTGTGAGGAGAGGCACTTTCAGTTCCAGTTGAATCTCAACCGATCTTCAAGAACAGCTGTAATGAACAGTAGCGAGATTTCTGTAACAATTGGAAGAAAGAAGGCAAGAGTCAAATGTAAATATAGAATGCGACGATGCTTATAAAACACGCAAAAAAAATGTATGCTTGTAACATACTTTATAATAGCTGTAATGACTACACTCAAGTACATTGACCAAAGTTTCAGACAAACTTTCGGTGAAACAATTATTGCCTCACGTTCATACTCAAGAAAGCAAATAGGGAAAATAATAAATTTATAGATGAATCCTGCATGAATGACATGTCACAATAAACAGGAGGTTAAATAGGGAAAATAATATCCTTGTAGATGTATCGTATATTGATTTTTCAGTCTTGACTTTGGAAACAAGAGATTTTCCTTTCTCTTTTTTTCTTTAAGAAAATTCTGGTATAAAAAAGGTTTAAGCCCAAGCTACACAGGAATCGGGTACTGACAATTGGCAAAACCCCCTGGAGCCAAGGATGAATTTAAATTTTGGAAAAAGATACTCTTACACCCCTAAAAAGGAATGTATTAATGTTTACACTATTTTTTATGGATGTGATTAAGTGAGAGAAAGTGATAGAAAAAAGTATGTATAATGAATGATATTAGATAATATGTAAAAAAAAAAAGTATATGACTGTTGTTTGATGTAAGAATATAGAATTGTTAAATTTTAGAGTGCTTTGTTGTGCTTAACTTACAAATATATATATATATATATATATATATATATATATATATATATATATATATATATATATATATTTAATTAATTTTCAGACATGCATAGTCAATTAGAAAATATTTTGAAAAAAATTAAAATTTAAAAAATTGATTTTTAACTTTTAATTAGAAGTTAAAATAAGTAGCTTCTTAAAAAAAATTTAATTTTAAGAAAAATATAACAAAAGAGAGAGAAAGTAAAAAATGTTTTTTATAATATTCAAACACAAAACAATTTCTATTTTTCATGAAAAAATTTACAAATTTTTTTTATAATATCTTAAAATCACTTTTCTTTTAAACTTATCCAAACACACTATTAACTAATCATCATTTAGATAATATTTTGAATGTTCTCAATACAATGCATATAGCATAACAGGATACCTTTACTAATCATCATTTAGTATTGTGAAAGAGTACTAAATGCTTGTTTTGGTGCTCTAAAGATATGTGTTAACAAGTTAGTTTTAGTTCACCATTTATAAATAAATCAAATTAATCCTTTTAATGTTCATTAATATAATCAAATTAGTCTTTAAAGTAATATTGAATCAATCCTCAAAAGAATAAAATTAACAGCATTTAATTATCATGATCAATTTAATACTTAATGGTTATAAAAAAAGGACCAACGAAATATCACCAAAATAGATATTTATTCGATTAATAATAGAGGATTTTGTAGTGCAATTCTTTTAAATGCGCGCCACATGACAGGCTGAATGACATTTATAGCATAATTAATCTTTATTTTTACAGCTTTCACATCCATAGTTTCGGTAGAAGAAAACCCTCCACATTTCTTATACTTGTCATTTTTATTTATTTCCTTAAAAAAAATACATTCATCATATAAACAAAAGGTAGCAGTATTATATATGAGAAGGCCACAATTCTTTCTTATTTATGAAAAAATTGCAATCTTATGAACCAAAAGATTTCTTTTTCTTGTTTTTCGTGAAATAATTAAAAAGAATGTTCAATTAGCTAAAAAGTAACATGTTGCCTAACTATAACTCTGTCAATTTTCATATTTAAAATAACTGACTTCGTCGCTTTAGCTTATTGTAAAGTTGCAAGTCAAATCTTTCACGCTATTACAAAAGGAGTAGGTAAACCAGGAAATCGAAAACAAAACGCAAATAGTGACATCATCTGAAACGTCCATAGTCAATTAATTTGGAGGACTCAAGTCACTCAACACACATCATCTTCTACTAACAACTACATTGGACTAGCTGGTTCCCTTATCCAAGTTTTAAAGCTGTCATGTAATTTCAGCCAAATCTCATATAAATGAGGATTCCAACTTTTTAACTAACTCATCATTGGCGCCGGACTTAAGCTTCACCAGACATAGCGTGTCAAATTGTTTTTCTATATATCCATTTCATGTATAAACATTAAACATGACAGAGTTCAAAATTGTTGTCCATTTCTTAAATATAAAGATAATCTAATATATTAATGTTTTTAATAGTTTGGATAGGGTTAAAGAAGGGGAATAAATAAGTCATTAGAAGTGAGTTAAAGTAAATGATTCCCTCTTAATAATTACAGACAAAATTCAATACTAAGTATATAAGGACAGCGCAGAAGTCAAGTTAATTAATATGATTACCTACGGTAAAATTATGCAAGTTTGTGCATTTAATTAGTGTCTAACAATTTCTAGCATTTCTCTTTTTTATTATTATCAAACTTCTAGCATTTCTCTTAAGAAAGGACTTGCCGTCGTTTTGCATTAATTGCCTTTCTTTGGCTGTATTGCATGTGCAGAAACTTTATATAAATATGATATGGATAGCCAACTATGTGCTGACGTGAGAACAATACCTACAGATATAGATTCATGTCACTTAGAATGGTATAATTGTGTCCAAACAACTGGTATTTATGCAATTCTAAAGCACATGATCCTGCATGGTTCCATTATGGCTAGTTATCAAGATGTTTATTCAACCTTACTAAATATATATTAGGATTAAATATGTTTGATTAAAAAAAATCATAATGCATTCTAGAGCTCATAATATATTTTGGAAATAAGTAACAAATATTACGTTGCATTTTGAGCAAAATGTATTTCTTGGTTATTAATTTAAGACTAACTTGTTATCATTAATTAAAATAATCCACCCCTATATTTATATATTAAATTAATGTACATCTTTTTTAGAGTATCTTAATCTCCTATTATACTCTTCCTTTTTCTTAAAGAATGATACATGTCATTCTTAATTTCTATTCTTTTAAATTTTAAATTCAAATTATTTGTTAAACTAATTATGTATGTATAGAAATAACACTGTTGAAAATGTCTCTGCTTAAGTGTCTGATTGTAATCCGAGAGACTAACCTCTCACTTATCGGGTAGGGGATACTCTTGAAAACAAAAAAAAACTAATTATGTATATCTCATTTATAATTTAAAATATTTTTTCTTTTAATTTATATTTTTTAAATTCTACTTGAATTCAAAACAACTCGGGTAATGCATGGAATACTTATTAGTATATATTTATAAAATACAATACATGTTTTCATTTTAGTAACGTCAAACTTAAAAATTAATTTTACTTAATATTATTTAAATAACTCATTTTTATAAAATTATTTTTAGGTTGACATTTCCAAATACAAAACTCATTCTTCTAAAATAATTTGTTATTCAAAATTGATTCTTGTTCTGAACGAGTTTTAGAGAATAATCTGAATGAGGTTGATGTATGTGGTTTCCTCCATAGCACAGTAGTTGCAATTGTGGTGCAAGAAGTGAGTACTTACAAAATGTATTTCGATACTCAAGTTAGATCGTACACAATGTGTGTAGTATTTAGAATTAGATATATACATTTGCTATCTTGTATGAGATTTATAGGAGCATCTTAATATATAAGAATCATATTTAAATTTGTATTAAACGTTATTAATTAGGATAAAAATCTAATAAGATTGTTATATTTATAATTATCTCCTTTATTTATGAGTGATATAATTAATTTTCCTATTTGTAAGAGATTCTGTTAGATATTTACTCTTCATGAATAGACATATTTACTTATCGAATAACACTTATAAATATCTTAGATTCATCTCTAACGGGTCAAGTTGTTCTTAAATTGCTAACTCGGAACCTGATCTAGAACAATTATAATTCTTTATTCCATTATTTCTGAAAGGGTTTAACAGTTCTATAAGATATATCTGATTTCCTTCTTAATTACCTAATTAAGTTTAGGAAAATGGGGAAAAGATCTGCAGTAGATACCGATGATGCCTTGACTTGCAGGTTTCTTTCGCACCGAACAGATGTTTCTGGTCTCATGCATGATCAAGGGACAGAAGTTGAAGAGGTTTCCTAGGCCAAATTTCCGCTGTAACTAATTCATGTTTAGTGAGAATTATCATTCTATAGAGATACATGACTTTTGCTGATTTCGGTAGTGTGATTAAGCGCCTTTGTCTCAATACAAGGACAATAGTTGAAAGAAGAATCTGAGTTTAGAAACACAATTCTCAAATCCAAAAACATTCTTTTCTCAATTAGAAGCCAATCATTTAATCAGCATAATAAATACTAGGTCAAATTAAACATTTGCTTCACCCCTCTTTCTCTTTCTACCATGGAAGAACCCCAAGTGAGGGGGACCAAAATCCTAACCGACATAAATTATAAGGACTCAAATAAAAAAAATACTATTGTAAGGACTAAAATTTAAATCACTGAACACTATAGGGACTAGGTTTAATTAAACCTTAATAATATATACACCATAAAACCAATTACATAGGCAGTGTATAAATTATAATCAATCAATACGTCCTGCTCAAGCATTACTTTTTAAGCTCACATATAAAAGAAAGAGGGCAATCATTGAGCTTGACTAGAATTTCGCTCATCCGCACAGTTTTGTGAAAGATTATTCAACGAGGGAGAAAAAGTGATATTGAAAGTGCCAGGACAATAGAACCACTCCATTTTCTTATTCTCTGAAAAAAGAAAACTTTTTATTAGTGCAATTATTGGTAACTTATGTTAGAGTGAGACATTTCAACAAAAGAAAAAATTAAAGTGAGACACTTGCATCAGGCCAATTTTATGGTAGTAATCTTTTTTTAAGATATAATATTCATCAAATATTTTTATTGATGATTAGTTATTTTTAATAAAATTTTAAATATCGTTATTTATTCTAATATCGTATCTATTAGGATATCAAATAATTCTCCTTAAAATTAGTGAGGCATTAGTTGATAGTTTTTTATAATTTTGAAGAGAGTGAGAGTGAGTGGCCATTATAATTTAAATTTTGTAACCATTGCTAATGAAGTGGTGAACCTCTACTTCATCTTTGTGTTTGGCATCATCCGATCTAATTTATTTTATGATACGAAGTTTTATTTATTGTGTGAATAAAAAAAATAAAAGATATATCTAACAAATGCCCTAAAGATATAAGTTAACAAATACAAAATAAAACAATATTAATAAAAATTATATTTAATACATTAAAAGTTTAAAAAACTTTTATTTTTATTTAATACATATTTTTTAATGAGTATTCTTAGGACATTTTGTTAATAAAATTCAAAAGTAAAAAGGACCAAACTAGTAGGATTCCTAAATACAAGTCACTTAAAATATCAATATTGAAATGTTTTGCGTATAATTTTTATACGTACATCGTATTTATATCATATAATAATATAAGAGAGATATTAAATCAGTTTGTATGTAACTGTAACATTTCTGCAAGATACAGAATGAGTTTATGAGTAAGTTAAAAAAAGAAAGACGAATAAAAGTTGAACGAATAACGAGACTGATATTATATGCAATGATAACTAAAATAAAATAAAAAAGACAATGAATAACATCAAAACAAACAATAGGACGGAAGCCAAACAATCCACAAAGGGCTGAAGCAAAGTAAAGAAATAGAGACATCAAAAAGACATTATTATGATCGAAAAATACTGGTTTTTTTTAAATATGCTTTGACGGAAAAGAAATTAATAAAAGAAAGGAATTTAAGTAAATTTTTTTCTCTACTATTAATAAAATGATACTTCATTCGGTCCATTTTAAATGTTATTTTGGTGCAACACATAAGAATTAAAAAATATTAAATCAAACCTTAATTGTGAGAATTTTTTACTAAGCTACTCTTATTTATTTTAATTAATTATTTCATTTTATCATGTTTATTTAATTTTCATGAGTAATTGAGATTATTAAAGTATAAGAGTAAAGATGAAAAAATAATAATTAATGCTCTATTGGAATGCAAAAATGTCACTTATAATGCACTAATTTTTTTTTTACCAAAGTAACATTTAAAATGAACTAGAGAGAGTATATTTTTATGGGACAAAACTTCTCAAAAGTGAACTTGTCTGTAAAATAAATAAATAAGAAAGTATCTGCCTTTAAATCATTTAATGAGTTAAGATCATTAAATACTTTAGATTAAATGAAAGATTATTGCACCTTTTACTTACTTATTTTACAAACATGCCCACTTTAAAAGAGATTTTTCGATTTTATGTGTTTTCACTTTTGATTTTTCTCCTTCCCTCTATTCCAAATGTCTAAACATAATTAAGGGTGGATAGCTGATGGGAAGGATAGGTTTTGATCATATTGGCATGTTCTGCTTTTTCTGGAGATTAAAGGGTTAGTCGTCCACTTTTGGGTATAACTCGTGGATAATATTCAATATTGAAACAGTCATGCTTATTAATTTTCTTAATGATAATAATAAATGAATTATGGACGTGAATCATAGGAAAGGAAGAAAATGTTGAGATGCGTAGAATTTGTGAATAATGATAATGAAGATTATATGCTTGATATGATAGATGTAATGATTTTATAACCACAAAGGTGTCATTTTTTTTCTTTAATGTTCGATTTACAATGTTAATGTGAAAATTTTAATTTAATATAAAACATGATAAATTAAACAAGACAATTTCTAGCAACAATTGATATTATTTTTTATTTCACATATTTTAAAGCATTAAAATGTATCTTCTACTGTAAATATAAAAACATTAATTCAAAATATCAAAAAATTTTAATTTTTAATAAATTAAGAAAATTAATACATAATTTACTTTTTCAACTCTTGAATTGGTATATTAGTATGTTAGATCTCTACTTTTCTTATTCGGGAACACCTAATATGGACCACATTGGTTTATGAATAGATTAAGTACAAATTAGTCATTGATTTATTGTTAAAATAAATCAATAGTTAATATGAAAATGTTAAATCTCTACAGATTTCAACTAATAATATTTAGATTTGTACACAAATTTAGTCAAATAACTTTTTTTTTTATGAATAACTGTATATATAAAAAACTTACAAATTTCAATTAATAATTTTTACATACACTCAGATCTGTATATAGATCCTGTAAATCACAGATCCATGAATAGATCTCTTCTTAACTGGTTCATATTAATCTTTTCCTTAAACTAGTGCTTGATCTCGACAGTTCAACTTCATTTTAACATAGAATAAATACGTTTGATCATTGGCATGTTGTATAGTGACTCCCTTCTGAGTCACCTTGAAGCATCAAGTTCACTGCCTTCGAATCTAAAACCCATATCTTAATTCTTAAAGCATTACCATGCTCATACTTTATTTTTGGATATAGTTGTATTTTGATACCTATATAATATTTATTAATTATTAATTTGTATAATTGTTGGTATAAAATAAACATTTTTTATCTGTTGCCATTTCGATAGTTCAGTATAAAGACTTAGCATGAATATATGGACTTGTTCTTGAATAAGAATCGAAGTTGTAATATTAATTTCAATTCAAATATCAGTTAGTCGAAGTTGTAGTATTGATTTCGATGCAAATACCAGTTTGGGATCATTGTGACAAATGATGAACTGTAGTTTCGATTGATTATCAAAACATTAGACTCGAAGGGTAGCTATACTTAGAAAATTTTGAAAGTTATAAGAAACCTCAAGTAGGAGCCAATCAATGTTCAAAGATTCAAATTTTGAATTTGAAAGGAAGGTTTTGAATTTAAAATAGAAGTTAACAGCAGTTGGAGATATAAGATTAAGACAACACAAGGATTGCTGACAAAGATCGAGCAGTTATTGGTGGCATGAGGATTGTTGACAAAGATTTGGTGGTTACCGAACAAAGATTACAAAGATTATCAATAATTTAGACAGTTATCTTTATTTTGGACACATGTCAAAATCTTGTAAACAAGGTAGTTACTTAGGAAGTCTATAAATATCAAGAGGATGGAAACGTTTGGGGGTTGAAAAATCATTACTCACAAATATTTGTAAATTCACGCTCTCACGTCCATTAACATTTCGAGCAAACAGCACGCAAGTCTAGTCTAGTATGTTTCCATCCACTTTTATTTTTGTTCAATTTACAAATTCAATGCAAGTTTATCTTCAGTTCATTTAATTTCAGTCATTTTATTTTATTGCAAAACTTTTTTCTACTCTCAATCGAGTGTTCTTTCGAGATCATTTGATTTCTTTTAATTATTTTCTTTATTTTATTGCAAATTTATTTTCCTATACTTTACATGCTTGCAAGTTTATTGTTTCGTTATTCTTTACATTGCTTTATTTCAATTAATACTCTTTAAGTTCAGTACTTTACATTATTTGTCATTTACTTTCTACAATTTACATTACCTATTATGTTTATTTTGACTGTTCTTTCATTTCTATCATTTACTTTTAGCTTGCTTCATTTGCACTGATTTTCTTATTTCTCGAAAAATAAAGCCTCTTTATTGTCAAACTTATTTTTTACTAAGTTAAATATTATGCATAAACATTCGATTTTGGATTTGAATAACTGTCTTGTATTCAAAATTATCATTTGCATTCCTTTAAGATACTAACTTAGACTACAATCCCAAGAGGAAGCGATTCTCTTCCCCGAATTGAGATCGAGAATCAAACTTTGTCCATTGGACAAAGGGTTTACCATAGTCAAATTAGTTATTTTCAAAATATTTTGGTAAACAAATTGGCATGCTCGGTGGGACTGTCAAGTAAGTAAAGATCTTAAGGGATTTTTGTGAAGTTTATGCATTTAAGAAGTGGTAGAATACTGATAAATATGTCTGAAAACACATATTTGAGTGCTTAGAACCCTCAAGTAGGGAATAATGGAGCCAATGGCAGTAGAGACACTATAGTCTCTGCAAATTTACCACAAGCCTTGGAGCCCGTGATCAGTAAAGTCACAGGAGCCCCTGTTTCAAGAAGTGGTAGAATACTGATAAATATGTCTGAAAACACATCTTTGAATGCTTAGAACCCTCAAGCAGGGAATAATGAAGCCAATGGCAATAGAGACACTATAGTCTCTGCAAATCTATGCATTTAAGAAGTGGTAGAATACTGATAAATATGTCTGAAAACATATCTTTGAGTGCTTAGAACCCTCAAGCAGGGAATAATAGAGCCAATGGCAGTAGAGACGCTATAGTCGCTGCAAATTTACCACAAGCCTTGGAGCCCGTGATCAGTGAAGTCACAGGAGCCTCTGTTTCAAATTTAGAAACTAGAACTCTTGGGGTAAATAGAACTGCACCATTATATGGGCTGGCTCCTGGGTTTACCCCTCAAAATATCACACAAAATATAGGTACTGTCCAAGCCACATATACAAGTCCTATACCTAACGTTTCGCCAAGAAACCAAATGGTAAATGGTGGTGGCCAAGTTGCAGGTACAAGTACTAATCGAACTAATAGGAAAAATATGGGAATACCAGTATTCCCTAATATGCCCAGAGATATGTCTTCGATTCCCTAAGGGAATACGAATATAACTTTAAATAATATCAAGCAACAAATTAATGAAAATAACCATGAGATGGTCCATATGCTGACTCAGCAGATGACTACTGTAATAACTCCACTCATAGAATCAACCAATAATACCTATACCACATTGGCTAGACAAATGGGTAGGATTGCAGATGGTTTTGGTAACCCAGAGGACTCTGTAGGTTAGCAAAGGGTAAACAATTAGCCCGTTTATCAAGAGAACGCCCAGTTGGTAAACAATCCCAATGTTAATAATGCAGTTGAGGATAACCAGCTAAGGAAAATTCCACATGGCCCAAATATAGGATTTTGAATAGTCAATCAAAATCAAGATGCTGATAGCCTCCTAGAAAGGATTAGACTTAATAATCTTGGGAGGCAACAAAATATTAATCAAGCAGTTGAACTAGTGCTTAATAGATATGGGTTTAATGTGGGATATGCAAATAGACCCTATTTTGTGTCAGTTTTCCCTGAATTTATCCAACAAGCAAAATTGCCTAGAGGATGGAAAGCACCTAAGATTTCTAGCAAATTTGCTGGGGAAAGTGAAGAATCCATAGTAGAACACATTACTCGATATATAATCGAAGCAGGTGATGTAGCTATAAATAAGTATTTGAAGATGAAATACTTCCCTAGCTCCCTAACTAAAAATGCCTTTACTTGATTTACAACTCTTCCACCAAATTTGATTCAATATTGGAACCAGTTGGAAAGGAATTTCCATGATCAGTTCTTTAGAGGAGAGACAAAAGTAAGTCTCGTAGATTTGTTTAACATTAGAAAAGGACATGAGGAGTCAATAGATGATTACTTAGCCAGGTTTAGGCAAATGAAGGCTAGGTGCTTCATTGTTATTCTTGAATCTGAGGTAGTTAAAATTGTTGTTGGTGGCTTGGACTATTTCATTAGAAAGAAACTAATAAACCAGCAAATCCTTGACATGTCTCAACTTGCTGATAAAGTAAGACAAATTGAGCAATTGAAACTCGGAAAGGAAAAACTTAGGAGAAATCTAAGAAAAGAAAAAATTGCTTATGTTGAAACTCTTAATAGCAAGGATAAGTATTTTAAGCAATCGAAGGACAATAAAGTAGCCTATGTCGAAACCGATGAAGGTGAAGATGATGAGGAAAATGAGATTAACATAACAGAGTTAAAGTCTGGTCCTCCTTATACTTGTTCATCTTTAGTGTCTAATCGAACTAAGGATAATATGAAGTCCTTTACTAGGCCAACTTATGCTTTCAACATTTCTAAAGTTGATTTAATTTTTGATGTCTTATTAAAAGATAAACAAATCAAACTTTCTGATGGACATAAAATCCATTCATTAGAAGAAATAAATGGTCAAAAAAATTACAAGTATCATAATAGATATGGTCATTCTACTAACAATTGCATATGTTTCAGGGATCTAATCCAAAAAAGCATCATGGAAGGAAGATTAAAGTTCGAGAAAAAGAAAAGCATGAAGGTGGATGTTGATCCATTCCAAGTGAATGCCATCTATATTTAGCTAATTAGCTTCATAGAAGTCAATATGGTTAAGGTAGGAGAATCCTTTCCTGGCCTCAATGACCATAGCCTTGATGTGTTCGAGGCTACAAAGGAGGAAGTTTTCCCTAAGGCTGGGGAAACTTTAGTCGAATTCCTTCCGGGGAAGAAAGAGAAGAAGAAAGAAGTCTCCTTGTGCCTTAGATGCAGTGTTGTCTTTGACAGGCTAGCTGCCAAGTCTTACTAGGAAACCTTGAAGCAGAAGCAGAAGGAAAAAAACCACTACAATAGCCTCCATCAATATCAATAATCAGCCAACGAATCACAATGCTGTGGTAATGCAGGGATTAGAGAATCCCAGGAAAGGGAAGATGAAGGTTTCCTTACAAATGTGGCCCCTAATCAATGGGTTAGAAACAGTCCACAACCTCACAAGATTCAGAACATGCCATTCTGACCAAAATTTGAATATAGGATGAGTCTTTTCATTGGGAAACCAAACACTTGATTTTGAGGAGAATGTTCAAACCCAAACTAGGGTTTAACCCCATATTTATCCAAGTCTCAGTGGCGCAAGGCACAGAGGCTAGGACAACAACAGTTACAACAATAGGCATTGGCCAAGTTGCAACAGCAACAAAGGTCATTTGTCCAGGTGGTCCAAGGACCACCCCTGAAAACAGAAAAATAAAAACCTCCAAGTCCAACGGACGAGGATATTATTACAGATTCATTCGAATCTGGGTTCAAGGATGATTTAGACACTATTTTTTGTGTCAATGTGGTGTCTTTTCTTCTTTATAACTTTTCCATTTCAGGTAATCAAAAGTGGATCAAAAGGAGGATTTCGAAGATGATATGGAAGAGACCTGTTGGTATATGGTCGAAGAAGATACATTCGAAGTAATGAGAATTCGGCAGTCTTCAATACTCCCTCTCTTGAAATGAAGAGTCATCTCCGCCCACTTTTTATTAAGGCAACAGTAAATGATAAATTAGTGGGCAAGGTGCTGGTCGATGGGGGAGCTGTCATTAATCTTTTGCCAAATAATTTATTGAGAAAATTTGGCAAAACAGAGGCTGATTTGTTGCCACACAATATAGTGGTAACAGAGTTTAATGGCAGGTCCTCCACATTAAAATGGGCTATTATTCTTGATGTCAAGGTGGCTTCAGTAACAAGGTCAACCTTGTTCATAGTAGTTCCTTTGAAGGCTAGTTACAATCTGCTATTGGGTAGGGAGTGGATTCATACTATGGGTGTTGTCCCTTTGACCGTCCATCAGAAGATGTTCTTGTGGAATCAGGTGAGGGAACTCGAGATGATTGAAGCTGATGACACCCTATGTTATGTTAGTCAGAACTATGTAGATCTACAAATATATATGTCTGGTGTTAGACCATTCTGCATTTGGGATTCAGCAACTCTCGATAGGAAGGGAGTTGAGATGGTGGCCCTTACCCCCAACAAGTTTTTATGTTATTCCAAAAGTTGATTCATTTCAACTTCGAAATTATAATTATTCTAGGGCGTACAGACGCCTATTTAACATTTCAGGACAAGTATATTCGGCCTTAAGTTGCAATAATAGAACTTGAGAGACATATGGCTCGAATTGCAGCCTATATGGCTGAAAATTACACAGAAAGTGCAATTTCGAGTCAGGTGAGTTGAATCTCAGCTTATATGGCTCAGAAATTTGGTACCATTGAAGATGCCAACTTGGACTATACTTATGATGATTCCTCTTTGAGATTCAAACAGACCCCTCTATCTGAGATTAAAAGAATAGAGGTACAAGATCCTTTAGAGGAAATCAATTTAGGAAATGATGTAATAAGAAAGTCTATTTTCATAAGTAGTTTAATAAATTCTAATTTCAAGTATGAGTTAATTCACTTGCTCGAAGAATATAAAGACTATTTTGTATGGGATTATGAGGAAACGTATGGGCTCAGTCGAGATTTAGTGGAACACAGACTACCAATTCGAGCAGGACAAAGACCAATCAAACAAGCTCTAAGGAGATTTGCCCTTAAAGTGGTCTTAAAGATTAAGGAGGAAATTGAAAGGTTACTAAAAGCTAAGTTCATTCGAACTGCCAGGTATGTTAACTAGATTTCTAATATTGTTCCTGTTATGAAAAAGAATGGCAAGTTAAGAGTATGCATTAATTTTCAAGATTTATATTCTGCTACCCCTAAAGATGAATATCCTATGCCTATTGCTGACATGTTGATTGATTCAGCCTCAGGTCATGAAATTTTAAGTTTTACGAATGGTTATTCTGGGTATAATCAAAATTATATTGCAAAAGAGGATGTGTTGAAAATAGCTTTTCGATGTCCAGGAGCAATTGGCACCTTCGAATGGGTGGTCATACCGTTTGGATTAAAAAATGCTTGGGCCACATATCAAAGAGCTATGAATACTATTTTTCATGATGTTATTGGCAAATTCATGGAAGTTTACATTGATGATGTGGTGATAAAATCGAAATTAGAGCAGGAACATCTCTCGAATTTGAAATAATCATTCGAAAGGATGAAGAAACATGGATTAAAAATGAATCCTATTAAATGTGCTTTTGGTGTTTCTGCAGGATATTTCTTGGGATTCCTAGTTCAGAAGAAATGAGTAGAGTTAGATCAGAACAAAGCAAAAGCTATTCTGGAAGCATCACCTCCTTCGAATAAGAAGCAGCTCCAGTCTCTGCTAGGAAAGATTAATTTCCTAAGAAGGTTCATTTTGAACTTATCTGGAAAAACCAAAGTTTTCTCTTCACTCTTGAAACTCAAAGCTGAAGAAGAGTTTTAATGGGAAGAAGAACATCAAGTGACAATCGATTAAATCAAGCATTGTTTGGCTAATCCTCCAGTAATGATGCCTCTAGTGTCTGGACACCCTTTGAAGTTGTATATTTCAGCATCAAATGAAACAATTGGGTGTGTGTTAGCACAGGAAGATGAAAATGGAATCGAAAGAGCCATTTATTATCTTAGTAGAGTTTTGATAGATGTTAAAATAAGATATAGTGCAATCGAGAAATTATGCTTAGCCTTGTACTTCTCTTGCACTAAGTTAAAGTATTATGTAAAGTCATATGATATACTTGTTGTTTCGAAAACTGATATAATAAAGTATATGTTATTCAAACCTATCTTGCATGGTAGAGTAGGAAAGCGAGCTCTTGCTTTAACAAAATTTTCTTTAAAGTATGTACTACAAAAGGCCGTGAAAGGCTAAGTGTTGACAGACTTTTTGACTGACCACCCTTGTGTTGACATCGAAGAAAAAGATATCGACTACATTGCTTTGAAACCATGGAAGTTATATTTCGATAGATCAAAACACGGTAGAGGTGTGGGTCTTAGAGTTCTAATTGTTTCATCAATTGGGACTCCAACTAAATTTTTATTCAAATTAAAACATAAATGTTCGAATAATGAAGCGAAGTATGAAGCTTTAATAGCTGGTTTATAAACTTTAATTTCACTCAAAGCCATAAATATTAAAATCCTAGGTGACTCCCAATTAGTTATTAAGCAATTGACTCGAGAATATAAATGCATTAATCAGAATATGTTTAAGTACTTTGCTTTTGTAGTAAGGTTGTTGTGTGAATTCGATGAAGTTATATTGCAGCATATTCTGAGGGAAGAAAATTATGAAGCTAATGAGCTTGCCCAAATAGCTTGAGGCTACAAGATTTCAAGTGTAACTTTGGTTAAATTAATCAAAATTAGAGAAAAATTATATCCATTCGAGAATTTAGAAGTATGTCTACTCGAGGATATAGATGACTCTAATTGGAGAAAACCAATTGTTGATCATTTACAAAACCCAAACATATAAGTCGAAAGGAAACTAAAATATAAAGCTATACATTATATTATAATGAGAGATTCACTTTATAAAAAGTCAGTAAATAGAAATTTATTGACATGTTTGAGTGAAAAAGAAGTATATACAGTTTTAGCAGAAGTACACAAAGGTATTTGTGGTGCTCATCAAGTTAGTGAAAAGATGAAATAGGTATTGCGCAGGCAGAGAGTCTATTGGCCTACAATGGCTAAAGATTGTCATTTATACGCTTAAGTCATATGAGGAATGTCAAAAGCATGGAAATATTCAGCATGTTCCTGTGAGTGATTTACATTCGATTATAAAACCTTGCCCATTTCGAGGATGGGCTCTCGATTTGATAGGCCAGATTCATCTGCTATCTTCTAAAGGACACATATATTTTAGTTGCCATTGACTATTCTACTAAGTAGGTCGAGGCAATTCCTTTGAAAGATATTACCCAACAGGATATTGTTAATTTTATTGAAGAAAATATTATTTATAGATTTGGTATCCCTCAAACTTTAACTATTAACCAATGCACTGTGTTTACTGCTCATTATATTACTGAGTTTGTTAAGACAATGAATATCAAATTACTCACTTCAACTCCTTATTATGCGCAAGCTAATAGGCAGGTCGAAGCAGCCAATAAGATTTTAATTAGTTTAATTAAGAAACATATTGGTCGAAAGCCAAGGAGTTGACATAAGACTCTGAGCCAAGTTTTATGGGCTTATTGAATTTCTCCTAAGGAAGCTATTGGGATAATGCCATATCATTTAGTATATGGTCATGATGTTGTTTTACTAATTGAAATTAATCTTCAGTTAATTTGGTTACAATGTTAAGATGAAATTCTTACTCAAGATTTTTGGGACTTGATGTTTGAGGAACTAAATCAGTTAGATGAGGAAAGATTAACTGCTCTTGAAAATTTGATTCGACAAAAAGAAAAATTGCAAAATTCTATGATCTTCGAGTCAAAAGAAAAAGTTTGCTTTGGGTGATTTAGTTTGGAAGGTTATTTTACCTATGGAGAAGAAACCGAAGTCATTTGGAAAATGGTCCCCAAATTGGGAGAGGCCATATCGAATCGAAAAGGTTTATTCTGGTAATGCTTATTCGATAACGAATATAAATTTGAACGAAAAGATTGCTTCGATAAATGGTAAATACTTAAAGGCATATAGACCAACCATACACCAAATCAAAATCTTATTATAAAAAATCATAGTTTCAATTCAAAACAAATTGAAATTTAAAATTGTCATTACAAAATGAATATACAAAGGTTTATTGATGCCTTGAAAATAAATAGGCCAAACATCTAAGATCCCAACCTTCTCCTTAGAAGCTACCTCGAGGGAAGGGATTAAATCTTGAATAGCTTGCTTCACCTGGTTACCTTCGTTCGTCCATCGATGGTAGTCCTCATCGAGAGCTCGTTCTTGACTTGCACAATCCTCAGCGAGGGCTAGAAGTTCATCTCATTGTTCTTCAAGTATTAACAGTTCTTGTTTAAGTTCAGCAATTTGTTCTTTGTTTTTGTTAATGTTTTGCTAAGTCGATGAAAGAACTGAAGTGAACTTCGAACGTTTTCTCTTTACCTTAGCAACAGTTATCATCAATTGCTTTTTCTTTTCGAGTAGTTCTTGAATATTTGTGATAACTTGATCAATGCTAGGAAGCTTGGTTGGCAAGTCCTTTATGAGGTTGGCCAACTCTTGAACCACTAATTGGGCATTTGAATCCAGAAGATGCTTGCTTTGGTTCAGTTGGTCAAGAAAGCAAAACAGTTTTTCCTTTTTGTCTTTGTTAGCCATAATTTGATTTATCCCAAGGTTGGAAAGATCAACCAACTCTTTTAGGAGCTGGGGGGTAGATATGCTTTGAACTTCGATTTCAGAATGAGCTGTGGAATGATGGGATTTCGAGGATAAAGATTGTTTAGATAGAATATCTTCTAGTCTTTTTTTAATATCATTTTCATCCTCGTCATCATCAATGCATATAGTCTCTGCTTCTTCCTCAAAGGTAGTTTTAGTTTGTCCTCATTGGACTTTGGCAGAAGAAGAGAGGATAGCCTTAGATATATGGATTGCTTCAATTGAGATAGGAGCTTCGATATCAGCAAGAGTGGTGGCTCTAGGAGGAGAATTGATGTTTACCTGCAATTCAAGAAAATTGAAAAGATGTTTTTTGTGAGATTTTGATCTAAGTGTAATATTTCAAGTTTAAAATACACAATATATATATAGTGATAAACCTGAACATCTGTATCGATGAAAGAACCGTGGAATTGGGTTCATCTTCAGAAACTATGTTTTCTTGAAGAATATAGAGGTAAGATTAGAATAATTCGAAACAAGTAAAGGACAGGATAAATTTATTCAATATCATACCTCAACATTAGTTTTGATGGGGACGTCCTGAGCTCTAGTGCTGGATTCTTTTTTGTTTGAACCATGGTTTCGAGCATCCTGTCAAAACGAGAACTCAAGGTTGAAGTTGCTTCTGGCCCAGAGGTGAGTTGGTCTGGAAAGAGATTCAAATCCCTTGGAGGAGAAGGGATAAAGGAAGGTGTCCTGAATCTTCTCGAGGACATTGGAATAGATTCCTTATATTCTTTAGGGGAGGATTCTTGTTCGAGATAAAAGAAAAATTGATGGTTTTAAAGATTTCGAAAACAATGTTAGTATTCTCGAGGACATTGGAGTAGATTCCCTATGTTCTTTAGGGGAGGATTCCTATTCGAGATAAAAGAAACATTGGTGGTTTTAAAGATTTAGAAAACAATGTTTATATATATATATATATGACTCACCATTGAGGGTTCAGCCCTTTGAAAGTCAGATGCTAGTCCTACACTTTTTGAAGTAATGGGCTCTTCATCCTCTTTTGAGGATTCATCAGAGCTTTCAGAAAGGACAATTTGTGCTTGTTTCGATATAATATGCTTTACACGTCTAGTTTTTATTAGGTTTTCAGCAACTGTCTTTTCCTGGAAAGATAGAAAAAGAATCAAACTCAGATATGACATGAGTTTATATAAAAAAAAATCATTTACCTTGGATTGAGAGCCAGTAAGTATGGTTGTTTTGATCACTTTTTTTCTTTTTCTCGGCTATCTTTGTTTTCGAAGGTGCTGGAGGAGGTTTTTTCGAAGGTTGGGATGATGAAGTTGTCCCTGAGGCCTTCGACCTTGTTTTCTGAACTTTACTTGGCCTTTGGGGCTCATCTTCCCAATCTTTATTTTTAGCCTCCATTACGTTGGTTCTTTTTGAAATTGCATTATATCGAGTTTAGAAATAACGGTTAAAATATCAACAAAGAATATGAAGATTAAGGACTTAAGACTTTACCATATGGTGGATATTTTATTACTTGAGTGTATTTATAAATTGGAACTCAGCAGGTATCCAAATAGTAGTTGGTAAAAGTTACATCTCATTTCTTCGAATCCTTTACGACACCTAATGCTCCACCCTTGAGGCCTAGATATCGATTAGCCAGGGAGCATTGGGAAGTGAAGGAAACTTTAGTGGGGTTTCGAGTCGTTTGAATGAAGCTAAAGGATTCAAAACTAGCGCACCAATGAAACAAGCATAACATAATTGATGATGCTCTATTTTCTTTTGTTTTAGGACTTGTTCTGCATCTCAAACCACCAGTCTTAAGTTTCAAGGATCATATTTGACTTTGAAGAATTTCTCAAATCTAGAAATCTCTTTAAGATGCATACCTTTGGATTTCTTGCTAGTCACTCCTATCTACACAGATGAAGATGAATTAGTAAATCGTTGGAAGCATTCTTCGATTGTAGCCTTCTGAGAAAAATAATATTTTCTCCACCAGTCTTCGAACCCCTGGGTCGAGTATAATAATAGAGTGCACTCGAAGGGATTAAAACCTTCTCTCCTTCCAATATTTTGCTTCAAAAATTATTTATAGTGTGCAAGATCCCTAGCTTCAGACTCACATATTTGATGTTCGTCTTTTAGGGAAATTGGAGCATGAATACATTAGGAAAACCCAAGTTACCTTGATGCACAGGAAGGAAGGTAGAGTTGGAGACTGAAGTCATTTGATTTAGGGAGGCCAGGAGATAAATTTTGGGTAGTTAAGGTATGAGCCCATATTTCTAGGTTTTCAGATTGTGCCCTAGGAGTTTCACAGAAAAATGGTTCTCGAAACCATTTTGGGCCACATTCGCGGAGAGCAAAGGGGGAGAAATCAAAATTATTCGATTGGTGGTGCATGTTCATAAATAATGAGAAGAAAAATTTAAAGTCTTCAATTTCACTGCCTAGCTGCGAGGCGTAGCGAAGTTGAGATAATCGAGGACCTTCAATTTTTGTGTAATTAGTGGCTGAACTTGAACTTTGAATGTGTGGTTTGAGGATGGCATTAGCCAAAGTTGTAATAACCAGAATAGACCCCCAAGGTTTGTAAGGGGTTTATCATTGGATTGAAGAAGATTTATGGCTTCTGTCATCGAAGAATAGAATTGAGCAAGGATCAATTTGCTCAAACAAAGTGAAGCACCCTCATGGAGAAGGATGGCTAATAGAAAAAGAGATTTTCGGATTTGAAGTGATTTGGTGCAAAAATTAAAAGCACTAAGCCAGAACATAAGAAATGCTATATGTTCTTCATCAGAAACTTCTGTTGTTTCGAGATAATTATTTTGAATAAAGGCAGTATATATAAATTTCAAAAAGTTAGGCTCGATGGAAGTTCTAGGACTCAAGGTACTTTTGACTATTCTTCCAACAGGTTTAAGGCCAATGATGGCAGCCATGCGAAAAGAGTAGGAGTTAGCATCCCATAAGGGACATGAAAAGAATTTGTAGATTTGTTCCAAAAAAAGAAGGAACTTATGAGCATAGGGGCATTGTATTCGATACGTTCCCTACTCAGTTGGATAAAATCGAAGATACCAGCTGACTTCCAAATAGATCTCTTGGCTTTTTCGATACGGTTTGGCCAACGAAGATAAAGGGGTCTCGTATGATTACTGACAGGTGGTAAACTTTGAAAAACTTTTGAGAAATGATTGAAGAAATTAGTTTTGAGAGAGTAATGGAAGGCAACTATTGTTTCTCCTTTGATGCAAGGAAAAAAGGATTGAATGCTTGTATATTCCTTTTCAAGAAGGGTTAGACCTAAAAATGTAAACCTATTGTTACCAATGGTAAAGGGGATTGATGCACACTTTTTAATTGTTGCATTTGCAAACCCAAGTGCAGGTTGTCTCAAGTAATAAATTTCTCGGTGAGTCCGAGGTCGATCCACAGGGAATTGTTGAAGATTAAGGTGAAGTAAATATTTTGTTATTAAGGTAAAAATTATTTACTTGGGTAAAAAGATCCACTCTTGGTAAATAAAGTAAAAGTAAGATTAATTCCTTTTATAACTCAATTAGAATCCTCGCAACATGGAGGTTCCAATCGGAAAATACAATGTTAAAAGTCCATTAAAATAATATACGTAGTTATATTATGTTTCTTTTAATCATCTATTAACACCACCACTCATAAATGGGATCAAGCATTCATTGTACCAATATTTTGTCTACAATAAATCAAGATCTCCACTTTACAAGGAAAGTTTTTAACACCAACACTTGTAAATGGGTTAAAGCATTCATTGTGTCAATCTCTTGTCTACAACAAATTAAAAACTCCACTTTACAATGAGAGTTTCTAAATTGATTGGAAACAAAATACAATACGTATAATGACTGCTTGAAAAATAAATCATTTAAGAAAAGTCCATTAACATAATATACGTAATTATATTATATTTCCTTTAATTATTATCACCACTTGTAAATGGGTTAAAGCATTCACTGTACTAAAATATTGTCTAGAATAAATCAAGAACTCCTCTTTACAAGGGTAGTTTCTAAATTATCAGAAACAAAATATAACTCTATAATAGCTACTAGAAAAATAAATCATTAAAGCATAAGAGATGAATAAATCTAATCTTATTTTATTACCAAGAGATTCACACTTTGACCCAAGTAGACTAGAAACTTATTTACACATAGACTAAAAGAGAGAAAAAGAGAAAAAGAGAGAGAAAGGAAATTGGAGGGAGGAGGAAATTCCTCAGAATTCCCCCTCCCCGCAGTGTCCCTCCTGAATGTGCAATTGCCTTTTTATAGGCAAATTCATGTTACTGTGCAATGCATAGTAATATGAATAGTAAAACTTAATTGTTAAGTTTTCCTACGTAATCAATGACATTTTTTTTAAAATAATAATTGAGCAAATGCACAGCTGTGCGTCCAGTCATTTTTTCATTTTTGAGAAAAATGATCTTCATGAAAGTTGTAGGCCTGGATATTTACTTTAAAATGGCGTTAGTTTGAGTCCAAAATCATGCCTAGAACTCAAGATATAGTCTAATTACTACAGAGTATTTAAACCCAGTTTCAGCTCCTCTATTCTAACTTCAAATCCTAATATCACCCATTAAACCTCAGAATTTGGAAAAGTGTTCAACATGAAAGTTGTAGGGAATTGTCTTAGCTTTCCTACAAGACTAAAATCACATCAATCAGATATTTGTAACTCAAGTTATAGTCAGTTTACTAAACATTGCCAAAGAGATAATTACGGCTAATTTATGTAATAATGTATTTAATGATCCAATAAGGTCCAATATCATAAAATGTGTCAAAACCAACTTAATTAAGCTTAATTGAACCTTAAGAAGCCTAGTGAGAGGATTATAAAATGTATAAAATACAGTGTTATCAAAGTCTCCCACACTTAACTTTTGAACTCCTGGGCAAAACACAAAAGATAAAAACCAAGGAATAAAGAAAAATAACACAAACTCAAAAACTAAAAACTCTAAAGGATTTAATGACTCAAGAAGAGTAACTAGACAATCAAGGGATCAAAACAGTCATGAGGTAACATTTCTTCGCATCTCAAACCAACAAGTAAGGAAACTTCAGTTGAAAAAAATGAATCAAGAATGATAGATCCTCACAGAATTCACTCTCAATCTCTCTAGTGTTTAAAAAGGTTAGTATTTCACTCTATTCAACTTATGAATAATTGCACTACCATAAGCTTGTTTATCTTCTACTTCTCCACTACTCAAAAATAACATATATACACAAATCATGAGAACTTTATTCAAAGTTATAACGGGGTCAAGGTAAAGGTAGAAGTAATATAGATAAGACAAGTTAAAGACCAAAGAGAATAAAAGAGCAGTATGTTATAGTTAGAGTGGAGAAGATGTTTGAGAACATTCAGTCTAACTTTTCCAAGATTTTCTTAATTCCTTCTCTATTTGTTTTTTTTTATAAAGAGCATTGACTAATATTTGACTAATGTTTCGTCAAAGATCAATTGGTAGATTGAATTCATTGTTAGGCTTGAACATTCTCCTTCTATTCCTGTTATTTCCAATCATCCACCCTCATTTTAGGTATGAATATATCACATGGTGCATTCTTTTGATTGTAGCAATAATCAACTCTTTTTTTTTATAGAAACATTTTTTCTTTTTTTTCTTTTTTATATAACCAATCTGCACACGCACCTCCACACTTGTTCAAGAACTCATCAAATAACAAAGTCAATGCTCTCTTATTCCCTAAAGTTGGGTTAGAACATGATTTTTCATTTAAGGCACGTAATAAGTTAGAAACAAAGAATGGTCAAATAAGCTCAAAGGGGTTAAGCAAAGAAAAATATGTAAGGTTAGCTATTTGGTCAAAGTAGTTAATTCAAGAAAATTTGCATCAATCATATTTATGTATGCATGTGAAAATATAGCTTAAAAAAGAATCAAAGCAAGTTCTAGAATAACAATTCCATAAGTGAAAAAAAATCACACAAGAAAGAAGAGAATGGTACAGATGTTCAATCCATTCATTTATAGGCTCAAAATCTCACAAGGCATATATCCATCATTCTCAGTCCACAAAAATTTTAATCCATAACCAAGCATGTGATGTTTAAGAAAGAAGACAATTTACTCAATCATACAAATTTCCTTGAATCCATTTGCTACTTCCACACAAATAGTTCTCTACCCCAATCTAGATGCGTCTCAAGAGTGAAATTACAATCACAGCAAAATTTACTACTTACTCTGCCATCCTTAATTGGTTTAGGTTAGAAAATTACTGACAAACATATAAACACGACAAACATATTAATAAATACACTTCCTAAATTTTTTTTTTCAAATAATTTTTTTAAACAATTTTTTTACACAATTATTCACACAACTATTTACACAACTATCCTTCTCCCCAACCAGATCACAACATTGTCCTCAATGTTAAAATAAAATAGATAGGTAAATGAAAGAAAATAGTACCTATTACTGCAATTACTGAAAAGAGAAATCTTACACAAATATAAACAGAAACAAAGTACGACAAATAAAACCAAAGATTAAAATTATTTAAACAGATGGAGTGTCTTGACTGACTTCCTTTTCTTACTGCTTCTCGCAACATTTCCTTCAGACCACTTCTTGCTCTCTCTTTTTTTTTAATCTATACAAGAAAATATATACATGTAGTTGTGATTGTGGCTCACATCTTCCTCTAGTTTTACATCTAGTAACGGCTTAAACGCCTTCTATGAGTCAAGGATAGGCTTCTCATCCAATTTTCTTATAAATTGGCAAACAATGTCTTTTTGAGTCAGATTCCCAAGACTGCAAAATACATTAAGGATGTAAACAAGTAGGCGGTATAAACCTGTCATGGTTAAAAAAAAATATTAAAAAGTAGGCGGTATAAACCTGTCATTAAATATTAATAAAGGTGTGGTATTAAACCAACCACCAAATAAAGAAAAATATAAACAAAGGTGTGGTATTAAACCAACCACCAAATAAATATTTACACGAGTGTGGTATAAACTAACCACCAAATAAAAATTAAAAATAGTGTGATAGAAACCAACCACCAAATAAAAAATAACAAAGGTGTGATATGAACCAACCACTAAATAAAAAAAACATACGAAAATAAAATGTGAAAAGTAAATTACGAAAAGTAAAAGAGAGAATTTCCCCCACTGTTAGTATGTACAAAAAAATAAAAGGAGGAAATTTTTCCCACAAAGTTAGTATGTACAGAAAATAAAAGGGAGAATTACCTCTACTGTACAGAAATTAAAAGGGAGAATTACCCCATCTGTTAATATGTACAAAAAATAAAAGAGAGAGTTTTCTACATTGTTAATATGTACAAGAAAATAAAAGAAAGAATTACCTCTACTGTACAGAAATTAAAAAGGGAGAATTATCCCCACTGTTAATATATACAAAAAATAAAAGGGAGAGTTTCTCCCACTGTTAGTATGTACAAAAAAATAAAAGGGAGAGATTTCTCCCACAAAGTTATATGTACAAAAAATAAAAGGGAGCGGTTCTCCCACTAAGTTAGTATATACAGAAAATAAAAGGGAGAGTTTCCCCCACTGTTAATATGTACAAGAAAAGAAAAGGGAGAGTTTCCCCCACTGTTAATATGTACAAAAAGTAAAAGGGAGAGGTTCCCCCACTAAGTTAATATTTACAAAAAATAAAAAGAAGAATTACTCTCACTTTGTATATAAATTAAAAGGCTTAAATTTTTTAATTATTTTTATTTTATTATTTTATTATATATATAGATATATATATATATTTTTTTTTTGTTTTGGTGATCACGGGTGTGACCACCTTTTTCTTCAATTTTCAAAAGGGAGACAACCTTGTCCTCCATTATTAATTTTTTTTTTTTTATTATTGTGGGACCTTTATGTTTTTTTTTTCATTTTTTAATATATAATTTTTTTTTACTTTTTACTATTTACACTATTCATACACTTTTTTTAATTTTATTATTTTTTTATATTGTTATTATTATTATTATTAATATTATATAAACTTTTTTACTTTTTTACTATTTATACTATTCACACACTATTTATCCTATTCATACTATTTACACTATTCATACAAAATTTTATTATTACTATTATTTTTTTATTTTACTATTCATACTATTCACGTTACTATTTACACACTATTCACTTTTTACTATATATAAAAATATTTACACCAAATATTTATTCTTCAAATTAAATCCCCGACAACGGCGCCAAAAACTTGATGATCATTTTTTAATTGTTGCATTTGCAAACCAAAGTACAGGTTGTCTCAAGTAATAAATTTTTCGGTGAGTCCGAGGTCGATCCACAGGGAATTGTTGAAGATTAAGGTGAAGTAAATATTTTGTTACTACAGTAAAAATTATTTACTTGAGTAAAAAGATCCACTCTTGATAAATAAAATAAAAGTAATATTAATTCCTTTTATAAATCAATTAGAATCCTCGCAACATAGAGGTTCCAATCGAAAAATACAACGTTAAAAGTCCATTAAAATAATATACGTAATTATATTATGTTTCTTTTAATCATCTATTAACACCACTACTCATAAATGGGATCAAGCATTCATTGTGCTAATATTTTGTCTACAACAAATCAAGATCTCCACTTTACAAAGAGAGTTTCTAATACCAACACTTGTAAATGGGTTAAAGCATTTATTGTGCCAATTTCTTGTCTACAACAAATCAAAAACTCTACTTTACAATGAGGGTTTCTAAATTGATTGGAAACAAAATACAATACGTATAATGACTGCTTGAAAAATAAATCATTTAAGAAAAGTCCATTAACATAATATACGTAATTATATTATGTTTCCTTTAATTATTACCACCACTTGTAAATGGGTTAAAGTATTCACTGTGCCAAAATATTTTTTATAATAAATCAAGAACTCCTCTTTATAAGAGTAGTTTCTAAATTATCAGAAACAAAATATAACTCGTATAATAGCTACTAGAAAGATAAATCATTAAAGCACAAGAGAAGAATAAATATAACCTTATTTTATTACCAAGAGATTCACAATTTGACCCAAGTAGACTAGAAACTTATTTACACATAGACTAAAAGAGAGAAAAAGAGAAAAAGAGAAAGAAAGGAAATTGGAGGGAGGAGGAAATTCCTCAAAATTCCCCCTCCCCGAAGTGTCCCTCCTGAATGTGCAATTGCCTTTTTATAGGCAAATTCATGTTACTGTGTAATGCATAGTAACATGAATAGTAAAATTTAATTGTTAAGTTTTCTTACGTAATCAATGACGTTTAATTTTTTTTTATTTTTTATTAATAATAATTAAGCAAATGCATAGCTGTACGTCCAGTCTTTTTTTCATTTTTGAGAGAAGTGGTCTTCATGAAATTTGTAGGCTTGGATATTTGCTTTAAAATGGCTTTAGTTTGAGTCCAAAATCATGCTTATAACTCAAGATATGGTCCAATTACTGCAGAGTGTTTAGATCTAGTTTCAGTTCCTCTGTTCTGACTTCAAAGCCCAATATCACCTATTAGACCTCAGAATTTGGAAAAGTGTTCAACATGAAAGTTGTAGGGAATTGTCTTAGCTTTCCTACAAGATCAAAATCACATCAATCAAATATTTGTAACTCAAGTTATAGCCAGTTTACTAAACATTGCCAAAGAGATAATTATGGCTAATTTATGCAATAATTTATTTAATGATCCAATAAGGTCCAATATCATAAAATGTGTCAAAACTAACTTAATTAAGCTTCATTGAACCTTAAGAAGCCTAATGAGAGGATTATAAAATGTATAAAATACAGTGTTATCAGAGATCATTACCTAGGACTTCCAGAGTTCAGAATGGTCTGTGGAAGGATCAGGAGCGTAAAAAACCTCATCTTTTATCATTGGAGCGGTCATAGTGGCAGCATCTGGTAAAACTACTATTTCTTGTGATTCAGAGCTTGAGTGTGAAACTTGGGTAGAGGAAGTAGTCTTGTTAGAAGAAGAGGCCATTGGTGATTGAAGGTTTTTGAATCTTGAGAAAGGAATAAAGACAAAGACAGAATTTGACAAGAGGATTCAAGGTTCAACAATGGCAGAAGGGTGTGCACAAAGAAGGAAGAACTCGGAAATTAGAGGAAAAGGAAGTGAAAGGGAGAAGTTTTTTTCTCCACGATGTAAATAGAGGTTTTCAAATTAGAAGAAAGAGAAAATATGCACAGTAACTCCATTTAATGCTGACATGATGAAGTACAGCTGAGGCCGTTTTTATCCATTAAAAGTCATAATTAGCTTTGTGATTCCCTAAAAAGTGGAGGTAGTTAGTTAATAAGGAATGGCCACGTAGTGACAGTTTATGTAAGTGGAGATTTAAATCTCAAATTATAGATTTTGCCACTTGACCTTTTAGTTGCTTTTGTTTTACGTTGAATTGATGCAAAATAAGCAAAATCCTAGTAAAATTCCTAAGTCCAATGGCAATTGAAAGGAGTATTTGAAAAGCTAAAATATTTATCTCTCATATTTCGAGAATAAATTTTGGGGGGGCATCTGTTGGTATAAAATAAACATTTTTCGATCTGTTGCCATTTTGATAGTTCAGTATAAAGACTTAGCGTGAACATATGGACTTGTTCTTGAATAAGAATCGAAGTTGTAATGTTAATTTTGATTCAAATATCAGTTGGTCGAAGTTGTAGTATTGATTTCGATGCAAATACCAGTTTGGGATCATTGTGACAAATGATGAGCTATGGTTTTGATTGACTATCAAAACACTAGACTTAAAGGGTAGCTATACTTTTAAAATTTTGAAAGTTATAAGAAACCTCGAGTAGGAGCCAATCAATGTTCGAAGATTCAAATTTTGAATTTGAAAGGAAGATTTTGAATTTAAAATAAAAGTTAACAACAGTTGGAGATATAAGATTAAGACAACATAAGGATTGCTGACAAAGATCGAGCAGTTATTGGTGGCACGACGATTATTGACAAAGATTTGGTGGTTACCAAACAAAGATTACAAGGATTACCAATCATTTAGAGAGTTATGTTTGTTTTGGACACATGTCAAAATCTTGTAAACAATGTAGTTACTTAGGAAGTTTATAAATATCAAGAGGATGGAACCATTTGGGGGTTGAAAATTCATTACTCACAAACACTTGTAAACTCACGCTCTCACATCTGTTGACATTTTGAGCAAACAGTACGCAAGTCTAGTCTAGTATGTTTCCATTCACTTTCATTTCTGTACAATTTACAAATTCAATGCAAGTTTATCTTCAGTTCATTTAATTTCAGTCATTTTATTTTATTATAAAACTCTTTTTTACTCTCGATCAAGTATTTTTTTGAGATCATTTAATTTCTTTTAATTGCTTTCTTTATTTTATTAGAAATTTATTTTCCTGTACTTTACATACTTGCAAGTTTATTGTTTCGTTAGTCTTTACATTGCTTTATTTCAATTAATGTTCTTTAAGTTCAGTACTTTACATTATTTGTCATTTACTTTCTGCAATTTATATTACATGTTATGTTTATTTTGACTGCTTTTTCATTTTTGTTATTTACATTTAACTTGCTTCATTTGCACTGATTTTCTTATTTCTCGAAAAACAAAGTCTCTTTATTGTCAAACTTATTTTTCACTAAGGTAAATATAACGCATAAACATTTGATTTTGGATTTGAATAACTGTCTTGTATTCAAAATTATCTGTTGCATTCCTTTAAGATACTAACTTAGACTAGAATCTCAAGAGGAAGCGATTTCCTTCCCTGAATTGAGATCAAGAATCAAATTTTGTCAATTAGACAAAAGGTTTACTATAATCAAATTAGTTATTTTTGAAATATTTTGGTAAACAATAATAAATATTTAATTTATTAATTATAACTACTAATTAATAAATACTTAATAACTAATTAAAATATTGATACTTAAGAAAAAAAATTCAACACCAAAATGATTCCCCTGCATAAAAGCTTAGTGAGGAGACATTTTTAGGTACACAATGCAAAGCAAATTCTCATACAGTCTGCTATTGCAAAGATAAAAATAAGCTACGTAACTTTCATAATACTCACTAAAAAATGTAATATTAAAAAAAGTAAAGAATTGTTTGTTTGTTTTAGATTCAAATTCAAATTTCCAACCACGTTCAGCGAAAGAAAGTATGAACTTCCTCCTTCCAGAAGTCCGATGAGTGATGAGTTAAGAAGAATCTAAAACAAATGGCACCATCTTGTGGGCTTTTTTTATTTATCATAATATAGCTGTTTTTTTTATTTATCATTTTATCTTACTTTTTAGATTTTGTACTAAAATAAACTTGATTTAAAATATGTTCAAAAGTTATTATTTATGATTGTGACTTTTTACTTGTATAATTTTTTTTAATAAGTAATTCAAAAGTTATTATGAATAATATTGATTTCTTATTTGTATATTTATTTTTATTTCTTGTTAAATAACTTAAAAATTATCATGATTTATGATAATTTTTAAACATTATATTTTAAAAAAATTACATTTTATTCACAAAAATCATCATTCATAAAGACAACTTTTATGTATGTAATAAATAAAAAAACAAAATATTATTAATGCATAAAAATCACTCTCATGGAGGCTGATTTTTATGAACAAAATACAAATTGTTTTTAAAATATAATGTTCAAAAATCTTCATCACTCATAGTAACTGTCGCGACCGTAAAATTAATCGCGGCGAGATAGCAACTTAAATTAAATTATTTTAATTTTAAGAGTCGCCACCAATTTTATTTTTATTAGGAAAAATTGGAAAACCAAAGAAAAATAGTCTTTGAAAACCAGATCAGATTCGGGAGTCGGTTATGCTTAGGGAAGGGTGAAAAGTTAATCCCACAAAGACTTAACACACTGTCCTAAGACGGTTACCTCAAATCAATTATGCAAATTCTTAATAATCCTTGAAAATATTTGTTTTACCCTTTTTGTAAAAAAAAAATATGAAATAAACAAATAAATTATAACAATTTAATTTTTGACTTGACGGAATATGAGTCCCGCTCCTACGTATCCTCAGGTGCAATGAGGAATTCAAAGTCACGTAGTTCTTTAGAAAATAGTTATGGGTTGGTTGGTTTTATTAAAAAAACTTTAAAAATTGAATCAAACAATGATCGTCATGCTTTCGATTATTCAAATTAATGATCAAATAGGTAAAACTCGCGTCGTAGAGACGTCACCCATTGATTATCAAATTTGTTACAAAACTTTTATTTAAAATTATCAATTAGCGATTTAACTAAAAAATAAAAAACATGATAATAATTTAAATATAATAATAATAATAATAATAATGTAAATTATCAAGTTTGTCGTCATGAACTCGATATTTACAAAATATAAGGGTTAGCAAGTCGTCATAACTCAGGTAACCCATTTTTATTCCTTTTTAAAAATGTTTAATTATTTCTTTATTTATCATTTTTAACTCCCAAAATCTAGCCCGACAAACTGATAATAAATGAAATAAAAAAGAACAAGGAAACGTAAAAAGAAAACCAAGAAACAGATAACCCAAAACTGAGAGATACAACAGTAAGGACCTCGTTTACGGTCAAATTAGCAGGGGAGGGTGGCTGGCTTCTTCGGTTCGACGGTCGAATTGCTTTCTGAAGTCCGACGGTCGGGAGTTACTTTCTGAGATCCGATGGTCGAGCACAAGGCTGCTCAATAAACACTCTGGTAATGCAGGAGGTGACTCGTAGGAGAGGGATCTGGTATTGGTAGCCCGACAGTCGGTTGGTTGAAGGATTTGGTATCTGATCCGACAGTCGGTTGGTTGAAGGATTTGGTATCTGATCCGACGGTCGGTTGGGAAGGATTTGGAGTTCGACGGTCGGTGAAGGGAAAGATTTAGGGTTCGACGGTCAAGTTGAAGGTTGGTGGATGGTGATGGAGTTTGGATGGGTTGTCAGTGAGAGGAGTGAAGCTCACGGTTCGACGGTCGAATTGGAGAATGTAGGTGGTCTTGCTTTTGGGGTCCGACAGTCGGATGTGATGGAGTTTGTGCTTGAGTTCGACAGTCGGAAAGGGGAAGGATGTGGCTCTTTGGATTTCGACGGTCGATGTATGTGATGGTGTTTGAAATGTGGTTTGGAGATTTGAGAGGTAGGAGGTCTGGTTTGTGGGATGGTTTGATGATGAGGTTTTGAAGTTTGGTGATTGGTTTTATTTCATGTTGATTCCCCGAAGTGTTGGGGGTGTGATTATGGTTTGTGAATGTGCTCTCAATGGAGACGGCAGAAGGTGTTGGAGGTGAATTGGTGAGTGAGGTGAATATTGATAATGAAGATGAAGGGGAATGGGTAAGCTCGTAGGTGTTAGTGCAGAATGCTCACGGTTGAAGCTTAGAGAGAAGGTGATGGTGAGTTGATTAAGTTGGTGTGCTTGAAGAGTCTTGGTGAAGGTTGGTCTTTGAAAGTTTAATATCAGCCTCCGATGGAGAGATCCCTCCCAAGGTCTTGAAGTTGGTCCTCTCTTATTAGTTGCTAGCCGCCAGGTGATAATGGAGTGGAGTGGTTATGGAGTGGAGTGGTTATGCATAATGGAGTGAGTGATAACAAACTGACAATGGAGTGGGTGATCATGCCTAATGGAGTCAGTGAATTAGTGAGGGAGTAGTTAGAAAATAATAAAAAAGAAAAGTGAGTGTTCTTTGTGTGTGATTTTTTTTTATTTTTTAATTTTTCTCTTTTATTTTTAATTTATACTTTATTTATTTATTTTTTTCTTTTAGCCTGGTCAAAATTGGGTGTTCACAGTTGCCCCTCTTTACTTGTTTCTTATTAGATAAAAAGGAAAATTGTGTTTTTTCATTTTATCGTTGTAAGAAACGAGTAAAGAAATGAACTCCAATTTTGTCCCAGCAATGCATGAAAGGATAAATGCAAAACAAAGTAAAAACAATGAAAAGAAATTAGAATGCATGGAGCCGATGCGCTCAACAGTAAAAAAAAAAAAAAAATGGGCGACCGAGTCCCGGAATTTAAAAGACAATGGGCAACTGCGTCCCGAAATTTAAAAGACAAGGGGCTTGACCAGAATTTAAAAAGACAGCGGGCTTGGCCCAGAATTTGAAAGACAGTGGGCTTGGCCCAGAATTTAAGAGACAGTGGGCTTGGCCCAGAATTTAAGAGACAGTGGGCTTGGCCCAGAATTTAAGAGACAGTGGGCTTGACCCAGAATTTGAGAGACAGTGGGCTTGGCCCAGAATTTGAGAGACGGTGGGCTTGGCCCAGAATTTGAGAGACAGTGGGCTTGGCCCAGAATTTGAAAGACAGTGGGCTTGGCCCGGAATTTAAGAGACAGTGGGCTTGGCCCAGAATTTGAGAGACAGTGGGCTTGGCCCAGAATTTGAGAGACGGTGGGCTTGGCCCAGAATCAAGCCCAGAATTTGAAAGACAGTGGGCTTGGCCCGGAATTTAAGAGACAGTGGGCTTGGCCCAGAATTTGAGAGACAGTGGGCTTGGCCCATAATTTAAAAGGCATTGGGCATCTGACGTCCCGAAATTTAAAATGAAGTGGGTATTTGGTGTCCCGAATTTAAAATGAAGTGGGTATCTGGTGTCCCGAATTTAAAATGAAGTGGGTATCTGGTGTCCCGAATTTAAAATGAAGTGGGTATCTGGTGTCCCGAATTTAAAAAGCAATGGGTATCTGGTGTCCCAAAAGCAATGACAGTGGGTATCTGGTGTCCCAAAAGTAATGACAATGGGTATCTGGCGTCCCGAAATTTGAAAATACAATGGGCAACTGAGTCCCGAAATTTAAATGACAATGGGCAACTGAGTCTCGAAATTTAAAAGACAATGGGCAACTGCGTCCCGGAATTTAAATGACAATGGAATAAGCATCTTGATCAAAAAGTTTTTTTTTTCATTTTCTTTTCTTTGTTTTTCTCTCCTTTTCTCTTTCTTTTTTTTTTCTTTTTCTCTCTTTTTCTTTCTTTTTTCTTTCTCTTTTTCTTTTTTTTTTGTCTTTCTTTCTTTTTCTCTTTTTTATTTTTTTCTTATTTTCTAAATTTTATTTAAAAGCATTCGAACCAAGGACGACTTTGGAAAGCTTTGACCACTCAAACTTTATTCACATGCTTTTCTTCCTTAGACCCTTCGGTTCTTTCCTTCTTCTTCTCCTTTCCTTCTTTTTTCTTTGTTTTTTACTTTCAACTCTCCTTTCAAGAAATGGGATGAACCATTGCTTGACTGATTCCTTGAGAGAAAATCTTGCCCCAGTGTTTAACTTTATCCCTCATCTAGTTGATTTCCTGCAACTGTCTGATAACACAGCTTCTCCTTAATCCTTCAAAAATTTTGCCCCAGTATGGCCAACTAAATGCAAACAAAATTGCCCCTGTGTAGATGATCACACGCAATTCAAAATTGCCCCAGTTTGGGTGCACCCTTCAAGGTGTTTCAGGCCAACTTCCTCTGAGATTTTGCCTTAACTTTTGCTTAGACCGACCTTTTGGGTTTTCAGACTACAGGCTCTTTTCCTTTTTTTTTTTGTTTTTTGTTTTTTTTTTTTGCCCCAGTCAAGACTCGACAACTGGACATCATTAATTATCAAATACCCCCCACACTTACTCTTTTGCACGTCCTCGGGCAAAACAAAATAAAACTGACTCAAAAGTTAAACATTCTAAAAGACTCAATTTCTAATAATATTTAAGAATGAAGATCAATTAATAATTCAAGTAATCAAACATTCATGAGGTAACACATCTTCACATCTCAAATCAACAAGCAAGGATACTTCAATTGAAAAGCATGAGTAAAGAATGATAGATCCTCACAGAATTTACTCTCAATCTCTCAAGTGTTTAAAAGGTAGGTATTTCACTCAATTCAACCCATGAAAATTGCACTACCATAAGCTTGCTTATCTTCTACTTCTCCACTACTCAAAACACATGCACACACAAATCATGAGGACTTTATTCAAGGTTGTAGTGAGGTCAAGGTAACGAAGAGGATAAAATGAATATGAGAAGATAAATACCAAAGGGAATAAAAGAGCATTATGATACGCTTAGAGTGGAGAAGATGTTTGAGAACATTCATCTAACTTTCCCAAGATTTTCTTAGTTTTTTTTCTCATACACGGACAATGACCAATATCTAACTAATGTTTTGTTAAAGATCAATTGGTAGATTGAATTTCTTTAGGCTTGAACATTCTCCTTCTATTCCTGTTATTTCCAATCATCCACCCTCATTCTAGGTATGAATATATCACATGGTGCATTCTTTTGATTGTAGCAATAATCGGCTCTCTCTCTCTTTTTTTTTTATAGAAACATATTTTCTTTTTCTTTTCTTTTTTTTTATATAACCAATCTGCACATGCACCCCCACACTTGTTCAAGAACTCATCAAATAACAAAGTCAATGCTCTCTTATTCCCTAAGGTTGGGTTAGAACATGGTTTTTCATTTAAGGCACGTAATGAGTTAGAAACAAAGAATGGTCAAATAAGCTCAAAGGGGTTAAGTAAAGGAAAATATACAAGGTTGGCAAGAATCGAAAAAATTTTCAAGAAGTCAAAAGAGTGCTTGATATCATATTGAAAACAAGGTTGGCTATTTGGTTAAACTAGCTAAGAAAGAGGGCCTCAATCATGTTCATGCATGCAAGTGAAACGTAGCCTCAAAAAGAATCAAAGCAAGTTCTAGAGTGATCATTATCATGAGCGAAAATCACACAAGAAAGAAGAGAATGGCATAAATGTTGAATCCATCCATTAGGCTCAAGATCTCACAAGATATAGTTCTATCATTCTCAGTCCACCAATTCAACATCCATAACCAAACATATGATTTTTAAGAAAGAAGACAATTAACTCAATCATGCAAATTTCCTGAATTTCAATTGCTACTTCCACACAAACTAGTTATCTACCCCAACTAAAATGCGTCTCAAGAGTAAAATTTACTCCCTACTCTGCCATCCTTAACTGGTTTAGAAAATTACTGACAAACACACCTTTTTTTGTTTTTTGTTTTTTTTTGTTTTTTTGTTTTTTTGTTTTTTTTTTTTTTTTTTTTTTGTTTTTTTTTTTTGCATAACCATCCTTCCCCCAACCAGATCATAACATTATCCTCAATATGATATAGAAAAGAGCAAAACAACCGATAAGAAGTGAATCAACGCCAAGCGAGAAAAAGAAACACACGGTCAGTCTGCATCGACCACGATAAGAAGTGAATCAACGCCAAGCAGAAAAGAAGCACACAGGTCGGTGCCGCATCGACCCTGATAAGAAGTGAATCAACGCCAAGCAAAAAAAGAAGCACACAGTCAGTGCCACATCAGACCCTAAAAAGAAATCAGATAATAAAACTTAAGTACTTCCACAATTTAATACTAATTAATTACTACCTAAAAACACTCCTTACTCTGCCACCAATTAAGATGCGTCTCAAGAGAAAAATTACTCCTTACTCTGCCATCCCTATTTACTTTTGTTGTTAATTGATGACAAACACAACAAATATATTAACAAACACACTTTTGAATTTTTTTGTTTTTTTTGTTTTTTTTTTTTATATTTAGGCACACAACGATCCTTTCCCCCAACCAGATCATAACATTGTCCTCAATATTAAAATATAGATGAGTAAAGGATAGAATAAATTACCTGTTGGAGAAAGCAGACACAAATTTAAACAGAAACAAAGTACAATAAAATCAAACCGATTAAAGAGAAAGTGTCAGATCTGGCTTGCTTTTCTTGTTACTTCCTTCGCTGCTTCCTGTTGACCAATCTATCTGAGCTAATACCTTATCAGGTACATACTCAAAAGCTTCCAATTTATCAATGAGCTCATCAATAGTGGAGGCAGAGATAAGAAGTTGTCTTGCCTTGAAGGAGTGATAAATTTCTGTTCCAAAGCTTTGTCAAGAAAAAATAACAAAAGGTCAAAGAAATTATTAACATTCAACAAACCAATGGGTTTATGGTGGATGTTGAGTTCAGCCCAAGAGACAATTTGAAAAATTTCTTCCAAAGTACCAAAACCTCCTGGTAAGACAAGAAATGCATCAGAATTGTCAACCATTATTTTCATGCGTCCATGCATGGATGTTACCTGAATTTCTTCTCCAACTGTCTTGCCAGTGATGTTATTTTCAGCTAAAGGTTTAGGAATAACACCTAAAACCTGACTGCCTCCTATAAAAGCAGAAAGTGAAACAAATTTCATTAACCCACGACAACCTCCCCATATACAAGATGAATATTCCTCGCAGCTAGTGATCGACCAAGAGTGCTGCTAGTCTGCGTTTACATAAACTCTAATCCCTTCCCATAACTCGACCCACAAAAACACAGACATTTTTTAGGTTACGAATAGAAGGCCCCATTCTATACTCTTCCTCTCTTTGAGTGTTTCTGAGTTGAAGATGAAGGAGAAAATAGAGTGTTTAAATAAGAAAAAGAATGGAAAAGGAAATAATTGCACCTAGAAGGGTAGGTCGGCTGTTGTCAGAAAAGGTTGAAATTAAGAAACACAGAAATTTTTTTTTTCTTTTTTCTTTTTTTTTTTTTTTGACTTTCAAGAAAACCATCAGGGTAAAGAAGTCTAGAAACCCCGAAGGATCCCATCCAAAGGATCGTCTGTCCAAAACCAAAATTCAACAAAATCATACAAAAATAAAATAATAACAAATGATTACATACCTTTATGTACAGGTTTCATGGCGGAGATCTTTATATTGCGCGTCATGAGTGCGATAATACCAAGACGGCTCGGCCAATCTGGGCATTCTTCTCCTCCCGCTTGTGGGATATTTTGGATTGAGCTACGACGCCACTAATTAAAGTGCGTAAATCGACGACTACCACCAACGACCATAGCCGCGAGAGGTCGGCAAGAGCCCATGGCATTAAATCACGGGATTCGGCTCGGAGGCATTGTCACGCGAGAATGCAAGCACGGGACGCTTCTTTACGTCCATCGCAAGCGAGCCTTTAGTTAAAACACAGGAATGCTTGCGCGCGCTCTCTCGCAGAGCATGGCACACGAACCTTATTTACCGACCGACGTGCGAAGGTCCACCCGAGTCAATGACGGATGCGCCACTCCACGCGGGGGCTCCTAATTTAATTAAAGACCAAGTACAACCGAAGTTTCGCCACTTTTTTTTTTTTTTTTCGGTTTTTCAATTTTTTTTTTTTTTTTTTTTTTTTTTTTTTTTTTTTTTTTTAAAAATATACAAGATAATATATACATGTTGTTGTGATTGTGGCTCACATCTTCCTCTGGTTTCACGTCCCGTAGAAACGCTTAAACGCCTTCTATGAGTCGAGGATAAGCTTCCCATCCAATTTTCTTATAAATTGGCAAACGGGGAGTTTTTTTGAGTCGATTCCCAAGACCGTAATGCTCTTGCTCGTCCTTGAAGAGATTCCACAAACTAAGAAGTTCACGCTGCACAACTCCACAAGAATGCGTCTCAAGAGTCAATAAGATATTATCTAATGACTCCTTACTCAGTCCATTCTTAATGAAGAATATTTTATCTTCTCTATTTACAGAAACCATCCCCAAAGAGTGACATCGCTTGTTACAGTTCCATCGTCCACATTTGTGACAGACTTGTAACCTTTTGCTCTTCTCCTTTTAGAATATGAACTTCTTCCAAGACCGGGCATATATGAGTCCAATGAAATTGAGGACTCACCTGCTAATCGGACCTTTGCTTCAATTATCCAGCGTACATCTTCTGGCATACCTTTGTGCATTAACAGTCTCAATCTTTCACATCGAACTTTGTAGATTTTTCTCAGAGCATTTTGAGGAAGAGAAGGAAAATATTTGCTCAGGTTTGAAAGAATGACATCCATTTTGAAGGAGAAGAAGGATTCAGTTATTTTGGGAAACTGAAAAATAAACCGACTTGAGAGTCACGGAGTACCGTATCCGCCACTTAACCGGCAACACAAAGAACTCAAGAACTTGGTTTTCCAAGAATGGCTGAGTCTTTGGTCATTAACTTTAAGCGCATTACCATTCCTAAAATCCTCAATATCTATGGCCCCACGTGTTTGACAACCAAAGAACCGCACCATCTAGATCTCAATTTTTCCAAGGAGTAGGCGCAGATGATAATCTCAAAGCAGAACTTTATTGACCAATTTCAGCCTTTTTGCAAAGGTGTAACAGACCCTCATTGTCGGGTATACAAATGTCTCTTTTTTTTTTTTTTTTTTTTATTCATAATGCGGATGGAGAAGGTTCATCACCTCCATTTCTGCATTCTCTGGAAGTTCTTGAAACTGCTGTTTGAGCGGTGTCTTCTTTCCTTAGTCGCCAATAGTTGCTTAGAACACGGTAACATCATACAAGGAATGTCATGCATAAGATGAGATGAATGAAATGAAAATATTTTCTTTTCAAATGCATGGAATGAAATGCATGATTTATTTATTATTTTTTTTATATATATTTTTTTAGAATGCTAAAGATGTCATGCATGAAAAAATTTTTTTTTATGAGAATGTCTGATTTATTTTTTATTATTTTTTTAAACGCTAAGGATGGCATGAAAATGCATGATTTTTTTTTTTTTAGAATGCTTGGAGTGTCATGAAAATGCATGATTTTTTTTTTTGAATGCTAGGAATGCATGATTTTCTTTATGCAATGTCATGAAAATGCAAGTTTTTTTTTCTTTTTTTTTTGAGGTTATAAAAATGCAAGATGATTTTTTTTTTTTTTAAGAATGTAAGAAAATGTATTTTTTTAAGTTTTTTTTTTTTAAGAATGGATGGCATGAGGAAAGAAGAAGTACGCTCCCTTTGTGTCCTAATGAGGTTGCCTTAAACTTGGGACTCTCTATCCTAAAGATCTAAGAATCCTTCTGATTCGTGAGAACTTTCATTGGGTGGCTCTTATGTTCTAAAGGTCTCTAGAGCCAAGTCCTATTTCAGAATGTTGACCACGAAATAGTGGGTAAACCACTAGGTGTGGGACATCTATGAAAAAAGCACACTCTAGATGAGGTTTTCGCAATAACCAAACAGGAAGTACATCCAAAATGGCTACCACTACGCAACCTCTACTTAACTTAAGCTTCACTCAGACCCGGGTATAGGGCCCCACTCGATTGTGTGTGCTTTATGTGTAGGTGCAGGTGGGTCTTTGGGAGCGTACAAACCTTTACAATCCTAATAGACTACCCACATCCTGCAAAACAAAGCAAATACAGAACAAATTCCAAAAATTTTCTACCCTAAGGTTCAGATAGTACAACAATTAACACTAAAAATAATATATATAAAAAATCATCAAATAAAAAAAAAGGGTAAAACAAACACCTAAAGATCATCAAAAATTTTGCATAACTAACTTTTACAGGCTTGACTCTCCAGCATCCCCAGTGGAGTCGCCATCTGTCACGACCGTAAAATTAATCGCGGCGAGATAGCAACTTAAATTAAATTATTTTAATTTTAAGAGTCGCCACCAATTTTATTTTTATTAGGAAAAATTGGAAAACCAAAGAAAAATAGTCTTTGAAAACCATATCGGATTCGGGAGTCGGTTATGCTTAGGGAAGGGCGGAAAGTTAATCCCACAGCACCCCTAACACACCCGTCCTAAGACGGTACCTCAAATCAATTATGCAAATTCTTAATAATCCTTGAAAATATTTGTTTTACCCCTTTTTTAAAAAAAATATGAAATAAATAAATAAATTATGAAAATTTAATTTTTGGCTTGACGGAATATGATTCCCGCTCCTACGTATCCTCAGGTGCAATGAGGAATTCAAAGTCACGTAGTTCTTTAGAAAATATTTGTGGGTTGGTTGATTTTATTAAAAAAACTTTAAAAATTTGAATCAAACAAGCCGTCACGGCTCAGTTATTCAAATTAATGATCAAATAGGTGAAACTCGCGTCGCGCTAGAGACGTCACCCATTGATTATCAAATTTGTTACAAAACTTTTATTTAAAATTATCAATTAGCGATTTAACTAAAAAATAAAAAAACATGATAATAATTTAAATATAATAATAATAATAATAATAATGTAAATTATCAAGTCATCATTAACTCGATATTTACAAAATATAAGGGTTAGCAAGTTTATCATAACTCAGGTAACCCATTTTTATTCCTTTTTAAAAATGTTTAATTATTTCTTTATTTATCATTTTTAACTTCCAAAATCTAGCCCAACAAACTGATAATAAATGAAATAAAAAAAAGAACAAGGAAACGTAAAAAGAAAACCAAGAAACAGATAACCCAAAACTGAGAGATACAACAGTAAGGACCTCGTTTACGGTCAAATTAGCAGGGGAGGGTGGTGGCTTTCTTCGGCGACGGTCGAATTGCTTTCTGAAGTCCGACGGTCGGGAGTTACTTTCTGAGATCCGATGGTCGAGCACAAGGCTGCTCAATAAACACTCTGGTAATGCAGGAGGTGACTCGTAGGAGAGGGATCTGGTATTGGTAGCCCGACAGTCGGTTGGTTGAAGGATTTGGTATCTGATCCGACAGTCGGTTGGTTGAAGGATTTGGTATCTGATCCGACGGTCGGTTGGGAAGGATTTGGAGTTCGACGGTCGGTGAAGGGAAAGATTTAGGGTTCGACGGTCAAGTTGAAGGTTGGTGGATGGTGATGGAGTTTGGATGGGTTGTCAGTGAGAGGAGTGGAGCTCACGGTTCGACGGTCGAATTGGAGAATGTAGGTGGTCTTGCTTTTGGGGTCCGACAGTCGGATGTGATGGAGTTTGTGCTTGAGTTCGACAGTCGGAAAGGGGAAGGATGTGGCTCTTTGGATTTCGACGGTCGATGTATGTGATGGTGTTTGAAATGTGGTTTGGAGATTTGAGAGGTAGGAGGTCTGGTTTGTGGGATGGTTTGATGATGAGGTTTTGAAGTTTGGTGATTGGTTTTATTTCATGTTGATTCCCCGAAGTGTTGGGGTGTGATTATGGTTTGTGAATGTGCTCTCAATGGAGACGGCGAAGGTGTTGGAGGTGAATTGGTGAGTGAGGTGAATATTGATAATGAAGATGAAGGGGAATGGGTAAGCTCGTAGGTGTTAGTGCAGAATGCTCACGGTTGAAGCTTAGAGAGAAGGTGATGGTGAGTTGATTAAGTTGGTGTGCTTGAAGAGTCTTGGTGAAGGTTGGTCTTTGAAAGTTTAATATCACCTCCGATGGAGAGATCCTCCCCAAGGTCTTGAAGTTGGTCCTCTCTTATTAGTTGCTAGCCGCCAGGTGATAATGGAGTGGAGTGGTTATGGAGTGGAGTGGTTATGCATAATGGAGTGAGTGATAACAAACTGACAATGGAGTGGGTGATCATGCCTAATGGAGTCAGTGAATTAGTGAGGGAGTAGTTAGAAAATAATAAAAAAGAAAAGTGAGTGTTCTTTGTGTGTGATTTTTTTTTTATTTTTTTAATTTTTCTCTTTTATTTTTAATTTATACTTTATTTATTTTTTTTTTTTTAGCCTGGTCAAAATTGAGTGTTCACAGTAACTTTTAAGTTACTTAAAAAATATAAATAAATGTGTATCTGAATTACTTATCAAAAAAATTATACAAGTCAAAAATCACTACTATCCATAACAACTCTTGAATATATTTTAAAATAAGTCTATTTTAATACATAATCTAAAATATAAGATAAAATAATAAATAAAAGATAGCTATATTATGATAAAATCCTTCTATCTTGTGAGCTTTAAACTGTAAATATTAAAAATTAAATTAAAAAGTTATATTAATCTAAAAAAAAGTTACACCTGTTCCGTGTATACCTGTTCCAGTTATAATCTCTCGTTCGAAAACTCTAATTCAAAAGCAGAAATAGATGAATTATTGGTGCACTGCATTATCTTTTGCCACTATTTTACTATTATTTCATCTCTTTTGACACGGTAAAGCGCTATTAATAAAGCAGAATTACCAATAAAATATTCGAATAAGTAAAAAAAAAAACAAGTAAGGTACCAATTGTCAACTGAGCAGAAAAAAGTAATCAATTATACTATATTATTTTTTAATTGTAAAAAAAAACTGCCCTTGTTTAATAAGTTAGAATAATTCTTTTTCTAAATTTTCATCTAATAATTATTTATTCCATTTTTATTTTTTTAAATATGTAAATTTCTTTCATATAATCTTTTGAACAGTTTAATATAAGAAAAAAAAAAAACACAAATAAAAGTAAACCTATAAGGCTTTCTGGACCATAATCGGGTCCTGAGTTATCAATAAATCGTATCTCACATTATGTCGTTTTTTTGGAAAGACATCATGTTTTTTCATTCTTGCAATTTAATTTCTTTTTCTTCCACTTCAATTCCTTTTTTCAGTAATCTTTTTGTTGATCTCTTTCCTAATTATTAAGAACTCAACCTATTTATTTTTATAGTTTTATTACTTTTTTTTTTTATTTTACTTACATAAACATCAGTCATTGCAAAAAACTTTTACACATCCTCATTAGCAGTATGCTATAAAAAAAAAGTTACAAACTTTGCATTCCCTATACCATATTTCTGAACAATCATATTATTATTAGTACATTAATAAACTATATATTTTGAGGTTTATATTACACAAACTCATTCTTTCATGAATGAATGTACTTGTGTTTGAGAAAAGGATAATATTGGTTCACGTGACCTTTTTGTCAACCTCTAAGCTCGTGTCTGATCATGGTGTCTCATCTTTTGTCAGTTGGGTAAGTTAATTTATATGTGCATATGGGTATAAGTAAAAGATGATGTTACATATTTTTTAAAGGGGTAAGTATTATATACATTTTTTTAAAAATATGTGATTAAAAAAATAATAATAATAAAATAAATATAATATATAATATTAAATAAAATATAAAAAATATATATATATATACTATTTATAATAAAAATATCAAAAATATAATTATAATAATCTTCACGGGTTGACATTGAACACTACATAATTTTTATTAATAAAATCTATCATGAAAAGCATTTCATTTCGGAATCTTTTTCTGTTAACCTAATTTATAAATTGTATGATAATATCAGCATACGATTTCAACTTAATTTATAAACCTTTTTCGGAATTTTTGTTAACTTGTGTCTTTATAACATATATTAAGAAATTAAAAATAGAAATTAAATAAAAAATATAAGTATTTATTAAATTTAAAATTTAAAATCCATTTAATGCTTAATTAGGATAATTTAATTAAAAGTAATAATGGAAATTATACATTAAAAAAAGGTAGATATAAAAAATGACACATTTTTTTATATACTGCTATCAAAAAAGAGAAAAGATAAATACTCTTAAGAATATTAAAAAATCCATTTATGAGATTTTTGAATTACTTACTTTTTTATACAAGCAACACTATTCCTAAAATGAATAGCATGGCTTTTTGCAACTTTGAATAGTCAACCTTGGCATGTTATCTCCTAGCAGCTACACAACTTGTGGACCCTACAATTTTGAAAAATCATAAACAAGCATGGACACACCACCGGCACTGATTGAACAAATTAAGTTCATTTCCGCATAATATATTGTTTCCCAACTTTAAAAAAAAAAAATCCATCATTATCAATCAGTTAATCTACAATTCATATTTTTCTGAATAAAATTGGAGAAATTCTTAGATGTTCGGTGTTGTTAGAGTAAAAGAAATATTTTATTTTATATATTAAATATTTATTATATCAATTTTTAAATTATTATTTTTATTTTATTATTTAATGTAAATCTCATGTATTAAAAAGTTACATTGGATCTCGACCAACCTAAAATTAAGATGGGTTGAATTAAAAAATATAAAATTCTCTTACCATTAATTTTTTTTATTTACAAGATTTAAATACAATACTTAATTTAAAGGGAACAAATATCTTATAACTTGAATCAACCAAGTGTTGGTAAACAAGCATGGATACACTGCTGGCACTGATTGAACAAATTAAGTTCATTTCCCTATAATATATTGTTTCCCAACTTAAAAAAAAACCATCCTTATCATTCAGTCAATCAATACAATTCACATTTTTCTGAATAAATTTGGAGAAATTCTTAAGTGTTTGATGTTGTTAGAGTAAAAGAAATTTTTTATTTTATATTATTAAATATTTTTGATATCAATTTTGTGAATTATTATTGTTTATTTTTTTAATTTGGTGTAAATCTCAGGTATCAAAAGCTGCAATAGGCTTCCACTAATTCGAAGTCTAATTAGATCGAATTATAAATATGTAAAGCTTTTTCAAAATGTTGACTTTTTTATTTATAAAAAATTAAATATAATATTTTATTTAAGGAGAATAAATGTCAAATCACTTAAATTAATTAAGTATTGATAATTATTATGATCTCTTACTTTTATTATATTTTTAATATTATAATTGATATATCATATATTTAATACTCTTTTCATCTTTTTATAATTATCTTTTAAAGTTTTTACACAATAATTAAAGACAAGATTTAATAGTCTCAAATATAAAGAAGTATGATTTAATGTAACTAAATTACTATTTCTTTCACTCTATTAATTCTTTTCATTAATCTCACAAGTACAATAAATTCTCTCTTCATTAAGAGGTTAAGTTGTAAAAAAGGATAAAACTTAGGTAAAGTTCCTTAGGTGTTTGTGGTGTTTGTCTCCAATAGAAATATAATATATGTATATTTTTGTATAACTTATTAATAAAAATTTTGAAAATAATAATTAAGTAACTAAAAAATAAAACACATGTCATGTTTTATTGAGGTTAAAAAGTATCTAAAAAAAGTTTTCAACAATTGATGTATTATTGATACTATCAAATAATAAATAATTTGAGACAAATCAAAATTTTAAAAAAGACAATTATTAAGTGATAGAAGAAGTAAATAATATAATATAAAAAAAATTATCATACTCCAACATCACTCATTCTCTATAAACAAAAAACAAAAAACTGTTATTGCGGTGCACTAGTTGGTCCTAGTCTTAATTGATTAGGTGAGGCTGAGTTACCAGCTTCGTGCTCTCTCTTGTATTGGAGAGTCTCATCCGCGCAGTTCCTTACACTATATAGCTATTCATCTTCTATAGCTCTACATAAAAAAAACGATGGCTCTTTCTCCGTCTCGTTCTTCTTCTTCTTTCTCTTCATCATCATCAGTCATTGTTGCATTAGCTGTGGTCCTGCTTCTTACAGGAACATCTTCGGCTAAACTCTCTGAGAAATTCTATTCTAAGAAATGTCCCAAGGTTTTCGACACTGTAAAATCTGTTGTTCAATCTGCTATTGCCAAGGAACGTCGCATTGGAGCATCTATCCTTCGACTCTTCTTCCATGACTGCTTTGTTGATGTAATTTTTACTCCTAATCTGTGCTTTCTTTTCAGCTATATTAGTTACTGAACTAACTTTTGCTTCTTGTATGATTTTTTGTTCAAGAAGTGATGCTTTATCCCTGCTATACCTCATATCATATAATATAATTATGAATAATGTTACATTCTGAGTATTTGTTTCACATAAAATTATTTTTGCACACATTTTATAACACCTTTACTAATTTAGAAAAACATAAAATAAAAAAAAGAATGTGCATTAAAATATGTATTTTTTATTTTATTACTTAAAATAAATAATGTATTAAAAATAATATATAAATAGTAAGTTTCATTTTTTTTAAAGGCCATTCTTTTATGTCCTTTTATTTCTTTTCTTTTTGGTTTTGTTTTTCTCAAGCCACCAAGGTCTCTCCTAAATTCCGTTTGTTGTCTGTTGCTCAAAAGCATGTGCATTTAAGAATTGCTCTATCATTTTATAAAACTTAACTTTGGTTTTTAAAAAAATTTCAAAGTTAAGATCTCACAAAAGACAAGTACATATAACTCATCTTTCTGAGATATTCCTTCCTTTAACAATGTGTAGACGCTGTAAATGGATAATCTTACTAAAATTTGTGGTATAGTATTTTCTTTTTATATAGTTGTGCTACTGGTCATTTTTATGATGACGTGTTTCTCGTTCTTTCTCTTTTCAAATAATTTGTTATTGAATGATGTGACATTTCGAATTACACATTTCAAATAAAAAAATTGACCTAAAGCTAATGGCTCGAAGGTTATTTACCACTTCTTTTGTTTATCTGTCATTAAATCACGTTGTATAGTACAATAATTTGACACTATGCACAAATTTAATGTCTTACTGGTTATTGCCGTCACTCGATATTTATATTTTTATTTTATTTTCTCTTAAAAATTAATAATTTCAAGTTTCAATTGTGAAATATTGTCCCCCAATAGCAGATTCAACCATGTGGAGTTCTATTTTCATCAATACCATATCCACATTTTTTCATAGTGGAGAGCAAAAATGAGTTTCTTAAATAAAATATCTGTGATTAAAAAAAAAAATCATTTGAACATGCACCTCAGTTCCCCTTCCTTCTAATTAATTCTTTTGCCTAATACTACTTCAAAATATCTCAATTTTAATCGGATTTATGGTAAATTGACTAGTCATGGAGCAGATTTCCTGCAAACTACTTCTCTAGCTATAATTTACTGGTTGCCTGATGAGGCTGCTTGGAAACAGGGTTGTGATGGGTCACTACTACTGGATGACACTTCATCCTTCAAAGGGGAGAAGACAGCAGGTCCCAACAACAAATCTGTGAGAGGTTTTGAAGTAATTGATGCTATCAAGTCTAAGGTGGAGGCCGTATGCCCCGGTGTGGTGTCATGTGCTGATATCTTGGCCATTGCTTCTCGTGACTCTCTTGTGATTGTCAGTTCAAAACCAATCTACTAAACACTGAATTTCAGCAACTTCTTGTCACTAATTTTCTAAACAAAATCTGCAAATTAGTTGTTTCTGACATAAAGGTCCTTAAAATATTTATTTGTTATGTACTTATGTTGGTTTTTTTTATTGTATTCTGCAGCTTGGAGGGCCTTCTTGGAATGTTAAGCTTGGAAGAAGGGATTCCAGGACAGCAAACTTCAATGCTGCCAACAATGGTGTGATTCCAACTCCCACTTCTACCCTCAGCAACCTTATCTCAAGGTTTCAAGCTCAAGGGCTGTCTACCAAGGACATGGTTGCCTTATCTGGTAACTTTTTCTCTCTCTCTTTCTAATTCCCCACTTCTCTCTTCATTAAGTGAAACACTACTTTTTGTCTGTGTTGAGATGACACATTTGATGCTGATTTTTAAACAAATATAACCATGGTTTTGCCTAATAAAATTGACCTGCATGTGACATTTAAACAACCACGTACATTGCATAACTCCTTTTTTTAAGCTAAAAGTCAATTCATTCCATAACAACACAGTTAAGCAAAAATAAAAGCATGTTTATCCAACTGAGAAAATATGTCTATGAATGTCCGGGAAAAATATGAAACTAATTACCATTCATATTTCATACACAATTAGAAAATATAATTGGCAAACAATTTTATATAATTTTATACAATTTTAGCAAACAATTTGATCAAATAAAATAATATTGGGATTTAATAACCTTAAGTTCTTTCACATAAAAAACCCTTATAAGTTCTTTACAAAGAGAGAATAAAATTAATAAAGAAGAAAAGAAATACTGTTGACAGACTCCTATAAAGAGCCTTCTCGTTAATAATAGTCGTGACTGTGCCTGTCGAATTTTTCTCATGATAATATTTAATTACATTTAATTTGTACATTAGATAAAAATAAATAAGTATTACTTTGACTAGTATTACATATTGAGATACAATCCTAACAACATCAAATCAATTATCAATTTTACTAATCCTCTAATTATATTATACCATGTATAAAAATATCACCTAGCTCCCATTATGTAAGTCTCCTTGGTAAACACTTTAGATGTCACAAATGTATCTGACAAGAATTAGTGTTAATTTTTTTTTTTTTTTTATGTTTTGTTTGTGGTTTCAGGAGCTCACACAATTGGGAAGGCAAGGTGTACTAGTTTCAGAAATCACATATACGAAGAAAGCAACATTGACAGTTCATTTGCTAAGACTAGGCAGAGGAATTGTCCAAGGACTAGTGGCTCAGGAGACAACAACGTAGCAGTCCTAGACTTCCAAACTCCTAATCATTTTGACAACAACTACTACAAGAACCTCATCAACAAAAGGGGACTCCTTCATTCTGATCAGGTGCTCTTCAATGATGGGTCTACTGACTCACTGGTTAGAACTTACAGCCAAAATGAGAAGAAATTTGATTCTGACTTTGTTACTGCAATGATTAAGATGGGAAACAACAAACCCTTAACTGGGTCACAAGGGGAGATTAGGAAGAACTGCAGGAGAGTGAATTAGAAGAGACACAAAATATGAGTGGTTATTTTGTTGTAAACTTATACCCCCCAAAAGTGGTAAGTTGTTTGTTGAATTGAGTAGTTGATGTCACTTCTTGTGGCTTGGAAAATTGTGAATTGTTCAGTATTCACCATAATTTAAATTGTATTCATGTAATTGTGTGGAATAAATTATAAGGCATGCTTCGACATATACTATCTCTCTAAGGAAAAGTTTATCGCTACTCTCTTAAAAGCAATTCTTGTTCGATAGCTTTGAATTGATCTTACACTTATGGGACAAATCCAACACAATAGTTATAGAAACAACATTTTTTTATTTACAATTAATTAAAGACCATATATGTACCCAAAAAAAGACCATATAATATAATAATTCCGTTTTAGAGTGTAGTTATGTCATTTAAAAAGTTGATCCTCAACAGAATAATTACTTCTCTCAATAAACTATCTAATTTACACACATGAAACACACTCTCCAGTATATATCTTCAAATTTTAGCTATAAACCAAAAAAAAAAAGTGTCCTTACTGTAGATATTGTGCTGAATTTGGCCTAGGTACAAGAACCTATTAACATATAAGTCAAAATTAAAACTATTTATTTATTTATTTATTTATTTGTTTATTCATTTGTTTGTTTATTTGTTTATTTATGTATTTATCTATCTATTTGAATATAGAAACATTGTTATTTGAAGCCAAATGGTTGGAGTAAGTGAGATTCGTATAAAAATTTTAAATTTAAACTATGATAATGACTCTTTGAAGTACCAAAAAATTTGATAGTTTACTTAGTTTCGTTTCCTTTTGTTCTATTTAATTAGAAATCTCATATACAAGTTCGCAACAATACTAATAAAACCTAAACTTCTAACAAAATAAGGAAAATTTCTACTTGATAAGTATAATATTCAAGGTGAGTTTTCAAGTATTCATTGAATATTGATTTCATAATAAAAGTTTAAAATTTTAGTATTAAAAATAAATTTTACTAACAAGTGCCTTAAGGACGCTGAATACTCATTTCATAATAAAAACTAAAAGTTGGCAATAATAATAATAATAACTAAACTTCTAACAACATAAGGAGATTTTATATAGTACCTTGATAAGTACGGTATTTAAGGTGAATTATCAAGTATTTATTGAATGTTGATTTTATAATAAAAGTTTAAAATTTTAGTATTAAAAATAGAGTTTTGGAACACTTGTTAAGAATATCAACATAGAATATTTTAAATGAAGAATGAAAGCTTTTTTAATTTTCAATGTATTGAATGTATTATTTTTATTTAAAATTTCTTATTTTGTATTCCTTACCCAATACAATCCTTAGAAATAACCAACAATCAATAAAATATTTGAAGGATACCATACTTAAATAAAAAGATGAGTAACATAGAATTGCCACAAAGTATGTTTTGGAACTAATTCCAAGGAACTATTAATAGCTTAATTTTCTAGTTTTCAAAACACTAAATTTCAATAAATTTTGCCTGAGTCAGCTTGGAATGAGATTTACGTAGCAATCACCAATACTAGAGTTTGTTATCCAATCATAATCGTAGAATGGTCCCTCACAGACTGTCGTGCAAACTTTATTACCCGGCGAGAATATGCCGCTGGCTCATAGTACTTATTTTACAAGTTTTCATTCCTTTTTTTTTATATCGTCATTATCACTGTTAATAACTAGCACTAGTTACAAGTGTTCAAAATATTGAACTAAAACAACGAAACCAACTATTTGATTCCATTTTCTTACTGATTTGATTTTCAAAAACAAGTTTGTATGATTCAAATTAAATTTGAGTTTAAATCATCAACACGCATAAGGTCTAGTGTATATGACTTACATATAATTAGTCAGATTAATTCCATTACATTTTATGACTAGTATCGTTTTATTATAATTGAACATTAGCAGGAATTAAAAAGCAACGAACAAAGGATTTGATGAAACTGAACCAAATAAAGATTACTGATTTAGTTTGGTCAGTTCCAAAAGTTCAAATGGTACAATTCAATTTCTAAAATCTATGGATTAATAGAACCACAAATACCCAAGTATTGGTATAGAAAAATAGAAGTCGTAGTCTTTTCAGAGGATGGATGGAGGAGGACAAATTATTAGGCAAACTTTTTGTATACGTTCTGTTTCTGTTTCATCGCAACAAAATATAGTGTAACCAAGAACAGTGCAATACTACAATGCAATTGAATTGTCCTGGGGGAACCGCAACCGCATCTACATGTGTAAGCATGCATCAATTTGTACATTTGATACCATGCTTTCTTAGAGATGATTGCCTTGCCTGTTTTAAAATCATCCAAGCACGAACATAATACCCAGATCCCTGTCTCATTGAAAGGGGCAGTTAAGGCGTCACTAAATAAACCAAATAAAATTATTTGTCCACAACCATCTTGCCCTAGCACGGTAACAAAAGCCAGACTGCATTTTGTTAAAGCAAAACCTAGACTTACATGTATAATTTTCTTCACATCACAGAAAGGTTTTTCAGAAGAGGACACAATCAATCCTCCATAAATATTTTTTTCCCTTTACAAGCAAGTGAAAACAATACAAAACACCTTTACACACATTATTTGCACCATGTAATGTATAAATTAGAGACGTTCTATAAGAGTTAATTCAAAACCTTTGGATGGCACAAGGGGTTGGGAATTCAAAATCAGCTCCTCCCAGCATTACCATGTCTTTGACTTCTAAATTGATTAAGGAGAGCCCGGGCCTAAACATAGAACAAAATCCATCACCACTTTTTTTGTAATAATAGAAATAATAGAATAAAAGGCAACTAAAATATGAAACTATAAAGAAAGAACCATACCTTTTCTTTGGCCCTTGGGGTGCCTGACTGTGATAAAGCTACTAAGGGTGGGACAGCTCCTTCTTGGAGTACCATGCTTAAAAATCTGTTACTGTGTAAACAAAGATGTAGAAGAGCAGCTGCTGCATTCTCCTTTCCTCTTGCAGAACCCAACTCGACAACCTCAACCAGAACAGGAATCCCACCTTCCTGACCAATTGCATTTCTTCCTTCTGGAATTGTGGCAAGATTTGCTAAGACAGCCACTGCCTTATCAACCATTCCAGCTGCAGGGTCCATTAACTCCACAAGGTGCTTCACAGCACCAGCTTGTACAATCCGATTCTTGTTTTCATGAAATATTGACAGATTAAACAAAGCAGTCGCAGCATCTTTCTTCCCCCTAGGGGTTCCATTCCCTAATAAATCAACCAGTGGTCTAATTGCCCCAGACCTCCCTATGCTGATCTTGTTTTCCTCAATCACCGATAAGCTGAAAAGAGTGGCAGCTGAATTCTCCTTGGCTTCTGGGCTCCCTGTCTCAAGCACATGAATCAGAGGTTCAATTGCACCAGCATTTGCGATTGCAGTTTTGTTGTTATCATTGATTGATAAGTTGAGAAGTGCTGTAACAGCATTTTCCTGGATCCTTGTATCAGTCGATCGAAGTAAATCAACTAATAAGCTAATAGCTCCGCAGTTTGCAATCGCAATTCGATTATCCATATTGTGCTTAGCAAGAAGGCGGAGTTCTGTTGTTGCCTCTCTCTGAGTATCAAGATCAGAGCTCCTCAAACCCTCGACCAAAGTCCGAACCTGGCTTTCAATACCAGAAAGGTCAGCTCTGGTTTCAATAGCAGGAGAAGATACTATCCTAGGAACAAGCCTCTCTGATGGCCGCCGCCATATGGCTTGGCTTCGCGACCTTGTCTCTAAACGGGGTGGGAACTCAGGTTCTCTATGTGGAGATGGCATGGCAGCAGCACCAGCAGCATCTGGCCCTGGATTTAATTCGCCAGAAGCATCTCTACTGTAGCCTGGACTGGTTGACAGCTGAGGAGCACTGTTGTCATCACCTTGTGTTTCTTGAGGAAAATTTGCACTAGAAAGTGCACTGGAATCAGAAACAGTTCTAACATGGGTTTGAGATTGTTCAGAGCTAAAGGCACTGGAAGATTCCCTTCTAGATGGTGACATTGATGGTTGGCCAACTGAATCCACACTGCTTTCATCTGAGCTAGCAGACCTGTCATCTAAACCCGTGGGTGATATTCTTGCAAGATCCATATATTGCCCATTAACCATGCCACTTAAGGAACCTTCTGAAGTTGATCGGGGATGCAATGGTGATGTTCCCTCTCGTTGGATTCCACCAGAAGTTAAGTTATTACCTGATGAACTAAAAGAACGAGAACGAGCCGACTCAGGTGAGGATGGCTGGTTGCTCATGGAATGAGCGACAACAGGTGATTCCCTGGTTGTACCAGACTCCATATACCCATGGACTGATGCTTGATTTAAATTTGTAGACTTTGTGGGATCAACCAGCTTCACATTGTTTGATTCACACCAGTTTGCAATTAGGGCCTTTACAGTGTAGTTAGGTATTAGGTTGGTGTGAGCCAGAGTCTGGCGTGTCTTTGGACAAACAGTAAGGCCAAGATCAATCCAGCTCTTGATGAAAGCCCGCTCATAGGTTTGCCCTGATGCCACAATCACTGGATCAGTCATCAACTCCAAAGAGAGAGGACAGCAAAAATCAGCAGGTACTGGAACTGGGCTGCAACTCTGGGCTTGCTTAAGCATAACAAGACACTCATGCATACGCGTTACAACAGCAATCATTTGATCAATGTATTCAGCTTCTGCAGTCTTTTCGGTTTGTTCAGCATTCTCCTTCAACTTTTCAAGGGCCACAGCCTCAATCAGAACCTCCCGATTAGTCCTTAGGCCCAAGCTATCAGCAATTTTTGCCAGGACCTCTGAACTGGGTCCTACACCTTCCAGTTGTTCTGTAATAGCTTCTTTAATGACTGATGAGGTTTCTTCATGTCCCAAATGCTTAAGTTTCTGAACACAGTGCTGCAATTTTTACATCGATATTATACATCCTAAGTTTCTTTCCTATAATGAACATATAAATCCAATTAAAAGGTGAATCTTAAAGCAACTACTTGATTAATAGAATATTTTACCTCTATATGTTCAGAACTCAATTCATCAGGGAGACATTGCTGAGAAGCCTTTAGCTGCTGGAAAATATTGAGCCCTGAACTCCGAATCCTAGATATCAAGGGTTCAACTTGCATAACCTAGTTATCAAGAAAGTGGAAGTAGTGAGAATTCGACAAGCACTTAACATGCAAGAATAACATCATGAACATACATAAGATGCAGGCACAACCAAAGAACTACTACATGTTCTACTTCTATACCAGGTGGCAACCCAACTCAAGGAAAGATACTTGCAAACTGTTCACTTTTAACCTAATCACATCTCGCGAAGGTGGAGACAATTTTAGGAAGGATGATGTCTGGCTAACAATATGTTTCCTAGGAAAAGGGTAATGCTTTATAAACAACATTTTACACATAAAAACTCCAACATTTCTCTATAACTGTGCAGTATCACACCAAAACTTTTCTGCATGAATCCACATACAATCCAATGACTCTGTACATTTGTCTCTTTAAGAAGTTCATATAGCATTATCTCTCAGAAAAAGAAAAAGGGAAAAAAAAGTATCAACATGGTTAATCCATGCATTTGACAAGTCAAATCTGAAATCCAACCATCACCCATGACCAATTTGTCTTCTCACTCAAAATAAAGGGATAGAGAAGAAACGTAGATATTCTTAAGTAACCAAAACTATGACACTGAAAATTTTCTTTCAATAATAAGATAGTTTACCCTATTATTTGAAAGGTGAAGACTAAGCAATATCAGATAATACGAATTTTCGGCAGCAAGAAGGCCATACGTAAGGGATAAAGAAGTTGATCTGTCAATTTAATTCTGAAAAGGAAAATATATCTTGCCAAATCAGATATTACAATTCAAATCAGACAAGGAAGTCAATTATGGTCATGTGGAAAACTATACAAAGATGTGAACTAAGTTTATGTAAGTTGCAGTCTCAAAATCTTGAGCTTCTGGAGATGCTAAATACGATGATAGTGGTACACATGTTCAGAGAGAATAGAATTACTATTTTTTCCTCCAAACAATAGGTTGGTAATGATGATATAGGATCATGACCAAAACAAAAGAAAGATGATGAAATAATAGAATGAAAACTCCGATTAAAAAAATGGCTGTAGTTTGAATGCAACAAGCAAGCTACCATGTTATCAGTTATCACATCCACCACCACCACCACATCATCTCCATTTACCACTAAACAATATTACCATACCACCATGTCTTTCAAATTATCAGGATCCTAAACCATTGATTCTCCAAAAGTAAAAATTTTAATTATCAAAAATAAATTATCTTGAAAAAGCAATTAGAATATAGGCGCTCAGCAAACACAAAGCAAAGCATTGATTAAGCAGAGTGGAACAATAAGAAGTAATGCTGAGAGAGAGAAGAACAAGGAAGACGGAAAAAAAGGTATTCAGGGAGGGAGGGTGTTAGGATCCAATTGCAAGGTATGGAACTTGAGTCCCAACATTGGAAGTATGGGATTCCAGTGTAGGGTTTATATGGCCTTGGGCTCTCCAACCACAAAGGCTAGTTTTTGTGGTGTGGTTCTCCTAAGGTTTGTATTGATTGATATTAGAGTCATCCACCATGTCTCCCAGTTGCAAATGAATGACGCAGGTGATGACACTGACATTGTAGTGTTCGACTAGGACTAGTGCACACTAGTGCACAGCTAGTCCACGTGTGAGTCGGGGGCTGCAAAGCATGGTGGATTGTTAGGATCTAACTGAAAGAAAGGCATGGGACTTGAGTCCCACATCGGAACTATGAGATTCCGGTGTGGAGTTTATATGGCCTTGGGCTCTCCCACCACAATGACTAGCTTTTGTGGTGTGATTCTCCCAAAGTTGGTATCAGAGGGAAACAGAAGATGACAAAATACACCAATGCTATCATATGTTCCTCTACACGAGACAGTAGTAAATAGCATGATTTCCTTACTAACCGCAAAGCAAAATATTGAAGACATATTTACCCTAAAACTGAATCTGCACATAGAGAAATGAGACAACCACCCCATAATGGAAGCTCAGCTCATTTTACATTAAATTAACAATTAAATTAACAACTACAGTAAATATGCCCTCTATATCTACAAATTAAGACTTACAATATTATGAGACTTACAAAGTAAAGTTTGCTAGACAATAGGTGCCAGTTCTCAATATGCTCCCTTAATTCATCAACAGCATGACCAAGTTCTTCGAATATCTTACTAAGCACTTCATCAGAAGCTAACTCAGAATTAACAATTGCATCAATGATTGGCTTCAACAACTTAAGTATCTCCTCTGCCTTCTGGTAATACTTTGTGACAGGTTCTGAGTTCATGTTTCCAGAAAATGATAAATGCAAAAATGAGGATATGCCATTAACAAGCACCTTTAACAATGATATCTCCATAATACCTGCATCAGTAACAAGAAAAATCGCATGTAGATCCGATAGAAAAGGAATAAAATATCTCCCAATCTGTAATTCAATGCTTCAATTATTATCATTTAATTTGTGTAAAGCAAATTGAGTATGACAGCATGTGCAAGAAAATTCTAACTGTCACCAAAAAGGAAAAAGCAAAGGTATGAACTTCAGGTAAAATTTACAACCAAAATATACAAGTAAATAATGGTAGGGGTCATCCTCCCTCACATTCTCCATAGCATGCATGCAAAAGCTAAAATATCATCATCTCATAATTCAACCAATTAATAAAGGACTTCTTGTCATAACAAGTTATGTTCTATTTCAGAGGCATAAACCAAGAAAAAGGCTTGTGCAAAGCCCAAAGAAAAAATGTTAATTGGAATAAAAGGCCAACCATGAAACACCAAGATTTCTTATTTGGATCTGACAACAGCTTTTTTATAAGGTAAGCATTTGCTCACACAGATCAACATAATGCTTGTGGTGTCATTCTAAAAATGCAGTTCAATCAAGCACTACACATCCAATCGATACACTCAAAGCCAAATCTCTATTCTCATAATCAGGCCAAGGTAAAAAATTGTTCAACTGGAGACAATTATTATTTGGTAATTCTTATCACTTGATTACATATTTTAAATTTTTTTTCTAATAAACGAGTTAACCCGTTTAATCCACCAACCCATTTTGGTTAGGGTTGATAATTTCATAAACTATTTACCAAACATTTCAACCCAACCTAGCCCACATAGGACTAACGGTAACGAGCCAAGCTGAACCAGGTCAGGCTATTTGATAGCTATATACATGGTAGTAACTTACTCTTATATTGTGCGTCACGCGTAAATGATAACAAGAAAAAATTGAAGATATTACCTTCTTATATGTCACGTGTAAATTATAAAAGAAAAATCTCATTAATCTCAGTTGTGTCTAATGGGCAGCCTAGTGCATAAGGCTCCCAGCTCCCACTATTGTACGATTTGGGGAGGGTGAGACGTACACAGCCTTGCCCGTATGAGCGAAGAGGCTGTTTTTGCAATTATAACTCATGACCACCAGGTCACAGTGCAGCAACCTTAGCGTCAGTTGTGTCTAATCAAGAAAAATATCTTAACAATTGAACAATTGTATGATTTAAAACACTTATTAAGTTGGTAATGAGTTAAAAGGATTATTTGGACCATGAGTTAGATCCTTGGGCTGAAGAACTGAAATATTTAAATCTTCATAAGGCTCACAGGTATCCCTATAAGTGAAAATATGATTTAATATTTGCTCAAATCTTGTTCACCACTATACTTCAGTAGATAGCAGGATTTGGACTTTAGACTCATCTAGAGTGTTTTCCTGTAAATCCTACCCTCATTTCCTAACTTATTCTCCAACATAGGGATCACTTTCTTCTTGCTGATCCCGTTAGGCCATTCAAGGCCGCATCTTAATCAACGGTTTTTCATAGGCATTTCTTTGTCAGACATGCAAAGAAATTGGCGAGCTTAGCTCAGTTGATGAGCTTTCTTGTTTGTTCATCATTTTGTTTCTTTTTTCTTTTCTCTAATGTGTCTTATCCTCTGTTATTGTACTTATTTATTTCTATAGTCCAACAATATTTTTTTTATCCAAAAAACAAATACAATTTACTAAGCTACTAAATACAGCTTGAGCGAGACCAAGACCATACAAAGTGATATTTAATGAATAGGAAATAAGCAGAGGGTAAAAACTTTGCACCTATATGGGAAGTTTTGGTGATGCTTGGTTGAAATGTGGATTTTCTTTCCTTTGTAACATAGGCCTAAATTGGTGGGTGAGTTTTGGCTCAGAATATATCAATTGGATGTACAGTGCTTGATTGTACTGCCCTTTTTGGAATGACACAACATGCAACTGAATCTCCCAATTGCTGATTTGTAAGCACAAGTGATTTCTTTATAAAAAAAGTTTTTGTTAGAACAGGGGCGGAAACTAGACAATTTTAGATGGGGTGCTAAATACATACTTACTCACATATACACTATAAACATTTTGAAGAGGGGGCAGATTTCATCTATTTGAGGATGCTTGCTTAAAAAATTATACATAATAATTAAGGGAAAATTTTGTTTGGGGGTGCGGTTGCCACTCCACCCACAGAAGTAGTTCTGCCCATGTCTCAGAGCCCAATCAAAAAGCCCTTTAGTTTCATAGTTGGCCTCCACATCCAGTATCAATTTTCTAATTGATTAGAAGGATCTATTTTGCTTGGGCATAGAAACCATTTAGGACTATTAATTGTCAAGACAAAAAGGCTGAGACCACCAAAGACCTCAGCAACAGCAGTATGAGTTGCTTTTCATAACACTGATCAAGTTTCATTGCACTTTGACTGACCGGTTAGATTATGAACATAGCACGGCATGCCAAAAAAAAAAAGTTAACATTCCTTCTTGTTCAGTAAAATGGAAAAGTACTCTGACTAATTTTCTTCGCCTGCACCGCACGCTTCTGCTTCTATTATGTGGCTTGGTACAAATTTTTCTTTTTCTGATAAAAGGCTTCCTACAATTTATTGATTGACGGGTAGTGCCCAACAGCCTATAGCTAAAGGCAACAATGTTGAAATGTAGATTTCTCTTCAATTAAGTACATATCTACCAGAGCTCACGCTTTCACTTTAATGGTTTTTTCCTTGCAGGATGGAAATGAGCAATGATCAAACTGCAGTCAATGACACCTAGGGTAGACAGTAAGGAAGAGACCCTTTAGGTGGTGTTTGGTCCATCATATAGAATAGTATAGTATAGGATACAAGAAAATTATAAGGATAACCCTTTAGAGTCTGTTTGGCATGCTATATTAGGCCTGATAGGATAAACTAATACAATACATTATAACCTTATCAATTGTTTGGTACAAACATTGTATTGTATAAGCTTATCCATCAAACCCCTTTTATACATTAAAATGATGGATAACTTAATCAAGCCTTAAGAGGTGAGATTAGACCTGATTGGGTTTTGATGTATAAGCTTTTCTAAAGACTTTTCCATTATAATTCTAAACATCCCGATATCCCCCAATCCTTACGTATTAAGCCTTATACTATCAGGTCTTATACTATCAGGCCTTATACTATCCTTCATACCAAACGGACCCTTATATTATCCAATGTTTGACATAGGACTTCATAAGCTACCTGATAGCCTTAAGATATATTACAAACTATTAGCCTTTGGATTGAATATGACCTAATTATATAATTAAATGTCAATTACCAAAAAAAAAGTCCTTTTATGATGAAAAAAAGAAAAGGGCATTGCAATAAAAGGAGAAATCAAAAAAGGGATAAAAATGGAAGAGAATAAACGTTTAGTCAGTATGAATAGATCATTACAACTATGTCAGGAAGTTTCGATGAAAAAGAGAACCTGCTACTAAATGCCAGTCTAATAAGAGGCCTGATACACGACTCACACTCCTGCTCAAAACCCATCGAATTGTAAAGAATGGTCCATCTACACAAGGAGGTGGTCAAACCAGGCTGTGATTCCAATTAACATAGAGGAAAGGGCACACCTAAAATCCAGGCTGAAAAGAGAGGAGACCCTCCACTTTAAGTGGGGGTTCTCTGTCTAACACGTAGCAAGTAGGGGACTTGCGCTCATGCATCATGTTTTGTACCTGGTCTTATCCCACACCCCTAAACGTAATAGAGTTATACGACGTTATTACTCAGATAGCATTGTACTACCATGCAAATGCACCAAACATCATTATCACAGGACAATTTCAGCTTATAATATCTGATCCTAGGTTGCATGTATACGGGTACAAGTACCGATACCGGTACAAGTATGGGTACGAGGTACGACAAATTTTCTAAAAACTAGGGTAAGGGTACAACATGATATGTCATATAGAAATATAAAAACATAAAGAATAAAGTAATTAAATTATAAGATAAATACAATTTCCATAATGTTCTAACTCTAATGTTTCAACCAAACTCCATAAAGGATATCAAGTAAGCAAAAATATTTAAAGAAGACACAAATTTGAAGTAAGTGAACTAGCAGTTTGTTTCATTTAGTAGCAAACCAAAAAACTTAGCAACAAAACTTGAGTGACATCGGGTACCTACTTAGTATTGGGTACATACCCATGTGTACCCCAATAAGTACCGGTACGAGATATGTACCCAATATGGGTGCAGCAACCATTCATGCATCATAGATCTGATCCTTATATGATGCACCAAACAAGGAGTTAGAGATCACATAAGTCTACCTAGAACTCGAAATGCCAGCTGAGTCAAGCTAAACCAGTCTAGGCTCAACCTCAACTCAAACCGTAAAAAAAAAAAAAAAAAAAAAAAAAAAAGAGCTCAGTGTGAGATCAAGTATGATTATTAACTGAGTTTATCAAATCAAACTAAGCTATGGTTAAGTTTATTCCGCTTGACTTGCAGTCAGTTTTCCTGAAATAACCGAAACTCCTTGATCCAAAATAAATAAATAAAAGTCACTTGGAGCTGATCCAGCTCAACACACTCAACTCAATTCAGACCACAGAGAGAGATAACTATTTACCAGAAACAAATTATAACTTCTTTAACACTTAACCAGAACTATTTTTTACTTCCCTTATTTTTTTCTTCCTCCTTTAACAACAATTCAAAAAACGACAACCACAATTGCAAAACTGATGCAAGCAATCCCAGCATTACACTTACCAATTTCTTCAAAACCAAAACGAAATTAAGTCCAAGAAATTACAAATAAGAAAGATTCAAGTGCGGTCAAAGTTGAAATTTTGAGAAAAATTCAATCAAACATGGGGTTTACCAGGGAATCGAAAGCTGATGCTGCGATTTCCAGGGCCCTGTTCGATTTGCGTTGTGACTGAAACAACGAGCTGGAATTGAATGAAGGAAAGAAAGGGCTCGAGAAGGTTCTCGAAACGAAAGGGTTTCTTCTTCTTGCTTGTTCTTCTTCTTTAGCCGCCGGGTTTTGACCGACGGCGCTGACCTTGGGAGAAGTGGGAGTGGTTGAGACCACCGGTCAAAGAGGGTGGTGCCGCCGGCTTGATTTTCAGGCCAGCGACGGTGGCGATCCGCCAGAGGAGTAGGAGTTGCAGTGGGTGGTAGTTAGGGCAAGCTGTTGAAATTTTGGGAAATTTGGGAGACTCAAGTTCGCGTTTTATTTTATTTTTTTACTTAAATTAAATCCCATTATCTCTTTTGATGATTTTTCCTCTAGAAGATTAGAAGAAGATTATTCATTTATGATTTTTTTAATTGATTATTTAATTATGATTAGATGAACGTAATCCCATGGTTATATGACTAATAAATATAAATTTTATTAATGCATGTTCTTAAACCTGTAAAAAAAAAGGAAAAAAATCTCTTAAAATGAATTTATTTTTAAAATGAACAAATAATGGTATTTCTACTTTTACCATACGATTGAATATTTTTTTATTAATAGAACGGAACAAAATAAGTATAGATAAATTAAAAAGAAAATAGAATGAATGGAACATGATTATCATTTTCTTTATTTAAAAGTTTCATTAAAGGAATGGAACGAAATTTTATTATTCATGTGTTCTTCTTATTCTACCTCAATTTTAGGAGAATCAAAAGTTTGACATTTGATGAGAAAAATGAAAATAATTTTCAATGTGTTTCATTTCCTTATCATGTATTTTAAAATTTTTAAAATAAGAGAAGTTATTCCCACTCTTTTCATTCTATTTTCGTTTCTCTTATTATTTATTATCCAAATATAATGTTAGTTTATTTAGTAAGTAAGATATTTTTAAAACATATGTTAAATAATTAAAAAGTAAAAATTATCAAATACATAATAATAATATCTTAAAATTATAATATATTTAATATTTTTTAATAAAAAGTAATCAATATATTTTTATATATCTAATCAATAATTTTTTATTCTTTAACTTGTCGACGGATTATAACAAAATTCATAAATATAATATAATACTATATTAATCTTTCAGTATTATAGAGCCCGAAAATATTATAGCTCGATAAGAGTAATAAATGTTATGACAATGAAATGCAATAATGGAACCTACATAAACTTTCATTGCTTTTATGTTTATCAGAAAATTTTTGGGTATTAACACAATTTTTCCACCGATTCTTTCTAATGTAGCCTTTCAATTTGTCATTATGTCTCTAGAAGTGAAAGAATTACAATTTAAATCCCTCCTAAAATTTTAGAAATTCATTAATAATTAAAATAGATTCATAAATAAGATATATTGATCTGTTTTAAATTTAAAATAGTTTTATAGGAATGCAAGACATAAATTATGCCTATAAAATAAACATAAGATATGTTATTATTCTAAAAGTTTAAGCGATTTTTGTTCAATTCAATTTTATTTTATTTTTTATTTTATTTTTGAATATTCAATTCAAAATATCAAAAAATATAATATTAATATTAATATTTATAATATATATAATAATATTTCATTTATATTATGAATTTATATATTAATATAAATTTGGTTATTTATTAATTTTAAGATTTATATTATCTATATTGGCAATAAATAAAATAAATTGATTTTCTACAAATTCAAAATCAAAATTAAAATTCAGAATTTTATTCTATGAATAAAAATAAAAAATTATTATATTTTTTAGAAATTGAATTCTTCTATAAAATAGAATTCAATGTGAAATATTATATATTTTATTTTTATAATATTTCATATTTTTATAATATTTCATTTTCATTTTATAATATTATATTTTATCTAACATTTTCCTTAATCCTTACTTGAGCCTCTAATAACTTCTCCCGAATCAAAGGTGCTTTTGGTAATATTTAAAACCAAACACTGCATATAACACGATACAATATATAATTCTATTGTTTCTCAAAAAATATATAGACTTTTTGTCTTTATTTTTTCATCTTTTTGAAATGTATAAGGCCTTTGAATCTAACAATACTATCATCACCAAATTCCACATCTTGCCAACCAAACAGAAAAATCCACATCTTAATCTTAAAATAAAAAACAAAGGAGCAAAACTCTGAATTTTCCTTATCTATTTGTCATCTTTATTGTCATGTTGCAAAACAAAGTTTTGTGACAATATCATGTATGTATAAAAAGACATTTTAAATTTTGTTGGTTACAACACATTTTTATTTTAAACATAAAATCAATGATAAAATGACAGCCAAGTGGACAACAAATATATATAAAAAGATAGAATTTAATTTTTTAAATGTTTAAATATTTCTATACTATATCGATAATTAACTCATTTCTTGTACTGTCACCTAAAAGTCATAAACATACATTATGTGAAATTGATGTATTATTAAGATTGTGTTTAGATGGAGAATTTTAAAATTTTAGGAAATTTAAAATACAAGGGAATTCAATAAAAGTAATTGAATTCCTTTCTTTTTTGCAAAATTTCCTATTTAGACAATCAAATTTGATAAAGTAATTTTATTATAAAAATACGAAATAAATAGTATAATTGTGAATTTTCATTATATATTCTTGCTAAGCTAAGCTTTAACCACGTTTGAACCAAATTACACAAAATATCTATCAAAGAAAATCCCATGAACATTAGCCCATCTTCAAATCCAATCCATTCTTCACAAGAAAACAATGAAGTTCCTTCTAAAATATATAATTATCATCAGTTTAGTCTTTAATAATAAATATGTCAAAAATAGCCTCTCCATATCATTTATTGACATTAAATTGGCTTTCCATTTTAATGTATTTATTATTAGATAATGAATTAATAACACTCGTACTTTTGAATCACCAAAATGGGTGTCTATTCAATAGCTATATTAACGGCTAAAGTTTTCCAAATTAGTAGGATATTTGTAAAGTGTATGTGTACATGAACCATTGTAATAGAGTAATTTACCTTAAAAGGATCTAATATTAGTATATGAAGTTTGAAAATATTTTGAATTCATTATATTTTTTGGTCCATTTTTGGTGGTCTCCTGTCCTAAACTACTCCAAAGTTGTTTTTCAAGTTTAACTTCAAACGTTGTGATTTCAAAAATCTGGTTTTTGAGTTAATAACTAAGGACAAGGAGAGTCTTGAAAATTTGTTGCACTCTAATAATGAACGGCACCATTCAACAAAATTGAACCATATGCAAAGGTTAGATATAGCGATGGATGTAGCTCAGGCGTTGGATTATTTTTCACCATGATTATAAAGAAAGCCATTGCTCATGAAAACGATGACCAGTTTGTTTGGTTTACTTTTTGGTGAAGGCATATGGATGGGTGTTCATGCGAAAGGAGCTCTCATATTTCTTTTGTTAAACGCCTTAGAAAAGTGGAAGACGTTTCATATTCTCCACACATTTTTTAACTATTATAATCAATTTTTTTTTTTTTTAAATATTGTACTTTGTTTTTATCTTTTATTTTCTTCAGCCACCCTCAACCGTTGCTCCACGCTCTACTACCCTCAACTACCACTCGACCCTTTGCCAAACCAGATGCTCAGCCCAGCAACTGCAACATCATCGCCAACCAACTATGAAGAGGTTAGGCTCCTTGGGCAATCTGGATATCCAAGTCATTATTGGGTTCGTCAAGCTCCAAATGAAGCTTTGCTGGGCTTCCGTAAGATGCGCCAAGAACAAATGGATCATCGAATTCAGAAACCCGTCACACTACCAAGACATATCTGGCCACCGCGAGTCGAGGGTTTGGGTGGCATTGCCGACTATGGTTGTGGGTAGCACCACAAGTGGTTTGGCTTGGGTAGTTTCCTATAACGGTTCATCAACGAGGGTAGCTAGGTCGACGGTGGTTCAGCATTTGGGCGCTTTTGTTGCGGTGTGGGTGATGAAGCCCACCGTCACGATCCCCCTTGAAAAATTTCAATCTTTCCTCTTTTTAACATTTAATCAACAAATATAGATGTATGAAGTATCCATACTCCATAAAATATATGAGTATGTGAAACATTTTCTAGAAAAAATGTGAATAATTTATTTGCAGCAAACAAAAATTGATACAAAGGAGCTGACCTAATTGCTCACTTAATTAATTTTTGAGTTGACTAGATTATTTCAAAGGGCTATGAGTTACTCAATAATATAAATTAAAATTGGTTCCTCAACAATTAGGCTATGTTTGGATTGGTAGTATTGAGTGAGATGAGATGGGATGGGATGGCATGGAGATAGGTTCTATTATTTAGTTGTGTTAAAAAATGATGGAATGGGATGGGAGTGAGTGGGATGGATTTCATCTCATCCCACCACAAACCATTAATTTTCTTCTTCCCCCAATTTGACGGGTATGGGATAGAATCATATTTTTAATTATAATTATAATTCAGATTTTACTACATTAACCTTATACTCTAAAATTAGTGTGCTTGAAATAAGGGAAATATAAGAAAAATAAAGTTATAATTCTTATCATTTCATTCACTTCTCAAACAATAGAATGGTATATTTACTCCATTCCATCCTAAAATATCAAAACAATGGAATGATACTTTTATCACATTCCATTCCATTCCATCTCATCTCATTCTATTTCATTCCATCAATTACTAAATATCCAAACATAAAAGAAACATTGGGTATGTTGATGTTCCCATGTAAAATATTTTATAGTTTTTTAAGCCTCTTAGGGTATGTTGTGATGGGTGGTAAGGAATGAAATAAAGTGAAAAGTAATGTAACGGAGTTTGAGTACCATTATTTGGTCTTTTTATATTAGGATAGAATGAAATCGTATGGGAAGACATCTATTCCATCGCATTTCATTTTAAATTTTTTTTTCTTTAAATTAAAGGAAATGAGATGGAATAGAATGATATAGAAAAAAAATATTTATAATTTTTATCATTTCATCATATTCTACTAAAACTTTTAAATAATAGAATAGAAATTTTTTTCTATTCCATTATTAAATATTCAAATAATAGTACAAAAATTTTATGACACCTCATCTCATTTTATTTTATTTTATTTTATTCTATTCAATTCCATCTATTGTAAGTTACCCAAACATAGTCTTATAGTCTTTAATTTTACTTTGCAAATATTTTACAATATGTTTGTATGTTTTCCATTAATGAAACGAAATTAAATAAGTAGAGATGAATTAAAAAATAAAAGAACAAAATTACTTTTCTCTTTTGTTTATAAGATTAATAAAGAAATAAAATTTGAGACTTAAATTTTAAAAGAATGGAACATAAAAGTTGTTTCCCTCGCTCCACCCAAAAGTTGTTCTCCTTGAGTTTCTTTTTATTCCTATCTAATTTTAAACTTTCACAAGAAACTTGTTTCTTTTTCCCCCTCGTTCACTTTTTATGCTCCTCATTATGATTATCAAAACATAGGGTTAGAGAAACAAATAATCTAATGATATAAAATATGATAAATTTAATTTTAATGTATTATCAATATAAAATTTTTTATATCATTAACTAATCATATATTATTATATATAATTTTTAAAATAATTATTATAAAAATTAAATATTTTTAATGATGAAATAATACATAATTAAATAATAATATATTTTTTTACATTAACAATACATTCAAAATAAATTCAAGTATGATTATCTAACTATAATTAGTTTCAAATATTTTCTTACCAAAATAATGTTACAAACCAAAGATATATATATATATATATATATTGTATATTCTTATTAATTAACAAGAGAAAAAAGATTCTTATTTAAAAAATACCAAACTGAATAATTTCTAGATAGAAAAAAAAAATCTATAGTGCAAATGAACTATAGCCTCTTTTGGCTCTTTTACAAAACCACAGAATTTGAGCTCTCACTCCACAGTTCACACCCCCAACCGGCCAACCCCAAGTATCATCCTTATGGCCACCATTTCTGTTTCAAGGACCATCCTCTTCTCCCAGTCTACCAAGCTCTTTTTCTTTCCTTTTAAACCTTCTTCTTCTTCCCATCTACCCTTCTCTCTCCCTCTCCGTTTCACAAGACCCGCAGGCACTCTCCACCTCTCGCCCTCATCCTCTGACCCCCCACCACCACCACCACCACCAACAACAACAGCATCATCAACATCCTCGCAGTGTCATCGAAATCCTCGAAGAAAGGGGTCTCCTCGAGTCCCTAACCAGCGACGCTCTCAGAACCGCTTCCTCAAACCCCATTGCCGCACCCCTCAAGGTCTATTGCGGTTTCGACCCCACCGCCGAAAGCTTGCACTTGGGAAACCTCCTTGGCCTCATCGTCCTCTCCTGGTTCCGGCGCTGCGGCCACAAAGCCGTCGCCTTGATCGGCGGCGCCACCGCCCGCGTGGGTGATCCTTCCGGAAAAACCCTCGAGAGGCCCGATCTCGACGCCGAAACATTGGAGAAAAACACCGTAAGTATTGCCAGCACCATTGGTAGAATCTTGGGTTGTGCTCAAAATCAAAACTTGGATAACTTGAATGTGAATGTGGATTTGTGTGATTCTTCTGTTGTGATATTGAATAACTATGATTGGTGGAAGGAGTTTAGTTTGTTGGATTTTCTGAAAAGGGTGGGTAGGTATGCCAGGGTGGGGTCAATGATGGCTAAGGAGAGTGTGAGGAAGAGGTTGGAGTCAGAACAAGGGATGAGTTTCACGGAGTTCACTTACCAGTTGTTGCAGGGCTATGATTTCTTGCACTTGTTTCAGAATGAGGGTGTGAGTGTTCAAATTGGGGGTAGTGATCAATGGGGTAATATAACTGCTGGGACTGAGTTAATTAGAAAGATATTACAGGTAGAGGGTGCTGCTTATGGTTTGACATTTCCTCTTCTGTTGAAGAGTGATGGTACAAAATTTGGTAAATCAGAGGATGGTGCAATCTGGTTATCTCCAACCTTATTATCTCCATACAAGTTTTACCAGTATTTTTTCTCTGTTCCAGATGCCGATGTGATTAGGTTTCTGAAAATTCTAACTTTTTTGGATATTGGGGAGATAATTGAGTTGGAGGGAGAGATGGTGAAACCAGGTTATGTGCCTAATACTGCACAGCGGAGGCTTGCTGAAGAAGTTACACGATTCGTTCATGGGGAAGATGGTTTGAGTGAGGCTCTTAGGGCAACTGAAGCATTGAGGCCAGGATCTGAGACAAAGTTGGAGTGGAAAACCATTGAGGGGATCACTGAGGATGTCCCGTCTTGTTCTTTGGCTTATGATGAGGTCTTGAATCAGTCATTGGTTGATCTTTCAGTTTCTTCTGGTTTGTTTGACAGCAAATCTGCTGCGCGCCGTTTGTTGAAGCAAGGAGGCCTTTACTTGAATAATAGCAGAGTAAATAGTGAAAATAAGAGGATTGAGGCAGCAGATATAGTGGATGGGAAAGTTCTCCTTTTATCTGCAGGCAAAAAGAATAAGGTGCTGGTGCGAATAGCATGATAGGATTTATTGCATAGCTGAATATTCTTTCAAGACTGTTTTATTTGGTCTGTAAGTTTGTTGTATGATTAGAAAACCTTTGATTTTTGGTGCTACACAAAAGCTTTATAGTTACCAATAAAACAAGTAGGTTTATTGGTGAGCCAATTTGGTATTTGCTAGGTGTTCCAACTTCCAACCTCCATGATATTGATATCCTTGCATGCGTCTCACATTTCTTACTCACATCTATTATTAATAAACATTGCAGCTGTGTACTAATTTTTGGAGTATCTATCATTTCTGCACAACAGTAAATTTGTATGTTAAAAATTCTAGATTATGGAATATGGAAGTAAATAAGTTGGTTAACCATTGTTGAATTGAATTATAAATGCGAAATTGAGCATAGATTAGTGAATTCATAAGTTATTTGAATGGTATTCTTATGTTGGGGATTCAGTGTTTGGCTGCTGCAGAGGCCTTTTACTAGCAATCTTGATCTTGGATCTAGAATATTTGATATTTTGCTACATAATTGGTATTGTTCATTAGACATTAGAGTTAAAGATTGATTGAACAAGTTGAAGTTTTATTGGCTTTTAATGTGTCTGGCATATTGATGTCAACTTCTATGCCTATATTAAAGCAAGAACCACTGGTGGAAGCTTGCATCATGTGCACTCATTGGTGTAAATTTTCTTCCCAAACTTGCAGTTACAAAGGCCTAATAAAACACGTGGCTTTTCTTTTCACTAACTCTATTGAACTGTATTTCATTGACATTTATTTATTCTCTCTTTCTTTGTACTGTTCTTCTCTCGTTGTTTTACTTCCATGTCTGCAATACTACCCAATGCCACCTTCATCCTCTCGAAAGAAAAGTCATCATACTGCATAGTGAAAACCATTAGACTGATCATACAACCATTCCTTCATTCTTTCTGTCTCTTACTCTCAATGGATTTTCCTTTCTCTGCAATGTCTTACTATATGTCACAAGCCCACCCCCCACTCACCAAAGTCTATCCTCACTTCTTTCCTCTGCTGAATGGTCATTGCCACACACAAACCTCCAGGTCATTGCCTCCATTGCAGGACATTGGATCGATTCTGTATTGTGTATTGCTTTGTCTCTACTCCGAGTCTTTCTGTTATAGCTCAGTTCCAGTGTTCTCTCATATTAGGCTTCTCTCTGTAGCATTGGTATACTAATCTTCTTATTTTAGCCCTGCCTAAAACCAGCAGCTTCTGGCTTCTAGTTTAGGCCATGAGTCAAGGTTGTTTCCTTGCATGACATTGAATGGGGTTGCTTGATTCTGACATAGATCCTGGTGGGTACTGATTGTGGAGCCACAAACTGGTGGAAGAACGAGATAGACAATGATTCTGTTATAGCATGGTGAAGGTATTATTTTTTCTTGGTAAATGTATAATCCTCACTTATCCTAGAATAGTATTACAACCATTGTTTTACATTTGATTTGTATCATCCGTGGTCCGGAACAACTGATTTGGCTATTGTAACGGCATGTAACTAGGTAATTTGACACATATTCTGGGTTCTGACTATAGATTGAATTTTCATTGGTGAGGATGTAAAAACTATTATAAATTTGGTTAATTTTCGTGTTCTCCCATCTTGGATTTATGTCATTCTCCAATTTACCGCAAATTGGATAAGTACATCACAAATATTTCATTGGATTTTTTTGGATTATTGAAGAAAGCAAGGCATTTTGTATTGTAGCAAGGAAAATACACTGCTAAGTGAAAAGATTTGCAGCATTTCTTTTGGGGGTATATATGTTAATAACCAGTATAAACCGCAGAACTATATTTGCAGCTTTAACTGAAATTAGGTCATAAATTAGGCTAAGAATTGCAACCTATGATAGTGGTATTTGTGTGATCTAAGAAAGGGAGTTGATGGTGTGTTATTTGATGAGAAATTTGAATAATTAAAAAAATCAATTCGAAGGTATTGTCACTATATTAAATAGAATAAAAATAAAAATAAATATTATCCCATGTTTCATATGGCTTAAAAACATTATTCAATTTCAAATTTTTGTCAGTTTGTCACATTCCATTAAAAAAAAATCCTAACTAAACATGCACTTAACTCATCGAAAGTGTTAAGAGATAATCCTCTAAATCTGTTGTTGCCTGTTTCTTTGTGATATCATGCATGTTATTGATGTCTTGATTGGTAATATTAGAGTACCATATCTTCACAATCAACTTATTACCCCCCCTCCCAAAAAAAACTCAAGAAAATATTATATCTTATATCTTATGGCATTATGATGATAGAACTTTAGACTGTTAATAATAGATCAAAATGATTTAATTTTCATTTTATAATACTAGATTTTGTCTTCCATTTTATACACAATCAAACAAGAAATACAAGCTTTTTTTTCTGACCTTTCCCACTCATTTCTACTTAAATCAAGATAAATAAATGACAATAAAATAAATCTTTCCATTTTTATCATCTCCTATTTTGAAGTTTTTCTTTCACTTTCTTTCATTATCATCATTTTTCTCTCCCCGATTCTAACAACAAATGCCAAGGGGCCAGTCAAAAAAAATAAAATGCGAAGGGGCATTTTCTAATTACTAGTTTATCGTTTAGTCTAGAATTAGTTCCCTTAGCTAACGAGTGCAATATTTACGGATCAGGTAGAACACGAGATGATTCTGTTAGTCAAAATACATATTTTTTTAATATACCACATGCGATATGTATAATTTTTATTGTATAACATATCGCATGTGATAAAATTTACTCATTACAAATAATAAGACCTCTCCTGTAAGAGGAGACGTTTCCATTGTGATGTTTGTTGAGTGAGTTTTGCAATATTTTTATTTTTAAATTTGATCTGTTTATCAAACTAACAGGTTGAGTTCAGTTTGGTCGATATAATTTTTTTACTTTAATCTAATCTACTTAAGAGTGAATTGTGTTAAGTCAAATTTGTGAGTCTGATATATATATATTTTTTAAAAAAATTTCTTTTAAAATAAATGTCAAAAATTGAAATATAAAATTAAAAATTTGTTACACATAACAATCTTAATTAAAAATAACATATGTCCTAAATAAACTAAAAGTCACATCACCAATCTCATACAAATATAATAAGTCTCAAACAAATTAAATAAACATAACAAGTCTTATTAAATTAATATAAGTTTGAAATAAATTAAAATAAACTAATATGTCTCAAAAGCAATAAATAATAAATCACATTAATTAATTAAAGTTAATGTCATTACATATTGCATATGAATTGACATGATGATTTATTTTATTCTCAATTTTCTTAAGATATTCTTTATAATAAAAGTGATTCATTTGACTCTTATTGTAATAATCTATTAGATACTTCATAAGTTTCTCATATCTATTTTTTATGTCACATTCTTAATATAATTATAATAGCTACACATAAACTTAAACTTACAAAAAAAAAGGAGAAAGTAAAATAAAATGTCACTGTAACTAAACGACTTATACAAAAAAATTACTCTGAGTGAGTTAAGTTTGTATAAGGTGATATTTTTTTTTTTGTAATGCCAATGATCTATCTTAATGGCCTGGTGGAGGGCTTCCCAGAGATACTCTTAGATGGCCTCCTAATAAGGCCTGAGAGATGGGTGGGAGTATAGAGAAAAAAAAATTAGAATGAAGAGTAATTGCGGGAATCAAATTTTGTTATTCTTATTATATATCTTTAACTTCAACTAATTAAACTATCAATACAAGACTAAGATAACACTTTTTAAACTCACTATCTGACTTATACCTTACAATTTAAAAATATTTTTCAACCTAACTTAACTCATATATCTTAACGTATAGTTTGTGAATTAGGTTGAATCAAAATATACTAATTTATAAATTGACTCATTTCGCCGACCACTCCTTGTATCTACTACAAAATCTTCATCAACGACAGGAAAACTCGACGCGTTTCACTTCCACATTAGACTCTGCCTGTGCCATGAACGGCACAATCTATCAACAACCAGCGTAATCGTAAATTCCTTCTTCTTTCTATATCAAGTCAAGCCCGTCCTTCCAAATTCCAACTCGGTCTCATGGCTCACCACCGACTCTCCAACTCGCACACCATCCACACCCACAACCCCAACCTTAACCCTAATCCCAAGCTCATTCCCCTATGCGCTTGCCCATGCCGCCCCTCTTCTTCCCAATCTCTAATTCTCCGCCACCGTCCATCTTCAAATCTCAGCAACCTCGCTTTTTTCTTCCCCAAAAGCAAACCGCTGCTTCGCCGAACCGGCTCCTCGGCTCACCAGCGCGTCCTCATCGCCGCCATCGGTCAGGCTGAACCGGAACAACGCATTCCTCAACCCAATGCCCAAAAGGTACTTGCTTGGGGGCTATTCAATTCAATTCAATTCAATGTTGAAAAATGAAAATTTCAATGCCTATGGTTGTGGACAATTTCTTCTGTGATTAAGAATTAATTAGGTGAGTTGAATTTGGGGTTGTACTTGTATGAAACATTTAGATATGTCTAATTAATTTAATGATATTATGGTGTTTTTTTTTGTTTTTGTATTTTAGTTCACATAATAAAATGCCATATACTACAATCATTTAGTAAGTTTCAATTTTGTGTGCAAGAATAGTGTAATCCAATGCTTATGTTTTGGTTTTAGTCCGTTGATAGTGATAATTTTGGAGTACCGTGTTGAATTTGGGGTTGTATGAACCATTTAGTTATGTCTAATAAATTTTAATGATGCTGTGGTGTATGGTATTTCGATAACAAAAAATGATGAATTTCGAAGTTGATTGGAATTTTATTAATGGTGAAACCTAAACTTACTGAAGCTTTCAATACCTAAAAATTTGAAGAACCAATAAGAAATTATTGCATTTTTTTTAATACTTTCTGAGCATGTGTATGTGTAAAAGAACATAGTCACTGAAATGGGTGCTCCTAAGAAGTTAATGGAAGCAATAATCTTGCCCTTGTAGGAGGATTTACTCTTGAAATCTCAACAGCAAGTTAGTCAATTTAGGAACAGAGTTGTATTTGGACTTGGCATTGGGATAACTGTAGGTGGAGTTGTTTTGGCTGGAGGATGGGTTTTCACAGCAGCCATGGCTGCCGCTGTCTTTGCTGGTGCACGTGAATATTTTGAATTGGTTCGGAGTCATGGAATTACAGAAGGAATGACACCTCCTCCTCGCTATGTGTCACAAGTCTGCTCTGTCATTTGTGCCGTAATGCCCTTGTTTATCATGTAAGATTGGTTAGTGTGCCTTAATTTTCCATGATTGCTTACATCTGACAATCTCTGCTATATGTTGCGGACATCGTGTGCATTTAACAATGAAAATTTAGCGATATTAGTTTCATTTGTGGAATGCCTTTTTGGCGTTCTTGTTTCACTGGAGAACAAGGGAGAAAAAACTGATTGGAAATGAAGTAGTAAGGAATTGTCATATATGGTAACTTAATTTTAAATTACAAATCCAGATCAGTCATTTTTCCACATTATGCATTTGTGTTGATAATAAACTGAAATTATCTCATTTTGAGGCCCTCTCTTCGCCTGGTAATTGAGACATTTTGTCTGATTATTTGGGTTCGTTTCAGTCATATTGGGACAGCTGCATCATGTTACCAGGTCTAAAGCTTCACCCCAATTATAGAATGAACCTTTGAAAATTTGAAGCTTTGATCCATGTGCCATAAAATCATAGAAGTTTTGATAACATTAATATTACCATTTATTATGATTCATGCATTTGCATCGGTTTCTTTCTGCAGTCAAAATTTAAATTATGAACTTTATTTCCTTAGATGATAAAATAGCTTATCAATAATAAGTTATTTGGTAGTTTTAATCTGACTGACAATTCCATACATGCAAGAATATGTAGTTATTATATTCCCATAATAATTATGAATGGATGTCATTCTCTGTTGCTCCACATTCATTTTTGAATGGCTAACCTATTTATTTATAGGGTAAAGTATAGATTATACCTTCCTGAAGTTTAGGTCATTTTTACTTTTGGTACATATAGTTCATTTTGTGACACATTACACCCTTGAACTTTGGTGAACGTTAAATCTGTTAAGTGGGGGGTGTTCCGTGTTATATCTAACCATGGGTTACACGTTGAAACTGTTAAGTGGGGTGTTCCGTATTATATCTAACTGTGGGTTACCCACATGCCTCGCATGTGACCAAATTTAAACATCTTTCTCCATTTTTCTCTGTTTCTTCTCTTTAAAGCAGAGGAAGGTGGCAGCAAAAGCACTTCTTCATTCCCTGTTGGTAATAGGTTGTCTACCTTATAAAATTGGGTTTCTTGAAGAAGCCAGTGTTCGATGCTGGTAACAGCCAGTTAACAGGTCCTTTACCATTCTCTTTGAGTTGCCTTGAGAAGGTGGAGCTGCTTAATTTGGTTGGTAATATACTGTTTGGCGTGTTGCTGGAAGTGATATGTGCAGGGCTAGAGAATTTCATCAATCTTTCACTATCTGATAACTATTTTACACATGTGGGACCCCTGTGTAGGAGCTTAATGCAGAGAGGAGTTCTTCATGTTCAAAACAATTGCATTCTTGATCTTCCATTTCAGAGATAAGTGGTTGAGTGTACAGATTTATTTGCGCACCTGGATGTGCCCCTTTCTGTGGTCTCATAGTTTCATTCCCCGTAAGCTTCCTGTCCAAAACTCTCGTTTCTTTGATTCTTGAGATGGTTATTTCTCCTTGACCTTCCAATTTTGCTCCAGTGCTAAGGCATGGGCTGCAATTCTTTGTCTTCCCACTATTTTTTTCATGTGTAATGTATAATTATACTGAACTTTGTATGGTCCACCCATTTTCTAATCTACATTCTAAGTTGGAGGGATTGGGGCACTTCTCAGTATCAATTATAGCACAGCTTTAGCCATGAAGATGATTATATCAGTAACATCACCCTTTCTTCTTATCATCTTCTCACTTTTCCTCTCACGATTCTCTCCCAGTGTTTTGTTCCTTTCCACAAGACCCACCTTGGTGGGAACCATTAACCATTTGCTTAAAATTAGCCTCAAGGCACTATTTTTTCAACTTATCTTAATAGTTCCTCCTACATTACCCACCTTTAAATGGTATTCAAGGGACATCAACCTACCAACAAGATCAATAACCCTTTTTATCTTGGGAAAGAAGAAGATACTTGAGGATTTTAGTGCAAGAAGGATTTTGGTGACTGCTGTTGGGGAAGATGAAGATGGTTTAAAGCCTTTCAAGTGGGTCGCATGAGGTGCATGTGCTCCATAATTCGGTCAGCTCTAGCACATGTGATGGTTTCAATGTTTTCCATTCATCAGGGGGTTATGTGTAATAAACAAAGTTTATGTACCAATTGTAGAAATGACCCAAACTTCAGGGGGTAATCTGTATTTTACTAAGTTTGCTTTGCTTTAATCTGTATGGTGAGAAGACTTGTGTAGAGAGCATCTTCTAGAACATATTTGTACGTCCATAACTTCAGGTATGGAAGGTTGATGGATGTTGCTTGTTGATTGATTAGTATTTCTGATACTTGGGCAGGTATCATGGTCATATTGATGTTTCTGTGACTTCTGCTGCTTTTGTTTTGGCCATGGCGTTACTCTTACAAAGAGGAAGTCCCCGTTTTGCACAGCTAAGTAGTGCCATATTTGGGCTATTTTATTGTGGCTATCTTCCCTGCTTTTGGGTTAAGCTTCGATGTGGTTTAGCCACTCCAGCCTTGAACACAAGTAAGTAATTGGATTTTTTAGTTCTCTTTCAATTTTAGTTCTATCCATTGTGGGGCTGGGGAGGGTCAGATGTATTTCTTTGTTATCAATAAAAAAAAATTACTGTAGTCATTATTTCTACACTTCATTGCTAATATCTCTTTGCAGTTGTAGACAATAACCGTAGTTTTACAATATTTTTCACTGAACTGTTATTAATCAATATTCTGACTATTTTATCTCAACTGCCCCCTCCCCCCGCCACACACACACAAAAAAAAAGGACAACAACTTTATCAAAGCCCTAGTATGGTTTGAATATTTTTTCATCAAGTTTGAGTGTTTTTACTGAATAATATTATGCCATTGTATTTGCTAACTTACATTATTGATATGTGGAAATTGGAGCATTTCTAATCTGGATATGGAATGAAAAGATTTTATTGCTCTCTAACTTGGTTTGGCTAATTTGTTAGTTAGTTGTTGTTAAGCTATAATACCTGTAATTGCTGGCAAATCGGTAACCATATGTTGAAGGTCCATTAAGCATAAACAATGTAGTCTATAACTGTACCTCTTCATCCTTCACCTTTCAAATACATTTAATGAAGTGTACTGGTAATTTATGTATGCTTTCAATATTTGTGAATCCAAATGTAATCTTCTTTCATAAAAGTAGTTTAGTTCAAAATTCAAATACTTTGTTTGAAATGTATCATTGGCCACGGCTGGAAGTAAATTAAATTTCAATAACATGAACTGAAGGTACCATGGCAAGAACCTGGACTTATATACCCTAGCTATTTTCCCCTTGTTGTATATGACTGAGTACCTGGACTTATATACCCTAGCTATTTTGCTTTTGTATGCATTGCTATGATGTGAAGTAAATTGCTTTTGTATGCCTTGTTTGACGATATTCAGGAAGCTTATATCCCATTTGTCATTTTTTGATATGTTATTTTAGAGCACATGCCACTGATGTTTGATCCTTTAGATAGAATTTATTAATATGTGGCTTGAATTAAGACCTGGTTGTCCTTAATAAATTATTATTTTGTAGGAATAGGAGCAACATGGCCTGTGCTTCTTGGTGGTCAAGCTCATTGGACAGTTGGTCTTGTGGCAACGTTGATTTCCATGAGCAGCATAATCGCAGCTGATACATTTGCATTTCTTGGTGGCAAGGTATATGAGCTTCTTGATGTGGAACTTACCTGTTTCTCCTCCATTTGTCACTCGTTCCTTCATTTCTATGACCCATCTTTATTCCTAAGATTGTACTTATGAAGTGTCATATATGATATTAGTGGTGTTCAAAGTTGATTTTAATCTTCTATAAAAAAAGTTGCTTTTAATGAGATATCTGGGTCATACAGTCCACCTCTCTAGCAACAACCAACCAAGAGGCAAGAGCATGTAATGGAACTAGTCATTGATTTTATTCTGTTGGAAAACAAAATAATTAATACTATAGATATACATATGCCAAACTTTGTTTACTATCTTGGTTATAAGTCCAAGTAACTGATTATCATCAATATTCTGTGATGGTAACTGTCACCTATGAGAAATCATGTAATGTGTTTCTGCTTGATCTATCTGTGTCAAAGTCATTATAATATCTTGAGGCTGGTTGAACTTCAACTTTTAGGGTCCTTGTGTTCAATGAGCCCCATTCTTCAGGGAAGAAGACAATTTTAATAATTAATTTGGAAAATTCCCATTCTTCTCTATTTTGAAGACACCTAGTAGGAAAAGGTTTTGTTATTATCGTTGTTCTCTATTTTGAAGAGTGGCATGCACTTTGTTTATCAGTTTCCTGAAGGATGTCCTTTGAATAAGAGAAATTGTTTCCGGTCCCAAAATAGGTGTGTAAATCTTCATAGAGACAACAATCTGAAGCCTTGGGTTGTGACATATTGGCATATCTCCTTTCTAAGGGGCATTAGTGAGATGATATTAAGTAAGATCCATAATTTTGAGGGGACTAATACTTGCATTTACAAAGGCTGAGTTGAGAAGTACAAAGGCAGAGGATAAGGAATACTTCTAAAAGAAACTAGAAAGAGAATAAAAAGAACTATTTATATTTTTCCTTTAGGTCAAAAGTCGGTGTCTAACTGGTTATTATGGATTTTTCATGATATGAATTATTAGTTTTCCTTGATTTCACATTCAGACACTTTGTTTCTTATCTCTTTCAAAAAGAAAAAAAAAATACACCCTTAATATCTGGTCTTCAATAATGAAATTTCTTTTTGTACCTTCATGCAGGCATTTGGTAGAACACCGCTTACTAGTATAAGTCCAAAGAAGACGTGGGAGGGTACTATTATAGGCTTTTGTGGGTGTATAGTTACTTCTGTTGTACTATCAAAAATTTTCAGCTGGCCAATATCATTATCAAGGTACACTACCTGTCCTCAAAGTTAATGTCAGTGTGTTACTCATTTCTATTAGATGTGCCTATTGTAATTATTTGCTTGATAAATTTGTAAACAGAACGTTACTTAATATTTACAAATTGCATTATTTTGGTGAGATTAGATGATTATAATTGATCATTACTGGAGAAATTGAATGAAGGCCAACTTATGCAATGATAACCTTCTCATGGGAAAAACCTTTCCAACTAGAAAATAGGGAGTTTCTTGAAGTTTTTAGACATGCTGGCAGTCAGTAGTAGTACCATGTTGGAGATTCACGGCATTAGCATATTAGTCAATATATTGTTATTGTTAATCGCCCTGCTTTCTCAAGAATTAGGTATCTTCCTCTTGTGATCTGGTTCTTGACCTTTATCTTTGCTGTATAAACTATAGAGTATATACAGCATAGAGGTTTGATCATGCGTTATTCTGTTGGCCCCACTTATTTAAGGATTAAGATGTTTGAGTAGCTGTAGCATATCTTTTTTGCTCATTGCAAGGTTACTTGTCTTCTGTTAATCAGTGAATAGACTTTTCTAGTTTAAGATGAACATTCATACATTTGCCATGCAACTTTTTATATCCTGAGCACAGTTCTTGACACTTGTGGTAATTTGTGGTTTTTACACGGTTTTTGTCAGTGCAATAGCTCTTGGTGTTCTGAATTTCTTTGGGTCTGTTTTTGGTGATCTCACTGAATCAATGATTAAACGTGATGCGGGTGTGAAAGACTCTGGTTCCCTAATACCTGGTCATGGTAATTACTCTTTACTTTTTAATGCTTCTGTAAGACATGCTTTATTTATTTGCTATACGAAGAAATTTTACTGGAAAGTAAAGAAAAAATAACAATGAAGGAGTTGGATAAAATATCCTGCTTAGTCCTTAACAATGGTACAACATCAAGAACAACCAAACCTTGTCCCAAAAGAAATCAGGCATTATCATGACTTTCATTAGGAGTAAAATTTCCAATTCTATAATGGATATCTACCACCAAAATATGTAGATCGATATAAAATAATCCTGCTATTTTGGCCATCTCTAAATTAGTAATAAGTAATTACAGATCATATGGTTGAATTTGAAAATTTTGTTTAAGCATGTCATCTTACTGCCAAAGATGAACAGCTCATATTCAGATCCGACCTCATTTTCTTCTCCAATAGAAAGCATTTAAAGGGTAAACATATTATTAACTACATTTAATGCAGGTGGAGTACTAGACAGAGCGGATAGCTATGTGTTCACGGGTGCGCTCGCATACTCCTTCGTCAAAACCTTTCTACCGCTTTATGGAGTATGACATAAATTAGTGGTCAGTATTTCTTCAAGTTAAGAGTTTAAATTTCATCCGTTGATTGTTTAAAACTTGATATATTATCAGTAAAGAAAAAGTATCACAACATCATTAGAGTAGTTAAGGTATTTTATTGGCAGTAAGTTTTTAACAGTTAGGTGGCATGACTGCATGGCATGTTCACTGACAATGTTGACCTGTTTTCATTAACAGTGAATTGAATTTAAATATTTTTGGAAATCCCTGGATATTTTTCATGGGATCAGAAGAAAAGGTGATGGTTTACATAAATCTGGATAAGCTTGTTGAGTGGAAAAGATAGATTTTTCCTGATGATCATCAGAAAGAAGCAGCAGGAATTTTCTTATCATCCCAAGCCAAGTTGACCACAGTTTATCGCCGCTTCTTTACCGAATTTACATGAGGATCACAGGTATGAGGACTAAGCAGGGGTAGCATTGGTTGTGTTTGTGACTTGTAAATAGCTACAATTGGTTTTGAAAGAAAAAGAACAGTCGCAGTTGCTAATTATTTTAGTGTCTCCCTAACCAATGTCCTAAGGGCACTTAAGAGCAATCGTTAATAATTATTTGGTGCTAGTAAATTTTTTGAAATTTGTTGTTATTCATAATTGATACTATTTTTATTGTATTCTAATGACAAAATAACTATATTATTTATAATTTAAAATACTTTTTATTATGAATGAAAAACATATCGGTGGAGACGGACTGCATGCACTTGCAATTGCAAATCATGTTTAAACAAATATATCAATTTGCATTTAATTATATATTGAATTTAAGTAAAACATAATAATGAAGTTAAATCGACTTTCACTATATGATTAGTTGAGAAATAGATGGAACATTAAGTACTTAGAATATGACTGCTCTTGTAACTTTAGGTTATTGATTAGTTTGTACGAGAGTCTCTCTCTGCATTAGACCTTAAGTAAAAAGTTATTAACTTTTTGACCAAATTGTCTTTAGTAGTAAAATTATTTATCAAATTGTTATATTTTTAAAATTATATATTAAATTGTCTCACTTTTAGTTACGTTGAATTTTATTATTATTTTCAAGTGTTCCATAGATAGCGCCAAAGATGTTGGTGTTTTTCTCACAATTATGTCAAAAGGGTTGGTGTTACGTAAAAACAGCATAGCGATAAGCGTTATTTATTTAATAGTGTCAATGTTGTTAGTGTTTTTCACGTAATAACGTTTAATGCATTAGTGTTATTAGTGTATGTCACTATTTTTAAAAAATATAAATAAAGTAGAATTATTCTTATTATTTTATCGAATTCAATTGTTTTGTTGAAAATTTTATTTTTTATGGTATAGAAATTCTTAGTCATACTATAAATAAAATTATTTTATAACATCAGTCTAGTAAGCTTATCAAAATAAATTAACCTTAGCAGTTCAAACATTTCGATTCTATGAGAAATTTGACAGAATTTTTTCTAAAAATTAGATGTTCCTAAAAGTATTTTATCTTGTTTAATGAAACATATTCATATATATTTAGATTTTCAAATCAATAGAGCATTTATAGGATCCTAACAAAAACATTTGTACATATATATAGTCATCTCAGATTAAGTAAATGTAATAAAAGATAGATAAATTAATCTAAGTATAATGATCATATTAATGAAAAGGGCCAGAGTTAAAATGTAGTGGTTTGTGAAAAGAATCATAAGAAGGTCCTGACTGTGATGAGTGAAGATATGGTGGGTAACATATATGATGGGTATGAAAATGATGGTGTAAGGGTAAAGGTCAAAGGATATGGTGAGTAAGCATAAGTAAGTGGTGGATATTTTGTAGATGATGGGTAACTTGTATGTGGTGAGTAACCTGGATAAGTAAGTGTAATGATCATATCAATGAGAAGAGTTAAAGTTAGAATGTGGTAGTTTGTGAGAGGGATCATAAGAAGGTCCTGGCTGTGATGGGTGAAGATATGGTGGGCATGAAAATGATGGTGTAAGGGTAAAGGTCAAAGGATATGATGAGTAAGTGTAAGTAGGTAGTGTGTATTCTGTAGATGGTGGGTAATCTGTAGTTGGTGGGTAGCCTGGATATGGTGAATAAGATGTAAGTAAGTAGCAGTAGCAGTGATTGAGGGCAGAATCCTAGGCACACTTGAAGAATTAGAATCTTTTGATTATTGAAGTCGTGTCCGAGTACTTGCTAACCCTATCCTTCTTCTACGGTGCGTCCTCTGTTCGTCGAACTGCTCGGGTGACCTTGGAATGTCATCTGTAAGAGGAGCTAGACGAAGTTGTGTCATTGTAATGCAATCATGTTTCTTCAGTGAAGATAAGGAGAAGATAGCTCTATTTATAGTGACGTACACCGGTAACACCAACGCTTTAGGTGTTATTACATGGATAATGTCAACGCGTGTGACATTATTACGTTGAAAATGCTAGAGGCTCTAGCCGTATTACGTGGATAATGCCTAGCGGTTTGACGATTCCATGTAAGTAACGTCAGCCATTTTGGCATAATTGTGAGAAAAGCATTAACATCTTTAGCGTTATCTACGTGACACTTGAAAAAAAAATACAATATGATCAAAATTGTAGCAGTTTGATATATAATTTTAAAAGTATAATAATTTGATAAATAATTTTGTCATTAAAGACAATTTGGTCAAAAACCCCTTAAAGGTAGCCTTCAACATTTATTTATTTGTTTTTTTATTATGATCAAGTGGTGTCTAAGTCAATTTTACACATTTTAACTAATTTATCTCTCTAGTCCAATTAAAGGTAACATTAAGAACTCACAAAGATATTCCTTGTGATCTAATCTCAAGAAATTGGTATAATTAAGATTTGAATCTTTGATGGTGCGTTTATTCACACATCATGTTTATCCACCGCTATGTCAATTCTTTGGAATTCTTCAACATTTAATTTATGGTAATATTTCTTTAACATAACAAACAGAAAGTCAGTGTCTGATAGTTCTTTGCATGACAGATTTATAGTAATTTCATTGTTCGCAAAGCAAATTTGTTTATGGACACACGAATACTGTTGACTATCCATAAAAGACATTTTTTTTTTATATATCCATAAAAAACATTCTTATTAGCTGATTTCTTAGAGTAATACATTCTGATTTATTTTTCATTATAAATATTATGAAATTAATTTAATGTCACAGCTTCAGTTTTTGTGTCATGTGTTATATTTTAATTAAATTGGTATATTATTCTCAGAAGTAAGAATTTTTTATTTAACCCTAAGGGGTTGGTTTAGCTGTGAATAAGTATGTGATATATGAATAGGAATATGATTACATGTTCGAATATTAATTATGACAATTGCTTGAGTGCATAGGCTGCAAAGAATATATTTATGAATCTTTAATCTTTTGTTGATGTTATGCCTCTGACTAGTGTAAATTGAAATTAGTTTGGACATCACTTGATCACAATACTAAAAAAGAAAGACTAAAATGCATACAACCACCTCTTATTTTATGTCAAATGCGAAAAAACCCACCGTGGTTTAAAACTTAGCAACTGGATTCTTTAAGCTTCACAAATTATGCAATAGTGTAATTTTAAGTCTCTGTATGTGCATAAAACTCCATGTAGGCATGCACAAATGTAGGATTGAAAGGTTGAGGGAGAAAAAAATAGATGAAATTATGAAATATATGAAGCATTCAGTCTTTGCGTCAATAAATTATAATGAAATAAACAAAAGTAAACATGTCTACAATTACAAAATATAGCAATTAATATTAGATTTATATGCTTTTTTTTTTACAATGAAGAATATAATTTTCTAAATTAGTCTCACATGTAGGACATAACACAAACATTCAAGAAAAAGATCTTATAACTGAGGTTTTTATATATGACTTGAACAATTTTTCTAAATCATGTTTTTTTTTGGGGGGAGGGGGGTGGCGCTGGCTACCTCTACATCCCTCACAGCAGTAGAGAGTCGATATATACAATTTGATAAGTTTAAAATTAGAGTTGTTAAATTTTGAGCTAAAGTTTTGATTTTAGCTAAAAAAAGAAAAGAACATTGCTACTAACCGTGAATGGCAATTCACGAATTTGACCACAGAGTCTATTACTCATGAGAAATTTTTAGTTACATATAATTGTATCACATCATCTTTATACATATTCATAAAAAATTAGAGAAAGAAGATAAATTTTTATAATGAGTGAGTTTAGAGGATCTTATTTTCTCTCTCTCTTTAATTTTTTTTGAATATATATAAAAATAATGTGATACAATTATATGTAATCGTGAATCTCTCATTATTCATATGACAAAACGCAAGCTCATTTGTTCCTTGTTTTTCTATTCCTTTTAATTCGTTGTGTAACGTTTCAAGAAAACTGCATAGTGTGATTTAGTATTTCTCAAAAAAAAAAAAAAACGAGAAGTCAGGGGACAAAGGCTCGTTAAACATATGTGGCAAGGCAATTAGGCAAAGGGCCAGCCTCCCAGGTATTAAGTGCATGTTTGGTATCGATTCTGCTTAGCTTTTTTTTGGGAAAAAAACTATTATAATAGTGTTTAATCATGTTTGATAAAATTAACTTCAAATTTTTTTACTGAAATTTAATATAAAATAAAAACTTTTTAAAGTTAATTTTTATAATCTTTGAAGTTTGCATGATTTTAGCTTATAGATTATTTCTTACATTTTGATATGTAAATACCATTTTATCCTCAATTAAATAATTTTTTTAATCATTCTATACTTATTTTAGTAATTTAATACATAAAAATAATTTTTTATATCTCCCAATCAGGTCCAAACATAAAAATAAATCAATTATAATCGATTATAACAAAAAGCTTTTATACAATAATCGATTCACAAGTAATCAAATTTTTTGAAAAGCGTTGAAAAGCGGTGGCGAAGGATGCGCACAGCTCTTGAATGTGTTTGGGGCTTATGCTACATTGGATTTTTTTTAGAGTATCTCTTCTCTTGATAAATAAAAAATTAATTTTTTATAATATAGTTAGATATTTAAATGAAAATCTATTTTAATAATATTATTTTTATATATATAAATTTAAGAATTGACAAGATTATATATTTAAAAAATTTGAATCCTTTCCACTCATATCAATGCACATTAGTTACATTTGATCTTTTTGTGGTTTCGATAGTCTATACTCTTTTATATTTTGTAATAAATATATAATTAATTGGAGTTTACGGTACAAACATATTCGAATGATTGAATATACTTATTTTAAGTTGATTGGATCTACTTAAAAAATGAGAGAATTAATGAGAAAACCGTTAACAATACAAAACTAAAGGTGAAGGACTAATAATTATTCCCGTAACAACAATGATCATGTCATTCTGAATAATATATTAGTTTTTTTCGTTAATTTTATATTGTTAATGATATTTTTTATTAATTTTTCCAAAAAAAATAATAATCATATTCATTCAAGTGGAACCATTCTTATCCAAAAGCTGAAAACAACACACTTACTAATACTTATGCAAATATAGTATTTTTGTAGTTTTCCCTCCTTTTTTTCCAACTGTTTTGATCGTTTCATTAGATAGGAATGGTATTACTGTCTGATGATAGGAGAGAGACACTCTGTTGAGAATATTGACTTCAATTGTAAAATAAAGAGCAAAATATATTATTGGATTTAACCCAATTTTTCATTTTGAATATTGTAATTGATAGTTTTCTATTTTATTAGTTGATTCATATCTTACAAATAATATTCAGATATGTAATAAATATGAATAATATGTGAGAGATATGTAATATATGAGATAGATTTATTTTTTTAATAGGAAACTAGGAAAATTATAAAAAGTGTAAAAAAGGGTAATTGCTTATCAATGAACTTTTTGTGAGTTATAAATACTTTGTATTGGGACATGAGATTGAGTAGTAGAGAAGTTGTAACGTAGTACATTCAGGTGGAGGAAAGTTTGAGAGTGAGAGTTTCATGTGTAATGCGGGTTTTGGATTTATTGTGAGAGTGTGATTTAGAAAGATTGTAATTTATTGATTTTGATCAATTTAGTTGGATTTGGTGGAATAGACAAATTGTCGAACCACAATAACTTTGTTGTGTGCTCTATAAACTTTATTAGTATTTGCAGCGATACCCAATAGTGGTATCAAAGCTTCGGCTAAGATGACGATTTTGGGAAGCAGAAAATTTGAGGTGGAGCCATTCGATGGAAAAAGTAATTTTAGCATGTGGCAGAGCATAGTGAAAGATATCTTGTGTAACAATGGTTATATAGAACACTTGATGACAAAGGAAAAAAGTTGGAGAAGATGTCGAATGATGATTGGAAAGATCTTGAGATGAAAGTTGTTAGCACAATTTGTTTGTGTTTGGCCCCAGAGGTAAAGTATAAAATTATAGATAAAACTTCATCGGGAAAATCGGGAAAATATTTAGAAGATACATTTATATTTAAATCTCTCACGAATCGATTATATTTGAAGAAAGAATTATATAAATTAAAGATGGATGAAGGTACAAGCATTAGGGATCATCTTAATGTTTTTAATAAGTTGATTAGAGAATTGGCTAGTGTGGTGTGGAGATTGAAGATAAGGATAAAGCTATGTTATTACTCTCATCCCTTCCAGATTCTTATGAAACTTTGGTGACGACACTCTTAGTCAAGAAAGAGACACTCAAGGAAAATGATGTGACAATAGCAGTCTTGGAGAGTGAAAGACTTAGGAAGCCAACTATTCAAACTGAGGTTACAATTTGTATTATTGAATGTAATAGAAGTACTTCAAATGGCAACTATTATGACAAAGGACGAGCAAGTTCAAGGTCAAGAGATTATCCTCCAAGAGATTACTCTAATATAGAGTGTTACTGTAGTCATGAGAAAGGTCACACCAAATGCAATTGCAAGAAGATGATAATTGATTTAAAGAATTGAAGAAAAGCCAAGAGAAAGGAAAGGAGGTAACTATAGTTGCTCAAGATGATTTTTATGAGGAAGAAAATGTCCTAATTGCTGAAGAAGGGAAAAGTAATTTGAGTGATGATTGGATTTTAGATTCCGCATGCTCTAATCATATTTGTGTATATAAAGAATTAATTGTTTGAGACATTTGACACTTGCGATGGTGAAGTTGTGAAGCTTGCTAATGGTGATGAATTCAATATTCTTAGAAAGGGTAGAGTTAGAATTGAATTGCATGATGGTAGCATCAAGACCCTTGGTAATGTAAGGTATGTGCTGACACTTAGAAAGAATTTAATTTCATTGGGTAAATTGGATTCTTTAAGTTTTGGCTATTCAGCAAAAAGTCAAGTGTTGAGAATTACTAGAGGTTCTTTTGTGATTATGAAGGGAGAAAAAAATTAGTAACAACATGTACAAGTTGATTGGAGGCTCAATTAGAAAGTTAAATAGAGGTGGAGTATGCAATTATGAAAATAAGGTGGAGCATTTTACATCTAAGAAGAGAATGACATATGTGGATGCTTTGAAAATGCCAGTCAATGGCACCTACAAGTAAATGAATTTGTGATGTTGAGCAATTTAAGTCAAGGTGGAGATTGCTAAGAATATTGACGTAAATTGTAAAATAAGGAGCAAAAGATATTGTTGGATTAACCCAAAAATTTTCGTTTTGAAGATTGTGATTGATAGTTTCTTATTTTATTAGTAGATTCATATTTTGTAATTAATATTCATATATGTAATAAATATGAATGATATGTGAGAGATATACAAGATATAAGAGAAATTTATTTTTTTAATAGGAAACTAGAAAAGTTATTAGTAGTGTAAAAAAGTAATTGCTTGTCAATGAAATTTTTGTGGATTATAAATACTTTGTATTGGGGCATGAAATTGAGTAGTAGAGAAGTCGCAACATAGTACCTTCAGGTGGAGAAAAATTTAAGAATGAGAATTTCAGGTGTAATCGGGGTTTTGAGTTTATAACTTTGTTGTGCATTTTATAATCTTTATTAGTACTTGCAGCGATACCCAATACACTCTTAGATTGAATTTTATTATTATTCAAGTCCATTAGATTATATTATGCTCGATGTCATCCTTTCCAAATCGTTATTTATATTTAAAAAATGGTGAAATGATCATCAGACTAGAATGATTCGTTGTTGGTTAGTTTTAGAAGCCTAGGAATCCATGAAGAGTCACATGATCGTATGAAATTCACATTATCCAAATGACATCATATCTGGCCAATGCACCAGCATTTTCTATTTAAACTCCAGTGATAATTCATAATTAGAAACCGTGGTCACAACAAACATAGATATACTTGTACTATGAAGATATTCTTAGCAATGATTCTGATCATGAATATATTTCCATTTCCTGAAGCTCTTGGTGATGGCATTCATCAAGATGTCCATTCCCAATATGTTAAATATTTTGCTGCAAATTCACCTCCATCATGGCTAGATGCTAATAGAAAATCTAATTTTGGTGGCTCAAAGCATCCGACTAGGAGGTCAATTCACAATATGTGCAAGGATAAATGTAAGGGTAAGGAAGGCGTGAGCTTCAATCTCTGCTACTATTAATGTATGGCTGCTCACGGCATTATTCCAGTTCCATTCCACCATTCAGAAAAGTACCAAAGAAGGCCAACAATTTCTATCGTTGATAGTTGTTATTACACCGTGGACGCTGTTAATGGAAACTTGATCATATTAAAACAAAAGAAAAATCAAAGAAAAAAAATGAATAGTGACTCTTTTTTAAATTATGTCGATATCTATGTATTTTGAAAGGCATGCACCTTATGTGTTTCGATAAATATGTGTTTCTACTGCATCTGTGTATTAAGTGTGTATCTATGTATATTGTTGGGTTTAATCCAAATTTCATTAAAGATTTGAATGAATAGTTTTTTATTATATTGAAGATATGTGAAGATATAAAGATATCTGAAGATATAAAGGCTTAAATATATTTTTGATCTTCTAAATATATCATATTTTTATTTTGATCTCAAAAAAATTATTGTTATGTGTATCTTTGTAATTTCAAAAGTGAACAAAATTAGTCTATGCCCTCATTTTAATAATAAATAAAATTGACTCAATTCTATCTCCTTCATATTCACTTTTGAAATGAATGTAGAGACTAATTTCACTCACTTTTAAAATTACAGGGATATAAATCATAACAAATATTTTTAAGGGACTAAAACCAAAACTTGTTAAATTTAGATGGACCAAAAAGCATATTTAAACATAGAATAGATTTGTAAAGATATGTGAAAAATATAAGAGATTTAACAAATATGTGAAATTTGTTTATAATAAGAAACTATAAAAGTTATAAAAGGATTGGCGAGCAAGTAAGATTGCTTAAAAAGAAAGGGTGGTGGGCTATAGGTTGATAAATTTGGCAAGTGTATCAAATTACAAAAGTAATAAAATGATAAGAAAATATTGTTCCTACATAGATTGGGTTGTCAATTTCCGCTTCACTAATTCAACTATTATCTAGGCAAAAGTTTGATTCAAAAAGAGTTCAAAGAAAAATAAGTAATTGAAAGAAAAGTAAAATAAGGTAAAAATATATAAATTAAAAACAGTAAGAGAGCATGATAACAAATTATAGTGTAAACAAATAATGGTAAAAATACTAGGAATCCGACTTAACTTAATTCAACAATATATCATAGATAATAGAGTAGTTTTGAAACTTTCATTCTAATTAATTTCTAGTCATTTAATTGATGGAGAGAATCCCCTAATTTATTAAAACTCAATACTTTGATGGATTAATTCTCTTTAATTATCAAAACTTAGTCAATTCCTTAAATCTCAACTCTTAAAGGCATTACCTTTGCTATATGGATTTTCATGAAAAATACTACAATTCTTCCACACAACATATAACCTTTATTCTTAGATTATTATAAACTATGACAATTATTATTTATAGTCTAAGTCATATACAAGCTTTCTGATTCTACATACATCTCACTAGGTCAATTTATGAAAGACGCTTAATTCATAAAAGCATTAAGAACTATAATAAGTACTCAAATCGAATAGAAAAGAAATTAATTAAAAATTCAATCTTAATACATATCGATTAATACAAGTTACATCTTCACCCTAGCAAGAGAAAAGTTTAGTCACTCATGACAAAAGAAGCACAAAATAAATAAATAGGTAGAAGAAACATCATAAAGAAAACCCTAGAAAGGAAAGATCTTGGAAATCTTCAATGGTGAATTCTTCTTAGCCTCCAAAATGAATTCTTAATGGCAGCTCAATTAAGAAAAGTTATCAACATGAGATTTGTAGGTCTATTTCTTAGCTTTCAAACGCTACTAGAATCAGGTAAATCACATACTTGTAGAGAAAGTTATGCCTGATTTACTGAGACAAGTTTAACAGCGATACTTTCCTTAATTAATCTTTGACCAAATCTCTTGTTTATTATTTTCTTTTTGTTGAATCCATATAAATTAGAAAATAACTTCTAATATTAGGAAACTCTCATTGAGATCCTTTTACTAAACACTGAAATACTTGGTTACCAAGTAGGGATTAGTTGTACTCCAATTAAGAATCTAACTTAATCTTTAAAATTTATGAATGCTAGTTGAGTTGGTCAAGCTTCTTCAATAACATTGCACACAATTTTTTACCTTCTTAATGCATGAACTTGTCCTCATGAAAGTTGTAAAAAAAATTTCTCATCTTTCCATAGACATTAAGATTAGCTCAATCTGAGGTTTGTAGCAAAAGTTATACCTCAAATACCACAAAATCCCTTAAATTCTTACAAAACACAATAAAAATATATTTAATTCAGTGAGCCTAGAATTCACTCAATATAAAAAATAAGTAGCATAATTCTTCTTTCAAATCATTCAAATCCATGTTTAAAAAAAACATAAAATATATGAGTTTTACACACATATCACCATAAATACTTGTATTGTGAATTGGTTAGCGTTATGAGTATAAGAATGGGAGTATAAGAGGAATTTCCTTGTAAGCTTGCAGACTATACTTGTTTTGATAGTAAACTTGACTCTTCTAATCTATATATGTAAGCATGTTGGGCTGGACCAGATTGAATTGTGCTTGATTTGTTTTCATGTTTTACCCAATTACAAGTATTTACGCATCTTTTTGAAGACGATGATGTGGTATTTCCAAAAAGATTGATGAGGATGTGATATTTCCCAAAGAGATTGAAAGGAATATGGTATTCATCGACAAGATTGAATGAAGGGGATGTGGTATTCCCTCCCAACAAGTGGTATAAGAGCTTATGGTTTGAGGATCTAGGTGATAGTATGGTCTCTTGGGACCTTTTGTGTCAAAAGTCTTCCTAGCAATAGAGGTTAGGTGACATGTCTCGTTGTGATACGGTAAATGTGGCAAATGTGTCAAAAGTCTTATTGACATGAAAGTCAAGCGGTATATTCCATATAACAGTAGTGCAAACACAAAAATTTGATTTGAAGATTTGTTTTTTGAGATTTGAAATATTAAGCATTATGAAATACGACAAGTGTGTCAAAATAAGTCTTCTTGGTATAGAGGTCATGCGGCGTGTTTCATTGATAATAGAAGATTTGAAGATTTGATAGATTTGAAGATTTCCTTAGAAGATTTGAGAGATTTGAAGATTTGTGAAGATTTAAATATTTGCTCATTGATAATGGAATTTGGCTCAAGGTGGAGATTGTTGGGTTTCACTCAAATTCTATTAAAGATTTATATCGATAGTTTTCTATTATATTGAAGATATGTGAAGATATAATATATTTCTAAAGATATGTGAAAGATATAGGAGATTTGACAGATATGTGAGATTTGTTTATAATAAGAAGTTAGGAAAGTTATAAAGAGACTTAGAGAGCAAGTAAGATTGCTTGAAGAGCAAGAGTGGTGAGCTATAAGTACTTGTATTGAGAAATGGTTAGGGTTATGAGTATGAGAATGAGAGTATAAGAGAGATTGCCTTGTAAGCCTACAAGCTAGACTTGTTTTGATACTAGACTTGACTCTTCTGGTTTATGAATATAGGCATGTTGGGCCGAATTACATAAAATTATGCTTGATTTGTTTTCATGCTTTTTCTAATTACTAATATTTATACATCTTAGTGAAGATGGAGATATGGTATTCCCATAAACAATTGATGAGGATGTGATATTTCCTGAAGAGATTGAAGGAGATTTGATATTCTCTGACAAAATTAAAGAAGGGGATGTGGTATTCCCCCAAAACACACAGGCACTTATATATATTATTTTAGATATATATATTATTTCAATTTTTCATTTGAAAGTTTTTCTTTAATATATTAGAGGTGTAAGCACTTATATTGGGGAGGAAAAAAATGACCTAACTAAGAATCAAATCTCTGATATCAATCAATATTATACCTAATTCTTAAAGACTTTGCTCGATTTTAACTGTTATTAGTAGGGATGGAAACAGGTCAGGTTAGGTCAGACTTTTCTTTAAACAGGTATGACTTGTTTCTCAAATGTAAAGCCTGAGTCTAACATTTTTACCTAATATAAGTCATTTTTTAAGGTCTGAAATAGTCTGAAAACTTAATTTAAAGATTTATTTTATAATAAGACATTTAAATAGACGAACATGTTTACTTTTAAATAGACCGACATGATAAGGTAACGGGTTTAGACTTTTATATAGGTTAACGGACTTAGGTTTAAAAAAAAATTATTTTATTTATAAAATTAATTATATTATATAATTATTAAAATATCATAATTTATAAAGTAATAATATATATAATTAAATAAACTGATCCGCTAAGCTTAAAAGCCATTTCTAAAGGTCTGAAACTTGACTCATTTAATTAAATATATTTTTTAAAAAGTATTGACCTGACTTTTTTGTTAAACGGGTTAAGTCGAGTCAAGCTTTAAATGAGTCAGGCCTTAAGCACCCAACTGACCGCTTAACCTATTTTCACCTCTAGTCGTTGGTAATATATCTTTTTTTTTTAAGTTGTGTTATTGCTAAAAAATGTATTTTAAGAAAAACTAAAAACATTAGCTTTTGAAAAATTAAGGTTAAATAAATTTATTATATCTAGATTTTTATTCGATTGATTTTTTCTAATAATTACTAAAACATGCTAGTTTTAAAATTCATTTTAAAAATAATACATTTTATCACGAAAATTGGTTAGTCCATATAATCTTCAGGAAAAAAAAAACACGTTTTCTAACATACTCAATTTTCAATAAGGTGGATTTTTTAGGGTTTCGTGGTTTCCAGCAATGAAAATAAAAATAAAAAAATTACGGGGAGTCTGCCACACGGATCAGTTCATATAATAAGATATAAACACACGAAAGTGCCAATTAACTAATATGTTAAAATTGAAGTAGGTGTGTCGTGTGAGTGTGTCTAAGTTGTTTTCTTCAATCAAAACAATGGCATATACTGATATGATACTTGTATTTTTTTTAATCATTAATTTTTTAGTTAAGTTAATTTGTAACTATTTATAGTATTTAAAAAATTTAATTAATTTTTTATATTTTAAAAGTTTGTAATTGAAAATTTATAATTTCAAACATTTTTAATTAGGTTCTGTTAAAAACTTACAACGGCGCTCTAACGGCATATTGAATTTTGGGACCAAATTAAATATTTTTGAAATTATAGTAATCAAATTACAATCGTTTTAGGTCCATATAATTTTTTTAAATTAATTAGGTCCTCACAAAAATATAAAATCATAAATAATAAAGTAACTAAATCATAAAATAAATATAATTTTCATAATGTTAAAATTATAAGATATTTTGGACTAAGTTACGAGTTAATTGTTTAGGAGTAACTTGATCTTCCAAAATAGTATTACAGATATTTGACTACGCTGTTAAATAAGTTAATTTATTTATGTATGAGATACAAATTTCTCATAAAAATCATTATAAATATAAATATTAATTATATCTCACATAAATAGATAAATTAATTATAAAAATAATAATCTTTATAGATTCTAATACTAAATAATAACATTCAATTCAAATTGAATTACAATTCTTATAATCTCAAAACACTTTTATAAATATCTTAAAAGATTTAAAGATATGCATCTAATTACAAACATTATAAACCTTGAGCACATTCTAACTTAAACATCAAATATCTTTTATAAATATACACCCTATCGCACTAATGTAGTTGTTACTATGCTACAGAAAATTTCTCCATCAATCACATATTCAAGTATTAATGTGAACCTTGGTCCGAACATAAAATTTCAACAAAATTTCATAAAATATTATAAAAAACCAAAAATAAAGAAGGTGTATGATCTGATGAGAGTTAAGTAGTAATTTATTTTATTTAATAACAAATTAAACTACTTAACAATAAAATTTGGTATTTTTCATGAACTGGTAATTTGTATTTGACTGATATTGAATATCTATTCGAGTATTAGATAAGTATATATGTATATCCAATAATTACCGGTATCGTATATGTACCGGCAGTACCAGAATAATCCCCGCACGTCAAGCATGAATTCGGTCACACGTCTTGGGCGGGGCCCACACGCACTTACTTGACATTTTGGTGATAGCAATTAGCATTAGCAATGACCATGAACAAATAATAATAATGATAATAATAGCTCTAAGCTTTATTATAATTAATTAACAATCAATAATTTCATCTTGGTCTCCTAATCCTGGATCAAATAGTTACTTTATCTGACTCTCTCATTCTCTCTCTCTCTCTTGGTTGGTGCTGCATCTTCAACGTGTACCTACCTGTGCACCACCTGATCCTCAATGTTAGCCATAGTTTAATCTTTTTTATTCTGTTAAATTTTCTGCTTCAATTTATGGGTGCAACTTCAACAAGTTCTTGATTCTTCTGATCATCAATCTCTCTAGCTGGTATACAGTGAACTTGGGTTCTTGACACTTTGATCAGACTGATTTTGAAGCTTAAAGCATACTAGCAAAATTTAGTCATGGTTTTTCCTGCAAACAATCATGTACTGAAAGTGTAGTTGAGATTCTGAGCTTTTATTAGTCTACCATTGTTAATCTCTTTTTTCTTCTTCTTCTTCTTGCTGAATTAGTAATAATTTTTTTGAGATTTAATGGGTAGAGTTGAATTTTTATAAAGATCATATTTTTAGTAGTCCAGTTGGGTTACTTTCTGAAATCTTCAATTTATTTTGATATTTTACATTCTAAACAGAGATTATTTGTGATTTACCTGGCAACCCTGATTAACAATCATGTCATGGTCATCCTTTTTTTCCCTTGTGTGTTTTCAATACTTTCTCCACTTCTTCTTCTTTTTTTTTTAATCTTAACAGTTATTGAAGTGGGTATTGTTCTTTCTTTGTTTTTCAGACTCTGTCTAGCAAAAACCATCTGCTGAAGTTCATCAACTTGCACTTGGAGCATATACCCTCAGTTGTGGTTGACAGAGACACTGCTGGGAATGCCGAAAGATGTGCCTTCTTGATTGCAGCTCTGTCTCTGAGAACCACAAGGTGATATCCTTGCTATTACTGCCCCACTTGATGCTTGACAAGAGTAGACCACAAAATTATAGTTCATGCATTGGCTATTCCTTGATGCACAATTGGCACACAAGTTTTTTTAGAGTGCCTGTTTTGCTAATACATGATCTGTGTGAAGACGGTTGAAACACCTTTCTGCTTAATATATATACATAAATAGTTATATACACTTTATAATTGTAAATAATATAGAATTTAAGTGATTAAGGAAGTAGTGTAAAATTTTATCATACTTTAAGGTCTCACATGGAAAGTAAATCAAATGTCTTAATGGAAAGATATGAGTTAGGAAGATTACTAGGCCAGGGCTCCTTTGGGAAGGTTTACTATGCACGGAGTGCAATAACTAACCAGAGTGTGGCTATCAAAGTGATTGACAAAGGTAAGGTTATGAAAACTAGGCAAACTGATCAAATCAAGCGTGAAATATCTGTTATGAGACGGGCTAGACATCCCAATATTATACAACTTTTTGAGGTTATGGCCACCAAGAGTAAGATTTACTTTGTTATGGAATATGCTAAAGGTGGTGAGCTCTTCGACAAGGTGGCCAAAGGAAAACTCAAAGAAGATGTTGCACACAAATATTTTAAGCAGCTAGTCAATGCAGTAGATTTTTGTCACAGTAGAGGCGTATACCACCGAGATATAAAGCCAGAGAACATTTTGTTGGATGAAAATGGGAATCTAAAGGTCTCTGATTTTGGGTTAAGTGCTCTCGCTGAATCCAAGCGGCAGGATGACTTACTCCATACACCTTGTGGCACCCCTGCCTATGTTGCTCCTGAAGTCATCAAAAGGAAGGGATATGATGGTGCCAAAGCTGATACCTGGTCTTGTGGAATAGTTCTATTCGTCTTATTGGCAGGTTATCTCCCTTTTCATGACCCAAATTTGATAGAGATGTATAGGAAGATAAGCAAAGCAGAATTAAAATGCCCTAATTGGTTCCCACCAGAAGTATGCAGGCTATTGTGCAAGATATTGGATCCAAATCCTGACACTAGGATTTCCATAGCTAAGATTAAGGAATCTTCTTGGTTTAAGAAAGGACCAAATGCTGGACATAAAAAACCTGAAGTGGGAAACAACACTAGCTCTTCTTCAGGTACAATTGTTTCTGATCAAAGTGATGAAAGTGATGGTCTAGCAGCAGAAGCAAAGGAAGAGTCAGTTGTGCCCATTAGTATTAATGCCTTTGATATCATCTCCCTTTCTGCTGGTTTTGATCTTTCTGGATTCTTTGATGACAGTTTAAAGAGAAGAGAAGCAAGATTCACTTCAAGACAACCTGCATCAGTCATCATCTCCAAGCTTGAAGAAATTGCTAAGCGACTGAGGCTGAAAATATATAAAAAAACTGCTGGTTTGTTGAAATTAGAGGGAGTCAATGAAGGTAGGAAGGGGGTTTTATCCGTTGATGCAGAGATCTTTGAGGTTACTCCTTTATTCCATTTGGTGGAGGTGAAAAAATCAAATGGAGATACATTAGAATATCAGAAAATTTTGAACGAGGATATAAGGCCTGCTCTTCAGGATATTGTTTGGGTCTGGCAAAGTGACCAACAACAGCAATCACAACAGTCAGAACAACAGCTACAAATACATGACCAGCAGCAGCAACAACAACAACCAGAGTCATAACACATTCTCAATTTTTGAGATTTCTTGCTTATTATCTGTTACTCTGTTAGTGCATCTCATGCCCATTTTTTTTAAAAAAATGTTGTTTGTGCATATCTTGAGTTTCATGATGCTATGACCTCATTGTAAAACATTTTTTTCCCCTCATCTTAGTTCTTCCACATTTTCATGATGCTATGACCTTATTATAGCATATCTTGTGTCTCAAACTCTGTTTGCAAAGTTGAAATACATTTCTCAATTTTGCTGTATAATATGAGTCTTAATGAACTTTTGTCCAGTTTTGATCTGATGATAATAGAATTTAAATGTATATACCAACTTTCTATTGAGTTAATCTACCTGGACCCAACCCAATTTTATTACTCCAAAAGAAAGATGAATGTTCAAATGCGTTGACGTGTTGCCCGAGGAACAAGCACATCTGTGTCAGAAGATGTATGTTAGGTTGTGATAGACAACAACAGTTTCTATTGTCTTCTCATGTTTAAAAGAAATGAAGACTGGATAGTGATAGTCATCCTGGCCTCAAAGTATGAAAGTATTGGTCATTGATAAACTCTCTCTTGCAAACACTTCCCCTTCTCATCTTGCTTTGGAAGACATTTGTGCCCTTTGTTATTATTTGCTAGACAGTGGGCCTCCTATCTTTATTTTCGAGAATAAAGGCAAAGACAGAACAGTTATTAAATGATGCATGCTATCTAACCAAGTTTTGAGGCGCCTTTTATCTGAAATTTTCCTCTACTTGTTCCTTAACTAAAGCACTTTAATCAAAGTCCAGGTCCCATATGCTAAAAGCAAAACAAAGGAAAGAACACAAGGAGACGTATAAAATGCTCCTAAAAACTTTGTTGCATCCATGCTCCATGACCTTAAGACCATTGAATTTGTGAAAAACAAGATCAACGGCTGGTGTTCATTACCTGTAACTTGTTCAACAAGTTAGGGGCATTTGGGAGAGATGACTTTAGCCTCTACCATTCTTGAAGGTTGGGCGATTGTGGTTCGATTTGAAGGGATGCTTGCTGCATTGGAGGTGAGGCAGCTCTTTGGTGATTGTAAGATTAAGTGTCAAAATCCGTTATGGGATTTCTCGACACCTTCAAGAAGGGAGATGTCGATGTTGTTGGAGTAGTTGTTGTCATTGAAGCCATTAAACGACATCACTGAACTTGCGTTTAGATGCATGGTTTGGGTGGCTCTAGTAATTACTGAGTGGTTTTATGACATTAGCGACGAATGTTCACCAAATTCAGGTCTTTAGTTCCAATTGATTACTGAACTGAGGAAACTTCGTATGCAAAGTCTAGTAATTAAAAATTTAAAAAAAATAAAAAATAAAAGAGGTCGACATTAACTATGAATCAAGTCCACACGTTCTTTTCTGATAATAAAAAAATGAGGTATATGGCTCCAATTGATTAGTCAATTGAGGAATTGTAGGTTGTTCAGATGAGCATGAGAGCCTTGATTACCGTCGTTCTATGAATTACAAATTTACAACTTGGGAACCTCTCATCTACATGGAGATTAAATATATTTCCGGGATTTTCACACAAATAACAAGAGTTAAGGTTGAAAAAATAAATGATACAAAAATAGTGTGAAGGACTAAAATATGATAAAGAAAAGATGAAGAGCTACAAAATAAAAGTCATAAAACTTATAGTTTTAGGTAAAGTCAAAAGGAGCATCTATGCTCCCAAGTTATTCAGCAGCATGTTAAACGTCCACGGAAAGTTAAGGAAAAAAAGCAAGAAAAAGAAGAGGCAGAGCTTGATTTTCACAATCTCGAGTTTTCTTTGAACCTCTAGAGTATTTCTTTCAGATTTTGCTTTTGCTACTCAAGTGCAAGTCATTAATCAATAGTCCTCATTCCGTCCGCGAAGAACTTTCCCGTGTTCAAAGCCTTCGCCTTAAAATACAAAGGAAAGCATTCAATGGAAACATTATTGTGTTTGCTCAATTGAGAAACATAAATAAAATTTTGATTAATGGAAGGGACACAAAGAACATTGGTCAATTTTAAATGGGAGGAGGCAGTAGTGAGAAGGGTGGAACCTGTGTGTGATATAACTCATATAAGCAAAACTGAACTGTACCATTCGCAACTGGGAGTTGGTCATGCACATGCTAAAATTAAGGATATGATTTAATTAATATTTGAGGGTAAAATTAAAGATATGATTTGGTCAATATTTGATGCTAAAATTAAGGATATAATTTGGTCAATATTTAATTTGGTCAATATCTTTAATTGTGTAACTATTTTTATTCTGTAACTATAGGATATTTCTCTGTAATCTTTTATTTTTCTCTCTTAATATTTGTACTATATATATTGTACAATTATGATGAATGAAATTATTAGAAAATTATTCTACAATTGTGTTTATTAGATATGGTATCAAAGCCTCCTTCAACCTCTTTTTCTTAACACTAGGAATTGAAGTAAGTCATGTAGTCACAATTGTTGTTTATGTTCATATAATTCCGCTGTAAATTTTTCTTTTAGTGCCACCATGACTAAAATAAGTGGTGCCAAATCACCAAAGAAGAACGAATCTTCGAATATTGTGTCTGGTCTCCATTTGCAGGAAACTTCCTATCTCGTCACAACTCTTGCATTCAATGCTAAGTCAGGTATGTCTTTTACTAGAAATAGTGATTGAATAATTGACTCCAGCGCAACAAGTCATATGACTTGTTATCGTTATAAATTTAGTCATTTATCTCCTACATGTTCCAAAGCCACTATTATCATTGCTAATGGTGTATCATCTCCGGTTATTTGAATTGGTACAGTTCTATTATCTTTCATGTTAGAAATCGAGGATGTCTTATTTGTGCCATTGTTAAATTGTAATATTCTCTCTATGAATCAATTAGCCAAATCTCATAATTGTGTTGTGATAGCTACATAGAATGCAGTTATTTGTGCCCTATCCTTGTACTAGAATGAATGCTATGTCCTTGTTTAAATGCATATTTGGAGGGTTTTGTACTTATATTTGATATATTTTGAATCTAAGCATTTCTGATATGTTATTGTGCAAAACTGAACTTTAATGATCATGGATTGAGTAGATTTATATATATTATTGATTTGATGTTTTCTCTATGATAGGAGGGTCTCCAAACAAGGTTAAATATGGAGCAAATGAGCTTAAAGAGGAAGAGGAAGTCAAATTGGCATTCTAGCAAGCAACGCCGCTGCGCAAGGCAGAGCACGCCGCGGCGCAAAGAGAATTTTCAGCCTGGTCATACTTGGACTCGGGGCAAGAGCGCCGCAGCGTAATTAAGTGAACGTTGCGGCGGTACATAGACCGACCCATTGTGCGCCGCGGCATGCATATGTGGGCGCCGCGGCGTGGAGGCGGCTGCAGAGCTTATAAATAAGATTTTACACGTTTTTCTCATATACTCTCCCATACTCTCTCCATTCTCTCTGTTTTTCTGAGTTTTGGTCATTTGGCCATCTTTCTCTTTTTAAGTTTTGTTAGTTTAGTTAGTTTAGGTTAGTTTTAGGTTAGATAGCTTGGCTAGATCTTTATTGCTGGTGGATTGGAGTCAATGACCAAAGGATTGAAGGAGGATTCAAGTTTCAGAGACAAATCAATGAGCTTCTTTCTCTCTTTTCTCTTTCTCTCTTCTCTTCCTTATCTTTTGTATAGCTAAGCTATGTTTTACGAATATTTTGGATCCTTTTATATATATTAATGATGTGTTTTTCTCTGAGTTTGTGTGGATATTTGATTACAGTTCAATCATTATCTGTGTTTAATGCTTGTTCTTGGTTGGCCTCAATTGCATGATCTCAATATTGACAAATGAACTAGACATAGGGATTTGTTGATATGGATATGGTATGATTGATACATGTTCGGCGAGTCAATTGGCTTGGATGAGTTGATTCGTTAATAGGATAGAAATATACCTATTAACCATGTATAGTGTGTGATTGAGAATAGATCGTTCATGAGTGGAAGTTGCACTGGCTCTCAAGGAAACTTAGTGAGTTGGGCAATTGAAACCAGGGTTGATTGACCTAGACATAGGCTTTTGACTAATGAAGATTCTCAAGCTAACCTAATCAATGCATTTGTGTTTATGAGGGGAATTGCATGTTGTTGATAGATGTAGGGGGTGAAGGAGAATTTCCTGAAACCTAACCGCTTT